>OX439475.1:13667690-16468843 GCA_949320105.2 Crepidodera aurea | reverse complement strand
CTTGTAACTTTTTAACGATTTTCTTTATGGTTTTCGTGATGTCGTTTTAGTTTGTTTGTGCCTTATTCTGGAAATTAACTAAAACGGTCGTAATATTAAAAATATAGCACGAGCTGGGGTGGTACTAGTAAATAAAAATTAAATTTTTGTACAAAAAATGAAATTCTTGCAGGAAAGGTTATACTTTTTGAAATCTATGGATCATTTTGCTAAACTTTTAATTTATAGTCAAATTTGTTTTTTTTATTACAAATTCTGTAATCGTGTGGGGAAAAAATGAATACGCCATTTTTGTTGTCTATTTGTGTACTTCGTAAAATCATTATTAGAATTTTCAAAAACCATATACAGGGTGAAATTTTTTATATGAATCAAACGAACTAATTTTTTTTAAACCTGGACCTGATTTTTTTGGGGTTGAGTTTACCACCTGAATCAAAAAAGTATTTTTCTATGTTCAGTTATACCCATACGCTCCCCCTCCTGATACCTACTGATGTTAAAATTTATTTTGTATTTAGTTTATTTTTTAAATGATATCGAATAATTTAAAACAGAACTCAAAATCTACTTCTAATGTGGTAAAAGCTTATTAGCGCTAATGTTTCTATTAGTTGATCTTTTTTTTTAGCTGCCACTAGAAATGGTCCTGTAATCCTATATGACCCTTGTTTAATTTTCAATCGTAAAAATTAAACATGAAATTCAAAATATTCACTCGTATCAAACCAGCAACACGGCGCGATCGCCAAACAACCAAATATTTTACATCATCTCGTATCAAGCTGTCAAACCGGCAATGCCGCGATCAGGCGTCCGGGTGTTTTAAAACTTTTAACTGCGATTAAAATAAAAATTCAATTTGTCTTTCTCCTGTGAAACGGAAACAAAGACAGAGACACGAGATGACGAGCTTCAGCCATCATGTTTCTACATTTTTACACGTATGCTAACGGCTAAGAAACCCAAAGTTGGCAAATTTAAATTTAGTGTACATCAACGCTCCGGGGCAACAAGACCTCGTCAAGCTAGTGGGACTTAGCTGTTATCAGGCGGTCCATTTTATTTTAAATATATTTCGTTTCACTTAGCTGCGAATCAGGCGGTCCACTTTATTATCAGTGTTTCAACTTGCAAATCAGTGCTCCTTAGTGCAGCAAATTTCTTTCATTTTACAATGGTAAAAAAGCAAATATTTTCTGAATGATGTGGTTTTATTTGTGTTAGCCATTATCATTAGTTATTAAACCAAACATGTGATTTTTTGTTATATTTGTGCTTCGTTTTTCATTGAGAGTTTAATAAAAATGTTAAACACAAGGTGCTTGTTTCATTGAAGTTTTGAAGATAGAAAAAATAATAAATTTACAGTCCACTGAACAATTACAGACATTTATTTAAAAAAGCGGTGTTGTTAGACATCGGCCGACTTGGTGAATAAATGCATCAGCATATCTCTACCCCATGAGATGTGAACAACCCTTTTTATTAATTATTTAACAACTTTTTTGTGTGACATACAATTTTTTAAATAATGGCTACGATAGTTATCCAAACTTCGCCCTGTATAAAAGTAGCAATTGTCCAACAATTAGATAAACGAGTTACAGCTAAAAAAGTTGAAATCCGAATAGGGTTGATGATTAATAAAAATTTCCTTAGTTGCCATACCAAATAAGCTTAACTTGCCAGAACAGAAATTAATTGAAGGATAACGAGAAAATAATACGTCCACGTGTGTTTTTAATAATAAAAAATGTTGTTGCCATAACCAAAACGGTTGAAAGCAGAATTTCTTATAATATAAAATCAAATTTAATTATACTTTGTGATGCGTTGCAATCTACAATAGGTAAATATAAAGAAACCTGTATGAAAACGTTCAAGATGAAGGGTAAGATCTCTCTCCATCTCTACATATTGTTCGTGCTTGGCCCATTAATTTCAGCAAAAAGGATACCGTTGTCCCTCTGTCCTCCGAATGCCCAGTGTCCGTACCTCTACCGTGAAGTACCATAGATTATCTCAGTAGGCCTAGTCGATCGTTTATGAATGGCCCGGGGCGATTCACGTGCACGACCACAGATCGGGGTGTAAAAAAAGGTACGTAAAGGACGCTAAGTAAGGTGGGCGGTGCCTAATAGCCGTACCTATATCGGACAGGATGTAAATGATTAGATATGGTCGAGGAGAAAGAAACAGGTAGATAAAAGCATTTTTGCTTCCACGAGATTGAAGCGGTGCGCAGTGGCGGATGATTTTTTGTGGTCGTTTTTCTATAGGGGCGGGCGAAAAAAAAGAATGTACAGTTTTACTACGAAAAACAATGACAAAAAACATCACTGTTTTGATTATTAGTGTCCATTACAACGACAAAAAATTTGACATGTTTTTTTAATTGGTTTTAGGGTCAATTGAATTTAATTTTTACGTTACACTTTTAGGGGAGGAATATTTATGTAAATTTGTTTATCGGGCATTTTTTTTGCAATACTTTAATAACTTTTCTATTATTTTATGTTCATCTTCTCCCTCTTGATCGCTGTCTTCCTCTAGTTTGTCTAGAAACGCGTATTTGGGATGATCCGAAGCATCTTTGGAGCTTCCTCATATCTAAAAAGGGTAGTTCTTCTGCTATTAATGCTCTAAAGGTTGGTAATCATATGGTAACGGATATCCAACATATTTGCCATTTATTTTCAGTTCAGTTTTTAACCCGCCTTGTAATGAATTTAAGTTAGACAACACTAACCCAAATCCACACCATGGAAACAGTTATTCTATTCCACATGCCACCATCCTACATAATCTTTTAGAGCTTCCAGAGAAGGCCGCTGGTGCTGATGAAATACCTCTTTCTTAAAGTCCTGTGCAAACGAGCTGTCAGTAATACTACACATTTTATTTAACAAATCACTTCACGAAGGCTGCTCCCCAACAGTTTGGAAAACAGCTCTCGTTCTTCCTATTTTTAAATCTGGCAAGAAATATCTGGTTGAAAATTATAGACCAATCTCCAAATTATGTTTAATGTCAAAAATAATGGAATCAATTATTACCGACTTTCTATATGCAGATGTGAAATCAATTATACATTTTGAACAGCATGGCTTTATGAAGAGACGTTCCATCGAGTCCAACTTATTTATTTACATAGATTATATATCTGAAACTATGAACACGGGTTATCAGGTAGACGCTATTTACACCGAATTTAGTAAGGCTTTCGATAAAATCGATCATAGCATCCTACATAGAAAGCTTTCCGAAGTCGGTATACATGGCAATCTGCTTAGGTGGTTTGATTCCTACATCAGCAACAGATCCCAATCTATATCCATCGGAAAGTTTCGTTCTCCTATTTCTAGAATAACCTCAGGGGTTCCTCAAGGGTCACACTTGGGCCCCCTTCTGTTCAACATACATTAACGATATCTCCTCTTGTTTCATTAATACAAAATTCTTGGAGTTTGCTGACGACATGAAGTTTTTTCGAAAAATATCTAATTCTTCCGATAAACTCCTGATCCAAGAAGATTTAAATCGTCTGCCTCTGTATTGCCAGCAAAACCACCTTTATCTGAACACAAAAAAATGTCAATGTATAACATTCTCAAGGAATAAAGACACTATCGAAAACGAATATTTCCTCAATAATGCACTTTTAACAAAAGTGTCGGTGGTCTTTATCGATTCCAAACTCTTTTTTGACCAACATATCGAATATGTTTCAAAAAAAGCTAATAAAGCACTAGGATTCCTAATGCGCATTTGTCACGACTTCAAAGAGGTAAATTATTATGTTCTCTTTTTCATTATTGAAATATGAGTAATTTTCATCTTGAATGGATCATGTATAGATCTTTAAATTCTTATCTTCAGCCGATCAATGGATTGGAAGAGAACTACATAACAAAGACTTTCAATTTTGCTCTTTAGAATCATTTTCGCATTTAGATGTGTTTTCCAAAGGCATCAATAAATCAAAACGCTCTCGAATGAGTAACAAATAAATAGGACCACAAAACAGTTTTCTACTTGAAAAACCTAGAATGCAAGTCTGAATTCTTATCAATGGGCCGACGTAAATGAATACACTTCTGAATGGGAGTACCGGCTAAGTTTTTCAAAAAAATACTGTAGAGGTATTATAATAGCTCCTTTAGAAATTTTTACAATTTACTATAAAGGTACTACAATTACTCAATATCCTCTTTAAGGCACCGAGAAAGCACTTAAATTTGAATCGTTTTACAATTCGATGGAATAAAAGGATGTTACCATATGCGTAACTGGAAGGACGCCAGAGGAAGTTTTGTACATAAAAAAATATAACAATTAAGGTAAACGTTTTAATAGTAGGATACCTACTAAAAAACACGTCAGATTTTTTTTAAATCTAAATCGAATTTGTAAGGCCTTTTCTTGCCAGATTATTTAATGTGGTTTACTCCACAACCCTTAGGAACGGCGTCTTAGGGACACAGGTAGCTTCAGATGGAGATACGGTATCTCCAGGGGCCTTGTTGACTTCAGACTCAATTATTTTTTTAACTAATAGCCCTGAAAAGAGGTAAGGTTGGTGAATATAACCCAGGAAATTAACGTGACACTTATATTGTTTTCAACTATTTTTACAAAAAAAATAAAATTTGTTATTATATCAAAGCCCAACCCTTAAAACCCTGAACAAAAAAAAATACTATGTTAAAATAAACGTTCGATTTAGCGCTAGTGACTGACGGCGGTTACTGTTGGAATGACTCAAATCAGACTGTAATTAAATTTACCAATTTAATAAATTAAACGGAAGAATTTATTAAGTCTCGTTAAATATTTATATTAAAACGGAATAGTTATTTAACCTTATTAATTTATGAGATGAAACGACGGAGTTTCTCAAAAATTAACGGGAGAGTTAGTTAACTTCATTAACTTTTAGAAATTAATCAAACTACACTAAATAAATTAATTCACAATTATTTATGTTCACAAAATAAATAAATAAATTCGGGAGAGTTATTATATTTAAAATACAGTCTAACGGGTGAATTTATCCTACTTTTCTACTGTAATTTTAAACGGGGACGCGACCGATTCCTAGACTTTCAGCTTAGCCGACATTGGCAGTCAATACGATTAACGCCAAGGCCCAACTAGCGTGAGTAAGGGATTGAAATTGCCTAAGTGGTAATGGGGAACCTAAATAGAGCTAGATCAATCCCAAAGTTGTCGGAATTTAATACGGGTTTACGGACGAACTCCTAAACTTTCAGCATAGCCGACATTGACAGCCAATACGATTGACGCCAATGCCAAACTAGCGTGAGTAAGGGATTGAAATTGCCTAAGTGGTAATGGGGAGCCTAAATAGAGCTAGATCAATCCCAAACATTTATGTAAAAGTGTTGATGACACAGTGGAATTAGTTAGTAGTACGCTTGGTGTTGGGAAATCTACGATTTACAGAGTTGTTAAAGAAGAGAAATGTGGCGAGTTTCAAACAGCACGTAAAGCTCCAGGAAAACCAAATTTTCAAATAGAAAATCATTTGAAAGAAAGACTTCGAAGGAAAGTGCATGCGTTCTTCTTTAGAAAAGAATTTCCGACAGTAGACAAAGTTCTTGCCACGGTTCGAGATGATAAGGATTACCCTGAAATGAGTCGAAGCACACTATGGAAACTTTTAAAAGAAATAGGTTTTCTACGGAAAAAGCATTCCAGAAAGTCTATTTTAATAGAAAGAAGCGATATTGTAGTATGGAAAAGAAATTACCTAAGGACTATAAAAGAAATGAGAAACCAAAGAAGAAATATATTTTATTTAGATGACACATGGATCAACGAGGGACATACACCAAATAAATTTTGGCAAGATGAAACTGTTACAAGTCGAAGACAGGCTTTTTTAAATAATTTATCTACTGGTTTAAATCCACCATCAGGAAAGGGGCGCAGATTGATAATAGTACACATCGGTAGTTCAAACGGTTTTGTTAAAGGTGGTTTATTGACTTTTGAATCTACTCGTACCGGTGCCTACCATGAGGACATGAATGCTGATGTCTTTAAAGAGTGGTTCGAACAAATGATAGATCTTCTTCCTCAGAACTGTATAATAGTAATGGATAATGCAAGTTATCACTCGAGACTTACAGAAAAAATGCCCACAACCAAGTGGTTAAAAAAAGATTTACAGAAGTTCCATCCCGGTTCTGTGAGAAGAGAACTGTATCATTTGTGTTCCCTTCATAAAGAGAAATTAAAAAAATATGAAATTGATGAAATTGCAAAAAATCGTGGGATGACGGTGGTTAGATCACCACCATATCATTGCGAATTAAACCCGATTGAACTGATATGGGCACAGATAAAGGGAGAAGTTTCAAGAAAAAATAATTCTTTTAAAATGAGTGATGTTAAACAGTTGTTTTTGGAGGCTGTAAATAATGTGAAGCCTGAAAACTGGGAAAAGGGCAGTAAATCATACGATTAAAGAAGAAGAGAAAATGTGGAAGTTGGACAATATTACTGATGAAATGATCGAGCCACTCATTGTAAATATTGGTTGCGACAGTTCATCTTCTGATTTCGATTCTGATTTGGATTTGTAGGTAAGAAGTAGTTTTTATATTAAAATTATTATTTATGAACGTAACGTTGTTTAAAAGTCAAAGTTTAAACCCTTATACCTACATAACCCGTTTGACACAATGTTCTTAACATACCTTGTGGAAAAATAAAATATTTTAGAAAAAATTGCACTTTTTTACCTTCAGCTGCTTAGAAGTTATAAGCAGGTTAATTAGGTGAAAATATAAGTGTACACCCGATATATTTATTATATTTATACAAAGGTTATTTCATACGAAAATACACGAGGTATAATTTCACAAAATATTTTAACTGTCTACTAAAAGAAGTGGTACGCCTATGGATTACGAACGCTTTATTATTTTAATACTCTCTCATACATAAAAATAGACTATAGAATCTGGAGAGGTAGCTTGTTTTAAAATATAAAATAAATAACTGAAAGCAAAAATGTAATTTCAACTTTCAATTAAATAAATCAATTTCAAAACCACCACGACCAAAAACCAAAATAAATCAAATAACTAACGTGAAATTAAAAATGTAGAAATAATTAACTTAGTTAACGGGAAAATACTACTATTCGGTAACTATTATCAAAGATTAAAATTATATTTTTAAAGAAAATTCTGTATTTAACGTAAATAACTCTCCAAAAGAAATTAAGGCATTACGGATCCCAAATTAAATCAATTATTCCCCAAAATTACTAATCAGTAAAACAAACGGACAGAATGCAAATAACGAATCTAAATTACTAATAAAAATTACAAATAAACTAACTCATAAAACAAAAGAACATTAATAAACCGGTAAACAATAAAAAAAACTAAAAGTGAAAATCTTAATTCCAAAATTTAAATAACTCTCCGTATAAAATAAAACAAATATTATTCCCCAAGAAATAAATTTTCCCAAAGAAAATGAACGGAAATCAAAAAGATTAAAACTTATCGGTTGAAATATTTAACACGTTTCTAAGCAAAATAAAACGATTCGATTTAGTCCCAAATTAACACGGTGATAAATAAAATTCAAAACACGAAAAACAGTGTTATCAGTTGTATACCTAAGGTTTTTTATAACGGCGGCGGAAAAAATTCGGGCTACTAAATACTTTAGATCGACATGCTAATTTTGATCGGAGAAAGTGAATTCAATCTTATTTGAAAATTATTCTCAATCTAACCTCTGAAGTGTCCCTACTTCTCAAAATCTCTCCCACCTAGTTGACTTAATTCACGGTGCGCGCAGTCCTAGACCAAAACGGCGTTTTGTGTTGTTGAAAATTTAAATGTACCCGGTGAGCCAAATAAAATTCGAACGTTTAAATTAATTTTAAATAAATTTTCATTCAATTCCAGATTTGTTTAAATTAATTCAGCTGTGAAAAATAGCTTCATTACAAATTATTGATCCATCACTGTACCAAACAGACAGTTGGTCTATATCCCACCATGTCAGTTCAACCGATCATTGTAGGGTTCATTCTAGTCTTATTTTCGAAGCATCAATTCTGAGGAGCTTTTGATTGTGCTTGTAGTATTTTTTGTGTTAGGTGAAAAAATCTTTCATAAGACGCCAGTGTCTGATTCTTGCTGACTAAAAAAGCACTCTTGAGTCTGAAAAGCTTCTCCGGCTTCTCTGTTCTATTGGATATCGTCACTAGATCTTCTCCAATTTTTGCTACCACTACTTACTACGGCATAGACTATCAACTTCTAGGGGACGGTAAGTTTAGTACCCCGTCACAAAGTGGGACCATTTGAAGGTGGGGTGCTTGCAGTACTAGAGGATCCTTAATTACCATGAAACACGTTTACGCCATCTGATTAAACTGATTGAACTTATAGTTCACGAAACCATCACCATAGGCGTAGGACCAACTTTAATGTGCTGTTTCTTTAATGTATTTTTTTTTGTTAGAATTAAAAGATAAATCTTTAGCTCTATATTCTTACGGATGATCATTTAATGATTATACTTCAAAGGAACGCTTTTTATATCTAATAGTAGACAAAGGCTCTAATAGCTAGGTAATTTTCACTAGACCACTTTGAGAAACCCACAGGAACGACTTTTTAATAGTTCTGTTTTCGTTTTCACCCATTCATTATATAATTAATTTTTTGGCGTCTCTATTTCACTTTAAAGCATCTCACACCTGACTGAAAGCCCAATTGTACTTCAATTTTGTGAAAAAAAATCTGCCAAATCGTTCTTTTTCAACCCATAATTTCAAAAGCTCCATGTTAGAAACAAGCAATTTTATTCGCATTATCTTAAAATGATACAGAAACAGATTTTAATCATTTTTGTTTTGTTTAAAACTTGAGTAAAACATTTTGTTGTTTTTAACACAAATACTTGACTCAAAAAAGTATAATGCTGAACCAAAATAGATAAAAATAAGGGTGAAAAATCA
This sequence comes from Crepidodera aurea, assembly GCA_949320105.2. Taxonomy (NCBI): domain Eukaryota; kingdom Metazoa; phylum Arthropoda; class Insecta; order Coleoptera; family Chrysomelidae; genus Crepidodera; species Crepidodera aurea. The sequence continues at coordinate 16,459,824 of OX439475.1, read as the reverse complement.
AATATGGGATAATAGAATATCAGAAACTGTTAAAAAAATAGAACTGGCAGAGAAGAAGGGTATATTATAAGCAATAATAGATAAAACAGTTCCATTTGGATGGGGGTGAACAAAATGCTTTAATATTTTTAAATATGCTGTATTAAAACATGCCCCAGTTTCCCCAAGAAGCCACACATCTGCATTAAAATCATATTACGCAACATTACGGAAGCTAGATGAAGAGATAGCGCTTTTAAATATGTATTTGTTTATTTTTTCAGCCTACTTGTATGTCACTTAATTCATCTCTATAGATGCGTAATAATTACATCATCTAATGCACAGAAAAGTTTAAAAATAAAATCTGATCAATGTCTGCAATATGGTCTACCACCTGCCACTAAGCACTTAGAAATTATGTAAGTAATACGACTAATCAATACATTGTAGCCATACGGATATCACATTAATTGTTGCAGTAAAAACTTGAGTAGTAACATCTTTTAAAATGGTTTGTTATTTTTTCATAAAACATCAAATGATATACGGAATTCTTTACAGAATTTTTCGCACTTGACGTTCCTAAAGAAAAACTTGTAAACAAACAAATCCGCCAAACAATAGACGAGCTAACACCAGGAATAGACGGCATTCCAGTAGAACTGATCAAAACCTTTATTCAAGTATTCCTACTAAAATCATATTGCACAGACTATAAGTAGGTACCAGGGCACTATTGAAGTTTGCAGGCCCTGAACCTGTGTTCGGAATGCCAAAGGCCTGGTACGTGGTTGTCCGCCTAGGTGGATAAGAATATACATTAAACTCCATCAGAAGCACTGGAAAAAGACATCCTGATTCTAAGCCGAACTCGGTTTAGCCAAGGATACTAACTGCTCACTGCACTCCTGACTTCTACAAACAATAGGCATGTATCTATCTGTGATGGGGGTGTCGATACACTGCGACCTATAAGATCTATTGTGCCCCCTACTGCTGCCCAATCGGTAAGGATGTCTCAACGATTAGAGCAGTTCCTCCAGTCATATTGCTTTCAAAAAGTTCAGGATGTCGGTAGGCTTCAGGTTAGGTAGATCTTCCTCTTCTATTTGATATTCTCCGAGGTATCGTACCCTTGGATTTTGCAGGGTAATACATAGAATGTGGATAGAGGTTTCCTCTTCTTCCTCGCAGAATCTGCATTCTTCTTTGTCTACTAATCCGAGTTTTTTTAGGTGGCCTCTCAGACGGCAGTGCCCTGTTAGGATACCCGTTAGTATTCTGAGCTTATTTTTACTTTTGTTATTTACTTCTTTTCCAAGTTCATCAAGTATTGTACTTCTGCTTATTCCGCAGAAGGGTTCAGGTCCCAGAAATGGTGTTTCAGCCCCTTTTTTTGCGAGTACGTCTGCTATTTCATTACCCTCCACTCCCGGAACCCATATGAGGGTAACAGTGTTGTTCTTGTCTAGTTCGTTTAGATTCTCTAAGCACTGGAATTTGCCTCTTGCGATTATGACTATGTCATCTGCATAGCCTTGACACGATATACCAATCTCAGTCAAATCGTAGAGGAGTCGATCCACTGTTAGGCTCCACAGAAGAGGGAAGGCCTCTCCTCCTTGTGGGCATCCTCTGGTTGTGCAGATGGAAATAGTGTCTTGTCCCATTTTAGTCTCTCCTATTCTGGTAGACAATAGTCGCGACATGCATCTGGTTGTCGTCTTGTCTACCCCTATTTCTTGTAGTGCTCTTTTGACGGCTTCGTGTGGTGTGTTGTCAAAAGCCCCTTCTATGTCTAGAAAGGCACACACTACAGATTCTTTGTTCTCTAGTGTATCCTGGATTTCATCTGTGAATTGCACCAATGCGGTCTCCGTGCATTTGCCCGTTTGGTACGCATGCTGATGGGGTGCAGAGGCACCCGTTCCAGGATTTCTATTCTGATATAGTTATCAGTTGATTTCTCCACCGTTTTCAGAAGAGTAAAAAACAATTCTAGATTGAGAAAAGAGGAAGAATCTCCATGAGAAGAACAAGCAAAGATAAATTTAGTGTACCGTTACGACTATAGAACAGATTTGTTTCAAATTTGATATAGTATTCAACTGAGATCATAAGTTAGACGATACTCTGATACGACCTCTCTCATAAAGGTTTTCCGTCTTGAATTTCATACTAGTATTCATAATGTGATATCAAACACATCTAGAGATTCTTTTGAACTTTTAAAGATTCCTGTAGATAAATTCGATTGAGTCATTAATAGCATGTTATGCAACAAGTGGTAATTGAGTTTTATTTCTATGAAGTGAAATTTTAAGTGCATTACGAAAGTTGCGGTAGAAAGGAATTGATCAAATACACAAATACAGTACCAGAATTACATGCAAAAAAACAGATGCATCAAATCAAACTGATTTAATTTGTCAAGTCAAGTTTGATTTGACTAAAAAAATAAGAGTTTGATTTGATTTAATATACAATTCGGGAGTTTGATTTGAAATAAAACTTTGTCACAATGTTTGAAATAGTTTGAAATGTGAAAAGTGTTACCTACCGCGCTTTTAATTTGTCAAAGTAAAGAAATAAATAAGTTGTTGGATAAACTGGAACAATGGGTCAATTGGATGTATTGTAACCAGTGGCGGTTCTAGAAATTAAGGGCGGGGGGGGGGGCACATACAAGTTTTTTTAGTGATCTGATTACATGCTTAATAGTAGAGAAAAATTTTTAAACTTAAAAAGAAGGAGTTTGTGTGTATTTTTGTGTAAGAAAATCTAACGTTTTATATCTTTATTTAAAGTGCCCAATTTAGGGAATAATAAAAAAAATTCGATTTTCATTTTTATATTGATTTATATAGATTCGTTCCCTCACAAAAATCTTACTTTAGAACCTGAAATATTTTTTTTATTTTTTTAACATTTTTTCGCGATAAAAAATTGGAAAAAAATGAAAATTGAATTTTTATTTTTTTATTATTCCCTAAATTGGCCACTTTAAATAAAGAAATAAAATGTTGGATTTTCTTAGACAAAATTTCGCTACCATTGTTTTTCCGAAAATGGCGGCCAATTCAATTTTTTTTCGAAAAATGCCGATTTTGGGTGGACAAATAATTTTTTTTTAAATTTTTACCATGTCTTGCCGACATAACAATAGGTACATATTTTGTCCAATTCCTTCTTTACTTCTTGAAAATTATTCATATCAAGATATTTTTCATTTACTATCTAAAAAGACAATTTCTATTTTACAATTTTAAATTAAATTTTTTATATTTTTCAGGTAATTTTGGTAATAATGGCCTCAAACACAAAACAAAGTATAGATAATAAAAATTGCATATTTTGCAAAAATTTTATTTTACCTGGTCAAAAATTACAAACAGTAAAAAAAAGTGGACTTAGGCAAAAGTACACGCAAAATTCTTCTTTTTAAGATAAAAAATTTTTCTATACTATTGTTTTTCCAAAAATGGCAGCCAATTTAATTTTTTTACATCCATTTTCAGAATATTTTCGTCTAATTTCACTCCACTATATGGTGATAAATATTCGGTACAATTTGGCTAGATTCGGAAATGCATTTTCAAAATGATATATGGTAATATTTCTTCAGTTGTTACATTAATTTCATTATCTTTAAGTTCTCTAAATAATAAACTAAAAGCCTGGTATTCAGCAATTACATCATAAAATCGAAGGGGGCGCCAAAAACGACATATTGTAAAGGGCGGGGGGGGGGGGCATACTGCCCCCCTTTGCCCCCCTGTGGCGCCGCCACTGATTGTAACTAGGAACTTTTTCTTCAAGTTCATGGGGCAAAGCTCTGCAAGAAGAAGCTTTGTTAAAGTTTGCAAATATTTACAAAACCATTTATTACGATAATTTTAAATTATAATATTAATCGCCACATTCATTTATAGTTAATTAAACATACTTTGGAGAACGATTTTTCCCCTTTTTCCGGTCAAATACGCCAATGTGCCGACGGTTACTGTAAAATGCACTTTCTACAAGTCCACCCCGCTTATTTTGTAATTAACAATTGGAAACCCATCAATATAACGAGGTTTTGAAATTTTTTTATTTAACACAATTGCCGAACAAAATCTTTAATGTCCAAAAATTGAATTAAAAATTCATATATTCAATTATGAGTGATTTATCATCGCGTAGATTGGATAACAATGTCAGGTGGCGTATCCTTAAAAGGATTCACGATTTCAATTTATAACAAGATAATATTGCATAAAACAATTATAAATTTCTTTCGTTGATTTTCAGTTTTGATTCATTTAAAACAGAATTATTATTCATAAATGGAAATGACCGCTCCTTGAATTTTTATATGAAGATTTAATAACAATATGCCTGGTTATTTATTGCAGCCCCCGTAGGGGGTAAAGAGCTGCAAGACAGTAGCACCACTCCCTACATATTATTACGTAATTATATTTTTTGCCATTATCTGCACTCTTTTATTTATCCGCTTCCATATCTCCCTGTCACTTCCAGGACATTAATATAAAATATTACAAACATTTGTGTTTTTACTTTACTTTGATATTTGTTTGTTTGCTGTCCTCTAATAGTCCAATCAATATGTCACAATTCAATGTGAAATTTACCTAAGTTGCTATCCGAAAACAAAAAATAAGTAATTAATATAAATTATTACAAACATTTGTGTTTTTACTTTACTTTGATATTTGTTTGTTTGCTGTCCTCTAATAGTCCAATCAATATGTCACAATTCAATGTGAAATTTACCTAAGTTGCTATCCGAAAACAAAAAATAAGTAATTACTTCGTATTGTGTTTTTTCGATTTTTTTCACAGGAAAAATTAGATGCCCGATTGGTATTTGACACAACCATTGCATGAGTAACAGATTATTCTGCATACACCTAGCTTAAAAAATATACTACCTATTATATATGCATACATAATAAATATGTAGGTATTAATTTGAAAACTGAAAAACAGGTAATTTATTTAATCACAAAATACTACAAACTTAATTATTTATGGTACAATTAAAATATAAATTGCAATTTTGGTACACAGTAGGAGTATTGTTTGAAATATTTGTTAACTCATTGTTAACGTCGAGTGTAGGTAAATCATTAGATAATGTTGTTGAGGCGTCACTTCTAAGGGTGTTTATGATGTTGGAATAATGCTCATTATCCATTTGCAGATAAGGCTTAATTGAGTTGGCTGAACTGTGGCCAGTAATTTTAATTAATTGTTGTTCACCCACCCCTCCTTTAGCCAGGTTACTGACTGCTGTCGACCGCATAGAGTGGTTTATTATTTTTATTTCTTTTGTATTTAATTCTGCCTTCTCTGCTGCTTCTTTAGTCCATTTCGAAAGTTCGTTTTTTCCCACTATAGTGTTTTTGTACCATCCACTTGATTGTTCTTTATTCCATGATGGGTTTACTGTTAAGAATAATCAATCGGTTGTTATTCTAGATGAACGTTTAACTATTAGAATTTTAAAAAGGCGAATTGGACAAAAGGTAGGGTTCTTCGTGTTGGGGGCCAACCATTTACTATCGGCCATTTCTTTTTCTCTACCCTGGGCCTTTTTATGGCGTGACAACAGCTGTCAAGTTTTGCCGCGGGTAAACTCGAAAAAACTACTGACAGGACCTGTCATACAGTTTTTTCATCTAGAAACCATTTGTATTTTAAAATTGCGCGTTTGTGATTGGTGAAAATTAAGACGAGAAAAATAGTCAGTTATATCGATTTTTCGAAAAAGAGACATTTTCGAAAATCGTTCACACTTGCTCGGGGAGGGGACGAAGAAAAGCGTTCGGGGGCGCATTTTGTTCGTAAAGAACTGTATATACTTTCATGCTATAAAAAATTAATAACGATTTTATAAATTTTAAGTACCTAAAAATGGCGTTAAAAATTTTTTTTTTGATTATGTTTTATTCAAATATCGTTTTCAATTTTTGTTCTGCAAAGATTTCTTGGTCAAAACTCCTTTGCTGGTATTTTTTCACGAATTTAAAAAAGAAAAAAGTTGACCTACGAACATTTGTGGCAGAGATATTTTTTTAATTCCTGAGCAGGCAATTTACATAGTACATCCTTTGGGGTAATTAGATTGGAATACCTATATTATCGTTAAAAAAATACAATAGGTTATTTCATTGACTTTTACGATTGAAAATCGAGTGTTTTGCAACATTTACTGACTAAAAAATAAATATTTGAAATAGTCTACAAGAATTTTATGTATTTAAAGACGTATTTTATTACATTTATAAAATACAGGGTGTTTTCTAATTAAATGCCAACATTTCACTGGGAGATTCTTGGGACATTTTTGAGATAAAATTCTTCTACTAATAACATGTCATTTTAATATCTTAGTTTTTCTAGGAAAGTAGGAAATGATATTTATATTATTAAATGCTACAAAACAATGCCTTTGTATATCTTCAATTTTAAGTTAAACTTTACTGTAAACAACAGTAATGATAAGGAAGAGATTGTGATATACAGGGTGTGATTCAAACAAATTTTGTTTATATCTAGTTTTTTCAAACACTCATAATTTTATATGGTATAAATGGTTTCTAAATTAGAGGATAATTTTTAACACCAAACATTATATGTTCTATATTCTTATCAACACGCTTAGTTAAATGTATCATCCTGTATATAATAATATTTGTATCAATTGTGTATTATTGTGTAGGTATTTGCTTTACATTGTTTGTACTTTTGTGTAAATTTATAGAACTGTGAACTTTGGCTAAATTTATGATATGTTATGTTTGTGGAAATAAGTAAATAGATAAATAAATAAATAAAATGTAGGTCCGCAAAGGTTTCCTCTTGAAGATACAGGACGTTGAAAAAAAATGTAAATATTTTTGTCAAAAAAATGCATAGCTATGCCATTCTAACGTTCAGCAAAATTCGGTCAAATATGTGAACGCGTTTTTGAGATAGTTAAAAAACGCCATATTTAGGTACTTAAAATTTATAAAATCGTAACGAAATTTTTATAGCATAAAAGTACAATTCTTTACGAACAAAATGCGTCATCGAATGTTTGTCTACGTCCACTCCTTGAGCAACAGTGAACGATTTTCGAAATCGTCTTTTTTTTCGAAAATTCGATATAACTCAAAAATCATACAATATTTTACAATTTTTCAAAAACGCACGTTTTTGAGTTGCCAAGAGCTATATTTACTGTAAATATCAATTGATTATATGAAAAATTAAAAAAGTTATAGTAAAACCAAAAATTTACGATTTTTGACGGCCTGTTCGATATATCTCGAAAAGAAATTCGACAATCTACACTTATAAGATGGTCAATCGAAAGATCTATTTATTATCTGCAACTTCCTCATTTACTATTTTTCGATTCAACGAGAAGTTTCTTTCTTATTTACAAAAAACCGTTTTTTTCAACTGTACGAATTTTTTAGGTTAAGTTCACCAATCAAATCCGTGATTTTTTTTCCTACATCACTGTATTTTTTTATATCGGGTAGCAATTTAGCTAAATCACAATACCAATTAGACCAATCAATAAGGTACGTACAACTGAAATGCCCGTATATTCTTCAAACTTCATTCTTTTATTGTGATATTTGTCATACCTATAAAAGAATTAATTAAAAATCGTTCCTGCTTCGAAGAAGATATCGGAACGCGCGGCACGGACCTGCAGGACTCGTCGAGCGGAGTGAGGCGAGCGGGACGAACATCGACGGCAGATAAAAATGTTTATGCATGGCAATGCGTGATGATTCAGTGGTCGAGAAGCGATACGCACATCTGCCTTTATTCCCACGATCTGAGGAGAACACGTGTTTATCAAGTAGGCGAAGGAGGCGAGAGTGAGAGCACAAAGCGAGAACGCGCTCGGCACGGTCTCGCTTCAGATCGAAAGGGAAGATGAGTGGCAGAGTGGCACGGTGTGCGGCGGACGAGTATACACACCTTTATCTCTCTCTTTCTTCGGGCATTTCGTAGCCCTGGGATAAGTAAATAATGCATAAAGTGTGTTATTTGCATTACGGGATCGTTCTATATAAACATTTTTATTAAAAGAAAGTAATAAAAAGTTGATGAAGGATGAAACCAAGTTGTAGCCAGGGGGGATAACCAGGATTTGATGCTCCTTGGAATGTTGTATCCAATTAGCAATAAAAATAAGTTAAAACGTAAACTGAATTAACATGAATCAGGAAAACGCATTTATAGCCCAGTTGTCAGAGACTTTGACCTCTCATAAAATGTTATATCGCTGAAACTAGGCTCTTAGGTACTTTAAAGGGTGTAGAAAACTTTGCTGCTATAAAGTGTATGCTAAGTTCACACTTTCGAAAGCAAAATCGAGAATTTGGTTTTTCCATTATAAGTATTTCAAAAAAAAATTCGAAGAACTAATAGCACCACGTGAAAGAGTGGAAAATTTTACTGATTTTTATATTATAAGTTATTTAAAAAAAATTGTATTACTATAAAAAAGTATAAGGTCTGTTTCTTTGACCTAAAAGTGCTGCACCAAGTCTAAAGTGCTGCACCAGTCTGTTTCTTTGTCCAATTAGTGCAGCACTAACTTCTTTGAATATTTGGTGCTGCACCGATGCTATACCGGTGCTCGTTTTCTCCACTCTCTTCAGACTGTGTGCTTCCTACACCAGACATGCGCACTGCGAAGTTGTCTAGTTTTGTCATAATTAATTTAAAGGATACTTTAATTTTAAAGTGTCCTTTAACACAAAAGTTTGGTTTCAAAAGCAATACTAAAGTACCCTTTTGCCAAAAGCCGACGTTAAAGTGAAAGTGGAGATTTTGGCGCTTGTATACATAAAAGCTACCTTTAAGAGTGATATAACCTCAAATTTTTACATATTTTTTAGTTGATTTTTTGTAGTTTGCGTTTTGTATTTTGAAATTGTGTAAAAATAACACATACTTTTAAAGAGAAATATGCATATTTTTAAAACATCTAGTGAAACTTCATCAGACTCATCTGAAGAAGAATATATTTGTATAGAAAGAGCAAAAATTTGAAGACCCAGAGTCAATTGTTTGAATTTGAACCATAATATATCTTTTAAATAATATAGAAGAGTAGCATTGCCCACTGTTTTTAAATTTGGAAATTTCTTTCAATAAATATAATTCCTCTTCTTTACTAAAATTTGAAGACCGTACTTTTTAATAGACCATTTTTTCTCACACACTTTATAAAAAACAAAGCGACTACAACCTAGCGATCTTTAAACTTTTAACAAAATATAACCCTTTTTAACCTAGAACGGAAAAACGCCCCACATATGACATTCTTCTTCTTCGCTTCATGTATGGCTTGCATACTAGTGCATTTACCAGCCAAATATGACAAATCTTTCTAGTTTTACGTCAAAATCCATGATAATCCGTGAGAAAAGTCTCAGTTTCCCCACTTGTTGCACAATATACTATTTTCGGCTCACAGTAAACTCTTCCCTGACAGCAATCCATCCTAAATTTTATATTTTATATCGTCGAGTCAACGGTTTTGTTCCAAAAATAAGGAAGATCACTTTTAGTTGGAGAACATTTCCCGCCACAACGTTTCTCACGATCCCAGGAAAAAAAGAAAGGACGAAAAAACATTCCGGCGCGGCGTCGCACATTTTTAAAACAATAAATCACATACCATTTGGGTGTCGCTAAATAAACATCTTTGCTTAAATTTAAAACGCACATGTTGCTTTTCGAGGTGGGTTGTAACTGCACCTGTAAATATACAGTTAATATAGATTTATTCCATCTACAAGATTACAGCTGACTAAGTGAAAGTAAAAAGTTTTTGAAGACAGTAAAATCCGCAAGGAAATTATGGTAGGAGTTGTGATAAAAATAAGAAAAGACAAACATTACTAAAAGCCAAGAGTAGAGTATCGCCATTCCTTAATAGCTGCAATTAATGTAGCACTAAAATGAATCTTGGTACTTTTTGGTGTTCCGCAGGGTTCTCACCTAGGACCACTGCTATTCACCTTATTTATAAACGATGTTGGAAATTAATTTCAATACTCTAAATTCTCATTGTTTGCGAATGACCTGAAGTTATATTTGCCTATTGAAACTATTGAAGATTGTCATAAGTTACAGAAGGATATATGTCTAAAAATAATGGCATGTTTTTAAATCAGGTGAAATGCTTCTGTATAATGTTTGCTAGTCTCAATAAAAAAATCCTCTTTCACTATGTTCATGATGATGTCGATCTAAAACGACTTAATGAACAAAGGATTTGGGTGTGATTTTCGATGATAGCCTGTATTTTTCTACTCACATAAACACCACTATCAACAGAGCTCCTAAACTTCTTTGTTAACGCCACCAGAATTGTCTATTTAGCCTATATAAGATCTGTTTTAGAGTATGCGTCACCTGTTTGGTCTCCTGATTATAAAGAACCTATAACTAATATCAATGCAATCCAAAATAGTTTCCTCAGACATGTTTCCTTCAAATCAGACCTCACTGGAGAATATGATTATTCGGGTATTCTTGATAATCTCAATCTTAGCACCCTTTCTTTTCGCAGAACAAACAATGATCTACTAACTCTATTTAAAATTATCTCAGGAGACATCAATTGTGACATTAATTTGGTGCCACTGAAGGTGTTTGAAACGTTATAACTACTAAGCGAGACTACCTCAAAGTCGCACAAACATTAATGTGGAAAATAATAGTTACGGCCACCAAATCATATCACTTAAATATCACTTAGAAGTGGCAGTGATCATAAAGTGGGCGTGATAATTTTAGTGTCGTTTTGGGAACCATTAATATAACTTTAAAGTGGCGGCAATTGATTATATGATTGCAGTAATTCTCGCCACACAAAAATCACTTTAAAGTTTTATTTTCTAAACGCAGACATTTGCAGCCATTTTACGTACCACCACACTACCTCGTAGCTGAACCGTTTCTATTACGTGGCAAAGACTTTGGCAATACAATTTAAAGTTTCTAATATCGTGGCCCCCACGTTCCGTCCACAAAAAATGCTACTTGGGATTTATACATACATATATTTAGATTATTGTTGTTATTATTGCTTTTGTATATTTTCTTTTTTCACCCGTATACATGAATAAATAAATAAATTGATTTATTGAATAATGTCAATACATATTTCTGTTGCAGCTAAATATATAAAAATTTAGTGAGACGTAACAAAATATCGACACAAGGTGTCCTAAAATATAATTTTCTTTTAATTGAAGTGAAAAATATACTTCTTACTACAACTGAATTGAAATTCGGAAGAAATATTTGAAACTGAAGGTTTTTATTTCATATTTTTTCCATAGGGAGCCGAAAAAAAAGAAGAACTTAAAAATTAAATTTCTCATTCAATTAATGGGTACTAATTATTATTTTATTCAATTTAACACGCTGTAATTACTCAATAACTACATATTCAATTGTTATGATAATTTTTAAGAAACGAGATTTTATTCTTGCATCACTAGTACAGTTGAGACATATCCCTTCGTTCTCACGACACGGAGTCGCGCCGCGAATCTACACTTGTTTCCCAGAAAGGGGGCGCGAGAGGGACGTACAAGTGGTAACAACGTGTTTGTTGGTTAGAGAAAAAGTTTTTCAGAAAAAAAAAAATGTATATTTTTAAATTTAGCCATGTGGGAATCCTCTTTTTCTTTCGGAAAATTTTCACACCGAATACAGAATTGTTTACCGACAAAAAAATTGAATCAGCAACATATGGCCTGTGGTTTTATTATGAATTTGGGGTTTTATAGGTTAAGAAATTATGACTGGAGTTTAAACAGAACAGCGTGTGTCCTCTAATTAATAATTTAAAAAAAACGTCAACAAAAATTTTAGACAGTTTTATTTTTTTTATTATCAGTTTTTATCATCAATCAAATTTTGACGTTCATTTCCAACTTTTTAAAGATTAAAATAACAGTCAGTCCACCGCACGGATTTATTTAATAACTAGTTTTGGCCTATTCCCATCGTCAGGCTCTAAAACTAAACTGTAAAATGAATGGTAAATAATAGAATATAATCATTAAAAAATTAATTAAGTTGAGAGTTCTCAAATAACAAAATACTATTATACATTTAATATTATAATGACTCTTAACAGTTCATTAGAATGTAAACGGTAATACCACTAGTCCTCCAAATGTTACCTATAAAATTTAAGAGGACGAGTAATATTTGAAAAGATTTAGTACTAAAATCAAAGGATATAGTCATTTATGCAACAAGTGTTCAATATTTTCGGTATCAATTTCACACAAATCTATTGATATTATTGGAGCTTGGGGTCCAGATGTACGCCCAGATAATACAGATAATAAGTTGCCTATCTAGTTTAGTTTGACATTATCTGTCAATTTTAATCGGATTTATGGAGATTTCTGTGTTTATAAGCTGAAATGGAAAAAGACTTTCTTAATTTAGCTAATTTGAAGTGTTTAGGTATTCAAAAACTGATGTTTAATGAACAAAAGTTGAGTGTTGAAGTGAATTATGTGTGGTAAAGTTGAGTTTACAGATTCATTAATTAGGAGCGTTAATTTAGGTATTAACATAGATTTGCAATACATTTTAGTATAATAATAATTGATAATACTAAATAAAAGTTGTTAAATGTTTATATGTGACAATTAAAAAAGGTAAACAAAGTTTTATCAAAAAAACAAACACGGTTTTATTAAAGGTAATACCACGAGTCCTCCAAATTTTATCGATAAAATTTTTGGTTTTCACGAAAACGGCTTTATTTGGAAAAACCACGAAAACAAACTGATTGATAAAATCACGAGTCCGCAGGACGAGTGATTTTATCTTAAATCAGTTTGTTTGAGTGGTTTTGCCTAAAATAAAGGCGTTTGAGTATGAAGATTAAAAGGATTATTTTTTGAATCATTTTGTATTAAAAACATAGAACATAGTCATTTATGCAAAAGACACTTTACACACAAATATTGAAAATTTTCTTTACCAATTTAAATTGAATCCTGAGCTGTTATATTTTTACATACAGGGCCACCAAGGCGATTTTTTGACTGGCTACCCCGCGAAACGGCGCCGTAAATAAAAGCGAAGAAGAAGAATGAAATGAAGTCTTTCTTAATTTAATTAATTTTAAGTTTAGTGTTAAAGTGAGGTATCTAAAAATGTTAAAGGCGTTTTGAAATAAACTAATAAAAACAGGTTAGTTTACAAATACATTTTGAAATTTGGATATTAACATAGATTTGCAATACATTTTAGTATAATAATAATTGATAAATGTTTACATTTGACATCTCAAATAGGTAAACACAGTTTAATCAAAAAACAAAAACGACGAAGCGGTTTTGTCAGTATAAAACACAATGATTGGTTAGGATCCTGAGTTGTTATTGGCTGAAACCACAAAATCTGAGTGTTTTGACAGATGAAAAAAATAATCAGTATAAAACTCAATGATTGGTTAGGATCGTGAGCTCTTATTGGCGGAAATTACAAAATATGACTATTTTGACAGATGAAAAAAATAAAAAAAAATATATTAAAATCCGTTATTTTTATTCACCCATCGTCAAACAAGAACATGCTGGATCCCATGCTCCCATAAATGGCAAGCGTACTCGTACTTCTTTGACCTGTGCGGGCCTCGGGCAAAAAAAGAACCCATCCATGGGTCAGAGGTCGTCACGCGCCTCCGACGTCACTTAACACGTGGGACGGATCGGGTTAGTATTCGTCATGGGTTCTTGCCGACGGCTCTCTTCTTAAAACAATGGAAATATTTACATAACTGTTGGTTTATAAGGCTCTATGGGAATCTTAAAAAAAAACTCATCATGAAGTCATTACTGCTAATAGCAGGTGCAAATTTTTGTATATTACAGGGTGTGCAATAAAGGGAATTTTCTAGGTTGTCAAATAAGGTGTAAAAGCATAATGGGTGTTATTTAAAATTGGAATAATAGTGAACTGGAGTATCTGGAATGCCCTAAAATCCATAGGTATTCTTAGAAACAAGTTTCCATTTAAAAAAATAAAATTAAAACATTTTAATTCGTTACCTACTTTCTTATGAGTCTAAAGGAGTGTGGAACTCCAAACAATCCCTTAAGCAACTGGCTAATCACAACAAACTAGCTTTGTTATGGGTGCCAGGGCTGTTATGGGTACCAGGGCATAAAGGAATTGTTCGCGAACGCCTTAAATACCTGGAACAGGTCTACCTCGAGCCTGATCAGGTTACAAACCTAGCTCCAAAACGAATAATAGGCTTTTTCAAAATCCTAGCTCTTTTGGACTAGATGTAGGGTATAGGTACACAAAAGATCTTATAGGTCGCAGTGTGGCAAGCCCAACCGGACCAATCTACCTGCTTCCTGGTTTAAGGTCGTACCCTCGATGCCACAAAAGTCAAATGTGTGCTCTGTGTTATTTGACTACTGTAGTATTTATATTTGGCAACGCCGCGTAAAAGGAAAGGAGACAGAAGTATCCTTTCAGTAACTGTTTGTCCTGTCAAATGCACGAGTATGCGTATGGGTTTGACATTAGGTTATAAATAACTCAAGCACTCTCGAAATTAGAAATTGGAGGGACACCACATTTAAAAAATCGGATGTGGCCATGCACATGACTTTACCATACTTTAACGGCCCTACGGGCTCATAATCTAATTACTCGTGGATATTTAAGGCAGGCCATGCCTGACAAGAGCGTACAATTGTCTCCATGAAACAAAGCACTTCTACTGCGCTTGCGCTATTATGCAACTATGTTATTCCATATTTTATTTTTAACTTGCTTATAATACAAAATTTGAAAAAAGTTTTTAAACAAAACTTATAGTAAATTTAATTTAAAATAAATTTTTTCTCTTAATATTTTTACATAAACTTAATAGAAACGATAATAATTGCGAAAATCTGAAAATTCTCAAGAGTAAACCCCCACTTCCGGTTATCCGATTTTGCCCAAAATCTAATCAGCTCATTAGCATGTTGTAAAAATGCTAAATATAAAATTTGGTTAGGAAATTCCGATCGCAGTTGGAGTTAGAGCGCACACAAATTTTTCCGGACTACCTACTACATACTACATACTACATACTACATACTACATACTACATACTCCATACTCCATACTCCAATACACACATTTTCTGGAAATGGTCTCAAAACATGTAAATCCACTGAAAGCTGAACTTTTTTTTGCGATTACAATACTTTACCTATGATAAAGTAAAAAAATCAAGTAAAAAACAACTTGACAGCTTGAATAAACATTCAGCTTTTAGAAGAAAAACTTAGATTAAAAAAAAATCTAATCTCTCCTATAGTTTATAACGTATCTAAAAGTGTGTGGTTGGGTAAAACCAGTAAAGTGTAATATAAACAAAAAAAAAAGGTAATTATTTACAAAAAAAAAATGCAAGTAACAATTCTACATATTTTCTCGTGTAGGTAGTCGCTTGTCGAACATTATTTACCCGTGTTTAGTCTAACATTTCAATTATGTCTACCGCCATTTTCTAATTAGAATTCCTTGTCAGCAATCCGTTAACCTCTGGGATTTCCGCCATTTGCTATGTATGCATTACGTGTCCAAGTAGGAACGTGATCGACAAGAAGGTATTAGAGAAAGTTCAATGTGTCCTCGATGGAATCCTCACCCTATACATCACGTTTTATCATTACATTATTGGTTAAAGTAGACTTGAGTAAAGAACAAATTCTGTAACCCTACATTTTTACAAAACTTTTATTTACTTTTGTCTTTTTATACTCTACTAGTTTAGGAGGCGTTTCACCGTTCAGGTTCGTATGCAAATTGATTTAAACATTTAGAAGTTAACATTTTCATTTGAAGTTCATATATTTTTGTACTTATTGTATTAAATACTACTTCTACCCTCTACAATGTTTATTAATAACCTTTTACCCTCAACATCTCGCAACAATTTCCATTCTACCCTGTACATAATCACCCTTGTACTCGCCCTTGCCCCAATTCTACGTTTTCTTTCCTTTCAACCTCCGAATTTCGCTTTTATAAGGTCGCGACCTTAGTGAGGTCGCTAGAGGTCGGGACAGGTCCTTGCAGGGTCGCGGAAGGGCCGGGTCGTAGAGTGAAAACGGCCGTCAGCAGGTCAAGGGAATTCGACGTCCTTTGTGCGTTCTCTGCGTGTCCTATATCCTGTCTATCAAGGACGATCTGCTCCCTTTTTGTTTCACATACAAGAGGTGAAGGTCTCTCAGACCGAATTACGTTTGTGTAGGTCGGATGCTGAAATTGCCGGATTAAAATATTTTGATATTACATGGGGTGAATAAAATCAGGCTAATTATACACCACCAGCATTTTTTTTTGCTTGTTGAGTGATGAAAAATTAGTCTTGATTGAATGATAGTTTGATTACTCTTTAAATCTAATATAGAAGTTTAAAATAAGAAAGCGAGAAAGCCGAAAAATCTCTTTAGATTTATTTTTTACATATCAAAAAAAATTTTTTTGGATTTGATTTAATTTTCTTCAACTTTTGACAATTTTCCCGACCAAATTTGATAATGTCAATTTTTTATGCAAAATTTCCTATTTTTTAAATCACAAAAATAACAGAAAAATTGAGGGAATTAGTGGAAAAGAAACAAATGATGTTAAATTAAGTGTTTCATACATTTAAATTAAGTTTTTCATACATTTTCAGCTTTTCTTATGTATATTCGTAAGTAATATTATAAGGGCATCTAATATTTCCGAAAAATATCGAAAAAACACGTTGTTTTGTAATATTTTAACAATTTAACAATTTTGTTAAAAAATATTACTTTCCATTGTGTTTTTTCGAATTTTTTCACAGAAAAAATTAGATGCCCGAATGGTATTTGACAAGACTATTTCATGAGTAACAGATTATTCTGCATACACCTAGCTTAAAAAATATACTACCTATTATATATGCATACATAATAAATATGTAGGTATTAATTTGAAAACTGAAAAACAGGTAATTTATTTAATCTCAAAATACTACAAACTTAATTATTTATGGTACAATTAAAATATCAATTGCTATTTTGGTACACAGTAGGAGTATTGTTTAAAATCTTTGTTAACCCATTGATAACGTTGGGTGTAGGTAAATCATTAATGTCGTAGATGGGTCCAGCTGTAGAGTGAGAAGCTCGAGGAGTGGCTGCAGGATCTTCTGTTTTCTGTTTTTTGCTGGAGGTTCTGAGGCGTCACTTCTAAGGGAGTTTATGATGTTGGAATAATGCTCATTATTCATATTGACGTATGGGTTTTAACGGTATTGTACGGTACACTTTTCTCAATCTTTAACGTAATTTTCTCTTTTTTTACACTTTTTATTTCCTTTGTGTGTATTTTTGTGTTCTTTTGCAATAAAAATATTTTGAAAATTGCAAGGTTTCTCACATGTGTAGGTAATAGCGTAAAAAATTGCTGCAAAAATTGACTTCCAAACTCAATTAAATAAGAGAAACGTGTCTCCGTCAAAATATGCCGTTTCCGAAACACAAACAATCCAAAAAAATCTACTGATCCATTTAAGAATTAGTAAATGAAATATTTTCATATCTTTTAACATGATATTTCGAAAAGTTGATGAGTTTGACACCTTCTTCCTTACATCATTTTGTCCAACTTTACGAGATGTATCTCCAGCGTCATTTAGACCACCCTGTATAGCAGAGGTTCCCAATCTTTTTCGGTTTGCGTCTCCCTGAATAATCAGATTTTTTCCGCGATTTTTTTTCTAAATTTTTAATTTCCTTGAAAAAGTGAAAAACTTCCCTTTTTAGGCGATTGCCCATTTAACAGGGGAAAAATTGAAAATAGATACTTACCGTTTTCCGTTGGATAATATAAAATATCTAATTTCAACTGTTTTACTGTTTCAGTAATATCCATATGGACAGTGGACCACCACCATGTGGTTAGGTTAGTTGAAAAATAAATTAAACACGAATTTTAAATTCACAGACAAAAATTCGAGAATTTGAAATTTTGAAATATTTCGCGGCTCCCTTATGACGGCACGCGGCTCACATTTTGGGAATCACTGCTGTATAGTGTTACTAAAGAAGAATTTAATTTGTTTTAGTCTTTTCAAAATCCCCTCAAATCATTAAAAAAAGTTGTTTACGTATTCAGGGATTGGACAAAACAATGTTGATGCCTGATAATTACTTCGGATACTTGCTGTTACACTCTGTATACATAATCAGGTTAAAACTGTTAGAATTATCAAAGGCAACAATCCGAAACAAGATCAGAATACTTATTATTATTAAGAATACAAAGGAACAATATAGAAAACAAAGTAAAAACAGACATTTTTCACACGAGGTTATCACCACGACCTTTCCATTCAAAAGATTGTTAGTCACTTCCACAATTGTGGCAGTTACAGAAGTGATACGTTCCTTTTTCGAATTTACTTTTATAATAAAAAATTCCGATTGAGGAAAAACTACGATTTCAAACAAATTTTGTGGTATAATTCATCTTCATATCCTCCATTTTCAAATACATTATTAATTGCCCCATTTGCAACAAAAATATTGTAACAGATAATATAGCCCAAGAGGATATAAGACCTACTATTGCATCCATGATCTTGTCACCCAAAATGATCAAATACTGGTTCACCCTGCAGTAGAAAGGAAAATGTTCCATCAGGCCAACCTACAATTGACGTTCAATTCAAATGGACAGACTGGAAAGTGATAAATGCTGTAATTTTTATTTCTTTTCCTTTTCAGAGGGAGTTGAAGCTGAATATAATGGTAAATGACCTTAAAGGAATCATATCATCTCAAGAATATATGTTTCCATCCAGGAACTACCTGTTGGCCTGTTAAAACTTAATAGGGATCAGAAAAAGCAAGTGATCACTGTTATCCAAGAAAGCACCTGCAACTGGAAGTGTTTTAGGGTAAGTTTTGGAAATACCACGGACCATAGTGCCTCTACTCATTTAAAAATCATCTTGATTAATGTTCCAGTTGAAAAACAAATAAGAATAAGCCGGAGTGCATCGGTCTCAAAGGCCGACACTGCATTTGACTCTCGAAGCTGTCCTTTTGAGTTAGTTCTTTCGAGGTTCCCTTATTCCATCCCATAATCTTTTTCTTAACTACTATGCTAACAATAAAGTTAATAAATAAGACTTAACATGGAACTTATGATCCTACAGGCCCCCCTTTGAGTACGTACTTGCGATTCGAAGAGGCTGAGGAGCGGGAGAGGAGGCAGTAAGACCGTGGGAACCAAAACCGAATGAAAACAAGCGAACGTCGGACACGCTCCAGGTCACCGGTATGCGGCCACGGCTTGCTAGACTCGTAATCAGAGAATGGTTACACGCGTGCTGGGCACGGGTTCCACGGATCTCTTGATCTATTGAGAGAGGAATTACTGAGAAGTAAGTGGCAGAACAAAGCAATCACAATAATCAAGAGTTAACGAGTACCAAATGTAGATGAAATGTGGTTGGAGTCCTGGTTTCTGCTATTGTATATCTAAACGGTTGTCTCATTATAATTGGATTACGAAAATTTGCATAGTTCTCATTTAATTAAAAAAAAAGAGTTTCTTTTATTGTTAGTTTTTTTGTTATTGATTAGAACCCAAATGGTAACACTTAAGAGCATCTTGTAGTGATAATTAGGAGATATCTCTTTATTGCGTCTGTAGTTAAATTATCATCTCCTGCACTTTTGCCAATTGACGAATATAGCAAGGAAAATATTAGTATTGCTAGACTTTAGTAGAGCCTATGATACTCTTAATTACATTCTAGCACCACACATAGGTCTCTCTGAGAGATTCTTATCTTACTAATCGACAACAATTTCTCAGTATAGGGACTAAGGTGTGTAGTTCCTCAGGGTTCTATTCTTGGTCCATTGCTCTTTGCGATGTATACATCCAATACTGTAACATTCATCTTTATGATGATGGCACCCTACTATAGCTTTAATTCCGAAATTATAGCAGAAGGTTTGTTAAAGCTGCATCTGATCAGTGCCTGAATATTAACAGTGAAAAGAGATTACTCCTAATGTTAATATTTTGGTTGAAAATATACCTCTGCAAATGTTGATGAAGCTGTAACCTTTTAGCTTCAAAGTTTGGGAGTGATATTAGATTGTGACTTGAAGTTTGAAACACATGTAAATCAACTAGTTAAATGCGCATATTTTACTCTTAAAGTATTGTATGGAAGTAGGCATTTTTTACCATCGCATATCAAATCGACATTGTGTGATACATTAATTCTATCTATTTTTAATTAAGCAGATATATTGTATGGGCCATTTTTAAACAGCTTGTATAAAAAGAAGATACAAAATGTTCTAAACTCTCGTTTGCGGCTTAATAAGACACCCTCCTACTTGCACAAAAAAGTGACTTACCGATGTTCACAATCTATATGTCAGATATAAGGGAAGTCTTTCTCCTCCTCCTTTTTTTAGGTTAGAACTTTTTAGACGGAGCTTTACCTACCAAATATGTTCTATTTATAATGGTATTCCTTCATTGTACAAAACGTAATAATAATAAGCAAATTTAAAAGACCTTTTAAACAATTCTTATTTGAACTGTAATAAATGAATCATCGCGTTGAGACATTTAGAAATAAATAAGCAAAGTACCTAAATCCTATATGGTTATATAATGTTTATTGTTTGTTACGATTTAGACTAGCGGCAGTTCATTTCAGGTTAAGTGGAAGAACAATTTACTGGTGATCCATCACCAGATAAATTGAACTATTGAAATGTTACCAATTGAATTGAATTGAATTAAAATGATGTACTATGCTAAAAAAACAATAAAAGCGTTTATTATTATTATTATTATTATTATTATTATTATTATTATTATTATTATTATTATTATTATTATTGTTTTTATTTTTATTCTAACCTCCCCCTTTCATAAATATTGTTTACGCCACTGGACAAAAGTCGATAAATAAATTACAGACGTGCCAAAGCAACAGTACGATAACAAACAATGAAATGTGATTGCTACGCCTTCATTACCATTTATTTCGAATATTAATTCCAGACATCGTGTTGACTTGGCAAGCTTCAAGAAATGACAGATGATAGTTATGTCATTAACGTACACTTTTTATAAGAGTAATGTTCAATTCAAGCGTAACTATAGTTTAGAGAAGAAAGGAGTGCTGTAATTTAATTTGTAGAATTAGTATAGGTTTAAGAGGTAGAAAGTTTATTTTTACCTCATCCTTCAATGCTTATTTGTAGTTAAAATTAAAATTTTAATACATTTGATCGGCCTAATAAAAGATTTCGTTTGATTTAATCATGGTTTTTACTGTAATACACCTGGTCTTTTAACAAATAAGTCAGACTTTATTTATTATTGATTCAGAATTTTGTATTAATATATATTCTAAAAATATTATCAGTCCTAAATACTTGAAGGCAGAGAATTACTCGTAATAGCAAAGCAACATAAAAACAAATTCAAAAAACAAAATATATATTTTTTAATTTATAATAATTATATTGAATCTACATATATACCAAAAGAATGTGTTCCTAGGATTTTAGTAGTGTGAAATAAACATTTGTTGATCTAAAATAATGTATTCTATTAGCTATCAACCAATCTGTATTATTTTACAGTGAACGGAAGGGTGTATTTTTATAATTTGACACTTGACAGAAATACTATCGCTGTGGTACTGCCCAGGGTACCCAGGAGGAAAATACTATTGCCAAGTTTTGTGGTTGCTACAGTAACGAGCTGAAACGAAAGCTTCTTATTGGTCAAAAAATGTTGGTGTGAAATTTTCAGTCCTAAATCCTTGAAGGCAGAATTACTCGTAATAGCAAAGCAACATAAAAACAAATTCAAAAAATATATTATAGACGAGATGGCCCGAGAAAAAGGAATTGAAATTCTCAGATTACCTCCTTACCATGCAGAGTTAAATCCCATTGAACTGATCTGGTCACAATTAAAAGGTTATGTTTCTCAAAACAATACAGCATTTAAATTACCTGATGTACGAAATTTGTTTTTGAAGGCAGTTTCAGATGTAAATGGAGAACATTTGAGAAAAGTGGAAAATTGATTTTGGAAAGTGGATATAGTAATGGAAAACTTAATAGACCCTATAATAATAAACCTCAGAAAAGACAATGATAATGATAGTAGTAGTTATAGTGAAGACAGTGACTTTTAAAGATAGTTCTTGAACTTTTTATTTTTTTTTTAATCTTTGATTTTAGGTACTGAAGTGTTTTAATGCCAAAAGATTAAAAAATATAAACATATAATCCTCCGTGTTATTTATTGGTTTATTTTTATTTTTATTTTGCAAAGTACGTATGGAATGTGACGTTATATCCCCACTTTTACTGCACTCCTCTTTTATTCAGAATATAGTGAGTGCATTGAAAAACAATTTGTAAGTTACTTATATACTTTTTTTAGCTTTTTTATAGCTGCCTTATAGCTTTTTATGGGTATTTGGTATGTCTTTTATAGGTTTTTATGCCCCTACTGGCTCTCGTATATATTTTATAGTTCTTTTTCTTTTTTCCTAGCTTTTTTATTGATTTTTATGACTTTAATAGCTTTCTTATAGCTTTTATAGCTCTAGTATAATTTGTTACAGTTCTTTTGTCCTTTTTTATTTGCAGTTTTATAATTGTCATAGATTTATTATTTTATAATCCTTATTTTATATATCTTACAGGTTTTTATAAAGTTCTTCTCTCTATTTTTCTTCATTTTTTAGTTCTTATAGATTCTTTATGTCTTATGGGTATTTTGTATTCCTTTAATAGGTTTTTATAACTCTTATGGCTCTCGTATATTTTTTATAGTTCTCTCTTTTTTTCTTAGCTTTTCAAAAAACTATAAGAAAACTATAATTCTTATAGTTTTTTGTATGGTTTTTGTAGGTTCTTATGCCTCTAATGGCTCTCGTATATTTTTTTATAGTTCTTTTTCTTTTTTCCTAGCTTTTTTATAGATTTTTATGACTTTGATAGCTTTCTTATAACTTATAATATGTAAATAAGATGGAAGGGGAGAGATTCGCAAAATTTCGAAGTAAGGAACGCACCCAGGCAAGGGAACTCTCTTTCAACGACACTTTTCAATCTGACGCTGGAAGTAATAATAATTAGAAATATAAAAATGAAAACCAACGGCACTACGACTTAACAATCATAGCAACAACAAAAAAAGAGCTAAAGAAAGCCATAATAAGAATATTACAAGAAAAAAACAAATTCGATCTTGAGATAAATCAAAATAAGATAAAATATATGGTGATGGGACCAACAGAGAGGAAGATGTAAATCTAACCTTGGCCATAAGCAACAAAGAATTCACCTTTGAGAGAACCAAAAAATTCGTATAACTAGGAGTAACCATAGAGGAAAACAGGCACGAAGAACTTGAAATGCAAGCAAGAATTGCAAAAGGAAACCGTAAATATGGATGATTAAAAAGCCTCCTGAAATCAAAGTTCGAATCTGAGACGTGGGTTTTAAATAAAGCAGAGGAAGAAAGAAGGAATAAGGACTGACGAGGGGTGGAGAAGAAAAACAAACCAGAAATTGGAAGAACCGTATAAAAATCCTAATATTAGAGCAGTTGACAACGAATAAGATGGCTGGGACATGTAGAAAGGTTTAATAGAGAAAGACTGCCAAATTTAGTGCTAAAAAGAAAAGCAATAGGCAGAAAAAGAAAAGGTAGACCAAGAAAGAGATAGATCAACAATACATAAGAAGCAAAAATAAAAGCTAAAAACTGGACAGAATAGACAGGAGACACCGAAAGGAATGGCGTGGTATAGTGAAAGAGATACTCGAAAATGGATGGTGAAGTAATTTAGGAAATTAACTTTATAAATATAAAAAAGCCCTTAGAATGGATTGATGATTGATTGATTATGACGATGTGCCTGACTGAGGTTTATAAATGCCTCAATACTGCAGCCTTAAGACTGATTGTACTATATTAGTTACATCGTTATGTTCAGGTGAAGAGGTTTGTTACCTTTATCAGGCTGAGTAGCCTTTTCACCAGATTTTCTTTTGGATAGTCCTCCTGTGGGTTTATCGGCCCCAGTAGGTTATACCTCCAGTGCGTGAGTGCCTGGCACTCTAGTATGATATGAAACATCCTTCCTCATTGCATAATCTACATATGGATTCATCTTTAAAGATGCCCATTTTATGTAGGTGTTCCCTAAGGTGACAATATCCGGTTATTAGTCCCGTTACATGCCTTATTTGATTTCTGCTTTGATTCAGAATATCACCTATCAGTACTTTTGATGGAGCTTTAACCATTGGTTTATTGCTTAGAATGGATGATTAGAAGTATTTTATTGAGTACTTGTAGCTTTTAACTTTATACTATTCTCTAACATCTTTTTTCTTCAAAATTGCCACTTTTAATTGTAGACCTTTATTAAATTTTATAAACAAAATGTATGCTTCCTTGGCTGCGCCAATGGTTGCATTTCTATTAAACATTGTATTATCTTCTAGTCTCAACTCAACTGAAAAATACGATGGAGTAAAATACGTGGGTTACAAGTTACAACTAAAGTGCCAATCGGTTATTGAACGTGTGGAAGGAATGTTTATCTTTCGTATTTTTAAAATGACATTTATGAGAAAGATTCGAGTTAATTTATTTTCATTTTAAAGATAAACAGTTACCAACACTTTTTTCATATATAGTTAATGCAACCAACGTTTTATGTTTATTGTATTCTAATTAGGAACGTATTGTATGTGTATTTGGGGAGTTTTCTACCAAAACAAAAAAAAATCTTTAAAGGTTTAAAGGTATTTGGACCCACAAATGGGAATGTCAAGTATTGAAATCAAATGTAACGTAATTTTTGGCCTTCAACAAACATGTGGATAGAACGTCTTCCATTAGTCCAGTTAAGATCATAAGATTTATTGCGTAGGAGACAAACTACCCAGTTACCGAGGGGATTTCTGAACTAATGGCCTTGGCAGGAAGGGACCTACAGTTTATCGTGGGCTCCGAATCACGGTCCTCAATCACCTTAAACCCAGGACTATGCCTTTGTCATGCATGTGATCTACCGACTAACAAGTGTGTAAATGTGCCACCAACCCCTATCAGTTCCACGAGAAATCCGATCTCTTCCGGCCTGTTTACCGGCGTGAATGAAACTGCGTATACCTTTTTGCACTTGCCCAAAGTCTTATCTAACTTTAATTCCACTTGAATACTGCAGGATTCGAACCTACTCCCAGAACACTGACCAAGCTGAATCGGCAGACGCCTTACCAACTAGGCCACCGTGTCCGGTGAAGAAAGGCTTGATCACCGCTTAACAAATCAAAAGCAATCAAATCAACAGAGTCGGTCGTCAGCACTCTTTAGTCGCGACTATGCACTCTAAAACAAATCTTTATTCGACAATAAATCAACCAATTTTAAATTCTTGTTTTTTGACCTTAAGTTATTGTAAATTGTTGAATGTTGAGATTTGCCAACTAAATCAAAGTTTTATTTAGTTAATATATAAAAAACAGTGACTAGTGAATTTTATTCCTTCATCCAATCCTGCAACGACGCCAATGAGGAAACCAGCAAACTAAAATATACAGTTCACTTTTGTCCTGACTGGCCGATAGTCAAAAACTTAAGGGAGTAGGGCAAGGATACGAAGCTGTTCCATAAATTCTATCAATACGTTTAATCTGCATTGCTATCATGAAATAAACAGAAGATTCATTGAGTGATAAAGTAATGTGTCCAACTATATATCAATGAAATGATGAATGTTGCATGAGCATGAGCCCTGCAATGTAGTCAGAGAAGTCCATCGGGGATGGGGTGCAGGCAAAAGGACGAAGAAGGAGACAGAGTAGTAGATCTGGCATTTAATGTTGCAATCTACAAAAAAAAATTCTCACTAAGTTGTCTACAAAAGCGGAGGACTTCTTTTTTCGTCTCTTTATATAGTTCCTTGTTTTTTTTTTAATCCTGTGCACGGGCCTGGAAGAGAGAGCCAAATTGAAGACATCATGTGCCGAAGACATTGTCTTAACGAAATCAAAAATTGCAAAGCATGACCCACAACACAAAATAGTAACAATAGACTAGAGTTATATAAATGGGAAGAAGAAAAGTCCACAAAGGGACCACTGAAAATTAAAGGATGGCTACTAAAAGAAGAGTTTTACTGATAGATTGTAGCACATCTGCGAAGCTAGAACACCTGGGATAAACTAAATTTAGGAATAAAACAAAAATAAGAATTTTTTTGGCAAATCTGAAAGCTGTTCTTTAGTTCTCTCCTACCATTTTTATATGCGCTATTAATTTTTTCCCATCTTCTTTGTGTCTTTTTAGAAAATAAATGCATTTTGATGATGTATCCTTTGTATCGTGAGAATTTATTATCTTTTTATTGGTTCTAAATAAATTTATCTTTATTTCAGCTCGATTTAATATTTCATTAACCATTTTTCGCAGATCTTCTGATTTCCCCCCACCCTTGTTCTCAACTCCTTGGATTACTATATTGTTTCTTTCATTTCAGGCCTCAATATTTTTTCTTCTTTTATACCTACTGTAGTATTTAAGATAACAAGATAGCAAGAATAAAAAAATACTGATTGAAACCAAAAATTTCAGTATGTAGTAAAAATCTTAAAAAGTATTTCATTCCGTCCCTGACAACTTTAAAAGGTATTCGAAAAAGTTAATTGGATTTTATATAAAATAAATTATTGTAATTATAAAAGTACAAAAAAACTCTATTACGATTGTATTACCTAAAACTAATAATCTTACTATCTTTTAAACGTGCCAGATAATTATTGTTAATCGAGCATAACTTGTTAAAAAATTAGATCTGTTACGCTATCTTTTGATTATATCTAGAATTCATTCATTCGTATATTACGATTACCTTTTTGATATTAAAAAATATATATTAACGGACCCGATGCGTGTCTAGATACTAATTAATCCGTTTAGATTAAATCAGTTCTATATTTTTATCTTAAGTAGAACAAATTATTTCTAGTGGTTTCTTTTTCGATTTTATTACTTTCCCGCTACGAATTGAGAACTTGCACTATTGCAACGTTGGAAGAATAGTTTGATTTGATTTTAGGAATTTGATTTGAGTTTGATTTGATTTCAGATCAACTCAAATCAAGCCTAGCAGTGCTGTGAATCAAATCAAATCAAACTATAAAATTTTATTGTCTGAAATATCAAATATTTTGATCAAACTAGTTTGAAAGTATGAATTATTAAATCGTTAGTTGTCTCACAAGTATTTTAAAGTTTTATATAAAACGTTGCTTAGGTAATACATAAAAGACGAAACGTTTACCTAATAAAAAGCCAACCAAAATAAAATATTCATAAAATGAGAGAGAGTTATTTATGTACCAAGTGAATTATAATGGTAACGAATTAGGTGTTTGTATTATTCCTTGTTTCCAAGTCTTATCAAACGCCTTTTCGATATCAAAAAAACTCCTATGGCATGTTTCCTTTCAGTAAAGCAGTCTTGGATTGTATTTTCAAGCTTAACAAGTTGATCCTACGAAATCCTGTTTGGTAATTACTAATTAGGAGTTTATTATATAGCCACCAGGTAAGTCGCTCATTTTGAAAGAATTCAACACAAAGCTAAGTAACAAAAGCGAATGGGTCAAAGATACTATCCCAAAACTCAAGAGAAGTGCCATTAAATGGTACACAGATGGTTCTAGAACAACAGAAGGAACAGGATGGGCCTGGAATCAAATATTCTGAAAGTTTAGGCAAATCTCCGAGCATTTTCCAAGCTGAAATGTGAAAATGTGTCAAGTTCAACATAGAAAGAAATTTTCGCAGACAAGAGATCATCATCATGTCAGACAGCCAAGCAGCCATTAATGCCTTGAACTCCCACGTAATCAACTCCAAGATAGTCTGGGAGTGCCTAGAGAATCTAAACGAATTAGGCAAGAACAACACTGTTACGCTCCGTTACACACTGGAGTGGAGGGTACTCGGAGACGTACTCGCAAAAAAAGGGGCTGAAACACCATTTCTGGGACCTGAACCCTTCTTCGGAATAAGCACCAGTACAATACTTGAAGAACTTGTAAAAGGAATAAATAACAAAAGATCCCAATACTGGATAGGACTTCAAGTAATGAGGCAGGCCAAGACACTACTGGGAAACTATAACCAGAAGAGATCTGACGACTGCGTCAGTAAAAGAAACTAAAGAAGAATGCAGATCATGCGAGGAAGAGTAGGAAACCTCTATCCACATTTTCTCAGAATGCATTACCCTGCAAAATCCAAGGGTACGATACCTTGAAGAATATCAAATAGAAGAGGAAGATTTACCTAACCTGAAGCCTACCGACATCCTGAACTTTTTGAAAGCAATAGGACTGGAGGAACTGCTCTAATCGTTGAGACATCCTTAACGATTGGGCAGTAGTAGGGGGCACAATAGATCTTCTAGGTTGCAGTGTATGCACAACCCCATCACAAATAGATAGGTAGAAGTCGCTCATTTACCATTTTTTCAATAATTTTGCTTCTTGTTTCTTTGCCTCGTTTGAATAATTGGAATAATTATGGTGTTTTTCCACATGGTCGGGTACTGTCCGCTTTCCCAAATATTATTAATAAACTGCAGAAGGTAGTTTTTGTACGGGAAATTTCTTATGCACCGATTCCTGGCGTAGTATCTTTATTTGCTGAGAGAGCATTAACTAATTCACTCATTTTAAATTTAACATTGTAATTCTCTGTGTACTCTGAGTTTGACGGTAACTGTATTTGATCTATTGTTCTTTTTGTTTCTAGGAATTCTGGTGTGTAGTTGCCATTACTTGCCACTCTTTCATAATAGGTCGCTAGTAGATTTGCTGTGTCAGATGGTTCTACATATATTTTTTTGTCGTGGCATATTGGATTCTGAGAAATTTGCCAAATACCTTGCAGGACCCTGATTTTTTTCCATATATCTTTTGTAGGAGAGGGTGCCTTCATTTCTGACAGAAATTGTTTCCAGGACTCTCTTTTGGCTTTATTTTTTTCTCTTCTTTCTTTTGCTCTCCATTGTTTGAATACTACTAGATTTTCAGGAGAGGGGTGTTTTTTAAATCTATTAAAAGCTCTTTTATTTGTTTGTTTATATCAGCGCACGCGTCTGTCCACCTCGTTGCTGGAGTATGTTTTAGGTTGGTCGTTTTCTTCGGTATGCTTGCTTCTGCCGCAGCTTGAATACTTGTTGTCAACATTTGAGTGTCAGTCTCTATATTGCCGGTTAGCGGAATTAGATTTATGTTCTGGCTATAAAGCTCCCAGCTGGCTTTCTTGAGGTTCCAGGTAGGCGGCTTCTGATACGGTGTTTTTGTTTTTGTTAAAGTGATCAGATTGGGAAAATGTTCACTTTTGGCGTAATTCGGCAAGGACATTCCAATTTACTTTCGGGGCAATGCTAGAGGTGCTAAATGTAAGGTCTACTTACACAAGTTGATCTGTTCTTGCTAATAAATGTGTTTTCTCGCCTGTGTTAAGAGTTATTAGGTTTAGATCGTCTATGATTTCTTCCAATATGTTACCTTTCCTGTCTGTAAAGTCTTCTCCCCAAAGCGTACTATGGCAATTAAAATCATCTAGAATTATAGCATGACCTGTTATTTGCATCAGTATCCCTCTAAGTTGTTCTGGCCTCCATGTAGGTACATGGTACAGATTGTCATCGTATAGGGGTACTTAACTTTTATTTCTATTGCTTGAAGTTCTGAGTTAATCTTATTATTATTATTATTATTATTATTTTTTACATGTGAAATGATGTATCTAAATTAGGTGATATCTTGGAGAATGTCTTTCTGAAGTACCATGAGAACTGACTTTTGGACAGGTTCTTTGGGATTTCACCAGTGGCTCCTATGATGACTGGGACGAAGTCTATTTTGTCTTGCTGCCAGAGACTCTTCATCTCTTCCGCCAGTGGTAGGTATTTGGTAATTTTTTCGTTGCATTTTCTTTGCAGGTTTACTGGGTTGGGGACAGCAATATCAATGAGGCTGGTGTGCTTATTTTCTTTCCTTACAGAGATTATGTCCGGAATGTTGTGTTGGACGGTTTTGTCAGTTGGTACTTCCCAATTCTAGAGCAGTTTATGTGAATCGTTTTCTAGTAGTTTAGCTGGCGAATACATGTAGTAGGGCTTATAATCATCTTTTTTTATAAGATTGCAGTTGATTGCAAGTTGTTGGTGCACAATTTTTGCAACGTTATTGTGTCTCATGGTGTACTCCGTAGGGGCTAAGATAGTACAACCACTTATTACATGGTCTATTGTTTCAGGTTTAGACTTACAGATGCGACAAATATCATCATCGGTAACCTTCAGGATGCTCTTCTTGTAGTATTTCGTAGGTACTACTTGATCTAGATAGGCGAATATTGCACCTTCTGTTTCAGCGAAAAGTATCCCAATACGAAGGCAGGCGAGTGACGATATTTTGTCTACATAAGATGCGTCTAAGCTGTTAGGATAACGTCCATGAAGTGCACTGCCTTTCTATTCTGATACTTTGATCTTCTGGTAAGTATTATCAGGTTCTGTGTCTGCAATGGTTTGTTTCAGATGCAAGGGCGTTATCTGTCCAGATGAATTACAGCTTGATGTAATAGACTTTTGGCCGCTTTTTCTTGAAAGTATTTACTCAAGGTAACTTTTTCTTTTTCTGAGCGGAGTTGGAGATCGGCTATACCTCGGCCTCATTCTGCTCTCTTGAGGTGGAATCGGATTTTGGAGCTTCGAGGGTGGTGCATTCTGTGTTTGGTGGCACTAACACGGATCTCTCTCTCGAAAGCTTCCAGCTCTGTTTGGGTCCATTTTATGATTCCAAAGCTATATTGGAGTGTAAGTGTTGAACGCTTTGGTTTTGTTTTTGGTTATTATTATTATTAAATATACTTAAACTATTTTTATACATATTGTTACCCTTCTGCAGTGTTATATTTCACTCGTACTTACTTAGTTTCTACCCCAACGATATAAATATTTATTTTTTATTCAATTATACTCATTTATACTCATGGTCGCTTAATATCCCCTTTCTTGTAAACTTTCATACTTACTCTGAATTAATCAATATGAAAGTAGGAAATTACAAAGCAATTTGTCTTAAAATTTCGCTTATTATTAACGTTTTGTTGCAACAGGAAATCCTCACTTTTTCAGTACCGTTTTTATGCTTTCGCGAGGTAATTGCGTATTTCCCGAACGGTTTTTCGTGCTATAAAATTTGACACATAGCATTATTAAGATTCGTTCGCTATTTTTTAATGTAATTCAGTGGCGGATCGAGATCTATCTGCGTTTTAAGCTCTAAACTATCTAGAATGGTGGTAACACGTACGTGTTTTACATTTACAAACTGTCAGGCTTACCTTACCTTGCTCAAAATGCCGTCCATTATTAAAGACGATAATCTCTAGTAGTAGTTTTACCAATTTACTAAACTTTTATTAGACATTTATTACGCCAGAAAACAATTGATTAACCTTACCCTAAAAAAATTATAAACAAAATAACCTAGTTAGAAAACGAGTAAGGAATTTAATTTATCAGATTCGACATCCTAAGACCGGTTTCTGCCTTTCGGCTTCGTCAGTTAGGCTTTTCGAATCCAATAAATAAAATTCCAAACTCGTACAAGTCAGTAGCTATATCCGCTATAAGATAAAATTTTTAGATGTGCTGCCATCTATGATTAGAAGAGAGTGTTGACAATTATTAAAAGCAAAAAATTCCCGGTGTATTGGGGTTGCATACACAATTTGCATTGTGTGTTGCAAAGCTTTTATTTAACTGATTCTAGTCAAAATGTCACTCTCTTCTTTCGTATCCCTTTCAGAGATTAATACAAAGTTAGAAAACGAGTAAGGAATTTAATTTATCAGATTCGACATCCTAAGACCGGTTTCTGCCTTTCGGCTTCGTCAGTTAGGCTTTTCGAATCCAATAAATAAAATTCCAAACTCGTACAAGTCAGTAGCTATATCCGCTATAAGATAAAATTTTTAGATGTGCTGCCATCTATGATTAGAAGAGAGTGTTGACAATTATTAAAAGCAAAAAATTCCCGGTGTATTGGGGTTGCATACACAATTTGCATTGTGTGTTGCAAAGCTTTTATTTGACTGATTCTAGTCAAAATGTCACTCTCTTCTTTCGTATCCCTTTTAGAGATTAATACATCTAAAAATTTTATCTTATAGCGGATATAGCCTTGTATAGACTTGTACGAGTTTTGAATTTTATTTATTGGATTCGAAAAGCCTAACTGACGAAGCCGAAAGACAGAAACCGGTCTTAGGATGTCGAATCTAATAAATTAAATTCCTTACTCGTTTTCTAACTTTGTATTAATCTCTGAAAGGGATACGAAAGAAGAGAGTGACATTTTGACTAGAATCAGTTAAATAAAAGCTTTGCAACACACAATGCAAATTGTGTATGCAACCCCAATACACCGGGAATTTTTTGCTTTTAATAATTGTCAACACTCTCTTCTAATCATAGATGGCAGCACATCTAAAAATTTTATCTTATAGCGGATATAGCTACTGACTTGTACGAGTTTGGAATTTTATTTATTGGATTCGAAAAGCCTAACTGACGAAGCCGAAAGGCAGAAACCGGTCTTAGGATGTCGAATCTGATAAATTAAATTCCTTACTCGTTTTCTAACTTTGTATTAATCTCTGAAAGGGATACGAAAGAAGAGAGTGACATTTTGACTAGAATCAGTCAAATAAAAGCTTTGCAACACACAATGCAAATTGTGTATGCAACCCCAATACACCGGGAATTTTTTGCTTTTAATAATTGTCAACACTCTCTTCTAATCATAGATGGCAGCACATCTAAAAATTTTATCTTATAGCGGATATAGCTACTGACTTGTACGAGTTTGGAATTTTATTTATTGGATTCGAAAAGCCTAACTGACGAAGCCGAAAGGCAGAAACCGGTCTTAGGATGTCGAATCTGATAAATTAAATTCCTTACTCGTTTTCTAACTTTGTATTAATCTCTGAAAGGGATACGAAAGAAGAGAGTGACATTTTGACTAGAATCAGTCAAATAAAAGCTTTGCAACACACAATGCAAATTGTGTATGCAACCCCAATACACCGGGAATTTTTTGCTTTTAATAATTGTCAACACTCTCTTCTAATCATAGATGGCAGCACATCTAAAAATAACCTAGCTTCAGGTTGAACCTACATCGCCCACTGAAGCACAAAAAAACCTATGGGGTAATTTACTAAACTTTTATTAGAAATTTATTACGCAAAAACCCCTCCCCTTCAAAAGTGCAGCAACAATCTGGTACACACACACAAACCAAGGATAATGAACCCGGTGAGCCTGTCAAAAGACACCACAGTATTTCAAGCAGAAGTAGCAGCAATACACCTCTGTATAGGAGAAATAAACAGACAAGACAGCATAGGTCAGTCCGTTGTTATATTCTCCGACAGTCAGGCAACACTAAAAGCACTAAAGGCCATCCAAATAAACTCCAAACTTGTGTGGGACTGTGTATGTGCCCTGGATGAACTAGCTAACCGCAAGAAAGTGACCCTGGCATTGGTTCCAGGACACAAAGGGCATCGAGGCAATGAAAATGTCGACGAACTGGCCAGACAAGGCTCGTCAATGGCATTCTATGGTCCAGAACCCTTCTGCGGTATAGCAAAAACAACAGTTAAAAAAGCAATCAGCAAATGGGTGGAAAAACAAGCCCAAAGCTTGTGGGAACAATCCCCACGACAGGGACAGGCAAAAGGGTTTCTGAAGAAACCATCGCCTACACTCACGGCAGACCTACTAAGCAAGGACATAAGGTCCGTAAAAGCAATAGTAATACCACTGTTTTGTCGGAGTTAATTATTAATGAATTATTTCTACACCATAACGTAAATTCATTAGCGATTGAATTTAATTTTTCTACTAGTTTGCACGCATGCGCTGCGAGAGTTGTATCGTCAGCATATAATACAGTGTAATCTACAGTAACATATTTGGGAAGATCATTAACATAGAGTAGAAAAATGAGTGGCCCTAAAATAGAGCCCTGAGGAACTCCTCGCGTTATATTTCTTAATTCTAATTTGCAATTATGTATTTTCACACAAACTTGCCGGGCAATAGTAATAGTAAGCATATGAAAAACATAGGTCTGGCAGAAGAAACCACGTGCAGGTTTTGCCAGATAGAAGAAGAAATCTCAATCCATATTCTATGCGAATGCGATGGAATAGCAAGGACAAGGTTTTCACAGAAGCGAACGGAATACCCAGAGGCAAAGAACTACGTCTAAGAGCCACTGTCAGGGATCCTAACCATACTTTAAAGCACGAAGTTTGCGCAAAGGTCGCGGTGGAAATGGGCCGTAGGGCCACCCACCTTTTTATATCTACATCCCCTTCAAAAGTTATAAACAAATAACCTAGTTTCAGGTTGAACCTACATCGTCCACATATAACTTTATGACAGGCATTCAAGGGCGGCTCCAGTCCAGTTATTTTGGGGGGAGGGGGGGGGGGCAACGTCGTCGGATGTTAGGGTTATATACAGGGTGTCCCATTAAGAATGGGACATAGAACAACCGCAGATTCTCCAATTCAAAATAAAACGATTAAGCGAAATATGCTTAGATAAAATGTTACTCGGGTTTCCGGGTGTTGAAGTTGAAAACTGAAAAATTATTAATGGCCATAATTTTTTTAATACAACGTATAATTTTACTCAAATCGGCACACTTGTACCAGTGGTGTACGGCAGGAGTAAGTAATGCTTGTACCCCTTCTAAATGTTACGCCGCTGTCTAAATTTTAATTTTGACTATAATTGTAATTTTTTTGATATTTTCTAAGTCAATAATGTACACTTGTTAGTTTGTTGTAAAGTCATTGTTTTTCGAGATAGCGTCTCCCTTCCCAGTGCTAATATAAACAAATTTCCCTCTCCAAAACATGAAAATTTACTCTTAACTTCATTTGACAGTGGGGCCGTTCTAATAATAATAAAATTTTGGACTTTATTGAGAAATATCCTCTCATTGCATTCGGCTATACTTAGCTTATCAGTTTTAAAATGTTCTAGCATAGCAAGAGCTCTTAATTGATATGATTCTTGTGAGAGTCCACTAGTTTTTACATTTTGAACCCATTTAAAAAATGCTTCCTCGTATGGTAGTAACTCATATTTATATACAGGGAGTTTCAATGAAAAGGAGCCACCCTGAATAACTTCATTAGTGATTTATTTAAGCAAAAATCGTGAGAAAGAGTAAATTTTTGTTGCTAGGGGGACACTTTTTGATATATCACATTATCACATGACCTTGTCCAGTTAGAGCCGTGGCACCACCCAAAAAGTATCTTGATTCTCTTTATAATCCAGTATTTGTTTTTATATTCCAGTGGCTACTTTTAGAGAAATACCATTTAAAATTATAAATTATTAATAGTTGAAAATTAGGTGTATGACAGTAGCGAAGTATTTTAGGTTACTGACTTTTTTCTTAGAATTTTCCAAAGAATCCAGGATGTTTTGTCAGAAATGAATTAAAGTTTGAGATCTTATTCTTTAGACAATTCTTTGAAATAAAGTTCCTACAAGTTAATAGCCTAAAACTATTCACTACAGCCAATTTTCACCTTAAAGACTAATAGACTATTTACTTACTCTGTGCATAGAGTACTTAGATTGTAAACGTGCAGTGTATCAATAAAAAAATAAGCTTGTTCCAACTCCAAGTTCACACAGTTAAAATATTGGTATACATTTCAATTACACCCTGTACAGATATTTTATTGTATCCCTCTGATCCTACGGCAATGGGTTTAAATCAGATATGGCCCAATGCCTTCCTTCTTAGCAAGATTTAATCACACTTCATTGGTCAAAGAATTTAAGATTTAATGCAAAATTACTTTTCGTCAGTTATATAAATCCGCAATTCGGTTTAACGTACCACCGACCATATTAAAATTGATTATATTTTTTCCAGCAGAAATGCTTTTCACTGAAGAAGAATTAATTCGACTGCAACAGATAAAAAATTATGGAGAAACTGCGCGATTTAATTCGCTCTTTTTGATTTTACTACTTTCCAACGATTCGAAACGCAATAACTCTTGGCGTAGTTACATCGAGTCAAGCTGATCCAGTGGTGCAATTAGATCAATTTTGGTCGAAAAAACTTCAGTCAAAATAATTTTCATTTATCAATTCACAGTTACCGGCTACCTAGCAGAGCAAAGTGGAATAGAAATTATAAAATAGAATGCCACTTAATGTCCTAAATGTATATTGAAAAGGATCCTCACCTGTCACCTCAAACATTATTGTACTTTCGCAAAAAATAAAATAAAATGATGGGCCACATGCTTAATGTGCGATTTATCTTTTCAAAAATGCCACCATTCCAACAGTCTCCTGGTCTACATTAGACATTCACTCTGTACTACCTCATAATCATCATTACCAACAAACCAAAGCGACTGTCATCTTGCAAAGGCAAAATTACCAAATCAATTCTATAAAGGTCAATTTGGATATCATTTTTATGAATTATTCTTTTGAAAATGTTTAGTTCGTGCCTGCAGACCAACAATTTGGTACTACGTATAATGAACTCGTCCCCGAAAGGCTCGAAATGGCCAATTTTTAAATTACACGTCATCAGGACGAAGAAAGCGAGACAAAAGTGAATTTTTGTTATGGAAATTGCCAACATTAGTTTTTTTACTCGTCAATAAACAGATGTGTGTAAATTTGTAACCATTTTCGGGTCTAATGGTTTTGTAACTATCATTTACCTGTCAAACTGCCATCAAACATCACGAATCTGAACCGTCGGGGTGTAATAATAAATAATTAACAAAGAATTGTGCGAAAAGAAGATGATTAGCTAAGGGAATGCCATGATTATTGGTTTGTATTTTAGAAGCGTCATGTGCAAATTATTTTTTCTTCTAATTACGAATCATCTGGTACCACAGGAATTTAGAACCAGCTAATTTGATCAGCGTTTCACTAGTTAAAAGCTTGGGTTACAAAAGGTGAACCATTAGTGTGATATTGGCTATATTATTACCTTATATCAGATGAAACGGACTCAACAAATTAAAACAAAGAATTAGTTTGCCTATACAAGCTTAAAAAATGTTCCTGAATGTTTATAAAATACTTAAAATTAAATATGGCTACGATCTATCTATCTATCTGTGATGGGGGTGTCGATACACTGCGACCTATAAGATCTATTGTGCCCCCTACTGCTGCCCAGTCGTTAAGGATGTCTCAACGATTAGAGCAGTTCCTCCAGTCCTATTGCTTTCAAAAAGTTCAGGATGTCGGTAGGCTTCAGGTTAGGTAGATGTTCCTCTTCTACTTGATATTCTCCAAGGGATCGTACCCTTGGATTTTGCAGGGTAATGCATTCTGAGAGAATAGATGTTTCCTCCTCTTTCTCGCAGAATCTGCATTCTTCTTTGTCTACTAGTCTTTGTCTACAGTGCCCTGTTAGGATACCCGTTAGTATTCTGAGCTTATTTTTACTTTTACTCATGCAGTCGTCAGATCTCTTCTGGTTATAGATCCCCCAGTAGTGTCTTGGCCTGCCTCATTCCTTGTAGTCCTATCCAGTATTGGGATCTTTTCTTATTTACTTCTTTTCCAAGTTCATCAAGTATTGTACTGGTGCTCATTACCCTTCACTCCAGTATGTCCCGGAACCCATAGTAGGGTAACAGTGTTGTTCTTGCCTAGTTCCTTTAGATTCTCTAGGGACTCCCAAACTATCTTGGAGTTGATTACGATAAAAGGATCTGATATACCAGGTCCGCGCGAAAACTTTAAATGGAATTATATCTGGTGAAAATTATTGGTATATGAGATGCCACCCCAACGTGATATTCGCCACCCCCAGCCACACCCAGTCCAAAAATTTAAATGACA
Source organism: Crepidodera aurea (assembly GCA_949320105.2). Taxonomy (NCBI): domain Eukaryota; kingdom Metazoa; phylum Arthropoda; class Insecta; order Coleoptera; family Chrysomelidae; genus Crepidodera; species Crepidodera aurea. The sequence continues at coordinate 16,421,687 of OX439475.1, read as the reverse complement.
CCCTGTATTTTTTTGACATATTCTGCAAGAGCGTAGTTTTTTTAGTATCTTTATGTGAAAAAATGACTTAATTACATAATGGACTTTTACAGCTAAAGGTTCAGATCCCAGATATTTCAATATAGAAAGTAAAAAATAATAGCCAGCCATGAAAGTAGCTTCGTTGTATGAACTGTCAAATAATATTGCTTGTGACACTTCTGTTTACTAGTTACGAAAAAATTTGACTTGGTTTAAATTAAAATTAATGTATGGGCTGGAAATCTTAATAACCAAACAATTGGTCCAATTTTCTACTAGGAAAATTTAAATGGACCTAGGTATCTAGATTTTTTGGAAGAATTAATACATCCTATTATCATTCAGTGCTTGGAAGAGAACTTAAATTGAATGCAGTCAGTTATACTTTCAGCAAGACGGAGCTTTCCCTCTTTTCAGTTTAGAAGTAAGGAAATATTTGGATACCGTTATTCCAGGACATTGGATAGGTCGTAGGGGTGCTATTGAATGGCCAGCTCGCTCCCCAGACTTGACCCCACTGGATTTCTTTTTATAGGGACATTTGAAGTCTCTTGTTTACAGAACACCACCACTATCCATTGATGATTTGTTGATTTGTGTAATAGAATCATAGAGGAATTTATAGAAATTGAATACCAATTAATTTGAAATAGTGGCGTCTGTGAGTCGGATAAAACCATGAAAAATGGACCAAAATTCATCAGGATTGAGAGTACCTCCCCCTCCCCCCGTTTTCGAGGATGCTGAACTCGATGGCGATATCAGAATTACTGTTTTCGATTGCTGAACCCCCTAAAACGGCCAAAAACTACCCCCTAAAGGGGTTAAACGTTTTAGAGGATGCTGAGAACAGTGGTACCCCTCCATAGGCCAAAACTCGAGTTATATTAGTCGAGTACCACAACTAATATAATATAAATTATTCCAAGGAAGCATACAGGAATTTATTTATTTAATAAATTCCTGTACACCAGGGGTGAAAACTACTGGTATAGCTCCCTTGGAATTTAAATTCATTCTAGGAAGATTTTCCGTTAGTACAATTTGATTATACCAGCTTTTCACTTGCAATATTTATTATATTGTAATTGCAATCACGTCTAAATCGCAAACAACTACTCATGGGACAAAAGCCCCCATAGGCATTGAATTACAGCAATCCAGACATGCGTTGAATGGTTGTTAGCTAATTCAACCCTTTAATTTTATTATTCAATGAGCCTGTCACTCCCAGACCAGTTTCGGAATTTTCGTGCTTCGTCAGTGAGAAGTAGACAGCTCGACATCGCATCTCTAAGAAATGTCTGAAGACTGCATTGGACCCACCGGGTACTTATAACCGCTGAATGTGACGAAGCCGGTGAAGTTTGCAGTGGCCCAATTTTTTTAATTAAAAATCGAAAATTTAAATTTAAAAAATTGGGACACATTTGTGATATGGAAAATCTATTTTTCAAAAAATAATTTGATAAACCTGATTATAACACAAGAGAGATCTAAAAATTTCTTGTCGAAAAAATGTTGCTTTTAATTTTTTATGACTTACTTTATCTAAAATTTAAACATAACATAAAAAAGGCTCTTGTAATAATATTAAGAAAAGGATCTAATAAGAAACTCACAGATCATTCAATTGTTAATCATTCCTTGATAGATTTTTTCATTCCATCTGTTCTTTTTCTGCTTTTTTATTCCTATTCTTCTATTCTATTAATCCTTCTTTAGTCACTTTGAATTTTATTCAATAACTCTACCAGCTTAGTAGCTCTTCTCTTTTTTTGTTACTTTATGTTTTCTTAATTATCAGACCAAAAGGCTGGTAATGCAGTTAAATACTGCTCTTCAGCACAAAATAATTTCCTGTATTTTATGTGTTGGTAATCTAAGAACTCCCATCAAATAAAAAAAAATCAAATCTTCACGGACGACCAGTAAATCTGCCCAACAATGCAACAATGTAAAGAAACATAAAACCTTTTATGATCCCACACGTGCATAAATTTAGTTTATGGACGCCGGTGATATTTAATATAGAAATCAGATCTTGTAATTTCTTTATGGATTTTAAGTAGTATACATAATGCGACTATAAAAAGGATTTATGCTTGGTTAGTCACATTCCAACAAAGGTTTCGCTGATCAACCAAGATAGAGTTAATTATAAAGACGTTTTTAAACTTAATACACTTAATGGCGGAGGCAGACATTTTTCAGATTATATGAGGGATTTCAAGTATAAGATAAAACAGTTGGTAATTTCTAAATTGTCAAGATGAAATTATCCAAATTGGTTATAAAGCGTGTAGTAACATATAGAAGCGAAACTTGGACTAATCTGAAGGAAATAACTTGAGAATTAAATGATCATGAATAGGATAACCTAATTGATATATCTAGTCGATATACTGCGGTACACTACATTCAGAGATTAAGTTAATTATATTAACTGGAGAGATTAACTGAGAGCGGAATGGCGAAGAAAAAGTCTAAATGGAATTTTTATAAAAGAAATCCCAAGAAAAGACTGTTTATATAAATCAGAAATTAATAATTTTTTTTATAATGTGTAATAATTCAGAAATGGATAAATAAACACACAAACTGATTTTATCAATCAGTTTGTTTTCGTGGTTTTTCCAAATAAAGCCGTTTTCGTGAATACCAAAAATGTAATCGATAAAATTTGAAGGACTCGTGATTGATTGATTGATTATGACGATGTACCTGACTGAGGTTTATAAATGCCTCAATATTGCAGCCTTAAGACTTTTTGTACTGTGTCAGTTACATCGTTATGTTCAGGTGAAAAGGTGTGATACCTTTATCAGGCTGAGTAGCCTTTTTACCAGATTTTCTTTTGGAATGTCCGGTTATTAGTCCCGTGACATGCCTTATTTGATTTCTGCTTAGATTCAGAATATCACTTTGTTGGCACAGCACGAGATCCCAGCGTGACTGGTATTCTTTTAACATCCACCTAGTCAGCGAGAGTCGTACTGAGGATTTGGGAATGCCAAACGCCAGTTCAGTACCAGTAGCTTGTAGCAGTGGGACCTCTCCAAGGACCTCGTGCCACAAGTTACACCTCGACTGACCAGATCCTACGTCAGGTTGTATACCAGTAGAGCGTAGCCGTGTCATGGTCATCACCACAGCCTCCTTAATAAATATATCAAGGGAGGTGAGTGTGAGACCAAGGATCACCTCCATTGCTCTAGTTGGTGTGATCCTCGTTGCCTTTTATCCCTTTATGCCCTGGGACCCATCTAAATGTTACCTTATTTTGGTTAGCCAGAACGAGCAGGGTTTGTAGACAGTTCCAGACCAATTTTGATCTGATTTTGTTACATGATCTGATTTTGTTACATGATGTAGGGCAGTTTGACTGTCAGAGTAAATGAGGATTGTCTTCTCTCTATACCCCCTGTCAATATTCTCCCTCAGACAAAGCTCTGCTTGAAATACCAATGCTTAATTCCCCAAGTATTGGTTATTAGGAAGAAACTTCAAGTTGTCCACACATAACAAACTGCGCCTCTACAAGCATATATTGAAACCCATTTGGACGTATGGTAGCCAGCTTTGGGGCTGCGCCAGTAAAAGTAACATTTAAGTTATCCAACTTTTTCAAAATAAAGTATTAAGGAACATCGTCCATGCACCCTGGTACTGTCGCAACAGTGATCTTCATAGGGACCTGGATGTAGAAACTGTTGACAAGACTATATCTAAATCTGCTAACAGCCACGAACAACGGCTGTTCCAACAAGGGAACGTTGAGGTCATCCAGCTCCTCGATAATACCAATTTAGTTAGAAGACTCAAGAGGACCAAACCTTTTGTACTAGTTCAGTGACAGTGCTAGTTACAAACAGAGTATAGTGCGGATTTTCTGTTACACGTTACCGGTAGTGTTACTAAAATTATCAGACCCTAAGGTATACTAGTGAGTAGGACCTTAGTATTTAAGAATTCTAGTTAAGTTAGGTTAGAACAAAATTGCTTATTGATCTTCAAGATCAGATTGTAATTATAGAAAACATTCCCACAGAGTGTTTTGCTACGAAAAGAAAAAAAATAAAGTTTAGATGCAGAAATTATAATCGTTTTTAAAATGCAAAAAAGCAGCTGGTGAAATTAAAAAATTAAAATTAAAAAAATTAGTAAATCCTGAGAAGAGTCTACGATACATATCTATCTACAAACAAAACTATTTGACCGCCTATGTCTGATTCTCGTTCCCACAAAAAATGTAGTAAGCAGCAATAAAATCTTCGAAGAACGCCATCACAGTAGTTGTAATAGATTCTCCATAAAAATCTCATGTTTTCTAATGGTGTATTACTCCATATCGTCAATTACTTAATGATCCGAGTGGCTAATTGCCCAAGAAAAATGTCGATAAAACGATACGACCTCTTATGAAGAGAATCTCGAATTCGCGACTAGATCTATTAGAGATTTTATATTTTTATTTCTTGTTTATAGAAAAAGTAACTGTTAAAAGAAATTCGTTATTCTATAAGCTTTTATCTCCTCGTTTTCATCTATAATTTGATAAATCTCTCAGAAACCAAATAACAATGACTCTTGTGTTGGCTCTAGTAACTCTTTACTTCTAAATTTTTCAACTTTAACCCTTTCCTCTAACATTACCAGTTCCGCTGCTGCCTTTTAAAGATCACAGGTCATATCTGTGGCAGTAATTGCACAGGCATTACTCCTGTACTTTCACTGTTATTAAATCTATTATACATTTCCGCTGACGCCGGGCTGCGCGGCGATCAACCTCAGGCCGACCGGCCGCGATTTTCCCACGATCTAGCAAGAGTTACGGCTCGAGGCTCATGGCGCTCCTTCATCTTTCTACGTATTCTTTTCATCAACAATCCAATCTTCTGCCGCAACTGCTTCCGTTTTACTAAAAACAAACGTGCCAATTTTAAATAAGAAACGCTAGTTAGCGAAAAGGAAGTTTTCAAATCAATCTGAATTGTAGTCCATCAAAATATTTTTTTATATTTAACTTTAATATCTTAGAAACTTGCTCCTATTTTTGTGCCCATCTCAAATCTAATTAATCAACAATTAAATCAACACAAACAATCAAACACTGAATCCGAAATCGGAAACCCACCCCTATTGTTCCGACAACGAGATATCTAATAAATTATTTAATCAAATTAGACCCGAAGAGGAAATAAAAAATTAGGTACGTCCAACCACACACGGATTTTCAAAAGAAGGTCAACAAAAAAAAAGGGAACCAATATATCTTGAAGACCAATTATGTATCCCTTTTAACTGTAATAACCCCCAGCTGTATAGAAAGAGAAATACGCACGATTTTAAGTTAACAGGGGTGGCTTTAAAATATTCTCGTAAAATATATGGTAAAACAGGATTCAATTCAATTGCATTCGAGAATTTTTCAGGGGTTTTCTCATATGCAATAAGCAAATGCCGGGTCAGTAACATCCCCTCAGACACCTACCACCTAATCAGGAAAAAACTGTAAGAGCTACTTGAGCAGCCTAATCACTCTTTGTGCTGGATGGGTATCAATGTATCAGTAGCAAACTGTCTATGTATGAACCCCATAGAAATGACTTTAAAAAGCATCAGCTACTAAAACTTGTCCAAAGATATCATTTTTGGAACTCATGCAAGCCTAATAATACTACCCACTAGTTGTAATTTCTGAACATATTATTTTTATTTATCTATCTAATTTAAAGACATTAGATTTCACATTTTGTTAATTATTTAAATCTGTTCTGTTTTGAGAAAATTGTTAAAGGCCTGAAAAATCCAGATGAAGAATACGGTTTAAAATAACAACGGGGTTTAAGATTGAAAACAGGGCTTAATATTAAAAACAGGGTTTAAGATTAAAAACAGGGTCTAAAATTGAAAACACGGTTTAACATAAAAAGCAGGATTTCAAATTAAAAACAGTCTTTAGGATTAAAAATGGTTCAAACAGAGTTTAGTATTAAAAATAGGTTTAGTATTAAAAAAAAGGGTTAGTATTAAAAACAGGGTTTATAATAAAAAAACAGACGAAAAAGACGATTTAAGATTAAAACAGGGTTTAAGATTAAAAACAGGATTTATGATTAGGTTTAACATTAAAAACAAGGTTCATGGTTAAAAACAGGATTTTAGATTAAAAACTGGGTTTAAGATTAAACCAGGCTTTAAAATTGAAAACAAGGTTTAACATTAAAAGAAGGGTTTCAAATTAAAAACAATCTTTGGGATTAAACACAGAGTTTAGTATTAAAAACAGGGTTTGGTATTAAAAAAAAGGTTTAGTATTAAAAACAGGGTTTATAATAAAAACAGACGAAAAGATTAAAACAGGGTTTAAGTTCAAAAACGGGATTTAAGATTAAAAACGGGGTAAGATTAAAAACAGGATTTATGATTAGGTTTAACATTAAAAACAAGGTTCAAGATAAAAATAGGATTTAAGATTACAACAGGATTTAAAATTAAAAACAGGGTTAGGATTAAAAACTGGGTTTGTAATAAAAAACAGGGTTTATAATAAACAACAGAGCTTAAGATAAAGACAGTGTTTAAAACTGAAAACAAGGTTTAACATTAAAAGGAGGGTTTCAAATTAAAACAGTATTTGGGATTTAAAACGGTTCCGGATTAAAAACAGGGTTTAGTATTAAAAACAAGTTTTAGTATTAAAAACAGGGTTTATAATAAAAAAACATACGAAAAAGACGATTTAAGATGAAAAACAAGGTTTAACATTAAAAACGGGATTTAAGATTAAAAACGGGGTTTAAGATTAAAAATAGGATTTTTTATTGGGTTAACATTAAAAACAAGGTTCAAGGTTAAAAACAGGATTTAAGATTAAAAACAGGGTTTAAAATTAAAAACAGGATTTTTTTTTACTTCTGTGTCAACGGCATCGACTACTATGGCCATTAGCTTCGTGTTCTGTATAGGCTTTGTTACTGAGTCCTAGCGCCACTTTGGGAACAGCACTGTTAATTAGAACCCAACATTGAATGGTCGAGTGAGGAATCACACCTGGTATATGAAAATCAATTTCTAAATTTTTAAGTAATTAAAAATCAGAAAATGATTTCTGCCTTTGGTGTCATTCGAACCCACAACCCTTGGATTATGAGTCCAGTGCTCTACCGCTGAGCCACCCACCCCCCTAAAAACAGGATTTAAAATTGAAAACAAGGTTTAACATTAAAAGCAGGGTTTCAATTTAAAACAGTCTTTGGGATTAAAAAAGGTTCAGGATTAAAAACAGGGTTTAGTATTAAAAACAGGGTTTAGTATTAAAAACAAGGTTTAGTATTAAAAACAGGGTTTAACATTAAAAACGGGATTTACGATTAAAAACGGGGTTTAAGATTAAAACAGGATTTAAAATTAAAAACAGGGTTACGATTAAAAACTGGGTTTATATTAAAAAATAGGGTTTATAATAAACAACAGTGCTTAAGATAAAGACAGGGTTTAAAATTGAAAACAAGGTTTAACATTAAAAGGATGGTTTCAAATTAAAAAGTCTTTGGGATTAAAAACGGTTCAGGATTAAAAACAGAGTTTAGTATTAAAAATAGGGTTTATAATAAAAAACAGACGAAAAAGACGATTTAAGATTAAAAACGAGATTTAAGATTAAAACATGATTTATGATTGGGTTTAACATTAAAAACAAGGTTCAAGGTTGAAAACAGGATTTCAGATTAAAACAGGATTTAAAATTAAAAACAGGGTTAGGATTAAAAACTGGGTTTATAATAAAAAACAGGGTTTATAATAAACAACAGAGCTTAAGATAAAGACAGTGTTTAAAATAAAAAAAATGGTATTAATATATTAAATTGAAGAAATATGACGGATGGAAATCCAACAAGTTCCTTACAAATAAAATATTGCGAAGTATTAACTGAAAAAAATTGTAGTATTTAATGTGGTGATTGGCAAACCGATTGAGAAACACATCCTTATCCCGAAATTCGTTGGTTACCGTCCCTGTAAAAAGAAAGAGAAATACGCGCACGATTTCCTTTTCTACAAAAGTATTCATAAGGATAAGGGGTGACTCAACCAATCTTTAGGTATTTGAACAAGATTTCAGAGGTTCCCACGGTGTGCTTGTGCGTTGTGTGCCCGGCCCGTTGCCCATATGTCGTATGCCCGGCACAAGGAGGGTAAACTGATAATCGAAGAAAGGTGTTCCAACACCGTGGGAACATAGTCGAGAACTTACGGTTCCTTTTTAGTATTCCGCAACTGCTCTCACCTGCCCTCTCTGTCTCGCTCTTGACGCTTATCTCCCCACGAAAAGGATAGAAAAAGTTATTTTGTATGTGTGGCAGACACACGAGTATTGTTTGGCACGAAAAAAGAAGGAAGTGTGGTCAGAGCGTGGTCCACACGAGAAATTTTTGGGAAATGAAGATCGTTTTCTTCTCAGCGGCAGATGAATCACGTCTTATTAGACTCGAAAATTAAAACGATGAGTTTGCAAGAATGTTTTAATCATAATTTAATAGAAAAATTAATAAAAAGGTAATTAGAAAAATAAATAGTGATGGTGTTGCTTCTTTTTTAACAACTTAGGGAAATAAAAAAAAAGTGAAATTTTACTGCCTATACAATAAATGTCCAATAAATATATCGTCGTCTCAGAATAACAATGACGCAAGGGCAGATTTGTAAATATGTAAATAAAAAATGTTGTGAATACTTATAAGCTCATATGTTCTTCAGGGGGCTGGTAACTGTCAAAAATGACATTGTTCTTCTCGAGAAAATAACCACTTTTTGGGAAAAAAGTAAATAAATGATTTAAAACTTTTATTTTTCTATATTTTTTGTTGTTACTTCTGAAGTGCCAAAAGTACAGAAGAGTAACAACCATACATCTGCCCTCTAGCAGCAAAAAAAGGAAGTTTCCGTCCTCGGTGAACAAGTCTAGCGCTTCAATGACGTTATAAGGGGAAATCGAAAAATTTGATAATTTTCACCGATTATTTCCCTCGTCTTAATTTCTACCAATCACAAACGCGTAATTTTGAATTACAAATGGTTACCAGATCAAAAAACTGTATGACAGCTCCAGTCAGCAGTTTTTTCGAGTTTACCCGCGGCAAAACTTGACAGCTGTTGTCACCAAATATTACAATACCTTTAATAACAAGTAATTATGATCTCCTAGGACTCCAGAAAACGACGCTAAACAATTTTTATGATTTTATTGTCAATAAATTTTGTAATATTGTTTTTAAACAGTGCTAGTCAGCTTATGTAATGAAAATGAGTCGCTTTGGAAGTGTTTCTATGACTAATATTGATCTGGCGAATGAGAAAAGTGCAAGGCAAAGAAATACGAGCTTTTGGAAACTACAAGTTTAGAGCAACTAAACCTAATCCTGAAAGATTAGGAAATATGAAGAAAGAAAACGGTGAAAATTACAACTAGTTGTGAAGACAATGTGGAACACCGTTACAAAAAAATGCAAGAGATGTATTTTATGAAGAGGAAAATAATTTTTGATCCATTTAAAGATATTATCTTCAAGTCTAGTAGGGAAGCTCGTAATGCGAAACGAAGGAATTTGCAGACGTGCGCCAATAAAAGAAAATCCAGCTCTGCTTCATTAAAATTGGAAGAATACTACGCAATGGTTTTATTATGGGACAAAATACACAAATTACAATCCTGTATTTTTCATTCTTGTAAAACTTCGAAATTTTGTAAACATTTTTTCCAATTACAAAAGTAACACCAGAGACACCATCATGTCCGAAACGAATCTTCTTCAGGGCGTATATATACTCGACGAATCAATGTGGGTAGCGGACTGTATTACATGTAAATAATAGTCATTCATTTGTTATTATGTACAGCACGATCTGGGAACCAGTTCGGTGTCAGCTAGCAGTAGGTCGTGGATATAATCATTAAACAACGTTGCCGAGTCTTTTAAACAAATTGTAGATTTATTCAAATCGGTTAAAAACAACTGGAAATAGATACCGAAATTATTTTTGCAAAAAAATGTGTCCTAGGTCAACAATTTTATTTTATTTATCTCAAATTACTTTTGTTAAATTCGTACAATAAATACTCAGCAGTAAATAAAGAAGACATACAAAACAACATAAAAATGAAGTTGCTATACTTTCGACTCTTGGGTCGAAAGCAGCTACTTTCTGCCCAAGACAAGACAATAAAATGATGACATTAATAACAGAGTTAGAAATGGCCTTTAGAACCTCTAGCAAGCCATGAAAATGACATATTACTGACTGATTATGAACAAAACATTTCACCTCTGGGAAAAGTACTAAGTGAAGTAGATTTTAACCAGTGGTTTGGTCTTTTTACGTTTTTGTGATTAAATGTAAATGTTTACACTGACAAAAAATAGCTGAAAATACTTATGCTAATTATTTTTGGCAATAAATTCCGTTTATTTTGTACAGGGTGGCCAACTAATAATGCGAGGGACTGTATCTGGGAAACTATCCATCTTAGAGGCTTGCGGCAAAAAAAGTTATGACTAAAACGGCCAAGAAAAAACCTGGAAAATATTTTCAAGTTTCTGAAATGGCCGCTAGGGGGGCATACCTGCAATTTTGAATCAAAAAAAGTGATGTTTCTGTGAATTCCGCTATATTAACTTAACAAAAAATACCTGATCTTTAAAGTCGAGGATAATCTGAGCCTTTTCTGTTTGACAATGTTTGCTGTATCTCCAAAAATAAAGTGGTGGGGCTATTCAAAGGTTTCAGTAAAAAACACCCTGTATATTCGAAACGGCTGAGTCGATTTTAACAAACTTGGGCTAGTTGAAAAGAACTGTTCTTGGGCTACAAACGTTATATTTTAAGTTTTGTTAGTTTCACATGTCGCCGCTAGAGGACTTTTTTCGACATTCCGACAGAAATGGTTCATTTTCTCAAAAAAATTAAATGCATTGGTATGAGTTTTTTTTTCATGAAAAAGTAGCTAAATGATGCCTAAATAAGCTCGCGAAAACCGCATCTCGATATCTTATTCCTAACCTAAAATTTAGGCCAAAGAAAATTTTATACGGAAATCTCTTATATTTTTATTTTTTTATAACTTTTTGCTATCATACAAGCGAATCATTTTCGAACGAGTACTATTTGGAAATTGGAAAAAAATCAAAATTAACTTTTTCGTTTATTTATTTACATTTTTTAATTCAAACTTTTAACGTTAGGTCCTTTATGATTATTATTATTATTATCAAACGCGTGATATGTATTAAGAGTGATCTTGGGGTGGGCAATAAGTCACTTAGGTCGACTTTTGCTGAATTAATTGGTCTGATTTAAATTAATTTTTGTTGTTTGGTGCTTTATATGGGTATGGGATAGAATGCGGGACAGACCTTAGTTAAATTAACATATTAACAGGGCAAATGTAAAGTTAATTAAATTTAATTGTATAGTTTATAGAGAATGGCATTCTTCAAAAAAATTGTGTAATATTTTTTTGTGTTTAATCTATCACCTAACCTTGTAACTTCATGTTTTTAAATCTGATCAATTTAAACAACTATTAATATTAAAGAAAATTAAAAATTTCTCAAAGGCTTTTTCTTATTCTTGTAATACTTCGCAATTTTGAAAAAAAAAATCCCAAGTAATACCAGACACATCATTGAGTGAAAATGTCCGAAACTAATTTTCTTCAGGGTTTACATACAAATACTGGATGAATGGACTTGGGTAACGAACTGTATTACATGTACATAATAGGCATTCATTTGTTATTATGTACAGTATGATCGGGGAACCAATTCGGTGTAAAAATGGAAGTGAAACTGTTGAAAAAGAGCCACCAAGTATCGCACCGGCCCTATGTGTAAAAAAAATTAAATAGTCACAAAATATTTTCAAAGAGAAAGAGTTTTTTATACTGGTGTGACCAAATAGGTTTACTTGGTTTAAAAAACAAAGAATGTGTAAAATTCTGACACAAAACAAATAAGAGATGAACTCTGGAGGTTCTGTATGTGCGGGAACGACTTGCCTGAATGGATATTTTTGGAAAATCAAAGGTAAAGAAAAAACCTGCTTAATTAACACATGGCGACTCTTTTGAGTCCTCGAAATTCTGAAGTAAATGCTCTGGAAAAAAGGGAATAATTAATTGGAAAGAAGATCGGTCAAGGTTGATACAGATGTCTGGTCTTTGGGTATAATTCTATTTATAATGTTGATGATGATGTTTTATGATGCCTTTCAAGCGAACCAAGTGCAGTAGCGCTTATCATTCATTGTATTTATTGAATAAATAAATAAAATAAATAATAAATAGTTTTTTAAATTTTTAATTCTATTTTCAAAGTTACCGCTGCTGCTGCTGCTGCTGCTGCTACACTCCACAACAGTGAAAATAACGGTTTAACATATCAAAATGAAACAAATTACATTATCTGAAAGCAGTTGCATTTAACCATTAACCTTCTCTGTTATTGAGTCCACTCAGCAACCTTACGCTTCTTAAAATTAAATTCTAATAAACGCCCTCCATAATTACGTGCATAATTACTATTCACCACTCCAGCTTGTGCTGGAACGATAACAAATAACCCCCTACCCTTATAATCACCTAAAATATGTTCATAGTTACTATTTACTACTCTGGCTTGTGCTAGCGAAGCAACAAAGAAAACGAATCAAGTTTGACAACACAGGATACAATCGTAATCAGTGAGTCGTTCACGCTTGACGTCAGAAGACGTCGAGGGGTAAAGGGGGTCTAAAAACTACCGTGGGAACGTTCCACCAAAGCACGTGCTCAATGAGAAAGAGTGCCTTTAAAATTTATCGTCGTCTCTCTCTCTCTTTATTCTACACGGTTCACCGCTTATGGTTATCTCTATCTATGGTAAAAAACAAACAATGGTGAAATAGCGATAGGCTTAGTCGTGTGTGGGTTCATAATTTCTGTTAGCCTCGGTATTAGCATTTAAATCATCTATAGCTTTAAGGTGTAGGTGGTTGGTCAGATTTTATTGGTACAGGGTAATCGGCACCAGTGCTTACAAAATATGGTAAAATTATCATTCTAACTTCTAAATATATATTTGTTTCAAAATAGCATTAAATACGATAACGGAATGCTTAATAATAACTGATAATTTTATCACATAATTTATGGTAGAAACTAATAATTTGTACTGATATTAAACCCAAGATAATACGAGAATCATATCGGTTATCGACCTTTTTAGGAAAAATATTATTTAGAAAAATGATATCGGTATTGTGTTTCTCAAAATTCCTTTAGTGTATAATATTTATATATCCACAAAATCTGTCAGAAATTTATACATTTTAAAAACATATTCAATAATCTATAAACTGGATAAGTATTCTTAGTTTCTTAGAACGTTTATGTGGGTGCTTGTTTTAGAAGTATAAACGGATCTACAGTCTATTCATTGAATCAGGGACGGACTATTGCTAATAATTAAGGATATCACATTGCAGGAATGACAGATAGAAATAACAAGAATTATCTCCCCATACTTTTTACTAACGAAAAGTTACTCTTGATTGAATTCGATAAAATAAGCCGTTTGGTTGATATTTGCCATTTTATTTATGCATCGCAAGTCACTTGGCGACTTCGCCATTTTTGTAAGGACTATTTCCCTCGTCTTAATTTCCACAAATCACAAACGCGCAATTTTGAATTACAAATGGTTTCTAGATGAAAAAACTGTATGACAGCACCTATCAGTAGTTTTTTCGAGTTTACCCGCGCCAAAACTTGACAGCTGTTGTCACCAAAAATTAGAATACCTTTGATAACAAATAATTATGGTCTCCTAAGACACTAGAAAACGACGCTAAACAATTTTTCTGATTTTATTGTCAATAAATTTTGTAATATTGTTTTTAAACAGTGCTAGTCAGCTTATGTAGTGAAAATGAGTCGCTTTGGAAGTGATTCTATGGCTAATATTGGTCTGGCGATTGATAAAACTGTACCGTACAATACCGTTAAGTCAATATGGAAACAGTTTACGGAATTCTGCAAGGCAAAGACATGCGAGCTTTTCGAAACTACAAGTTTAGAGCAACTAAACCTAATCCTGAAAGATTGGGAGTGGAATATGAAGATAGAAAACGGTGAAAATTACAAAGAACTAGTTGTGAAGACAATGTGGAACATCGTTGCAAAAAAATGCAAGAGATGTATTTTATGAAGTGGAAATATAATATTATTAGTGTTTTTGCCACATTTACAGCTAAAACGTCAACACCCTAGGGTGTCCAACTGCCTGTTTTTTATTTATATTTAAATATTTTAACTCGACAGATAGTCCAAATATAACCATAATGCTGTAAACATTCGAAAACGAGTTGAATTGTACTAACTAGTTATGTCCATTGAGAGTTTTTGATTAATTCTCTATTTTTATGACACATTAATAAGCGTCCTACAAGTTTGGCATCAACACCGTTCTCATGGATGATGTTGAAAAAGGAGTAAAGTAGTGGGAGTAATTATGCGATTGAATTTTAGTTGGGCGTAAGGTGTCAAGGAGATAGGCTATTTGTTCTTTTTTGTTTTGTGCTGTGTATTGGTGACGTTAAGGCAGGCGTATGTTTATTATCGTCAACACCGTACGTTGCGTTAAAAATCTATTTTCTTCGTTAATTTTTTTGGTCATATTTTTTTACCTATTGTTAATAGTGACGATAAGTTTACATTTGCAGTTTTACTCTTCTAAAATGATATTAAACAGTAAAATTTAAACTCCACAAAAGAGATGTGAAAATAAAATAAATTAAGATCACACAATCTCCCAAATTTAATCTTGAAGTATATTTTGGCCAACACTATAGCCATCAACACCATCATATTTTCAACTCACTGCCGAAGAAATACAAACTGAATATGTGTTAGAAGTGATTTTGAATAATATGTTTATTGTTTATATTCGAATTTTTGAGACTCAGTTTGATCTTATATGTTTTATTAAATACTAAACAATATTAAGAATATTTAATTTCATCTTATTCATTATTTATAAAACTGTCAACACCATAGGCAGTGAGTCAACTCCGAACTCTAGTAAAACCTAAAATCACTCAAAATTCGTGAAAACCCAATCTATGATTTCATATTAAACTTACTCTTAAGTCAATAGTATGTCATACTGTATTTTGATAATGTCTTTGGTCAATTATCCCACTTTTATGGAATGACCCATATGCTATATACTGGCCGTTAAACAAAAAATAATGGTATATAAAAGTCTTGTAGAATCGCATCTCAATTTATGGCATAACGGGATGCGGTAGTGTAGCCAAAACTTATATGACACAACTTGAGATTCTACAAAAACGATTCCTAAGAATAATCCTCCAGAAAGGTTATGACTGTGCAAGTGACACTCTGTATCATCAGAGTGGCATATTTGATCCTAGACAACTCTACCACAGATTAGAGACTTACAGATATGAAGCTCCGCCCATTTCTGTGAACTTGACCCTTTAAATTGTAGTGCAACCATGTTGCCAGTTCTGAAAGAACGTCTAGGGTACAGTGTTGCCTTCTCATGTAACGTATAAATTTGAATCATCAATTGCCATTAGAGTCAGAAATAAGAAATATATTTGTAAAATATTGTTTTTGCTGTCATAGTGTTCTCAAAGATAATATTTTTGGCATAAATAAACATTAGAAACTTAAAATCAAAGTAAACTGTTAATATAAAGATTTTATGAACTGGCAAATGAACTAGTATGCAAGTCATAACCGAAGAAGAAGAATATTGTGTTTTTGCTGTCATAATGTTCTGAATTATCTGAATAAATATTCAATCTGACACATGACAGCCTTCAAAATGGGTTTTAAATTTGGGTGCGACTCTATATCTCTCTAATTTCGTTTGTCTTGTCTGACCTTCCTATCTGTAACTCTCTAATCTGTGACTCTACTTTGCTAGTATGGAAATTAGTTTATTCTATAATAAAACAAAATTAAAAGTACTGACAGATGATTATTCTACTCGGAATAAAGACAAATTTGTTCTTCCTTACATGAAAAAAACAATCGGTGAGAAAAGTTATCTATTCTTAGGACATAAGATAAGAGAACAAATCAAGCTGCCTCTGTATACAAACAAGCAGTTAAAAACTTTGTCCATAGTATGCCACGTAGTTTTATACATAACATCATTGAAAATGAACAAAAAAATTCAATAAATTTAAATTGTCAAAATTTTCAAAAAATAATAAAATTAGTAACCTACCTTGTTCCACATTGTTCTCATACTATATAATATGAAAATTATTTTTCCTACGGCTGCTTAGAATATGCATAAAAACGACTGTCAACTTCCCTTGAAAAACGTCAATTTCAAACAGCGTGTGTAAACGTTTACACACGCTGTGTGCAAAGTAAAATGACAACACAACTCATATTAACAACACATATCAATGAATCGAGATGAAATCTAGCATGCGGACACTGTCACTACTGACAGTTCTCATTTCTCATTAAAATAAAGTCAAATTTATTGCAAAATTTTAAAAAAGCAGTGTTACACGATGATAGAAGATGAATTTAACTCTACTCCTCCAGAAATACTTCTTTCACCATTAATTTCCAAAGAGAGGTATGAAAGTTCTTATGAAACATTCATAAAATGGAAAAATGAACGAAACCTAAACTCGTTATCAGAGAATGTTCTGCTTGTTTATTTTGAAGAATTAGCGCAAAAATATAAATCTTCAACATTGTGGTCGCACTATTCTATGTTGAAAAGCACTATAAACATCTGGTCGTTTTAAATAAGATTTGCTTGACCTAACAATAAATAGGTACCAATAAAAATATATATATATATATATATATGATAATAAAGTCGCAGCCGTAGGAAAAGTATAGTGTGTAACTCGTGTGAAAAGTGCTATTTTCAAAACTTGTTGCACAATATACTCTTGTAATTGAATGTTTTAATCATACCATGCCGCAAACAAGTAACATGTTTACTTCGTGGCTCTTGACGTTTATTTGTTTGTTAGTATAATTTGTTCCATTGTATTTTTTTTTACTGTCGGCAAATAAACATTATTATTATTATTAATATCTACCCATATTTTAGATAAAGAAATTAACAAAAATGTGGGCTAGAAACCACCTCCCAAAACAGGATACATCGGTATAGATCCTCCTCCTGGATCCGTCCTGGTATTTTGGTATTTAAAAATAATATCGTGAGCATTGTGGACTTTGGATAGACAATTAAAATCGTTTCCATATACATAATATAGTGTATAAATTATTAAGGAAATATTTAAATTACGAAAAAAACATCAGCAAATTGACAAATTCCATAATGACTTAAAACTATCCATTATATCGTAAATAAAAAACACATGCCAAGGCATGGCGTTTAAGTAGTCACGTTTGGTTACAAAATCCATCCTTTTCTGTCACGCATTCCACGCGTCTACTCCATCTTTCTCGCACACTTCCTCTCTTCTGTGGGAAAATAAAGCAGGTGTTAGTCCATCTCAACTTGATCTCGACTTGCATAGGAATTTTTTTTATTAATCCTTGACTTTTAGAAACAAATTTCATCGTTTGCAGAGTTATTTATCACTGGAATTATGTTTCGTAAAAACGCGCCTGTATTTTATTGGGCAATTATGAGTATGGATGTTGAAGTTATTAACTGTGTATTTTTTTTTTACTTGTTTCGTAATTAGAAACAAATCCGCCGCAAAATATGATATACTTAATGAGTAAAATAATAAATTTATTTGTCAGTTTTATAATGCCAAAATAACTATGCTGGTTTACCGTTAGAGCTAGGAAAAAAAATGTTTAATAAAAATACTATCGATAATTTTCAATCGAAAACGTTGGTTTACAAATTTTCAATTTTATAACTTTATCAGTGCTCATTTTCTTCGTTGAAACCTCGACTTTAAAATGGTATGAAAAAATATATTGTTCGTATGAAAATATTAGGCTTTTTTTTTATTTAAATTCGTATGAAATCGAAAAATAAATATTTTGATTTGAAAAAATTATTTAAAACACAAAAAAGAACGTTTTCTCCTAGGGGCGAATGGGGCGATCCCCCCCCCCCCCCCTCCGTCGATAAAAAAATAACTGATTTTGAAATTTTGTTTCAAACTGTAATAACTGAGTAACATGAGTCATGATATATATAAGTGGATATGTATAAGCGGATATGTATAAACAAACGATCAGATGAGGATTTGATGAAATATTTGGAGTATGAGTTGGCCCCATTTCCCTTGGCACTGTTCAACGAAAGTGGCATGAGAAAGACAAATAAATCAGTGCTGTACAACTTGTTTGAGCCAACCATGAAAGATATCCTTCTGTTTCAAATGAACATTGTAGTGGATGGAGGATTTCTACTACACAGAGTAATTTGACAAAAAGATGCATCTGTTGCGACTATTTGTAATAGTTATATCACCTACGTCAACCGCCATTATTCTGGAACTACTTGCACTGTGGTGTTTGATGGGTACACAAACACAGCCAATAGCACTAAATCACAAGAACAAATGCGAGGTTACAGACTGAGAAGGTCAGCCGACATCAATTTGACATGGGACACACCAATACCTGTTAAACAGGAAGACTTTTTATCCAATCCTACCAACAAAACTAACTTGATCTCATTACTAGAGACAAAGCTGCAGGAGAAAGAGATACATACACTTCAGGCTAACGATGATGCTGACGTCCTAATCGTGAAGACTGCTGTTGAACAATCCACTCACAATTCTGTGGCTGTCGTTGGTGAGGATGTAGACCTTGCTTCCACTTCTCCAACTCGAGATATTATAATGCTGAAACCCGGACAAGGTAAAATCAAAACAATGGCACTGTCCACCCAAGAGATGCAGCACCGTGGATTTGAACACATCCTGTTCCTTCATTCATTTACCGGATGCGACACAACTTCTGCTACTTTCAGGAGAAGCAAGGTGTCTTCTTAAAATTGTACTTGGAGTCAGAAATCATCAAGCAAACAGCAATGACCTTTTCTAACCCCTCCTCTACGCACGACTAGGTTGAAAAGGCTGGGAAGATGTGCTTCCTGAAATGGTATAAGGCGCCAAAAAGACAAACCTCTTTTAACCAGTACCGCTTGCAGTCGTTTTTGTTTCAGTGGCAAATATGAAGCCTGAAATCAGCTCCCTATCTCCAACAGAGAATTCAGCTAAACAGCATTCTCGGCGCACCTATCACCAAGTGCTGCCCCCCCAAGAATGGGGGTGGAAACATAAACCCACTCTGATGCCAATTACAACGGAAGATCTACCAGCACCTGAGGTCCTTCTGAAAACTATATTTTGCCGCTGCACCAAGGATTGTGTAATTGGCAAATGTGGCTGCCGAAAAGTAATGCTGACCTGTTCTGCAGCGTGCCTCCACTGCCAAGGGAAATGCCTGAACAGCGTGCCTGTTGTCGGTGCGGACGATGAAGACGACGTAGAGTCCATCCAGGGCCCAAGAGCAAGATATTGAACTAATATGATACATCATACTTTTACTTTATATACGTCCATTCTTGATAGTTTTCTTTATACAGTTCCTTCGTTTTTTTATGAAACCCCACCACAAGCAAATCCTGCGCACCGACCTGCGGATCAAATAAGATTTTGGTATTGAAAATCTAAAACATGTGAACATGCTTGGGATTTTGGACTCAAACTACATTGGAACTAATCAACTAAAATGTAAAAAAAAATTAACCTGACCAACCACAAGGTAAGTTGTTTCTGGATTTTTTAAATGTTATTATGAAAGCAACGTGTTGCTTTACTACTAATAGCCACTTCAATTTTATTTCGTTTAATTACCTGCTTTTACGACTGATCCTTCTCGTTATTCCTCCAATGGTCAAGTAATTAAAATATATTATCAACTCATCGACGATATTTACAGAGTTTAAAACTATTTTTTTTCTTTAAACTCCATTGGAAACACGTAAAAGAAGCAAGAAAAAAACTAAATTAAACATGTCTACTCTGCACATTTCTAAATGTAGTTTCACCCACTGTTATATTCTATATGTTCGTCTTGGCAAATATCGAAAGATAGTCTGTTACGACAACGTCGTAAAATAGAAAGAGAAACGCAATTCCATGTCAATTATTTTATAAAAAAAACCCGGCATATTGTAACTACAGTCACCTTTAATACTAATAAAGCCTTATTTAATAACCATATGCGCGGCACAGTGTATGCTTATTAGGCTCGCAAACGAGTTATAATCTGATTTGCAAAATCACTTTGATACAGATTTTCGATAAACTCGATATTTTATGCGCTTGACAAATATAAGGGATATAAATGATCATTTTCATTCGTTTAGATTTGGAAAGCAAAGCTGGCGACCGTCGCCGTTGGTAATTATGTTTCCAAAACGATTAATGGATATTAAACCATGTCCAAATATGTATGTTATGTGTTACGTGAACACTGCAATCAAATTGGAGATTTAATCCACATCTTTTTCGTGTATTATAAACATAAAAAACCAAAATTACTTTTACTTTTTCGAGTCCGAATCTTCTAAAATCTTTCAGACCAGTAGCCGGCTACGTTAATAGCGTTGTCGTTGGCAATCCACATATCATCTATGTAACACGTCGCAGGGCACATTATGCATCTCAGGATATAGTCCTCATCCTGCACTTCGCCACAGTCGCAAAGGTTTGCCACTCCTGTTCTTATTCGGTTTAAAGTTTTCCAGGTTTTCCAGTCCAGGGTAGAGGGAAGTTCCGACTGGTGAAAATTATCAGGTGGGTCCAGTGGAGCAGACTGAAGGAAACTATTTCTGGATTTTAGTCTCCTCATTGGTTCTTGATGTCCGTTTAGGAGATGGCGCTCATCAAACAATTGCTTAAACTTTTCAACATGTTCAATGCCTTTTCTGCGTTCGGTTGGTGTTGAGAAACCTGCCGCTCTATAGAGTTTTTCCAGGGGGATAGCTTCCATGCACCCAGTGATAATTCTACAGGTTTGGTTGAGAGCAACGTCAACCTGAGGTTTAGCGCCCCATTTACTTCCAGCAAGTTTTTTTATTAGGTTATTAGTGGCTGTCACTTTTTGCCGAGTATTATGGCAGTGCTGTTTGAAGGATAGCGTTCTGTCCATAGTAACACCCAGGTACTTCGGATGTGTATGATACTAATGTCAGTCAAAAAGACTCATAACACCCCACAATTATAGGAATACTCTACCAATATACCTAAATGTAATTGAATTAATTGAACGAAAGCCAACCCTTGCGTCTGGAGATTAATTGGACGAAGACTAAACTAATTCTCATCGATAGAAATAAAATAATACAAATGGAGAACCTGCATAACGACATCGACGTTGTCGAGGAATTTATTTACTTGGGAGTCTTAATAACTAACAAGTGTCGTTGCGAAGCCAAAATTAGAAGACGAATATCCATTGCTAGAACTGCTGTGATATACCATGTATATCCATCACCCAGTATATTGTATAAGAGTATTATTATTTAAGTAAGGTCACCGTCAATTAATCAAGGTTACCGTCGGTCGTGTTATTGTTATCAGCCGACGTGTAGTAACAAGGTCGTTCACTCAACCATTACGTGAGTGAACTCTCAGAAGGTATTCCAGGATAAGGCCAATGCCTACTATATATGCTGTATTATTAGATAGATTAAGTTAGACCTGAATTACACCTAAGATAGATATATCTCTAACATCCTAGATGTAAGACTATATGTTATATCCAGTAATTGTAGTATTTATTGTTACGGGTTAATCCCGAATTTAGTTATTGTTAAGGTAGAGTTTGATTCCTCTCCCTTCACTAAAACCTATTCGACAAATGTTCAACTTAATCAAGATCTCGAAAGACAGACAAATAACTAAAAATACAAAAGTGACCCTGATTAAAACAATAGTGTTCTCTATATTCGCATACGGCTCTGAGTCATGGACGATCAAACCCTCCGGTGTTGGAGGAGAACGCTTCGGATACCTTGGACGGTACTGAGAACTAATGCATCGATCATAAATGAAATAGGAATTCAAGGCCGATTTCCACAATATGTATAAAGCCGGGATCCAACAGCTCGCAGTCAAGGTCGGGCCGTTCCTATGGCGCATGAGGATCGCGCTCTTTGAGCTCATTTGAAACGCGTTATTTACCGACAAATGACGGGACTCAATGCGCCGATCCAACGGCCTGTGAACGGACAAGCTTTGAGCGTGGAGTGGCATTCAACGAGCTGTTGGATCTCGGCTTCAGACGCATCCTAAAATACTTTGGACACGTAAGCAGAAGAGGACAAAACAACTTGGAGAAGTACAGGGCAAAATTGAGGGGGGAAAGACCGCCAGGCAGGTCCCCGTCGAGGTGGTTGGACCATAAGAACATAACGGGACAACCCCTGCAAACCAACTTAAGAGCGGCAGAAGATCGCAAGCAATGGAAACAACTAAGCAACCAGTGTACATAACCTTGGTATCACAATTCTTCAGACATGAAGACAAGACTAAGAAGAAGATACCTAAAATACTAAATCGTTGCGAAACTTATTTCTTTTCGGTTTATTTTTTAATTAGCCGAACTTTCTTGAAAAAACCCCACAAGTCAAATAAAAATAACATCCACTGTAATATTTTCTTCAACAATTTAGCCATAATTTACATTTTTTGTTTTGTTTCTTTCATAACTTGAACTCTACGTATGTTGTGTTATTTTGCTTTGCAACGCCGCTTTTATTTCCTCTTCTTCCAGGTCTTTTTCCTGCAACAGATAAATTATATTATTTTTTTAATATTCAATGTTCTTTGATGAAAGTTTGATTGCGCTAGCCGGATTGACCAGGTAAATACAAAACTGTCCCACAATTTGATTATTTGGAAATGGTTAAAAATTATAAATTCTGTATGTCAAACTTAGTCATTAATTACCTCAACAATTTCTTTCCAGAAATGATCTCCAAGAGCAATATTGTTTAGTTTCATAATCGTACAAATACAATTTAGGGCTTGATTGATATTCGCTACTAATTGAACACAAGCGTCACAGCTCTTTATTGCTAATGCGCTTAATTCCTCTTTGATATTTCTGAACAGAGAATCCAATTCTATAAACGTAGTTTCAACCCTATTGGATGTCTTCAATTTACCTACATAAGTGTTCACTATAAAAGTGTAATCCCACATTCTTTTCGCCTCTTTTATTTCCCTTCTAACAACTTTGAGGGGCAAAATCTCCGGAAAATGCAATTCATTTAAATTGACTTTTTTTAGCAACATTACTTCTTCTTTTTCCAATTCTACGAGTGTCTTATAAAAGGAATCTATTATATCGTATGGATTTTTGCAGTTCCTTTGGAAAATTTGCGATTTTTTAAGTTTTTGTTTGAAAAATGTTTGTCTGTAATCGAATATATGAATTCTTTTTGCTGTAGACATCATCCCTCTGGGTGAATCATCATCTTCAATGTTACTGTTATTGTTTTGGATTTTCTTTTTCAGTTCTGCATTCTAAAAATAAATGTCATGGGATTAGCAGATTAAAATGTTCTAAAAATGAAAATACTATTCATTTATATTTAATAAATGGTCGATAAAGAATTGGGGGATGCATTGAGAAAGCAAAAGCAATACAATTAGTGGAGTGCCGTTTCATTTATACCTCGATCGAAGTTGGCAGTGATCATTTTCTCTTTTGGAATATGTTTTTGACACTACAAGAAGGTAATTTGAGGGGAAGAAAAAAAAGAAAAAAAGCTCACGCAATCCATAATTAATGTTAAATACAATTTTTCATGAAAATAAACCCCTCCCGTACAAAATTACGATTTTCACCACAAAAATCGAACATTTCTAAAAGTTTATTAAATATAACGGAAAATCTGTTAGTATTGCGTAAAAATTGATATGAACTAATTTTATGGTCTTGAGCTAACAATTAAAATGATTTTATTTTATTTTTCTAGGATTAATACGAAGAAAGATATGGTAATTCAAAAATGGGTGTTTAAAGAAACTGGATCGTCCTAGCATAAATATCTGTAAAAATATTACTCCCACAAAAAAATGTATATGACATACTAAAGAAAGAATAACGTTGGCAAAATTTTAAGATCATCCAGAACCGTTTAACATAAACAGAATAAAAGTTATGGACAAAATAAATTTTTTTTACGCCATTTTTTTTTTAAAATCCTTTTGCAGAAAGACGTAACATATGTTTCTACAATTGTCCAATAATTTTTAGTCCTATGGGATAATTATTTTTTAAGTTTTGGTCTGAGCAAAATTTTCGTTTTTTATAAGACATTTTCAATTTTTGGTCAATAGCGTGAAAAGTATTGATTTTTGAAAAAAATTTAAAGAGAAGACTGAGCAAATGTTCTTCTGAATAATTTCCTTTTTTTTTGTTTTTTATCTTTTGTCTGTAACGAAATATGGCTGTTTGAAATTGTATACAATTGCATGTAAAACCGTAATGTTATTTTTTCGGGTCAGATATTGAAAAAACGGTCATTCCAATGAAAAAGTTTGTCATAACATGACATTTAGACGATATCCTAAGTTTTAAATTTTAAAAAAAGTTACGGTCAAAAAATACATATTTTTTTAGTAATTTTCTACGTCCTATAACTCCGGACGGGGTTTATTTTCATGAAAAATTGTATTTAACATTAATTCATTAAAAAATGATAATTTATAGATTGCGCGAGTTTATTTTCTCTCACTTTTTGACATATAAATGATATAACGGGGGGACAAAATCCCCGGGGCCGCGTGACCTATTTTTACGGTTATTATGCCAACAAAAAATTTCCCTTTTATAAAAGAGCCTCAATGAATGAAATTAATGTAGTTTTAGGCGCAAATATATTCTGGGGTTTCTTATCAGTTAACCTTTGACTTTTGTAATTTTGCAATTTTTTCGACCTTTAATCAATATTTACCAACCCTAAAAACATAAATGATATTTTTTCATCAATATAATTAAAATTATTGCAGTTAGTTCTGATTAATCATTAATTTAAAATCATTTTCGGAATTTTGCAATAAACTATTAAATAAACAAAGATCGGCAAATTCTAATAAATAGACTTTTTAGTATTAGATTTTATAAATACAATGCAAAAAACCCCATCAAAATCGACTAACGGCACTCCACTAACATTGTAGCATTTTAATTACAATAATTAACAATTCCATAAAAATCCCACTAAACAAACTTCTGATAAGGGTTTGTTTATTTCAGCTACGGGTAAATTAACACGCCAAAATGTATATAATTTTCTCCATCTTATCGAAAGATATACTTTACCGAAAAAGGATTTCCTATGTCCCTCTTTTTCAATAAATTAAAACTTGATATCGTCCATTTTGAATGCTTTTTCTCATTCCCTTTCTTGTGATGTTTTGATAAATCAGTGCTTTTCTTTTTTTTGGTTGACATTGGTGTTTATTGTTATAAAGTATCTTCTTGAAGTCACTATTGAATAATTTTTTAAAACTTAGACGTACCTCCGTTTCATCTGACAAAACTAAAAATCATAAGTCATCATGACATTTGTCTAAGAAGATGTGAAGTAGAAGGTATCTACTGGCGAAAGGAAACAATATGGAGGGCAAATACCCGAAAGGATGATTTAAGTTGGCAACAGAATAATTGGAAAATTTTTATCGTTTTATGATCATATTTTTTTTATTCTGACGTATTCTTTAACCTTGTTATGTGTAGGCATTGTTACTGTTTCCCAGCGCCACTTTAGGTACATCATTATTAATTAAATCTCAGACTAAGAGTATTCATTATTATTTTATTATCATAATTTGTAACTCATTTCTATAGTTCATAATGACTTGGTACTTCAAATACTCTTCTTAATGGATATTAAAACCACTTTTTTAATAAAATAAGTGGTTTTAATATCCATTAAGATGAGTATAATTTGTAACATTAAGATAATTTTAATTTGTTCAAGAAGAAAAACAAAAAAATTAAACGTGAATTACAAAAATAACAATATAAGATTCTGGATTAGGATAATAAATATGAGTGAAACTAAAGCATAAAAATAAGATAAATAAAAAATAACGAAGATAAAATAATTACTATTAACGTTATAGGGCCTGAATTGTTCTAACATATGGATATTATAATCCTTGTTGTTTCATAGTGTGCCAAACAACGAAATTGTTTTAGGATCTACAGAAATTTAGAGACGACAGAAATTTATATTCGTTTGAGAATCCTACAAATGCCAACTCATTGGGTGGAACCTGAAACAAGTTTACTCTCTACCTGCAATTGTGGGAAGACCATAAAACAGGTGCAGCTAGTTGTAAAAGTATGGTAATCCACATTAATTGACCCAGTAACACTCCGAGTAGCTCATTGAACTAAATTAGGAGTCCGATATCTTTTTGACCCTACATTATTAATATTTAATTACTCTTAAGTTTTGGAACTTGTTTCGATATATGGACGTATTTTAATAACACACTGTATACTTACCTTAACACTTATTTCAAGCCGTCAACTGTCGAAAAGTTAAGTTTATAGCTTTAAAACTGAAATAAAAAAATACAATTAACAGTGTAAATATTAGTTATTGCACAAATGAAAAGAAAAATAGTCAAATCTCCCAGGAATTGGACATTGAATGTCAACGTTGCCACAACGTCTATTACTTATTATTATACGATTCAAGATATTTGAGACGACCTCGAATAGTTATTATCATGTTTTGTAATTTCCGGAGTGCTTGAGTTATTTATAACCTAATGTCAAACCCATAAGCGTACTAGATCATTTGACAACACATTTGTTTGTGACGAGCGCGATACATTTTTGCGTAAAAAAGTTACTGTCTCTTTTGCTTTTACGCGACATTGCCAAATATAAATACTACAGTAGTCAAATAACACACAGCACACCTTTGATTATTGTGGTATCGTGAGTACTACCTTAAGAACACTCTTCTGGCCAAGGCCATTTGCAAATATAGTAAATTATCAATTATTTAAAAAGACGGTTTTACCTTAAAAGTTTGTCCCTGTAATTTAGAAACACCCTGTAGTAGAGGACTCTAATAGAAATAAGATTATTTCCACACCCTTAGTTTTTCCTCTGCGCAAGTAAAAATATTAATTTGGCGGGCGGGTGTGTTATAGTTTCAAAAACTTTGATTACCTTTGCTTTATCCATAAGTTCCTTCCAAAGGCTCTCGCGCAAATGTGGATCTCTTATTTCACCAACAGTAACTATGCATCTTAACATATAGTTGACGTTTTCCATAATTCGATCATAAGCCTGGCATCCTTTTAGATTATAAACTCTTCTGAGTTCCTCTTTAAATTTTTTACAATCAAATTCCAAAATTAGATAATTCTCGGTAAGATTTTTCCATTGCAGCAGTTGCGGCATTATGACATTGATTAAATCCCATAATTTTTTGGCTTGTGTTAGTTGTTTTTTGACTACCTTAAGGGGACAATTTAATTTGAATAAATCGACCTTCTTATCCAAAAGTTTTTCTTGTTCCTCCATATAACAAAGGTTTCGATATGTTTGATCTATTTTGTCGTAGGGATTTTTGCAATTCCATTTGAAAAGGGGCGATATTTTGAAATGGTCTTTGAAAATACCCATTTTGTAATCTAAAATTTTGACATGTCGCATTATCTCTTTAGAGGTTCTTTTCTTCTTCGTTTGCTCACGTTCAATTGTAGCATCCTAAAATAATGTGTGTCTTGTCATCTTATACAGGGTGGTTCATAACTATTGGGACAGAGGCTAAGGGTAGGTTATTTGGACCAAAATATGGTGATAGAACCAAATATACCTAATAAAATATTGCTGTGGAATAAGATACAGGGCGTTAAAGTTGATTTTTTTTTCGTTTTTTTCTGATGATGTCCCTGTATATTCATCAATTGTTATCAAAATCGACACAGAGCCATAACTTTGGACAAGGAATATTATTTTATGTATTATTTCACATTTTGATATAGGGGCGCCACGTGAATGATTCCTGATGATGAAATTAAGTGGTATCTTTTTTTGACGAAAGTTTTTAGTGATTTTGATTAGAAAATATGACGTAAACATCATTTCTGCGTAATATTGATACTCTTGTTTAAACACGATAATTTCACCCGTTTTCGAGAAAAACGCGATTGAACAGCTCTGAGAAGGGGATTTCAAACAACAGACAATAAAAAACTTGTGACATAAGGCTTCTATTTCAACGGTTTATAAAGCAGAATTAAAAATAATTTAACATAAAAAGAGCAAACTTAAATTAAATGTTCTATGTGGCCTCCTCCGACCTCTATGCCTTTTCTAATTCTTGTAATAAAGGATATCAAAGAAAACATTATAAAATTATCTGTTCAATTGCGTTTTTCTCGAAAACGGGTTAAATTATCGTGTATAAACAAGAGTACTAATATTATGTAGAAATGATGTTTACTTCATATTTTCTAATCAAAATCACTAAAAAGTTTCGTCAAAAAAAGATACCACTTAATTTCATCATCAGGAATCATTGACGTGGCGCACCCTATAACAAAATGTGAAATAATACATAAACTGATATTCCTTGTCCAAAGTTATGCCTCTGTGCCGATTTTGATAACAATTGATAAATGTACAGGGACATTATCATGAAAAAACGAAAAAAAAATTCAACTTTAACGCCCTGTATCTTATTCCACAGCAATATTTTATTAAGGTATATTTGGTCCTATCGCAATATTCTGGTCCCAATAACTTGCCCTTAGCCTATGTCCCAATAGTTATGAACCACCCTGTATAATCCAAAGAAGCTGAGGAACAAGAACGCCAAAAGATTATTTAATATATAGGCAGTTTATAAAGATAAATAAAATAATTATTTCTCTGTTGAACTAAATTATTTTCACTTGTCCCTCACCACCTTTGGCTTATATAAGTTAATGTGCACTAAAAAATTTTGGACTTTTTTTAATTTTATCTAATTTTACTGGATTATTGCATTTGACAATCGAAATTTTCGGGTCACGGCTTTTGATTTTGCAAAGTATTGCAAAAAAAAATGATTTAATAAATATTACCAGAGTGGCCTGACTGTTTTCTGCATCTTGATTGTTCTTTTGTGTTGTAGAACTATTCTAAAATAGAAGTAACAGGTTAATTACAAAATGGTATGGATATTTAAATTAAATGTTTTAAATCACTAAAATCGTTCTTTATGGCTTATTTTTATTGTTGCTGTTGATACAGACCCTGATCTGCTTTTAAAAAACCTACAAATAAGGTGAATAAACATGTAAAATCATAATGACAAGCCATGTGAAAAACGTTACACAGAAAAGTACATTCATGTTATTTTCAAAAGAAGTTTCCAACGTTGGATAAACTTTTGATGGAAATCAATGCAAACGAAACTTTTCCAAACTTAAACAAAATTTTCCACGAATTAGAATTCGTTTGGGAGAAGCACAATCGAAAATATGTACTTATAGAGAACGAAAAAATGAATTGTTTATTTCAAAAATAGACCATAAAAATATTTTGGCTAAATGAAACACATTTTGTAACAAAATTGGCAAGGTAATCATTTGATTATCGTCCATATTGAAGGAGACAAGGGATTTGTTGATGGTGGCTTGTTAGAATTTTTTTCGTCAAGTTTTAAGAAGTATGCAGTTGATGAAAGGGTAAAAGAACGTCGAGATTAAACTTCAAGATGTTTGCCAATTGGCAAAAAGCTATAAAACTTGTCATATCAGATGAGGAAGGATTCTAGATACTCGACCGTCTTCACCAACTTCCATAAAAAAAAAATATGCGATTTTTTGCATTGTATTTCTAAAATATAATACTAAAATGTTTACATATTAGAATTTGCCGATCTTTGTTCATTTAAGAGTTAATTGCAAAATTCCGAAAATGATTTTAAAAATGATTAATCAAAAGTAACTGCAATATTTTTAATTATATTGATGAAAAAATATCATTATTGTTTATGTTTTGGGGGTTGGTAAATATTGATTAAAAGCCGAAAATTGCAAATTTAGAAAGAGAGAAACCAAAATATTGGCTAGAAACTTTGTAATCAGGTATAATTCATACAAAAATCGTTATATCATTTATATGTCTGCAGAAACTAGTAACTGATCAGATCGACTTGAAATATTTTGCAAATTGCTACGAAAGGGGTCTAGTTCAGAAGAAGAGGAGGGTCATCAAAAAGTGAGAGAAAAAAAGAAAAAAACTCAGGCAATAGATAAATTATACTTTTTTAATGAATTAATGTTAAATACAATTTTTCATGAAAATAAACCCCTCCCGAGTTATAGGGCGTAGAAAATTACGATTTTTCAATTTCATTAAATAAAACATTTTAAAGCTTAGGATATCGCCGAAATGTCATGTTATGACAAACTTTTTCATTGGAATTACCGTTTTTTCAATTCAATTCTATGCAATTTCAAACGGCCATATCTCGTCAAAAGATAAGAAAACACAAAAAAAAATGAAATTATTTGGAAGAACATTTGCTGAAAGTCTTGCCTCTTTAAATTTTTTTCACAAATCAATAATTTTCACGCTATTGACCAAAAATTGAAAATGTCTTATAAAACAAAAATTTTGCTCAACTTTAACAGACCAAAACCAAAACCAAAAATAATTATCCCATAGGACTAAAAATTACTGGACAATTCTAGAAAAACATGTTACGTCTTTCTGCAAAAGGATTTTTTTTCAAATACCGCAGTCTAGATGGCGCTAAAAAATGGACTTAAAATATTGCCAATGTTGTTCTCTCGTTAGGATGTTATATACATTTTTTTGTGGAAGTCATATTTTTCCAGATATTTATGCTAGAACGATCCAGTTTCTTTAAACACCCATTTTGAATTGCCATATCTTCCTTCGTATTAATCGTGGAAAAATAAAAAAAATCATTTTAATTGTTTGCTTCATATCCATTTTTAAGCAGATTTTCGGTTATATTTAAAAAACTTTTAGAAATGTACAATTTTTGTGGTGAAAATCGTAATTCATTAAAAAAGGATAATTTATCGATTGCGCAAGTTTTTTTTCTTTTCTTCCCACACATTACCTTCTTCTATGGTATAGTAGAGGGCGGAAACGTAAAAGCGGTAAAAAATAACATTTAAGTATGTAAGATGGTCATATCGAAAATGTTGTAGAGACTAAGATAAGAATGAATCGTTGGTCTTCTGGGATTTGCTCCGTGTGATTATATGGTTCTGACTTGAACCGTTGCATTGACGACGTTTCGACACAGTCACATGTGCCATCTTCAGGTCTTTGCTTGCTTTGCTGATGTTCTGCTACGCGTTATTCTAACTGAACTGACTTTCTCTTGCGCTACTGTAGATTTAAGTAGACTTGTCTAGTGTTCTGGATGATTCAATATTTATATTTTTTCTATTTTGAACAATTTTTGTAACAACTTTTTAAAACAGTACAATAAAAACTGTGCTACGAGCATTTTCAAATAGACAATAGTAAAATCATAAGAGTGACCTTACCTCTTGCAGTATTTCCCCTTTTGCAGGCTTTTGTTTCGATTGTACAGCGTTGGCTTTGTTTTTCACTTCTTTACTGCTTCCTTCGTTTTCATAAATTGACGGAAATGGTGTAATTACATTTTTTAAAACATTCTAAAAATTAAAAAGTACCCCATGAGAATTTTAGAAATTATAACTTCTAGTCAAATTTTCTATATGAAAACAAAAAAAAATTCAAAATAAATGGCATCCGTAGAAACCTTAGAGTGTCCACTTTAAAGTTTTCGAATTCGCTTTCTTATTTTTAATAATTTTTTATAATAATACAATTTATTTTTATATAATGTAATTTTTAGAAAAATTTTCCGCTGTTTTACGTGGTGCTATTAATTTTTCGAAAAAAAATTTTTTCGAGATATAATAAAAAAACCGAATTTTCGATTTTGTTTTCGAAATTGTGAACTTAGTATACACTTTAGAGCAGCAAAGATTTTTTTATCTACACCCAAAAAAGTACCTAAGAGCCTAGTTTGAGCGATATCACATTTTATGAGATGTCAATAATAATTTAAAATAAAATATGAAGTTTGTCTTTTGCGTTTTGGTTAATGGGATTTTTTTTCAATTAGTAACAACCCATACCTATATCTTGTACATAGTACAGGAATTTCTGTAACAGTTTTTTATAATCCCAATTATTAACACCAAATTCTTAATTTTATATTTACCGTTTTGATTTGTTTGTTAGTAGATTTACGGGTGCAGCCGGAGGGACGAATCTAAAAATTAAATTAAATTAAAATTAAAAATATTAACTATAATAAGAAAAAAGAAAAAACGCAAAATCATTATCATCTAATACATCACGATGGGTTTAAGCACCATGAAAGAAATTTTAGCAGCATCTTTCACGACTTCATTTCATGTGCTGAAGAAGGTACAGAAAATTAATTTTTGCAAGCCATTACAAATTTCGAGAATATTAGCTTCATCATCATTTCCTTGATTACTTACGATTTTTTCTGAACTTATAAATTAATCACCAATCAATTCATTAATATTAATATTAATAAATCAACTAGTCAGTCGAACTCACTTTTTTGTCGAACTTTCCCGAACTCATTTTGTACAAATTAATTAGGTTGAATATAAAACTCATAACGCCCTCTTTCTGTTTTATTTATTTTGCATTACTTACTGTTCTTGAAGTAAAACGATTACTTGAAACTGATTCGGAAGGTCGTATTTTGGTTTTAGCCACCTAAAAAGAAATGATATTTCTACTTAATAAAGTATAGTTAATAGTTATTTATGGTACTAGTGTGTTATGTTGAAAATAAGTCACGCCAGAAAATTCTCAAGTGACTTAGGAAACATAACACGCGAGTGGCATACAATGTTTTATCCAACAAGTGGAAAAAATCGTTTTTTATGAGATAATAATTAATAAGCTTTGTGATCAAATCAAAGCTAGATACAGAGATGGGCAGACTTCAATATCGTTGATCCTACTCAGTTAAATTATTCGAATTTCAATTTTAGCTTTTAATATCAAGGAAAAAGGTGCGATTGTATCGTTTAGAATATAAAATATAAAAAGTATTTTTTGAGTAAATTTATACCACACCATACCAAATTTAATAAAATGTAAAATGCTTTAACAGAATCTGCGCTTCATCAAAAAACTGGATTCATTAAAAAAGGCTTTGAATCCTGTATTTGCTACTTTTCAAATCTTGAATCTGGAAATAATTAGTACTTATCTATATTAAATTCTACTTACATTCGAAAATTATAGTTCAGTTCATTAGAAATGTCTGCATAATTTTTTTAAAATTAGTTTTCTATTTACCTGTCTTGGCCTGTTTATCATAACTGAAAATTTTGGGAATTTATAAGATGCATCTTTTGTTCCGATGAAATATATCAAAGTTCTGTCATTTGTTGGAAACCTTCTGTTGTCAACACAAGGTCTTTTCCTTAAACTCAAAAGGGTGCCCTAGAAAAATGTACGTCAATTTGTTACACAAGTATTTTTTCTATATTTTAAACAGTGTTTCAGATTTTACCACGAGTTACATAATTTTCCATGTGGACCTTATAACAAAAAGTTACCTGGCTTACACAAATTGACTATTCGCCATCTCTCTCTCTCTCTCTTTGCTCAATTTTAATTGTCTTATGACTCCATGAGTGACATAAGAACATTCTATATCTGACATTTAATCTAACTTTTAAGATCAAATGTTATAGCACAGATAAGCAATATACAAATATGAAGCTCCGCCCATTTCCTTTGATGTTTCGATTGCCGGATTCTGTGACTTTAGACCTTTAAATTGTTAAATTGGAGTGCACCCATGTTGCCAGTTCTGAAAGGAACATCCCGGGTACAGTGTTGCCTTTTCATGTAACGTATAAATTTGATTCATCAATTGCCATTAGACTCAGAAATAAATATATTTATAAAATATTCTGTTTTTGCTGTCATAGTGTTCTGAAAGATAATATTTTTGGCATAAATAAACATTATAAACTTAAAATGAAAGTAAACTGTTAATACAATGATTTTATGTACTTGCAAATGCATTAGTATGCAAGTCATAACCGAAGAAAGAAAAAGAACAATGAGTAAACCAGTAAGGAATTTTAATTTATTAGATTCGACATCCTAAGACCGGTTTCTGCCGTTCGGCTTCATCAGTTAGGCTTTTCGAATCCAATAAATAAAATTCCAAACTCGTACAAGTCAATAGCTATATCTGCTATAAGATAACATTTTTAGATGTTGTGATAATAGTCTCCCTACTATATCTATAATGCGATAATAGTCTCCGCACTATATCTATAGTTTGACATTGTCATGTCACGTCACGTCATTCATACATTACTGTGTTATTTTAAAAGTTGAATAAAGCCATTATTCCGGTTGGTTTTACTTAAATTGTATCAGATGTGCTACCATCTATCATAAGAAGAGAGTATTGACATTAAATTTTCACTGAATCTAGTCAAGATGTCACTCTCTTCTTTTTTATCCCTTTCAGAGATTAATACAAAGTGACTAAACCAGTAAGGAATTTTAATTTATTAGATTCGACATCCTAAAACCGGTTTCTGCCTTTCGGCTTCATCAGTTAGGCTTTTCGAATCCAATAAATAAAATTCCAAACTCTTACAAGTCAATAGCTATATCTGCTATAAAATAACATTTTTAGATGTGCTACCATCTATCGTAAGAAGAGAGTATTGACATTAAATTTTGACTGAATCTAGTCAAGATGTCACTCTCTTCTTTTTTATCCCTTTCAGAGATTAATACAAAGTGACTAAACCAGTAAGGAATTTTAATTTATTAGATTCGACATCCTAAAACCGGTTTCTGCCTTTCGGCTTCATCAGTTAGGCTTTTCGAATCCAATAAATAAAATTCCAAACTCGTACAAGTCAATAGCTATATCTGCTATAAGATAACATTTTTAGATGTGCTACCATCTATCGTAAGAAGAGAGTATTGACATTAAATTTTGACTGAATCTAGTCAAGATGTCACTCTCTTCTTATGTCAAAGAGAACTTATTGAGTGACCAGTGACAGTTGACGAGTGTGTATGGATGAATGTGTCACCCAGACAAGTCATATGTATATAGATAGAAACACCCTGTATGTACGGAGTAAATGCACGAACAGCGGCACCATTTACCATGCACCGTCCTTGCCCATTAAACCATAAAGCAGTCAAAGCATTGTTGACCTTCTGTTGGATACACATAAATTCATTATTTCTCCCTTTCATCATAAACGAATAAAACAGCACAACAATCGCATTAGCCCAGGGCTATTAATTAAGGCACGGGTTTATGACTTGTTATTTCCATTTACGTTCTAAAAATCAATTTCATTGTAACTGATAATTTCATTGTGTGTTGTGCACGTGCCGTTCGATTGCTTTTGTCTAATGTATACGCTTATCTCTTACTGTCATTATTTGTTTAATTAAATCTGTTTACACGATTTCGACATTATTCGAAGATTCTAGAATTTTTTTTTGGGTTACTGGGATTTAATAATATATAAAAGTAGGAAACATTTAAATATTGTATAGATATTGACGTCAATCTGTCCATTAACATTTCTTACCGATTACCTGAATCGCAGATCAATATTCATTATTAGCCATAGCGAATTTGAAAATAATTTAAAAAATTCTTTAAGTAGGTGTTTGGTCCACTTTTCAAATTCTATTCCATTAGTAAAAATACAGAAAATCTACTTACTCTACAAAAAGAAAATTAAATTTTAATTTTTAATTTAATGAATGTATTTTTTTGTCAATATTTAATCCCAAAACCCCCAAACGAAGTTACATCATAAAGGCCGATTTCGCTCCTACCAATAATTTCTAAATTATTTGAAAAATTATTCCTAAAAAGATTAACACCAATACTATAGTCTATTTTTATGTATGAGAGAGTATTAAAATAATAAAGCGTTCGTATTCCATAGGCGTACCACTTCTTTTAGTAGACAGTTAAAATATTTTGTGAAGTTATACCTCGAGTATTTTCGTATGAAATAACCTTTGTATAAATATAATAAATATATCGGGTGTACACTTATATTTTCACCTAATTAACCTGCTTATAACTTCTAAACAGCTGAAGGTAAAAAAGTGCAATTTTTTCTAAAATATTTTATTTTTCCACAAGGTATGTTAAGAACATTGTGTCAAACGGGTTATGTAGGTATAAGGGTTTAAACTTTGACTTTTAAACAACGTTACGTTCATAAATAATAATTTTAATTTAAAAACTACTTCTTACCTACAAATCGAAATCAGAAGATGAACTGTCGCAACCAATATTTACAATGAGTGGCTCGATCATTTCATCAGTAATATTGTCCAACTTCCACATTTTCTCTTCTTCTTTAATCGTATGATTTACTGCCTTTTCCCAGTTTTCAGGCTTCACATTATTTACAGCCTCCAAAAACAACTGTTTAACATCACTCATTTTAAAAGAATTATTTTTTCTTGAAACTTCTCCCTTTATCTGTGCCCATATCAGTTCAATCGGGTTTACTTCGCAATGATATGGTGGTGACCTAACCACCGTCATCCCACGATTTTTTGCAATTTCATCAATTTCATATTTTTTTAATTTCTCTTTATGAAGGGAACACAAATGATACAGTTCTCTTCTCACAGAACCGGGATGGAACTTAATATTCTTTGAATTTAGCCAATTCTGTAAATCTTTTTTTAACCACTTGGTTGTGGGCATTTTTTCTGTAAGTCTCGAGTGATAACTTGCATTATCCATTACTATTATACAGTTCTGAGGAAGAAGATCTATCATTTGTTCGAACCACTCTTTAAAGACATCAGCATTCATGTCCTCATGGTAGTCACCGGTACGAGTAGATTCAAAGTCAATAAACAAAATTATGCTTTTCGTGAAGGTTCAAATTAATACTGGTGGTGTCGCTTCAAAGTTGTGCTCGTCTCAATTGGAACCACCTTTGTTTCTTCTTCAATACTTCCAATATCAGAAACAATAACATATAATTGTTTACAAGGAACCAAATCACGTTCTCTAAGACACAACCATGGTATTTCACCTTTCTCATTTATTCTATATATACATGTAATCATGTTGTATGACCAATGGTTTTCCTTTTTCAGTTTTAATTATTTTAATTTGATTTTCCATTTACAGAAAAAATCACACACAAAATATAAGTTAAGAAAAATAAAAGATCTAATTAAAAAATTAATCCCAGCTAATGCAAGTATAAATCCAATGATCCCACCGCAATAAAAATCTGGAGATCTTTTAGCTGTACGGAATTGGGGGACACCGAGTTATCAGCAAGCGGTCTTCGCAGAGACGTACCTACTCTAGCGATTAAGTTGTGTTCTATAGGTATAATGATAAATTGGGTTAAAATAATTATTCAAAAAAATCGCTTGAATGAAAAATTACATTCTCCTATTGGCAAATTTATTTAGGGAGTCAATTTTGTAATCACTCGAGTCGAAACTCAATTTCCAAAGAGACTTTTTTTAGGATAATTAGTCATTTATCCGAGAATGATTTGATGTTGATATCAGACTGCTCTATTAAATGAAATATCTTTGCAATTTGCAAAATACAGTTTAAAATTATTTGAATATCGTCAGCAATGCACGCGATTTCATGATAACCCTGAACGGAGAATTTTAAGTATCGTTCATTATTCGATAAGGTTATTTTTCGACGTTAAATTATTTCTTTTTTTCATAATCGAAGGTATTCATGTATTATACTATCAACTGGCGATATTGCTAAAAATATGCAGTAAAAACCAGGTACACGTTGGCCTTCAGGAAATATCGTCGTGCCATGAACCTAATTACACGATATCAAAGACGTACCCGAAGCGTTAGTTAAAGGGACCAGATTACCTTCAAATAAAAAAAAATCGTAAAGCTCGAGGCTTCAAAAAACCGCGCTACTATCTCTCGTTCCAATAGGGTTTTCAAGATAGTCTAATGAAATAAATCATAAAGAACTTTTTTAATTTTCAAAATTGCCGCGAGAAAATTAAGTGGTTTACAATAACGGCAACCCACTATGACTCGGAGAGCATATAAAACTGTCAGTCCTAGCTATATAATAGTCATTAAATTGTTTAGAAAGCGGTAATCGAGGCCAGAAAATTTCTACACCAGCCAGACTGAACCGCTTGGACTTTTTTTTACTATTTGTGGTGTCATCTGGCATCAATGTTTTTTGGTATAAAGTGGGCCGGATGTATTAATAATTGCCTGCCCAATAAAAAATTAAAAAATCCGTTTATAAGCCTACGATATAACTCATTTTTCTATTTATGTTTTACAATATTCTTAATTTCAAATCAAAACTATTTATATTAGTAATCAGTAAAATGTATTTAACGCTAAAATTTACATGTCGTAGATATATTATCATATGTATGATTATACAACTCATCATAAATTTAGCCAATAGCAGTTGCAATTTTTACTTAGTTACCATGTGATAAGCGATTATACCCTTGACGACTTGGTATAATCGTTTTTGTATTTCGCATCCTTCCATCTTGAAAAGTTTGTCATAGTAACAATACGGTTGTTATACGGTTATACGGTTATAATAAGCAGACGTCAACAAAAATAATTATTTTTCCTTTGTTTTTGTGGGCTAAGATCAATAGAAAAAAATTAGAAAAGCTTTGTTTTTATCAGGCCAACGTTTCGGCTTTTTATTAAGCCATCATCAGGGCTTCTGCAAAAATGTGTTGTCTTTTAAAATTAAAAATGAAGCGTATAAAATGTAACAATATGAAAGACGCAAATATTGTTTTTCTTGTACAAATAAAATAGCAGCCATTACACGGTAATATTTATATGACAGATCTATTATATTGTTTCCAACGGTTTGGTGATTCTTATATGATTTTTATGTTCCGCGAACGCTTGTTGCTTGCTTGCTTATTATTTAACGTCTCTTTTCTGCACCTACTGGGCTAATTTGGAGGGGAATCACCTTAAACCCAGGACTAAGCCTTTGTCATCAGGTGATCTACCGACTAACAAGTGTGTAAATGTGTCACCAATCCCTATCAGTTCCTCGAGATATCGGATCTCATCCGGCCTGATTGCCGGCGCGAATGAAACTGCTTATGATACAAATACCTTTTTGCACTTGCCCAAAGTCTTAGACTTTTAATTCCACTTGAGTTTCGCAGGGCTCGAGCCTACGACCCGAACACTGGCCTAGTATAAAGACCGAGGCCCTAACCAACTAGGCCACGGTGTCCGGTCTCTGCGAACAGGCCCGTGCGCAGAGAGGGGGTTTTGGGGGTTGGAACCCCCCCTCAAGTTGAAAATTTCTGTATCTTTACTTGAAATATTAGAAGAAACTTTTCTTTACGATGGACAAACTATAGTTCCTTCGATTTTTTTTTATGAAAAGCCCTCCCTCGAGAAAATCCTGCGCACAGGCCTATCTGCGAATCCATTTTATAGGGTTGTTGATTCTTCCTCTTCTCTACCTATTTGAGTGAGTTAGATACAGATTTATTAAACGTACAAAAAAAGAAGAAATTTATGAATTATACCCCGTTTTATCAATTTATTT
This sequence comes from Crepidodera aurea, assembly GCA_949320105.2. Lineage (NCBI taxonomy): Eukaryota > Metazoa > Arthropoda > Insecta > Coleoptera > Chrysomelidae > Crepidodera > Crepidodera aurea. The sequence goes on along the minus strand of OX439475.1, from coordinate 16,381,923 downwards.
TACTTTTATTACCTGTTTTGAAATTATAATTTCAAACAAATTTACTTGTATGTACTTAGTTGAATACAAATATTTACATTAAAATAAATAAAAACATATGCATAGGCGAATGATAAACACATAAACACCACATAAATAGACATACATTTCAAGCCAAACAAATGTCAAATTGTAGGGAATTAAAAATATTTCATGTGCGCATGCCTCGGATTTAAAATCCGGAAAATAGTCAGGAATTTTTCCAATCGTTCCCAATTAGTTGGCAATCATTTGTTTCTACGAAACTATTATTATATTAAATTATATTAAAATAATAAAAATAGGAATAATATATAAATGGGGGAGTGGGTGGCTCAGTGGTAGAGCACTGGACTCATAATCCAAGGGTTGTGGGTTCGAATCCCACCGTCGGCAGAAATCATTTTCTGATTTTTAATTAATTTAAAATTTAGAAATTGATTTTCATATACCAGGTGTGATTCCCCACTGGACCATTCACTGTTGGGTTCTAATTAACAGTGCTGTTCCTAAAGTGGCGCTGGGAAACAATAACAAAGCCTAGACAGAACACGAGGCTAATGACCAGAGTAGTCGATGCCGTTGACACTGATGTAAAAAAAAAAAAAAAAATATATATATATATATATATATATATATATATATATATATATATATATATATATATATATTTTACATCAGTGTCAACGGCATATATATATATATATATATATATATATATATATATATATATATATATATATATATATATATATATATATAAATCCGGCTTACGTATTCAGTCCCGGTACACTATTGAGGCTACCTAAGACCCACTTGATCCAGATGATTTTTGCGAGTGTAAAAACCGGAATTAAACTTTATAAAAATATAACTATCTAAGCATGCCCAGAGGGGAAAAGATTTATCTTAATAAAAAAAGTTGCAAACCCAATAACACTTTTTAAACCCGCATCATTTTACCGTCCTCTCACGCCCGTATTATACTGCATAACGATACCCGACTAACGTTCCCAGACCCAGCGGTGTTGCCAAATGATCGGGTCTCGTGGCGTTGGTTGTGAATCCCCTAACTCCACAAGGCGCGAAGAAGCCAGCAGAATTGGAGTAGTTGTGTAAAACGTGTTTTGTGGTTGTGTTGTGTATATGTGGTGTGAGCTACAATGTCGAAACGATGCCAATTAATTGCCAAGAAGGCAATAGAACAATGGCAAGATTATAATAGGTAAGTACCTACTCGGAAAATTAAGAAAGGGGACATGTACGTCGTTTTCTCGAATTTTGAACTATTTCGACACAAACGTGATTTTTGATGATCTGTAGTATCCACAGTAATAATTTTATGCCATAAGTGTCAATAGCCAAAAAGTTGTTTTTGTACGTTGAATTTATAAATGTAATAAAATGGTGTTCTATAAAAAAAAAATAACTTTGTGCTGCCATCACGTAATGACACATCAAAATATTTTTAGAACTTTGTTTGAGATTTTGGGACACCCTGTACATTTGAGACGAGTTTATTTTACATCACTCTAGTAATTACTATGTTCTTAACCTAGGTGACGTAAAAATAAAAACTGACTATACTTTTCAATTCAACTAAACTGTTTAAAAAATTTAATTAGTTATGGTGTACTTTTTTAGAATGCCAGAAGATGTTTATCAAACTGCAAAAGTAGCAAAGGTATTAATGCTTCTTAATGAAGGAAAAGGACGGGAATTCAAAGGGAAAAGTTTAGCGGAAATCGAGATAACAGAAGATATGTTAGAATTTGAAAAGAATGAAGAAGAGAATAACGAAGAGAATGAAGAAAATAAAAGTGAAGAAGTAGTAAATAGTGAAACAGATACAATAAATAACAAAAAAAAGAATAAAAAAGGAAAAAACTTACAAAAACCTACATTTGATGAAAAAGAGAGAGAGCCATGTACTAGTTTTGAAAGTGATCGTGAATCAGAGAAAATAGAAGAGAGCCAGAATGACTCTTCTAAAACAAAAAAAGAAAGAATACTACTGAAGAAGTAACTCTTATTAAAAAGGAAAAATCCAATAGTAGACATAAATGGTCCGCAACAGAAAAAAGACTAGTGCTTAATTATTTTAAAAAATTTATTAGTTCAAAAAGGGCACCAAAAAAGCATGAATGCTTACCTTTTATATTAAAACACCCAAATCTATTCTCGGAGGATGATTGGGTGAGAATTAAAACTTTTGTATATAATAGTTATCGCCAAAAGTAACATTTTTTCCTAAAAAGGTTTTGTTTGTTTCCCTAAAGGTTTTGTTTTGTTTGTTTCCCTAAAGGATTTGTTTCCAAAGATTAGGTTAGAAAAAAAATTTAAATTTTGTTAACAATTTTTCCGACTAGGTAGGAACTACTTGAGTTTAATTTTTTTATATTTGTTTTATTAGTTTAGATTCCATTGAAAACTTTGCATCCAACTTATTCAAAATATTAGAAATTACCGCGGTGAGACTTTGATTATGTTTTCAAGTGGAGCACCTTTTTACAATGTAACTAACTGTCAAATGCTACCCTCCTCTCACCTCGTGCAACCCCTAAAATTTAGATAGGGAATGCACCAAGTGCAAAAGGTAGGTAATTTTTTGGGGAATTCAGGAGTATCAATATTGTTGTGTAAAATTTGGATTTTAGCGCATTCTTGAGGAAAAAATAATCGTTAGGTATTACGAAGTGTGACACCAAATTTGAAATATATTTTTATTAGAAATTTAATGCATTAAATAGGATAATCCTGGAATCACATTTAATAAGTAAAATCACATAAAACGCAAACTTGTGGTATTATACGCCTATGTTTTGCTGTTTAGTTGATTTTTCTTATTAAATGTGATTTCAGGTTGATTTTATTTATTGAATTTAATTACAAAAAAAGTATCTTTCAAATGGGGTGTAGCACTTTCAATTACGTATTGATTTTTCACACTTGTTACATTTCCTACTTAATTTTAGGGGTTGGAAGAGGTGAAAAGACGGAGAATAACATTTGACATTTGACAGTTAGTTACAATGAAAACAAAATCAACGTGTCGTGACACTTTCTAATATTTCACAGTTCAAAATAAACCGGATGCAAAGTTTTCAAAGGTATTATAAAAAGATAAAGCTTGCAGTTTTGGGAAAAGAAACTAAAAATTAGATTAATAATTTCGTTTAAGCAGAGCGATACTGCAAACTTTTTTAATTTGATATAATTTAAAGTTTGTTTTTTTTTACTAATAACCGATATTATTATGTTTATAACCACTGTATTTGCTATAGAATATAGATTTTTCAAATAAAAAACTTGTTTTTTATTTTATTTTGCACAATTTACCTTAAAACTTGAGTTACAAACGAGAAATATTAAAAAAGTAGATTTTGAAAGAGGTACAATAACGTAACCAATTTAAATCCAAGATTTCAGATGTCCATGAACGAAGTCATTATTTTTCATATTATATGAAACCGAAAAATTACGACCTATTGGGAAAGGTCTAATGTGTGTTTCTGTCGAGCCACTTTCTCCAATTTTTACATAGTTTTCATAAAAAAAATCCCAAAGTTTCAGTATTTTTAACTATTTCTCCGATTTTCCTATAAAAAACCAAGAAATATTTTTAAAAAATGACTCGAGAGGGACACGGTTTAATCCCTTGCCAACACGTGCATATTTGTTTTTCATAAGAACGGAAAATAAACTTTGAAACTGGGTTAAATAATCGAATTAAAACAAAAATGCCCCACTACAATGTTCTCTTTGAAAAAAATTATTTTTTTTTTCTAAAAAACGGACAAAAAATAGTATCACTAAATTTAATGTTCATTAAATTCAGGAGAATCAATATTTTTGAGCAAGAATCGAGAAATATTTAATAATAAAATAACATTTGTCACTTGGGTTTTAGGTATTTGTCTTGTGGAATCAAAATGTGTAAAAATATACAGGCTGTTCCATTTAAAAATCTTATTTTTGTTTATTTTTTGCAAAACCGGATGTCGGTCATCTTGAATTTTTATGTTAACTGATTGGAAATTAGTTTTTATATATACGCTCCAAATTTCAAAAAAATCCGTCAATTAGTTTTAAATATATAAGCTTTCCCGACCCCCTGAGCAAACCTCAAGAGTGTGAATATTTAAAATCTGCTGTAATTTTGGATAAAATAAGTCTTAGCTAGGTTGCAGAGCATATCGGGATTGTATCAAAGGTGTGATATACGCATTCTTTATTTATACACCTCAAAAGTGTGAATATTTAAAATCTGCTGTAATTTTGGATCAAATAAGTCTTGAGTAGTTTGTAGAGTTTATCGGGACTGTATCAGAGGAGTGATATATCCGTTCTTAATTTATACGCCTTACAACGTTGCCAGATGCAGGGACTGTAGGCGCAGGTTAACTATACGAAATATATACAGATAACTGAGCCCGAACGCAGCGCCATCGAACTGGCTGAACCGTGAACTAAATCTGTATATAAAGTGATGTATCACCGTCTTTTCAGACCCGGCCTAAAATTCGCCCCCCTGCACCCCTCACCACCAGGAACCCAGTGCAATGAATAAACGTTCCCAGACCCGAAGCCGGGTCTGAAAACGTCACTTTTGGTCTGCATAAGCGGTGAAGTATCGCGATTTGGGCCTGTGTAAGCGGTCAAATAAATCTATATATATATATATATATATATATATATATATATATATATATATATATATATATATATATATATAAATAAATGCATTTTGAATATAAACGATAAAAAAATATCTTTTCTCTTTTTTTCTCTGAAATTTTACTTTCATTTTAAAAAATTTCACAATCGAATCGGTGGCTAGATAACAACAACGACTTGTTTCAAGTCAGTTTTTCCCCTCAATTCAAATATATAGCTAAAACGTTAAGGTTTTTATTATATAAATTTAAATATATTAGAACAATACTAGACTTACATCATCCTAAATTGAATCGCGTCTTAGATATGCCATCTTAAGATGGGGAGGAACAATGCAGTCATCTAGAACAGGTCGAGCTACCTTTAAAATATCTCCGTCGGGACACCCTGTATAACATTTCATATTCCGAAATTAACAATTTAGTTGTACTTAGTGACCAACTTAACTTGTCGGTCGCCATTTTCTTCCAAACTATGATAATATGTTCTGTTTTCATCATAGAAATGTCACTATATAATAGTTCAACTATTATCAAAGTCGGCACATTACATAGTCATATGTTTCATCCAATATATTTGATAATATATCTATGACATACATATAAATATTACCGTGAAATACCAGCCTTATTTACAGCTAACATTTGATACAATCAGATTTTTTTATACATTTATCATGTCATTGTCAAGAGTTGTTTGTACTAATTTAAAAAAATAAGTGCTGTGATTGATATCAAGATAATTACTTTCGTGTAGTCATTTATGTTTGTTTACATGATTATGTGATAATTTTACGTCGTCCAATACGTAGAGATTAAGTGGAACAAAAAAAAATTGAAAAATTGAAATCGGTCGATCAAACTTTAATAAAAACAGAACAACTAATCATCAGCAGGTTTTCATAAATCTCTACTATATAGAAAAGCTTTTACATTATTATTTCAGATAATAAAAAAAATTATTTATGAAGCAACTTTAAAAAACATCTAGAAGCCGCTCCAGAGGACCTTCTAAAGATCTGGTATGGAGAAATTGGTATTTCAATTACCATTTTTTATATCTATATCTTAAAGTAAATAATGAAACCCTTTTGGAAACAATTCTGACTACGACCATGTCGTAAATACTCACCATGAACCTAATTGCACGCTTTTGATGACAGAGACACGGTCACATGTTGCCTAATCACGTGTCCCCAACTATCGCCAATTTTTTGATCACCACCATATCAGTAAAAAGTTTAGAAATAGTTATTAGAATTTTTTATCTAATTGCAATTTGAGTTAATGATCTTTAATATGTTTTTCAGTTTTTATCCATATACTCGTCATATATTGCGCAGTCTGCGGCTATTAAGTATATTTACGGCAAAAATAATTGAGAAAGGACATGATAGATAAAAAACCGTAGAAAATATTTATTACAAATAAATAATACTAATTCGTGTTTTTTTTTTGTAAGTTTATCTACTCTTCTTGGCCCTTGTGTCGATTTCAGTTTTGATGAAGTTTTGGTGAAACTGGGTGTGCTTTCTCATATCCCAGAAATTTTTTCAGTGAAAACCGTTTATCACAAAAAAAAAGTCTCACTTTTTTGTAATTCCGGAAAGTCAATGATTTCCTTCTACGTTAAAAAAATGGAATGAACCTACACAATCGTAAAAATAATGACTTTCCGATATTCCACCTGATTAGCTAAAAAATAAGAATTTTCATGAAATCTCTTCTGTTTTTTGAATAAAAACGCACCCAAGAATGGAAAATCTTCATCCGATTTATGCTGCCACCTTTCCTAAGTTTGTAGAATTCAAACATTCTTGGATAGAAATGAAACGCCGCACATTGTCATTATTACTACCCAACCTAGTTTCGAGAACAATATTTGTCGCTGTCTTTGTTTAAGGCCTACTCTACCCGAACTACACGATCGTCGTCGTATGTCTTGGTGTGTCTCAGATTAATATAAAATGCTATTAGTTTAATTTTAATCCTTTTTCAGGGGCGTCCCATAAATTATTTTTGATTTCGATTGAGCGGTGTGGTGGAACTTTCTTACTTTTTTGTTTTAACTTTATTTAAGTTGGTACTTTTTTGAAATGTATTAGTTTTTAAACTTTTTTTAATTATATTTTATTAAATATGAGTGTTGGAGAAAGTCTCGAACACATTGATTTTTATTAATTGAGAGAATTTGTCGCCTGATGAATTAAATATTGAGTTGTGATATAATTTAATGGTAAGTGATTTAATTTTTGAAACATTTCTTCAAAATCCTCACCGCAATTCAATCAATAAAAAGTACCACAATTGCTCAATGAGCCTAAAATGGTTTTACATGTTTTCTTATAGAAAAGTACGTACACATTTCAACAAATCAGGAGCCTTTTTGAAAAAAAAAATATCATTCAGTTTTCCCTCATTCAATCAATAAAAAGTAACACAAATGCTCAATCAGCCTAAAATGTACCATTTTTAACAAGTTTTCTTATGGGAAAAGAAACACAAATTTCTACAAAACAAGGGCCTTTTTGAAAAATGTTTAGCATTCAGTCTTCCGTCCGACCGTTTGGGCCCCTCTGACATAATCAATAATTTTTTATCTACGTATACGATCTATATTAATGCCGTATTCAAATTGAATTCACGAAATGTTTTCAGCCATCTCTGCGCGTGATTTTTGTTTACGTATTTATTCTTCACCACATCTACAATACCGTTTTTTCATTCAAATCGATCCAATAATAATAATGAAGTTTAGAAATGACTGCGCATGATTTTTGTTAACGTATATTACTTTGCCGTTTTTCCCATTCAAATTGGACTAACAAGAATCAAGATATATACTAAGAGCCTTTAACGAAAAAAACTGCCTTGAATTACTTCGTATGTCCCCCCCCCCCCCGCCCTTTACAAAATGTCGTTTTTGGCGCCCCTTCGATTTTATAACTAGTGATGTAATTGCTGAATACCAGTCTTTTAGTTTATTATTTAGAGAACTTAAAGATAATGAAATTAGTGTAACAACTGAAGAAATATTACCATATATCATTTCAAATGATCTTGAAAATGCATTTCCGAATCTAGTCAAATTGTACCGAATATTTATCACCATATAGTTGCGTGAAATTAGACGAAAATATTCTGAAAATGGATGTAACAGCTAAGTCAAATTCGCGCACATTTTTTGGCAATAAATAACCAAAGAATCCTCGAGTTTTCTTAAAAATTGGAGAAAATATGTATTTTTATGTCGGGGAGACATGTTAAAAATTTTTAAAAAAATTTATTTGTCCAGCCAAAATCGCCATTTTTCGAAAAAAAATTGAATTGGCCGCCATTTTTGGAAAAACAATAGTAGAGAAAAGAATTTTATCTTAAAAAGAAGGATTTTGTGTGTACTTTTGTCTAAGAAAATCCAACATTTTATTTATTTATTTAAAGTGGCCAACTTATGAAATAATAAAAAAATTAAAATTCGATTTTCATTTTTTCCAATTTTTTTATCACTATATTTATGCTTGATTCTCTTACAAAAACTGTATTTCAGCCCAAAAAATGTTTAAAAAAATAAAACAAATATTTCAGGTTCTAAAGTAAGATTTTTGTGAGGGAACGAATCAATATAAATCAATATAAAAAAATGAAAATCGAATTTTTTTTATTATTCCCTGAGTTGTGCACTTTAAATAAAGAAATAAAATGTTGGATTTTCTTAGACAAAAGTACACACAAAATCCTTCTTTTTAAGATAAAAATTTTTTCTCTACTATTGTTTTTTCAAAAATTGCGATCAATTCAATTTTTTTTTCGAAAAATGCCGATTTTGGCTGGACAAATACATTTTTTTTTTAATTTTTACCATGTCTTCCCGACATAAAAATACATATTTTTTCCAATTTTTAAAAAAAATTCGAGGGTTCTTTGGTTATTTATTGCCAATTCAGAAAAAAAAATAATTTGCGCGAATTCGTTTTTTGAGGTTTGACTCTTAGAGCCGGAGATATTTAAAAAATAGTGAAGCCATCCACTCGAAAAATACAAAAATGCCGTTTTTGGCACATATCTCGCGAAGCTCCAGCCCAAATTTATTAAAAAAAAATTTACAAGCTTCTCTTTATGTATAAAATCGAAAAAATTAAAAAAAATTGACTTAGCTCTTACATCCATATAAAATTCTAATTTCACTTCACTAATAGGCACTAATAGTGCAACTGCTGAACGCACTTTTAGTAGATTAAAATATATAAAAACCTATCTTAGATCCACAATAGGTGAACAAATGTAGAACGATTTGGCATAAGCATAGAATCAGATCATTAAAAAAACTTGTATGTGCCCCCCCCCCAGCCCTTAATTTCTAGAACCGCCACTGTTCTTCATCTAACTGAAGGTACGGTTTTAATGGCGATGGGTTGCTACGTCCCGTAATTTTCACAAGTTTTTGTTCACCTATACCACTCCTGGACAACTCAATTACGGCGACAGCTCGATTAGAATGGTTCGTAATTTTCACCCGCTTGACATCAAGTCCAATATTTTTCGCCGAAGATTTGGTCCATTTAGATATTTCGTTTATCCCAATAGGAGAATTCTTATACCATCCTTTCGAATTTGTTTTTTGCCAGGAAGGATTTGGAGTTAAAAAAAACTTTTCACATGTGATATGGTTTCCCCGTCTTCCCATAATTTGTTTAAACAATCTTATTGGACAAACACAATCTTCTGCAGTGTTTGCTACCAACCATTTACTGTCGGCCAACTTCTGATTTCCCCTTGTGCTGTCTTCGAAAACAGTGGGTTATATTCAACTCTTCCGGTCTCTCTTCCTCGGTTGTCTGTCTCGATTTTAAAATAGAATACCTTACAATTTGCTGCTTCTCCACCTCTCCAATTCATACGCAGCAATGTGATAAAATTTTCTTTGGAGGCCTACAGGTTCTTCTTCACTCCAGGACAGTGCCATTTCAAAAATTTCTCGTTTTGTGAGAGCATTAGAACTCATCTTCCTTTTTTTGGCATTGCTTGTAAAATTTTGCGGTTTGTGTCGCGTGCATTTCTCGCTTTCTTAAACAGTATGTCCGTGAACGAATTAAAAATTCTTTTATAATCTTTAAAGTACTTCTCTTCGGTGGCAATATCTTTTGGTAAATGTATTATGCTGTGTTGCCAAAAATTTATATTTAGCCACGCCTACTTTTGCTGCGCGGGTCAAGGGAAAATATCGTACGAAGTTATGACGCGTTAGTGAAACCTCTTAAATCATTTGGATTGGAACATTTTTCATGGTAACTCAAAGCTTATCCGAAACCATAGCTTTGCGCACTGATTAGTTAAAGTTTTTGACAATGTTTTTCCACATTTTTTGACAAATTACTTTTTCCATCTTTGCTTTGCCGTCATGTCCCCCTTCTAATTGTTCTATTAATTATATTTCAAACCGACATCCTAACTGAACTCTGCCCACATGCCAAATGGCGAAAAAAAAAGTACAAAGTACTCAACGGCGTGACGTCATACCATTCAAGAATATCCAGTTACGCGTCACACCGGTCCGATCGCCCCTATCCGAAGGATATGGCAAGGCAGTTCACAAATATTGCATGCAAGAAGGCAATGACGTACGTAAGCAGTAAGCCGTAAGCTGTTAAGGCCGTGGGAAAGTGCGCTAGAATTTTTATGGTTTAATGCACTGCGGGCACACGTTTGGGCTGCCGCGTGCACTCCTTTTTTTTTTCATTTCTTGTACGGCGCGGCAACTCGAGTACCACCCGAGGTCAAACTGGCGACTACGGTTGACAATCCTTTGCTGACTCAGTAGAAATAGAAAACAATTTATTATGCAGATAAAGGTTGTTCGATCTTACATACACATAAAGATTTATAGAAAATATTTGCATAAGAGAATCATTATTCAGAAGGTAAATTAGAAATACTCTTTTAAAACATCAATGTTCTAAAAGGCCACCTTCTATAATTGGGCGTTTGTAAATTGGGCCCGCGGTCAGGGATTATGTACCTGACCCTACGGATTAAAAAAGAGTAAGTTGGGTATGGAGGCTTAAGGAAAATTCTCGGTACTAACAGTCAATTTAATGATTGAATGATTTGTTTACCTCAAAAATATTTATAATCTTTAATAAATTGAACTGTTTGTTCCTATTTTATTATAATCCGCAATTTTATTTATATTTAAATAGGCAAAATCCTATTATGTCTTTAGTTTGTACTGAATATTTGGAAGATGAATGCAGAAAAAGTTTTAAGTGAACGTAATACTGAAATGTATGCGGTATGTGGGGCTAAATTTAAAAAAGCTCGAGTTTCTGTCTTCAGTTTATTAGGATGTTAAGTCATTACATATTTGAATTGCCCTATTTAAATCCGGAAGACGTGGGAAATTGTTTTTTATGAAGATTTCATGGCAATTGTTCCTAACCAAGAAAATATAATAAAATTTGCAGACTACATTGTGGAAACATATATAGCAGAAGATGAAATTTACCCACCATATATTTGGGCACAGGCAACTTCTTCAATGTCTCGTACTACAAATGCTTGTGGGTCCTTCCATAATCATTTTGCCAACAGTTTTTATAAAAGTAACCCGAATATTTTTAGTTTTTGTGAAGTGCTTATGGAATTCCAATCTCTAGATGAGCATAAGGGACCAAAAACTGAACAGAATTTGTATTACAAGAAAACAAATTTACATTGAAAAGACAATTGATGATTGTAAAAACCAATTACTATCTTTTGATATGTTTAAGAAAATTGTGTGGTGAATTTAATAAATGTATTGTATATATAGGTTTAATGATTGTAAATATTAGAATAAATTTATTAAATATAAATAATTGTTTATTTATTATATTTGTTTTTATACCTCAAACATTTTCTTAGAAATAAAATGTAGCCGCGGGCCCAATTTACAAAGAGATTAACGACATTTTATCCGTACCCTTTTTATTCTATTGACCGCGGGCCCAGTTTACATTCCCTATAATTGAACCACTTTCTTACTTTGTAATTTTATCTTTTCTCGCCTTACCTGAAATTTAAAAAATTAAAAATCACCGAGTTTCTTTAGGTGCCCTCTCAACCGGCAGTTCCCTGTTAGGATTCTTGATTTTTTAATAATACTTTTAGTCGAGGCAATGAAGCACTAAAAAGGCCAAAAGACTAAGACCGATCGGAATTCGGTTTTTTGCATTCGCTTCCAAAAATTTTTTGTAAAAAATGTACCTACTTTGTATCTTATACAAACCGGAAATTGCATTGCTGCAGCCAAAAATACATTCAAGAAATGCATTTTTTGAGACGGCTTTTGGAAGATTTAATAACTTTGTAAATAACTGGCCCAAATCGGATTCGCGAGGGTTTTCGAGGTCGCTGATCACGATTATGATATTCAAATTGACCCATAGCCGACCTGGAGCTCAGGAACGCCGATGAACGTCATCTCCGTGGGACTCTCCCAAAATTCACGCGAGGAAGGAGAGAAACTCGGCGCCCGGGATTTCTTGGGTCGCTAAATTCAAATATGGCATCGTCCAACACCCCCCTGACAACTGGTGCGCCGGTACCTGGACGTGGACGTCATCTCCGAAAGATAAGATTGCCAAAAACAACCCGAAAATCATTGTGGGGGCATTTTTTGAATCCAAATTTCACGTAAAAAACGACCCCCTAACACCTGGTGCACCGGAACCTGGATGCGGACCTCATCTGCGTGGGTTTTCCTCGAAAAAGACGAACCGAAAATCGTTATAGGGGTTTTTTGGGGGCGCTGAATCCGAATTTCACGTCGAAAACGATCCTCCCAACACCTGGTGTACCGGAACCTCGGCCTGAATGTCGTCTCCGAAGGTTTTCCTCACACAATCGAAGAAGACGAACCCAAAATCGTTATGGGGGATTTTTTGGGGCGCTGAATCCGAATTTCACGTCGAAAACGACCCTTCCAACACCTAACGCAGCGGAACCTTTATCTTGACATCGATGTCATTCCCATGAATGTCAACCAAACCTGATGTCTGAGAGACTGACGTCAATACTGCAGTAGCTGTGTGGAATTGTTGATTCTAGTTAAATTATGTGAGGTAAAAAACCCTCGTAAACGACGTTCATGCTAAGGTTCTGGTGCACCAGGTGTTGGGAAGATCGTTTTCGACGTGAAATTCGGATTCAGCGCCCCAAAAAACCCCCCATAACAATTTTGGGTTCGTCTTCTTCGACTGTGTGAGGAAAACCGTCGGAGACGACGTTCAGGCCGAGGTTCCGGTACATTAGGTGTTGGGAGGGTCGTTTTCGACGTGAAATTTGGATTCAGCGCCCCAAAAAACGCCCCCACAATGATTTTCGGATTCCCGAAGGCAAAGTGGCCCGAGGGACTACAATTGCCTGAGGCTGCAGCCTCAGACAGAAGATTCCTTACCTCAGGCAGCAGGTCAAAAGCAACCTGCTGCAGCTCAAGCTGTTGCTGGAGCCAGTAGTAACCCAGGTGGAGGACCTACAGGGGGTGTATTTGATGCTGATGCAGATTTACAAGCTAGACTGGACAATTTACGTATAGAGTAATTTATGTTTGTAATACATTTGGTTAGGAGTTAAATTTTTTTTTTAAGTTTTCTGTTACTCATATATGACATTTCATTACGGGGTAGTGAAGGGATTATTGATTGATTTTTTAGACTATAGACGTAAAATTTCGTGAAAAATAGCATAATACTTCTTTCCAATTATTTAAATAGTCCCTGGTTAGTTTAAATTGTAAAGAATTTGGCTCTTTTTGAAAATAAAAAATATATTTCGAAATACTCTTTCTTATTTAAGTTATTAACAAATGTTTTTAATGCCTCACATTAACATAGTTCAAATTATTTTAACTGAAAGCTCTGGGTGGTCTTGGAAGCTAGAAAGTCAAACTAAACGAGCTCAGTCTTACAGAAATTAATTGATATAAATAATTTGAAACCTTGTAAATTAGTACTTAATTTAAAATATTTTTCTAACTTCCAGCTTTACTAGGAACGATAAAAATTACATAAGCAATAAAATTTCGAAGTAAACGTTTTAAAATAAAAGCAAGCATGCCCCAAATGACCCAAGAAACGGTTTATTGATAATTTTGATTACTAAATAAATGACTTTCTAAAAATCAAATCATTGTAGTCAAAATAAAGACCGGATTCCAATTTTTAAAATAAATAATTCACAATACTTTTGGACTTTGATGTGTCGCTATCTGTTTATATAATATAGAATTTGTAACGTTTATTTAATTTTAATATATGCTGTTTATCAGATAAAAATGTTTTTCATGAAATTTTTCCGTCGATTTGCACGCAAACAATATTAACAAAAATAGATTCAGCCTAAATTGCTTTTTAGAGGAAGTTTTTAGATAATATACCTAATTATAGGAATTTGCTTTTGTTTATGCGTAATATGGTACTTCCCCAGAAATAATAATACAAAACATTATATATCTAATAGCTATTTATGATGTACGTGTTAAAAGTGTAATTTTAAGGCACGCACGCGAGTTTTGCAATACACATAAGTGCCTTAAAAGTACTTTAACACAAATATCATACACTATTTTTTCTACAAACGGTATTAAAAAGAATTAACCCGGGTAGAAATAAGTTAAATAACTATTAGACCAAAGCCAATCATTTTTGTAACAAAAAAATTCTTAGAAGTATGTGGATAATAATAATAATGTTTATTTGCAGTCAGTAAAAAAAAATACAATGGAACAAATTATACTAACAAACAAATAAACGACAAGAGCCACGAAGTAAACAGGTTATTTATTTGTGGCATGGTATGATTAAAACATTCAATTACAAAATAATTTTCTTATATACCTAGTATGAAAACAATGTGGGACATGGTAGGTTACTAATTTTATTTATTTTTTCATGTACGGAAGAACAAATTTGTCTTTATTCCAAGGTAGAATAATCATGTGTCAATACTTTTAAGTTTGTTTCATTATAGAATAAACTAATTCCTATACTAGCAAAGTAGAGTTGTCTAGGATCAAATATGCCACTCTGATGATACAGAGTGTCACTTGGACAGTCATAACCTTTCTGGAGGATTATTCTTAGGAATCGTTTTTGTAGAATCTCAAGTTGTGTCGTATATGTTTTGGCAACACTACCTCATCCCGTTATGCCATAATTGATATGCGATTCTACGAGACTTTGGTATACCATTATTTTTATATAATTGTATAATACCCAAATACTCTACTTTATTTGTAGGTAAAATACTTATTTCATTATCTACTATAAGAATGTAGCTAGGAAGGGCGTTGCTATAAGAGCTGAAGGGTACATAAACTGTTTTTTGTTTAGTTTATACTCAGCAACTATGGTCAAACCATTATTTGATTTTGTTGAGATCTCTTTCAAATTGTAATTTTAGGTCGTACCAATTATCGCTTTCAGAGAACAACACTGTGTCATCTGCAAAACTTATGATTTTACATTTTGTATCCAGAAGGAAGAGATTATTCAATTATATATTAAATAATAACACACAACACTGTCCCTGAGGTACTCCACATGTGATAGTTTGTTCTTGGCTTGTGGTGCCGCCTTTTGTTTTCTATCGTTTAGATAGCTTTTAAATAGTTCATGTAGAATCCCTCTTATACCTATATTGTTAAGAGTTTCTAAGAGGATACAACGGTTAACAGTGTCGAAGGCTTTGGCTAGATCTACAAACACTCCAATTGAAGGCATTGCTTTATCAAGACTGTTGTAGATTCCTTGTTACTAAATTAATGGCATCTTGAGTTGATTTATTTTGTATAAATCCAAATTGTAAGGGTGGCAGTAATTTGTGTCTATCTAGAAACTAATTTAATCTTCTCTGTATAACCTTCTCAAATATTTTTGACAGACTGCTTAATACAGAGATTGGTCGGTAGTTTGATTTTCAATTTTTTCTCCTTGCTTAAAAATTGGGGTGACTATTGCTAGTTTAAAAGCAGAAGGACATTAACCTTTGGATGGTCGGAAAATTTAAGGTAAATTATAAGTATCTAAATGGGGTGGGGGTATCTAAATATACAACTTGAGGGTTGGATATTGTTCTTTTACGATTTGTGGCTGAAATATACATCCTATCGAAAAAAATTTAATGTAAAAGTTGTAGATAATTAAAAAATGTAAAAACCGTTTTTTTTTCGTTTTTAATTTTTATGTATTTTTTTTATGAAACTTGGTGAAAACCTTCTTCTTTGTGTTTTAAATAAACTAATTTTTTTTTAACTAAAATATTTATTTTTCGATTTTTTACGAATTTTAATTAAAGAAAAGACTAATTTTCAATCGAAAAAATTCACTAACACATTTTCAATTTTTTAACTTTATCAGTGCTCATTTTCTTCGTTGAAACCTCGACTTTAAAATGGTATGAAATAAATATATTGTTCGTATAGAAAAATATCGTTAAAAATGCAGAAAACCAAAAAACGACATTTTCATAATCGATTCTTCAGTTAATCTAGACAATTTTCACCGAACAAATTGTTCGGTATCTGAATTCGATCTGTGTGTGTGTGTGTGTGTATCTGTAGCTTTTTTGGGTTTATGAATTTTAAAATTCTGACTTCAGATTTTGATAGAGCATCAAAAAGTAAGCTTAGGTTTGATGTGCCCCTCCATACCTCTTCGGGAACACCTTCAAAATGGGATCCAAAATATGAAAATTTTGACGTTTAGAATGACATTTAATTTAAAGTAGATACATGGTGAACGACGATTTTGGTAAAAGTGAGTATACTGGCTGTGTTGATTAGAATGAGAACGGTCAATCTAAAATTTTATTAATACTTTCATCACAATGTATTCGGTCTATGGTAATGCTAGAAGAGCATTCTCAACTGGGTGTATTTCGATTTGTGTTTACTTTATTTGTTATATTTTATAACTAATTTATTTTGAGTCTATTTTGAACTACATATAGATAATTATCAAAATACATAGACCCCCCCCCCCGTTACTTCTATTAGACAGTCTTCTTGAAGAAAGTGGACACAAAGTGCTAAGTTTGCCCCCATACCCTCCCGAATTAAACCCCATCGAAAAAATATGGGCCACGGTAAAAAAACTGGATGGGCCAACTCAATGTAACATTCAAGTTGGAGGATTTTGAAAAATTGGCAAGGGAAAAATTCGGTAACATAACTACCCAGGACCGTTCTGCAAAATATAAGGATGCCTACATTCAAAATGAACACCTAATGAATGACTACACATATTCCCTGCGCGAAGGACGACGTCAGCTATGTCGAAATGTATTCTTCTTAAAATAATCAAGCTCTATACTTCATCCCAGGAACGTCACTGTATATTGTTTATTATTGCGTCTTAATAAAATTTCACACGTGTATTGCCACAGACTACGAGTCAAGATAAAAAAATTATCTTAATCTAATTTGAATTAAATATACTTTGAAGATTTAAAAATAAATACACCAGACGCAATTATTTCTAGGTAAAACTTATGTGATAACAATCAATGTCTCAAGTAGTTGAAAGTGACGCAATGTCTAAATCACCTTAAGTCAGAAAAGAATATTAATAAACGTAGGATACTAATTTTATTATACAATAAAACGAAAATATAAAATAGACTGGCTGAGATAAGCCCACTTCTGATTTTAGCTAACCCCGTGGATTTAAATGGGTCCTCAGAGTTCACAGTTTTTTCGTTTATTTTACATGTTACAAAAGAATTTGTTTATACTTAAAACTGTCTCGTAAGAATATTTGATAAATTTTTAATAGTATTCATGTTTTTTCGTATGAATTGAAAAAAAGGAGAAGTGAAACTGCTGAAAAATTCGGCAAACCACTTTTATAAATTTCCAACATCCACTTGAGATACTTCTATTATAGAATCTTGATATAATTTTAAAAAATCCACACCACACGTATAATATTATTTTTTTCAAGCGTATCAAAATATGAAAAATATGTATATATATTATATATATTTATTGAGAAGGAATCTATTATATCACACGTAAAAATTTCTGAATTTTATACTCCATGTACAACAATATTAAAAATCCATTGAATTTACATTGTCAAGGTGTCTCCATCTCTCGCATTCCAGCGTAAACACACTGTCTTACCCATCGAGTCGGCAATTCGCCTCGGCTTCAAATTCTGGGCTCAGCTATAAGAGATTTCTCAGCCAATTAGATAATATACTATTATTGCAATACCTGCTACCTAGCCAGATTTATATTGGTTTATAATCTTCCTGACCCTTTGCAGGGAAGTCATCTGATCTATTAATTGGTAGGGATGAGTCGAATAGCAGTTATGAATACTTCGTTTCTCAATGCCTATATTTTCTTTTTAACCTTCCTGAGCCTTCGCAGAGATGGAATTGTAACTTTTCTCTACACTGTTCATGAGGGGAATAGTTTGCCAAGTTTTGTTGAACATTAAGCTGGATAATATTGACACTGACACATCCTGAGCCAGATACATACTATAATCAATATTATAAGGCTGATTGCGTTCGATTACTAAACCGATAGAAATTTCCTGACGTTCTAGTATTTTATTGCAATCCTGTCGTTCCTGAGGAATATGTGGGATAAGCTCTATTGAAGACATAATCACAGGAAAAAGGTATTGTGCACAGTAACATCAATTAGAACTCCAGGTCAATTTGTAAGTGAGTAGCCACATTGATTGCATAAATCAAGAATTTTCGCTATATCACATCGGCATAGTCGTGAAGTGTTGCCAACCTTTAACAGTTAATTTCCCCTGCACGTTAAGTCTAAATCGTATTTGCTCTTAGTGCTTTAGTGTTTATTCCGTTGAAAATAGAAATAACTAGAAATTGCGTCACTGTCCCGCTAAAATAAATGACCTATAAGTACGTGCCGATATTATGTGTAATTCCGATGTCATTGTTATTGTTCTGTTATGGAAAGAGAGTAATTAAATTAGGTATATTAGGTACTTTTTCCATGTGAAATACATTTCTTGAAAAATATTTTTTCTGGTGGTAATTGGATGAATAAAAACAATTCCATGGTAATTTAAATAGGTAATTAACCGTATCTATTTTGGTGTTAGAATAGAGTGTGCTGTGTTTATTTGGCAATTAACTGCAAATCGTATAAACAAAAGTTCAAAGATCGTGACAGACATACAAAAAACATGTAACAAATTGCCGTAAAATAATAGCTAACACATTATTTATTGTACCCGACTATTAAAATCGAAAAAACGTACATGAAATGCACCCATTTAAAAAAAAATTCGCTGCTTGCATTTCGAGTTGTCTGGTTATAGGTCACGTTCTCGAATAACACGTGATTTAAAATAATAATAGATAATTGTATCGTTATCGTGTCATTTGGAAAATTCGATAGAAACGTAAAATTTTCAACGGTTTAGTTGCGATAAATATTTACATTGTAGCGATCATTATTATTTACGTTTAGTAATTTAGAAATGTCTTTCAAACAAAAGCACAATTTTGTACGCACAGTTCTGGCAAGAAAGTATTTTTACAAAATAATAATATCTTACAATTTGCAGACGAAGAGCTGTCAGTAAAACTGATAAATAAAGCTTAGAATAGTTATTTATATGCAATAAGTGTGTAAAGTGGCATTAAAAAAAGGCCTTTACTCTGTATACACGACTTACATACAATAGTTTTTCTACTATCGTATACATTGTCCGCTAAGATCAGAAATTCAAAAGTTACTTTACGCACTAGTGACAGCGCTGGACTGGCACGAACACGAAATAGTAGTTTATGATGCAAGGACGTTGTCGAAGCCGGCAAACCATAAGAGAATTTATCAACACAAAGTTTTGAGTTATGATAAACTAAACCAGTGTTATTAGAACTTTTTCATTGAATTTGAGGGTTACGAATTGCTGATTGGTTCTGTCAATAGACTACACTAAAAAGCAACGAAACACAAGTGTAAGAAGTGTCAAATTTCGAACAAAAATTATAACTATTTTGACATTTTAACATAACCTACAAATATCCTTTGGTTTTAAAAAAAAAATACATATCACAGCAAGTAAATATGTTATTCCGATAATAAAATACACCAAATATTATTGAACACAACTATTAATTTAAAGCTAAAAGAAAAAGGTAAGCCAAATACCTATATTTTACTTTACGGACAGTTCACAGTTGACCGTCCGAAAAAGTACGAAAAAAGTCCAAGGACAGAAAAGTTCTTCTTCGTGTTATTGTGTACTGTATCGAATTTGACGTTTTTTGACATATTCGAATAAAAAAGTGTTTACATGGGGCCAACTAGCACGCCAGCGCTGGCGGCCAGTGAGAGTGTCGCCAGCTACTGGATACGTCTAAATCAGCATTTAACTTCATATCTTCAGTAGGAATTTTCTTACTTTAGACTGATGGGAAAACTTTTATGATCGATCAACAAACGGTTCGCTAAAATTAAGGAGCTTCCTAAAAATGTTTTGGTTTCATAAACAACATTAATAAACGATTCAAAACCGTCACACAACTGATCATCGATTCCAATTTGGCAACACTGTTTTCTTTATTGTTAGTTATAGACAATTATTTGTTTTGTTATTTTTGTCAGAAAGCAAGTACATAACCTAAATAATTATATATTGGTAAAATAAAAATGTTCGAGGGGAACTGAAGGAAAAACAGGGTTTATAATAGTTATTAGAATGTTAGAATGAAGAGAGCTTACCACTGAAACTTGGGGGTCCCCATTATTTTAAAAAAAAGCTGAAGAAATTTTGCTATTGGCTAATACTTTGAAAGTTCGATCTTTAAGGAAATTTTGGAAGAAAGAGAAAATATTACCTGTGATATTAATTTCATCCAGTTTTTTTTAGAATGGCAGGGTGGGGTAGACCATCAAAGGCACTTTTAATATCAAAAAAGGCTGCAACTACTTCCTGTTTTTTACTGAATGCTTCTGTGATGTATGAATGCAATACGACTAGATCGTCCATAGTATAATATTGTATTTTTCTAAGTACCAGATAAACCTTTTGTTAACCATTTTTTCCAGAAGCTTGCACAGAGTACAAGTGAGCGATATTGGGCGATATGACGTAGCATCGTTTTTTCAATGGAGTATAAATGATTCTTTCCACAAACTAGGAAATACTTTTTCCGACCAGATTTTATTATAGAGTTCTAATAGCTTATTTTGGCTGCAGGAGGAAAAGTTTTTTAGAAAAAGAAATGGAATGTCGTCAGGACCGGCTGCTGAATTT
Source organism: Crepidodera aurea (assembly GCA_949320105.2). Classification (NCBI taxonomy): domain Eukaryota; kingdom Metazoa; phylum Arthropoda; class Insecta; order Coleoptera; family Chrysomelidae; genus Crepidodera; species Crepidodera aurea. Next base: position 16,360,940 of record OX439475.1, on the reverse strand, counting down.
TTACAGGTAGAAAGTGCAATCGTTAATTCTTGTATCGAGAACGGAATGTTTAAAGAGTTCAAATCTTGAGGATTCGAAATAGGAACAGATGAAAGAGTACATTTTGGGTTGTAAGGATTCTGATTATTTGTGTCTCTGTTTCTGGTCTTTTCGAAAAATGTTTCTGCAATGATATTCACAATATGTTGATCATCTGTGATAATATTACCATTATGAGTTAAGGCCGGGAGTTTCGTGCATGTTTTTTGTCCCTGCATCTGTTTAATTTTCTTCCACATTTGATTTGGATGCGTGTCAGTAGTAATGGAGGAAGTATAACTGTTCCAGGAATCCTTTTTACTTTGTTTAATTATACGTTTAGAAACAGCCTTAGGTTTTTTAAAATTGATAAAATATGCCTCGTTTTTTCGCAACTCTCATTCCACCAAGGAACAGCCTTTCGGGATAGGGAGATAGTTGTTTTCCCAATGAACAGGTTGGCAGAGGAGATGATACATGCATTGACTGAAGCTAGAGCATCATCAATATTATCTGGAAGTTCGAGTTGGCTCATTTGACTATCAACGTGATGTTTGAAGGAATCCCAGTCAGCGTTGTTAATTTTCCATTTAGTTATTCTTGCAGGTGATTTATCAGCATTATCAGAGATCAGAGGGTAGTGATTGCTGTCATAAAGAATGTCTGCAGTATTTCATGTGAGAGAGGGAAAAGTCCTGGAATCCTAGATATTCAAGAAAAGGAAGAGAAGAAATAGAAGCGGACCCAGAACGGTTACTTGAGGTACATCATATGTGATCCATGTCTGATAGATAACTTTCGATGAGTCTGTAAGTATTTCCTCTAATACCGTATTTCTCTAATTTATTTAATAACAATAAAATAGGGTAATAATAATAATAAAAAATGCACTTTATTGGTCATAAAAAAAATATTATAACCAAAATGCCATCGACCGAAGCCCTGCAGCCTATGACAATAGGGTATTTTGCTCTATTTAATAACATTTTTCGCCTACCATGTCTGAAAATGAATCATATCAACCCTCGCTTCGCCCGCTCATGCAGCTAATAGCCTCGGGCTGCTAAAGCTCATTTTCTGCCCTTGTGACACAATATACTATTAAAGGCACATTTTGCTTTTACGTCAGAGTCACATGGTTTGATTTTGTTTACCAGCCCAGTTTGAGGTAAAGCTCTTTTTCGTTGAATATCATCCAATTGTTATCTTCAGACGTTTAACGGTCAACAATGTATTAAACACTTTTGAATGAAATACACATGATATCGATAACCTCGGTGCGTGTCGGCCTGAAATTTTTTTATACTGATCGATTATAACAATCGTGTTATTAAATTCGTGCACGTACCAATGTTAGACTAAATGCTGAAATTTTCATTTTATCACCCACTCGAGACGTGTTTATGAATTTTATCGAAAAATTGAGATCAGAGTGTTTGCTACAATTTAAAGTATATTATTAGAACTTGGTGTTTGTTTGTATTATTGATAACGGTAGAAAAACATTTTAAATGAGGCCTCCAAACGTTTTAAACTAACAATTAAATGGATGGTAGTTTGTGAGGTTTAGGGCGATAAATCATACTTTTAATTAAAAATTGGCGACTAAATGATTAACAAATAAAATTTATAGTGTGGAGTTACTAGTTTTAAGGAATGACAAAAACTTCTAGTTTTAAAAAAGCCCCTAGGAAGGCCTAATATAAAGCCGAAACGTCGCATGTTTGAAACTAGCTATTTAAGCCTTGGTAAAACTGGCTGTGCTTTCTGATTTCCCAGAATTTTTTTCAGTGAAAACCGGAAAGTCAATGATATCCTTCTACGTTAAAAAAAATGGAATGAACCTACAATCGTAAAAATAATGACCTTCCGGTATTCTTATATGCCACCTGATTAGCTAAAAAATAACAATTTTCATGAAATCTTTTCTGTTTTTGAATAACAACGCAGCCAAGATTTGAAAATCTTCATCTGATTTATGCTGCCTTTCCTAAGTTTCTAGAATTCAATCATTCTTGGATAGAACTTAAATTAAAAAAAAAGCCTAATTTTCAATCGAAAAAGTTATTTTACAAATATTCATTTTTTAACCTTTATCAGTGCTCATTTTCTTCGTGGAAACCTCGACTTTAAGATGGTGTGAAAAAAATATATGTAATAGATAGGGAAAAATTAGGTTTTTTTAAATTTAAGTTCGTATGGGGATAAAAATACGTATCTAGGTGTAAAGTGAGTTAGTGTGGTGAATGGGATATTAGGGCAATTGTTGATTGGTGTTGTGAGTCATACAGTTGAAAATGATGGTCCGAAAAACAGAAAGGGAGACAACAGAAAACGGGAAAAATGCTTGAGTACCAAAAGATTGTCCCGACGCCGACGTCGAGTAATGTTACGGTAAGAATTTGATTATTTTTAAAATATAGGAATTGCATATTTTCTAGTTTTTACAGTATCCTTTGCCACAATTATTATAATGCAGTTTTGACAGAAACAAAATAGTTTCCTGGATTCGTTATAATAGATTTCTAACTGAAAGTGCTGCTATTGTTTATTTAAAAATAAATAGATGTTCTGATCAAATTTCCTCGGCTCTATCTTCAAAATTTTTATACAATGACTGTATTTTTATTTTTTTCATGAGAAATGCTTTTTCGTTATATGGAGCCCGAAAGGTTGTCTAGCTGAAGAGGCGACATATATAATATTCAAATTCAAAATGTACTTATTTCTCATGTTTTTTTTAGATTTATAAAGTTAAAAAAATTTTTTTCAATTATTTTCTGTCGGAGTTAGTGGATCCAAGAACAGCAAGTGATTGGAAATAAGGAACAATTCCCTACAACACCTGAGGATTATTTAGTGAAATTCCCATTTTCTATTCCATTATTTTTGGGTTAAAAATTTATTGATTACTATTAAATCAGTGAATAAAATTGCTTAAAAAATTAAAAATAAGCTTTTATACAAATGCAATAAAAATAAAAAAATTAAAAATATTTTGACAAAAACAAGATTTTATAAAATGCATTGAAAAAAAATAATTTCTTTAATTGTTAGACCTAGGTTTTTCTGTGAGTAACAGATTCAAAATCTTGCATTTTTGTAGGTTGAATCAAAGAAAACATCCAATTCATTACCTATTTAAAATATTGGATGGTTTTGGTCACCTAATTTTTATGTTCTGCACGCCACTGGCCACTGGCTACTAGGAATGCATAAATGATTCATTTATTCGGTGGCAATATCTTTTGGTAAATGTATTTTGCTGTGTTGCCAAATTTTGGAAAAGATTTATATTTAGACACGCCTACTTTTGCTGCCCTTAACCAAGGAACGAGATGACTTCAATTTTTTCATTTTTCTGTGTTACTAATTCAATTTCTGTTTCACTTTTTTTATGTTAAAACCCTAATTAGACAAATTTTTAGGAGGGGATTTTTAACAATACAAATAAACAAAATTCTGTCTTAACAAATCACTTCATAAATAATTTTCTACGTGCGTAAGTTGAGATATATGGCTACAGAAGCTATTTTCATTTGTCAACTGCCTTTTTATAAAAAATGTTTTTTTTACAAAGGTATTTCTTAGACAGGGCCAAGCCTAGCAGGTGTGCAGCACGTGCACCACAGGCGGGCGGCCAAACGAGGGCGGCCGCAGGCCGCCTATAGTTTTATCAATCAAGCAAATTTTTTTTAAACATATAGTAAGTCGAATAAATATGCTGATTTTTAAATAGTTGTTGAAAAATCAAAATAAGTCACGATAGTAGGAGGGGCATAGCATAATTTAAGAAAAAAAGAATTTTAGTGCCGTGTGTTAGTCCATTGTCCATTAATGTCTACTATTTACACACATCCTTCATTTGATAGCAAAATTCGTGGCAGAGGCGATACGGCTTAGAAAAGGATACCAAATTTTAAATTTCTATCTTAAAAAAATAATCAAGGGGCATATTTTTGAGACGCCAATATTCTGCTTTCTGTATGAGTTTCACAACATTTTTATGATGATTTCATGAAAGCCCGCATGTATTTAGATATTAATTTACAGGTACAGAAGGAAGGAAGTATTGTGAAAGATATAGACGGTATACAACTCTTGAATGAAATAACTTCATCCGAAGATATTTTTCCAGTTAAAAATCAGCCAATTGAGATATTAGAAATTATAGTCTTATTTTTTGTTTTCCAAATTTACTGTTTCTGTACTTCAGGACCTTCAAGTGAAAGAACCTTCAGTAAATTAAAAATTATTAAAAATTACTTGAGAAATAATACGACACAAGAAAGGCTTTCAGATTTAGCCGAAATCTCTAAAAACATTGATTTCACCGAAATTATTGACAAATTTGCTTCCGAGAAAGCGCGAAAAGTTATTTTCTAGTTATTTATTAGGTAGTTTTTGTAGGACTGATTTTGTTTGTTTTGCATTTCTAATTATAAAATGTCTATTTTTATTTCAAAGGCAATATTTTTGTTGGTTTATTATTTTGTTGAAGGATTTTGTCGCTATTATAACCAATTAGCTGGCCAAAAAAGAAAGTTTTGCATTTCAAATTGTATTTGCATTTTTATGAATATTTTACTTTTTACTCTTATGCAGATAGATGAGGTTATAACGGCAACATTAAGTATTTGTCAAAATATGAAAAATTCTCTAGAGAGGCAGCACATTAGGTGTTTGCTCGCGGGGGGCCGACACCCTAGGATCGGCCCTGTTCTTAGATATTAGACTTTTTATTTTATTTTTCGTTTTATTAAATTTTTGTTTTTATTTTTTTTATTTTATGACGCCCGCCCCCCACAGATTAAGTTGTTAGTGTTAAAAATTTAAGGCCTGAGCATATACTCATCATGAAATGGTTGAAAATTCCTCTTATAATAATAATAATAATTTGTTCAAGGCAAAAAAAAATTACAAGAAATTATAATTTTTATAAGTTGAATAACATTGAGAAAAGAAAAAAAATCACTACAGGCAGAGCATGTGCGTGAGTTAGTGTTACAATACAATAATAATTCATTAAAACTTACATACTAATATAAAATACACATCAAAAAATTAGGTATAAAAAGTATAATTAAAAATGACGATAAAGTAGAAAAAAGTAAAAGAAGAGCTAGACAACTGGTAGAATGGATTCAAGTATGCTGTGAATTGTCTCTCTTGAATTTTCATGAATAAATTTTTTAATTTGTGTTTAAAATATTCTATTTTATTTGATTTTTTGGTAAAATCTGGAAGAGTATTATACATTTTTGGAGCCCTATATGTAGCACTTTTTTTTTCAGTTGATTTTTTTGTTTTAAGTTTATTACTTGTGTCATATTTGTGATTATTGAATTTGAGCTCAATTAATTATATTGGTATACGCTTGTGAAGTAATAATACAATTGTTGCAAATCCATTCGTGATACAATTTATCGGAAAAATAGATATAGTTTTTTCTCACCATTGTTTTTAATATTTTTTTCTGAGTTATTTCCAATACTTTTATAGACATATAAATAGTTTTTAATGATTTTTTCTAATACTTGACACTTTATACTGTTACTATGGTCCATTAGAACTATCACTTTAAGTTGTCAATAAAATCCATCATTCCTTATAAACCCTAGTTGTCTTAATAGTTACAAAATCAAGTATATCCCGCAGTATTTTAAATCTATGAATTAAATATTGAATTTTTTTTAGTAACATATTCAATATGTTTATCCCCTCTTAGATGGTTATCTAAACCAACGCCTAAGTACCTAAAATCCATTCACAGATCTTATACTGACATCATTTAATACACCTAAAGTATCAAAAGTTGGTTTACTTCGCATATCAATATAAATGGGTAAAAATGACGTTTTTGCTTAGTTAATGGTGAACGTCGAATTAAACCAATTTTGAATGAGCGATAAGTCGTTTTCAGCCATAGTTTTTAATGAATCCCAGTCATGCTCTTGAAAGATACAGGTGTCATCAGCATAAGCTATAATATCCTGCCGTAGGTAAAAAGAATAAATTATTCAAGTAAATGTTAAAGAGTATTGGTCCAAGGATTGAACCTTGTGGAACTTCACATGTAATTTCTTTGCTTTCACTCTTTTCACGATTAACTTGAACAATTTGCTTTCAATTGGTAAGATACTTCATTATTTGTTCTAATTATATTAGAGATGTCTCTATACACATGTTTTATTTTTTAATTTCCTTTCAACATGCACCACTTGTAAATAAATAAATAGGGGCCGTTTTAAAATAATAAATATCTCTTTAAATATAAAAAAACTGATGATTGAACCAAAAATAATTAAAACTTGTAAAGAATTATTAAAATAAAAATAACAATGAACATTTATTTGCTTCGCACTCATAACTTTTTTGCCCCCATCTGTCATATAACAGACTATTATAACAATTCTATTGTTCTACAAAAATCAACAGCTTTAAAATTTCCTATATTTTATCTACACACTGTATATTTCAATAAAAACAAAACAAATCATATCCTAATCAAATCTCAACACCTATAACAACAATAAGTCATAAACCCAACACTAATATTTCCATCACCTACCGACTTACCCCGGGTAAGCGATCAAAGGGGCGCCCTGTTACCCCGGAATACCGATAAAGGGGCAAAAAATCAGGATCCCTTTAATAAAATCACAAAAATCGGCGAGCACGTTACCAGCACGAGCTCGCACGACAAAGATAGAGATAGTTGTTCTTCAATGTGAAGGAAGGAACAATTACATTTAACAGGTCTTCATAGAGCGATCCATGGGCGGCGAAAAGGGCAACAAATAAAAATAAAAAACAGTTATTTTAAGATAAATATTTTATTTTGTCTATTAGGATTTGAAAAAAATTGAAAAGAAACAATTATATTGTTTTCTTTTATAACATGAATCCAAAATACAAATAGCTCTTACCCACCCTGTACGAAGTATATTTGGTGCAAGGTGGACCTTCCTCTATGATTGTTTTTATCTGAAAACAAACAAATTTACTCGTATTTATTAATTAAAATTATCTCACTTTATTTCTGGCAGTATTGTAGTTTTTAGTAGAAGGTCACGTACATTCCATATTGATAGATAAAACCATTTTTAACAATGTATCACGTAGAATGATTGTTTGGTTTTCTAAATATATTTTTCTAACTAAAAATAGTTATCCAAAGTTGCACGTCGTATAATTCACGGTATATTTTTAATCATGTAAATTATTTATTGTTGTGTAATTTGCTAAGATAAAAGAAAATATTCCACTCCTATAATGTCAGTCTATAGTACTGAAAAATATGACAAAATCGGTTATTAATTATTTCAATCAATTCATCAGCCATTTGTAGTACGATTCAGTATTTTCAAAGAAATAATTGAACCCTTTTTACTATTAATTAATTTCTTGCATCTCCGCCCATGCCCCTCAACTAACAGAAACGAGACTGTCGGCTAAAGAGAGACAGAACGAAAGCAGCTGCACGCGCTCGAGTGGTCACAGGTGGCTAAAGTGTGGGAACACCATAGCCTCTGAGATTCCCACGATCTGGCTCACCAACACAGGCTTGTCGAGCCTGTTAATTCACTACACTCCACACCTGGGCTTGTTATAAAAGCCCGGCCCCTACCACACGAGCACTCAAACCTCGCTTGACTCTCGAGCAGAGAACTTGTGCTTATATCGTTGTGTTTACGTTTTACGTAGTAGTGTTTTGAAATCGAAATGTCGTACGAAATGATCGCACCGACTCCTGTAGAAGAATCGCAACCAATTTCGCGTACTTACCAGTACCGAAAAGTGATGAAACCAATGCTTGAAAGAAAAAGAAGAGCCAGAATCAACCGTTGTCTGGACGAATTGAAAGAACTTATGGTTACAGCGCTCCAGAACGAGGGAGAAAACGTCTCGAAATTAGAAAAAGCTGACATTTTAGAATTAACAGTGCGTCACCTACACAAACTTAGAAGACAACAAAGATTATCCACAAATCCTGTTATTGATGCTGACCGTTTCCGTGCTGGTTACACACATTGTGCAAACGAAGTTTCCCGTTGTCTGGCTTCCACTCCGGGAGTAGATATCCAGTTAGGTACCAAGTTAATGACTCATTTGGGTCATCGTTTAAACGAAATGGACAAAGTGTCTCCCTTGGTAATACAAGTTTCTTCTCCTTACACACCCCCAGGTTCTCCAAATTTGGAAAGTGAAGTGCAACACCACTATACGATGCCTTTGACACCAGCGTCGTCAAATTCATCGAGATGTTCTCCATCCCCTAATCAACCTATTGACTGTTCCACCGCTGGTTTACTAAAAGTGGCGAAAAAAGAAGAAATGTGGAGACCGTGGTGAATAGAGACCGTTAAATTTTTTTTTTGTAAATATTCGAAAATCTCACTTGTGTCTTTCGTTATTTTAAAATATTGCTCAATTGCTTTAAACTTAGGTTAGGGACGATCTCTTCCATTTTTGAAAAGCTTTAAATTTAATGTTAGGGATGTGAATAGATTTTTAATTTTAATGTTTATAGTAATATATTTGTGATATTTGAAGTTGGTACCTGTGATTTTGAAGGCAATGTTAAGCAATCTTAATCAAAAAAATGTTATGACAATATTAGTTATTATTCTTGAAAAAGATTTTTTTGTGTAATTCGTATTGCAAGCGATACTGTGATACAGTTTTTGTATTTTTGATAAAAAATACTTCCAAAATAAATATTACTTGTTACAATTACATTTTTGTTTTTTTTTATTTTTCTCTTTGCAGGTAAAAAAAATATAAAATAAAAGTGCAAAAGTATCGTTTTTGTTCATAAAATTTAAAAAAAAAATATTTTTACCAAAATTGCAACGAAAAACTACAAAATTATTTTCTATTTCCAAAGTTAAACAAAAGTATGTCACACAAAAACAATAATTTTAAATCTCTTATAAATTGTACATATTTTTTTTAATTAATTAGTGAGAATCCAAAACTATTAAATAAATCACAAAAGAGTTAATTTTTTAATTGTTGCCTACTTCAAAAAAGTAGAATTTCTTAGAACAATTTCCAAAAATAGTCATTGTGTCCAACATGACACTTATATTTACGTGATTAAAATTGAATTATCACCGCACAGAAAAATTAAATAACTAAAAATAGCAGTAACACTGTATCTAAATTCCATAAACAAAATTTATAAATATTTATTTGTTAGTCACAATGTACCCAGCAAGCGAAAACAAAAAAGTTATAAAAAAACAATTTACTACTAACTAGACGTATTCAATAAAAATGATGAGAAACTTCTGATAAGAAGGCACGTTCAGTCCGATAAAAGCGGCAATTAAATTTAAATTATCTACCCACTTAAATCAAGTTTTAAAATCGAAACAGGTGGCGCCATCTGTGAAGCCGATACGAAGTTTCAGGTTTGTATTAACTGCACGAGATGTCTACAGTTAGGGAATGAATTCCGGAGTAATTAGAATAGAATATTTTAAAACTTTTAAATCAACTGAAAAATTATACAGTTTAATAAGGCTAAGAAAAGATCTTGCTCACTGAATGAGTTTTTTGGGATATAAATGCACCTAAAATCTACAAAAAAAATTAAAATTTGGTTTACGAAGAATGAATTTTTAATAAGAAACGATTGGCAATGTCAAAATTACCGAAAAAAAATGTTGGACCATTTTTGAGGGAAAAAGTGAGTTTTTAGGATATAAATGGTCCTAGAATCTACAAAAACAAATCAAAAAATTAAAGTTTAGTTTACGCTGAATGAATTTTGTATAAAAAACGATTGGCAATGCCAAAATTACCGAAAACAAATGTTTGCGCCATTTTTGAGGGAAAAAGTTAGTTTTACGGGATATAAATGGACCTAGAATCTACAAAAAAAATCAAAAAAATTATAATTTGGTTTACGCAGAATGAATTTTGCATAAGAAACGATTGGCAATGCCAAAATTACCGAAAAAAAGGTTTGCGCCATTTTTGGGAGACAAAGTGAGTTTTTTAGGATATAAATGGACCTACAAAAAAAATTCAAAAAAATTAAAATTTCGTTTACGCAGATACGGACTTTGGGGGAGGGGGGCAATTGCCCCTACTGCCCCCTTCTTGGAACCGCCGTTGTAGCACAAGGCAATTACATTTTAGTGTGGCCTGCCAGATGATGAATTTTTGTAAGACGAAATTCTCCGACAAATGTGTATAAATCGTAAATAAAATTAAAATTAGAGATATAGCATACAAGGTATTTAAATCATGTCCTGAAAATGAAAAACAAAATAATTGGCAAATTTTTAAACAACACAGAAATGGGGCAGTTAATCTTTTAAAATTAAAAGTAGATCGCTTTAGAAATAATCCAAAAGAAATGTGGAGAACCTTAAAACAACTCATTAATAATAACAGAGATAAAGATTTTCCAAACAGTATAATTTTTGAAATAGGAGATGGGAAAAAACAGTAAATGATAGCTTAGAAATAGCACAAAGTTTTAATAAATATTTTGTTGAAAGTATTGGAAATATTGTTAATAGTATCAATAGTACTGAAACATGGTGCAATTTAAACAGTAACAATGATTTGCGAAAATCAGTTAACAATTTGGATAATAAATTCTCATTACCCGAAATTTTAAACTGTACCTAGAATGATAAAAGAAGTTTTCGAAACTATTGGTCTTGTCATATTAAATCTAGTAAATACATCACTTGATCCTGGCTCTGTATTTCTTTAGTAGAATTTCCCAAAACTTATCAACTGAAACCAAAAACCAAACTGTATATAATACCATAATTCAGCCATATTTTGATTATTGCGCATCTATATTATACTTATTCAACTTAAATAAATTAAACATGCCACAAAAACTTCAAAATCGTGGAATGAGAGGCATACTGAAAACAAATCGTATTACTCCAATTACGTCAATGTTAAATACTCTAAATTGGTTTCCAGTAGAGAAAACAATGTACTATAAAAAAGTAAATCATATGGCACCAGAATACTTCCAACAATATATTACGTTCAATAATATCCATAATTATAATACAAGATGTACAAATAACATCTATATTGCAAGAACTACATATCAAAGAACTATGAATTCTTTATTCTTTAAAGGTTTCAAAAAATTCAATGATCTCCCTTTATCTATACGCGAATCAACCACAATAAAATGTTTTAAAATTAAACTTAAGGACTTTATTAAAAATATTCAATTTAATTAAGATTTTACTATTTTGTCTATATTACTTGTATTTTATATTTAAAATGTGTATATGTATTTTATGGGTTTTTTATTTATTTATGCTACTTTTAGATTTATATGTATTTTTTAATTTAGTTTTATATGTATATTATGATTCCTAATTAATAAAGATTTACCTATCTTAAAGAAGAGCACCAAAGATATTATTTATTTTTTTTATATATCTAGTAATTACATAAAATATAAAAAAAAATTAATCAAATTTTGACAGAATAAACCCTTAAGGATCATTTGAAATATTACGCTCAACCGAAACTGCTGAATCTGGAAACATCTTTGAAGAGAGATTTCCTTTTGTGACGTAAGAGACTAAGGAGACATTTTTAATAATTTTAATCACTTGGGGGGTTATGTATATAAAAGTTTAATATTTTGGATTTGTTGAGAAATATCCTTTCATTGTCGGACTTGGGGGGGCAATTGTCCCTACTGCCCCCTCTTGGAGCCGCCATTGCTTGGGGATGCAAAATAACAGTGGTGTGCTAATGAGAAAAAATCCAAGGGTGCAAGTCAAATGCTAGTAATTTTATAATTATAATTTTCTGCTAATATATTCATAAATCGTTCAAAACTATCAATGTTGCTATTTAAAAGTTATGATCTAGCGTGTAGACACTGGCATTTAGAAAAAAAAATAGAATCTAAATTGAAGTTGCTTGTTTTTCAGTCAACTGTCATACCCGCGCGCTTTTCTGTCCATATGTAGATACCATTCATGTAACAATACCTACCTGTTGATCCTGGCACCCCTTAAAAAAGGGGAAACACTCTCGTTCTGGGAACGTGGACTCAAACGTGGTGGAAAGCATGGGAACGTGACGAACGCGCGCTCATCTATAAAAACTTATTTATATCACATAAACATATGGCCAAAAAATTACCATTTGTGATATGGGAAAGAATTTCTTTATTATACTTCACGTTCTATGATATGTATCAAATATGTATTGTTGAAAGCAATTTTAGATAGGGTTTTTGTTCAACTCGTGGCTAATTTTGATTTGGTTGAGATTTTTTAAAATTCATATTTTTCAGATGCAAAAATTGCTAAAGTAAATTATAAAATACCAGTATAAAAAAGAACCAATTTTCAAGCATTTAAATGGGATATAAAAAGTCGGCTTTATTACGTTACCAAGTCACATCATAACTACACTATCCAAAATTAAGCTCATATTTTTTTTGTTTTCAGATGCAAATGAACGGATCAAATGTATACAGCGCCGCCATTTTTTAATATTTTTCATTAAAAAATATATTAGACATTCGTCAAACTATGATCTACATTGTGTAAAAAATTAAATAATAGTATATTAAGTTTGGAGAACGGTAAGGGCTTTTTACCGATGGAAGACAATAGTTTGGAGAAGGAGCGAAGCTGTCACTTAAAATATTGTTATGTCAATAAGTTTGGTTTTTGAGTGTTTCTTATTGATTATTATTATAATTTTTAAAATCTGAGCGAGGAAAGTGAATTTGAAGGAATAAAACGAATACGGGAAGAAGGAAGTGCCGCAATAATTCAAGAAAAATCAAAATTTCGGTATGAGAGTACCTATAAAATTCTGAACAGTAAGTGAAAATTCTGAACGGTAAGTGAAAAATCTGAACGGTAAGTGAATTACTTACCGTTCAGTTTTTCTTGACATTAGTAAATGCTCCTTCTGTCATCAAAATAGATATGGTAAACAGTCAAAAATGACCAATTGTGCAAAAAAGTCATTTACACTTCAGAGTTTATGAATTTAGAAAAAAAAACTATTTTCCGAGCGGCCAAAGTGGCCAGACCCCTTAATAGTCCAGTAAATGAACGCCAGAAAAACCCCAAACCTGGGCATCAAGTCTGTCCGTCAAAATTTTTTTTTTAATTTGCAGGTATTCATAGGTACATTTACCTCCGAAAATCTCAGCTATGTGGAATTTGTGGAAGGGTGGGAAAATGGCTCTAGAGTTCCCGAAAATCCGTTTTTCGATCTAGAGTTCCCGAAAATCCGTTTTTCGACGATATCTGCCGAAATATGACCCTTAGTGCATTTTTAGACAAAAAAGAGCAGTTCATTAGCTACAAAAGTTGTCTCTATGATTTTTTTCGCTACACTAATATTTTTTGCAAAAACGGCGTTTCAAAAATTCGCAATTTTGAATAATAATAATTCGCAAAATTATTGTGGTGAAAACGGAAAATTAGAATATCCTCCCAAAATTTGAATATCCTCCCGTTTTTGTCTGAAGACAAAAGATAAGGCAATAATAACTAACTTATTTTCACTTTTTGCACTTGAATAATAAATTTATTTTAAAAAAATCCAATTTGAGAAAGTTTGAAGGCCGAGTTTTTTCTCGTTCACTTAATAAAATACTTGTTATATATACTGAGAAAAGATCAGAATGTGATCTTTTATTTAGTACAATTCCTAACCCCAAAAAATTTTAGCACGAAAAGAAAATAATCCTCAAAAAAAATGTCGATTTTTCATAGGGTTAAGAATTTTCTCAATTTTCCGGAAAACCAAAAAATATGAAAAAAAAAAGAAAAATGCCATCGACAAGGGGACAAGCTAAGCTTTCTAATGATGTGCGTTGCAAACCGATATGGTCCCGAGCATTTTCGAAAAGGGTCAAAATTTCGAGAAAAAATAAACTTTGAACATGATCAGGGCCGGCCCTACAATGAGGCGAACGGAGCAGTTGCTCCAGGCGCCGAGCCCCAGGGGGCGCCAATATGCCGTGTCATGTGAATAAAATTCCATTCCATGTATGTCAAAAGTTTTAATCAGCTGACGTAGCAGTGCAATGCCAACGAGCATGGCGATTTTGAATCGATAAATTAAACACAAAGTTAAGATGTCGAGAACTTCCAAGTTTCATACTTGCACGCATAACTGATATTAGGGGTAATTAAAGGGGCGCCATAATTGGATCTCGCTCCATTCTAACATAGGGGTAATCAAAGGGGCGCCATAATTAATTGGCTCTCGCTCCAATCTAAAACTGGCCTCGGCCCGGCTCTTAACATGATATTATAGCTACAGGTTCCTTCTTTCATCTGAACTTTGAATCATGAAAAAATATTAATTTTTACGTGATTTATTGAAAAATGTGTAATCATTTCTTTGGAGCGTGCTCTCTAAATGCCGGGCAGGGGCTAAAAATGGGAATGCGTTTTGGAAGAGTATCATATTTTTGACAAAAATGATGAGGGTCATTTTTGTAGGTAATGAACTGATCTTCATTTTCGTCCAAACAAAAATTCTCTGTCATATTTTCGGAAATATCGGCGAAAATAGGCGAAAAAACACATTTTTCCGCCCTTCCACAAATTTCAGACATCTGAGATTTTCGGGGGTGAATGTACCCATGATAATAGCTGCAAATAAAAAAAAATGGTGCCGGACAGACCTGATGCCCGGGTTGGCACCTTCGTTTATTGGACTATTAAGTAATCAAGATTAGAACTTATTTTTAAGCAATATACAACCAATAACAAAACTGTGGTGACAACAATTAGTCTTATGTGACAGAGATTGCAAATTAATTTTTGTTTCCATGACAACGAAAGATATACCTATAAAATTAATAAATAAACAAAATATAATTTTTATTAAAACTTTCCGCTCTTTGTATTAGTTTTTCGAAATTTTTATTTTTTTTTCTTCGAGAAATTGTGAAGTTAGCATACACTTGAGAGCAGCAAATCGTTTTCTATACCCTTTCAAGTACTTCAGTGCCAAGTTTCATCGATATCACAGTTTGTGCAAGATTTTGGTCATATATCCTTCTCTGGCAACTGGGCTAAAAGTAGATTTTACGAAAAATGCAATAAAAAGAAAGTAGCAAATAAAAATTTGCAAATCGTCGAATCTATTTGAAAATTAGAAAACGATACTCATATTTTTATTTTATTTTAGAAACGCTTAATTTTTTTAGTGACTGTCGGCATCCTAAAATCTAATCTCGAGCCGAGCGCGCGCCCGTCACGTTCCCATGCCTTCACAATCCACGTTCCCATACAATCGCCCAATTAATGCCACCATATACATATTTTAACTCACAAAACATATGGAGCATAATCGGTCGACCGTCCTTTGCCCTATTCAAAATAGACTCGAGTCGATTCCAACTCACCCTGTTCCCACGCTCGTAGTACCGCCCCTAGACTACCGCACCTGGGTTCCCCTTCTATAAAACCTCTAACACGCGGACCTTTTAAACCATTCTTAGTTCAGTTCTGAACGCAGCAACATCGTGTTGTATAAAACCGAAAGTGCCTTTAAAGTTTACGTTAAAGTTATGGCCAATGCTACTATGTTTTGTCAAGAAGCGCAACCAATTTCGCGCACTTTGCAGTATCGCAAAGTTATGAAGCCCATGTTGGAGAGGAAAAGAAGAGCAAGAATAAATCGTTGCTTGGACGAGCTCAAAGATTTGATGGTATCAGCTCTAGCTACTGACGGAGAAAATGTTGCGAAACTCGAAAAAGCGGATATTCTTGAGTTGACTGTATCTCATCTACAAAAACTTCGTCGTCAACAGAAACTCTCAGCGAACCCAGTTGTAGAAGCTGACAGATTCCGTTCCGGTTACACCACCTGTGCCAAAGAAGTTTCCAGGTATCTAGCTTCAATCCCTGGAATTGACATCCACCTAGGTACCAAGCTGATGACTTATTTAGGACAAAGTCTTAAAGGGATGGATAAAGTGTCACCTTTGGAAGTGCCTAGTTCTTACACACCTCCAGCTTCTCCAGTCTACGAAGATGCTGTCCACTATCAAATGCCTCCATCGCCATCTTCATCGAGAAGCACATGTAGCCCAATCAACTATTCAATTTGTGAAGAAAAAAACGTAGTTTGGAGACCGTGGTAAATGTTTTCGGACTGTTTAAAATTTCAATTGTTTTGCTCAAATTTTTGCTTTAATCTTTAATTTTAGTAAACCTCTCAAGCTTTAATTAATTTGTAATGTTAGATATTATTTTTTTGACTGTGATATTGTTAAGTTAGGGCTAAATGTCTTCCAAATTGAATGGCAATAATATTTTATAATAACAGAGATATTTCTGTGATAGAACGTTTTCTTTTTGAAAAAATGAAATAAATATTTTTAATTTTAATTTTTGCTTTTATTTTCTCTTTTCAGGCGAATAAATTTATTTAAACAACACGTTTAAAAAATATATTTTTTATATTTAAAATATAACTCAAATTGAAATAAACTGAACAAAATTTTAAAAATCCGCATTTTTAAATTTAGCGTTTCTCTAGAAAAATTTGACACAAATAATTTTCATTGCATTTACACTGCACTAGAAATAAACAATTGGTGCTAACAATCAAAATTCTGTGTTTAAGTACTTACATGAATATTAAAAAATTAAGATTATTGGACCATTCTATAAATAGGTAAGTTTAATTATTTTTATCTAAAAACTATTTTGAAACCAGATAAAATTCTAAAAATTCGTAGTGCAATCTAAAAATTTAATATATATATATATATATATATATATATATATGCACTATTATTAAAAAAATCTCTACGTGCTAATTTCTCTTTTTTTAATAAATAATAAGTTCAGAAAAAAAAAACAAGATTGACCTCTACATTTTTAATTATATTATAGTAATTTTTTATTGAAAATTTATTTTTTTAAAACATCTTTTTTAAATGGTTATTTGATATAAGTATGTAATATTTATATAATTTTTAAAATACTTATCGTTGAATTTATAGCTTTATCTATCATAAACACAATAAAAAAGAATATTGAAATTGAAAATAAAATTTTTGAAAACACTGTCTTGTAAGATATTTGGAGATGATGAACAAATATAGCAATATATTAATTTGAAAGTAGGAATTTTTAAAAATAGATACTTAAAATTATTTATTAATTTTTAAAGATGTTTTCAGTAAATATTTCTATTTTTGGAACCCATATCCCAGTCTTGTCAAAAGTTTTTCAAATTTATTAGTGTGGTCGAGATTTTATTTAACTTTCATTAAAAATGTATGCCGAAAAATTTTGTAAATTTGTAAATAATATTTTCAAAGTGTTTGAGTGTGTATCTACTACAAAGAAAGCTTAAAACTAGTTAAGTAAAATTTGTAAGCTTTCACTACAATATTTTTAAAAAATTATAATTTTTTTTATAAATAGTAAAATGTAAATTAAATAAAATTTCTCAAAATCAATTTCAAATTATAGTAGAGATCTATATATAGGCAACCAATATTACCACTAAGTGAATAGTGGGTTGCCTGGTTACAATTAACTAAATGACAACTGACGGGTCAGAGTTATGTCCTCCGTTCGTTGCGTAGTTCTACACTACACATCATTTTTATCTCTGTTTATATCGTTGAAAAAATATGAAAAGTACGTTATAGAAGAACACAAATTAATTGCTTTTTTAACCTAAAAATTAAGTGCGGTGCCAGTGCGGGTGTTTTTGATTTGGATGTTATTCTGAAACTTAAATTTCGCTTAATTTTTTTGGTATGGCTGGCCAAAGTATGTTGTTGAAAACCTTCAATTTTATGAATGGATGGGTATTATCAAACACTAGGTAATATAATTTAAATGTCCCTTTTGCTTCTATACAAAGCAGTCTTATCTTATAAGAAACCGTATATCTATATATAAAATATACTTCCTTTTTAGTTGCCGACTAAACTTGGTAGCGCTTCAAGTTCCAAACCCAATTAGAACATTAAAAGTGGAAACAAAAGAAAAATTAAAAGCATTAAAAATACCTGAAAAACCCAAGAAACCTTCAACTGGTTACATACAGTTTGTTAATGAAAAGAGACTTTCGATGATTAAAGATAATCCTAATTTAAAACTTACCGATATTATTAAACAGCTATCTATTGAATGGAAAACTGTAAGTAGTGAACAAAAAGAAAAATATAATGAAAAGTTTCGAAAAGATTGGGAAATTTATGAAAAGGAACTTTTGACATATAATTCTAACCTAAGTGACGCGCAGAGAGAGGCCTTACAAGAAGCTACTGCTGAAAAAAGAAAAGACAAGCAAAAGAGGAAACTTACAAAGGTAAGACATCATATACAGGATATCCATTAATTAAAAGGCAAATTTAGGAGAAGGTAGCATTGCCAGCACGCATTTTGTTGCTATTCAGTTTCAATTTCAACTGCTTTATAATACTTTTTTATCTCTTATCTTAGTTTATAGGTTGTGTTGTTATCAATAAGTGATACATTAAATAACAACAGACTAGAAATAGTTAATAATCTATTTATCAATATTGTAGCTTATAAAAGATACAGACAAACCTAAAAGGCCAATAGGACCCTATTTGTTATATCTCCAGGAACAAAGTTTGACTAAGAATGTTTCTCATAAAGATTTAATGGGTACTTCAAAAGAAGATTGGGCAAAATTGTCTGAAACTGAAAAGAAAAAATACAAAGAAGCATATGCAAGAGAAAATGAGAAGTACGAAGTATTACTTGAGAACTGGGAGAAAAAGATGATAGCTGAGGGGCACAAAGATCTTGTTAGGGCAAAAACATTGAAAGAAATTGAAGGCAGACCTTCTAGGGTAAGAAAAGCTGTAAAATCTTCTTTTTCCACTTATTAATACATTATTTTTTACTTACTTCTTTAGAATATTTAGTGTGGCACTGTAGTAAATTTTTTTTTAGATCTTAGACCTCAAGAAGAAACCTAAACAATAGGGATTCGAGTGTCTTCACTCAGATACACCCGCCGCTGCGGGTGAAGACACGTTGTTTCACATTGAAACAGAAGTAAAATCAAAAAGTCTCGAAAATGTTGATAATTTTATACTTAATGAATTACATAATTCTAAAGATTCTTTTAACAATAGAACTCGGAGATCTAAATCTGAAGATAAAAAAATCGAAACAATTCCTTTGAATGACATCTCTATCACTCAGAGATCTAAATCTAAAGATGAGAAAACCAAATTACCTCAAAAATCTTCAAAAGAAATTTCTACCTCCCAAAGATCTAAGTGTGAGGATGAAAAATCTCAAAAGTTATCTTCAGAAGAAATCTCTATGAAAAATTTAAATTATCCATCTGTTTCAAATCGGATCGAAGTGGCGGGAAAGAATAGTGAAAATTTTGTGACCAACGAACATGCAATTGAAAACCAAAAACAAACAGTTTCTGAAAGTGATTTAAACCAAAACCAAAATAAAACGGAAGATGGCGAAAAAAATGATGAAGGGAAAAAAAATAAGTTGGTCACTAAATTTTGGAGGTTCTTTAAGAAATATTGATTTTTAGAAAGCGAATATGCTAGGTTTGATTTAATTTAGTTACAAAGTGAATTTCAGATATGGGAGTTTTAAAACATTATTACGAAGTATATATTTGTTGTTTAATTTTTTTTTAATTTAAGTCAATTGTAAAAATAAGGCGCAGCAGTTTATACCATTTTTAAATAAAAAATATTTTGTCTACCAACATGTTTTATCACTTAATAATAGTAAATAAGCTTAAAAAACTTTCGGTAATTTTCTGGTCAAGGTGTCACTCTCTTCTTCGTAAATCAGTAAAACTGATAAATAAGGCAACAAAATCCCAACTTACATTGGCCGACGCTGGTCAAGATGTGAGTCTCTTCGTACCCATTTAGAAAAAATACAATGTAAACAAACGAGGTAGAATTAAATTTATTCGATTCCACATTCTAAAACCGGTTTCTGCCTTTCGAATTTTATCCCCTCAGATACCTACCACCCCATTCCCACACACCTAATCCTCATATCCCTCCAGTGTGGTTCCAGCCACATCAAATTTGACTTGGATTTAGTCCCGCTATTTGACTTATTAAGATTAAATCCGGCTCGATTGGATCATGTCGGGCTTAGACGGGAATTGTGCTGTTCCAGTCCTAATCGCCTTAATATTTGGCTAATGACTAGCTAAGACAAAAGTGGACTGTATAATTAGGTTATCTACATTTGCTGCTTTCTGTGGAATAAAATGCGACACTTAACAAAACTCCATATTTTAGGTTATGTCTGAAAAGGTTAACAAGTTGCAAATGAAAAAGAGCAAGCAAATTACAATTCTAGCTTAGTTATTAGCAAACAATGGACCCATCTTATATTTTTTCGTTGAAACGCTCATGCGCGAAGTTAAAAGTAACCAGATTTTCTATCTGATGTTGGCTAATATGAAAAATTAAGAATTTGACACACTTCAGAATTGTTACAATTTGTTAGTCAGGTTAGGTTATTTTAAAGTGAGGTGTGTGTTGGTTTGTTTTGTTTTAATGATTTAATTAAAAGAATTATGTACTTGGTGTATCTATGGAAACAACAAACACATACCAGAACGGCCAACCCAATAAAAATAATTGGGGTAAAATCAGACAAGGATAGGTAAAAAAGTTACTAGATTCAAACCTGCCGCCGCTTTTTCGAGCACTAGCTAAATTGCGAGATATGAGATGGGTACATTCTTAGATCATATGTGCTAAGGCTATATGATCTAAGGGTCCATTGCTCAGAAAAACGAACTCATGTGGAACGAATTTGTTATTCACTGATTGTAGAATGTATTCTCTATCTATCAGAGTAGCAAAGGATTATACGACTGTCTTAAGTTAAAAGTTCAGGAAAAAAGACAACTTAATCTTAATAATTTTTCAAATATTTTCATAATGAAGACACCAAAATTCTTTAAACCGATATTAACAGTTGGCAACATTTCACTGTCAACTGTCAATTTTCGCGCCATTTCAGTAGGCATCCAAACGTGTTCCTTACGAATTTTGTAAGAAGTGTTCTCATCATTTTAATATTTTAAATGTTTTTAAAAGTACTGTTTTATATTGTGTTAACGTTCTACATAGATGTAATGTGTTATAACCTCTTGGGACAAGCATTATTAGAACTCAACCTCAGCGTCGTAAGTTTTACACTTTTTTATTAAAAGTTTGTTCAATTTAAATCTTTGTAAAGTTCCTGATGAAGAGCCAATAAAGACTCGAAAGCTTGAACAGATAAAAGAGCTTCACTTTTCCTTCTACCTCACGACTGCGTACCATATTAAGTTGTATTTTTTCCTATCTATCTATCTCTATATAGAATTTGATTATGACATATGTTGTCTTCTTGAATGTGTAGGAGCGACTGCAATGACGTTTCTTTTCACGTCTTACTCGCTTTGAAAATGTCGGAAATCACGTGCTAAACATTAATTTTTGTTTGTTCCGGCTTCGGCATCTATTCAAATTATCGATTTTTATTGGTTCAGACTTCGCACTCCGTCCAAATTACCGAAAACTCTTTGTGTTGACCAATTCAGAATGATCTCACGGTTACTGTGAATTTGATTGTTTGATTTGCAAATAACCATAGACGTGCGTAATGTTTTTAACTTTATTAGAATTTAATTTCATTTTTATTTAGTGTAGAGGACTGGCTTTTATTATTTAGATTGGTTAAATATGTGGGACGTTTTCTAATAGGGTGGTAAGATTTTTTTCATATCGAGAGTAAATACAAACAGTATTGCTTTTTAAACAGATATGTATATTACATTCTTCATTGTATGCCCTGTAATTTTTTTAACATTTATTCAAGTACATTATATCATTGATTACAGCTATTGGGAAGTCTTTTTGTTCAAACACATAAAGGAAAATATTTATTCGAATACTGATTTTTAGGTTAACAAGTACATATTATTATTTTCAAATTCCAACGCATTTAGAATTTGGTATGAAAGGAAATATAGCTAGGCCTAAGGCTGTTTATTAAAACAACTGACTGGAACTTTTAACACTTTCAGTGCCAGTCATCGCCTTAAGGCGTTTTCTTAACTCCAGTCTCGTGCCAGTGTCGCCTTAAGGCGCTTTACTTCACTTTCGGCTGGTGCTGGTGTCGCCTTCAGGCGTTCACAAACTGACATTTAAGTAGGTTACTGATTCAGTGAAATCTACGCATATATTTGTACTAAAAATGCACTAGCAGAACGTAATTGGCCCCTTACTATCGTCACTCAATATATAGCTGCCACCAATATTGAGTAACTGATATCATGCTGGCAGTGAAAGTGTTAATTGTCTTTTTTTTTAACAAAACTTCAGGTATACAAAAAGCCTTTTTGTACAAGGTTCATATCAAGAGATACGGTTTTTACTAGCAAATGAATTTTCAAATCAAAAATCAATTTATTTACTAGTTTATCTTGCTTATAAATGTGATATAAGCATTTCTTACATAATTAGAAAAAGTAACAGTTTATATTATATGGTCAAGTTTACAAATACTTTTTAGTAAAAAGTATAGATTTTAATTTATTTGATACAAAACACACAATTTTTTAGGCCTTAAACTTTACCGAAAATTATTAAATACACGGTGCCTCAATGAAAAGTAACTTTGCTAGAAAGATGGTATTTCAAGAAAAGTCCAATATATTAATTATTTTTATCTTCCTATCAAAGTTAAATTATTGATGCACACAGTTCAATTTATTATTTTTGTTGGGACACCCTGTAATACGTATAACTACACTTGTGGAAGATTTAGAGTATACTTTATGTTTATCATTTCCAAATGATTAGTACCTGTCGTTGATTATAAAATATACTGACCAGACCATATAGAAGAATATCTTTCATACATTTATCCAAAAATATTACCAAAAAATAAATATTCTCATAATGAAAATTGTGTAAAATTCTACCATCTAATTCTTTCAGTGCAATAAACATCTATACATTTATTTAACGGAGTTTTGGCAGAATTTTCCATTTAAAATTCAAGATTTCTATTTTTTAAACAGTAATCATTTGTCAATTTTGTCAAATTGCTTGAATGGGGTTGATAATATTAAATGCAGATTTAAGAAAGAATTAAAACCCTAACAAAACTGGAAAAATAGAATTTTAAACGTACAAACTCGTTAATAACGCCATAAATATTGACTAGAAAAATCTATCACCATATTTTTTTTGCTTTTTCTAAAATATTTTGCATGTTTTGTACCGACATATGGCACATTTAACACCAACATTGTTTAACTGGTAAGAAGCAGGAGCGGATTTTTATAAAAAGAAGACTACTGGGAACCCTGATACATTTTTTAACTTTCTAAGCGTTTTATCTGGTTTACAATTTTCAATTTTAAAATGGCAATTATACAATGTGTCTTAATGTAGAACCAGAAATATTCTAAGGTCATAAAACACCAGTTGAGTTATCAGCAGGCAGAGACGTACCTACTCTAGCCATTAAGTTCTATTCTATAGGTATAATCTCTTAAATATAATTTAGAATTATTTTTTTTTACCAAATTTTAATTAAACTTCTAGGTGTTCTTGAAACACATAGAAATAATCTGTTATATAAAATTTTGTATATTATTTCGGGCGTAATTAGTGTTTAACGTCCTTGATGTATAAATAACTATTTTTGGAAGTAGAGAAGAAACATTGAATGGTACACGTCAGTCAATAAATACAACAGAAGATTCGGATGAAAATATTATGTTGTCAAACAGGTTCCATTTGGAAACTATAATTGACGTTATTCTCGATATATTAGATGATGAGTTAGCCGAAATAAGAAATACTTCCCTGGAACCAATCATGAAATTAATTTTAAATACATTTTCAGCTTCATCTCTCTTAATAACCCGACTCGTGTTAAAATGGTATAATCCGTTAACAGCGAAAGCTTCGGATAGCTTAAAACAGCTCATAGGAGTGGTAGTAGGCAACTATGCTAAATCTAAAGATGAAGCTAAAGAGGTTGTAGCAAAACCAATATTTCCGAGTATTGCAAGTGATCCCAGAACTAGTCCCCTGACAGACATCAATATAGACAATTTGATTCTTTTTTTGTCAACAATCACGGCTTGCGATGCCAAAAGGGATTTGAATACACATTTAAACATGGCACACATGTTTGTTCATGAGATATCAAAAACGAAAAATCCTTTAATGGTACTCTACCTTTCTAAGATGCTTTTAAATATAAATATATCACCAGGAAATGTTTCAGTAATAAAGGAATTGATTGCCAACGTTGATGCTACCTTAGAAAGTGAATTGGACAAAAATCCAAAAAAGAATTTATGTAAATTCAAAGATAAACTAAATGCAGTTCTGAAAAATCAGACTAGAACAAATGATACCAATTTAGAAATTACAGAAAATTCTCAAAGAAATAGTACTTCCCCAGCAAATAATACTGCTAAATCTGCTAAAAATAATGACACATCCGTCAGTAATGGAATTTTACATAAAAATAAAACATTAAATAATCAAAGAACTATCACGAACTTGGCGCCTATAGAAGAAGAAAATACCAGCCTGCATAGAAAGAGTAATTGCAGTCAAGAAGAAAATAGAAATGATACAGCAATAAGTAAAAGTGGTAGTACAAATGTAAGCAATACCGACAGTAATTTGGACCGCAGTGACAATGATGAAAAAAGGAGAAGAACTTCACCAAGTGTCGGTGGTGGAGATACCAGCCGATAGTAATTCAGAAAAACTAACTCAAAAACCAAATGAAAATGATGATAGTAATACTCCAATTCAAAATAAAAATTCTACTAAAAAGGTATCAAAATCTGAGAAAAAACAGAATAGAAGAAATAGAAAAGGATCAAATTCAATACAACAATCTTCTACTGAGGATGAAGAAGAACAGCGCACTTCAAAACGACTAAAAGTTACTGTACAACCTCTTGATATGGGCCAAAGTTCAAAGAAAACTAAAAGTCTAGAGGATCAGGAATGTCCAAAAAAACTGCAGGTTTTTTTACAACCTGTTAGTATTGATGAAAATAAAGGGAATACATCTAATAATGACAGCGATATTATAATCGCTAGTCCAAATAGTCCAGAAATACATAATTTGAGTAAGAGGAAAAGAACAAAAAATCAACTGAGAAAATTTGAGACAAAATTTTAATTAGTAACGTTTGTGAATCTCACAAGAGATCAGAAAATGAAGCTATGGGCCAAGAGGAGTGGTCAACCTCAATTCAAATCTAATATGCGTTATAGAAATTAAAATGTAAATTCATATTAAAGAAAGTTAACCAATATAGAAATTTTACGCCAATTACCCCTATTACGATCTCCAGTAAGCTGGTTATTGAATCTTTGCACAGTGATCCTAATAGCCAAAATATTATTTTATTTTTATTTATATGGACAGTGTACGGTGTTTTCGACATTAAAGTACTCAAAAATGTCCAGATCCATCAGCATTTCTTCTATTGTCGGTATCCTTTGCTGTTTTTATAGCGTTTTTTCTTTCTCATAAAGCAGTGGGTTCTACTATACATGTTAATTAATTCCAAAATTTTCAGGGATACTCAACTTTAGAGGTAGAGGTACATGATGGTGCCAGCGCTGATTTTTTTCACAGAATTCAAATTAAAAAGAAAAATAGTTGTAATTTGATGTTTTTTGCCTTGAGACACATTGTATATGTAGGTTTTTTGTATTTTTTTTTAACGCAACCCATTTTTACACAATTCCGAGATTTATAAACATTATAGTATATTTTTGTAAGAATTTTTCATTACAACGCTTATATGAACTTTAAAATGTACGTTTCGGTAGATAATGGTTAATATCAATCTCTGGGCATTAATTGAGTGATAAACGTTGACTAATTCCCACAGCTTAAAGTATTTAAGAGTCGCATCTTATTTACCGATTTGAATTTAATATTCTCTAAGGATAAGAACATTTTAATAATTAGGTATTACTTATTTCATAAGCGACAATACCCTTATTATTCATTTATTAAAGATAAAATAGAGTTAAAACCCCTACTCCTAAATCCGCCCCTGTTAACATGAGGTACTTAATTCTAGATTTTTTACTATGGTCTCCATCCCATAATTACCTTTTTGAAGGGCACAAAAATACCATGGTATGGCTCGCTAAAATAAATAAAGTTTATTGTTATTGTTAGGACCTGATTTAGTTCTAATTTAAAAAAATATATTAATACGTTTTTCTTGTATATTCGAAATTTAAAAAGAAGTTGTAATATACTATAAAAAGGCTGCAGGACTTCGGTGGATGGCCTTTTGGTTGTTGTATTTTTTATGACCAATAAAGTGCGTTTCTTATAATTATTACTATAAAAAGTGTATGCAAGTGTTTCGTAGTCCCTAACTTTTTAGGCTCATTTTTCATTTTGATAGAATGAAAAAATAAGTACATATTGGTAAATGTCTAATCAATGTTCCTATGTTCTTACTTTTTCACAATTTGATTTAGTTTTTTCTAAAAAAAAATCGCAAAATTCCATGCTTTTTTGATGATTTTCCCATATATATATATATATATATATATATATATATATATATATATATATATATATATATATATATATATATATTTAGAAAAGAACCAAAGCAAATTTCAAAAAATGAGAACATAGGAACATAGATTAGATCTTTACCAACAAGTACAAATTTTTTCATCCACTAATAATAAAAAATAAACTTTGAAAGTTAGGGACTATGAAACCTTTGCAAGGCAACATTTTGCATCAGGAGAGTGGCATGGCGCCGCTCTCAGAATTCAGGGGAAATAATAATCATTTCTGAATAGACATAAAATACTCTCACTTTTTTAAATGTTTACAAGGGATTAACTGATGGGTGAAGAATTATAATTTCTGTGTCATATTAAATTATTAGTAAATGTTAAGAACTACGAACATTACAAAGCTGACGAACAGCACAAAACTGACGAACAGCACAAAGCTGGCGACCAGCACAAAGCTGACGAACAACACAAAGCTGACGAACAACACAAATCTGATAAACAACACAGAGCTGACGAACAGCACAAAGCAGATAAGCAGCACAAAGCTGATAAACAACACAAATCTGACGAACAGCACAAAACTGACGAACAGCACAAAGCTGACGAACAACACAAATCTGATCAATAACACAGAGCTGACGAACAGCACAAAGCAGATAAGCAGCACAAAGCTGATAAACAACACAAATCTGACGAACAGCACAAAACTGACGAACAGCACAAAGCTGACGAACAACACAAAGCTGATAAATAACACAGAGCTGACGAACAGCACAAGAACTACGAAACCCTTGCATGGCATCATTTTGCATCCGTATAGTGGCGCCGCACTCAGAATTCAAAGGAAATAATCATTTATGAATAGAGAGATAAAATACATTCACTTTTTTAAATGTTTACGAGGGAGAGACGGGTGTACGTAGGTAAAAAAAAAATCAGGAAAGTTACTCAAATAGCGTCCCGCTTTACCTCTTTTGAGATGATCGACCCAAGGAAATAGTTTCCAGGAGGTAGAAAGTAAACTCACAAATCTACTGAACGATCTTGCCACCTTCGCAACAGGGAGGCAAGGAGACAGATGTGGTGTGGCTAACAGTTAGAACACTGCCCAACTCCAAAATACATCAGGGTAACACTAGATCGAGATCTCACATATAAGCGCCACTGCCTCAACACCAGAAAAAAGGTATCAACAAGAAAACCTCCTCCAGAAACTGTGGAGCACATCCAGCAACATTGACAACCTCAGCCCTTGCATTAAGCTTCTCTGCAGCCGAATACGCCGCTTCAGTATGGTGTGCATCCACTCACGCAAAGCAAATCGACGTCCCTTTGAATCAAGCAGTTCGCCTAATAACATGTTGCCTGAAGCCTACGCCACTTCATCAGGTATACTCTCTCGCTCTCACATCAGGAGAGAGGTAGCCGCTGAGGCAGAAAGGGGGCGACAAGACACCGACCCAAGGCACCCGCTCTATGGCCACCAACCAGCTAGACCCAGACTCTGATCCCGCCAGAGATTTTTGGCCAGGACAGCACTTTTGCAACTCTTTCAGGAAGCAAGAAGGCTCCAGAAATGGCGCGCTGAGGTCCAAGACCCAATCACCCAACAAAAAGAGGAGCTGGCACCGGGACATTTCCTCCCACATCCAATCTGGAGAACGCTCAACAGACTTCGCACAGGAGTCTCGAGGTGCAGAGAAAACCTGCAAAAATGGGGAATGCTACCAGAGGACGAAAACCCCCTAGTGTTCCTGCAGAACCCTCCACACCTGCTGACCTGCACCGACATGGGACAGAGCTGCACAGGGAACGACCTAATTTTAGCAAATAAGAGGGCCATCAGAGTCGCAAATTTTTGGAAGGACATTAATTATTGATTGATTCTTCTAATTATCCTAATCAACTGCAGCCAATAGAAAACATTATAAACCGCAACCGATAGAAAATATTATCAACTGCAGCCAATAGAAAAGAAGTGTGAGAACCCTTCACATCATGCGGGGAGGAAGGAAATTCTGTATTTCTGTAGCCATCATGTTTTATCTGTGCTCAGTGAAAGTATTGTGATCCATATTCAAGAATGCCAAGTACACCTAAAGGTTTATTTTTCAACTGATAATATAGTTACAACTTCATAAATATCTTACTTAGACAATAAACTTACCATTGAAAATACATCCTATTATTATAAGTTCCATCACAATAACCATCGGGACTGCCAAGCTGTACACCGACAAAGTGCTCAGTTTGAGATACCACTGGTCCAATATATCTTACTCTACCGCCTTTTACTCTACCTTCAGAGGTTATCACCTTTACCCAGTTATCCAACTTCAAATCTCTCGAGACTCTTGGTAAAAATGGCAGCCATCCCGGAGGAGGAACATTGTCTCCTGAGGGTTCCGGAGCTGAGGCTCTTCTCATACCAGGTTTGGTCTTCTTCGCATCACTACAAAACAATTCAGCGATGTCATTAAAGAAAAATAATGATTCGGTAACTTGTTTAAATGCTGTTATATATTATGAGAAAGATCAACAGTATAAAACATTTTGAAAAGAAATAGAAAATAACTTACCTGTAACTAGAAGAATACGTATCCCTTCCAGTTATAATACAATCGATCGACCTCCTCAAATAATTCTCAGCTTCCTCGACCAAACTATCAGTAGAATCTCCACTATCCACCGTTCCCCAATCTCCCCTCAATTCCGGTAAAGATCCATTAGCGAATCTGACTTTCGATGGAGTATGCTTCAGTACTCCTCTTCTAGATGGAGAAACTGGAGCTGAACATCTCCTTGAAGGTATGGTTAAAGGATTTAAGGGATACATACTACCATAATTCGATTGGGATTGGCTAGCTTCGCTCGGGGACGCAGTAGTAGCGCTCCAAGTAAATTTCTGAGACTGAAAAAACGGTTAGTTAGTTTCTAATTATCAATCAAATTAAATTTTCAATCTACCGCATATCCTCCTGGAGAGTACAGATCCGTAGTCTTCAGAAATTGTCCGTAAGTCGGAGTAACACCAGCAGGTTTTAGAGTAGGAGGAAACAGGTGATCTGCAGACCTGGATAATTCAGGAACCATACTCGTAAATCCGATATCTGATAGTAAAACACGTCGAGCTTCGACGGTTTTTTCAGATAAACGTAATCGGGATCCTGGCAGTGGTATCTTTGAAGGTAATGTTGTAAAATTGTCGCCCAATCTTGACTAAAATATTTTTATAACAAAATTATCTCACTTGACTTGATGACAAGCAACACAAACTTTTTTTTAGTAAAAACTTGAGTGAAGTGTACAAAAAACTATACAAATATGGTTATCGCTTAATGACAAATATGAGAAACCTTGCTGTTTAATTTTCAATTACAAATTAAACAAAAATTAATTTCATTAATTTTTAAACTACGCTATCCTACGTCAATGAATAGCAAAGCTGTACCGGTGAATCGCATCACATATTCAAATTAAATCAAATATAAGAAGTTAAAACTTTTTCCTTCTCCATATTGTTTCTCAAATCAGTTCATAATAGTGTGTCATAAACTCTCAATTAGAGCACAACTCCTTTGTTGTCAGAATTTAATTGACCTAAACATTCTTTCTGAGTGGTTGAGTTGATAATTAGTAAACCAGACTCCAAAAAGTATCGCTGAATTTAATGAAAAGACCACACTCATATTACAAAGTCCACCAAACTATATCTCCAAATTTGTTTACCCTACAAGAACTGTTTGGAAATGTCTCCAGGGATTCAGTTTTTCTTGTGTTCTGCATAATAATTTTCAAATATTTTTTGCCCATTTATTTTTTTTTTCAAACAAAGTAACCTCGCATCCACTACTATGAGTTAATAGCAGGGATACATTTATTATTAGACCTATAGTTACATTTGCAGGTGAAACATGGATTTTGAGAAGAACAGACATCATCAATACGTTGGAGATTTGGGAAAGAAAGGTTGTGAGGAAATTTTTTTGGGGGAAAACGAGTCAACGAATTGTGGGGAAGAAGACCAAACCAAGAACTCAAAGACATGTATCGAGAGCCCAGTATTTCAGGGTTCGTTCGAGCCCAGAGTAGCAAAAGCGAATGGGACAAAGACAGAGGATTCCAAAAATTATAATCTGAAGAACTATAGGATGAAAAAAGAGAAAAGGAAGAACGAAGCAACGATGGAAGAACAAAGTTGAGGAGGACCTACATTTCTTGGGATACTGAACTGGAAGGAAAAATGCTTGGATAGGAAGAAACTGAAGAAGATCACAACCCAAGCCATGGGACAACTTGGCCTGCAGAGCTTCTCATATATACATTTGTTATTATAGATTTTTTATTATTATGAACGATGAAGTGTTTTAACAATTTAATCATGTAGCCGACTATTATAATTTTTGAGTTACTTAATAATTGCTCTTAGCAGTATAACCAAAAACAACATTTTTTTTATGGCTTACTGTTCAAAAACTTACTTTGTTTGCTAAACTACTTTCTGATCTCCAATATGATCCTGGAAGAGCAGATATATCTGTTTGGGCACCTGAATCTTTTCTAATAGCATTTGAATGGGTTAGTATCGGTCTAGTTTTTCGTCCAGATCCCAAACCTTTGGACAATGCCTCTCTGAAATATTTATTTTCGTAAATACGTTAAAGAGTTTTACAAAAATTAAGCTGAGATGCTAGCAGATAACTAACATTTTCAGTTTAAACACTTTTGAAACACCCACTAACAAAGCTAAAATAGCCATTAGATTAGAAAAGAAAATTCAAATTTATTTCATTTTTAGGGAGGAAAAGTGTCACTTTCAATCCTAAAACTAGGAAGGAAAAGTCAACTTTCAAAGGAGGTGTTAGAAAAATATATTTTAAAAACACCCATCAGAAAATGAATTAATATAAATTTTTCATAAATAAAAAGGTTTATTATTTTGATTTACCTGTGTAATAATGGCCGATACTGAAGAGGATTCGGACAAGTATTTCTCCTACCAACCACATATTCAACATCATGAATTCCGCATTTAGAAATATCAGTCTCAATAATTCTTATTCGTTCTTCAAACCTATCGAAACTTTCATCTTTTTCTATCGATCTATTTTCAAAACTAGAATCTTGCAAAGAGTAATAACTCTTTAAACTTTTTTCTTGATTAATAGAAGTATCTGACTTAGAATCACATAATTGGGAATTATCTCTTTTCATATCGAATGACTGAAAATTTGAATTCTCTTGATTTTCATTTTCAAAATTATCATTAAATACATCATCTTCTAATTCCCTATCAGACTGATCCATATCGCTAAGTGGTAGTTGTAGGAGATTTGAACTTTGAGCGCCACTTTCTCCAGGGTCTATAGACACCAACTGTTCTTTAAAATCTGAATCTTTTGTTTCATCTGTTGTAAATATCAATTCTATGTCATCCACCTCCTCCGCCTGATCCAAGTCATTTTGACTTTCTGATCGATCTGGTTCTGGTTCCTCTTCAGGTAAACTATTTTCAGAGGGTTTACCACCTTGATCTCTATCTGTCATTTCTTCACTTTCATTAATATCTAAGTTAAATTCGCGACTGATATGACTAGATAAATGAGAGAAGCTGAATGTTTTAGAAAAAGAGAATTTGTTCGACTTTTCAAATGGAGATTTTAATATTGTCAAGCTTTCTAAAGATCTGGTGATATTCTTTGGGCTTATAGTTTCAGTTTTTACTGATATTCTTGCCTCTATGTTAGTTCGTTTTGGACTTAGTTTAGGTGATACGATAGTTACTTTTTTAACTTTTGGTTCTGAATCTACTGGATTTGTATTTTCAGATTCACTAATACTTTCTCTTAATGTTGGTTGTGCTGGAATATTCACACCAGAATTTTCAGCTAAAAGTATTTTAATTATTTATAATTAAATTCTAAAGTAAATTTCAATTTAATAGCAATTACCAGTGTCAATACCTATTTAAACGAATGATCTGTTTGATATTTTCATGTTGGGTCATTTTGTTGATTTTAAAATTTTTATTTCCAAGCAAATTTTTTTATGAATGCTTATTGTTTTTGTTACTATGCTATGTTTCTATTATTTTCATATAAATATACTGTATTGTATTTAAAAATTGTTACACTCTATATTATAGAAAAATAATAATAAAAATTTTTTTGACATGATATGATTTGTTGTCAATCAATTTCCAAAAATTCGTAGAATTTTGTCCGAAACCCTTAATAAAACCCTGATCTTAAGATACACGAATTAAAATGTGAATTGGAAAAAAGAGGTTTGGAGAAAACCGGATTTAAAGCAACATTGGTGTAGAGATTAAGAGAATTTTTACAAGATCAAGGGGAAGATCCAGAGTTTTACAATTTCTGTATAGAACACGAACAGATAGAGATATTAAAAAAACTTAATGGAAGAAAATAGAAGCAAAATACAGAATAGTATGGAGAAAATGGAGAATAATATAAAGCAAAACATGAATCAAATAGAGAGGTTGCAGAGTTGATGAATGAAACAAGAGAAAAGGGAATAGATGAACGAAAAGCATCAGAAAGAGAAATACAAGTGATTTCTACAGTTATCAGAAAGCCATTGTTGGGAGAGAATGATATTTTTTATTATGGTGATTTAAAATACCATCCAATGAAATATTTGAAACGTGTACTGAGAGGTCAAGAAGTTTTTACAGAGATGGGGGACGGAATGATTTTTCAGGGAATTTTAAGTGGGATGGAGGTCATGCAAGTCAAACAACAGATTTGAGAAAATTGATCTGCTCAGAAATGAAGAGAAATTAGAAAAAATGAAAGTAATAAATTATAAAATGATAAACAGGTTAAACGATTGAAGAAAAGAAATCGATACAAGAAAAATGACAGAGCAAGACAAAAAGAAGGTATGAAATATGCAAATAGTGTAAGAGGTTGGGAGGGAATAAATAGTCTACCATACACAGGAATGAAAATTGGAAAATACCACATCGAATCAATATATCCCTATGATGAAACAAAAATAAATATGTAATAAGACTACAGTGAAGTCCATATTATAGTTAAAATAGATAGTTTAAAGTTATTAGAATATATAGTTGGTAGACGACAGAGAAGTCAAGAAAACCATTAGAAAGATACAATAAAAATTCAATTTGTATGTAGAATAAGGTATTTGATTCATGTCCTACAGAATAATTATTATTATTATTATGTGAGCATGAAGGGAGGCGAATGTATTGTGTTTAAAAATTGTTACACTCTATATTATAGAAAAATGATATGATTTGTTGTTAATCAATTTCCAAAAATTCGTAGAATTTTGTCAGAAACCCTCAATAAAACCCTGAGATTAAAAATATTTGGTGCCTATTATCAAAACAATACTTCCATAACATTATCATTTTTATTAAGCTTTTTAAAAAATGTGAATATTTTAGTAAATAATTAAAAATTACAGTTCATGCCAGAATTGCAGTACCTACAGCATTTTTTTATTTCTTAAAAATATACTGTTACTACTTATCCTTTAAAATCTAAAATCACTTTTATACTAGGTAGATTTTGGATAACATAAAAATGAAATAATTATTAACATTATTACTAATAAATTTCAGATTAAGGGTGCAATTTAGAAAAAAAACATACCCGTTACAAATTCTTTTTCTTTATAATCATCTGTCTGAAGCTTACTACTATCTTCAGTGTTGTGTATCTCGGTTATTTCTTTCGAATCGCTCTCTAACAATTTTTGTTTCAAAATATGATTTTCCAAAGATAAAATCTTAAAAGCTTCTTCAACTGATTCAATCGGACATGCCTTGCTCTTGAGTTTCAAAATTTCCAATTTACTTTCTTCAAGGGCAGTTCTAAGGGCAACCACAGTTTGATGTAAAGCCCTCACAGTTTCCAGACTCGGCCCCCTTTGACTCTCCCCTCCATATTCCATTTTAAACTTTCCTTATCCATGCTGCTGCTACGTAACTTTCTGTTTTTTTTTACATTTTTAGTAAATCCTAATGTAATGACGACTTATACTTGGTCCTAAAATTAAAATGAAATACGTAGATATCTAAAAACGTAAATTTGAAATGATTTTTACTAATAAAACACTGTTTGGAAATACTTAGGTTTCAGTCCATGGCAACGTAATTAACAAGACAAATTACTGCTGATAAACCACTTAATTTCCTCACAGGTACCCTAAAATTTCTATTTCAAAACATTAGAATCAATAAATGTAATTTTGTACAACCCCGGGAATTACTAAACAATCACAGACGCACGGATTTTTAAAGCACATGCCACACACATACGTCTTTTCATCAATTTAGAAATAGTTTGTCGTTCCTCATTTCGTTTACCACAATCGTATAAAATGTCAAAAATGATTGTAGTTTCGATTTAAATGATGACATTTTTCGTGAAGGACTATATTTTAAATGATATAGTTAATTCATCAAAGCCACCTAAAGTATATTTAATTTTATTTTTGAGGGTTTCGGTACCTGGCCATCTAAAACGACTTAACTAATTAAATTAAATGCGCTCATAAAAATTTATTCAAACACATGGTCTACTACTTTTTACCATTTCATTTGTATTTAGTTAAATTTTAGTATCAAATATCGGAAATTTTCTGCTAAAAAAAAATAACCTAAAATATATACTTTACCTAAAAGGGGTCACACACGTCTTATATTAACTGGCGAATTATAGGGAATAGATGGGTAAGTCGAGTATAATTATCATGCAGTAAAATTTGTTGGCATCAATGGGTCCACAGTTTCTTGGAAAACAGTCTAAGAACAAGTTTCAAAATAAAACTACATTTAGAAATTATTTTTTTATTGTTAACACTCTATAAAAATAGCCACAAATCTCAAGGACCCCAGTGCTTGAATAAGTGTATTTTACAGGATTTAAAACTTAAAAAAACATACTTTTCACAAATAACTGACATATCAAGTAAACAAAAAAATAAATCATAACATCTTCAACTGTTCTTAAAAAGTAGCGCACAAAAAAATTTAACTTCCTAGAGTAAGGCCTGTTGGATAAAAGTATAACCGATGATATTATACTATTACTAAACTGAACATTAGGTGTAAAAATATATTCATAAATTTCAAATGCTAGCAAAGGCATAAAAATCTTATTTAAGTAGAGAAAATCTTTTTCTATATGAAGTATATCACAAAGTGTTAAAAGCAAGTTCATTATTACAGGAAGGACTGTTATGTAAAAATGTCTAGAACTACTTATTTGTGAGGCAGGTATTTGTGATACTGATGAATCTGCATCTGATATTCTTGGATTTTGAAAAATGGTTTCAAGATTCTTCTCATCTAAGTGAGATTCATGCAGTATTTTATCTCCATTACCTTCAATATTATTCTTGTAACTATCTAAATTAGGTAAACTGGTCGTTTGAATATCAAACTCTTCATTTGATGGATGGAAATTTATACCTAGAAAAAAACAGGAGTAGAGACATTAAATACAGTACAAAATTAAATTTAAAAATAAACTAATATTAACCATCAAGTTCAATTTTAGTAGTTCTACTTTCGACACCAGTGATTTTTTTCAGTCTATTCTCAGAGTTTTCAAGAATTTTTCTCCTTCTGGCTGCTCTTCTTGCTTCAACGTCTCCCATTTTAATAAACTACACTAATATTTAAAAAATTAAATTAAATTAAATTTTTAAAAACACCAAAATGTAGCAAAAATAACAATAATTTACGAAATCTTAGGTTAGATTTTTTTTATGAATGACTTGAATGAGACTGACAGTTACGACAATTCATTTTTAATAGTGGCTATATTACCAAATTACTGTAATGGAAATGATTTTTTATCTAATTTGATTTACATCCAAGATTTTTCTACAAAGAAAAAAGTGCGTAATAAAAGAAGCAATTCTAAAACCTTAAAAACAACCGTCATTAAAATAAAAAAAATTTAACTACAGAAAATATTTGGTTTCATGAAGTTCGTGAACTTATTGAAGAGTGTAAATTTTACTATTCCTACACCACTAGACGTTGTAATTCCTTATGGAATAAACCTATTTTTTGGTTTAGTTATTTTTAGTTAAAACAAATACTAAACTATATATAAGTGACGAGATTTTTTTTTTAAATTTTAACTAATAAGAGGCCAACCAAGTATTTATTTTTTTAATGTTAAAAAATCAAATATGCTACCAATTGTGTTTGTCTCAAAAAAGTTGGTTGATGACGGTTTTATGGAAAAAATCTTTATACATATTTATGGAAAACAGACAGCTGGTTATGTAGACATTTCCCTTTATTTCACGATCAAAGCTAAAACAAACGTGCTAAAATTCAAAACGACTAAGTGCACTATCTCTGCAATACTGTAATTATGGATTTGTAGCATATAGAAATAGTGAAGTAGTGGATGCACTTCAACACAAATTACTACTTATTTAAATACATTTATTTATATTATAAACTTTATTAGAATATTCATAATACTCCTAGGTAAAGAACACCATGCCTGCGAATTTCAACTATAGAAGTGTTAGTATTTTTAGGTACTGTAATTAATTTTACATGTCATAGCATATATATATTTTTTAGCTATGTGTAACAAAACAAAAACACATAAGTGTTTATCCAAAGACAATTCCCAAAGAGAGGGGACCGCTTACAAGATACCTCTCTATTTTTCTGTGCCTTTTTCTTTTTGTGGGTAAGCATGAACATTGTTTTCTTTAAAGACATTAAACTTCAAGAGTCCGAAACATTTTTACGTTTTACGATGTTCCTGTTTTAACGATAATAAAACTTATTAATCCTTAAAATATCAAAAATCATTCAAAATTGCAACGTATTTACTTATCCAAAATATTTTTTAGTTGACTCTATGACTAGTTCAAATCCATTGCTGACAAATTTGAGTAAGTTAATAATATTTTCAAAGTATTCTAGATCTAACTACATCTTTTACAGTGGACTATACAACTGGTATAATATTTTTAATACTTCTTCAAACCATACATAGAATAATATTAATGTGTGAAGAATTAAAACATTTAACTTCACGCTATGATGGAAGCATTTACGTTTTATTGAAAGATACTTTTAATTTTTGTGCCCATATTTGGCTTACATTATTTTTTTGTATACTGTATTCTGTATCATATGGCTTTATTCGTGGACCGCCATTTAGTGAAATCACCATTCGCCATCTGGTTTTTATGTCAACAAGCATTTACCTCCTAGAAAAGGTTTCTAAACTAGTAAGTAATTATTTTATTAACAATATTTTACTTTGATTTATACAAAAATATATTAAATTAATTTGAACTTGACTGAAATCAATTTAAAAAAATCAACAATTATTATTGATTATTTTTAACATTATTCAATTGTATTTTTATTTTATAATACTAAAAATTCGAATGCAAAAATACAAGAGGAGTTACTGATGATTTGGATTCGTAACCTCTTTTTACTGAATGTGCCTATTTTATTTTTGTGAGCCTGATTTATTGTTAATTAAATGCTATACATCAAAAGTGCTACTGGTCAGTTGGTCACTGTAGATTATTTTCTCAGTGGTTTCCAGATTATTTTCTATATATGATGTCACCTACTAGCTACTACAGTAGATAATATAACTGCTGCTTACAAATTAGTTTGCTAATGTAGGTGATCTGGAGAAATATCTACACTCTTTCTATTCTTTTAATTTCCTTTTCTGTATGTTCTGACTTTGTTTCTTGTACTGTTATCTTCTGTTCTAATATCTCCTGTCTTCTATTTATTTCTTCAAATTTGTTTTCTATTTTCTTAGCCAATTTTTCTATATTTTCTTCCACACTTTTCATCATTTTTCCCAAATCTTCTTTGTTTTGTTACATTCCTTTCCTTAGTCTTCTTAATTCCATTAAGACCATCCTTATTCCATCATTGAGAAGATATTGAAATTCTCAGATTGATATACTTTTAATAATCTTTATTTTTTGAAATTCATTTTATAAATCAACAACAACCAATCTCCATAAACAAACCTCTCCTAACAACCACCAGCAATCTTTTTTTAAGTACCATTTTTTTATACCATAAAAATGTATAACCCTAACAGCCGACGACGTTGCCCCCCCCCCCCCAAATCTCTGGGTAAAGGTTTGTTAGCTCCACATGTATGTGAATAATACAAAGGTCTAAAGATGTATTATTTTATGAGATAAATATAAGACCTTTAGCAGCAAAGTTTTAGTACATTTTACTTATATCATTTTATATTTTTTTTTTGTTGTTTTCCTTATTAAAAAAACGTAAATTTTTTGATTTTAGTTTCCTAACTACATGAAAAACATTATATTTTATTTTATGTTGTGTAATATATTGCTTTTATCAGTAGATAAAAGTTGGTTTTACATTTGTGGCTTGGGATAATCATTAAGATAAGAAATTAATGATTCATTTCTATAGTTCATAGTGGCTTGGTACTTCAAA
Source organism: Crepidodera aurea (assembly GCA_949320105.2). Classification (NCBI taxonomy): domain Eukaryota; kingdom Metazoa; phylum Arthropoda; class Insecta; order Coleoptera; family Chrysomelidae; genus Crepidodera; species Crepidodera aurea. The sequence continues at coordinate 16,321,842 of OX439475.1, read as the reverse complement.
TACTCTTCTATCAAAAAAAACTTTTTTGATAAAATAAGTGGTTTTAAACCAAAGTATTTTAAGAAATTCATGATTCAGATTGATAATCTTTATCTTTGTGTTTTTATAAAAACAATGCCTAGTGCAGAGATATACAGTAGAGTGACTCTAACAAAAACAACTTAATAATATTGAAACTGATGATGGAGAAAATTGTCTGAATTTTTGATATGTGATAGTACTTGATCTCCAGATCAATAGTGTCCATGGGCCCAATCCTATACTATGGCTAGATTTCGATATACAGGGCGTTAAAGTTCAAGATCCCGAAATTTTAAAATGTGTACCAAAAAGGTCCTGTAAAATATTTTTAAAAGTATATATGTAGTGAAAATACATAGGTAATAAATAAAATCAAAATATATTTCCTTACAGGGCGATTCGTGTTTCCACAGGCCTTTTTGTTCAAAGTATGTAATTTTAACATGCTGAAATAGCCTGAAATATCGATAAAAAAGTCAAAGTTTCTGAATATTGGATATAATGTAGATCTGACGTCCTCGTTCAAAATTGTAATAGGCAAAATTGGATCCTATGGCTTGTTTTCGAGAAATTAAACGATTAAACTGTAAAAATAACAATTTTTACCAATAGCAACTTTTAGTAATAAAAAATAAACAAAATATTGTAAACTAAATATTTTTACACACTGTATTAGATTATATTGTACGGTTATATTAATTGGAGGCATGCTAAAAATTCATACTTACAGGGTGATCTCACTTGAGCTTGTAAGATGACAAAATCAACAAACCTAAAACAGCAAAAGTCAAAAGTTTAATAGTCTAAAACAACAGGACATCAAGTACTATCACATATCAAAAATTCAGACAATTTGACGGTGCTCCCGTTTCCATAAGAATGGTGCGGGGTCCTTTATAAATTAAAATTTTCCAGCTAAGACAGCCCTGAACAAAATCGAATGCGGTTACCTTAAAAACGACTATGATTTTTGACTGATGGTTCAATTTTGGTGATTCAGAGTTAAGTTATAATATTCTATATCGTGATTTTTTTATTAAACCCTATGAAATTGAGCGTCGGTATCTATTTTTAGATTTTAGGAAGATTGAAGCCAACTTTAAGTTTCACATTTTAAAATTAGTAAAGAAATATAAAGGAAAAATTATTATTTTTAAAATGAAACAGCCTGATGTATTTAATTTTAAGTTTTAATTTCTCTTCAGTTCAAAGAATATTTTTGCTTTTAGATTATGGTTAAAATTTGTGATTGCTACATTTTTTATTATTAATTAAATTTTTTTCGAGGTTAACCAAAATACAAATACAATATTTTCCCATTTTTTTTAACTAGGTCACCCTGTATTTTATGTTAGTGTGAAAAGTAATAATATACGTTCATTTTTGTTAGGCATTTCCTTTTTTCAAATTTAGTAAACAACAGAGAAAAAATGTACTTACTCAAATTATTCCATTATTGTAATTAATTTTTAACAAAAAAAAATTAGAATTTGAAACAGTTCAAACAAAACAATGTACCAGAACAAAATGAAATGTTTAAAACAAACTCAACAGAACCAAATTGTCACTACATTTCTACTTAAATGACTACATAAACGCGAACAGATGTAGATTCTAACACTCCATGGGAATTCCCTAAAGTTTAGGTAGTTGACATCGATTTATTTGTTGATAAAGAGCAAGGACAAAATCATATGTAAATGGGGTACACTTTTTGAATGGAAGCCAGTTTATTTAAGTTATTTGATTAGATCTAGTATTATAATATAATAAATTATATCTACACTTTTTGATACAAAAAACGTATATTTTTAATGATGAATCTATAGTATACAAATTTAATAACCATCTGATTTTTTTAAATTTAATAGTTGACAGAATAGTAAAAATTAACATGCCTCTTCAAAAGAGAAAAACTGAAAATGTTGGAAGGTCTTGTATTACGTTGTCCCGCTTATGGAATTGATGTATTATTTTTAATAAGAAGAATATGTGAAGTTTAAAAAATAACAACCCTGAAAAAATTTACATAGGTTTTACACTAAATATATTTAGTGTATACCTATAATAATTGTTAAGTATACTTAGTGTAGAAATAGTAAAAAAGTAAAATGGATTTAGACAATATTAGTGTAAATGAAAATCTAACGTTATTTGCTTACGGAAAAGATTAGAGCATATCCCTATCGCATTTAAGAAAAAACAAAGGTCAAAAATGAAAGTTTAAAATATTTGATGAGCAATCTCTCTTACGACTATAATAGAAATAAAATATAACTAAAAATATAAAATTTAGAGAAAAACGTTTTTCTAGTCTGATGGTCCGTTAAACGATTCTCTATGGATAGCTGAAAACAATGGTTTGGATTATGGTTCTGGTATGGCTTATTCCTTTTTCCATGGTTACTTAAATCTCGTTTTGCCCGAAACTGGTAGAGGAGATAAAAACCTAAAAGAGATTATAGAAGATTATGAAAGCAAAAATGGAGTCGTTTTTGGGGATTACAAATTATTTATTTTAATACCCAAGTCTATGAAATGCCATGTCAGTTTGAAAAATAAGTTTTCACCTTCTATCGAAGAAAGTAGTGTAAGTATTTTAAATTAATTGGTTAGTTAAGTAAGTTGAGCCTTTCGAAAACGACCCTCCCAACACCTGGTGCACCGGAACCTCGGCCTGAACGTCGTCTCCGAGGGTTTTCCAGACACGATCGCAAAAAACTAACCTAAAATCGTCTCATAATTTCACACATTCATTGACGTGTAACTCTCGTCTGGGGTCCTCGAAAAAGTTAACCCAGTCCTGTAAAATTCCAGTCTAAATGCCAGGTTTGAATAGAGCGAGAATAATCTAGAATAAACTAGAATCAACAATTCCACACAGCTATTGCAGTATTAACGTCAGTCTCTAAGACATCAGGTTTGGTTGACATTCATGGGAATGACATCGATGTCAAGATAAAAGTTCCGGTGCACCAGGTGTTGGGATGGTCATTTTCGACGTGAAATTCGGATTCAGCGCCCCAAAAAAACCCCATAACGATTTTCGGTTCGTCTTTTTCGATTGTGTGAAGAAAACCCACGGAGATGAGGTCCGCGTCCAGGTTCCGGTGCACCAGGTGTTCAAGGGGTCGTTTTCGATGTGAAATTTGGATTCAGCGTCCCAAAAAACGCCCCCCACAATGATTTTCGCGTTGTTTTTGGCAATCTTGTCAGGAAATTCTCGGAGATGACGTCCACGTCCAGGTTCCGGCGCACCAGGTGTCTGGAGGGTGTTCGCCGACGCCATATTTGAATTCAGCGACTCAAAAAGCTCCCAGGTGGGCTGTGAGTCAATTTGAACATCATAATCGTGATCAGCGATCTCGAAAATTCCCGTGAACCCGATTTGGGTCAGTTCTGACTCTTATTTACAAAGTTATTAAATCTTCCAAAAGCCGTTTCAAAAAATGCATTTTCTTGAATGCATTTTTGGCTGCAGCAATGCAATTTCCGGTTTGTATAAGATAAGTAGGTACATTTTTTACAAATAATTTTTGGAAGCGAATGCAAAAATTTGCGATTGCGAACTTTTGGCCTTTTTAGCCTTCATTGCTTCGACTATCCATGTTGCACAGGCTTTCGATAAAGTTTGGCATAACAAATTAAAATATAAGCTGAACACGTTACTTCCACAACACTTTACACAACTGCCAGAGGTTTAATTTCACAACTTTAATGTCGAGACATTTCATCTTTCTTATTTACACCCCACTATGAATACTATTTAATATCCAATTTAATAAAAATTCAATTTTTAGTCACTCGAAGAAAAAGTAATTACAGTAGCAGGTGTCCAAAACAGAATTTACAAAAATGCGGTTTACAAAATTGTGTTGGAAAATGGAAAACGGGTTTACGTAGCAGCAGAGTACGCAACACCATTGAAAACTTTTAAGGATGTATTCGATACAAATGGAATTCACTCAGGTATTTCACTTTTTATAAAATATTTCCTAATGATATTTATTTTAAAAATTTCGATATCTTACCTCTATTTTTCTTAATGGCTGCTGTTGTTAATTTTAAAAAAATTGTCTGGAAAAGTCTCAATGTTCATAAAATTGAGTATCAATTGTTAAAAAAAGTATCTGTTTTTAAACGGGTTCTCTAGCAAAGAAATTTAAGCAGATATGGTGAATAACTGAAGGAACATACCAGTTCTGATTAAAATAATGTTTATCTTTTAGAATATTACAATAAACTCAAGAAAGATATAATTTTGCAATTCTATTTAACACTGAGAAACGTATTGGAAGAAAAGAAAATGAGCCAGTACTGCGAACTCATCTATTTCGAAGGTAAATACATATAAATAATATTCTCAGAAAAAAGTAATACAGTGATAAGTGGAGTTAATATTATGACAGTAAAAATAAACAGTGAACATAAATCAATCGTGAAGAAAACCCTAAAGTATGATTTGATCTCTCCCTGTTTCTCGCTCATTTCTTTATATCCCTTCTTTTTGCATCTTCTTCTTTACTCTCTCGATACTCAGTTGCAATGATTCTCTCCATATTTCTTCTTCTCTTCATTTCTCTCTCATTTCTTTATATTCCTTTTTGCTGCTTCTTATAATTAATCTCTCGATATTCAGGTGCAATTATTCTCTCCATATTTCTTCCTCTCCTCTTCATTTCTCTCTCATTTGACGGTAAAAGAAAAATTTAACTTAAAAAACTGAAAAGTATGAATCATTCTTAAGATAATTTGAAAATTTTTGAGTCAAGACAAAGGCGATAAATTACTTTCTGTAATAGACCTCGAAAGATGCTGTTTCAAAGAAGAAATATAAATAATTCTCTTTTTTCAGATTCTTATTTAGACTCTGAAGGAGAAACGAGTTACTATGATGTTGGCCAAATAATTCAAGCGAGGTTAAAAGAGTTACGAAAGAAAAGAGATTAATATTTTAACATTGGATTTAAGTTGAGTTTCAATAATTATACATTTTATTTTTATTTTTATTAGATTTTATTGATGCGAATTTTCAACTTAAATCCATTCAGAATTTAAATTTAAAAACCATTTTCAATTTATAATTTCAGCTGCATTGAGCTTATTAAGTTTTATATATCACATTTTTTTTTATAATCTTTAGAAACAACTGTTAATTTTTACTGATGATACACATGGATGCGTGCAACAAGGGCAGGGGAGGGCACCATTAAAATTAAATTTAAACTTGGCATTTTTTTCTCTTTCTGGGTCCCTCAGTGGAAATTATTATCATTCCTTTTTATAATGTAAGTGCTAAAGAGACTGTTCTAAATGATTTAAATGTAGGGTTGAAAATGGTTTTGTAAGAAGAAAATTTGAACTGAAGCTTTTCTTGACAAGTATTTATAATATCATACTACAAACTCAACTAAATTTTTTCATAAATGTAGTAGAGTTTGTAAAGGTATTAGCCATTTTTAAATGTTTCCCGTTAACATTGTTTTTCATAAGATTTGTGACTCTATGTTCGCGCAAATTTGAAGATTATTTTTAAGTTTCTAAATGACTGTTGTTAATCCTATAGAATAATTTCATATTCTATTACATAAATGTAAGGGGTAGCCAAAAAATTTGCAATAGAATTAATTAAAATGCATCCACCTTAATATCCTAAATTTTTTAACAGGAACTAAAATTTAAAAATAAAAATTCGATGAAGAGAAACGTTGAGAAATTCATTTTGACTAGAAAATAAAATTGTAGTTTAATTTTGACATTTAGCTTCTTCAAAAAATAAAAATTTCGCCACCCTGTATAGTTTATTTGAATACTAATATATTGTGTGTTTTTTAGTATATATTGTTACTTTTATATTGTTGACATTTTAACCAGTGATTTTATAAATAAGTTTTATTTTAAATATATTTTATGTCAATAAGTAAAAAAGTAACTTTTTAATGTTTATAAAATAAAAAATGATTTCATCTAAAGTGAATTAAGAGTTTATTTTCCTTAATCGCCTCAATATTTGACTAATGACTAGCCAAGACAAAAGTGGACTGTATAATTAGGTTAACTGTTTTCGTAGGCTTTGAAGAGGTGGAATAAAATGCGACACTGAACATGTTAACAACAATTTACAATGTAAAAAGAGTAAGAAAGTTATGGAAATCACGTGATAAAAATTAATTTTTGTTTGTTCCGACTTCGCGGTCTATTAAAAATTACAGGTTTTTATTGGTTCAGACTTCGCGCTCTTAACGGACTCTCCCAAAATTCACGAGGGGAAGGAGAGAAACACGGCGCCCCGGGGTTTTTTGGGTCGCTGAATTCAAATATGGCATCGGCGAACACCCCCCAGACACCTGGTGTGCCGGAACCTGGACGTGGACGTCATCTCCGAGAGTTTTCCTGACAAGATTGCCAAAAACAACCCGAAAATCATTGTGGGGTCGTTTTTTGGGGCGCTGAATCCAAATTTCACGTCAAAAACGACCCACTGAACTTCTGGTGCACCGGAACCTGGACGCGGACCTCATCTCCGTGGGTTTTCCGCACACAATCGAAAAAGACGAACCAAAAATCGTTATGGGGGGGTTTTTGCGGGACGCTGAATTCGAATTTCACGTCGAATACGACCCTCCCAACACCTGGTGCACCGGAACCTCGGCCAGAAGCCGTCTCCGAGGGTTTTCCAGACACGATCGCAAAAAACTAACCGAAAAACGTTTCATAATTTCACTGATGTGTAAATCTCGCCTGGGGCCCTCGAAAAAGTTGATCCAGTCCTGTAAAATTCGAGTCTAAATGCCGGGTTGGAACTTTTGGAAAATATTCAATTTTCTAATTAGTAAAACTAATCTATAATTTGTAACTATATTACTAGCATTTTAGTTATTGGGTCTGTTTGAGATATTTAAAAGTTGTCAATGGACGCACACTACAAGGACGCTGTCGACGTCCCTAAAAAGACAAATAACAACTTGGCCACACGCCCAATGTCAAAATAAATTGTTGTCTCTCTCATTAACTATTGACTAAAAAATAGATATAGCTTTCAATTAGTATGAATAAATAATAACTTGTTATTAAGGCAAAAAAATAATAAAATACCCATTCAGTAAAAAAAAATAAGTACTTTTACGATGCAAGTGATTATTTTTGCTGCGTGATGAAATCTATTTTAAAAATCTCGAAATGTTATGACATACGGTGTTAAAGCATAATTATTGCATAATCAAATCATCAGCCATTCATTCACTGCTGACGCATCTATTTACACGTACGCAAAAGATGTAGAAAAGTACAGCTTATGTATTTGTCTTTATATGAATAGAGAAAATGCGCGTAGATTTGAATATTTCTCATACTTGACAGACATTACGTTGGCAAGCGAGGGCATGGTTCGTGCATGGTCGCCTTATTATCATTATTGCGGCGTTGTCAAATGTTTTATTAAAAGTAACATGTCGAAGACACACCTAAGTCAAGAATGGTGAATGGAATTAAAGGCTGATTTAGACGTATCCAGTAGCTGGCGACAGTCTCACTGTCACGCTTGCTAGGACACGCCTGCCATTGGACCCGGTCGTTTACATGTGTCCAGTTTGTCGTGTATGTGTGCTTCTAATCAGGTGCTTACGAAAATGAATGTGGAGTTCTTTAAAAGGAAATCTGTTAAGATCTAATGTCCGCGTTCTTATTACAGGAGCTTACAGATATGTTGGAGGAAGAAGTATTAAATAAAAAAAGAATATGGGTCAGAAAATGGATCAACGATCGAAATATAACGTGAGGTTTTGCTTTGCTACAACACCTAAAACTAGAAGTTCCCGCTGAGTACAGGTCGCCGTTACTACTTACGTCAGAAAATTTTGACGAGTTCCTGTTTGTCTTTATACGCATCAAAACGCAGATTCCATAAACATTCGTGTTCTCTATAAAGTTGAACCAAGTTCAACGTTTATAATTCGCATGTTCGGGTCATTTTCTGTTCACTCTATAAAGATACGCCAAGGACTGATTCGGGTGTTCAGGGGGACGCGGTTGAGGACTACTGTCGTCAAAAATAGACGGACTTTCTATTCGAGACAACACTGTCACAAAAAGGTGTTTACATGGTGCCAACTACTTGACAGCGCTGACGGACAGTGAGACTGTCGACAGCTACTGGATACGTCTAAATCAACTATAACTTCACTTTGACTTTTATGTCGAAAATTGTGTAGATATACTTTTTAATTATATGTAAGGCTGCAATTAAATGGCCAAACATGTCTATGTCTTTCGTAATTTTGTATTTTGAAAAAAGAATTTAAAAATTTAACTTTAAATGGATTGTCATAGATTATAATTATATACTAAATCTAGAAACCTAAAAATATTGGTCACTTAGGCAACGTTACAAATCCTTGTCAGTCACGTGATTTATTGATTCTATTTTTATGTAAAATTTATCCTTCAAGCGGACACTTTTTGGGTGGTTTTCTTTGAGGAGTTCTCGTTGGTGCCGATTTAAAAATGTAAGTAAAACCTACAAATTTCGATTTCTTCATATCAAAGGTAATTTTATTTCCATGTTTGTATAGCGATAAAGATTTTTGACAACTTATAGACGTTTTGGCATTTGCGTATTTTTTCGTTTATGTAATCATTAATTGACCATTCGTTAAGACGTTTATTTATTTTTTTTAAAATAATACATTGTTTAATTTGATAAAAGGAAAATAGATACTTTAAAAATAAATCTTGGTCGGGTTTTTCATAATGGCGACTCTGAACAATATGCCGGCTGTGACCTCTGGGTGGCATTGATCATCACACCATACACTTTTTAATTAATCTTAATAACACAAAACTAAAGGGGGCCTTTGTACCATTTTTAAGTTCTTTCACATTTTCTGTGTAAGTAAATATCGTCTACCTATGTAATTGAAAACTATAGAATATCTGTTTAATTTATATAGCCAAAGTACATTTTAGAATTCTTGTGGTACTTTCACTGTATCCCGTTATCAAAGTAATAAAAAATCGCATGATTTTTAAATTTGAATGTAAGATGAAATATTAGATAATACGAAATATTTATCAAAAATGAAGTTTTAGAGGACTTGTAGGTATAATTTCTACAAAAAAACTAATGTTTTCAGGTCTCCCTCCAATTTAAAATTGTTATTTTATGTTTATTTTCTAGTCCTAAATATGTAGTAGTTCAAAAACCACATTTTCAATCTGAAATTATCTAATCTAATCAAATCTTAAATGTCACAGCATTCAAGGTTAAATTTTATTTAGTCCAGTTATAATTATTGTTATATTGAAGGTGCCTTCTCAATAATCCGTTACATTACATAACTGGTCTAAAGTCCTAATAAAAGTTATATTTTGTGTCCATCTAACAACAAAATCAATTGAAACTACTAAACATTTAGTAACATTGGATTCTAAGAAATATGAAATATTTTGTTATTAACCTATTGAGATTTTTCTTATCAAAAAAATAAAAGCGGTAAACCAGGATGTCTGAAAACGATTTATTGAAAGAATACTCCAAGGAAGTGAAGTTATATAACCCAATCAGTGAATAACAGATGAACACCCTAGAATATGAAATTTTAATTTTTTTCTAAATCTTCTGAACTATAAATGTGTTTAGTCCAAATAGTATTTGATTTATAAACAATTTTATCTGGAACAATATTGTTCGGTTAATGCATTGCAATGCTACATGAATATTAGTCTCCTAAATAACCTACTGTGTTATCTTTGATGAAAGTCACTTTTATAGAGCAATGTACCACATGTATTAGACAGTAATATTAATGATTAGCTATTAAACTTTTAAATAAACACATTAGTTTTATTGATACCGTTATCAATTGAATACAACAAAATGCGATTATTTTATTTTAAAAATGTCTGTTCTTAACAGTAAATTAAAAAATGAATAAAGTAGGTTAAATTCCATACAACTGTTTTCGTAAAAAATGTTATGTATTACAATTAAAAAAAAATAGTCCTCTAGTGTACCTTTCAAAAAATGTGGGTCATAACATTTTAATTATTTAGATATATGCGATTGAAAATTGAGGAAAATAGTTTGCCTACCATTACATTAATTTTTTAACTATCTTGTGGCTTAATAAAAATTTGCATAATATGTAATGGTAAATGTTAAATCATTTTTTGACCAAACTATAAAGTTTGTGGTTATGCTTTTAGATAGTTAAAAATAGCTACAGGTTAGTCGTTATTTTTCATCCGTTTTTGTACAATACAGAGTTAAAAAAATTCGTTTTTTGTGTAACTATAACTCCAATACTACGATTTTAGACCATTAGGGTGATACACAATTCAAATTGTTTTCCCAATGAGAATCTAAAAATGTAATTAAATATAGAGCGTCCCATTTATAAAAATATTCTGCATACATACACACAACTGACCAAACTTAAAAAATATTTTTCAATAAAATGCCTTTTACTTACCCACCCATTTTTTATTATCGTTTTTGTAATTTTACTTCATTATTTAGATCTGAAATTTTATGAAACATTCTACTTAACCCTATTTTTTTGTTGTATGATTGAAAGGTAGTAAATTGAAAATTTATTTTCTTTTTAGATAATAATCCAAAATGGTGAAGATGGGAATCAATGGTTTCGGACGTATCGGTCGTCTGGTACTCCGAGCCGCTCTTTCTAAAGGTGTAGAAGTGGTCTCAGTCAACGACCCTTTCCTAGATGTCGACTACATGGTTTATCTCTTCAAATTTGACTCTACTCATGGACGTTACAAGGGATGTGTCAGCAGTGACGGAAAAAATCTTGTTATCAATGGAGCTAAAATTAAGGTCCACAATGAAAGAGACCCCGCTGTAAGTTTATATATTTTATTTGAGAAGTTTACCAAAGGTATAATAATGATTTTAAAGATAACTTTAATAATAAAACTTTATGGCAACAAAACAAAATTGACTTTTCCTCCCTGTTTTAGGGTTGAAAGTGACACTTTTGTGGAGAAAAAAAAACATTTCAAGAGATCCATTTTATTTTATATATCATTGATAATTGTTTAATAAAATTTAAAAAATTAGAAAATATTTAAAAATAAAATTGAGAAAAAGTGCATCCAGCTCTATAGACTCAATAGAAAAAATAATATTTTGATTTACGGACTAGATATCGTCGATAACACTGATATTATAGAAACCGTTTTAAAATTTCAATTTTCAATGAAACATTAGGAATTCAAATTACTGTTTATGAAATTAACAATATACACTGTGTTACATTTCACCAAAAAAAATTATTCTTGATAAAAATCTCTGCATGACTTGTTGATCCATAATCAGATACAATTTTTTTAATACATTGTATGGAATATAGGGAAAACAAAAAGTAATGATTTGGACGGAGAGAAAAATAAGTACAAACTGTAGTGGAGGGCAAAATGTTCATTGGAATTGTGAATAAGTAGCAAAAAATTATGAACAATTGTAGATTATTGATATTCCCAGATAAAAAAAGACAATAAACACTTCAGAAATTGTTAGACACAGCCCCACAAAAAAAAATTGTCTGCGCCAAGAACTACTGTAACTAGGGGTTTTTGGGGTCGCCGAATCCTCGGTCCGTTTGACCTCATCAGGTCAGGGTCGAGGTCATTTGAAGGTCAAATTTAGGAAAACTTCTAAAAAAATCTGAAAAAATTCATACAAAGGTTTTTAGTGCTGCTGAATCCGATTCCGATGTTCGCTTGACCTCATCAGGTCAGGGCCAACGTCATTTCAAGGTCAAATTGAGGAAACCTAGAAAAATCTGGAAGTTTTCCTCAATTTGACCTTCAAATGACCTTGATCCTGACCTGATGAGGTCAAACGGACCTCGGATTCGGGCTGTATAACAATATCTAAAGTGTTGTCTTTTTTTATCTGGGATTATCAATAATCTACAATTGTTCATAATTTTTTGCTACTTATTCACAATTCCAATGAACATTTTGCCCTCCACTACAGTTTGTACGTATTTTTCTCTCCGTCCAAATCATTACCTTTTGTTTTCTCTATATTCCATACAATGTTTAAAAAAAATTGTACCTGATTATAGATCAATAATTTTTTTTGAGAAATGTAAGATAAACTTTTTGTCCATTTGTATAAAACTTTTTGGGACACACTGTATACCAATTAAAAATCGGCAATAACCTAGCTATAAAAGTTGAATCTATATCATATTTAGGAAAACAACATATTTTAAAAAATTGTAATAAACTAAGAGGCAAAAATATAAATATGGTATCGGATCTATGGCAAGAACAAAAGATATTGACAACTTAACTATTGCTAGATCAAAAAATTATAATGCCAGAATCCAAGGTCGATTTTTAGTAATGAATAATGAAAAATACAAATTAAGGGGTGATCAAGATATTAAGGAACACCATTTAATTGCAAAAGAAAAGTCCCATAGTGCACCCCAAACCCCAGCTCCAAACGATGAAAATCAAGATAATATAGGAAATACAGAAATTTTGGAGGAAACAAAAAGTAAAAAATATTGAAAAAAGAATTGGTGCAGATAAAATGTCCATTCTCATTTTTTCTCAACACATTTACTTCCCTCTATTAAAAAACAAAAAACGGACGTGTGGCGATAACAAAATTACACCACTTTTTTTTACATATTTAAAGATCAATTCCGACATCCAGGTGACTAAAAAAATCCGTCACTCTGAACTCTCAATTCTCCGAAAACTGATACTATTTTGAAGATAAATAGAAATACTTGCCCCAATGGGTCATCAGTGGGCTCTCCCTTTTTATTCTATTTGCTAGATATTTAACTATATTATATTTATAAATGTACATTTTGTATTACATGGTAGTGGAAACTAAATCGAATAAACGATTATTATTATTATTTATAGAAAATTCCATGGGGAGAGGATGGTGCTACTTATGTAGTAGAATCTACTGGAGTTTTCACTACTATTGATAAAGCTAAATTGCATTTAGCTGGTGGAGCCAAAAAAGTTGTCATCTCCGCCCCATCTGCTGATGCTCCCATGTATGTGTGTGGTGTCAACCTAGATAGTTACAATCCAGCAGATCCAGTAAGTTTTTATTAACATCATTTAATTGAATTTGATCTTTTAAAATAACCCCCATCCCCGCAGTGTTAATTATAATTACAATTTGTAGGTTATCTCAAATGCTTCCTGCACTACCAATTGTTTGGCTCCTCTCGCCAAAGTCATTCACGACAACTTTGAAATTATCGAAGCTCTTATGACCACTGTACACGCTACCACAGCTACGCAAAAAACTGTAGATGGTCCCTCTGGAAAATTGTGGCGTGACGGTCGTGGTGCCGGACAAAACATCATTCCAGCTGCAACTGGAGCTGCAAAAGCTGTCGGCAAGGTCATCCCTAGTCTTAACGGTAAGTTTATAAATATTATTATTATTAGACCAGGGACGATCATTTTTGTAACAAAAAAAATCTTAGCGGTATGTGAATGGTCGCAAAATTTAGGGTAAATTATAAGTAAATTAAAAAAAATAAATTAGACAAATTGAAAGTTATGGAAGTGGGGTGGGGTGGGGGTAGCTAAATATACAACTTGATGGTTGGATCTTGGTTTTTTACGATTTGTGGCTGAAATATACATCCTATCGAAAAAGTTTAATGTAAAAGTTGTAGGTAATTAAAAAATGCAAAACTTTTCTATTAATCATTTTTCAAACATAACCTCAAAATTATTGAGAACATCATTAAAACCGTATTTTTCGTTTTTAATTTTTATCTCGCAAAAATAATTTTTTTTTATGAAACTTGGTGAAAACGTTCTTCTTTTTGTTTTAAATAAGCAGTAATTTTATATTTATTTTTTGATTTTATACGAATTTAAATTTAAAAAAGCCTAATTTTCAGTTATCATTTTCTTCGTTGAAACCTCGACTTTAAGATGGTATGAAAAAAATATATTTTTCTTATGGAAAAATATCGTTAAAAATGAAGAAAACCAAAAAACGACTTTTTCATAATCGATTTTTCAGTTAATCTAGACAATTTTTTATTTCTTATTGCAAATAAGCATTGAAATTGATGAAAATGATTAATTTTCATGTAGTATAATGTCGGGTGGTTATAATTCGAGTAAACAGTTTGTAAAGGTGACTTAAGAGGCTTATTGTTCGGTATTTCTCTAGTTCTGCAATATCTCCCTTTTTGTGAAGCAGGATTACAATGGAATTATGCCAATTTTTGGGGACTTTACTATTGAATAGACAGAGATTAAAAATATCTTTTATTTTAGCAGCAGATGTTGGCCTCCTATTTTTATTGCGTCTGCAACTATGTTGTCTTCCCCTAGCGCTTTATTATTTTTTGTGTTTTTTAATACTAACTATTTCCTCTATGGTGATATCAGGAAGCTCTTCTGATCCCTGGTTGACAATGCCCCCTTTCGATGTCAGGATTTCGGGTTCAGGATTTTCTTCGTCACTATTCATCATATTAACTTTTGTAAAGGAGTTTATAGAATTCTTCCGGTATATTTAGTATTTCCTTCCTATTGTTTGTAAGTTATCCATCTTTGTCTTTCATTTTGCATATTTCCTTCCATCCATTCGCAAGTTTTCTTTCGAGTACCTTCATGCTTTTGTTATTCTCTAGGGTTCGTTCAATTTCTCTCCTTGTATCTCTTCTTATTGCTTTGGAGATTTGTCTGTTTATTTCCCTTAGCTCTTTCTAACATTAGTTGTCTTGTTTCTTCGATTTTCCTTACGTCCTTTTTGGTTGCTGAGGAATGTTTATCTTGGCTTGCTGATGATGATGATGAGTATAATGTCATTTACATTCAATTAACTGTTAATGGTTTTGAAATTATCTAAAACATTGTTTAAACAATAATAATAAGAAAAAACCTGCTTAATTAACACCCTTTTGAGTCCTCGAAATTCTGAAGTAAATGCTCTGGAAAAAAGGGAATACTTAATTGGAAAGAAGATCGGTATGATCACTGATAAAGTTAAAAAATAGAAATTTGCTAGTGAAATCTTTCGATTGAATATTAGGCTTTTTTTTTTAAATTTAAATTCGTATAAAATTGAAAAATAAATATTTTGCTTTGAAAAAATTACAGCTGATTTAAAACACAAAGAACAACGTTTTCACAAAGTTTCATAAAAAAAAATATTTTTGCGGGAGGTAAAAATTAAAAACGAAAAAAACAAACGGTTTTATCTTTTTTCTCGATATTTTTGAGGTTATGTTGAAAAATAATTAATACAAAAGTTTTACATTTTCGAATTATCCACAACTTTTACATTAAACTTTTTTCAATAGGATGTATATCTCAGCCACAAATCGTAAAAACCAATATCCAACCCTCAAGTTGTATATTTGGCAACCCCACCCAACTTCCGGAACTTTTAATATGTCTAATTTATTTTTTTATTTACTAATAATTTACCCTACATTTAAAATGGGTTTGGCCCTGGTCTATATTATTAATTGATTATTTTTAAATTTTCCCGTGTTTGGAATTTGATTTATTGGATTCGAAATTAAATTCCTATCTAGTTTGCTTCCTTTGTATTTTTCCCTTAAAGGGATATGAAGAAGAGAGTGACATTTTGACCAGAATCAATCAACAATTCAAAAATAGTTTGCCACCCCCAATGCAACTTTGTCTTATTTCGGAAATACAATATTTAGGGCGATTATTAAAACTTCTATTATTTAAAGAATTGAAACGAAATTTAGATTAGGATTTGATTAAAATAATTACTAAAATAACTATATGAATCCGGCTTCTAATTCAACAGTTGTGTTTATGGATACTTAAATCAATTTTCAGGCAAACTTACTGGCATGGCATTCCGTGTACCAGTAGCCAACGTTTCCGTAGTGGACTTGACTGTCCGCTTGGGTAAACCAGCAACCTACGATCAAATCAAAGCTACAATTAAGGCGGCTTCCGAAGGTCCACTTAAAGGTATTTTGGGTTACACCGAGGAAGAAGTTGTATCTTCCGATTTCATCTCCGACGATCACTCTTCCGTCTTTGACGCAGCCGCTGGTATACAGTTGAACGACAAATTCGTCAAACTTATCTCCTGGTACGACAACGAGTACGGTTACTCTAACAGGGTCGTCGACCTCATCCAATACATCTCCACCAAGGATTCTTAGATTGTCGCTAATTGGTCGATAGATGTTTGATGTTAAAAATGCAGGTTAATAGGAAACATTTTCAAATATAATTTCATAAATATCTTTGGTTATTTTGAACTCATATTTGGGAATCGATTTCCTTCGACCTGCTTGCAGAAAAATAAAAGATAATAATACAAATACCAAGTAATTGTGGAGGGCTAGATAGTAGCTCTTTGATGTCAAAAAAATATATTGAATGTACTGTTTGATTTTTTGCGAAAAATTTTTATTTATCTTTAATATTACAATATACATGTTAAAAAAATTGGGTTGTGATTTGTCATCTAATCCTGTTCCTTGTTCCTTTTATTTTTATAAAATCTGTCGTCGTACCATTATGAAAATTGCATAAATAAACGAGAGACTCGATTGTATCAAATTATCGGTTTTTGTTGGTTTAGACTTCGCCCTCTATTTAAATTATCGGTTTTTATTGGTTTAGACTTCGCCCTCTATTCAAATTATCGGTTTTTATTGGTTTAGACTTCGTCCTCTACTCAAATTATCGGTTTTTATTGGTTTAGTTTTAGCGCTGTTCCAATTACCGGAAACTCTTTGTGATATATATTCCGAATAATACCGGACCGGCATTGATCCCGCGGTAACTGAATTTTTAACTAGTAAATGACCAGTAGCGCGCGTAATTGAATTTTTATTGAAAATTTAATTATTCAAGATTGGCTTTTATTATTTAGTTTAAATAAATAACCATTTTTCTCTATATACATAAACTTTGTGTGGCACATAAACGTTTGAGGGCTAAATAAACTCGACGGTAAATAAGCAATCTGTGAATTTACTAGAATTGAAATTGAGATATATTACCAAATTAAAAGCAGTTCCATTTACATTTTCAGGGTATAAATTGTACAATTTGTGTGTGTACCTATAATTTGTTCACATAACTGGCGTTTTAACAACTTTTGAAATTTTTTTGTGTGCTTATTAAATTATAAAATGAATTTGAGCTATGAATAAAAAAATAAATAAATCTTACCTATTTAGGTATTACATTATAAAAAAAGTAATAAAGTAATCTTAAAGAAAATAAGAAAAGTTTGAAAAAGGTGAATGATAAAGAATATCTGAAAATGATTTATTATTCAAGACTATCCATTGGTGAATTTTTCTTTTCACATTTTTATATGCTTTACTTCTAATTTCTTCTGGTAATAGGTCAAATGGTTTTGGACCAATATAGGAGATATGTTTTGGGTGGCTGAGAATCTATTTAGTGGTATTGTCACATATAATCTGTCTTGATAACAATTTTTAAAAATAATTGCAACAAACTTGCACACCTGAAAGTGCAAGAAGCATGCAAGTCGCTGCCTTGCGTTCATCAAGACATTCAACTTAATATACAGGGTGGGGCAAACTTCTGATATCGAAGGATTACATCATTGTCGTAAGAGATAAAACTTTCAAATTTTGTGTGAGCTCCCATATCGTTCGCTGTGCTCAGTATTAATTACTTTTTTTTATCTGTGGATGAAACAGAACTCAAATCAAGCAATATCTCAAAATTTTTAAATAGATCACCCTATAAGTCTTTACAATTTGTTAAATCAATTAATAAGCTGCACAAATGATGTGAAATGAAATCACACAAGCTCCCAAGAACAATGACATTAAAAATGTCCTACACTGCACCAGCGTCTGGACTTCAACAACTACTCCTTGGGCTATATGCCCCACCAGGTATTGAATTACGAAAGTCCAGACGTGGTTTGGTGCCCGACCAAGTCGAACTTCGATTTTGTCATTAAAGGAGCTTGCCATTCTTAGACCGGTTTCGGCATTATTGTGCCTCATCAGTAAGAAGCTCGACATCCTGTCACTAAAGGATGTCTGAAGATGAATTCGACTCTACTCGCTCTTGATAATCGTACTTGCGTTATAGCAAGTGTATCACGAACGAGGAGAGCTATATTTATAATAATATTAACATATATTTTTTTTAACGCTCTTAGTGAGATCTTTTCGATTTTTGAACAAAATATAGTATTTCATTTAAAAAAATGTAAGTTTGTGCTGCCACGAGTTTTTGGAACATCCTATATAATCGAACGTATTTTCAAAATGTGCATGCACTCAGCAACTGTTGTACCAGCTCATACAAAATTTGAAAGTTTTATCTCTTACCACAACGATATAATCCTCAGATGTCAGAAGTTTGCCTCACCCTGTACAAAATTTGTATCCGCAAATTGCCACGTGTTTGTGTGTATGCTTTTAATACTTATCGAAAGAGTAGAAATAAACTAAATACCCAAAAAGATTTTGATTTAACGAAACATTTTTTTTTTCAGATTTCCTTGATTTACATTTTTTTACAAATTACAAAAATCGTTCTAATCAATTTATTTCATAGGAAAACTAACCGGCATGGCGTTTCGAGTTCCCGTACCAAATGTTTCAGTAGTAGACTTAACTGCCCGATTGGGAAAACCGGCTCCTTACAGTAAAATTAAGGAAAAAATTAAAGAAGCAGCGAGCGGAAGTTTTAAAGGCATTTTAAATTACACTGAAGAGGAAGTAGTATCGACAGATTTTAACAGTGATACACATTCGTCCACGTTCGATGCTCTAGCCGGAATTGCACTTAACGATAACTTTGTCAAACTGATTTCATGGTATGATAATGAATTTGGCTACTCCAATAGGGTGGTTGATTTAATTTTATACATATCAACGAAGGATTCTTTCTGTTAAATTTTGTTTAAGTAGAAATTTCTCGTTAAAATTTGTGATGGTATTTTTTTATTAAATAAAAATTTTCAAGTGTTCCAAATGTCTCAAAACTTATTTCATAATACACAGGGGGCGCCTCAATCCTATATGTAGAACTACTCGAGTGTTATTTACGAAAATTCAGATTTATAGGAAAAAAATTCCTGTCGGTATTTTTACAATGTTGGCATTTTTTACTTAGTACTTCAAAGCATAAGATTGTTGTCGGGGATTAGACGGGAATTGTGCTATTCCAACCCTAATCGCCTTAATTGACTAATACCAGCCAAGACAAAAGTGGACTGTATACAAACAAATATTGAAACGCTTGTAACTTCCGTACTAAATGAGCTAGCAAAACCAGCCTGGCTCGAATTGTTCGCTAAAAATATAGTTGCTTAAAATAAAAGATGAAGCAGAGTTTGCCGGCCCGTAGCTCCCTTCCTAATTATCGAATCGAGATTCTGCGGGGCTCAAATCAAAGATTAAAAAAATTCCGAGTGGTGAAAAAAATTCCTACCCCCATCCTTCATGCCAAAACGCGAGCAAAAAATTGCAAAGCCAGATCTACTCCACTAAACGCGTTTTTGAGATAATTAAAAAAATGTTTTTCAACATTCTGTATTTTCAAGAGGAAACCTTTGCAGACCTACGTTCATATGACATTATCTTAAAAATGTCCTACGAATCTCCCCGTCAACTAGAAAATACCCTGTATATCAGGTATTATATTCCTTAAAAAATTATATTGTGAAATAAAAAAACGCATACTCATTTTAAAATTATATTTTAAAAAATAAAAATAAATAATTAGTCAAAAATGTTAACAATTGGACAAATAAACAATTATAAAACGAAAAGATGTAAAAATAGGATATGTCATAAAATCATTTCAACATAAAAATCTAAAAACCTTTGAATGTTTTAAACATCAAATGAGTATTTCCACATATCTGCGAATAAACTATCATTAATTGGTAGGGTCTATTCAGATGCAATATGCAACAGTACTAAACAACACATTGGTGCATACAAATTTTCAACAATGATAAAACAGTCTAAAGAAAACTACACCTGTTTAACTCTGACATTTTAATTACATTTTCTGGGAGTCAAACAGATGTATAACTTTGCATTAAAGTAGTACACTTATTATTGATGAATTGGCACACTACAGTAAGTATAAACATTACATAATAATTTAAGTTAATACAGAGCATTTTTTCCACGGACAATTTAAAGTAATCCAAGGTCTCACAAATACCTTTTCAACATAATTTTTTTAAATATTGAGGGCCAGTCCAAATCTAAACAGGAAATTTCGGTACTTCATTCATCAACCGTTCAAATTTAGGACATTTCAAATTTCAAATGGCTGCCATTTCGACCTTTGAACTGCGCATCTGAAATCTTTTGTCAATATATTATGAAAATCTACCCCCATTAATTTTTTAAGCCGCGATAAAACTACTCAAGATTCGAAAAATATTTTTTATTTGGGTACCATATGCAACCGTACCAAATTTCAAATGATTGATTGGTTAAAAACTGGCCCAGACAAAAAATAATTTATTAATGAACTTCATTTGGAGTTTAGATGATGTGAGGCACCTCCGGGCCTGACAATAGGGGATTTTTTTAATGCCAAAAAAGTTAAATTTTGGCAAACTCCAAAAATAGTAGTTTATGATGCAAGGACGAGAAGTGTTTCAAACCATAAGCCCGAAAAAGAAACAGAAGACAAGTGTCAAACTATTTTGACATTGTAACATAACCTACAAATGTCACTTTTTCGGACAGTTCACCGTCCGAAAAAGGACTAGGACAGAAAATGTCTTCTTGTTATTGTGGATTGTATCGAATTTGACGTTTTTTGACATATTCGAATATAAAAAGGTGATTTTTCACTCTTTAGCCTTTAACAAACTAGCCCTAAATACTTCAACAAACTATTAAAACGAAAAAAAGTTTTGACACCTCAGAGTGAATTCCTACGAGAGAAGAAAAGGAAGCCAAAGAAATTCCGCATCCTTCTTAAAAACGTGTGTATAATGATTTGAACCTTTGAATGCTCTGTACAAAAAATTCAGGGATTAGTACACATGATTAAATAATGTAGATTGATACAGGGCTAGTAATAAATTTTAGTTGCATATTCGACACGGGAATATTCAACCAAAATTTCCAACATACTATACTATAATTCAAAAATTGCAACAATTTTACTAGAGATACATAGTATCAACTTATCAGTGTAAAAAAAATATTAATTACATTAAAAACTACAATCATTCGAAAGCATTTTTTTTAGAACCTTCAATATGAAGTTATTTTCCTAATCTTAATCTAAACGTTTGTTTTATCTTAATACGCTGCTGCAAAAAGAATGAATACCATTAACAAATCACGAGTATCACCAATAGGTATTTTTGCAATATTAAAAAAATTCTTGACAGATGATGTTAGGAATTTGACAGGGGCTGTCACCAGTCAAATATTTTCGTTTTTATTAAGAGTTATTCATTCTACAATATGATTTAACATCAATGTATTGATTATAATTCTGATCTTTGAACTAAATGTGAAAGTATTGGTTTTTTAATAAAGTATAAAATTATTTCACTTTTAGCCAAAGCTTTTAAAATGCAACTTGATAAAGATTAACCTTAAAAATCAGGTACATTCTTAATTTCTTAGATATAACTAAGTAAAAAGAAGCACCTAACCTTATAATGAACATTTTTTCAAGTTTAAACAAAAAAAAATGAAGACTTATCCATTCTATACAATTAATGTATACTGACCTTAAACAGACAACAGTCAATTTCACAATAATATTTAAACACTACGCGAGGCTTGTTTGATAAGTCAGTGGTAGGACCAAGAGATGGCGTTGATATCACAACAGCGATATTGGGCCATTTTGGAGAGAAAAAGTGAGTTTTTTAGGATATAAATGGACCTAGAATTTACAAAAAAAAATAAAATTTGGCTCAATTGAAACGTATGAAGAACAAAAATTTAAAAAAAAATAATTTCTCGTGTCATTTATCGCTGACTTGTCAAACGGGCTTTTGTTCTGTAGCAGTTATTAAATCAATAGCAAAAATATGCATTTTACAATCCCAGAATTACTGAATTTCTATTGCTAGAAAATCATACAATTTGATTCTATTTCCTTTTCCTATTAGTCTATGATATCGGAATATGTATCACAGCTAATGTACACCACGTAAAAATGCTATTTTTCTTATATTTTTAAATTTACCATGTCAATTTGGAGAAAATTAATCAAACATTTTACCTTGTAAATGAAAAAACGTAAAGTAGCCGAAACGCGATAGGCGCGTTGGGGGCACTACTACAAAGCATAGCAAAACGCGCTAGGCGCGTTTTGGGCAGCGAGAGGGTTAAGAGACTTTTGGTATAGTTCTAATTCGCTATAATGCATCAGAAAATTGGTCAAAAAATCAAAAATATTAAAAATCTGCTTCATTGGAAATTATTACAACGAATACAAAGGCAAAGAAAGATCAAATTTATTTAATCTGATAAATATATTAAACAACTTAAGGTGGTAGTGCAGTTCTCTACGTTTAAAAAATCGTGTGGGTAATACATTCCGCAATTTTGATTCTGTTATTAAAGTGAAAATGGCGTTGTACTTGTATATTAAGTATTTCTATATTTTTATTTACACATTTTTTGACGAAACAAGTCACTGACTTATCGTCTGAGATACACTTTATTTAATTACTAGTTTATTCACTTGTACTTTTATATATTGTTCATTTATGATTGAATAGTTATTATTATTACATTCCTCGCGCTGAATACGTGCTCCATCGTAAACAGTTAATACAGTTTGGCAAGAACCACTGTCAAATGGAGTAGTAATTCCATGTTGAGCTGTCTACTTCCTACTGATGAGGCACAACGATGCCAAACCGGTCTAGAAATGACGAGCTCCTTTAATAACAGAATCAACTCCAACACGCGTCAGGACCGATGTAATTCCATACATGTAGGGACAAGTAGGCCAAGGAGTAGTTGTTTTTGGTTCAGATGTGGTGCAAACCGTTTCGATATATTTCGAAATTTCAAAACCTTTTTTTTCCAGAAAAGTTTGATTTGTTTGTTATCATGTCCGACGTGACAATGTACCACATTTAGACCCAAAAATGTTTTTTGAAAGTTTTTTAAATGACGCGTTCTTTGGACTTTTTTCAAATTTTTCCTCCATTTTGTTTTTTTTTTGGCCAGATTGAATTTAAGGAGCTTTTTTTACAGACCGCCCAGTTACGAGATTTTTACTCTAGCTGTGTTAAAAAAAAATCACACAATTTAAACTTGCATTTTTTGGACTTGTGAACTGTACAACCACCTTAAACTTATATTTTATAAACAATCGACAAATTAAATTTTAATATATATTGCATTTTATGAAGGAAATACTCCATGCTCAAAGTGGAGTTTAAGTGTAATAAAGAACCAATAAATAAAACTCGAAGTCGTCTCCACAATATATAATTATTAAGCCCCAAAGTAGGGAAATATCAAAATAACATAGAAATCTTCATCTTCAGTTGAAAAACACAGGAAGTATTAAAAAGGCAGGGAGGCATTTAAAACATTTTTATATTTCAGACAAAACATGACAATTAAATAGTTAAATACTAATTGCATAACCGAACCCATTCAAAATTAATTAATGGCATGTAATAATTAATAATAATGATAGGTAACCACCCAATTATAATTGGAAAAGATTAATTCAAATTAAGATTAAACTAAAGATTAATTTCTCTTTAATTAATTTTGAATGGGTTCGGTTATGCCATTAGTATTTAACTGTTTAATTGTAATGTTTTGTCCCAACCATAAAAAATTTTTCAACGCCTCCATGCCTTTTTAAGATTTCCTGTGTTTTTCAACTGATGATGAACATTTCTATGTTCGAAAACATGTTCTTTTTTTTATATTTCCCTTCTTTGGGGCTTAACAATTATACGTTGTGAGTTTTATTTATTGGTTTTTTATTAACTGTCACACAATGCAGCAGTTCTCTATGCCTTCGTATTAAAAAAGTACGATGGACTCATATAACTTTAAACACTAGATACTAAATAACAAAATCTAAAATGTCTAAATGTTTTCTTTTTAAAATGTCGCAAATGTGCTACCATCTACGAATTCCCAAATTGTATTGGGGGTTGCGAAACTCACTTCTAAGCTTCATTTATCAGTTTTACTGATAGATGGTAGCACATTTGCGAATTTTAATTTATAGCGGATAAAGCTATTGACTTATGCTTGTTTGGAATTTGATTTGTTGAATTCTAAAGCCTAACTGAAGAAACCTAAAGGCGGAAAGACGGTCTTAGGATGTCGAATCGTAACAATTGCATTAAGAATATTTTTATGGAGCGAGGAATCAATAATAATAATAATAAAAACCATAAAAGAATAATCCATAATTATTATACTTAATAAAAAAGTGATATTTGTAAAATATAAATAAAATACGTTGAAATAACGCGCGAGTAAATTTATAATACCATAAAAATTCTTTTTTCAGTCCATTAAAAAGTTTGATCGAAACTTTGAATTTCTCGCCCCATTTCCGATTCGGCAAAATTAGGCTTGAAAAAGCTTTACATTTGACTCAGTCGCGATCTATTCTCTAAAATATATAATAACTTAAAAATTGCGACTTAAGGTTTATTTTCCCGTTACTTTTAATGTCATGACAGTGAATGTCCCGACATTTTATTTCATAAAAACTGAAAAAGTCACAATGTAATGTCGTAACTGTCGTCACATTTTTTGAAGCACAAAAAACACAAAAGCAACATTACTCCTAACGTCATGACATAAAAAGTCACGACTTTATGTCACGTGGAAACGAACCTTTAGAAAAAGGGTAAAAAAGGAAAATATGTAAAAATATTAGAAATTCCTCTTAAAAGGGCAAATTACATCTGAACTTAGAATTTCCTTATATTTTTTATAAGATTTAAAAAACCCTTTTGACATATTTTCGACTTTTAAGTCATTCATTTCTTACTCATTAGTTGGAAAAGTATCGTAATTGCCAATTTAAACTCACTTCTCAATTTTAAAATTTCTCGGTATCAGTTATCTTTTATGTTTTTGGAAACATTGATAATATTGCTGCACAAATTTTCTGAGGGTTCGTCTCTTCAGGGTACATTTGCATCGCTTGCGTTACTTGCTCTTCGGGAAAAATTGCCGCCAAATGGTAGTGCAATTTTCTCCGTGTATCCTCGTGGACGGTAGAACTAGTCAAATGATGGGAGCTGCCTTGCGACCAACCAGGCGGCCACACATTCAGTTGGGTGTCCGAACAACTGGATATTCTTTGCATATGCCTGAAAGAAGAAATCAGTTTTGTAACAAAAAAAAATCTTAGCAGTATGTGGATGGTCGGAAAATTTAGGGTAAATTATAAATAAATTAGACAAATTAAAAGTTCCGGAAGTGACAGATACCAAAGAGTACTAGTAAATAAGCAAGTTTCCAACAAAGCTCATATTAAATGCGGTGTTCCACAAGGATCTGTTTTGGGACCATTGCTTTTTCTTATTTACTTCAATGATTTAGCAAGTATTAATATTAGTGGAGCATTCACAATTTTTGTTGATGATACAACAATTTTGTGGAAATCTAAAAATGAACAAGATCTAACGGAAATTATTAACGCAGATATAAATGAAGTTAAAAACTGGTGTGATGCAAATTATTTAACTTTTAATAGTAACAAAACAAGTATCATAACTTGTAAATGTAATTTAAATGATAATCAATAATAATAAACGCACTTTATTGGTCGTAAAAAAATTACACAACCAAAAGTCCATCGACCGAAGTCCTGCAGCCTTTACAATTACTACATTGTCACTGAAACTTTGCTACTACAGGGATTATACAAAAGAAGAACTTGCTGTATTTACAAAAAAAACATTATTATAATGTTCCAAATATATTAAATAGTCTTATTTTATTGTTCATTGGCCAAACTTGTGAGAATTTCTTTTGGGTGTATTTGAGTATATTTCTGGGGGGTCTTTGACGTTGAATAATAAACAGTTGAAGAATTTGTTGGTTGTGGGGCTTTTTCGTAAATTCCTTAGCTAGTTTCATCCTTCTCAGATGCAATGGTTCCATCTTCGTCTTATTGTAAAGGTATATATTTGATGGATGGTGAAGTGGATTATTTGGATGTCTTATTTTTGTCAAGATTCTTAGAGAGGAGGTTTCAGCAACTTGAAGATTTTTTAGAGCGTTGTTTCTACAGTTTAAAAATCTTGTGTAGCAGTATTCCAAAACCGGTCTGCATATAGATTGATAAATTTTTGTTGCTGTCATGCCTTCATTCTTATAAGTAAGAGATCGAAATAATTTTGCTCTAGCTTTCACTCTAGTCTTCAGTTTTTGGGTGCATTCATTAAAATTTAGCTTCAAGTCCAGAAGTAGTCCAACGTAAGTTATAGTAGAAGAAGGATAAGCTGATAGGAAATAGTTAATGTAGGTGAATTTACGGAGAGGGAATTGTTGAAAATAATGAATTGACATTTTGACGGATTAACAGTTAGCCTCCACCTGTTAAACCAATTTTCAGCTTCACGTGTTTGATCTTGTAATGATACGATGGTGCTATTTAGACAGGAGTTGTGGGAAATAAGGGCTGTGTCATCAGCATACTGGAGTGTATAGTTAGAAAGATTAGAGTTTGCCACTACAGGTAAGAAATTGTAACAGAAAATGTATAAAAGCGGTGATATTGAGGATCCTTGAGGCATAAGAATAATTTGAACCATTTATCATAATTGTAATAAATCTAAATTGTTAAGTTTGTACTATTTCCTGTTAAAATTTAATACACAGTTCAAGAAAGTGTTGAGTGTTTTCTAAACCACCTTCGTCAATAACAGGGACATCTATAGGGTGTCTTCTTCAAAGAGATATACAGTCCACTGAACAAATTGCTCGTTTTAAGTCCAATGTAACTTAAACGAGAACAGGGACATCTATAGTGTGTCTTCTTCAAAGTCTGGGTTGCCAATATACAGAGTGTCTGTCCAAACCCAGAACAGTCTTCAAAAAAATTTATCGAAATGATTTTTCTCTTAAACAACACCCCGTATATCAAAATTTTAAAAATTAGGTTGCATATTCGAAGAGAACGGATAAAGTTTAACGGGAATACAAAGTTTTTGAGACTGCACACTTCATTCTACTGGTAAAATTTTAAAAGCAAACTTAAGAATTGCGAATTATTATGGAATTCGATTGTTTAAACAATGTTTTCGGTAATTTCAAAACGATTAATAGTTAATTAAATATATTACACGAAAATTAACCTTTTTCATCAATTTCAATGCTTATTTGCAATAAGATTAACTGAAAAATCGATTATGAAAAAGTCGTTCTTTGGTTTTTTTCATTTTTAACGATATTTTTCTATATGAATGATATATTTTTTTCATACAATTTTAAAGTCGAGGTTTCAACGAAGAAACAGCACTGATAAAGTTAAAAAATTGAAAATTTGTTAGTGAACTTTTTCGATTGAAAATTAGGCTTTTTTTTTTTAATTTAAATTCGTATACATATAATCGAAAAATAAATATTGCTTTGAAAAAATTACAGCTTATTTAAAACACAAGAACGTTTTCACAGAGTTTCATAAAAAAAACGAAAAAACAGTTTTTATCGTTTTTCTCGACAATTTTGCGGTTATGTTGAAAAATAATTAATACAAGTTTTAGATTTTTGAATTATCTACAACTTTTACATTAAACTTTTTTCGATAGGATGTATATTTCAGCCACAAATCGTAAAAAACCAATATCCAACCCACAAGTTGTATATTTAGCCCCCACCCAACTTCCGGAAATTTTAATTTGTCTAATTTATTTTTTTCTAATTGACCCTAAATTTTCTGACCATCCACATACTGCTAAGAATTAAAAATATAACTTACAGATCTGACTAAAAATGCAAAACCTACCAAAAAACTGGATATAAAACACTGTCAGATCTTACCTGTGCTGAAGATGCTGTTGCGGAGGCCACGGTCTATAAGAATCCGGAGCAGAAGCGATTCTGGTTACGTGTTGATGCACCTCCCACCCCGGAGGTGGATTCATGTACGGTGGAGTCGCTGGGGCTGTCGTTATCGCCATCTGTCCAGCACCTGGTTGTCCGTGTCCTGCATATCTCACGCCTAACCGTGGATCTGCGCCGCCTGGATTGAGGGTCAACTGACGTTGGAGTTTCTTGTGCAAATTCTCCTGCAGAGGTGACTGTTGTATATAGGAAGTACCTACATTATCTACACTACGACTTTTCGATACGATGGCGTGTTGGGGTTCCTTTGGAGGTGGAACGTTCGAACGCGTTCGACCCAGAGGAGTCTTTCGAATGTCGCCCTCTCTCGCCTGTAACGATAATAAAATGTATTTACGAAAAAACCAAACTGGAAAAATAAGAAATACGATACACAGATAATAAATAAATGAATAACCAGAAAAACAAGAACCAGTAAGGAGAAAACAAGAGGAAGGAGACCGAGGAGGAGAAAACAAGAGGAAGGAGACCTGGAGGAGAAAACAAGAGGAAGGAGACCGAGGAATAGCTGGCAGGGAGGAGTAAAAAAGCACTAGAAAGAAGAAATGGGACGGAGTAGGAAATATGCTTCAAAACAGAAAGGAATGGAGAAAGATTTTAAAGACCCCAGTAAAAGAGATTGTAGTACCAAATGGTTTGAGAGGAAAGAGGGAAGGAAGCAATAACAGTTTCTAAAGATTTTCATAAACTCACCTGAAGATGTCTTTGTGCATGCTCTGATAACCTCTCTGTAACGCTCTTGTGGGGCAAAGGTCCTCTTTCTGGATGGTGATATTTGCATTTATTTCCATAGGTACATTTCTTTGCGTACGGACAAGGCGGCGGAGGATCTCCTTTCTTTGGTTGATATTTGAGGAAATTGTCCAATGTAGGACCAGATCGACCCAATGGATCATCGGGAGGCATAAAATGATCATTGACGAAAGAGTACATAAGTATTCGTTCTTCTACTACCTTACGGAATTCCGCATTTTCCTGACAGAGGTCACGGTAGTTGTCGTTGCTGACAACTATGCCATCTGTCTGGGCTGCTAATTTTAAAATGTACCTAAAAAACGCAGGAATTAAAAACAGTTGTATATACAGATGTGGCAAAATTTTAACGGAACATAGGATTTTCAGTGTGTTTTGGACGAGAGCACAAAATATAAGAAATCTGCGCGACGGCGTATCAACATTTTTAAAATCAACTTACCTATCGTCATAACAGACCATCCTTTTACCACCGACTAGTCTCGAAGGCGTAAACACTAACAGTCTCTCTTTTTCTAGTTCAGCTAATATATCTTGATCGCGAATTAGATTATCCGGTCGTGGCGACTCTTTACGCCATTTTGGAACAAACACCGTAATATCTTTGTGTCCCCTAGTTTTGAACCAATCGACGCAAATTCTGATGCCTCGACAGGAGAACATTTCTTTATTGCCGTGGCTGGAAGAGAAGACAAATTATTATAATTGGCGAAATATCCACCAAATAATTTTGATTGATTTTGAAGAAGTTCAAATTAAATTTAAAAATGGTGAATGATATAGTCGACACGGACTTCGGTTAGAATGCGCAATGAATATGTTGTTCCTTCAGATATAGAAGAAGCAATTTTGGAACTGCAGTCCCAGATATAACGATCATACGTTACTGCTTTACAGATGTGATGTTAAAAATTATTATTGTTCTTTTTGCTTCTGAATTTATAATTGTTTTGTGCACATTATGTTTTTTTTTCTCCTGTTTGCTTCTAAATTTCCTTAATAAAGGGAACTGTAAGAGGTCGCGACCTATTACAAATTTGTGGAAACTTGTAAAGTAAAATGTGATGTGGAGAGAAAGTAGAGGAATTCCTCGACTTCCTAGAGCATAATTTTATAATAGAACGTAGTAAATGGTTGAAAGAGTAAATAGTGAAAACATTGTACTTCAAAAAGTATATACAATGGGAGTAATTAAAGTAGTACTCTGGATACCACAATAGTATACCCCCAATTATAATAAGGAATAAAATATAAGAATATCAAAAAAATGTGTGCTCTTTTATTTGATTACTGCAGTATTTATATTTGGCAACACCGCGTAAAAGCAAAAGAGACAGAAGTGTGCTTTCAGTAACTGTTTCACACAAAAACCTCTCGCGCTGGTCACAATCAAATGTGCTGTCAAATGCACTATTATGCGTATGGTTTTGACATTAGGTTATAAATAACTCAAGCACTCCGAAAATTAGACATTGGGGCGACACCACATTTAAAATAAGTATTCAGGTTACAAAACATTAATGATAAAATGTGTTTATTTAACTGGGGAAAGAATTATCGGTTCGGAAAACTATTTAGCTGGTATCTTCTTGTTCAGCTCAGGGAAATCATGTTTTGGTAATTCACATTAGGGTTCTGGCTGGAACATTAGCCACGTAAAAACGCTACTAGAGATGTGACACTAGAGTTGGGCGAAAAATAACGGTATCACAAATTCGCGCGCGTCATAACCTCTTTGACGGCGTTGCCAGATGTAATTAACATAGTACATAAACCGAGAGTACTACCTTAAATTGTTTTTGTTCTAGTTTACTTACCTCATAGCTACATTACTACCATCTATCACAATGGGGCGTAAAGATTGGGCCCCCTCGATGGCCTCCAGATGGAAAGACGTCATATCCAGTGTACTTTCTGAAGGACTGCTATCGCAAGAACTACCTCTTTGGGCTCCTAATTTTATCAGCTCCGCCAGGAGCTCGTTTTGTGTTGGCGAGGGACCCAATTTTTGCAGTGCGGCTTGTACGAGTTTTTCGGTATAGCCCAGTTTAAGAGCAAACTCTACCCTAAAATCAAAATGACTTATTAATGAAAAAATATACATAAATTCAGTTTATTTGAGAGTCTCTGACGATAAGAATATAAATATATATAAATTAATATCCATTAAACAAGAAATTAAATCCTCTGGTTAAATTTGAAATTTTAATACAAAAGTTTTAAATGATAATAACTGACTTTATATATGTAATTTTCGGAAAGACGTCATTGATAAATGTAAAACAAATATAGTATTCTTAAACAGACAGATAGTAAAAATGTTTAAATGGATTTTGTGTACTAATATGAAAATGGAAGTGAATACAGGGTGGTTCATAACTATTGGGACATAGGCTGAGGGCAAGTTATTGGGACCAAAATATTGTGATAGGACCCGTTTTCGAGAAAAACGCGATTGAACTGATCTGAGAAGGAGATTTCAAACAACAGACAATAAAAAAACTTTTGACATAAGGCTTCTATTTCAACGGTTTATAAAGCAGAATTAAAAATAATTTAACATAAAAAGAGCAAACTTAAATTAAATGTTCTATGTGGCCTCCTCCGACCTCTATGCCTTTTCTAATTCTTGTAATAAAGAATATCAAAGAAAACATTATAAAATTACCTGTTCAATTGCGGTTTTCTCGAAAACGGGTGAAATTATCGTGTATAAACAAGAGTACTAATATTATGTAGAAATGATGTTTAAGTCATATTTTCTAATCAAAATCACTAAAAAGTTTCGTCAAAAAAAGATACCACTTAATTTCATCATCAGGAATCATTCACGTAGCGCCCCCTATAAAAAAAATGTGAAATAATACATAACATAATATTCCTTATCCAAAGTTATGGCTCTGTGCCGATTTTGATAACAATTGATAAATATACAGGGACATTATCAGAAAAAAACGAAAAAAATTTCAATTTTAACGCCCTGTATCTTATTCCACAGCAATATTTTATTAAGGTATATTTGGTCCTATATCGCAATATTTTGGTCCCAATAACTTGCCCTTAGCCTCTGTCCCAATGGTTATGAACCACCCTGTATATAGACTTTTTTATTCAAATTTTTATAATCTGAAAAGTTTGTATTACGGATTTTTGTAGGAAAGTTCACCAAGCCAAAGCAAAAATATCATATGAACCACAGGGTCGGTTTTAAGAGCGGTCGCCTTTTGCAAATATCATAAATATACTTTTTATTATTTGTTTTTAATTGGTGTAATATGTATAAAATTAGAGTGTAGCCCCGACACTTCCAAGACAAAATTATTCTGAGAATATGTTTCCTGAGACAAAAAACGACAGAATTTGAACTATTATTTTTGAACAAATTATGACATATTTACCAGAAAGTTGTCAAAACTATCTTCCGATCTACCTGAAGAAGCCGAACGGCGCAAGCCGGTTTTAGGATATCAAATTATTTAAATATTTAACTGAATTGTCAGAGAAAAAATAAAAACAGTCTGTTTAAAAATCAGGGAATAGCTCGGGATGTTATTCAATAGATATTATTAAATTATTTTATTTTTTTATTCACAATATTATCCCAACCAGTCTCCAAATTCAAATCGGAGTGTGTATAAAATACTTATCGTTAATCAATAGACAAATAACTGACCTCTTACGGTGTTTATAGACGTCAATGATAATGAGAAATTTCACAATTTTGTTAGATCCGTTTGTGTAATGTCTTAGATTATCTGTTAATTCTCTGACCTTTGCATTTCCATTGCTAATAAACACAGTACCATTAGATTTTAACGCTTATAATTGTAGGAACACATTATAAATATTCATACTTGTTCCGTAGTGAATGAAGCTATTTTGCAAGTTATATTAACATTTTTTCTTCATTAACGAGTAAATATATTGGTGCCAACATTTCAAATGGATTTAATTGAAAGCAATAATATTAAAATACGAAAAATATGAACTAGATTGGAGAATTTCAATAGGCTTTTGATTGTTAGAGTACCAAAAGTCGTAACCTAGCCTTTCGTCTCTCTCTGTTTCTATTTTAGGGGGTGGAATGTTCCAGAAATTAATTCGCTCTAACGAATCAGGTAACTGTTTAACACTTGAATTGTTTCGCGCCTATTTAAAAGAATTTGGAGCTCAAACAATAGTTCGCTGTCTCTTTCTCACTTTCTTACCGGATCTCTCACTCTGACACGGTAAATATAAATGATTTGAATACGTTTTTTGATAGTTTTGAGATTTTAATTTCGCAGCTTTAAAATTCCATGGAAATTTTTACATATTTTTTGTCTAAGAAATTTAGGTTTATACCTGGCTGTATATCCAGCAGATATTTCTGGCGTAGACTGGACATATTCGGCGTATTCGGCAGCGAGGGTGTCGCTGGTCGTTCGAGAGACATCCTGATGCCTGGCCGGTACAGAAGATGGAGTATCAGCTTCGTAGTCCGAATCATAACTCGAATCTTCTCCAGCCACTGCTCCCGCGCATCCCTCGACGCAGATCTCATCTACATATTTCTGGAAAAAAAAAATAATAATCAGAAAAAACAATCGAACATAAGTTTGTTTCATTTTTGATCTTTATGTTTCATCAGATCTTTCTCAAACGTTACTCAAATAGAAGGGCTTTAAGTCAAAGGGATATTTCACCTCTCAAAATACACTCAAATAGGGGATCCACATGATTCACATTTATAAATTAATTTTCGTGCGTTCAGTAGGCTATAAAATAGGGATAATAAGCTGCAATAATTATAGTAGCAAACTTCTTACTCTTCTTAATTTTTCTTAATTCAAAAATTAATTATAAATTTCTAAATATAGTTTAACACAATCCACATTAATTTTTACGGTTTTCTCTTTCAACATCCTGAAGAAGCACCATTTAATTTCACAGTCAACAAGAGAATTTAAAAAGTAACATTGGCATTAATTATTAAGTAAAAGAGAAAGTAAGAGTAATTGATAATAGGTATCTTCTAAATAGAAAGTGAAATTAAATAAAATATGGTAAACATTACTATAGTTGAATCTTTAACGAATCAGAGCTAGTGTTCTTTTTTATAATATTACAGCAAAAAAAGAAAAGACAATAATGAAACGTATTCATGGAGGAACTTTTGACTGGATTTCAAAAAATTGCCCTTGTGACTATTTTTATTTCATTTATATTGATCCAAAAACTTGGGTTTAATGCTTATTAGCACTTAAGGCAATTTAGATTTAAAACAGTTTTATCAAAGTACCAAAAAAATTGAAAAAAAAATTTTTGTACACATAGAAAAATAGATTGATGATTATTTAACAGATGTAATACTTAGAAAGCATTAAATAACATTATTGATTTAAATATTACATACATACTAGTAAGCAGATGTACAATAGATATCTATTTGCTATCTTTCATTTATTTATTTATAGCCCCTGTGCATATGAGCATGGACAAATAAATCAATATATCTAAATTTATTTCATGAATGGATATGATATTCAGCACAGCATTCTACCTTTTAATTTGATTAGTGATTCGGAAATAAAAGTGGTTTGCAGATAAAGAATCTTTTTTTAAATTCACCCACAAATGCTGTTGAAATTATTGATGTAGATGCATTTGTTTATTCGTAGTAGTTGTAAGTGGACTGTACTTTTTTCTATAAATTTATTTAAATAACGAAAACAAATCTGGGACAGCTTACAAACAATTTCTTCTTAAACATTTACGTCATATTATTTGTTAAAAACATTGTTAAACTTTTAACACACATTTATCATTCCAATGATGGTGTTGTGTGGTTTTTCTGATGGTGTTGTGTGGTTTTTCTTGATGGTGTTGTGTGGTTTTTCTTGATGGTGTTGTGTGGTTTTTTTTGATGGTGTTGTGTGGTTTTTCTTGATGGTGTTGTGTGGTTTTTCTGGGTTTTCCCACAACTGTAAAGCAAATGCGCCATCAAGCATCAGTAAGTCGCCCCAGAGCGCCACGGCAAATAATAATAATAGCCGTCCCTCCCCCGCACAAGCTGCAGAGCTTCTGGGGTTCACTCGTAAGGGAGTGAATTGCAGGGCGTATATTATTATTATTATTATTATTAAATACGAAAAAACTATTTTTATACTATAGTTGGCAATCTGAGGCCTTCAAGGAAGCGTTTTAAAGATGCTCTATACAACTCGCGAACATCCTCCTAAAAAACATAAAATCCTATGTAAAATGACCTGCCGGATTCGAATTTTTTGTTCACCCTTTGATCCGGAATTGCCAAATGTGTCAAAACATGACATTTAATATAATAATAATATTTATTGCAAACTAGTGCTTAACTTTGTTAATTGGTGTCCGATCGTTATGAATTTTGGATATCATATTTTTCAGTACTTTCTGACCTAGTTTCATAACAATAAAAAATATAGGACGTCTCATAAAAGCTACGTATTTTTTTTTCGCTAGATGACACAAAATATCGTCATTTTGCAGAGTAAAATGGTGAGTCGAGAAAACTTTTTTATCTTTAGAGATAGTTAACTAGTATAACCGAGAAAAATGTTGCCAATAGAGCAATGAAACTTTTTTACTTTAACTTTTTCTTCATACGACGTTTAGTTTGGGTTGTGTACTTTTTTAAATCGGCGCGTCGCATCTCTTGGCTTTACCACTGTGGATGCGAATAAAGCGATCAGTTTTTCCGTTTTTCAGGTAATAATAAATTTGTTTTTAAATAGGACACATCAAACTTAAGTTTAAGAGGAAATTCCTTTAAACACTGACAATAAATAAATGGTATTCTTGAAAATTCAAGAATAATTTACTAGAAATTCCTTGTTTATTTATTCTGTTGTTAATCAATTCAAACGATTTATTGTCTGGATGACGCACGTAAAAATATTTTCTGTCTAGATCTTTCTAAATGAAATACGCAATTTAAATCAATTCTACGGCCATAATGGACAATATATTTCCATAAAATTGATCGAAAGCGCCAATATTAACATAAATATATTAATAAACCGAAAAAAAGAGTTAGCAAAAAAAACTACGACAAGAACCATCAGTATAATCCATACATAATTAACATAAGAATTAATTATAATCCGGATTTATTTATACAGGGTTAGTGTATTCTTCGAATTTGAAACATTTTTGTTTTCTTCGAGAGGTATTTCCTTTAAAAAATTACTGCAACTCTTATATTGTTCCAGATTTGTATCTTCAAATAGTTTGTATAGATAGAAAAAATAATCAAATTAAAAGCCTCATCTCCAGGTCAAGGATTAATTGATGAACCACCATGTATAATCGGTTATTTGACATTCGTATGTATATGTACAGTCAATATACCTATAAAAAGAATGTTAACAATAAAGGAGAGGTCGCCAAAAATTACAGTCCGATTTAACCTTCAAGGTGATATGACTTTCCGGATGTTGAAAAAAAAATCATTAATTTCTAAAATTATATAAATAATAAACAGTGAATCTTCACATGGTTACCAGGCGGTGTTTGTTATACTTTATAAATAATAGTAGGACTCAGAATTTAAATAATTTTCAAGATTTGTACAATATTATTTAATACAAGTTATAATTTCATTTGGAATTTATATAAAAAAAATGTCCCCTTCTGATCCAGGGAGAATAAAATCCAAATCAAAGAGCTCCAAAAAATTGGGCACGTCCCCTTATGGCCTAGGGTGATTAAATTCTAAAGGCAAAGGAGCTCCAAAAATTGGGCATGTCCCCTTATGACCTTGGGAGATTAAAATCGAGAATCAAAGCGCTAATAAAATTGGGCATGTTCCCGTATGTCCTAGGGAGATTAAAATCCAGAGCCAAAAACCTCCAAAAGATTGGGCATGTCCCCTTAAGGCATAGCGAAATTAAATTCTAATGGCAAAGAAGCTCCAAAAATTGGGCATGTCCCCTTATGATCTTGGGAGATTAAAATCGAGAGTCACAGATCTCCAAAAAATTGGGCACGTCCCCTTAAGACCTAGGGAGATTAAAATCCAGAGCCAAAGACCTCCAAAAAATTGGGCATGTCCCCTTATGGCCTAGGGAGAATAAATTCTAAAGGCAAAGAAGCTCCAAAAATTGGGCATGCCCCCTTATGACCATGGGAGATTAAAATCCAGAATCAAAGTGCTAAAAAATTGGGCATGTTCCCGTATGACCTAGGGAGATTAAAATCCAGAGTCAAAGAGCTCCAACAATTGGGCACGTCCCATTACGGCCTAGCGAGATTAAATTCTAAAAGCAAAGAAGGTCCAAAAATTGGGAATGCCCCTTTATGAACTAGGGAGATTAAAATCCAGATTCAAAAAAGTTCAAAAAAAATGGACATGTCCCCTTATGACCTAGAGAGATTAAAATCCAGGGTCAAAGAGCTCCAAAAAATTGGGCACATCCCCTTATGACCTAGGGAGATTAAATTCTAAAGACAAAGAAGCTCCAAAAATTATGACCATGGGAGATTAGAATCCCGAGTCAAAGAGTTAAAAAACTGGAGCGTGTTCCCGCATAACCTTGGGAGATTAAAATCCAGAGTCAAAGAGCTCCAAAAATTGGGCACGGCCCCTTATGACCTAGGGAGATAAAATTTTAAAGGCAAAGAGCTTCAAAAATTGGGCAAGCCAGCTTATGACCATGGGAGATTAGAATCCAGAGTCAAAGAGCTCAAGAAATTGGGCATGTCACCTTATGACCTAGAGAGATTAAAAGCCAGAGTGAAAGGTTATCCAGAAGCCAGAAAGAAGGAGAAAATTCCAAAGGCTGGCACAAGTAGGGAAGAGGAATCACCTAGAGGATGAAATCCTGGAAAGATGAAGAATCTTCTGAAAGCGGAGTTAGCAAGATACAATGCAATTTCCATAGAAATGGTATAAAAAGTACCTGGAAGATCAGGATTCTTTAAACAAACTTCCAGTATGTTAAGGCGTCTATCGATAACTTGAGAATTTGCGTAATATTATGAAAATTTAAAAGTAAAATGTTTTGTTTTGATTGGAAAACCCGTTCAGTAATGTTGTTTGACCTGTAAACAAAAAGTAATAAAAATGCAGGACGAAATAATGCGTTTTATATTTCAAAATTCTAAGAATCGAGTTAATGAATCTTTAAAAATTCTAATTTTCTGCATAGCTTATGAAGATTTGTTAAAAACATTTCTTGGAATTGATTATAATAGAAAAACCCCGTACAAGCCATAATAATATAGATTGATTAATTATTTAATTGATGCCTAATATAAATTTCGAACCAAAAAAGAATTTTTTACACTTTAGAATAAAATTAATTTATTTATTTTGGCACATAAAGAGCGTACATTTAAAAATACAGAAACGTTTTCTTTTGAGGCTTTCTCCAATCATTTTAGGCGGAATTACCCCCATCTCGTTGACAGCAAAATTATATTTTTTTGCCTTCTCGAATCTGATGAAATAATACAGTAAAAAAAAATATAAACTTCATTTATATTATTGACATATTCCAATCTTTTTACAATTTAAAATGATAATTTATTACAGCTTCGAATACCTTGTAATTAAATGATATGTAAGGTTAAATGGTGGGCCGGTATGTTGGTATAAAAATATATTTGCTCATTACCGACGAGGTCCAGTGTCCTTTTAATCCTTTTTTTTTTCTGTTAATAGTTCCGGGATCTTTCTATATTGGTCAAACGCGAAAGAAATTATCCGATATTACTAAAGGTCAAAGTCTTTGACAACTGGGCTAAGTAGGTAATGTATAAGATCTAGAGCACCGAATGTTAGGATATTGTAGAAAAATAAATCGTTGTCAAATTTTACGAGTAAATTAATCAAAAAGCAAAGTCGAACTTACAACTAATTTCCCAATGAATCAATCTGTATTTAAATATAACCCCTTAACTTCAAGTTCAAGTAAATACTACCTAATTCAATGCCATCGTCTGGCATTAAAGAAATCCACGGCCTACGTTGCGGTAGATAGCAGGAATTTCCCAAACAAAATTATTCTCATGAAATTTCTACTTTCCACTGAAACAATTAATTGATTGTGTAACGATAACGACCAGGTGCTACGGAATGTCATGATATGGCTTTCCCCGACATTGTTATCGAGTTCTTGAACTTCAATTAATAAATCACAGTAATCTTTGAAACTACTACATGTCGTTAATATTATTCAAACAAATTGTTAACCAGTATATAATTATGTAGAGTGAGGAAAACCCAGTTAGAATGGCATATCGTTATACCAAATTCGATTCTAAGAATTCGTTTTGGAAAAAACTATGTTAAATCTTATCATCTAAATGGGCAATTAAAAATTGGGAGGTAGGGGCAAATTTCCTAAACTGAGAGACTCTAGCAGGTTCGGATTACCCAAACATAAAAAACTAGGAGTTTTTTGAAATTTCTCGAAATCAAAAGCCACATGGCTAGAGAAAAACCATAAATTTGGTTCTCTTTCAATGAATACACTGCAAATACTATGAAAATCTATTTACGTAAAGACTAAAAAAAGTCATCAGATGGTGGGGTACAATATTTTAAGGGGTACACGGTTTTGAATTGGGATAAAAAGACACAGAAGAAACGGGAATAAGTTTTTTTTTCATTTTATTGAGAGTTCCTTCGACTAGACGCTACATTATTTTTTTCGAGGCGCCCCGTTCCTTGCGCATGTGCACATCTCCCCATGTCTCAGAACACGATGAAAAACTTCTATGTCTTCCCAGAATGTCCCAGAACAAAAAATCAAACTGATAATTAAAGTAGAAAGGATGAATTAATACATGGACACATGGAAGTCGCGAAAAAATGTATATCGGTTTTTCCATACGTCAATTTATAGCCGGTGATGTTGTGCCCAAAACCCGACAAGAGGTTTTCTGGAATAGGTCAAAAACTCTACCGTAATGATGCACACAAGGTTTAAAAAACGATTCTAAGAAAAACACGATTGAAGGTTGGGTAAGGTCAGATCAAACAGCTGCAGGTTCTTGAAACCATTCTATCAGGAATTTCAAGAAAAATATTCTACAGGGGCATTCTCAAGACATACAAAAAAATTGATTTTTTCAAAAATTTTATGCCAGTATCTCCTTTCACAATTTAATATCCATTTAATTTTATCGATAATTGAAACTGAACCATGAAAATACGCCTTAAGTTGAATGTAACGTTAAAAATTTCCATATGAAGCAAATTCAGCCTAAGGTGCCGCAACACGAATAGGTCAAGTCACGATATACAAAATATTTGAACTCGATACCGGATATATGTTCACCATACTTTTGCATATTCGTAAAAAAATAATTCTCAGAATCAAATTAAGATAATAATGTCTTGTTTTTTTATTTTTAATAACTATTTTTAAAACTCGTCAATTTTTTCTTTCAGAGATTTCGTAGAAACACAAACTATTGTGTTATTGGTTTATCCATTTTCAATTGCAGAAATATAAAAGCAAAATTCCCAGATGTGCCGACAAGTTGGTTTGATCGGCATTGGCGGCTTGTATAAAGCGGGATCATTTATCACCAAAATTGGTAGAGAAGTATGTTTGAAGATAGTAGATAATAATTTGTATATAAAATCATGTTTGACCATACCAATGTTGGTGAAATTTAGTTAAGGCGTTATTGAGTATTTCCAAGAAAGAACAAAATAATTTCAACTTTGACAGCACATTTTACCAAAGAAAGTCTTCCACTAACAACATATAACAGAAGTTATATTTGGTCCAGACGTGGTGCAACCATTTTATATAACTTCTGTTATATGTTGTTAGTGGAAGACTGAGAAAATTAATTTTGAATTTTTTTAAATCCACTTTCGAGTAAGGATATATTTTTGTTAAAGAATATTTGTTTACATCCTTATATTTTCGTCCATAAAGTCTTTCTGTATTCTATGACCCATTAGTAATGGCACATTCTGTATGTCATGACATGGTTGGGGAATAGCAGAAACGTTCTCATTTTATAATAAGAAGTTCTGAATTACAATAATGATTCTTGTGGTTTTTTTCAATAAGGAGCAAAGTGCATTAATGATGAAATAAAATACACGCATTAAAATTAATTAATGAAATATTATGCAAAAGCAAGCAATAATAGTTGGGAGTGTTATTATAATTTAAAATCGTTTTTATTTGGATTAAAATTATAGATAAAAATGAAGAAAAAAAAATTGAATAAATTCTTATTTAAATTGTTTACTTGTTTGTCCAACTATAATCTATTTTTTATGTGTTTTGCAGAGTTTATACCTTTACATTTTTTAAATCAGTGATAGTAGTAACACATAAACAAAATTGCACGGAAATATAGGCTGTTCCCACCACAAGTTATACAGTGTCATCCCCAAAGTAAGCACCATATGGGAAATTTTTTTATTAAGGTTTTTTCGACAAAAAGTTATTCTTGATAAAAGTTTGTGCATCCCCCAAAACTATACATGCACCAACAAAATATAGTAAAACACTCGTAATATACGAGGAGCCTTCAAAAATTTGATTTTGAGACAAGGGTAAAGTACTCTTATTTTGAAAAATCTCGGGAAATGTTATCTAGAAAAGTTGTTCCGCATTAAAAAATACATCTACATCTGAAGTCATGGCCATCTAAGTTTTATTTTTTACCCATTTTTTCAAAATGGGGACAACGAAAAAAAAATTGTATAATTTTGAGCAATTTTTGGTGTTAACAAAAAATAAAAATAACTTTGCACCAAACACTTTGAAAATTATTCTACTCTTGAAAAAAATTGACCGTGGTTAACACAATAGTTGTGAAATTTGTAATATTACAGGCTTTTTAAATAAACCGTCATATACAGGGTGTTGTCTATTTATCGCTTTAGCAATTTTTGTTTTCGTAGTCCCCATTTTAAAAAATGGGTAAAAAACTAAAGGTTCACTTAGATAGCCTTCAAATCTAGATGCATTTTTTAATGCTGAACAACTTTTCTAAATAACATTTCCCGAGATTTTTTAAAATAAGAGTACTTTACTCTTGTCTCAAAATCAAATTTTTGAAGGCTCCTCGTATAGTACGAGTGTTTTACTATATTTTTTCGCCTACCATGTCTGAAAATGAATCATATCAACCCTAAAAATCAGACCGAAAGTAATATTTCCGGCCCTTGGGCCGCAAAAATCAAAAAGAACACGATTTTCACTATCAACGTTCCTTTGACTTTGACATTTCACATACATTTTCATTAAACGTGAGTGTAGAATCAAGAGAATTAAACTTTAAACTAAAAATACGTTCTGATTCTGAATAAATGTGATTATGTGAATTAGTGAAAATGAATAGTACCTAATTCAAGCAGTGATGAAGAATTTACGAATACTCCACCAGACTTGCAAGAAGAAGGTAGGTAGTAATGTTTCTCTAAATTTGTTACTTAACAAGACAACGCGCAATGGTACGAAAAGTCCTATGAATTGTTTAACAACTGGAAATAATATATAATAAATAAATTGGTACATTTTTATTACTTAAGTTGCTCATTAAATTCTGTCTGTATTTATAAAATTAAAGATTTTTGTTATATTTTCCTATTTTTTGTTTTTTTTTTTGGTAGGCGAAAAACAGTTGTGTGTCACACATGCAGAAAACGCTTTAGCGGCCCTTAGCTATTAGCTGCATAAAGCTCATTTTCTGCCCTTGTGACAATATACTATTGTTGATGCATGTTTAGTTTTAGAGGATGCATAAACTTTTATCAAGAATAACTTTTTGTCGAAAAACCCTTAATAAAAAAGTTTCCCATATGGTGCGTACTTTGGGGATGACACTGTATATCGTAGACATTAGGTCTATTTATATTTGATTAGTTATGTAAATGCATACATTGAAAGTTTTGAAAATTATTGGTAAATATTTATAGCAAAATGGACTTTTTCTGAACTGCAATTTATTGGATTTGCAGAGATATAAAAGGACCTAAATTAAACATTGGTTTTAAAATATTTATCGTAGAATTCAAAGTTCTATTTTTCCGAATACAAAAAAATTTAAAATTCAATAAAAAATTACGGTGTATCTATTAAAACTTAAAAAAATGAGCTTGCATGTGGAGATATAAGTTTGTACGATGTTTAAGAATAAGTATGAGAAAGGGAAAGAAACGGAAAACAAAAAAGGTATAATAAATAAGACGTGAGGTTACTACTTTGACAGCTGGCTTATCAGACATGTACGTGTACACAAAAAAAAACTATTCAAATACAAAATCAGTTGAGAATGCTCTTCTAGCATTGCCAAAGACCGAACAAATTGTAATGAAAGTATTAATAAAATTTTAGATTGACAGTTCTCATTCTAATCAACACAGCCACAGTCTACTCACTTTTACTAAAATCATCATTCACTATGTGTCTACATACTTCAAAATTATCATATTTTGGACCCCATTTTGAAGGTATTCCCGAAGTGGTACGGAAGGGCACATCAAACCCTAAGCTTACTTTTTGATGCTCTATCAAAATCTGAAGTCAGAATTTTAAAATTCATAAACACAAAGAATCAACACACACACAGATCGAATTCAGATACCGAACAATTTGTTCAGTGACAAGTTTACAATATAGACTTTCCAATTTTATTTAGTAATATGTTTGATAAATCATGTCTACTAAAGTGGTGTCTGAAAAATTGAAATATTTTGTACTGATAAAGATTAACACAGCAACAAAATTTTTCTCATAAATATCCTTCATTATGCACTGAACCAAATTTGAAGGGAAGAAAATTTTGACATTAAAATATTAAATAATTAAAATTAACACAATATCCCTATTTTCGTCAATAATCGCAGTGTAATTTGTAATAAAAATGGGCG
This sequence comes from Crepidodera aurea, assembly GCA_949320105.2. Taxonomy (NCBI): domain Eukaryota; kingdom Metazoa; phylum Arthropoda; class Insecta; order Coleoptera; family Chrysomelidae; genus Crepidodera; species Crepidodera aurea. Next base: position 16,278,108 of record OX439475.1, on the reverse strand, counting down.
AATAAGAATGTTTTTGAGTGTCCAAGTAAACCTACAACAGAGGGATGAACAAGCCAATTATTTATTAATAAATATTAAAACCATTATTGAAGATATTAGAATTATTCTATCACAACAAATTAAAAAAAAATGTTTTAGAAAATACACACCTACTCGAGATTTTTCTCAGAATATTTCAACTGACTAATATAATTTTCTAACAAGGTTTGAAATGTGGTTTTATTGTTTTTTAGGGTGTAGTTAGTACAGTCACACTTTTCAGAAAACACTGGTAGATGCTCAAAATTCATATTAATAATTTTTTTAGCACATCTGTCATTCCTTTTCCGAACCAAAAATACATAAAAAAATTTACCTGTCCAATTATTGTCATATCTCAAAAAAATAATCCAAAAGCGCATTCTCTGTACAATCTTCTGTCACAAGAAAACATCACAACACCAAAAACATTACCGAATTATTTTCAGATTCCTTTACCGCGCATACAGAATTGAAAATTAAAAAAAATAACAAAAACTGAGGCGCCACAGTGAATGGGTCAAGTCGCGCGCGGTACACAAAATTTTTGAACCGGATGTTTATTCGAGTTTTACGTATCCGTAAAAGCGAGTGAAACACAACACAACGAACGAGATGGAGGGAACGTTCGTTCTCCGAGAAATTCGGACAAGTTGAATCGAAGTTCGACGCGATATGTTATGGTATGATTAACTTTTCAATGAAATTTTGCTTTGCTCTCTCGATGCCTCTTCTTCTCGTAGTAGTGGGTGGGTGCGGACGATGTTTTTTTTTCTTGGATGCCGACAGACGATGCGATTTCGAGATGTATGTAAATATCTGGCAGTTAAATTTCCAACATAGCACAAACAAAAGTTAAAAACACCCTTTAATCTACGAAGGGGCTACTAACAGCCAGTTTCATAATCAGACTTTAAAAGTTAAATTAGGCTTTAAAAAATGTTGGTATTTCATAATACTTATAATAATAATAATAATAATAATAATAGTTCGAATCACTCCAAAGGTAGAAATCATTTTCTGATTTTTAATTAATTAAAAATTTAGAAATTGATTTTCATATACCAGGTGTGATTCCTCACTCGACCATTCACTGTTGGGTTCTAATTAACAGTGCTGTTCCTAAAGTGGCGCTGGGAAACAGTAACAAAGCCTACCACAGAACACGAGGCTAATGGCCATAGTAGTCGATGCCGTTGACACAGAAGTAAAAAAAAAAAAGCAATAATAATAATAATATACGCCCTGCAATTCACTCCCTTACGAGTGAACCCCAGAAAATCTGCAGCTTGTGCGGGGGAGGGACGGCTATTATTATTTGCCGTGGCGCTCTGGGGCGACTTACTGATGCTTAATGGAGCATTTGCTTTACAGTTGTGGGAAAACCCAGAAAAACCACACAACACCATCACTTAAAGTTAAAGTGCCGATATCCAGACTTTAATCAACTTAAAGTGCTACCTAACCGCAATCATTGACTCAACATATATGTTGTTTTGTCAGTTTGAAATTTCAGTGAACTTTCCACGTTATGAACCTGTACCAAGGGATATCTTCAAGTTCAAGTTCATCTGATAAGAAAAATCCGGAAATATTTTTAAGGAGAAGAAAACTCTATAGAAGCTATTGGAATTAAATCCAGCTAATACTTTTTTCCAAGCCTCGCTCTAGAAAAACAATCATATTTATAGTATTCATACCTATTTCCTATTTGTCAAGTGGAGATTGATACCTTTTCATTGATAGAAATATTGTTGGTTTTCTTGTTTTCCAATATATTCTCATCATTTCCAATTTCATCCAACAAAAGAAGTTCCTCCTCTGTGGATAAATTATTACCTCTTTTTGATTTATTATTCTAGGCCAGTCATATCGTACAAATAAAAACGCTGAAATTACAATAATTGCGGGAAACTTGCTCTTTTGGTATGTTGTTTGGGTCCACCTAGATAGTATTTATCCAGATTTGCAGCAGCCTGGAATTTTCGCGCACTGAGTAGTTGCTGAAAAATCACCATTTTTTTTCTCTTTTTTTAGTTTTGTGCCAAAAAACCGACATTGGAAGGCTCTGACGACAAAGGTCACTACTACTTTTTTAAAGTGTACAAAATTCCTGACAGTTTGAGCCCTAATTCAATTGTCTAGGTCTAATAGGTCACATTATACAGGGTTCCCAATGTTCACTATTTTCCTCAAAATGTTAAAAAATTGGAAATGTCTAATTTTCGACCAAAATATCAGGTATAATGAGGTATCTCAAGGGAAATTAATGGGAGGTGAAGTTGTAGCAAATTCATTTTGAGACTAAAGGTGCGTCCGTAGGTGTGATAGTTGATGACGACCATAAACCAAAAAACCTAAAAATCGAGTGTTATAATAAAAATTACTAGAATTCTTTTCTGTGTTTATTATCTAGTAACAAAATAATTATGCTAATCTAAATTAAATTTAAGTGAGAAAAGAGAGACAATATACAAAAATATTCTTAAAAACTATCATTTAAAAAAACCTTGTTATTATTAACTCTAACTAGGCTCACCACCACTTTTGGGCTTCAGGTCTTCTTTGAGGGCCCAGGAGTATCAATATCAACTTCGACGAGAGGGTCTCCCCCTTCGTTGATGTCGTTGGGGAGGTTGATGCCCATTTGAAGTGCAGGAGAGACATCTAACTTTTCTCCAATAGCATCATCGGGGTCATCACACACGTGTTCAATAGCATCATCGCGGTCGTCTCCACCTTCTTCTACATCCTCGATTGTTGGGACATTCGTGCACTCACTCCCCTTACAGTATTTGGACAGTGTAGAGCACTTCATCCCAGCCTTCATGCAAAAGCAAGACCCAGTACAACCTTTCTTGCACTTGCAGGAGAGGCTTTTCAGAAGTAGGGACTGGGGGCAAAGATGTCGTGGTTGGTATCAAACCCGAGTCTCTTTGATGCCATTCCCAATCAGTTGGGGTCTTGTGCGCCCCTAACCACTCCTGAATCTGGTGGTAGGTCCTGAATGAGTGGAACTTAGCCGCGTCTTTGGTAGGTGAAAGGCGAGCTAAATTTATTTTGTTGCTCGCCGAGGCCCTCACAAATAGTGTATAGCGCAGAGTGTTGAGAGCTTCTTGGCCATTTTCACCATACAGAGCAATTAAAAATTCCTCGCCTGCACTCTCGATCTCCTATGGAAGGGAATCTGGCTGCAAGAACACCAGCTGGTGAACTAGGTCGGGGTTTTGTTTGAGGACACGAATAAATTACAATTTTCCCTGCCCAAAAAGGGCAGAGATGGTATCACACCCACTGAATGCATGTAGGAAAAGTACCATGCCTGGTGGAAGGCCATCAATACCGCTATTGAAGGAGGTAGAGGAAAACTGGCTTATAGTCCTAAATAAAGATAATTAAATTTGCTATAACTTCACCTCCCATTAATTACCCCTGAGATACCATTATATTTGATATTCTGGTCGAAAATTAAACATTTCCAATTTTTCAACATTTTGGGGAAAATAGTGAACATTGGGAACCCTGTATCATGTGACCTATTAGACCTAGATAATTGAATTAGGGCTCAAACTGTCAGGAATTTTGTACACTTTAAAAAAGTAGTAGTGACCTTTGTCGTCAGAGCAAAACAATGGTGGTTTTTCAGCAACTACTCAACGCGCGAAAATTTCAGACTGCTGCAAATCTGAATAAATACTATCTAGGTGGACCCAAACAACATACCAAAAGAGCAAGTTTACCGCAATTATTGTAATTTCGAATGTAACATATGACTGGCCTATTCCTGCTCATTACGAAAACACTCACTTTGAATAACACTGCACACCACTAAAAAGTGAGTAAAACATGAACCTAACCTAAAAAATTGTGGAATTTTGTTGTTCTGTCAATTTTCGGCTGTGTATCGAAGTATCTTTAGTTAAAGTAGGTTTTAAAGTCTGATTATGAAACTGGCTGTAAGTTTTTATTTAATGTATACACCATTCTCGCAAATTTTTATTCACTGAAAACCTCTCTAGTGGCTAGCTTGTTAAATTTCTGAAAATACCTTTCGTTTTATTTTCTATAATCATTCTTTAATTATTTAAACCTGATCTTTTATTAAACGTTGTATGATGTTGATTTGTAAATCAAGCCAAAGCTGCTCTTCCATACTTCTAGATGGAATTTGAGTAAAATTGCGGGAGAGATCACTTGAGGAAGTTAAGAAAAAATTAATATCGAAGATGGAAGTGTACAGATCCACTTTAGTTACTAATTTGAATAAAGCAAATTAAATTTTTGATAGAAACGCAGAATCTGCCTTGAAAGTTACTTTTACGTATTTAAGACAATTTTTTAATCGGTAAGTTACAATCCCTAAACATTTATTATAACATTATTTTTAATATTGTAGCTTGCGGCCTAGACAATGACACAATTTCACCGAAACCAGTCTGTCAAATTTGGTAGTTTAAATAAAAAATTGTATGGAATTGTAAGGACTCTAATTTCTAATTTTAAGAGCTTAAACCCATTTTTCCACTTAACGAATGATTAAGGCAACTTTAAGGAACCGTTTACTAAACAACCCTTAAATCAATAACGGCCTGATCATTTTTTTGTTAATCCCCTAAATTCTGCGAATCAAGCTTGATTGAATAGTTGACTTTATTAAATAATTTTTAATTTTCGCTAATAGTTTTTTCACCCGGTCTATTACCAACAATCGAGCCGGACTTGGTCGCGCACGACTTAGTGCGACGCAACTGCCATCGGCAAATCGCCGTGCAAACGAAGAGCAGGAGGAACTCTTGGGGGAGGGAAGAAGAAAGCGGTATCCGAGAAGAAAGAGTAACGAAACAGGTCGGATGTCGACGTACAAGTCGGTTAAAAAAAATACGAATACGAGAAGCAACGGTACGATAAAATATAAGCAATCTTTGGTACTGTCCATGTCGTGATCGCCTACCTCAGTTCAACCTACGAGTATGTTTCCCACACAAGAACAACGCTGTTAACGTAATAACATTGAAATATTTTCATCATTTTAAGTATCAATTAATAATGGCATTCTTTTCGCATTAAAACTATTTTAAAATTCCCAACGTAACTTAAAAAAGGAGACAAGACACTTTTATTGAGAAATTGCTTGTAAGAATCCAAAATATCGCTAAATTCGATTTACTAGAGAAGGAATTTTCAATTCCAGAAATAGTCACGTTTGGGATGAAGAAAATCCGCACGGGGATTTTAAGGGAATGTATGGGCGGGTATGATTGGATATTGTTTAGTGTTATCTATTGGAGCTATTTATACATGGTTTGTAGAAGAAGCTGTACCACTAAATATTAGAAGGCCCAAATTTGGCCTCCAAGATCGTCCGATGTAAACCATATCGACTTTTTTAGCGTACTGAGCTCTCGTTCGAGAGATTTTGGATTCAATCCCCATCCTTGATCACCGAAAATTAAATAGCCGAGTCGGTCGGTCTATTGAAAGATAATTGTGTTCGGGTCCCACGTTAAACTGTCATACGACTGTGTACACTCATACATAGCCTAGTCATATACAGATTAGGCGTCAACACCTTTAGTAGACACATGAAGAAGATAGACATATTGAATCAATGTCCGCTCCTATCATTAAAAAAAGTGTTATTTTTGGTGAAAATAAACCATGACTGACGCAAAACTCGTCTTCAGCATCTGGCAAAAGAATTTATTACCAGGTGATAACAGTACTCGCAAGGTGTTGGTAATGTTTTTGTGCGTCATAGTGCATTAAAATTGTTTAGGTTGGCAATAATCTGACCCCTAATTACGCATATTTTAATTTTTTTTGTCGTTAAATATACGAGTCGAATTGTAATGTAAGTTTTTTTAAATTTTATTAAGTTAAAAATACTTCATCATGCTCCTAGCATATTTTTACCAATCTGGGAGTCCCCGTGTGGCGATTTCTAAGAATTTGTTAATAAACACGTACTATACTATTCAAGACAAGCCGACTACGATATAGAGACTGTAAAACTGGTTATTGCGGTTGAACTAATGAAATATCATTAATATATGTAATTATTTGTTGAAGAAAAAGGTTACTTACCTCGTTTAGTTTTGAATAATGCTATTTATTCTATAGTTAATATAGACATCAAACGTACAAAAGAAATTTTACTCCACTGAAGAAGTGCACAATCAATTATCTATATCTATATTATTTTTTTATATTAGCAGGCCATTTTGTTTTTTATTTATGTATTTCAAGCGGAGATATATTATGCAATTCTGCAATGTGCTAGAGAAAATAATAGAAGAGGTATTAAAAACCAACAGATCCTAATTATGTCAGACAGTCAGGCGGCACTAAAGGCACAGTCAAGTCAAGAAGTGACGTCTAAACAGGGTACAAAAATACTGGACTGGGTAGAGTAACAAAATGTGCAGTAAACACAATAAGCCAGTAGGCTTCAGCGATATCGAAGACCTTAGATCAGACGGTACCAGAAAAAAAATACCTTTCAACTTAAGAGATTTCATTAACCAAAAGATATTGCCACCGAATAAATAAATCATTTATGCATTCTTAGTACCTACAAAAATGCAAGATTTTGAATCTGTTACTCACAGAAAAACCTAGGTCTAACAATTAAAGAAATTATTTTTTCTTCAATGCATTTTATAAAATCTTGTTTTTGTCAAAATATTTATAATTCATTTATAATTTATTTTTATTGCACTTGTATAAAAGCTTGTTTTTAATTTTTTTAAGCAATTTTATTCATTGATGGGTACCCTTGATTTAAAATAGTAATCAATAAATTGTAATCCAGCAATCGAAAACAGTAATTCTAATACGGCCATCGTGTTCAGCATCCTCGAAAACGGGGGGGGGAGGTACTCTCAATCCTGATGAATTTTGGTCCATGTCCTTCCGACTCACAGACGCCACTAGTTATAAAAGTTAGTTTCCCATTTTTTTAATGTTAAATTTAAAAACAATCTTCGATTGAGCTCATGCCAACGGCTCTAGAAGTATTATGGAGACTGAAAGACATTTAAAAGCGGGTCACATTATAAAATGTGGTAAAAACGTTGATAAACAGAGTGAAACCGATGAGGTTAAATTAATTCAAATATCACAAAAATCCACATGAGATCGAAAGAAAAATAAACGATTCTCAAATTAAGTTTTCTGTGTTTGACAGCAAAATATTTTTTTTTTGCACGTAATGAAAATTGTGTTAAATATTAACAATTAGCATTTGTCAAATAGATACAAAATAGGTACAAATGTTCTAAATCTTACTGAAATTCTTAATGGTAAAGTTAGTAAAGATTTTCCGGATCTGTCTGAATCCTTTGTAAAACATGATGGGTCTAAATGAGATTACCATCATCCCATATAGGATTAAGAGAGAGTTCACCGACCGTCAGACAATCACACATCGAATTCTGCTTTACACTGGAAGACCTACAAGGGGGAACGCCTCATCATCATATCATATTCATTGGCACCGGCTCTCGCTCTCTCGTCGACCCGGATCTCCGTTTCTACGTCATTCACGAGGACATCGCATCTCGTATCGCGTACACAACAAAAATCGCGATCTCCATTCTCCAATTAAACACTATCGGAGGTGGAAAATAGCAAGCGAGTTATGTCTCAACACAAAAGAAATATTTTTTGTTGTATTTTTTGGTAACGATATAACTTGTCATCTCCCTCAAAAATCGGTTCTACATCAGATATAATGGATTTGATCTTAAAATTTAGAACTAGTGCCATATTTTAGAAAAGCAGCAAAAAACAGCCTTCTCTGCGATTTAACCCACTTTCCAGTAATTTGCTTAAACCCATCTACAATGAATGTGATTACACAATAACCAGTACAATAATTTTCAATGTGATTTTAATTCTTCAGATTCTCAAAATGCTAATTTTTTAATTTTAATTACTGATTAAAAAGCTGAAAGTATGAATTACTTTTATTGGTAAAAAACATCATGTACCTGAAATGTTGATAGAGCAACAATTTCTATATCTCTAAAAACTGAGTAATTTCTAACAATTCAGGCTATTTTGTGGAATGAAGATCTGTAACAATAGGAAATTTACACAAAAAAAGATTTGTACATTTGCCAAAACTTTATATCAAATATTGATTTTATTATTAGTTTTATTTAAAGAATACGTAGTAGCCAATTGATTTTAATAAATTTAATAAAAACAAAAATATTTTCATAATAAAAATTCTTTGTTTCTTTTAGTTATGATCTGTTACAAAGAAATCATATATAAATTAATCCTGTAATAACTTTTTTGTTTACTTATATGTGATAAATGTGTCAACATTTTTATTGGAAAGCATGCAATAAATATTTAGTTCAGTTTAAGAAATATCTAATTATGTTGTGGTAAACTATAAAATATGTACAAAACAAGAAAACATCTAAGAAAACTTCAAGGAAACAATTCTTTGGACCAGGATGCTTCTTTTTATAACCATTAACCTTCAAATTAAAGTATTACTTTCACTGGAAATACAAAAACAAATATCTGAATTGTAATTGCTGAATGTAACTGCCATGCACTTTAAATATTTATGAAAATATAACATTTACCATAAGTTGGAAGAACTGAAAAAAGGTTTCAAGTGGATACTTATGAACATTCCTTATTTTTTAAAGAATTCTCATATAATTTAAAAAACCTTAGGGTAAATCATTTTTTTTAAGTAAAAGCTTTTAAAAGAGACAGTTAAGAGGTAAAAGTTGGTTTTTTAGATTATATACCATATTTTCTTCATTTATATAGATACATTAAGAAATCCAAAATGTTAATTTCTAGAGAATTGCCCACATATCTATTTGAATTAAAGTATTACAAAATCATAATAGTGGAATTAGTTTGCTTATATTTCGATTCAATAAAGGCGGATCTAAGTACATAAATGAGATCCGTGCAAAAGTAAAAGCATTGTCCCCAATTGTTCAGGTCAAATCCGTTTATTAAAGTTTTGAATATTTCTCGTCCTAGTGTCCTAGTTTCAGTAAGTGATCTTTTTATATCCTACCTGCAGCCTAGTTACAAAATCCGGACTTAAACTCCTTTCTGAATTATCTGGTACACTAATTAGTACTTCGAAAATAGTCTGATCACTCGATTTGTCCTGAGAAAAACACTTTTCACTTAATACAGCAGAAAACAAGACCGAAATTCTGTCCAAATTTTCTCTCAACAATTTTGTACATGATTGTTTTATTCGCACTGTACCGACAACTGTTTTTGACATCTTTTTTTATTATCATGCTTACATGTTGAGTTATTTCTTGTATTTTTCTTTGTTTGGGTGATAAAGGGACATTTCCAAAGGGATCGGACAATTTTATTTCTTTTGACGTTTTTGTGACAGCGACATTTTAGAAAATTATGTACGATGGTAGCGCCATTGCCAATTCGGTGGAATTATGTCGAACTTACTTTACTACAGTGTTCTGCTTTCATAGAAGTGAGTTTACATTTTAGTCGCTAATTAAATGTATAATTTGCGCTCGTAAAGGGTCGTTACTTATAAAAATGTTAAAATAATTCTCATTATCAGTATTAAGTAAAAGAAATAAACATTTTTATTTTTTTTGTCAATTTATATTTTTAGGTATTTATATTTTATATGCAAATGAAAACATTTATTATTATTATTATTATTAAGAGTGTTCTATACCAAACAGCAGTCAATTTCATAAATCCTCGCCTCTTACGTCTTCACCATAACCGCCCCTCAGAAGAAATTGCTAGGCAGCATGAAATACATTGTGTATTTGCGGTTGCATAGTATATCAATGCTCGGATAAGGACGACATCTAGCATTTTCGGTCGTGGATGGAAATTAGATTTCTATTGACACGAACACAACTTTATGCGACACTAGCGATATTAATTTGAATTACCCGAAGCACGTAACGTTTGTTTGTTTACCTGCGGTCAAACGGGTGTTTTGAGTTTGTGCTTCGTCTATTTTGCTGTTATTTAGTTAGTAAAAGTTAAAAATGGCCATTAAAAATAATACAAACTGTTGCGTTTATGGGTGTACCTCTAGGAAATCTAAAGATCCTGAGTTACACTTTCATTATTTTCCACCTAAGCAACAAACAGTTTTTATAACTAACAAAAGAGGTGTCGTCGAAGAAGTTGATCGACGTACATTTTGGGAAAATGTGTTGTTAATGGGTAAACCTGTCAACAAGAATATGAGAGTATGCTCGAAACATTTTAAGGTTGAAGATTATGCGCTAAATTCAGGTAAGATAAAGATTAGCATTTCTGAGATTATTTCTTGATTATAACTGAAATTTTTGCAGGAATTCTTTCAAACAAAGTAGCACCCAGGTTGCGCAGAAGAGCTGTGCCATCTCAACATTTGCCCAGCACTAATAGGTTGGTTAGAAGACTGCAGCTGAGACAGCAAAGTCTTCCAAAATCAACATCACCTGTTCTTGGGGAAGTATCTCCTGTTGAGGTGCATAATATTGCTATTCAGGAATTCCATGTAACTGGAGTGGAACAAGATGCTATTGATGGCTTGTTACAATTAATCGAAAGCGGAGACCAGCCACCTACATCTTCACAATGTGATAAAACCTTTCGAGTGTCAACTGGAGATTTTAAAACTGAATTTTGGCAAACTATTAATAATGATTCAATGCTGAATTCCATTAGTGGTGTACCAAATTTTGTGCTGCTGAAAGCTATTTGCGGATTAGTTGATCAGTATTATCCAAGAAAAAGACTACTACATACTATTCTGTGTACAATGGATAGCATTCTACTAGTCTTCATGAAATTAAAACTGGGTATTAATTTTAAGGTAATTTCATTCTTTTTTCATATTTCATCTTCATTATGTTCGAAAGTATTTAAAGAATTAATTCAAATATTATCAAATATTTTTAAATCATTTATTGTGTGGCCCTCTATTTATGAATGTAGACAAAATATACCCAAATCATTCAAAAATTTCCAAAACGTAAGTGTGATTCTGGATTGTACAGAAATTGGTATTAACCAGCCAAAATGTATTTGTTGTAGCGTAAAAACATATTCTTTTTACAAAAAGAAAAATACTTCAAAAGTTATGAAAGGTTTCCTTGTGGAGGATATATGTGATAGCCATTTTATAAAAATGATACGGCCAAATTTTTTGAGAAACAAAAAGCAATTTAGATCAAGAGTTCATGTTGAAAGGGTCTATAAAAATTTACGCATTTTCAATATCTTCAATGTAGAAATGCCATGGTCTCTAGCACGACATATTGATGATATCGTTATGGTTTGTAGTGGTTTGGTGAATCTTTTTCATTTTCCTAAAGGTACTTAATATTCAGTAAAATGCAATCTTTGTAACATCATATTTTTAACAATAGCATTATTATGTTCCCATCTTGTACAGCACCTGTTTTCAATAATTGTACAGTTACTATTAGTAATTATTATAATAAAATGTTAAATACTGCTAAAATCGAATAATTCAAAGTAAGCTCTGAACTTGTGTTAAGGTACTTTTAGACGGTCAGTTCAGTTCTCCGATCAGTCTCAGTTGAACTGTCAGTTATTTGTATGTGTAAATACGAAAAACTGTGACTGATAGGGAGACGAGGCTGGAAGGGAATTCCATCAGTTATCTTATCAGTTAAACGGATGTCTAAACAAACCTGTCCATTCAGGTATCAGTTTTAAGCCATTTACTTCTCTTTTTTCGTGGTTTTTTTTTTGTGCTAAGCACAACGCGACCGCAATTATGTTATCAACTGACAACTAAACTGATCGTCTAACAATGGCAGAGTTTTCAAACTGAACGGAGAACTGAACTGACCCTCTAAAAGTACCTTTAAACCACTTTTCAAAAAATTTTCTATTGTGACATTAACATCACTATTTATTTCAATACAGTTTAATTTGTTCTACTCAGCACATACAGATGTTTCTACATCTAGGTGCTTTCTTCTATTATTTTATCTGACAACAGGTGATATTACAGATAATGTATGTATTATTGTTTTTATGAAAGCGAAAAATTCATTAAAATTGTTATTTAATTTTTAAGTGTGAATTTATATTTTGCTTAACATAATAGTTGTCTATTTGTATTACACGTTTTATTAATTTTGTATTATATACTTTAATTATAGTTGTTTGGTGTAAAATAAATAATTATATATATTCGACCGACAACGCTTTACAGGTGATAGCCCTTGACAAATGATGTAAAATGAGTTAGCTACAGAAGCCCCTGAGATTAACAGTTTTTTGTATTCTTATTCCTCACTAATTATAATAAAATTTCATTTATTTAAAATATGTATTTATGCCAGTCAAAAAACAGGTACTGAAATTTCCTGTCAAATAATAGAATAGGGTCCTTTATATTTAAGATATGGTATTGTCAAAAATTTCTGCCCAATGATGAACTATTTTCTAAATATTTGTATTGTGTACTTAAGTCCGGAGATCTGTTTATTGTAAACGAAAAAATCCAGATTTAACATCGACGATAGAAAAGACGAATTATTGTAGACTTCTCTTCAAAGTCAAATATCTCCAAAATTCTTGATTTTAGCGCAATAAAAGTTAATGACTTTTTGTAACATAAATAACCAATCATTTAAATAAAATGAAAAAAAAATCGATTTATACAGTGTTATACTAGGGGGGCCGAAGTTATTTTTTGTTAAATTTTCAAGCTTCTAAAAAGTAAATAGACTGCCAAGTTTGAACAAAAAATTTAAAACGGTAGGTGAAATAATGCAAAAAAATAATTTTAATTTCTCAACTTTAGGCAGTTTTGGTACGCCCATGGTCCTTTTTTGGAATTTTTATACTTCAAAAAATTCCACCTTCATGTAGTTTAACACCCTGTATCTAGTAAATTAAGAATCTTAGGGGCTTATGTAGCTAACTCATTTTTCATCATTTGTCAAAGGCTACCACCTGTAAAGCGTTGTCGGTCAAATATAGGAACACCCTGTATATATAGTTTAAGTTGTATCAGTTGTATGTATTATTACTATATTTTACATCTGTGTACTGTAATATTTTTGTTTTTTTTTTCATTCTGTTCTTGGAACATATATTTTTTTATGACTTGCTACAAATGTATTGTATCTTAGTGAATAAAAATTCTGTTCTATTTTAAAGGATATAAATTTTGTGTTTATTTTGGAAAAAACAAAGTAGATAATAAATCGAGAGAGAAACACTATTCTTTGTCTAAAGGAGAAATTTCCAATATTTTCATAAACAAAAAGTTTTGCAATATTTGATGGCCTATGAAGTGTTTAAGCCAAGAAAAATCTTTCTTAATTTTTTAAATTTTAATTTGATTAAAAAAATAATTTTGAATCAAAGAAGAGGATAGATTATACCATAAATCAATCAAAAGTAGGTTCTTAGAATTCATTTTTTATTTAAATAAACAACACACTCAAGAAATACGCACTACTATAATTAGAGTTTCTAATAATATGTGATTAAATTAAATTGGCTTTTTAGACCAGACTACTGTAAATTAAGGTGGCAGTCAACGTGTTAATCTTCTGTATAAGTGCATACAACATGATGACGGGTTTTCTAAAATTTGGCGATTGCAGAAAATAAGTTAAAAATGATTTACAAATTTTTATTATTAAAATAAAATAATAATTACAATATATCTAGATTTTTGTTCTTTTCCCCATTAAATTACTTTTATCGATAGGTTCAATAATTGCTCCCATTTTAGTGATAACTGCTGGTTCAATAAATTTCCTAAATGCTGTTTCAGGTACAAAAGTACTTCCAATAGGGGCCCTGATACTGGCCTCATAATCCTTAACAGATTTAAAAGGAAATGGAACTTCGGAAACTAATAGTGGTTTAATTTTTGCCTGAGCCTTCTCGTTTATAATTAATGATCCTTTGTTTTCATCCTTCCTTGGCATTTTTTGAGGCATTTTAATGATGAACCGTTTACGTTTTCTTTTGCTAGGATCAATACCAGAACCACCCCAACTTCCCCATCCTGGAAGATTCAAATCTATATCTTTGGGAGTGTCTTTCTCTATTTCTTCGGCTTTTTCTTTATTGAAATCAGCTGTAATGTCATCATCTTCAAATGCTTCCATTATTAATTCTCTTTGATTAACTTCTTCATTTTCATCAGTTGTTAAAATATCTGGAATTGCAGTGTTTAGGGTAGTTTGTTTGACTTGAATAAATTTATTGGGGTTTATATTAACAGGTTCTTCAGATTTTTCTGTGATTGCTAATATATTTTTTAAAGCTACCAAATCAGGATTGCTATCATTTTCAGTAATAGTCCGAGTTTGTTCTAACATTTCTTCATCTATTACTTGCTTTTTCTTTCTTGAGGGCATTGACAGATCAATTTTCTTTTTTTCGGGCGATTTTTTAGTTGTCAGTTTTTGTTTCTTATTAATCTTCGTTTTATTTTTTATTTTATTTAATTTCTGATTCAATTTTTTGTTTAATTTATCTTCTATTGTTTCAAATACATCTTCCAAATCTAATTTATTTTCTGTTGAACTAATTTCCCAATCAGATGTACTCAATAAGACATCAGCATCTTTATTTTTCTTCACTTTACTTTTTTTTGCCTGTGACTTCTTACTTTGTTCACTGTTCTCTGCATTTTTCTTGTTTTTAATTTTTTTGCTACCATCAGATGTTATTTTACCCGATTTAACTTTACCTTTTTTTATTTCTAAATTTATTAATTCATTTTTATTGTTGTCCAAATTTTCTGAACTAATTATATTATTTTTTTCATTCCAATATTTTCTATAGCCACTAACAAAATCAGTAACATCTTTACTAGGCTTAATTCCATTAATCCAAGGATTATTTTCATTGCTTTGCTTAGTTATAGGTGAAGATTGATTGCCAGATTCTATGCCTTCATCTTCAGATTCACTATCTACTGATTTGACTTTTTGGGTAAGTTCTCTGCTAATGGCAAGTTGTTGTGCTAAAACTTGGCGACTCTAAAAAAATTAATATAATTTGTTTTTGTTTTTTTATTCATTAAAAATACTTCTTTTAATAATTCTTTTTAAGCTTTGCAAAATATTTTGCTCAGTTTTAGAATATAGTGTTAAAATAATAAGTTATTTTAACTATCACACTTGTAGAATTATATTTTTTCGTTAAAACTATCATTTTTAAAATTTTACAATAGCTTCTACACCAAGGGTAATGGTCAAAATTGTTTTATCAATGCATGAAACTTTTATAACCCAAAAATAATAGAAACAACATTTTGTCAAATAAATTTTAGGAATAGGAAAAAAAATTAATGAATAAATTTTAAAATATATTTTTTTAAACTTACTTCCTTGTCATATTTGGCTCTAACTTGTTTATTTCTTGCCCATTGCCCAGTCCCTTTGTGTCTTAAACTAAACCTTTCTTCTGCTCTAGCTTTTTCAATATCATCTAGTTTCTTTAAGGCTTCCTCAGGGTTAGTTTTTTGTAATTCCTCAAATTCTTTCAGTTTCTCTTTTATCTTTTCTCTTCTTAATATTCGGTGATACTTTTTGCTTTTAATTTTATTTTGTCGCCTTGCTTTTGCTTCTTTAAAACTTTGATGTGCTCTCAGTTTGGCAGCTTCTTTTCTCTTTTCTTTTAATTCTTCCAATGTCAATGGAAATTCATCTTTGTTTTCTGTGTCTATATGGTATTCTTCAATTTTAGGCTCTAAAGCTTCTAATTTTTTCTGAAGGTTCGATTTGATCCTAAATGTTGATGGATACACTTCAGCTTTCTTCTCTACAAATTTTAATTTTTCAACATGGTCTAAAGGGAATGTAAGCTGTGGGGCAGCTCTATTAGCTGTTACCAGGGCCTCCCAACGATCAAATTCAAGTCGTGATTTTTCATAATTAAGTGTTCTTTTAATACGTTCAGCCTGTGGTTTTTCTAGAGGTTTAGGTAAAGTTTTACTCCTGCCACTTGCAGATTTAACCTTATTGGCTATTTCAACATGTTTTTTTCTGCATTTTAATACTTTTGTTAATTCATTTACGTGTACTAAATTGTGGTTGCCGTTAAGAGATTTAACTAAATTAAACTCTGAAACTTTTGTAGTCGGTTCTGTTCTATGTGGACTCTTGACATGTTGAACTTTGTTTAGATTTAATACATTTTCAACTATTTTGTCGTATTTTTTATCGTCAAGTTCCTGGTCTGAGAATTCAAAATTATCACTATCATCGCTCATATTATATTTTTAAGAAAAAGTCTCGCACCACGATTTTACCTACGAAATTGAGGTTATGAGCAGTGCTTCAGTACTGCCAATCCAAATCCAATATTGCACATATGACAAGATGACAAGAAAAACAAAAAGTAAAAGGCCAAAACTGAACTTTCTTTTTCGATTCGTTCAGTCGTTGTCTGTCTTTGTCTTTATACAGATAACGGTTCAGATTATGCTTTTTACGTTGTTGGAATTTTATTAGTTGTCAGATTATTAGAGAAGCTACAGCTAAAATTTTTCAATTACCGTCTCCAAACAAACCTATGAAAAAGACGAATACTCCTTTGTATATCTCAGACAAGCAGTCTCATTTCGTATCTACTGCAATGAACAATGATAGAAAATGAAATTGAACTATTTTGTATTGGCGACTCTGTTTGTCATTCCTGTCAAAGTCCAGTGATTAGTGATTTTTAATTTTGAATCTAAAGGAGTGGTGACAATGTGTTAGTGAATTCGCTGTTGGGTGTACCGCTTCGCCATTTTATCAATATTTTAATGAATTTAAAAAACTTGTTTGTAAATTAATGTGATTATTATTAGTTTTTTATAAGTTCTAGGACCGTATGTGAAAATATGAAGTTTCTGTGTGCTTTAAAGGTGAGTAAAATATAGTTGCTATGACATTTAAAAGGTTTGTTGGCCTTTGCATTTGACATTTTAAACTGAAAAAGCTAATTAGCGAATTGGTGATAAACGTTTATCATTTTGATGAGATAAACGAAAGCCGCATAATATTATTCTACTAGATTACAGTCTTCTTAAGTAGCCTGGATTGCTTTTTATTGACCACCTGAGTTAAACGACACTCCTACAAAAGAAAAAAAACATGACACCTTCCAATCTATCCATGAATACAAATTAGAAAGGTTTCTCAGAGATTGTTCTTTAGATCTACGATTAATCCGTGCAAATATTTAAGAACAACGTTCGTCATTAATTGTCTTTAATATGAATTTCCTGAATTTTTTTGAGGAAATCTCTGATTATTTGTGGTAGGAACCTCCCCCTAATGAGTCACTTCCTTATTTGCTTCTATAAAAGCACAACAGAGACTAAATTAATTCATATTTATTGTATAATTCAATGACCATATGTTTCTATTCACATTAGTTTATTAACTGTTTTGAAGATAATTAGCTAAGCACCCAGAATTTTTAATTTTCAACTTATACTGCACTACCTTACACTTAATTAAATGCTTTGTAGGTATTAAATTTACATAATGAATTAAACTTTAAAAGTGAAAATGAAGTTGGATTCCAGTTAAAATTCGATAAAAAAACATTTTTTGAGTTTTTGTCAATTATTATAATTATTTTATTTTTAAAAGCTTTTAAATTTGCCTTCAAAAGTTTTCTATTATACAATTACAACATATAAAAAACATAACTTTAACACTTCTACTGTTCTCTACTGAAAATATTTAGTTTATTTCTATAACTATTTATTATAAAATAGTTTTATTGTTTCATATTTTAAGAGGTAACAATTTAATATATTTGTATGTCTAATTAACATTTAAATAGGCATTTTTTCCACTGTCATTAGACTTTTAGACATAAAACCACTACTTTAGATGTTGAAATTGAAATAAATTAAAAGTTTGCAACATAATTATTATACAAGTGTTATTATGTAATTTCTTTTTTTATTGTTCATTCATAAACTATATTATTATGAGATATTTGTTTATTTAATTACAATATTTCTGCAAATTCTTTAAATGATATGTATTTATTTTACTTTTTAATCACTAAGTTTGGTGTGAATTTAAATAGTAATTTTCAACCTACATTATTAACATTCTATTCAAAATTCTTTTTTATTAATATTTGATAGAGATGTACAAATTATACAATTGCATAATGTAAAACAGGTCAGGCCAAAGGATTTACACAAGATTTGCAATCAATATCTCAACCTGGATACATAGACTTAGATCAATTTAACTTGGGGTGTTCGCCATTGACATAAACCATATGAAATTAATACATATAGTTTATCCATTTTCAATTGCCTAAATATAAAAAGAAAATTCCCAGGTGTACCGACAAATTGCTTTGATGTGCCGACAAGTTGCCTTGATTAGCATTGGCATTTGTTCTTCAATTAAAAATAGATAAACTGTACACATCAGTCTATTGTTATAAAATTGACAAATGTGTCAAAATAAAAAAACGAAGGTTGGGTAAAATTTATTTGCTTCAAATTAATCATTTTATACAGTTAGTAGTACAAAATTGGAATTTGGCAATTTGACGTATTGTATTTTGTCTGACAGTTGTGAAAAAGTATCACATACTTTCTACTGACTAACCGTTAAACGATCACACCAATTCAAGACTGAATATTAATTGGAAAATAATTCATCCTAGTATTAAAAAAAATTAAGTCAAATTAAATGATAGGTTAAAAAAATTGACACAAGCTCATTTGATCCAAAATTTTAGACTACAATCCTTTTTCAAATTGACATTTACTTTTAGGAAGGTATATTTTATAAATGTAATTTTTACTTTGTCAAAATCAGATATTACTAGAGGATGTTAAACATTCTGACCTCGTTAAAATTATTTGAATTAAATTCTAATAGGTACAAATACCAATTTTACATCTGCGATAAATCCAATTGTAAATATTTACTGTCTAAGTATATAAAATGATAATATCTTGAAAATCTAATGTGGTAATGAAATGCTATTTTAATATAGAGCATCAGCTGCGTTCATGCATAACCGTCTTGATCTGTTTCACATTCAATACTCCGTTAAATGTTTGTTTTAATCACAACTGTGGGAATTAGATGTGCTGGTAGTATTTGTGCAATCATATTATTAGAATAATTTCTGGATGAAATTATTAAAATACGAAGAACGAAACCTGCCATTAAAAAGGAATTAAACTTATCCAAATTCACATTGCCGGGATTTTACAGCATTATTTAAAAATAAATCTAACAATTGGGAGCTTTAAATTGGGGTATCACAATTTTTTATTCTACACTTGGCTCCCAAAAGTTCATGAGAAGTCGAAAGTTGTATGATTCTTTGATGAAAGTTTTGGATACATTTCTGAAGTCAAAATTTCTCTTTAAAAATTCAGTTTTATTCGCAAGCAAAAAGTTCGTTGTGGATGGTGGTTAATTAAATAATTTTACACCATCAGTTTCTGATATACAGGGTGTTGAAATTTTGAAATAAAAAAATTGCCATGAATCAAAAGCCAATTTAAATAATTTTTTCAAATTCTTGGGATTATTAGATATTGTAAAGTGGATAATAACATATTTTTTAACATTTAGCGAAATAGAATTAATTCTGCACCATTGGATTAAATGATCAAGGTTCAATTATTGTAAAGTAGAGTTTTATCATTAATCTTTGTGCTAGAAAGCTTTAAGTCATCAGCAAATCTGCTTGTTTTTTTGTCATAATGCTCGTTATGAAGCACATTGAGACAATAAGAAAATTAATATAAATATTCAGTTTATTTAATGCTGAATAAATAAATGCAAATTGTAACAATGACCGAACAAAAGTTATTAGTTTTCAATAGACCGTTACTATGTTTACGACGTTTTTATGTAAATTATATACCTACCTACAGACCTAGTTATTTTTAATAAATAAAACATTATCTATTATTTTGTTGAAAATAGAGTACAACGCAAATTTTAAAACCAATATATTTCTCGTTTTGACTGTATCATTATTTACTTTTTCAGATAAAACGAAATTTCAAGTCAAATCTATGACTAATTGCTATCATTAGTGTATTAATAAGTGCTTTTAAGACGGAGTTCGGATTCCATGTACAGGGTGGCCTTCGGTACAATACAATAGTAATACTTCATTTTCAGGTATAAAGCTGTTACCGTATTTTTGAATTTTGTTAAATTTGAATTTATAACGAAAATATTTTGAACTTTTTTGGAATTATTTTGTACATATTATTTTTGACAGTTTTGTTAAAAATAATTGATCTTCTAACCTTAAATATTGTCAATCTGTAAATTATTTAAAATATTTATTAAACGATATTTACTCATACAGAAAATAAAGTATTATTATTATTATAATACATTTAACTTTAAAAAATGTGGCCTGTTTAGGATGACTTCATTATAGTTCCGCAATTATGATTACAAATATTTTTCCCATTTTTTAATTTTTTCTGCATTAGTCAATGTATTACGTTTATCTTAAAATAGTCGGGAATGTTTTTTTTCTAGCGATGACATTTATTTTAAATTCGTCCTTCGTAAAATGATAATAATGAAAATGATTGTTATATCAAAAGTATTATTCACTTTTTGATAAACATTTACTGGTTTATTTGATTAAAACCTAACTCTCAGTATGTATAAAATATTTTCAAATCGATTCAATCATTGTGAAACTCGATATTTTTTACTTATAAAGTAGAAGTACCAAAAATTATACTAATAGATATAAAAATAAAGAGTTTCAATATTCAGCCCTGAACGACATAATATATTTTTGTTTTTACCTTCATAAATTAATTTTCAAACTTGTCCCAAACATTAACAAAGTCAAGTAATTATGTGTTTGAATGAAATAATGTGTTTATTTTTTTAATTATGTAATAGGGTCAAACAAGGTTATAGTGCACAACACATTTTTTATGTTAAGTAACAACAGTACCTAATATTAACTTTATTTAGCTAGACAGAAAATGTCCGGCCTAACCGCTTTTATATAAGACATGTATGTTTTTTTGCTTACATACGTTGATTTCTGTATGTATACAAATAGTTTTTTTTGTTCCAGCAGCACAACCCCGATTATGTAAAACTACCTAAATTTAAAAGGCATTAAACACGGAAATACTTCACAATGCCTCTACCAAAGCGGGTGATAGAACCCGTGTACGTTACTAGAGGCACGTTACCGGAAGATTATCCATTGCCATCGGAACTTGAAGCAGTCACGAATGGAACTTTAGCTAATACTGTTCGTCAACTTTCTTCCCTCTCTAGGTGCGTATAATAATTGAATTTTAAGATTTTTTAAAAACATTTAGAAATTACTTCATTCCAATTATCACACCCATCAATTAAAAACTATAAGTAATGACGCACATAATTGAAAACATTCTTATAAATCTCAATATACCAACCATCTTGAGAACTAACGAATATCAGTATCAATCTTGATGACATATCAGGATTCTTCCATTTGCCATGAATAATTTAAAAATCATTGCAAGTTCACTGAACAGTGAATTAGCCCGAAAAATGCTTATGGTTTTGGAGTATCAACAAAAAAAGATGAGAAATAAATTGGAAACTTAAAAAATAATGGTAAAAGACCAAGCAACAATGAAAGTCGAATAAAGATGCAGTCTGCTAAATGACAAATAACTTTTCACAACGTTAATTAAAACAACACGCCAGTTCTCGCTCTGGTTGAGTTGTGTCGTTTTGCTTCATAATAATTGGTTAAGAACTCTAGTCAAATCATGAAATGTATCACAGCTTTTATAAACTTCGTAGATAGAATATAGAATATATACCAAGTTATATAAAAAGCGAATATTTTAGAATTAGAAGATCTTTGGGACTGCTTCTTTTATTATATACTCAAAATACTGTCGTATGTATAATTATTGTATTGTGTGTTTACACTTAAAAATCGCTTACACATGTTTGGAGTTTGATTTAGGCCCAACAAAAGCTTTGCAAGCCTCCAAGTGACTTCTGAAATATGGACACGAGTTAGCCAGAATTTTAAGCCATTTTTTCTTTAACTGCTTTTTAATTGTGGAAATCATTATTCCTTCAAAAAAATGCAGCTTCTCTTAAACTACATAGTTTTAGAATTAGAAATTTATTTCAGGCACGCCGAAGATATGTTCGGTGAACTGGCGAGAGATGCCCAACAACTTTACGATAGATCTAATTCATTACAAGCTCGTATAGATAGGCTAGCAATAAAAGTCACACAATTAGATAGTACAGTGGAGGAAGTCTCGTTGCAGGACATCCACATGAGGAAGGCTTTCAAGAGTAGCGTTGTATTCGATCAACAGGTAAGATCATTTTTAAAATGCTCCCATAGATGCAAATCTTTGTACTTACAGATAAATTCTTACAGAATATTTAGGCAATTTTTGAAGATCCGTAGTTTATATTTCTGAATATTTATTTTTTTAAATATATTAATGTTTACTGGCGCCTGATTCTTCCCACGTGATAGGTAGATATGGAGTGAAAGCGAAGTGTCTTGCCTCCCAGCAGTGAACAGAATTTTGATTTTTTTATTTTTGAAATCTAAACTTTGTCTTTTGTATTTTACGTTGTAAAAAAAGTACTGAAAAATGACATTTTCGATATAACTTGGAAAGAGAATTTCTGTCTCTCTATGAAAACAAAATCTATTGGGTATATTAATAAGTTAAATACCTGTCGGTTTAAAGATTACTACCTAAGAAAACTGGTTTTCGCATGCTGCATGTTAAATTGCGTACTGTAAAGACATTCTTGTATAAAATAATACCAATTTCTGAAATTATTACTTCAACATTCTTTGCGGTGGCATCTGGTTGACACGAAACTGTGTAGTCCTAGAGATATCAGTAAAATTCTACTATTTTTAAATAAAATACCTTAGAAAAAATTAGTTTTTGAAAAAATTCTCTAGAGTATTGGTGGAAAGTAGTCCTCTCTCGTTTTATTAGACTTAAATACAAGGTCTCCATTTTTTTTTACAAAAATTGTGTCACTACATGTATGTGTGATTAATATAATTAATATATAGAAGCTTTTATGATGTTATCACTATAAAATAGTAGTTGTAAAATAATGTTGTTTGTTTATGGAATTTTTATTATCTAATGAAGTTATTCATTGCATTCTAATGCATTATTTTCAATACTTATGTGGTTGGTTATACTAAATTAAATTGCTACTTTCATTTGGTATTTCTTAATCATCTGTTCGGCGCTCGATACAACTTTCGCTTTTTTTAAATGTTTCTGACTATGTTTGTCGCAACTACTTAATATGTAAAATTATAAAAGCACAAGAGACTATAAATGATCAATTAATATTTTATTTATTATTTTATTGGAAGTAAGAATGTTGATTTAAATGAAATGGGATTGTTTATTATTTGCATCAATAAGAGCATGGCTTGCTCTATTTAAATCGGTGGTTTTCTTAATTAATTCAATAGAAATTACAAATAAAAATAATATTTATTAGAAAATATACATGTAATATAAATATTTATTTATTTGTTAAAGTGGGTAACAGAATCACATTCAGTCTAAGAACTACAATTAAAATTACAGTACAATACGATAAAAAACAAACAAGAATAAAACAGGATTACATTGTACAAGGAAATTCAAAATAAAAAAAAATATCCTACAACTTAGAAGGTAAAATACCACTAAAATAATCAAACCCTGCCATACCCAGCTAATATTCTGAGTCCAGTTTTACGACCGTAGTTATTCGCTACTTCTGTTAATTTCTGATTATAAGATTGTTAGGCTCAAATAGTATATAAAAATAAAATATAAAAAGAAAAATATGGACGACCTGCACATGTACCATATACAGAGAGTCTTTTTACACAGAAAATCAAATACATTTTGGTTCCAAAAAAAAAAGATATGAGTAAAATAATATTTTTAAAAGAATAAGAAATACAAGAGTAAAATTCTATTTAAACCTACTTTATCTAATTTTGAACGCGATAAAACATTAAAATATAAATAATGAACGTTTTTGCTGAAGGGAACCATAATTAACGGTTCAAATAAATATATATTTATTAGATTGTACCAATGCGTAACATGCTAATTATTGCTCCATTTTCCCCTAAAGCTTTCTTGCTGTCTTTAAATTGATTTCACGTGTCTGTCGGTTTCTGTGACAACTTTCTTGTTTGTGTTTAAAATTAAACTTCCTGCTGCTCACAACACAATGAAAAGTATCACATTTCCAAACACAGCGAGATTTTTTTTTAACTTCCGATTTGTTCCACTACCGAAACGGATTACTTTTGGTGTAATGTCTACGACACCAAACTTCGGCTTTTTGTGTACATCTACAATTTATTGTAGAATATTTTCAATTCAAAAAATATATGTGCTTTTTGTCGGGTTTTTCCACGAATAAAAATTGTTTGTAGTTTCCATTCTACCCTGATGTTTAATATTATATTGTTTAGAATATAATATCATCCGTAATAGGAAACAGCTGTTTCCTATTACCTTTTTTCTCAATTCTTTAGTAATTTTGTCTGTAAATAATTAATTACTGTCCTATTTTTCTATTAAACTTAATGTTAACAAAAAATAGAATTTTGTAAATACAGGTCTGTTCAAAAATAATAATAATAATAATAAACGCACTTTATTGGTCATAAAAAAAATACAACAACCAAAAGGCGAGCAAAAATAAACAGTTGCAGAATGTAAATTTTTTTTAACATATTAAATAATATTTTATTGTTCATTGGCTAAACTTGTGAGAATTTCTTGAATCGTTTCTTCTGGGTATTTGAGTTTATTTTTGGGGGGTCTTTGTCGCTAAAGGATTTGTTGGTTGTGGGGCTTTTTAGTAAATTTCTTAGCTAGTTTCTTCCTTCCCTGTTCAAAAATATCATTCGTGTAATCTTAATAGCGTGAAACAAAATGCAACTACCAGGCGGTAATATAGCCACTCCTAAGAGGGATTTATTTTTGTATCACTTGCTAGTTTCGATATTGATTACCTGCTAGGTAAGAGGGGCCTCGTAACAGTTCACCTGTCTTATAGCTAGCAAAGGATTATTTCCAGATGCTTACTCACCAACATAAAATTACAGGGAAGGCAATAAAACGAAAATCATTTTGTATGCAGATGTTGCACTCTCGATGATTATTAAATTATAATAGTTGGTAAATTTCCAACAGTTAATAAATCGGCAATTTTGTATTAGCCTGTCATTTAGTAACAATAAGATGACTAATTTGATTTTGTAATCGCTATTAAAGAAATTGCTGAAACAAGAAGGTGTGGGAGGAATGGTGAGAGAAACGTTTATTATATTTCCAAATCAGAAAACTAAACCACCTTTTTACTGATAATATTTTTTCTTAAAAGAAATGGCACAATTTTATCTTAAATTTTTTTTTCAATTTTCGTTTTTCAAACATCTACAATAAAAATAAAAAACATTTAAAATAAAAATTCTATTTTACCTAGATCATATAGGATTAATATAGTCATAGGATCTTTTCTGATTTACTATCAATCGCCCCCCAAGGCCTAATAATAATCCGAAAAAATACTTATACTAAAAAATAATTGTTCCAAAATAAAGGCGCTGAAATCACGTTTTTAAGAGTATAAATTTCCAAAATTTTTCATTCCATACCCCCGGTGATGTCTCGGTCCACTTTAATCGCCCCCCAAATTCAAATCCTATTTACGCCACTGCTATTGGCAATAGAAAATTACTAACTGCGGCGTGTTACCTTTTTAAATGTTAATAGGACATAATCTGTTTTTTTTTATTCATTCAAGTTTTGTTGCCAACTGTAATCTACTCAAGAATCAAAAGCATGAAATAGGTATTATCTCTTGGCAACTAAGTTGAGTTATTCAGTTAAATAATAGCTCACTTGAAAAATCTGTACAAACGAGAAAAAACAAATTTTACTTTAAAACAAAAAAGTTGGTTCAATATTAATTATCGGACATTGTTTAAGAACAAAACGCTTTTAATTAGGAGCAAGTGGTATGAGGGGATCCCAAAATATTTTTTCTATCTTTGGGGGATTTTTTGCTTAACAGTTTATTATTAAAGAAAAAACAAACCGGCATAATTAATTCTACTATTTAAAAATGTAGGTAAAAGATTATATTATTTAAATTTCCGTAGTATACTTAGTTATTCCAAACTCAGTTGAATATTTACATCTTCATTTCAATATATAGGGTTAGTTACCATGAAAACGGAAACGGAAAATTAAATAAGTATTATTCCTTATATAAACTAACCAGTAGACCAGATTGAGTAGAACCATTCGCTTGCAATCA
The DNA here is from genome assembly GCA_949320105.2 of Crepidodera aurea. NCBI lineage: Eukaryota > Metazoa > Arthropoda > Insecta > Coleoptera > Chrysomelidae > Crepidodera > Crepidodera aurea. The sequence continues at coordinate 16,251,739 of OX439475.1, read as the reverse complement.
GTAATTGCACTGACCGCCTGTTACCATAAATCACCGTACATTATTTTTATGGCTATTTAGTCGTCTGGAGTTATTTATGCCACGCAGAACAGAAGCGTACCGTGTATAATATTTGTTACAGTACCTGTTGAAAATACACAAAGTTATATTTCAAGTAAAAGAAAATATCTCCGCCTATGATCGGCGTTTCAGTTGAAAGGGGCAAATCCATTAATGTTTTTATCGATTTTTCAGCTTATTCAATTCAATTTGAAAGAACTATAACTGGTCTTCAAAGATTAGTCTTTCATATAATCTAAAAAAAACAATTTATTAATATTACTATAATTTTTCTTATGTATTACAGATCTTCTCGAGAGACACAATGCCAACCGCCATGTTAGAAACATACAACGTATGTGACAAACCTCCACCTCTCGACAAATTGAATTGTTACCGAGACGACGGTAAAGACGGTCTCAAATTCTACACGGATCCGAATTACTTCTTCGAATTGTGGAGGCAGGAAATGCTCAACGATACGGAGCGGATGATGCACGACAGGGGGAAGAAACCCCACAGGCCCAGGACCCAAGACGGGGGACAAGGTAACAGGCACAAGAAGAGAGTCAGGCAGCCACATAATACGAGGGAGCGGCAGAAGCAAATAGCTAGGGATCAAGGAGAATATATTATGCCGCAAAATACCATCTACAGGTAATATTTCGAAATGTTTGCTAATATCCAGGTTCACTACATTTTTGCTAAAGAAATTGGGATCTGACAAAATGAATGAAAGTTGCAGTGACTGTGTGGACGTAGTGAATTTTTGTTTATCAACGTCCCCATTAAATTAATGGGAAAATTGCATGAGATGAACAAGTGATGAGTGATGTTTGTTCCTGCAAGGCTTCTATGTCAATAATGGGCTGATCGTCCTTAAATTCTGCCGATTCTGCAGGTACTTCTTCCTTGTTTTGCTCACTGGATTCATCATGTTTGATTTTCTTTGTTTCAATATTCTGATTTCTTTCTTCTCTTCTTCCAAAGCACCAGATGGCGTATCGATGGATGTCAGATCCCAATAGAGATTTATTTTTTTTATTGTTGGTAGACTTCTGTCGTCACTGTCAGTATGTATGTCAGTCAAAATTTTTGAACTTGAAAATGTGAACATTTATCTTCACTTTTGTTGGTAAATTAAAGTGTGTTTTTTTATTAAGGTGTAAAATGTTAATATCAAATGAGGCCATTACTGATAACAGGTCTGTGGTCTATTACTATCTGTACTGAAATAGTGAAAGTATTATCAAAAAAATGTTGTGGTCGAGTGGGTATTAATTACTGAAGATCGAATATTTAATCTTATTACGTTATTATCATTTTTTAATGCTACAAACTACAAATAGGCCAAGGGCCAAACCGATTTTAAATACCCGAATTCATAAAAAATTCTTAGCAGTATGTGGATGGTCAGAAAATTCAATAATAATAATAATCTTTATTTCAAAAAAGTTTACAATTACAATAAAAGTTCACATTTACAAGAAAAGTTTACATTTAAATTATAAACGCAGAACTAAGAATGAAACAGTGTCGCAAAAATTCCAAGAATTAGTTGAAATATTCATCTAAAATGATTTTTGAATTTTTTTATACCATCAAGCTCTTTTATTTCAATTGGTAATCTGTTATAAAATCTGATAGCTGAATAATTTGGGTGCTTTTCTGTTGATGACTATCTATGGATTGGAAAAGTGAAATTATCATTCCGAATAGGATATCTGTTAGTATTGTATAAGTATGCTTACAACAACAATACATGATTCGCCAATTTTGCATTCAATAGCTGAGCATTCAAATACTTCGGCCTGCAGTACCAAGAAGCTAGTTTGAAATTCTTCAATCCATATAATTGTAACAGCCATTGTGTCTTCCAATGTTCAGTAATTGCAAGGAAGTAGCAATCTTTATGTTGACAAAGAAGGCCGTTCAGGGCATATACTCTATTTCCAATCGATTGTACATTTTGGTGAATTAGGCTTCCTTCATTTTTTTAAACAATTGCTTTTATTATTTTTGCTCATTTTTGTTTGTGAGCTACTGATGAGAGAAGTATGAATTTTGTTTGGGTGCATTGTAGATGTGAAAGTACTTAAAAATCCTCTGGATTGTGTTCGTATTGGTTATATTGGTTGTATTTTTTGAAATTGAATCTTTTATATGCTACTGATCCTGGCCAGGTACTGGGCTTATAAATTTCTTCCTTCAATTCAAAATTGACACCACACATAAAACATTTGTTCTGCTGTTCATTGGTTGGTAATTCTCTAATGATTATGTCAGCATCCTTATGTTTTTTCAGGAACTTGCCGATATCTTGGGATGTAATATTACGCCTTATGCGATAAAGATACAACCCTGCCATTTTTTGAATTCCAATATCATTTCCAATTTCATTGTCTCCAAAGTTCTTTTGTTTTTCGCTTTGTTGTTGGGTTTTTTTATATATTACTTCCTTGAATCCATTTTCAGTATCATTAAAATCCTTCAAATCATTCATTATTTACTTGTCTGTGTGCCAGTTCTTTTACATATGTTTCCTGAATGTCTTGTGTTTCTCGATTTTTGTTTTGATTTGACAACATTGTACTCAAACCATGATTATTTATTTCACTTTTATTTATATCGTTATCTATGGTAGGTCATAGTTTTATCGAATTCAGTGCTTGAATTTAGGGTAAATTATAAGTATATTAGACAAATTAAAAGTTTCGGAAGTTGGGTGGGGGTAGGTAAATATACAATTTGAGGGATATTGGTTTTTCACGATTTGTGAAAAAAGTTTAACGTAAAAGTTGTAGATAATTCAAAAATGTAAAACTTTTGTATTCATTATTTTTCAACATAACCTCAAAATTATCGAGAAAACCGATAAAAACCGTTTTTTTTTTCGTCTCCTGCAAAAATAATTTTTTTTATAAAACTAGGTGAAAACGTTCTTCTTTGTGTTATAAATAAGCTGTGATTTTTTCTAAGCAAAATATTTATTTTATTTTATACGAATTTATATTTAAAAAAATGCCTAATTTTCAATAGAAAAAGTTCACTAACATATTTTCAATTTTTTAACTTTATCAGTGATCATTTTCTTCGTTGAAACCTCGACTTTAAGATGGTATGAAAAAAATATATTGTTTGTATAGAAAAATATCGTTAAAAATGAAGAAAGCCAAAAAACGACTTTTTCCTAATCGATTTTTCAATTAATCTAGACAATTTTTTATTTCTTATTGCAAATAATCATTGAAATTGATGGAAAAGATTAATTTTCATGTAATATAATGTCATTTATATTCAATACACTATTAATGATTTTCAAATTACCGAAAACATTGTTTAGGATGTATATTTCAGCCACAAATCGTAAAAAAACGAATATCCAACCCTTAAGTTGTATATTTAGCTACCCCCACCCAACTTCCGGAACTTTTAATTTCTTTAATTTATTTTTTTTTAAATTTACTTATAATTTACCTAAATTTTTGTGACCATCCACAAACCGCTAAGAATTTTTTTGTTACAAAAATGATTGGCCTTGGTCTAAAAGCCTGTAAGTATAAATAACTTTCGTATTTAATGTTTATCTTTAAATATTATACGTGGAATTTTAACTTTTTAACAATTTTCTGTTTTGTTTGTTTTTATCTACAGTACGTTTTCCATAAATGTTTTAAAAATAATTTGAAATGACTGCGACTTGGAATAATTATTTTACAAATGATAAATTAAACATTAATCAATTTGGAATGTATATTTGTAAAAAAATAGTTTTGCGACGATTATCCTTTAAAACATTTTGAGACACTTTATTTGAATCATATATGTGTCATTTACAGTTCCTCTATCTATAACCAATTTATTTTATTATTATTTATTTTAGGACACCACAACAAATTCAGCAGGCGCAAATGCCAGCCGAAGAACTTATGATACCTCAACAACAGATGCAGCAACGTCCACCAAGGCCAAATTCTATAGAAATTCGACGTTCTTACCAACAGGAGGTGCCTGACGGTTTACCATCTCCCACGTATCCTCCCTACGAAGAAAATCCCTATCAACATGGAATGTACGGACAAGGTCCTCTTAGTTCAGAATCGCTGTACGCTGGCGGTACTCCGACGAGAGGCGGTAAGATTAGACCTAGTCAGCCGCCTCCGGCACCGCCCAGTAATAACAGCACGCCGTCGGCTAGCACTCCCACCAGAGGAAGGAGTATGTCAGCTGGAAGGTAAGTACGAAGTAGAGTAGAATTTTGTAAAGTTTTGTTATTTTAAAGTAAAATATTTTACATTGTTTAATTTGAAATATTTCATTTCAAAAACAATGAAGGTAAGATATCTTACATTAAAAATGTAAAATTCGCAAATGTGCTGCGACCTTTAACATACTATCACGCGTACCTGCAAGCTCTAATGCAGTTAGAGCTTCGGAGTAAGCCCGGCTCGAAGTAACTAATTTTCTCGCTTCCATTGTGGCAACCCTGTTAATGTTAATTATATAATGTTCAATTTTGAATCCAAAATGGATGTAAATTTAGTGAATACCCTGTTTACAATTTTATTAACTATTTGTTTTTGAACAATCAAATTAATTACCTATTATACCTTTGATATTTAATATTCGAAAAAAAAATATTTTTCGACTTGACTATTCATAATGCGAGTAGTGGTATTTTTTCCAGAAATTAGTGTTCTCGCCCATTTTCGAATGTATGAAAGTGCATCTTTTTTTGTTGTTTGTAATTGTCAGAACAAGGTTTGTATGAAAGAAAATGTTCGAAAAATTGTACGGAAAAGTGAAAAGTTTCATATAAAAAATCTCCATATAAAAAAGTAAATAATTAATATTTTTGACAATACCTACCAGGACCTATTTTTGAATTCAAGATAAAAACATTTTTCGGAATGCTTCTGCTCTCTTCCAAATTTATAAATTCTCTGTTTATATTTATGGCACAATATATATATTTTTAAACAGTTGTGTGATTTGAAAAACACTAAAAAAAATATTTTGAAGGGATAACTTGCCGCCCCCGCCGCCACCACCAGAAGCTACCATGTCACCACCACCGCCAAACGGTATTCCAGCACATATTGTCAGACAGTCAAGTCAATCACGGTCGAATAGTCCACATTCACAGCACACCGCCACTCCAGAACCGGCACAGGATCTACCGCCTCCTCCACCTGCTCCTGTCAAACAGGTAAAAAAAAATATTTGCAATCCAAGTTAAAACGTTACTTTAAAAAGGTGTTTCAAAAATTTATATCAATTTTGTTAACAGGTCTCACCACCAAAACAACAAACGCCGGTTGCTCCGCCACCACCGCCGCCTCCACCCATGCCGATGATCGTGAACGGACCGACTACCACAACTCCGATGTTGAACGGTGATTTAGCGAAGATTTTGAATTCGGCGCCGCCGAAATTGACGCCCGTCAAGGATCGCCCGATGTCGAAACCGCCCATGGTCGATCCGAGAAATGATTTGTTGAAAGCCATCAGGGATGGCATCAAATTGAGGAAAGTCGAGAAGATTGAACAGAAGGAGGTGAGTTACTTTTTTCATTTGTCTTGAGTGTTGTGTATTTTAATTTAATTCTTAAAAACTTTTTCAAGAACGAGGCGAGTCGAATTCATTTTCAGACATCCTTTAAAGATAGGATGTCGAGCTTGTCTGCTTCTTACTGATGAGGCACAATAATGCCGAAACCGGTCTAAGAATGGCAAGCTCCTTCAATGACAAAATCGAAGTTTTTGGGTTAAAGCCCCGACTTGGTCGGGCACCAAACCACGTCTGGACTTTCGTAATTCAATACCTCGTGGGGCATATATCCCAAGGAGTGTAGTTGTTAAGTCCAGACGCTGGTGCAGTGTAGGACATTTTTAATGTCCTTGTTCTTGGGAGCTTGTGTGATTTTATTTCACATCATTTGTGCAGTTTTGTCACTCCCATGGTCCTTTTTTGGAATTTTTATGGTTAAAAAAATTCCACCTTCCTGCAATTTTACTTATTCAACATATGATGATAGACTGGTAGACTGGTCTATCATCAACTCCTGATGATGCCAACATAGTTGGCGAAACGCGCGTAGAGTGTGTTAAAATTTGTGTTTTGGTTAGTGGTCGACGATAGTGTTTCAATCTATTCATAAATGATTATTTCCTTTGAATTCTGAGAGCGGCGCTACTCTCCTGATACCATGTAAGGGTTTCGAAGTCCCTAAGTTTCAAAGTTTATTGTTCATTATTAGTGGATGAAAAAATTTGTAATTGTTGGTAAAGATCTTATCTATGGTTCTAGGTTCTCACATCTTCTAAATTTTCTTTGGCTGTTTAAAAAAGATGGGAAAATCATCAAAAAACATCAAATTTTAAAAAAAGTGAGAATGTAGGAACTTAGATTAGTCCTTTACCAATATATACTGATTTTTTCATTCTCTCAAAATGAAGAGTGAACCTAAAAATTTGGGACTACAAAACCCTTGGCTACACTGTTTTATAGTATAGTACAACTTCCTCTTAATATTATTTAGTGGAAAATATTAGCCTGTTTTTGACATTATGAATTTTTTTCACAATTTATCTATTTATCTTGCAGGTTGAGAGAGGCAACGGCCTGCACGACGTCGCCAGCATCCTAGCCAGACGGGTGGCTGTCGAATTCAGCGACTCGGATTCTGGCAGCGATTCAGAGTGTGATAGCGAGGGATGGGGCGAGAACGAAACGTCGGCGTGACATCGACGAAAGGCTAGTACCGCTAGCCAGGTGTACTGAATGAAAGAGAATGGACAACGAACGTGCCGAAAAAGAGACGATTGATAAAAGTTTGGTGGGTGAGGGAGTTTGACGTGTGAGCGAGTTTGGAAATAAATGGATAAATTTCTGTTGAAAAATTGAAAATTGCGGAAAAGTCGGTGTTTTGTGCCTGTCTTATGGGTTTTACTGATGCTGTGTACTGTCATTTAATAATAAAAAAACTAGTCAGTTGCGTTTATTTTTATTTGCACAAATCTAAAAAGTTCGATCATTATTTAAAAAAAATATGTACAGGGTGTTACTAAATTCGGATCCTATCTTATTCCTTTTATTGAAATATTTATTGTTCGAAAATTCATTGCTTTTGATACACAGGGCGTTAAAGTTGATAAAAATAAATATTTTCATTATTATGAAAATTTCCAGGTGCTTTAGACCCTTAAATGTTTTTTTACACAATTTCCTCTTCAGATGTCCCACAGGGATGACAGGACACTTTTTTACCCCATTTTCTTCGCCACTGTACAGATTGAAAATATTTCATTATAAATTATGTCTAAATTCTAGGCTAATTTCTTTTTCACTACAAATAATTTTAAATTTCTCTCCCATTTCTACCCACAGCAAAATCAAGTGGAGTTAGGTCTGGAACTCACGCAGGACGTAAGTTCCAACAATCTGGCCTGGGTGCCTGGACATCAGATTATCGATGGTAATGAGAAACTTGCAAAAGGGGGATCCTGAGAACTTCCCGAACCAGAACGGACCCCTGGAGCACCGAAATGTGCAGTCCGACGGGCCATAAAAAACTGGATCAGGGAAAAACACCTGCAACATGTGTCAGGACAAAACACGGAAAATCCTTCATAGGAAGATCGTGTTCCAAGAGAACAGCTGAACTGTTCTTATTGGATCGCAAGAGTCAAACACTTTTTGGGCAATCAACAGTAGACCCAGAAAGTTTTAACAAATATTGATACGATTGACCAAATTTGTGAATGGGCTATAACAGGCTCTGACAAACTAAATTTTAAACAAGCTGAACGCATTTTATATGCTGAACACTTGGTTAAATGCGGGAAAAAATTAATGAAAGTGACAGTGGCTGTGTGGATGTAGTGGCTTTCTGTTTATCAACTTCAAATTTGCGAGATCATCCCCATCAAATAAATGGGAAAATTACAGGAGATGGACAAGTGATGAGTGTTGTTTGTTCCTACAAGGCTTCTATGTCAATAATGGGCTGATCGTCCTTAAATTCTGGTGATTCTGCAGGTACTTCTTCCTTGCTTTGGTCACTGGATTCATCAAGTTTGATTTTGAATGAAATATAACGTCCAGACATTTATTAGTGTTATTATTACACCCTGGTACTGCTCAGTACAATTTATTTTTGGTTTTTTCACTGTGTTTTACTACAATGTCGGTCATTATTTATTTCAAAAATCGATTTTCCCGTTTGACGTAATGTATTTCTTATGGAATCTTCACCCTACTTTGTGTTCGAAAACAAAGCGCCAGATGGCGTATCCGTGGATGTCAGATCTCAATAGATCAACACAAAAGTATTTATGGGCTTGTTTTATAAGTGTGGGAGTGTTTCTGGTGATATTAAACTAAATGTTTTTGGTATTATAGAAATTATTTGCAAATTTATGGAATTTTTTGATGTGTGTGTATTTAGGAATTTAATAGAAAAATATACAAAGATGAAATTACATACCAGGTAAATCAAATAATATAAAGGATTTTATTTATAAATTAGTCCTGGCGTACCGTGGGACGAAACGCCACTGTCGCATTCAAATTACTCTACACCTCACATAGTTCCACTGTTTGAGGTGGATTTTTTTTTAAATGTTCGTCTTGGATTTCCCTATCGATCCCTGATTTGGGATTTTTGATTTGTCTTTATTTTTCTGAAATTCGACCCCAAAATTTGATTTTTTTTCGAATTTTTTTTTCAGCTGAAAATGTTTGTTGTGATAAATACTACAAAACTGTCTGATTTAAAGTGAGGAGAAAATTTTTTCATATTTCCAAAAAATTTTTGAAACATTATGGCCGTCTTTGGGAATATGAAAATTTTTTGTCCTCACTTTCACGCAGACAGTTTTGTAGTATTTATCAAAACGAAGATTTTCAGCTGAAAAAAATTCGAAAAACATCATCTTGCACAATCAGTTTTTTTTCATAAATATCAAATTTTGGAGTCAAATTTCAGAAAAATAAAGACCGAAATCAAAAATCATGACATGGCATGGCACCCAATTTTTTAATTATTTGTTTTATTGTATTTAGGAAAAAAGCTACAAAACGTGAAACTATTCTAAAATGAAAAACTGTCTTTAATTATTTTTTTAATTGAAAACAGCTTTTTTTCTTATAACAAAGTGAGGAGTTTAAAAATAAAATAATATCGCAACCTCTACAGTGGCGTAGACAATATAATATAAATCGACCTACAGTTCCTGCAGTACATATAAATTTTAAACATATAAACAAAACCTTTAATTGTATATAGCACTTTCTAAATTTCCATAAAAATCTTTACAGCAAACGAAAATGCGACTTTAACAAACTGTATATCGAAAACATTGTTTTTTTAACGAATAATTGATATAAATTTGAATTTAGAAACACCCCTAGAAGAAACTACAAATTAATTATCTTCCGGTTAAAATTTAATGGGTCTGGAGAGACATTTTGTAGGCGATAAATAAACAAAATGCAAGGCGTTTTCCAAGTTGTGTGTACTAAAATGCAACTAAATAAGATGTTCGCGATAAATGAAGCTTACAAGTGCGTTTTGGTATATTTACAAAGCAAAAAATTCCCAATTTGCATTGGGGGTTGTAAAGTTTTTGACTTATGCTGGTCTAGACATCACTCTCTTCTTCGTTGGGAATGTTTTGCTTTGTAAGGTTGTCAATACTCACTTCTAAGCGTGTTTTGAGTTTGATTTATTGGATTCAAAAGCCTAACTGACGAAGCCGAAAGGCAGAAACCGGTCTTAGGCTCTTGTAGCTGATCTTATTTTATATGATGTCTTTGGCACATTCTGATTAAATACGAAAACAATAAAAAGAAAATATTGCATATTCTCACACAGTATTACCTATAAGACCAAATGTAGCGGAAAAGATAAAAAAATATTTTTTGCAGGCTTCGTATATGTCGATTTTGTGTAAGGCTTCTTTGTTATGTTTTTATAGTTTATTTATTCACTATACAAAGAAAAATAATTGTAGCGGAAATGAGTACTGAGAATTTACCCAAGGTCGCTAGCGTAGTTCAGTATCTGTATATAGCAAGTACCTGTATATAGCGAATTTAATATTACTAGCAATACTTGGGAATATTGCAGATTTAGGCAAAAGTTTAGAGAACTCTCAAAAAATCGCAAAATCTGCCTTAATTTTCTCTTCAAATTAATGTGGTCCATAAAGTATAAATGAAAAATAAAAAAAAAAAAAAACGTCTGGCGACCACACAAATTTATTTTAAAACTAATTTTGACCTGATGATGGCGACAGGCCAAAACTAGTTGTAAAATAAATTTGTGTAGTCGTCCGATGTTTTTTAACTCAAAAATTTATACATTTGATGTAATTTTTGTTAATAATTAATGAAAAAAGAAGAGATTTTCCTGAAGAAAAATGTCAAATTCCCAATATTTTTTTTTTATATTTTCTGATAGTTCTCTACTTTTAAGTCTGTATTTTATTTTCTTTTCCTTATTGAAGGAAATTATTTTTATATTTTGTAGTTGCAGAATATTAGTGGGTTATTGAAATTTTCGGACAATTCAGTATAACATTTGAAAAATCTGAAATTTTCAATAATTTTACAAAAGTAAAAAGACAACATTATTTGTATATGTTTGCTTAGTAAATGTTTTGTGTATATTTTTCCCAATTATCTTTAGTTTAAAAAAATTAAATTATTTTCTAATGAAAATGATTTCTTTATTAGTTTCGTTCGAAACCAAAAAATTGTTTACCATAAAATAATACAAAAATCTTACATATTCATACTCTTTACACTTCAGTTTCCGTTTAATTTATTTTTTCTGCGATATTAAGCTAGAATGAGTTTTAACCAAGTTGTAGGTATCGAATAAAAATCAAAAACCTCCGTAAAAACCCCGTAGATATGAAATTGATGTCTGCTGTACCGTATCAGAGCCCTTACTATTAATGTAGATAATAAGGAAAAAAATGTGTTAGAGTGCATTTTTAACCATTTTTTTCAGTGTCCGCCTTTTTTACACTGAAGAATATATAGTGGAGTAAACAATTGCCGTAATACAATGTCCTTATCGATAAGTTTGAAATTTAAGATTGTTGAAAATTAATTACTGCTGTCGAATCGTTAGAAAAACTTAATTACTGTTTTCAAAATCATCAGTCATAAGCAAAACGTATGTATGAATTAAAATTGCTCTAAAAACATCAAAAGTTCGTTTCAAAATGACCATAGGCGTGTCAATAAGTTTTTTCACGGGGTCATATTGAGACCCACTAATTAAAAAAATATATACAGGGAGGCGCAAATTTAATTGAACACTATTGGGATTTCGGAAACAGTTATAGATACAAAGTTGGTTAAATGGAAAAAAGATGCGTATTTTGAAGACAAATTAATTAGTTTTTCAAAATTAAAATATCAGGTCCGGTTTTTGAGATATTTGGGGAAAACCAAAGTTGACGATTAACACCTTAATTTTGAAAGATAGAAAAAAGTTATGAAGCTTTTTTATTGAAGGCAAATACAATTTAACATAGCGTATCCAAATTTTTAAAACAACGTTTCGTCTTTGAAGGGCTACCCTCAACTATTTTTTTTTAAATACGGACGTTTTATTTCATTTTTGAAATCCCATTTTTTTCTATATCCAACCATTTCTTGAAAATACACATCTTTTCCCCCATTTAATCAACTTTGTATCTATAACGGTTTACGAAATCCCAATAGTGTTCAATTAAATTTGCGCCATCCTGTATATGGTTATAGTTTTAAAAATATGAAAATTTATGGAATTAAAATAAATTGTTCATGAATGAGCAGTAAAATATTTATTATAATTTTTTATATCTCTGAACAATGCATTTAAATCCATAGTTTCTTATAAATGGTCTGCCTGTTGAACGTTGTGGAATTTAAAAAAAAAGAAAAAGCACCGTCTGGCTTCTATCTTGCATAAACTGCGCTATTTGAAAAAATGGACCAAATTTTATAAATTAGAATATTTATAAAATTGTTTATTTAAAATTTCTTTTGAATATATTCTATGCTATTTCAGTTCTACAAGTTTCTTTTATACATTTTTTCATTTTCTCCAATCCATTTTTTCTGTGGGCGACTTGTTTCCTTTTAACCCCATTTTTCCTCTCAATATTTTTTGCATTTCTCAAACTTGTCTTATGAACTGCTTGACTCAGTCAGTGCTTTAATATATCTTGTAATACGTTTATTTTAGTTCTTGGTTTGTTGGTCTCATCCACAATCTTTAATTCTTCCAAATTTTCCCGAGCTCAGCGGCGTAGCCATGGTACAAAAACCGGGGGTAAAAGTCACTTTTTGGTTTTTTAATTATTTTAAAATTGTTTTTTCTATACCAGGGTGTGATTTCTCTACTAATCTTTCTATGGCTTATTTTCATATTAATTTTATTTACAATGCATTATAAAAATGTATTTGTATTTTGTTTTGTATCTAAAACAAAGGCGTGTGTTATAGAAAATTGCACTCTAATGCGTTTTTTCCATAGATATTATCTAAAACCAAATAGTGTTTAGTAAACGATTCCAAGAGCAATGCCAAACTTTCAGTATTATGCTATTTACAAGCATGTATTCACGACTAGGATAACAAATATTAAAGTAACTCGATTGTACATTCCGTTGTTTCACTAGCACTAGTTAAAAGGGTTTATATTAATCAAACTTGCTAAAAAATTAACTTTATAATTTATATAGATTTTTCTTTGATTTACTAGTTTTTAACAGTAAAGCTAAGCGTCAATTAAGTATGAACGAATTATTGGATATATTTTTCTAAATCATTTTTTTTTTTTATAAAACTTAAGCCTGAAATTGATTAATTGTGATGAATCTGGTCATGAATACATAATATTCTACTTTTCCCGTAGTGAGACATGTAGGGATATTCTTATTGAATCGCTACTGCTTTTATAGTTTAGGCAAATTAATCAAAAATGAGCAATAAGCAAAAATAATAAAGCGAATTATTTTGGACATTAAATTTACAAGAATAATAACTCCTTTCTTGTTGCTTAAATGCCAACCAGCTTCATTGTTTTAAATGAGAACATTATGTACTGATACATAATTTATTTAATAAAAACAAATAAAGTAAAATCTCTGTGGATGTGGAGAGTAATTGCTTCAAATAGTGTGATCGTTTAGCAAAATTTCAAACGTGTGCCTTACATTTCCCCTAAATCTAGGGATTTCCCGTTGGCGCCTCATTAAATGTATATTTTCAGTGATATATGTAAACAAGAATTATTTTAAAACAATGTTGGTTGTCATTTAGGTTATGTCCAAAATTATTCAGCATTAGAAAATGCCGCTGAATTTTCTCTATTTTTGTCTATTAAGATTCCCGAATTTTCTCACTAGCGCTGTGTATGTAGAATGCTAATTAGAAATAATTTTTGTACATAATGAATGAACTTTTTTTTGTAAAATTCATACCAGCTTTGTTTTTTAAATATGTATAGTTATATTTAACTCGTACTATTCTAATACTCTTTTAATACTTCATCTACAGTCAGCTCCATGTGGAGAATATTTGTAAAAATATTTAATGGGTAAAATTAAATAAGTTGAAATATAATTTTTGTCTTTTTTTATTTTTTTTTTCAGAAATGTTAAGAAAAGTCTTTTGGAAAATTCGGATATCGTTTTAATGTTTTCTATAAGTGCATTCATCACGATGATTAAATGAGAAACGTTTTCGAAATTAATTTAATTAAATAAAGTTTTAGTTTCCTGTTGTTTTAATATTATAGGTCAGAAGGCTCTTTAATTAATAATGATGTCAACGAACCTACGCAACCATAAATATCTGAATAAATCTAGAACACAAGCTGACCTTTAATTATCATACTCAATTAAAAAGTGGGTCGTTGCAAGTGCGATACTTTAGAGCTTTGACTTATAACAAGGTAGCAAGAAACATTTATCAAATGATTTCCAGACCATTTATTGATTATAGCCAGATTACACTTTTACTTATACAAACTATTCTATCTATTTTAACACATTCAACGCCATGGAATCACCAGGGGGGGGGGCACATGTGATCTCAAGCCACAATAGAGTTTAAAATACTTTTGGGCAGAGGTAATGTTGATATGTAATGATGTGGCTATTCAATTTAACACTTGGGGAAAATGGGAATTCGATTTTTTAACGAATTATTTAAGGATTTAGGTAGACTGTTAAAATCTGAGAAAAACAATATACTTTTTTACAGAAAAAAAATTGTTCAAAAATTATTATTTTAGACTTGGCGTTCGACATGTTAAAAATCGTTTCTTTCTGACTATATAACTGCTAAAATTTGGCAGTCTAGGTTTACAGAATTAATATTAATAATACAGGTAAACCTTTTTATATAACTTATTTTAAATGGTATTTCAATAATTTGATTCCTTTTAAAAACTGTAAACTTATTTTATTAATTAAAAAGAGAAACATTTACAAACATTTAACATCAAACCAGCTGCAAAATAATTTGATGGAAATGAATATCAAATCTGTATAAAAAGTTTATATTACACTATTTACAAAATATGAGTTTGAATACAAATTTATCACAAATTCCGTTTAAAAACATTTAAATAATAAACAATATCCTGTATTTTTATTTGGGCCTAGTTCTATGTTGTCCTCCTCTTTGTCCTCTTTGGCGTTTTTGAGTGTCCGGTGGAGGGCCATTCCCCGTTGATCTAGAAGTATTACTATTTGGTGTTGTTTTCGCAGGTCCAGCAACATTGTTATGCTGCATGGGCAAAGTTATGGGAACAGTTGTGGTGGCAGGAGATTGTGGAGGGCCCACTCCTACTCTCCCAGCTGAATTATTTGTACCATTATTCATAGGTAGGTTATTTGGGGCACCAGGTGGTAATTGAGGTAATATTTGATTTGGCTCACTCATGTTAAGTTGCTCATTGAAAACCATGCAGAACTCACCAATTTTTTGCAAGTCTCCCCCTTTAGAAGTATATAGTGTTAGGCAGTTTCTCCATACTGATACATACCCTTTAGTTAGTCTAACAATGTCCCCTGGAATAAGTAGTTGACCAGCCTCATCCCAAATACTAGCATTAATACAAGCACTTTGATCAGCCACTTTGAAAGTTCGAACTTCGCGGTTTTCTTTGGTTAGAGTAGGATGCCCGACTTCTAGTACGATAAACACAACGTTTACATTTTTTAATCCAGGACGCATGTCCTTTATTTGAACATAATTGTTATCCATTATTATTCTTAAAGCACTAGTTTAAATGTTTTAAATAAAATTATAATATTAATGCCCTAATTTAACAAAAAAACAAGAAAATCTAGTTGTCCCTCCTTAAAGTGCAAGAAGCAAATGTCAAAAAATTGAAGTTTCAATAAATTTTATTTATAATGTTGGAGACATTGGAATCCTTGAGGCGATTCGAGTAAAAAGTTGGTTCATACCAATTTGGTTCAAAGATCGGACGTCATTATTTGTATAGACTTATTTAACTTAAATAAAATGAAAAAATTAGTTATTTATTCATTAGTAGTATATAAAAATAAATATAAACGATTTACTAAAATAAATAAAAATAGCAAATGCTGTAATTACGTAATTAGTATTAAAAATCTTCGAGTAAATGAACTACACTTCCTCCGAGTCTACAAACAAATGTGGTTACAAAATTCGAAAATGCTTAAAATTGCAAATTTATGTTGGCAGCTCTAAAAAAAAATTAATTTGAGGTTGACATTTCAGTTGTCCATTTACTAGTTTAAAAAACGGATTGTTTATTGCTATAAAGTATTTAATTGTTTAATAATTAAAAGCATGGCTGATGATATCGAAAATGTAAAGTAAAATTTCAGACGTTAGTACTTTTACTAATATTTATATTTTTTAGATTCCATCAATTACTGTAAAAGAGCCTTTAGATTTAGTAAGGTTAAGTTTGGACGAAAGAATCTATGTAAAAATGCGAAATGATAGAGAAATTCGAGGTAGATTACATGTAAGCCGTTCATATCTTTAATATTTACAAATATCTAGCTACTTTTTTATTTTTTCAAGGCGTATGATCAACATATGAATATGATCTTAAGTGACGCCGAAGAAACAATAACGACTGTAGAAATAGATGAAGAAACCTACGAAGAAGTCTACAGAACAACTAAAAGAAATATTCCAATGCTTTTTGTAAGAGGCGATGGTGTTATTTTAGTGTCACCACCCATGAGAACATCATAACCTTTCTATACATAAAATTTAATATAATTTATATACTTTGGTACTTCAAATAAATAAATACATTTTTAATATCTTCATTTGTTATAAATAACTTGCTACCATTTATAAACATTTACGGCAGGAGTTTACATTATTTATTTAATCATAGTATATGAATATGGATGCATGAAATATAGAGTGCTTTTAATTGATTTTTACCATGGAAAATTCAACGTAAATTCTACTTTTTTAAATCACCACTGACGGACTATCGAATTTGGAATGGAGCTTTAAGTACTTAAAAATTCTTCACCTGTATCAGAGGTACACCAAAATAATAAGAATTTTTTATTGCGTTTTTAAGTACCTACCCACTGGATACATTTAGCGTCATCCCAATTTAAAAAAAAATATTGGGACCTTTTTTTGGCGACTTTGATGACCCTGCATCTCAATAATAAGATATTGGGGCTTGAGCAGATTCAACTTATTTTTTAGTATTCTATATCATCCATTGTAACATTCAGCATGTGAAACACTGTATACTAATAAAAAATATTGTCAATCTTTGAAAATTATTATTTGCCGATATATTGGAGAAAATAAATGTGAACATTAGAAAATCTTATTTTAATTTTTGGATAACCCTGTATTTGGGCCTCCAACTGAATCTTTCAACCACGGTAAGTGAATTTTATTTTTTGGAATAAGAAATTTTTAATTAAGTACAAACGCCAACATATGCATACACCTATATCCACATTTATTATTGGTTAAAGGAACTCAATAAAGTTATTTATAAATCGCTCTCCTATTTGAATATTTTCAATTCAGAAACTAAACAGTCAGTCTATATATTACTTCATTCAAACGTGTGCGAACTATATTAATATCTACTGAATTAGATCATGTTTTGAAACGCGAGTATTTCCAGCAATAAATAAATAAATTGAAGTGATCGAAATTGTTATTAACGGCCTTGTTATAAAAATTATGTTGTAGTTTTTTTGAGTGATATTGTTAAATAATGAATAATATTAAAGATTGTGGGGAAATAAGTGACGATTCTAGTTCTGATGATGATGATATAGATTCTTCTGAGGATGAGGAGGACGGATCTCATCGAGACAAAAGAGGTTTACAATGGTAAGTATTTGTAACATATTTAGAAGTAAATGGATTAATGAAATAACCCCGAAAAAAAAAATTTAAAAATAGGTTCTGTAATTCATTTTTTTGATGGAGTTATGTTGACTATGCCATTATTAAAAGAGGCCCTTTCTAAATTGTCAATTAAATTACATATTATAAGTATATTTAATATTACTTTTAAAATGCATTAGATGTAAATATTTGTAATACCAGCTAGTTCAGAAATAAGTTTTTCTATATTTTTTAAGTCGTCAATTTCGGTGTTTTCCCAAATATATTGGAAACGGTACCCGATATTTTAATTTTGAAAAAACCAAATCGTCTTTATCTTTATTTTTTTTCCTCACTTAATCAACTTTGTATCTATAACGGTTTACGAAATCCCAATAGTGTTCAATTAAATTTGCGCCACCCTGTATATCATGATGGCCTATACTCGCTGTATTCAAATTCGTTATATTTTGAACAATTATTTTTTATATATTTAATATTATTCGCCTTCATAAGATCTTTTTAGATTTAAATTTAATTTAAAGAGCATAAAACAGTATTTCACATACTTTCTTTCATCCTCCGGCACTGTATGTAGTTTATCCATTTTCAATTGCAGAAATATAAAAAAAAAATCCATTTTTCGGCATTGGCATTTGTTCTGCAATTGAAAATAAATAAATTGTACGTTTCTTGATTTGCTGATTTTACCCTAAAAGGCAAATTTTAATTGAACTTTCTTTTAACTCTATGGATCTTAAAAAAATAAACATTAAAAGTCGTATAATTTTTTGAAGACAAGATTATTGTGTTTTAAAATAATTTACCTGCCGAATACGCCACGAGTAAGGGATGGATACAACATTTTAAAATAAATTAAAAGTAAAATGGTCAAGTAAAAAATAACAGATAGATTCACTTTTTCTATTCCAATACCGTTTTTCATAAAAGTTGTTCTAGATATTGCGAAGCGTCGTTGTCGCAAATAGAAACACCCTGTATTTAAATTATTTAAATAACAAAATAACAGTCAAGGGCGGCTCCAGCCCAGAGATTTGGGGGGGGGGGCATTTCTGAGGGAAAAAGTGAGTATTTTAGGACATAAATGGACCTAGAATCTACAAAAAAAATTCAAAAAAATTATAATTTGGTTTACGCAGAATGAATTTTGTCTAAAAAACGATTGGCAATATCAAAATTACCGAAAAAAAATATTTGGGCTATTTTTGAGGTTAAAAAGTGAGTTTTTTTAGGAGATAAATGGACCTATACAATCTACAAAAAAAAATTAAAAATTAAAATTTGTTTTGCGCAAAATGAATTTTGTCTAAGTAACGATTGGCAATGTCAAAATTCCTGAAAAAACATGTTTGGGCCATTTCTGAGGGAAAAATTGAGTTTTTTAGGATATAAATGGACCTAGAATCTACAAAAAAATTCAAAAAAAATTAAAATTTGGTTTACGCAGAATGAATTTTGTCTAAAAAACGATTGGCAATATCAAAATTACCGAAAAAAAATATTTGGGCTATTTTTGAGGTTAAAAAGTGAGTTTTTTTAGGAGATAAATGGACCTACAATCTACAAAAAAAAATTAAAAATTAAAATTTGTTTTGCGCAAAATGAATTTTGTCTAAGAAACGATTGGCAATGTCAAAATTCCTGAAAAAACATGTTTGGGCCATTTCTGAGGGAAAAATTGAGTTTTTTAGGATATAAATGGACCTAGAATCTACAAAAAAATTAAAAAAAAATTAAAATTTGGTTTACGCAGAATGAATTTTGTCTAAAAAACGATTGGCAATGCCAAAATTACCGAAAAAAAATGTGGACCTGGACCTGGACCTGGAATTTACAAAAAAAATTCGTAAAAATTAAAATTTGGTTTACGCAGATATGAGAAATATCCTCTCATTGCCGGAGTTTTTGAACGGGGTGAACCTACTGCCCCTACTGCCCCTGCTGCACCATTATTTTTCACTGTTATTACTAGAAAACGTGCTCAAAGCTGTCATAAAGCTGATCTAAATATTGTACAGCTTCGTTGTATGAAAAAACACCCTATATTAAAATAACACTAAACATTATTTCAGTCAGATTTAGTAGAAACACTTAATCAAAAAATGTAGCAACATTATTTTTGACTGTTATTACTAGGAAACGTGCCTAACGCGTAATTCTTGAATATTTTTTATTGGCTAAATAAAATCTTCAATGAAACTAGTAATGATGTGCTCCATACCGCAAATATTTCTAGTTTCTATAAATATTTGGTTGGAAACCAATTAATTTTCATAACTGCTTTCCGCTTGATGGACTCCAAACTCCCAACTAGCATTGAGACGAAAATAGAACGATCTTATCAATATTTTCTGAAATAATACTTACGGGATACGGTTCAACTAGAATATTATAACTATTAAATATTATGTAATTATTTCTTTCGTCATTTATAGAAATTTTATTTTTTTCAATTTTTTAGAATCATTTGATTTGCGTTGTAAGCGTATTTGATTTAATTTTCGACTTTTTTAAATTCTTAAGAATTTCCAAATCGACCTATTTTTTAATTACCTATTTAGTTCGATAACCTATAATTGTTGCAGCTGGAGCCCCTGAAAGGTGCAATTGACCATTACACTTTTCTATATGTAACGAATAAAATATAACGGCACGGCAATTGATCCAGTCCTGTAAAATTCGAGTCTAAATGCCGGGTTTGAATAGATCGAGGAGAATTACGAGAATAATCTCCCGCTAGATTCAGCGCCCCAAAAAACCCCCCATAACGAAAACCCTCGTAGACGACGTTCAGGCCGAGGTTTCGGTGCACCAGGTGTTGGGAGAGTCGTTTTCGACGTAAAATTCGGATTCAGCCACCCAAAATCCCCCCATAACGATTTTAGGTTCGCCTTCTTGGATTGTGTGAGGAAAACCCTCGGAGACGACGTTTAGGCCGAGGTTCCGGTGCACCAGGTGTTGGGAGGGTCGTTTTTCCTCGTGAAATAAGCGCCCCAAAAAACCCCCTATAACCATTTTTCGGTTCGTCTTTTTCGATTGTGTGAGGAAAATCCACGGAGATGAGGTCCGCGTCCAGGTTCCGGTGCACCAGGTGTTCAGGGGGTGTTCAAATATGGCAATATTTGAATTCAGCGACCCAAAAAACCCCCGGGCGCCGAGTATCTATCCTTCCCCGCGTACATTTTGGGAGAGTCCCACGGAGATGACGTTCATCGGCGTTCCTGAGCTCCAGCTCGGCTGTGGGTCAATTTGAACATATAATCGCGATCAGCGACCTCGAAAACCCCCGAGAACCCGATTTGGGCCAGTTCTGACTCTTATTTACAAAGTTATTAAATTTTCCAAAAGCCGTCTCATTTTTGGCTGCAACAATGCAATTTCCGGTTTGTATAAGATACAAAGTAGGTACATTTCTTACAAAAAAAAATTTGAAAGCGAATGCAAAAAACCGCATTCCGATCCGTCTTAGTGCGAAAGATTCCGAACTTTTGGTCTTTTTAGTGCTTCATTGCCTCGACAATTTGTCCTTTACCGCTGCCCTTCAGGAGAAACTATGAAGGATACAGAGCGGGGCCAGAAACATGCGAGAGCAAGACAAACTTTATTATTAACATAAGAAATATACAAAACCTGCATTATTCACCATCGAAGATTTTTGTTTTTTTTTTCAAACTATTTTAGTTTCACTTTTATCGATGTATTTCGTCTCAAAATGAAAATTCAAAGAATCAGTAGCTACTGTTGTATGTAGAAATGGAGAGTCACACTAGTTATTAAAAGACATATTTTTAGGCGTCCTGTTAACATCAACACCAACCGCCATAGACAACTTAATCACAACCGTCCCCATCACAAACGTCCTCACAATCATCAGCATCACCAGACCCATCATCATCCTCGGCACCATCCTCCAGTAAAAGTAGTATGGCCTCCTCCCTCCAACGCAACTGCTTCTACTTCTACTTCAAATCAATGGAGATTTGATAATGTCAGAATCGGTAATCCGAAGCTCGGATCAAAAATGCAACTCTATTGCAAAACTGGACACCACTTGGCTATATATCCAGATGGAAAAGTGAGAGGGACTGGGGATGAAAACGATCTCCACAGTAAGTGTATTTTAAAAACTCAAGAAACTGGTATTTATTGAGTCGATTTTTTAAAATTTTGTTGCTGGATGGCATATATTAAAAAATATAATAAACTGGAATTCATTTGTTATATAAATGTCCTTGATTGCTTTATTAAAGCGCCCACTCGATTACAAAGTTTTTTACCCAAACAAAATAATTTCCATTTCAAATATTTTTTAGCCTATTTGGAACTATCTTCTGCTGGTTATCCGGGACATGTTAGAATACGAGGTTTACTTACAAATTTGTATGTTGCAATGGACAAAAGAGGGCGTTTATACGGAGAGGTAAATTAAAAAATAATATTCTAAAACAAGCGTGATTTAAAATTGTTCATTTTACAAGTTTATTGTTAGACTAACATTACAAGTACACGAAAATATCTGACGAATTGATGATTGTAAAATCTAGGATGCGGTAAACATCCCTTGTATTAGCTTTATGCTAGAAAATCCTAGGTATTAATTATAAAAAAGAATTGAGAGACAAAATCAGTCCTTAGCTTCATTCAGATGTAAGATACGATCAAATTATTGTTGAAAAATTGATTATAATGAAACGAGTTGTTTTTTGGCTTAATTAGATTTTTTAACCATGAATATTAGGACGACAATGCAAAAGTAAAATGGTATTTTTTTTAAATAATTAAAATAAAACTTTAATCTAGCAATAAAACTCCATTATAACTCTATATAGTGACTACCACGTTCATAAAGTCTTTCTAAACTTTAAAAAAATGTTTTTCTCAGGACCTACAACTCTCAAATGGGCTCCTTATATTAGATTTTTTTGTTCTTTATCCCATTTGGCCCAGCGGTTCTCAATAATTTTGTCTCGATCTTATGAATGAACTTTATCCAGATATTGTTGGTGCTTTGTGTACAAATTTCTTTCTGTAAATGTTTGCATTTTGAATATCTATTTTTCACAGGCTCCTCCATTCAAGACAAGATACTCGAACCTGGAGATAACCAGATAACAAGTTTCGTCTTTAAAAATTAAGAACTCTTTTAGCATTGCTAGAAATAGAAAGTATTGAAATTTGATCTATATTTTTTATAACTGTTTAAATAGTTATGCGGTAAATATCTGTTTTTGAAGTTTTGCCCCGTTTTTAAGATCTATCATTTTTAGATCTATCTATCTATCTGTGATGGGGGTGTCGATACACTGCGACCTATAAGATCTTTTGTTCCCCCTACTGCTGCCCTTAAGGATGTCTCAACGATTAGAGCAGTTCCTCCAGTCCTATTGCTTTCAAAAAGTTCAGGATGTCGGTAGGCTTCAGGTTAGGTAGATCTTCCTCTTCTATATGATATTCTCCGAGGTATCGTACCCTTGGATTTTGCAGGGTAATGCATTCTGAGAGAATGTGGATAGAGGTTTCTTCCTTGTCTACTAATCCGAGTTTCTTTAGGTGGCCTCTCAGCCGGCAGTGCCCTGTTAGGATACCCGTTAGTATTCTGAGCTTATTTTTACTTTTACTGACGCAGTTTCCCAGTAGTGTCTTAGTCGGCCTCATTCCTTGTAGTCCTATCCAGTATTGGGATCAAGTATTGTACTGGTGCTTATTCCGCAGAAGGGTTCAGGCCCCAGAAATGGTGTTTCAGCCCCTTTTTTACGAGTACGTCTGCTATTTCATTCCCCTCCACTTCAGTGTGTCCCGGAACCCATAGGAGGGTAACAATGTTGTTCTTACCTAGTTCGTTTAGATTCTCTAGGCACTCCCAAACCATCTTGGAGTTGATTACGTGGGAGTTCAATGTATTAATGGCTGCTTGGCTGTCTGACATTATGATGATCTCTTGTCTGCGAAAATTTCTTTCTATGTTGAACACACTTTCCGATGGCGTATATTTCAGCTTAGAAAATGCTCGGAGATTTGCCTAAACTTTCGGAATATTTGGTTCCAGGCCCATATACTCCTATTCCTGTTCCTTCTGTTGTTCCAGAACCATCTGTGTACCATTTAATGGCACTTCTCTTGAGTTTTGGGATGGTATCTTTGTCCCATTCGCTTTTGTTACTTAGCTTTGTGTTGAATTCTTTCACAAAGCTAAACTTCTTTGTCTTAACTTGGTCAAAGATCTATCTACTGACACATCTTAAGGGGATAAATCTTGCAGTTAGGCAAAGATGGTTAATCAAAAAATGCGAATTCAACTCTGTTGATCTTAAACATACGTTTTTACGATAATTTTTTAGTGTATCCACCATATCAGCATAAATATATGTGCCATCAACGATCACAGTCGTTGTCATGGTACCTGCACGGTTTGTAATTCTTCAAAGTGCGTCTTTTAATTTCTATACAAAAATGTTAAAAAATGAAAATAATACACGGTTGCTACCGCACACTTTAACGCTTGAATTTTATAAAATAAAGTTAAACACACTGTATTATATAATATTTGAATCTACTAACTTATCTAACTTTTTCAGTCACGCATAGATTCATCTACAGAAGTAAGTATATAACAAAAATAGATTAAATAACTAAAATTTAAAGAATTTACTAAAAGTGATTTGTATCTCCAAATGTTTATTTTTATGTGGGACTCCTGTCTCTATTTGATTATTTTAAAACCAAATGCTGCAGATCTTTAATTTTTGTAAGAGACATAGAGGCGACAAAGTCGACGTTTAGATTTATGTGAATTGTTTTTATTATTTCAGTCTTAAAACTACTATACGAGTTCTAGATCTTTGATATTTCAATTCAAAGTTGTAGAAATAACAAGGCGTCAAATTCGAGGTTTATGTTTGTTTGACGGGGTTATAATGAAGGATATTTTTTATAACACTGTTTCTCATATTGTTGTAAAAACATGAATGAAAAAAATTGAACTGAAGACGTCATCTTCAAAGAGCTCTAGCTTCGAAAACAAAGCTCCAAAAGCACATGTTTAAAGGAACTTTTCACATATACTATATGCCCTAAAAATCTGTAACACGTATTCATTAACACCCTGTATGTGAAAAAAAAACAAACTTTCATATTTTCTCTCACTGAAGTTTCAATTTACGGATATTCAAGCAAACAAAAATTAAAACAGTAATAAAATGTGGAAGTTTGTGTTTTAATGTTTCAATCTGATATTTGAAACTACTTTTTTTTAGGTAGATCCAATGATGGAGCCCACAGTTTTTATAGAATCATTCCAGGGGTCCTACAATTCGTACTTATCTAGAAAAAACGCACATCTGGGTTGGTACATTGGAATTAAAAGAAACGGGAAAGTCAAAAAAGGACCTTTAACCGGTTATGGACAGAAAGCTGTAAAGTTTATACCTCGGAGACGGAGATTTGAATAATTTATGTTATTAAACTTAATTACTAATCGTGTAAAAAATTTTCCGATATATAAATTTTAAAATTTCAGTATGTAAAAACAACTCACAAAAGAATTTTCATAAAATGCTTTACTATGAGGGTTGAAATTTTTATTTCATGAGTAACTTGTATGTCTGTAATATTAATTGTAAAAAATAGACCAATATTGTAGCTGTATACACATTCTTGTATCATACTATGACTAAGAATACTTTTAAATTGACTTTTACACTATCGTTTACCAATTTTTAATTTAGATATAGATGCTAATTGTACTTAAACATTTCTTTGAAAATATTTATTAGTGCTATAAAGTTATTTAATAATTATATACCGTTTTTATTTCTTGTCGGTTGGTCAGTATTAGATAATGTCTATTTATTCATTTAAGTTATCTGACAATTTGTTTGATTATTTATTTTTCGTATATGTTTTAGTTTATATATTTACATTTCCAAAAATAAAATAATAGACTAATCAAAGTGATTTTTTTTCATTTTGGGATACTTAAGTTATAATAATTCAAAATGTTTATGAAAATAGATAATTATCTCCAGAAATTGAGTGTTCAAAACTCATCGAAAAGTGAAACAGATTTCTGTTTATTTGCCTCAAAGGATTTTTGTATGTTCTAATATCTATCCAATCTAATAATAAGTGAGCAGATCTTTTTTAAGTTCATGTTCCTGAATAACACAGTATTTAAAAAATTATAAAAAACTACAATAAGTATACAAGAAACATTTAAAAGTCTAAAATAAATACAAGGAAATCCAGTTCAAAGTAGGTAAAAACCTTGATTTCCATCAAATCATTTACTGCAAACTATCAGAGTTGTATTCCTGAATACTGTAGTAAGCTTTTTGTTCTAGTAATCATTTTAAATTTCGTCTGAAGATTTTCAAATTCTGACTTTTAAAAGTTGATGGCAAATGATTATACAGATCTGGCAAAATTTTAACGGAACATAGGATTTTCAATGATATAAGACGTATCAACATTCAATTGAACCACTCACTCTACATTGATGTATCCCTACGCTCAGCTAGCAGTGCGCATGTCTGTTATGGTTTGAAACATTAGGCACAATAGGGATTTTTTGTGAATAAGACAAGCAGTTTCCAAAATGAATAGGCAATAGACAAATGTTTAACAAATAGTGGCTTGCAACTTTGCACATGTACAGGGTGTCCCAAATTGGTGTGTTTTGCAGGGTCTCGTAAACTAGAAGAGATAGAAGAAAAGCAGTTAAAATGTTATGACTTCTTTTTTTGTTAAAGTAACGATATCCTAATTAAATCTTTAGTAACTCACTGCAGTTGGAAGATACAGGGCGATTATTGAAAACTGTCGAAAACTACAAGGTACTATAACTTCTTAATTAAGAAAAATATAAAAAAACGTTATAAAAACTTTTGATAGGTATAATATTAAAGAGTTCAGATTATTTTTTTTAGGGGGCTCACTAAGGAAATATAATGCAAACTTATGTTTTTTTAAATGAGACACCCTATATATTTTGACGTTTTTCGTTTCCTTTTTTAATTCTTATTCACCTGATATGACATATTATTATCTACTTTCAATGGTTGGAGCTACAGTGCAAATAAACCATTTATGAATGTTATCAGGTGAAACACCCTTAAAAAATTGAACACTCAGTAACGAAATTTAACATTTTATTATAAGGATACTGATGTGTGACAATTTTATTTATCAAAATTATAATTAATGAAAAATAAAACCAGATTGAAAAAATAAAAACAATAAACTTATGAAACAACAAGAAACATTGTAACAACTAATCTACCTATAACTAATTTTATTAGAATGTAAAAATTACATTAAATGTTCAAAATGTCCTCCGTTTTGTTGTAGTAATAATTGACACCTTTTTCTTACTGATCTTACACAATTGAGTATGTGCACTGGCTTTATTTTTCTAAATGTGGCATGGATATTTTGTAATAAATCTTCCCTACTCTCGAAGTTAGTCTTGTAAATATTATTTTATGATTTTATTTTTGGTAATGCTGAATTGGTTGGAGATTATTTAAACGAAAAACTTTTTAATCGATGAAAACGGAGAGCATTTTGAACATTTAATGTAATTTTTACATTCTAATAAAATTAGTTATAGGTAGATTAGTTGTTACAATGTTTCTTGTTGTTTCATAAGTTTATTGTTTTTATTTTTTTAATCTGGTTTTATTTTTTATTAATTATAATTTTGATAAATAAAATTGTCACACATCAGTATCCTTATAATAAAATGTTAAATTTCGTTACTGAGTGTTCAATTTTTTAAGGGTGTTTCACCTGATAACATCCATAAATGGTGTATTTGCACTGTAGCTCCAACCATTGAAAATAGATATATAATATGTCATATCAGGTGAATGAGAATTAAAAAAGGAAACGAAAAACGTCAAAATATACAGGGTGTCCCATTTGAAAAAACATAAGTTTGCATTATATTTCCTTAGTGAGCCCCCTAAAAAAAATAATCTGAACTCTTTAATATTAT
The DNA here is from genome assembly GCA_949320105.2 of Crepidodera aurea. Classification (NCBI taxonomy): domain Eukaryota; kingdom Metazoa; phylum Arthropoda; class Insecta; order Coleoptera; family Chrysomelidae; genus Crepidodera; species Crepidodera aurea. The sequence continues at coordinate 16,224,290 of OX439475.1, read as the reverse complement.
ACCTATCAAAAGTTTTTATAACGTTTTTTTATATTTTTCTTAATTAAGAAGTTATAGTACCTTGTAGTTTTCGACAGTTTTCAATAATCGCCCTGTATCTTCCAACTGCAGTGAGTTACTAAAGATTTAATTAGGCTATCGTTACTTTAACAAAAAAAGAAGTCTATCTATTCTAGTTTACGAAATACCATGCAAAACACACCAATTTGGGACACCCTGTACCTGATTGCTATCTTTTGTAAGATGAAAATAGATTTCATCAGCTGGTTAGAGCTGAATCCCCAAAACGCAATGCCGTAGCGAAGGTGCGACTCTATTAAGGAAAAAACTAAACCATCCTTGCAGATGACAGGCCCAGTTCTTTGCTGACAATCCTTATGGCAAAAGTTTTTTTTACCCTGTGCTGATCTGGCTTGCGTCTGTGGAAGCACTTCACTATTATTCCTTCGAATCCCCTTTTTTTATTCTCATTTTTTCGATGCGGTCCTATACCACCCAATGCTTGGCTTATTATGGCCTTTAGTGTCGCTCAATGGTCTGATATGATCTGAATCTGCTTGTTTTCCAAAGATTTTCCTCTTTAATTTTTTGCGCAATGAAGTATATTGCTCCCCCAGTACCGAGCCTCAGATCTGTATGTATATCAGATATGCACCTTGCAAATTGCACTTGTGTGGCCACCACGTTAAAGCTGTGAACGTGATGACTGTATATACTGGGAAGTAGTAAATTTATTCAATATTCCTCTCTGGTAAATTTTTCTTTAAACTTTATATTTAATATTCCATACACATTTATTTTTTCTCTCGACTTCGTTATTATTTGAAGATATAACGAATTATTTTATCTAGAATTAAACTAAACATATTTCCGGTTTTTTAAAGTTTACTACAATCTACAATTAAAGATTAGTACCATCTGAGAAGTACCTGCCCATTATTGATATCTTATCTGAATACTTTCGTGCTACATAAATCGACACATTTTATTATTATTTAATTTTAGTTCATAGGTAGCATTAGTGCAATCGGCTGTGGATATATTTATTATGCGTTTTAAATGATTTATGCACAGTTCGTTAAGTGTCTGCTTGGAAACATTTCCACTGTGTTACTCGTTCGTTTTCATGGGTGCAGGTAAGTTAAAAATTTAACGACTGTGTTATCTGTATATATCCTATATCGAAAAAATATATTTATGTTTTCCAAATATTTAATTTGTAATGAAAATATTTACTTTATTAGTAAAAGGAAAAGGTTGGCATATTTTGTAAATAATTTACTATAGTATGCCTTATTTTACAGGGCTGTCTCAAATTGCCATTTGATTGAAAACATTGGAAATTACTATTTTGATACCTTTTCAACATATACCAGGTGTCCGCGCGAAAAATTTAAATGGAATTAAATCTGGTATTTTAAAAGATTTTGGAATGTCATTAAGGAAGTAGGGGGAAAATTAATTGAATATGAGATACCACCCAAACGTGATATTCGCCGCCCCCAGCCTCACCCGGTCCAAAAATTTAAATGAAACCCTGTATTTTTTTTGACATTTTATGCAAGAGCGCAGTTTTTTTATTATCTCTATGTGAAAAAATGACTTAATTACTTAATAAACTTTGTAAGATATTTAGAGCTAAAGGTTCAGATACCAGACATTCAATATCGAAAGCAAACAATAATAGCAAGCCATGAAAGCAGCTTCGTTGTATGAACTGTCAAATAATATTGCTTCTGTTTACTAGTTAGTACAAAAGTTTTCGAAAAATTTTGACTTGGTTTAAATTAAAATTAATGTACGGGCTGGAAATCTTAATAACCAAATAATTGGTTCAATTTTCTAACAGGAAAATTTAATTGCTTTTTTTGCAGCTTAAAAATGACATCTGCACCAGCAGAGTTGCCCCAAAGAATAATTCCATAACCAATGTGAGAGTGTAACAGTCCAAAATATGCTGTTTTGAGAGTGTGGAAACTCGTTATATTTTTTAATTGACGAATGATGAAAGGGGAGCTAGATAAGATTAAAATATTTGTATGAGTACACATTTTTAATTTGTTAACAACATTTTTAAATTTTGGTATCTTATTCACTTCAAAATAATTATGTCCTGCTACTATGACAACTAGATCCTTCAAATTAAAATATTTTACCTTTTCTTCTATTATATTATGGAAATTTCCACCAGATTCTATTCCATATTCTTCCGATTTTAATATTTTTCTAATTAAATTATTTATGTTAAAACCAAATTCATCTCCTAATATTAGAATTTTCCTTTGTTTTTTGTTATCATAGAGCTGCTTCTTTGACTAGTTTTAACCGTGTTTATTTTTAAAGGTGAAATGGGAACAGATTTGTTGGTTTAATTTTCTTTGGCAAGATTATTCTCTCTTGAGGATTTTATTTCTTCCCGTAGCTCTTGCATCTGATTTTGATATATATCAAAGCGTTCTAATAGTTGATATCATATTTTTTACTGTTCATTAATTTCTTTTAAATCCTGTTCCACTTTCATACTATATTTGCTATTTTCTAGAATACTTTTTTCTAATTCATAATTTTTGTTTTTAAACTCATTTAATTCTGTATTTAGGCTAGTGATTCTATCATGTTTCTGTTTAAGTATAAGATCAAGTTTTTGTTCATTGTCAAGAACATCTTCCTCAAATTCTAGTGAGCGTTTATTCATTCTTTTTAAGTGGGCGTCTTTTTTATCAATTTCTTTTCTTAAATCACTTATTACGGTTTCTAATTTTTCTTTGTGCTACTACTTTTTTATTTTGGCACTCCTCAGAACAATATATCTTATTCATTTCGGAAGCTCATAGTGGTTTGTATTTTAATTTCTCTCTCTCTTTCCACTGGATTAAAACAACTTAGTTGTTATAAAAGTTTTTTTATTGACGTTTCGGCTTTCTATATCGAAAGCCGTTTTAATCCAGTGGAAAGAGAGAGAGAAAGTATATCTTATATCCTCCCAGTTTAATCTATTGCTATTGAATGGCCAGCTCGCTCCCCAGACTTGACCCCACTGGATTTGTTTTTATGGGGACATTTGAAGTATGTTGTTTACAGAACACCACCACTATCCATTGATGATTTGCGTAATATAATCTTAGAGGAATTTATAGAAATTTAATACCACAAGTCTTTGAAAATGTTCGGAAAGCTTTCTAGAATAGACTGGATTATTGTTTAAATGTAAACGGTGAATATTTTGAATATTTGATTTAATTAAAATAATGGAAAGACTCATTGTTTTATTATTTCGACATTTGGCTACTGTCCAAGGTTACCAGTTCTTTTTCTTAATATCTGTAAATATTTTACAAAGTTCATTATGTAATTATGTTATTTTTTCATATAGAGACTAAAAAAACTACGCTCTTGCAGAAAATGTCAAAAAAATACAGAGTGTCATTTAAATTTTTGGACCGGGGGTGGCTGGGGGCGGCGAATATCACGTCGGGGTGGTATCTCATATATAATTAATTTTCCCCCTACTTCCTCAATGACATTCCAAAATTTCAAATCGATATCTTTTAAAACACCTGGTATAATTTAAAAAAAAAGTTATAAAACATTACTAATAACACAGGTCTACAAATTTTTTTTTAAAGTTGTTTGTCTGATATCTGACTTTTATGTACTTTTCAGCGCTGATTTCAAAAATGCAATACATTTTTTTCTATCAGGTTTTCTCACAAAAAAGGGAGTATTTTTGGATATAAAAACTAAATTTAAGCAATTTTTCACATTTTTTCCAAAGCTATAAAATATTATTTTATTTATAAATCATGTTCTAAACTACAATTCCAGTACGCTTCTATTTCTCTTTAAGCTCATTAGTCCTTATAATAACGCTTTCGCTTTCTGTCGAAGCTTCTTTTATTGTTTTTCCGGCTGTGGACTCGTTCATTTCTTTTTAACAGCCAGCAGTAGTCCCGCTATCATGTTGACGTTCCATCTTCCTTGATATCATCTTTCCATTTCTTTGATGTCTTGGTGGAATCTTTCGCCCTGCCGTTATTTACATCACCAAGGTTTGCAAGGAAGTAGTCAAGATGTGAGTGGAGAAAATGAACTTTAATGCTCGCATGTTACAGCCCAGCTTCTTAAAGTTGTCGAGCATGTCTGCGACGATTGTCTTATAGGCTGGATCTTTTTGTTTCCTAGGAAACCGGTAACAACTAATTTAAAAGATGTCCATGCTGTCTTTTCTTTTGTTTCCGTTTTGTCCACAAAGTTGGAATCTCTCATTAGTTTTCTAATGTCTGGTCCGACAAAGATTCCTTCCTTTAGCTTTGCCTCGGATAAACTAGGAAACTGTCCACAAAGATATCTACTAATATCAATTAGAATTTATATTAGTTTGATCCGAATACATCGAAATACCTGGGATTTTGTAAATATTTTGATCTCGTGATACCGGATGTTTGATTAAAGGGTGTATCTAAGAAAGGTTATACAGTTTAGATGAAACCATTCATAACGAAAATGACCTATGAAAATCGCTGGAAAGTTTGTTTACACGCACTTTTTTTACCATGGACGAACTCTTAACAGGAGATTTTTTAATTTTGAGGAAATCTTTACATTAAAAAATAAATAAATACAATATTTGTAAAAAGAAGATTATTCAAACTATATGTAGATTTTTTAAGATTAAAATTCAATTAGAAAGTCGTTTGATTTTTAAAAACTCTCGACTGAAACACCCTGTATAAAAAACGCGCGTTAAAAATTATACGTAACGAATGTCAATTCCATTTAAATATTTATACGTGCTGTAAATTTTAGTTGTGCGAAGGTATTTTTAGAGTATAGGGTCAGAGAGATTTGATTAACGCTTGAGTTTATTACAATTGTTAGAAGTTGTTTTACATAGTACAAAAATGGTGGAAATTTCAATTTAAAGTGCATTTATTTAATTAACTCGTAAGTATTTTTAAGGTTGGTACACTGATCTGCTGATTATTCTGGTTGTTAGCGAGACTAAATCGTATAAAAGTTGTTTAGTCAATTTGTCCCATTATAATAATCCCAAAAAGAGAATTACAAAAATTGGATTTTTATTGGATTGATTAATTAATTAAATTAAATTAAAACTTCTTGCTTGTCTTGAAATCAATTCAACGACAACTTATGCTCAGCTTATTTTATAAAGGAGAAAATTAGATTTTCCCGTAACAGTTTTAAAAAGTGGTTAATGATAATAATAAGCATAATTGCGAATCAGCTATTAAATGTGTTCTGCATGATTGGAAATACAAATTTGATAAAAGTTGTCCAACATTGGCAGTTTTTCTAGATCTTCAAAGAGCATTCGAAACAGTTGATCAAAACCGCTTAATAAAAAAATTAAAAAGTATAGGTATAGTAGGGCAAGCATTGGAGGGGTGTGTTGATTATCTAAAAAATAGAAAGCAAAGGTTAAAAGTTAATAACATCCTATCAGAAGAAATTAACTATATTAGAGGTGTCCCACAGGGTAGCATATTAGGTCATCTGTTACTGTTATTCCTAATTTACATCAATGATATTATTGATCTGTTTGCTGATGATGCCCTTATATATTTTTCTTGCAAGAATTTAGATAATTCAGTACAAGTTGTTAATGAAACACTACAAAATATTTACAAATGGTGTTGCAATAATCTATTAAAAAGCAATACAAATAAAACAAAATGTATGCTGGTAAGTAATAACTATATACAGGGTGTATCATATGGAATGGTCAATATTTTAATCATAGGTTCAGGACCTCTAAATATTAATATTTTACTAAATAACTTTCGTGTCAAATGTTATCTACTACTGAGATGTTGAAAATAACATTTATTTTTCGTTTTTTTGCAATAATTTCTTTATTATTTAATATATTGACTTGAAATTTGGTATGGTTATATTTTTAAGTTAGTAATTGTTTTAACTCGTATTTTTTTTAATTGTATATTTGTTGTAATATTATTAGCAAAAGAGCTAAATAGAGTAATTAATGATAAATAAATTCCTTTTGATTTGAGTGCCTTCCTGAATGATTTTTACACAAGAAATGTCTTGCGGAGTAGAACCAGAGTTTTTCATTCCGTTGTTTGTATTGTTGTTGATTTGACAGTAAGGATGGATCCTGATTTCCTCCATGGTTACAATACGATCTACCTGCAGAAAATCTCATCATAATCACCTCGTTTTTAATCATATAGCCAAACTTTTAATCTCCAATATTGGAGCTACATGTCAAAATTCCAAGGCTAAACGGATCTGAATATCTCGTAAATATCATTTTATTTCGTGGCCCAATAATGCAAATATTTTTAAAGTAATTAACGGGATATTACCCTCTTGCAGCGACCCATATTTTAAGTGTGTGAATAAGATATCCATCTGTTTACATTTCCAAGTCATTTACTTTTAAACTCATTTATCGCTAGTTTCTTATTTTTGGAATTCTGCCAAAATATTCTCTCTAATTGAAGTGTCGATCTTTATCTCGCGTAGGTGCATATCTTGATTATTTGAATGTTTATATGATTGAGGTTTATGTCGTTTGCATAATTGGTATAAATTAATTCATATCTTGCCGTATTCTATTTTTTATGTCTGTATTTAGGTGGCTTTGGTAGATAAGTGAAGAAGCTTTTATAAATTAATAAAGGTACGTTGAATATATTTAATGAATGTTTTAATGCGCCTATTTATTTTTATAGAAAAACAAATTACTTATATTAGTTAAGATTTATCGTAAATTAGTGCTTAAAAATACACTAAAACAGTATTTAAAATTAAATTTAAACATGGCTTAAATCGTTCAGTTAAAATTGAAAAATTTAAAACAATTTGCTGGTTGTAAAGCCTATCAATCATTCGATCATTATTAAAATATTCAGACTAAACTATTTGAGCTGACATAGATTGATCAATTTGGACGGAAAAATGGAAAAAGCAATGAAAAAAGGACTTTGAAATTATCTTGAATAAAACACTCTAACAAATAAAAACGTTTTCTCTGTTTTCCAAAATTGTGGACCAAAACTCGAGGTATTAAAGTTTATGCGAAGCATCTGAAATATCTAAAGCTGGGAACATGCAATTTGAGGAGTGACGTAGACATCCATTAAGAATAGATTTAAATGATTTTACTCACAAGTGGTTAAAATACCATCAAATTAAAGCACCAAACGAGATCGAAGAGGTCGTAGCATATTTCACATTAATTCAGCATGCAGCTTGGAATTCAACACCCACAGATAAAAAAATTGCACAAAGAGATAACAATATAACGTTACATGTAAGAGAAATCCTAACAGAAAAAGAAGGGCATGAGCTAAGTGGCAAAGAACAAGAAACCCCCTGGATAAAACCTCATTAAATAGATTAACCTATCAACTTCACACAATACTACAACAAGTTCGTAATGAAAGATTTGAATTCTACATCACAAATCTAACACCTTAAGATCATTCCTTGTGGCGAGCTACTAAGAAATTTAAAAGACCAGTAATATCAGTTCCACCTATCAAAAAACCTGGACGAAATTGGGCACAATCTGATAACGAGAAAGCTGACGTGTTTGCAGATCATTTAGCAAAAGTTATTACACCAGATGTTAATGCGAACATAAATGATGATGAAATCCATAATTTCCTCGACGCGGCATGTCAATTGTCACTCCCTACTTAAGTATTTTCACCTACAGAAGTTCGCTCTGAAATCGGTAAATTAAAACCTCATAAGGCTCCAGGATATGACCTAGTTATGGGAGAAATCCTTAAACGTTTGCCCAGGAAAGCTGTTGTTTTACTAACAATAATTTACAATAATCTTACGGTTATGTTATTACCCCATACAGTGGAAGTACGCCCAAATAATAATGATTGCGAAACCAGGTAAACCACCTACATAGCCCAGTTCATACCGTCCATTATGTCCAAGTTGTTTGAAAGTCTTCTTCTAAATAGAATTCAAGATATTGTAGAAATTGATGAACTTATTCCCCCGCATCAGTTTGGATTTCGTCAACACTACTCTACAGTACAACAATGTCATCGTATTGTAAATAAAATAAAAAGCTGCCTGGAGGAAAAAGAAACCTGTGCATCTGTATTCCTTGATGTGAAGCAAGTCTTTGATAAGGTTTGGCGTGAAGGTCTTTTATATAAACTAAAAATCCATTTACCAAGTCAAATATATCTCATTCTTAAATCTTACCTCCAAGAACGATTTTTCCGAGTAAAAGTAAACTCCCCAACCTCAGATTGTTGTCCTATTAAATCAGGTGTCCCACAAGGCAGCGTCCTTGGTCCCTTCCTATACATCCTTTTTACTGCCGACATTCCTATCAGTAATGATATCCTAACGGCTACTTTTGCTGACGACATGGCGTTCCTAACATCAGATGCAGATCCTGATACAGCTTCCAGAAATGCAAATGCCGACAAATCCACACAAGTTACATTCATTACAAGGGTCAGCTATGTCCTCAAGTCTATATAAATAATACACCAATTCCACAAAAAACTGAAGTTAAATACCTAGAACTACATTTAGACCAGAAATGAACCTGGAAAAGCCATATTAAAGCCAAAATAACTAAGATAATCTTAAAGCGGGATCGAGCTTTGGGGCTGCAGTAAACCTTCTAAAACCAAGATTCGCCAGAACTGCCAGTTTAAAACTATCCGAATGATAGCAGATGCTCCATGGTATGTTTCAAACCTAACCATACACACAGATGTTGGAATTCCATTCGCCAGAGATGTCATTGACCTTCACGCCAACAAATCAAAAGAAAGAAACTCTGCTCACGATAGCCAAATCATAAAAGCACTTTACCAACCGCCACTAGATGCAAGACGCCTCAACAGGGTCTGGCCCGAAGACCTAGGTGACTAGGTGAAGATATGGAGAACCGTCAGTGGACGGTACCCATCACAAGCCATAGCTCATCCAACAAATTTACTAAATACTCTTCTGTAATCGAGTAGATTGTAAATAAACTATTTATAAAAAAAGTGTGGTTAAAATAAACTAGTCATGATGAGCTAACAAAAAAAAGTAGACTATTTGAACCTTTGCATAGGAAGGAAACCATTTGTGAAAATTGATTTGTTGCCTCGCTTGAAGTTTTGATTAGTTAGTTCATGCTCAAGGAGCGTCATATAATATTCGCTTCAATGTGAAACTTGCTTTAGTAAACCACGTGGTTTGATTGATTTTCAGAAAGGGAAAGAGGTTATTGCGTAACAATAATCAAGACAAGGATATTTAAGGAAATTTTAATATTATTTGGAAATGAAATCGTTCTAATATCGTCAAAAGGTAATACACACAATTTTGTTTCATTGAAAATAACATTAAAAGCATGTCACAATTTTGTATAAATCTATACTAGGCGACAAAAACTCAGAAATAGGGTCAAAATAAGTTGACATTCGGAAATATTTGTTGCAAAGGTTTCCAAGGTTCACACAAATGAAGGTTTTTATCAATTTTTAATTATGTTTTGGAGCTTTTCGGGGCGTGGATGATGTTTTGATAAATTATTCTGTAAATAGTGGCTTAGTTAATAAGATATCTGAAAAACAATTATTTTCAGAGTTTAAATCATTTTTTAGCTGATTTGGGACTCCCCACTTACTCGTCCATACGTCTCACCGTGCTTTTCATCAAACACACTGTATATAACTAAATTTTTGTTTGGAATGTTAAAATAGTTTGAATTTTTTTAAATTATGTTTTGAAATTATAGGAGTGAAGTTTAATTTTAGAAAAATATAATATTTGAAAACCGACACGTTCAATTCATATTTTAGTATAAATTTAGACCAGCCGTATGATTTATTATTTTATATAAATGTAGAACTATAGCAGATGTGTTTTGTAGTGGCGGAGTTTCTATTTAGTATTTGAGTTAATTTGTGTTTTTTTTTACTAGAATATGAATGAACATCCATTTTCGAATCATGTACGACTATGGTGCCAAGGATATAACTTGACAATTAGGTCGTCTGGAGAAATTATTGGTGTAGACAATGATTCTGATCCCGATAGTAAGTATGTTTAAAATAATTTGGCCGTCTCAGGACGATAAATGAATGTTATTGTAAACAAGATTTACGTTCAAAAAATTTATACTATTGAATAAACTTGTTTCCTATTTTCCTAAATTAATTTAATTTTTTTTCTATTTTTTATATGAAAATCAAAAACTTCGTTTTAACATTTGATTTTTAAATGCTCCAGATTTTTATAATTTTTGCAAAAATAATTTCTTTAGCTCAATATTAGTTGATTTATTTGGGAAAGATATAAATGACTACTGGTAGTATTATAAGCTTTCAATTTTTCTCTATAGTAAAACTTGTTCAAAATCTGAACCTTTCAATTAATTGTACTAATATTTTTACATTCCTTCTTATTGAATAAAAAATTATATTCCATCTTTTAGGTTTAATAGAAGTCCAATCAGGAGGCGACGTAAGTCTTGTACGGCTTCTAGGAACCAACGCAAATCTATACGTATGTTTTAATAACAATGGACAATTATATGGAGAGGTACTAATTATTAATTAAATAAATAAACCTTTTGTAAATATTTATAATATTGCAATATGACCAATAAGTGCTTTCATTCTATTCTAAACTTATAATCACACTAATTTACATCCTAAAAAAAATCTAAATATTACCATTCTTAAGGGAGCGTTTTGGTTGGCAGTAAATTGCAGCTTCAGTCGCTTTACAGTTTTTGGCTTTAAGGCTCCGCTCTGTATCCTTCACAGTTTCTCCTGAAGGGCAGCGTAAGAGGCGAGGTAGACATTTTATTACACGTTCGAGCCAGAATACGCAGGGATGGCTTAAAATATTTGTAAATGCTTCCGCTATTTGCTAACTTCTGTGACTATTATTGAAATTTATAATGGAGTTGCCGGACCGATATGTTTCATTCGTTATATATACGCCTCGTAATATAATTGCGCTCAATTCTTTTCCAGCATTTTCAGGATGTATGTTGTGGTACACTTTATATCCCTAAATTTGATTTGTGATCATTCACAACAATGTCATGTACATCTAAGATTGCTTACAACAACAACAAGTTGCAGCAGTTGTTTCGTAATATCCCCTTTATTAATATTTTCAAGTTTTGTTAAACGTTCTTCAAACTGAAAGCATATATGAAAGCATATATGACTTATAGAGCTTGATTTGTTGTAATATCGTTTAGTGGAGTAGATCTGGTTTTGAAAATAAAGTAGCTCATTTCGAATTTTTTTTTTGTGATTTCATAGATTCAAGGTCCCTCTTTCACGTGATCACTATATGAAAGCTAAGGGAGGTGTGGAGGGGGGGGGGTAAATTAACATGTAAAGATATGGAAAATCGGTTTTTTGCCCGTAGCTATCTGAGGTTTATTCGGATCGAAACGACTTCTATACAGCGTGTCCCACGACGTACTGTACACAGTCCAACCATAAGTATTATGGACCGAGGCCATTTCATATCTGGTATTAAAAAATGCCTTGTTGCGTTTTTGACGGATATACAGGGTGATATTTGAAAATATGTGAATTCTTCTACGTTAAGTATATCTAAAAGTAAAAATCTCAGACCAATCAAATTTGGCACACTGAGTGTGCTCCCTGAGCTCAATAAAATAGGTTTTAAAAAAATTTTAATTTCAGGTCCGGACTTAGTTTCTCTTAGATTTTTATTGGTTTTTTGAAAACAACACCCTGTAAGCCAGATCAGACAATTTTTATTTTTCTCACTTTAACAGTTAAAAAAAATTGAACGCGCAACTTTTTGTTTTCTGCAGAAAAAAATAAAACTTTGAAAAATAGTATAATTTTAATGGATTCACATTGTTCTTATGACTGATGCGGCACTACATTGATAGCACATCGTCATTTTTTTGTTGAGTTAGAAATGTTCAAAATACTGGATATTCGCCGGGTACTTAGCTTTTCATTTTGATTTACCATTTCCAAAATACCCTTTTTTTGGTCTTCTGTCATTCGCTCACCACGTTCTGTCACAAACTGTCAAAATGGACGTTAAAGCGAATTCAAAGCCTACTTGCATTTGCACAATTATCAAAAGTAATAGTTTTTTCTTTGACGTTACAGAAAGAAAATTTGTCAACTCGCTTTACAGGGTGTTGTTTTTACAGGATCAATAAAACTTTAAAAAAATAAATACGGCCCTGGAATTTCAACGGTTGACTGAATAATACTTTATATCGAGTAAAATGAACTGTACTGATGATTTTTGTTGAAAAATGATGATGTGCTATCAAAGTAGTGCCGTATCAGTCATAAGAAGAATGTGAATCCATTAAAATTATACTATTTTTCAAAGTTTTATTTTTTTCTGCAGAAAACAAAAAGTTGCGCGTCCAATTTTTTTTAACTATTGCTTAGTATCATCCTTAAGCTTTAAAGTGAGAAAAATTAAAATTATCTCATCTGGCTTACAGGGTGTTGTTTTCAAAAAACCAATAAAAATCTAAAAAAAACTAAGTCCGGACCTGAAATTAAAATTTTTTTAAAACCTTTTTTATTGAGCTCAGGGTCTGAGATTTTTACTTTTAGATATACTTAACGTAGAAGAATTCACATATTTTGAAATATCACCCTGTATATCCGTCAAAAACGCAACAAGGCATCTTTTAATACCATATATGAAATGGCCTCGGTCTATAGCACTTATGGTTGGACTGTGTACAGTACGTCATGGGACACCCTGTATATAAAATGAAGTGCTCTCGAAAACGCTTAAACTGAAATCGGTCTAGCGGTTCTTGAGATATTGCGATTTGAAAGTATATGGATTTTCGCCACTGCGAGAACACACCTAGAGCCGTGTTCGCGTTTTTCGCATGGAAGAAAGTGACTTCGAGACTTGATTTTTTTCCTGAGATAGATAGTCATGACCCAAGCATTGTGTCCAAATTTCAACCCGCTAGTTTAATTTGGGGGTAGAGGGATTGGCAAACACTGATTAATTTTTGACTCGAGGTAACTCAGTCTCATTTTCAAGGGCAATCCGTACTCTTTCTAAATTTTTTTACCATAATCTCCTTAATACATCCTGTAGCACTGAACTCATGAAAGAGTTTGCCATTTTGATGAACCGGATGGGTCAAGAATTAAAAAGTAACCTCGAGTCAAAAATTAATCAGTGTTTTCAATCCCTCTCCCCCCAAATTAAACTAGCGGGTTGAAATTTGGACACAATGCTTGGGTCATGACTATCTATAGGAGGAAAAAAAATCAAGCCTTGAAGTCACTTTCTTTCATGCGAAAAACGCGAACACGGCTCTAGGTGTGTTCTCGCCGCGTCGAAAATCCCTATATTTTCAAATCGCAATATCTCAAGAACCACTAGACCCATTTGGACGGGTTAAAATTCAGTTTAAGCGTTTTCGCGTGCACTTTAGTCGTTTCGATCCGAGCGACTTTTTTTCGCCAGATCGACTCCACTAGTTTGCTCATTACTGCAACTGTTTGGCCATATGGCTCTGTATTATTTATCACTAGTAGGTCACTCTTTTTTTTTATTAAATCAATTTAGAACTTACTTATACTAAGATGTTTTTTTGGTGAGTTTTTAGAAAGATCCAACAAATGAGGGCACAATTTTCAAAGAATCTTTTAGTGGATCATATTCTACATTCCAAACTGCAATACATTCCCAAAAATGGTTTGTTGGAATTCAAAAAAATGGACAACCAAAGAAAGGATCTCGAACAGAGGATGGGCAAAAAGCTGTTCGATTTTTACCTCGAAGATAATTTGTAATTAATTCGCAACTATTTAAAGCTTTATTTACAATATTCTTAAGTTTTTTGTAATTTATATTTATTTTGTCATCTAATTCTTTCCAAATTTCTTATAAGGGTTTTGACTATACAAGCCCTGTAAGAAATTACATAAAATATTTACCTTTAATGGTAAGAAATAATAATTTTTAAGTGTTATTTACAATTAACAATTTTGTAAAATGCAAATTTGTTGTGTAATTAATTTAGTTAAATTGCATTTAATTTCTAATTTTTATCTATTTATTGATGCTCGAATCGTATTGTAATATTTGTAAAAAATCAAAAAAAGCTTTAAAACAGAAGAAATAAATAAGAAAATATACAATATTTCAACTATTACTCTTCAGTCGAATATTTTGAACGTGACTTCACCAAATTTTAAAATCCATTTTAAAAAATGGTGGAGGATTTTTCCAGCCACCATATTTGATAATTTGGGAGCAAATTTTGACAATACTATAATGTAATGTGATTTATGAGATATTTCTTCATGTAATAGGGTAATATACGCATATTGGGGACTGGAGAGTAACTATGTGCAAGATTTCTGAGGCTGTAGGTTAAAAAGGCTAAAAAACAGTATTAAGTAATAAAATAACAATTAAAAAGAAAACATTGTTTTATTGAAATATGAAGAACGGTAAAAACTATTAACTAAACGCCTTTTGAGTTATATGTGTGTTTTACTGAAACATAATTTTTTTTTTAATTTCAGTAAAAAGCTCGTATAAAATCGGCTGGATGAACTTCACAACTACAAGTTTTAGAAGAATATTTCTTTTAAGTATTGCATTTGATTTAATGTTTGCGATTGTCTTTTAACAGATTCCTGGTCGATTCGCAATCGTTCGGATTGACAAAAGCGTATTTTGATTTTTTATTCTTGATTTTGATCACTTTTATCCAGAGCGATTTAGAAGCAGGGCAGCTATAACAGAATTAAATATTTTGAGAAAATTGACGTTAGTTATAGGACGGCTACAGATATGTTTTCTGCCTATTATTGCGGTAAATACTTTGTGGGACTACAAAATAATAATTCATAAGAAGCGGAATGATTTTATTTGGAGGTATGAGTGAGAATTTTAACGGTATATTCATAAATAACTACTCAAGCTTATTTTTAAATAAATCAGAATCGATTACAGACGCAAAAACTTTAAAAAATATTAGATTCGACATCGCAAGACCGGTTTCTACCTTTCGGATTCGTCAGTTGGGCTTTTGAAACCAATAAATCAAATTCCAGACACGCGTAAGTCAATGGCTGTATCCGAAGGCTCAACTGAAGAAGCTGAAAGGCAGAAAACAGTCTTAGGATATCTAATTGAATTCCGAACTCTTTAGAGGAATCCTGAGTAAAGTATATCATTTTTAATGTCTATAGAGAACAACGCACTTGAAGAAGAAGCTTTATTGATTAATAAGAAATGTAATTATTGGTTGATGAATAAACTTTTAGTAAATCATGATTAATTGTCTTGCTCGATTAAAGTAAAGCTTGTATTAAACCTTTTAAAATAACCAGTAGAATTTTGAAACTTTTTAAATAAATTATTGGTGCATACAAATAGCCACAAAGTATTGTACATATATTAGACCAGGGTCATCATTTTCGGTCGGCAAATTTGCGGTAAATTATAAGTGAATTAAGAAAAATCAAGTCGACTATAAGTAAAAGTTCTGGGAGGGGAGTGGGGGTAGGTAAATATACGTTTTGAGGGTTGGATATTGGTTTTTTACGATTTGTAGCTGAAATATGCATCCTATCGAAAAAAGTTTAATGTAAAAGTTGTAGATAATTAAAAAATATAAAACTTTTGTATTAATTATTTTTCAACATAATCTTAAAATAAAAATAAGGTGTAATTCTTTCAAAACAAAATATTTATTTTTCGAATTTATCGGAATTTAAATTAAAAGTAAAGCCTAATTTTCAATCGAAAAACTTTGTTTACAAATTTTAAATTTTTTAACTTTATCAGTGCTCATTTTCTTCGTTGAAACCTCGACTTTAAGATGGTATGAAAAAAAATATATTATTCGTATAGAAAAATATGGAAAAATTAGCCTTTTTTTAAATATAAATTCGTATAAAATTGAAAAATAAATATTTTGCTTTGAAAAAAATACAGGTTATTTAAAATACAAAGAAGAACGTTTTTACCAAGTTTCATAAAAAAAATTTAATTTTGCGGGAGATAAAAACGAAAAAACCGGTTTTTATTGTTTTTCTCCATAATTTTGAGGATATGTTGAAAAATAATTAATACAAAAGTTTTAGAGTTTTTAATTATCTACAACTTTTATAAAAATCGTTTTTTTGATAGGATGCATATTTCAGCCACAAATCGTAAAAAACCAATATCCAAGCCATCAAAACATATATTTACCTTCGCCCACCACCTTTCCGGAACTTTTACTCAGTTCTCTTGATGTTTCTTAATTTACTTATAATATACCCTAAACTTTCCGACCATACTGCTAAGAATTTTCGATGAATTCGGGTATTTAAAATCGATTTGGCCTTGGTCACTCCACCTCTTTATTCCGCCTCCTATGGAACATAAAAATTAGTTTTCAGTAATAACTGTTTAAATATATAAAGTGTTCAAAAATATCTCAATAAAAAGAACGGTAAATATCTCAATAAAAAGAACGATAAATATCAGTCAGTAAATCAAAATTGAAATTTCAACTAGTTGATGCACTTTTAGAGATCAATAAATTAATTTTCAAATTACGATACAGTCCTGGCGGCAATTGGAGAAAAATGATGGAGCTGCAAGAAATAGTATATAATAAACCGAGGTGGAAGCGCTGAGAGGTTAGCCATAGAAGAGACTGGAATGACATTTCCAAGAGGAGAAAGTCATTCAAACAACAAAAAAATGTCTACTTTCGAACCTCTAGCATGCTATGAAAATGACTGACTGATTGTGAATAAGACAATGTTTTAAATAATGGCTAGAAAATATTATCCATATCATTTTTCGTTTTGTTTATATATATTTTTTTATAAATAATTTTTGGAACACTTTGCATATTTAATAGAAAAATAATGTTTACAATAATTCAAGGATAAGACATTTACAAACTAGTTTTTTATAAAATAATATCTTCTAAGTCCAACTCTACAGGACGGCAGCTAATATTAAACTAATTAAGCAAAAAAATACATTTTTATGTATGGAAAAACAGAAATTTACGAAATGTCTATTTCGTCTACATTATAAAAATATAAAACATGAGAAACGAATTTTAATGTATATAAATATGTCAGAGATCTAGAAATGCAGGACTTCTGCATCTGACATGAAAGAAAAATATAGATGAAAATTAGAATATACTGTATAAGAAGTCCTATATTTTTCACTTACTTGAAGATGACTACTCAAAATACTATTAAAATGAGGGTACATCTACCCACGGTAACTGCAAAGACAACATACCTACGCGAATCAAACTCTTGATACTCTCGATTTTGCAATTTTTTTTCTGGAGCTATAAATTTGAAACTTCTCTAAGAAATTTGTAATTTTTGGTAGACATGTTTTGTTTTCGAGATCTTATAGATTAACGTTTTTAAAATTCGTTTGGATATTTAAAAACAGCAAAATCTTTCAATTTAAATTTAAAACTCCATACTACATATTCTTTTACAATTTTGAAAATTCAACAAAAATGGTTTTCCAGCTCTTTTTAAAAAGTCTAACTGCTTTTTTAATCAAATTGAATATAATGATGATTAAACATGTTAACTCAATTTTCGAGTGTATAATTTGTTAATTTCTTTAAAATCTGACCTGGATTTCAATTTAGAATAACGCACTCCATGATTGCGCTGTTCAAATAAAACATGTCTACCAAAAAATATATACGCAGGATGGTTCCAAATCTAAAGTTTAGGATAAAACGCCATATATTTTGGTTAAAAGTGTCTATTTGTCGTTATCGCACGTACATTTACCTATAAAACACCCTGTATATTACATATATTTAGAAGTTATTTGAAGTGAGAGCATTTAAAAAAATCTTTAAAGATTACTTAAAACTGAAAATATTGAAAAGAAATTACTGAATTCTGAATTATTGCAATAATTTACATGTAGGTAAGTGTGAGAATATAACAAACTTGAAGTTTCTTTTTAGCGGGTTTTTATTTTTAATG
Source organism: Crepidodera aurea (assembly GCA_949320105.2). NCBI lineage: Eukaryota > Metazoa > Arthropoda > Insecta > Coleoptera > Chrysomelidae > Crepidodera > Crepidodera aurea. The sequence goes on along the minus strand of OX439475.1, from coordinate 16,206,285 downwards.
AAGCTGGTATAACTTTGGTACAACATAAACACAGTAGGGTTATATATTTAAAAGGTAGAAAGAGGTAATTTACCTAATCATGAATGCTGATGGGTTGTTGATACCACCATTATCAACTCTTCCTAGAAAAAATATGAAGTCAGAAATAGGAGCAGTTGCTATAGACTCATTTTTAGGCAGTTTGATTTTGATAGAAACAGACGAACAGGAAAAAATTGATGAACACAATGTATGCTTATTATTTTATTATAATGATTAACGGATTTTTAGATATTACCCATTCCAGGAAAATCGATGTGGCTCAAAAAGGAAATATTAATAAGCCTAGGATAGTTACTTAGAAGTTTAGTTACTATCAAGAAGTCGATTTAAGATGTTTGTTTCTCTGACAGATGTTTGGAAGCAAAATAAAACAAAAGGCGAAAGAAAAAATAACAAAAAAAAATCCACAGACAAATTATCACCAAAACAAACATCTTCAAATATGGTACAAATATCTCCTTCCAAACCAACAAGTTAAAAGCTTAAAGAAAATTCCAAAATCCACATGATCCAGTTCATCAAATTCAGAAAGTGTTATTTTTCCAGATTATTCTTCAGATGAAAGATGTCTGTTTTATAATATTGTGAAGATAATCATAGAGAAAAATGGGCAAAATATGTCGGTTGATACAGATGGGAACACGAAGAATGTGGACAGATTAATTTTTGTTGGAAAAATTGTTATAAATTATATGAAATCCATTTATTTAGATGAAAATCAGTTTATTTGGTGTAAAATTTACAAAAAAATTATTGCAAGAAAGAAGATCACTGAAATAGGAAAAAAATATGATTTAGAAGGCTTTATCATCCCTTATTATAATTCAAAACAATTATTTAAAACCTCTTGTACTGAACTTATTTTGTGAAATTATCTGGTAATCTCTCACCTGTAATTTTTTATTTATTGTCATTGTCACTTTTTGAGTTTAATTTTTCAATAAAAAATAAAAATATAAAATACTACATATATGGTTATTTTTTGTTAAATTTTGTCAAATAACTTCTAAATACGTGTTTTATGGATATTATTGTTCTGATTTAAAACTATTTGGATTACGAATTTTCTCATCAGATTATTTAATATTTATACAGAGTTTGTAAAAAATAACATACACCCAAAAATTATATAGTTTACATGTTTTCTAACATTCTTACTTAATACTCAAACTCAAATTTCTTTTGTAGTATTTTGTGTAGAATCTATAAAACAATTTTACAAACTCCTGTGGCTTAAAACTAAGATTGCTTTAACTACCTTGGAAAATGTCATCTTATAGTTAGTGCACATGTAAGAAAATATCATTTCACAATCACAATACTGCAATTTTGCATTTTTATTCAAATTTATGGTCCAACGATTTGGCCACAATATACCATTTAAAGCCAGGGCACAGCACTTTTTGTTTCTATAGACACTAGCAAAACGGACTATACTTTTAAAAAACTGGATCAAACTTACTACTATTTTTTTGAAAATGTATGCATTAGACAGGCATTTAATTTAAGAACTTTCAAGCTTTGATGTCTAGTTGAATAACTTTTGACTTCAGATTTTGATAGAGTATCAAAAAGTAAGCTTAGTGATGTTGCCCTTCGTACCTCTTCATGAATACCTTCAAAATGGCGTCCAAAATGTGAAAATTTAAAATTTTTAAATTTTTATTTTATATTCACATAGAGCATCAAAATGTAGTATACAAGTCTCTACAATTTTTTCGGTTTGTAGCAATGCTAGAACAGCATTCTCAACTGGTTTCTATTTGATTTATTTTTTTTAGATTTTAGATATTTAAATACCGAAGTTCTAATGGTCAAAATGAAAGAGGTTAGGACTTTTATTTTGATTTGGTTCTTTAACGTAAAAAAAGTAATAAAGTATGTCGATTATCAAATTAACCAAATATTTTCCAGCTCTTAAAATTGGTAATTTTGTTTTTGAAAAAAAAACCATATCCAGAATGAATTAGATCGTGATCCAGTCTTCTAAAATTTTGCTGCTGCAAATCTAGCGACAAAAAGTAAACATATCGATCTTTTTCTAATCATTTTTCTAAACTTAAAATCTAACAATTGTGACATTTTTACAAACTACTACCGATTTCTACGATTATCAGTCGTCTCTATAACACTACTACAATCACTGTCTTCGTTGTCTTCTTCTATTATATCTTCTAATCTCCGATCTTCTATCACCACTACTACATCTTTTCTAAAAAAAGAGCTATTCTAAATACTTCTAGCGAATACTGGGATTTGAATTCTAGGTGAACTAATCTTTTTAGAGTACCTACGGTGTTTATCTTTAAATAAATAATATTTATAGGGAATGGGAATAGTTTTGAATAGATCAATCTTCAAGGACCATCGTGAGGTGTGGAATAAAATAGCCAAGTAAAATTATTTGCACCTTACTTACCGATATACAGTGTGCGCATAAAGTATGGAAACAGCCCATTCGAGTCAGACCAGGACTTGATAGTTTATGCCAGATTGTAATGTCTGCATATCAGAGCTACTCCAGGTTACACTCGTGTCATCGGCAAATAAAGTAATTCTTCCAATTATTTTTAAGTCTGTGATATCGTTGATGAATAATAAAAATAAAATTGGGCCTAATACTGAACCTTGAGGTACTCCACTGCTAATTGGCAGATTTGAAGAATCCTCACCATTAGCACGCACCTGCTAATTTCTATTTTCTAGGTAAGTTTTAAACCATTGCACAGGAGAACCCCGTACGCCATAAATTTGTAGTTCCTTAATTAAGATTTAATGATTAACACAATCAAAGGCCTTTGCGAAGTCACAAAATACTGAAGCTGTGAAAAGATTATCATTAAGTGAAGTATATATTTCATTAAGAACGGAAAACATTGCGTCACTAGTGCATTTTTTAGATACGAAACCATACTGATGAGGTGTTACTATGTTTTGTTTGGAAAGAAAGGGCAGTAGGCGATTTTTCATTAGCCTTTCTATTATCTTCGATAAGGTAGGTAATAAAGCAATAGGTCTATAGTTACAGGTTTCGGTTTTGTCGCCACCCTTATGAAGTGGGATTATTATAGCTTTTTTGGGACAGTTCAGGAAGATACCAGATTCAAAGGATTCATTAATCAGCGAAGTTAACATGTTAATTACTACATCAGGTATATTTGAAAATATTTTAGTGGACAAGCCATCATTTCCACAGGAAGATTCATTTTGAATGCTGTTTGCACTAGTTCGTGCTTATCTACTGGTCATAGGAAGAAACTATTAGTGATCCTTTTAGTAGGTAGGAGGAAGGAGAGATCATCCTGACCCGGAGCTATGTTAGAGCTGATATTCTTACTTACATTAACAAAATAATTGTTTAGTTCATCAGGACTAGGATTAACAGTGTTTGAAGAACGGGTTTTATTTCTTGTCCTTTATAATAGACCAAGTTACTTTGGAAGAGTTTTTAGCTCTTGAGATGCGATTTTTATAATAGTTTTTCTTAGTAGATTTGATAATTTTCCGATACAGTATTCTATAGTTTAATATTATGGGGTTATCTGAGAATTTTTTAATATACATAAGTGACCTCATGAAGATATCTTTGAAACAAAAACAAAATTTTGGTTATGTATATTCGACGTTGCCAAATGTACAGTTTCTGAGATATACGAACAATATGTTTATTTTTAAATGGGACAACCCGTATATTTTACAATTTTCTGTTACAGTTTTTTATTGCCGATGCAACATACAAACTGTTAATGGCCAATATTCACCAATATTGTTTAGATATCTTCATGTTTCCATACTTTAAGCGCGTGATGTATAATAAAGCATTTCATAAACTATAATATTGAAATATCAAATAAATGTAAAAAAAATTTACTGTTTACATGTATCTGTATTTATGACCTAAATCGAGATATCGAGCAAATAAATGGACATCCGCTATATATCATTTTGTTATGTGTGAACCAAATTCGCCAGTTTCCTTAAACTTTGCGAATACATGACCTACATTTTGTTGGGAAACAATAAAATGAAGAAGTTATTTGCCGAACAGTTTGAAGAATGTTTCAAATTTCGCGTGAAATCTCGAGAGGATAATTCGGTAGAGGCTGATGCATTTCACAATTTAATTTGATTTATAGAGTAACTAGCTTCACGCGATCATTGATTAGCTCTATTCATCGACGTGATTACGTAATCGAGCCACGTTATTTCCTATATTTTCAGCCAATTTCTGTTAGGGTGGTTTTATTTGATATCAATAATTCGTTTTGATGACAGAAATTTTGAAATGCGTTTCGAAGTGATTCACAGTTTTGTTTTTGAGTATATATGGAATTTAAGGCAGACTAATATCGTTATTTGAAATGATTATCCATTTATCAAAGATTATAGATTACAGATAGATACACACTTAATAAGCAGAAATGTATGTCAAATTTAAAAATTTTGCTCATAGATTATCCGTAGTTACTTTGTGACAAGTTCAATGATTTTTTCTTCCTTCAACCAAATATACAAGTATAAAAAATATATAGAGAGGGTTGTTGGATATTTGTTTATTCGACTTACATATCAGAGTTTTGTTTAGTCGCTGATAAAGCCTGGAACAGCTCTATCTTGAATAAACAAATCTCTAACAATTCCGTATCATACATACAGTAGAATATTATAAAAAATAATAAAAACACAATTAGCAGAAACGCAGATTGGCTTTGGCATTCATAGATATTGAATAAGCATTTGACAGCATCCCAAGAAAAACTGTATGGAATATCTTAAAGCAAAGAGGGTCAAACAAAACATTGCCAAATAAAACCAATAGCATATACAAGAATATAACAAACTATGTAAGTATGGATAAGAAATTCAAAAGCCAAAGAATTTGAGACTACACAAGGGCAGAATATTAAGCCCAATCCTAGATGATATTATAAAGGATGTGAGGGATAACAGAATTGGCATGCCATTTAATAATTTTAATTTATATTATATGTAAATTTTATTTGAAAAACATGTAGGTACTCTATTTGATTGAAATAAATCTCTACGACGTCATATTCGAATTTTACATTTCTATTCTTACCATTGTTCATGCAAACCACGGTTCTAAATCATCTGAATAGTGTCGACTGCATGCAAGAAATTCATTTAATAGTCCTTCACACAATTTATGCTAATCTCTAATACATGAAACGGATTTATCTACCAACGTCATGAGCGTTGCTGCAGGCCACTTGAGATCGGATGTGCTCTTTTTTGGAAAATCTATCTTTAACAGTTGACAGGGTGTTACCAAATAAGTGCGAAAGTTTTTAAGTGGTGAATCTTTGTCGAAAATTAAAGGGGGTCTTTCATGTAAACAAAAGCTCTTAGGACTTTCCTTGAAAAGTCACACGCTTCCAATATTGGTGCTTCTGTTACTAGACTAAAAGCTCAGAAAGGGATTTTTCTACAGGCTGAAAGTTTTGTAGACGGAGCTGAAAAAACTTTCTTAGCAATTAAAGGGAGCAGCGGAATACCACGAAGAAATCTACGACCTATATGAAGATGGAATTGGGAATACCCTAATCATTTGAATTCAAAACTGCTAAAATAAATCCAGCGAGACTAAAGTTATCAAATCCTTTCACGTTAAAGAGTAGAAAAAGAAAACCATTTCTTGTGAGCACATTTAGAGAGCGGTTTGATCATGTATTAGAGATTTGCAGCTATCATAAAGTTAATAAACTATATCTTACCGCCTTAAGGGTGATGGTGGCACAGGATTTTTTATAACATCTAAAAGATCTAAGACGTCTGGCGGAGATGCGCTTTGTGTGATGCTGGCACCTCTTAGCTCTCGTAATTCTACACCTCGGAAGAGATCACACCTAAAATTTGATAATAATAAAACTTTTTTATACATATTTATAAAATTATAATATAATTATAGTTTTAAACTTCTACTATAGATAAAATCAAAATCAAAATTAATCCAGGAGAAACAGAAGAAAATTTACGAACAACAAAATTAAAAATACTAAAAAAGAAAAGACAATACTAGAAACATGCTTAAAAAACAAAATCTGATTGCACAAAAGAACAATAGATTTGGTTGAAGTAAAAAAATGAGTCCCAATATCACAAACGACATTTGAATTAGTAGTAGTAGGCGTTATAGACAATAATAGCTTATCCTAAGCTTATCTAAGAAGAGCTTTAGAACGTCTGGATAAAGTGAGACAATATTTGGCACCGAGAGAAAAATAATAAACAAAAATTAAGAGAGAGACCGAGAAAAAGATAGAAGGATGCTATAGAAGGTACAAAAGCGTTTGGAAAATGCAAATATACTAAAGAGTGAAGCCAGGAGCGAAAAAAAATGTATCCACATTTATAAATATAATTTGAAGTCGCCCTAACGTAGCCTAAATCTTCAAGGATTGAACGACTTGCTGAAGAAGGAGAGAAAAGTAGGAAACAATTAAAAAAATATTATATCATATATTTCAGCATTTGTATTTGTCACCAGTTTCGGATAATGAGTTTACTACCTGGATAAATCAGAATAGCGATTATTTATATGATAGAAAACGTGTTTATGATTAATTAATATTAACAAATATAAAAATTAACAGGAAAACACAGGCCGTGACAACCAGCATAAAGAAGCACAATTGGCTGCACAAGAAGCTGTCGCCTTTTTTGAGTAATGGCTCTGAATTCTAATTAATGGTTAAGAGAAATGATGAGAAAAGCTACCATCTGTTTTCTAGAGAAGACATATCTACTAGGTACTACTACTACTATTTTTAAAAACCATTTTCGTACATGACATATCACTTTTCTTTACCTGACTAGTTCATCTAGTGAAGGTGTCCTGGACGTTTGAAAGATAAACTCTATGGCTTCGGCTACTTTCGGTGCCTTCTCCAGTTCCAATTGAAGATGAGCTGGCGTCGGAGGCCCAGTCAGTTCGTAACCCGCTGTCATTTCAAAAAGAAGGTAGCCGAAAGACAAGGTTTCTGGGGCAGATGGAGCTTTGGGTACTAAACCTAATAAGTGATTTTCAAGACCAGCTAGTCTGGCTACTCCGTTTTGGATTATGACGTTTCCTAAAGAAGTAAAATTAATATAATTTTTTTGAAATTTACAAAATTAAGAGACCTTGATTCACATTAATGTAGCAGAAATTGAAAGCGTCTCTCATAAGACATAACAAGTTTTGGTTTGAGAAAATCATTCGGGCGAATTACGTATTTTAAAATAGAACAATTATACTGCACGATAACCTAAATAAGGCTGAAAAAATGAAGTTAGCAACATGGTAAAGAAAATGGAAAAGTACTTTTAAGAATATCCTCTGGAAAAAGTGGAAGATGGGAATAATGTGAGGATAATAATAAGAATCAAGAGGAAAAAATGTATTTTAATGTGGAATAGATAAAAAAGGGAAAATTGAGCTCGTAATGAAACTGGATGGTATCCTTGGAGATAGATTTAAAAAATTGAGAATCAGCTATTGTGAAAATAAAGCAAGAAATAAGAAAAATGTGAAGGTGAATCAAGCTTTAGGAAAACATGACTTTTTGATCATCAAATATATAGTTTGTATGAATAGTTTAATAGAGTTATTATGAAAGGTTTTAAAAAATTACTGGTTTGTAATTAAAAATTTGTGTTAAACCAAAAGATTTTCGATGTTGCTACGATTAGAAGTCTTCAAAATCTTCTAAACACTTATTATTGGAAAAATACATAAATTTAAAAAAGTTGTATTTACCTGTATGGAGATGGTAAATTGGTGGAAAATAGCGATTTTTCAAAAATAGCAGGCCTTCTAAAATTTGGCGACCCAAACATTGTATCTGAAAAACATAATTCAATAATTTGTTAAAAAAAATTTTAAAGCATATCTCATAAATTTTTTTAAGATTTAAGGTCCTTCTTATCTGAAAACTGACAGTGTTGTAAGTGAAATGTGTCTACAAAGATTTTCTGCTCAAAAATAAATTACACCTACAAAACTTCATTATATGACGGCTGTTCTTCTGGATTTTCAAAGTCCAGTTCATTCACTAATCCTGTTTCAATAGCCAAAATTGTGAATTTCTGAAAACCGATATTAGTTATTGGCAAAACGAACAACAAAAAAACTGTTTTTTTATTACAAATGAGTCGAAATTTCAACTTGGATATTTTCGCCATGATTATTTTTTCGTTTTGTCTTGAACATTTTTCCGCCCCCTAAGCTGAGCCCTGAGCCTAAATTAACCGCATAAAAATATTCTTCCATTTCATTTTTTAATGTTCTACCGTTTTATTTTTTACAATACCGAATCGTGAGTCTGATATACAGGGTGTAATTGAAATGTGTACAAATATGTGGCGTATTTGATTTCTTCAAAGAATCTTCAAAAAATTATTGTTCAGTTAGGTAAATTAAAATAGTTTACACAATTTAAATATTTGTACCCATTTCAATTACACCCTGTATAATTGGGTCTTTAGATTCTTCAAGTCTCATTGTCAAATCATACAGAATCCTGTAGTACTAATAGTTCATTAAAAAGTTCGTATACATTTCTAACTTTGGTGTAAATATATAGCGCAATCCATTCTGTTTTTTATCATAATACTAATTACTTCCGGAGCTGAAAATCTTTATCTACGAAAGCTTTGGTATAAGTTAGAAAACTGGTATAAAATCATAAATATTTGGAAACAGAAAAGCTATAAATCTAGAAAGTTTGGAAAAGTTTCTCAAAAGAATTATTGTTCTACCGCATTCTTCATAATACGTTGTAACGGTGGTTCTAAAACTTTTTACTCTCCATCAAATACAAGGGAGAAATGTGGAACAAATAACACTAAATAAAGATAAAGATAAAAATACATCCAATTTAAATTTTTATTGCATTTCTCAGCATCTTCGGCACACATCGCGAATTTTTAACGATTTAGAAGTGCAATTTTAAATTGCAAATTAAAAAGTTTCTTTATTCAAACAGCAATAAAGAGCGTTCGACTACCCTTTATCGTTCAATAAAATCTTTGAAAACCCCGTGAAGGGCTAAAAGGCGCTGTTACTTCTTTGTTCGTTAAGTGTCTACCTTAAAGCGGAAAGGAGTCGTTTTTCAGGCACTTTCGGTAAATTAAACCAGAGGCATAGAGTCTTGATTTATAATTGTTCCTTAATTACATGTAAGTACACTCAGAGAAAGCTAATTTGAATTTGGTTACGGATCTTCCAAACATCAGTGTATTTCTTTTAGAATCACTCTACTTTTCTCTCGCATGTATTTTATCATCTCTAGCTCCAGATCGTCTTTTACAGATGCTGTTCCAGTTTTAATTTTTGATAAAGCATCTTTTAGTTCTTCTTTATATTGTTTTCTCTGGCTCTAAGTTGTCATTTGGATCAATATTCATTTCCATAATTTTAGTACATGAGTATCCAGGGATTTACGCCATGTATTTTTAGGGGTAAAAATGATAAATTTTAAAATAATTACAATTTTACACTTTGCTTTCAAAGTTTCTTTTGTTGATAGCATCCATGACAACAGAAAATTATTTAAAAGTTCAGCTAATTTAGCTGAACAAGTGAAATTAGCTCCATTATAAAATTGTACGTCTGCTTAAGGACTATAGAGGACACTGTAATTTTCGAAGAATCGTATCTTTTAAACTACGTTATATTAAGGGTTCAAATTTGGACACGAATATGTATACGTATTATTCTAGTGCTTTTTGTTATCCAGAAAGGTGAATCTTTTTTGGATACCAAAATGCAACAATAAAAATCTCTATAAGACAGTATTTTTCAAAAATAATCCTCTTAGCCCTCAAGAACTCTATAACGAATATGTCTGCCAAATTTCAGCTCTTAATCTGTAAAACTGGGTATTTAGGAATATTTTTAAAAAACCATAACTTTGCCCCATCTGGTGGAATGCGTCTATAAGCTCAAAAATGCGCAGTTTCACCAACACTAATATTTCTTAATAAATCTAAGGGTCCTCACAATGAAACTTAATCACTTACCGTTCTTAGTGAAAGGCCTTCTCCTCTGGACGTGTACTTTTTCTCATAATCATCGTGCCAGCCCTAAAGTCGTTAAAATTGATTTAAATGATATTATAAAAGTCGCAACATTTAAATCAATTGTTGTTATAGTTAGAGAGATGATGGATTCGGCGTCTTCCTCCGGCAAAATATATCCCCCCCCCATTTTAGAGGATGCTAAACACGATGGCGTTCTCAAAAATTATTTTCGACTTGACCCAACTCATCAAACGGCCAAAAACCATCCCCAAAATGAGGGAATCGTGGATTCGGCGTCTTCCTCCGGCAAAATATATCTTCCCCCCGTTTTCGAGGATGCTAAATACGATGGCGTTATTAAAAATTATTTTCGACTTGATCCCACCCCTCAAACGGCCAAAAACCAACCCCCAAAATGGGGTAATATCAATACCAACATGATGTGAATATGGTTGGTTCATCAGAGAAGAAAATTAGCTTAAGTGCATTGGGATTGGGTGGGGGAAGGGATGGGGGGTTGGTAAGGGGTGTAGTGATTTTAACAAAGAATCATAATTCCAACATTTCATTATAATTCGGGTATAACAGAAGAAATAAGGTGGAAGTCTGTATTTTTTGGCATTTTTTAGCGAAATTTGAAAATTGACCTTTTCTTCGAAGCGCGATATCTCGGAAAAAAGTTGACATATAACTATGTTTGATTAGTCAAAATTGTGGGAAATTTAACGCTCTACAACAAAGTATAAGAATGCATTTGCCGTAGGACGTAAGGGAAAAAAACAATTGAGGAAAAACTGGAGGAAGGTCGAAAATTTTGCAGTTTTCTCCCCCCTCCTTCTTTTCTCACAGGGTTCTCGAGGTCAAAAACTTGAGAAAATGTTAATTAATCCCTGAACAACATCCTAAAGTTTCATTAACTTCCGACCCTTTTTCCACCTCACCCCATATATTTCAACCTATCGTTTTGGTTGTCATCACTCTAACTATTACGTTAGTAGAATGTCTACAGTTATATACTCTTATCTTTAAAAAATTGAACAAGAAAAAACAGAATTATTTAATATAAAAGGAGATTTGAATTTTAAAATTTCTACTACCAAGAAACATTTTGTGGGAAGTCTGCCAATTATGTATATTTATAATAATTTACCAATTTTAAGAAATGTATAATTTTAAAATAGTTCACAAAAACGTTTGTAATAAATCTCCTTTTAGGACGCATCGTTTGGCATAAGCAAAAAATCAGTTGTCGAATTCTAATCCAAAACTACTGCACTAACCGTTCCGTAAATTAAATCCTTAAGACTCCCAGTGGGATTGAGGGGGCTGATAACGGCCGCCCCCGCTTCCCAGAACTCGATGTCAAGAACGGGGTGGATATAGGGATGTTGTAGTCCTCGGAACAAAGCCAACAACGTTTGTCTTGTCGCTTGGGACGGACTAATCGGACAAGTGGATGGCAGGGGTAGTAAAGCTAACAGTCTTTCAGCTCCTAGATTGTTGTCTTGAACTATAAACCTGAAAGAAAATAAACAGATCGATAAAAAAAGTTAGAGTGATTAGGACTCATTTTTTTGTTTCAAAATTCAGTATCTATTTAATTGTCGAATATTTGCAAGGTTTGTATGAAAGAAAATCTTTGAAAAATTGTACGGAAAAGTGAAAAATTTGGGTTAAAAAATTTCGAAGTTCTGCATTTCACTCATAATATCTGGTCACCGAGCTTCGCTCTTAATATTCAAATCTACATTTTTAAGCAGCCCAATGAGTATATAATTTAAGTATATTTATAACATGACAAATTATTAATTAATTAACTAGCGAAAATCACGGAGTGGGCGACATCTACTTGAACTACTGATAGGGAGATAAATAAAAAGTTGATTGGCGATTGGCTTGAAAGTAGGCGGGAAAATTAAAAAAGCTGTCAGTGTTAATTTTCAATTGGCTGCAGCTGTTGTTGACGTTTATCAACTGCTTGTCACAGAGGTTAGTTAAATGCATTAAAGTTGCCTAGTTTCTGGGGATTTCACCCTTTTAGGGCAACTTCTACTGACGCTTGATCTTCGCGAATTGTCACGGTGGACAGGCCCCGTTTCCGGGACGTGCAACAGCAGCGTGTAGGGCACACGTCCCGTCAACAGAAGATCGCTCAGCTCACTCTATTTATCACTATATAAGAAAAACTCTATGTTCAATTGATTTTATTATTTTTTGATCTGCAGTGAAGGAAAATTATAGGTCTGATATTCATACTTGGGTAAAAACCTCCACAAAAACCTGTGACCAGACTCTCGAGGTGTGGCAGATATTGATATCATATTTTTTCAAAAATTCTTTCTCTCTCTCTCTCTCTCTCTCTCTCTCTAATCATGAAAACTTAAATATTAAAACTGTCCGCATAATAAAATAGTAGCCGTAAGGGGTAGTCTCACACTATCGGGGAAGGGAAGACAGGTGTCCATTTTAACAGTGTTACTCAACGTTCCTATAAATATTTACCTAAACCCATGATTTCTGCAATTGAATTGGCAACGTTGTATTTTCAACTTTGAATTAATAAGATGGCTGTCATTTGACAAGCAAATTATTTATGTCCGTCAAATGAACCTTTCCTTTTTTATATAAAGCGACAAATTTAAAATCGAATTCTTTCTGATTAAAACGCCAGAAATTAAATAAAGTCAAACCTTTTTACTACTATACTATACAGAAGAAAGGAGTGCAGTATTTAATTTGCAGAACGTAGTACAGGTTCAAGAGGTAGAAATTTTATTTTTACCTCATCCTTCAATGCTTATTTGTAGTTAAAATTTAAATTTTAATACATCTGATCGGCCTAATATAGTTTTTGTCTAGATTCTTGTTTCCATGGTTTTTACTGTAATAAATTTGTTCTTTTGACAGATAAGTCAGACTTTATTTATTCATAGCCGTATCGTATGTATTTTAATTGATTCAGAATTTTGTATTAATATATATTTCAAAATGGCCTCATTCTAAAAATATTATCAGTCCTCCTAAATCCTTGAAGGCAGAATTATTAGTAATAGCAAGGCAACATAAAAACAAATTCAAAAAATATATTATGGATGAGATGGCCAGAGAAAAAGGAATTAAAATTCTCAGATTTCCTCCGAACCACGCAGAGTTAAATTCCATTGAACTGATCTGGTCTCAATTATTAAAAGGTTATGTTTCTCAAAACAATAAAACATTTAAATTTCCTGATATGCGAAATTTGTTTTTGAATGCAGTTTCAGATGTAAATAGAGAACATTGGGGAAAATGCATTGATCATGTTTAAAAATGTGGAAAATTCATTTAGGAAAGATAATTTAATAGAACCGATAATAATAAACATCAGAAAAGACAATTATAGTGATGCCAGTAGTTTTAGTGAAGACAGTGACTTTTAAAGGTAGTTCTTGAACTAACTTTTTTTTTAATCTTTGAGTTTAGGTAAGTACTGAAGCGTTACTTTTAATGCCAAGAGATTTAATTTAATCCCAACATATAATCCTCCTTGTTATTTATTGGTTAAATTTAATTCGTTCAATGTTAAAGTGTCGGATGCATAAAGTTTATTTTTATTTTTTGTAAATAATATAACTTCAAAATTTAATCTACGAAGTGCGTATATATATTTTATATGCTGTGACCTTATTTATATTATAGAAACTTATTTTGCAAAGTACGCCTATGGAATGTGACGTTATATCCCCACTTTGACTGTACTCATCTATCCTTTATAGTATATATTACTATAGAAACAAGTTATTATTATGTGCCGTTGCTAGGAAATAAAACTAAAAGCTTAACTTTTCTTGTAAATATCTCGGAAGATCGAATTTTCACAGACATGAGACCTACATTTTTCGCCGATTTAGATAGGAATTAGTCTACCCTGAAAGTTTCATTGAATTCTGACGAGTGGATTTCGAGATCCTCTGGACACACATACACACATACAAACCTTGCTCGTTTAATAGTATTTGATATCGGTTTCTGACATGGAAATGACATTCGACAAGTTCAAACCAAAGCGATCAGCGGGTCCTGATAATTTACCTTCGTACCTCATTAAGGCTTCTAAAAAATATTTACTCTATCCACTTAGGCTGATATTTCAAAAATCTTTACAAGTTGGTATTTTTCAGGATTGTTTCAAAAACACCAAACTCACTCCTATTCACAAAAATGGTGAAAAGAGCAATATATCAAACTATATCGTCCAATAGCAAAATTGTATGAATTTATTTTATTTGAAAAACTTTATTGGCACATTAAAAATCAAATTTTGGATTCCCAACATGGATTCTGTATAAACAAACCTACTAACTTTCACTTGCAACATCGCTGAAATGATAGAGAGAGGGGACCAGGTTGTCTGCCTTTATCTAGACTTCGAGAAGGCCTTCGATAAAGTTAACCATGATCTCATAATAAAAAAATTATGTATGTATGGTCTTAGTGAATCTCTCCTTCATTTGATGATTACCCTCCTCAACGGTAGAAATCAAATAGTTAAATTTCATGATGGAAAGTCTGATTGGTTTGTAGCGAGATCAGGCGTCCACAAGGATCAAATCTAGGTCCTCTGCTTTTTGTCATTTTTATTAATGATCTTCCAGAGTATTTATCCTCGAAGTGCTTAATGTATGCTGATGATTGTAAAATTTTCAAGAAGATTAATAATATATATGATCATAACCAGCTGCAATCAGATCTTAAAATACTTCATAACTGGACTATTACGAATAAATTACCTCATCAGTTATGACTTATAGCAGAGATTAGAGACCTTGGAGTAATTTTTCAGTGCCAACTCAAATTTGATAAACATATTTCAGCAATAACTCGAAATGCCCAGAAGCTACTTGGATTTCTCGAACGCATGACACTTGAATTCATAAGTATTAAAACAATAAAACTCCTATATAATTCATATCACTATTTGATTTCTTACTTTTTCTTTTTTGATATATCTGTATATACATGTATCGCTGGTATAAATAGTGGCGTATAAATTTATTTCTTTAGTTTTATGGTCCTGTGTGTATTTCTTCAAATAAATAAATAAATGATTTGGCCATAGCGGCACTTTTCAGCGGTCGAAGAAAAACTACAGAACGTCCTATCACAGATGGCCCCCAACTACAGAACCAACTCTTTGAAACCTAATCCATCTAAGGGTTGTGCCTTTCATTTGAATACAAAAGTAGCCAGGAGGGAACTACATATACAATGGGACGGAATCGTCATAGAATATACACCCCGTCTGAATTACCTTGGGGTAACACTGCATAGATCTTACAAATTCCACTGTCAAAAGACCCGACAAAAGGTATCTACCAGGAACCAATGACAGGGTTGAATTTCTTCCAAGCAGCCAATACATTTGTCTGAATTTTATGTTGAGTTCTTCACGTTTTTTTTTGACATGGACTTTCCAGCGTAGTCTCGCATCTAAAGTAATCTCTAGATACTTTGCTGAATTTAGCAGAAGGGATCTGGGTATTATTTTTTTCTGACTGGTATATAATAAAATGAAAATAGATTCTTAAAGAATAGTGCATTCCACCGGAAATGATTAGGAATATGTGACCTAGAAAAAAAAATTAAAAATACGCTTTAAGCCCCAATATTTTACCCGCCATTGGTGGATGGTGTATTAAAGTAACTCTAAATAATTTTATTTTTGAGTTTTAAATCTGTCGAATAAGGAAATCCAGTTCTTTGGATCAAGACATTCTAATGGAATAATAACGACCTGAAACCTCTTTCTTGTTTGCAATAGACTTTTTACAAAAGGAAATTTCAGGCTGGGCGAATTTCCAGAATAAATAATCTCTTTTGTTTTTACATTCTTTTGTTTGCATCGCCTGGTATTTTTGTAGTTTATCTTGAGATTTACAATTCAAATCGTGGGTTAAAATGTCACACAGCATAAAAATAATTGTTACTTTAAAAACAAAGCACGGCATACCGAAAAGGTTTCAGTTTTATCGTGTATTTATACTTCGCTAAATTCGGCAATTATCTGCGTTTCAGAAATTAATATAAATCATCGGTTAACACCCTTGCGTAAGGCGACAAAATGACAAATTAACTTAAATTCATGTGCCATTGCCTAGTTATTTAGGAGTAACATATACCGCTATTCCGAAGCGAATTAGTTTAATGAAGTTTAGTAGGAAGAATTGCGTGACAATGAGCCATATCAAGTTGCTGCAATATTAGCATTTCCCGTCACGCTAAGAAAATTACGTAGGATTATTACAAAAAGGTCTAATTAAATATCAAACTGCAAAAATTTTGGGATTTTAACTTGTTCCTGTTTAAGACTTTCAAAAAGTTGCATAAAGAGCCAAATTAAAATTATTCGTTCGAATGTACAGAAAAAAGTTACATCAAATATTTTTACCCCGTTTACCCGTCTATGCGTTGTATTGACATAAAGTCCCTGTTCATAATTCACACAATTTTTTAAAATACAAAAGAATGAATACGTGATGCTAGAATTTTCTTTGTACTTACCAATGTTTGTCAGCTCTGGATCCAATATCGTCAAGCTGGGTTTTTAGTTCATATCTTTCGTTGTTTTCGAGATTATTACGGCAAGTGACAAAGGCCCCGTTACGGATTTGCCTTTCTCCTTTGAATTTTTCATTTCCACCGTCTGTTTTCAAAGCGCTGTATTCATGCTTTTGAAGACTACCTTGGCTTCTGCAACATTAAAATTACCACAATTTAGAACTACATAGGCTTATGTGAAAGAGAATGAAAGTGTAAATAGGTTAGAGGTTTTTTTATGTAAATTGCCTTTTTTTTCAGGCTGAACTGACCTCACATGCTATTTCAGTTCTTTGGCGAAAATATAATGAAAAAACTATAAGAAAATCAAGCGATAGCAAGTTTAACATAGCTTGGACTCATGCAGAAAAGCTAAAACATAAGTAAACCTATAATAAAAAATTCTCCACAAACTACGCATATTCGTAGGTATGTGGACAGGATACTGCAAACTGAATCAATTGCTGCAGTAAACAATAGCTAGTGAGTGATTACATTCCAGCCAGCTTCAGTAGCCAGTGCATATTATTATAACCACACCACAACCACGTAAACAGGCCTCTTTTAGGACTAAAAACTAGGCTAGTTTGCTCTATACTCAGCCAATATTGATAATTATGTTGTGGAGGAGGGCTACTTTCCATCGAGTTAAAAGTTGTCTCCAAAATTAGAACGTTGTCCTATTAAATGTACTGTCATGATCACTGTCTTTGGTTACTATATTGTTTCAACAGTACTGGACTCACACACTGTCCTGGTATGTGTGCAACATGCTTAAGGCCTTCTGTGTTTGGTCCAATGTATGGGAACCGCTAAACCTTATGTTCAGTAATGGATGGAGGCACCACAATGTGGTATATTAACAAATAAATAAATAATTAAATAAATACCTTAGAAAATAATGAAATATAAATAGTAGGATAGAAAATTAGAAGAGTATATTAAGACTCAATTTCAAAGTCCTATAATCATCGATTTTTTTCAGTTTTTCATACAAATGACCTGACCTGTTTCAACGATTTAGGAGTGTAATATCAAAAAATCGCTTCTTATTGCGTTTGTAGGTAACAAATTAATAATATTCCCCAAACACAAAATCCGTGTTTATATTTTCTAACAATTTCACCGCTAAGAAAACCAGATGGAACTTGGGGCAGAACAAACGAAGAAAAAAGTAACATATTTGCAGAACACCTTGCCCTATCCCAACAAACAACCCGGATATAGATGATGAGATAGAAGAATACCTGAACTCTCCAAACCAACTGCCACTGCCATTAAGAGCAATCTCACCCACGGAAGTATATAGGGAGATGCAACTAATTAACGCCCGATCTTATTGTCGGGAAGATAATGAAACATTTACCTAGAAAAGCAGTCGTACTTATAACCACAATATTTAATAGAATATTGCATACTTGTCACGATATCAATATCAAAAAACAAAAAAATCAACCTAAACACTCTTTATCTAGGTAATATTAGTTATTTAGAAAAAATTTAAATTGTAAGCCTCTCAACATATTCGAAAATGTGCTAAATGAAGCTTTTCAAATTTACAAATCAAGAAATTCCCAAGTTGTTTTGAAAGTTTTTGACCGATTTGGTTAATATGTAACTCTAGTTTAGGGAAAATACACTTAGGCGTGTTTGGAATTTGACTTATTAGATTCGAACGCCCAACTCTTTATTTATTTGGCTAAGATACTTTTGAGCCTACTGCCTAATCTTATCCAAGCTCTGGTTCTGGTAGCATGAAAATATTGTTTCTCTTTCACCACCTTTGCATACATTTTTAGTTGTTTCTTTCGAATATGTTGAAATTGGTCTTAGAAATACTTTGTATGCGTTATCAGTCCCAAGGAACTTACACGAATATTCATGATGTGCCAAGCTTTTTCAGGAAGTTTTGGAATTCAGCAAAGTTCTCTTTTATTACGTAGTAGATACTCAGTTGGAATACGAACGTGTTAAGTGTTACAGTTTTTAAGAGGCATCTCGAGAACAATAAAGAGACCAAACCACTGCAAGTTTTTTTGTGACGAAAAATTGTTAGTAGAGACGTCCTAATGTACTGAAATAATATTCTTTTTTATAAATAATAGAAAAGACAACGAAAATCAATCATCAACATCATCATCATCATCAATCAGCCCTCTGTGACCACTGTTGAACATAGGCGTCGCTAATCATTCTCCATTCCGATCGATCCTGTGCTGTTTGTATCCAGTTGCTGCAGGTCCCCTTAATATCGTCCGACCAGCGCGTAGGCGGTCTTCCTCTACTTCGCTTGTCCGTTCTGGGTCTCCACTCAAGAAGCCTCTTTTCCCATCGGTCATCCCGCATCCGTGCAACGTGGCTAGCCCAGTTCCACATAAGCTTCGCAATAGTTTCAATGACATCGCTGACACCGGTTTTTCCGCGCAAATCCTCGTTTCTTATATGGTCCTTCAAGGTCACACCACGCATAGGTCTCTCCATCTTCCTCTGTGTAACTCTAAGTTTCTTAGCTGTTGCTGCTGTTAGTGTTAGGGTTTCTGAGCCATATGTCATCACTGGCAGCACGCACTGGTCGAAAACGCTTCTTTTTAGATTGACGGGAATGTCACTCTTGAAAACGTCTTTAAGTCCTCCAAAAGTTGCCCATGAGAGAGTGAACCTTCTATTTAGTTTGCCTATCTGATTATCCCTTGAAATTATGACCTCATGACCAAGGTACACATATCTATCCATCATTTGAATCTCAGCTCCGTCAATCCTTAAGCCGCAGCTGGGAACAAGGTTTGTCATTAATTTTGTTTTTGATATGTTAATATTAAGACCGACCTTTCCACACACCTCCTGCAGGTCCTGCAATATCAGTCGTATTTCTTCTAGATTGTCTGAGAACAGCACTGTATCATCTGCAAAACGAAAGTTGTTTAGGACCATAGTAGAATTTAATATTAAGTGAATGTTGTTTTTGCGTTAATCAGACCACTTGACTTTATTTGTAGAGTTTACTGCTGTCTCGGAAGAGTCCTCTGTTTTGGATTGTCCCAGTAGGATCCCAGTTTGTACTAAATCTTTAAGCACTCTTTGCTTTGCTACCTTTCCTTCTAGTTATGAACTTAAGGAAGCGAGAGTTGAGCCTCTTCTAATTCTTGTAATATGTCCGAAGAAGGCAAGCCTTCTCTTCCTCATACCCGTGATATTGTGCTGTGTGTATGGGCTATGAGTTAAGTCTGATACTGATCCGTCTCAAGATCTTTCGGTTTTTGATCTCTAGATCTCTAAAAAGAAAAATTTCTTAGTCATGGTATCATCAAAAAATTATAGTGTCGTAGCTTGAACATTCCAATAAAAACCTCTTCAACTCGCAGCTTCTAGATGTAAGATTGTTACTAGCTCAGTATTCTATGATACAATTTTATTTTTCAATATACCTCCATGTTAAAGTGCATGTTTATTTTTTTCCACTATCTCTTTCAATAATATCAGGTTTGCTGCCTAAAAAATCTTCTTGTGTGTGTTAGACATTTTCAAAATCAAAGTTTGAGACTATAATTGTTTTTAAATATACATCTTTTAGACCCTTCTTTTCCTGTTATTCAAGAAATTATACAATAAAACATAAACCACAAATATTATTTGTTTGAAAGTCAAGCTTTCCACAATACAAACAACATACGACATAATTGATCATACAGCCATCATTTTGGACACCCGTGTAATATTTATTTTATCATTGAAAGCTACGAAGATTGATTGTATGCTATCAAATTGTCTACCACTTCTAAATTTGGACGAATACAAGTGGGTATATTATTCATAAATTTTTAAGAAGTTTCTATAAAAAGAAAACAACGACCTTCTGTGTTCTGTTATCGTATCAGTAAACCAAAGTTAATCAATATTTGCCATACGTGAACTTTAATTCAATATATGTCCGCAATATAATTTATGGATATTCAAGTTCGAGTGTATTTATTTATAGTGTTAGTCACTTTTGTTCAATTTAATCGGGAAAACTGAATTGGTATAAAGGAGACAATTTGACATAATACATTTTACAAAATATGATAAAAACTAATACCGTTTGCCGAAAAACAGCTTGGCCAAAGAATCCGATTTTTGAGGAGTCGATTTTCCACCATCATCGCTTTTATTTTCAGAGCTGTGACTCCTTGTACGAAATGCAGCTCTTTTATTAGCAGCGCTGAGCGTAGAAGAGGAAAATTCAGCAGCGCTGTGAGTCCTTCTGGTTACCTTTTTCTTCTTTTTGACACTTCTCGAACGCGCTTGGTAAAATCGCTCGTGACCGATGACGTCGGACTCCTTCTCTTGTTCAGCGTTTTTGTTGATGCTTTGGTAGAGGTTGAACATCGCGAACGAGTTTATGAGAAACGTCGCGAAGCAGGAGAAAACTGCACTACAGAGTTTGGTAAGAAATTACGTTTTTAGATAAAGCACATACGTCTTTAATTATAGAAATAAGTTGTATAATAGTTTGTTTAGGCTGATTTAAAGGAGTAAGTATTGGACCGATCTGTAAGAATATGAAGAGAAATAGCATTCCAAAGAAGAAGAAGAAGAAGAAAAAGAAGGAGAAAAGAAGAAGAAGAAGAAGATAGATAATTCTCAAATTATTTTAAGTTTATAAAAAGGAAAAACTAAGAAATCTGAACTATATTCAACAAAAACAAAAGAATCCAGTTCTTTCTTGTGTTAATAGTAACAATTTTATAAAAAGCATGGATTTGATCTACAGAAAAGAAACGAAATATGATTTATTCTAAAATGTGTGTTAAAAGATTAGTCGTACTAAAGATACAAACTAAAGTTTTAACGATTCCAAAGTCTATCTTGTGAAGATTTAATAAATCGAAATACGTGCAAGAAATCACAAAAAAAGTTCTAGAAACTCGAACGGTTGGGATAGAAAAGAAAGTGTTTAAAAAACTTTCCTTTTATAAAAAAGTCCACAATTTCTTACCAAAAACCACTACATTCACTGCACACCGCGCTGATACTGTTCGAAAAATATCTTGTAAGGATTTAATCCCATTAAATAAACGACATGGTTGTTGTATGATTTCCTTATAATATTTTCAGGGTATTAAAATTTTTGAACTTGGGAGGATTACAAGTGCCGCCACGTTAGTCGCGTTTCGATGGAATTAGATGGACTTAGGCGAGGTGGTTAATAATCGAAGTACATTTTGCTAATGAAACCTGACGTGCCATATACGGGCGAGGGTAATTTAATTTACCATTATTTTATAGAACGATATACAAACCCACTGAGACTTGATCACATAACGAATTATTTATTAAGCATATTTTTGTTCATTAAGGATAAAAATAAAATTGAAATATATAGAAAACTATATAAGAGTAACCAAAATACTATACGAATACTGTAATAAAATGAATGTTATATTACGAAAAACGGGCTGATTCAACAATTAAGAGAAAATTTAAAGGTTAACGTGTCTCAAACGCGCTTACCTGTTGTATAATCCGTCTCTGTAGTGGATAGTAGCAGCGGTACACGCCCAATGCAGTTTTCGGGCACGAAATTGCACAAATGTTTATTTATAGCACAATAAATTAAACTTAGCCAAGCAAAGCGGCAGATACGATTCATATATCTACATGCGGATGACCAGGAAAATTGTGCTTCTATATAACCAAGGTCGCTTCACTGGTCCTTCATATCAGAAGCGATTTGAGACTAGGCGCGAAATATTTAAAACATCAAACACAAAAGCATTTATTCTGGAACAAATACAGTGGAACACACAACGAAAAATTGTTACCACCTAACAAACACACACATGAAGAGAAAGCAGAAATATTTGCAAATAATCTGGCTCAAGTTTTTACTCCAACACCGCCGAAACCAAACGTAAATGATGACGACATTCGAACTGTTCTTGATGCACCCTGCCAACTATCTCCGCCAATAAATTACACCACACCAGCGGAAGTTTTCGAAGAAATAAAGGCAATCAATGTTCATAAAGCTCCTGGATATGATTTTATAGTCGGGCAAATGTTAAAACATCTACCTAGGAAAGCTCTAGTTCTGCTAACAACGATCTACAATGCTATGATAAGATTGTGTTATTTTCCTATACAATGGAAACTTGCCCAGATCATTCTTATTGCGAAGCCCGGAAAACCACCTTCCAAACCGTCATCTTATCGACCGATAAGCTTACTGCCGATTATGTCAAAAATCTTCGAAAGGATCATACAGAAGCTATTCCAGACCACCAGTGTGCTTTTCGAGAAAAACTCTCAACCATTCAGCAATGTAACAGAATCGTCCACAAGATCATGGAAAGCTTTGAAGAAAAGAAAATATGTGCCTCAGTGTTTCTAGACATACAACAAAGTATGGCACGAAGGCTTGTTATATAAGTTAAAACAAAATCTAATAGATCAACTATATCTAATAATAAAATCATACCTCTCTGAAAGATACTTCCATCCTTTCCACCTATCAACTTATACGATCAAAAGTACCTCAAGGTAGTGTGCTAGGGCCACAATTGTATCTGTTATATACTGCTGACGTCCCAGTAACTGATGAGACTGACACTGCAACTTTTGCTGATGACACAGTCATCCTAGCAGCTGACTAAAACCACATAGAGGCCTCTAATAAACTTCAGAACCATATAAAGGAATTGGATCAATGGATGAACAAATGGAGAATCAAAGCCAATAGCAACAAGTCAACCCAAATTACATTTACCACTAGAAGAACTCTATGCCCGCAAATAACTTTCAACAACACACCTATTCCTATAAAAACAGACGTGAAGTACTTGGGAATTCATCTGGACCAGAAATTAACCTGGAAAGCACACATTAAGGCTAAAAACAACAGCATACAGAGAAATGAATTGGTTGTTAGGTAGAAGAATGCAGCTAACTATTGAAAACAAACTCCTTCTTTATAAGACTATTCTTGTACTAATTTGGACAGATGGGGATTGAGCTTTGGGGTTGTCCAAAGCCATCAAGCACCAAAATTTTACAAACATATCAGTCAAAAATGCTTTGTACCATGACCTATTCCCCTTGGTATGTGTCAAACTTAACAATACATGAAGACCTACAAATACCATTCGTAAAAGATGTTATCAAAACACATTCAAGACGATATAGACAACGAAATCTTGATCATGCAGATCCTCTAGTTAACCAACTTCTAGCACAACACGGTGAAAGAAGACTCAAAATGCAGTGGCCAGAAGTCCTAACTGTATGAATGGGCGGTACCCAACTCCTGTCAACTGACCTTCAATCCATTTACTTATTACTCTATTTTGTACTTTTGAGTAGATTGTAAATTTGTAAATAAACAATAAAAAAACCTAACAAACACAGCTTACGCTGTATACATTAAAGAAGTCATAGATTTAGTACTCTCTCTACCATGAATGCAATCGATTAAAAATTGCATTTACATTTTAGCAAAACTCCTTGTTAAACTAATTTCTTCATTTCTAAAAAAACTGTCATGGGACCTCAAAAATATTTTAATCAGCGAACAACATGGTTTTTATAGTGGTAGATCTACCTTCACAAATTTGTTGATCTACCAAACGTGTATTATCAACGCTTTTGAGATAAACTGCAGGTGGACTCCATATACATCGACTTTTCCAAAGCGATTGATAGACTCAACCACAGCTCATTACTTGCAAAACTTAAATCTTGAATTGAAAGAAACATTTTCGATTGCATCAAATCCTATCTTATTGTTAGAGTCCAATATGTTAAATACGGAAGTTCAGTATCAGATCCAATTGAAGTTCCTTCAGGGGTAACTCAGGTATCTCACATGGGACCACTATTATTCAATATCTTTGTCAATGATGTTCATAATTTTCTAGTAGTTCCTTTCTATTATTTACCGATGATTTAAAGATGTTCAGAACAGTTCAAATGATGTCTGATGCTGAGAGTTTGATTTAAATAACTTTTCTAGGTGGTGTAATATTAATTTATTAAAACTGAACTTGGGTAAAAGCTCTCGCTAGATTATACATTATTTATAGATGTGAGAAATAATTTGAAAAGAAAATAACGTTTTCTGGGTACAACAATTTCTCTCTATAAAATGGAAATGAAAAAAAAATGGATCGGCACTGTCACAGTGGCTTAAAAACTAATCGGAGTGTAAACCAAAAAAAACTAACACTGATGCCATGTCAATTTATACTGTTTAAAAAACGTAGATACAAGAAAAGCTGAAAAACGTAAATGAGAGGCAAGAATCAATCAATATGACACCCTATTCCCTATAAAAGTTAAGAAGAAAAAATATGCAATTCAAAAACATATTGAGAAATATATATTAAATTTATACGCAGTGATTATTTCTAGGTCAATATTGATATTCTAAAAACTTCTTCACCCAAATTATTTCATACGTTTTTAGAAAACCATAGCAATTAATTTTTTTTGATAGTATACAAAAAATTATGATTTAACAAACCTGTCTCTTTTGAAGAAACTTAAAATAAAGTTCATTACTGTCCATGGGCCGGCACTATACTAAAAATCTATATCATTCATTGCAGCAACATTCGTTTTTAGCTCTTTAAATATTAATGATCTGTAAGGGGGAGCCAATAATAATTACCTAAGGAATAACATTTCTGTAAATGAAAAAATTCCATGTTTACGTGTATACCAAACATTAATATCTGCCAACAAAGGTAATAATTTTTTTCTTTCGTAAATTGTAAAAAAGCAAGAAAAGGAGAAACCTGAGAACTTCGAAATATACCATAATAAACAAATACGTACCACGGCAAATTAGGCAGTAACATGAAACGGACAAAATTTCTAGTATACTTCTTTATTTAGTGCTATAAAATCTATAGGGTATAAATCTAAGAAAGGTAACGGGCGGGAAATTTTACGTGAAAGTAATCGTTATTTCAGCCAAAATTTCCTTTTAAGAAAAATTATTGTAACATGGAAACAGACACAAAGGTTATTGACAAGCTATAATACTTTCAATACGAATTTAAAATTAATATATGATGTGTTATACTTGGAGATTTTCTTCTAGAGCATTTCGAGCTGCTACCAAATTTAATTGGTCAAATTTTTTACAATGTGTACGGAAAAGTAAGATAAAATGAGATATGTATGCCTATTTCCACTGTGACCTTTGCAGATCTATTGTGATTCCTTTGATAGTTATACCCCGTTTGAAAATGCACCATAGCTCAGTTTTTATGACAAAGGTCTTTATACCGGATTGTTCAATGCAGAAAAAAAGTAAATGTTGATAACTTCTTATCTAAATTTTCACTAGATTTTAGTATGGCCACCCCGAAAAATACAATATATCATAATATGTAAATAAGCAAACCCTAAGGGATTAACCAATAATTCTGTACCTCAGTGACGGGGCAAACTGTACCCACATTTATTTTTATAAAAATAGTATACCTACTAGATATTAGGTTAGGACATTTCCTTAAAATTTAATATACACACAACCAAATTTATATGATATAGATACTAAAAAAAATCTTTGCAAAAAATATTTTCTCATAAAACACTCATATTTCGTTTTTAGAAATACGGGGTGATTCCATATAAATTTGTTTGTTTGTATTTCGGATACTAGCGTCATATAAACTTATTATAATTAATATAAATATAGAGTTACGTATCTAAATAAGTAAGTCGTTTTCTCCCGATAAGGAGTCATCATCATCAGTTTCCTCACTTCCCACAGAAATAATAATTGGTTCTATTGTTTTCTCTATTAACATATCAAGTTTCCAGAATTTCTCTTCCTCTGCTATGACATGTCTTATAGCATTTGCCAATTGTCCGGTGAAATTTTTGATATGGAGTCACATAATAGTTGACCAACATCTTGCAGTTTAAATGTTGTATTGTTTCTCGCGACATATCCTTTCATTTGAGCTCAGATTAGTTCAATGGGGTTAAGTTCGCAGTGATAAGGCGGTAACCTCAACACTGTAACTCCATCTTCTTTTGCTATTTCATCTACACTATACTTCTTAAATTTTGGTGAATGTTGTTTACATAACTGCAATAGCTCTTTTTTGAGTAATCCCTCTTCTGCCACTATTTCTTTGGTTATTAGCCAATCGGAGAGTTCTTGCTTTTCCATTTAGTGTTAGGTAACGGTTCCTTTAATTTTGAATGGTAACTGGCATTGTCCATAACTATTACAGAATTGGTCGGTAATAAATCTATCATTTGACTGAAATACAAGCCTCTATCAACAAATCGTTTATCTCCTCCAATATGAGTGATAATTAAACGGCGACATTTACCATTTGGAAACTTTAAGCCAGTAGACAAATCTTCTATAAATGCCTGACGAGCATTTCTAACCTGTTTATCTTGCCAAACTTTTTTTACAAAATGTCCTTCATTTATCCATGTTTCATCTAAATAAACAATATGTTTGTCTTCTTTTCTTAATTTTCTAATTTCCCCTAAATATTGCCTCCTCCAACAAATAATTTCATCTTTCTCTGTGAGCGCAGATTTTCTATCGTTCTCCCAAACTAAGTCTAATGCATGTAAAGTTTTCCACAATTTGTCTTTTTTAACGTTTGGCAAAGTTTCGTCTCCGTTAATGTCTACTAAAAGTTTATCCAAAGTAGGTATCTTTTTTGTAAATAAAACGAATGCACTTTTCTTCGGATCAGTTGTTTTAGGTGCTACTGTAATACTTCCATCCTTTCGTTGCTTCAAAAGTCTATAAATTGTTGCTTCTCCAACTCCGGTCATATGTGAACACTTATTACACCTATTATTACAGAACTAACAATTCTGCGTGTTACGATTACAGGACTACACAAACAGAAATGTAAATTTTAACTAAAATAATTTACAATCTGCACAACACTTTCTACCGATTAGAAATTTTAATCCTTTCTAAGAAAGTTGAGGGCTACTTAAATTGATCTTGAATTGTAAATATTTTCTACCTGTAGAGATTACATACTCACCAAGAATTGAAATAAATTGGTATTTTTAAAAATTTTATTTTATGATGAGGTTTATCTTCGTTTCGTCCTTTTAAGTTTAATTAGGATTCCTAACAATGGCTCTTCAACGTACCTTTGGGTCTTCGGTTCCTTTCTGTGAGGACCTTGTCCTTGATATTCCTTAGCATTCGCGTAGGATATGGATGGAGGTTTCTTCTCTGTCTAAGCATGCCTACTATTGTTTTTCCACCCATTTGCTGATTGATTATTCAAAAGTAATAAACATACAAGAATTATGAGTCAGGATTCCGACAACTTTATACTCATACTCATTTTCCCACCCCATGCAGGTGTGTACTAGTAAATAAGAGCAGTATTCCAGGCTTTTGGCATTACTTTTGTTCTAATTACAGTTTCCTTCCTCCATACTTTAAATTCCCAGCTGCAATTTTATTTTCTCTAGGACTAAATTATTAACAAATAAGCTCGTTTTAAAGGTTTTCTATTTGTAGGTCCTTAGAAGACTCCTCAATGCGCCAATTTTGAACCAAAAACAAGTTCTTCTTCCTTCTTTGCCACAATCACCTTACACGCCTGATCTAGCTCACTGCAGATTAGTATGAAAATCGTTCCAACAGCGGATTTACCGATTGGACAAATAAATATATTAAGTACTCTGAAGATGATAAGGTTAAATAATATTTTGTGCATACATATCATCTACTTTATTCTAACTTAGCAGCGTAAAAATGCCTATAACTTATTTTTCTATTATTTTAAATACAAAATCTATTATAAACTCATCGTAAATCGCCCTGTACGTGTAATGCAATCTACATTGCAATAACAATTACATTTACTGCAGTTGTTATCCATTACCGCATGGGAATAGCTCTACCAGAGACTACTAAACATTTTATAGACTGCTAGAAGCAATTTCCTACCTAATACAGAACAACTTCTATTACTTATTCATTTATGCAAATTAAAATGACAAGAGAATATCAAAACAAGCTAATAAAATATTTTATTGGAACTCACCTGCATTTTCTAATCCAAAATACTGCAAGGGCGAAAATTCCCAGACCAGCCATAACAAGTAATGCAGATACCTGTAATTCAATTACAAGATGTATACGTAATTAGGAGTGATGGTGAAAATACAGCGTTCATACGAGGGTTGCTTGAAATTATATTCAAAAATAATAAATTTGGAAATATACAAGGACCCTTCTAATACTTTTTTAATTTTTTGATGACCCAAAGAGCGGCAATTTTCTTTGTATACGGTGAAACTACTTGAATATTGGAACCTTGGAAAAAATCACTATAGGCCAAATCAAGTTAGTAAAGAGGATAATGTAGTCTAGGTCTAGGAGGTCTAGGAGGTCAAAAATTCGACTGTTCTTGCAAAGGTGTATGGAGAAGGATTGTTATGATGGTGTTTGGAGAAGGTCGGTATTTGAGCACTTTTCTATCAAAGCAATTAATTCAGCAAGAGCATTGGGGTGTGTCGCTGCAAATATGGTTTAAGTATCTAAAAATATTCAGCATAGAGTAGAAACACGTCATAATATAGAAAGAGATAGTGGTTATTTAATTAATATAGGTTTAAAACTACTATATCTATATCAGTCCAACTAATATCAAAGCGGAGCTAGATAGTACCTACTCCGGGGAAGTCTGCTCTTTCGTTTATAACAATAATATACTATCCTTGGGACCTACCACGACGGACATAACAGTGGTCGACCAAATGAGGTGAGCACGCCAAAAATGGTGAAACAATCCACAAAATGGCATTGGTTTGCCGTAGACTGATAATGCGCGGGCTATCAGACATGGTAAACTTTTCAAAAAGTGCTGTAAAGCGGATATTCACTGAAAATGTTGACATAAGAAAGCTGTGCGCAAGACGGGAGCCGCGATTACTCACAATGGAATTAAAACAGCGTCTTGGGGATGTTTGGTGAAGTTTCATAGCAATAAACCATTGATGAAACATGGGTCCATCACTTCACATCTGAGACGAAAGAACAGTAAAAATAATCGGCCCCAAAGAAGTAAAGATCTATTGGTTGATTATTAAGAAATTATAACAAACGGCCGCATTTGGCGAAATAGAAAGTTTTGTTTCATCAAGAAAATGTACACATATCGCGATGGCCAAAATCAATAAGCTAAACCATAGTCGCCAGATTTAGCTTCCTCGGGTTATTTTCTGCGATTGATGTCTATTTTAAGGACCATTATGACTATAAAGAAGATATCCAGCTAAAGGGAGACTTTGTTTTCTTTGTTAGATCGAGTACTTCTGGGACTACCCCGGTAAGCTTAAAATTTACGAACGTAAGGATATATACAAAGTTATGTCGAAATCGCCAGATGGGGAAAAACTAATCTAACTTTTTTGTCGAAGAGAAGTACAAATATAGAGTTGCGGATTTTGATAAAGTTTTGTGCGTTTTATTTCTTCAGGTATCGCCTTTAGAAATTTACCAAATTCAGCTCAAAAAATTGACAAAATTGGAGGAAAAAAAGCGTTTCTTTCTAGTACTTGTAATTGTTTATATTTTTATGATTTTTTTTTAAATAATCTGGTAAATTTTCACAGCCCAATATTCCTGCTTCAAGCTTCGATTTTTGAAATGAAATTTCAAATGAAAATGAGTTTTTTTTCGGTTCCAATTGGAATAAATTCTGACTTTTCAGGATTCAGTCCTAAAACTGTAATAAAACGAGTTTACAACAGCGATACTTTGTTGGCCATAAAAATGCACTTTAGTTTAATATCAGTTTTAAACTGGAGAGTTTTCAACAGGTATGCATTATCATACTTCTCTTTATTTATGTTGGTGATATGCTAACATCCATTTTTAATCCACTATACACTAAAGTTGTATTTTTATTCAGAGGGCGCAAATATATGAAGCTACGACCCTTAAAAAACATTTTTTTTCGATTTAAAAATAAAATTGACATATCACTTGTAAATGGTAATAGTAAAATTCATAATTTAGTGAACCGCAGGTGGAAAAGTGGGCCACAGCGTACCATAAAAAGGACTCAGGTGTGTATTAAGGAAAATGGACGACTTTTTAAACATAATATGAATAAAAAACTAATATCTACTACATAAAAGAAGACTAATTCGGGAAAATATTGTAAAGAGTTAATTAAAAAAAGTTATTGTTATTAACAAGTAATTTATTTCAAAGAAAAGGTATGCAATATGGTTTTTATTTTGAAAAGTATTTGTTTCAAAACTATTTTTAGACATTTTTACGTATAATTTTGTTCGTAATTTTAAGCGAAAAAGACTAGTTATCTCCCATCTTCTATAGGTAAATTGTCTCCCAATGATAGGTAATTAACAGGTACATAATCTTTAATTTTATCTGGACGGAACTTTTGAATATTGTCCTAATTTTTTTTGCAATTATTTTCTATATTTACAAGACAGTTCTCAGATATGTGAAAGAAGAAGTACTCAAAGTAAGAGGTGACTTTGAGCCTTTTAGAATTTCAGCAGGCTTTGAAATAGCTTCTATTTGTAAAAATTGTATCATACCAAAGTTTTGCATATATAAAAATTAGTACTTTATGATTATTTAATTTTTATACCTGAAACTTGGGGAGAATTTACCTGTGCTTTTTCAAACCGTAATTTAAAGCCTAGTAAAAGATAAAATTTTGTTAAAAAAATAATTCCATTGAACGCAATAAAGAAAAATTTCAATATTTTGCAAGAAAAAATATTCTCCAAAATCCTATGATCAAAAATTAAAATATAAATTGAAAATAACATCCAAATAGTTGGTTCACATGTATTTTAATTAGATTTTAAAAATATACAGACCGGAAGTCAGCCCATTTTAAATTTCATACGACATAATTGGAAATTTTGTCTAATATTTTTGCCTCAAATTTGAAAAAATCGAATAGCCATTCAAAACTTATAAGACTATTCCTGTGGGCTGAACCATCTACTATACTTTTTACTCCCCTGAATATTTATGCACAACAAAAACATTTAGTGACTTAGAACGCAATTTTAACGTTTCTTTCTAGGGATATACTTATTATTTTTAATTTTTGTGCTATAAATTTTTGAAAAATAAAAAAAAACTAACAATTAATTGTGCACCATGAACTACAGATCATTGAGGATGTATTTAAATATAGTGAAACGTAGATAAATGGAAAATAGTTTTTGCCATTAAACCACCTACTTGCAACTAGCAATGATTTTTTTTTAAATAAATAATAAAAAATACCCTCACCCAATGATGCCCATCGGACACATGTTGCGGTTTTTTGATTTCCACTTTCATTTTTACACATTTTCATTTAAAAAATCCACCGTGCCCTAACCAGCCATCTCACATCAAACGAAACAAACGGCGGAAATTTGTGCTTCCGTTGTTCGACGGCGATGTGAAAATTCCGGAGGAAACGTCATAAGGAGCCGCTATCACGCGATTTTCTTGAATGCACGCATCGCTTTCCCATGATCCCATGGTAGTTGTGTGAAACAGTAGCCAGTCAATAAACAAGTGAGAAGCGCATGCGCTGTTGTCTCTCACCCTTTTGGTTAGGAATAGAGCTGGGGGTGGTTTTCGGTAGGTGTAGGACGTTATTTTCGAGAATTGATAATAAAATTGAATCATATTGTGCTTGTATTTTCCGTGGATTATCCAGAGGGAAGATGTAGATCTAAAGCTTAATTTTGGAAGATAATCTCGCTTACTGGACTCAATATGTTTTAATTTATATGCTGTAATACAAATTTCACAGTAACTATTCCCCGAAACGGGGGTTTCATGATTGCTATCCAGGATCAAGCAACACTAATCAGAAATTAGAGACGAACAACGAATTTCTACTGAGAAATCACCAAGTCTATCCATCAGATATGGGTTAGTTAAGATCTAAGAAGGAAGCCATACTTATTAGTGTTGTTGTACCTAATAACATCAACGTCAGGGATACCAGGATAGCAGGATAAGAAAACGAGCTACAGAAATCCTATAGAAAATGTAAAAATCATCCCTGTCACCTTGTCTTCCACATATTCTTCAAGAGGGCCTGCACAAACTAGTAGTGCAAAGAAATACTTGAAATACAGAAGGCAGTCATACTTACAGGTTTAGTAATCGAGCCAATCTCCTTCCTAGAATTGGTATCACCCTGTTCAAGTGAGGGTAAATCTTGTCCTGCTCAATTCTAAGATAGTACATACGCCTATTTAACAAATAATAATAGTAACCAACCCAAATCTACTAATCAGTGATTCGCCTACAATCAAAAGAAAGCACCTGGGAAACTATAAAAATTCTTACAGGATATGAAGAACAATAGAGCAAGGCTAGCCTATTAATTACTGCTGGCTGCAATGTTGAGACAAGAAAAAAAGAAACCAATCTACTACTTTTGAAACTCCGCTACCTTAACCTAAAAAACAAGCTAAGGGAGGAAATTGCCAGTCCAGATTTGGTCAAGATCCAGCAGCTGCTTGACAAAACTAGGTAACAATTCTTATATACTCTGAAATTGCTTAAAATCCTGATTTATGACTTGGTATTATATGAATCAAATATTTGAAAGTATCTGCTGTGATCGGGCTGTCAAAGTGATTCCAAGAAGGCGAGTGGATGTAAATGTAGTGCTGCTGTGTAAAAATTACCTAAAATTACCTAAAAATTACCTAAAAATGACTAAAAAGCTTATGGATGAGAACAATTTCTGACGGAAAATCTACTAAACTCACACGTTTAATCATTAAAACTAAAAGAACTTTGTTTGTAGATGTCGTTTTTAGCCAGAAGTATCTTTTAGCTTTTCCCATCTCTTCCAATATTCCGTAGAATATTAAGTTGGATTACGACGGGAAAGGAAAGAGCAAAAAAGTAGGCCGTGGAAGGGAAAACGCGAAATAGGCCAATGTCATTCCGGTATACGCATTTTCAGATTCAGTATTCTGATGAGCAGGTACCTTGTTTACATTGCACTGGATTAATTTTCAGGCAGTTGTTTTAGCGTGATTCATCAAGCAACAGTTTGCTTTTATAATAGTCGGATTTGACTTGATTCTTGAATCAGAATGCTTGATTTGTTGAAGAGCTTATAATAGGCTAAAAATCAATGTTGTTTGTGTAATTTTTAATGATTTAACGTATTAGCCTTATAGCAGATGTTTTAATAAAAGGTAATAAGGAATATAGAGGATACAGATTAATCAGAACTAGCACAACAATGAACAGGAAATAACAGCACAACATTTTAACAATTAAAACTTTACACTTTAACATACTTTAACTTTCTTTGATACCCACTGGCCTCTTTTCTGCACTTTACCTTTGAAAAATTGGTCCGTCACGCTCTAAAATAAAAATAAAACACATTTTTTAAATTTAATGTAAAATAATCTTTTGATTAAGGTTTTTTAATATATGCATTCATGGGTGAACAAAATACCATCATCTGGGAGACATTTTCGAAGGAATTCAAGTGAAAACTAAGGTATTAAATTTCCCAACAAAGGAAATGGTGCATGCGCCACTCAAGTATTCGATGCCGAATCCTTTTCGAACATTTTCTGAATAGAAATGACTTGATATTTGCTAGTTTGAATAAATGCTGCTGTTCGAATACTTTAAGCAGATTTGGCTGGCTATCTTCCAACTGAAACACTCTAGTGCTATAATTCATTTCAACGATATAACATATATCTTGGAGAAATGACGTATCACCGGAAAAAGTCTTCCTATCAAATCAGTCTTACAGATAATCTATATTATCCACAAAATGAAAAAATATCTGGAAAGAAACGAAAAAGTTATTAACATCAACGATATAAAAGTTTTAATGTACGTAGATAACATGAAACTATTATTAGATGTGCTGCCATCTATGATTAGAAGAGAGTATTGACAATTACTAAAAGCAAAAAATTCCCGGTGTATTGGGGTTGCATACACAATTTGTATTGTGTGTTGCAAAGCTTTTATTTGACTGATTCTAGTCAAAATGTCACTCTCTTCTTTCGTATCCCTTTCAGAGATTAATACAAAGTTAGAAAACGAGTAAGGAATTTAATTTATGGCAGCACATCTAAAAATTTTATCTTATAGCGGATATAGCTATTGACTTGTACGAGTTTGGAATTTTATTTATTGGATTCGAAAAGCCTAACTGACGAAGCCGAAAGGCAGAAACCGGTCTTAGGATGTCGAATCTGATAAATTAAATTCCTTACTCGTTTTCTAACTGAAACTATTAGTTGAATTCGTTCTTTCAATGACTCTGTACTTCTCCAAAACTGTCTAAATTGGTGTCAAAATAACTCACTTCCGTTAAATCCAGACAAATATTCTGTTATATCTTTTACCAGGCGACATACTGCTCTTATTTTTAATTATGAATTGCATAATATTATTCTTAACAGGCCGAAGTTTCTGAGAGATCTTGGAATATACTAAAATGTAGTCAACACTGAAGAAACTATTAATATTTTAGAACATATGACTGGAGATGGTTTTAAAGCCATTGATTTGGATCCTTTCAATAAAAACTTGGATTACATGAAAAAGTATAAAGAGCAGCATTTGGAAAAACTTAAACGATTTAGAATCATGTCACTAGGACTAAACAAAGTGGTTCAAAGCGGTACATCAACTAGACATTTAAACACATCAACAAGCTTTGATACTGATCTAAACTTTAGTGACATCTTTCATGAAAATTTCAAACTGGTTTCCTCTTCACCATTTATGTCTTCGTAGGAGACTGTTTTATTTTTAAATTGTTTTATGTTGTGCGTATTTTGTCATGATTGTTGATAGTGATAAAATGTAAATTTCCTAACTTTGGTTAATTAATATTTGGTGATTGTTAAAAAGACATTTACTGATGAGGGTGAAGGACAAAATATGTCTCTATTAATATGAATAATTGAAAATGTCTCAGATTTGGTCAAATATTTTTAAATATTCTTAATTATTAGCTATTCTCATTAGTTTTGTATGTCCCTAATCTTTTATTATTATCGCTTTCTTCTACCTTATTACTTACCAAATAAATGGTGTGCCTATCTTCGAGATTAAGTTCATAAGTGTTTTTTTTGTGTTAATGCACTTTTTCTGAAATATTTCTAATTATTTAACCTTACATATTATTATATAACCTTATAGAAAGCATGATAAATGTCTTGCTTGGTACAGGGCCGGCCTAAGAGCAAAGTGTTGTGTTCGCAAGAATGAGTTTTGGCGCCCCTTACAATGAAAATGAGTGTAGAAAACCCTCAAAAAATGTAATTTGTGCTATAAAACGAATTTGTCAGAGCCTCTACGATGGATAGTTTCTCAGATACAGTACCTCGCATTCTTATTTGGCCACCCTGTACTTAATACATGATTTACACATTATTAATAACGTGGCTTTAATATTCTTTTACAAAAATAGCGCCAACTTAAAGGGCATATTTATGCCTAACTAGCGCCCTCTACAAATTACATCGAAGTAGGTATCAGATTATGATTTCTCGTTCCCAATTTTTATGTATACATATCCAAAAACACTAAAGTTATTGTATATTAATATACTGTCCATATACGGCCACCAGGGGTGTTGAAATAAGTAAATGTTTGGAGACGCAAATTTTAAAGAAAGTCCTTAAATTCCTTGCAAAAAAATGTTAAGAAAATATTTGTTAAAATTTACATCTCCGCTACTGACAAGTGTGCAAAGATTCAAAATCACTGTATCTTCACATTCAAATTGACTTTAAATATCTAAGTTGGTATATTGTGCTACTGATACTATTATTGTTAAAATAACCTTTAATAACATTATAATTATATTTTTATTTAATAGTTGTTAAATTCTGATTGTACCTTTCCAAAAACGGTTAAACACATTAAGTTTCATCAGGGCCGGCCTAAGAGTAAAATGTTGTGTGTGCAAGAATGAGTTTTGGCGCCCCTTACAATGAAAATGGGTGTAGAAAACTCCCCAAAAAATGTAATTTGTGCTATAAAACGAATTTGTCAGAGCTTAATAATTATTGAATTTGGCACAATCATTGTGCTCTGTAAAAACAATGAAGCGGAGCGTTTAGAACTAGTTGAACAGAAGTTATGAACATATTCAAATGGCTAATTTGCATTAAAAATAATAGTCCAATAAACGAAGGCCATCAGGTTTGTCCGACACCATTTTTTTTGCAGGTATTCATGGGTACATTCACCCCCGAAAATCTCAGCTGTCTGAAATTTGTGGAAGGGCGGGAAAATGGCCCATTGGTCTCAAAAATGTGTTTTTTTTTCGCCTATTTTCGCCAATATTTGCGAAAATATGACACTTAGGGAATTTTTGTTTGGACGGTTCATTACATACAAAAATAATCCTTATCATTTTTGTCAAAAATATGATACTTTTCGACATAACCGGCTCCAAAACACACCCCCATTTTTAGCTCCTGCCCTGCATTTAGCGCTCTAAAGGAATGACACTCCCAAGCGGATTACAAATTTTTCAATAAATCACGTAAAAATTAATATTTTTTCATGATTCAAATTTCAGATGAAAGAAGGAACCTGCAGTTATAATATCATGTTAGTTTTTCCTTTTATCTATTTCTCTGAATTATTGAAAAACCGGGCCACAGTTTGTTTTTGCTCGATATTTTGACCCTCCTATAAATTTATTCATATTTTTTTTATCAAGACTAATTTCACCGAATCCTTTTGGATAATGGGGCTTTGCAAGGGGTTAAATATATTCAGATAGATTCAATAAATTATTTTTGTGTATTTTCATAAACAACATGTTTTTAGGGCGTTTTTTTGGATTTCCGGAGTTTTCTAAAATGCTCGGGTCTATCGGGAATTAATAGATAATTAAGGACCATATCGATTTTCAATGCACATTATTAAAATGCTTAGCTTGTCCCCTTGTCGATGGCATTTTTCTTTTTTTTTTTTTCATATTTTTTGGTTTTCCGGAAAATTGAGAAAATTTTCACATCTATGAAAAATCGACATTTTTTTTGAGGATTATTTACTTTTCGTGCTAAAATTTTTTGGGGTTAGTAATTGTACTAAATAAAAGATTTCATCAATATATATATATATATATATATATATATATATATATATATATATACCGGGTGACAATAAGACTAGGGCCTATATCTCCTTCACTTTTCAACCGATTTGAATAAAATTTGGTACATAGATATAAGATACCATTTTGGATTGACAGACGTATAAAAACAAAATGGCCGACTTTCGGTTTCGCCAGAAATGTCATCAACTTCGATTTTTTAAATATAACACCCTATATATTTTATATTTTTTGGATTCTATGGCTCAAATTACATACGACAGTGTTGCCAAATTTTTTATTTTTCAAATAAAAAAATTCAAATTCTCAGATTTTTTTTTCAAGAAATGATTGTTTAGTTGTTAACAAAAAGAAAATAGTACATAATGTATTTTGTTGAATTGGTAATTAAATTCTCTATTGAATGATAAGATGGCCCTCGGTAGGTACCATTTGAAAAAAACGATTTATTCGTTAAAAATGAATTTATAAAATTTAAATTCCCGCTGTAGGATTTTTTATTGATCATATCGATGAAAAGTTTATTACTATGAATTACTGATGTCAATTAGAATAGATTTTGACCAGATAAAGGCCTCCTGTGCTAAAAAAAATTTT
Source organism: Crepidodera aurea (assembly GCA_949320105.2). Lineage (NCBI taxonomy): Eukaryota > Metazoa > Arthropoda > Insecta > Coleoptera > Chrysomelidae > Crepidodera > Crepidodera aurea. The sequence goes on along the minus strand of OX439475.1, from coordinate 16,167,931 downwards.
TGGAAATTTGAATTTTTTTACTGAAAAATAGAAAAGTTGGCAACGCTGTCGTATGTAATTTGAGCCATAGAATCTAAAAAACATCAAATATACAGGATGTTCCATTTAAAAAATCGAAGTTGGTGACATTTCTGGCGAAGCCGGAAGTCCGCCATTTTGTTTTTATACGACTGTCAATCCAAAATTGTGTCTTATATCTATTTTCCAAATTTTATTCAAATTGGTTGAAAAATGACCGAGATATAGGCATGGCCCTAGTCTCATTGTCACCCGGTATATCAAGTATTTCATTAAGGGCATGAGAAAAAACTCTGCCTTCAAACTTTCTCAATTTTACAATAAATTTATTAATCAAGTGCAAAAAGTGAAAAAAAATTGGTTATTATTATTGCCTTATCTTTTGTCTTCAGACAAAAACGGGAGAATATTCAAGTTTTGGAAGGATATTCAAATTTTCCGTTTTCACCACAATAATTTTGCTAATTATGATAAGGAATCGCCGTATTTTCAGATTCTCAAAATTGCGAATTTTTGAAACGCCGTTTTTGCAAAAACCATTAGTGTAGCGAAAAATCATAGGGACAACTTTTGTAGGTAATGAACTGCTCTTCATTTTTTGTGTAAACAAAAATGCTGTAAGTGTCATATTTCGGTAGATATCGTCGAAAAACGGATTTTCGGGAAATCTAGAGCCATTTTCCCACCCTTCCACAAATTCCACGTAGCTGAGATTTTGGAGGTAAATGTACCTATGAATACCTGCCAATTAAAAAAAATGGTGCCGGACAGACTTGATGCCCAGGTTTGGGGTTTTCCTGGCGTTAATTTACTGGATTATAAAAAATTTTACCGAATTATTTTTTTATGTTTTTTCTCATTTCGGTGCCCCTTGCCAAATCGCACGTGTGTGACCGCACATGCCTTAGGCCGGCCCTGCGTTTCATTCATTTATGGATCCTGAATTTGAGGTATTTAAAATTAAATTTCGTACATTTATACATATTTATATTAGAAATAATTTAGTTTACGATTGTTTATATCTACTTTTTTGCTGATAGTGATATTTAATAATGAGAAGGTTAATGATTCCCACAAATTTGTGACAACTACGCATTTTTATCAACAATTAAACCATTTTGAAGCATTAGAGTAAGTTGAAATTTTATAAAACTAATATGTCGATCAAAACTAAAAGTTATGAAGCCATTCCGACACACGATTTCCCATTTGATAGGAAGGAAAAAAGGTTGTTAATAAATAAAGGTGAGTACAACAATAATCTTAAGTAAATCTGATTAATAAAATCTCATAAAAAAAGTAAAAAGCCCTTATATAATGTATATATAATTGCACCCTCATTCCGGATACATGCAGGGAGTACATAAATTAATCTAAGGTTGATAACACTAAAGATTTATCTAAAATACCCATATGTTGGTCTTTTAGTTAATAAGATATAGGGTGATTTGTTGTTATTTGCAAAATAATATTATTTTGATAACAAGGTAGCAAGAAGGGGGCCAAGGGCGAAAATTATATAGTTAAATTAGACAATTTGCCGATAGGCAGGCCCGTAGAGAGAAAAATCGGGCCCGGGGGTAAAAATTACGGGCCGTCATGCCTGCCAATAGGTGGCGAAATATATCATTTACAAATTATGATTAGATTTTTTTTACGAAATATTCCCCAAAATTAAGTTTAGTAAAAAGTATCAATCAAATCATTTTCTTATATCACATTTTGTTAAGTAGTGGGGGATACTTTCGTTAACAGCAAATCGAATGTACCTGCATTAGGAGTGGTTGTAAAAAATAATGGCGTTATTTACCAGAGCCTTAATTATGTTTTTTTTTTCTGAAATGAAATATAACTCTAACCATAAAAAAGGAACATAATAACCTACCAAAATCGCAAAGTGATTTCTCTTGTCATTCCAAAGATTTTCGATTTTTTAAATTTTGGTTATCATTGGCTTCACCTGTAAATTTCAATTGAAGATATATTGCAAAAATTGCTTTTATAAAAAATATCAAAAACAAATGTTACCCATAACACAAAATTTCAATAGAGAAATTGACTAAAACCAAATCATTAATTTTCCTCTACAATTTAAAATATAAAAGATTCAAGTGTGGTGACCTCGTTGGCCATGGAAAACTACTTCCTCTTCCAAACCACATACTCGAAAATACAATCTCTAAATAACCTTAGAGGCAGTTTTAAACACCCTATATCTTTTTAGGACCATTTTTTGGAAAAAGACATTGGTTAGTATTGACCTTAGCGCTATTAGCTGAGACTAGCCAATCAGTAAAAGTTTATATGACAGTATGCATAATAGCCATGACAGATCCTATGGCTAATATTAACAAAAATATACCTGTAAGTAGTACTTTAAAATTAGAAGTCTCTTTTAGGATGGAAACTGGAACGTCCCTGAATTAGACGGCAAATATTAAGAAGTTGGTAGATCTCAAAATACGTTACGTTTTCTTAAAAAAAAGATTTGTAAAGTGGTAAAATTTTTTGGACCTGTTCCAAAAATCCATGTACAACGAAAGTTTTATAATTATAACAATAATATTAGATAATCGAAGGCACCTTGTCTACAAAAATCATTCTGCATAAACCAAATTTTAATTTTTTTGAATTTTTTTCATAGATTCTAGGTCCATTTATATCCTAAAAAACTCACTTTTTCCCCCAAAAACGGCCCAAACATTTTTTTTCGGTAATTTTGACATTGCCAATCGGTTTTTATACAAAATTCATTCTGCGTAAACTAAATTTTAATTTTTTTGAATTTTTTTTGTAGATTCCAGGTCCATTTATATCCTAAAAAACTCACTTCTTCCCTCAAAAATGACCTCAACATTTTTTTCGGTAATTTTGGCATTGCCAATCGTTTCTTAGACAAAATTCATTCTGCGTAAACCAAATTTTAATTTTTTTGCATTTTTTTTTTGTAGATTCCAGGTCCATTTATATCCTAAAAAACTCACTTCTTCCCCCAAAAATGGCCCAAACATTTTTTTTCGGTCATTTTGACATTGCCAATCGTTTCTTATACAAAATTCATTCTGCGTAAACCAAATTTTAATTTTTTTGAATTTCTTTTGTAGATTCTAGTTCCAGTTATATCCTAAAAAACTCACTTTTTCCCCAAAAATGGCCCAACCATTTTTTTCTGTAATTTTGGCATTGCCAATCATTTCTCGGTGGTTAAATTATATATAGGATTATAGGACCTTATCTGGCGCACCTAGTCCACCCTTTTTGGACCGCATTTTGCATCCGCCTTCGTTCAGTATCATTAACTGACAAATTTCATTTTAGACTTATAATTGGAAAAATACAGGAATCATCTTAGCTGCATATCTTTGGGGATTGTGTTCATCTCAAATGTTTGCAGGATGGTTGATGACCAAATTCAAACCAAAATGGCCGATAGTTCACTCAGTAATAATTTGTAGTATAATGGGTTATTTAATACCAACAGTAGCCGAGTTTATTGGAACAGTAGGGGTCATAATTTGCAGAATAATACAGGGTTTTACGATGGGGACATTAGGCCCTTTTTTTCATTCGCTTTATGGAAAATGGATTCCTCCTTGTGAGACGAGCAGATTAATAGCAGTTGTTGCATCAGGTAATATCCAGAAAACAGTGAAATTAACTCTACTTTTAAGAGGACAAACCTTTATAACGACTTGGTTTGTTTTTGTTTTAATATCGGCTTAGAAGCACTTTGCCAATTTAATATATCCTCAAATTATACCCCATTATAATAGCCAGTCCATTGGCTTAACCCTGGGTTTTTGCGGAGGTACGTCTTTTTTTTTATTTAGTTTATAATTTTTTTTAAACAAAATATCATTTAATCAAGCCCGTACAACTAAATGAAGCCAAAAAAAATTTTTTCTACAAATATTTCATCCATTTTTAGCGGCTATAAAATATTTTTTTATATATTTTCAAGATTATGAAAAATTCCTTAATATTTTATCCTATATGTACTTATACAAAAAAATTTTACATTGCTTTGTCTTCTTAACAATTTCTATATTTGTTTTAGGCTCGCAAATCGGAATAATATCATCAATGTTCCTCAGCGGCCAATTGGCTGCCAGTCAATATGGGTGGCCCTTGGTGATGTACTTTTACAGCAGCCTTTTTCTAATATGGTGCTTAATTTTTATTTACGTTGGTTCTAACAGTCCTTCTGAACATTCCACAATTTCAATGGAAGAAAAACTTTATATCGAACACAGTTTGTCGCAAGTACAAAAAAAGGTACATCGTTATTTTAAAAAAAAATTAATAGATTTACCCCTTTGAAGCACATGATTTTTTTAACAAAAAACCTCGAGTTTTTTTTTAGTTATAAATATCTGGATTAAAAATAATATAAACGATTTTTCAGGATCTTATTCCACCTTACAAGAAAATGTTTACTTCCTTGTGCGTATGGGCTAATATTATATCTAGAATTGGCGCATATTTGTCTTATTATACAATTTTAAGTGAGATTTCAACATACTTAAAGGATATTTTAAATATTGACATAAAGTCTGTAAGTTTCATACTTTTTGTTTTAAATTAAGTGAGCAAAGATTGATTTTTTTTAGAATGGACTCTATAGTGCACTGCCATATATATGTACATTATTTTGTCTACATTTGTTTGGATTTTTGTCGGATTTACTGATAATCAAAAGTATATTTAGTAAAACAAAGGCAAGAAAAACAATGGCGTTAATGGGTAAGACATTTTAAAGTAAAAAGTGTACAAATACCCCTACCATTTGACTCTACATTTATGCTCCATTCATGGATAATGTGTTGCCTTTTACAGGTTAAGTTAATATAAACTTTATTTTTAAGACGTCCCAACAAAAATAATTTGATGGGATTAAGATCCGGTGAACGCGGGGGTTATTCAATACTTTCATTCTCATGACGCCGTTAAAATGAAATTTTGATTTTTAGGATGTGTAGTACCAACTATTTGTTTAGTACTTTTGGGATATTGTGAATCAGGACAAACATTAAAAATAATAATTTTATTATCCGTGATGGTGAGTATAGATACTACTGGATTCCTACATAGTACTCTAATCAACGGTGTTGACCTATCTCCAAATCATTCTGGTACTATAGAAGGAATAATAAATCAGATTTCTCTAATTACTGCATCTGGTGGACCGCTGTTGGTGCAATTTTTTGTCTCAGAGAAGGTAGAGTACTTTAATAATTATTTTAAGAATTTATAGTAATGGATTCTAACTCCACAGTTTATATTTTCGATTTGGGGTCAACTAATAACTTCGTTTTTTAAATATTAACGGAATATTACGTTTCATCCGTAGCGCATTGTCCTTTATGAAGCTCTAAAAGATATTGATTTTTGATAAGAGACTGCTTGAAATGATAAAAGTTTCCTTAGTTTTTATAGGCTGTAATTCGTTTATTAACGTATATGGTTAATACTGTAAATGGTGAGCGATAAGGACGAATTACCTCTTCAATTAGAAGATAATTCCCTAAAATTAATGCGTATTATATGATTCTATCACGATGGTTGTCCAGCGCGTTGTCATTCAAGTTGTCATTCAATCAAAAATATGTGAAAATTCTTGAGATTTTATTCATAAAGTACAATGTAGAAGCGGCATTAATATAAAAATTTAAGCGCCACTTACAATAAGAGTCAATTAACAAATATTTTTCTCTTTTGGAAAATTATGCGGTGACCAGTTTCTATGGTAAATTATGAATATTATTTGTAGAAAAGTCATGCCGAATGGAGAATAATTTTTTGCACTATAGCTGTAGTAAAAATATTGACTGTTTTGATGTTTCTGATTTGGGGATCTGCAGAGACTCAATCATGGAACGATGAAATAAGTGAAAATAAAACAGGTGAGGTCAAAAAACTGTATATTATATAGGAAAAATGTCCACCAGAGCTCGTCCCAATTTTCTCCCGCATTTTGCAATTGTCCTACGCATTATTTTCCTGGACCGTTGGAAAATTGACTCCTTTTAACCAGTATTTCAAAAAGGTTCAAAAACTACATATTTAAAGCTCCGCTTTCTAGTTTTTTTCTGATTCCGTATTTAGCCTGAACTTTTCCCGTATATATTTAATTATATAAAAACTGGATTGCTATTATTACATTTTTCCTAATTCATTTTACTATTAATATTATTTTAATTTTAGATCTACCTGGACAAAAAAATCAGAAACGAGAAATTTATAATACTTGTTAGCAATGACAAATGGGCGTGTATGAATTTGACTTCCATGAAGTTTTAATTACAAGTACTAATAATGTAATTTAATGCTCCGCGCGGAAATGGCATTTTAAGGGTTTACAGTGTTTTTTTGGACAGCATTGTACTTTTTATTTTATAGTTAAAGAATCCACATATGCTTATAAATATATGAGAAGTTTAGAAATTGTCCAGAAAAATAGGAATGTTTTGGTCAAACATTGACAATATTCGAGTTTAAAATTGTGTTTGTATATACTAAAAAGAAATTTATGTTTTAAAATATTTATTTATAATTTTGTTGCATTTAATTTTTTTAATGAAATACACGACTTGGACAAATTTTAAAAGTTCATTGACATAATCTCTTTTTTAATTGTAATTTTTTTTAATTGTGTCATTTTTAATTGTTTTTAAATATATGAGAATTCTTTTAGATGAAGATTTTTATTAAATATTATTATTTTTTCTTTCTTTATTTTTTTCTTTAGATTTAAATCACGTTGCTGAGTTATTTATTGATAATTTATACCGGATGGCTTACAACTTTTTTACTATCAAAGTATGAAATTTGATGATTGTCAACACCCAAAACAAAAATGTAACTCTTTTTGGAGCATGCACGCACCCCTGGGTCACCCTGTATAAGTATACTTAAAAAATTCAAAATTAACTAGAGATTGTCATTGCCTGAAAACTTTTTCGAACAATTTTATATTATAAAAAATTTCAGTCAATATTTGTTTACATTCATCTCTAAATGATATAATTGCTTGCTAAAATGGGACAAACGAAGTTCAAAATGAACATCTAATGTATGACTACACAGATTCCCTATATTAAACCAAAATAAAACTCAAAATCGTCTCCACACATATATTGATAAATTTAAACCCTAAATAGGGAAGTTGAACAAGTTTTAGTAAAATACTCTAAAACTGTCACCAAATAGGATGAATTTTCTGTTGCTTTTTTTAATTTAAAGTTTAATACCAATTTAATAAACAAATATTTGTTTTTTATCTAATACTTTTCATTTAGGAGATATAAAATATTTTAGAAATGTAAGGCGGCATCTGTACTCTGTAGTGGCGAACCAGGACCAAAATTTACCCGGATCGAGAGTATACCTTCCCCCCATTTTCGAGGATGCTGAACAGGATGGCAGTATCAGAATTTCTCTTTGGGCGACCAACCTCTAAAATTGCCAAAAACGACCCCCTAAAGAGGTTAAACGGACAGCACATCATTTCCCCGTAAAAAAACGTCTTGTCCGCCATTTTCGAGGATGCTGAGTATGGTAGGGGTGTTGAAGATTACCCCGAAAAAGGTAATTTTTTTTATATCAGCGACAAAACGGGCCTTTTCCCCGTTTTCTCTTCTTGGTTGTAACTTTCTTTCTTTCTCCTTTAGCTGAAAAATTATAATCGAATACCTCAAAAAGCTGATATAAAAAAATTCGACCCTTTCGGGGGTGAATTTTGACCTGTGGAGGTGTTGGTGGGGGTCGGAAGTGATATTGAACACCACCATCCTGTTCAGTATCCTCGAAAACGGAGGGTTGGGGGGAAGGTACTCTCGATCCGGGTAAATTTTGCTCAATTTCTCATGGTTTTTTCCGACTCACCGTTAAGATTAGTTCCTAATAAAATGTGCTATTATGAATATTCAAATTGACTTTATTTTATTCACAAATTAATCGAATGGTGCTAGCTACTGATACTATTATTGTTAAAATAAGACATAATAACATTATAATTATATTTTTATTTAATATTTGTTAAATTGTGGTTATATTTATCAAAAAACGATTAAACACGTTTAGTTAATCGTTTCATTGATTTTATGAAGCCTCACTTGAGTTATTTAAAATTAAATTTTGTACATTTATACTTATTTATATTTATGATGTACTTTTTTGCTGATAGTTCGATTTAATAATGAGAAGGTTAATGATTACCATAAATTTGTGACAACTGTGCATTTTTATCGACAATTAAACAATTGTGAAGCATTGGAATAAGTTGAAATTCATAAAACTAATATGTCGATCAAAACTAAAAGTTATGAAGCCATTACGACACCCGAGTTCCCATTTGAGAGGCAGGAAAAAAGGTTGTTTATAAATAAAGGTGAGTACAACAACAATTTTAAGTAAATCTGGTTAATAAAATCAATAGAGGGAGTATAAATCTAAGGTTGGTAACACTAATGAGTTAACTAAAATACCCATATGTTGGTCTTTTAGTTAATAAGATACAGGGTGATTTGTTGTTATTTGCAAAATAATATTATTTTGAAAACAAGGCGGCAAAAGGGGACCAGTGGGGAAAATTATATAGTAAAATCAGTCAATTTGCCGATAGGTTACAAATTAATATTAGATTTTTTTACGAAATATTAGGTAGTGGGGGATACTTTCGTTTACAGATAATCGAATGTAACCGCATTAAGAGTGGTTTAAAAAAATAATAGCAGCTAGAGGGCGTTACCAGAGCCTTATTTATGATTTTTTCTGAAATGAAATATAACTCTAACAAAAGCGGAACATAATAACCTACCGAAATCGCAAACTGATTTCTCTGGTCATTCCAAAGATTATCGATTTTTTAACACTTTGGTTATCATTGGCTCCACCTGTAAATTACAAGTGAAGATATATTGCAAAAATTGCTTTTATAAAAAATATCAAAAACAAATGTTACCCATAACACAAAATTTACAATAGAATAATTGACTAAAATCAAATCTTTAATTCTCCTCCACAATTAAAAATATAAAAGATTCAAGTCTGGTGACTTCGTTGGCCATCGAAAAATACTTCCTCTTCCAATCCACCTACTCGGAAATACAATCTCTAAATAATCTTAGACGGCGGCAGTAAAATGCGCTTTATTAAACACCCTATATCTTTTTTAGGACCATTTTTTGGAAAAAGACATTGGTTAATATTGACCTTAGCACTATTATCAGAGACTCTCCAATCAGTGAAAGTTTACATGACAGTCTGCATAATAGCCATGACAGATCCTATGGCTAATATTAACAAAAATATACCTGTAAGTAGTACTTTAAAATTAGAAGTCTCTCAAAATAACATTTTTTTTCTAAATCACACAATTTCAAAAATATTCAGCCCAGCCAGTCAGACCATAAAGGGGAATTTTTGCTAATAAAATTTAAAAAAAACGAATATAAATGAAATTATGAGGTAGAAAATTTTTTTATTTTAGCCGAGAACTGTTTTGCCATTACAATATCGACAATTTCAATAATATCGATTGGTGATGGTGATGGTGATTTCTCCAAAAATAAAGTAGTCTTGTTTAGCGACGGGTCCAAAATGCGGATCAAAAAAAGCGAACTACCTGCCACTATAAATGGTCCTGTAATCCTAGATGAAATTTGCGCCTCAGACCCTTTTTACCTAATACCTCATTAGGAAAACTTCCAACTCACCTCGCTTATTACGAAAAGAAAACTACACGAAGATGCTATTTTTTGAACCATAAAAATTCCAAAAAAGGACCATGGGAGTGACAAAACTGCACAAAGGATGTGTAGTTTTCTATAGTTTTGCAAACTTTGATTTTGTTATTAAAGTTAAGATGGCGTTGGGCTCTCCTCGTTCGTGATACACTTGCTAGCTTGTCTGCTTCTTACTGATGAGTCACAATAATGCCGAAACCGGTCTAAGAATGGCAAGCTCCTTTAATGACAAAATCGAAGTTTTTGGGTTAAAGCCTCGACTTGGTCGGGCACCACCACGTCTGGACTTTCGTAATTCAATACCTGGTGGGGCATATAGGCCAAGGAGTAGTTGTTGAAGTCCAGTGTCCAGTGTAGAACATTTTTAATATCCTTGTTCTTGGGAGCTTGTGTGATTTTATTTCACATCCTTTGTGCACGAAAAGAAAAGTCCAGACAATAACGAAGTTATGCGAACAGCTACACTCTTTTTGAGATGTGTATCATTTTATTCCTTAGCTCAATGTTAAAATAAAATAGGTCAATCGGATGTAATCCGGATGGTCCTGGGATGCAAATTCCACCTGCTCTGTCTGGGATGCAATTCGACGGTTCCCGATTATGGAACCTTTCCTGGTGACAGGTAATCCATCCTTTTTGGTCCGCATTTTGGTCCAGGGGCATTTTCTTGTCTGGTGTGGATTTGGATATAGAATTATGCTTTCAGTTAGCTTGGTCCGCATTTCGCATCGGCCCTTGTTTAGTATGAATAACTGACAAATTTTCATTTCAGACTTATAATTGGGAAAATACAGGAATCATCTTGGCTGCATTCATTTGGGGAATGTGTTCATCTCAAATGTTTGCAGGATGGTTGATGACCAAATTCAAACCAAAATGGCCGATTGTTCTCTCAGTAATAACTTGTAGTATAATGGGTTTTCTTATACCAACAGTAGCCGAGTATATTGGATCCGTAGGGGTCATAATTTGTAGAGTAATACAGGGTTCGACGATGGGGTCATTAGGCCCTTTTTTTAATTCACTTTATGGAAAATGGATTCCTCCTTGTGAGACGAGCAGATTAATGGCTGTCGTTGCGTCAGGTAATGTCCAGAAAAAGGTGAAATTAACTATGCGTTTAAGAGCACAAATTCTTCCTAGAATCGTTAAAAATGGAAAAATAAAATGTTATAAAAATTCAAAGTGTTTAGAAGCATTTTGCCAATTTTTTGAAAAAATTGAGTATTTAATATTTCCTCAAACTATAACCCAATAGAATCAGGTTTATCTTTACCTCTACAGAAAAATTCTATTCACCCTGTAATAGCCAGTCCATTGGTTAACGCTGAGTTTTTGTGAAGATACGAGCTTCGAAATAAAAAAAAAATTTTGTTTAGTATATAAATTTTATTATTATAATTAAATAAATATTTTTTTTAATAAAAAATATTAAAACAACTCCATAAGAAAAATAAGCGAAATTTTTTGTACAAATATTTCATTCATTTGTAGCGGCTGAAAATGTGAATTTTCGAGAATATTAGAAATTCCTTAATATATTTTAGTACCCTATGTATACCAAAAATTGATTTTTTTTAAATTTTACATTTACACAATATTTGTTTTAGGAGCGCAAATCGGTATAATAAGTTCAATGTTCCTCAGCGGCCAATTGGCTGCTAGTCAATATGGCTGGCCTTTAGTGATGTACTTTTACAGCAGCCTTTTTCTAATATGGTGCTTAATGTTTATTTACCTTGCTTCTAACAGTCCTTCTGAACATTGCACAATTTCAATGGAGGAAAAACTTTATATCGAACACAGTTTGCCACAAGTACAAAAAAAGGTATAGCATATTTTTTTGTAACATAAATATCTGGATTAAAAATAATATTTTTTTTATTTTTCAGAAACTTATTGCACCTTACAAGAAAATTTTTACTTCCTTGTGCGTATGGGCTAATATTATATCCAGAATAGGCGGATATTTTTCTTTATATACAATTTTAAGTGAGATTTCAACATATTTAAAAGATATTTTAAATATTGACATAAAATCTGTAAGTTTCATACTTTTTTTAAATTAAGTCAGCAAAGATTGATTTTTTTTAGAATGGACTCTACAGTGCACTGCCATATATATGTACATTATTTTGTCTACATTTGTTTGGATTTTTGTCGGATTTACTGATAATCAAAAGTGTATTTAGTAAAACAACGACAAGAAGAACAATGGCGTTCATTGGTATGACATTTTAAAGTAAAAAGTGTACAAACACCCCTACGATTTAATTGACACGCTTTCTAAAGTTTTGCAAAATTATTAAAAACTATAACAAGTTCACTACATACTTGAAAATCCATCAATAATTCAAGAAATATTCAAATTTTTCCTCAGTTTTTATTTGACTTAGTTGGAATTTACGCTCTACATTTATACTCGATAATTTGTTGCCTCAATTTTACAGGTTAAGTCTATAAACTTTATTTTTAAGACGTCCCCAATAAAAAAAATTTATGGGATTAAGATCTGGAGAACGCGGGGGGCTATTCAATACTTTCTTTCTCGTGACGCCGTTAAAGTTAAATTATGATTTTTAGGATGTGTTGTACCATCTATTTGTTTAATACTTTTGGGATATTGTGAATCAGGACAAACATTAAAAATAATAATTTTATTATCCGTGATGGTGAGTATAGATATTTCTGGATTCCTGTATAGTACTCTAATCAACGTTCTTGACCTATCTCCAAATCATTCTGGAACTATAGAAGGAATAATAAATCAGATTGCTCTAATAACTGCATCTAGTGGACCGGTGTTGGTGCAGTTTTTTGTCTCAGAGAAGGTAATAATTATTGTAAGAATTTATAGTAGTGGATTGTAACTCCACAATTTTTATTTTCGATTTGGGGTCAACTAATTACTCCGTTTTTTAAATATTAACGGAACATACGTCTCATCCGTAACGCATTGTCATATATAAGTCTCTAAAAGAGACTGATTTTTGATAAGAGGCTGCTTGGAATGATAAAAAATAATCCTGAATTTTATGAGCATAAAATTTCGTTCATTAATATAGATGGTCAATACTGTTAATGGAGAGCGATTAATTATGAGACCAAACTCATCAATCAAAAATATATTAACATAAAATACAATGAAGAATCGGTATTGATATGCTTAAAAATAAATAAATTCTCTGGTCGATTTTTCAAGAATTTTAATGCCACAAAAAGAGTTAATTGCGAAGTTATGCGGTGATCTGTTTCTATGGTAAATTATAAATATTTTTTGTAGAAAAGTCATGCCGAATGGAGAATAATTTTTTACACTATAGCCATAGTAAAAATATTGACTGTTTTGATGTTTCTGATTTGGGGATCTGCAGAGACTCAATCATGGAACGATGAAATAAGCGAAAATAAAACAGGTAAGGCTAAAAAATTGTATTTTATATTAGGAAAAATGTGCTCCAGAGCTGCGCTAATTTTCTCCCGCATTTTGCAACTACCATACGCGCCAAAAAGGATAAAAAACTACATATTTAAAACTTCGCCTTCTAGTTTTTTTTCTCATTCTGTATGTAGCCTGAACTTTTCCCATATATATTATTTAAAAACTATTACATTTTTGCAAAATTCTTTTTACTATTAATATTGTTTTAATTTTTAGATCTAACTGAACAAAAAAATCAGAAACGAGAAATTTATAATACTTGTTAACTTGACCAATAACAATGACAAATGGACGTGTATGAATTTGACTTCTATGAAGTCGTAAGTACTGTAATTTAAGTTTAAAATTGTGTTTGTATTTACTTTGACTTTGACAAATTTTAAAAGTTCATTGAAATAATCTCTTCTTAAATTGTAATTTTTTTTATGGTATCATTTTTAATTATTTTTAAATATATGAGAATTCTTTTAAATGAAGATTTTTATTAATCATTAAAATATTGTTACTACTGAATGTAGTTATTCTGAAACCACTTATAATAACAGGAAAGAAACATTCTTTTTAGCTCTATTCTTCTTATATCATTCTTATCTTCTTCTATTTGTTTTTCATTTTGTAATACTCTGTTTTCAAAACTTAGCTGTTCTTCCTGCATATCTTGTAAAGATTTCTTCAGGTCTATATTTATTTGATTTAAGTTTTGTTTTATATTATTCTCCATTTTCTCCATACTGTATTTTACTTCTATTTTCTTCCATTAAGTTTTTTAATACCTCTAGTATCTCCATGTTTGCTATCTTCCCAAACTATATTTAACTCGAAAGGAATTTTTAAATTTTGACAGCAAGTGACAATTACCTTCAACTCCAAAAGAAATACTAAGTATCTGTGTCTTTCACTCTCCTGTTGCCAGCCCCACGTTGGTCTATAATTTTAATCTCAGGGGTTTATTGAGGGTTTCTGACAAAATTCTACGAATTTTTGGAAAGTGATTGACAACTCATCATCTTATGTCCAAATTTCTTTTTTATTCCTTTATCCCTTAAATAATACCAACCGTTTAGAATACTTGTAATAAAATGTGCAATTATGAATATTCAAATTTCTTTAAATATTTAAATTTAAATTAATCGTATGGTGCTACAATATTATTATTATTGTATAAGGATAATAATTATCCTTATACTGCAATGCTATTATTGTTAAAATAAGTCATAATAACTATATTTTTATTTAATATTTGTTAAATTATGGTTGTATCTATCCAAAAACGGTTAAACACGTTGAGTTAATCGTTTCATACATTTTATTGATCCTGAATTTGAGGTATTTAAAATTAAATTTCGTACATTTATACATATTTAGGTATATTAGAAATGATTTATAGTCTATTTTTATGTATGCGAGAGTATTAAAATAATAAAGCGTTCGTAATCCATAGGCGTACCACTTCTTTTAGTAGACAGTTAAAATATTTTGTGAAGTTATACCTCGAGTATTTTCGTATGAAATAACCTTTGTATAAATATAATAAATATATCGGGTGTACACTTATATTTTCACCTAATTAACCTGCTTATAACTTCTAAGCAGCTGAAGGTAAAAAAGTGCAATTTTTTCTAAAATATTTTATTTTTCCACAAGGTATGTTAAGAACATTGTGTCAAACGGGTTATGTAGGTATAAGGGTTTAAACTTTGACTTTTAAACAACGTTACGTTCATAAATAATAATTTTAATATAAAAACTACTTCTTACCTACAAATCCAAACCAGAATCGAAATCAGAAGATGAACTGTCGCAACCAATATTTACAATGAGTGGCTCGATCATTTCATCAGTAATATTGTCCAACTTCCACATTTTCTCTTCTTCTTTAATCGTATGATTTACTGCCTTTTCCCAGTTTTCAGGCTTCACATTATTTACAGCCTCCAAAAACAACTGTTTAACATCACTCATTTTAAAAGAATTATTTTTTCTTGAAACTTCTCCCTTTATCTGTGCCCATATCAGTTCAATCGGGTTTACTTCGCAATGATATGGTGGTGATCTAACCACCGTCATCCCACGATTTTTTGCAATTTCATCAATTTCATATTTTTTTAATTTCTCTTTATGAAGGGAACACAAATGATACAGTTCTCTTCTCACAGAACCGGGATGGAACTTAATATTCTTTGAATTTAGCCAATTCTGTAAATCTTTTTTTAACCACTTGGTTGTGGGCATTTTTTCTGTAAGTCTCGAGTGATAACTTGCATTATCCATTACTATTATACAGTTCTGAGGAAGAAGATCTATCATTTGTTCGAACTACTCTTTAAAGACATCAGCATTCATGTCCTCATGGTAGTCACCGGTACGAGTAGATTCAAAAGTCAATAAACCACCTTTAACAAAACCGTTTGAACTACCGATGTGTACTATTATCAGTCTGCGCCCCTTTCCTGATGGTGGATTTAAACCAGTAGATAAATTATTTAAAAAAGCCTGTATTCGACTTGTAACAATTTCATCTTGCCAAAATTTATTTGGTGTATGTCCTTCGTTGATCCATGTTTCGTCTAAATAAAATATATTTCTTCTTTGGTTTCTCATTTCTTTTATAGTCCTTAGGTAATTTCTTCTCCATACTACAATATCGCTTCTTTTTATTAAAATAGACTTTCTGGAATGCTTTTTCCATAGAAAACCTATTTCTTTTAAACGTTTCAGGGTAATCCTTATCATCTCGAACCGTGGCAAGAACTTTGTCTACTGTCGGAAATTCTTTTCTAAAGAAGAACGCATGCACTTTCCTTCGAAGTCTTTCTTTCAAATGATTTTCTATTTGAAATTTTGGTTTTCCTGGAGCTTTACGTGCTGTTTGAAACTCGCCACATTTCTCTTCTTTAACAACTCTGTAAATCGTAGATTTCCCAACACCAAGCGTACTACTAACTAATTCCACTGTGTCATCAACACTTTTACATAAATGTTTGTCTGTAAATGATTTAAAACAATTAAATATTAATGTTTTGTCATTAACTGTTAAAGGACCGATTTTTTGTCGTTTACGCGGTACTTCCAAATTTTCCATGATCACACTAGAATTCACAATAGACTGCACACTGCACCTTGCATGTTGCAACTAAACGACATTTAGTAAGCTGTCAAGAATACACAACTGGACCTCCTTACTAAATGGAAAACCTACAATCGCATTTTCGGTGAAATTTTTGGAATTAAAATAAAACAAAATTGGCAAATAGGTACTTATTGAAAATAATCTTAAGATACGGCTATGTTATCTTTAATACACAGGGCTTTTGGCCTGTCCAAACCTTTTTCTATTGTTCTGTACAGCTTATGGTTATAAAAGACCAATAAAAGACCCAAAACTTGTATTAGCTCAGGTACATTTATGACAATTTTAGGAAATATTTAGATTATTCCGTAAAAATATTTAAAATGACCGTACTAAGTTTTGCATTAGAAATGCTGTTTTATTACTCTCTCATACATAAAAATAGTTGACATAGTTGACGATTGTTTCTATCTATTTTTTTGCTGATAGTGATATTTAATAATTAGAAGGTTAGTGATTTCCATAAATTTGCGATAACTATGCATTTTTATCAACACTTAAACAATTGTAAAGCATTAGAATAAGTTGAATTTTTATAAAACTAATATGTCGATCAAAACTAAAAGTTATGAAGCCATCCCGACACACGAGTTCCCAATTGACGGGCAGGAAAAAGGATTATTAATAAATAAAGGTGAGTACAACAATATTCTAAGTAAATTTGGTTATAGTTCATAAAACTGGTGTGTCATTTAGAGAGACTACAAAATCGAATGCACTTGTCAGATTATTTTACAGTTACAGAAATTAAAAATTATATTATACACAGAATTTTTCTGGAAAATTTTTATAAAATACATGTTTTGAGTACGGATCTGAAATTTTTGAATTGCTTGTAAGGTAGTCTCACAGTAGACCTTGAGATTTTAGGCTCATAACTTCCCCATAAAGGCTTTTCCTTCACCTCCGCAAAAAAAAAGAACTCTAGATTAACCAAAACTACTGAATTATACTAATGTTTACTTTGAAGGATATCCCTTACATAAAAAATAAGATTTGTTGAAAGTTGTAAATGATTTTATACTCCCATACTCCTATTCTAACATTTTGTATACTGTTGGTTGTCTTTTTCAGGACCATTTTTTGGAAAAAGACATTGGTTAGTATTGACCTTAGCATTATTATCACAGACTCTCCAATCAGTGAAAGTTTACATGACAGTCTGCGTAATAGCCATGACAGATCCTATGGCTAATATTAACAAAAATATACCTGTAAGTAGTACCAGCCCCAGTGCCGGTCCTAGACATTTTTGTAGTGGATGCGAACAATAAAGAATATCACCAACTTTTGATTTTTACCCTACAAAAGACTATTAAAAATACAAAAATACCGTAAAATTTTTTTTTTGATACGTCTGATAGTTTCCGAGATATTTAATTATTTAGCTAAGCTTGCGACGACGCGGAGTCATCGGCTGCTGTGACGTCACTTTACAACGGTCGAAAATTGATAAAAATGTCGAATTCAGACACTAGAAAATCGTGTCAGTATGCCAAAGTGTTTAAATTCAACAACTAATGCAGCCGAAAATTTGTTTTTGTGTGAGTCGGAAAAAAACATGAAAAATGGACCAAAATTTACCCGGATCGACCCCCCCCCCCTCCTTTTGAGGATAATGAACACGATGGCGGTATCAGAATTTCTCTTTTCGCCAGCCGAACCCCTAAAACGGCCAAAAACTACCCCCTAATGTGGTTAAACGGACAGCACTTCCGACCCTCACCAACCCCTCCACCGGCCAAAACTCACCGTCGAACATAGAGAACATCCCATAGCAAAGCAATGAATGAGTGTACGGTGAGAACGTTGCGTTGTAAAATGACGTCACGCGAACATAGTGCGTTCACACGAAATATTTGGATAAGACGGAAACTAAAATTGTCGTAAGTTTAACACTACTTGCTTGATAAACATTTAAGCTAGGTTAGGAAGTTTTAAGTCATTAGCCAGACCCAGTGATATTCTTCATTCACTGGCGCCCCTCATACCAGTGGCGTAGTTTGGGAAGGCGTAATACCGGGAGGTCTGGGAGATATTTTAAAATTTGAGTAGCCTAAAACGCTGTTTTGGACTACTTTTTATTACATTACATTCAGAAAAAAAATATTCCGTCAGTGGCGCCCTCTGGCCGCGGCGCCCGCCTGCGGCCGCATCCTTCGCGTACGCCTTAAACCGGCCCTGAGTAGTACTTAGTTTAAAATTAGAAGTCTCTTTTAGGATTGAAACTAGAACGTCCCTGAATTAGACGGCAAATATTAAGCAGTGAGTAGATCTCAAAATACGCGCCTGTGCCAAAAAATCATGTACAACGAAAGTTTTTCCAATTATAACAATCATATTAGTCGAAGTCACCTTGTGCATGACCACAAATCGGACGAGAAAAAATTGAATCACCATATTATATCCAACGCCTGCAAAAGGAAGGCTCAAGATGATATTTCCCGAAAAACCCTCAAAAATATTCAGAAAAGAACTGGAAATAGAATTTCCTGGCACCGTTATACACATCCATCCATTTATATATTCATGGAAAAACTTAAGAGTTTCAAATAGGTGAAAATCAATACGGCTGTTCTAAGGAAAAACCAAGCAAGCGCCATTTTTTCCTAAATTTGGTTTTTTACATATATAGTGTAATTAGTACCCCCTTTATCCAGCTAAACAAAATAAGTACATGAAACCTTACTGGAAGTTGAGTTTTTAAAGCTGAGAAATACCAAGTAAGCGCAGACTTAAGTGACAGACGTTTTTTGGCTCTCCTGTAAAATTTGTGTGGATGCACATACTTTGTGTGTTCAACAACAACGTGGTCACGTTAGCTTGGATCAAAGGTCATGGAAAATCAAAAGGCAACCGTGCAGCTGACTCTTTAGCTAAGAAAGCAGCCTCCCAAAAACTTTTGGGACCTGGCACTTTCATAAGCTTATCGGCATCAGCTGTGGCTGACCTATCGAAGAAACACTCCCTTGACAAGTTTAAGGGTAGATGGGACGACGAAACAGGTTACAAGGTAGCCAAGGAACTATTACAGTATCCGAACAGCGAAACAGCCAAAAAATACATGACTATGAACAGACAGAACCTGCGCACAGCCACAGCTATCCTGACTGGCCACTGTCATCTACGAAAACACCTCTACAGGATGGGGTTATCTGACACTCCACTGTGTAGAGGATGTGAACAGGAAGACGAGACTGTCGAACACATTCTTTGCGAATGCCCGACATTCTCACAAATGAGACATTTTCTTTTCGGCGAGCGGTGGCTAACACATGCCAACATGAGGGAGCTACCTTCAGGCGACGTCATCGCCTACTTTAAACAAGTAGGCTGGCTGACGAGCTAGAAGGAAGGCTCAACCTCAGAAGGACGCACAATGGGCCAAATGTGGCCTACGTGCTGTGGGGTGGACCCACCCTTCTAGATTTACAGATACAGATAGTGTTCAAATTACAGGAAAAATTAAGGATATAAAGACGAAAAGAAAACTCCAGACAACGAACTTATGAGAACAGCTAAATTTTGATAAAATCACAAGGCTGCATTTTTTGACATGTGTATCATTTTATTCCTCAGCGTAATGTTAATTACCTTGTATATCATTCTAAAGGAGGTTAAATTACATATAGGATAATAGGACCTTTTCTGGTGGCAGGTAGTCCACCCTTGTTGTTTCGCAATTTGCATCCGCCCTTATTTAGTATCAATACCTGACAAATTTTCATTTCAGACTTATAATTGGAAAAATACAGGAATCATCTTGGCTGCGTTCGTTTGGGGAATGTGTTCATCTCAAATGTTTGCAGGATGGTTGATGACCAAATTCAAACCAAAATGGCCGATAGTTCTCTCTGTAATAATTTGCAGTATAATGGGTTTTCTTACACCGACAGTGGCCGAGTATATTGGATCCGTAGGGGTCATAATTTGTAGAGTAATACAGGGTTTTACGATTGGATCATTAAGCCCTTTTTTTAATTCGCTTTATGGAAAATGGATTCCACCTTGTGAGATGAGCAGATTAATAGCTGTTGTTGCTTCAGGTAAAATTAACTATAGGTACGTTTAAGAGCACAGAATCGTTAAAAATGGAAAATAAAATTTTAGAAAAATTCAAATGAGTTTAGAAGCATTTTGCCAATTTTTTGAGTAGTTAATATTTCCTCAAACTATACCCCAATAGAATTGGGTTTAGATTTACCTCTACCGAAAAATATGCACCCTATAACAGCCAGTCCATTGGCTTAACGCTGGGTTTTTGTGAAGGTACGAGCTTCGAAATAAAAGTTTTTTTTGCTTAGTATATATTATTTTTATAATTATATAATAGTTATTATTTAACGAGCGTATAATGTAGCCGCAGGTGAGTGTAATATAGCCATTATACGCGAGGAAAATACTATATTTTATCTATGCCTTGTATATCTTGGTTAATTCCTTGAAATATACCAGCAAAGTGTCTTCAGAAAACGAATTAGTACCGTTTTTTAGGCACCAGTCCGTAAAGCAGTCATAAACAATTTTGTAATTTTTCTTCGATCTTTCCGGAAGTAATTCCAACGATGCTACTTGCGCAGCTGCTCGAATTTCTGGCGGAGTGCATGAAATATTATTTTCACTGTCTGAATTCATTATAATAACGCTTTAAACGCGAATTAAGCTCAGTAAGTTATCCATTTTCTCAAATGTGGCCAAAAAGTTTTATTGAATAAAACATCTCAAAGTCGGTACCACATATATTTATTAACGTTGGAAAAAAACACAAAAGGGGCAACTAGTTTCGGTTATATATAACCATCATCAGGCCCATGGGTATCGAACAAAAATCAGAAAGACATCAATATATTTAAGTTAAGTTAAATTCTTTTTTTATATAAACAAAAATGCCGGTACATGGGCATCATGGCCGACACGAGCTTGGTTTTATCCAAAAGGGAAAAGAAAAATTGGCCTGAAATATCAAATATTCCAGAGGCCAGAACAAATTTAAATTTATAAAACCGTACCGCTATTGTTGTTAACGGCAGCCAGCAATACAAAAGCTGCCCCATTAACAACAAAAATAGCAGTAGGTAAAGCACCAAAAACCAAACATTTATTTGTGTCAAAAGAAATCAGTTGCCATAGTAACAACAATACCAGCACCATGCTCAAATACGTATATAAATTCATATTCCACCGATGTGGAATTAGCCCAGTTGTCAGAGAGTTTGACCTCGCACAAAATGTGATATCGATGAAACTTGGCACTTAAGTACTTGAGAGGGTGTAGAAAACGATAAAAAAGTCTTTGCTGCTCTAAAGTGTATGCTAACTTCACAATTTCTAAAATTTGGTTTTTCCATTATATCTCGAAAAAAAATAAAAATATCTAAAAACTAATAGCGCCACATGAAAGAGCACTATAACTATAAAAAGTTATTAAAAATAAAAAAGCAAATTCGAAAACTCTACGCGCACCGAGCTGTTGCATACAAATATTCAAGCGAGGCGCTCGGAAAAAACTAAAGTATCTTTGCCTAAAATGTCCCAAAGAAAAAAAAGAAAGCATTTTAAAGAAGAGACTCTAAGATTTCTCAGGACGCCATTAGTTTTTGTTTTTTTTTTGTTTTCTCATAGAAAATTTGACCGGAAGTTATAATTTCGAAAATTCTCACTGATTTTTATAAAACTGAAGATATCTATTAATAGAGGCATAACAAAAAAAAATCCTTGTATATTTATCATCACTATACTTTTACTGTTTACTGTTTAATAAAACTTATGTTTTAAAATTATCATTTTCTTTAACATT
Source organism: Crepidodera aurea (assembly GCA_949320105.2). Classification (NCBI taxonomy): domain Eukaryota; kingdom Metazoa; phylum Arthropoda; class Insecta; order Coleoptera; family Chrysomelidae; genus Crepidodera; species Crepidodera aurea. The sequence goes on along the minus strand of OX439475.1, from coordinate 16,145,798 downwards.
CATTCGAATTTTAAAATAGTGTTTATTTATTTATATAAATCAATTACTAAATTATTTTTAACGTTATTTAATTTCTGATTTATATAAACACTATTTAAAAAAAATGATAATTTTAAAACATAAGTTTTATTAAACAGAGATAATGTTATTTTAATTATATTTAAATCAAAAGTAAAAGCATAGTGATGATAAATTTATAAGGATTCTTTTTTGTTATGCCTCTATTAATAGATATCTTCAGTTTTATAAAAAAAGTAAGAATTTTAGAAATTATAATTTCCGGTCAAATTTTCTATGAGAAAACAAAAAAAAATTAAAAACTAATGGCTTCCTGAGAAAGCTTAGAGTCTCCTCTTTAAAATGTTTTCTTTGGGTATATTTTAGGCAAAGATACTTTAGTTTTTTCCGAGCGCCTCGCCTGAATATTTTGTATTTACGGCTAGGCGCGAGTAGACTTTTCGAATTTGCTTTTTTTTTCATAATTTTTTACAGTAGTACAATTTTTTTTAAATAACTTATAATATAATTTTTAGTAAAATTTTCCGCTCTTTCACGTGGTGCTATTAGTTTTTCCAAAGAAATTTTTTTTTTCGACATATAATGGAAAAACCAAATTTTCGATTTTATTTTCGAAATTGTGAAGATAGCGTACACTTTAGATCGGCAAAGATTTTTTTATCGTTTTCTCCACCTTCTCAAGTACTTAAGTGCCAAATTTCATCGATATCACATTTTGTGCGAGCTTTTGGTCAATATCCTAAAGATTTTTTTAATAAAAAATATTAAAACAACTCAGTAAGAAATATTTTACAAACATTTCATTTTTAGCGTCTGAAAATTTGTATTTTCGAGAATATTAGAAATTCCTTAATATCTGTATATACAAAAAATTCTCATTCTGATTTTTTTAAAATTTTACATTTACACAGTATTTGTTTTAGGAACGCACATCGGTATAATAAGTTCAATGTTCCTCAGCGGCCTATTGGCTGCTAGTAAATATGGATGGCCTTTGGTGATGTACTTTTACAGCAGCCTTTTTCTAATATGGTGCTTAATTTTTATTTACGTTAGTTCTAACAGTCCTTCTGAACATTCCACAATTTCAATGGAGGAAAAACTTTATATCGAACATAGTTTGTCACAAGTGCAAAAAAAGGTACATCGTTATTTTAAAAAATTTAATATATTTACCCCTTTGAAGCACATAATTTTGTTTGTTTGTAAAAAGTATTATTATAATTATTATTTATTATAAATTATAACTTATTTTTTGTAACTTATAAATACATAAATTAAAAATAATTTTTTATTTTTCAGAAACTTATTCCACCTTACAAGAAAATTTTTACTTCCTTGTGCGTATGGGCTACTATTATATCTAGAATAGGCGGATATTTTTCTTTTTATACAATTTTAAGTGAGATTTCAACATACTTAAAGGATATTTTAAATATTGACATAAAGTCTGTAAGTTTCATACTTTTTTTTTTAAATTAAGTTAGCAAAGATTGATTTTTTTTAGAATGGACTCTTTAGTGCACTGCCTTATATATGTACATTATTTTGTATACATTTGTTTGGATATTTGTCGGATTTACTGATAGTCAAAAGTATATTTAGTAAAACAACGGCAAGAAAAACAATGGCGTTAATTGGTAAGACATTTTAAAGTAAAAAGTGTAAACACCCCTACGATTTAATTAACACGCTTTCTAAAGTTTTGCAAAATTATTAAATTGACACGCTTTTTTCAAAATTATTAAGAACCATAACAAAATTGACTACTCTCTCTTTCCACTGGATTAAAACCACTTAGTTGTTAAAAAAGTTTTTTTATTGACGTTTCGGCTTTCCAGATCGAAAGCCGTTATCAAAATGACATAAAATAAATAAATTTACTAGAAACAGAATACTTGATAATCTTGCAAAAATATGACATCAACATAGTATACATAGAATAAGATTTTGAGATTGAAGATGTCAAAATCTGTTTCAATCATATTTTTGTGACGTTTCTGGGAACGAATTTTTGAAAGGATAGCGCATTTGCTTATTATAAGAGAATTTATACTTCGTCATAAATGAAGTTTTCTTATTAATATTATCATAAGAAAAAAACCAGATAAAAACTTATGATACTATCCCGATATAGAGGGTATCCTTTTTGCAATTAACTCTTTTTGTAAAATAGGTATCCAAATTTTTGAAATATCAACCGAACAATTAGAAACACATTCGTTATTATTTAAGCATATCAATGCTGCTTCTTTAACTTTGCGGTTATAATTATTCGGTTCTTTTAATAATCTGGTTGAAAAATTCCATTGTATTTTATGACCAGAATCCCATGCGTGTTCACATATTTTGGATTTTTCGAATTGTTTATTTTTAATGTACGATTGGTGTTCATTAAGTCTAATATGAAAAGGTCTAGATGTTTCTCCTATATAAAATTTATTACATTCGCATGGAATTTTGTAAATACAATTTTTTGTGTTTTGAATTTCATTAAAAGGTTTTGTATTTACTATTAAAGATTTTAATGTATTATTAGTTTGAAAAACTGTTTTTAAATTAAATTTATTGCCAATCCTTCTAATTTTTTCGGATAATTTTGGAATATAAGGGATTTTTACTATATTTGAAAGAATTATTGGGGGGTTTAAATTTTGATCTTTAGTTTTGATGTCTCGGTAAAGTTCACGATTTATAAATTTACTTGGGTAGTTGTTCTTAATCAAGACAGATTTAACAAGTGATAATTCATTATTTAAGATATTGTCATTTGAACAAATTGTTTTTGCTCTATCGGAAAGAGATTTGACAATACCTCGTTTAACACAAATTGAGTGGTTTGAATTAAAATTTAGATATCTATTTGTATGTGTTTCTTTTCTAAAAACTGATGTATCAAAACAATTGTTGTTATTGTGTATTAGTACATCAAGAAACGGTAATTTTTTATTATTTTCAATTTCAATTGTAAATTTAATAGTAGGTTCCGAATTATTAATAGTATATAAAAATGTATCAATATTTTCCCTATCGTGTTGCCAAATTGCAAAGATATCATCTTAAATTTTGTTTGTTTAAACAAACAAAATTTAAGACCTTCTGTCTGGTTTAGATATGTAGATGATATCTTTGCAATTTGGCAACACGATAGGGAAAATATTGATACATTTTTATATACTATTAATAATTCGGAACCTACTATTAAATTTACAATTGAAATTGAAAATAATAAAAAATTACCGTTTCTTGATGTACTAATACACAATAACAACAATTGTTTTGATACATCAGTTTTTAGAAAAGAAACACATACAAATAGATATCTAAATTTTAATTCAAACCACTCAATTTGTGTTAAACGAGGTATTGTCAAATCTCTTTCCGATAGAGCAAAAACAATTTGTTCAAATGACAATATCTTAAATAATGAATTATCACTTGTTAAATCTGTCTTGATTAAGAACAACTACCCAAGTAAATTTATAAATCGTGAACTTTACCGAGACATCAAAACTAAAGATCAAAATTTAAACCCCCCAATAATTCTTTCAAATATAGTAAAAATCCCTTATATTCCAAAATTATCCGAAAAAATTAGAAGGATTGGCAATAAATTTAATTTAAAAACAGTTTTTCAAACTAATAATACATTAAAATCTTTAATAGTAAATACAAAACCTTTTAATGAAATTCAAAACACAAAAAATTGTATTTACAAAATTCCATGCGAATGTAATAAATTTTATATAGGAGAAACATCTAGACCTTTTCATATTAGACTTAATGAACACCAATCGTACATTAAAAATAAACAAATCGAAAAATCCAAAATATGTGAACACGCATGGGATTCTGGTCATAAAATACAATGGAATTTTTCAACTAGATTATTAAAAGAACCGAATAATTATAACCGCAAAGTTAAAGAAGCAGCATTGATATGCTTAAATAATAACGAATGTGTTTCTAATTGTTCGGTTGATATTTCAAAAATTTGGATACCTATTTTACAAAAAGAGTTAATTGCAAAAAGGATACCCTCTATATCGGGATAGTATCATAAGTTTTTATCTGGTTTTTTCTTATGATAATATTAATAAGAAAACTTCATTTATGACGAAGTATAAATTCTCTTATAATATGCAAATGCGCTATCCTTTCAAAAATTCGTTCCCAGAAACGTCACAAAAATATGATTGAAACAGATTTTGACATCTTCAATCTCAAAATCTTATTCTATGTATACTATGTTGATGTCATATTTTTGCAAGATTATCAAGTGTTCTGTTTCTAGTAAATTTATTTATTTTATGTCATTTTGATAACGGCTTTCGATCTGGAAAGCCGAAACGTCAATAAAAAAACTTTTTTAACAACTAAGTGGTTTTAATCCAGTGGAAAGAGAGAGAAATTAAAATACAAACCACTATGAGCTTCCGAAAAAAAAATTGACTACATACTAGAAAATCCCTCAATAATTCTAGAAATATTCAAATTGCTTGCTTCTCCTCAATTTTTATTTGACTTAGTTGCCTCAATTTTACAGGTTATATAAATTTTATTTTTAAGAAGTCCTCAATAAAAATAATTTTATGGGACTAAGATCTGGAGAACGCGGGGGCTATTCAATGCTTTCATTCTCGTGACGCCGTTAAAGTCAAATTTTGATTTTTAGGATGTGTATTACCATCTTCTTGTTTAATACTTTTGGGATATTGTGAATCAGGACAAACATTAAAAATAATAATTTTATTATCCGTGATGGTGAGTATAGATAATACTGGATTCCTACACAGTACTCTAATCAACGCTGTTGACCTATCTCCAAATCATTCTGGTACTCTAGAAGGAATAATAAATCAGATTTCTCTAATAACTGCATCTGGTGGACCTCTGTTGGTGCAGTTTTTTGTATCAGAGAAGGTAAAGTACTTTAATAATTATTGTAAGAATTTGAATTCTAACTCCACAATTTTTATTTTCGATTTGGGGTCAGAATTACTCCGTTTTTTAAATATTAACGGAACATACGTCTCATCCGTAGCGCATTGTTCTATATGAGGCTCTAAAAGAGACTGCTTTTTGATAAGGAATGATAAAACATGCCAACATAAAGACGATATCATTTAAAATACATTATTTATCTCGTTCTGTCCCATATTTGACAAGGTGGACAAACATTTTACGGTACAATCCATTCCATATCTCACTTATTGTTCTACAATTCTGTATCTACTAAAACAAAATGAGTTAGCTCATTTACAGAAACTCCAAAATATAGCCATGCGTACAACTTTAAATTGCAAAAGACTAACACCAATAAGAGATATGTTGAAGCAACTAGAAACATGAATTTTAATTTTCAAAATAAGAAATAAAATTTCCCCAACTTTCCTACAAAAAAAAGTTATGTACAATAATCAAATCCATGGATACAATACAAGGTCCAGGACTGACTTTCATATCCAACAAGTCACATTAACACATACCCAAAATTCTGTTTTCTTCAAGGGACTTGATAGATATAATAATCTACCAGACGATATTAAATGTTTAACATCTTTAACATCCTTCAAGACGAAGTTAAAAGCATATTTTCTTAATCTATAAAAAACCTAGTAACCACTTTCTCATTATGCTTGGTTAGCTTTAAGATTTAGACAGCTATACATGCATATGTTTTAGTATTTTAATCTATATACAGGGTGTTTCCAAATGACACTTACAACGTCTGACCTTAGATACCTCTCGTAAAATGGGACAAAATGATATAAGCAATGAGGGGTCCAACTCGATTACTTTTCGAAATACAGGGCGTTAAAGTTAAAAAAAAAATGTTTTTATTTAAAAACTTTAAAACGGATTAATATATTAATTAGAAATTTAGCAGGTCGTTTTTAAATATAAAAAAAACATGTTTCATATGCAGATCCAGTGGCGTGCAGTTAGAAGAGTATGTCCCATTTTCCCCACCATTTCCAACGCCCATGGTATTTGAAGCTATTTTTAATTTTTTTTGTATTGCTTAACAGTTTTCACGTAGAAAACGAATAACCTTTACATACCGAAAATGTTGTTTTTAAGATATTTAATGTTTTTATGAAGTCTGTAAGATCTTTTATTAATGAAATAAACAACAATATTTTTCTTGGATTTCTTTAATAATTTTTTATTAATTTTTTTGTAACCACTCGACTTGTGTCTAGTGTCTGGTGTCTAGTGGTTATGAAAAAATAAGAAAAAAATTATTAAAGAAATCCAAGAAAAATATTGTTGGTTATTTCATTAATAAAAGATCTTTGCGATATGTAAAGGTTATTCGTTTTTTACGTGAAAACTGTTAAGCAATACAAAAAAAAATTAAAAATAGCTTCAAATGCCATGGGCGTAGAAAATGGTGGGAAAAAGGGGACATACTCTTCTAACTGCACGCCACTGGATCTAGATATGAAACATGTTTTTTTACTAAAATATGTCTTTTTGTATTTAAAAATGACCTGCAAAATTTCAAATTAATATATTAATCCGTTTTAAAGTTTTTAAACATTTATTTTTTTTTAACTTTAACGCCCTGTATTTTGAAAAGTAATCGAGTTGGACCCATCATTCCTTATATCATTTTGTCCAATTTTACGAGAGGTATCTACAGCCAGATGTAAGTGTCATTTGGAAACACTCCGTATATACACATACGTGTATATAAATATTTTATTATATTTTGTTTTGTTTTTGTTGACAAGGGTAGAAATGTCTAATATGTGAGAAAGTGTTTGTATTTAATTGATTATTTTTCATTAATAACTTAATTTGTATTAACCTTAGATCGGTCCCATTGTAATCATTGCAATAACTTGAAAATGTAAATTAGCCAAATTGACCAAATAAAAGATAATCCTAAATTTTATGGGCTGGACGATCGTTCGTTAATATAGATGGTCAATACTGTAAATGGAGAGCGATAGGATTTTTTTTTAATTATGATACCAAACTTCATCAATCAATAATATGTGAACATAAAGTACAATGAAGAAGCGGTATTTTGATATGCTTAAAAATAAATAAATTGTTTGGTCGATTCTTCTAAAATTTGAATGCCACAAAAGTTAATTGATAATTGCGAAATTATGCGGTGACCTGTTTCTATAGTAAATTATAAATATTTTTTGTAGAAAAGTCATGCCGAATGGAGAATAATTTTTTATACTGTAGCTATAGTAAAAATATTGACTGTTTTGATGTTTCTGATTTGGGGATCTGCAGAGACTCAATCATGGAACGATGAAATATGCGAAACTAAAACAGGTGAGGCTAAAAAACTCTATTTTATATTAGGAAAAATGTGCTTCAGAGCTTGCCTTAATTTTCTCTCGCATTTTACAACTGTCATACGCGTTGTTTTTAGGGACGGTTGGAAAATTGACTCCTTAAAAGGTTAAAACCAGTATGTCACAAAGGATCAAAAACTACATATTTAAAGTTCCGCCTTCTAGCTTTTCTCACTCTTTATTTAGCCTGAACTTTTCCAGTATATATTATAAAAAAACTAGATGTAATAGTAGCAACATTTTTCCAAATTCTTTTTACTATTAATATTATTTTAATTTTAGATCTACCTGAACAAAAAAATCAGAAACGAGAAATTGATAATACTTGTTAACTTGTCCATTGGCAATGACAAATAGGCGTGACTGAATTTGATTCTATGAAGTTTTAATTACAAGTACTAATATGGATTTAAGTTTAAGATTGTGTTTGTATTTACCAAAATGAAATTTACGTTTTAAAATATTTTTTAATTTTTAATTATTTTTTTAATATATGAGAATTCTTTTAAATGAAGATTTTTATTATTCAATAAAATATTATTAAACATGTTTAGTTAATCGTTTTAAGTTTGAATTTGAGATATTTAAAATTAAATTTCGTAAATTTATGCATATTTAAGTTAGAAATAATTGGTTTGCGATTGTTTCTATCTACTTTTTTGGTGATAGTGATATTAAATAATGAAAAGGTTACTGTTACTGATTCCCATGAATTTTTATCAACAATTAAACAATTTTGAAGCATTGGAGTAAGTTGAAATTTTATAAAACTAATATGTCGATCAAAACTAAAAGTTATGAAGCCATTCCGACACACGAGTTCACATTTGATAGGCAGGAAAAAGGGTTGTTTCCAAATAAAGGTAAGTAGAACAATAATCCAAGTTAACCTTTAATAAAATCAAGTTCATAAAAAAAGTAAAAAGTTTTTAGCCACTATATAATTTATATATAATTGCACCCTTATAGTTGCTTTTTAATTAAGTTCCGGATACATACAAGGTGTTAATCTAAGTTTGATAACACTAAACTAAAGAATTTTCTAAAATACCCATATGTTAGTCTTTTAATTAACAAGATACAGGGTGATTTATTGTTATTTGCAAAATTTACAAGACACTAATATTGATAAAAAATATTACCTACTAAGTTATTTAATATACTTTATTTAATATTTTTCATCAATTGCTATGCTCAAATTCAGTGTTTCAATAGAGAAATTGACCAAAACCAAATCTTTAATTACTTGACTGGCCTGTTGACTAATCGCCGGTGCCATTAATTCAGTTAAAAAATCTTTATTTCTCCCCCACAATTAAAAATATAAAAGTCTTGTTGACCATGGAAAAATACTTCCTCTTCCAATCCACGTACTCGAAAATAAAATCTCTAAACAATCTTAGACGGCTGCAGTAAAATGCGCTTTTTTAAACACCCTATATCTTTTTTAGGACCATTTTTTGGAAAAAGACATTGGTTAATATTGACCTTAGCACTATTATCTGAGACTAACCAATCAGTAAAAGTTTACATGACAGTTTGCATTATAGCCATGACAGATCCTACGGCTAATATTAACAAAAATATACCTGTAAGTAGTACTTTAAAATTAGACGTTTCTTTTAGGTTGGAAACTAGAATGTTTCAGTAGTAAAAAGTCCCTGAAATAGACAGCAAATATTAAACAGTAAATTAGTAGTTCATATATTGTTTTTCCTAAATCACACTATTTCAAAACTATTCAGTCCTAACAGTCAGACCATAAAGGGGAATTTTTGCTAATAGAATCTTTAAAAAAATGAAATATTGATGAAGAAAACTTTTTTATTTTATCCGGAAATTGTTTTGCCATTAAAATATCGACAATTTGAATACTACCGATTGGTAATCCAAATATTAAAGTCTTGTTTAGCGGCGGGTCTAAAATGCGGACCAAAAAGGGTGGACTAGGAATGGTCATGTAATCTTAGGGTAAAAACATAGTGAGGCACCGCACCAAGCATTGCACCAAGCATCGCACTAAGCATCCCATCAGGCATTTACATAAGCATGGAATGTAGTCATCAGAAAGCATATGGTAGATCAGTCTGCATCCATAGTCATCAAAGTAAATCTAATAAGAAGTTCTCGATCGCACCAATCAGAGTTCCAGTTTCAGGCACCAATGCCTACGGAGGTTCTTCAAATCAAATTAGTTTGATTCTTTGTGCGATGCTTGGTGTGATGTACGGTTCTTCACTATGAAGGGGCCCATTTACCAGTGTGCATTTGTTCTAAAGTGAAGTCGGTGCCTCCCTATGTTTTTACATTTTTTCCATTTTTGCATCCGCCCTTGTTTTGTATCAGCAACTGACAAATTTTCATTTCAGACTTATACTTGGGAAAATACAGGAGTCATCTTATCTGCATTCCTTTGGGGATTGTGCTCATCTCAAATGTTTGCAGGATGGTTGATGACCAAATTCAAACCAAAATGGCCCATAGTTCTCGCAGTAATAACTTGTAGTATAATGGGTTTTCTTATACCAACAGTAGCCGAGTATATTGGATCCGTAGGGGTCATAATTTGTAGAGTAATACAGGGTTTTACGATGGGGTTATTAGGCCCTTTTTTTCATTCACTTTACGGAAAATGGATTCCTCCTTGTGAGACGAGCCGATTAATAGCTGTTGTTGCGTCAGGTAATATCCAGAAAAAGGTGGAATTAATTATACGTTTAAGAGGACAAACCTTTATAACGACTTGGTTTGTTTCGTTTTTAAAATCGTCTTAGAATCATCAAATTTGAAAAATGGCATTAATATCTAAATAGGGTTAGAGGTATTTGGCCAATTTAATATATCCTCAAATTATACCCCATAGAATTGGGTTTATAATAGCCAGCTCATTGGCTTAACCCTTTGTTTAGGTACGTGGCTTCGAAATAAAAGAAAAAAAATTTTTGTTTAATTTATACATTTTTTTGAATCAAAATATTATTTAATTAAGTCCGTACAACGAAATGAAGCCAAAAATATATTTTTCAACAAATATTTCATCCAATTAGCGGCTATAAAATAATATATTTATATTTTCGAGAATATTAGAAATTTTTTAATATCTTTATCCTATGTATCCAAAAAATGTTTACATTGTTTTATCTTTTTAACAATTTCTATATTTGTTTTAGGATCGCAAATCGGAATAATAACTTCAATGTTCCTCAGCGGCCAATTGGCTGCTAGTCAATATGGCTGGCCTTTAGTGATGTACTTTTACAGCAGCCTTTTTCTAATATGGTGCTTAATTTTTATTTACGTTGGTTCTAACAGTCCTACTGAACATTCCACAATTTCAATGGAGGAAAAACTTTATATTCAACACAGTTTGTCACAAGTACAAAAAAAGGTACATAGTTATTTAAAAAAATTTAATAGATTTTACCCCTTTGAAGTTTGAACCAAAAAACCTCGATTTTTTTTTACTTATAAATATCTGGATTAAAAATAATAAAAACGATTTTTTTTATTTTTCAGAATCTTATTCCACCTTACAGGAAAATGTTTACTTCCTTGTGCGTATGGGCTAATATTACATGTAGAATAGGGGCATATTTTTCTTATTATACAATTTTAAGTGAGATTTCAACATACTTAAAGGATATTTTAAATATTGATTTAAAGTCTGTAAGTTTCAATACTTTTTTTAAATTAAGTTAGCAAAGATTGATTTTTTTTAGAATGGACTCTTTAGTGCACTGCCATATATATGTACATTATGTTGTATACATTTGTTTGGATATTTGTCGGATTTACTGATAATTAAAAGTATATTTAGTAAAACAACGGCCAGAAAAACAATGGCGTTAATGGGTGAGACATTTTAACGTAAAAAGCGTACAAATACCCCTACGATTTAATTGACACGATTTCTAAAGTTTTGCAAAATCTTTAAAAAACAACAAAATTGAAACATACTAGAAAATCCTTCAATATTTCTAGAAATATTCGATTCCGCGCTTTTTCTAGAAACTATTTAATTGATCCTTTCTTATTTAATGTTTTGTGTATTGTCTTTATATTGTTTTTATATTTTCAGTTTTTTTTTTGACTCTATATATGACCGTTCATTTTAAATTATTTTTTCATATCTTTTATGACTTTTAAAATTTGTTTTTTTTTTATATACCTATTTTACAGCTTTGTTTATAAGAATGAATTTATTCTTCAACAATAAAGCAATTTTGACTTTGACTTTGAATTACAATTCGCAAATGTACTACCATCTATCAGTAAAGCTGATAAATGAAGCTCAGAAGTGAGTTTTGACAACTTTTCAAAGCAACGAATTCCCAACTTACATTGCACCCAATTTGACAGATTCTGGTCAAGACGTCACTCTCCTCTTCTTCTTCGTTTGCTTATTTAATACAATGTTTCTTCTTCTTGGAAACAACCTCCATCAGTTTCTATTTGACTTGGAGTTGGAGTTTATATTGTACATGTTTATACTCGAATAATTTTATGGGATTAAGACCCAATGAACGCGGTGCCTATTCAATGATTTATTTCTTGTGACGCCGTTAAAATTAAATTTTGATTTTTAGGTTGTGTAGTACCGACTATTTGTATAATCCTTTTGGGGTATTGTGAATCCGGACAAACATTAAAAATAATAATATTATTATCAGTGATGGTAAGTATAGATTGTACTGGATTCCTACATAGTACTGTAATCAACGTTCTTGACCTATCTCCAAATCATTCTGGTACTACAGAAGGAATAATAAATCAGATTTCTTTAATTACTGCATCTGGTGGACCGCTATTGGTGCAGTTTTTTGTCTCAGACAAGGTAAAGCACTTTAATCATTTATTGTAAGAATTTATAGTAGTGAATTCTAACTCCACAATTTTTATTTTCGATTTGGGGGTCAACTAATTACACCGTTTTTTTAATATTAACGGGACGTATGTCTCATCCGTAGCGCATTGTCCTTGGCTCTATAAAAAGAGATTGATTTTTGATAAGAGGCTGCTTGCTTAAAAGATTATCCTGAATTTTATGGGCTGTAAAATTCGTTCATTAACGTAGATGGTCAATATTGCAAATGGTCAGTGATAGGGACGGATTACCCCTTCAATTAGAAGATAATTCCTTGAAAGTAATGCGTAATATATGATTCTATCACGATGGATGTCCAGCGCGTTGTCATTCGAGTTAAAAAAATTTTGATTTAAACATGCAGTATATTTCCATGGTTACCCAGATCTCAAGATCTCACTGTTGTACATTTTTATTTATGAGACCAAACTCATCAATCATCTTGGGATTTTATCCATAAAGTACAATGAAAAAGCGACATTGAAATGCTTGAAAATAAATAAATTGTTCGGTCGATTTTTCAAAAATTTAAATACCAGTTACAAAAAGGGTTAATTGACAAATGGATAACCTTCTCTTTTGCGAAATTATGCGGTGACCTGTTTTTATGGTAAATTATGAATATTTTTTGTAGAAAAGTCATGCCGAATGGAGAGTAATTTTTTACACTATAGCTATAGTAAAAATATTGAGTGTTTTGATGTTTCTGATTTGGGGATCTGCAGAGACTCAATCATGGAACGATGAAATAAGCGAAAATAAAACAGGTGAGGCCAAAAAACTGTATAATATATAGAAAAAATGTGCACCAGAGCTTGTTCTAATTTTTTCCCGCATTTTGCAACTGTCAAACGCGTTGTTTTCCCGAACGCTTGGAAAACGACTCCTTTTAACCAGTAGGTATTTCAAAAACGATCAAAAACTACATATTTATCCGCCTTCTAGGTTTTTTTTCTCATTCCGTATTTATCCTGAACTTTTACCGTATATTTTATATAAAAACTGGATTGCTACTATTACATTTTTCCAAATTCTTTTTACTATTACTATCATTTTAATTTTAGATCTACCTGGACAAAAAAATCAGAAACGAGAAATTTATAATACTTGTTGGTGAAGTTAGCAATGACAAATGGGCGTGTATGAATTTGACTTCTATGAAGTTTTAATTACAAGTACTAATATGGTAATTTAAGTTTAAAATTTTGTTTGTATTTATCAAATATTTATTTCTTTTTTATTATTTTGCTGCATTTCATTTTTTAGTGAAATACACGACTTGGACAAATTTTAAAAGTTCATTGAAATAATCTCTTTTTAAATTGTATTTTTTTAATGCTGTCATTTTTAATTATTTTTAAATAAATGAGAATTCTTTTAAATGAAGATTTTTATTAATCATTAAAATATTATTTTTTGTTTGATATGTCCGTAAATTTTTTTATTTAGGTTTAAATCTCGTTGCTGCATTATGTCCTATATCCAGAATTAATTGATAATTTATATCGGGTTGCTTACAACTTTTTGACGATCAAAATATGATTTTCAATACCCAAAACAAAAATCTAACTCTTTTTGGAATATAAGTTTGGCCTCTTTAGTAAATAAGACACAAAAATTTTTCCGCTTTAATTATATTATGATCAATCAATAATATCTGTTTTAAAATATGTACTTACAAAATTCCAAATTACCTACACTAAGAACATATGTTAAAATGTCACAAATGTGCTACGATCTGTCAGTAAAACTGATAAATAAAGCATAGAAGTGAGTTTTGACTTTACAAACAACGAATTCGCAACTTGCATTGTAGTTTGCAAAGTTTTTTGAGATGGTTATAGTCTGAAAGCTTCTTTTTGGAGCCGCTTTATATTATAAAAAATTTCAGTCAATATTTGTTTACATTCATCTCTCGATGATATAATTGCTTCATCAACGCATATACCTAGTTGAAACCTGTTGTCATATGTCAAAATAGTAAATCCAACGCCTAAAACCAAAAACAATACTAATTAGCGCTTAATAATTATATTTTTTTAGTACCAAGAAAAAATATGAATATTAATTACTTGATGGAATAAAATAATTTGGGATTTTAATTTTTTTTAATTATAATTTTGGATTTAAAGCTCTACAAATATATTTAAATGTTAAATCTATGTTAAGTAAATAATAGTAAAGTTGTAGACATGATATATTTCAATATATATTTCATTAACTAGATTTCCATCTAAAATAGTAACTTTCGGTATTCCCGGTACATTGCTTAATGTCATTGTAAACGTATCCATGTTCAGAAGGTACTTTAAAATAGGGCTAGGTATTAACCCACAGAAATTGGACACCAGTAAAGAATTTACCTATAAAATTAAATAATACGGTATTAATATTTAATAAACAGAGCGTATGAATATTCAGGTCAGTCATGTTTTCTTTTATCTTATTCGATCTAACCGGTCTTGCGCTATTATTAATAATGAAAATAATAATAGTAAAGGCATCCGATATGATCATCTGGCCGTTTGCAGAAAACTTCCAGCATACGACTGTCTAAAAACTTTATTTCTGCCGTCGTGACATGAGCTTTCAGTTGAGAAGGAGTTAGCTCTATCTAAACCTTGACTTTGATCGGGAAAGTCAGCTGTCTTGTACAGAACTGCGTTCAACTCGATTGAAAGTCCTTGTGAAGACAGCAAAAACTAACTTTTTAAGAAACTAATAAAGACAAACCTTCTACATCCATCTAGAAGAGCATGGAGTGTCTAAGAAGTTACCCTTTCAATTTTTGAGGACTAGTGAACTGAAGTAGGAGACTGAGGGATTTATTATGTGTTGTGTGTTAATCCCCTTTTTTGCTCACGTTAGACCAGTGGACTGCAAAAGGGGAACGGGCCCCAAAAAAAGCAAAAACTGTTTTTTCGGCTAGAAAAGTGATGGCGAAAAAAAGAAAAAACATTACAGGAGCATACTATGCATCATTACTTGACAAGCTGAAGGCAGAACTTGCTGAAAAACGGCCACATTTGCAGAAAAAGAAAATCCTGTTTCACCAAGACAAGAATTACGGTTTGAACTGCTTGACCACCCCCCTTACTCACCAGATCTAGCTCCAAGCGACTTCTTTTTGTTCCCTCATCTAAAAATTGCGCTCGGAGGCAATCACCTTCGTGAACAATTATTTTGGACGGGTTACAGAGACGGGAGCATCGCTGGGAGAAGTGTGTAGAGTTACAAGGAGACTATGTTGGTTGAAAAATAAAAAAAATCAGAAAAAATGTGTTGTATCTTTGTTAGGTCGGAAACTTTCCGACCACCCTCGTATCAATCCAAAAAAATAAATAAAATAATATAGTAAAACAGAAATTTACAAACCATTTTAAAAAAGGTATCGAGACTTGCTGAAAAAGCTGTTAGTAAAATATCCATGAAAGTGGAATCAGGAATTTTCCGTTTCATTCTCTTTACAGAATCTATTAATTTTTCCTGATAATCCTCTGAAATACTCAAAAATATCCTTTTCCCGGATAACTTTAATGGATGAAGGATATTGTCGTCTTTTCTTCTTAAAATATTCTGATAAAAAAGAATCGCTGGTGCCATGAGTAAAATTCTAATAGTATTTAATGATTGGCTAAAAAAATGTTCTTCACTTTTCGGTATAGCGACAGTAAAATAATTTTTTTGTTCCGCAAAAGTGTGGACAAAAAGGTTTATTAAAGAACATCCATCACCAATAATATGACTAATCCTTATTAAAACGTAAATTTCTTGGTTGTTTGTTTTAAAAAACACTATTTCCCATAGGATTCTATTATTTCTTGGTAGATTTTGTTGACTATAATCACCTAAAAAAATCTCTACACCGTCAGAACTGAATTTTCCATCAAAATCGTATACGGAAATGCAGTCATTTGCGTTAAAATTACTATTCAACAAAAAATTGTAACCCAAAAACGTTTCCAAAGTGGAAGTTAACTTTGGATAGGTCTCGTTGTTATCGAAATAACTCTTTTGTAAAGTTCTTTTAAAATCTTCAATGAAAATATTTGCGCCATTTGAAGTCTTAACAGTTAGAACCACATTGATGATACTTTTTGAAATATCTTCTGTTGCCCATACTGCGTCAGAACTCGCCAGCATTCCTCTGAACTGTGATTTGTGTTTTAAGTTTAAATAAATATTCACAAAAATCTTGAAAATATAAAAAAGGATTGTTAAAAGTGTAAAAATTGGTAAACTCATATAGACAATCAGATATTTGTGTGCGTTTGTTCCATGCTGAAAAAAATAAAATAATTAATACTTTAATATAAAACGTTCAGTTTATTTTTGATTTTTGTATTAGCAGGAATTACAGGATTCATTCGGTAATAAATGAAGCATAGAAGTGAGTTTTGACAACTTTACAAATCAACACTGAACGAAAAAAGTACGTGTAATTAATAAAAAAGGACGTCAACATTAATTTTCAGCCGATGACATCTATAATCAATACAATAAACGTTCGTAGGTAAATTTTCTTAATCCTTAAGTACGATTTTTGTACGTAAAATCAATAAAATATGAGCATAGATTTATGATCGCAATGATAGGCCTATGATAGCCGGTTATCAATGTTACGAACGATGGTTATTAATCTATGGTTAATGTTTTTAATAACAATGAAAAGTAAGTATACGTCTATGATCTCTGTACATTAAAACCATAAATAAAAAGCATGGGTATAAGATCGTAGGTTATTAACGTTAGGGATGATTGACATTAATCTATAACACCAGTACATATTAATATTATTAAGTTTTATATATCAGACATCGCTAAATTAGGTATACGGTAATTACTTTATCAAAAATATTAAAACAAAACGATATTTCTAAAAAAAATTAAGACACCTACCTACTAATCATTGGTTCATCTATGTCTACTGATTTAATGTGTCGCGTTTTCCCAAAACCTATATTTTCGAATTTCCCATATGAATCATCAAGATTCAACCAACTGGAAGAGAATTATACAAAAAAGGTATTAGGTAGTTATTTTTTTATTGTTCTAATGTTATTGATTCACAAATCATGTGTAGGTACCTAGGGCTTTCAAAGGGAACAGCATGTTTATAAAAACACTTTTTCAAAAAGTTCCAAAACATTTTGCTCTCTTGTGGAAAATCTAAATTGAACAAGTAAATAATTTTAAAACATATATCAACTGCCTTAAGTATATGAAAAAATTTAAAATGAATTTCGTCAAAGTAGACGCAAATATTTGAAATTTTAGAGATGTCGTCTCCAAGGCATAAAATAAAGGTTTGAATTGCTGAATTTCTCAATTTCCAGCTCTTTTTGGGTTTTAGCACAAAACAAAAATGATTCCTGGGAGTCCTTTATTGTAAATTTTATATGGGTCGTCTTTCCAAATGAATTTTTGGAACAAAATTTGGTCGATGCCACCAAATATAAAAGTGAAGTATATTTTCCATCTAAAAAATACAAAATTAATATGCTACTTTTTGGCATATTATAATTTGAACTTACTTTCGTCGCACGTTTCCTTGAAGGCGTTATCTAATAGGGCTCTAGCAGTTTTATCCTTTCTGCAAAAGGAAAACATTTTTCCCAATTTTTAAAAAGATTTCCCCACTTTCGAACACGACATTATAATCCATATCAACCTAAAATAAATATTTAACTTAAAAAAACAGCAATTTTTTATTTTAACATCTTAGACATAGAATTTTAGTATAGGTATAATGTGTGCCAAAATAATATTTACCAAGCGGTAGGTATCCCAAGTGTTTTTTGTAACTATCAGAATGTATCTTCCTTTCTTTGTCGATCTCCAGTCCAGAATTAGCTAATTTGGCACAATAATTATTATTTTACTGTCCACAAAACACAAACTGTATCGGAACACCTAACCTCTGCATGTGGTTGCACTTATATGGGCTATGGGCGCGGCGCCGGCGCGAAGATTTATACATCTACGCTAGTTGTTCGTAATATTAATGTTCGTAGAGAATGATTTACTATTAGGTAGCACTATTTTGGCGCGTTTTTAAGCAGGCATTCATAGATTTAACGGTTAGTGTTCATCAATACAATGAAAACCGTTAATTAATTTTCAAAGTTTGTAGTTCTTGGATTTATAGTAGTTGTGAAACAAAAAATAACGGGAATAAAATAATAATTATTTGCTTTTACAGACCGTCAGGTGCTGATGTAACATTATTCCTGGAAAGACTTGAAGATCTCCTTTTTCATATTGCAAATGAAAAAGCTTGGATTTTTCTGGTAGGTGACTAGAATATCGATTTTTTAAGTAATACTAAATATTTACAAGACCTTTTATCTTTATTAGATGTATATAATCTGCACCATACTATTTGTGAACCCACAAGAATAACCAGTACCAGTAGAACCTGTATAGACAACATTGTTACAAATTTTGAGGGTCATTTTGAAGTAACTGTCTTACATTCTTTAATCTCGGACCATACTTCGCAGAAATTTCAATTTTTTTTTAGATAATCAAGATGATACAAAAAATACTTTTAGAAACTTTAGTAAAAAAAACCAAAAATCATTTAAAAATTCGTTAAAAGGAATACAATGGGACAGATTATATAATCTACCAAAAACTGACATTAATTATCAATGGGACTATTTCAAAACTACAATAATCGAAAAATTTAATCATTATTTCCCTATTAATATTAAAAAAGAAATTACGAAAACTAAAAACAGAAGCTTAAATACAAATAATGAAATTAAAAAAATGTAAGAGAGAACTAGATGTTTTATATATAATTAAAAATAGAGGTAATAGGTATGATGAAATATACAAACTTAAGAAAAAAGAGTACAATAGGCTACTTCAAGACAATAAAAAACATGATTACTCAGAAAGACTTAAGAATTCTGACAATAAATCTAAAAGTGCGTGGGCAATAGTAAAAGAAATTAGAGGAACTAAAACAAACAAAAAAGAAATAAACATAGAAGGAGATGCTCTCACAAAATCAAACGAATTTAACACTTTCTTTGCAAACGCAGCTTTAGAGTTATTGTCAAAATTAGAAAATAGGCCTTACACATCAAATATACCATATTCTAAAAAAACAATTCAACATACAATATTAAACAAAAAAGAACTACTAAAATGCGTAAGGGAACTGAAAAATAAACAAAGTGCAGGACATGATGAAGTATCAATGAGCCTCATTAAATATATTATCGATGTGATAGCCACTCCATTAGTTTACATTATTAATAATTCAATGAATTCTGGTATTTTCCCTGATGAACTTAAAATTGCACTGGTAGTTCCAGTTTACAAAAAAGGTGATGAGTCACCAATCGAGAACTACAGACCTATAAGCATGTTGTCATCTTTCTCCAAAATATTCGAAAAGATCATTGTTTCGCGCATCTTAGAGTTTATGTATTCAACTAATCAATTGAATAATATTCAACATGGGTATCTTAAACATAAATCAACCTTAACAGCTGTTTTCCAATTTACAACTGAAATATTATTAACATTGGAAGAAGGACACATTCCTTTGGGTTTATTCCTGGACTTATCAAAAGCATATGATTCAATAAACTATAATATACTGTTAAGTAAATTGGATTGTTACGGAATTAGAGGATCAATATTAAAGTGGATAGAATCTTACCTATCAAATAGGCAACAAAAAATTAAACTCAAATACCGTAATAATCAAGTAACTTCTGACAGTATTGAGATAGGCCTAGGAATTCCTCAAGGGAGTGTGTTGGGACCAATATTGTTCATACTATATGTTAATAATATAACAGAAATTATTGAGAATCCATGTTGGTGTTCAATAACAACATTTGCGGATGATACAAATATATTGGTGAAAGGTGACAACTTGACTAACTTACAGGACAGATCGAACAAAGTATTTAATAGTAGTATCGATTGGTTCACAAAAAATAAATTAATCATCAATAAAGATAAAACTAACTTGATCATATTTAAAACAAATAGGTCTAAATTAGACATACCAAATGTATATACAATTTATGACACACATATCAGACCACAAGAAAATGTTAAATTTCTAGGAATGATGTTAGATAGTACCCTGTCATGGTCACAACACATTGATTATATTCGTCAAAAGGTATCTAGGTCAACTTACACTTTAACTGTACTTAAAAAATATTTGGACTTTTCAACTTTAAAAATGGTGTATCATGCTGTCATTGAAAGTCATGTTAGATATGGTATTATATTATTTGGAAGCTGCACCGATGTCGGTAAACTATTTATTTGTCAAAAAAGAGCTTTGAGGATAATATTGGGAATGAAAGTGAGAGATTCTTGTAGGAATAAATTTAAACAGAACAAAATACTGACGACTACAGCAATCTTCATACAAGAATCGGTGCTATTTTTCTTCAAGAATCGATCACTTTTTGACAAAAATAAACCTCAAAGTAATTACATAACCAGGTCAATAAATTATGCGTATCCATCCCACAGACTTTCAATGACAGAACATGGGGCATATTACACATGTATCCGTATTTACAATAGTCTTCCTTCAACTTTAAAACATATTGACAATATAAAACAATTAAAAAAGAAGCTATTTGAATTTCTAGTTGAATTAGAACCTTATACGTTAAGTGAATTCTTTAATTTATAGTCGATTTCTGTTTAGATTACAATATTGTATCTTGTTGTTTCTATTGACCCTATTTCGTTTTATGTTATTTGTAACATACTTCTGAAATAAAGTTTTGTTTATTTATTTATTTATTTATTTATTATTTTATAAAAAGTTTTAATGGTAACGTATATAGGTTTATAATCGCAAAACATTGATTCGATTAATATTTGTATTATATTAATGGTACAGTTAATTAGTTTTTGATGTTTTGCGTTTATTGCTTAACGATTTTTCAGCTATTGTTTTAATGCACTAGTTAATTGTTTTATGACGTATAAATGAGTAAAATAAGCATGGTAAGGTTGTAAAATATACTTACATACAAAAATATCCAACATATGCAGCATATCAAAATACCACTATTGACATTTTTTTCATACTCATAAATTTCATTTACAATTTCAGTAGAATTTGAAATTAGGTATTTGCAATGACCGTGCAACTTTAAGTTTTCCATTATGAAAGTTTGAAACTATATTAAAAAGTTCACGATGTGTCAGTAGGCAACTAAAACTTTTTTAATCTTATTAGAATAACAGGATTATAGAAAATTTTGTTTGAATATTTCAGGAAGCCAACAGATAATAGAAATATAAATGGGTCAGGAATTTATGAAAAATAGCATTAGGATTGTAGTTTTATTTATCTTACGACCAGGCATATTTAATTAGTTCGAGAAGGAAGAAAAAAACTAACTAAAAGTTATAGTTACCCATTAAATCAAATAGCTGTTCAATAGTATATTGCAGCGGTTTCTAAATGGTTATCCGCGAAACCCTGGGGTTCCGTGGAGGGGCCTGCGACTGTTTTCTACTTTAAATTGATTTCTGGAAGAAAATGGATTGCAAGTAACGTCAGATATCGAAAAAAACATACATGAACAGTTGATTCATCTTAAAAAATCCTTGAAAGAGTATTTCCCGAAGAAGTTACAGGACATCGACTGGGTACAGAATCCATTCGCAAATCACATCTAACCATCGATGCTAACTGTGTCCGAGTATGAGAATTTGATCGACATTAAGTGTTCATCCAGTCCAAAATAAAAATTCGAATCGGAAGATTCTAATTTGAATTACTTTTGGATGGGACTTAAGAGCAATCCGGAGCTTTTGCGAAAAGAAAATTTCACTTCTATTTTATTTATATTTTATATTTTATAAAATTGTATTTATATGCGCGCCACTGGGAACACTTGGCGATGGAATGTTTCTCGACAGCTTTAAATTTCTGAAACGATGAGGCAGCACCATGCAAAGATATTTAAGAAAATGGTGGGAAAGCATAAAAACTACTTGATATTTATTAAAATAAATGGGGGCAAATTTTCATAGATTTAATACAGAAAGGTTTACAAAAAAATCAAGGGGTCTCCACCCTAAGTTTTGTAATTATTAGTATTTCCTGAAATTTTCACAAAAATCAGACTAAAACTAAAGGCTTAGAATGATTTTAAAATTTGTCAAGGGGTTCGGTTTGCTCTTAAAGATGAATACCCTGCAGCAGTTGAGAAGGCTATTATGGTTTTGTTTTCGTTTGTGACGACTCACAGATGCGAGACGGGTTTTTCAGCAGGTATATTGTGTCGTAAGGGCAAAAAATGAGCTTTCTTCTGGCCATATTTTGGACACGTAATACAATATAAATTTTTAACCCTTTATTGGTCTATGGAAATCCCATACATGTTTGGTCTCGATTAAGCAAAGTTTTGGAGAACCTTCACAGGACTAATAATTTTGTGGAGTTCCGCAACAATTGTTAAGTTGTTCAAAACTATGATTCTAATAAGCTTGCATACTGTACCATTACCAAACAATGTGAAAATGTGATTAACCAACAATCTCATCATTTTTTATATTATTACCGATTTCACGTAATTAAATTTTAATGGTGCTCGTATTGTCGCATTTATAAAATAGGAATTATAAAACCATTTTGCTTCATTTACATCCATTTTCTCATATTATTTCAGACAATTTAATTTAATTTTTATTACCTTTGAGAAATTTTTCTAGGCCGGACAGTTTGTTTAATAATATCAAGATCCATTAAACCAAAAAGTGCGCCTATGGATATGAAAGAAAAACTGTTATCAGGATGTCCAAACATTCTATTTGTGTTTTATTGACTTCGAATGAGCATTAATAACCGATAACTCTCCAATAATTTTATTTCGTGTATATAAATAAAAATATTTTACGTTGATAAAAATTTTATAAGTGTTCAAAAATGTGTACGAATTTTTTTTTCAATATGCAATCGTCGAGAATGGCATCAAGTAAGTCTAAAATTATTTTTTTAGGGGCTCTTTAAGAATATGAATGAATGTAAACGATTTTAATTTTTTAAATTAATGTCGCTAATTTAATTTAACATTAAAAATTAATTTCACATCAGTCAACTATCATTTATTTTCTCACTGGGGTGATTAAATAACCCACCCGAATATTAGTCGTAAAGCCGCGTTTACACCGGAGTTGCAAACATTTGTTGACAACAATTTATTAGTTGTCGAAGTTGTGTTTGCAACAAATATTGTCCTGCGCCAAAAGCAAATCACAGAATGTGTTGAAAAATGGAATGTCCGAACACCCATCGGCTGGAGGGGTGGCGGCAGAAATGTTTTAAACACAAAATAGACGTGCAAGATTTGTTGACAACAAATGTTTACAAATTTCTTTGATCTTTACCGACTTCTAGTGGAAAACAAAATTTTTGTTGCAAACTCGGCAAATCTGTCAACAGCACGAAATGTTTACAAGTTATTACTATTTTGCTAAATGTTGTCAACATTTGTTTGCAACATGAGTTTACAACCTTAGAGTAAACGCGGCTTAAGACATAATATTCTGTGAGATAATAATTGAGAGCTGATTTTATCACAAGACATATTTGTATAATACAAAGGCATGGAAAAAAACCAAGGCACAAAACAAAATACTAATTAAATATAGTTCATCTTCTCATGTACATTCTTATTTCAGCTTTAAGTAATGTAGCGCATCATAGGCGCACCTATTTAGAGTATGTTAAAGGGTTACAAATTATTTATATTATTTTGTGTTATTAAAATAATCGGTAAATCAGTTATAAGATTATTTTAGTATAGGTACAGTTAAAGAAAATCTCACAGGAAATTAAAAATCAATAAATTTATTTTTTTACCATTTTCTAACGTCTATAACTTTTTTATTAACAATTCTGAAGCGTATCACCCTACGAACTTGTAACTAGTAAATAAATAACATTGTAAAAAAACCTACAGCTAATCAAGCGATTGAAAAAGAAATTTCTTTTCGCTTCTAATGTGAAGTAGTACCTTAAAAAAACTTGAAAAATGGATAGAATATAAACTGACCTTTAAATCGAGGTGTCACATGACCCCTTATAATTTAATATAAAGAATATAAAGAAAGTGGCGTCGCTTATTCATAATGGGGATCAATATTTTGTTTTAAACTGAAACCCCTACTTAATGATTAAATTTTCTTTTATTTTTTCTTTTTTACAGATAGACGACGATATGCTAGTTTACATGAAAGAACTTATCATGCCGTACCATTGGAAACTGACAGTATAGCACAAGAACTTACCGAAAATGTAATAGTCAATCGAAGTAAGTTTTGTTCATAGAGGTTATACGGTGTGTTTTTATATCCATCTGTTGTTCCACTGCTTCTTCTTATTCTGTTTCTTTCACTTCTTCATCTTATTGTTCTTCTCTTCTTCCTCTTTTCTTCTTCTTCTCTTGTCCTCTTCTTCTCTTCTTCTTTTTCTTCTCCTTCTTCTTCTACTTTCTTATTATTTAAAAACTTTTACTAGTCTTAAGTGATTAAAATGTTTTATTCTTTAAATAGAATTATCTTTAATTTTTTTTTTTAATTTTCAGTACCATGTTTTGGAACAAGACATACCCAAATGTTATTACTAGCAAGTAGTTCATTTCTGATGGCAATTTTCAAAGTATATATGTCCGTTTGTGTTGTTGCAATGACAGATCCTGCAGCCAGCATTAATAAAGACATTCCTGTAAGTTTTTTTAATATTTCAGTCGACAGATAATTATGAATAATTTTGCAGATTTTTTTTGGATTGATTGCTATTTTATTTTAAAAATAAATCTACCCACTACAAATTAACATCTCTAATTTAAAACAAAACGTCAACACATCATTCTTAATTCATTTTTCTTCTTGGTCTTCAGCTAGAACTTTTCTCAATTTTCTATTCTTATAGTCTCATATTTTTTTTAGACTTACAACTGGACAGACACCAACTTGATACTCTCTTCTTTTTTCTGGGGTTACTGCCTGCCACAATTGTTTGCAGGATGGTTAACAACCACTTGTTTTGGGTCAAAATGGATGCTAATTAGTGCTATAAGCAGTTGTTCCTGTATCGGATTTCTAATACCACAAGTAGCTGCTAGTGTTGGTTCCAAAGGAGTTTTGGTTTGTAGATTTTTCCAAGGATTTGCCTGTGGATTTTATGGGAGTTGCGTATATTCCTTTTATGGAAAATGGATTCCTGTTAATGAAAGAACTCGGTTTGTTGGATTTGTTCACGCAGGTATACACGAAATCATGTTTTTATTAGCCATAAAGATTATATAAACAAGAAAGCCACCAAAAGAATATGTCACTAATATTTTAAGGTTATGTTGTTGACTGATGTCCAACCTTACGATTATGACGTTTTACTGACAAAGTTAATCATAACTTACTGGTGTCACCTGAAAAAAAAATTGCTTAATTTTTTAGGTGGAACACTAGGAATAATTTGTACGATGTTTTGGAGTGGACAAATAGCAGCTGGGGAATATGGTTGGCCATTTATGTTTTACTTATATGGTGCAATAGGTATTATATGGTGTGTAATGTTTGCTACTTTTGCATTTGAAAGCCCCAATCAACATCCATATATTTCTTTTGAAGAAAGAGTATTGATACAAGAAAATAGTTTAAGCAGAAACGATTGGAAGGTAAATACGTACTAGCTTATATATCTATCTACTTTTACCAGCCTTTTAGGACGATTTCTTTTATTTTCTCCCATTTACTTCTATCCTTAACGAGTTTCTTTAAATTTTTATGTTTATTCCTTCTAGATCCAACACTATTGCGTCTCTCCTCTCCCTTATAGGTCTTTTTCTTTCCTTCTGGGTATTTCCATCAATGATTCTCGATAATTTCGTCAATTTTTTCACTAGTAATCTCCCTAGTGCTTGAAATATTTCCGAGAGCACGATTTTTTTAAAAATCCCGAGTCGAAGACGAGAGACAATTGTTGCTGGTTGCTGTAGTAACGAGCTGAAACGAAAGCTTCTTATTGGTTAAAAAATGTTGGTTTGAATTTTTCCTGCTAATTATGTTATCAAGCAACTGTTTAAAATCTATCAATAGAGCTCAATGTTCATAGCATTTCTCTGTAGTATTTTGTGTCTATTGTTAATTTCAAATTTCTATAACTTTTTTGGTATTCTCTTTTGGTTTAATATTAATGGTAATTGAAAATAATAATAATGGTAATAATCTGAAACAGGAGTTATTGCAATGTACAAATAACTACAAATTGATTGCAAATCATTCCAAAAGTAAATAAAATAACAAAAATGAGGAAATCATATCAAGTTTCGCGACAGTGGTCAAAGATGACACTGTTTCTTTTATTTAAGAATTTCTGTCGATTTTTAAAACAATTTTTTTTAGATTCAACAAATTCCGTGGAGACACATTTTTTCATCGTCGTGTTTTTGGTCGCTTGTTCTAGCACAGTGTGGAGAATCTTATGGATACTATTTACCAATAACAGAAATGTCAAATTATTTCAAAAATATTTTAAAGATGGATATGAAATCCGTAAGTAATTATATATTTAATTTTAAAAAAATTAACAAGTATCTTATTGACACAAAATAAAGCAAGTAATCCACAGGGCGCACATAATATAAATACAGAAAAAGAAAAATATAGAAGTAAAAAACATTGTTAAGAATATAAAAATAATAATTAAATTTACAATACATGTAAAATAATGTATAAACAAAAATAAAAGAAGCGTAAATCAGGGCCCCTTCTATGATATAAAATACTAGGTGTATATTTTTTTAAATAAAACATACTATATTTTGGTTAAGAATCGAAAAGATCTCACCAAGAGCGTTAAAAAATACAACATTATATTATATGGGTGTTTTAAAGGATATTTTTAATTATTAGCTCAGTATTAATTACTTTTTTTATCTGTGGTTTCTTTGATACAGGGTGAAACAGAACTCAAATCAAGCAGTATCTCAAAATTTTTAAATGAATTACCCTATGTTAGTACAATTAATAAGCTTTCAAACGATACAGTACGTTTAGGGTATAAGTTAATGGAAAACCTTGTATATAAGTGGGTAAAAACATTTTTTACTACAATTGTCGTATTTTGTCTAACACGTACTAGCTTTAATTCTTGGGCTATGAAAAACTTTGCAAAAAGGTTAAAATATTATTTCCCTTATGGTAACTTACATACAGCTTCGTTCCTAACATTAGTTCTACTGTATTTCTATTCTATCCCCATCCAAAGTTTGTAAATGACAGCACATTGCAAGTCTACAAGCTACAATATTGTGTCTTCTAGTGAGCTCGGCACCAACACGTTTAATTTTTTATAGTAAAATCTTTGAACTCAAAAAGGCCTTGGTTTTTTAATTTTCCACTCGACGTTACCTTTTCAAATGCAAAGGATTTAAATAACACATTTTATATTGTAACGGTTTCATTTTTCGCCAGACTTTAAATTATTTTTTTTATGCCCCTGGTACCCATAATTTTTTTATTTTGACAGTAGTGACTGACGTTAGGAGTTGATGACAATTCCTAACTGCTCCAGTTTACTGTAATTTTGCGTTTTTACTCCAATATTTCCACCGTTTTAGTTTTAAATGCGTATTTAATTAAATATAAGTTTGGTATGCGTTAATATTTAGATTTTATAGTGATTACAAAAATTGTAAAACGAACGTTGACGAGAAGTTCTTTTTATTTGTGGTTTGGATTTTTTTTTGTAATGTAGATTCTATTTTCGAGCTCCTATTAGGATTGGTCCTAAAGATCACATGACTGATGCCAAATTTTCCAATTGGTTGCGGAAAATCAGACATGCGCGGTTTTTGTTTTAGAAAAAGAGTTGTTGTTGAATAACAGCTTTAAAATTGTTACAAGCTTCGGTTTTTCTTTTTTTGGAAGAAACACTTATATTGTGACAAATTACCATCCCTAAGTTATTTGGGGGATTAAAAGTGCCATTCCATTATTTGCGAGCAAATTGTAAGCGATATTTGATTTGATGTATACTGAGAAGTATTTGATACAATCGCTTTTGCTCGTTCGACTGCCATATTAGAGAAATATTGCCGTCCTTGTACTACAACTCTACTGCCTGGTTACTTTCTACTGTCTCTGAAAATTTGATTTGGATTTGGTCAATTGGAAATTTAATTTGTGTTCGGTCAATTGGAACTTTATTTTGGATTTGGTTTGTTTGAAATTAATTTGGAAGAAATAAGAAGTCAAACGGTTTGATAAATTGATTTATGTTACTTTCGTCATTTCTTGTAGTTTTGTTAATTTTTTGTAGTTTTCTTTTTTTCATTTAAATGGAAATTAAACTAAACTTTATCGCCATTAACTTTAACTATTTTAATATCCCATTGCTAAATGAGAGCGTCAATTTCTCTTCTTTCGGACGTTTAATCTCTGTTTAGTTAGTTGTTTTGAACCATATATTTTTATTATTTTGTAATTTGCCATTTGAACATTTTTATATTTAATTTACGCACTTTTATACATATTATTTGTTTGGGATTTGGGTTATTCGTTTTAATAAATCGGTGATATATTGGAGTTTTGGCTTATGTTTACCCCTTTTGTTGATTTTCAGAGGTAAATTTAAGCTAATTATAAATCAACTGGCGTCTCTCGAGCACTTAAAAAGTAAGTTTTTCGATCATTATTATAATTTGGAACCACGACCGTCTACACTACAGAGCTACGCCGATAGGCATAAGGTTGCGATCGACAACCCACCATTATATGTAGCCCTATATTGTTTTATAGGTATATAGGGCGTTACAGTATCAAGAATATTAATTAATTTGTAACCTTTTAACAACCTCTGAGAATGGCCCTAGTGGAGTAATAAAAATTCTTGCTTTATTTAGATTATATTATTATGAAATTAATACTGTTTCTAATATGTGTAGAATGGATTCTTAAGTGCTTTACCGTACGTAAGTGCATCGATATTGATCTACTTATTTGGATATCTGGCAGATGTACTCATAAATAAAAGGATATGCACTGTAGGCTTAACTCGAAAATTATTAACATCACTCGGTAAGGAAAATAATAAATATTTTACAAATTTTTTGATGATTTGACTTTTTGGGAAAGCACCAAAATTAACCTCATAACCCACACATTTTTTGAAAAAAACCTAATTTACAATCTTACTTACTTTTCTTCTTTTTCTTTTTGAATTGTTTCGAAAAAAACATTTATTTATATTTTTTCAACAGAAATAATAATAATAGCATTTATTTAAAAAAAAAATTATTCAAAACTTTCTTTTATGTGATATATTTCGAAGAACATTGCAAGTATTTGATATTTCACATCTAAATCGTAAAATATATAAATTCACGAAAATATGTCGTCACGAGTGCAGACGGCGTGCTATTTATTGTTCTCTGGTAAAAGGCTATAACAGTTTAGCGCACAGGTTAAGGGGTTAAATTTAGTATTAGTAAAAATATTTTTTAGGATTCATTGTACCTGGAATAGCGTTTGTGATTCTTGGATATTGTGGACCAGGGGATGCTACTCTTGCAGTTATTATGTTGATTGTCGGTATTAGTGTAGATTTAGCAGGAAATATGAATGGAATGTTAGTAAATTACGTCGATTTAGCGCCCAACTTTAGTGGACCTCTACTTGGCATTTCTAATCAGTTCTCTCAGCCGTTTTCGGCATTAGGACCGTTGACTGTTCATCTTTTGGTAACAGATGAGGTAAAATTTCTATTTAATTTTTTTACGTTTCTATATTTATAGCTCTGGAAAAAACTAGCTCGACCAGGAATATAGAAAAATTGATTGATTATGACACCCAAATGCCCAAAAAAAACTTCTTCGTATAAATTTTGACTTATTTATTTCATTATTACAGAATTTTGTAATATTTAGTAATAGGTAATATTTATTTAACTTTTTTGTCACCTTTAAAGTCGAGTCTTGATGAAGAAAGAATAAATTCTTTTAATGATATGGATTATTTTCTTTCTCTTTCCACTGGATTAAAACCACTTAGTTGTTAAAAAAGTTTTTTTATTGACGTTTCGGCTTTCCAGATCGAAAGCCGTTATCAAAATGACAAAATAAATAAATTTACTAGAAACAGAACACTTGATAATCTTGCAAAAATATGACATCAACATAGTATACATAGAATAAGATTTTGAGATTGAAGATGTCAAAATCTGTTTCAATCATATTTTTGTGACGTTTCTGGGAGCGAATTTTTGAAAGGATAGCGCATTTGCATATTATAAGAGAATTTATACTTCGTCATAAATGAAGTTTTCTTATTAATATTATCATAAGAAAAAAACCAGATAAAAACTTATGATACTATCCCGATATAGAGGTAAAGATCAAAATTTAAACCCCCCAATAATTCTTTCAAATATAGTAAAAATCCCTTATATTCCAAAATTATCCGAAAAAATTAGAAGGATTGGCAATAAATTTAATTTAAAAACAGTTTTTTAAACTAATAATACATTAAAATCTTTAATAGTAAATACAAAACCTTTTAATGAAATTCAAAACACAAAGAATTGTATTTACAAAATTCCATGCGAATGTAATAAATTTTATATAGGAGAAACATCTAGACCTTTTCATATTAGACTTAATGAACACCAATCGTACATTAAAAATAAACAATTCGAAAAATCCAAAATATGTGAACACGCATGGGATTCTGGTCATAAAATACAATGGAATTTTTCAACTAGATTATTAAAAGAACCGAATAATTATAACCGCAAAGTTAAAGAAGCAGCATTGATATGCTTAAATAATAACGAATGTGTTTCTAATTGTTCGGTTGATATTTCAAAAATTTGGATACCTATTTTACAAAAAGAGTTAATTGCAAAAAGGATACCATCTCTATATCGGGATAGTATCATAAGTTTTTATCTGGTTTTTTCTTATGATAATATTAATAAGAAAACTTCATTTATGACGAAGTATAAATTCTCTTATAATATGCAAATGCGCTATCCTTTCAAAAATTCGTTCCCAGAAACGTCACAAAAATATGATTGAAACAGATTTTGACATCTTCAATCTCAAAATCTTATTCTATGTATACTATGTTGATGTCATATTTTTGCAAGATTATCAAGTGTTCTGTTTCTAGTAAATTTATTTATTTTGTCATTTTGATAACGGCTTTCGATCTGGAAAGCCGAAACGTCAATAAAAAAACTTTTTTAACAACTAAGTGGTTTTAATCCAGTGGAAAGAGAGAGAAATTAAAATACAAACCACAATGAGCTTCCGAAATGAATTATGGATTATTTCTCTAAAATTAATTAAGTAGAAAAATTTCGCGATACCATTTGATGTAATTTTGCTTATTAATGGTTTTAGAGCAATAGGAGTCAATGGAGGACAATTTTTTTTATGGCGATGGGTTTCAAGGTACTCACAGGTGCGGTATTTCTTATCTTTGGATCCGGAGAAGTCCAATCCTGGAATGAAGAATTGGAACCAATGATTCCTGGTATGATATAACTAATTTTATAGGAGGAATGATTCTGGTTGTTAAAGGATTATAAAATAAACAAAAAATCATGATTTGAAGATTAAAAAAATAAATATTTATAAATATTTTTTAATTATATACTATTAACTAATTATATAATATTATATTTTTTAGAACATGAAAATGAGGTCGAAGAAGAAGAGCTGTAAAATATGAAGTGATAAGAAAAATCAAATTAAATTGAATGTTTTTAAGTGTTTAAGTATTATACGTTAAGAGTCTGTGATGTTGATATTTAGTATTGTAATTTTTTATGAAATACGACAAATAAATTTTTTACAACAAGAAAATAATTAAAACCAAAAAATATATTTTAATTTAATCACATTTTGTTCAATTTCAAGAACTCCTATAAACTAAATGCGCGATAAAACGCGTTACAGTGTTACACGCTCATTATTCAGGTTTCAGTATTTTCAGTTCGCAATGTTGGTTGTCTAAATCGTAGGAGCAATCCGCTTTCAGTCGAACGCTAAATTTGATGTTTCCTAAATAAAAATCTGTAGTGAATCGAAAAATAATACAGAAAACATCCGACAGATAGCGCTACTTGTATAATTGTATTAAAATAGCAGTAATTCAAAACGGATTGTTCAAATCAGTGAAATGAAATAGTATATTGTTTTACGAGTGACGAAAGTAAACATTACCAGTATCGGCTGGTAAACTGTTCTCTGGCTTCAAAAAATGCGTTCGACGAGTGAAACACTATACTTTTTCTACAACCCCGTTTATATCATAATAATATAAAGCAAACAGGTCAAATGTGGCCAAAGTGTAATAAATAAAACTAATCAATCTCGATACCACATATAATCAGAATAGAAAATTGAACAATAAACGGCAACTAGTCCATCATCAGGCCTACAAAAAATATAACAAGAAAGTAGCAACAATCTTATAATGAACCTAGACAACTTACCCTGGGGTAAAAATTATTAAAATTTAAGAATTATACGAAATTTACAAAAATTATTATTAGAAAAACATTTTAAAAATTGAGAAAGGAGGGTATCGTTTTTTGGGTTTTTTGCGACCCCGTACGGAACATACTTTTTTTTAATTTTGAAATCTCTTTTTCGACAAAATGACAAGGAAGATTTGGCAACATGGCGGCCGGCTGTCATTTGACATAACCTTGTTTTTGTGTGTTTTGTGAGTTCGGGTTGAGTCTTGATAGGAGGCATGTGTTTATCAAATGATTTTCACAATTTGTACATGTAAGCAACAGAGAAATGTAAACTTATTAACAAAAAAATAAACACTATTCGTCCTAAATCTAGTGTTCAAATTAACGTTAAATAAAAGCTTCAGCAGGTCCTGCCATTATTGAGATACAAATGTATCAGTATTTTATATACTTCTACAGTTATTTTTAATTAAGTACTTAGATACTTAACACTGTCTTGAGGTGAGTAATGAATACATCTTTTTTTTAATTTGTCATTTGTTAGCAAGCTTGCAAGTTATAATTTATATAGTGAAAACAACTAGAGAAATCATGAAAACATTTTCATTAACTTAATAACTACTAGTGACTCTTTTTATCTTTCTTTTTTAGGAAGTTATACACGATGATATTAAAAAAGTCGTTCTCAGATGAGCAATAACGAAAGTTTTTTGTTAATCAAAATAATAAGTTACTTTGCTACTGTAAAACATGAGAGCTGACTACTCCAAGATTTATTATTCCTAGACAAATGGCCCCAAATCATTTCAATTTTCGTACTAAGCCGTCATATCTGACTAAAATCCAATAGCAAATAGCAAATGATGAACATTTACCAAATATTAACAAGAACGTAAGTAATTTAGATTGTAGTATTGTCTTTTGCTCTTTCCGGAAAACAATATAATATATAATTCTCACTTTCACCTATAGTTATTTTTTAATACACAATTATTTTAGATCTTTTTGGAATTGATTCAATTGGCAGATGAAAAATAATAGGAGTAGCAATTTATTAAGTTAGTGGCATCGTTTCATACCAAGAGCAGAAATAAATGCATTTTTAAAGGAACTTAAGAAATCAAGAATTATTGTAAGTACCAATTGTTTACTGTCTTTTCTAACAAAACACCAAATCATTTATTAATTATTTTTTATTCATAAATATAAATAAATAAATGTGTAAAGTGACCTTTTTTTGACAATAAATTAAATATTGTCGATATAAATAGGCAACGCATTATAAGAATATAATAGGTTGCCTATTTATTTATTTTCGTTTTATAAAAAAATAGAAGCCATAATTTAAAATTGTATTCCTATAAACGTGTAATTTATACATTTTCATTCATGCCTCTTTTAATTTCAGACTGATAGCTTGTACCGTTTTCAAACAAAATTGGGATTTCAAAAGCCTTGCATAATCGGCGATATACTTATAAAAACCTAGGATAGTAGACAAATTATAAATAAATAAATAAATAAAACATTTTTTTAGTTTTTATACATTATTAATTTTGTTTTTGGCATTTTAATACTTTCATTATCTTTTAAATTGGGCTCTAAGAATATTTTGACTCTGTAAAATGTGTTGCCTATGTTTTACACGAATTAAGGGCGAGCTGGAAAACATAAGTCGTAGTTCTGTCACAATATAACGCTTTGATGGATATGTACTTTGGTTCTGTGATAAAGTTGCGTTGTTGCCATATTTAATATTTAGTTTAACAACTTAGATTTTAATAATAAATGTCAAACTTTTCCAGTTCTTAGATTTTTCAGTTAAAAATTATTAAATATTCGGGCCTTTTCAGTCGGATTGAATAGTTTTAAAAATAATAGTGATTTATTTTACGTATTTTTTTTTTAATTTCAAAGAGATTTCTTGCATTAAATATGCTTTATTTATTAATAATTTTAGTAGTCCGTATACGCCCTAAATATCAGGTAATTTAGAATTTCACGCATTTTAAGCTTATAGTTTCAATATAAAAACAAATGTTCGTTTTCATTTCTTAGATTTTCAAGTTTTTGAAACATAAAAATTTTTTTCATGAGAAACCCAAAACACCCATTTAAAACGATACCCTCCTTTCGACATCTTCTCAATATTGGGGTGCTCATTTCCACCTGTATTTAATTACTGAAAAAAAGAAAATACGTAAACTGTACAAATCCTCAGGTGATATTAGATATTACTATCATTTTGCACATCTTAGGGAAGAGTGTTCAAGACTCAGAAATGATTGTTTTAATGATTTTATCTTAAAAACTGAGAACAGTATCTTCTCAAACCCAACGTTCTTTTGGAAACATGTCAATAATGAAAAAAACTCTTATAAATTACCTTCATCTATGGTTTATAAAGATAACTTAGGGAATGATAACAATAGTATAGTAAATCTTTTCGCAGAGTACTTTTTAACTGTTTATAGAACTGTTAATAGAATTCCGGAATATTCATATATGCGTGATAGCGTAAATGCTAGTCGTTACACTGTTAATGTTCAGGAAATTATAGAAGCCATTATGAGAGCTCCAGGGAAACTTTTTTATGGTCCTGATGGCATGCCACTTTATGTATTAAAAAAATGCATTTTTTCTCTTGCTAAAGCCATTCATAGTCTTTTCAATTTAAGTTTAGAGCAGGACATGTTTCCATTTTTGGAAACAAAGTTTTCTTGCGCCTATCTACAAATCGGGTAGGAGAAATGATATCACAAACTATCGTGCTGTGTGCCTACAATCTGAAATACCAAAACTTCTAGATTCACTTATCTCTAAAAAGCTGTCTTGGGACACACGGCATATAATTAATTCACAACAACATGGTTTCACATCTGGAAAATCTACTGCCTCCAATTTACATTGTTATGAACATTACATTATGACAGCTTTTAAAAATAAACTTCAGGTTGATTCTATATGCACGGATTTTAAAAAAGCTTTCGATAGAGTTAATCAGGAATTGTTACTGTCAAAATTATTCATGGTGGGTATAAGAGGGAGTGTATTTACTTGGCTACAGAGTTATCTGTCGAACAGATCGCAATGTGTTAGATATGCTGGCTCCATTTCATCAGTGATAAATGTGACATCAGGTGTTCCGCAGGGATCACATCTTGGACCAATTTTATTCAATTTGTTTATTAATAATAATTTTACAACTTTTTAAATTTTATATTTTATTGTAATTATGAATGTAATTTTTCAATATGAGTGTAATTAGGAATCTTAAGAATTATTTAATAATAATAAATAAATAAATAATGGAAACCAGGCAACTAGATATAAGTTGTTTTTAAATTTAACTTTCGTCACTATAGAAACGAAAGTTAACGTTATGATAATTTTTCTCACTAGTGGCGAAAATCACGTTTTCGCTGAAGGTATTCTATTAGAAAATGACGTCTTTTCGTAAAGGGTTGTAGAAAAATATTATTTCGTTCTTATCTGAGTCTCTACTTTCGGTATGAGCACCCAGACAAGCTCCGAATTATCATGAAATGTAAATGGGAAAGTGACAATGAATTTGAAGCTTCAGATAGGGAAGAATCATCATCCGATTTTTCATTTTTCACAGAAATGGTAATTGGCTGTATTGTATCTTATATTAAATGTAGATTTTCCGGAAATGTTTGATATTGAACATCCTGAAGCTAAAATCTTCTTTCTGGCTATACAATGTATCATAAAATGTAACTGAGAAAGTTACAATGAATTTAAAAATTCAGAGAAGGAAGAATCCTCATCGATTTTTCATTTTCCGCTACATGATAATTGACTTTATTGTATTTTTTATTAAAATATCAATTTTCCGGAAATGTTCGATATTGACGAGCATCCTGAAGCAACAAAATTTTTTTCTGACTACACAGTACATCATAAAATGTAACTGGAAAAGTGACAATGAATTTTAAACTTCAGAGAAGGAAGAATCTTTATCCGATTTTTCATTTTCCACATAAATGAAAATTTGCTATTGTATCTTCTATTAAAATATGAACTTTCCGCAAATGTTTGATATTGACGACATCCTGAAGCTACAAAACTTTTTTCTGACTACAATGCATCATAAACTGTACCTGGACAAGTGAAACATCGGAGAAGGAAGAATCATCATCCTATTTTTCATTTTTCACAGATATGATAATTGGCTTTATTGTATCCTCTATTAAATGTAGATTTTCCGGAAATGTTTGATATTGACGATAATCCTGAAGCTACAAAACTTTTTTCTTATTATACAATACATCATAAAATGTAACTGGAAAAGACAATGAATTTTAAACTTCAGAGAAGGAAGAAACCTTATCCGATTTTTCATTTTCCACATACATGATAATTGGCTTTATTGTATCTTTTATTAAAATATCAATTTTTCGGAAATGTTTGATATTGACGAATATCCTGAAGCTACAAAACTTTTTTCTAACTATACACTACATCATAAGATGTAACTGGAAAAGTGACAATGAATTTGAAACTTAGAGAAGGAAGAATCATCATTGAATTTAAGAAAAAATATATAAATATATCTATAAATGAGCAACAGCTGATTTAACAATAAATTTGCGCGTGATATCTTGCCACCAAGGAGAATACACATCTCTAAAGCGGATCTTATGAATAACTAAGTAATTTCCCTTCTCAATCTTTGTCATATTCAAAAAAATTTTATTTTCTGGTGTTTTTTTTTCTTCCTACGCCTGACACACATTTACTGCAAACTTTTTTACAATTTACAGTTTGCACTGTGTAGATACCTTTTTATTTACTTCAGTGAATCCTTAAACAAATATAATCTTGCACTTTTTCCGTTTACAACAACGGCTCTTGGGAATTGATTAAAATCGGTCCCTTTGACTGCGTCTAATGAAATCCAGAGCAAGAAACCCGCTGTTTGTTCTACTTCCCGAAAGCCGTATTGTTGAGAAATTTCATCAACCGAGGATTAAATTTCTTATTTGATTCGGCAAGTTTTTCAAAGAAATAATTATCCAAGGTGTAGTAGCGCTTACGGTAAATAAAATAAAATAAAATACGGAGAGTGGAATATGCGTCTCGCGTGTATCTAACAGAAGCTCCGGCTTTATGTCGGGTAAATATTGAGAAAATAATTTGATCGTGTACCGAAAGTATGGGAGAAGTTCAAAAGCGGTTTTCTATGTGAGATTTTACTGGTTCTTTTATTTATCTAAACCGCGGCGGCACTGTTTTGTAATGCTTACATATTTTATAATATGTAAACGGATCAAGTATCCTATTTATAATCTATTTGAAAAGGTATGATTGTCGGTAAAGGAGGTCTCTAACTTTCTAGGTTCATTTTTCATTTTGAGAGAATGAAACAATAAGTACATATTTTCAAAATTTGATTTGATTTTAAAAAAAAATTACAAAATTCTGCAAAATTTTGCATCCATAGACCTAATAGTTGGCCTTCTAGGAAGGAAGCGTTTTAAAGATGCTCTATACAACTCGCGAACATTCACATAAAAAACATGAAATCCTATGTAAAATGACCTGCCGGATTCGAATTTTTTGTTGGCCCTTTGATCCGGAATTGCGAATTGTGTCAAAACATGACATTTTTGAAAAAACTGAAAATTTTCCTTAAAATAATATTTATTGCAAACTAGTGCTTAACTTTGTTAATTGGTGTCCGATCGTTATGAATTTTGGATTTGATATTTTTCAGTACATTCCTGACCTAGTTTGATAACAATAAAAAATATAGGACGTCTCATAAAAGCTACATAATTTTTTTTTTCGCTAGATGACACAAAATATCGTCATTTTGCAGAGTAAAATGGTGAGTCGAGAAAACTTTTTTATCTTTAGAGATAGTTAACTAGTATAAGCGAGAAAAATGTTGTCAATAGAGCAAGGAAACTTTTTTACTTTAACTTTTTTTCATACGACGTTTAGTTTGGGTTGTGTACTTTTTTAAAACCGAAGGAAATTGAATCGGCGCGTCGCATCTCTTGTCTTTACCACTGTGGATGAGAATAAAGCGATCAGTGTGTCAAAGAGAGTAAACACCACAGCCTTTTTCATACGTGCAACAAAGATGACGCGCATTACAATATTATTAAGACACTATAAGAGGTATAGTGCGATTTATGAGATTGAGAAATGATAGGAATAATAATAATAATTTTTTTACAAGCATAAAACACAATATTATTATTATCTAATTAAAATATTTATTTTACAATGCATCTTAAATTTGCTTTACCACAGTTAAATAATTTGTATATTTGCAAAATGGAGTAATTTTTTAAAATATTATTTTGAGAAAAGGAAACAAATCTGAATTCTATAAGGCTGTCTTAATAGAAATTAAAGATGTACCTGTTGAGTTTTCCTGCATACCAATAGAAGAAAGCGACACTTTTAATACAGCTTATATAATGGCACTTTCATTCAGCGATATCAAAATTTTAATAGCAGAAAATTTCGAGAATTATTTTTAAAATACGTGTCTTTACTATTAAAGTTAAAGCCTCAGATCTATGGTACAATAGTACGCATTGGTGATCGTTACAGAAAGATATAGAAGATCGAAAAATTGTTATTTTGAAACATGCGAAATACGAGACGAACTTGATATACCTGATTGGAAGAAATTTATATCAAATCCTTATAATAAAAAGAACCTCTTCGCATATTTAGCACAAAAACCAATGAAAGAAAATTATGTTATACCTGATCAAATTGAAATTGTATTGGCAGGAATGTCAGAAGATAATCAAAAAACAATAAAATGGACAAAAATTGAGTCGAATGTGGTTGATGAGTTACAGTTTACTCTGGGCATGAGAAAGCAGATACTAGAATATTTGCAATTATTAATTTTTTTACAGACATGTTTAATGTATTTGTTATTTACTCATTGGACACAGATGTTTTTATTTTATCAACGTTTTTCTCGGTTAATGTCAAAACTTGGATGGAAAGAGAAAATAAATTTATTATTAAAGCATCTGGATGTTAAAGTATTAGCAGACAATTTGTTGTCAATATATTGTTTATCTGGATGTGATTCTGTTAGCTTTCCATATAGAAAAAGCAAAAAAGAGCCCTAAAAATGGTGTGGTCTCAAGAACCAGATGAGATGAATATTTTGGAACCAAAATAAATCATTGAAGTTTATACTATTATACTGGTAGGTAAATAAGGATTTAATAATGTCCTTTTTTTATGGATTTGCGGCCGACGGAGGATTCTTTTATTTTTTATGTGAGAAGGGCATTTTTACAATGCTCAATTTCCAAAACGGCATATATGTTAAAGCCAGATCTGCCAGAAATTCTAAAGTTTGGTTACGAACGCAAAGACAATAATTGTCTAGTTCCAAAATCAATGTCCAAAGAGGCAACATTTTAAAAAATTACTCGATTTTGCAAATGTAAATTATTTAACTGTGGTAACAAGTGCAAATGCCTGAAAGCAAATGTAAGATGCATTATAAATTGCCAGTGCGAAGGAAAATGCGTAGTAAAATAAATATTTTAATTAGATAATAATAATATTGTGTTTTATGCTTGTAAAAAAATTATTATTATTATTATTCCCTATCATTTCTCAATCTCATAAATCGCACTATACCTCCTATAGTGACATAATAATATTGTAATGCGCGTCATCTTTGTTGCGCGTATGAAAAAGTCTGTGGTGTTTACTCTCTTTGCAAGGGCGGATTTACGGGGGCCATGATTATAATTTATAAAACATAATACACACAAAACTCTTTTACATAATAAAGCAAGTGGTGCAGTCTAAAAGTGTTTTTTTTTTATTTTAACCATTTCTAAGTACTTTCCTAGTCTCTTTGTGATTATAATTTAGTATTAATAAAGTTTTTTTTAAACATGTTGTCTTTAGTCCAAGAAATGAAGTAAAATCATTGAGCAGAAACAGATCGACTTGAAATTTTTTGCAAATTGTAAGAAAAGGTGTTTAGCTCAGAAGTAGAAAACTTTTGATAGTGACGTGTTTTTCATCAAAAAGTGAGGGAAAAAAAGAA
The DNA here is from genome assembly GCA_949320105.2 of Crepidodera aurea. Lineage (NCBI taxonomy): Eukaryota > Metazoa > Arthropoda > Insecta > Coleoptera > Chrysomelidae > Crepidodera > Crepidodera aurea. The sequence continues at coordinate 16,105,023 of OX439475.1, read as the reverse complement.
AATAAACTTGCGCAATCGATAAATTATCCTTTGTTAATGAATTAATGTTAAATACAATTTTTCATGAAAATAAACCCTTCCCGAGTTATAGGGCGTAAAAAATTACGATTTTCACCATAAAAATGGTACATTTCTAGTTTTTTTTAAATATAACTCAAAAATCTGATATTATTACGTAAAAATTGATATGAACTAATTTTATGGCCTTGAGCTAACAGCTAATTTTTCTACGATTAATACGAAGGAAGATCTGGCAATTGAAAAATGGGTGTTTGAAGAAACTGGATCGTTCTAGCGGATGGGGTTCTCAAACTGTGGTACATGTACCACTGGTGGTACATTACAATGTTTTAGTGGTACAATTTAACATTTAACATTTTGTTTTCAGAAACACATATATTTTTCTTCAAGTTTTTGACTTTAACGGCTCTAGCTTTAATATTGAAATGACGACTTTTCCAAAAACTTCGAACAATTTCGCGACACATTGATTTTTAACGGCGAAATGCTTTTATGGTGGAACATATATTTTTGTTTCATATTTATGTGGTACAAAATTTGAAAAGTTTGAGCACCGCTGTTCTAGCGTAAATATCTGAAAAAATATGACTTCCACAAAAAAATGTATATAACATCTTAAGGATAGAACAACATTGGGAACATTTTAAGACCATCCAGAACCGTTTAACATAAGCAGAAAAAAGTTATGGACAAAATAAATTTTTTTCAATTTTTTACGCCATTTTTTTAAGGGCATCTAGACCGTAGTATTTGACAAAAAAATCTGTTTTGCAGAAACTCGTAACATATGTTTTTACAATTGTCTAGTAATTTTTAGCCCTATGGGATAATTATTTTTTAAGCTTTGGTATTTTTGTTTTTTATGACATTTTCAATTTTTGGTCAATACCTTGAAAAGTATTGATTTTTGAAAAAAAATTAAAGAGACAAGGCTTTGAGCAAATGTTCTTCCGAATAATTACCATTTTTTTATCTTTGCATTTATAACCGTCAATGTCATTTTTTCGGGTCAAATATTGAAAAAACGGTCATTCCAATGAAAAAGTTTGTCATAACATGATATTTCGGCGATATCCTAAGCTTTAAAATGGATTATTGTACCTACATTATTTAATATTATCAGCCAAAAAAAATTACGGGCAAAAAATACATTTTTTTTAGAAATGTACGGTTGTTGTGGTGAAAATTTTCTGCGCACTATAACTCGGGAGGAAACATTAATTCATTAAAAAAGGTAATCAATTACGAATTTTTTTTTCTTTTTTTCACACCGCACCTGCCCCCCCCCCCACTCAAAACGCAACTAACGAAAGTTTTCTACTTCTTTAGTAGCAATTTGCAAAAAAATTTAAGTCGATCTGATCAGTTACTAGTTTCTGCTCGATATTACAAAATTTACTAGCTTTCTTGGACTAATTGGTAAGTTTTACCCCTCCCATAAAAAAAAGCTAAATCCGCCCTTGTCTCTTTGACACATTGATCGCTTTATTCGCATCCACAGTGGTAAAGCCAAGAGATGCGACTCGCCGATTCAATTTCCTTCGGTTTTAAAAAAGTACACAACCCAAACTAAACGTCGTATGGAAAAAAAGTTAAAGTAAAAAACTTTCCTTGCTCTATTGGCAACATTTTTCTCGCTTATACTAGTTAACTATCTAAGATAAAAAAGTTTTCTCGGCTCCCCATTTTACTCTGCAAAATGACGATATTTTGTGTCATCTAGCGAAAAAAAATGACATAGCTTTTATTTGACGTTCTACATTTTTTATTGTTATGACACTATGTCAGGGAAGTACTGAAAAATATCATATCCAAAATTCATAACGATCGGACACCAATTAACAAAGTTAAGCACTAGTTTGCAATAAATATTATTTTAAGGAAAATTTTCAGTTTTTTCAAAAATGTCATGTTTTGACACATTTCGCAATTCCGGATCAAAAAATTCGAATCCGGCTGGTCATTTTACATAGGATTTCATGTTTTTTCAGGAGCACCTCAGATTCCTGACTATAATTATTTTGTGAAAGTTTCAAATTTATACTTTCATATGAAATTGGTTTGGTACTATTCGATAAATTGAATCGATTAAGGGATTAAAATGGGGTTGTCCCGCAGACATATAAGGGAAAAATACAAAGTAAGCAAACACAAATTGCTTCCCCTCTACTTTTTTACGGTTTTGAAACTTTCAACATCATTACAAACATTTTATAAATACCTATAAATGGAATACGTCCGCGATAAACATTAATTTATTTATTTGTTGAAGATTTATGTTGTCAGCTATAAGTGGCATCGGTATCGGTAACGCCAAAGTACTCTGGGATTAAGCAAAGAAATAATTCTAAGGTAGTAAAGGTGGGATGAGCTCGAGAAATGAAATCATGATTGTTGGATACGTTTCACGTACGATAAGGGCCTTACGAAGCGGTTTCACAATATTTCATGGAAACTCATATTTACATAAGCACCGCCTGCGAGTTATTTATCAGACCCATAAATCCTACTGAAAGTCTTTGTGACTCCCAACAACCGATTGTGCACTAGGTCCTGCATCTCTACGAGGTGTTCCATAAATTCGTTTTTAAAAATGGAAAAATATCAACAAATATAGTCATTACAAAATAATTCTACATTAAAAATTTGCTGCGTTTGTTAATTAGCTTCTCATTTGTTTTTGAAACAATATTTAATAGTATTTGATCGCCAAATTGACACCAATAATTCACAATTTAGTATTTTACTCAAGGGCGGTATAAGAAACGGTTGGCAATATCAAAATTACCGAAAAAAATGTTTGGGCCATTTTTGAGGTAAAAAGTAAATTTTTTAGGATATAAATGGACCTAGAATCTACAAAAAAATTCAAAAAAATTAAAATATGGTTTACGCAGAATGAATTTTGTCTAAGAAACGATTGGCAATGCCAAAATTATCGAAAAAAAATGTTTGGGTCATTTTTGGGGGGAAAAGTGAGTTTTTTAGGATATAAATGGACCTAGAATCTACAAAAAAAATCAAAAAAATTAAAATTTGGTTTATGCAGATTCATTTTTGTATAAAAAACGATTGGCAGTGTCATAATTACCGAAAAAAATGTTTGAGCCATTTTTGGGGGAAAAAGTGAGTTTTTTTAATATATAAATGGACCTAGAATCTACAAAAAAATTAAAATTTGGTTTATGCAGATTCAATTTTATATAAAAAACGATTGGCAGTGTCAAAATTACCGAAAAAAAAAGTTTGACCCATTTTTGGGGGGGAAAGTTAGTTTTTTTAAGATATAAATGGACCTAGAATCTACAAAAAAATTAAAATTTGGTTTATGCAGATTCAATTTTATATAAAAAACGATTGGCAGTGTCAAAATTACCGAAAAAAAAAGTTTGACCCATTTTTGGGGGGGAAAGTTAGTTTTTTTAAGATATAAATGGACCTAGAATCTACAAAAAAAATTCAAAAAAATTAAAATGTGGTTTACGCAGAATAAATTTTGTCCAAGAAACGATTGGCAATGCCAAAATTACCGAAAAAAATTTTTGGGCCATTTTTGGGGGAAAAGTGAGTTTTTTAGGATACAAATGGACCTAGAATCTACAAAAAAAATAAAATTTGGTTTACCCAGATTTAACTTTTGTATAAAAAATGATTGGCGGTGTCAAAATTACCGAAATAAAATGTTTGAGGCATTTTTGGGGGAAAAAGTTAGTTTTTTTAAGATATAAATGGGCCTAGAATCTACAAAAAAAATCAAAAAAATTAAAATGTGGTTTACGCTGAATGAATTTTGTCTAATAAACGATTGGCAATGCCAAAATTACCGAAAAAAAAAATGATAAAAAACAACCTGACAACATACAAATACTTTTTATAACATCATGCCATATTGATTGTATCATAAATGCTCTTTCTTCGTACCTGGTGGTACCTGATAATTTAATTTTTTTTATTCTTATAAATATATTAAATGCTTTAGGTGTAGACAATTTGAGATATAACAATTAATCAAGCAAAATAATTCGCAGGTAACAATTAATCAAATAAAACAAATCCAAAAATAGTCAATTTCAATTTGTTTGTTCTAAATTTTCCATTTTTAATACCGTAAGTTTTGATTGAAAATTTGATTGAATTTAGGAAACAAATTTGTCAAAAAAATACTTTCTGAACTACATGCTTCGCAAAGTTTTTGATTTGTTCAATATTGTTTGATAGTTTTCTATGGATTTATGACAGGAAATTGTATAAAAATCTCTAAAACATTTAAAGTAAATGATCATAAAAATAAAAAACATTAATAATTTGTATTTAAAATAAAAAGAATTATAAAAAAACAACAAAAACAAAAATATAATTTTCCAAAATATGTACCTGTGATTGTAAAGATGCTGACGCTAAAAAAATTTATACATTCCTGCAAAAACAAAATATTTTTAATGAAGATACGTGAGACATTTTAAAAATTTAGTTACCGACTTCTAACATCAAATTAGTGTTAGTTTAACTAACATATTATTTAAGAAATATTTATAATTCCTGCAATATTAACAATTAGTTGAGGTAGCACCAAAATTACTGAATTTAGTATTAAGCATATCAAAATTTTTATAAGGTGGTGAAAATTCCATATGTGAATTCAGCGCATTTTTAACGTATGACTATGCTGGTTTATTTTTATCGGTAATAATAGATAAACTCTCTAAATTATTTCGATAATAACAAAATCGAAGTAGATAATAGTCGCAATTATCGAAAAAAAATGTTTGGGCCATTTTTGGGGGGAAAAGTGAGTTTTTTAGGATATAAATGGACCTAGAATCTACAAAAAAAATTCAACAAACTTAAAATTTCGTTTATGCAGATTCAGTTTTGTATAAAAAACGATTGTCAGTGTCAAAATTACCGAAAAAAAATGTTTTGAGCCATTTTTGGGGGAAAAAGTGAGTTTTTTTAAGATATAAATGGACCTAGAATCTACAAAAAAATTAAAATGTGATTTACGCAGAATGAATTTTATCTCAGAAACGATTGGGAATGCCAAAATTACCGAAAAAAAATGTTAATTGCACCTACTGCCCCCATCTTGGAGCCGCCGTTGATTTGACTATAACTTGTTTGACTTCCCCATGAAGGCTTCAAATATTTTTCAATATATTTGTAGAGACGACTTATCACTGAGAAATGACAAAGTGAAGGTTGAATAACCCGAAGACCCTCCGCAAAACAACAAATTCTTCTCTTCTTGTTCCTGCTTGACCTTTGGTTCCCATTTTGAGAGAGCCGAAAGCTGCCGGGCTTAATCCGACCCTATCGCGGTGCATGAACCCGTGTAGCACTGTATATACAAATAAATAAGGAGATAACATGAAAACTCGTTAAGTTCGCTGTTATTATTCTTTGTTGACATACAAATTATATGTTACAGGACCCAGACACTCCCATCGTAGCCCGAGGACGCATCTTCTCGCTGAGGTAACCAGCACGAACGGCGAAACTAGCGAGACCACACAATAATTTTTACCATCTTTAACAGGCCCAAGAACTGGAGAGCTGAAGACTGCCCGCGATGCCATTGACGTCCTGGGTGGATGGATGGATCGTGTGCATGTTGAAAGAGAATCAATTTTGTTGTCGTTATGGTAATTGCGTCAGACGGATTACTGAAAGTCGTGTCGTTTTAAAAAATTGCATTAAATTTTTTGTCGGAAAATTACTACCATTAAGAGGCCGGAAATATTTCTCGTTAAGATTTTTACTAATGAGAGATGAAAACAACAACTATAAAATTAAGTAAACATATAAACTGCTGCAGTGCCTACCGTATCTTATGGCTTACCCCTCAGCTGCTAGCTAGTTTTCTCTCAAACATGTCTCTCCATGTATTGGTCGATGGAGTTTCATCTGACTCTCTACTCATAAATGCTGGTGTTCCGCAGGAATCAATTCTAGCACCAACACTATTTCTACTTCACATCAACGATTTGTTGGAAGCAACTACCTGTCCAGTACACAGCTTCGCGGATGATAGTACCCTCCATACCGCCTTCTCATCCATGGCTCCTATACCAGCCCCTAAAACCTGACATTAACGACGAAGAAATGTTAACAACATAAATATGGGCTTCTCTAGAGAAGCCGATCTCACTGTGCCCAACATAATTCTGTCAGGAGTAACCAGAACATTAAAGTCATCGTTCTTGGGAAAATCACTCCTAGTAAAACAGACAAAGTGTAGTTTATAAAATGTCTCATTTTCTTCACCTCTTTTATTTATTATCTATATATTTATATTAATATCCAGATTATTTGGTTCTTTTTCATCTGGGCCCGTCTCCGATATCGCTGAAGCCTATTGGCTTATTGCGTTTATAAGGTTCTTTTACTGGGTGTCTGTTAAAACTTTTTGGGTCTAATGTTGGTTGCCCAAAAAGTGTTTGTCTCTTGCAATCCAATACCTCACAATCGCATAGTACATGTTTCACTGTCTCTGGTTCCTTATTGCATAGCCTGCACCCCGCACCTAAGGTCTCCATTGTACAGTCCAATTTTGTTTAAGAACTCTTTTACTGGTGCATGATCAGTCATTAGTCCTGTTATCACTCTCAGCTTACTTCTGCTCACACATTTTGCCACCCTCTCATGGGCAGCTTTTGGAAGACTTAAAGACGTTTTCAAGAGTGACATTTCCCGTCAATCTAAGAAGAAGGGTTTTCGACCAGTGCGTGCTGCCAGTGATGACATAAGAAACTTAGAGTTACACAGAGGAAGATGGAGAGATCCATGCTTAGTGTGATCTTGAAGGACCATAAGAAACGAGGATTTGCGCGGAAGAACAGCCGTCAGCGATGTCGTTGAAACTATCGCGAAGCTAAAGTGGAACTGGGCTGGCCACGTTGCAGGGATGCGGAATGACCGATGGGAAAAGAGGTTTCTTGAGTGGAGACCCAGAACGGACAAGCGAAGTAGAGGAAGACCGCCTACGCGCTGGTCGGACGATATTAAGAGGACCCGCAGCAACTGGATACAAACAGCACAGGATCGATTGGAATGGAGAATGATTAGGGAGGCCTATGTTCAACAGTGGACACAGAGGGCTGATAGATGATGATGATCAATTCTCATGTCCCTCCAGTGTGTCAGAAGAGGCTTGGAAAACGTATAGCTATACCTTTTACCGTTTACCCTTGGTACCACACTGGCTAGTTAACATTGATACGCCTGAAATTGTAAATACGCGAAGAAGGTCTATTATTTGAATACTCGTTTTTTTACTTTAATTGAAATTGCCATGCCATCCTTCGTGTCTCGATGTAAATCTTAACGAATTTTTAAATTCGAACGGGGATATGGTGGCTCATTAAATAAATCATTAAACGTTTCACTGCATCCGTACGTTATAATTACAACCTTATTAGATGAAATTGAAATTGTTGAGAAAACGTATTAATATTCATTGAAATTCATGAAATAAATGTAATGAATGAAGCACATAATAATTATATAGCGTGTAGAGGTTTTAATTAATTTAATGTTTGTAATTTTTGCACCACTTCCTTTGCTGTTATTTACATTTTCATATAGCGGATAAATATTTACATCCATCTTAGATAAGTATATAAAAGTTTGATTTTATTTCCGGTTAAATAAATGCATTTAATTAATTTAATTGGATAGAGAAAACATTCAATTTGCATTATACAGGGTGTTTCATAGTTAAACGTTAACTGTAAATAGAGGGTACTTAGGTGATTCTAAATCACCTTGGTTACTGGGTCTAACGCCTTTAATAACCGAGATACGGGGTGTTTCATCTATTTAGGTCAATATTTTGGTAAGCCGTAACTTTAGAACCACCCTGTAGATTTATCTCATACTTGGTATAGGTATATTGTGTTAATAGCCCAATCTTATGGTGTAAGAACTACAATTAAAATCCAGTTCCGGATTAATTTGTAAAATTTGAAAATCCCCAAAACAACACCCTGTATATCAGATTTTTTAAAATTGGGATGGATATTTGAAAAGAACGAAAAAAAATTAGTTAAAGTGAATTTTTTTTTAAGTGCACGTCCCATTCTACTACTGGAGTTTTAACGTCAAATTATATCAAATGCATTTTTTTCACAAACAGTAACTTTCGAAATACCTAGTAGATTTCTTTCATATTTGGTACAGGTATCATTTTTTAGTAGCCCAATCGTATAATGTAAGGACTACACTACAGTTAAAATCCAGATACGGATTAAGAAAAATTTGTAAAATTTGAAAATCCCCAACGCAACACGCTGTATATCAGATTTTTTTAAATTGGATCAGATATTCGAAACGAATGGAAAAAACTGAGATATTCTGACATATTTTTATAAATGCGCATCTCGTTCTACATATTACTAAACTTATAAAGTAAATTCAAATAATGCAATACTTATTGTCATTTTCATAAGTCATAACTTTGGAAACACCCTGTAGACTTCTTTCATATTTGGTACAGGAAGATTGTTTAAATAGCCCAATCGTACAATACAAGAACTAAAGTTAAAGTCCATATCCGGATTAAGAAAAATTTGTAAAAGTTGGTAGTCTCTAAAATAGCATCCTGTATATCTGATTTTCCCGAAATTTTAAAATGTGTACCAAAAAATACTTGTAAAATATATTTAAAAGTTTCTGTCGGATATATGTAGTCAAAATATATACGTAATAAATAAAATCAAAATATATTTCCTAATTCATGTTTCCACAGGCTTTTTTGTTCAAAGTATGTATTATTAACATGCAGAAAGCCTGAAATATCGATAAAAAAAGTAACCGTCAAAGTTTCTGAATATTGGATATAATGTAGATCTTGACATCCTCGTTCAAAATTGTAATAGGTAAAATTGGATCATATGGCTTGTTTTCGAGAAATTAAACGATTAAACTGTAAAAATATCATTTTTTACCAATAGCAACTTTTAGTAATAAAAAATAAACAAAATATTGTAAAGTAAATATTTTTACACACTGTATTAGATTATACTGCACCCTCATACTCACAGGGTGATCTCACTTGAGCTTGTAAGATGACAAAATCAACAAATCTAAAACAGCTGCCAAACAAGTAAAAGTTTTATTGTTCCAGTAGATAAAAAAATCGGTAGGTATATTTGAGTTTTTTTATCGAACACATAATTCATATTTTAAGCTCATTTCTACAACACCAATGCGTTAGAGCCCTAGCATTTTTGTTTACTGGTTATCCCTTTTTAGGAATATTTCACTATATGCAATTGTGGAAAATCGATTATTCCATCGAGTTTTGAAATACCCCCTATTGCACCACCCTATACATTTATTTAATAGCTTTCTTAATTTTTACGAGAGATTCTTCACGTGAAAATTATATTTTTCCTATGTAGTTTATTAAATCCAATAAATTATTGAATAATCTGAAAAAAATACAGTATAAATAATTAAGGTAGGTATTATTTCATTTTTTTTAATTATCAAAGTATCAAAAAAAATATACTGAACAACCCTATATATATATATATATAGTTTAAGTATATATATATATATATATATATATATATATATATATATATATATATACTTAAACTATATATATATATATATAGGGTGATTGATTATTGTGACAAAGCTCAGTAGATCTGTTAATAGAAGATACGGAAAAATGTTATTTACAAAAATTGTAGGCAGCTTTAAGTTTTACATTTTAAAATTACTTACAATGTTACAGGGTGTTTCATAACGCCCTGCCAGATCAAAGTTTTTAATGGAACGCCCTATGTATTTTAACATTTTTAAAATCTCCTCAATGAGCTGATTTCAACGATATATCACACTTATTATCTAAGATAAATAGTAAATGATGTATAGCTTCTCAAACATCACATTTCTGTAAATTCTGGTGGCTGCTGTAGCTGTAAGATTAACTTATTAAAAAATAACTAAAAGGTAACAATTAATTATTAATTGTTTGGCAGCTGTTTTAGATTTGTTGATTTTGTCATCTTACAAACTCAAGTCGTTTAAAAATTATTACTAAAAGTTGCTATTGGTAAAAATTGATATTTTTACAGTTTAATCTTTTAGTTTCTTGAAAACAAGCCATAGGATCCAATTTTACCTATTACAATTTTGAACGAGGACGTCAAGATCTACATTATATCCAATATTCAGAAACTTTGACGGTGACTTTTTTATCGATATTTCAGGTTATTTCTGCATGTTAAAAATATATTTTGATTTTATTTATTACGTATGTATTTTGACTACATATATCAGCCAGAAACTTTTAAAAATATTTTACAGGGACTTTTTGGTATACATTTTAAAATTTCGGGATCTTGAACTTCAACGCCATGTATATCGAAATCTAGCCATGGACACTATTGATCAGGACATCACATATGAAAAATTCAGACAATTTGGCGGTGCTCCCGTTTCCATAAGAATGGTGTGGGGTCCTTTACTTCCCCAAAAATCAAAAAAACAAATGCGATAATGCGATACATTTTATGGATTGGTGTAGAGACCAACACATCAGTTCGTTTTCGGAGACTATTTTATTCTGCCAAGAATTGAATTAAATAACTGTTTAAATGTAACGATTACTTTCAACTATAGTACCTAATTAAATGTTAATGGTCGTGAAATAAAAATATAAACTGTTTTTATGCTTTTTTGCAACTAACAAATACATAATCGTAGAAAAAGTATAGTGCGCATTTTCCACTCGTAAAGTATTTGTAGTACTCGCTTCGGTCGTACTACAAACTCTTCAATATTTTACTGGGAGGCCAAATAAGAATGCGAGGTACTGTATCTGGGAAACTATCCATCGTAGAGGCTCGCGGAAAAAAAAGTTATTACTAAAACGGCCAAGAGAAAAACCTGGAAAATATTTTCAAGTTTCTGAAATGGCCGCTAGGGGGCGTAACTGCAATCTTGAATCTAAGAAAGGGATGTTTCTGTGAATTCCGCTATATTAACGTAACAAAAAAATACCTGATCTTTAAAGTAGAGGATAATCTGAACCTTTGTTGTTTGACAATTTTTACTGTATCTCAAAAAATAAAGTGGTGGGAGGTATTCAAAGGTTTCAGTCAAAAATTCCCTGTATATTCGAAACGGCTGAGCCGATTTTAACAAGCTTGGGCTAGTTGAAAAGAGCTATTCTTGGGCTACAAATGTTATAATATTTGAAGTTTTGTTAGTTTCACATGTCGCAGTCAGAGGGCTTTTTTTTCGACATTTCGAGAGAAATGTTTAATTTTCTCAAAAAAATTAAATACATTGATATGATTTCTTTTTCATGAAAAAGTAGCAAAATGATGCCTAAACAAGCTCGCGAAAACCGCATCTCGATATCTTGTTCCTAACCTAAATTTTAGACCAAAGAAAATTTTATACGGAAATCCCTTAAATTTTTATTTTTTAAACTAATTAATTCCTTTTATTATGTAAGTTGTGGCCCTAAAAAGGATCGATTTAAAAAAGAAAGGTTTTTAATGCCTCCCATAAACGCTCTAAATGGTGACCATCACACTCTATGCATTGCTGAAGCCTCTCATGGGTAGACAAAACTGCAGCTTCAATTTCGGCACTCTGTATGGTACGTAATGCATTACGAATCCAGTTTTTCATATCTCTCTGGGCGTAGGTTGAGTCTGAAAATCAAATCAAGACAAGTTAAGTCTGGTGATCGCGCAGGCCATGGAAACAGACTTCCTCTTCCAATCCATCGCTGTTGTAATACTGCATTAATATGCTCTCGCACAATAATAGCATAATGTGCTGGGCAACCATCCAAATGCAAAAACAAGTTTTGACGTGTTTCCAGTGACACATCTTTCAACAACAACGGTAATTTATTGGCCAAAAAGTCAAGAAAGATATTGCCGCTTAGGGACTGCTCGAAAAAATATGGCCCAATAATTCGGCCTCCCAGTATGCCACACCACACATTTAAACTCCAACGTCCTTGGTGCTGAACTTCACGCAACCAATGCGGATTTTCTGCAGACCAATAATGCATATTGTGCAGATTTTAAAGGTGGCTTCATCGGTCCAAATAATTTGAAATAAAAATTCTCCATTATTGTGCGAGAGCATATTAATGCAGTATTACAACAGCGGTGGATTGGAAGAGGAAGTCTGTTTCCATGGCCTGCGCGATCACCAGACTTAACTTGTCTTGATTTTCAGACAACCTACGACGAGAGAGATATGAAAAACCGAATCCGTAATGCATTACGTAACATACCGAGAGCCGAAATTGAAGCTGCAGTTTTGTCTACCCATGAGAGGCTTCAGCAATGCATAGAGCGTGATGGTCACCATTTAGAGCATTTACGGGGGCATTAAAAACCTTTCTTTTTTAAACCGGTCATTTCTAGGGCCACAACTTACATAATAAAAGGAATTAATTATTATACAAAATAAAAATTTAAGGGATTTCCGTATAAAATTTTCTTTGGCCTAAATTTTAGGTTAGGAACAAGATATCGAGATGCGGTTTTCGCGAGCTTGTTTAGGTATCATTTATCTACTTTTTCATGAAAAAGAAATCATACCAATGTATTTAATTTTTTTGAGAAAATTAACCATTTCTGTCGAAATGTCGAAAAATGCCTTCTAACGGCGACATGTGAACCTAACAAAACTTCAAATATTATAACATTTGTAGCCCAAGAATAGCTCTTTTCAACTAGCCCAAGTTTGTTAAAATCGGCTTAGCCGTTTCGAATATACAGGGTGTTTTTTACTGAAACATTTGAATACCCCCCCACCACTCTATTTTTAGAGATACAGTAAAATTTGTTAAACAAAAAAGGTTCAGATTATCCTCTACTTTAAAGATCGGGTATTTGTTTGTTAGGTTAATATAGCGGAATTCACAGAAACATCACTTTCTTAGATTCAAGATTGCAGTTACGCCCCCTAGCGGCCATTTCAGAAACTTGAAAATATTTTCCAGGTTTTTCTCTTGGCCGTTTTAGTAATAAATTTTTTTTCCGCTGGATAGTTTCCCAGATATAGTACCTCGCATTCTTATTTGGCCACCCTGTACAACCTTAACCATTGTTTAAACTTTAACCGATGCTTTTTCTCTATTTTAAAAAGGTCACCTCATAACTCCTCAAAAAAACTTCTATTTTTATTTGGGTTATTAGCAGACTTTTAAAAATCTTGTTTTTTATTATAATTTAATATTAAATGAATTTTTCTAAATAAAAAATACGTAAAATACAAAACAATTTTAAAAAAATGCAAGAAACTAAACTATACCCCAGCTATACCTCTCCTTGCGGCATGATAGTACCTGAAAACAAGGAGACAGGCGGTCTTTTTATCTGTATTAAAAGTAATCCCGGAGTAGTCATCATATTTCTCATTTTTTTTAATCAAACAAATATAATATATAATCCACGGCTATGAAATTTCCCAACAATGAAGCATACGTGAGGCAAAATAAACAGCGGATCTCTTTGCCTTTGCCTTCTCGCATCTTATTCAATTAAACAAAATCAAAAAGACCGATCCTTACAAACAAGACCCTTAAAGCCGCTACCATACCGCCCTGATTAGTATTGTGCCTACTGTGCAGGCCCGGCCCAACGTTATGCAATATCTAGTAATTCTGTTTTGAAATTTTATGCTGATCTTTGAGAAAAATGTATTGCAAAGTTTTTGTAATAACAAAGAAAAACACAACAATCTATGATAGTGACTGATTAGACCAGGGCCAAAGCGAGTTTAAATACCCGAATTCATGGGAAATTCTTAGCAGTAAAATCGGAAAAATTTAGGGTAAATTATAAGAAAATTAAGAAAAATCAAGACGACTCAGTAAAAGTCCCGAAAGGAAGATGGGGATGAGTATAGTCTATCCACGTAGTAAGTCAGAAAGAAAGGAACACGCCGTCAAAGGTACCGCTGAGACCGAAAAATCAAGACGACTCAGTAAAAGTCCCGAAAGGAAGATGGGGATGAGTATAGTCTATCCACGTAGTAAGTCAGAAAGAAAGGAACACGCCGTCAAAGGTACCGCTGAGACCGAAGCTCTCCTCGGCTTTCCTTTGAAGAAAGGAGCCATGTGATTTATGACTGTATCTCTCCTTAAGTTCGCCTGCGCTGCGGCGTCACACTCAAAGGTTAAAGAGTAAAGAAAGTGCCGATAAAAAAATTTTTCTTTTTGTAAACAGGTTAATGAACGTATTGGACAGACATGTACCTTTAGTAACTTCACGAGTAACCAAACCTAGGGCACCGTGGTTAACAGGAGCTATTAGGGAAATGATGGCGATACGAGATAGCCTTTAATAGATATAGGAAAACCATATCAGAAGTTCATTTTCAGTTTTACAAAGACATGAGAAACTATACTAATTCTGCGATTAAACGTTAAAAGAAAGCTTTTTTTACTTATGAGTTAAATAAAAATAATTCGAATGGAATACTTTGAAGACCTATAATATTATATAAAAAAAAAATCGAATTTAATTCCTAATAATTTGAGAAATTCTGAGGATATAAATGATTTTTTCATTAATTCTTTGTCTGTTAGAGAACGTCCTGAACATTTGTTATATTATTATAGAATTGAAAATTTAGTAGAGTCTCAGTTTGAATTTCATGAAGTTAATGATTATTATTAATTATTGTTTAAATAACAACGTTTTTCCTAATGTATGGACACAAAAAATTACCAACACAGAAGTAATGCGACGGATGAATAAAGAACCAGAACTGTCAGATACCGTAAAATGTCGGTATTTTGGCCACATAATGAGGGCCACATAATGAGGGACCCAAATAGATACGGGCTGCTACAGGAAATCCTACATGGCAAAATTAACAGCAGGAGAGCACCTGGCCGAAGGAGAATATCTTGGTTTACAAATCATCAGCAGAAATTTTCCGAATCGCCATCAACAAAGTAAAAATAGCCATGCAAAAAGCCAACAGCCAGAACGGATAGGCACTTGAAGAAGAAGATGGAAAAGAGCCATTGTAAAGAAACCAAATCCACTTGGATCAAAGATCTACGCCCAGTTAGTATATTGCCAACCTTGTCTGAGAGCTGTTGAAGTACAGCTAAAACAATATATAGAGTCAAATTCATTGTTGCCAATCACCCAATCAAGATTTCGTTAAAGTCATAGCTGTACAACGGCCCTGCTTCATATAGTTGAAGATATTGTAAGGGTTACGGATCAAGGAAAATCTAGTAGATTAGTATTGCTGGACTTTAGTAGAGCCTTTGATACTCTTAATTACAGTTTAATGTCTGCAATCTTGCACCACGGAGGTCGTTCTGCGAGTGCTGTAAATTTCTTAGATTCTAGCGGTCAAATTTTGGATCTGGGCCCACTTTCCTACACTTTATTCTTTGTTACCTGACTCTGGGCCCAGATTCGAATAGCCCTAAGTAAACATATACTAAAAGAGACATAGATCTCGTACCTTTCATAATTTCATCGACTGATCCCGCGCAAAATCTTCTATTAATCTTTCCGCTAACATGTAACGAAGGGTCCTGATTGGTCAAACGCAACTTTTTTAGTGTTTTACTCTTTTCACAGTAAAAACGTTCTTAGCAGCATTTTTGACACTGTTCTTTACGTGGTTTTATTCTGTAATAACAACAAGTGCTCTATTTTTATTTGTGATTATAAGAAATATTTCAAACCGGTACTGTCACTGCTATATTTTACAATAGGTTTAAATATCCAGTACAATACTATCTGATTTTTTCGCAAAACTTATAGTGGGGTATTGTGTGGTTGTCTAAGACAATGCAGCGAATACCTGCCGGTTTGCAGGCGAAGATTTCAATCTTTGATAAATGTGGGGCTTAAGGTAGGTAGACACATACGCAGCCCATGCATAGGTGAAGGATATAAAGTATGTCGTCATGGAGTAAAAAAAAATTAAATTAAATAGAGATGGTTATTTATAGTTTCCGATTATAGGTTTTGTTTAACGAGCCAAGATTAATAAATCAATTCCAATTAATCGAAATACATATCCTATTAGCGCTAATCAAATTTGATAGTGTTCAGATTGTTTGTCGAGTATAATATACGTAAACAATAATATTATGCTGTTTTCGTACTTCCGGGACTAAAGTGACAACTTCACTCCATTATGACAGGGACTGTGTCACTTTTTGTCCCTACGGGATTAAATATTGACGAAAATCCCGGAGGCATTAAATTACAAACAAATATGTTGTTACATTTCGTCGTAGTCTTTCCTGGGTTAATGCAGCAGATACTTTTTTTATACATATTTAAATTAACAATCAAAATACAGACTATTCTATAAGTCAATTGGTTGGCATAAGATCCACTGCGTGAATCTAGGAGCATGATGAGATCCGCTCCAGCAACGAAATCTCTTATTCCTTTTTAAATGTCAACTGGCCATAGTCTTATTATTCGTTTTGTTATGTCCTGATCCAGTAGGGGTTGCATTAGAGGGTTTTGGGTGGTCCTCTAACTTTTCACGATGGGCGACGCTTTTTTCGTGTATGACTTTTATAGTTGGTACCTTTAAATCGTTGTGAATCAATTGCTCGCAGTATTTTGGATTGATACCTTTGGATTGATTTGCTTGAGGCTTGAGCAGCCCCAGAGCTCAAGTCCATAGGTCCATATGGGTTTTATTACTGATCTATAGATCAGTATTTTATTTTCAATTGTCAGAGATGACTTCTTTCCGATTAGCCGGTATAGATCTTTGTGTTTTAGTTCTAGCTGTTTTCTTTTTTTGATTATATGCTGCTTCCAGTTTAATTTATGCTCCAAGTGAAGTCCCAAGTATTTTACGGATGTAGTATGTGGTATTTGTGTGTTATTTAAGCAAATAGAAGGGCACGGGTCTTTTATTAGGGTAAATATGACATGGTTAGATTTGGTTTCGTTTATTTTTATGTTCCACCTTTTGAGCCACAGTTCAAGATAGTAAGAGTGAGTGTGCTGCTCGTAAAATTTCATTATGGATGGCAATGACTGTGCCATCAGCGAATGTTCCCATTAGGATGTTTGGCGAGGTTGGAAGATGTGAGGTATGGTAAAGGATCCAAAACACTGCCCTGGGGTACACCAGAGTTAATTGGTAGCAAGTCTGATGTTTCACCTTTTAGCAGATGTTTGACACAGATAGTGTCCTTTTCCTATTGATCTGTTGTTTATTTCACCATTTCACCTGGTCATATAGTTTTTTCGATTTTGGTGGTAACAATTCTACACCTACACTAGCAATTAGTAATGACAGCGTTTCCAAATTATTGTTGTTATAACGCATTGTTACTATGGTAACGCGATTGACAGTTGATTAAATGAGTTGAAGAGAGAAAGAAATTAAGAAAATCATGAGGGATAAACATAAAAAATGTGCGATTTAGTTTATATTTTCCTCCAGTTATGCAATACTAACTGAATTTTAAATATCGATCCGAGTTTATTTGTGGTACCCGGAATGTTGACTATAAATCCAGTAAATTTATATTTATTTTGGCATTACTAGATCGATATCAAATGTTCCATACTTTGATGTCTCGATTAATCGCTACCAAATTGACAAAGTGTGTACAGAATTATAACAGCCTGTTACTAGACCAGAAATTAATTGCAATTTGCCTCGTTCCAAATATAATTTAAATATTTAGAATAAAGATATAAACTGAGGTGTTCAGAAAACTACAACATGCCAGTCTTAAGCATCTGTTATATCCGGCTGTACAGCCAACACGGACGTAGAAGGTTTGTTTTCTTGAAGGTTTGACGACTTATCAAATAAATAAAGATTTTTATTTTAAATAAGGGTTCTAGTTAACGGAATGCTTCCCTGATGTTTATTTATCAGGGTAGAAACCTTTCTGTCATAGGAGAGTTCGATGATGTTGAGATTTTTTTTTATATAACGTTAGGAACATTATTAAGAAGATCGATAAATACTAACACCAGTTTAGACCAAAATCTTACGTAGAGTATCAAACGCCTACCTCATACTCTCAACTAAGGCAGTGCAGGTAGTGGCTGAGATAATACCTGTAGAAGTCATGGTAACAGAAGAACGAGACTGCACTTCAGAGTGTCAGACCATATACGATATAACTATTCCAATAGAACAAATGAGCAGATACTCTTAGACTTCAACTGAATCTATAACTTGTGTCCATATTATTCCTACTCCTTCTCTGGTTCCTCTTTCTCTTGGATCTCCTCCCAAGTAGTAAAGCATGTGATTGTTTTTTAGCTTCTTCTTTCTGCTTTACTTTGTTTGTTCTATATATTTGGCTGTCAATGATGTAGAGACAAAACACGAAGAGAATATCACACCTCGTCATAGCTGTATGACGTCACCGTTCTTGGTCTCCGCCTACTCGAGCCCAGTGGCGTGTTGTGTGGTAGGATATTACCATTGTACTGGGTCCTTGTGCATTTTTTACTTTTAATGATAGTATAAAATAATAATTATATTTACTAATTCATAGACGAATACGTTGAACTGATTTAACATTTGTTAAAAAAATAACACTAAAGTTTTTAATGACTCTAACTGTAGTATTTTACTTTTAATTTATAATAATAATTAAGTAAATACTAATTTTAACGAAAATTGTAGCGTATGTGTATTGTTGAAACCCTTCGTGGAATCGACTCATATTATCCTACTATGGCGTTGTTAAGGCCTGTGACGAGGTGTGATAATTTCATAGCGTTCGGGTTCTAATATTCCATGTCTCGTATTTAATCTTCGATTTCTTATTTCTACTTATTTCCTGAAAGGTTTCTTTGCTTATTGACTTGGATATAGACCATTCCAGGATGACGTAGGTGACAGGTCGGCCATATTTGCTGGGAGGCACACAACTTTATGACATAACGTTAGTTTCATATGTAAACATCAGAAAGATTTTTTTTAAAGTTATTTATTCGGAAGAAATAAATAAAAAATGAGTAGTGTTATTAAATGCTCAATGCATTCTGAAAGAGATACTGTATCATGTTTCCGGTTTCCTGCTGTTTTGACAAACTGAGGGGATCATTTAAATGCGTTGTCTAATGAACGAAGAAATGGATTAAAGCTTTCAAACGAAGTACATTTTCTGAAAGCCAAGTGAATATTAGACGTATTTGTTCTAGGCATTTTATAACAGGTATTTTTGGCGATCTTTTATATATATTTTTATTATTACTTGTGTAAATTTTAGATAAACCTACTCTGTTAAGTCAACACAACAATCCAATGTAAATAGATGCAATCAGAATTGTTTGTATGCCTCCCAGCAAATATGGCCGACCTGTCAAAGTCACGTGTTCTGGAATGGTTTATTCCTTTTCCAAAATTTAGGATATTACTTCCTTCTCTTCCAGTCATCCTCTATTCGTTTGCTGTGTCGGTGTTGTTCCTTAATGTTTTGTTAAATTCTGAATTTGAGGATTGTTTCTGTACTAAATATGCTTCTTTCCGTCAGACCTATGAATGCTCTAAAGAATATTTCAGGTTAACGTTCTAATAATATTCCAGAAATGTTCTGGAACATTCTTAGAACGTTCACTATGTCATTATTTGTTTTAGATAATGAAAAACTTTATAACTAAAAGTGTGGATATTAAAAAGTTCGTTGATACTTATTAATGGATAAATTGGTCAACAGAGTATATAAAAATATAAACTAATCAATCGCTTAATTAAGTATATTTAATAAAACTATTATGATAATCATGGATGTTTATTTACCTATCATCACAAAGCTAGCCGTTAAGTTCCAAAAATTCAAACTCAACAGGTAGCTTAATTACTTTATACAATCCACCATTTCTCAATCAAATTTAATTGTATTCTGTCAAGCGAAGCAATTTTCTCAGACAATTAATCATATTGACAAACATCCCTTTCCTCCCCCCGCTAACACGCTCCCCATCCACTAACTAACCTGCCTAAAATAGCTTGTTTGGTTTTTTGAACAATCTTATGGAGCCTGTAAAGCTTAATTTGAATAATCGTTTCTACTCGGTTACCTCCGGTAAGCTCTCGGTATAACAACATTCCAAACCACGATCGTCTACCTACCTACTCGATACTCGAGGAACGGAGAAGTCACTCTGTCGGAGAACGGTTTAGGAGCTAGTCGATACGCGCGCGAATCAAACTTAACCTCAAAAACAATGTTTTTGTTGTTGTTGTTCGGTTTCTTCTGGGGTGTCTCAATTTCCGAACCCCTGATGCGGAATTGTGAACCAATCCGAGTGGAAATGTGTATGATGTGGTATAATGCAACAAGTATGCCCAATTTGGGCGGTAATGACATTCAACAAGAGGCAGATTTACAATTACAATCGTTTTCACCTCTGATTCAGTACGGTTGTAGCCAAAATTTAAAACTTTTATTGTGTTCCGTTTACGTGCCAATGTGTACTGAGAAAGTTACTAATCCTATTGGACCCTGTCGAGGACTTTGCGAAAGTGTAAGATCTCGGTGTTACCCTGTTTTGCAGGGGTTCGGATTTCCGTGGCCGGACGCCCTGAACTGTTCCAGATTTCCAGAGGTTAATAACCACGAACACATGTGCATCGAAGGACCCAAAGATGAAATTGATATTAGGGCTCCTGTTGATCCAGCTGTGCAGAAATTTGACTGTGAACTTAGGAAGAACGGCGAGGGTTGTCTCACGAGTTGTAATTCTAACCTCATGTTTGATGAATCTGAGAAAAAATTTGCGGAGGTAAGAAATTAAGTCAAATCAAAGTCAATCAAAAAAATAAATAATATTTACTCTTACATTTTTAATTATCTAATTAATCATATTTTTATAACTATATACACTTTTTAAGCTTTTCAGTTGCAGACACCCGGCAAATTTGTTTAATATAACAACGATTTCATTTAAATTTATTATTCCTCGTTAAGTAATTTTGCAAGCAAGTTTGTACATATTTCTTTAAACATATACAAGCTTGCATAGTCAAAAATCTCTTCTCTACATTATTTTACAACAATATTACAATGGTACTAACAATAAGGATACAAAAAAGATCCTTCGGCAGCATTCCTTATAGATATGTATCAATAACCGCATGAAACATCATTTGTTGAAAGAATAAACCACTATATTATAAAACCAAGCGTATTAGGATCAATAATAACTCCCTAGCTACCACCGAGACAGTGCTTAGTATCTTGAGAAGCAGAAAAACCATTATCCTTTCTTCAATTTTATTTCCAAATAGGAAACATCTAATATTTGATGAAGTTTCAACGAATGAATTAACGTAACGGTATAAAGATTTGGGATAAGAAAGCCTGCTAGACATTCTGTGAGCATGTTGCGCTCCTCCATGAAATATTTAAGGAAAAAATGAACAATGGCTGAAATACGTTAAAGCAATTGATGTGTACAGATTATATAATAACAATACTAGAAAAACACGAAATATCGAAGCTCAGAAGTGTTGACCATATATTAATTCTTTAATTCTTCGTTAAGTAATTTTGCATCTTTGGTAAATAAAGCAAGTTTGTACATATTTCTTTAAGCATAGATAAGCTTGCATAGTCAAAAATCTCTGCTCTACATTATTTTACAACAATATTACAATGGCACTAACAATAAGGATAGAAAAAAGATCCTTCGGCAGCATTCCTTATAGATGTTAATAACCGCATGAAACACACCATTTGTTGAAAGATTAAACCAATATATTATAAAACCAAGCGGATTTGGATCAATAATAACTCCCAAGCTACCACCGATGCAGTTCTTAGTATCTTGCCATACATAGATGTTTAGAAACTTAACAAACCAACCTAATTCTTATAGGCAATCAAAAGCTAACATTACTGAATTAAATTGAAAAGCAGAAAAACCATTTATCCTTTCTTCAATTTTATTTCCAAATAGGAAACATCTAATATTTGATGAAGTTACAACGAATGACTTAACGTAACGGTATAGAGATTTGGGATAAGAAAGCCTGCTAAACATTCTGTGAGCATGTGCGCTCCTCCATGAAATATTTAAGGAAAAAATGAACAATGGCTGAAATACGTTAAAGCAATTGATGTGTACAGATTATATAATAACAATGCATCATCTTTAAATGTTAAAAATACTAGAAAAACACGAAATGTCGAAGCTCAGAAGTGTTGACTATATATTAATTCTTTAATCTTCGTTAAGTAATTTTGCATCTTTGGTAAATAAAGCAAGTTTGTACATATTTCTTTAAACATAGACAAGCTTGCATAGTCAAAAATCTCTGCTCTACATTATTTTACAACAATATTACAATGGTACTAACAACAAGGATACAAAAAAGATCCTTCGGCAGCATTCCTTATAGATGTTAATAACCGCATGAAACACACCATTTGTTGAAAGAATAAACCAATATATTATAAAACCAAGCGTATTAGGAACAATAATAACTCCCAAGCTACCACCGAGACAGTGCTTAGTATCTTTCCATATACAAATGTTTAGGAACTTAACAAACCAAACTAATTCTCATAGGAAGTCAAAAGCTAACATTACTGAATTAAATTGAGAAGCAGAAAAACCATTTATCCTTTCTTCAATTTTATTTCCAAATAGGAAACATCTAATATTTGATGAAGTTACAACGAATGAATTAAGATATCGGTAAACAGATTTGGGATAAGAAACCCTACTCGACATCTGTGAGCATGTGCGCTCGTCCATGAAATAGTTAAGGAAAAAATGAACAATGGCTGAAATACGTTAAAGCAATTGATGTGTACAGATTATGTAATAACAATACATCATCTTTAAATGTTAAAAACACAAAATATCGAAGTGTTGGCCATACATATTTTAACACAAAACCGAGAAAGACTTCAACACATGGTACATTTTAGCCAAGAGGGCATTCCTTGACAAAAAAGATCCTTCAGTAACATTTGATATAGATAAGTCGCAAAAAAAAGAATCCAAAAGTTATGAAATCAAGAAGGTATGGATCAATAATTATCAATATATCAACGATAAAGATATTAGTTGTATCTTGTCATACATTTATTTAATGTAAAATTAGTTTGTTGTTAAGGAATCAGTTTAATATATGCACCTGAACCTAAAAGCAAACCATCCTAATTTTATTTGGTCAAAAATTGTATTAAACTGATATTAATGAGTGAATTGGTCCCATAAAATTGGGAAAGGAAGCATAACATGTCTGAAGAAGTCACTTGTAATGACTTAGAACATCCATGAGAAGTCACAACCCTGCGAAAGAAAAATGAACAAGGATTGCTGAAATTATTAAACGCAAATAATTATTAAACGCAATCCAAGTATACAAAAATTCAAAGTATATAGATTATGTAATAAGCAACACATCATCTGTAAATGTTATTCTGAGTGTGAAGATACCCATTCTTTTATATCTAGAACTGGTGATCCTATAAGCCCCAAAACTGAAAAGGACTTCAACACATGGTACACTCTAACAAAGAGGACATTCCTTGGCAAAAAAGATCATCTGCATCCATTCCAAATGAATGATAGCAATCTCATGAAAGCCATAAAGACATTATAGATAGAGTGCATGCATATTCAAGTAGAAACATTACGTTGGCATAAATAGAAAATGAGCAATATAGCAGACGACTAATTTTCTGAAGTATTTATTAGCGGTGTATCAATTAACTTTCAAGAAGCCGATTTTCCTTAATCTGATTTGACATCTTAAAATCCTTAATACCTGATGGATTTATAATTTAGTAAAGTTGTTTAATTCTATAATAATCTGGTTAATACAAAAAACACATTACAATTTAATGTTTTATAGACGAGTCATTATCTTTACATTATTTTAAGAGTCGTTTTATCTATTTTGGTATCTTCCTAACTTTAATATCTAAAAAATTTACGCATTTAATTATATTTTCCTGTACACCGTGTGTCTCAAGGAAATGATGTATGTAGCTGACGATGAAGTTTTAATAACTATGATTATCGCTATCATAAACCAAGTTTATATGTAATTATATCGATAATTATCATATAATCATAACATTTTATTAATATATACGATCCTGTTCACCTGGAAAATAATAATGTTTCGATATAATCTAACAAAACTGTTTTCAAAAAATTATACTCAACGATGTAGCTGACAAGCATGTTCATTACATATAAATGACCAACTAGACCAGGCGTGAACACATTAATATTTTTAAATAATTTAATACTCAATAAGAACAGTGTTAATAAAAATTAAATTATTAAATCTACTTTATTTTTGGCACTTCGTACCGTCCAAGAAAATTAATATATTACAAAACACTTGTCAGATCTTAAAGACGAAGTAAGACAGCGAGGGGCGTTAAGTAATAATAAAAGAGATGAAATAATAGGTTAATAGTCTTATACAGCTCCTCAACGATAAAGATAAGAGTCGCTCATGTCGGAAGATTCAAAAGCGTGATTTGCATCGCCTTAAAAACAAAGAAAGGATCTAGTGAACAGTGACTATGTTACCTTTTCCATCTGGAACAAAGAACGCATACGTCAAGTATCTTTCCAACAATAGGATTTGACAGGAAGTTAGACTCAAACATTTAGAATACAAAATAAACAAACCATGCATTACTTTTTGGCAAACCCTGTAGTCTTCCATCCAAGAATACTATGTGAGTTAATTCGGTACTACATTAGTTTGGTGGCATGGTAGAAAGTACCAACCTTATAAAACTTAAGTTTGAAGTTTGATCAATATGTAACACGCTCATTGCATTTGTAAACATGGAGAAAATTGGTCATCGTGTAATTTAATACTATCAATTAAAAGAGCTTAGTCCAACCAATGTCAAAGCGGAGCTAGATTCTACTCTTAATGAATCTACTCCTTCATTTACAATAGTAAATATTGAGTAGCAGAGTTTAAACTTGACCGTAAGGGTTACCTAGACAAATATCGCTTTGGAACTAACACTTTACACCTGAAATGGAGGAACAGTCAAAGCAATGAACTGAAAGGGAAGAATCGGCTTCAAAGAATGAGAAGGCATTTCGATCAGCAGGCAATACGATAAGTGTGGGATAATGCAACCAACTGAAATACAAAATAAGATTATAATTAAGCATTCCACGAGGTACCCAGGTAAGAGTCTCTCAGGCTGTACGTGACACAAATGCTACTTCATATTTTGGGGCATAAAAATTAGGCACAAATCTATAAAATTATCAAGCTGTGGAAAGGCAACTATACTTTTTAGAATCACACAATATTATTTCAAGAATGGGTCAAAGGACCCGAAGGTAATTTTGGCAATGAGCGAGTACGTAAAATGGTCATACAAGGCTCACGACAAACTTTTGTAGGACTGTAAGCTGTAGTAGCCCTGACGTTGTTGGAAATAACGTGTAAAACACTTCAAACTGAATCAACATCTTGACATAGCAGGTATTATAGGTGAAATAAAGCACAGTAGGCCAAAAGTTTGTACTGATCGGCATATGTGTAAACTAGGGCTACTGAACTGAAAAAGGAAAAACCTCAAGACATCACAATCACATGAGTGGTCAATATACATATGGGGATTGATTATTGACTTGTAATTCTCGATAAAGACTTTGTTTAGATAGAAAGCGATATTAAATAGTTCTTTTCTATTTGTATTTTTATATTTTTAGCATTCTTGGAAATAATATCCCCAAATATACTTCAAACAATTAACGATTATCTACAAAGCATTTCACAATATACTCTTATGCATTTTGTTATTTAGAAAATAGGAAACGTCATTCCAGGTAAAGTAATGGCATCTATCAAAGATCTGTAAACAGATAAATCTCATTATTTTTATTGATATTGGGTAATGCTTAATGATAATTGCACTGCTCTCAGTATATCATTCCATCACGCGAAGTAATAATAATAATAATAATAAACTCCCTTCAATTCAAAACCTGCTTAATTAACACATGGCGACCCTTTTGAGTTCTCGAAATTCTGAAGTAAATGCTCTGGAAAAAGGGAATACTTAATTGGAAAGAAGATCAATCAAGGTTCATACAGATGTCTGGTCTTTGGGTATAATTCTATGTATAATGTTGACGATGTTTTATGATGCCTTTCATGCGAAACAAGTGCAGTAGCACTTATCGCTTATCATTCATTGTATTTATTGAATAATAAAATAATTCCATAACAATAATAGTGCAATTTTAGTAAGGTGGATTTTTCAAAACACCTTGGAACCTTGTGATCCATCCCCATTGAGATTGACTTAAAGTCGATCGTAACGGCTTGATATTCATTACTTTGCAGAACGAAAAACTCATAAAACTCATAAAAGTATAAACTTAATTACCACTTGTTATTCAACAACCAACATATATCTTGTTTGATTCAGCCGTAAACCATAAATCACATTGACACGATAATACTTGGAATTAACTAACTCCAAACTGAACGAGTAAACGTTTCTTGTGGGAGAACATGTGTTTTCGATAATTCGCGAGACTATTTTATTTGGAATTCAAATAAAGAAAGGAAAATAAACGGTACAAAGGAAGCAGTGTGTTTACAAACATTGAAAACGTTGTCGTGGGTATTCGAATTGAATAAACAATTCATTCAAGCTGTCAAAATATTTTGTGGTGTTGGATAAACATGAATAAAATGCGAATGGTACGCATGAAGAATTCTGCAGAATATATGAATTACTGAGGTGCTATTTTTCATTATCGTTTTACGGATATATTAATCATTTGATAGATGATGAAAATAAAATTATCTGAAACTATTCAACGAAACTTTCGGTATAAAACCATAATCTAAATCTAAAGATAATAGAACCCGCTTGAGAAGGGAAAGCTCCTGGCCTGACTTCCTCTAGAGTCCTTTCTCGGAAGGGAAATTTCAACTTGCGTCACAGATTCACACCTTCAAGTCCTTAGGACGCACAATGTCTGTCCTGACATAACGGAATTTTGCTGGATGCAAGAAGAACAACCTTTACTGTAGAAAAAATCAGGGGATTCGTTAAGTGGTCCTCAAGTTATCAAAAGAGCTTTGCTTGTCCAGATTATCCCAGATTGTCTCAAGTGTAATTTAAAAGTGCTTCCAACTGGATGGAGAATAAGCGTTCAGCTAAACGTAAAGCTCACGATGACCCTCTAAAGACTGTAACCTGAATTAGCTCTTCCAGAATACAGCATTTAATATGCTACATCTTGTAATCTATCAAACATGTCGTTAAACTAGAGTTAAATTCTGTCTGCAGCTACCTCGCCACGAAGTACGCTTAGTGATAGCTATTGTAGGTGATTGAGGTTGTTGGGTGGGCTAAAGGACGAAATATTTGAACTTTTGATCCTAAAGAGTCCTAGTTGCGTTTGGGTAAACGAGCTAAATCTTTTAGACATCTTATTTAGGTACTCAACTTTATGCAAAGTTGCACATCTAGCTGAGAAAAAACGGAGGCACAATTCTGGCTACTTCTTCTTCTTCTTCCATTGCCCTATCCATTGCGGACGTTGGCTATTAACAAGGCTATTCTTATCTTGTTTACTGCGTTTCTAAACACATCAACAGATGACAATCCAAACCACTGGGGCAGGTTGTGCATCCATGAATGTCGTCTTCTTCCTGGTCCCCTCTTACTATTCACCTTGCCCTGGACAATCATCTGTAGAAGACGGTATTTATCATGTCTTAGTATGTGACCAAAGTATTCGAGTTTCCGCTTCTTCACTGTAAAGACAGTTGTAAAATATTCTTTTTATAATTCCAAAGGGCTGAAATACAAGTTGTTGTTGTTTGTTAATTTTAACGTCTCTTTTCTGACCTAATGGCCTAAACTGGACGGGACCTACAGCTTATCGTGGGTCCTTGATTACCTTAAACCCAGGACTATGCCTTTGTCATGCAGGTGATCTACCGACTAACAAGTGTGTAATTGTGTCACCAACCCCTATCAGTTCCATGAGATATCCGATATCATCCGGCCTGTTTACCGGCGTGAATGAAACTGCGTATGACACAAATACCTTTTTGCACTTGCCCAAAGTCTTATCTGACTTTAATTCCACTTGAATACGGCAGGATTCGAACCTACTCCCCGAACACTGACCAAGCTGAATCGGCAGACGCCTTACCAACTAGGCCACCGTGTCCGGTTGAATACAAGTTTTATCGAAAGAAAGTTTGTATAAATATAAATAAAATAGACTTTAATCTAAACAGAATGAATGGAAATGTAACATAAGTTATTTTTTTAAGATATCACATTTTCAATTCACCTCTCTGAGCAAAAAACTCATAAACCGGATAATCTTAATGCAAGCAGAATACTTAAACCAACTCTCGAGGTTTTATTCAATTCTTGTTACGAATAAACTACAAATTCATTGAAATGCAAGTCGGCAAATTTCCTACAAACGTTCCCATAATTACTCTTGCCTTTGTAATAAAATAAAAAAAAAATAATGTCTCGACAAATGAGTTGAACATTAACGTAAGTTCTAATTGTTTTCTTATAGGTTTGGGCTACAGTTTGGGCGTTCATCTGTCTCATAATCAGCCTTGGAGCAGCCTTAACTTTAACTATCGGAGGAGGTCGTGTAAAAGCTCGACCTCTACTAAGTCTAGCCCTATGTTACGTCATGATGAGCGCTGGTTGGGCTTTAAGAATGTTCGCAGGAAGGATGTCGACGTCTTGTCCAAAAGCTCCTGAAGATGGTCTGTCGAACATTAATTGTGCATTTGTATTTTTGCTCTTGTACTATTTTGGAATGGCGGCAAATGCCTGGTAAGTAAAATTTCATTACAATAACGTAGAAATATCTGCGAAACATATTGTACACACCTGTTTGGAATTAAATAGAGAAAGGATGTAAGAAAACAGGAAAAACCTTAATTTTGCGTTATCAGTCGATCTAAAAATAGTCTATCAAATAAACGGGCTAATAAATTTTAAACAGGCAATAAAAGTTTTTCGATATTGGAAAGATAAGCGGTTGCAGGTGTTTGTAGGCCAAAAGGTGTTAAATATACTTCATTATCAGCCCCCAATTATGCATTACAAACAACAGAGCGAGTTGCCTGCAACTTGGTTGATTAATTATAGTTTTTTTTGTATAAAAGACTGTAGAACGATATTAAAGTAAATACGTATCTGTCTATTAAGATTTTTTTCTTTCGCAGATGGTTTGATAATGAACTTGAAACAAAAAAACGGGATAATTTGTGGTGAAATTAAGATTTTTTTGGATTCGAAATATATAAGCAAGTTTTTTTATCTTCAGGCCAATTAAAAATGATTAATAGGAATTAATTAAAATTGATACAGGCGCGGATCAGTGAATGGGATACATTTTTTAAGATACAAATGACTTCAATAAATGAAATATTATATTTTTAGTCTGAAAAAATTTTAAATACACAAATATGCTCCTGATAACAACTATAAACATCTATTTTATACCTGCTTTATAAATTTATTGCCTTGTAGATGTGACACCAAGAGATTATTGGAATATATGTCTCATAAAATTGTATTAAAAAAAAAACCGGTAGATTAACAAAATATTTTGCCACATTTCGTGTTATTTTACGTTAAATCCTGTTCACGATAAGTTTATAATGACGCCACAAAACAAAATTACTCACATTCGTTTATTACAGCAGTAAATGGAAAACATTTTCGTAGCCTTTCAATGTATCCTTTTTATCCAGGATCAGAAAAAAGCTCAATTGGAGATATCTCTTGCGATCTGGCAGGCCACTTACTGTTGCTTGTTCCGCTCAAAATACGATTCTTTTGGTCAAAGGTACAACCTTTTTGTTGATGCAATGATTCCGTTTTGTAAAATACGTACATTTTAGCATTTGAATTAGAACACATAACACTTCTGTGTTGATTTTTTTCGAGACTAGTATCGCAGTCTGAACGGACTGTGATGACTTATCAGAGAAGATAATGTGTGTACTTTTTCATTACACTTTCATGAAACTCCATCCTGCGAATCTGGTGTACATAAAAAAAACTCTTGCACTTCTCCCGGTGGCGTCCACTTGGAGAAGATTTCAAAACTTCATTTTATTTTTCACCAAATATTTCTCGTTTTGGTACCAATGCAAGCGACCGCGTCATCTATTAATGAAATTAATTTATTATTTTTTATACGTTATCTTGGGTGTATGCATTCCACTTATACAGATCTGGCAAAATTTTAACGGAACATAGGATTTTCAGTGTATTTTGGACAAGAGCTCACGTAGAAGTCTCTGCACAATGTTTTTTACACATGATATTTTTGAAATTTTGAGAATTACATTACCTATAAGTGTTATAAGTTGAGGTTGCCTGTGATTTCTTTCCTCATTTACTGGGTTTAAGGGAAAATAGATGCGATATGGTCGATTTGGCCATTAGTTAAACTCAGTTGAGGCCCATTTAATTTTTTTGGCTACATTTTCCGGTAACTTTTTGCTATCCACTCCCTAGCAATCGTCTGAGCTACATCGAAGGCCCGAAGGTTGACACCAGTGTAGACAATATATTTTTCTTTAGATCTTTAGTAGAAACTTCATATTCTTGTATAGGGTTAATTTTGTCGGTACAATTTTAAAATTAACTATAATTTTGAGATCTAAATTTGAATGTTACAATTTGTGAAATATAACTAACAGTGCCAATACTCAAATCTAGGGCTGCAACATTCTGAAATAAACAGGAAACTTTATATATGTTTTTTAAACAAGCTATTATAAAAAACACCCTAATTTTCAATCTTAAATTCTAGCGTCAAAATATCTGCTTTTTTAAAAAACTCGGTGGGCTTTTTGTTCGTTGAAATCTCTACTTTTTGATGGTGTAAAAAAATATACATTACTATGGTAAATGTTCTCAAAAAATGCAAAGAAATGAAAAAAACTCGAATCCGAATTTTTTTTTAAATCATGTACAATTTTGAGCTATTTATTAAAATGTATACTTTTATTAATCGAAAAACGTAAGATTCCGTGTTACATTGATAAACAAAAAAATTACAAATCCATAAAACATAAAGATTGCAAAAACATGCGAAAATAGTTGTTCTAAATATAATTAAAGGTAGGATTGAAAGGGGATTTCATCTAAAAAAAGTGACTGTTGCTATTTTTTTTCAGTAAAAAAGTCGATTTATTAAATTCTAATTAGCTTTTGATGGGCAAAAATTTTCCGTGGGTCACTCAGGTATATAAGTTATCTTAAAATAGCAATAAATAGGCATCTACGCATATAATTGAAAGGAGATTCTACAACTTTATTAACTTATTTGGTTGTTAATTATAGTAATATTTCGACTTGCAATTTTCTGTTTATCAATGTAACATGGAATCTTACGTTTTTCGAGTAATTAAAGTATAAATTTTAATAAATAGCTCAAAATTGTACATGATGATTTTTTTCGTTTCTTTGCATTTTTTGAGAACATTTACCATAGTAATGTATATTTTTTACACCATCAAAAATTACAGATTTCAACGAACAAAAAGCCCTCCGAGTTTTTTAAAAAAGCAGATATTTTGACGCGAGAATTTTCGATTGAAAATTAGGGTGCTTTTTCGATATTAAGTCAAAATAAGCTGAAAAAATAAATATTTTAAATCAAAAAAATTACAGTGTGTTTGGGACATAAAAAAGGAAGTTTTCACCAAATTTCGTGAAAAAAAAATTTTTTGTAAAAGATAAATATAAAAAACAAAAAACTTGGTTATTTGAATTTTTGACATAAATTTTGAGGTTGTGTGAAAAAAATGTAAATACAAAAGTTGTAGATCTTTTTATTACCTACAACTTTGCCATAGGACTTGTAGTTTTGCCGGAAATCGAGATAAACAGTTTTCTACCCTTAAAAACTCACCCACTTCCACTTCCCGACCTCAGATCGCCCGTAAATTATTTTTTCTTTCATTTTTATTATATTCTCTTCCTTTTCCAATGGGTTTCATCCTACTATTTTTTTTTCACTTTTTACCATTTTCAAAGGCTTCATCCCTGGTGTAACTGTGAAGTAGATCTTTTGAGTATTAATATTAAAGAAATATACCTTTAAGATTTAAATTTAATGAATTAACTTTATTGTTAAATATTCTGTAGGTGGTAATACTTTTGAATTATTGTGAAGTCATGCAACAATTTTTGTAGTAACCCTAGAACCCTAATCGAGTCCCTGCGGTACCCTAACATACAACGTTTATTGGCGAACTGCATCCAATTTACGCTCTGATTTACCATTCAATGGTACACGTTATCAATCGTTTCTCGTTCTGGAGCGCCTCGGGCGATGAGAAATCCATTTCAGAGATAATAAACTTTTGCATCGAAAGCATCAACGAGATTTTATAGCAGTGCTTAAACACTTTATTTTTTTTTTTACGAAGAACTCGCTCGTTGTTAATTATGAGCTGTCTCGTATTCTGCCTCTGCTGTTAATACCGGAGCGAGCATGGGAGTGGGAATTTTTTTAAATTTTGGGATGAATAAATTATGAAGATAAAAGACATAAAAATATTGTATTATGCTGTAAAGTTTACCATCATCAGCATATAAAAGAATATGACAATTCAAGTTCATGCTAATGTAATTTATAAAGATTATAAATAACAAAGGCCCAAGGACTGAACCCTGAGGAACACCGATGTTGCATTTATTTCGTAAGATTTGTGGCCAAAGTACCCAACTCTTAAAATTCTTCCATATAAATATGAATTAAAAAATTCAATTAAATTTTGTGTCAAGTCACAATTAGAAAAATCAATATAAATGACCAAAATCGTCTGATTCTTTATAGATAAACTGTGTAACAATTAACTAAGTTAGTAACTGTAGATCTGCTTGAAACAAATCCATGATACTCCACAATCTGTGAGTTAACATGTGAGGATAAGAAGTTTTCTATATTACTTCTTTCGGCATTCTTAAAAATAGCGCATTTTTGTGTGATCCACAGCTCAACTTTCGATTTAAAAAATAATTGAGGATTCTTAATTAAAAAATTAAGAAGTGTATCGTTTATTTCTCGACGGTAAAAATCCAGCCTACGCCCCTGGAACGCAGCAAGATTCTTTATCTAGAAAGTGTAAATCATTGAAATAAATACGAATGGACTCATAAAAAAAAGCTTGTTTCCTTTCAGGTGCCAAAAAATTAAAAGTACTTGTTATTATGTCGAATGTGTCGATTGGTTTGCTTTGGGCAATGGAAATTGCTTTGGTTGCTTTATTTTTTATTTAATTTTATGGTATAGCTTGTTTTATATAGATGAGACAAGAGAAATTTCAAGTGGAACATAAATTTGTTTAATAGGTAATTCACATTTTTGTTCAATCCGATGTCTTCCAAAAATTTTTTCTCCTCTATAGCACCCCATAATTTTCATTCAACATTAAAAATCGGATTTTACATAAATTTTTGTTTAAACAACTATTTATAAACAAAAAAAAATTTTTTTCTCATGATTTTTGTCTCACATGATTTTTTAATCTAACTAACTACATCAAAACTAACCGTTATATCTTAATTTGTAATTTTGAATTTTGATAATTTTTCTAAAAAATGTTTTGAATTTTTGATAAAGGAATTAGTATTTCCTGATAACGGATCTATTATTTTAAGGGCGCGGTCTTGTACGTCAAATATCAGCCAAATTATGTCAAATAAGATGCTGCCCGGGAGGTGCTGGTGTCTCGTGATAAATGCTTAAATTAAACAAAATAGTTACAGAAACCTTCCTTTGAAATTTTCTCGTTACAGAAATCATTCTAGAAATTCACTGTTTATTATGTTTAATACAAGGGGAGAACAATATTTAGTATCATCAAAATGTATAATCTTAACTTTTTATTTTTCATTTATTTTCTTTGTAGGTATATTTTATTTATACAGAGCCTTTCAATGAAAACGATTCTTCCATAAGATCTTTCTTTTAATTCTTAAAATTAAAATAATTTGTTACTGCGGCATTGATAATATCAAAATAACATTTTCTTTTCAGTTATTTGTTCCTCGTTATGAAGTACCTACTTATGTGAGAAACGAAAGAAAAATTAACCACGCGAACGATGAATAATTACGATTTAGGTGAACATGTCAAAGATATTTACAAGTCGGAAACAATTCGAAATAAAATGCCCTTTTCAAATGTATAGATACAGAGTGATGTTATTGCTCATTTCAAAGTTAGTATATAGCTATGATAACTATCGACACGTGTTAAGTTGCATCGGCGCTTCTTTGTAGATCAAAGAGCCACTCTTTAGGTCAAGGCGGCAGGCTTCCTTTGAACTTTGGTTCAGCTCACGGTGGCCCTAGACTCCTAGATAATTGTATCAAAGGAGTAAGCCGCTTTAGCAATATTGTTTCCTCGGTTTTATTGGTTCAAATTTTCTCCCGAATTTTTCTTGAAGACTATTTAAACCCGAGATCCTTGATTTTATCTGATAAAAAGTAAGCTTTATCATCTATTTATATTTTTGTTGTTGAACTATGCTTATTATTTTCTACACCTTTGAAAATGAATATTGACTATAGCTCAATGTTTAATTTGTTAATCCTTAACTAAGACCTAAATAGAATTAAAAAATGCAAAATCTCCCATCCCACTGTAATAGGTTATGCCGTTGTCTCTATAAAGGTATATACAGACAACACTCGTTATGCTATGGTTTTGTGAACATCTGAATCATGGAAGAATCACATTACCTATACAATCTCAAATTTCAAATTATCCGCCAAGCCGGTGTAAGGTCGGAAAAGATTTCGTGAGCAATCGGACGGCGCCGGCGTTATTTAACTCGGGTTACTGAGACAAATAATACAATACGCTTACCGTATTATAGATATTAACTTTTTACTAATCCAAAATATTCACGAAGTGATAAATGGCAAAGGTCCGGAATTGCACAAGAGTTCTGCTGCCTGCGCATGCGTGTGCGAACTTGGGATTTGTTTTGATTTCAATGTGTTTACAGTTTACACTGTTAAATTCTTTTGCCGTTTAGTGTTCTTTGAAGCCTAAAAAAATCTTACTGCTGTATTTCTTGAAAAAAATATTCCATAGAGTGTACAAAGCAGCGTTGATAAAAGTACTATTAAAGATTAAAAAAAACTGTCTGGAAATTAAATTTTAAATCCTATTACATTCGGAAATCAGTCGATTTAACTTTTGGTCTACAGGATAGGATTTTATACACAGGAATAAGATCCTTAAAGTATGCAATATTATTGTTCCTGCACGGAAGACCGAAAAATATTTTTTTTGTGAAAACGTTCTTTTTTTTGTTTTAAATAAGCAGCTGTAATTTTTTCAAAGCAAAATATTTATTTTTAGATTTTATACGAATTGAAATTCTATACGAACAATATTTTTTTCATATCATCTTAAAGCCGAGAGGTTTTACGAAGAAAACGAGCACTCTGATAAAGTTAAACAATTGAAAATTTGTAAACCAACTTTTTCGATTGAAAATTAGGTTTTCTTTTAAATTTTTGCACAATTGGACAAAGTGACGGGTCACATTTTTTAAGATAATCAGATAAAATCAGAACTTCAAACTTTCGATATTTTGCTTCGTGTTAGAGATATCGAAAAACATTAGAAAAAGTTGTTCAGAATATTATTTTAACCCCATATACCGATTTTCATGACAAAATTCGCATATTTAATTTTTTCATTATATTGGTCTATACACAAAATTATTACATTTTTTTTTTAATTTGATAAATAAGTGTTCCATGGAAAGTAATAATTTGAAACATTGACAATTTAGTAGTGATTATAACTGATTAGGAAAAATCATGATTCCTACACATACTAACTATTAAAAAGTAAAAATTAATTTATTATGAAAGTCATACAGAATATCATATATTTTGAATATCATTCTTATCGTTTACTTTATAATATTACCTCTAATTCTTTTCTAAAATACTTTATATATTTTTATTATAATGGAATCGACACAAATAATTTTGAATTATTTTTAAAAATTCCCGCGTTATGACAATTAAACGACATGCGCAACAAGCATCTCGTGTTCAGAGTAATAAAAAATATACATGCAAATATAAATGCTCTAAAATCTCGTCAACTTTCAGACGAAACGTTAGCTAACCAACGTTGCCAAATGAACTGTTTCAACCAACAGCTGTGAGTTCCCGCGAAAATTTAAATTCATGATATATTATTAAATTCGTATAGGTACGTATATTTTAAAGTTTTATTGCGTACTTAGAATGTTTCTTTCTGATTAAAGTTTTTTAAATGTTTATGAGAATAAAAAAATTGCATAAATATAAAAATGACAAACCAAATAAGAAAATTTTATTTACAAATACAATAATACAATTGCAGCGTTCTTATTTTTGTGTTTTGAGTTCATGTTTCTTTTATTATGTGCCAACATTGCTATACCATAACAGATAGGAATACGATGAAATGGGAAAAAAATTGAATTTTTTGGAAAAATTAGAGATAAAAAAAATCAGGGTTTATTGATTTTCTTGAGTTGTACAGTAAAACCAAAAATGGCATTTTTATAGTTTGAGATAAAATTTGCTATTAAGTATCAACATACCAGTAAACCGTCGATAGAATATTAGTGACGTTTATAGTTTGCAAAATATCAATAATTTATTCTAGAATAATGAAAACAATTCAATGAATAAAATAAAACAGTTAACAAACAAAATATAAAATTAACAATATAATTTGAAAAGAAATATTTAAGTTTATTACATTAAAATAAAATTTAAAATGAACAAATGTTATCTGAAATATAAATAATAGTAAAATCTTCTGCTCTTTCACGTGCTGTGCTATTAGTTTTTCGAATTTAGCATACACTTTAGAGCAGCAAAGATTTTTTTTATCGCTTTCTACACCTTTTAAAGCGATATCACATTTTATGACAGGTTAAAGTCTCTCACAACTGGGCTAATTATGGTATGACCCCGCTAAACATACCAGCTCATCCATTTGCATGCGGTGCAAAGTAGATTTGCTTAGGGCACCATCTTTCTTGCAGTGTTAAAACCTATATGATTATATATAATTATATACATATATACTACGTACTTATGGACTAAGAAGTGTCAGTCGCCATTTTTTGACCAAACTATCAATTTAATTCGAAGTTCCTATAAAATGACTTCAAAATTTCAAATCGACTGATTTCATAAATTAAAGTATTTTGATGTATTCTGATTAATCCACATTGTAGATAAAGGTTTAACTTAGGTCAAGTTAATGTTTATTTTTCTTATATTTTCAGAATCGAGGATATATAGATTGTTAAATGCCACTTTTAAGGTTAAAAAAATTGGATGATTTTAAAGCGGTGGTTTTCATAGAAAATAATAAATTTATCGATTTAAAATAGTAAGACTACCTAAGTTAGACCTTTATCTTTAATTTGTGTGAAAATTATATTTTAAATCCCATTATATTCGGAAATCAGTCGATTTAACTTTTGGTCTGCAGCATAGGATTTTATACACAGGAAGACCGCGCCCTTAAGTAGAAATCTTCCTAAATTTTGACAAGGTGAATTTATAGAACTTATTATTGGTCTTAATCGTATTTGTTGTTTATGAATTTTAGGTAAACCATAAAAATGTGTAGGTTTACTATAATGAGAAGTAAGAGATCTTTATTCTTTATCACTTAGGCATTTTTTATTTTTATATAAAGTTTTGTAAATTTTGTTTTCAATACTAGCAGTTGGATCTTTAATTAATTAATTTTTAATTTTTATCTAATAACTCTTTTTCATTCAACAAACTTCTCTAGAAAATTTGGCGAAATTCAGTAATGAGACTCAGGACCGTAACTAGCTTTTTGTAAGCCCTGAGCAAGACTTTCAAAATGGGCCCTTTAATAAAAAAAACTTACCATGCATATACGATAGTTCTGATAGTTCTTTCATTTTTTTTAAATTAATAAATAAACACAAAATAATTATTCTTTCAATTGGTTTATGTCCGTAATTTTAATTTCATTTTATATTTATGAAAAAAATGGTAAAAAACCAGAATAGTCTACATCCAACCAGTGTCTACGCTGTTGCCAAACTTATCGCATAACCTAATGCACGAAACATGTTATCAAAAATTAATAAAATGTAACAGTTCAATAATTTACAGAGTGAGGTCAGGTAAGATAAGGGTACGTTAGGTCAGCTTAGCTCAAAAAATTTATGTACTCAACCCCCCAGTGGGCAGCCTCTGCTCGTCGCTGGTTCCACAGCCTCCTGCGCCATCCATCACACCAGCTGAACGTCCGAAAACCCGTAGGGAGGAGAAGAGGGAAAATACCTGGCCTTCCATTGTGACAGGTCCGCTTCTCTCGTTTAATTTATATCCCGACGACTAGACCCTTGTTACCTAAAAAAGAAATATTAATAATTCTCGATAAAGTATACCTTGTTGCCCGTATGTTTATTTACACAACGCCAGGCTAATTGCCTGTTATAAGAAATTAAATATTTAATGGACACTTTAATTTTATGTTGGAGGATGATGGTTCAAGTTTACTTAGGTTCAATCCTTCCAGTACCGGATTTTAGGGGTGGGGCGGGATTGTATAAGAAACGAGAAAAATGTTCTTACTAATTTTGCTGCATGGGCGTTTTTAAATAATATAAAAATTATTATAATCAACAAATTCGCTCTCTGTGTTTCAATAGACCAATTATACCCGACCTTATTGGTAAATTATGTTCGTTTACTAAGTTAATATTGTGGAATTTGGT
This sequence comes from Crepidodera aurea, assembly GCA_949320105.2. Lineage (NCBI taxonomy): Eukaryota > Metazoa > Arthropoda > Insecta > Coleoptera > Chrysomelidae > Crepidodera > Crepidodera aurea. The sequence continues at coordinate 16,066,212 of OX439475.1, read as the reverse complement.
TTAACTTAGCTCTGTTTTTCATATCTGAGATTAAAATTGAATAAAAATGGCTAAAACTGATATTTTACGGCGTTTTCTTTATACTGGACAAAAAATGGCGGCAAGGTATTACACTCTGGTGTTGGTCGTCAATGTGTCAACCAATTAGAAGAAAGTTATGGTCAGGGATTCAAAGCATTTAAAAACGTTAAGGTATATAACAAATCGACATGTCACTTAAAACGTAAATTTGTGCTGTTGTGAGTCGGTATAAGATAATCCATAAAGAAGCAGGAAATTTATCATAAAAAAGAATTTAATTTTCTTAGAAAAGATTAAGTTTCCGGTAAAATAATAACTTACATTTTTATTATTTAAATAGAGAAACAAAAAAATGAATATGAAGTATTATATACACTGAACGAAAAAAGTACGTGTAAAAAGTACATCAAATCAATGGACGTCAACATTAATTTTATTTATTTTTTATTTTAAAATCTTAGACATAGAATTTTAGTATATGTATAATGTGTCCCAAAATAATATTTACCAAGCGGTATCCCCAGTGTTTTTTGTACCTTCCTTTCTTTGTCGATCTCCAATCCAGAATTAACTAATTTGGCACAATAATTATTATTTTACTGTCCACAAAACACAAACTGTATCGGAACACCTAACGTCTGCATGTGGTTGCACTTATATGGGCTATGGGCGCGGCGCGAAGAGTTAAACATCTACGCTAGCTGTTCGTAATATTAATGTTCGTAGAGATTGATTTACTATTTTGGCGCGTTTTTAAGCAGTCAATGGTGGCATTCATAGATTTAACGTTTAGTGTTCATCAAAACAATGAAAACCGTTAATTAATTTTCAAAGTTTGTAGTTCTTGGATTTATAAAAAGTTTTTATGGTTTTAATGGTAAAGTACATAGGTTTATAATCGAAAAACATTGATTTGATTAATATTTGTATTATATTAAAGATACAGTTAATTAGTTTTTGATGTTTTGCGTTTATTGCTTAACGATTTTTCGGTTATTGTTTTAATGCACTAGTTAATTGTTTTATTATTCTCCCAATCACCGAATCATAGCATTAATGTCCAAAAAATTGACGACGATATTTACGTACAAATATTTTTTCAGTGTATAACCCTCAAGAATTTCTCGAATTCGTCCCTGATCTTTGTCGAGTATTTACATTTCACGTGTCTCCTTCTCACTTTCGTGGTCGTTAAGAGAATCCTTTACAAATACGTGTAGGATGGTAGAAGAAAATTAAGTCCGATCGTTATCAATTTTTTATGTAACCTGTCCCAATCCGAGATGAGTCGTTACCCAAGAATAAACGACACTGTCGATGGTATCGAGCATTTTAATACAGGTATTGATAATACAGAAATATAAACAGGTTTAAGCGATGGGACATAAAGTTTCTAAATATTTAAACTTAAATGCGACCATCTGGGATTAAGGCATGTTCAGACGGCGACACGAATTTAATAATTAAATTAAGTAAATTTTAAACTTGAACACAATAGTCAAATGTGTGCTAAGGAGACAGAAGTAGGTATGTTTTCAGTAACTGTTTCACGCAAAAACCTATCGCGCTCGTCACAAACAAATGTGCTGTCAAATGCGCGCTAATATCATGCGTATGGATTTGACATTAGATTATAAATAACTCAAGAACTCTGGAAATTAGAAATTTGGACGACACCACATTTAAAATAAGTATTCAGATTACAAAACATTAATGATAGAATGTGGAAACATCATTAATAATTATTTTTTACTAGAGCTTCATTTGAAAAATACTTTTAAGTTAATATATTACTCGAATGATCAGTTTTAATAATAACAATAATAATACTTTATTTTCTTTGTGACATACAGAAACATGTATAGAATTTGTCCAGGACTAGATAAAAATACATAAAATTAAATAAAATAAAATAAAATTAGAACTAAGACTAAGAATCAAAAATTTGGCAACTATTTCAACATTTAGAACTCTTTTATATAACTTATCTTAATAGATAAGTGGTCTCTTTTAAATTGGGGAAGGAAATATCGTCTCGGAAAACTATTTAGCTGGTATCTTCTTGTTCAGCTCAGGGAAATCATGTTTTGGTAATTTACTTTAGGGCTCTGGCTGGAACATCAGCCACTTAAAAACGCGACTAGAAATGTGACACTGGAGATGGGCGAAAAATAACGGTATCATAGATATTACGTTACAACTTCCCGCGCGTCATAACCTCTTTGACGGCGTTCCTAATTATTTGCTAATTACTCTTATCACATGCTCTGAAGTTCGATTTGTGATTTGCGAGTAACCAAAATGTTCGAAAAATTGTATTACACCCGTAGTAATAGATATTTTCAGTACTGGGTTTCTTTCCTCGACAATCATTGATCTCTTTTATATCTCAACGTTGATTTACCTCTTTAGTTCTAGTTTTTTAGCTTGGCGGTCATTGATATCTTTCTGAATTTAAATCAAACAAAGCGCCCAATCAAAATTTGAAGAAAAAAAGTATTTTCATAACCAGTTACTAGAATTTTGGCGCAGGAACAGCATCGCTCGTAAGGATTTTAATAATAAGATATAGAAGTTGTAGATTTTGGACTTCTGATGAAGGAAAAAAATAGCAAAAGGTAAAATATGGGGGAAATGATTTTGGATCATAATAAAAAGCAAATTAAAAAAAGAAGTTAAATTACCACTTCAACACATCGTGCATGAACATAAAAAAGTGGGGAGGATGAGTTCGATGTAAATTTGTTAAAATTGTAGTTATCCGGGTAAATGCAAGCCGGAAAAGCTGTATTAGTCCAGTAAAAAAAGTTCTTTGAAGTAATTTGAACAAAATGTAGGTTCGGACACCAACAATTTCCAGCAATTTGTTTTTAATGATAAAAATTTACACTTTTTCGCATATTTACGGTGACAACTTTACCACGAAGAGTTTATCGGACAAAAGTCGTAGCTAACAATTTTTAGCATGAATATTGACGGATTTTTTTAAGTTTTTCTCTGCAAAATAAATCGAATTATTCAGATTATAGAAGAAAAATTCATAAATCAAATGAAACCTGAGAAAATTTCCTTTATTGTCAATAGTAAAAAAACAAGAGCTTTTTTTTATCGGATTTTCTCTTTGTATTGAAACATTTTGCCAATCAATAATTTTACGAGAAAAACTGACACAAATGATAAAAAGAAATTTATCCATAAAAGAAAAGTTCGCGTGTTTTTTGATAAGATAAATTAACGACAGAATATAAGAATGAAAAACAAAAACTTTATTTTTATTGAACAATTAATAATTGACAGAATACTTAATTAAAAGAACAGCTATTAAAAACACAATTATTATAGATTAGTTGGATTGGTGTACTTATTTTAATATTTTCTTCTTGGGTTTCTATATATGTCGTATATTCATTTTGATATGAATCGCTATTCATTGATATTTTTTGCAGTTTTGCCAACTCTTACACTTAATTGCTATGAAATTATAACTAAATTTGACAAATAAAGTGGCGTCCGCTTACTAGATATTGAGGAAAAGAAGTAAACTAAACTAAACATCGGTTTTTGAATACATAAACACTTCAAATTAGCTAAATGAAGAAAGACTTTCCATATCAGTCTATAAATATTACAAAGGTACATATTATAGACATTCAAACTAATACTAAACACGGAACTCTCCATTGCATAAATCAGTTCTTCTTCGCTTTGTTTATGGCAAGTGCATTCAGCCATAAATCCGTTTAAAATTGACAAGTATTCAATTGGGCCTTGTACTTTGCCGGTTAAATTTAAAAAGTGGGGACGAATACATTTCTGAAATTGATAAAGAAAATATTGAACACTTGTGTGTAAAGTGTATTTTATAGAAATGACTATATTCTTTGGTTTTTATACAAAATGATTCAAAAAATAATCTTTCAAAATACCACTAGTAGGTACTCTCAAATTTTATAGATTATTTTTTTCATCTGTCAAAACAGTCAGATTTTGTGGTTTCAGCCAATAAGAGCTCAGGATCCTAACCAATCATTGTGTTTTATACTGATTATCTTTTTCATCTGTCAAAACAGTCAGATTTTGTGGTTTCAGCCAATAACAGCTCAGGATCCTAACCAATCATTGTGTTTTATACTGATTATTTTTTTCATCTGTCAATACAGTCAGATTTTGTGGTTTCAGCCAATAACAGCTCAGGATCCTAACCAATCATTGTGTTTTATACTGATAAAACCGCTTCTTCGTATTTGTTTCTTGATTAAACTGTGTTTACCTTTTTTGAAATGTCAAATGTAAACATTTAACAATTTTTATTATACTAAAATGTATTGCAAATCTATGTTAATAACCAAATTTCAAAATGTATTTGTAAACTAACCTGTTTTTATTAGTTGATTTCAAAATGCCTTTAACATTTTTACATAACATAACACTAAACTTAAAATTAATTAAATTAAGAAAGACTTCATTTCATTCTTCTTCGCTTTTATTAACGGCGCCGTTTCGCGGGGTAGCCAGTCAAAAAATCGCCTTGGTGGCCCTGTATGTAAAACTATAACAGCTCAGGTTTCAATTTAAATTGGTAAAGAAAATTTTCAATATTTGTGTGTAAAGTGTCTTTTGCATAAATGACTATGTTCTCTGTTTTTAATACAAAATGATTCAAAAAATAATCCTTTCAAATACGACTCGTCCTCTGAAATTTTATAGATTAAATTTTTGATCTTCATACTCAAACGCCTTTATTTTAGGCAAAACCACTCAAACAAACTGATTTAAGATAAAATCACTCGTCCTGCGGACTCGTGATTTTATCAATCAGTTTGTTTTCGTGGTTTTTCCAAATAAAGCCGTTTTCGTGAAAACCAAAAATTTAATCGATAAAATTTGGAGGACTCGTGGTATTACCTTTGATAAAACCGCTTCTTCGTATTTGTTTCTTGATTAAACTGTGTTTACCTTTTTTGAAAGGTCAAATGTAAACATTTAACAATTTTTATTATACTAAAATGTATTGCAAATCTATGTTAATAACCAAATTTCAAAATGTATTTGTAAACTAACCTGTTTTTATTAGTTTATTTCAAAACGCCTTTAACATTTTTACATTCCTCACTTTAACACTAAACTTAAAATTAATTAAATTAAGAAAGACTTCATTTCATTCTTCTTCTTCGCTTTTATTTACGGCGCCGTTTCGCGGGGTAGCCAGTCAAAAAATCGCCTTGGTGGCCCTGTATGTAAAACTATAACAGCTCAGGTTTTAATTTAAATTGGTAAAGAAAATTTTCAATATTTGTGTGTAAAGTGTCTTTTGCATAAATGACTATGTTCTCTGTTTTTAATACAAAATGATTCAAAAAATAATCCTTTCAAATACGACTCGTCCTCTGAAATTTTATAGATTAAATTTTTGATCTTCATACTCAAACGCCTTTATTTTAGGCAAAACCACTCAAACAAACTGATTTAAGATAAAATCACTCGTCCTGCGGACTCGTGATTTTATCAATCAGTTTGTTTTCGTGGTTTTTCCAAATAAAGCCGTTTTCGTGAAAACCAAAAATTTAATCGATAAAATTTGGAGGACTCGTGGTATTACCTTTGATAAAACCGCTTCATCGTAATTGTTTTTTGAATAAACTGTATTTACCTTTTTTGAAATGTCACATATAAACATTTAACAACTTTTATTTAGCATTATCAATTATTCTTATACTAAAATGTATTGCAAATCTATGTTAATACCCAAATTTCACATTTATTTGTAAACTAACCTGTTTATTCGTTTATTCACAGACACTTCAGTTTTTGAATACCCAAATACTTAAAAATCCATAAATCTCTTTAAAACTGACAAATGTCAAACTCTATATCCGAATTAAACCAAGCGCAATCACATATGCCTTGGTGGCCCTGTATTTAAAACTATAACAGCTCAATATTTTTTGATGTTTCAATTTAATTTGATAAAGAAAATAATGAACATTTGTGTGTAAAGTGTCTTTTGCATAAATGATTATATTCTCGGTTTTTAGTACAAAATGATTCAAAAAATACTTTCCAAATACCACACGTCCTCAAAGATTAAATTTTTTGACTCCATACTCAAACGCCTTTATTTCAGGCAAAACCACTCAAACAAACTGATTTGAGATAAAATCAGTTTGTTTTCGTTGTTTTTCCAAATAAAGCCGTTTTCGTGAAAACCAAAAATTTTATCGATAAAAATCATATACAATTGTCAATCGAAATAATACTGAACACCGGGTATAAAATATTTATTTTTCTGTTAACATATATACATCCGGTCTAGTTAATTCTGCTTAAAAACCATTCAGCTATAGCGAAACCTATTATTTTAGAGTTCATGTGTTGCTATTTTTGATATTTATGTGACTTAAACGTCAGGCTACCAAACGGATCTACTCGGTCGGTGCCAAATTAAATGCGTTTACTTCAAATGACTTCTGGTATTAATTTACACAAAGAAAGGTATAGAGTGGCCTATGCATATGGTGCATGTGTCAGGTAAATAAAGACATGCATGTTTTGGAACATATGCTAAATGATAGTAGCCCAATTTTAGAAAAAAAGAGACCATATGGAGTAACTGGAAATTTGCTTATACAAAGACCGTTTGTCTATATAATTTTTGTTTGTCACAAAAAGCTGTTTTTTAACTTTTCGCATAATGATAAAGCAACTAATATGTAATAATTTGTTTTCTTTATATCAGATTATTATTTTTCTTCTTTGACGAAACTTTCAAATTCTGTAAAAGTCATTACTGGTATTGGACTTTACCTGATTTATATGAAAAATCTTTTATTTTGTATCAGTTTACATTGAAATTATATCAATTTTAATTTTTGGGCTGTTTTAGCGTCAGTCAGTCTTTTTTAAATAAATCAATTTCTGAATTATTACACATTATAAAGGGTATTTTTAACTTTATTTTAAAAAAATATATTTTCTTATTTATGTAAAGAAACAAACACTATTTTGAAAATAAAACTGGCGTCGACATTATTCATCATTTTAATTATTTTTACATCAAAAGTAAAAGTATAATCATGATAAATGTACAACGATTTTTTTTGTTATGCCTCTATTAATATAATTAATATATCATCAGTTTTTTAAAAATCAGTGAGAATTTTAGAAACTATAACTTCAGTCAAATTTTCTATGAGAAAACAAAAAAGAAAAGGAAAAACTAATGGCTTCCTGAGAAAGCTGAGAGTCTCCTCTTGAAAATGCTTTCTTTTTTCTTTGCTTACATTTTAGGCAAAGATACTTTAGTTTTTCCCAACGCCTCGCTTGAATATTTGTATTCAGCTGCCTGGAGCGCGTAGAGTTTTCGAATTCGCGTTCTTATTTTTAATAATTTTTTATAATAATAAAAAAATGTTTTTTAAAATAACTTTAGTAAATAATATCAGTAAAATTTTCCGCTCTTTCACGTGGTGCTATTAGTTTATTGTGAACCTAGTATACACTTTAGAGCAGCAATTTTTTTATCGTTTTTTATACCCCAAAAAATACCTAAGAGCCTAGATTCAGCGAGATCACATTTTATGAGATATTTTGGTCTAAATTTGGCTATAGCAACTGGGCTAATAGTTCGTAGTTATCCTGTGGGTTAAAGTTCATACATACTTCGGATTTTGACTTTTCCAGTTATTCTTATGAAGAGTCTAACTAACCTTGTCCTATCAGAAACTGAATAAAGAAGTATTTCACTATCCTTTAAAGCAACTCTATGATTATTTGTAAAATTAGTTTCCTCGTCCAGGCATTATTTCTGATCCTATCCAACCTAGTTTGCCATCTCTCCAGGCTTCGTTTTTTACTTTTGATGATTAATCCATCCTTTCCATTACTTTTAGGTCCATTGGGACATCTACCGCCACCATTATCACCACTTATATATGCTCCAACAACTTTGATGAGTTCTCCTCCTTTACTATATTTTTGTAGGTCTTCCATCGCGTTCTCCCAAATACTGGCTGGAACTAGTGACGTGGTTGTGGTTGTAGTTGTACAGCCTTTTTTCTCTTCCAATCTTTCGCAACACTTTCTGGATGGCTTCGACATGCTCTCGTAACTTCAATTCACCATCGAGCTATATACCCAGATATTTTAAACACTGGTTAGATATTGTTTCGTCACATTTAACTTAAAATCTTATGGAACCTGTCTCCCCAAGCATGTTTACTCTCATAGCCTCCTTCTCTGGGCATTGTTCTAGTTGAAGAAATTCTTTTTATTATACTTGTGTTCCCCAATTCTTATTTGAAAAGGTCTGGAGGTTTCCCCAATGTCGTGAACACAATTTTTGATATGCTGTTGTTTGAAAAAACATCTTTCTAATTTTTTGGAAGCTCTTAGGTCCTTTTGCTGAGGTTAGTGGCTTTTTTTGGGTCCTCTAAAGGTTAGTAGTGGAATCATACAAACGTTGTTCGTCTACTACCTAATTTCAAAATTTGGTACTTTCAAAGTTTTGTAAAAAAAAAAATATACGTAATCCCTAACATCTTTCTACCTTTCTGTGTAGGTTTCATTATTTTTTTGTTTCACGTTTGACATTGACGAAGGTCGAACCAATCAAAATCTATTTTAATCTACAAATGTTCACTTAATATCTAAAAGCTATCCATCCCCGTCTGTTTGTATAAACGAATGCAGATGTACTTTTTCAGCAGACCCATCATCAGTCATTTCATAAAATATGGACGTCTGGGTCCGGATTTGTAGGGTGTTCCGATTTTTTACCTAGCAAGATATCTCTGCAGGCATTTCGGTCACAGAAATAAATTGATTTCGAAACGAATTTTATGGCCTTATAAATCATGAAAATTGTTATAAGTCAATATTCTTTAATTTTATTGAGGGCTGTTTTGAATTTATTAGGGTGGATTTAGGACGGGACATTCCAGTAACAGGGAGAAAGTTTGACGTGGTATAATTTTTGACATACCAACAAACACTCATGGCCGACTAGCCTTTCCTTCTTCATGTCCTTAAATAATTTTATTTTTTACTTTTAAATTTTATAGGTGTGAAATTTTCTTACTGAATCCCTCACTTGCTTGAAGTAATAATCCAAGCACTAGGGGGTTACAAGTGAAAACTTGTACTTCGTCATAACTGAAGTTTTTATATTATCATAAGTAAAAACACATGATACTATCCCGATATAGAGGAATTGTCGATACATTTTTATTTTTGTAAGAGAATTAGAGACAGATTCATTTAAAAAAATATTATTTACTCCGTAAATTATAAAATTTATTTTTGCAGACGTCTGACAAGCTTTTGAATTCACTTTACTTCCTATTTCACGATGTTATCTCACAATGGGCACCAGACAAATCTGTCCCTTCTCCTATTGTTGTCAAATTTTTGTAGCAGAAATGTTATCTTCTGGTTTTTACCTGCCTTATCTTTTTTTTTACCTTTAACACTTTCTTTCAAATCTACACAATAAGAGGATTAACTAAAGCAGCTTTTAGTTGAACACCTTGAGAAAATCGAAATAGAAAAGGCTACTGATAACAGTGATTTGGGTAAATATTCTGTTTGTCATTTTGCGTTTTTAAAACTCAGTTGAAACCTTCAAAGATTGTCAAAGAAACAAACGAAAATAAAAGGTCTTCTTATAGACAAACAACAAGTTTTCCATATATAGAAAACTTTAGCAAGCACTGGATATACCCAATTTTCTTATACTTCTGTTCATAATTACGTCTACATTTTCAGAAAAACAAAAATAACTTACAAATTGATAAAAAACATCTATTCCAAAACCAGATAGTATTATTTACCTTAGCAGTTCCGAAAAACTAAGTGAGGTAACATAAATTCAAATATTTATGTCCGCTGGTATGTCAATATCCGCTATATTACCACTTAGTAAGTATACACCATACCAGGTTCATAATCTTGCCATATTTGTAAGTAAATAAAATAATGTAAATGGTAACCTGAACATTGTTGCAGATACAGGTTCAATCACAAAAACTCGGTTCGTGATTATTGTGGTTTTAGTGAAAGAGGTATATTCCAAAAGAGAAGAAACATCTAAGATTAACAATTCGTTTTATTTGTATTTTATAATTTTCACAATTTAGCTAAACACTATGAACAGCCCTGGCCTCATACTGCTTATAGGCTTGCAAACTTTTGTAAGCCTTAAGCTGTTGTCCCGAATAAAAACTGTGAGTTAGTATGCAAAATTTATAGAAAAGAGGTTTCTATATAAGTTACTCATATTAGTTTCTTTCGCGCTCAAATTCAAATGCTCAAATGTCAAACTGCAGATAAACAAACAAACATTACGCGTTTCAGGCAGTTCAAATTAATACCGCTAGAACGCATAAAGTTGTGTTCATGTCAATAGAAATCTAATTTCCATCCATGACTGAAAATGCTACGTCTAGATGTCGTTCTTATCCGAGAATTGGTAACTATGCAACCGCAAATACACAGATGAATTTCATGCTGCCTAACAATTTCTTTAGAGGGGGGTTCAGCGAAGACGTAAGGGGCGAGTATTTCGAGGTTATGTATGAAATTGACAGAGTTGATGGGTATAGAACACTCTTAATAAAAAAATATTTACATGAAATAAATTTAAACCGCGTTAATTTACCTCCTTTATCGTACTCAGTACTCAGATGAATATGAAGTACTGTCATCATGTAGGTCAATAACCATATGCTTTATGGTCAGTTCTATAAGATTGTCCAATTTTCTGTCCTTTTTTATGACATGCTGAATACATTTTTTACGTTACTTGTTCCAAGGATTTCAAAGTTGTGAGATCGCTTATTTACAGGTTTATATGTATCCATAGAATGAGTTTTTTTTGTTTTAGTTGGTAAAATCTAGGATAAACCATTATATTTAACTTGAATAAGCCTTTCTATATACAGTGTGACCCATTTTGTTTGGAAGCACCCCTGTAAAATTCGCATTTTTCAACCGATTTTGATTTATTTTTTTTTTTGTTAGATTCAGTATAAAAAACAGTATTTTGACACAAATTTTTATACTTTAATTTCCATTTTCAATGCCATCTATGTTAATTTTTCGTTGCCAAAAAGGACGAAAGTATATTAGGCATTTTTTATTCTCAAATATGACTACACCACTGGATTCAGAATCGTTACAAATGTAAACTACCAGAATTTTATAAAAAAAAAATTTATTAACGACAAAGTTATAACAACATGAATTTGGAAAAAGTTGTAGTTTAATTAATTTTTTACGTAGAATGTAGACAAATTTTAAAAATGGCAACATGGTAAACAAAAACTAGGACTCGAAACATAGTTGCATAGTAAAAATTCTGAAAAATTCGAAGCCGGTAGCTTAACCCGTTCTGAAAGTAAAGTAAAATTGTGCTTAATAATTTCATTTATTAACAAAATGCCATCAACGAGTATGCCATCAAAATACAAATTAACAACTATTAAAAATAACTAATAATACATTTTCATTAAAGCAATAATAATTTAACTCTAAATTTGCAACTTAGTCTTTGTAATTTCCACAGATTTATTGTCCATACTTAGGTATTAAAGCCATTTTTACAAAATTCAAACAAAATCGCAGTAGGTTTTGATTTTGACATTTCATTTATGTCAGTCAGTAACATATGTATGAAATAGTAAGTAACCATATGCTTTATGGTCAGTTCTATAAGATTGTCCAATTTTCTGTCCTTTTTTATGACATGCTGAATACATTTTTTACGTTACTTGTTCCAAGGATTTCAAAGTTGTGAGATCGCTTATTTACAGGTTTATATGTATCCATAGAATGAGTTTTTTTGTTTTAGTTGGTAAAATCTAGGATAAACCATTATATTTAACTTGAATAAGCCTTTGTATATACAGTGTGACCCATTTTGTTTGGAAGCACCCCTGTAAAATTCGCATTTTTCAACCGATTTTGATCTATTTTTTTTTGTTAGATTTAGTATAAAAAAACAGTATTTTGACACAAATTTTTATACTTTAATTTCCATTTTCAATGCCATCTATATTAATTTTTCGTTGCCAAAAAGGACGAAAGTACATTAGGCATTTTTTATTCTCAAATATGACTACACCACTGGATTCAGAATCGTTACAAATGTAAACTACCAGAATTTTATAAAAAAAAATTTGATTAACGACAAAGTTATAACAACATGAATTTGGAAAAAGTTGTAGTTTAATTAATTTTTTACGTAGAATGTAGACAAATTTTAAAAATGGCAACATGGTAAACAAAAACTAGGACTCGAAACATAGTTGCATAGTAAAAATTCTGAAAAATTCGAAGCCGGTAGCTTAACCCGTTCTGAAAGTAAAGTAAAATTGTGCTTAATAATTTCATTTATTAACAAAATGCCATCAAAATACAAATTAACAACTATTAAAAATAACTAATAATACATTTTCATTAAAGCAATAATAATTTAACTCTAAATTTGCAACTTAGTCTTTGTAATTTCCACAGATTTATTGTCCATACTTAGGTATTAAAGCCATTTTTACAAAATTCAAACAAAATCGCAGTAGGTTTTGATTTTGACATTTCATTTATGTCAGTCAGTAACATATGTATGAAATAGTAAGTACTAAATGTTCTAAATTATTACTTGTACTTGACAATGGCTGCTTTAACTATTCAAGACAAAGTTGAAATTATACGTCTGTGTGGTTACAATACAACTTTTTCCAAATTCATGTTGTTATAACTTTGTCGTTAATAAAATTTTTTTTATAAAATTTTGGTAGTTTACATTTGTAACGATTCTGAAGCCAGTGGTGTAGTCATATTTGAGAAAAAAAAATGCCTAATATACTTTCGTCTTTTTTGGCAACGAAAAATTAACGTAGAGGGCATTAAAAATGGAAATTAAGGTATGAAAATTTGTGCCAAAATACTGTTTTTGATACTGAATCTAACAAAAAAAATTAAACCAAGTCGGTTGAAAAATGCGGATTTTACAGGGGTGCTTCCAAACAAAATTGGTCACACTGTATAATATAATAACAAAATTTTAAAGTTTAAGTCACGTGACCGGATGTGGAAAATTATACCAAAGGCTTTTTATATCAATAAATAATATTCATCGTTTTCCTGATACAGAGCACCCCAGATGAGAAATTAAATTTACAAACTGTTTTAACACCAAACAAAAACTCTAAACAATGAAAATATATGAAAACAATTTCCACAGCTGGCCATATTTTCCAAAAGCAACAAAACCCCCTATTAACTCTTCTTAACCTCTCTACAATAATAAACAATGCAGAAACCCTTAACCCTCATCTTAACCTCTTCATCATCTTAAATACCCATAAAAAAAATGGACACGTCGATCAGAACGAGGAAGAGTGTATCAAAATCGACAATTAGCCCACTCGAGATAACAATGCAGCACTTCCACCTAAATAAAATTTCGAACAACCCGTCTGGCATTGCTGAGAGATTATTCACGATTCGTGGTTCCGAGAGTGAAAGACCCTGTATGAGAAAACAGAGACACGGGGAGTAGAGAACCATGTGTTGTTAAGGCAATCGAGACGAAGATTTTTCGAATGAGAGAGGCCGAGGCTATACGGTCCATGACTTACCTTTATCGCTTTAGATGATTTATAGACCAGTCGACTCCGGTGCTTAAAATCTCGAAATTAGAGATTTATCAAAGGTAATACCACGAGTCCTCCAAATTTTATCGATTAAATTTTTGGTTTTCACGAAAACGGCTTTATTTGGAAAAACCACGAAAACAAACTGATTGATAAAATCACGAGTCCGCAGGACGAGTGATTTTATCTTAAATCAGTTTGTTTGAGTGGTTTTGCCTAAAATAAAGGCGTTTGAGTATGAAGATCAAAAATTTAATCTATAAAATTTCAGAGGACGAGTCGTATTTGAAAGGATTATTTTTTGAATCATTTTGTATTAAAAACAGAGAACATAGTCATTTATGCAAAAGACACTTTACACACAAATATTGAAAATTTTCTTTACCAATTTAAATTGAAACCTGAGCTGTTATAGTTTTACATACAGGGCCACCAAGGCGATTTTTTGACTGGCTACCCCGCGAAACGGCGCCGTTAATAAAAGCGAAGAAGAATGAAATGAAGTCTTTCTTAATTTAATTAATTTTAAGTTTAGTGTTATGTTATGTAAAAATGTTAAAGGCATTTGGAAATCAACTAATAAAAACAGGTTAGTTTACAAATACATTTTGAAATTTGGTTATTAACATAGATTTGCAATACATTTTAGTATAATAAAAATTGTTAAATGTTTACATTTGACATTTCAAAAAAGGTAAACACAGTTTAATCAAGAAACAAATACGAAGAAGCGGTTTTATCAGTATAAAACACAATGATTGGTTAGGATCCTGAGCTGTTATTGGCTGAAACCACAAAATCTGACTGTATTGACAGATGAAAAAAATAATCATTTATAAAACAATGGCCAAATATATCAAAATCAATTTTTTATTCGAATATGTCAAAAAAACGTCAAATTCCGGACATTCAAAATAACACGTCCGAAAAAATGTCCGGGAAAGTAAATTATATTAGGCTTACTTTTCTCTTTTAGCTTTAAATTAAGGGTGTCACGACTTCATATGATATCTGCCCGGATCCCCAATATTTAAATTAAAAAGACAGCAATTTTTTATTTTAACATCTTAGACATATAATTTTAGTATAGGTATAATGTGTGCCAAAATAATATTTACCAAGCGGTATCCCCATTGTTTTTTGTAACTATCAGAATGTACCTTCTTTTCTTTGTCTCTCTCCAGTCGAGAACTAACTAATTTGGCATAATAATAATCTGTCCACAACACACAAACTGTATCGGAATACCTAACCTCTGCATGTGGTTGCACTTATATGGGCTATGGACGCGGCGCGAAGAGTTAAACATCTACGCTATTTGTTCGTAATATTAATATTCGTAGAGATTGATTTACTATTAAGTAGCACTATTTTGGCGCGTTTTTAAGCAGTCAAGGATGGCATTCATAGATTTAACGTTTAGTGTTCATCAAAACAATGAAAACCGTTAATTAATTTTAAAAGTTTGTAGTTCTTGGATTTATAAAAAGTTTTTATGGTAAAGTACATATGTTTATAATCGCAAAACATTGATTTGATTAATATTTGTATTATATTAAGAATAGTTAATCAGTTTTTGATGTTTTGCGTTTATTGCTTAACGGTTATTGTTTTAATGCACTAGTTAATTGTTTTATGACGTGAAATTATTCTCCCAATCACCGAATCATAGCATTAATAGAGAGTTGAAGTTGTGCCAAGTACGTAAACGTTAGGAGCCGAATTGACATCTACGCATGCGCATTTGTCTGGAAATAGCGTTTACGTGAAAAATAGGATTGCGTACGTACGTAACCTTGCGTTCTCTCACGGATACCGTAAAAATCTACGTACGTTAACCGAAGATTATACGAGTGACACCGATAAATGGCGATTGTCCCAATTTTGAATTTTGACTTAAAGTAAATTATTCATAGCTTCAAAAAGACTTCCTTTATTTTTTTTTTGTTAGATTACATTCAGTTATAATATAATATAATAATAATATAATATAATATATAATAATAGTTGAGAGATTCCTATAGAAGTAATAATAATAATAATCCTTTAATTTCTCTCTCTCTTTCCAATAAAAAAACTTTTTTAACAACTAAGTGGTTTTAATCCAGTGGAAAGAGAGAGAGAAATTAAAATACAAACCACTATGAGCTTCCGAAATGAATAATCCTTTAATTTAGCTCTTGGCTAGTATTATTTTTACATTTAGGTTTACAAAAAAAAATAAATAGTTATATACTTATATTCACAACCTACAAGTTCTTTTAAAGCTCATTAAATTATTGCAGTTTTTAATAAAATCAGGCAATTCATTGTATTGCTTTAATCCCTTATAAAACAGACTATATTCTGACTATATAACTATAGTGCTTACTCTGTCTAAATAAAAATTGTTTCTTGATCTTCTGGAATATTTGTGTCTTTAACAAACCTACAATTATTTACAAGTTGAGGCACTATAGTTGATTAATCATTTTATATATAAATAACGAGGTATTAAGGGTCACTCAAGAAGTTACTAAATATTCGTTTTTGTTTCATTTGATTTATATAATTTAGGAATTTAAGTGTGATTTAGAAGTTCTCAAAAGAATTTCTTTATTTTTCTGTTATTAGATTACATTCGGTTGAGAAATTCCTATAGAAGTTACTAAATATTCGCTTATTATGTTTCTAAAGGTTATTTCCCATATTTCAGTAAGATAATAAAAAACTTTCAAGTTAAAACATTTTTTATTATATAAATATTTATTTATTAATCACAACAACAATAACAAAACAATATTACAGAATATTTATCTCTAAAACTACAAAACAACGAATCTTTACATTTTTAGAAAATATACTCAATAAAATTACATTTACAAAGTGTAGAAATGTTCAACTAAATTTAGTTGATGGCGCTTTTTACATCTTGAAACTAGCAAACAATGCTAACAAAATATTGGTAATAAAACAAACATTAAAGTTGTTTTTGCTTGATAAAAGGTATGCTACTTTAATATTGCGATACTAACTTTACAAAAATCAATCTAGGTGCATTTACTAAAATTTAATCAGCATGAGGGATTTTGAAAATATGTGTGCTGAACAGAACATTAAATTTCCCAAATATTGTTCCAGTTGTGTGGAGGCTCAATCGCCCATAAAGCTCTGGTCGATTCCCAACAGGATCATTGTTGAATATATGTAGCAAGATTACCTCATCCACTTCATCTTCTTCGAAATCTGAATCCCCAAGTTGTGCTGCATCAAGAATACCTTCCACCTTAAATGAAATAAATAGAGCCTAATTGAGCATGTATAAAGACGTGCTTACCATAAAAATGTAACTTCTATTTTAGTAGAATTTCAAGAAATCCAATTCCAATATATATTTTATTTTGTTTTTCATTTCTATAACTCATTAGTGGCTTTGTACTTCAAATACTCTTCTTAATGGATATAATAAAACCTCTTATTTTATTAAAAAATTTTTTAATTTTGTATTTTCGACTTTTTGCTCACATAAAACAACATAACAGCAAAATACAGACCAATTAATTAAAGGTTGACAGTTGACATCTATTTTACGTACGTACATGAACACTTCAACTCAAATTTCATACAACTTTATTACGTTATATTTCGTACGGAATTTTCTACGTAAAGGGTTACGTACTGTGTTTACTTCAACTCTCTAATGTCCAACAAATTGACGACGATACTTTATTGACTTTACGTACAAATATTTTTTCAGTGTGGTTAAATATGACTCTGTTCCAAGTATTGGCAACGTAGCGTATATACCGAAAGATATTGCTACCAAATAATCACAATTCAACCTAAATGATACATTCTTATTAGGTAATGACCAGGAGAACATAAAAAATAGGTGACCAAAACCAAACTAACGTCTCAGCCGGCAAACTCCATAATCGTCCGAAAAAGTAACACTTCTCGTCCTTGTATCATAAGCTACTATTGTTTCTCAATATAACACATTTTCATATATTTTGTTTTGGTACCAAAATACTCCGGATTGTGTGGTGAATTTTATCCCTTCTTTTCTTTGCTTAACTGGCTAGTTTGAGTAAATCAGCATAAAAATCCCATATCATTGTTATATTTTTGGAAAGATAATTATTTAGAATAATATCCCAGATATCCCAAAAAATAATAACTCTAAGCTTTGAAGTAGATTTTGCAACAAGCCGTGTTCAACCGCAGAAATTTACCTCAGACCTCCTATCCCTGGTAGATCTGTCAACGGATATAAAGTAAGCTCAATCAACAATTGAGCATCAAAAAAACAGGTACCTTGATAGATTCAACAGCTCGTAGAATGGCAATCCTCGTTCCAAACTTTCCAGTTCACCTGCCGTTGGATAGCGCAGGACTGGCGATCTTCTGTCGGCGCGTTGATTCCCGTCGACACGGTCCAATGGAACTCAAAGAGCGCGATCCTCAATGCATTGTGCAAACGACCTGACCTTTACTAGCGCGTGAACTGGCAAGTTTGGCGCGTGGAGTGGCATTCTAGGAGCTGTTGAATCCCGCCTTTAAGCTGAAAAGCAAGACATTTTGAGAGTAGAAAGATGGTGGAATAGATCTTCAAACCTACCAATGGAACAAGCTGAATGGGCTATTTCTATCGATGTATCAGTGTCAAATCCAGAGCTTTGATAAAATTTGGCTAACCAAAGAATATCCTCTTGGTGCAATCGACAACATTGGTTAGCGTGGTCTCGGTCGACTGGTCTAACGATGCAACCGATCGAAGTTAGCTTGAAAGAGATACAATCGGCTGTTCGGCAACAAATCATGGGATGCCGTGAACGACCCGTGGAGATGGTACCATCGACTGCTTAACGCCTCGTTAAGAGCGAAGACAAAAAATTTAATACGAATATTTTACACTTGTTATAATGTTGAATCACGACGTTCCTTCGTTTAGACAGGTTGCGTTCTTAGAGGATGAGAACGAGAATGAAAGATTTGAGATTTAGGCCGACGACCGGCAATTGGTGGTAAAAGCAAAGGCGGTCTATTATTGAAAGTTAGTTTTTTTTTAAAAAGGTATAATTGCGCGAAGGTCGTACGTGATTTATGACGTACCGATATGAGGATTCGACTCTTTTTAGGCCACCAGACATTAATCAATAATCCAGAATACGATATTTCTGTAAATATTTGTACTACATATTAGTTGGGAATCTACGAGGCCTCCTAGGAAGCGTTTTAAAGTTGATCTATACAAGTCGCGAAGATCCACCTAAAAAATATGAAATCCTATGCAAAATGACCTGCCGAATTTTTTGTTCGCCCTTTGACCCGAAATTGAAAATTTTCATTAAAATAATATTTTTTGCAAACTAGTGCATAACTTTGTTAATTGATGTCCGATCGTTATGAATTTTGGATATAATATTTTTCAGTACTTTCGTGACATAGTTTCATAACAATAAAAAATGTAGAATGCCACATAAAAGCTTCGTAATTTTTTATCGTCATTTTGTAGCGTAAAATGGTGAGTCGAGATAACTTTTATATCTTTAGAGATAAATAACCAATAGAGCAAGGAAACTTTTTTATTTAAACTTTTTTCATACGACGTTTAGTTTGGCCTGTATACTTTTTCAAAACCAAAGAAAATTGAATCGGCGCGTCTCATCTCTTGGCATTGCCGCTGTTAGATGCGGTGCAGCTAATAGAGCCATCAGTGTGTCAGAGAGAGTAAAGACCACAGCCTTCTTCATACGTACAACATACAATATTATTATGATACTATAGGGAGTATAGGAGGATTTATGGGATGGGGAAATGATAGGAATAATAATTAAAATATTTATTTTACAATGCATTTTCCCTCACACTGGCAACTTAGGTTTTGCCTCTTTGCGGACATTAATGTTGGTAGTATACAATTATTGTCTTTGCGTTCGTAACCAAACTTTAGAATTTCAGGCAGATCTGGCTTTAACATATATGCCCTATGACCTAATAATTTTTCTTGCAAAAGAAATTCTCGACAAATCAGCTATTTAGGTTTTTGGATATCACAATGATTCATAAAGGATCCGAATTTAAAATTAAACTAAACATGTGGTTTATTTACAATGCAATTACTGTTAAAACATTTCTCGAGACGTATATTTAAACAATGAACAAAAACTATCCATTAGTGAATCGATAAAAAGCCCTCTATCACCATCAGTGACACATGTATTTATTTTTTCAAGTTAAAAATACAGAGTTACTAAACAAGAGACGACGATGGTGAGACAACTATTGTTATCAAGTAGCCCTCGAACTCTCTAACCAAATATTAAGACTACCATGTTTCTTGTTATTTAAATTACCTGCATTTTAAGACCGTTGACACTCGAAACAAGTCCCACTAACTGGCTGCTTTGCTTAAAGGGCCATTTCTTGATAAAAAATACTTGAAAATTATGTCAACAAGACAGGTGGGCTGTCAGTTCAAATATTTAACAAAGGAGGTAGCTGCCGTGTTACCTGTGACTTTTTTTATGTTGTTTTCGAGTATCGACTTCAAATATGTTGATTCACACCATTTACTTGTTAAATATGGTATACATACTTTCAAGTTTTTTTATAAAGAACCTTTCTTTACAGTTATTCAAGCAGAATAATATAAAGAATGCATACATTGTATACATCGTTGTTTAACGAAATCTTGACATTAATTTATAATAATTATATTAATAAATTTTCATAATAACCAAAATAAAAATTGAAATGTAAGAAAATGATATATTTTCCTACTAGAAATTCAGAAATATTATTAATTATCAACAGGTAAATCATTTAGTCTGCAAGTATTTTTTTTCTTTGCTTTACATACTAATTTAAGTAAGTAAAATAATTAAACGAGCCAGCAAACAAGATGTTACCAACACATACTATAAATAATTAACCGTGTTATCATTTATAAACTTTAATTAACCATTTTAATGACGTAAATATCGTCCGGTTGAGATTTTATAATGTCGTAAACTCAGTTTGTCTGTTACTTTTTCAAAGACTGTAAACAGAAGAGCGTGGTTTTATTATAAACAAGCCACCAACGGCGTGTTGCTGTGATTATTCAAATAACATTTATTATGATTTGAAAAAAGTCTAAAATAATACTTGGCGGGTAAATATGATCTTTAAATAAAGTAGAACCAGAAATATAATAAGGTCAAGCAATAAATTTGTGTGTCCGTTAAAAGATTCCCAGTTCCGAGCCTCCGCCCCCCAAAAAGGAGCTCCATCAGGGCTTTGGAGGGCCCCCTTCTGTCATCTGTCAACTGTTATCTGTCACTTATCAACTTCCATCTATCAACTGTCATATATCACTTGTCATATGTCAACAGGGTCGCCAACATTCCCAGGGGTCCCTTCCGAGACGTATGTACAGCCTCGTTGGGGCTTCGTAGAACCTAACCTAACTTTTCTGGGCTCCGCACTAGACCTAACCTTTGATTAGATGGGCTAACCGGGCGGAGAGTTGAACCATCGAAATATGCAAACTATACAAGGACTTTTCTAAAATTTCTTGTATCCAAATTCACTTTAGTTCATTTAGGAGCAAACAAACATTAAGAAACAGAGTTACAGACGTAATCATCTACGTGGATATAAACTACTACTAAATAAACGTGCGTTTTATAATTATTTATATAACGTTTTACCAAAACAGACAAATTTTTAAAACCCCCAGATTTATACCACTTGCACTATTAAAATCACCGAGGCCAAAGGCTTGAATTTCTTGAGACATAATAACTCCGAGACTCCTATTCTTCATAAATCACAGAAAATGTCGCTATAAAAAGGCAGTAAAACGTTAATGATAAATTTTAGATACGTTTCTGTGATATACATAGACAGTTTCAATTGTCGCATTAACAAGGGAATTTATAGGTGACACTACAATGGTCGACATTATATTCTAGCCAGCGGGTTATTACCAGCTGCGGACATGGTGTTAAAACCATTGGCGTACCGTTCGAGGTTTGTACAGATTAATTCAGCAATTAAATCACTGTCAAAAAATTACACTGCACTGTGGTCGATACACTGCGACCTATAAGATCTATTGTGCCCCCTACTGCTGCCCAATCGTTAAGGATGTCTCAACGATTAGAGCAGTTCCTCCAGTCCTACTGCCTTCAAAAAGTTCAGGATGTCGATAGGCTTCATGTTAGGTAGATCTTCCTCTTCTATTTGATATTCTCCGAGGTATCGTACCCTTAGATTTTGCAGGGTAATGCATTCTGGGAGAATGTGGATAGAGGTTTCCTCCTCTTCCTCGCAGAACCTACATTCTTCTTTGTCTACTAATCCGAGTTTCTTTAGGAGGTCTCTCAGCCGGCAGTGCCCTGTTAGGATACCCGTTAGTATTCTGAGCTTATTTTTACATTTACTGACGCAGTCGTCAGATCTCTTCTGGTTATGGTTTCCCAGTAGTGTCTTGGCCTGCCTCATTCTTTGTAGTCCTATCCAGTATTGGGATCTTTTGTTATTGGTGTTTCAGCCCCTTTTTTGCGAGTATGTCTGCTATTTCATTACCCTCCACTCCAGTGTGTCCCGGAACCCATAGGAGGGTAACAGTGTTGTTCTTACCTAATTCGTTTAGATTCTCTAAGCACTACCAAACCATCTGTGAGTTGATTACGTGGGAGTTCAAGGCATTAATGGCTGCTTGGCTGTCTGGCCTGATGATGATCTCTTGTCTGCGAAAATTTCTTTCTATGTTGAACTGGACACATTTTCCGATGGCGTATATTTCAGCTTGGAAAATGCTCGGAGCTTTGCCTAAACTTTCAGAATATTTGGTTCCAGGCCCATATACTCCTATTCCTGTTGCTTCTAGAACCATCTGTGTACCATTTAATGGCACTTCTCTTGAGTTTTGTACTTAGCTTTGTGTTGAATTCTTTCACAAAGCTAAACTTCTTTGTCATCTCATCTTGGGGCATGTCCCAGTTTTGGTGATTTCCTGGAAGGAGTCGAAACTTGCGTTTGGTTGATCCTTCTCTGGTCATTCAAATAATATAGCCATATAACCGAGAGAGACGCAATGCTGACCACACTTGGCTCGTCAAGTAACTTCAACTTTAGTAGGTTTCTACTTTTTTAGTAGATTTCTATTTTTTTTTAGTAGATTTTGGCTTTGCCGGAACAAATTATAGTATTTAAAAAACTATTAAAAGAAGTAACCTACTAAAATTTCTTCCAGTCAAGCCAAAATCTACTAAAAAAGTAGAAAAGTACTAAAGGTGGCAACGCTGCAGCGAACGATTCATTCTGTGCCGAGCTGTGATTGCTATGATATCCCTTCCTCGCGAGGAGAAATTGCAATGATCTCTCAACATTTAACAACCTTTCCTTTATGGTCCCGCTAAAACGTAAATCCACAATTATATTCTTTCCGATACTGTATACAATTGTTTTAATTCTTCATTTAAAAAGTTCTTCTACAAAGAAACTATTAGTGATTCCCCAATCTGTGAGGAGTTGATGTCTCCCTTTGAAAAGAAACAAAACTAACAAAAATACCGGAGCCATCGTAGATCTCTTTACAAAATTCAAAACTCAAAAACTAAGTAATAAGTACTAAGTAGGCGTTGACATGTTTGTATTAACTGTAGATAAACTGGCTTGGGATATTACAAATAAAATATTTGTTATGTCAGCGCTGTGTGGATATTATTTTGTTTATTATTTGATTATCTACCACCATCTCTACGTTTCCTTATCAGTATCGTACTTGATATCAAAAACGCCGCGTACCGCAGTCGTTTTCGGTTCCATTAGCGGAGATATCAGATAAGGGCCACTTCAGTTTTTTCCCTGCATAATTTTGGTCGACTTAATGTTTTAACGGTACCGTGTGAACGTAAATGCAATTCAGGGTTCTGGTTGTAAATTAAAAAAAAATTGTTGGGGAATATAGTCTTTATTAAGATAATACGATTCCTCGACAAATCAGCGTATCTGTTAAAATAAACATTTTGATGTGAAAGCATCTATTTAAGTTGGCTCTGGTGTCCGGCTTTAGAACACCGTAGGCTGCATTTCATGGATATTACCAGTTCACTCACTTTACCACCAAGATCATGGGCGTGCCCAACAACCACATTTACATGTCAAAGTCAGTGAAATATAAATATATAGGTATTTTAAATGGTAAATGCTCATATAGTCTTTTCGCAACAAAAATAGTTGCACGTCATAAATTTTATTCCGTGTTAGATGCACAGTGTTGCCAAATCGAGAAAATGGCATATAAATGTAATAAATACCAAAAATTGGTTAGAACTATCTGTATATAACCAATTAATTCAATATTTTAGTACCAATAAATTGTTTCTAGTCAACCAATCAGGTTTTAGAGCTGGACACTCATGTGAAACGTCTCTACAATGTTTAATAACTGAATGGAAAGTTATAATTGATATATATTATTGCGACGTTTCTCGATCTTGAAAGGACACTTGAATCAATCGAAATCAATTGAAAAATTAAAGTATTATGGGATATCGGGGATTGTTTTGGATTGGATTCAAAGTTACCTATTTAACACAAGACAAAAAACTAAATTTGGAAAAGACTTGTCATTGTCATTTTTATTATTTATTTGAATGATATTAACCACATTTCTGGATTACACTGTATAAACCTTTTTGCTGATGATAGATTGGTTTATTGTATACATGAACATTTTGATCAGGCAATTGGCAATTGTTGAAATAAATTAACAGTCTATAATTCGTTAATATTGCCTCACTTTTTCTATTGCTGTTCGCTGATATATACCGAATGCTTCAAATTCTACAAAATAAGGCCATGCAAATAATACTAGGATGCAATCGATATAATCGAATAGAAGACATGTTAAATACACTAAATTGACTAAGGTTGGAACATTTTATATATGTCCAGTCAATGATATTCGTATTTAAGATGGTAACCCATATACTACCTGATTATTTGAACAATCAGCTGGTGCCAACTTCAAGTATTCATTCACATAACACTAGAGCTGCAGATTCATTAAATTTGTATGTTAAAGCTACCAACAAGGCCAGTTCGATGAAAAGTTTGTTTCACAAGGGAATTGTGCAGTTCAATAATCTACCGAGGCATATTAAAAATAACCATAATGTAGGCGCCTTTAAGAGATCATTAATCCACTTTTCAAAAACCAACATTTAACATTTAGCAATAAAGTATCAATTGTATCGACCCCAATTTTCTTTTCACATGTTTTTTTGTTGTTTTAATAATGTTATCTTATTTTTTATGTAATTTTGATTTGTAGGGTAAAATATGTTTTTTTGGTTTGTAAATTATCTATGATATTAAATAAATCATTTCATTTCATAGATCTTTAAATAGCATTGAAACATATTTATTTAATAATAAACTTAAACTAAACGTCAGCAAAACAAAAACTATGATTTTGACATGATCTTATAAATATGATCAAATTGTTTGGGCACATGCTATTATAAAAATAAAATATTTGTAAAAAAATATCAAAAAAACTCTTCTTTTTCTCTCGTATATGTAAGAAAGTGTCTATGTATGCTAGGTTAACTCTTTTTAAAAGCTTAATTCAACCTCATTTTGATTTATTGTTCAACATTACTTTTTCTACTTGGTAAAAATAAAATAACACAGTTGCAAAAGCTTCAAAATCAGGGTATGAGGTTAATATTCGGATGTAGCTGTTACACAGCAATTAAATTGATGTTAGAAGTGCCTAAACTGATTTTCAGTTGAAGAACGTATATTATTTATGACTATGATCTTTATATTTAAGCTGCAAAAAGGATTGCTACCCAATTACTTTCAAAAGTTCTTATTGAGAATTAATGAAGTTCATGATTACAATACGAGAAGTAATAATTTTTACATTAAAAACGCTAAATTTGGAATGAATATCAGGTTTCATAAAGGCTTAAATGAATTTAATAAACTACCACAATTTATAAAAGAATCTAATTCAGTAAAACAATTTAAAGAAGTATATTAGTGACAACTTTCTTTCTTTCTTTTTTTTGGTTTGAATTCTACTAAATAAAATGTTATTTATCCCATTCTGAGTGACAGCTACCTGTTAGACCTTCATGATTTATTAGAAAAATACGAGATACTCTTAATTTTTAGAGAGGCTGCTATAATTTCTAGAAAGCTGTAGAATTTTTAACAAACGTATTGATGGAAAATTATCCAGTCAAAATATACTAAAATTAAAAATAAAACGTCTGTATTTTTTCC
Organism: Crepidodera aurea; assembly: GCA_949320105.2. Lineage (NCBI taxonomy): Eukaryota > Metazoa > Arthropoda > Insecta > Coleoptera > Chrysomelidae > Crepidodera > Crepidodera aurea. Next base: position 16,040,269 of record OX439475.1, on the reverse strand, counting down.
TTGTAGCATTCATTTGCTATAGGAGATGCCAACGAGGGGGTTTGTTCATTCAGCTCACTAGCCCAGCTGATGAAACAGGGCTGTCTTGACAAATAATTTAAATTTAACAACTAAAATGTTACAAATATAACATTGTTGTCTCAGGATATTATTATACGCATAATTAATAGTTTTCTTGAAAGGATATCACTTATTTCTAACACAAGAGATTTATATTCTGTATTGTCTTCGGTAAAATAAATTCCATCATACGAACAACATAAATTTTACTTTCTTATCTCAACAAAACCCACCTAATACTTTCAAACCAAAACACAATAGCCCATTGTAATTCCGACTACACCACACTTACTATAATCTCGTGAGTTACTGGTGCAATTGTCTCGCTCCTTAACCAGCAACAACGTTCGTGGTAGGAACAATAGAGCATCTCATTAAGTCGACAAGATCGTTTATTTCGTTAGCGTTTTGTTCTTATTTTCCTATGGCGACTTTACATATCGCGGCCAGCAGGTAGAGCTATATCATAAATCGTTGTCCAATTTAAATACGCTTTGTTTTCTAATATTCCGGGAATCGGTTTGCATTCTGCATTCTCGTTTCTTCTAGATGGCATTGGAGGGTATAAGGCCAACTTTGATTGTTAATTGGAAACTGTGGGTCGATCAGAAATTGAAAACAAAATCATTTATTAAGCGGATGACGGAACCTTTTTTGTTATTAGTATTTTCGTCTTCAAAAACCCTAACTGAACTAGATTTGTGTTTTAATTATATTAAATGCGCTCCTGAAGAATTTGAATTTGTAGCATAGTGCAAAAAAGTATTCAAATGACCAGTTAATACTTATGCATTTTTTTAAATACTGTTCGGAAGTACCAATTATGTATCAGTGCGATAATACTTTCCCACGCTTCGGTCATTATTATATGCAACCATTCTATTCCTTTTTTCCCATATATTTAATCATTTCTGGGGTCAACATTGTTTTTTCCAGGACCATATATTGCTATTCCTGTTCCTTCTGTTGTTCTGGATCCATCAAGTTATTTAGTATCACATAAATAATAAAAATAAGGTAAATAAAGTCAAATATTAAAAAATAACAACACCTTATCACCATAGTAAGCATTTACAATTTAAATACACAATATAAACTAGGTTTATATACAAAATCCAATAAAAATAACATTATTAATATTGCAATAAACAATAGAAGAACATAATTTAAAAGTTATTGATACTAGTTAAATATTAATGTATTTAATATGAATACAAATGAACCATGTCCATATACGTACATATCAAACAGTACGCACTTAATGAAAAAGTTTCTATACTTTAAATAAATACGTATATTTATATACAACACAAACACCCATTAAAATATTAAAAATGCAGAAGCACGAGCGTTTTTATTCTAACCCAAACATGTAATCACTGTCAAAAATTTAAATTGATTTTAATCCTTAAACAAACCCGGTGCAGTCGAGCCACGCCCACGCTTTTACCTGACTTTTCTAACTAGATGTTAACCCGCATAACTTATAATAACAACCGACGATCTTCTGTCTCTCTTTAACATCTTACGATCGCCCTAAGACGTTTCGTAACACGATTCCAACAAGGCTTTTTCAATCGGTCCAGGTACAGGGAAGGCTTGAACATTTTGAATTGAATTTAAATATAAGGATATAAGAAGTTAAATATAAGGATAGGGAATAATGACATAGAACGGGTTAATAATTTTGTTTATCTAGGAATAACAATTGATAGCCAATTACATTTTAAACATCATGCTAACGAGGTAATAAAGACAGTAGCATATAGCATATAAAATTAATTATTTGAGAAGATATTTTTACGGTGAAATAATCTAATTGTTTTTTTTTGTATTTTAAACAAACTCTTATGAAAACTAGCAATTCCACGACATACATCTTGAAATATAAAATAAAATTGACTCTCACTTGGGCAAGCCCGACTCTGAATTCCAGAGTGCAGTGCAGAGCTGATGCATGGTGTGATTAATTTGTTTTTTCTTTTTGTAAATATTTATTTTCACAGCCGTCTCGTTGTATTGAACATGATGTATTTAAACGCCAAGATTTGGAATAGGTAGACGGGAGCTGTTAAACAAAGTGACTCGAAAAAATTCTTGAAAATATTTTGGTATGTTTAGTTTTTATCAAGGAAGAGGATTACTGTCTTGTGATGGATGTGACAATTATTAACAGATTGTTTGTAAATAGATTTGGTACATTCAATAATACTTTTATTTAAGTAGAAGCGATACTTTACAAACTGAATCACCTGCGGGACATAACGGACGAAGAAGAAGTACAAGATTCGCTACTGTTGGGGGGAGCCTAAATATTACGCAAACATTATTTCTCGTTTGTAAATTCGAACACTTACGAGGGGGAGTCTAAATTCGGTAAGGCGGTGCCGACTTCGCATTGCGAAAAACGCTTCCGTTGGACTTCTTTTCGATTATCTCAAAATTTGGACCCTTTTTAAAAGAGGTAAAACGGGACGCTATTCGAGTATGCCCTTTTGAATAACTTTCTTTATTTCTTTTACTTACATATGATATACTAATAATATTAAAAAAACATTGAATTTTGCGATTTTTTTTAGGAAAAACTAAATCAAAATCTAAAAAAGTGAGAATACGGGAACATAGATTAGACTTTTACAAATACGTAGTTAATTTTTCGTACTCTCAAAATAAAAAATTAACCTAAAAATTTAGGGACTACGAAACCCTTGCTTACACCGTTTTATAGTATAGATATTACAACTTCCTCTTAATTTATTTTAAATTTTCACTGTGTTTTTAAATTTCGTTTCTTGTTGTGCGGTGAAAAATTATTTAAAAATATGGTGGATGCTTACTTTTGGTGGAGAATCACAAATCATTTTGGGACATTTAAAATTTTGGCGAAGGAGTCTAAATTAAATTTTAAATCAAAAAAGAACTTCAAAAATAATAATTTTTTCTCGAAATAATTTTATTGTTGTAAAAACCAGATAAAAACTTATGATACTATCCCGATATAGAGGGTATCATTTTTGCAATTAACTCTTTTTGTAAAATAGGCATCCAATCTTTTGAAATATCGACCTAACAATTAGAAACACATTCGTTATTATTTAAGTATATTAATGCTGCTTCTTTAACTTTGCGGTTATAATTATTAGGTTCTTTTAATAATCTAGTTGAAGAATTCCATTGTATTTTATGACCAAAATCCCATGCATGTTCACATATTTTTGATTTTTCGAATTGTTTATTTTTAATGTATGATTGGTGTTCATTAAGTCTAATATGAAAATGTCTAGATGTTTCTCCTACATAAAATTTATTACATTCGCATGGAATTTTGTAAATACAATTTTTTGTTTTTTGAAATTCATTAAAATGTTTTGTATTTACTATTAAAGATTTTAATGTATTATTATTAATTAAATGTATTGCCAATCCTCCTAATTTTTTCGGATAATTTTGGAATATAAGGGATTTTTACTATATTTATAAATTTACTTGGGTAGTTGTTCTTAATCAAGACAGATTTGACAAGTGATAATTCATTATTTAAAATATTGTCATTTGAACAAATTGTTTTTGCTCTATCGGAAAGAGATTTGACTATACCTCGTTTAACACAAATTGAGTGGTTTAGTTTAAAATTTAGATATCTATTTGTATGTGTTTTTCTAAAAACTGATGTTTCAATACAATTGTTGTTATTGTGTATTAGTACATCAAGAAACGGTATTTTTTTATTACATTCAATTTCAATTGCAAAAATAGTAGGTTCCGAATTATTAATATTATATAAAAATGTGTCAATATTTTCCCTATCCTGTTGCCAAATTGCAAAGATATCATCTAAACCAGACACAAGGTCTTAAATTTTGTTTATTTACAAAATTTTGCTGATAAAAATCACTATTTAATCGAAAATATGTAGTTTTAATACATAATTCCAACAATTCTAGAGTTGCTGAGACGCTTAATTTAGTTCTATTTATTAAATGTATTATCACTTGTCAACTTTTTTCTCACAAGATTAAGAGTTTTATCGACAGGAACATTTGGAAATAAACTAACTACATCAAAACTAACCATTATATCTGAATTTGTATATAAGGAATTAGTATTTCCTGATAACAGATCTATTATTTTAAGTAGAAATCTTGCTAAATTTTGGCAAGGTGAATTTATAGAACTTATTATTTGTCTAAATGGTATTTGTTGTTTATGAATTTTAGGTGAACCATAAAAATGTGGAGGTTTACTATAATGAGAAGTAAGAGATCTTCGTTTTTTATCACAATTTTTTATTTTTATATAAAGTTTTGTAAATTTTGTTTTCAATACTAGTAGTTGGATCTTTATTTAATTTTGAATTTTCAATAATTTCGTTAATTTTGTTATCATAATCTGTTCTGTTCACGACAACCGTTGCGTTACCTTAAAATCTTAATTGTATTGTCATTTTTTAAATTTTTAATTGTTTTAAATTCTGTGGAGGTTAAATTTTCATTAATTTTATAAGATTTTTCTAATTCAATTTTGCAATGTACCTTGTATTCGTTGCTTAAATCAGTTGGTAAATTTTGAGAAGCGTTTTCTATAGAACTAATAATATCACTCAATGGTACATATTTTGGAGTTACCGAATAATTTAAACCTTTAGCCAATAATACAATTTTCTGTGTGGTTAAGATCTGTAGGTACTTGAAATATTTATTACCTTATTTAAATTTTGTTCTGCATTTCTAAGGTTGTAAAAACTTTTTTCTTCAATAAGATTATTAAATTTTTTTAATTGTCTATTTTTGGTAGAATTGAATTCTTTCTCATAACTATTTAAAACAATGGATTATTTTATCGAAATAAAAATGCAATTATGCGATTTAGTTAGTTTTTAATAACTTTTATATAAATAACAAATCAATACAGACATTTTCTTTTATCCACAAAATATTCATTCATTCATTCACTTTTTGTTAAGGTCGACGACGCCCAATAACCTTCACGAAAAATTTCCAAAAATAATTCTGAACCTCTTGTACCACAATCTCAATTTAAAAAAAAACTTTATTAAAAACACCCGAGAATTATTGATGACTTTCTATTTTAAGCAGGTAATGGACCTCTTCGAATAATAAATCCAGATAAAACATAAAGTCAATTAACATTCAATAAGATAAGTAAAACCATTTCCAACACTGATCAACTTCATGTTTATTTATAAGCAATCTGCCCTGTCAAAAAAACGCTCCGTAACGGCTAATTGATTTCTCTAAAATCCCTTTAAAACTAACAGTGACGTACGTAAAAAATAAGCTTATTTAAAGCATCGAACTAATTACAGGGTTTGAGTGACGAAATACAAAAAAAAACGGCTACATTTGGCGCAATAGAAAGTTTTGTTTCATCAAAACAATATACTAATTCATACATACGTCATCCCGATGACCAAAATCAAGGCGTTAAAATTTGAATTGCTTCCTCGCCCACTCTATTGGCCAGACTTAGCCCCCACGGATTATTTTCTGTTTCCAAACTCGAAAAAATGGCTCGATTGTAAAATATTTTCCAACAATAAAGAGGTGGAGTTAAACAGTGTATGGAGGCTATTGTATAGTTCTAAATACGAACCTTGTGGCACCCCTGTGAACACATCGATATTGAATTATTGTAAATTCACTCCAGACGAGCATATATCCATATTTAATATATTCAGCCACGCCACTGCGCACCATACTGTGTAAACCGTAGGAGACGTTTGTGGAAGAATCACGCAAAAGAAAACCAATCATGTGTCAAGTCATGTCATGTCATTTATCATATAGATAACTATCAATATGGCAAGTTGAGACTTTTTAAATACCGTATTAATTACAGAATGGTTGTCTGACTTTCCAGACGGTGACAAGATGTTTGTGATCGATTTTTTATTTTTTTTTAATAGCCTAGTCATTTTTTCATAGCACATAATAATTGGACACAAATCAGCAGCTTTTTTAGACTGATATTTTTGGAACAAGTACACTCGTAGCAACCTCCACATCATTTGGTATTGATCCTGTGAGTAGGAATGAATTTACTCGCACACAACTTTCTCTATAGTTTTTTCTACATAGCATATTAATTGAACACAAATCAGAAGCTTTTAAAGACTGATATTTTTGAAGCAGGTACACTCTTAGCAGCCCCCATAACATTTGGTACTTGCCCTATCAGTAGGGATGAATTTACTCACACACAGCTTTCTCAATGGTTTTTGCTACATAGTATATTAATTGAACACAAATCAGAAGCTTTTATTGACTGATATTTTTGAAACAGGTACACTCATAGCAGCCCCCATAACATTTGGTACTTGTTCGATGAGTAGGGATGAATTTACTCACACACAACTTTCTCAATAGTTTTTTCTACATAGCATATTAATTGAACACAAATCAGAAGCTTTTATAGACTGATGTTTTTGGAACAGGTACACTCGTAGCAACTATAGAAATGTGTGAACTTTCAAAGCAATTTTTTAACAATAAAAAATCAGCGTCATCAGGACTACTCTTATTATACGATTTATTATTTTACTTATCGCATTAATAGCATGAAAGTGTTGTTGACCAACCCATATTTTAAGCTCTTTATAAAGCAGTTTTGATTAGTCAGTACCGTCGGCGCTTTGTGCAATATTTCTCAATTTAAGTTAAAAACGGGCTCTTCTAGCATCATATAATTTGCTTGATAGAGATACGCCGATAATAATTGTTGTTAAACTGAGTGCGCTAATCGGATAATGGTTGGCGTGCAACTATGTATTATATCTTCTGAATGCTGACCTAACTAATAACTGGATTATTATAAGACAAAGATCGCAATCCACGAAGGTTAACGAGAATTTCTTGAACGTCGCATCCTTCGCAATAAAATTATAATTGCTAATTGTAGTTGGTTTTTTGAAAATCGTTTTGAAAAATTTACCTCACGATGCACACCACAGCGAGAATACTATAATAATAAGCGGAACTGCCCAGTGATGACTCTCTACTAATCCTGGAAGATCGTACTGACTCTATTATCAAAATAGTCTATTGTTAGATCCCATGTCCGCTTCTTTTCTCTAATTAATTTCCTGGACTGTCTTATTATTTTTTACAATACTAGATATAAATATGTTTAAATGTATTTTTATATAACATATTTTTTTCAGGTGGGTCTGCCTCTGTGCGTGGTGGGTAGCAAGGGTTGGTTTGTCCTGGCCTCCAGAAAAAATGAGAAGTTTAAGCTCTGTCCTCCATGTGTGCGCATGGGCGTTGCCAGCAGCACAAACTGTTGCAGCTTTGGTCAGAAGGGATGTCGACACAGATGATTTAACAGGTAATTCATATTTTTCCACAAAATTGTTATACCATTCGACGTTCAGCCAAAGTATTTGCAGCCAATGAGTAAGAAATATATCGGTGACTATAATCTGGGACGTTTTTCGAATAAGAAGAAACTATATACTTCAAAGAATGTTCTTTTTGGCTGAGAATCAAATCAAATATCGGGTTACATGAGGAGATATCCACAAATTTCTCTTCGTTCTTTCGAGGCAACAAGTATCAGCCTTGGAACTTTCTTCCATCAGATTTAGTGTAAAAAATACAATAATGTATGATTTACCAAACTCCTTCTGGAATATCAGAAGCTGCTCTTCCAACTAGATCAATTAAATCGTGAGTTAATCCAAAGTGTATCGTTATAATGGACAATTTTGAATGCCATGTCATTTTTAATGCTATAAAGTTTGCCAAAAAGAACGCTGTTGTCCCCCTTGCCCTTCCACCACACACTTCGGCCAACTGGATGAGTACTCATGCTGGGAGAACAATAACAATTTATGAAATAGGTGTTTCTCCTTCAATCCTAAAATATTTAGCGACGATGATTTCCTCTCCTATCGAATCATTCCTCAAGATAATAAAGATGATAATTTTCAAAATAAAAACTAATAATTCAGACACAATTCCAGATCGCGATGACGAACAAACGATTTTTGTTCAACCGCAAGCAACTAAAAATAATATGTCTGAAGAAAAAAAAACACAAAATAATGTCTCAGCCACCAGTATTTATTTATTGCGAAATTTTCAACCTTTAAAAACAACCCCTTGTCATAAAAATAATGGAAAATTTGTGATGTACAGAATTCCTTTCACTTTTTCTATCTTCAAAATATACATACACACACACACCCACACATGTATATTTTGTGAGCATGTACCTATCGACACGTCTACTTCTTACTATCTATCTTTTTTCCTATATATACATACAACATCTGCTCCAAAAATTTTTCCAAAAAAATGTTATTGGTTTTTTTTACAATAACTCCGTTAATTTTTATGATATCAGGTTCATCCAAAAATCATTTGAAAGGTAATTTCAAGGGCTATAACATCGTATTAAATTTAATCTTTTAAATCCCTTATTTTTTAAAAGATAAAAGGTTAAAGGGCCTCGGTTACATGGTTCTCGCAGTAAAATTTAGGCTTTAAACGTTTCTATTTCGGTTATTTTTTATCCTACAAAAATAAAAAAAAGTAAAATCTTTATTAAAAAAAACACAAATTTCGTTCTCTATCATTTTTTACGTACCTCGAATATTTTTGGGAAAATGAAATTTACGAAAATTTGAAAAATCCACCCCCAGGGTAAAAGCGCAAGTTGGCACCATGTCACTTTTGTTTCTTGTGGTATCCTCTAACTACTCACCAATTTTCATGAAAATCGATGGAGGTTCAACGAAATCGGAGGTGAAAACCTTCAGTGACTGTACTAATAATTTCAAGATCAAGTCTTCTATTCCAGAGTATCAAAACACCTGTTGTTGACGTAACTGTTGGAGTTGAGAGGGATGATTCTTTTCCCGCTGAAGCAGTTTTACAAAAGTGATCTATAACCATTTTTATATTCACTTTAGATCAAAATTATCCTCACCCGTTTGTTCAAAAGAATGTAATTTGATTCCCTTTTACTGTTTGGGAAATAAAAGCTGTAAAGAAAGCATAGAAAAGTATCGAAAACCAAATGTAAATGGGCCATAATATCCGAATGCGTTTTGATTGATATAATTAAAAGATTCTGGTCTGCCGTACTAAGCAAACTAAGGTAGTAATCAAATAAATTTTCTTTTTTTTTTTAATATCATGTTTACATAGCGTGGTTACATTTTGCATGCTAATCAAACAGATTGCTTATCTTGTTTGTTTAACGGAAAAAAAAAGAGAAGAAAAAATACCCTCGGACAGTTAATCACTATGCTGAACCAAAAACGTTTAAGTATTTGTTTTAAGACTCTGTCTCGATCCTTTAGGAAAAAGTATAATCACCCAATAATCGAGACGTTCCATAATCACGAGCTGAAGTATTCCTCTATAATTATCGGTCATCGATATACAATTTTACGAAAGTCCATCACAGAAACCGGTGCGGATAAGTCAAATACCAGGGCCGAACTCCGGAGAAAATTACAATCATTTTTATAAAATGAAACCAACTCTTCCCTTTTCGTAGGATTTTGGCATGACTATGTTTCTGCATCTTGTCTTTCTTTGATTTACCTCTTTATTCAACCCATCTAGTTGTTTCAACGTTTTTCTTTCTTTAGATTTAGGGAATAAACAGTCAACAGTACAATTTTGATCCTTTGTAAACTCTACTCTACTAAAATATAACACAGGGCACCTATAACCACCAGATAAGAGATAAAGTAAAGAAGAATTTGAATAACAAAAGGAAGAAAATAGAGAGAATAAGTAAGTTTGTAGACAAAATATGGAAGAATATGGAGGATCTGAAAAGCTACATTCAGAATAGTAGCAGCTGTAGATCCTGTGATATCCTAAAAGACTGACAGGTTCGCCATGTGACGTCCTAAAGGACTGTCAGGGTCGCCATGTGATGTTCTGGTTTAGGGGAGGAGGTAGGGAATCTCAGCCCTAACTAACAGACGTCTATTTACAGTGATAGGTAAATACAGGGGTCTACCATTATATTAATGAGAAATAATGAATACGAGGAAGATTGACCTTAACCGTATATATACAAGAAATGATTAAACAAATAACTTACGTGATAAGGCATCAACCTTCCAATTTACATGTATTGTAAATATGTACAATAACATGACCTTAATCTATTACTAATAATTATATGAATGATTCTACTGGGCGATGTGCCTCTACATAGTGATGAATTAAAAATTGAAAGTAATAAAAAGAAAGCTTACAGGCAAAATCAATTTTACATGTTCTCTTGAATAGCGACGGGATAGATGACAAAATGGAATGTAAAGATCTGGAAATGACGTAGAATATTGTAGGAATGGAATAATTCGTCTGTCCACTATTTCAGGGACATGACAGAAGATAGAAAGATGTAAAGATATCTGTAACACTTGTTTTAATTTGTCTTCAATTATTTTTGTCTATTTGCCCTTCATTTTACCGACATTTAGGGGCCATCTTTAATTCTATTTCTTCCTGAGAGTTCTGCCCTGGACGATGGGTCCAAACAAGCAAGTAGGCCGCCATCGTCGACGATCAGGCAATTGTTAATTAACAAGTACACGCAATGGGCGCATCTGATAATGAAAATAATTTTACAGAAATTACGTTGATATATGTAAGGGCCGGTTGTTAAGCCGGTAATCGCTTTCGACACGGTCATCTTGCTTAAAATATGTAAATGTTTGTTAAGGTTTAATTAAGTTTAATAGCGAAATGAGATTACCGGAGCTCTTCGATATATTATTGGCAAAAGTTACGAACGAAGAGGTGGTACAGTGGCGTTCGAAAGTGTCGTCCTGTATCCAGATTAAGTTGGTAACATTGGACTATTCTCAAAGACCTCAGAAAATATAATGGATGAAAATGGAAAGAACATTACACAAAATAATAAAGGCTAAAGAGATACAAAGAACAAAAGTAGAGACAGAATCAACATGGATGGAAAATAGATCAAATCAGTTTTAGGAAATTACACAGAATACAAAAATTAGATCCTTTAACACAATTATACGCTAGAGATTCATGGAAAATATAGAACAACAAGATGGCAAATTAATACGTAAAAAAATATATTAAAGAAAACAAAGTAGAAAGAGAAAGACACGAAAATATATAAACTAATAAACCAAGAGAGTATAATCTTACAAGTCAAATGGTGGAAGAATTTTCGGTGGTAAAAAGATTTAGAGAATTTAGATTTACATTTAGAATTAAGAAAATAGTTAAATTAGTTTGAATAAAGCTTGTGGCAACATAATAATCATTTGTTCCACGCAAAATCCATACAAAAAATTTTATATTTTTTTTTGGCTCATGTAAAACAAACAATTCGCTGTTTCGCGAAAGACAGTAGCGATCAGAACAAACGAATAAAAACTAAATCACACGGTAACTCGTTTTTCGAACCGGTTGACAGGCATGGGATGAAGCACTGGATGGTTGAAGGCTGAGTCTCGTTTAGGAGATGAAGCCATTAAACAAGTAAAAATCGCGTGGAATTTTAAATACGTCGTTCTGACGCGTGCTTAGAGAATTCTGCACCGTTTTTCTCGTAATTTGCCCCGTCTTGATAATAATTTTAATTTTATTTGGCGTGTCTCGCAATTATCCTGCCAGCGCTTGTTAATTTGTTAATGTGGTACCACTGGCTGACACAAATCTGTCAACACACTGGGATTACCCCTTTAATGTCATAACTAATGACTTGCATTCATAGATAACAGGATATTTCAATTATTTAGAAGTTTTAATTGTTTGGTATTAGATAATAGAGAGTTATTGCAAAGCGAAACTTTATTAAAGGAATCTAAATAAAATATCCTGTATTATAAATGTAATCCATTGATTTAGGAGAGTTATTCCAACGGTCCTCCTCCTCATACTTTATTTTGACAAGGAGCCTACTACTTAATTCTGACAATGACATGACATGTATCCTGAACAGGGTTGCCAACTAGCATTTTCCGATTTACTCACAAAACTTTTGTAGATTGCTCACAACTTGGAAAATATCAATAGCAAGGCAATTTTTTTTTTTGAAATCATCGTAAATTAACTATTAACTAAATAAAAAAACCTCGACAGAAAAATGTGGATTACTCACAACTTGAAAACATCAATAGCAAGACAATTTTTTTTAAATCGTAATTTACCAACCAATACAATACAGTACGCTGTAAAACTAAAAAGCTTAAAAATTTGATGACTACTAGAGCGCGTAAATTTTTTTAAATTATCAGATTAGAATTTTTCATAAATACCATTACCGATAGTATACTACTGACCTTTTGATTACTCGCAATTTTATTCACATTTGCCCTTTACTCACAAAATTACTCACAGACTAGGCAAAATACTCACAAATGTGAGTAATTACTCACACATTGGTAACCCTGATCCTGAATCGTACTCCTAACCTACAAAACCCAAGTAGGAGAGTTGGGCAGTCATACAGTGGTCCAGATATCCTAGAAAGTGACTAAAAGCACCGAATTTCGAGTTCTTAGAAAAAGCTTAACCTAAATTTATTTAAAGAGAATTTCTTAAAAAATGTTTGGCCTTTTATGTCCCGCAAATTTCTTTCTCGATCTGACAATAATCTTATGTTCATTATTTATCTTTAATGAATGTCTCACCATCCACAACCCACTATCAGATAAAATGTTCGCAAACCGTGTTTGTAAAAATGGCCGAAATAGACATCTGAATAGCTGGGAGTTCGGCACGACATTTTCGCCATCGAGATGCACACGAAAACGAAATTTTATCGCCGTTTTTTAAAGTCACCATCGTTTGAGTAATGTAGCGCGGTCCAGACAAAGCCCTACTGGGATATGCACGTATAGGCAGCTGTTTTGCATATGGTTCTTGTTTTCGGACGTCGCACCGCATCTCCTTTGCCTTGTAAGTGACAGTCGGGTTGGCAGTAGAGATGCATTTATGGAAAACATGCGATCATCGAGGTATTTTAACGTGTCGTGCTTCAATGGACTCAAATAAAGCACCGAACGAGTCGTCGTTTAGAATGGTTTTACCACTATATATTTTTTTACATCCTTAAATATTAGACAGTAATACCGTTTTTGTTTTCAGGAACCTGCTACATCGGTAACAGAAACTCCACTACACTTCTCTCTTTGGTTCTTATCCCATATTTCCTCTACTTCACTTGCGGTACCATGCTTTTGTTCCTCGGTTGCAGTTACGTCATGAGAAAACCTCATTCGTTAGCAGCTGCTCCTCTTACAAACGCAGCACCACGAAAGGAAAGCGACTTTTTGGGCGCCATTTGCACGTTGTACGCCATTCCGACATTTTGTGTAATGGCCAGTATCTACTACGAATACAACAACAGAGACAAATGGCTATCAGGAGAGAAGAAACCAGCTCTATGGGCGTTTTTGCTGAAGTATTTCATGAGTTTGTTCATTGGTGTTAGCAGCGTCTTCTGGATTTGGTGAGTACCTATATTTATTACAAAAAAACGCTTATGGGAATGCACTTATGTATTTCCAATCAATTATTCAATGGACCATGATAGTGTGTCGTTACTGATTCTACACATAACAGTCACCATAGCAACGCTGTCATAGTTGCCAGTTGTCTAAGTTTAAATGGGTTTATTTTGTTTGTAGTTAATATGTTAACCCGACTCGTTAAGGCTCGTCCTTACTCATACGAATAATCGCAATTTTTTGCGATTCGCGTCGTCGAAGGTACAACTTGCCACGTTGCCCTGATTCTAGCGTTGTTTTGCCATTATAAACTTTTAGCACAGATTCTAAATTCAACAACACAATCAAGCCAAAAGCCACAACGAAAGATATTAAATATATATTCATAACAAATAACAATCATGACATATAAGTGACATCGTTGCCATGGTAACTTTGTTTTGTGTAGAATCATTTACAATATACATGTTACCAACTTCGTTGTGACGTCACCACTATCACGGTCCATAGACTGAGGCCGACCGCAAACATGTTACGTATGTCTCATCATACTAATTGCTACCAGCCGTTCTAACGTAGCTCTCCATGTTTTAACTTCACAATCAGAAAGAATTTGCTGTTACTTATATATTGTGCATTTAGTCCGTTTTAATTCACACCAATTTCAAACCATTTTAAACCATAAAAATGTTACGTTCATTCAACGTACCTTTTCTAGTCATTAAGTTCTGTTCTATAGGTAAAATAACTATTTCATAAGATATTTTAATCCAGACCTGGGAATATTTTAACGTACACACAATTTTATTGCTTTACTACGTCTCGAACAATAGGTAATAATGAGGGTCGTCGGCTAATATTGATTTATGACCTTTGTTACAGGTCCATGAAAAGTGTAACGGCATGGAAATCGGTATTAAGACGTCTGGGACCAAGAAAGCAGCCGCCATTAAAGGTGCAAACCATGCCACAAGTAATGAGATACATGCCCGCACAAACTTTGTCTACCAGCTTAAGCACTACCTCCAAGCATTCTACGAGGACCCATCCACATAGGAAACCAAGACTGCACCATATGAGATCGGGGAGTGAGACAGTTATTTAAATAACTCTAGTGTATCGAGGAGGTTTTACGATAAAAGAAAATCCTACAATAACGATCGAAAGTGAATATTTTCGCGTTATTTTTTTAGCAAAATAATTTGTATGAAAAAGGTTCACTTTTGATCTAAGAATGTAATATTTGTAAATAAAACAAAACCAGTGAAAAAAATTCATCTTTTATAGTTTATAAAAAATTGTAATTTAATTTTTCTAAACAAGAATTATAGAGATATCGCTGAAATGCAGTATGGTATTGAGGGCTCTTATTGTAAATATATTTGTAATTTTTTATTTATTTTGAAATTTATATAAATAAAGAGAAATAAGTTCTGTAATTTAAATTTCAAATCGTAAAATCTCCTTTTTTTGCCTTATTGTAAATAGTCTGTGATTAACTGTATACAAATATTTATTTTTATAAAATTTCTATTCATTAATGGCCATATATTGTAAACTCTATAGTGTGTCTAAAAAGGTATTGCGCCATTTTCCTATGGACACACTAATAGTTCATGTAGTTTTATATTGTATCACTTCATTTTATGTTACTATTAAGGACTGTAGCTAAGATGTTGCTAATGCCCCCCTCTCGCAATTACAATTTTTTTAAGCTCAAAGTTAGTTTATTTTTGCAAAAGCAGGAAAAGTAGAAATTTGCAGAATTTCGCCATGTGTACATTAATCTGGCTATGGTCCTACTGCTAATATGAATTTATGTCAGTTTTATGGCAAATTGTACTTCATTTTTCATAGGAGAGGGTTAGACTTTAACTCTAAACAAAAATCCTCACATTTCATAAGAAATAGGCAAGCTACAAATCATATTTTGACTAAATCCTATATAACTATAGATGACAGATGACAGTTGACTTTTTGGTGCATATCTTAGCCGTAAGAGATTTACTAATTATGGTATTGTACACTGCGCGTCATATAAAACTGGTACACTTTTTTTTCCCAATGTAAACCTAACTTAATTAATCAATCAAAATAACCGTCACATTTGTCAAAGTGCATATCCACAATGCCAACCCATTTAGGTAAGTTTGATCAAATCCGAATAATTTCCAAAATAGCTTGGCAGAAGATGAAAATTTAATAGTAATGGAGCTATGACAAGTTATTAATTATTGAATTGAAATTTTTAATTTCTCCATCTCGTTTTATTGCTGTAAAAAATTTAATTTTATCGTTACATCTACTAAAATTTTTTTGATCTGGCATCACTGCCCTAGAAATTGTAACCTAGAAACTAGTTTAGCATTGACACATTTTAAAATATGCATTTACACAACTAGAAAAACACTATTTTCGATTATAAGAGTTGTACCAGTTTTATATGACGCGCAGTGTACAAATGATGTGAAATAAAATCTCAATCTCCCAAGAAACACGACATTAGAAAATGTCACACCCTGCACCAACGTCTGGACGTCAAACAACTACTCCTTACAGAAGTCCAGACGCGGGTGGAACCCGAATCCTCTCGGGACAACTTTTATTTTGTTATTAAAGGAGCCTGTCATTCTTAGACCGGTTTCGGCATTATTGTGCCTCGTCAGTAAGAAGTAGACAAGCTCGACATCGTATCTCTAAACGATGCCTGCAGATTGCATTGCACTTAAAACAACTGGCTTAATTTAAAATATTATGGTTCCAAAAGATTTAATTTCTTCGTGTAATTTTGTTTCTACAAACCCTAAAAGCTTTTTAAATTTCTGTCAAATTAAATTTATTGATTTTTAATATATTTAATATAGTTATATGGGATTAAATCAACGAATCCTTTTGTTCCGGCGTTTAAAAATATTGTGTACATATTTCTGTGCCATTTATATATTTTTCTAAATTTTATTTGATAAGATTTTATACATATTTTTTAAATTTGTGTACTTACAATTTATTTATTTAGATGTAAGAGAATGTGTAAAGTGTCTTGTGATATGTGTCTAGATATGAGATATAATAGAATATTAAACAAGTATTTGTTTATAGTAATTTGTGTTTTATTTATGAAACCAATTAATTTTTGCTTTAGTCCTAAAAATGTATACTGAATGTGAACTGTGCAGTGCAGGAATAAACAATATTTAAGAGTAATAAGGGGCTAAATACTAGACGGATATAAAAATGGTTACAGGGTAAAATAATATTTAATAAATAAATCGGGGATTAGATGGGAATTGTGCTGTTCCAACCCTAATCGCCTTAATATTTGGCTAAGGACTAGCCAAGACAAAAATGGATTGTATAATTAGGTTTCCTGTTCATTCTCATAAGACTTTGAAGAGGTGGAATAGAGTGAGACACTTAACAAAACTCCATATCTTTGAACAGGTTAGCAACAATTAACAATGTTAAAAGAGAACGAAAGTTACAATTCTTGCTTAGTTATTTACAAGCAATTGTTTCGACTCTTCGCGGTCGATTCAAATTATCGGTTTTTATTGGTTCAGACCTCGCGCTCCCTTCAAATTAGTGGACCGATATTGATCTCACTGGCTCTGTGAATTGTTTGTTTGATTTGCAAATCACCATGGGCGGGCGATAAGAGATATTGTAAATTTTATTCAAAATTTTTATTTACCTATTAAAGACGCATTTTTTCACTCTACACATTTCTAAATCCCAAAAGTTATCCATGTCTCAAATGTGGTCCAAAGTTTTAAACAATAAAAGACATGGTGGTATAGTTTAACTATTTTCAATTGCAGAATGAAATTTACCCCGCTTTATACAAAGGTTCATTTAAAAAATTATGAATATATTGTCATGGTGTAAAAATTGGGACAAAATTATGGGAAGAGTATTTTAAACGAAGTAAAAAAAAATTATGTGAAAAGGACTTAAAAACCAGTTGAGAATGCTCTTCTAGCATTGCCATAAACCGAACAAATTGTAATGACATTATTAATAAAATTTTAGATTGACAGTTCTGTCTATATTTTATTACAAATGGCGCCCAACGTGGGGCTAAAATTGAGTTAACCCAAAAGATGGAGGAAACAAGTAGAGAAGATCGATTAACGGAATTTTTGATCAATATGAGGGGAGATATGAATAGAAAATTAGATGAAAATCGGGAAGAAAGTCAAAGAATGAACAGGAAATTAGACAAGAGTCTAGAACAAATAAAAAAAATTAAAAAAGAACAAGAAGAGCAGAAGGAGCAAATCAAAAATATACAAGAAACCATAAAAGGACAAGAGAAAGATTTTGACTAATCATTTTTTATTTCTGCTGTTAAGTGCTCTTTCGGTAAATACATGACGGGTCGAGAAAGGGTTTTAGTACGTACACAGCACAGTGTTAGGTAAGTAAATTAACTTTCGTTGGTATACATGGCTGTGTTTTGTTGTTTAAAACTATATACACTCTGTTAAAATAAACTTAAAAACATAAAAATGATCCCTTGCACATAAAAAGGTGTCAAACTTATAAAATCTCTTCTTTTTGTGTGAATGAAATGTAAAAAATGTAAGGCTGGGATTTTTTATTGTTATATTATTTAATTGAATTGAATAATGATCACTAAATAAAAAGAAGTACAAAATTTCAAACTCGTTTATTAAAAAAGTGAGAAAGGTAGTTTAATACCCTTCTGCATTTCTTTCACATTTTTCTCACATTAAAACAAATTCAGTAAAGGAGGACCAACTCAAATCAGTTTTTCATCAGAATCATTTATGTTCTATTTTTCCCATTTCTTCCATTTTCTCATCCACTTCTGGATTAATAATTTCCTTTGTACTGGATTTCAATTGAAAAACTACAGGTATTTGTCCTAAATTGGGAAAACCATCTTTTTCGAGATGTCTTATCCATGATAATAAACTGTCTTTGCTGGAAGTCCCTGTAGCACACACTGAAAATATCACACCATCTTCTTCCTCGTGAACAGAAGGAATAACTTTAACATGCTTTGCCACAGGAGGTTTAAGGGAAAAGAGGGATACTTTCAAATTACTGACATCATCTGGATCTTTGTCTTCCTCTAGTACTGGTTTTGGCTCTCCTCTAAGAATAAAATAGTTTATTGGGTTTCCTTTTATCCATATTTTAAAAGGACCTAAAAATATATTAAGTAAATTTATACATATAAAATAAAACTGTTAATTAAGGAGTATGTATACCTTCCACAAAAATCGGTTCCTTTAATTTATGTTCACTAAGCAACCTTCTCTGAGATTTGCTTTGAGCACTAACTATCCAAGTATTGTCTATAGATTCAGGAATATGTGAACTTTGATAAACAGTCACTACAGAGTTTATATCTACACTACTTATCCTCTCGATAGCATATTTAGCTAGATCAAATGTATCTTTAGGTAGGGGATCTGGTACAGGCCACGGTGACAAGTTTTTAAATTTTGGCATCCAATACATCATCCTCCAGTACCTTCGAACTGGATAACCTCTATTTCCAAATATATTTAGTAGTAACTCCTCCATTTCAATATCAGGCATCACTCCATTGTCTTCCATTTGTTCCAAAAGATCAATAATACATTGCTGTTGTTTTGGGTAATGCATAAATTCTGCTTGAATGATATTCCTTGGAACAAATTTTCCTAAAAATTACACTGCTCTATTACTTAACAAATTACAAAATTATTATAATTTACCTTTAGGTAAGACATTAATTAGTGATTTGTATACTTCTAAGTCCTTGTTAACTCCAAATTCTTCCATATTCTTTAAAGCTGAATAAATAAATTCTACATGTCCCCTTCTGTACACATTATCTCTATTAATAAATATGTTTACCATTTCTAAATAGGTATTTCTATTTTTATTATCAATGTTTTCAAAAGAGGCTTTATGAACTAACGCTTTGGTGTCTTTCTTATCGTCATTTTTATTTTCTTCAAATCTAACTGCTGAAATTTGAATACTTCTAGCAAAATTGTTCTGGATTGAACAACGTTTTGATTTATACAATACTGATCCATATCGCAAAAATCTTTTAAGGAACATTTCAAATTAATAAATTGTTAAAAACTAAACATTTTTAAAAAATTTAAATTTCCAACCTTACTTTATCTGTACAATAACCTAATTTTTCTTCTATACTAAATTCAATCTAGATACATAAGAGATCTACAGCCACTAGTAATATTCGTGTGTTACTAAAGCCCGCAACGGACGGAGAGCGATACTATAATATACAGGGTGGCGCAAATTTAATTGAACACTACTGGGATTTCGTAAACCGTTATAGACAGAAAGATGATTAAATGGGAAAAAAGATGTGTATTTTCAAGACAAATTTATTGGATTTTTTAAAATTAAAATATCAGCTCCGGTTTCTGAGACATTTGGGAAAAAACCGAAATTGAGGATTTTTGTCTTATTTAATTTAAAAAAAGTTTATAAAGCTAAATTAAAATAATTCACAATGACTGTTTAATACATTCTAAGTTCTAGTTATCTTTTATAATTCAATAGTTGAAGTTTAAATAAATTTGACTTATTTTCTGATTGTAGTTATTTAAGAAAATTGAATTCAAATATTTGGCAATAAGCTCAAATTTAAGTCTACTAAATTTTAATTAATTTTATTCAAAAAGATTTATAAATATTTTCAGTGAAAATGGAACAGGACCGTATTTAAAAAATACTTGGGGGTAACCCTTCAAAGACGAAACGTTGTTTTAAAAAGTTGCATACGCTGTGTTATGTTGTATTTGTCGTTCAATAAAAAAGCTTTATAACTTTTTTTTCTCTTTCAAAATTAAGGTGTTAACCAAATAAAACCAAAATCGTAAATTTTGGTATTTCCCAAATATCTCAGAAACCGGACCTGATATTTTAATTTTGAAAAAAACCAATCAATTTGTATTGAAAATACGCATATTTTTTCACATTTAATCAACTTTGTATCTATGACGGTTTACGGAATCCCAATAGTGTTCAATTAAATTTGCGCCACCCTGTATATTATATCTCACATATTACCAAAATATCGCTTATCATAAGAAAGAACAGAACGCCGAGCACGATGCTATAATTTTATATCTATTTTTCTATCAATTCGAAAATAATTTGTAATATTTTCATCCCTCATGTCATAAATATGGATAATTATGGGATTACTCATTTTATCACTGAGAATCAGTTGTCGAAACGTTTTATTATACAAATTATTCTTTTTTTTAGAATTTTTAATTGTAATAAGTTAATTTGTGATGCTGAGCCAAATTGCTCCACTTACACCAGTGGCGTTCATATAACAAAGACAAATTTTGAAAATAAAACGTGGTACGCCGCTGTTTTTTTCGAAATAGAATTTGTTTCTTTATAAGTAGTCATTTCTAAGTAAAAAAAGACCCTTGTCTTTTTTTCGTCTGACGCATTGTTTTCGAGTAAAAAAATAAAATGTTATTTTTGCATGCTCCTTTAATATTAATAGGTATTATGCTAATAAATTCACTTAACGTAGAATTTAAATAACATTTTATGTAGCTGGATATGGTTTTTTTGATGAAATGTTAAAATTCGGTCTATTGGAAAGCGTTTTTAGAGATAATTAAAAAAAGGTATAAAATTTTTTTCAATCTTCAAGAGAGGAAACCTCCTATCTTAAAAATGTCATAACAATCTCCCTGTGAAATATCGGCATTCAATTAGGAAACACCCTGTATATAAGTACAATTGAATAATTGAAATTTATTTCAATGTTTAAGTAATTTGGACACAATAAATAAGAGCAAATTTTTGTTATGGTAATTTTGTATTTAGATTTACAAATTATATATTTTTAGTTTTTTTACTTAAAAAAGAACAGACCATAGAGTAATACCGATTTTATTAATCGAATAATATAAAATACAAGATATAACTTAAAATACATTTAAATAACTACCATCTATTGAAACTATTACCTGCAGGTCTGTTAAAATCTGGAGCCGGTAATCTCGAAAATTGATTTTGATCATTTTGTCCTGGCCTCGGTTGACCACTCATTGGACCCGCATCAGTACCGTAAGGCAATCCACCTCTATTGCCAAACATACCGGAATTATTGGAATCGTTAACTGGATTTTGTGCTATTCTAAAAGGTCCGGAGTTAATAGTACCCCTCATCCTATCTGGTCCTGGTCCTGGACCCATTCGGGGGCCACCTACACCTCTATCTAGAGGATTGGAAGGTCCCTTATCCAGAAAATTTGGTATTCTACCCGGAGCTGCTGCAACTCTGTCTAAAAGTCCAGGAATTTTATCTATCGGTACAGATTCTCTATCCGAACCAAAACCTCTGTCAGGTCCACCAAATCCTCTGTCAGGTCCACCAAATCTATCAGGTCCATTAAATCTTCTATCTGGACCACCAAAACCTCCAAATCTATCAGATCCCCCCTGGAATCTATCCGGTCCTCCAAATCTATCTGGACCACCAATGCCGAATCTATCCTGGCCGCCAGGACCAAATCTATCTGGACCGCCAGGACCAAATCTATCCGGACCACCAGGAACGAATCTATCTGGACCACCAGGACCGAATCTGTCAGGACCACCATTACCGTATCTATCTGAACCAACAGGGCCGAATCTATCTGGACCACCAGGGCCGAAATTATTTGGACCACCAGGATTGAATCTATCTGGACCACCAGGACCGAATCTATCTGGACCACCAGGACCGAATCTATCTGGACCTCCAGGACCAAATCTATCAGGATCCCCAAATCCAGACCTTCCTTGACCCATATCTGGGTTGTCAAATCTATTTAGACCTCTATCTGGTCCCGGACCGCCAAAAGATCTGTCTCGATCTAATAGATTTAAGACCAAAGGTCCCCCTTTATTTAAAGTGGGATCTCGATGACCCAACTTTTCTTGAGTTTGAGATTTAAGTGATGTCAGATCGAAGTTCAATTTATTCGCATTTTTTTCTTGCGATGGAGGTTGAAAATCAAGTTTATTTTCAACTGCGTCGGGCGAAGTCATATTTTTAAAGTTGTTTACAATGCTAGCTAAACTCGACATATTGATGTTACCAAGCTTTGTTAAATCTACATTTGCCATGCTAGTTGGTGGATTTGAAAGTAGAGGTTTTGTTCCTAAACCTAGCAGGTCTACGCTGCTCGAGCTGGAATTACTCTTGGTGATGTTTGCCATTAAATTAGAGATAAGATCTTTTGCACTACTTATATTCACTTCAGACTTTGATTTGTCATATTTCATAGTTTCTTCTAAAACTTTTTTGCTATGTTCTATTTCTTTATCTTTTACATTCTTGGACACGGACTTAACAACGTCCTCGAAACTGTATTCATCTTCGGAATCGACATGAACCTTTTTTTCTGCTTGTTCCATTTCAGATTTCTCCTCTTTATTATCCTTTTTTTCATCATTTTCATTGTCTTCTTCAGAGTCAATGTCCACCAAACTATTATCAGGATTTATTGCTCCTGATCTGTTTGAAAATGGACTTCCTAACGATGTTTTATTTTTACTCTTCTTTCCCGTATCATTTACTTCTTCGTCTTCATATTTTTCTTCATCTTTCGATTTAGATTCTAAGTTAACAAATTTTCGTAATCTCTCCACTCTTTCTGGTTCTTGATATTCCAACTTTTTGAGATAATTTATCAAATTGTGTTGTTCTTCGGTTGATAAATCTTTGAAGTTTTGTAAGAGCGTTTGAAGGTCAGAATCGGAAAGGTTTTCCATGTTGTTTGCAGAATTTTTTCCAGGGCTAGGTGTTAAAGGTTCTGTGAGTTTTTCCAGATCCACCAAGTCCGTTTTTTTAACAGAACTCGGTATTATTATTTTCTCTTGGGGTTCTTTTTCCATATTACCAGCACCAAATAGCTGTAAGAAATTCGCTGTTGTCATGGGTTTGCTGGAATTCTTGGAAGCTTCGGCCATTCCCACCTAAAACGTAAATATTTGTCTAGATACTACATTAAGGAACATTAAGTCTCGTTTGATATATAGACCAGGGCCAATCATTTTTGTAACGAAAAAAAATCTTAGCTGTATGTGGATGTTCGGAAAATTTAGGGTAAATTATAAGTAAATTAGACAAATTAAAAGTTCCGGAAGTGGGGTGGGGGTAGCTAAATATACAACTTGAGGGTTCGATATAAAAGAAAAGCCATGGCAAAGTGGCATCGAACTCATGCACCACCAGATAAAACAATACTGAACAGAATAAGTAACCAACTGAAAACAGAAATAAAAGAAGCAAAAGAAAGATCTTTTACGGATTACATCACTAGTCTTAACCGATTTGACAACTCGATTTGGCAACCAGTCAAAAATTCTAGGAAACCCAAAACTCATGTGCCACCGATTCGAAACGAATACCTAGCAAAAGTGTTTACTCCCAACAACGACGTACCTAATCCTGAAATAGAAAGAAAATTATCTGAAATTCCTCCAAACGTGTCAGCAATTAAACCACTAACGGTAAACGAAGTTCAACAGGAAATCAATTGCATAAATCCCAGAAAAGCTCCTGACATAGACAAAATAACCCCAAAAATGATAAAGGAGTTACCAAGGAAAAGCATAATACTTATCACCCGCATATTTAATGCTATCTTACTTCTTAATTACTGCCCAAAACTGCTGAAAACTGCAGAAATAATAATGATCAAACATTGTCTCTTCATATCGTCCAATAAGCTTACTGCCAATCCTGTCGAAGGTCCTTGAAAGATTACTACTACAAAGAATAAACTCAGACCCAAACACCGAGGAATGGATACCACTACACCAGTTTGGATTCAGGAAGGAACATTCAACTATACAACAAATCCACAGGATAAGCCACACAATAAATCAAGCACTAGAAGAAAAAAAATACTGCACATCAATGTTTTTAGACGTTAGCTAGGCATTCGACAGAGTTTGGCACACAAGCCTATTATATAAACTCAAAAACTGTCCTCCAATCACATACTTCAAACTGTTAAAATCTTACCTAAGCGATAGAAAGTTCAGAACAAAAATTAATGAAAGCATTTCCGATAATCATCCAATAAAAGCACGCGTACCACAGGGGAGCGTCCTGGGGCCATTACTATATGTATTATACACAGCAGATCTACCAGCAAATAATGAAACCATTATGGGCACCTTCGCCGACGACACTAAAGTTAACTTTGATGTTTAACTTCAGTACTCTATGGGTAAGTGTATTTCTTGAAATTTAAATTTGATTATGTCATTTACAGGCCTGATGATGGCAGTTTTGTGCCGAAACTAGTTGCCCTTATAATTTTTTAAATATAAAACATGTGGGACTGACTTTGAGGCGTTTTATTTAATTTAACAAAGACGAATGTTTTCACAAAGTGTCATAAAAAAAATATATTTTTTGCGGGAGATCAACGAAAAATACGGTTTTCAACGATTTTCCCAATAATTTGGAGGCTATGTTGAAAAATGATTAAAACAAAAATTTTACATTTTTTAATTATCCACAACTTTTACATTAAACTTTTTCCGATAGGATGCATATTTCAGCCACAAGTCGTAAAAAACCAATATCCAACCCTCAAGTATATTTAGCTACTCCCACCCAACTTCTGGAACTTTTAATTTGTCTAATTTATTTATTTTAATTTACTTATAATTTACCCTAAATTTTCTGATCATCCACATAATGCTAATAATTTTATATGAATTTAAAATTGGTTTGGCTCTGGTCTAACTTCAAGTCTAGTTTGATATATAGTCGGCACGGACATCTGTCAGAATGCGTAAATTGAGAACATCATGAATAAATGTACCGCCATTTTACATAGATATGATGCTTACCACTGCATTGATTAGTGTTTCTAATTCGGCTTGAGAAACGTCAGTTTTTCCTTGTGCGACAAGTGCGTTAGCGATCTGTCTCGCAATAGCAGCCTTGTCGACTGCTCCTACCCCAGCGACCGTAACAGGACCGGCCTTCGGAAGCAATTTATCCCTTTGCCTTTTTCTTTGTCCTGCCATATGCATCAAACTGGCAATTTTTTTAATTGCTCTCTTAAAAGCTCTTTCCTGTAACATATCCACAAGTCCGGCGAATAACTGCCCTTTCAGCTTCTCCTTTACCGTTTCAAACAGTACACAGTTAACGTCGTTATCTAACAGACTTTCAGAACTATTGCCTTCTTTCTTTTCGAGGGCTAGAGCTTGTGCTAGCAGATCGATCACTTTCGGTCCCAAAGATCCCAAGCGTTCTTCTAGGGCGGTAAGAAGACGAAGAACATCCACTACGTTTACTTCCATTTCTTCTACGTCTTCATCTGGTAAAACTGAACCGCTCATGTCGACGGGTTTCCTGGTTACGTCACGCATAATTGCAGGGGGTAGGTACGGATTTCTATAAACTGTAAATTAGAAATTAGATCAGTAGGTAGAAGGATCCCGCGCAAAAATTGGATAAAAGCATATAAACGGAAAGAAAAATTATTTTAAAATAGTCAATAAAACTATTCCTGCAATAATTTTTGTTATAATTGGAATAAGGAACCAAATCGAATTTGTATTTACCTGGCAACATGTCTCTATCCTGTTTCCTGTTTCCCGTTTCCCACGGCAAATCGGCTATAGTTCTAACTCTTTCTTTCGCTCTTAGATCTCTTTCGAACGAACTTTCTCTAATGAATTCTGACTGTCGTTTCCTATCGGAATCTCTTCGTTCCCAACTCCTCTCGCGCGATACTGACCTTTTTTCTTTCGATCTCCTACTATAGGGCGATATTCCCCTACTCCTAGAATGCGATCTGTTTCTTGAAAGTGATCTCTCCCTGGAATCCCGGTAGCTTCGACCTTTATTTGACCTTGAAAATAATGTTTTTTTGTTTATACACCTTTTATAAAAATAGGGCGTTTTCTAATAAAATTTTTGTATGTAACAGATGATCATTATCAATTAAAAGGAATGCAAACTTTAAAATCCATC
This sequence comes from Crepidodera aurea, assembly GCA_949320105.2. NCBI lineage: Eukaryota > Metazoa > Arthropoda > Insecta > Coleoptera > Chrysomelidae > Crepidodera > Crepidodera aurea. Next base: position 16,013,720 of record OX439475.1, on the reverse strand, counting down.
AGTTTTTACTCTAATGGCAACTAAACGTGCATGTTAAGTGCAAATTTCTACTGTGAGAGATGGGATATAAAAAAAATAGAAAAAAATGAGAAAAAATAAACACAAATATAAAACAAAAAACGTGCTCCAAAATAGAAATATTTTACTAATATACAGTGTGTAACCATGTGGAAAACTTTTTATCATTGGTTTTGTGAAAAAATTTATTCTTCATAAGAAGTTGTGCATGGTCCAAAACTTAAAATACAACCATCAGATATCAATTTTTTAAAGCTATATACGAGGTTTTTAAAAAAATATGAATTTTACTCAAGAGTGAAGTACCTTTATTTTTTAAATATGAAAGAAAAAGTTATTAAAAAAACTTGTTTCTAATGACATTTTACTTCAACATACCGATTTTGAATAAGATATTCCGACTTTAAGAAAATCTTAATTTTTAATATTTTTTGTGATACACCCCCGTAACTGACAATTTTGATTTCATTTAAAAATTTAAGAATGTTCACAGGGACCTTACAAACCCCTACTAGTCTTCCTTTTATAAGGAAAAAGTTAATCCAGATTAAATTTTTTAATTTTTCCTGTATACCACTAAATATTTTGCAAATTTGATTCCTGCTTATTGATTATGTGATGCAGAACTTTTTATGAAGAATAATTTTTTTGAAAAATCAATAATAAAGGAATTTTTCATACTACATACTAACCACACCTTCGAACATTATTAACAAAAATTGGTATGGAATTGTTGGCAGTAAATTTAAGCATAGCGTCCCACGTATAACCTGGTAAAGTATAGTAATGTGCTGGGTCAAGGTCATACGTCTTAAGGCAGCTGGTACGAAATTGCTTAAAAATATCAGCAAGAAGGAGAATGTCAGTCTTCATATATAAATCCACGTATTGGCCTAAATCTTGACAGTTAAATTGATTCCAAACATTTTGAGCACGTAAATATAGTCTAAGAGAGAAGGGCTTGTTTTCTAAGTTATTATAGAAGGCTTCAATAGGTGGTAGGATGGTCTCATTGAACAGATCAAAAGAATTGACATTATTATTTCCAGTCCTTTTTGACAGTTATGACGTTTTAAGGCGACGCTTTCACGTATGCTTGACGTTTTAAGACAACCCTTTGACATATGCTCGACGTTTAAGATGATGTTTTGACGTTTTAGGATGACCCTTTTAATGCATGTTTGGCCGTTTTTTAATGCATGTTTGGACGTTTTAATATGACGATTTGACGTTTTAAAACAACGCTTGGATTGTTTAAGATATCACATAGGTTAGGCAACTCAACACCGTCAACGTTGAATGCATCCGTTTATTAGCCGCGCCTGTGCAGATTTGAAAGTAAAAATGAGTAAAAAATTGCCAGACTGGACTTTAGAATTCCTTATGGAGATTTATATGTAAAAATTCAAAATTGTCAGTTACGGGGTGTATCAAAAAATGTTACAAATAAAAATTTTCTTAAAGTTGGAATACCTTGTTCAAAAACGGTATGTTGACGTAAAATGTCATTAGAAACAAGTTTCTTTAATAACTTTTTTTTTCATATTTCAAAAATAAAGGTACTTTACTCTTGAACAAAATTCATATTTCTTGACAAACCTCGTATACGACTTTGATATCTGATAGTCGCACAACTTTTTATGAAGAATTTTTTCACAAAACCAATAATAAAAAAGTTTTCCATATGGTTCCAACTTAAGCAGACACACTGTATAACCAAAAATGAATAAATTCTAAACTAACTTTACTGTCCATGGATTTGTAAGTTTATAAACAAAACATAATCTAGCTAATCAAACAAGAAAAAATAGATGGGAGAATGAAAAAAATGAGAGCAGAAGATCAAAAAAGGGAAAGTTGTTCAGATGTAATATATTAAAATGTTTAAAAGGGTTTTACATTTAAAAATAGCTTCTACCTTATTTAGAATATTGTATAGAGCTTAGTTTTTACTATTAGACGTGCAGCTATTGCCAATAAGTTGAAAGCGCGAGGTCTGAACCAATAAAAATCGATAATTTGAATAGAGCGCGAAGTCGAAACAAACAAAAATTGATTTTTAGTACGCGATTTCCGTCATCTCCAAAGCGAGTAAGACGTGAAACGAAGCAGTCGCTCCTATTTTACATCATTTTTCATTAGTTTAAGCTCATATAGTTTTCCATAAATACATTCTACAATGAATAACAAATTCGTTACATATGAGTTCGTTTTTCTGAGAAATTGCTAGCTAATAACTAAGCAAGAATTGTAACTTTCTTACTCTTTTCACATTGTAACTTGTTAGGCTGTTCAGACATAACCTAATATATGAAGTTTTGTTAAGTGTCACATTTTATTCCACCTCTTCAAAGTCAACCTAATTATACAGTCCACTTTTGTCCTGTCTATTAAGGTCATTAGGGCTAGAACAGCACAATTCTTGTCTAATCCCCGACAGAAAAAGTGAACATTCAAATAATTAAATACACTTATATCCAGAATTCCAGAATATATTCCCATTGATTCAGAAATTAAACGCGTTGCATGATCGATGCAAGCGGTATACTAAGCTTCCATTTATACCAAATAACTAGTGTTAAGACAAAAGAAGCTTGCATTGAATTACAAATTTTGGGATTTTCGACTTTAAGGTTTAAACCAATCTTAGAAGGCATTCAATATATGTACCTGGAAACGTTAGAAATAACGCTTATAGGAGAGGCGTTCTTGATTCTAGAAGTAATGTTTCTATCTCCAGATACAGATCGCTTGGTAGAAGTTTTTTCTGTAGATATGGATCTAGACCTGGATCTCCTGCCAGATAACCTTTCTCTTGACCTGGAACGCTTGAAGGGCCTGCATGTTAAAATTGTTCTCATTTATAATATTTACTACAGAGTACAACTGTAATTTAAAATATTGACTATAATGTACCACTATTTTCAGCATATCCGAAACACCTGATATACGGGGTGATACTTGTTTACTTATGCAGCAATAACATTTATTTTACAGGACAATCTCATTAAAATTATTACTTACTAAACATAAACACTAACATACATAAAAATCTACATACAAACTACTATTGGGATCTGACATCCAGCGATACGCCATCTGGCGCTTTGTTTTCGAACACAAAGTATGGTGAAGATTCCACAAGAAATACATTATGTCAAACGGGAAAATCGATTTTTGAGATAATGACCCAAATTGTAGTAAATAAAACACCGTGAAAAATCGAAAAAAATGATTAACAGGTAGAGCAAGAAGAGAAGAAAGAAATCAGAATATTGAAACAAAGTGAGCAAAGCAAGAAACAAGTACCTGCAGAATCAGCAGAATTTAAGGACGATCAGCCCATTACTGACATAGAAGCCTTGCAGAAACAAACAACACTCATCGCTGGTCCAATCTCCTGCAAATTCGACGTTGATAAACACAAAGCCACTACGTCCACACATCCACTGTCACTTTCACTAATTTTTTCCCTTGTTTAGAATTTAGTTTGCCAGAGCCTGTTGTAGCCCATTCGCAAATTTGGTCAATCGTGAGACTCAAATTTTATATTTAATACGCGACCAGCACTCATGTCACATTTAAATCTTCACCCTAATTGACGCCATCTTGGACATGCCACGCCCCCATGTCAGATCCCAATTAGGTGTTTAACTCCAAATCTAACCTCATTTGTTTTGTACTTCTAATTACTCATACTTAATTACTTTCTACATAATTGCATGCTTTTTTATGTTTTTTTTGCTTAAAATAGATAAAAAATAATAAGAAAAGATTTGAGATTTTATGCAACTTTTAATACAGATACGTCACTGGGGCGGTACTGATTTGCTTTATGGTAAACGATTAAAAAAGAAGAAACATAACAGACCAAGACCATCACTAGTTTCGAAAAACGAAGACGAAGAAGAAGAAGAATATAGAATAACGATTTTAAAGTCGGGAAAACACAAATACACTAACTTAGAAACAAAGAAAATACTATATACTAACTAAAAAATATTAATAAATCAAAAATAAATGCAAAATCAAAAACCCACCCAACAAAAATCAAAAAATGACATTATTGACAGTGACATTTAACAATTTTAACTTTGATGTCGAGTGAATTCGTCGAACTTTCGATTCGGCTTATATCTAACTTCAGTTACGCAACCAGTGACGTAATTTCAACAATTGCGCAATATTCAAAAGGCACATTATAAAAATTAATAAAGTGCTGGTAAAAATTATGTATGGAATTAAAATTAGAAAAACATATTGTATTGTTATTTATTCATATAGTACTCGATATTTATAAGGTTTTAAATAGAATCTGAGAATTAGTTAAACACCCAATTGTGCAGTAGTGAAAACTGTCTATAAGTGACAAAAGTATAAAGAGAAGATGAGAATAAGTTATAGACTTCATAAATCTATCAATGGAAGAATAAGTTCTATAATTCGTTAAATGTGGAATGAGGAATAAATTATTTTTCATAGTTCTAACTGGGATCTTAAATCGAAAATACCAGCGCATTAATTTTTTTTAAGTTATAAAGTAATTAATAATATAAAGAAAACCAGATACAAAAACATTAGAAAAACAATTAAAAAAATCTAAAAAAAATAGGAGTTTGTTTACATACCTGGACGTTCTTGACACTTCACTGCTAGGCGAAGCATTTTTGCCTCTAACCCTTTCCTTAGACGTAGATCTTCTAAAAGACCTTTCTCTTGATCGCGAACGCTGCTTGACGTATCGAGTTAAAGGACTCTTTTCTCGTTTAGGACTTAAAGAACGTTTAATTGTCGGTTTGCGCGACGGACCACCTTTATTTTTATCCTCCCAAGGATTGTTCCCCTTCTTCGTTACTACTTTATCATCGTCTTTATCATCAATGACAATAATTTCGTTGTCCTGATCGGGTTGAGCTGCCATCGGTAGAGGTTTGGAAATAATTTTGTCGGGCAACGAAAGCGTTGCACCTATTTTAAATTTGATAGGGTTCAATTCTTCCGGAGGCGAAAGACGTTTTCTCAAAGCCTCTTTTCTATTTCGAAGTTCGTCGCTGTGGATCTCGACCATGCGTTTGTTCCAAAATTCTATCCATTCCGGTTTGAAATCGTGCTTTTGTACGTCGACACCTTCAGCTTTTAACTCCTTGTATCTATAAATTAAAATAATTAAATTTCCAATAATAATTTAATTACGCGCGCTCATGGTCATTTGCAAACACACAATTCACAGTAACCGTGAGCTCAATGCTCGGGTCGAGTCGGTCCGTTAAGAGGGGCATCGCGACAGGTATGCCAAACTACAAACACCAAAAATCCCCATTTTTATCTTTATCTTTTATCACTGTCTTTCTGCAATAATGAAGAGAGATAGATATCTTACGACTTCAGTGAATCTCCTGTATCCTAGGTGGCGCTGCTAGTATTAAAATATAATATATTATTTGGGATATCTAAGGAATCTGAGAGAATAAATTTTCTTTATTTTCAGGATTGGTCTTGTCGCAGAGAGCGCTAATAATCCATTTGTCATGAGTTCGATACCGGCTTCAGCCACGACAGAAATTTTATTTTTTATTTTTAGGAAATTTCATTTTTTTTGTTTACTATTTTTTTTCTAGCATCAAAATAGAGTTTATATTTTATAATTTAATTAATTTTCAATTATTTTCGAATAAATCCGTTTATTTTAATATGAATAGCGCTGCCACGCGACTAATCTCTCTAAATACATCAGATAGGAATGGAGCTCGGAAAATAATATTTCTAACATAAAAAAAATATTTAAACATCAATGGATTCATACGAAAATTGAGAATTATATAAATGTATAATCTTTAAGGTGAAGCAAGAATTTTTTTAAAAAATGAATTAATAAATAATTGGCGGCCCCAAACGCAAAATGTTTTTATCAATATCTATTTGTTTAAACAATTGCAGAATACATGAGTTATCGACACAAAAAACTGCGTTCTATGAACAAAATGCAACATTGTAACCACAATAAATTATCTGCAAGTCCTTTTATAAAAAAAAATTGTTAATGTTGGAGCATTAATTTGTATATAACAATTGAACGGTTACAGATAAAAAATCGCTGCAAGTCTTAAACCATGGGTTATGATAAATTGTTCATGTTTCATCCCTTGAAATTTTTTTTGTCCGTGTCACCATTTTCGTTAAAAAGTCCAAAAAATAGGGTTGAAAAATTAAAATGCTCACAAACGATCGCTTTTAACAATGAAGACGGCTATTTATAAATTTTTTAATGTCACTAAGTGTTAAAGAAGAACGCCGAAAGGGCAAGGGGTTGACTAGTACAATAGTATACAAATGTTCTGTCTGTGAAAGAGAATATCAATATGAAACTGAAAATCCAAATAAAATAAAATCCGTTGCTAATATTGGTGCGGTGTGGGGAACTATTGCATCTGGAAGCACATATTCACATACTAGTGAACTGCTTTCATCCATGGATATACCCACTATGAGTTCGAACATGTTCTATAAGATTGAAAATGAATTAGGACAGGTAAATAGTTGTAACTTACAGAATTAACAAATATTTATGAAATGATACATATTTTAGGAATGGGAATCTTCTCTTCTCAGGTCAATGAAAAGAGCTGGAGAAACCGAAAAAGAGATTGCAATTCAAAAGAAGCAGTTTTGTATGGATGGTACTCCTTGGATAACGGTTTATGTTGATGGATCATGGAGTAAACGGTCATATGGTACAAACTTCAATTCACTATCTGGCATGGTTGCAATAATAGGAAAAAATACTGGCCACGTATTATTTATTGCAATTAGAAATAAATTTTGTGCTATCTGCGCTAGAGCTGCTAAGCACAATATTGTTGCTAAAAACCACAATTGCTACAAAAATTGGGATCAATCGGCTCCTGCCATGGAATCTGACATGGTTGTCGAAGGATTTAACTCTAGCCAAGAGATGCATGGTGTAAAATACTTGAAATTTATAGCAGATGGCGATTCTAGTGTATACAAAATTATTATTGAAAAAGTTAGTTATGGAAATGATGTAAGAAAAATTGAATGCACAAACCATGCCCTGAAAAATTACGGAAAACGACTTAGAGAAATTAAAAAAGATACAAGAATCAAATTGGAAGGAAGAAAGATGTTGACATTAAAGAAAATCAAACTCTTAACAAAAAGAGCAAAAACTTCCATCTATGAACATGCCAAACAAAAAAAACCCAATGTACATCTCCTGAGAAGTGTAAAGTTAGCTCGCCTCCACGTGGTGCACCCTGGGTAACGCTAAAGAGCTAACAAACTTGGCAGCCGGACAATCTTTTGATCTCCTGGCTAAAGCACATGATGCCTGACGCGACATTTAATCCAACCATCCAACCATATGCAGTGATACGATAAATAAATAAATAAGTGCTAGTACTTGCATTTATTAATCATAAATTTATTTCAGATTCTTAGTTCTAATATACTTGCATGTATTAATCGTAAACTCATTATTTCTTTAATGTTAACTTTATTGTAAATCATTAAATATTATAAAATCATTTTTGTAAGAAAATAAATTGAATAATTAATAATTATTTCTTTATTTAAAAGTACCTAATTACAGTTATTCACTAAAACAAAAACAAAACAATACACTATGAAAAAACTGCATTGCTTTTTATCAATGGACAAAAGACATAATAGCAAATAAAATGTGTAACAAACCTACATCAAGAGTCCCATGGACGGGTTAATATGTGAGACATACTGTAAATATTAATTTCTGCAAATGTCTGTGATTCCCAACTATGCAGGCACTATTTTGAATGCACGAATAAAAATCACAAAAAACTGTTATAGTTGAATTGCACATTCTCCATATTACTAATCACTAATTTTTAACACTGACAACTTCCTTCGAATATGCATAAAAATTGAAGATTTTTTGAACAGCCTCTCGAGAATGGAATTTTTGTTCGTGGAAATATTTTTACCCGTTATAGCTTACACCTTGGAATAGGACATCTCCATTTTTCAACAAATTTTAAAGAATAATAAACATATTAATCATTTAGTGGAAGGTGTGCTTTTGACAATTTGTGATCACCAATTTTAAAGTGAAACATGCCCTACATGAGGTATACGGCATTAATTGAAATACTTTAAACTGAAGAACTGGTTTTAGTTAATACTAATTTACTCATTAAAAAAAATTGCAAAACACACGAATAAATAATAAATTAGCCAACATAACCTAAAATGTCAGTTCTAAACATCTAAACTTTCTTTATTCGTAAAACTGGTTGCATACATCGTTCAAAATAAAACCAAAAAGCGCCACTGTCTCAAAGTGTGAGGCGTAAAACGCCTGAACTATGGAAAGAGAAAATCTTACTGGGATATAGGCAACTTACATAAATTTCTTTTTTCTGGAGAGTTAATCTCAAAAATTATAAAGTTTTGCGAATTGGTATTCTCGGAAATTAATTTTGTATCCTTCATTTAGGACATCTCCTTTTCACGTTAAAATTGGTGATCACAAATTGTCAAAACTGTCAAAAACACACCTCCACTAAATGGCTGATATCTTTTTTATTAATCCTTAAAATTGACTCAAAAAAGGAGATGTCCTATTCCAAGGTATAAGCTATAACGGGTATAAATATTTCCACAAACAAAAATTCCGTTCTCGAGATTAACTCTCCAAAAAATCGTCAAATTTTTATGCATATTCAGTATTGCCAACTGAAAACGAGGTCGGCAGTGGCAAGGCCCCTCTTAACAGCGCAAAATCTGAACCAATAAAATGAAATATTAAGGGGATTAGGGTTGGAACAGCACAATTCCCGTCTAATGCACGACAGATTGTTTTAATATTGTCACTAGATATTTACTACTCATCTAGCGCGTCAAAAACAGAAAAGGATTATATACTACTAAGGATTAAAGATATATTTACCGAGTTTTTAAAACACCTTCTTTCCCTACCTTTTATTCCAAAACTTCTTCCATTCTTCATTGTACTGAGGATGTTTCTCTGGATTCTTCTCGTGCTGTTTTAAAGTTTTCTGCAAGTCGTTCTCGATGGCCCTTGCCAATTTTCTAAATTCCTCTATTTTTCTTAGTTTCTCCTTTTCTTGCTCGGTTGGCGATGGAGACCGACGTTTCGGAACGGGTGATTTTGATCTGCGTTTAGGTGAAACGCGACGTCTCGGTGAAGGTGATCTACGTCTAAATGGCGACCTCCTTCTTGGCGATGGTGATCTGCGTCTGTAGAATTTATCGCTTTAATTTGGTATCAATTTTTTTTACTCAAAATAAATCACCTTCCATATGGCAGTTGTCGATCTCTGTCGAATTGTGGTCTGCCTCTTTGTAACGGTGGTCTGTCGCTATCTCTCTTCATTCTTCGTCTATCATCATCGCTTCCATCACTTCTATCCGATAAACTAGAAACGCTGGAGAGAGATCTTCTCCTACCTTGCGATCTACCTGGAGGAGGTTGTCTATCAAGAGGTTGCCGGGCGAATTGACCCGGTGGAGCTCTACCTAGAGCGTCTTGTTGAGGGGGTTGTTGAGTTGTAGATGCCTGTTTAAATATTAAAGAAAAATACGTACATTTGATTAACCTGCTTTATATATTTATTTATTCTTACCAGAGGTTTGTTAGGTTGATTCAGTTGGGCCTGTTTTGCTTGCACAACATATGCAGGCTCTTGATTTTGAGCTTTTCGCGGATTAGTCTGAGCATTGCCTTTGTTTCTCTTAGAAGGAACGCCGACCACAGGAGGTGAAGGACTTCTTTTCTTAAAAGGCTTCTGAATAGTAGCAATATTACCCCAATTGTTATTCGTAGTAGATTCATACGTTTTATCTTCTAAAAATAACAATAAAACTCTGTAGATGGTAGTGTAGAAAAACAGACATAAAAACTTACCTTCATGCGTTTTAATCAGTTCATCATGAACGACCAACTCCTCAAAAGTATAACCGGTATTTTCAGAAAAATGTCTTCCCTTCCCGATGATTTGAAGAAAGTGCATTCTATCTTTTTCAAATCTATCTTTATCGATGGGGTAAGGTTTCAAACGACCAAATTTCTTTTCGATTCCCTCAGCGATTTTTTGTAAAGCAGTCTGCCAATTTCTTCTGTACTGTTTTGTATTGTAGGGAGCGAGAGCCCTCCAACAAGTCGGGAAGTGTTTTTGCAAATACTACAAAAATATATAAAACAATGTTGGAAGTAAAAACACAAATTTAAGGGTTATATTAGTAAAAGTGTACAATTTATAATAGGATTGGTGAAATTGAATCAAGATATTTGTTGTTTGACCCTTAAAAATAAAATGTTTTTCAAAACTCGAGTTATTTTAAGTTTTACCTGAGAAATATGATTGTAACTGGCAAGATGAGTTAGGACGGTTCGAGGATCACCTTTTTTGTCACACAAAATGCACAAATAAACGGATTCTTTTGTAGTATCATCATCTTGCAATTCAAGAAGATATTCTAGAGCAACCAGTGGTCCTAGTTTGAATCCATTCAAACGCTCCTAAAAACGTTTTATCATTGAAAATATAAATAATGCAATAACAAATTTTCTAATTAAAGAATATTGCGGAATTTAAAATTTTTTGTAAGAGTACATGTTCTCTCTAATCCCATGGCTCCTAAATGTTGTGTGATTAGGGAAAAGATTGATTTTATTTACATTACAAGTAACTAATGCTTTATTAGTTAAGTAAAAAATTAACAAGATTTTGCAGAGCTCTGACGGACAAATTACTATTTTGCTTTCATAATAAAAAACTTCACGCATCTCTGCTTAGTAAAAAGTACTTGATTTTTATGAAACTTATATTAAATATTATTCCTGCGAGATATAGAATTCATTTACCTGAATCTGGGACACTCTACCGATCTCCTCAAATCCAGGTGGTAAAGGTTCCCCTGGCGCCACCTCCACGGTGGCCGGTTCCTCTGGACTGGGTCCCTTCTTGAAGTTTTCCTTATTATGATGCGTATTAGAGATGTTGACGGAATGACGTCGTCCAGCCTCGTGCTGGAAGACACGCCCCATGACAGGACATTCGCAGGCCTTGCAGTACCAATGCTCAGATCCATTTAGGTAGCTTAATTCGAAGACGTTCTCGTACTTGCCGTTTCTCAGAAAAGCCTTTAGGCTGAGCAAACGCTCTTGCTCGTTTTCCTGCAATTAAGTATTCATAAACTATGTGGATATCGCTGTTTTTATAATATAATAATGGTAGTCTAGTGGTTGTTTCTGTCAAATTTAATGGAATTCCACAACTAAAAAACTTATTAATAAATAAGCCAAGAGGTGTTGCTTGACTTTCTTTAAACTGATGAGCATAATATATAAACCTACGACATTTAAATTAACAGAACTAACTTTTTTAGAGAGGAGGAACAATTTGATTTTTTGTATGACCAAGGAATCGGAATTCTCTCAACCTTTTATAGTTATTTCACATCAAAGGTGTGGAATATATTTAGTTATTTCTTTTAACTAAGATTTCGAAAACATCCTATTAAAAATTAACATTATTATTATTAAGCACTTGTCTGTCCAATTTTTTAGTTTTACCGTTTTTTTATTACCTCGCTATTATCACACACGTTTATTTATATATAAATATTTAGAGACACTTTTTGGATTTTATTTATTTAAAATCCAGATTAATACCAATATAAGACTTCATGGCATAATCTTAAAAAGCTTTAATTAAAGCATTTATGCATGCAATAAATCTAATTCAAATTCCAAATAACAGAACCATTTATGACAAGAAAATATGCCACTAGCTAGCAATATATGGAAAAACACTGAATTCTGCTTTTTAGTGCCTCTTTATAGCCTGTCAGGGATCATAATTAGATTCTTGTAATTAGCAACTGTAATTGATTGCCTTAGTAAAAGGTAAAAATATGCTAAACCTTCGATCCAGCATTATTTGTTACTAGTCGAATTAGATACTTGGGGGGCGAGGGAGGGCGTGGTCCTTGCTTTTGAAGACAAAACAGCCGTCAAGCGCACAATTAACTTAAATTGAGAAAACAGGATATAGCTCAGCTGGGATGAAAATATCCCTTCTTGACAGATAAATCCATTTATGACTTGTTCAATTCTCATATTTATAATAGAAGGACTACCAATTTATATTTAAATATATTTTTTTAAATTAAAGGAAGTTAGTAAACGATAATGTTGATGAAAATGTTATACCTTAAAAATGAACAGTTATGTTTAAATTGGTAGCACCACTACTAATATTTGCGTTACGTTTTCTTAAAATATCCAGTCTGTAAAAAACACTAAGCACTTTTGGTCCGCAAATTATAAATCAAGATCAAGTCAAAAAAAATTTGACTTGAACGTAATATTTTAGCAAATCTTTAGTTTGTGAACCTGTAGTTTTAATCATTACCGCATAGGCTATAGGCGATATATTAAAAATATATTCTTTGGGTGTTCACAAGTAATTTTTATTCTAGTAATAGACATTTCCACAAAAATAAAAATATTAAACGACAGTTCTATCAAAATAAAAATGATGAAATTAAATTCGGGGCATATTGAAGCATACAGTAAGCGAATTTGCGGAATTCTAATTGTAAAATTGACCATAACTCATTTTCCTAATAAAAAAAATTCAAATGGAAACCTGTGATTCAATCAATCAATCAGTTATATCATAAGTATCATAGGTCATTAATATTAAGAAAATGTTTAAAATATAAACAAATATTTTACTACATAAGGGTTACCACACTCTATTTAGAAAAATAATATTTAGGCAACAAGATAAAAGATAAAAAAGACACAAAAAAAGAGACACTAAGAATCCAAGAACTGCTAAAATATAAAGAAATTAAATTCTTCGCAGGGACGGTTCAGCTCACATGTACGTGCCTAAATATTATTGAGTATTATTTAGTTATTTTAACGATTTTAAACAATTAAAATATAATACAGGGTGTAAACGGTATGAATACTTTAGGCGAAGATAAAACTGAACAAAAATTTCTAATAACTTTTTCTAAACCTCTAAAATAATTCGCCCGTAAAAATTACTAAATGGACAACTTTCTTGATTTATATTAAAAATAAATAAATTTCAAAAATTAGTCCGAAATTGCTCTCCATAACTTTACAATAAAAGTTTAATTAGACCTTGCAACAATGCTAATCGCCGAAAATATTTATTAGACAAATTCAGAAACCAAAATAATATTTAATTATTCTAGTGCCTAGTGGGTCAACTGAAGTGTGCATTTTATACGTAATGTATTGTTAAATTTTAAATAACCCATTGAAACAATTTAAAATTATTTCCGTTAATATTTCAGTAGCCCAAAATTAATTTATCTCAACCATATTAAAAAAATACAGCAACATTTGACTGGGCGACATAATTTTTTTTTCCATGAAATTGTATTTTGTTTCAAACCGCAGTGGCATTCATAAAACTTATCAGACCAGATTAATAAAGCAAAATATACTTTATGAATTGGACAATAACAATAATAAAAACAAGTTTTAAATACTGATAATACATTTGTTGCATTATCAATAAAAAAAAGTTCACACACTTATCGCACTAGATGTAAGTTGTGAAGAAGACAACACAACCTAAAATTTGAACTAAATTCCAATTTGTTGAATAGAACATTCAAAATAGAATGTTCTACAATTCTCGCTTCCATAATTCTTTACAATTTCCATAAAAATATTTTTTTAATTATTGCCATATGTGCTGTTTTAGAGATTACTGTTAACTCTTCTAATATACATGCACAAAAGTAGTTTTTTTTTGTATTCAATAAGGCAGAAGGCAACAATATCAATACCTTCTTGGCTTCTGTAGTTTAGAGTAATTGATAAGGGAAAATATTATTAATTTCACAGCAGCAATGTAATAATTAGGAACCAACAGTAGCATTAATTATTGCCCGATTATATTCTCTATGCAATAAGTCTGCGCAATCAATCAAAATTGAGTCGTCATATGTGAAATATAACCAGTTAATGTGAGTACAAATTATATACTAATCAGCTAGAATTATTGTCAAAAGTGACTAGTTTTTGAAGCACATTTTTTTAACCAGTTATCCATACTCAAATGTAAAAGAATGTAAATAAAGGGAGCACAAAATCAATACCACATAACTCTAGAAGGTTTGTAATTTGTACTTATATTTGTATGTTCACTGTTAACTCCTGCTTTTCTTATGTCTGATGGTGCAGGGAATCAAACATTATTTATGTGCTCCCTTTGTTACATAAGTTTGTAATTCTATTTTATTTTTTTCGAAAAATTAATTCCACGACCTTCTGACAAAAAAAAACAAAAAAATATATAAACTTGAAGAAACTAGTTAAAGATATATAATAGTTACCACTAATTTCAAATTAAGCATCTAGAATTTTTTACAGAATTCAAAAATTATAAAACAATATCTAAAAAACTGTAAATGTGGAAAGAGCAGTGCTAATAGCAGATTCATAATTGACTTAATTTTTGGGCCAAAATTGTTTTTTTCCTACAAAATAGAAACACCAAGGCTTAGTGTTCTAGAATAATTTTATCTTATATGTCACTCAAATATAAATTAAATTTTAGTTAGGAAACCTTGGGACATTTTTTATACTAAATCTTCTTATTGCCTTACATAATCAACATAGGAAAATTCAACATTCAAAGAACATTTTTTAATTTGTATTATTTTGTTAATTCAGTTTTTAGATAAGACCTTAACTATTGGTTTTAAATTAGAACTGCTTTACCAACATCCACAGAAAATTATAAAAAGATAGATCTGAATTTAAAGTATCTACCTTTTTCAATTAACACAAGAAAAATTCTAGAAATAGGAATTTCTTAATATACAAAATTTTAGATATTAAATTAATGCAGTAAAATTCTGCTTCTCACTTTTTAATTACTTATTGTACTTACTCGTATCAATAAATTGAAACTATCACCAATAAAATAGATGTCCAATGTCAAACTGAACACTTCCGAAGAGAAATTAACTGTTAGTTAATTTACCCAATCATTTTTTTTATTAAAAACAAATTTTATACATCAAACAATAAAAAAATATACATTACTTACCTACTCAATACTAAAATAGATTTAAAATGTTTTTCAAGAAGAAAACTAATAAAATAGGAGATAAAAAAGATAAATACCTGTTTGTTAAGCGTGGAATACATAATCGGCGGATCATCTTCAGTACCTGGAGCACAGGGTTCCATTTTTAAAACCCCACTGAGCAATTCTTCTAAATTTGAAATATTTCAATTCTGTAAAAAATAATTGGCGAATAAAAAATGTAAATTTAATAAGACTGTTGAAGGTTCTAGTGAAACTTACCGTAGATAAAGCTACCTATACTACCTATGCTGAATGAAATACAAATTTTAAATTTACCGCCACATAACACAACACAAAATGGCCGACGTTCTTTTTGAGCCTATGGGCTTTTTTCCATCTGTGTAATTGCTAATTCTTTAAATATCACATGGCTTTTATAAAGATTCTTTCGAGACATATTATACTGAAGTCAAAACAGACACCTCTGAAATATTACTTCGGAATTCAGATGAGATATTCGATGTCAAAGTTGATTTTCAATTTCTGCATTTGATATGCAAATACTGTAAATGAATACATTTTTCAGGTAGTCTTACTTACCTAACAAATTTTTCGAATTCTCAGTAAACTGCCTTAGAAGTAGAATCCAACTAAAAGCCAAAAGGGACAATTTGTTTCATTAAAGAACAACACACCTCTTCATTGATTGGATAAATTTACAAGGCTGCCAATGATCCAACGAAAAGAAAGCCACAAATCATAACTTTCAAAGGATGCACTAAATTTGAGAATTCATTTTACAGTTTAAGTGAATCTAATATTTTTAAGTACAACCTTATTATTATGATTTTCTGAACAATTTTAAATAAAAATTACTTTCTAGAGTTCAATTAAAATTAGAATAAATTATTTAAGAATTCAGAAATTACGTAAAACGTGGCAACGTAGTCTCCACAAACGTCAAACAACTCTTTAAAAGTAATACAGCCAACTTCTTCCTTTCTAAGTACAATAATATATTTTATTCAAAAGTTTATTAGACAAAATCAATATGTAATAATAATAACGGGAGCGGTTTCAAATAAAACTACAATTTAACTTTTTACGTGTTTATAGTGTAAAAGTATTATTTTACCGATTTATAAAATATAGTCAATATATCGCTACTTCTTAATATTGCAATTTTTAAAGAATCTGGAAGAGGTGTTTTTAAATTTTGCACAATGATATTTTCAAAATTTAAGTCAACCGCCTTTATGTTACAGGAGACCATTGTGTTCTCATACATGCTAATTTTGCAATCCTTATTATCTAAAAATTAGCAATTATTTTATACAATAAAAATGGATAAAAAAATAACCTACCACATAAAGAAGTCATTTGCCGAAGAAATCTATTTCTCAAAAATGCATTTGCTTCTTGTTCTTCAGATGTTAATGAATCGCATGTATCATTCATATTAAGGGTATGCTGCAGGAGACTTCAGGCTTCACAACGACGTTTAAATCAGGAATTTAGGGTTATGTTTTCAATGTCAGATTGACAGTAATGCAAAATGTAATGGCAAATTACAAAAAAAACAAATAAAATAAAAGCTCTTGTTTATGACAATTTTATTATTCTACACTATGTACAGCTCATAAATAAGTTAACACTAAATAACATTATATGTTAAAGCCTGCCTTTCGCATGCAATCCTTATGAGCTTCAATCAGCTGTTTACAATTTTCTTCACCATTTTCTATGATGCTGGAATAAAAAGTTGTGTTTAAAATTATAGAAAACATATAATTGACAAAATTACCAAGCATCTCTTGCTCTTTTCGTCTCCGGACACGCACAACAAGGTTTTAACTTTTTGGGTTCTTCGGTATTTTTCGCAACACTGGTAGTGGAAGCGGCTTCTACTTTTTCACTTACGTTTCCCATTTTTCAAAAAAGGAAGAAAGTGTATTGCTTGTATTATTCCTTAATTTGAACAGTAAATTGGGTATTTGTATTTATATAATTTTCAGATTTTGAAACTAACCTCAATCTACTTATTCGAGAAACACATCTTCTTCTTAATTCTTGACCTCATTTAGATACACAGACAACCAACACGAAAAAACATAATTTCAAAAAAGAAGAAGTGAAGTAGTTGAAACGTTTCATTCGGTAATATTTAATTTTTTGACCTCTTGAATAATTAACTAGTTTTTTATGTTCGTTCTACTATAAATAACTGTAAGTGAACTTAATTTTGTTTTAATAATTTTACAAAATTGTATTATATTTTTATTCAAATTTGTAGTTACTATTAGGTAAGGTATCTATTAATTCTCTTTGAGAAGTAATTATATGTTTCCAAATTTACATCAAGAAAATTATACATTCCTGTCCATTCTATTTAATGTATTATTAATGAGTTAATTTCAATTTTAGATTTGTTCAAAATTTAAGAATATCTCCTAGCTTACTCCTTAGAATTACAAAATGTCCCAAGTTGAAAATCAGGAAGTAAGTATATATTAACAAAAATAAAAAAACTAGTTTTACCGTACTGTATTAAATATTTTATTATTTTAGGACTTGAGAGGCTCACAAAAGCGACGAAATAATGCTTTTTGTGATCATGTAAAGGCTGCATTGCTAAAAACATTTCTTGTGATAAGATATTATTTAGATCTATTTATAGACTACTTATTTGGCTACTTTAATGATTCTAAAAGAATACCAATGCAAAAATGCACTGACCCCTTAATATTAGAAAGTGCCACGTCACTTGCAAGAAAAATAAGAAAACGGGAAGTAAAATCTGAAACCGTTGTTCAAGCATTTATTAATAGAATCAAAGATGTAAATCCAATTTTAAATGCACTTGTAGATTCTAGGTATCAAGCAGCTCTAGATGAAGCTAGAAAAATAGATAAAGATATTGAAAATGGTACCATACAAGATGTTGATTTTCAAGAAAAACCATTTTTGGGTGAGAAAGTTTTATTAATTTTATTTCAAACTATGTAATAATTTAATTTTTAGGGGTACCTTTTACCACTAAAGAATCTAGTGCAGTTAAAGGGATGTCATTTACGTTTGGGATAATAAAAAGAAAAGGAAGGAAAGCTTTATACGATGCAGATTATGTAGACCTCATAAAGAAAGCTGGTGCAATTTGTTTAGGTATATTAATATTTAAAAGTTTAAAAAATGTATATTTTTTATTTTGTGAAAAAAAAAGGATGGTACTTCAAACACTTTTGTAGGTGTTACAAATGTACCCCAATTGAATCTGTGGCAAGAAACACACAATCCTGTATATGGAATTACTAATAATCCATACAATACAACAAGAAATGTTGGAGGGTCCTCAGGGGGAGAAGCAAGCTTATTGGCTGCAGGGGGAACAGCTATTAGCCTTGGTAGGTATACCTAATTGTAGAAATAAGGTGTGTATGTGTATATATATCTTGATATTTTGAAAATTGGTTGAAATGTTTGAAATTTGGAAAAATATATCCTAGGTTATTGAAAACGTGTCAAACAACAGTTTAGCTTTGCTTTTGTCTCTGTTAATCCTTATTTTATAAAATTCCCAATTTGCATTGGGGGCTGCAAATTTTTGACCAATACTTTACTAACATTTTGTTAAATTTGTTTTCCATAGTCTGCTGTAAATTCTAGTTTAACTGTAAAAGCATCCGACTGCGAAAAAACAATTTATTTTCTGATATAATTAGTGACTTATGTGATAATTTGTAAATATCTGCAGGAATAATAGTAATAATAGAAATAATTATGATGCTTTTTTTATATTAGTACTAAATAACAGATACAAATAGTAATGAGTAATGAAAAAATAATTGAATACTTCAACTTTGAAAAATAACGAGAATGTACTAATTACCTTTACAGTAATAATTATCCTATTTTTTTTAATTATTGCATTACTTGAAACTTTAGACCTCCAAATGTCCAAACAAGTTTTAAATGTGTTGATTAATTTTAACATAATGTGAAATATAATGAATAATGCACTTTTATTGACCCTACATTCGTAGGATTATTATTATGATTAATACCAAATTTGCAATAATTGTAAATTAAAGCTACTATTAAAAAACTGCTAATTCTGAATATTCATATAATGCTTGTTAGTTTTTGGAAGCCCAGAATGAATGGATTAGAAAATAATTAATAATTTAATGGAAATTTTTATGAATGCATTTGAAAGTAGATTGTATTTATGTATTTATTTTTTTAGGAACTGATATTGGTGGTTCCATCCGAATACCAGCTTTTATGTGTGGCGTTTTTGGACACAAACCCACATCTAACTTAATTTCAACCAAAGGTATTTTTAGTATTCTTATCAATTAATTTGTATAAGTAAACGAAATATTTATTTTGTTGAGATTCATCATCAGTATATTGTGTGTTATAATACATAAGCCTTGAATATTTACTTTATTACTTTGAAAAATTGAAAAGATTATTTAGACAGTGATAAAATTATTAGATATTATTTTTCCTAAATCGCACCTTTGTTTGCTAACAAAATCTTTAAAAAAAAATCGGTGATATGTAATTTTTTGACACAATCATTAGAAAATCAATTGAAACGCCAAATTAACAAAAATAAAATTTTACTATTTTATGTTTTTTATTTTCAGTTAGATTTTTGTCCAGAATTATTTTTATTTATTTTTTGTTTAAATTTTGAGTTCATTTCATGAAAAAATACTTAAATTAATAAATGTACATACTTTCTTATTTAATTTATTTTTATTTTTTTGGTTAACACAATAATTCTGAGATACTTTATTAAAAAAAATTGTTATTATGGGTATTATTTAAATGGTACAAAAAGTCCGTCTCTGAATAAAAAATCAGTTGAAATCCAATAATGTAGAATCAAAGATATTTACTTTTTAAAGACCGTGTCAAAACTTCATACATTTCCGTTTTTGTTTCAGCATAAATTCCCTTTAATGCATCGAAAATTTACAAAACGGTGCGATTTATGAAACTATTTTAAACGAACTACTTATTTTGACTGGTACCCACTCTAAATTTTTGCACTTTGATTCAGAGACATCCTATATTCAATCAACAAAAAAATAGTACAAAAATCTCCCCTGATTAAAAGTTTTTTGCAGAAGTACTTGAACCTATGCGTTCTTTTGTTTGCTAACTTTACCATTTAAGAATAATAATGTTCCATCGGCAATTTTCAGGCACAATGTACAAATCATGCAAGGAAGATCAAACATTGGTTGTTATTTCACAAATAACTCGTCACACCGAGGACATAATACCAGTGTTAAAAGTTTTACTTAATAAAAATATCCATAAATTAAAACTCGATGAACCTGTTAATATTAAAAATGTCAGAATTTATTACATTACGAATCCCAAAGATTATTCAGTCAGCCTTATCAGGAATAGAATGAAGAAAGCTTATAGTTGGTACGATTTATAATTAATCGAACAAAATCGCAAGGGTTATGAATTTAACCGGTATAATCAAAGTTTCATAAATAATACTATAAATGAGTAGAGTTTATTTTAAAAGTATTGTACAACACTATAATCAGTTATTTCTACACTTTTTTTTATTTTTTTCGTTAATCTATAGATTTCAATAACATAATATCGTTTTGTTACTGTTACCCAGCGCCACTTTAGATACAACACTGTTAATAAAACCCAACAGTGAATGTTCGAGTGGGGAATCACTTATAAGTTAAGTGCTCAACTCCAATACCGCTATTATTTCAAAGTATGGCTTGCACCAACTTATTAATTAGAAAAAAATATCGTTTTTATGACTTAGCTGTTTTTTTATCTTATTACAATAATAAATCGCCCAACTAAACGCCAAATTACAATTAAAAGAAAAACATTTTCGATTCAGTCATTCGATCAAGTAAAAAAACTAAGAGATGAGTAAATATCATTTTAAAAATTAATGGGACTGTTCGTAGATTTGAACAAATGTTTTGTTAATGCACCAGCAGATTTGGTAAATAATATAATGTGACAGGTATTTCTAGAAATAGAAATCTTACATTTTTATAACTTTTTTGTCCAAATGAATTGATGGAATTACTAAGTCCTAAACAAAAAAATCATGAGGTGTATGTGAAATACTTGTTTTTGCATCAAACTCCATTAACTTTCTCGATAATCGAATTTTTCCTTCGAAGATATTTAAAAAGAAAATTGAGGAAAAGTAAATTTTGACATTGGACCACTCTCAAGTAAGGTGTAAGTATTGATCTCAAAAAATTTCTTGAGATCGTTGAGTAGTTTTTCTACAAAATTTAAAAAAGTTTAAATAGTTTTTTAATAAAAAATCGACGATTTCTTTATCTTTAAGCAAAGTTTAATTAAATATTAAAAAAAATTAAGAATACAAAAAAATTCTCGCTAAACTAATAAATTGATATATTGTGTGTAATATCTATAGATAAACGACTAAAAATATGGAACTTATTTTTTTTCCTAGTTCTTTATTGGCAATGGACGCCAGTCTTACAGCCACACACAAATTGAAAGGAATTCATCAAGTATTAAATTTAAAAGTATTCAAATTAAATATTTATATTATTTTTTCTTATACAAGGTGAGTCACGGTAGACGCGACGGTCCATTGTGGCTAAACTGTTAATATTTTTAAAATTTTGTTTATTCATGGATATGTGGGTTGATAAAGGCTACATTTTAAAATTATTTTGAAATATACAGGTTGTCCCAAAAAAGTGTGGCGTATCAAAGTTATATTATTTCTTATGGAAGATGCTATATTTTATTGCATTTGTAGATTATACGTTAAAAATAAGATAAACTTTCTTAAGTCTTCCCTATACCTAAGCTGTTTAGTTTTCGAGATATTTTGATATTTCTAAAAATGGAAGCATTTACTAGAAAACCAATAACTTGGAAACCTATGGAATCGGCCAAATCCAATTTTAACTGAAAAAAATTAGACTAATAATTGAAAGCATTAATGTATTTAGAATTGTTTAAAATTATACAGGGCGTCCAAAATGGGGCGATTCTCTAATGACATATTCAAACGACAATATCGTTCTTATTTTTTTTTGTATAATTCAAAATAATTTTAAAATGTAGCCTTTATCAACCCACATATCTATGACTCACCCTGTATACTTAGTTAACCAACAGATCATAAACAAATACATCTCCACTCGCGAGCAACAATATGCAACTTATAAAAACCTGTTGTACAATTATTTTTAATATTTATTTCATCTTTCCATCCATAGCTAGTATAATACTACTAACAAACATTTCACCGTGCATGGTAGGTAGCACTTTTCTATTAATTCCTTGATATTAATAGGTTTTGTGAGTTTAAATATCTTTAAATCTTAGTTTAGCTAATTTAAAATAATCTCCTTCATCGAAATTCAGACCTACACTATTCACTTTTATTTTTGATTTTTTTTTTATTAAGTATACCCTCTAATCTTTCCCGCAAGCAAATAATGATACTCAAATTCTTACTAGAAGAGTAACTCATTCTGTTAAATTTCTGAAAATTCTTCTCTGCTTCATCTCTTTATTTAAAAACTAGAATTTTGGTTGATTAAAGTATGATCTCGAAGGCAGAATGAGACCAAAAACTATTTTCAGGAATTTAATATTCATTCGAGGGTATTCTCCGTGATTTAAATATCTTTAGTAGGAATGTAATTAACGTTATTTGTTTTCGGGAAAGATCAGACACAACACAGCCAGTCTACTCACTTTGACCAAAATCGTCATTCACTATGTATCTACTTTAAATTCAATGTCATTTTAAACTTCAAAATTTTCATTGGACCCCATTTTGAAGGTGTTCCCGAAGAGGCAAGGAGGGGTACATCAAATCCTACGCTTACTTTTTGATGCTCTATCAAAATCTGCAGTCAGAATTTTAAAATTCATAAACACAAAGAATCACACACACACACACACACAGATCGAATTCAGATATCGAACAATTTGTTCGGTCATAAAGATCAAAAATGAAAGTGAACTGACCCATTAATCATAAATCGGTGTATCTATAAACATACCAACTCTAATTTTTGTCTGTCCAGGAGCTTAGGGTGAAGTAGGATGTGGAAATTTAACTTATGAGTTTATGCAAGAATTCATTTTTACAGGAAACACATTTAGAACTGGTAAAGAAGGCGATACCATGGTCGTTATAGGTGTATTAAGTAGACACGTTAAGGATTTAATTCCTGTTCTTACAGTTCTAGTCGATGAAAATATCGACGAATTAAAATTAGACGAACCTATAAATGTTAAAGATCTAAAAATTTATTATACCCTTGACCCTAAAGATGTATCAATCAGTCCTATAAGGCAAGAGATGATCGATGTTTTTTTACGGTATAGTGATAAGTGTAAAAATCCAAATCGCAAAGGTTGTAAATATCCGGAAATTTTCATTTATAAAATATACAGTTTAGTACTTTAAAATACTCTGTTATGACTGCAAAAACATATTTAAAACAGCCCGTTGAGAGTTTTTCTGATACTTTTCTCCACTTTTTTCTGCCCGTTGGAGATCGACGTTCGTAATTCATTTTTTCTGTACAGATCCTTACATGCCTGTATCCACTTCCTTCGCTGTTGTCCTTTCTCTCCTTTTTCTTGCGCTCATACATGAAATGATTGGTTTTTGCAGGAACGACATTCAGAACTGGCGAAGAAGAACAAACAATCGTCGTTATGGGTTTATTAACCAGACATTCTGTAGATATAATCCCCTTGCTTAGAATTCTAGTCGATAAAAATGTCAAAAAATTAAGATTGGACGAATCGGTAGATGTTAGAAATATTAAAATTCATTACTCATCGGATCCTAAAGATTTAACAATCAGTCCTTCTAGACCAGGAATGGTTAAAACATTTTCACGGTATAGTTATTAAAATTTGAATAATCGCAAAGGTTATAAACAGTTGGAGGTGTTATTTGAATCTGATAAATGCATGTATAGAGTTTCACATGTATATATAAATACTATTGTATGTAAATTTGTAAATATCGTTTAGGTGAAAATTTGTGTTGCTTAACAAAAAAGCTTCATCATCAAACTGGCTTTGAAATAAATTTTTTCTTCTGGTATAAACAAAATAACATTTTGATATTGATATTGAGAATCGAAACATCATTTTCATAAAAGTATACATTGATAAAATTTAATTAAAATGACGGTGTGTGCAAAACAAATTTGATTTAGTTTTTTTTTTTGGTGAGAGATAAAAATTAAAAACAAAAAAACGGTTTATCATAATTTTAAAAATTGAGTTGCATATTCGAAAAGAAGGAAAAAGTTTAATGGGAATACAAAGTATTTGAGACTGCAAATTTTATTCTACTAGTAAAATTTTAAAAGCAATCTTAAGAATTGCGAATTTTCGAGGAATTAATAAATTAAACAATGTTTTCAGTAATTTTAAAACAATTAATAGATAATTAAATATGAATGACATTATATTACATAAAAATTTTTTTTTTTCATTAATTTCAATGCTTATTTGCAATAAAAATAAAAAATTTGATTAACTGAAAAA
The DNA here is from genome assembly GCA_949320105.2 of Crepidodera aurea. Classification (NCBI taxonomy): domain Eukaryota; kingdom Metazoa; phylum Arthropoda; class Insecta; order Coleoptera; family Chrysomelidae; genus Crepidodera; species Crepidodera aurea. The sequence continues at coordinate 15,989,019 of OX439475.1, read as the reverse complement.
TCGATTACGAAAAAGTCGTTTTTTGGTTTTTTTTTTGCATTTTTAACGATATTTTTCCATATAAATAATTTTTTCATACCATCTTAAAATCGAAGTTTCAACAAAGAAACTGAGCATTGATAAAGTTAAAAAATTAAAAATTTGTATGGGAACTTTTTCGATTGAAAATTAGGCTTTATTTTTAAATTTAAATTCGTATAAAATATTTTACTTTGAAAAAAATTACAGCTTATTTAAAACACAAAGAAGAACGTGTTCACCAAGTTTCATAAAAAATTTATTTTCGCAGGAGATAAAAATTAAAAACGAAAAAAACGTTTTCTATCGTTTTTCTCGATAATTTTGAGGTTATGTTGAAAAATAATCAATACAAAAGTTTTACATTTTTTAATTATCTACAACTTTTACATTAAGCTTTTTTCGATAGGATGCATATTTAAGCCACAAATCGTAAAAAACCAATATTCAACCCTCAAGTTGTATATTTAGCTACCCCCGCCCCCTTCCGGAACTTTTAATTTGTCCAATTTATTTTTTTAATTTACTTATAATTTACCCTAAATTTTCCGACCATCCACATACTGCAGACCTTTTTATGAATTCGGGTATTTAAAATTATTGGTTTGGCACGGGTCTCTACGATATTGTCACCTGAATCTTTTGGCACATTATTTTTGCATACCAAATTTTTTTTTTGCGTCAGGGTTGGATTTGAAAATATCGCTTGATGACATCGTGTCGTTGTTATATTTGTTTCAATAAAATAAAACGTTTTTCAAGTAATTAAAAGCACAATAAAAATTATTACAGCTAATCAAATATACAACTTTTGTATTAAATATTTTTTTACAACTACTTACTGATTCAAATTTATTTTTTTTACACAGATGTTTTTCGGAATTTTTTTATACTAAAACAAAAGAAAATGACAACTTTGAGTTTTACGCCATCAGCCGCTTCCCGTGACCGCTGCACCAGGTGAAAGCACCCCTTGTCCTCCTATTGGTCCTTCAACAAAATAAATGTTTTTAAGTTATTGTCAATTGGTAAATCTAGTCCCCTACGTAGCAGAATTGAAAAAAACGAAAATGAAACAAAATGACGACGTGTTAAAAAAATCGGTGTAAAAACGTGCACCGAGCACAGACTTTTCAACGGATCGAAGAACGGCTACGTAGGGGACTAGATTTACCAATTGACAATAACTTAAAAACATTTATTTTGTTGAATGACCAATCGGAGGACCCCCAGGGCGGCCACCGAAAATGGGCGCTTCGAGGACAAGCGGTGCTTTTACCTGGTGCAGCGGTCACGGGAGGCGGCTGATGGCGTAAAAAAAATGGTGGCCGAAAGCTATTTGTATTATTAATAAATGGATATACTCAAAGTTGACATTTCCTTTTGTTTTAGTATAAAAAAAATTCCAAAAAACACCTATTTTTCAGCCATATTTAGAGGAATACCCCCTTAACAAGCTTAAATTTCCATACGGATAATTCTTCATTTTCTATTTTTGTTTTGTTGTGTTACTCCCAAGGTAACATTTTTTTAAATTTTTTTCGTTCAACAAATTTCACCTTCGTGTCTATAACATATCTTGGTGTTTTAAATCAATATTTTAGAGTAGGCCAATTTTCCTAAATGAAAAAAAAGCTTTTAATTATTCACTTTGTGTGTTATAATTGAATTTAATTAATTAGCAGACAACTCAACTAATCATTCGCTTTAATTAAGGATGTAGGAGGTTTTTACATTTTATTCTCTGTTTGGAAAATCGTGGTATATGATGCACATATGATACAGTAAAAAAGGTTGGAATAAAAAGAACAAAAAGAGTGGTTCCTTCTAATGAAATAAAAAGATTAATTGCGGAGAAGACAGATTGATACAAGGGCTTTATTATCTGGAAAATAAATTTGGGATTAAAGAAACACCTTTGCCAAAATCAAAAGAATACAGTGATAATAATGAACAATATCATTCCAGACTCTTGTATTACAAATTAGTTGTGTTACGTCAAAAAACTGGAAAAATGTTATCGACCCTGTTATTAAATATTAAAACTGACATTGAAAATTCGAAGGTTCTAAATAAAATATTTACATTTTTAAGCTCTCGAGTAAATAAAAACATTTTCTTTATGTATACACCGAATTATCACTTAATAGTGAATATTTCTAGGAATAACATTTAGAACAGGCGAAGAAGGTACCACAATGGTAAATACGGGACCTATTACGAGACACGCAGAAGACTTAACACCAGTACTTAAAGTTTTAGTCGGCGAACATACTAAAAAATTGAAATTGGACGACCCATTAAACGTTCAAAAAATAAAAATTTTTCATATTTCGAATCCCAAAGATTCCACGGTCAGTCCCTTCAGGGATAGCATGAAGGATTGCGTTTTACGGTATGATTTCGTGCCCGCTTCTTGTAATTTGTTCGTAGAGGCAGTTTGTAACTAGTGTTTGTTTGCACATTCTTAAAATATAGTTGAGAACTTAGTGTCCTAGCGTTAACAATTAACAGATGTCCGTTTTAACTTAACATAAATTCTTTTTGATATCGTTGTAGCCCTGAGGAATGCCTAATAAAAGGCCGAAACGTCGGCAATGTTTAATTAAGAAGTTTGATTTTTGTCCTAAACCTCAAAAACGACCATCTGTTAATTCTTAAAATAGTTTTAATATCATGCAAAATTAACAAATGAAAATTTTATTTTAGTTCAAATTCCACATTTCTCTAGATGTATTACTATTTGTTATTATGAAAAGCTTTTGTGTTAAATTAAAAATGCGAAACTAACATTATTAGAATTTTAATGATTACACGCTTTTTTGATTTTAATATCCCTCCTAAAAAGTATTAATTATCTCTTTAAATAAACAGTGTATTTAAAATTTTCTTCATTGAGTTCAAAGCTTTATCTTCCTAAATTGAATATTAAGAAAAAACTGATGTATATTTCCTCAATTCGCTGAAGAAGTTCATCTGTACTATTTATTTCACTCGAATATACTTTTATCCTCAAAAATGATACTCAAGTGGGTTAAAGCCAGGTGGACTTGCAGGTCAGTTGTAAGATCCATCTCTTTTTCTATTCAGTGATTTTGAAAGTCTTCTTTTAATACATTTCTCGCTATTTTCCTGAAGTCCCATCATTCAAGATATTTTACCAACATGGCAGGACTTCGGCACATTTGAAATTAGGGTAAAGTCAAGAATTAAAAAAAAAAGTAAATTTAAGTTAGTGATTTGTCAAGAATTCTGAATACAAATTTGTTAGTTTACAACTGCTCTACAATAAACTTATCTCTTCAAATCTCTTCGTACTAACATTTTTTTTTCAACTTTTTTTACTGGTTTTTTATTTTATTTACTAATTGCGTTCTATTTGGTGCTTGGTTAGTTTATCTAATATTTAACAATTATTTTACCTTCTCATTATTTTGTAACGCAATTTTGCTCTGACTGTCGCTATTTTGTTTTATTTTTTTTGTTGTATAACCTTTGCGAATTAAACAGTAATATTGAAATAATATTTCCTCTAATATACGTAAGGCGAAAATATACAAAAAAAATGCCATTTTTGTTAGGGAATACTCTACAATTATTTTGGTTTTATTTAATATATATTTATTAATGTATACAATAATTATTTGTGTAACTAGTGCAACAAATATGCTTTTTGCACGTGTAACACACAACATTTTTTCTATGATCGAATTAAATCTGTTTTTATTTCAAATTTTATTGAATAGTATTTGAGAGTACAAGAAATATTACAAAAACTTAGGAATAGTTCTAACAATACAACGAACAGTTATCTAGTGCAACAAAGCAAGTTACTTTTTGCACTAGTGCAAAAAAGTAAAACTTTTGGAATTTTGTTACTTAATTGACACCGGCTACTATATTTGTTTTTTAATTTTATTTACCCACATATCCACAGTCTAACAAATGAGTATTCAAATATTTTCGCCTTTCGTATACTGGTTTATGTATGAAATAAAGATAAAATGAACAAATTTTAGTGCCGTAAACCATTTTAAAGAAATATCAAATACTCCTCCAGAAGAAGTTGAATTTGAAGGTACAAAATATGCTGGAAAATTATGGAAATATTGGATGGGCCAAGAATCTGGAGTCAATTTTATGAAGGATATTACTGACCGCACTGGTGAAGTACGTATTTTCATTAGGAATTTAATTTTGAATTATTTTTCCTTTCAAATAATTGACATGACAAAAAATATAATAATAATAATTTACTATAGAACAGATCACTGGACAATTTCACAAGATATAAAACATGGGATAAATATATTAAGTCCCAAACTCGATTTCTTAAAATCTAAGTAATATTAATCAAGTAGAACTAAGTACATCAATTTCACCTAAATTTTTTGGCAAAATGTTTTTTTTTTCAAACCAAAATTTTTTTTAACAAATTCTCTTTTTCAGCAAATTCTTTTTTTTTGAACAAATTTTTGTTTTTACCATTTTTTTTTACCAAATTTCTTTTTTTCGAAATTTTTTTTTTGACCAAGTTCTTTTTTTAACAAATTTTTGTTTTTACGATTTTTTTGACCAAATTTTTTTTTACCATATTTTTTTGACCAATTTTTTTTTATCAAAATTTTTGTTTTGACCAAAATGTATTTTTTAGACCAAATTTACATTTCTGAAAACTGTCAGTTTTCCTGCAGAAAAATCTGTGGTGAATCAATTTTACATTACCTAATATAATTAATATTGATAAATTATTGCATTTTAAATTTTAGGCAAGCCCTATAATCGACACTATCAAGCATTTTACTGTAGGAGGAGATTATACAACTTCCACGATATATAACTTCGTAAATAAGTTATTGCCAATGCCCAAAGCAAGCTGGGCGGAACCGAAAACTGAAAAATTAAAGAAAGAATTACTGGTAAGTCACTAAATCCTAATTTAAATCCGGCAATTAACATAACAACACATTTTCGTTTTATTTTAGGCTAAACTAGGAGACAACGGTGTCTTATTATACCCCTCAGCACCATTCCCAGCGAGTTACCATCACGCCTCCTATTTCCGCCCTTGGAATTTCCATTTTTTCGTTATTTGGAATGTACTTAAATTTCCTGTAACCCAAGTACCTATGGGTCTCAGTAAGGACGGATTGCCCGTTGGTATACAAGTGGTAGCGGCGCCTTACCAGGACCATCTCTGTATAGCGGTAGCTAAAGAATTGGAAAAAGCGTTTGGTGGATATGTTCCTCCATTCGAAACAGAATAGGCTTTTTTTTATTTGTTTTAATGTATACAAGCGTTTATGATTCCAGAGTTATGATATTCAAAATTTTATGCGAGATTGAAGAGTAAAAACAAGGTAAAAAATATATTTTATTTTTTTTTACCTATTTTGCTTTCATCTGCCAACTTCCCTACAAATAAACGAATCAACATTGTTAAAAAATTAGTAGAAATATTTCTAAAACATATCTCTCTGCAACTATCAATAAAATGTACTTAAATATAAATTTTCGACTCCAAATAAACTTTTGGCATATTATTTGTTAAAATATTAATTGAAAACAATACAAATTTAAACCCAAAATAGTAAACAAATCACACGAAGTTGATAGATTTACGATAATTCTCGTTTTATCATCAGAACAGAAGATTCATTTTGTAAATAAATAAACTTCCCATGAAATTGACCTATTTTTTGTTAATAAAAACAAAAGTCCAGTCAGGCAAAGCCATTTTTCGTTAAAACACAGGGTGTTAATAATATCTAATAATCTAACTCAACATAATTTGGGTGATGACCAATTTATTTTTACCTTTCCTCTTAAAAAAATCATCTAACCCAACGAAATTTTAGTCATGTCCTATTTATTTTCACTTTTTCTTTAAAAAAAACATCTAACCCAACGAAATTGTGGTCCTGACCTATTTATTTTCATTTTTTCTCTTAAAAAATCATCTAACCCAACAAAATTTTGGTCATGACCTAATTATTTTAACTTTTTCTTTTAAAAAATTAATCTAACTCAACGTAGTTTGGGTGCTGACCTATTTATTTTTACTTTTTCTCTTAAAAAAACATCTAGCCCAACGTTTGTCATTTTTTTGCATAAATATGTCAAATTCTTTTAAATTTTATTTATTTACAAATATTTTTTTAATTTAAGATCTCTACAAGCTAAAGTATTGTAAATTACTGTATTTCATAACAGAATTTGTCAGCTAACTCTTGAAATTTATGTTTTTTCGAAGTACTCAAAGGGTTAATTAATAATAGCTCAAGATTTACTATAATCACGAGCTTTTTTCAGGATTAAGCGACTTTTTACTCGGAATTATTTTTTTTTTGGCCACTTTGACTTTTCATAATCAAACTTTACAGAAGTTGCCAAAAAATGTTTAATTAATAAAAATATACTTGAATTATACAGGGGAAAATACTCAAACCGGAATTAAGTATTCAATATGATTTTTTGGGTACCAAAAGTACATTTAAGTACTCTCATTATTTTTTAATATTTGCTACCTCTGTTGCAGTAATTGTTAAATATTGCAAGTTATTTCCATTATTGATTTACTGTGCATATATGGCTCGTGAAACGATTGAAAATTTATTTTAACATTTACAGAAAAATAAAATTGTTAGATATGTAATAATAGCGAAAGTACATTCCACAAGTTTGTTAATAATTTTATTGTAGGGAAATTATATTTTTATATTGTCTCAAAATTAGGAAAGGTTAATGATATTTCAATGTTATTTTTTGTTTTTTAAAAATTAGTTCGTTTTTGGTGATACTATTTAAAAGTATTGGGTGAAGGGTGGTGTAATGTCAATCAGGCATAGGTACATGTATTCTTCAAAGTCTAACTTGGAGACAGATGCTAAAAGTAAAACGCAATGGTGATTTAAGTAAAAATTAAATAATACCGACCCCTATGCCTCACCCTCTTACGAGTAAATTCCAAAATCACAGTTTCTGCTGTGTCTTTGCCTGCTGAGCCACCGATCCTGCATTTCTTGGGAGTGTCTATTGTAGAATTGTAGAAATACATACTAAGATTTCGGTATTTGCTTAGTTTTGTAAAATACCTCTTAGTGGACTCATTTCACCACCCAGTATTTCAAAATTTTTAATTATTTAATTTATTTGTACAAATGGATCAGGGTATATTGTGTTAAGATATTTTATTAGTCAGTATAAATATAGGCAATACAAAAAATAATTAATTTCAGTTGCTCTAACTCTTTTGGAAACAAAAACCACTAAAATTTGAGAAAAAATAGTTGTCTAATGCCAAATTACATTTTTTGTAGAAAAAAAAATTGTATTGTCCTCTTTTAGGACCCTTCTCAATGTTTTTTACTGACTTTGCCAGCAATTATTGTGATTATTTATATGTATATTACTGGGGCCTTGTTTTTTTTAAAAGTATTTGTTAATTGGTATAAGTACCTAGATATTTTGGAAAGGTGATGTATTTATTTTTAATAAACATTTTCAACAAAATTTATATTATTTTTTTCATCCAGTTTTTTCTAAAACCTTTTAGGAAAAGAATTACAGAAAAAAATGCTGCTTGGAAATAATTTTTTTATTACAATACATAAACTGAAAACAACTCTAGACTTAAATTATACAAAGTAATAACATTCTTTGCTCAAATTAAAATTTAATAAAATGTACCCAAAAATAATATAAAAGAAATATGAAACTATTACACAAAGATACTAAAAAAGCATCTTAAAATAAAAAAATATATATTTTCAAATCTCACTCACTTTCAGATATACGGCACACGGTGTCTAGCGACTTAACAATTGAATTAAGCTTATCTTCTACTTTTTTCTGTTTCTTTCTCTTCTGTTTTTCTTTCTTCCTTTTATACCGTCCTTGCGATTCTGTTTTTGAATATCTACATGAATCACCGGGTTCGGTTTCTTCCAAAAATTTTCTTTTCTTCAAATTGACATTCTTATCTTCAAAATCAGGTTTATTTTCATCATCATCCATATTTGTTTGAAGTTTCTGTAAGAAAATTCCAGTTGATGTAAACTTTTTTGCTTCTAGTTTCCTCTTTTTCTTTAATTTCTTTCTCTCCGCCTTAGAGAGATCATTTATATTAAATTGACCCACTTCGAAACTTCTGTGATTGTCTGAATATTCATTGTTGTTATTTTCGATGTCTTGTTCTATACCTGTAATAAAATGTAGATCAGTTAGCAAATAAGCTGTTAATCCACATCAAAATAAACAGTAAAATTCTGAAAGGGTATTTTAATTGGTGAGCTAGCGATCACAAAAACTGATAAATGGAGTGGAGGGAAAAAGAGTCTAAATAAACCATGCATCTCATAATGTGTGAGAATCGTGATTTGGATTTTCGTGGTTTCCCTAAATCATAGTTCCCCCCTTATACAGGGTATTGTTTTCCTCAAACATATGGGTGGAAATAGCAAAATTGGCGATTCTTAGACTACATTGGAAGATCCTGTCCACACAAGCCCCAACCAACATACACCCATAGGAAATAGGTTATTTATTGTAATCAGGGCACTCTACCCTGAAAAGGATGAAAAGTCCTACAGTAGGGAATTAGGGAAATAAAATGTCCTAAAAAAATGTATCACACACCAAAAAGTAAAATAAAGGAACTAAAAAAAACGTATGTTACATAGCTATATAATAAAATTTAAAATGCCACTCATTGTTTTCTCAATAAAAAAATATTGCCACTTTATTTAAAGTTTAATTTAATTAAATTTTATTTTATAAAGTAACATAAATATGGTTTTTTCTATATCCGGTTCCTATACTCTGTTTGAAAATGATTGATAGCAAAATTTTTATGACCCAGAAGATAAACCCCAATATCATAAATCAGTTGCGGATAATTTCTAAAATAAAATGTTTAGCATTATTTGTTCCAAAATGAAATCCTGGGGTTTCTTGCTAAAATTTTTAAAAATACCAATTTATTTCAATTCTTGGTAAGTATGTAATCTCTACAGGTAGAAAATATTTACAATTCAAGATCAATTTAAGTCGCCCTCAACTTTCTTAGAAAGGATTAAAATTTCTAATCGGCAGAAAGTGTTGTGCAGATTGTAAATTATTTTAGTTAAAATTTACTTTTCTGTTTGTGTAGTCCTGTGATTGTAACACGCAGAATTGTTAGTTCTGTAATAATAGGCGATAAAAAGCAATATTGATCAAGTGAATTTGTGCAATAAAAATGGCAAAAACGCCTGAAAACTTTAGTGTTAAATGTACATAAACATTTCAATAGTGCTGTTCAGAGTATAGTTTCCAAGTTTTCACATATGACCGGAGTTGGAGAAGCAACCATTTATAGACTTTTGAAGCAACGAAAGGATGGAAGTATTACAGTAGCACCTAAAACGTCATCTGGGAGAAAACCCACTCAAATAGACGGTACTATGAAACAACTGCTCCGAAGAAAAGTGCATTCATTTTATTTACAAAAAAAGATACCTACTCTGGATAAACTTTTGGTAGACATTATTGGAGACGAAAATTTGCCAAACTTTAAAAGAGACGAATTGTGGAAAACTTTACATGAATTAGACTTCTTTTGTGAGATGGACGATAGAAAATCTACGCTCATAGAGAAAGATGAAATTATTTGTTGGAGGAGGCAATATTTAAGGGAAATTAGAAAATTAAGAAGAGAAGACAAACATATTTTCTATTTAGATGAAACATGGATAAATGAAGGACATTTTGTAAAAAAAGTTTGGCAGGCATTTATAGAAGGTTTGTCTACTGGCAAATGGTAAAGGTCCCCGTTTAATTATCACTCATATTGGAGGCGATAAAGGATTTGTTGATAGAGACTTGTTAGAATTTGTTTCAAATTCTACGAAATACTCCCATGGAGAAATGACTGCTGATGTTCTTGAGGAATATTTCAGTCAAATGACAGATTTATTACTGACCAATTTTGTAATAGTTAGGGACAATGCTAGTTACCATTCAAGATTAAAGGAAACGTTACCTAACACTAAATGGAAAAAGCAAAAACTCTCCGATTGGCTAATAACCAAAGAAATAGTGGCAGAAGAGGGACTACTCAAAAAAGAGCTATTGCAGTTATGTAAACAACATTCACCAAAATTTAAGAAGTGTAGTGTAGATGAAATAGCAAAAGAACATGGAGTTACAGTGTTGAGGTTACCACCTTATCACTGTGAACTTAACCCCATTGAACTAATCTGGGCTCAAATGAAGGGATATGTCGCGAGAAACAGTACAAGATTTAAACTTAAAGATGTTCGTCATCTATTATGTGACTCCATATCAAAAATTTCACAGGACAATTGGCAAAAACGCTGAGACATGTCATAGCAGAGGAAGAGAAATTTTGGAAATTTGATATGTTAATAGAGGAAACAATATAACCAATTATTATTTTAAGGAAATGTCCTAACCTAATGCCTAGTAGGTATACTATTTTTATAAAAATAAATGTTGGTACTTAATATTGACAGTTTACTATTTTTTATATTAAAGTAATTTCGTGTTCCCCGTCACTGAGGTATAGAATTATTAGTTAATCCCTTAGAGTTTGTTTATTTACATTTTATGATGTATTGTATTCGAGATTTTTGGGGTGGTCACACTAAAATTAGTAAAAATTCAGATAAGAAGGTATCAACATTTACTTTTTTCTGCATTGAACAATCCGCTATAAAGACCTTTGACATAAAAACTGTGTTATCATGCATTTTCAAACGGAGTATAATGTTGTTTTTTTTATATCAGGATATTTCTATTAATAAAGCAGCCATTCATTAATTTACAAATAATAGAACTTATGATTAGTTTACTGACCCTCATCTGAACCACTTGCAACTGCTTCTAAGTGAGGTTCATTGCTATTATCATCTCTAACTGATCCTCTGTCACTTTCAAAACTAGTGTCCAGATCTACTGTGTAAATTGGGGTTACTGTAACAGTTTCACTAAATGATACACTCTTGCGTTTTTTCTTCTTTTTCAGTCCATTAGAAGAAGTGCTTTCCATGCTATCTTCCATGATTGGAATATACTTTTCTTTAGTCTCCTCTTTGTGTTTCTTTAACTTCTTTATTTTTTTTTCAGTAACATTTTTGTCAGTTTCATTATCTGACAATGACACCTTCCTCATTTTTTTCAGTAATAACTTTTCTTGTTTTTCAATTCTGCTTAATTTTCCACTAAGTTTTAAACCATGTCTAGCACCTTTGTGAGCAGTTCTACCTCCACAAGCAGCAAATAATTCTTCATCCGTCAGTGATTGGAAATTACTCTTATGTTCTGATATACTAGGAGTATCATAGTGTTCTATATTACTCCCTGTCAGTTTGGCAGTCTTAAGAAAAGAACCATATTCTAGGTTGCTACTCTTTTTCAAATCCCTTATTGAGTAACTTTTTGTTGTAATTTCTACAGAGTCTTTAGATTTTAGTTTCATTTTTACTTCATTGTTATCAGATTCAACTTTAATGTTTTCAGCTGCATTGTTAAATAATTTTTCCCACCAGTTATTGGTGAACTGCTCACCAGCATTGTGTCCCACTCCTGTATTATCAAATTTTAATTTAGGCTTGAGTGCCGTTGATATACCATCTTCATTCTTTCCCAATCCTTTACCTATAAGTAATAATAATATGTGTGTAAAATATTTTGAAACCAGATAGATCGGGAATAAAAATCAAATAAATGTTAAATAAAATTTTAAATATTACCTTCACTCCAGCCATACTTTTCTAGTTGCTTACGAGCAAAATTCATTTTAAACTATTTATTTTCAGTCATTTATTTTACATTTTTAATAAAATGTCAAAGACGTATCAGACATGAGGAAACAACCATAAAATAAATAATTCCATTAGATAAATAAAATGTCAAATGTCAATATTCTTCTTTTTTAATGGGGAGCTTTTTTTCTTGTTAGATAAATAATCTGGTTTTATACAGGGCGAGCTCTTATTTAAAAAAAAAGCTAGAATATTGTTTTCTTAATTTCTTGTATATACTCACTCATATTGGCGACGGTGGACATGATTTCTAGCGTATTTGACATTAATTTTCACTGCAAAGATTTCAATCCTTCCTCCACACAAATTCTGCTTCTAGGATTCACTCGTAAGGGTGTGAATTGAAGGGCGTTCATATTATAAGTGGTATTAAAGCCAATGTGAAAATGTAGCAATTTTTATTAAAAGTAATTGTACAGGAGACCCATTCTCAAATTTAAATTCAGGAATAATATACATTTATGTGACTTCACCTATTTCAATAAATTAATTTCTCTCAAAAATGGTATCAGTTAATGATCCAGAAAAATAGTACTTTATTTTTTTATCATTTTGCAATTAAGTAGAATAATTAAGATCAAGTTCCTGGAATAAACAGATTTTGTATGCTGTATAATAGCCTGCAGGACAAAAATCACTTTTTTATGTTCTGTATTTTCAAAATAAAACATGTTAGTTAGTGAAAGAACGGTTTATTATTCAGTTTCGCTCCTAATTAATTAATACAAAATAATAGTTTAAATCTAATCTTCATAAACCCATTTTTCATTAGCTGGTGTCCATGGTACCAATTCCTTTTCGGTAAACCACAGATCAATTTCTTTTTTGGCAGATTCAACAGCATCTGATCCGTGACAAATGTTGCGTCCAACTTGGATGCAAAGGTCTCCTCTGATGGTACCGGGAGCGCTGTCGGCGGGGTTGGTAGCACCAAGAATAGCACGGCCAGTTTTTACAACACCCAAACCTTCCCAAACCATGGGAACTACTGGACCAGAGCTCATGTATTTGACTAGACCAGGGAAAAATGGTTTGCCGGCTAAATCAGCATAATGTTTCTTCAAAAGCTCTTCTGAGGGCTAAACAAATTTTAAAATACAACTTTGTTTAATAAAAAAAACTTTAAACAAAACAAACACTATACCTATTTCACTTTACTTCTATGATCATAAATTATTTAAAAAAAATTGGAACTTTAATGTTATTCGAGAAATTTGATGGTGTTTTGGAAGTGTTATTAAAGTTTTGCAAAATATCTTTATTATTTAATTTTTATTCACCTACTGACTCTAGATTAAGAATATTCATCAATTTATGATAAGGAATAAATAATTTTATTTCAATCTTATAAAAGCTAAACATCCAAAATATAATTCTGGTAAATGCATCAGACACCAAATTGAAAATGTCTTTTAAGAATTTTTAATTTGTAACAAGGAAACTATCCACATCCATTCTCTGAATACAATGATTCTCATGAAGCTAACTGAATCCTTTTTTTAATTTAGCATAATTGTAACACCATGGCTCTGAGTATAAGCAATGATGCTGCTTAATCATGCATAAAAATATAAGTGTCTGGTATATCTGAATAGTAAAAAACTTGAAATTAAAACTATGATTTTACAAAAAGTACATCGATACACCCTGTTATTTTATTAAAAGAATGAAACTTTTATTTATCTAAAAAATCAATTTTCTATAAAAAAAGCAGACCTAATCATAAAATTTGCTGTAAAATTTAATTAATGGTGACTTGCCACGCCGCCCGGTGTCGGCATAGTAACATGGAGAACATTGTTAGAATGTTATGATATAAGACTTACCCAAACAAACTTGAGAGCGACTAACTTGAATCCTCTTTGTTCGAACCTTTTGATAATTTTTCCAACAAGGCCCCTTTGAACGCCATCGGGCTTGACCATGATAAAAGTTCTTTCACGTGTGTCAGCCATTGCACTTATAATTGAATAGTAAATGTATAATAAAGTACAGATCATACAACCAGCCCAACGACTGATCGAAATAAAAGTGAACGAAAAACCACACGACACGAGGTTATTTCGCTTTTCGATGACGAAAAAAGAACCCTCCCCTTAACCTTCAATGGGCCGAAGTTATTTTTAAACAGTTATTTATTAACTGATACAAAAAGTAACGAGCTTTGTGTTATGAGGCGTACGTTTGGTGTAATATACTTTTTATTATTTTTGCCCAAAAAATAAATTATAATTTTTTACGTTAATGAAAAATGACTAACCTTGGCCTCACTGACTCGCACGATATATGCCTATCAGTGCACACTTCGGAAAATTCATTTTGACTGCGCACATATTCTAGATGAAGACCACCAAACAAGAGAAGAAGAGAAAATATCCTAAAAATTTGACAGATGTTTACTTATTTAAAAGTCTTACCTTTTGCCACAATCACAATTACAAGTAGAAACCATTTCATTTATTGATGATAAATTACTAAAATTTCAAATAAAAATGCAGTACCAGTAGTACTAAATGTCACTTAAATATTGTTTTTACCTAGACATGTCAAGCCTTCAATGTAACAACCACTTATCGGTTTAATCTTTGACAACACCAATCGTAAAAGGTCTTGTACATTATAACATTTATACAGGGCCGCCCCGATGTTAATAGGCGCCCGGGACGAGATTTTGATCTGCGCCTCCCCCTCCCAATAATAAGTATATGCATATTTACAAAATAACAAACAAAATTTTTGATTTCATGAAAAACTTATAATCAGTCTGATTCGTCAATATTTTAAACCCCGAAAATAATTTTCCTTGCTTTGGATTTTAACATTTTTTTACAGTTACTATGAATCAGTCGATATAGAAGTACTCATCTACGACTTATTATTGTTTTAAATTATAATTTATGTATAAAACCAAAATTATAGAACTAGCCCAAAATGTGATATCGATGAAACTTGGCACTTAAGTTCTTGAAAACGATAAAAAAATCTTTGCACCACGTGTACGCAAAGCAAAAAAAAGAAAGCATTTTAAAGAGGAGACTCTAAGCTTTCTCAGGAAGCCATTAGTTTTCAATTTTTTTTGTTTTCCCATAGAAAATTTGACCAGAAGTTATAATTTCTAAAATTCTCTGATTTTTATAAAACTGAAGATATATATATATATATATATATATATATTAATAGAGGCATAACAAAAAAGTCCTTGTACATTTATCATCATTGTACTTTTGATGTAAAAATAATTAAAATGATGAACATTGTCTCCGTTTTATAAAAATCAGTGAGAATTTTAGAAATGATAATTTCCGGTCAAATTTTCTAAGAGAAAACAAAAAAAATTAAAAACTAATGGCTTCTTGAGAAAGCTTAGAGTCTCATCTTTAAAATGTTTTCTTTTTTTTCTTTGCTTACATTTTAGGCAAAGATACTTTAGTTTTTCCAAACGCCTCGCCTGAATATTTGTATTCAACGGCTCGGCGCGCCTAGAGTTTTCAAATTTGCTTTCTTATTTTAAATAATTTTTTATAGTAATATAATTTTTTTTTAAATAACTAAATTTTCCACTCGCGTGGTGCTATTATTTATTCGAAATTTTTATTTTTTTTTATAATTCCCGATTTTGTTTTCGTAATTGTGAACTTAGTATACACTTTAGAGGAGCAAAGATTTTTTTATCGTTCTCTACACACTTTCAAGTACTTAGGTGCCAAGTTTCATCGATATCAAATTTTGTGCGAGCTTTTGGTCAATATCCTTCTCTGGCATCTGGGTAAACAACTTATTTTTAGAATAGTTTACAATTTTTTACCGTCAAAAAAATATTCCTGCTTCCATAACCCGGGGGCGTTATTTTTTTCCCTTACACGACCGCGGCGCTCCCTTAGCCGTGGCGGCCCTACATTTATACCTATTTAAAGATTTTTTTTTGACTTAATTAATATTCTTCCAAAATCTAAAAATAATTCATGTATAATTATAATTTTTGTATAAAACCAAAGTTGATTTGGTTTAATCATTATTTACATTTAAATTTTATATATAAAATGTGTTTATGCTAACCACACAAATGTTAAAACGTAAGCTTTGATGAAAGTATAAATAAAAAAATTAAATCCGGATTAAAAATAAATTAACTCTGAACACTAAAAAAATGATACCAATGAATTATTATGATTTAAGGCCCCCATACACGATCAAACTTGGCTTGTCAAGCCATCTTGACAAATTAGTTGGACGGTGTGTGGGTGAAGTTTGTGAGTTTGATGGCTTGATTATAAGTTTGATACTTTTCTGTTTTTGCCTGAAAAGTAGTTTGTGGTTTGAAGGCTTGTCAGTCAAGTTTGACGGTGTGTGGCCCCATCAAGCCAAACTGTCAAACTTGTAGTTCAATTCCCATCCGTACCTTGAAGAAGTGTTTTTTTAAAACCTCTATAATAGCTTCACAGGTTTCTGGAATGATTTTACCCAATGCTTTAGGGGATATAACTGATGAAAACTTCAAATCCTCATAATTTCTCCCAGTGGCCAAAAATCGCAGAGTGGCAGTTAATCGTTCATTTGCAGATAATAACACTTCTCATTATAGTATCTTTTTTCTCAATTTTCGGGGTTACAAGTGATATCAACAGATAAAATCCTCAAAATTATGCCAGTCTTGAGGTTCACATCTCATTTCGTTTAATAGATTTAAGTGTGTATACTGTGCTCTTTTCAGTAACCATTGTTTGCACCACTTTGATCTATTCCTTTTTTTTTTAGTTTCTTGTAAGTTAAATACAAAATCCATGATAAGTGTACTCGTCTACAAACAATACTAAAAATGCAGTTTGACAAACTTGAATGTATAGTGTGTCGCCTCGCAGGAACCTCAAACTTGTTTGACAAACTTTTGATCAAATTTAGTTTGACAAACTTGTTTCATCATGTATGGGGTCCTTTACATATTGCGCATGCCATTTATAATTGTACCAAATGTGGTTATTTAGTTATTCTTTGATTATACACGGCTTTAGCTTTTTGCCAATCTACTTTTGGCATTTCTCACTTGCAGCTACTTACAAGATTCTCGTCAGTTTGTTTTATGTCATCCATTTTCTATACCTTTTGGTAATAATTAATGAAATTAAAAATAATTAGCATTTTAGGTAATAAACATAATTGCTTTTAATAACTTATTTATTTTGTCAAAATATTTTCATGCCACATATTTAATCAAAATACTAAAATGAGTTTTATTTGGACAAATTGTAATGTATAAAATACATTGCAACATAAAAATCAAGTAACAAATACCTACAAAAATTAAAATGAAATCAAATTTTCAACAATTTGGATCTTAAAATAAGATTTCTTATCTGATATTTATAAATTTATAAAAATACTAACATTTACCATTGTTTGTACATTAGTTCATAGAATAAAAGAATAGTTCTACCAACTTTTACCCCCACCTCCACTATTTCTTCCAAAACCACCTCCTCCCCCTCCTGAATTTCGATTAAAACCACCGCCTCCTCGACCACCTCCGCCGAACCCGCCCCCACCGAACCCGCCGCCTCCTCCGAACCCGCCGCCTCCTCTGCCTCCGAAACCTCCTCCTCTACCACCCCCTCCGAAACCGCCTCTACCACCTCCTCTTCTATCTCCGCCTCCAAAACCACCTCTTCCTCCACGACCGCCACCGCCACGCCCCCCTCTGCCGCCGCCACCACGGCCTCCTCTACCTCCAGCGCCACCACGTTTTTTGGCACCAGGGGCTTGGGGTAAAACCCTCTGAAGTGGGAGGAGCTTTGCTGGGTCTATGAATAACTGAAAAATAAAAAAATGTATATGCAAAATTACTTCGTTATTTCAATTCTAGATTTTTTTGGCGTTTTGTATTTGTATAAAAAATTTTAGCAAGAATTAATTTTGGAAAAATGTATACAGGATGATTCATGATTTTTTATGAATCACCCTGTACGCATGATTAGGTGTAAAAGTATAATGAGAATGATCCCAAAGTCATACACTTTTTTAACGAAAGTTGTATACAAAATGTGAAAGACAAGCCAAAATTTTTTCTACACAGTTACTAAAATAACATAGTTTTGAAATTATCTTGTGTTCATAAGAAATTTATTTGGGTCAAAACAAATACCTCACTAGACTTAAAATTTTATGCAAAATTGATTGAAGGAGGTCCGAAAATCATATTATTTTTTTGAACAAAGTTATGGATAGTTTTATGAAGTCAAGTCATTATAATTATAAAATTATAGTTGGACATCTACAAATGACAAATCAATTATTACTGATGCAAAGGATGCAATATTTAAAAAATAAACATTTACAAAATTAATAAAATAATTTTACCTTTTGATTTTCTTGGAAACTATTGGCTTTCACATCATCTCCGAGTCTTATGCTGACCCAATAATCCCTAATATTCCCAAATATTTCATCTATTTTTCCAATTTGTTGCTTATTTTCTAAGTAAATGGGGGCATTAAAGTATGGTACATCTTCTATTTCAACTTTACAAACTAAGTCATCTTGAACGGATTTTTCGTAATAACCTAGGGGTATTACTCGTTCAGGTGGTCCCTGATCGTAATTTCGGCCACCGCCGCCTCCTCTAAAGCCTCCACCTCCTCTACCACCACCCCGGCCTCCGCCACCTGAAAATCTGTTACCACCTCCACGGAAAGACATCCTGTATAAATGGTTTTAACTTTAGTAAATGTTTGTTCAACTATACTAGATCTAAAGTTTATAAATTAAACTTATTTATTTCTGCGTTTGGTGCTCAAAAACACGTGTGAGTAAACATAACCTTATATTTGTTGTTTTAAGGAAAAAAATAAAAAGCATTTACCTAAATATTTTTTGGTTTTAGTTATTTTTCTTCGTGGTCTTAAAATTATTGTACGTATTTTTTATTTTAAATAAACTTTAAAAGATTGTTTCTATAAAACGACAAACAATAATTAATTCTTCTGTTTTTGTAGTAAGAGAAACAAAATAATTTTCATAGGAGAAATTTAGAGAATATGACCTGGTGCACTGGTGAAAATGCGACATGATCTATGGGTAAGGTTGGTAATAGTTTTAAAATTTTGAATTACTGTCATGCTGTCTTTACCGTTTGTATTTTGATTTTGTTTGTGCTTGATAGATAAATTTCATGTTCCGATATTCCTGGTATTACTGGCCACAGTAAGTAATTTCGGAACGCTTTACAGTAACAGTAATTTTAAACTGCTGATGATTTTCGGAACGTTCGGGCAGTAACAGTGAAAAGGGAACCAAATAAAACATAACCGATTGGCGCTGCAAAATGTCAATGTCATTAGCGGATTGGGTAAAATAAACCATCGTCCATATAAGCCCTTTGCTATTTTTGTGGTGTTATTTTACTGTTTTAGTTGTTTTTGGTGTGTGATTTTGTAAAACTTATGCTTTTTATTTGATTGTGCTTAAATATTTTGTGTTATAAAACTCTATTTTCACACCTAATATTTATATTTTTAGAAAATAAGTATGGGTGATATTTGTGAAAAGTCGAACAAACATAAAATAACTGTTTAGTTTTATGGAGTTTACAATAACCATTCAGAGTTTATATTTCAGTTTTATTTGAATCAGGCCTTCTTCTAGATGCATAAATGAGGGTCAAGCAGTTTTAAAAGCTGGACATATCAACCCACAATGTTTTTAAAGAATTTAGTGAGTACAAAGAGTTACCTTGTGAAATAAAAAACAGTGCTACGTTAGGTATATTTAAAGCAAAATTAAAAAGGTTTTTATTGTAGTACTATATTTTGTGATTCTTTATATATTTATCATTTTAATTACCTGTTATTATTGTATTATTTGTGGCATTTTTATATGTTGTATAATAACTTTTTTTATCAAGGTGAAGTTTTAATTGTAATCATTTAATGACTATTTTTAATACTGCTAACTGTTATATGTAATTTTTTAACATTTATATTGTTATATATACTGTAATTAGTTTTTTGACTTAATAAACGATTTATATAGAAGATATTCTACGAACCATGGCTTAAAGGCTTTCATCGAGGGTTTCAGTTTATATAATTTCTATAAAAGTTTACATTAGTAACTCAATAACAAATGAAACTTGAAAAATATATATATATATATATATATATATATACATCTTAGTAAATAGATACTTTTCCAGACATAGGATAAACTGATAAAAAATTGAATACACAGTCAGATAGAGGTTTTTGTTTAAATCTCACTTGAAGAATCATTAGAGCATAGTATAAAATTCAAAGCACTGATGAACTGGAGGTATAACAAATAATTTTTTTATCTCATAAACAGAAAAAAAACAATCCCAGAAGTGAAATTTTAATCATTGAATACATTATTTAATTCACTCATTAAATTAACTTTAACTGTTCATTTTTTGTTACAGTTCAATTACAAATAATAATACAAAAACACATTTTCAATTAATACAAATAATTAGATAGATTAACAGAAGAAACATTATATTCAAGTATTATACAAAATAAAAAGATTCTATCAATAGTTTAAAACCAATGTATAAAATATTTCAGAAAGAAATTTCATCCACTTCAAACTTTGAGACACTTATTTCAGCAGCTTAGATGTTCTATGCTTAGGACGTTTTTGTTTTCGGGATCATACTTGATGACTAGACTTTGGTAGTTTTACACTAGAGGTACTGCAGTTAAACAAAGAAACTTTATTTTACCAAGTCCTGAAAAAGATGTTACTCATTTATATGTTTGTTGTTTACCTTTACAAATTTCCAATATAACTCTAAACATTTTTCACTAGGAATAGGAAATTTCCAGTCACAAAACTTGTTATTTCAGTAATGGGATCATTCGAATGAAAAATAATCGGTCATTCGAATTCTTCCGATTTTCGCATTCGAGTATCCGAATGGAAATCTGTGAAATTCAAATTTGGTAGCCAATTTCAAAGAAAAGGTGCACTTTTTGGAGGAAATAAGGAAAATGGTGCCATAGTGCGCACTTAGTTGAAAAACGGCGTCAAAGTGCACAATCGTGCAGCCAGGACCAACACATCTCTTGACATAACTTAACTTATTTCAATTTGGGGAAGGGATACTGGAACTACCTGACCACTTCTGTAACAGTAATATCAGTAAGTTTTTAGCCTCCAACAGGGTTCCTTGACAAGTGGCGCGAAATCATTGCCCGTAAATTTCAGTAAAATCGGAACGACTAAGTTTACTGGGCAGTACTGTTCAGGAATATCGGAAGTTTTTAGCCTCTAACAGGGTTTCTTGAAAAGTGGCGCGAAATCATTGCCAGTGAATTTCAGTAAAATCGGAAGGACCAAGTTTACTGGGCAGTACTGTTCAGTAATTTCGGAACATGACCTAAGTGATTTATTTTTATTAAACAAAGTTTTTTTTGATATTGATAATTTATGTCTATTTGTCGCAGAAGCTAGAATGGCTCATTTTATATTCTTGATACCAAGAAAAAAGGAAGATTTATTAAGAAGTAGCGTTAACAATGAATACAGCGTTAAAAATGTTTCACTGCAAAAAGAAATTCCCGATGAATTAAAAAGTAAGTAAAGTCAATCAGAATTTATATTGCATTAAAGGTCTAAATTTTACATATATACATCGCTAAAATAAAACTTATTTACCCGAAAATAATTTTAGATTGTAGGTTATGTCTTAGAGAGGAAGGAGCTGAGTTTATTCTTGATTCTTTCGATACTTACTATTCTGTTTTACATCATGGCGATTCTCTTGGCATGGACCTTATCTACAGAGCATTTGAAGACCTACAAAAAGGTAAAAAAAAAGAACTAAATCAACTACTGGTTTTTTTGTTATAGTAAAAATATGTTTACGTCAAAACCCTACATGAAATAAATTGAATTATGAAATATTTCAGGTGCAATTGAGCTTAACAAAGCATTGGGATTCCTTTTGGACGATAAAGACAATCTCGATGATGAAGTAAGAGCTAAATATGTAAATATACTGAAAATGTTAATTTATTTATTTACCCAAATTGTGCTACTAATAGAAAAACGCAATTCTGCTAGGAGGGAACAACTAATATCTCAACCAAAAGGTAAGCAACATGTTTAAATAAAGTTAATTATTTTAGATAATTAAAACCAACTATTAAATTTCCATTTTACAAATTTAGGCAACTTACTTTCTTTTCACTAAAATTTTGTATGTAATAAATAAGTTCTCATTTGTATTAATTAAAAAATCATAATAATTCATTGTTTTAAGAAATCTTACAAATGTCTTACTTTACTTAAAATTTTCATTTTCATAAAGCAATTTAAAACTTTTTTTTTACTGCAAACTTTATTAAAAATATACTGGTTTTTAGGTAGAAAGAAACGTTCAAAAGATGCTGATGATGAATTTGACATAGATAAAAAAAATGTCTTGCTTGCACTAAACAATATTATCCAAAGAGAATTATCCTTATTTTGGGAAGGTCAAGCAATAGAAGAAAACTTCATCAACCTCGTTTCTGGTATCTGCTATGAACTTTTACAAAATCCTATGATCAAAAAAGAAAAAGAGGAATTTAATGAAATCTTTAATGTTCTTGGATACCTTTTGAAAGCTTATAATCATGGTACAACTTTTATAGTTAGATTGACACAGCTTATTAAATTACATGAACATCTGGTTCAATGTGTACCTAAAGGGATTCAACAATTGGTGCTCAATTTTAATTATAAGGGCTTGTTGCATGAATTTATTGAGGAGTTAACCGAGTGGCAGACAGATGAAAAGCACCAAGATCCTCAAGTAAATAATATTTCATGAAAAGTTTAGAACATTTTTTGTAACATTATTTTTAGGGTGCTAGACATTGTGCTACAGTTTTGTCTTCTTTAGCAGCTCTTATGCCGAATCTTATGATGGCAGAGGTGGTCTCATTAAATAATTATTTATACTTTGAGGTATGCATATCTACATTAATTTTTTAATAACATTTGTATAGAGAGACACAAAGATTTATTTAAAAACGAAATATTAGTAAAGTAGTTCATTTAGTTTTAATCATATATTGAATAATAATAAAATGCTACATCATTACAGGTTTTTACATTTAATTTAAATAAAAAGAACTTTGTAGATCAGTAGAAACAATATCTATATTTAAATTTAAAAATTCTGCTCCTTCACCTTGTCTATTAATTTTTTTTTACCTTTAATCTGTTATTAGTCTGCAAGTCTCAGAATTTCTGTTATAATGGTAATGGTAGAAGTTATACTGAGCAATTTGACTAGTGATGAGTTAGAAGAAGAACAAAGAAAGTTTAGAAATGAGCTTTTTGATATTCTTATAGAACATACTGATGATACTTCATCTTTAGTAAGAGGACGAGTGAGTAATCCAACATATATGCATGTATTATTTGAAAAAAAAATTCTTGGTTCATGATTTATAACAATATACAATAAATGATTCAGTCTGACTTGAAATAGTTAAGCTCTTCATAATTATATTTTATATTATTTATTTATTATTTTCTAGCTTTTTTAATATTGTTACATATTTTTCAGGTTTTTAATCAATTTGCTAGATTACAAAAAGAAATGGCAATTCCTCTTAAGTTTCAACTGCAAGTTTTGGAGAAAGCAGTTATGCATTTATGTGACAAAGCCCCTATAGCAAGAAGATTCGCTGCTAATTGTGTCACTACATTCCTGTCTTGCAATGCATTTAGTGCCAACGTAAGTAATTTGTAAAATATAATTATTTTAGAGAAAAAATCAATTAAAATTTTATCTGAAATTTTGAGATATAAATAAATTACAACTAAAGATACGACAATGGTTATTTGAGAAGTGAGTAATAAATGACACAAGGAATAATTTCTTTCTCCTTTTTCCTACATTTCCACCGTAGTAAAACTCCAAAATAGGCGTTTGCTTCAGCGATCATCTCCTTCAGTCTCCTTCAATCTCAGGCTTGCTTTGATGCATTGTCTTACCGTCTTACCAAATTAGGACGTTTTATCTTCATTTCAAACGATTCAGGTAGTTGATGAAGCCATTATATTGCCAAAAACTATCGCCATCACTTATTCAGCAACATTGAGTTATTTGGGAAAGATTCACCTCAAAAAGTCCACTGTTTAGGTCTTTTTTTAGTTGTTTTAATAATCAAACCTTGTATCTAAAATGAAAATATTAAAATAACTCAAACCTTAAACTTAATTATTAATCCCAATATTCATTGAAAAGAATTTGTTAAAACGTCATTTATGTTCTCTATTGTTTAGTTATCTCTATCTTCTATGAGAGAAGAACTAGAAAAGAATAACAAATTACTAATAGCTTGTAAGGAGCAATTAAATGATCCCAAAATGAACCAACTGATGGAACTACAAGCTCAATGGGATAAAATTGTCGAACCGCTCAAAAGAGAGGTGGACAAAGAAATTAACAAAGGCAAAGGTATGAAAAATTACAGATTATTGCAGCAAATGCCGCTTATTATTCTTAGTCCTTTTGTAGTAGTCATTTGTAAGAAGCTTATTTTAATTAATCAATTTTTATCTAGAAAATGAAGATGAAGAACAACAAAATCGTATTCCATTGCCTCAAATACCAGAGATAGTCAAAATGTATCTTGACAATGACCAATTAAAAGAAGCTGTGCAAGTAGTCAAGCTAGCACTTAAAGACAACAAATTTATAGAACAATTCAAGTAAGTACAAATTTTGTATTATTGCATATAGTGACTAAAAAACCCCCAGGGGAGTGGGATCAGTCCCCATTTCATTTTGATCTATTAATTACCCTATCGATTTTTCCGCAACGCTACTGTTTTTAGCTTCTTCCTCTGCGTTCCTGATTCCTGCTTTCTTTAAATCCTCATCCAACCATTTCTATATTTCTCCTCTTTTCTGCTGGCTCCCAATTTAGTAATTTTTTATAGGTTCGCCTTATCTTGCTCGCCATATCTTTTATTCTTTGTCACTTTATTTTTTTTATTATATATTTTCATTTCAATACTTCATTTCTTTTTATTCAGAATATGTTCTTGGACATTTTTACTGGTACAAGAATAACTGAATTAATCAATCTTTAGCTAGAGAAAACTTTCCAAGTTTCTGGAAAAGTAGCTTTGTAACACGTATATTTAAAATTGGTGATAAATCTAATGTGATAAACTACCGCCCATTTAGTACATTTAGTATTATTCCGAAATTATTTGAACTACTTTTGACCAAATTTACAACAATATACTCGTATTATTATAATAGTATAAAGGCTCATTAAGAGATCAGTCCATATATTCTTTCAGACAACGAAGTTCAGTAGAAGACCTAGACTTATA
This sequence comes from Crepidodera aurea, assembly GCA_949320105.2. Lineage (NCBI taxonomy): Eukaryota > Metazoa > Arthropoda > Insecta > Coleoptera > Chrysomelidae > Crepidodera > Crepidodera aurea. Next base: position 15,963,823 of record OX439475.1, on the reverse strand, counting down.
CATGAATGTGTTCTATACAATCTTCTTTGATGTCGCAAAAGTCATCAATCAACTCGAAAACCGTGAATTTGCCAACGTTTCGGAAGAAGACTACAAAAAATTAGACTCCCTGGCCACTCAAGTTGACTTTCTGAAGCAGTGCGTCGAGTTTCTATCAGCTATGGATAAGGCTATTGATACAATGGTGGAACTGCTCGAAACGACTTCTATAAGTGATATGCATGAAGCTATTGAATTTTTCACTGCTGCATATAAATTTAACATTGATAGAGCTACAGACGGAATTTTGGGTAAGATAACTCTATGATTGATCAGTAAAAATTGCATCATGCTTAATTCTTCCATTAGCGATGTTTCGTCTGATGCAAAGAAAGGAACAAGAAAGAAAAGATGCTGTTATAGCTGCATTCAAGAATATTTACCTTCTTTCTGATACCGAAAATTTGACGTAAGTAATTTTTATTAGATATATATTTCATTTTTCAACAAAACAAACTAATATTACGTTAAAAATTGACACTTTGCTGCTAGCCTTGATATATGAAAAGTCTAGAAATATATTATTTTCTTGGTTCATCATCAGGGATCACGTGAGCGTCGTTATCAACCGTCTTCTCCGGCTAATAAAAACTCTCCCCGTCAACAATCTGGATGATCTCCAAGAAATTGTATCCGACTGGATCGCGAAAGGTACTCTGGACAACAGCTGCATCAACTACCTCTGGCAAATTGTGACTCAAAGTGTCAAAGCTAAGGATGAAGATGAGATAGCTGCCATAGTGCTACTGAAAATGGCGGCTCTGGGCCGTAAGAGTATTATTTCAAGGAATATTAACATAATGACCAGCATCGCTTTCAGTGACAGGTGAGAGTTACTCACTTTATTCTTTACTAATTATTTTACACTCAGTAGTAGAAAAAATATTGTCTTCAAATCCTATATCATATAAAGATGGAGGAGGTACAATACTATGCAATTACAATTTTAATTGATCTCTACGCTGTTAATGTCCAACGAAACATTACATTATTCTTAATTAGTGGAGTGCCAGTAATCGTAAAAAGTGAAAAACCTCGAAGAGAGTGGCAGTGAGTCGATTTTGATGCGGTTTCTTTCGATAAATTATCCTTTTTTAATGAATGTTAAATACAATTTTTCATGAAAATAAACCCCTCCCGAGTTATAGGGCGTAGAAAATTACGATTTTTCAATTTCATTAAAAAAATGTATTTTTTGCCCGTAACTTTTTTTGGCTGATAATATGGAGATGTACAATAAACCATTTTAAAGCTTAGGATATCGCCGAAATGTCATGACAAACTTTTTCATTGGAATGACCATTTTTTTCAATATTTGACGGTTATAAATGCAATTGTATGCATTTTCAAACGGCCATATCTCGTTGCAGACAAAAGATTTAAAAAAATGGTAATTATTCGGAAGAACATTTGCTCAAAACATATGTTACGATTTTCTGCAAAAGGATTTTTTTTTTCAAATACCACAGTCTAGATGGCGCTAAAAAAATGGCGTAAAAAAATTTATTTTGTCCATAACTATTTTTCTGCTTATGTTAAACGGTTCTGGATGGTCTTAAAATGTTCCCAATGTTCTCCCATTAGGATGTTATATACATTTTTTTGTGGAAGTCATATTTTTCCAGATATTTATGCTAGAACGATCCAGTTTTTTTAAACACCCATTTTTGAATTGTCATATCTTCCTTCATATTAATCGTAGAAAAATAAAAAATAAATAATTGTTAGCTCAAGGCCATAAAATTAGTTCATATCAATTTTTACGTATTACTAATAACAGATTTTCGGTTATATTTAAAAAAAACTTTTAGAAATGTACGATTTTTGTGGCCCTGTAACTCGGGAGGGGTTTATTTTATTGAAAAATTGTATTTAACATTAATTCATTAACAAAGGATAATTTATCGATTGCGCACGTTTTTTTCTTTTTTTCCCCTCACATTACCTTCTTCTATGGAATAGTGGATGGCGGAAAAGTAAAAGCGGTAAAAAATAACATAAAAACACATTCCAAATGAGAAAATGATAATTCGATCACTTCCGACTTCGTTCGAGGTATAAATCTAACGGCACTCCACTAAATATTTACAAATCCTTTCTTGTATTTTTTAGAGGAAAGAACAATCTTCAGTTTCTGGGTAAATGTTGCGAACTTTTGGCAGTGGCTTACGAAAAGGTGAACGTCAACGGTAAAAATCCACCTTTTAAAATAAAATCAGACGAGCAGTGTTTTACTGACCTTGTTACAATTTTAACTGAATTGTTCTTTAAACCTGTCGAATTCTATCATATAGCTTTATATGGAGGTATAGATTTTGTTTATAAGGTAAGGTCTATTCATATTTCTTTGCTAATTTTTAATTTCTTGCATAAAAAAATAGGCAAATTTCAATTATACAGTTTAACATATTTTGATGTTCATCATCTAGTTCTAGTATAGTTTATACCTAAAGGAAATATCTCAAAAACGCTTTGAAATCTATTATCGATTTTTTTCAGTATATTAAAATTATTATTGGCAATCGATTTTGCCTAAGGGAAGCCAATATATAGGAGATTAACGTATAGGCAAAATTATCCAAAAGGACTTCCCCAAAATAACTTTTTTTTTCAAACCGTTTTTAAAACATCCATAAAAATATTAACAAAAGATCTATTTTAGCTAAGTTCTAAGCCAGAACACTTCGCTGAACAACTTTTAATGTCACTAGTTCCAAAATTAGCAAAAAAACAAATTGACGATCCTGATTGTGCCGTACCTCACTATGCCCTGATAAGAGTGTGCCAAATGTGCGGTTATATAGCGCTCAAACAATTAGAATTCATGGACGATACAGTTTACAAGGAATTGAAGCGAAGACAGAACATAAGAGATGAAAGAAAGAAGAATCAAAATACTAAAAAATCCAAGAGACAAAGCCACAAACAAACCAACAAATCTCATACAGCCATTTCGGCTTTCGAAGCTTCTTTGGTTAGTGAAAATAATTTTATTCAACCTCTCGTTGGGTGGTTGTTGGCTGGCACTGATTTTAGTGCTGGCTAGGGGTGGGAAATCGACTCTTTGGCGGCTTTGCTAGGTTTTGTGTCATTTTGTTCCAGGAATTTGAGTGGTGGGGTCACTCGCGCAATTTGCAATGACATTTCTTAATTATAACACTGAATTACCTGTTTTTTGGATTTTTAGGAGTGGGATTGGTTTATTAGTGTTACTTTATCTTCAATGTTGTAGTTTTCTATCATTGCATTAAGTGTAAATTTACATACTGCACAGCGTGCGTAAAATTGTCAGTACTTTAATGTGGCATTTTTTTTGTTAATCTAGAATGAAGAAAGTGTTATGGAAGGCGCTCAAGCTGAAGATATGGATGCAGATTTCATTTTAAACATCTTGGAAAAAGATATTGTTACTGGTTCAGGTTATTTGGCAAAGATGGCGCCTCTCATAATAAAAATTTGTGAACGACCGGATTTATTTAGTACCATAGAATTGCAGTTTGCAAGTGTCACCGCTTTAGCAAGGTTAGTTAAGATGATGCTATTTATAGTCCAATCAATAGGTATGAAGTGATGACAAAATTCCAACTCGAAAAAAAAAAATAGGGTCGTCTCTATAGAAAAAAAATAATATGAGCTTCTGTTTGATTAAACTGGATCCTAGTTGGCGAAATTGCCTAAAAAAATTCGCAAAAACGGGTTTTCGTGAATAAAAAAAAGTATAACTCCAATAAAAAAAAGTAAATGAGAAAGTTGTAGATAATAAAAGTATCTTTCGATTCGTTTTTTATAAGTCTCGATCGAGATGTAACTTTTATTATTATTATATATCGAAAAAACCGTCCAAAATATCATTTTTTTGTTTTTGCTATAACTTATTTAAATTAAATAAATTTATTTGGTACTTAACAAAAATATAGCTCGTGGCATAGAATATTTTAAATTTTTTAAAAATATTTATTTTCAAGATATTTCGATTTTTCAAAAAAAAGGGGCTTGCAAACAAGGTTGTCTAAAAAGATGCAGTTGCTTTAAAGCCGGCATGAAATGTGCAACTATGTGCGGAACCTGTCGTACGAATACCGCACATTGTAGAAACTATAGACGATGACATATAGATGAAAGTTAGCTTAGTGGAATAGGCCTATGTAGGGGAAACCACTCAAAGAAAAACGCGCCGATAGCTCTACACCATGGGTTGTGTGGAAACGAGCAGCACCATTAAAATAGGTTAAATATCATAAATACAGAAGCAAAATATTACACAAAAAAACCTGTTTTTGTTTATAAATTACAGTATGATATCTGTTGCGTATATATTTAGAACGTTAAACCACCTTGGGGGACTAATTTGGAAGGCGACATGTGTTCGTTTGTATCCCATTTTTCAAATGGTTATTGCTCGAAATGAATAGGATCAATAAAAATATTTAATAGAACCTTTTTTGTAGAAAATTTTATAAGGAATATTTTTAGTGAGTACAAGATTTTTTGTGCGACCAACGGTTTCTGAGAAAAACGAGAAAAACCATTGCAGTGCGCATTGGGGGTGGTTTAAACTGAAGAACTCTTGATTTTAAAAATTCTCCTTTTAGTTCGTATAATCTCAACATATCAAAACTTTATAAATTTTTTTTTCTAAATATGCTAATATAAATGTACTATTGGAATTTTGTCAAATTTAACATTGGGCCGCGACGGGTTGATTGGACTAATAGGTAGAAACTCAAAACCAATCCCTTACAAATGTAATTGTTCTTGTTTTAATAATCTATAATTAATAATAAGCAATATTTTAAATTTATATAGGTACATGTTGGTATCTAGTGAGTTTTGTAAGAAACATATTAGACTGTTGTTTACTATCTTTGAAAAAACCGAATATCCTGACATCAAAACGAATATATTGGTACATACTTCTGACTTATTGACTCGGTTCCCCAACATTATCGAGCCTTGGACAGACAGGTTATTCAAGAGGTAAGCTTACATCAGAATAATAATTAAAAGATACTTTTTATTTCAAATTTTTGCCAAATTTCATTCTTAAAAGAACTGACAAAAGTTAGGCGGCCGATTTTGATGTTTTTCTCTGTAGTTGTTGTATATTTTGATTGATAATAGTCTAATTTTGATTTATTTTTCTTATTTAGCCTAAACGACCCAGTGGCACAAACACGTCGGACTACATTCCTCAGTCTTTCAAATCTAATCCTCCGCGATATGATTCGTGCTCACAGCCATATTCCAAAAATGGCTGTTGTTTTTGCTGATGAAGACGAAACTCTAAAAGCCATGTGCAAAACGTTCTTCTTAAAGCTCTCCCATAAAGAAAATAATTTGTACAATACCTTACCTGATATATTTGCGCATTTCATTGAAGAAAATATCTGTGATGATCAGATCTTGAAAAGTACTATGGTGTAAGTTATTTTTTTTTATTTTTCGAATCCACAAATGAGATTCCAAACACGTTTAAGTAAATAAAGCTTGCAAGTCTTTGTATTTTTCCCATAAAGGGATACGAAGAAGAGATGTATTGACTGGAATCAGTCAAAAATTTTGCAACCCCAATACAAATTGAGAGTTTTTTGCTTTATAAAGTTGTCAAGACTCACTTCTAAACTTCATTTATAGATGGTAGCACATTTGCGAATAAGACAATTAAGAGCTTTCTTAATATTTATTGCTTTATTTTCATTACATCCTACGTGCATTTTAGAATGTTGCAGTTATTTTAATTTTGCAGAACATTATTTGATATGGTAGAAAACGCCAAGCATATCGAAAACATTGTTGTGAGGTTTTGTGCCAAATTCCGTATAACGGATGACAGTCGACAGCAAAGGCTTATTTCTTATTGCTTAACCCTTATCAAATATAACGATAAAGCTCTCAGAAAGCTCATAGAAGAATTTCCTGTATTCAAACACTTAGTGACTGATGAAGAAATTTATGCCAATTTCAGAACTATAATACAGAATTGTAGTAAACAAGTAGCAGGAAAACCAGACTTGAAGGTAAGAATTAATAATAGTTAAAAAAACTGTGTATGTATCTGCCTTTTAATCATCATCCATTTTTCGTTAGTTACGAAAGTTTTATTAATATTTTTTGTACAGTTAAGGATCTAATTTACTAATTTATTGATATTGATTAATGCAATCGAAAAAATAAACCAAATAATTAATTAAAATACATTATAACGTCGGTATGCCGTCAAAACCAGGAATCTACAAAAAATAGTTTGGAAAATAAAGATACTTCACGTACCTACAATAAAAATTAAAGAATGTCTGTGATTAGAATTCCATAGTGTATTTTTCTATTTTTTTCAAATATATAGTGGATTTTTCTAATTTTTTCAAAACACAAAGGATTTTTCTATTTTTTTCAAATCATAGTGGATTTTTCCATTTTTTTCAAATCCATAGTGTTAAATTGGGAAATTGGAACCTATGGTTTATCAACTAAGTTGAAAACTATCGTCGACCACTCTACCAAAACACAATTTTCACACACTCTACGCGCGTTTCGCCAACTATGTTGGCATCATCAGGAGTTGATGATAGACAATTATTTGACAGCTGTACATTTTCATTTTAGTTTCAAAGCCTACTATGTTGAAATATGTTAAAGTAAATTAAATAGATACTGTGGCTAGAATATTTTAAATGCAAATATCTCGAAATGAGCTGAATTTATGCTATTAAAACAAGTATACCTTTTTTAGTCAAATTTACGGCGTGTATCATAAAGACTTGAAAAAAATTCAAAAAAGGCCAGGAATAAAAAAAATTGATACTTTTCTTCATCCAGTAGAGTGTAGGTGGCGCCCTCTTTATCTAATCTCAAAATTGATAACACGCTTATGATTTGCTAACTTAAAAATATAAATACCAAATTTCAAGTCAATATATTAAATAATAAAGAAATTATTGCAAAAAAACGAAAAATAAATTTTATTTTCAACACCCTGTATCTTAGTAGTAGATAACATTTGACCCAAAGTTATTTAGTAAAATATTAATATTTCGAGGTCCTGAACCTACGATTAAAATATTGACCATTCTTTATGGTACACCCTGTATAAATAAATGTATTTAAAAGCCTTGTAATTTCAGCCCGTTGCAACAGAATTAGAGTCTCTAATAAAATCAGTTTTTGAAATAAATGAAGATGGTTCTATGCCTCCACCTCCAGTACCTAAATCTGCAAGGAAGAAACAGCAAAAAGGAAAAAACAGCAAAAAGGAAAAAAAAACTAGTGGAAGAAAAAAGAAAAGGCAACAATCTAGTAGCGAATCCGAACACGATTCTGATTAATTTCGTATTTTTTTAAATTTAAAATATTTTTTTATTTATGAATTTTCATTATCCACAATTATGTACCTTACCTCTCTTGTTTAAACACGATAATTTCACCCTTTTTCGCGAAAAACGCGATTGAACAGTTCTGAGAAGGGGATTTCAAACAACAGACAATAAAAAACTTGTGACATAAGGCTTCTTTCTATTTCAACGGTTTATAAAGCAGAATTAAAAATAATTTAATATAAAAAGAGCAAACTTAAATTAAATGTTCTATGTGGCCTCCTCCTCCGACCTCTATGCCTTTTCTAATTCTTGTAATAAAGGATATCAAAGAAAACATTTTTTTTTTTAACTTCTGTGTCAACGGCATCGACTACTATGGACATTAGCCTCGTGTTCTGTGTAGGCTTTGTTACTGTTTCCCAGCGCCACTTTAGGAACAGCACTGTTAATTAGAACCCAACAGGAATCACACCTATGAAAATCAATTTCTAAATTTTTAATTAATTAAAAATCAGAAAATGATTTCTGCCTTTGGTGTGATTCGAACCCACAACCCTTGGATTATGAGTCCAGTGCTCTACCGCTGAGCCAACCCCCCCCCCCCCCCATTATTATTATTATAATATTCCTTGTTCAAAGTTATGTCTCTGTGCCGATTTTGATAACAATTGATAAATATGCATGGACATTATCAGAAAAAACGAAAAAAAAAATTCAACTTTAACGCCCGGTATCTTATTCCACAGCAATATTTTATTAAGGTATATTTGGTCCTATCGCAATATTTTGGTCCCAATAACATTCCCTTAGCCTATGTCCCAATAGCTATGAACCACCCTGTATACGGATGTTCATTTCCTACAGATTTCATAGACGACTAGACTGGCATTCAGTCGTTATTCCATATAATCGACTAATTATGTGTATGAAATTAACAGCGTCTAAGCGGCTTTGACAGTTTAATAAAACTTCATTAACAGCAACTGACTCAAACGTGCACACTGCATTTGGAGTCTTGAAGTCCCAAAATATACTCGTTTTGAATAATCTACATGCCAATTTTGATGAATTTCATGGAAATATACTTGGAAACTGAAAACATTTAACAAAGTAAAAAGACGCCACCACTGGTAAAAATGGCTTCCTGGCGTAATGACAGACATTATGGAGCAATGCACATGCGCACTTTTAATTTGAGACGTTCAATTTGCCTCACTTTTAGCATATAACGAGACGGCTAGTGCTTATCCAGTTATATAAGTTTATAATATATTTATGAAACAATGCTCCTAACATTTTAAAACTGCGGTTTTTTGTTTGGTTATTTTTTGATTTTTTACGATTGGTTCTACCCACTTTGGGATTTAAGTGATGGCAACACTGGGTGTAAACGTTGTAGAGGTGAGAATGTGAAAGTGGAAAGGAAAAGGAACCGATTTGACGCCATTTTATTATTCAAACGTCAAATCTGGTGGCTTTAGGCTTTTTTTAGTTTATAAATATATATTTCTTCAGAGTAAATCAAAACACCAATAACTTTAAATTAGTCTTAATAATCAGTGAAAAATAAGTACTGCAAAAATGGGCGAAGAGAAAGGTATGTAATAGTTTTCATTGTAAAATATCAATTGTTTATACTAGACTTGAATTAAATTTACTGTAGATGGTAAAGATCGAGAGCGTGAGCGTAGTAGAGAAAGAAACGAGAAGGACCGGCGAAAGCGCTCCCGTTCAAGAGAACACAGACGTAGATCTAGGTCCAGAAGTAGGGAACGCCGAAGAAGAACCAGTCGTTCAGCATCTCCAAGACATAAGAACTCGTTTTCTAGAAGACGCAAGCCTTCCCTATACTGGGATGTGCCCCCACCGGGTTTTGAACACATAACACCTCTGCAATATAAAGCTATGCAAGCGGCAGGTCAGATTCCTGCTAATATTGTTGCCGATACTCCTCAAGCAGCTGTACCAGTAGTAGGTTCTACAATCACGAGACAGGCTAGACGTTTGTATGTTGGTAACATTCCATTTGGAGTGACCGAGGATGAAATGATGGAATATTTCAATCAACAGATGCATTTAAGTGGGTTGGCACAAGCTGCAGGAAATCCTGTCTTGGCTTGTCAGATTAATCTCGATAAGAACTTTGCATTTTTGGAATTTAGATCTATTGATGAAACCACTCAAGCTATGGCATTTGATGGTATTAATTTTAAAGGTAAATATACTCTTAACACTTAAACAATTTCACCAACTATTTATTATTAGTGGATTCTTCAGGAGTTCAAGTTCGATTACTCAGTTTGTTTAAAAACACAGTCAAAATTCTAATGGAGATTTTTATAGTTTTGAAATATTAAATTTTTTTAAGGTCAAAGTTTGAAAATAAGAAGACCGCATGATTACCAGCCTATGCCAGGTATGTCTGAGAGTTCAATCAGTGTACCCGCTGGTGTCATTAGTACTGTTGTACCAGATTCGCCACACAAAATATTTATAGGAGGTCTACCTAACTACTTAAATGAAGATCAGGTAAGGGGTTTGTAATTTTGGGTGTGAGTTTGATGTATGAATGAATTCAAGTTTACTAAATCAGTATTATAAAAATACAATTTTTTGTAAAATGTAAGAAAACACAATCTAGAATTTTGTAATATCAAGACCTTAATTTTTGAATCAAATATTTTCTCTTTAATATAGAGAAATACCAAATGAGTGGAGTATTTTGCAGTTATTGGTAAACTTACATTCTTTTAATTTACTTTTTTTATTTATAAATTACAAATATTTCTATGAGAAAAGACAATTATTTTTTAAAACAACCTTTGATTTAGAAAACTTTATGTGTGTTTGGATGGATGCAAAAGAAATTTTCCCCTTCTCTAGCATTTAGCATCAAAAATTGAGTAAAATGGGCACCAACCAGCAGTCAGAGTTCTTAAAATGGTGTTTACAAGGTTAAGAGTTTAAATTTTACAGCCTTTACAGGTTTACAGGGTTCAGCAGAATTGTTCGGCATTAAACAAAATGACATACAAATATTTTTCAGCCTTCTTTTTCAGATTTTAGCCTCAGTCTAGAGTGAATATTTTTTATTACTTTATTTTTTCGGCCAATGATTTTTCTTTAATTTTTAAGTTTTGTTGAAGATAAAATATTTTTTTTTATTTTTTCCCACTTCAAGTATGCTAAACAGATAATTTTATATTTTTCTATACATAAAAAATGTATTGCAGTTAAACAAATAGTCCACTCATTTTAAATGGTACTTTTCATTGTATTTTAGAAATATTTAATGGATAAATTGTTAAAATGTTTCAAAAAAAACCTAACGAGTCTTACATATCTCTTTTCCATTGGGTGATAAAATAGTAGTGTTAAAAATATTCACCAAAAATTTTTGCAGGTTTACAGCTTCTTACAGGCAAAGAAAAATAAAAAATAATACTCTTTCAGGTTAAACAGGCAAACAAAATGAACACTTTTCAGGTTTTTTACTTTCCAGTTCTTTATTTCAGCTCTTTCAGGTTATTATCCATATCCAAAGAGGAATTTTTAATAAAATTATATTCATTTCAGCTTCAATTGGGAATGTGATAAAAAAATCTTGAAACTTAAAGATTTCAGATTTTTAAAATTTATAAGCACATATTTAAATTTTAATAAAAATATTTAGGCCTTTCAATCAAAATTTATAGCTCAAAAACTTATTGCAGATTCTTTGAGAATGCCTCAACAACCTAAAACGGAATTAAGACTATTTTATACATCCAATATTTCTCTTAGAAGGGGATATCAATTTTTAAACAAAATACAATTAATTGCGGGAGGAGGGGGGATATTTATGGTTTACACTTCTATTACTGCCCAAACTTAAAATACTCATAAAACACATAATTTGGTAATTGTGGCATTCTTAATAAAATAAAAAAACCTGTATTAAACTCGTCTCTCATATATTCTGCTTTTTTGCCCTGTAGCTAGGGTTATCAACTCGATGCGTATGAGTGTTTCTGCAATCAAATAAACCTGAACACCCTGTGGAAAAAGCAAGGCAAGTCACATAGTCGTATGAAACAAAAAAAAATCGTTAATGTCATTTCTTAATTCTGACTGACTTGGAGGCTGTTTCGAAATAATTGTGATAGGAATCTTCTGTTGAGTATTGGTGCAGGCAGATTTTTATTTGTAATATTCTGCATGAAACAAATTGGTTGAATTAATTCTTATCATTAATTGAATTGTGAAAGATCCTAAATCGACAAAACATTGCGATAATAAGTCAGTGGCGTTAAAAAAATGCCTTTAATGTTATTGAACTATTTTCACCTTATTTTGTCGGCAATTAAAAACACATCGTTTTGTTAGGTATTGAAAAATATTTAAAATTATATAAAGGTATTCAAATTTTATTTATAACGCTTAGAGCTTATTTAGAAGTAGAAAAATTTGAAAGAGTGTACATAAAATGTGTTGGTATAAGAAAATGATAAAAATATGGTTAAAAGAAAAAATACAATAGAAAATGAAAACTGTTTGTTAGGATATTTCATAAAAGTAAATGATGATAAAAATTCTTTGCTCAGAGAATTTTGGAGATAGCAACAGTCTATTTTAATACAGTGTGGTGCATTTAAGATGAAGACACCGCCATATTTTCGTTACTTGAACGGATACAGATTTGAATTTTTATACAGTCGTACTAGACCAAAGCCAAACCGATTTTAAATACCCGAATTCATAAAAGATTTTTAGCGTGGATGGTCAGAAAATTTAGGGTAAATTATAAGTAAATAAAAAGAAAATTAGACAAATTAGAAGTTCCGGAAGTTGAGTGGGGGTAGCTAAATATACAACTTGAGGGTTGGATATTGGTTATTTACAATTTGTGGCTGAAACATACATCCTATCAAAAAAAGTTGAATATAAAAGTTGTAGATAATTAAAAAATGTAAAACTTTTGTATTAATTATTTTTCAACATAACCTCAGACTTATCGAGAAAAACGATAAAAACCGGTTTTTTTTTTTAATCCCGCAAAAATATTTTTTTTTAATGAAACTCGGTGAAAACGTTCTTCTTTGTGTTTTAAATACGCTGTAATTTTTTCACAGCAAAATATTTATTTTTCGATTTTATACGAATTTTCAAAATATTCTCCGATTTCTGAGCCTTGTTTTATTCACTTTATTTTTACCATTCCCAAAAATAAAAATCAAGGGGGTGTAATATCGGGAGACCACAGTCGAGAATTGGTCCTATTTATCAGTTCGTAGTAGGCTCAGTTTAAAGTTCAGATTTTAGTTGATTATCTTAAAAAATGTGACCTTGTATGACTGCAAAAATTCAAATATGTATTCCTTCAAATAACGAAAATATGGAGTGTCTTCATCTTAAATGCGACACACTGTATATTTACAAATTTCGAATACTGTTTGAGAGCAATAATTGTGTGGATAAAACTAGTGCCAGTGCAGTAATTTTGGTTAAACTGTAGGAAGTTCTGTTCTTATTTATGATTATAAAAATTTAAAACTTCGTGTATAATGCACACCAAATATTAATTAAAACATTTTTTTGTAACTTATCTGTTCAGTTGGTAAAAAAAATTATGCACTCACGGTTTTATCCATACAGTTTTGAAGAGGGCTAACCTAGATTTGAATAAATTCCCTGTATTTTATACCTTTTATGGGTTTGTTTGAACATCAGTTGATTTTACGTTATGTAAAAGTTCAGCCTATCACCGTTATTGATTTAATACAGCCACAATAAGTAAGTTTCCAAATTTAAAATACACATGGACTCAAAATCAATAAATCATGAATACTATATGAAATTAAACACAATTTTTTTTTGTGGAACGTTTGATTTTGGGTTCATCACAAATTCATCTGTAGGTTTTCCACTAATGTTTTCGAAATATCTAGGTAAAGGAACTTCTCATGTCTTTCGGACAACTAAGGGCTTTCAACCTCGTCAAAGATACAGCTTTTGGATTAAGCAAAGGATATGCTTTTGCTGAATATATTGACATCACTATGACTGACCAGGCAAGTGATTTGCTATTTATTAAGTTTATCATTTATTTTTCTTCCAATGGAGATTACTTTATATATAAAAATTCTGACATTGACAAATACGTCAGTGTGCTACCATCTATCAGTATCATTACAAAGCAAAGAATTTCCAACTTGCATTGGGGATTGACTGATTGTGGCCAAGACGTCACTCTCTTCTTCATATCCCGTTTGCTTATATTGACAGATACGTCGTAATCAATTCTTTTTTATTAAATCAGAAAATTGTTAATTATAAATAAAATAAAAATGAAAGAAATTGTAAAATAACTTAAATCTTCCAAATAGGCTATTGCTGGTCTAAATGGTATGCAACTGGGAGATAAACGACTAATCGTTCAAAGAGCTAGCGTAGGCGCAAAGAATACAACCGTGTTACCAGCTGTCCAAATTCAGGTTCCTGGTCTCAGTTTGGTTGGGGCATCTGGACCTGCCACTGAAGTATTGTGCCTCCTCAATATGGTGAGTTTTTTTATCATTTTCTTGAAATAACTAGTGAAGTGGGAATATTTACAAAAAAAAATATATTGTAGGTTACTCCAGACGAACTCAAAGATGAAGAAGAATATGAAGATATCCTTGAAGATATTAAAGAGGAATGCAATAAATATGGTGTTGTCAGGAGTATTGAAATTCCCAGGCCTATTGATGGTGTAGAAGTGCCGGGTTGTGGAAAGGTAAAAATAAAAACAGTACCGACAGTTAGTACAACTGAAAAGGGCGGTACTTAATTTATGGTGACATAAGAAAACATCTGTCATCTGTCCTTTACTTTTAGTCTGTCATCTGTCAGATATTTCTAGTCTGTCATCTGTCAGATACTTCTAGTATGTCTATAATTGAAGTTATCACTCTTATAATTGAATATTTATTTATTTATATTAACATTAAATAACTTTACAGGTGTTTGTGGAATTCAATTCTGTGCTGGATTGTCAAAAGGCGCAACAGACTCTTACTGGTAGAAAGTTCAGTAACCGTGTAGTGGTAACGTCCTATTTCGATCCTGATAAGTACCATAGAAGAGAGTTTTAGGTTAGAGTTAGATTTAGATTTAAGAGTACCTTTATTATAATGTTTAATTTGTGTGTAATAGTAGCAAGTTTCATTTGTTTATATTTTATTTGTCTAAATATACTTTGTTTCTAGGTGAGTTTCATTTGTATTATTACCGTAGTTGGTTCAATTTTTTTTTCACTCGAAGGAAGTCATATTGAAATTTCGACATTACATTTTCTGCCACTTCCAGGGTAATTTTCAGGAGGCAATTTAACTATTAAGTTAAATTGACTCCTGAATATAATAGGTTAGATTCCTAATATTAATTAGGAATCTAACCTATCAAAAAACCTAGAGAGTGTGTTTAAAAAAGATCTTAGGAATTATCCCTAAGTTGGCTTAGGTATAGTTTGTGTAATACATATAGTAGCCCCAATTTAACAGTTTAATATTGAAACGAAGCTCTGTGATTAGACAATGTGGATTAATCAATCTGTGGGTAATAGAGAATATGACGCAAAGGCTACTGTGTGAAACATCCTTAAGAAAATTTTACTAAAGACAACTAAAAAATTGGTAAAAAAACGTTATGCAGTTTGCTACGAAAAGTAAACACCGAGAGAAACCTGAAAATGTAACGGCGAGTAAAACGTATTCATATATACAGAATTGTGAACTCGTGTTAAAATAACAGCATAAAATAAAAAGTTACAAGTTTTGTAAGGTACTTGTGGTCACCGTGTCTTACAGAAGAACCGCGTTAAACTTATCCGTCAATAAATTTGCTATTTAGCTAAGAGATTTTAAATATTTTTCTGTTTCTTTGCTCTTCATAAGTTCTGCAAAAAAATTTAAACCAATTTCGCATAATTTTACTTTTTTTAGGTTATGTTAAAAACGTGTATGTTCGACACTATCCAACCTACAAACACTTTGAGCAAAACCATTTATCTATTACATCAGCAACGCAGCAGTGGTTTATGTAACGTATTTTATTTAGGTTAACACAGTTTTGAGAAAAATTGGTTTGTTGCCTAATAATTATTTTATCTAAAAAAAATTTTCCCCCTAAAGCCAATTCTGTGAAGTGTAGTGTCAAAAGTCAAAAAATGAACACAAATCGGGGGACCATTTTATATAATTTTTTTTGTTTTAAGATCATAATGAAATTGTTTTTAAATTATAATAGATAAGCAAGCAATCTTTAATTCAATTTAATTAAATTACCACTCATTTCAATTTTCTAATCTAAATGTATGAGTCACTGCCCTCTTGTAGTTCTGTCGCAAAGTTTTAAACGTCAATTTGTTTATAAATGTAAATACCTAATTTTTTGCCTCGTTTATGAAATACTAAAGCTAGTGTGATATAGGTGGCGGTACACTAATGGAAATAAAATACTTTTTTCTCGTATATTTTGCTGTCGTCTGTCAAGACCTACTCTATAAACTACAAAATACAAAATATTCCGTCTAAAATTACTAGATGTGTCTGTGGTAGAGCGATTGTTTTTTATGCCAATCTCACGTGTTTACCAACATTTTTATTGACTGGGACGTTATGAAATCAACATATGAACCAAACTGCAGCACAGGTGACTCCCACGTTTGTAGCAATTCTTTAGGTAAACATTGAAGTGAGACAGTTCAAGAGTGTGGTTAAAAAAGTGCTGTGAAGTGAGTGAATCACCATGTCCACATCATATTCAATGACTCCGGAAAGCGATGCATGGGCCCTTCTCGCTTTAAAATCAGCCCCAGCTAGTCCTTCAAAGGTACAATGGAGCCCTGATGTTAAAGGGGACCCGATTGCTCGAATAGAAGGCCGCGAATTTGAGTATTTCGTCCGGCAGAATCGGATAATTATAGGTAGAAACAGTTCACGTGGTGATGTAGATGTAAATATGGGACATTCTAGTTTTATTTCGCGAAGGCATTTAGAAGTTTTTTTCGAACATCCCTCTTTTTACATGCTATGCAATGGCAAAAATGGTGTATTTATCGACGGAGTTTTTCAGAGAAAAGGAGCCCCCTCAATCAAGTTACCCAAGACGTAAGTTAAGCTAATGTTATGTAAACAAATGCCGCTCTTATAATTGCTATGTTTATCCTAAGAGGCCTTGAGAGGTTAAAATTTACACATGGTGCCGATCACGTGTTACTTTTTTGGATAGGCTTTTCCGCTTTTCGTACTTTATTGAAAATCAATATCCCTTTCTCGAGGCCAACTGGGCCAACATTGCGGTTTGAAATAAACACGGCGAGTCATTTTAGATTTGGAAATACATGTATTTATTGAACAAGTGACGTCAGACCGAGTTCCTGTCTCATTGTGGACTCTATGTATGGGGGCCGTTAGATCAATGTCTCGTTTGTAGTAAATAAATAAAATTAAATACTATTGATGCGAGGACGTCTAAAAGTAAAGATAAACTTTTCCGTGTCAGTTTATAGCTAAACACGTGGTACGTTCACGGTTTGGCAACCTACAATAATTTTAATCAATGTTATGTTTGAATTTCGTCTGACGAGAATTCTACGGTCTTGCTCTGCAGCGGCTACGTAAAATAATTGATTTAGAATTTTTAGAGGCCACTCACACTCGTTGCCGCGCCGGACATAAATCGTGATAATGTTTGTTTGTTTACTTTCTAGAAGCAGAAAAGAAATCCCATAAAAACAAGTCAATAAAGCGAATAAAGGCCTGTCCTGTAGTATTTACTTTACTTGCTCTTACAAAAAATGTCAATAAATGAACATGTTTACAATGTTGCCAATTTATCATTATCGTACATTTCTCATTTGCGATGTTTTGGTACATTTTTAGAACATGACTTGGAGAACGAATGTAATTTCTGATAAGCACATAGGTATTAACGATACATAATACATTTTATGCTCAGTGGGATTTTTGAATAATGCTCTTTTTGGAGAAAAATAATAAGAACTGCTTTCACCAGTTTTTCTACTATTCATACGTAAATTTTATGTTAGTAAATAAAATATAAGATATTTGATTGGAATTAAAGTTAACATACCAATTACCAGAAATTTTATTTATGTAATAGACCGAGAATACAGTAGTCTTAAAGGGACTTTAAAATATTTTGACATTTAATTTAAAAAATGGATGTTAACATTTGTATTTTAAATAAAAAAATACAGAATTTGAGAAAATTAAAAATACCTATATCCATATAATTAAGGACAAAATTTATTTGGCACTCAATTACCGTTTCTCTCCTTTTTAATATTGCCTTCCAACAATATTTGTTATTCCTTATCAACAATGTTATTTTTGATACCTTTATCATTTAATTATTAATATTTTTAAATAAACCTGAAGTTGCCTTGAAGCGAATGTTATCTTGCTGTAGTAAATAAATGCCATTGTTTACATGAGGTAAGGTACTTTAGCGAAAATTGATGCATTCATTTGTTGGGTGTTTGTTTACCTCGAAAAAGTGGGATTATATTTTTAAGTTTTCTATGGGGTTCTGTTAAAAAATAAACTACTTTAAATAGTTATATTTATTTTGACATGCTGTTACTTCTTTGTTGTAAAAACAGTTTTTAAACAACATGGATTGATTAAAATCGATGTTATGGGTAGTTGACATCGATATTTTGTTTATTTTATTCAATGATTCCATCATTTGTAATGCAAATTTGTGGAATTTTGTAATCTTTAGAAAAATTCAAAGTATTTTTATGCGGTGTTATTAAAAAATCTGAAAGGATAAAGCACATACATATTGTAGTAAAAAATACATTTTTATCATGGTTTTCATTATTTTTATTAATTTGGGTGACTAACCTACAATGTTAGAATTAAGCTTGAAATACAGCGATAGCGTGTTTTTTAACCATTCGAATGAATATCTGCGGTATTTTTACCGCACGGTGTATGTGTACTTAAGTTTAATGATAAAAAATTTAAATAATTGGTTTTATTTTTAATAATAACTCATTTATTGTTAAAAATCGCGACCTGCTCATAAAATATTGACCTAACAAAGAGCAGTAAGCGATGTTAGTAAAGTATTGTAAATAAACATACATTGTATAAACCACTTATGAGATAAAATTATTTTTTGCGTTATTTTGGATCTCTGTTAAAAACGCTTTCACGGGTTATTTTCCCTCAAAAAAAATTTGAAACATTTATCGAGTAATTAATTTTCTAAAAAATTTGACAATAAAACTATAAAAATTATAAAAACTATAACAAATATAAAAAATATAAAAATATAAAATATATAAAAATATAAGAACTATAAAAACAGTTTTCGAAAATCATGGCTGATATTTTCCATTGTATTCCCGAAAATTAGAAAATATTTGTTATATAAATACGACGATTAACTGATGTTTAGTAAAAAAAAACTTTTTTTGCATTTATAATTTTTTGTAAGCTGACTGATTTATACAGGGTGAGTCACGGTAGACGCGACGGTTCATTTTGGCTAAACGGTTACTATTCTGAAAATTTTGTTTATTCATGGATATGTGGGTTGATAAAGGCTACATTTTAAAATTATTTTGAATTATACAGGTTGTCCCAAAAAAGTGTGGCGTATCAAAGTTATATTATTTCTTATCGAAGACCCTATATTTTGTTGCATTTAGAGATTATACGTTAAAAATAAGATAAACTTTCTTAAGTATTCCCAATACCTAAGCTTTTTACTTTTCGAGATATTTTGATATTTCTAAAAATGGAAGCACTTACAAGAAAACCAATGACTTCGAAACCTATGGAATCAGCCAAATCCAATTTTAACTGAAAGAAATTAGATTTATAATTGAAAACAATAATGTATTTGGAGTTGTAGAATTATACAGTGCGTCCAAAATGGGGCGATTCTCTAATGACATATTCAAACGACAATATCGTTTTTATTTTAAATAGGACACCCTGTATTTTATAATCCCATTATGTAGCAAATTCCATTACCTTTTAAAAATTAAAAGGTCTACTATACCTAAATCTATTAATTTTGGAGTTATTTTTATTTTTGTTAAATTTTACATTATTTTTTCCACCGTAATGCCTAAATATAACACCCCGTATTTGATAAGTTTAGACTATTGTAACATCATTTTTTGTCTAATATCTAATGATACATTTTCCAACAGTTCCCAGAAACTTTTTCTTAAAAATTGCAAAAATTTCCTCCCATTTAAATGGCCGTCAAAGAAATATGGGCCAATAACTTGGTCGCCTATAATTCTACCGTATACAATAATATTCCACCGGTTCTGATGATCTATTGTGTGGAACAAATGCTGATTTTGAGTATCATAATAATGAAAGTTACGACGGTTAACTAATCCATTATTATGAAAAGTGGATTCATCTGTAATTTTTTCGGATCATAGTCTAAGCTGATCAAATCCAGGGTGTTATATTTAGGCGGAAAAATAATGTAAAATTTAACAAAAATCAAAATATCTCCAAAATTAATAGATTTAGGCATAGTAGACCTTTATAATTTTTAAAAGGTAATGGGATTTGCTACATAATAGAATTATAAAATACAGGGTGTCCTATTTAAAATTAGAACGATATTGTCGTTTGAATATGTCATTATTTTGGACGCCATGTACAATTTTAAACAACTCTAAATACATTATTGCTTTCAATTATTAGTCTAATTTTTTTCAGTTAAAATTGGATTTGGCTGATCCCATAGGTTTTGGTATTGGTTTTCTTGTATGTACTTCCATTTTTAGAAATATTAAAATATCTCGAAAAGTAAAAAGCTTAGGTATAATGAATACTTAATAAAGTTTATCTTATTTTTAACGTATAATCTATAAATGCAACAACATATAGGGTCTTCCATAAGAAATAATATAACTTTGATATGCCACACTTTTTTGGGACAACCTGTATAATTCAAAATAATTTTAAAATGTATCCATAAATAAACAAAATTGTCAAAATATTAACTGTTTAGCCACAATAGACCGTCGCGTCTACCGTGAGTCACCCTGTATAGTATATAGGTCAGTGATCACTAAAATATTTTTCCAAGCCGGTCAAAGAATATAACAAAAATAAATATTTTCAATGTTTAATTAAAATAAATGGGGTGTAAAAATTCTACTCTAATATCTTTCTATGTTTTGTTTATGTTGCTATATTTCTAATATAAGATTCTAGTTGATTTCGAGCGACTAAAACAAAAATGAGTGGGTCCATTTTCTTTTACTTGAAATATAACTTTGTGTATTTTTGTTTAAATATACACGGTACGCTACTATTCTGCATATCAGAAATAACTCCAGACGACTGAATAGCAATAAAAAATAATGTACGGTGGTTTATTATATATTATTTATGGTAATTTATGCGACAGGCGGAATTACTGATTGGTTTCCACGCGGCGAACGGTTCTACTCAATCTGGTCTACTGTTTACTTTATATATTATTATATTATGTATTATTATACCATATACTGTTTTGAACTAACCCTATATATTGAGCTGAAGGTTATAAATATTCAACTGATATTAGAAAAAATATATCTTTGAATGTAAAACAATAAATACGGCTTTACAGGAAATAAATGAAACAACCGAGTGTGACATTAGCGATGAAAATAACACAAGGATAACGAGACAAAATTTTAATTTCATAAAACAGAAACAGAAGAAAAACGTGAAATCGAAGCTAGTTTAATCCACGATAATGACTTGGTATTACACTTAGTTTATATTTCCCATTATCAGGTATTTTTATTATTTGATTTAAACATTATGAAACAAAACATTCACAATATTTATAATTCAAATATCAACTCAAATAGAATAGAAAATTGAATTATTTGATATGTTTGCTGTATAGTCCAATAAACGAAGGTGCCATTCACCCCCGAAAATCTCAGCTGTCTGAAATGTGTTTTTTTTTGCCTATTTTCGCCGATATTGCCGAAAATATGACACTTAGAGAATTTTTGTTTGGAAGAAAATGAAGATCAGTTCATTACCTACAAAAATGATCCTCATCATTTTTGTCATTAATTTGATACTTTTCGACATAAGCGGCTCCAAAACGCACCCCCATTTTTAGCACCTGCCCTGCATTTAGAGAGCACGCTCTAAAGGAATGACACTCCCAAGCGGATTGCAAATTTTTCAATAAATCACGTAAAACTTAATATTTTTTCATGATTCAAAGTTCAGATGAAAGAAGGAACCTGTAGCTATAATATCATGTTACTTTCTCCTTTTATCTATTTCTCTGAATTATTGAAAAACCGGGCCAAAGTTGGTTTTTGCACGATATTTTGACCCACCTATAAATTTATTCATATTTTTTTTATCAAGACTAATTTCAACGAATCCTTTTGGATAATGGGGTGTTAAATATATACAGAAAGATTTAATAAATTATTTTTGTGTATTTTCATAAACAACATGTTTTTTTAGGGCGTTTTTTTTGAATTTCCGGAGTTTTCGAAAATGCTCGGGTCTATCGGGAATTAATAGATAATCAAAGACCATATCGGTTTTCAACGGACATCATTAGAAAGCTTAGCTTGTCCACTTGTTGATGGTATTTTTCTTTTTTTTTCATATTTTTTGGTTTTCCGGATAATTGAAAAAATTCTCACCCCTATGAAAAATCGACATTTTTTTTGAGGGATTATTTTCTTTTCATGCTAAAATTTTTTGGGGTTAGGAATTGTACTAAATAAAAGATCACATTCTGACCTTTTCATCAATATATATATCAAGTATTTTATTAAGTGTAAGAGAAAAAAGTCTGCCTTCAAACTTTCTGAAATTGGATTTTTTTACAATAAATTTATTAATCAAGTGCAAAAAGTGAAAAAAGTTGATTATTGCCTTGGGAGGATATTCAAGTTTTGGAAATTAGTGTATTTTCAGACCCCGCATTCCAAATTTTGATAATGAAGCGCCGTATTTTCAGATTCTCAAAATTGCGAATTTTTGAAACGCCGTTTTTGCAAAAAATATTAGTGTAGCGAAAAAAAATCATAGAGACAACTTTTGTAGGTAATGAACTGCTCTTCATTTTTTGTCTAAACAAAAATGCTCTAAGAAGGGTCATATTTCGGCAGATATCGTCGAAAAACGGATTTTCGGGAACTCTAGAGCCATTTTCCCACCCTTTTTTGACTGACAGACTTGATGTCCAGGTTTGGGGTTTTTCTGTCGTTAATTTACTTGACTATGTAATCATTTTTCCAAGTCCAAAGATGATTTTATATTTTTAGAACGTAACTAAATAAAAACAGTACAAAAAAACAATTTATTTCTGACCACAACCAAATTTATAAATAACCGCTATTACACAAAACATAAAAGTGGGCCCAAATTAGACCCTTGCGGAACACCAGGAGTGGGAGAGTGAATTCTTGATGAAAAACCGTTGTATGCGACATATTTTCATCTGTAACAAAGAAATGACTTGATTAGTGTAGAGAAAGAATGCTAAAACCAAAATTTTCTAATTTATTTAGAACAATTTTCTTGTACTAAACGGACCATGAGTATTTGGTGTTTTTTAAACGTTTTTTTTAGCAATAAATAACTGTTAACTTTTTTATATAATGGACCCCACACATGTACGTATTCAAGGATACAACATGCACAAACGATTTTTTTATATAGGTAAAAGTACAAGGTGCGTAATAGGTAATAGTAAATAAAATGATAACTAAAAGTTAAAGGTGAAAAAACCAAAACAATGCCTGCAACAGAAATAGAAAGTTAAACCGATGCATGTTTGTTCCAATTCATGATGACCCAAAACAGTGACGTAGCAAAGGAAAAATTTCTGGAAAGGATTTAGAATTATTTCTATCAGTAACCCGAATGTGCATGTGCTTAAATTTCATAAGACGCGTATCAGCAAATAATCCCAACTTTCGTGGAATTTGATATTTTATTCAATGTCAAATACATAATAGAAAATACAAATTGGAAAAGGTTAAATAAACCCAAGCAAAACAAAAGATACCGACAATACAAGAAAAACTATTGAGGGTAAATAATGGGAGATTTTCGCTATTTGGGAAATATGCTTAGCACAAAATAAGCATTTCAAACTGCACTAGTTTACTTTAAAATTTAAAAAATGAACCGTTATTTTACTCCCAACTGAATAATTATGTTAACCCCTGCAATGAAAGGTTGCACCATTATACACTAAGCCCGTTGTTGCCGGATGAACTAATTTTTTAATCAGACAAATTTACTTAATACCTTGTTAAACTGGCAAACGGATTCCATTTTGCAGAAATTTTGCTCTTTTTACACTGAGAAAAACGCATGGAATTTAGCCCAGGACTCTGTATAGAAATAATAACAAAATAATAACCCAAAAACCGGAAAAACAAATGCCAACTCGCCAGGTTGATCCTAAAACAAGTGTAATCTCTGTACCTGCAGTTGTGGAAAGACCATAAAACAGTTGTAAAAGTATAGTGGGCCATTGGCCCAGTAACACTTCGAGTAGTTTATTGAACTAAATCAGGGGTGGCTATCTTTTTGACCATACATTCTTAAAATTTAATCACTCTGTTTATTATATGTATGATTATTTTTTTCATCTGTCAAAACAGTCAGATTTTGTGGTTTCAGCCAATAACAACTCAGGATCCTAACCAATCATTGAGTTTTATACTGATTATTTTTTTCATCTGTCAAAACAGTCAGATTTTGTGGTTTCAGCCAATAACAACTCAGGATCCTAACCAATCATTGTGTTTTATACTGCGGACTCGTGATTTTATCAATCAGTTTGTTTTCGTGGTTTTTCCAAATAAAGCCGTTTTCGTGAAAACCAAAAATTTAATCGATAAAATTTGGAGGACTCGTGGTATTACCTTTGATTATTTTTTTCATCTGTCAATACAGTCAGATTTTGTGGTTTCAGCCAATAACAACTCAGGATCCTAACCAATCATTGTGTTTTATACTGATAAAACCGCTTCGTCGTTTTTGTTTTTTGATTAAACTGTGTTTACCTATTTGAGATGTCAAATGTAAACATTTATCAATTATTATTATACTAAAATGTATTGCAAATCTATGTTAATAACCAAATTTCAAAATGTATTTGTAAACTAACCTGTTTTTATTAGTTTATTTCAAAACTCCTTTAACATTTTTAGATACCTCACTTTAACACTAAACTCAAAATTAATTAAATTAAGAAAGACTTCATTTAATTCTTCTTCTTCGCTTTTATTTAAGGCGCGTTTCGCGGGGTAGCCAGTCAAAAAATCGCCTTGGTGGCCCTGTATGTAAAACTATAACAGCTCAGGTTTCAATTTAAATTGATAAAGAAAATTTTCAATATTTGTGTGTAAAGTGTCTTTTGCATAAATGACTATGTTCTCTGTTTTTAATACAAAATGATTCGAAAAATAATCCTTTCAAATACGACTCGTCCTCTGAAATTTTATAGATTAAATTTTTGATCTTCATACTCAAACGCCTTTATTTTAGGCAAAACCACTCAAACAAACTGATTTGAGATAAAATCACTCGTCCTGCGGACTCGTGATTTTATCAATCAGTTTGTTTTCGTGGTTTTTCCAAATAAAGCCGTTTTCGTGAAAACCAAAAATTAATCGATAAAATTTGGAGGACTCGTGGTATTACCTTTGATAAAACCGCTTCGTCGTTTTTGTTTTTTGATTAAACTGTGTTTACCTATTTGAGATGTCAAATGTAAACATTTATCAATTATTATTATACTAAAATGTATTGCAAATCTATGTTAATAACCAAATTTCAAAATGTATTTGTAAACTAACCTGTTTTTATTAGTTTATTTCAAAAACGCCTTTAACATTTTTACATACCTCACTTTAACACTAAACTTAAAATTAATTAAATTAAGAAAGACATCATTTCATTCTTCTTCTTCGCTTTTATTTAAGGCGCCGTTTCGCGGGGTAGCCAGTCAAAAAATCGCCTTGGTGGCCCTGTATGTAAAACTATAACAGCTCAGGTTTCAATTTAAATTGGTAAAGAAAATTTTCAATATTTGTGTGTAAAGTGTCTTTTGCATAAATGACTATGTTCTCTGTTTTTAATACAAAATGATTCAAAAAATAATCCTTTCAAATACGACTCGTCCTCTGAAATTTTATAGATTAAATTTTTGATCTTCATACTCAAACGCCTTTATTTTAGGCAAAACCACTCAAACAAACTGATTTAAGATAAAATCAGTTTGTTTTCGTGGTTTTTCCAAATAAAGCCGTTTTCGTGAAAACCAAAAATTTAATCGATAAAATTTTCGAGGACTCGTGGAATTACCTTTGATAAAACGTATCTACAATGTCTGATTCTACGTATGCTATTTTACCGACACAGGTGGCGCTGATTCTAGGTATGCTATTTTACCGACACTCATTGGCGCTGAATACAGATTCCTACATATTAGAGATTCCTACGTATACTACCGACACTCATTGACAGTACAGATTCCTACGTATGTTATTTTACCGACACTCATCATGTTAGCTACGTTGGCAACCCTGTTGACAGCTGTCATCTGTCAAAAAGTGGATAAAAAATGGCGACCGACGTTATCTCCGAGCAATTACGCGCGGCTATCTTGAAAAGCTGTTAACAAAATTTTCCCACGCTCAAGTGTCCCTATTCCTGCATCTATATTAAAACAATTATTATTTTATTAAGCTCACGAATTACAATAACCATTTCGTTAATAAAACAACGCATTAACATTTAAAAAAATCTCCTTCACCTACACCTCTGTTTGAAAAACAAGAGAATTAAACTTTATAAACAATTTCCTTTCCTATAATTAAACCTGAATAGAGTGACGGATAAAACCGACTAGTTAAATAAAACTGGTTGTGTTCGTTTATTTATTTTCTTTTCTATACTGATCGCCAGCGGTACCGATTTAAATACACCTACAAATGAAAATTAGAACGAAATTATATAACGCAGGTGGCTTAAAAAACATGTCAATCGATAGTAAAATAAATCATTTTCGAGATACATGAGCGTTTAGTATAGGAAAATAATGGAGGTCCCTCGTTTTTAAAACCTTTAACGTTTTGTTTCCAAACTACTATATTATTTCCATAATATGTAGACAGTGTACGCAGTGTGTATTAAGAGTTATACCTTCGGCGCGCAGCAAATTGTACAAACTGTAAATTTTATATATTTTTCAATCCAAATTCGCAGCTTTCACGATAATTTACATATAACAGGGCTTTTGTCTTAAAGTTTCTTTAGTGTTTCTTTCCATTTTCTTTTGTTAATTACCCAACATTTGGGGTGGGTGGAGCCTAAATACTACGCAAACATTATTTCTCGTTCACTTTCGAGGGGGAGTCTAAATTCGGTACGGTGGTGCCGACTTTGCATATAAGCTTGAAGATGATGGATGAGTGCATTTGAATCCAGCAAGGCGCATTCATATCGGATTGTAAATAGCAAAAAAACGTATTCCGAGTTTTGAAATAGATGCAAACTTCTTTTTTTTTCCAATTCTCATTTACGATGTTGGTTTTCAGTATTTTTCAATGATTTTTACATACGTGTAAAGCTGTTGTTTTTGTATTATGACGATGCTAATTTCACCTCGAATTATAATTTAACAAATGCAACATAATTTGTTAAACAAAGCGTATA
The DNA here is from genome assembly GCA_949320105.2 of Crepidodera aurea. Classification (NCBI taxonomy): domain Eukaryota; kingdom Metazoa; phylum Arthropoda; class Insecta; order Coleoptera; family Chrysomelidae; genus Crepidodera; species Crepidodera aurea. The sequence continues at coordinate 15,936,735 of OX439475.1, read as the reverse complement.
CGCAACGTGTAGTGTCAATTTGAGTATCGAGGAATTCTGTAAACTTTAAAAAAATCTATGCATACATACAGGGCGACCCAGGGATGTGTGCATGCTCCATAACTTTTTTCTACCCAAGCTATCGATTTAATATTTTTTTTAAACGATAGGTTCGACAATGAGGCACATTCTAGTTGTTGAAGTCCAGACGCTGGTCCAATGTAGGACATTTTTAATGTCCTTGTTCTTGGGAATATGTGTGATTTTATTTCACATCCTTAGGCAGAAATTTGCTTTGGTTTTTTTCTAAAAAAAAAAAATGGGAAAATCATCAAATGACATGAAATTTTGCAATTTTGTTTTAGAAAGAACTAAGTCAAATTTTGAAAAAGTGAGAACATAGGAACATAGATTAGACCTTTACCAATATGTACTAATTTTTTCATTATCTCAAAATGAAAAATGAACCTAAAACTTTTTGCCATGCAAGGGTTTCGTAGTCCCTAACTTTGAAGGTTTATTTTTCATTATTAGTGGATGAAAAAATTTGAACTTGTTGGTAAAGATCTAATCTATGTTCATACGTTCTCAGTTTTCGAAATTTGCTTTGGTTTTTTTCTAAAAAAAAATGGGAAAATCATCAAAAGACATGAAATTTTGCAATTTTTTTTAGAAAAAGCTACGTCAACTTTTGAAAAAGTGAGAACATAGGAACATAGATTAGACCTTTACCAATATGTACTAATTTTTTCATTATCTCAAAATGAAAAATGAATCTAAAAATTATTGCCATATAAGGGTTTCGTAGTCCCTAACTTTCAAGCTTTATTTTTCATTATTAGTGGATGAAAAAATTTGAACTTGTTGGTAAAAAAATGGGAAAATCATCAAAAGACATGAAATTTGCAATTTGTTTTAGACAAAACTAAGTCAAATTTTGAAAAAGCGAGAACATAGGAACATAGATTAGACCTTTACCAATACGTACTTATTTTTTCACTCTCTCAAAATGAAAAAGGAACCTAAAAATTTAGGGACTACGAATCCTTCTTCAGTCTATATTCTTGCGCTTTTTTTTTCGAACTGTCTAAAATTTCTTACCACCTCTGCTTCATTACAATACTTTTAATTATATAAATTATGAGGTAAAATTCGTTAATTTCTGCTATAAATACATCGTTATAAGTTTAACTAAAATTATATGCAAATAATGGCAAACAAAAGTCTTCGATAAGGAATAATGCATATGATTTCTATGAAACATTGTTTTTGGAATTTTCCAATGTTTACAAATAGAAGAAGAATTAGAACAACAATGACTATGAATTAAGTAATTATTCAAAGAATTTACAACACGAAATCGTAAATATTCAGACAATCCCAAAATCCGCGAAATAATCAACATATGGATCCAATTGGTGGACCTATCATTTAAAATATAAAAAACTGGTTAAAAAATATTCAAGCATAAAAAATAATAAGAAATAGAAGGAATATATATTAAACCAGTTGAGATTGCTCTTCTAGCATTGCCATAGACTGAAAAATTGTAATGAAAAGTATTTTAGATTGACAGTTCTTATTCTAATCAACAAAGCCACAGTCTACTCGCTTTTACCAAAATCGACATTCACTATGTGCCTACTTTAAATTCAATGTCATTTTAAACTTCAAAATTTTCATATTTTGGACCCCATTTTGAAGGGGTTCTCGAAGAGGTACGGAGGGGCACATCAAACCCTAAGCTTACTTTTTGATGCTCTATCAAAATCTGAAGTCAGAATTTTAAAATTCATAAACACAAAAAAGCTACACACATGCAATATAAAAAAAATCCTAAAATTTTTTTGGGGAAATATTTGGCCCTAAAGGTCAGACAGTAAATGGGAATTTTTGCCAACAAAATTGGAGAGGTTTTAGACAAATCAGTATCTTTGATGGTGGTCCAACCATTTTTCGAAAAATAAACCAAGTATTGTTGTTTACTATCGATATTGGGAGAGGCGAATTCACTAAAAATTTGAAAAACTAAGAAATTAAGAACTAAAAGTTAAAAAACTAAAACTATAACAAAATAAAACCGAAAATAAAACGAATTACACTAAAATTATAACAAAATGGCGCCCAACGTGGGGCCTCTAAATAATTAAAAATAGAGATGTTTTAAATACCCCAGCGTACCTAAATTCAACCCTAACTCAAGACATGGCAAATGGGGATTTGTTCACTTTTGAAATAACGCTCATCATTTATAGTCTTATCAAATAACATTTTTTTTATTCAGTAAATTAAGTAAAAAAGTACTTACAGTTATTAATCATTGTATTTTTTATTAAAATTGTTTTTCACTCTTTAAATGATGATTAAAAAATTTAAATAGATTAAAATAGTTATTTTTGTATCTAGTGCGCGAAATGATATCAGTTATAAACAACATTTTTTCTACAACCGTCAAAAATGGATAGTCTTCCATCTGGTTAGCAAACTTTCTTCTAAGGTCCATTGGTAGATGGTAACACATTTATGAATTATCTTGTTTAGGAATAAATATTGGTTCGTGTACTGGCTGCACCATGTGCAATATTAACATTGTAAATAATAAATAAAATTAGTTAGTGTAAAATTTTGTCACAATTTGAAAAGTGTTAAAAAGTCTTAATTATTGTTAAATATATAGAAATAAATGATTTCTTGGATTTTTGCTTGATTGAGGGCCATAAAGGTTAAAATACAAGAATCTCATATAGTTTACATACAGTGCGCGAAATATGTATTTCGCACACAAAAACGGTCACTTGTCATTTTTGACGTTTGTAGAAAAAAATCATTATTTACCTTTTAGACAGCTGTATTTTTGAAATTTACTATTTACTATTTATTTTCGGCAAAAGAATAAAAACAATTTTGAAAAACAGTTTTATGATGTTAGTAAACCAGTAAGGAATTTTAATTTATTAGATTCGACATCCTAAGACCGGTTTCTGCCTTTCGGCTTCATCAGTTAGGCTTTTCGAATCCAATAAATAAAAATTCCAAACTCGTATAAGTCAATAGCTGTATCCGCTATAAGATAACATTTTTAGATGTGCTACCATCTATGGTAAGAAGAGAGTATTGACATTAAATTTTGACTGAATCTAGTCAAGATGTCACTCTCTTCTTTTTTATCCCTTTCAGAGATTAATACAAAGTGAGTAAACCAGTAAGGAATTTTAATTTATTAGATTCGACATCCTAAGACCGGTTTCTGCCTTTCGGCTTCATCAGTTAGGCTTTTCGAATCCAATAAATAAAAATTCCAAACTTACTGGTTTACTCACTTTGTATTAATCTCTGAAAGGGATAAAAAAGAAGAGAGTGACATCTTGACTAGATTCAGTCAAAATTTAATGTCAATACTCTCTTCTTACCATAGATGGTAGCACATCTAAAAATGTTATCTTATAGCGGATATAGCTATTGACTTGTACGAGTTTGGAATTTTTATTTATTGGATTCGAAAAGCCTAACTGATGAAGCCGAAAGGCAGAAACCGGTCTTAGGATGTCGAATCTAATAAATTAAAATTCCTTACTGGTTTACTCACTTTGTATTAATCTCTGAAAGGGATAAAAAAGAAGAGAGTGACATCTTGACTAGATTCAGTCAAAATTTAATGTCAATACTCTCTTCTTACCATAGATGGTAGCACATCTAAAAAAGTTTTATGATGTATTTTTTTACCATTTTCTTTACTTATTTTATTATTTTTCACCTTTTTTTTCAAACAATTTTCATCTTAAATTAATTTTTGCAAGTAATATCATAAGGGCATCTAATTTTTTTCACAGGAAAAATTAGATGCCCGAATAGTATTTGACAAGACTATTTCATAAGTAACAGATTCTGCATACACATAGCTTACAAAACGTACTACCTATTATATATGCATACATAATAAATATGTAGGTATTAATTTGAAAACTGAAAAACAGGTAATTTAATCACAAAATACTACAAACTTCATTATTTATGGTACAATTAAAATCTTTGTTAACTCATAACGTGGAGTGTAGGTAAATCATTAATGTTGTTGATGGGTCCAGCCGTAGAGTGAGAAGCTCGAGGAGTGGCTCCAGGATCTTCTGTTTTCTGTTTTTTAGCTGGAGGTTCTGAGGCGTCACTTCTAAGGGTGTTGATGATGTTGGAATAATGCTCATTATCCATTTGCAGATAAGGCTTAATTGAGTTGGCTAAACTGTGGCTAATAATTTTAATTAATTTTTGTTCACCCACCTCTCCTTTAGCCAGATTACTGACTGCTGTCGACCGCATAGAGTGGTTTGTTATTTTTATTTCTTTTGTATTTAATCCTGCATTCTCTGCTGCTGCTTTAGTCCATTTCGACAGTTCGTTTTTTCCCACTGGAGTGTTTTTGTACCATCCTCTTGATTGTTCTTTGTTCCATGATGGGTTTACTTAAGAATAATCTATCAGTTGTTATTCTAGATGAACCATTAGAATTTTAACAAGACGGACTGGACAAAAGGTAGGGTTCTTGGGGACCAGCCATTTACTATCGGCCATTTTTTTTCTCCACCCTGGGCCGTTTTATTGAAGAGAGGATTATATTCTACTTTTCCTACAAAGTAGGATTTTTGAAAATCAGTTATTTAAAAAAATACTATGTTATCTACCTGTTTTAATCCCAGAATTATCCACTTCCTCTTTAAAATAATGAACTCTGCAATTGACTGCTTCTCCACCTCTCCAGGCAAGTTGTACTGAAGCGATATGGTAAAATTTTCTCTGGAGTCCTGCCGGAGTGTCTTCGTTCCATAATAAAACCATTTTTAATGAAGCAGAGCTCGATATCCTTTTATTGGCGTACATCTGCAAATTCCTTCGTTTCGCATTACGAGCTTCTTTCTCTACTAGACTTGAAGATAATATCTTTAAATGGATCAAAAATTATTTTCCACTTCATAAAATGCATCTCTTGCATTTTTTTTGCAACGGTGTTCCATATTGTCTTCACAACTAGTTCTTTGTAATTTTCACCGTTTTCTTGCTTCATATTCCACGCCCAATCTTTCAGGATTAGGTTTAGTTGCTCTAAACTTGTAGTTTCCAAAAGCTCGTATTTCTTTGCCTTGCAGAATTCCGTCAACTGTTTCCATATTGACGTATGGGTTTTAACGGTATTGTACGGTACAGTTTTCTCAATCGCCAGATCAATATTAGTCATAGAATCACTTCCAAAGCGACTCATTTTAACTACATAAGCTGACTAGCACTGTTTAAAAACAATATTACAAAATTTATTGACAATAAAATCAGAAAAATGTTTAGCGTCGTTTTCTGGTGTCCTAGGAGACCATAATTACTTGTTATCAAAGCTATTGTAATTTTTGGTGATAACAGCTGTCAAGTTTTGCCGCGGGTAATGTCGAAAAAATTGCCGACAGGAGCTGTCATACAGTTTTTTCATCTAGAATCCATTTGTAATTCAATATTGCGCGTTTGTGATTGGTGGAAATTAAGACGAGGGAAATAGTTATTAAATTTACGCATTTTCGCCAAAAAATTGTTTCCCACTATCCCTATTAGATTCAAAACTCAAAAAATCATTTTTAACCTCGGTAGGGATAAGTTTGCTCCCTTTTGTTTGGTCATTATTGATTTTGATTTTTGTTTCAGATGCACCTTTAGGTTTCCTAGTACAAATATAAGGTTATCCTTTCAATCCTTGGTGGACGACAATGCGGAGCCGCCCCCCCAGGTTCGAGAAGTGTCTCCAAGTAGGATAAGAGACCGATCGGGGGGCGGGGCAGCTTCCGCTCTCCATCCGCTTAGGATCAACATCCCTGATGGTGTCGATTATGGTAGTCCGTTCCCGTCGCCCACCGGTACCATCAGCGCTGCTAATAGTTGTCCAGCTAGTCCAAGAGGTAAGTCCTAAATTTTGACAGGTTCGATCAGCATTGAAGCTCAGCCATAAATAAATTACGAACGATACCGAGTGGTAAACCGCGAGGTCCATTTTGGTGTACAGACCTCGTTCATTAGTAGCCATTACTCAGCCATTGCTAGCCATTACTCGGCCATCAGTAGCCATTAGTAGCCATTTCTAGCCATTAGTATGTCATTACTAGCCATTAGTGAGCCATTACCGGCCATTACTAGCCAATAGTGAGGAGCCATTACTAGCCAATAGTGAGGAGCCATTACTAGCCAATAGTGAGGAGCCATTACTAGCCATTAGTGTACAAAAATTTAACTCGCGGTTTATCCCTCGAACGATACCTTATACTGGGTCATTTATAAAGAAGAAGTATTTAACCGTGATGCTATTTTATACAAGCACAAAAATCTAGCTAGCGAGCTAACGTCTAGCGACTTCTAGCCAAGAATCAACAGGGTAAAGCGGCGTTTTCATTGGTATAGTAAATACGTTAGTTGTATGCGCCAGTAACTTGCTAGATAGCTACTAATCCAATCTTAACTGCATACTAACTTACTTGTACCAGCAGACTGGCTAGGTAAGTAAATAGCTGCCTAGGCTATTTACTAGCTTACTAACCTTCCTCGACTACAGTAAAATTTACTGTCCTTGCTACTCATCTCGCTACTAACTTCTATGCACGCCGAATATAAACAGTTTTGTGCCAGCCAGTGCCAGTGACATTTGTATATAGATACGTGGAACAATATTTTCTAAAATCTGCTACTAGTAACTAGCATTGAGAAAATAGTATTATGTGTAAACGCCTACTAATCTTGGACTTGGGGCTAGCTAGCTAGTTGCACCAGTTGCTAGTACAAGTAGCTTTAAGCTTTAAGCATCGTTTTCATTGGTATAGCTACTTTTACTAGCAACTGGTACAAGTAGCTAGCTAGCCCCAAGTCCAAGATTAGTAGGCGTTTACACATAATACTATTTTCTCAATGCTAGTTACTAGTAGCAGATTTTAGAAAATATTGTTCCACGTATCTATATACAGAAAATAGTATTATGTGTAAACGCCTACTAATCTTGGACTTGGGGCTAGCTAGCTAGTTGCACCAGTTGCTAGTACAAGTAGCTTTAAGCTTTAAGCATCGTTTTCATTGGTATAGCTACTTTTACTAGCAACTGGTACAAGTAGCTAGCTAGCCCCAAGTCCAAGATTAGTAGGCGTTTACACATAATACTATTTTCTCAATACTAGTTCTATCTGTCTATCTATGATGGGGGTGTCGATACACTGCGACCTATAAGATCTATTGTGCCCCCTACTGCTGCCCAATCGTTAAGGATGTCTCAAGGATTAGAGCAGTTCCTCCAGTCCTATTGCTTTCAAAAAGTTCAGGATGTCGGCAGCCCTGTCAGGATGCCCGTTAGTATTCTGAGCTTATTTTTACTTTTACTGATGCAGTTGTCAGATCTCTTCTGGTTATAGTTTCCCAGTAGTGTCTTGGCCTGCCTCATTCCTTGTAGTCCTATCCAGAATTGGGATCTTTTGTTATTTACTTCTTTTCCAAGTTCATCAAGGATTGTACTGGTGCTTATTCCGCAGAAGGGTTCAGGTCCCAGAAATAGTGTTTCAGTCCCTTTTTTTACGTCTGCTATTTCATTACCCTCCACTCCAGTGTGTCCCGGAACCCATAGCATGTTCTTGCCTAGTTCGTTTAGATTCTCTAGGCACTCCCAAACCATCTTTGAGTTGATTACGTGGGAGTTCAAGGCAACAAGTACTGGTACAAGTAAGTTAGTATGCAGTTAACATTGGATTAGTAGCTATCTAGCAAGTTACTGTCGCAAGCAACTAACCTACTTACTATACCAATAAAAACGCCGCTTAAGACCTGCAGATTCGTGAATCGTGTTGAGCACGCCATCAAAAAAGGTGTTTCGACAAGTGTTTTGAGTCGCAGTGCGGCACTTTGTAGTATGGTCTGACCAGAAATATTGCAAGGTCATAAATCAGACAGTTTTGTTGCTTTACTACATCTCGAACAATAGGTAATAATGATGGTCGTCGGTTTATATTGATTTCTTTTTAATTAAATAATATTTTTTTGATCTACAACAAACTAAAAATGTGGGTAACATTCAAGTTCTAAACAAGAATGTTACAAAACAAAACTATTAATCCATTCTGTTGAAAAACGAGAAACAGGATTGATATGTTTAGAAAACAATTATCTCGACCTAGTTCATAGTTTTTTATGGTTCAACATATGCATTATCTCTAATCAAAAAACATACACCCACATTTTTAATAAAAATTTATATTTACTGTCTCCAAAATTTTACATTTCCGCTTATATATGTTGGAGAATGCGCAAAACAAGATATTGATTAAACAGTTTCGACCTTGACCCACAAGTTACGAAAAGGTACACCTGACCGAACTTATGTTATTATTTGATGTTCCGGAATAATTAAAAATTATACGGTCGTATATTTCGAAATGAAAAATAATAACTAGAGGCTTTATGAGGGTAGTTGGGATAGTTCTCGATAGATAGAGTGTAAAAAAATAAAAAAAAATCAATTAGAAATAGGAGTTTCATAATTTCCAAAATTGAAAATGTGGAAATGAGTACAGGATGCTCACGTTTATACAGTGTGTCCAATTAAGTCGGCACCATATGGGAAACTTTTTTATTTAGTTTTATGAAAAAAATTTATTCTTTATAAAAAGTTATGCATGATCTAAAATCTAAAATGCAACTATCAGATATCAAATTTTTACAGTCGTATACGAGGTTTGTCAAAAAATATGTATTTTTCTCAAGAGTAAAGTACCTTTATTTTTGAAATACGAAAAAAAAGTTATTAAAAAAACTTGTTTCTAATGATATTTTACGTCAGCATACCAATTTTGAACAAGATATTCCAACTTTTAGAAAATTTTCATTTATAACAGTTTTTGATACACCCCCGTAACTGACCATTTTGAATTCATTGAAAACGAAAAGACAAGAATTACATACCAATTTTTGTTAATATTGTTCGATGGTGTAGTCTGAAAAAGTTTTTCAAAAAAAAATATTCTTCATAAAAAGTTCTGCACATTATAATCAATAAGCAGGAATTAAATTTGCAAAATATTGTGGGATACAAGGAAAATAAATTTTTTTTAATCCGGGCTAACTTTTTGTTTATAAATGGAAGTCTAGTATGGGTTTGTAAGGTCCCTGTGAACATTCTTAAATTTTTCAATGAATTCAAAATTGTTAGTTGCGGGGGTGTTACAAAAATATTTTTTTTATGAAACTTGGTGAAAACATTTTTTTTTTTGTATTTTAAATAAGCTCTAATTTTTTTCAATACAAAATATTTATTTTTCGATTTTATATTCAAATTAAAAAAACCTAATAACCTAATTTTTAATCCAAAAAGTTTTTAGCAAGTTTTAGATTTTTCTATCGAAACAGTTGGTTTACAAATTTTCAATTTTTTAACTTTGTCAGTGCTCATTTTCTTCGTTGAAATCTCGACTTTAAGATTTTATGAAAAAATGTATTGTTCAAGATGTAAAAAATTAAATGTTTTTTGTTATTTTCTTAATTTTCTTTATTAACAAAATTAATAAAATTAAATGCACAATTTGTTACTCTTCTTCTGGTTGAGGTTAGATTAGGTTAAACTGTCAAACAATGAAGGCATAAGGCGACTCGATGGGTAAATCAATGTGTTTACACTGAAATGCGATAGATGGAGACACTTTGACAATGTAAATTAAATGGATTTTCATTATTGTGCATGGAGTATAAACTTCAGAAATGTTTACGCGTGATATAACGGATTCCTACTCAATAAATGTATATGATATATAATATTCATATTTTGATACGCTTGAAAAAAAATTAAATGTGCATATACCTTCTGTAATTTTATCTTTCTGTGTTATAGAAATATCCTTTATCTGCTTTTGAGTTTGTTTTTACTCGTAAATAAAAATAACAAATGACTCTTTCTTGTTAGGAATGGTAGACAATTTGAGAATAGTTTGGTTGTAAATTGATTTTACAAAATTGTCTGAATATAATTTTACTTGAAGACAGATTTAAATTTTTGCAGTCATAAAGGGTGATGGGTCACATTTTTTAAGATAATCAGCTAAAATCTGTACTTTAAACTCGATATTTTTCTTCGCGTTAGAGATATCGAAAAAATTATTAGAAAAAGTTGTTGCTGTATAACAATAGGCGACCCTTTTATAATCCCAGATAAAACGACATGAATACAGTGCATAGTCGTGCTTCTGGGATATTAAATAAATACTAAAAGAATATTATAAAACTAAAAATTCTATTTAAAAGAATTTATATTCATAAAACAACGAAATCATTTTAGTTCAAAATAAAATAATATGTAATAATAATTTTTCCTTCGTTTTTGTGGGCTAAGGTCAATAGAAAAAAAAATTAGAAAATTTTTGTTTTCATCAGGCCAACGTTTCGGCTTTTTATTAAGCCATAATCAGGGCTTCTGCAAAAAATACAAAAATGTGTCGTCTTTTAAAATTGAAAATGAAGCGTATAAAATGTAACAATATGAAAGGCGCAAATATTGTTTTTCTTGTACAAATAAAATAGAACAATTTGACATTATTAATAAAAAAAATAAAATAAAAAAAAATGAATTAATTTTACAGATATGTAGAAAGTCACAACAATAAAATATTTTAAAAGCATATCTAGATTAAAAAACTTTAATATACAGTGTGTCCAATTAGGAAAAAAAGTTATTCGTGATAAAAAGTTGTGCATGGTCTAAAACCTAAAATGCAATCATCAGATATCAATTTTTTTTAGTCGTATACAAGGTTTGTCAAAAAATATAAATTTTGCTCAAGAGAAAAGTACCTTTATTTTTGAAGTATGAAAAAAAAAGTTATTAAAAATACTTGTTTATAATGACATTTTACGTCAACATACCCATTTTGAACAAGATATTCCGACTTCAAGAACATTGTCATTTTTAATATTTTTTGATACACCCCCGTAACTGACAATTTTGAATTCATTGAAAAATTTAAGAATGGGACCTTACAAACCCATACTGGACTTCCGTTTATAAGCAAAAAGTTAGCCCGGAGTAAAATTTTTTGATTTTCCTTCTATCCCACTAAACATTTTGCAAATTTAATTCCTGCTTATTGATTATAATGTGAACGTTTTATGAAGAATTTTTTCGAAAAATCAATAATAAAGGAATTTTTTATGTTGTCAACTTTCCTTTTAAGCTTTTTCAATGAATTCAAAATTGTCATTTACGAGGGTGTATCAAAAAATGTTGAAAATAAAAATTTTCTTAAAGTCGGAATATCTTGTTCAAAATTGGTACGTTGACGTAAAATGTCATTATAAACAAGTTTTTTTAATAACTTTTTTTTCATATTTCAAAAATAAAGGTACTTTTCTCTTGAGCAAAATTCGTATTTTTTGACAAACCTTGTATTCTACTAAAAAAAATTCATATCTGATGATTGCATTTCAGGTTTTAGACCATGCACAACTTTTTATCAAGAATAACTTTTTTTCATAAAACAAATAATAAAAAAGTTTTCCATATGGTGCAATTATATACACTGTATATATTTTTTTTAATATAATAAAATGATTAAGAATGTCATATTTTACTAAGTAAAATAAAATAAATTTTCTTCGTTATTTGTAAACTACAAACCTGAAAAACCAAATGCGGCAGATTGCCGCCGCGCGCCATCTCGTGTAGTTCTAAAAAGCGCGTCAGCTCGAGGGTTAAGTTAAAATTGTGTACTCAGCAAAAATTTCTCAACGCTTAATATTCCTTTAATAATAAAAAATAAGCTTAAACACTAACTAATTAACTAAACTCAAACAAGTATAATGTTTTTTTTTCTAACATTTCTATAATTCCTAAAATAAATACTAAAAATACAAAATTTCTTATCAAAGTAATCGCTAAATAATAGATGTTATCAAAATAATCGCTATCTTAAAAATTACTTTTCACAATGTGCCGACCCAAATATTCAAATCATCGTCATCGCATTCAGCATTCATTCAATTCGAAAACAAAAATATCAGTGCGATTAGCTTTCGAGTTGAACAACTACTTGTAAATTTAGAACACGATACAACATCGTTTTAAAATAAAACAACCCAAAATAGTCGGCTTAATAAAGAAGTATTGAGTGAGAATAATCAATTCTACACCGTACGTATGGTACAAGTAGGTATCCCAGTTTTTGTAGGTCAAGGAATCGGCATGTTTTTTTAAAGCTTGAAAATAATTAACTATAACATGAGCATTGATAAACAGCGTAAAAGTTTTTTTCTTTTTCCAACTACTCCAAGTGAAATCATCACTGCTTCCAAACCCGCTGAATGTATTGATGAAATAAACGGTTAAATTCTGTTAGCGGTTGCTCATTATATTGCTGTTTGTTTTGGGATTATTCCCGAATATGAAGGAATCTAAAGGAATTCCTGTTTATAAAAATAAGGGGTCTGCAACTTTTTTTTTGTTTTTTTTTGTCGGAGGGGAAATCCTTTATGGACATCACACGCTTGCCTGGCGGCATGTGATAGTATGGGACTCCCGTTATAGTAGTGCAAGACCGGGTTACCCACTAAAACCCCTCCTCTACTCCTGCCAATGTGGTATCGTTTGTGCAACCTTCGTCGCGTTGACAGGCGGTCTGTTTTCTTCTTTTTTTACTATCTCTGTTCGAATTCTCTTTCCTCCTTTTCCTTGATTTCCCTTATAAGCTTTGCCAATCTCCGGACCGCTTGCCAATTCTCTCTCTTTTCAATGATCATATCTTCAAAGATTTCCACCGTTAAATCTTCAACCGTCTCTAGTCTAGTTGCCAGTCTTTCCTGGTGAAACCTTTCACTTACGAAAAACGTGTGCAGTGGAGTTTCTGTTTGCCCGCAGTATATGATGCACCTCTCATCATCTGCTTTGTCTATTTTGTAAGTGTAAGTTCTAAAAGATCCATGTCCAGTTAGTACCTGCGTCACCCAGTAGTCCGTGGCTCTATGTTCGCACCTCATCCAGCCATGGGCGGATCCAGCCGATTGTCAAGGGGGGGGGCTGTCTTCCACATCAGTTGGAGTTGAGGGTCGAGAGGCTATGGAATATATTAAAAAACGTACCCTAAAGGGGGGGCTGCAGCCCCCACAGCCCTCCCCCTGGATCCGCCTATGCATCCAGCTACTCACGCTCGGTATTAGTTGTTTCGTCCATTGGGCTGTTTGTTGGTTTCCGTCCCACTCCTGTTGCCAAGCTCTTAAACTGTTTTCTCTCGCTCTTTTTCTTTCTTCTTCCATATTTTCGTTTTCTACTCCATATAGGTATCTTCGTTCTTCCGTCAGTAGGTGGACGGGCACGATGCCGGCTCCATAGTGGTGCTCCATACAACAGTATTTAGTGGACGACTCCAATCAACAATAGCCTCTTCTGGCTCTCGGGACCTCCCACGTTTGTCATAATACTCGACAATATGCTCACACTCTCCTCTGCTTTTGCTACCACCCCAGAGATATGTTTACCGAAGTTTCCCACATCGTCCAGAGTGATGCCTAGGTATCGGACGGCCCTAAATGGTCTGATCTCCTCTTAGTTCGAACCGAGGTGCCTCTCGTATCCTTGATCCTCGCAGTACGACTGCCTCTGTTTTTTCCGGACCCAACTGTAGTTGGTGCAAGTTCATCCACCTATTTATCCTCCACAGGGTATCGTTTGTCCGGTGTTCTAACTCTTCTCGATCTCTTGCACTAACCAAGATGGCTAGATCGTCGGCAAAACCTATCGTATTTGCGCCTTCTGTTAGTTCTTCCTTTAACACGCCATCATATAGTATGTTCCACAGAGTTGGTCCTAAGACCGAACCCTGTGGGACTCCCGCTGTGATTTTAAGCTCTTCCTGGTCTATCAGTATTCTTCTATCGGTAAGGTAGCTCTGGACCAGATTACAGTGATATCTTGGGATTTTTCTTCTCTTTAGTTCCCTTACTATTAGGCTACATATGTAGTTATTCTCATAATAACAGAAAAGAAACATTCTCGCTCTTGAGATTGAAAGAAAATTCTGAAACACTTGTCTCTTATGTATTTTATACGTATTTCATTCTTACTCTAGTGTCAGAATGTTCATTCTGTAACACCTAGCTGTAAATACCACGTCCGCATCCTAGATAGCCATGCATTTCATGTTTGACAGTTCTACGCGACGTTAATGCATATTTCCTGGTCGGTACAGGTGTTGAATCGTCTTAATTAGCAATATTTAAGTACTCAACCAAACTGTCGGTACGTTTGAACTACACCAATAATGCATAAGAAATAGAGTACAAAAAAAATCGACAAAATAATCTTTCCCGAGTGTTGATTCACCCTGTTGATGCTAAAACTGTAAAACTCTACAGGGTGTTAATATTGTATAACAGCAAAACTCTACAATATAATAGCAAGAATTCAAAAATATACCGTAAAATGATTTTTTGGAGACCCTGTATGCTTTATATAATTCGCACTTCTTAAAAATTAATACCAAACCGAGACAAACAAACGTATACAGAAATTGTATAAACTGTAGTGACCTTGATAAACGCCTATCTTTAGATCAAATTAATCTTGTACAAATCAGCGAGACTTATTATTAAAATAGAAATAAGCAACTATGTTGAATGTAAATTTTAGTTGCTCCAGTGGCAAATCAAATTTAAAAAAGCAAACAAATGCTTTATCTAATACAACGGTATAGAGAAATGTAAATTTACACAATTTTTTAACAGCTACACTAAAAAAAATTGGTTGGTAATTGAAAATATACAATTATTTGTTTAAAGTAGATATGTAAAATAATTAAATAATAGCCGAGGCAAAGTGGACAAAACATTCATTAAATAATTGAAAAATTGAATGCTAATTAATTAAATATTCTAATTAGGAATTTTGTTATCTTGTAATCGTATGTTCCGCTGCCTTAAAAAAGTTGAGTAATTAAAAATGGAATAACTAGAGATGCAGTAATTAAAAATGGAATAAAAATATGAAAAAAATGTTTCAATTAATAAAGGTTTGAAAAAAAAGTCAAATCCTTAAACAGGTTTTTTTTAGCAAACGAGTAAGGAATTTAATGTATCTAATTAAGAATTTTGCCTGTGCAAACTTTTCAAAATATTAACCGTTTAGCCACAATGGACCGTTTTTTTACAACTTTGTCACTCGCACTCCTTATGCCACGCTCAAATTGACAGATTATTGAAATATACACTTTTCTGGATGTACTTAACTTACCTTTTCTTAATCTGACGCGCTCGAGTTTTTCTAAGGATCGATTTTTTTTACTAATCTGACGTGCTGCTCTCAGCGCACCCCACTATATTAAGGGTTCATATATGGTAGGGGTACATTACAGGGTGCAAGGTTTCTCCTCATATGTATTTCTGACGCGCTCGAGTAACGCGGAAAATCCCCTCTTGGCCTCCCCTACTATACAGTGTTTGATTTCTACAATGTACATTTTTTTATGAATAGTTTACCCCCAATTTCATCACTTACTGGAGGGGAGCAACCCTTTCGAAAAAATTTAAATAGCATGGTGGTGAGTGATAGCTAGCTCATTTGAAAGGAGGTTTTATTCTCCATTCAACCGTGCAAAAAATTTTAAATTTGCTTTATTACGTGATGAGTTATTAATGTTTAAAAATAACAAAACACCACAAACAGGAAGGCAACTAAACTACAATTACAGTTACAATAAATGTTCAAAATGTTCCCCGTTGACCTCCTGGCAAAAATAAAGTCTATTTTTAGTTTCAGCTTTGACGTTTTGCAAAAAAAACATTAAAAAAATAAAATAAAAATAATAGTAAAAAATAAAGTAAAAATAATAAAAAAAAATAAAAAAAATAAAAAAATTAAAAAAAAACACGGTTGAACAGAGAATAAAACCCCCTTTCAAATGAGCTATCACTCACCACCCCATGCTATTAAAATTTTTCGAAAGGGTTGCTCCCCTCCAGTAAGGGATGAAATTAGGGGTAAACTATTCATAGAAAAATGTACATTGTAGAAATAAAAAGTCGACTTGTCTCGGCGATTTTCCTAACAAGAGTCCAGTAACGAGTTAAATAGGGGGGATAACTCTTACGATCCTCACCTAATTACTCAACACGTAATGAAGCAAATTTAAAATTTTTTGCACGATTGAATGGAGAATAAACCCCCCTTTCAATTGAGCTATCACTCACCACCCCATGCTATTTAAATTTCTCGAAAGGGTTGCTCCCCTCCAGTAAGGGATGAAATTAGGGGTAAACTATTCATACAAAAATGTACATTGTAGAAATCAAAAGTCGACCTGTCTCGGCGATTTTCCTAACAAAGTCCAGTTACGAGTTATGATCCGCACTGTATTGTAGTTTTTTTTTATAGAAATACATAGAAAACGATGAAATTTTTCTAAATATTTGTTTTTGCTTTTTATTGACGTCTATAAAGTTTTTAAACGAGTCATACAATATTTCAGGGGGACATGGTGGATCGCACAGCGTCAACCATGGTAAACGGAATGTTCAAGCAGATCTGCAGATGGTCGCACATTACGCCGCTCAAGTGGCCCATCGTGATGATAGCCAGCATGTTCCTTCTAGCCATAGTCCCGAGTACAGGCAACCTACTTCGAATGGAAATGCAGTAAGTTTCAAAACTTCAGTTTTTTAAAAAATGTAGTTGATAGGTTTGAAGCCCTCAAAAAAACAGTAACTAAGTCTTCTACTAAGTTTATGTTTTTGAAGAGAATATTTACTTTTTTATTCTACTTTGATAATTAATTGACAGCTGTCAACTGTCTATTTTTTCAAATCTCTACATCATATTTGAATTCAGCGACCCCAAAAACATAAACTTTCAATGTCAAAAGAGATTATTTACTTTTTTATTCTACTTTGACAATTAATTGACAGCTGTCAACTGTCAATTTTTCAAATCTGACATCATATTTGAATTCAGCGACCTCAAAAACATAAACTTTCAATGTCAAAAGAGAATATTTACTTTTTTATTCTACTTTGACAATTAATTGACAGCTGTTAACTGTCAAATTTTCAAATCTGACATCATATTTGAATTCAGCGACCTCAAAAACATAAACTGTCAATGTCAAAAGAGATTATTTACTTTTTTATTCTACTTTGACAATTAATTGACAGCTGTCAACTGTCAATTTTTCAAATATATCATCATATTTGAATTCAGCGACCTCAAAAACATAAACTTTCGATGTCAAAAGAGTTTATTTACTTTTTTATTCTACTTTGACAATTAATTGACAGCTGTCAACTGTCAATTTTTTAAATCTGACATCATATTTGAATTCAGCGACCTCAAAAACATAAACTTTCAATGTCAAAAGAGAATATTTACTTTTTTATTCTACTTTGACAATTAATTGACAGCTGTCAACTGTCAATTTTTTAAATCTGACATCATATTTGAATTCAGCGACCTCAAAAACATAAACTTTCAATGTCAAAAGAGAATATTTACTTTTTTATTCTACTTTGACAATTAATTGACAGCTGTTAACTGTCAATTTTTCAAATCTGACATCATATTTGAATTCAGCGACCTCAAAAACATAAACTTTCAATGTCAAAAGAGATTATTTACTTTTTTATTCTACTTTGACAATTAATTGACAGCTGTCAACTGTCAATTTTTCAAATATATCATCATATTTGAATTCAGCGACCTCAAAAACATAAACTTTCGATGTCAAAAGAGTTTATTTACTTTTTTATTCTACTTTGACAATTAATTGACAGCTGTCAACTGTCAATTTTTTAAATCTGACATCATATTTGAATTCAGCGACCTCAAAAACATAAACTTTCAATGTCAAAAGAGAATATTTACTTTTTTATTCTACTTTGACAATTAATTGACAGCTGTCAACTGTCAATTTTTTAAATCTGACATCATATTTGAATTCAGCGACCTCAAAAACATAAACTTTCAATGTCAAAAGAGAATATTTACTTTTTTATTCTACTTTGACAATTAATTGACAGCTGTTAACTGTCAATTTTTCAAATCTGACATCATATTTGAATTCAGCGACCTCAAAAACAAACTTTAAATGTCAAAAGAGAATATTTACTTTTTTATTATACTTTGACAATTAATTGACAGCTGTCAACTGTCAATTTTTCAAATATGACATCATATTTGAATTCAGCGACTTCAAAAACATAAACTTTCGATGTGAAAAGAGATTATTTACTTTTTTATTCTACTTTGACAATTAATTGACAGCTGTCAACTGTCAATTTTTCAAATCTGACATCATATTTGAATTCAGCGACCTCAAAAACATAAACTTTCAATGTCAAAAGAGAATATTTACTTTTTTATTCTACTTTGACAATTAATTGACAGCTGTCAACTGTCAATTTTTCAAATCTGACATCATATTTGAATTCAGCGACTTCAAAAACATAAACTTTCAATGTCAAAAGAGATTATTCTCTTTTTTATTCTACTTTGACAATTAATTGACAGCTGTCAACTGTCAATTTTTCAAATCTGACATCATATTTGAATTCAGCGACCTCAAAAACATAAACTTATATATTTAAATAATTAAAATATGCTTTTGACATCTATAAATAGTATTAAAAATGAATAGGTTTGTAACGGATCTGTGGAGCTTTGGAGCTCCGTAGCTGCTAAAATATTGAATTTGGAGCTTTGTGCCCATGGAGACTTTTGTTTAGGATGACAAAATATACAACATATTAAAAATTCCGAAAATTTAACCGAAACCCAATTTCCATAAGATTATTGCGGGGTCCTTTTGGTAAAACAAATATTATTTTGCAACAAAACGTATTTTTTTTTCTAGATAATCACGCTTGCTGTAAATTTTTCTCCCCTAAACACTAAGACGAAAAATCAATCGTCGTTCAAGATAAAAAAATCGTTACATTACACATTGCATAAAAACTTTAATTTCATTCATATGCGCAAAAGTGTTATCAAAATATTTTAAATTTAGAACCGTCAATAAAAAACTAACCACAAGATATTAAATAATCTTTGTTCATTGATAATTTTAAACAGTTTATTAAAAACTACATAAATGCTAATTGGAGAATTTCTCGACAATGGCAAAGTGTCTGAGAGCTTGTAGATATTTAAACTAAATGTGTTTTACTAGGCTGTTTGCCTTGGATCATAATATTTGTGTTATCTTTAACAAAACGTTACTATTTTTGGAATTCGATTCTAAACAGGCTATAGATGTGTTTATACAACACACTAGCTAATACTATGAGAAAATAATATCGTAAATAATAAATCAAAGTTGTACGTACATATTTATCATTTACTGAATATTAAATTGTTGTTTTGAATTTGTTGTTATGTCATTTAAATGTCAGCGTTAGGTCAAGTTTATTAATTTGATGAAAAATAAAAGCGAATTTGCTCTTTATCTATTGACATCCTTATTTTGAAACGAATTCGCAAAAGTATCACAAACATTTCAGTTGGTAATAATTAGAAAGGTTTTTATGTATATAACTGTCAAAATAAAAATGTTTTTTTAAGTTAGACTTATTTATTGTCTACATAAAATTGGCATCGCTTTTTTCAATTTATAAATATAAATGTGTTCTCAGTTATTTTTTAATACCCGCATTCAAAGGCGTATTAAAAAATTCTATAATTATAAAAAAATATCATTTGTTTGGCAATTTAAACAGGGCGATTCATTGGGAAATGTGCATACAGTAAGGGTAGGTGGGGGACACCGAGGTGCTTCTAAATAACCCATATTCTATCGTTCTTTATAACCAAGATACAGGGTTATTTATTAATTTTCACCATTTTTTCAATTAATCATAACTTATGAACCACCCTATACATTTTTATAATATTTGGTTCGTATGTTCTTTGTTCATAGGGGCGTCGATTAACATAATAAAAAGAAGTCTCATTCCAGGTCCGACCTTAAAAAAATTAATAAGTAGGTTTCGAGTCAAAACAACACCCTGTATATCAATATTTTAAAAGTTTATTTACAAATTTGGAAAGAGCACAAAAAAATAAGTAAGACTAAATGTATTTGGTGTTTCCTCAACTTTTTTACTTATTAACTTGAGTCAAATCTAGATGTTTCGATAATGAGGTTGCACAAAATTAAAAAAATAAATTTTCTGCCCCAAATGGTACTTTTCCAGCTTTAATCCATAAATATCATCAACTATTTCTGCTTCTCCTAATTTCTGGATCCCAACCTTATTGAAAAACGAGAGGACAGGTCCGTATTTAGGATAAATTATTATTATCAATGACTAACTTTCAAACACCTTGTATGCGTAAAAAAATATCAAAAAATTATAAAAATGGCCAAAAATGCCCATTCCGAAAAAAGCATAACTTTATTTTAAACAAAAATAATTAATTAAATAAAACTCATCAATGTCAGTACCACAAGTTTATTACTAAATTTTTAAGGGGCTACTAGTTTCGGCATACTGCCATCATCAGGCATATAACAATATACATCAAAGTTAATAACAAGTGTCAAGAAAATATACACTTACCCATAGGGTACTGAAGTCAACAAACACCAAATTAAATGATTGAAAAAATTGAAAAAATCATTGAAAACATTTTTAAAAAAGTGTTACTAATACTAATATTACAAACTAGTGGTGAAAACAAACGTATTAATGTAGTTTGGTCTTAAAACCAACCGAACAAACTACATTTTAAGATCAAACTACATTAATATGTTTGTTTTCACCACTAGTTTGTAATATTAGTATTAGTGACACTTTATTAAAAATGTTTTCAATGATTTTTTCAATTTTTTCAATCATTTAATTTGTTTTTTTTTGACTTCAGTACCCTTGAAATGTTAACTTGTTATTAACTTTGATGTATATTGTTATAGGCCTGATGATGGCAGTATGCCGAAACTAGTAGCCCCTTAAAAATTTTGTAATAAACTTGTGGTACTGACATTGATGAGTTTTATTTAATAAAACATTGGCCACATTTGAGGATTATGGATAACTTACTTAGTTTAACTTGTATTAAGTTAAACGAAAAGAATTAGACCCTAAAAGTGTAAACAACGTAACCTATAACAGTTGATCAAAGTGGCCTCCATACTGTATGCGCATTTCCCAATGAATCACCCTGTATATTCCCCAAGAAATTTAGAAAATTTCGTACACCATAGTCGTTTGAGATACAATGTGGTACGACATACCGTAACCAAAATGGCCTGTTATCGCTACAAGCTTTACTCAAGCATAAGTCGATAGATTTACACAAATACAATAATATTTTCAAAAGGAAAAAAAGTTCTACAGTTACACGGTGGTCTTGAAAACAATTTTCCGTCTGTAAAAAATATCGTTTTTTTTTTATTCCCACACTTCCCACACATTTATTATTAACAAATATGTCAACGACGGCTCCAGGAGGGGGGGGCAGTAGGGACATTTTTTTTCGGTAATTTTACATTGCCAATCGTTTCCTATACAAAATTCATTCGGCGTAAACTAAATTTTAATTTTTTTCATTTTTTTTTGTAGATTCTAGGTCCATTTATATCCTAAAAAATTCAGTTTTTCCCTCAAAAATGGCTCAAACATTTTTTTCGGTAATTTTATTTATATCTACAAACCAAAAATATTAAACTTTTATTTATATAACCCTAACATCCCCCCAAATCTCTTTGCTGGAGCCGCCCTTAAATATGTAAAAACAAGCATGAATTCATGGAGAACTGAAATTTTACACCGCCCATAATTGCAACAATAGATATTAAAGTTGCAGTAAAAAAGTGTCTAAAAAAGTTACAATCTTTTTCAAATTATAAAGATTATCATAAATAATAATTAAAAATATCGAATTGACATTTTCTACCGCACGCAGCTACAGTAAATTAAATTTGTTTTTGGCCATTTGGGAGTGGAGTCGACTTGGGGGGAGATCCAACATCACCATCGCGTTCAGCATCCTCGAAAACTGGGGTTAAGTTAGTTTTGCTGGTGAAAGACGCGATTCACCCTTTTGGGAGTGCTTTTTAGACGTTTGAGGGTGGGGCCAACTCAAAAGGAATTTTAACCCCCGCCATCGTGTTTAGCATCCTCGAAAACGTTCTTTGGGGGCGTCAATAATTATTTGTGTTTTCGTGGTTTTTTCCAACTCACAGAATGCACTAACCAGTTTGCTCGCACGGGGGTGATTATAAATGTCAGTTCCAATTTTTCCTAACTTTTTCTTAAGTAGAGAACTGATATGTATCGATAACAAAATCAGCCCCAAAAAATAAACATAATTCAAAGTCAAAATGTCAGTTTTTCGTATAATCATATAAAACAACCGATAATCAACAGATCTGACATGGCGATGACAACATTTTCAATCTGCGTGTAATTTTCCAATTTTAATCCATTAGAACCTTGCGTGTGACTCAAAATGTCAGTTCTCAATTTTTTAAATTAAAAAACAACAAAACTGACGTGTGGTGATAACAAAAATTGACCAGTTTTTTTTACATGTTTAAAGATTAATTCCAACCTTTCGGCTGATGAAAAATAATTGAAAATTCTGTGTGGTAATAAGTCTAAAATTCTGGTTACTGTATGCCCTACTATAAAGTAACAGATAAATTCGTGTTTAATAAAATTTGCACATATATTGCGCTATTCGTTCTTGTTCTGGCGTTACAGTCCTTTCAGCTATGACGTCCTGGATATTTTTTAAAAGAACAGCTTTTTCAATTTTTGGAATCTACATGAAAAGCCGATTTCAAAAACTTGAAAACTACATACATTTGAAAACAACGTTAGATTAACTTCAGTAATGATATATTTGTTTTATTTGCATCTAGGATAAAGAATTGACAGAAGTTTTCATTATAATTATATTTATATTATTATTGGTAAAATCACTTCTTTTATCGATCTTCAATATACTGGCCATTCATTTCAAAGAAAATCTTCTACATTATTGGCAAACGCACCAGCCATGGATATTTTGGATTTGGTTATTTGAGCTATAAAGTTGACATTGCTAATAAATTTTTATAAGAAAATTTCCTTCGTACACAGCAAAAAGAGAAAAATATCTTGGAAAAGAAATCATCATTCCAGATTCCCACTCAGCAAGAAACCAACGAAAAATTGTGGACAAATTGTAAATAAAAAGTTATTTCTTTTATCCATTCTTCTATTTTCATTTTAGAGTAGATAATTTCTTTGTCAAACAAAGGAGGAGACGAGTTGTGAATACCTTGGCAACCGATGACTTCGCATGTTTCTCTTACGGTTGCTAGCAACGTAAGTAAACCGACGTCATCGTATGTTTCATTTTCCATTTCAATTGTCCTGTCAAAACAGAAAAGTCGTAAAGGAGAGACGAAAAACATACTCCTTTTGTGTACCTCCCAAAATGAGGAATCTAATCACCCTTAGGTAGACAGATATGTAAAAAGGGTGGCCCAAATAATTTTTCCTGTTATTTGATTTGAAGTTATGTCCAATTCAACGCATTAAAATGGGTTCCACCAGGTTCATGATGGCGTTTGTTGCTGTTTCTTATGCCTGTTAAGTAAAAGATAACGGTAGAGTTAAAATATGTTAGTAAAGCCCCTTCAATCCTTATAAAAAATCATTGGATAAGAGAGGGTAAAACTCAAGAAGCATTTGCACTATCCTATCTAAGTGTTCATTAAATTTACTCTCCTAACATCTGCCCTGCTTAAAGACTATTTGTAATATAATGAATTGTTTCGAAAGAAAATGTGTATGCCCTAATTAATTTTTCAGAATATTTTAGTTCTGAAACTTCTGTTTTTTTTGGGAAGGTGAAAAATGCTCTTTACGCACACCCCTATCGATCTGAGGGACTCTGGATTCCATACCTACTAAAAAACACCTTATTCTTCCTCCACTAGCCCTCCACCCGGAATCACCGTTTTGGCCTACTTCGGGGAGAGGGCCTGGTGCCTTTACTGTTCTGCTTGTCTCTTTCTTTCTTCCCTCTCCTTCTCCGCCATTACCTTTTTAATGAACTCGTGTATTATTTCCCATGTGGCTCTATCCTTCAACAGTTGCCCTATAATATTCTCTTTAACTCAGCTTCCAGTTGTATTGAGCCCCACCTAGAGCATATGAACACCGTATGTTCGGCTGTGTCCCTGTCCCCGCAATACGGGCATGCAAGCAACCATGTACTGACAGAAATTGAGTGAGAAAGTAATCTACTCTTCTGTTGCGACACTCATACCACTGATTGATGTTTTTAATTAGTGATTTGGTCCACCCTGATGTTCCTGTGTCGACTACCAATTCCTCCTGCCACTGCTGCAGCGTTCGTGCCCGTTCTTCTTTTATTACTGTTAATCTAGAGATATATTATTATTACCTACCTCCCAATCTGCCATTTTTTACAATAAAATTAGTAACAACACTATATACTAATTTGTTTTTTTTAGATACCACCCGTTGTCGTAAACGACGGAGCTTACGGAGCTGGCGCTAGCAACAAAGACGATTCGAAGCCGCCATATTCGTACGCGCAGCTTATAGTACAAGCAATAGCGAGTGCACCCGACAAGCAGCTGACGTTATCTGGAATCTATAGTTATATAACCAAGCACTATCCTTACTACCGTACAGCAGACAAGGGGTGGCAAAACTCAATTAGACATAACCTTAGTCTTAACAGATATTTTATTAAGGTAAGAACATAAATGTAATGATAAATCGTTAAACAGCTACGGCTAGAATCGGACAAACTTAAGAATAGACCGCTGATATGGCTGCCAATGCGCAAAGGCGGAGCTAATTAAAAAGTGTAACGCTTTGTAACTAACGATTCCAAACGCGGGCAACCAATCAAATCCTTTGAAGCTCATAAATACGTTTCCACCGAATCAGATTCATTTTGATAGTTTTAAAAATAATTGTGCCAGTCTCAGTCCTTCCTAAAGTTCTATAATTCTATAGCGACGATATGTAGCTCCATTTTTATGAATTTGACTACGTAATTGTCTGTCTTTGAGCTTAAAAAGCCGTTAGATTCCAAATTTATTTCATTAATGCATTAGTAAAAAATGCTATTAGCCCACTTGCCAGAGAAGCATATTGACCAAAAGCTTACACAAAATGTGATATCGATGAAACTTGGTACTTAAGTACTTGAAATGGTGTAGAAAACGATGAAGAAATCTTTGCTGCTCTAAAGTGTATGCTAACTTCACAATTTCGAAAATTTGGTTTTTCCATTATATCTCGAAAAAATGTTTTTTTCGAAAAACTAATAGCACCACGTGAAAGAGCGGAAAATTTTACTAAAAATTATATAATAAGTTTATTTTAAAAGGATTTGTATTACTATAAAAAATTATTAAAAATAAGAAAGCAAATTCGAAAACTCTACGCGCGCCGAGCCGTTGAGTACAAATATTCAGACGAGGCGTTCGGAAAAGCTAAAGTATATTTGCCTAAAAAAAGAAAAAAAGAAAGCATTTTAAAGAGGAAACTCTAAGTTTTCTCAGGAAGCAATTAGTTTGTAATTTTTTTTTGTTTTCTCATAGAAAATTTGACCGGCATTTATAATTTCTAAAATTCTCACTGATTTTTATAAAATTGAAGATATCTATTAATAGAGGCATAACAAAAAAAAATCCTTGTACATTTATCATTATTATACTTTTACTTTTGATTTAAATATAATTAAAATGATGAACATTATCTCTGTTTAATAAACCTTAGGTTTTAAAATGATCATTTTTTTTACAACATTCATTCGAAGCAATTTTTATTTTTAAAATAGTATTTATATAAATCAGAAATTAATTTTTTTTACAAGGATTTTTTTTTGGTATGCCTCTATTAATAGATATCTTCAGTTTTATAAAAATCCGTGAGAATTTTAGAAATTATAATTTCCGGTCAAATTTTCTACGAGAAAACAAAAAAAAAATAAAAACTAATGGCTTCCTGAGAAAGCTTAGAGTCTCCTCTTTAAAATGCTTTCTTTTTTTTCTTTTTTGGGTATATTTTAGGCAAAGATACTTTAGTTTTTCCGAACGCCTCGCCTGAATATTTGTATTCAACGGCTCGGCGTAGAGTTTTCGAATTTGTTTTTTTATTTAGAATAATTTTTTATAGTAATACAAATTCTTTTTTAAAATAACTTATAATATAATTTTTAGTAAAATTTTCCGCTTTTTCACGCTATTAGTTTTTCGAAAATTTTATATTTTTTTCGAGATGGAAAAACCAAATTTTCGATTTTATTTTCGAAATTGTGAAGTTAACATATACACTTTAGAGCAGCAAAGATTTTTTATTGTTTTCTACACCCATTCAAGTACTTAAGTGCCAAGTTTCATCACACATTTTGTGCGAGTTCAAACTCTCTGACAACTGGGTTATATTTTTAAAGTTACATTACAAATCAATAAAAAATAAAAAATTATTAGATAAGTTATGGCAAAGTTTATAAAATATCTCATTTGAGAGGAGATTAAATTTGTAAAAGTTGTATATTTGTATAATGATTATAGAAATATTTATTAGCGTTTGCAAAATGTATTTTTCAACAAAATTTTTTTTATTTTAAACAAAATTTAAGGAATATAATTTAAAAGTGTTTTGTCAGGATATTTTATTACACACCAAAAAAGACAAAATTAATATTCTTCCTAAAAAATATTAATAATTATCTAATCTAAATTATTTAATTAATTTAAATTTTATTAGATTATTTAAATAAAAAAACACTGTCAACTTGATTATGTCAACTTACTTGATTCTGTCAACGTCCTTAATTATATCTATTTACCTGATTATGTCAATTGTGAAAACCTGTATTTTGTTTTTATTTTGATAGTCTATATACTTATTTATTTAAAATTATTTATTATACATTTTACTTTTTTTTTCTTGTCCTTTGATAATTCACTAAATTTTTATGAAATTTTGTGTGTAAATCACACACCAATTTTGCTTCACTGATTTGTCGTGTTTATTTGTTATCAACATATTATTTAAGTTCATTATTTGCTTGTCTTATATTTTAGTATTTTATTAACTACTAATTTTTATTTAATAGTATATCATCTAACAGGCTGAGAAATCTCTTATTATAGTTAAGCCCAGGGTTCGCAGCCGAGGCGAATCGCCGAAGGCAATTGCTGAGGCTGCAGAAAGAGCATTTTAGGTTAACTTGAATTGTCAAAAAAAAACAATTTTTAGATTATTTTCTTAATTTTCTAAAGCAAAAAAACTGGTTTTATATCGTCCTAGGTTATCTGTACGTAAATGATAAATCGCAGAATTAACAATTTTTTTTTAAAAAATTTTTAGGTACCAAGAAGTCAAGAAGAACCAGGAAAAGGTTCATTTTGGAGAATTGATCCTCAGTCTGAGTCGAAGTTAATCGAACAGGCGTTCAGAAGAAGAAGGCAAAGAGGTGTATCTTGTTTCAGAGCACCTTTCGGTTTAAGTTCCAGGTACATTTCTGCTTTTACTTGTTGAACATGTAAAATTATTCTAAATTTAAATCACTGTTTTTTCAAAATTAAAATATCAGGTCCGGTTTCCGAGATATTTAGGAAAAACCGAAATTGACGGTTTTCCTTTTATTTCATTAAGACCTTATTTTTTTAAAATAGAAAAAAGTTTATGATACTTTTTTATTGAAGGCCAAATATCGCTTAGCATAGCGTATCCAATTTTTTAAAACAACGTTTCGTCTTTCAAGGGCTACTACCCTCAACTATTTTATTTAGATACGGACCTGTACTTTTTATTTCATGTTTGAAATCCCTGTTTTTTTCTCTATCCAACCATGTAGAATACTTAATTTTTTTATTAGGTTTTTACAATGAACTGCGCTTTAGGAATTTTGCTAAGTACAGTCCTGTTCAATTGTATCCTGAATGTTTTTTAAACAACTTAGCTTTTGAGCATATTTTGGATGTACATCAAAATTTGTGGAAAATGGTCAAGGTATACTCAATTTTTAATTAATTTTATTCAAAAAGATTTATAAATATTTTCAGTGAAAATGGAACAGGACCGTACTTAGCAAAATTCCTAAAGTACAGTTCATTGTGAAAGCCTAATAAAAATATTAAGTGTTCTACATGGTTGGATAGAGAAAAAAATGGGGATTTCAAAAATGAAATAAAACGTACAGGTCCGTATTGAAAAAAAAAATAGTTGAGGGCGGCACTTCAAAGACCAAACGTTGTTTTAAAAAATTGGATTTCTTTCTATCTTTAAAAATTAAGGAGTTAATTAAATAAAACGAAAATCGTCAATTTCGGTTTTCCCCTAATATCTCGGAAACCGGACCTGATATTTTAATTTTGAAAAAACCAGTCAATTTGTATTGAAAATAAGCATCTTTTTTCCCATTTAACCAATTTTGTATCTATAACGGTTTCCGAAATCCAAATAGTGTTCAATTAAATTTGCGTCACCCTGTATGACGTGTTTAATTTAAATGTGAAAATTTTTACAGAAGTGCCCCCGCCTCACCATCGCACGTCAGTATGTCGGACATAATGACGCCAGAATGTCTGTCGCGGGAGGGCTCACCCACAATGGAGCATCTCGTCGATATCAGCCAATCTGCTCCGGGAAGTCCCGGAATCCCGGTTGCCGCTTACGCCGGTTCCGGAGGAATGATAGGCCATCAACAAATGTCCGCGCTCGTGGGAGCCACAAAGGCCAGATTACTGCTGCCCCATCCTGGCGAGAATATTGTCGACGCTAATTCTAACGGACAGGAGTACAGAGAAGGTAAGAGAGTAGAAATTTTAGTTGTGGAATTTATTTATTTAGCTGTTTTTTATCGGTGTCGTGGTTGTCCCAAAAGTCAACGGCCCCAAAAATGTAAAATTTTTGTTTGTTCCGACTTCGCGGTCTATTCAAATTATCGGTTTTTATTGGTTCAGACCTCGCGCTATATTCAAATTTACTGGAAACTATACCCTGCACAAAAAGATGGCCGCTTGGTCAAATTGTCTGAATTTTTGATGTTATACATTTTGTCAAAGTCCATGGTTTGGCTGCTATGGAGCTCCGAAGCTACGTGCCTCCACCATATTATAGAAACCTTTAAAACACCTTTTTAAAAATCATATTTTAATTATTTTAATGTATGCCCTTAAGTTTTTGAGGATGCTGAATATAAATATGATGTCAAATCCATAATATTGACAGTTGACAGCTGTCAAATGCTCTTAAAAAAATAAATCTTACACTAAGGAATAAGAACTTTATGTTTTTGAGGACGCCGAATTCAAATGTGATGTCAAATCGATAATATTGACAGTTGACAGCTGTCAAATGCTTTTTAGTAATAAGAAATCTTATATTAAAGAATATAATCGTATGTTTTTGAGGACGCTGAATTCAAATGTAATGTCAAATCAATAATATTGACAATTGACAGCTGTCAAATGCTCTTAAAATAAAGAAATCTTACATTAAGGAAAAGAAACTGATGATATAATATAAGTTTTCTTATTACTAAAAAGCATTTGACAGCTGTCAGCGGTCAATATTATCGATTTGACATCACATTTGAATTCAGAGTCCTCAAAAACATAAAGTTCTTATTCCTTAATTATAAGGTTTATTTTTGAAGAGCATTTGACAGCTGTCATCTGTCAATATTATGGATTTGACATCACTTTTATATTCAGCATCCTCAAAAACTTAAGGGCATACATTAAAATAATTAAAATATGATTTTTAAAGGTTTCTATACTATGGTGGAGTCACGGAGCTTCGGAGCTCCATAGCAGCCAAACCATGGACTTTAGAGCTTAGTGCCCATTGAGACTTTTGTTCAGAATGACAAAATGTATAACATTTCAAAAGTTCAGACAATTTTTGTGCGGGGTACTTTAATTATTTTAATTTGTTCGATTTGATTTTTATTTGGTGTACAGGATAGGGTTTTATGATTTAGATTAGTTCTGTTGGACGTTTTCCAACAATATAAATTAATTTGTAGGTTTCAAAATTCAGAGCTATCTAATATAATCTCGCTTTTATTTGTGGATGGAAATTATTTGAACACCTGGCTAATTAATATTTAATATTGGTTAATTAGCCCGATCCTCAACCTGTTACTTGGAATAAAGTATTTTAATTGTCAGAAAATTAAATTTCGGAAACACTAAAATATTTTGTTTTATTTTTAGAAAAGTACAACATTGAAGATAGATCATTGTCCCCAGGCGGATTTTCATCACAACCGGTAATAGTTCAAGCGACAAACTATGCTTACAGGTAAGAGCTTAAAACTGTGCTAGACAGAATATATAGCCGAGAGGTCGGTTTTTGAAAAACTAATAAGATTCGTTGAAGATACTTTCTTCAATGTAAGCTGATAGGGAAAACCATAATTTGAATTTAAATATAGAACATTCTCTTTGCTATCGGATGTGCTCTATGTTCGACCACAATAACGTTTTTAACTTAAGTTTTTATGTGAATCAGTATTGCACTAGTGTTATAGTTATGTATAGTTATAGTCGGAAGAACATGGGTCCAAAATTTACCCGAATCGAGAGTACCTTCCCTCCCCCGTTTTCTAGGATGCTGAACATGGTGGCGGTATCAGAATTTCTCTTTAGGCCAGCCCAACCCCTTAAACGGGCAGCACATTATTTCCTTGTATAAAAACGTCTTTCCCCCGTTTTCGAGGGTGCTGGGTTCGGTGGTGTTGTTGAAGATTACTTCCGAGCCTCACAAACCCCCCCACCGGCCAAAACTCACCCCCGAAAGGGGTGATTCTTTTTTCATATCAGCGGCTTCGGGGCGAAAAGAGGGGGGATCGATCCTGGTAAATTTTGGTCCATTTTTCATGGTTTTTCCGACTCACACACGCTACTAATTCATTTCTTTCGACCTTTAGGTTCGAAACGAAAAATAAAAAACAACTTTTCGGGTGCATTAGTAGTTGTATTTCAACAATTTGACAAAATACACGATTTTCTAGTGTCTGGATTCGACATTTTTATCAATTTTCGTCTCAAACTTCATACACACAGGTCGGGAGCAGAGCTCGCATTGACCGACCGTTGTAAAGTGACGTCACAGCCTAGCTAAAAAATTAAATATCTCGGAAACTATTAGACGTATCAAAAAAATTTTTTTACGGTATTTTTTTATTTTTAATAGTGTATTATAGGGTAAAAATAAAAAGTTGGTGATATTCTTCATTGAGTAATAAACAACACAACGATAACATACGGAGTTCTATAAACTACTATTGCTGATATTTTTAAAATTAGTCTGTATAATATAACGTTTTACAGCCTTTTTACTACTTTTGTACTGTTAGTAGGCTATAAATATACCAATTTAATTGTCTAGCCTCACACATCATACATTACAAATATACATAAGGTGTGGAATTAGTCGTAGAGGCACTAAACTGTTCGATATTCACAGTGTGTATTCAGGCTCACACATTCACAAATCACAAGTAGCAAAAAGCAAAATGGACATTGAATGTTGAATAAATAAACGAATAATGGGATGGGCCAAAATAAAACAGATACGAACTCTGATATTTTAGTGGTACCAACATTAAATGGGAGTTCCATGTCGGCGCCCTGTAGGGCTCCATTTTGATCTCGGGATGTGATATCTACTTGTTTTTAGAGATCTGTGGATGTAACAGATAAAACAATGTAAGAAACTGAACAAGTAAACGTCAATCTGTCACTATTTTTGAAGATGTGAGACAGAAGACTCACTCAATCACTCACTTTTTTATATGGAGATTTTTTTAACCAAAATTTTTCACTTTTCCGTACAATTTTTCAAACATTTTGTCTTATACAAGCCTTGTCCTGACAATTACAAACGCAACAAAAAAAGAATTAACCAAGTAGGTACAGCCGTTCTGAAGTTGTGCGCATACAAAAATATTTCACCTGAAAAAGATGAGGCATTTGTCGTTATGCCGTTGGCACCACTTGCTGTCAATTTAATGTCACCTGTCAATTGTTAATGACAATTCTTTGATATATATTTAAATATTTGAAGTATTACAAATTTTTCAAGTTATTCTTGTTAAGTTTGGCTGTTTGATAGTGTATGAGTATTGTTTCATTACTTTTATTGTATATTTATTTATTTTATGATCCAGAAAAGTCGTGATGCCTCTCAAATGGCACCTAAGACATCCAGGGGAAAAGTGTTCTGTGCCCCATTGCAGAAAATGTGAAATACTGCAAATATTTAAATATATAACAAAGAATTGACATTACAATTGATAGGTAACATTAAATTGACAGCGTGGTGCCAACGGCATAACGACAAGTGTCTTATCTTTTTCAGGTGAAATATGGTAAATTGATTTTTATTTATATAGATAACGTCTTTTTTTTATTGCAGCGGAAATTACAGCAACGTAGGATTAGACTTAAAGAGGCATGTAGACGAACAAAGCGTCGGCAGTCCCTCCAGTGCTGGCGAAAACGCGGACGCTGAAATTGACATTAAAAGACCCAGAGTCGATCAGATCAAGTTTGAGACAGAATAAAATTCTGATAGTTAAACGGTCAGCGATCTTATTGTGCTTTAATAAAAAAAAATGAACCTATAGAAATTGAAATTTAATATGGAACAAAATCCGCAAATTTATCGAAGTAGAATCGTCATCATTTATGTCAGACATGTTTAATAATAGTATTTTCTCTATTTAGAAAGTATTTCTTTTAATGATCCTAAAGGATTTTTATATGGAATGAGCTAGGATTTGGGTGTCGCGGATCTTTACGTTTTTGTATTGTTAGGCACGTAAATTAAATTCCTAAAAAAAATGAGACAATTTTTTTTTATATATTTTAACTTCTTGCCTATCAAAATCGCATTCGTACACGAATTAAAATTTTAACCACATTAGAAGATGATAACTGTCATGCTTGTCAAAGAGTGTCAAATAATTGTCATACTTTCAAAGATGTCAGCTGTCAGTGTCAAATTATTGCCACAGAATAAGGAAGGGTGTCTAAACAAAAGCATAAAAGATATTAATCTTGTTATTTGAATTAGAATTAAAAAGAAAAAATTTACAGTCAGCCTTTTATGATCCTTTTTATTTATTTTTTGCGAATACAGGGCGTTAAACCGAGAAAGTGACAATATTTTCTCATAAGTTTTATTCTATGGTTTATTAGAACCAGTTAATGTAATTTTTTAACAGTCCTTTTATTACTTTTTTCTTATTTTAAGCCATGCGCTTTGTAACTTTTCAGAATTAGTCTCGCTCTTAGTAAAAAATAATGGGTTTTCGAGAAAAACGACCTCCATTAATATGTAATAAAAATCGTTAATTTTCTCATGGTTTAACCCTTAACGTTCTATTTAAGTACCCTATTAGCAATTGAATTTAAAAAAATATAAAGAATTATATATAAAAACACCAATTTTGATTGGGTTGACAACACTCGAAATAAGGTTTTCTCTTTAAAATACGTCATATGTCAAATACGTCATATGTCAAATTTGTCAGTTGTCATCTCTCAATTTTTACTTAACGAAGAAAGTTGGCACTCAAATCCTGAAACACGTTGTAAAAGCAAAATTAAAATGTTTTCTTGGCTAGGCGTTTGTAATAATGTTGTTTCCTAAATTTCAAAGAATCTAGAAAAGTTGACTATTGTTTATGTAAAATTTTGGAAATGTCACAGTTTATTAGGTTTAAATATTTTTGTTTTCTAAAATTATCATATGTACATAAGAACTATGTACTGTATACGTACATGTTTTTAATTTGTTGATTTTTATTTTATATTCTTGGAAATTATTGAATAAAATGAATAATGAGGAGTGAGATATATTCTGAATAAGGTGGTTTTATTTTTGACCTTTCCTAATTAGTTCAAATAAGATCGATGTTATATATAATAAAAGAAGAAACTGGTTAATAAGTATTGTCAATCCTTTGTAACAGAGGCCAACAAAAAAGTAGATGACAGGAGGTGCATACCATATTGAAAATAAGACCGGTTAAAAGAAGAAGATAATGTAAGGTTACATATCTTTTTTATTTAAAAGTATTAAACGTTTATAAACTTTAATTTGAATTAAAAACACACTAATTAAGTTTAAACATCCCGAAACAAGTAAATATAAATGGAAGACGTTTCTTCAATAGAGCAGAAAACTAAAGATTTGGACAAACCCCTTATAAAATTTGAAATGGAAGATGTTTCAATAGAGCAGAAAATTAAAGAATTAGACAAACCCATTTTAGAAACAGTTTCTAAAGATCAAATAGAAAACTTTAAATTTTTCAATGAAAGACATTACGGAGACTATTATTTCACGAATTGTAATAAACAGGGACAATACGATGACATGTGTATAAGGGTTCATACTAATAAATTATTACTTTTGAGTCTAGCAAAAGGAAATGATATTGTAAAAAGTGATCAAAATATTACAGAAATAGATTTTATAATTAATAAAGGTAAAGAGCGAATAATTCTAGATTTTAAAAATTATTATAAATTTTATTCATTATAGGTGACAGATCTAGAATTAAAGTACAAGGTAAAAGAAAATTAGGGGCAAGACAGTTACATCCTGAAACCATTGTGTGCAAGGTGAAACTTGAAGGAGAAGAAGAAATGAGAAATATAAGGGCGGGCATAACTGGGTACTTAATAGAAATTAATGAACTGGTTAAGCAAAGACCTAATTTATTAAAAACAGTTCCGAAATGTGATGGATTTTTAGCAATTGTGATGCCAAAGGGGCCACTAAGAGAGACAGATATGTTGGTTAATAATTACCATTTAATTAACGAAGAGCAATATTTGGAATTGTTAGAAAAGAGGAATACATAATTTTTTGTTGTTTTAATTTCCAATAACCATTTGAGTAATTTGTACTGGTGTCTTTGTTTGCAAAAACGTTAATTTTAAATATACATACATTTTTGTATTTTTATTTATTTATTCAATAAATACAATGAATGATAAGCGATAATTGCTACTGCACCTGTTTCGCATGAAAGGCATCATAAAACATCATCAACATTATAAATAGAATTATACCCAAAGACCAGACATCTGTATGAACCTTGACCGATCTTCTTTCCAATTAAGTATTCCCTTTTTTCCAGAGCATTTACTTCAGAATTTCGAGGGTCGTCATGTGTTAATTAAGCAGGTTTTTTCTTTACCTTTGATTTTCCAAAAATATCCATTCAGGCAAGTCGTTCCCGTATATACACCTACTTGAATTTTCGTTCCAGTCTTTTGGTATTGCTCAACATAGATTTAACTTACAAAAATTTGGGGAAAACATGTCATACTTTTATTACTATGAGTGTTCCAAATTGTTTCACTTCTTAAATATATTTTTAAAGTAAAATCTCACATAATCAGTTTTAAGCAATTTCCATATAGAAATTAAATGCATCTTAAATTAAAAAACAATTACTGATATATGGTAGCATATTTGCGAATTTTATTTTATAGCGGGTATGGGCGATTCTTCCAATAAAAGAATAATGTCCCTTTGGCTTAATTTGAAGTATTTGTAATTTGTGTTCAATTTGTATAGGTCTATCGTTACACAAAAAAATACGATATTTTCTACGAATAAAACTCATTTGCATTAGATTACTATTTGTCATAAATCTAAACATAATTAGTACGTCAAAATCATTGTCGTGGTTGCCCTCAACCTTAATTTTTATTACGATTTTGTCAGATACGATTTACTGTATGAACTACAATACGTAGCAAACATAAATACAATAAGTCTTAAAGGAACAATTTATAAGATCTAAAAATTTTGTCCTCGAGGTGTTAAATCATTGTCGTGGTCTAGTAGAAAATAGTGAAAAACTCGTCGTCGGTAACATGTAAGAAACCACGAATTCTATCATGCATTGACAAAAGAGCAGTAGTTCCTGAGCGGGAACTGGTGAACGCCCATTCCAGTTAGTTATTGATAAAATCAGATGAAACGTCCACCTGTAGTGCGTATTTTAGTAAAGGCTCATTGACGTGGCAGCAACATTAGACAACAGTAAGTATTGAAAAATAAGACAATATTGGAGTGTAGACGTGTTATGTCCCTACTTCTTGTACATGTAATTAGAATGTTCTTATGTTATGTATATATCTGTTTAGAATGTTTTAACCTCAAAACACCATTGTCGTGGATGTTGTTGAATGTCATTGTCGTGGATTTTCTCATCATCGACAATGACAAATTGTCTACGACAATGACCACCTTCAAATGTTTCTATTTAATTTCATATAATCCTGACGATGTCGCCTAAAAAAATGACGTGTGAGGAGAGGAAGAAGAGGAAAATGGAGTGTGTGTGAACAGAGGAGAAGAGTCAAAATTAAGAAAAACCCGATAATATAAGAGATATATGTCAGTGAAATCGTGTCAATTTCGTCATTGTCGTGGGTACAGATTTCTGAAAATTCCAAAATATGTGAATTTAAGCATGTCCTTATATACCACTGTACTCTTAGTCATTCTAGCTCATATACATATTTTTTTCAGATCTGAACAAGCCTTTTTAATTTTTGAAATTTTGCAATCATGATATCTGCTTCTTTTGATAGAATCACCCATATAGATATTGACTTACGCGTGTCTGGAATTCGATTTATTGAATTCTAAAGCCTGACTGACGAAGCCGAAAGGCAGAAACCGGAATAAATTAAATTCCTAACTCGTTCGCTTACAAAACAAGTTATCACAGTAGTATTTACAATACCATTTAGGAAATCTTTAGAGTTTTAAAATTAGAGAGAAAAACGGGAGTCGAAATTTGTACATTACATGGTGACGAGAGTTAATTTTAGAAATAGTTTCTGATAGATTGCCCAGAGTTCCTTTTTACACATTTATTCCAAAACAAAATATTGAGCTGTCGTTTCCTCTACTAATAGTTTAAATACAACATAATTATCGAGAAAACGATAAAAACCGTTTTTTTCGTTTTTCATTTTTATCTCCCGCAAAAATATTTTTTTTTATGAAACTCGGTGAAAACGTTCTTCTTTGTGTTTTACATAAGCTGTAATTTTTTCAAAGCAAAATATTTATTTTTCGATTTTATACGAATTTAAATTAAAACCAGTTGAAAATGCTCTTCTAGCATTGCCATAGACCGAACAAATTGTAATGACAGTATTAATAGAGTTTTAGATTGACAGTTCTTATTCTGCACAAAGGATGTGAAATAAAATCACACGAGCTCCCAAGAACAAGGACATTAAAAATGTCCTACACTGCACCAGAGTCTGGACTTCAACAACTACTCCTTGGGCTATATGCCCTACCAGGCATCGAATTACGAAAGTCCAGACGTGGTTTGGTGTCCGACCAAGTCGGGGCCTTAACCCTGATGAGGCACAATAATGCCGAAACCGGTCTAAGAATGGCAAGCTCCTTTAATAACAAAATCGAAACTTTTGAGTTAAAGCCCCGACTTGGTCGGGCACCAAACCACGTCTGGACTTTCGTAATTCAATACCTGGTGGGGCATATAGTCCAAGGAGTAGTTGTTGAAGTCCAGACGCTGGTGCAGTGTAGGAGATTTTTAATATCCTTGTTCTTGGGAGCTTGTGTGATTTTATTTCACATCCTTTGTGCAGTTTTGTCACTCCCATGGTCCTTTTTTGGTATTTTTATGGTTCAATAAAATTCCACCTTCGTATAGTTCTTATTCTAATCAACACAGCCACAGTCTACTCACTTTTATCAAAATCGTCATTCACTGTGTACTTTAAATTCAATGTCATTTTAAATTTCAAAAGTTTCATATTTTGGACCACATTTTGAAGGTGTTCCCGAAGAGGTACGGAGGAGCACATCAAACCCTAAGATTACTTTTTGATGCTCTATCAAAATCTGAAGTCAGAATTTTAAAATTCATAAACACAAAGAAACAAAAACAATCAAGAGGCATAGTAACCAAAATTAAAATCCAGGTCCGTCTTCAAAAAAATTTATCGAAATGATTTTGCTCTTAAACAACACCCTGTATATCAAAATTTTAAAAATTGGGAGGCATATTCGAAAAGAACGGAAAAAGTTTAACGGGAATACAAAGTTTTTGAGACTGCACATTTCATTCTACTAGTAAAATTTTAAAAGCAAACTTCAGAAGTGCGAATTATTATGAAATTCAATTATTTTTTAAACAATCTTTTCGGTAATTTCAAAACCGTTGTTCCGTATTCTTCGAGATATGTCTATTTTTCAACCGCAAAATTCTAAACGTGGCAACGTTGCTTTTTCCTTTGAGTAAGACTTGAACAGAACAAAATTTAATTTAATTTAATTAAAAAACGTGTTAAAATTTCGGATCGTGATAGTTTTTGTTTTAAGACATTGTTTTAAGAAAGACATTTTTCCTTATCCCCCTTCATCCTCTCCTAGCCAACCCAGCAAATTATATCAGCGATACATTGGGTAAGTTGAGAATTCTTTCACCTTTTTGGGTAATATTTTCAACAACCATTAGTAGTTGTACATGAAAATTATCCTTTTTCATCAATTTCAATGCAATAAGAAATAAAAAATTGTCTAGATTAATTCAAAAATCGTTTATGAAAAAGTCGTTTTTTGGTTTTCTGCAGTTTTAACGATATTTTTCCATACGAACAATATATGTTTTTCATATCTTAAAGTCGAGGTTTCAACGAAGAAAATGAGCACTGATAAAGTTTGTTAGTGAACTTTTTCTATTGAAAATTAAGCTTTTTTTTAATTTAAATTCGTATAAAATCGAAAAATAAATATTTTGCACAAAGAACGTTTTCACCGAGTTTCATAAAAAAAGTTATTTTAATTTAGAATTGAAATGTGTTACTACGAGAGATGTGCATTGTTAATCAGTAAATATATTTATTAAATACAATTTTTTATTAAAAGTAACAAAAATCAACATAAAAAACATTTATTACTAAAATACATGGTATAAAATTAGGTAACAAAAATATTAAAAGCTATGAATAACAAGTAAGTCTTATGTGTTTTCTTTGAATTAACGAATAGGATTCAATAGATATCGAACACCCGTTTCTTCATCAACTACAACACCTTCATCAGCATCGAATGTTAAAGATTCACCAAAATTTCTTGGTGATTTAGCTTCTCTTGTTCTTCCTACTGTTTGTTCTCTTTTACCTCTATAATCCTTAACCGCTCTGTAGTTACCACCGTGTTTCTGAGTGTTACCATCAAGAAGTAAAGATCTTGCTTTGTCACTGATGAATTCTACGTCTTCTGATGGTTCAGGTTGCCTTTTGTTTCTTAAGATATCTTGTATTGGAGATATTACAGGTTGTGCTTTAGATTCTTCTTCGTATTCGGCGTATTCATCGTTATGTTGACTTTCGTCTCCTGCGCCATCCTGTCCATGTCCAGCATGGTTGTAGTCCCAGTAGTGTTCACCGTACCCTCCATGTTTATCACCCCATCTTACCTATAAATTTCAAAAGTTAAATTGGTTCAAAAGAAGAATTATGTATAATTAAAGAATCTCTTTTGTAAATTTATGTGTTATTTTATTAAATGGGTTGATTTATTTGGTTATTTTGGTGATTGGTTAGTTACATGCAGTGAAATTTGTAAGAATGATATTTGATTTCCAGAAGAATTCGAAAATGTTGTGTATTAGTGTAAAAGAAAATATAGAAAGTAAATGCTACTTATCTAAAAAGCAGAAGATAAAGGATGATTAAAAAGTAAATAAACCAATGTGTTTTGAGTTTCAAAAACGACTTTTTTATTCAAAATATCTCATATGGAATAAATTTAATTTAAGATATTTTATTAAACGAAAATTCTAACGAGGTTTCCTTTTGGTATACGAATTTTTAATCTTTGAATTGTTGGATGTTTATATGGTTTATGTCCATCTCTGTAATGCTGATGAGATCGTATGTGCGAGTTGTACCAAGAATAGGTATCTCTCTGAAATAAATTTTTTTTATTTTTATTTCGAAAAAATGTGAAAGTATGGTTTTTAAAATCTTTCATCAATCATCAGTGACAAAAAATAGCTTATAAACACTATATGTCCTCTGTAACCACATTTTGTGAGTTACCCTGTATAAAATATGATTTATCACCAAGAAGTAATTATTTAAACTATATATTCATAATGAAATGACATTTGCTCGTATTTTTAAAGCTGTTATAAATGGGATTGGGCCAATGGACACTTTTTGTCAGTGCATCGAGTTTTATAACATACCAACGTTTCAGAAAATTTGACCGGGACGTTTTTTACATTTAAATGGTGCGGGGTCCTTTGAATTTGAATTAATATAAATTCGGGGAACCACCTGCAATAATGTTATTGTAATGGGTGATGATAATAAAGGTTTGGAAAGATGGTTAGAAGCACAAGAAGAAATTAGTAAAAATGATAATGGCACAAGACAAAATACAGCAGAAAAGAAAAGTTTTTTTAAAATTATTACTTGGTTAATTTTAAATTTTAGAATAATGAAATGTATGTAAAAGTATGCAAATGGAAGCGATCATTATTTGCTACAAATAAAATTGAAAATAGAAAACGAAAAAAGAGAAAGAGAAAGCTTCTAATGATTCCAATATGTAGAATATTAGAAAACAATGCTTTTTAGCTTCTGGGGTTCACTCGTAAGGGGATGAATTATTATATTATATTTACTTATCCTTAAAAAAAGGAATATTTTCAAATATCGCACAATTAAATTATCATATATTTGTAGGTGTTTCTAAACACTTTTCTAGAACAATTAAGTAATACTTTTTTGTACCGGAATTGAGGAATTACACCAATTTAAATTATGAGACTATGACATGTTTAAATGATGACGAAAGAATTAGTCTAGCGAATAATTCAATTTTTTGGTTAAAAATAGAACATTCGATAACATTATTATTTAATCAACCAACAAGTTTTTGTTTTTAATAATTAAATCCCATTTTTTTGTTAATTAGATGAAACCTTTCGCTTTCTTTTTTTTATTATTATTTTCTATTAATTTTAATTTAATTTAAGTTTTACTACAGTAAATAGAGACAATTTACCATTGACTAAATGGAAAAAATTAGGGGCAAGGAGGAAATTTTGCAAGTAGTTTTTGGTCAAAGGGACGAACTAAATACAAGTTTTCGACCTTCAACCCCTTGCAGAAGGGCGGTTTTTGGGGGTGAGTTCGTTTTTTGCAAATAACTCCCTCATTTTTAATCTTACAAAAAAACTTTCAAGAGCAATTTTGTAGAGAATTACATTTGCAACAACTTTCAATTCTTGACTTTTTTCATAACTGCATTATTTTGTTTATAATAAT
Organism: Crepidodera aurea; assembly: GCA_949320105.2. Classification (NCBI taxonomy): domain Eukaryota; kingdom Metazoa; phylum Arthropoda; class Insecta; order Coleoptera; family Chrysomelidae; genus Crepidodera; species Crepidodera aurea. The sequence continues at coordinate 15,895,384 of OX439475.1, read as the reverse complement.
TGTTTAAAAAATTGCAAAAGGGGATTTTTTTTAGTTTTCCACTGATTTGATTAAAAAAACGTCCAGACTGAACGAGACCGCATTATTCTGCATTCCGAAAAAAAATCGCCTGAAAAAACAATCTAGTCATTGAGATAAGGCGGAAAAACTTTTCAGTAGCCTTCTGCCATGTGCAGAGTGTGTATCGACTATCATTTTGTGTGCGCGTGCATTGAAAATGAATGGAAAAATGTTTTTTTCAATCAAATCAGTGGAAAACTGAAAAAAAAACGAAAAAACCACTTTTTCAATTTTTTAAACAAAAAAATGCAGTTATGAAAAAACGTCAAGAATTGAAAGTTGTTTCAAATGTAATTCTCTACAAAATTGCTCTTGAAAGTTTTCTTGTAAGATTAAAAATGAGGGAGTTATTTGCAAAAAACAAACTCACCCCCAAAAACCGCCCTTCTGCAAGTGGTTGAAGGTCGAAAACTTGGATTTGAGTTCGCCACTTTGACCAAAAATAACTTGCAAAATTTCAGCTTGCCCCTAATTTTTTCCATTTACAATTCTAATTTTACTGTAAGTTAGTTAGTAAACGATTCAAAAACATGCTTTTCATAATTCTTTCATGTTTATCCCGGTATAATTGATTATATTTTGATAACTAAGAAACCAGCCGAGATCAGACGATTTTATAACTAATAAAAATCAATTAAAAAATAAAATTATTGGTTAAAATTTACTTTGGTTTTGAATTCTCCAGCGTGAGGGTGTTCTTTCTCGTGTCGTTCAATAAAATGGTGCTCGTTCCCCTTTTTGTGCCCGTGCTCAACGTGATCTTTACCGGGAACGTGGATATATCTGTTAGTGGAAAGAGAAAAAATTAGTAAAAGATTAAGAAACAGAATAAACTAAAATATTTTTTACGCGATCTAGATCAATAAATAATCGCCCTATAAAAGAAGAAATATATAGCAAAAAGAATGTAATATAAAACATATACGAAGAATAATACAAAAGCAAAACGTGTTAAAAGAAAAGAAAATAAGATCCCTGTTAGAATCAGGTTTTAATTCATGCTTATATTAAATTAGTTTTAGAACCTTTCCTTGACGTTTGAGCGATCCTAGATTTAATTTTTCGAAACGTTCTTCCCAATCGTGAGGTGTTTCTCTAACATGCCCAAATTCAAGTTCATCAGGTTTTTCCATGGCTACATATATATCCCTAGTACAAAATTTGCTGTCAGAAAACGTAATATTAATAATAGTATATCTGGCAGTCATTTTAGAGTATTCCAGATTGTATCATTTAAAACCTTACTTTTAATTATAACGTTTACTGATGAAGACAACGAGTTTTTATGTAAAAAAAACACCAAGAAAGGAATCACTCTTGTACAGCTCCTTTTTGTTGGTTTATTACGGTAAAACTCCAAAAATATGTCGTGGTTCTCTTTCATAATTCTCCGATCATTACAAGAAATCCTTTTTAATTAAAAATATGGTACACCACCATCCTACAAATGCTCAACTAGACTTGTGCAAACGAAACTTGTAAAAGTATGTGTGGGATATTCCAATAATAATACACTACTTAAATTCCCAATAATTGTTTATTAAATTAACAACTAACTCAATTAAAAGTACAAATGAAACTGGCTTGGATGTAACCCAAAGATCCTGCAGTGGATGTAAACGTCAATAGTGAGACTGGCCATCACTTATGGAGCAGTAGTCTGGGGTAGCAGAACTAAGCTGGTCAGTAAAAAGGCAAATCTAGCGTAAATCCAAAGACTAGCCTGCGTATGCATAATAGGTGCAATGAGAACGTGCCCAAGGGCCGCCATGGAGGTAATCCTAAGCCTTACACCCCTCTATATAGTAGTGGAGAGTATAGCGATAAGGACAACCTACAGAATGACCAGAGAAGGATCAACCAAACGCAAGTTTCGAATCCTTCCTGGAAATCACCAAACCTGGGACGTGACCAAGATGAGATGAGAAAGAAGTTTAGCTTTGTGAAAGAATTCAACACAAAGCTAAGTAACAAAAGCGAATGGGACAAAGATACACACCCCAAAACTTAAGAGAAGTGCCATTAAATGGTACACAGATGGTTCTAGAACAACAGAAGGAACAGGAATAGGAGTATATGGGCCTGGAACCAAATATTCTGAAAGTTTAGGCAAATCTACAGCATTTTCCATATATACGCCATCGGAAAATGTGTCCAGTTCAACATAGAAAGAAATTTTCGCAGACAAGAGATCATCATCATGTCAGACAGCCAAGCAGCCATTAATGCCTTGAACTCCCACGTAATCAACTCCCAGATGGTTTGGGAGTGCCTAGAGAATCTAAACGAACTAGGCAAGAACAACACTGTTACCCTCCTATGGGTTCCGGGACACACTGGAGTGGAGGGTAATGAAATAGCAGACGTACTCGCAAAAAAAGGGACTGAAACACCATTTCTGGGAACTGAACCCTTCTGCGGAATAAGCACCAGTACAATACTTGATGAAAAAAAGTAAATAACAAAAGATCCCAATACTGGATAGGACTACAAGGAATGAGGCAGGCTAAGACACTACTGGGAAACTATAACCAGAAGAGATCTAACGACTGCATCAGTAAAAGTAAAAAGAAGCTCAGAATACTAACGGGCATCCTAACAGGGCACTGCCGGCTGAGAGGCCACCTAAAGAAACTCAGATAAGTAGACAAAGAAGAATGCAGATTCTGTGAGGAAGAGGATGAAACATATATCCACATTCTCTCAGAATGCATTACCCTGTACGATACCTCGGAGAATATCAAATAGAAGAGGAAGATCTACCTAATCTGAAGCCTACCGACATCCTGAACTTTTTGAAAGCAATAGGACTGGAGGTACTGCTCTAATCGTTGAGACATCCTTAACGATTGGGCAGCAGTAGGGGGCACAATAGATCTTATAGGTCGCAGTGTATCGACACCCCCATCACAAATAGATAGATAGATAGATAGAACTGGCTTGGATCAAGCAAGAATGTTTAACGGTAACCTGTGTTCCCCAAAAACCAATACAAAAATGGGTTCTAAGAACTCCTCGATACGCACTTAAATAACACAGTGGCATATCAATAATTTATTCCAATATACCACAGTATGCTTCACTTAAATTATTCAATATTTAAGTCGCACAAGACTTATGCAAGTTGTATCACACGCTCAGGTACAAGTAGACTGTGCAAGACTATCGTTCAAGTATGCAGTAGCGCATATGTTACGTTCTTTGTTTGCCAGTTCTCTAAAAAGTACGTATAGACTATTAGACCAAACTGCAGACAATAGAAATCCATGAAAAGTAATAGGGATACCAAGGAAAGAATAAGAAATAAGAGATTTACAAGTAGAGTCAATTACAGAATTCATGAAGAAAATACAACTCAGTTCGTGGGGATATTTACAGAGAATGGAAAACATAAGAAAAAAAAACGATCACAAAACTCATGGACAGAAAAGTTGGAAAAAGGACCAAATATATCCTTGAGAAAGGTACATGTATCAAGACTAACAGCAACCCTTTAATTTAGTTTTGGTATTCGATAGCCTTCATTAAACTTACTCTTGCTACCCTTATGAACGATATCAATTTTTCTTTTACATGATAAATATGATCATCAGTATGATCCAATCATAAGTAATTACATGTTTTCTAGATTTACCGAGCTTTTTTAAACGTCCTTGCCATCGATTAAGTCAAAGAAAAATATCAAATTTAAATATCTTTTCCTGAAAAAATAGTATCTATAAGAAAATAATATTACGATTAAATCTGACCCGCTGAGGTTACAGAATTTTGAGCTTTTGCAAAATTTTTAATTACAAAGTTCTCAATGATAGCCTCAGTTTGTAATTCCTAAAAACTCAGATATAAATTGTATATAACGAGTTTTTGTGTGAAACTCCAATAAACAAATATTATCTAGCATGTATCATAATTAGATCAGCCAGTCTTTTGTCCTCTTACTTGGTGCACAATTATACTAGCAGTTGAATTTTCACTGTTTTGTCTTTTTGTACGTGGAAATATTTTAATGTTTCTGACGTTATCTTTATTCGTTAGTATCTAGCATCTTTTACTTGGATATACGTAGTATTAGCATTATTTTTATATTAGATATAAATTTAATATGCGTGTTTTGAATTAGAGGTGGTTAATAACAAGTATATTCTTTTTATCAGAAGATGAAAATGTTTGGAATAGATTCCTTTAATAAATAATAAAGTTAATATTTAAAACATTCAAGGATCATCGAAGGATTTTATCTTAAAAATAAGATCATTGGATCACCAATCAGCTATAATTTCGAGATTTATAAAGAATGCCATCAGAATGTGAGGATTTTTCATAATTTGATTATTTATTGTACTTTTTTAAGTGCAAATAGTTTTGGAGTATTCAAGACGTCACATATCAGCTAAAACATATAGTTGCAAGCAATATTTTTTCTCTTGTATGAGGGATAGAACGAAGAGAGAGTACAAAAAATCCTGAGTTCTTATTGAATAAAAGAAAGATATGAAACTTACTGAAAAAATTTACTTCCTTGATGAACAGCTGCGGCGGGGCTAGCAAAGGCGGTTTCTGCAGGCACGGTATCTTCTTTTTCGGCTAAAGGACTATTAGTACCAATTTTGGTATTGATTGGAATTGGTTGTGCTGCCAAACCGCCTAGACATACGACCGTGAGTAATGCAATCTAAAACGAAATAAGATTTTCAATAGAAATTATTTTTTGAAAAATATTTCCCTTACATTAAAGCATTAAAAATAGAGCGAGTAAAGAGTCTTTAGAACAAAATATGAAAATATGCTGTGGAAAAATATGCAGTGGTAAAGATTAAATTTATTTTTTTGGGATAAGTTAATCATATTTAGTAAAGCACCGTATTCGAATTTAATAAATAATAATTTGTTTATCGCTGTGCACAAATAACGACGGTGGAATTTTTTGAAGCACAAAAATTCCAAAAAAGGACCATGGGCGTAACAAAACTACCTAAGGATGTGAAATAAAATCACACTTGTTCCCAAGAACAAGGACATTAAAAATGTCCTACACTGCACCAGCGTCTGGACTTCAACAACTACTCCTTGGGCTATATGCCCCACCAGGTATTGAATTACGAAAGTCCAGACGTGGTTTGGTGCCCGACCAAGTCGGGGCTTTAACCAAAAACTTCGATTTTGTTATTAAAGGAGCTTGCCATTCTTAGACCGGTTTCGGTATTATTGTACCTCATCAGTAAGAAGCAGGCTAGCTCGACATCCTAGAGTGCGAAGTTTGTGGTTTAAAGCCCCGACTTGGTCGGCCACCAATCCACGTCTGGACTTTCGTAATTCAATACCTGGTGGGGCATATAGTCCAAGGAGTAGTTGTTGAAGTCCAGACGCTGGTGCAGCGTAGGACATTTTTAATGTCCTTGTTCTTGGGAACAAGTGTGATTTTATTTCACATTCTTAGGCGGTACTGTACACAAATGTTATGTCATTTTAACATTCAGCAAAATTCGCTAAAATTACTTGAACGCGTTTTTGAGATAATTAAAAAAAATGTTATAGAACATTTTTTCTCAACGTGCTGTATCTTTAAAAGGAAACCTTTGTGGACCTTCATATGACAATTTTATCTTAAAAATGTCCCAAGAATCTCCCTGTGAAATATCAGTATTCAATTAGGAAATACCCTGTATAGAATAATTATAAATGTTTATAAATTAATAAATAAAGTGGTTTAGTTGATAAGAAAATTGTTTACTTGTCTCGACACATATAAATACTAACAAAATATAAATAAATATCTAATTTCTGTGGCAAATAATAGATATTTAAAAATAAAAACGATCCTTTAATTTGATGTGATTTTTTATGGCATAAATTGTAAAAATTAATTTTTATTCTTTTGAACGATAATTTTATCGAATATTAGGATACAACAAATAAGTATCAATGTCCATATTATTTTAATTTTAAAAACATTAAATCTAAGTTAACAAAAAATTTGGCAAATACTGTCAATTACATACACTTTTCACTTCGCTAATCTAAAAAGTTGTGTGGTTTTTCTGGGTTTTCCCACAACTGTAAAGCATCAAGCATCAGTAAGTCGCCCCAGAGCGCCACGGCAAATAATAATAATAGCCGTCCCTCCCCCGCACAAGCTGCAGAGCTTCTGGGGTTCACTCGTAAGGGAGTGAATTGCAGGGCGTATATTATTATTATTAAAGGATGTCACAATTTAATTATTCTAAGAAAGCATCTTTTTTGAATAAAACATTTAAGGCCATTCACTACCTTGGTGAAACTGGCTGTGCTTTCTCATGTCCCAGAAATTTTGTCAGTGAAAACCTTTTATCACAAAAAAAGTATCATTTTTTGTAATTCCGGAAAGTCAATGATTTCCTTCTACGTTAAAACAAATGGAATGAACCTACACAATCGTAAAAATAATTACTTTCCGGTATTCTTATATACCACCTGATTAGCTAAAAAATAACAATTTTCATGAAATCTTTTCTGTTTTTGAATAAAAACGCAGCCAAGATTTGATAATCTTCATACGATTCATGCTGCCACCATTCGTAAGTTTTTAGAATTTAAACGTTCTTCGACACAAATGCAACAGCGCACATGGTCATTATTACTACCCAACCTAGTTTCGAGAACAATATTGGTAGCTGCCTTTGTTTACGGCATAATATACGCGTATATTTGACGTGGCCGTGTGTCGTAGAGTATCTCAGATTAATATTTGAATTTGAATCCTTTTTTAGGAGCGTCTCATAAATTATTTGTCATTTGATTCTGGCGATTAGAGTTGTGTTAATATATTTGATTTTATTGAACTTTCTTACTTTTTTGTTTCAACTTTATTTAAGGTTTTAAAGTTAGTACTTTTTTGAAATTTATTAGTTTTTAAACTTTTTTAAATTATATTTTATTAAATATGAGTGTTGGAGACACATTGATTTTAATTAATTTATAATAAATACAACCTCAAAATTATCGAGAAAATCGCTTTAATTTTTTCTTCGCAACAATATTTTTTTTATGAACTTTGTGTAAACGTCATTTTTTGTGTTTTAAGTAAGCTGTAATTTTTTCACAGTAAAATATTTATTATTCGATTTTATAGGAAAGTTGGTTTTACAAAGTTTCATTTTTTTAACATTATCAATGTTCAGTTTCTTCGTTGAAACCTCGACTTTAAGATGGTATGGAAAAAATATGGAAAAATTAGATTTTTTTTAAATTTAGTTCGTAGGGGGATAAAAATGATAAACGGTTTTTAGCGTTTTTCTCGATCATTTTGAGGTTATGTTGAAAAATGATTAATACAAAAGTTTTAGATTTTTTAATTATCTACAACTTTTACACTAAACTACAACATTTTTTATATCCTGATCTAATATAAGCCACAATTAAAACATCCTGCAAATATTTTTTGAATAAGTAGGTGATGAATTAAATTAAACGGGGAATTAATTACAATATTTTAACACTGTAATAAAAAATAATGCAACACAGTATGGAACATTAAATGAACCATTTGCAATTGAGGATGTCGAAAATAAATTGAAGATAAAAGTAGAAAAATGTGGCTTATTTATTAAAGAAGAGAACTATTTTTTGGGATTAGTGGATGGAGATGCCATCATTGAAATCAACTTTTAAAAACGCGGGTATTTTAAAGTTACCAACAACCCGAGAAACGTGAAGTCTAAATGTCAACTATATAATTATTGATCTGACAGGAGCAGCTTGTAACGTCAAATGAAATATTACTAATAAATGTTTCAAAAGCTTTATTAAAATATTTACTAATTTAAGTAATCAATATTAGAACTCATTTTTAAGCAATATACAGCCACTAACAACTCTGTGGTTAGGTACATCAAATAATCTTATGTGACAGATTGCAAATTAATTGTTGTTTTTCTCATTTCCATGACATGTAAAGGCACCTTTACTGATGTAACATTACGAATTCAACCATTTTACATTATTAGTTCTTATTTTCATTATTTGAAGTATTAATACCAGTAATCAAAGACCAGTTATCCACTCATACTATTTTAAGAATCTCAGTTTTAGTACCTAAAATTATGTTTTATAATTTTTTCTTAGTGGAAGAAATTAATTCAATGAATTAATGAATGAATGCGCTTTTTATTATAACACAAACCAGGAAAGAATAATCATACTCAATTACTCAAAGAATAAATCAAATGTGTGTTTTTACCATAGAATAATAAAATTTAAATACTGGAAATAAATTAAAAATATTTTATTATTAAATTTTCATTTTAATTTTAGTCTCAAATTCCCTGTGTTTGCAAATTTGTAATTGTACACTATACACTATTAATTATAAAAGCAAACCGTGATGAATTAATTTATTGTTATTGTCTACTAACCAGGCACATTATTTTTTTACAAGTGATAACAATATTTTGCATTTATAATAAATTTCAGTTCTCGTTTCGATAGATATTAGTTTTGATTTAGTTTTTGAACTTCAGGGACATTTATTACATTTTTTAGGCGACATATAATGCAACAAACATTTTGTAAAAACTTGATATAGTGTAATAAATACCCAAAATGGTTCCTTTTAAAATAGAAACCTCAAACCCGCTCGCTAGTGATATACAGGGTCCGGAAACCCTCTGTCGTAATTCTATAAAGCTTATTGGGTAAAACTTACAGATATATTTATGTTTTCTAAAAATCATTAAATATTCTGAAATAACGTTACTCAAATTTTTACCAGGATGCCCTCAAATTATGGGAATCCCCTTGAGTAACTCAGGCTGAAAATACATTCATTAAATTATCGGATTAAAAAAATTATTTTAATTGTATATTTGGAAGAACATTTCACCTCTTTCTCACCAATTTTTTACGCTACTGACTTTTTAATGATATTTACAGTTGCAAAAGCTCTTCTTAAAATTTTGTATGAAAGAAAAATACTTTTCTTGAAATATTTTATAACTATTTTATTACATTATTAAAGCTTTGAATGTGCGTCAGGTATGTATTTATAATTCACTTTTCAATCTGAAATTATAGCAAATTGAATGAAGCCTCTATATCATTTAGCACTCACGTTCTTTGATCTTTAAAGTTTAGATAATTGAAATGTGCCATCAAAGAGGAACGAACTGAAAGATATTTTCAGAAATTTAACAGGTTGAGTCACTCAAGGAGATTCCGTAGGAATTTGAGTAACTTTATTTGAATAACCGCGGTTATTTCAAAAGTGTATTGATTAACTAGGTTGACAGCAAACTTGCAAAATTAAATATTCGCATCTGATTGACTTTTCTGGTCGACGAAAACCTCAGTTTTTTTTGCACAGGGTGTTTCCACCAAAAAATTACTAATTATATTTTAAAGTGTAAAAGAAATGATTGCATGTTTGTCAGGTTGTTTCCGTTGAAGTCACTGGGGATTCACAAAATATTATCCTATAAACAAATGTATTATACGCCACTGTTTGCACTATAACCGGAATTACCTTGAAAGTCATTTTGATGCACTTGTTCGTATCTGATGAAGTCGTGACTGAAACTGATGTTATTGTTAAAATGTTTCCTTTTATACGATCTAAGACGGCGTGGCGTGGCCAATGCGCCTATTTCATTTGTTTTCTACATTTCTGGCAAGTTCTCTGACACTGCGGTTTTTTGATTTCCTGCTCTAGAACTTTAATTACTTGCAAAGAACAAAAAAAAGTAAAAAGAAAAAAGCGAAAAGGTTACATTTATGTGCTCGGATGGTTTCAAATGAATTTCTTAAGAAAGCTATCGTAACGCGTCAACGCCTTCTATGTGTCCACTGTTTTCGTTGAGGTCTAGTTAGGCATGAAATCATCTTCTTACACCTATAATCTTCTTGTTCACGGAGCGTGCAACGTCAATTTTGATGGGTTCCGGATGTACAGTTGTTTACACCAATTTTAAGATTAGATATTATACGAACAACGCTAGTTTTCTCGGTAATTTTTGTCACTTATCACTTTCAGAAATAATCTCCAGCTTCTCGAAAGCATTTAGTCACCCTAGTAACACAGATTTGACTAAACTAGCAAATATTTCAGAGTAGAACGAACCATCAAATGCGATCATTAGTTCTGCATTTGTCGTGGCTATATACTCCAGTCGACAGGTTGAAACAAGCTTGGTTAGGCGGAAAAAGGTCGGAAGTTAAGGAAAATTTGGGATGTTGTTCAGGGATGGTTAATTAACATTTTCTGAAGTTTTGAACCTCGAGGACCCTGTGCGAAAAGAGGAGGGGGGGAACTGCAAAATTTTTGAAGTTTCTCGGGTTTTTCCGCAATAGAGCTTAGAGCTTTTTTCCTACGGTAAAAGCATTTCTATACTTTTTTGTAGAGAATTAAATTTCCTACAATTTTGACTCTCAAACATGTTTGTAAGTTAATTCGTTACCGAGATATGGCGCTTCGAAGAAAAGGTCATTTTTAAAATTTCGCTAAAAAATGTCAAAAAATGCAAAATTCCACCTTATTTCTTCTGTTATACCCGAATTATGATGAAATGTTGTTGTAATTATGGTTCCTGGTTAAAATCATGTGAGGGTTCTTTTATTCCTAATATTAATGTTGTGAAATAAAGATTACTAGCATGAAAAATTCTTGTGTTTTCCATATTTAACCAGCCAGCATCGTTTAACTTATGTGATATTCTCTGACGTCTTCGGATACCATAAATAAGCCTTAAACATAAGTTTTGAACCTTTTGTATTTTACTGGTATACCAGTCAGTTAAATTTGGACCATAAACAGAGTCTGCGCGAGTGAATTTAGATAACACTAAAGCTTCACAAAGAAGTAATTTAACTTTTTGAGACAAATAATTCCTAAACCCATAAATTAATTTGAGTGATGAGTAAGTACGCCTATTAAATTATTTACGTGCTTTTCACATTTTAAGCTTTGATCTAAGACTACCCCTAAACTTTTTGCATATTCTTCAATTTGAATAATTTGGCCACTGACTGATACCTTAAAATTTTCTTCAGAAACCTCGTTTCTTCTTAGTTTAGAATCAAAAATGAGAATATTAGATTTAGAAGAATTAATTAATAAACAATGATCGGTGGCCTGTTTAACAAAATTGTTTAAATCATCATTTATTGTTTGGAACACCTTATCAACATCTTGTGGTGGAAAACTACAATATATTTGGATATCGTCCGCGTAATTTCATCATAATTTGGGTATAACAGAAGAAATAAGGTGAAATTCAGCAAATATCTCAAAATCCTGACATGATGGCCCAGTTCTGACTCTGGATTAGGATTCTACGCAGCAAATTACTTCGGAAATGCCCCCCAGCTGTCCAACAACCGAATTTGTGTTGGTGATTTGATTTAAAAAATTATATTATTTTCAATACGTCCCTGTCTCACGGAGCTTATGTTTGAAAAAATCGTTAAACCAATAGAGCATTAAAAAATTAGTTTTCCGTTTGATCAGATATCCGAAAGATTTTAATTAACCCAGAGAACTTTCAATATTTTGTTATATAAATATAAAAACATGTCTACAGTAATTATTTATTTTCGGAAGTAACTAGAGTATGGATCTAATAAAGAACATCAATTAAACTTCGAAAAAAATTATAAGAAAAGTGGTTTGGTAAATGTTAAAAATGATTGGTTGTGGTTATTGCGTAAACGTGTACTCACTTTCCGTGTTTCTTTTTTTGTTGAGATATACCAAGCGAAACGTATTTTATTGTATTTTTAATCCCGTATCCACAATTACCAATACATAATAATTTTTTATTTTAATAATTGAGTCAGCAGAACTGCAGTTTGTGATTTTTTATTTGTCATCTAATTATGCATTGAATTTGACTATTAGACCAGTGGTGCATTCTATGAGTCGGAAAAACCTCGAAAATCGAAAATAATTTTCCCCCAAAGTACGTAGAAACTACAACATGGATTAAGAACCAACCAGACACTGACCTGAATCAGCTGACGGCCGTTACATTTGGATATAAATATAACCTCATTTATTTCTAATGTTATTCCGAAATACTGTGAGTTAAGTTTTTTCGGAAAATTTAAACAAATAATCTATATTCATAATCTATTGAATTTTTATAATAATAATACTGTTAATAATGAAAACTTTAAATTCGAAGAAATAAATGATTTATTTGTATATACAACCATATCTCAAATAAAAACGAATGCGAGAGGTTGTGATGGCATAAACATAAAGCTTATTAAACTTTGCTGTCCCCACATTATTCCATATAATACGCACATAATTAATGTATGCTTAACAGAAAATGTCTGCCGGGAAATGTGAAGGAGAGCGGTTGTGCAGGTGTTACCTAAGAAGCGAAATCCGACAGAAAGGATTTGAGGGGTATCAATATTTTACCCACAATGTCGAAAATCCTTGAGAGGGCTATGGAGGTACAAATAAAGGCCTATGCATAGCGTTTTGCTTTAATACCAGATGTTCAATCGGGATTCCGAAAAGGATATAGCTGTACGGGCGCACTCCTCCATATTACCGATGACATAATAAAAGCGATAGATGAAAACAAATGTACCATATTAATTTTGTTACATTTTAGCCGAGCCTTTGATACAATTAATTATAATTTGATGAGAAGTATCTTGAAATATCTTAGTTTTTCCTTCAATGCGTTGGAGTCAATAGGTAAGTACTTGAAAGGAAGGCAACAAAAAGTATGTATAGATGATCGTTGTTCAGAATTCCTAAACCTCTGGAGTACCGCAGGGCTCTATACTTGGTCCTTTGTTTTTTTCTTTGTATACATCACAACTTATGTCTAAGTTTTAGCTATGTAAAGCCCATTTATATGCTGATGACACCCAGTTGTACTACAGCTTCCCGGTTGAAACGGCTAATAATGCACTGGAACTCGTTAATGTAGATTTGAATAGATTTGTTGAGGCAGCCGTTGATCACTGTTTATATATCAATTCAAATAAATCGAATATTCTGATATTCGGTCCAAAAAAGTGCCGAGAAACGGTTACTTAATTTATGGATATACAGATTTCTAACAATTGTAGACGAAGCAAAAAATCTAGGTGTAATGATAGATTTGAGATTTGAAAATTATATAAACAGACTGATACAACGAGCCTACGCCACTCTTAAAATGATATATGATAATAGACATTTTTCTGCAGTTTCAATTGAAGAAATCCTTATATGACTCCATCATCTTGTCTGTAAGTATTCAATTATGATGATGTACTATACGGTCCAAATTTAACATCATATTACAATAAAAAAGATTCTAAAGGTACAAATGCTTGAATAAAGACAATATTATTATTATTATAATTACACTAAAATCACACAAACAGTCATGAAATAAAAAAATTACACAGCAAACAGCAATCCAGAATTTCACATTCGACAACAACAAATAAGTAATCAACTCTTCCTATGAGAGACTTACGTCGAACTGGTGTCTGGTGTAAGCACGTGCTAAGAAAATTTAACCCAGAAATGACAAGATCGACGAAATTAATCGCATGAGATGGCCACGCCATTGGTTAGATTTGCCCGGGAGATTTAATACTAATTATTCTTTAAATTGCAATTTCTCTGGAAACGGGTAATTATATCTTGAGATATTTTTACCTAGAAACACTAAATCCACTTCTTTATCGTTTCTGCATAAATTCAATTAGAATTTCCGATCTAGTGGTAAGCCTCTTTCTGTTTTTATAATATTTATTTACTTACGCCTTTCTCACACTTCACTGTTGTCTATTACGTTTTTTACTTCATTTTTCAATGTTTTCTGTCAGTTACTCAGTTTTTGTTTTTATTCGGTATTACTTAGTACTTCCTCCTAGTTGTTTTTTCATTGTTCATTCTCTTAATATGTCCCACCAGCCTATCTTGCCCTTCTCCTATGAATGCAGTTACTGGTTTTATTTTCTCCTGATGTTATATTCCTTCTCTTGTCCATTATTTTTTTTTAATTTGTCCTCCATATCTGTGTTAGTTTTATTTGTTTCTTTGATTGTTTTAGCTTGATTTCTTTTTTCAAGTGTCAGTCTGCGTTCTCCGTCAAAACACTTTTTCTATTTTTCTACATAAGTTTACATTAATTCCCCATACGATACTCGTTTCATTTCTAAAGTGCGCTATTATGAGGGCAAGGCGGAGAGCCGTTGAAAAGAATTTTTTTCCTTTCACGTAAAAATTTTCTAAAATTAACTTGACAACTACAAATGGACGCCTTGTTTACTAAAGAATTCATCAAGAACCTTTTGTGAATGACATTGAGTCAGATAGCACCGGGAAGCATATTTATTTACGCTTCAGATATTGATGAAACACATCCTGGAAAATGCCTATTTATTTTATTCGTCAGACAAAATAATTTCCGACTGAAATAAATGGTGTATTTATCGGTTAAAGTAAACGTTTTAGTATTTTTTTTTTCGAGTGTTTTGAGGAGTCTGATGAAAAATAAGGAACTTCAAAGAAAGCTATTTTTCAGCCTTGAAGCAAACATTAAGGTTAATATAACATGTTTAGTAAAAAGGAATTTTACAGTGGTATTGAATCAAGAGGATGTCTAGGAGGGAAAACTTCTTACGCAATCCAAAACATCGAGATCTCCATGAAAATTTAGAAGACAAATGAAGTCAGAAACAAAAAAATAAACAAATCAAGGATAAAATAAATCAATTAAGAAAGAAAAGAATACAGAAGAGACAAAAACTAGATTAAACATAACAAATGTTAGACATTGCAAATAAGAAACTGGAGAGAATAGAGAAGGAAGTAAAGAGAAATAAAAAAGTAGTAATAGGATTAATAATTAAGAGTAAAAATATCTAAAATTTCATAAAGATCAAATGAACAATTCGGGTCTGGATCAGGGGCGGATCCAGACTTCCGTTGGGGGGGGGGGGGGGGGGGGTGTCAAGAAGTTATTTTTATGGTGGATGGGGGGGGGGAGGGAGCGTATGGGTATAACTGAACATAGAAATTTTTTTTTTGATTCAGATGGAAAATTCAACCCCAAAAAAATCAGGTCCAAGCTTAAAGAAATTAGTACGTTTGGTTCATATAAAAAATTTCACCCTGTATATGGTTTTTGAAAACTCTAATAATGATTTTACAAAGTACCCTGTATATGGTTTTTGAAAACTCTAATAATGATTTTACAAAGTACACAAATAGACAACAAAAATGTCGTATTTATTTTTTCCCCACACGATTACACAATTTCTAATAAAAAAAATCAAATTTGACTATAAATTAAAAGTTTAGCAAAATAATTCATAGATTTCAAAAAGTATAACTTTTCCTGCAAAAATTTAATTTTTTGTACTATATTTTTAATAACACGACTGTTTTAATTGATTTCCAAAATCGGCTTTCAAAAGTTACAAGCTGTTTTGAATAATACTAAAACATCTCCATGTATAATATTTATTTAGTGAGACATCGGTATTGGCATTTTATCGAATTATCAGAATTTTCTTTAACTTTGTTCAAAATAAAAAGCTACAGTATTTTAGAATTAATGAAAAATAAAACTGAACTTTAAAACAACCTGCAAACTTACATTTTGTTTTTAAATTTGAGAAATTGCAAAAAGGAGTCAAACATAAACTATAAAAATAAACAGGAAATATTGGTCTGGATTAAAAAACTTTATATTGCTATTATTTTCTAAAGTGGCAGTTTATTTTTTGATATAATTTCAGATTGTCCGCATATAATAAACAATTGACTTGACCCTCAATAACGTTATTTATGAATAAATTGAAAAAAAGTAGTCCCAAAACTGAACCTTGTGGAAAGCCTGATGTTGGTGTCAATAAGATGGAATTCTGGCCATGGCACTCTATGTAGAGGGAGCGGTTTCTCAGATAGGAAGTAAAAAAAGTACTCAAGATCCCTGAGAAGCCGAAGGCATTCAATTTACTGAGCTTTTAGATAGATAGATTTATTTATTAAATAGGAATCCCTAATATACATATAAGATATAAATTACACAGTATATAAAATAAAAATACAATAAACAGTTTGTTAAAATTATTCTACAACTATTTAGCAGGTAAATCTATTATTAAAATAGGAATTAAAAAAGAATTTTACATTCAACTATTGAATCGACAACACTAAAGTGTTATTACATATTAAAAAATATAATACAACACAAAAAAACTATTACCATTGGACAATTTTATCTGATACTCACAAATTCTTTGATCTTTATTTTAAAGACATTGAGAGATTGTGAATTTTTTACATCTATGGGTAGATTTTTAAAGTCTGAGAAAACTTTAAAAAACAATGAATTCATTTAGCGAAATATATATGTTATTAATATTTCTCGTGCTTTGTGTGAATGAACATCTTTGCTGATGCAAATATTCCGGAGTTTACTGAAAACCATTTCAGAGAACATAACATATTCCTTATAGGAGTATAACGATTAGTTCTTAGGATTATTCTCATTCCACGGTTTTGAAGTTTTGGAAGTATGTTCAACTTATTGAGTTTTAAGTATAAAATGGATGCACAATAATCAAAGTGAGGTTGAATAATCGTATTATAAATAGTGATTCTTGTATTAACTGATAAATTTTGAGCTATTCTACTTAAAAAATAAAGTTTTTTTAATATCTTTTTTGGAAATATAATAAAAGTGGCATTCAAAGGTCAAGAAATTATCTAAGTAAAATCACAAATACTTCACTGATGTAACAATTTCCATTCTTTCGCTGTAAATAGATAAATGTATATTATTCGTATTCAATGAATTATATTCGTATTTAGTTGTAACTATCATAGCGTGGGTTTTTGAAACATTTAGTTTTAATTTATTATTGTCTAAATATTTACTCAGAGGTTTTAAGATATCATTAACTTTTTGAATGGCTTTTTCTAAATTTATGGATGCAATAAAAGTAGCATCTGCAAATAGCTTGATAAAGTCGCATTTTATGAATAGTTCTATATCGTTAATGTATAATATAAATAGCAGTGGACCGAGTACACTGCCTTGCGGAACTCCTGTATCATTTCCCATTTCAGAAGATGTTTGATCGCCATAACGAACTCGTTGTTTTCGGTTTTGTAAGTAATCACAAGCCAGTCAAGTACTCTACCCCCTATATCATAATCGTTAGTTTAATTAATAGTATTCCTCTATCAATTATCTCAAAGGCCCTTGGAAAGTCAAGAAAACCACAAACAGTATATTTGTTTTCATCCAAATTACCTTTAAGAAAACATAACGTATGCTGTAATGCCGACTTACAAGAAAATCATTTGCAACCACATTGGTTATTAGTTAATAATTATTAATCAAAACAGAATTCTTATTGACATGTTTTAATAATTTTTGATACACTGCAACTTCAAGAAGTTTTTCAATTGGAGGTAAAATATTAACAGGGTGAAATTCTTCGGCTTTGGTAGTATTATTAACTTTTTGAATATGAATAATTGAACTTGTTTTTAAAGCTTGTGGGATTTTACCAGTACTTAAAGATGTATTAATCAAATTTAATATTACGTGCTCAATAGCCTCCTAACTTCGTAAATTTCGTGATGTTCAGTATATAATTAAAGTTGGTATTTTTTTTTTGGATTTGGTATTATTGAATTTACTAAATTTATTATGGCCACCATAGGAATAAGAGAAATAAGGTATATCTTTTCCTTTTTTAATGTAATCTGTGGTGTTTAAAATTGTGTTTTAATGTTTGATAATAAGTTCGTTGTGCAAATTATTTTTGTCATTCTACAGTTTAATGTTTCATTTAAGGAACATTTATTATCTAGATTATTCACCATTTTATTTACCATCTTACAAGCTCATCGAAAGCTCTATTAACCTAGCAGTGACATGGCGGCAGAACCAAATCGGACCTAGTAGGTCAATTGTCGCTTTTTTGTCGCTTTTTTGTTACGCTAATCCCACTTTTGTCGCTTGTACCAGTTCCGAGAAAAACGCGTTTTTCAAAAAAACCCTATTAATCTAGCAGTGACATAGCGGCAGAACCAAATCGGACCTAGTAGGTCAATTGTCGCTTTTTTGTCGCTTTTTTGTTACGCTAATCCCACTTTTGTCGCTTGTACCAGTTCCGAGAAAAACGCGTTTTTCAAAAAAACCCTATTAACCTAGCAGTGACATAGCGGCAGAACCAAATCGGACCTCGTAGGTCAATTGTCGCTTTTTTGTCGCTTTTTTGTTACGCTAGTCCCACTTTTGTCGCTTGTACCAGTTCCGAGAAAAACGCGTTTCTGCTAGGTTAATAGGGATAATTCGTTAATCGGCGGCAAGATCAAATCGGACCGGTAGGATCAAATCGGACCTAGTAGGTCAATTGTCGCTTTTTTGTCGCTTTTTTGTTACGCTAATCCCACTTTTGTCGCTTGTACCAGTTCCGAGAAAAACTCGATTCTCAAAAAAACGCTATTAACCTAGCAGTGACATAGCGGCAGAACCAAATCGGACCTAGTAGGTCAATTGTCGCTTTTTTGTCGCTTTTTTGTTACGCTAGTCCCACTTTTGTCGCTTGTACCAGTTCCGAGAAAAACGCGTTCCTGCTAGGTTAATAGGGATAATTCGTTAATCGGCGGCAAGATCAAATCGGACCGGTAGGATCAAATCGGACCTAGTAGGTCAATTGTCGCTTTTTTGTTGCTTTTTTGTTACGCTAATCCCACTTTTGTCGCTTGTACCAGTTCCGAGAAAAACTCGATTCTCAAAAAAACCCTATTAACCTAGCAGTGACATAGCGGCAGAACCAAATCGGACCTAGTAGGTCAATTGTCGCTTTTTTGTCGCTTTTTTGTTACGCTAATCCCACTTTTGTCGCTTGTACCAGTTCCGAGAAAAACGCGTTTTTCAAAAAAACCCTATTAACCTAGCAGTGACATAGCGGCAGAACCAAATCGGACCTAGTAGGAAATCGAAATCGTCCTCAGGAGGACCTGGTGCAGGCGACCTAGCTAAGAACGTCATCTTCTGGACTTTTACTGAAATTACTTATCAAATCGTTCGAAACACAGCACACGGGAATTTTTCGAGTCGCTCGTCTTAGTTTTGACATCGAAATCGTCCTCCGGAGGACCTGGTGCAGGCAATCTAGCTGAGAACGTGATCTCCTGGAGTTTTAATGAAATTACTTATCAAATCGATCGAAACACCTCGCACAGGAATTTTTCGGGTCGCTCGTCCAAGTTCTGACATCGAAATCGTCCTCCGGAGGACCTGGTGCAGGCGACCTAGCTAAGAACGTCATCTTCTGGACTTTTACTGAAATTACTTATCAAATCGTTCGAAACACCTCACACGGGAATTTTTCGGCCCAAACAGCATCAAAACACCTCAAAAAACTAGTCATGCTAATATATTTTCGCGTTTTTCTCGGAACTGGTACAAGCGACAAAAGTGGGACTAGCGTAACAAAAAAGCGAGAAAAAGCGACAATTGACCTACTAGGTCCGATTTGGTTCTGCCGCCATGTCACTGCTAGGTTAATAGGGTTTTTTTGAGAAACGCGTTTTTCTCAGAACTGGTACAAGCGACAAAAGTGGGATTAGCGTAACAAAAAAGCGACAAAAAAGCGACAATTGACCTACTAGGTCCGATTTGGTTCTGCCGCTATGTCACTGCTAGGTTAATAGGGTTTTTTTGAAAAACGCGTTTTTCTCGGAACTGGTACAAGCGACAAAAGTGGGATTAGCGTAACAAAAAAGCGACAAAAAAGCGACAATTGACCTACTAGGTCCGATTTGGTTCTGCCGCCATGTCACTGCTAGGTTAATAGGGTTTTTTTGAGAAACGCGTTTTTCTCAGAACTGGTACAAGCGACAAAAGTGGGATTAGCGTATCAAAAAAGCGACAAAAAAGCGACAATTGACCTACTAGGTCCGATTTGATCCTACCGGTCCGATTTGATCTTGCCGCCGATTAACGAATTATCCCTATTAACCTAGCAGGAACGCGTTTTTCTCGGAACTGGTACAAGCGACAAAAGTGGGACTAGCGTAACAAAAAAGCGACAAAAAAGCGACAATTGACCTACTAGGTCCGATTTGGTTCTGCCGCTATGTCACTGCTAGGTTAATAGGGTTTTTTTGAAAAACGCGTTTTTCTCGGAACTGGTACAAGCGACAAAAGTGGGATTAGCGTAACAAAAAAGCGACAAAAAAGCGACAATTGACCTACTAGGTCCGATTTGGTTCTGCCGCTATGTCACTGCTAGGTTAATAGGGTTTTTTTGAAAAACGCGTGTTTCTAGGAACTGGTACAAGCGACAAAAGTGGGATTAGCGTAACAAAAAAGCGACAATTGACCTACTAGGTCCGATTTGATCCTACCGGTCCGATTTGATCTTGCCGCCGATTAACGAATTATCCCTATTAACCTAGCAGGAACGCGTTTTTCTCGGAACTGGTACAAGCGACAAAAGTGGGATTAGCGTAACAAAAAAGCGACAAAAAAGCGACAATTGACCTACTAGGTCCGATTTGGTTCTGCCGCCATGTCACTGCTAGGTTAATAGAGCTCTTATCGAAGGCCTTGGAGAAGTCCGCATATATGACATTAACCTGTCTTCAATGGACTCAAAACGTCTTTAACAAAGTAGTAATTTGAGTTTGGGAAATAATAAAAAGTCACAGGGGGCCATTTCTGGCGAATTCTGTGCTTGGTGCTTTCTCCTACTTGCTGAAATCATCTAAATAATCGAGATTTATTCACACTATTTTATAATCGATCTAATAAAATACCACAAAAAAATATCTTCAACAATTAAAAGCCCATCTATGCAGAGTACGCAAATTCCAGCGTTTCCTAGCTCTTCGAAATATGCGCTAATATTCGCCCAGCATCCGAAGTAATGGACCGTCGACGTTCAGTTTCCAACAGACGGCGACGACGCTCGCAACCACCGGTAGAGACGTCGCGACAGAGAGCGTCCGAATTACGCAAACCGCTGATCACGATAGCGAGAAGCGATTTTTAGTGGTTTCTCTCGTTTAGGTTTTCGCTGAGTTAATTGCTGATAAAGAGGTACGCAATCTATTTACTTACTTTTAACAGGTTTCATTTATATTTAACTGATTTTTGATGATCTTAATTTGTGGGTTAATAAAGGCCGTACAAAAAATTAGTTTGATAATTACTTAAAACTGTAATAAAGGGAAATGCAAGCGGAAATTTGTTTTTTATTACTTTCAAGGCCTATACGTTTTATTTTTTAATCTGTATAATAAATAAATATTTGAACTTTTTAATTAATCGGGATTTAAAAAAATGACTTTTCATTTTGTAAAAAAAATATAGCGTGTAGTCAGGGCCGTACCTAGCTTTTTGTGGGCCCTGGACAAGACTTTCAAATTGGGCCCTTTAATAAAAAAAATAAAATAAAACAAAAAACTTACCATGCATATACGATAGATGAGACTCATGTTCATTTATTTTTTTAAAGTTTGGTATAATAATCTTACTAAATAAACACGAAATAATTATTCTTTATTATACATATATTATTATAAAACCGAATTTATTTTGACAAGGTAAAAAGTTTTTGTTATTAATGTTTGTAGGTATATTTAATAATTTTACTTTCAAATTTTATTGCAGTTTATTTCTTTGTATCTCATAACCGATATAGATTCAAATTCATCTGACGAATTTGACAAATATCCTAATAGTACAGTCACTGAAGGCTTTTACCTCCGATTTCGTTGAACCTTCATCGATTTTCATGAAAATTGGTGAGTAGTTAGAGGATACTTCAAGAAGCAAAAGTGACATGGTGCCAACTTGCGCTTTTACCCTGGGGGTGGATGCCACCCCTTCTCGGGGGTGGAAATTATTTTATTAAAATATATAGAGGTACCAATTTTAAGCAAAATTTGTTATATAAAGTTATTAAAATAAATCAATACTTTTTGAGTTATTAAAGATCAAAGATTTTGATTTTTCGTGAAAAAAATGCATGTTTTAAAGCGGTTTTTCATAAATAACTCAAAAACTATAAGTTTCTATAAAAAAGTTGTCATTACTAAAATTGAAGCTAATAAAAAATAGAATAAATTCCTTACTTGAAAACCTTTTAATATTAATTCAAAGTGAGTTATAGGTAATTGAATGTATATTTTTTTTCGGCGAGTACTCAAATCTAAGTATTCAAGCTTAAATAACGGGAAAACGATGCATTCTATAAAATATACTTACTGAACACTTTTCAAAGTACTCAGAAATACCTATCAAATGAGCTCTAGAAGAAGTTGATAGCCTCAAAATTAAGTAAGTTATGATGAAAATAAGAGGATCCTTTCGAATTTTTTAGGAAAAGTGAAAAATAAAACATACGCCATTTCCACAAAAATTAAAATTTATAGTAATCCCTGTAAGACTTTCTTTATTTTAGTATAAGTAATGACCTCAAAAATTTTGACCGGTTTAGAATTCATATTTTTGGAAAAAAATGATTTAAAAGAATCAGAATTCTTCAAATTTTCGTAAATTTCATTTTCTTTTGATAACAACTCCAAAAATACTCGATATACGTAAAAAATGATAGAGAACGAAATTTGGGGTTTTTTAACAAAGATTTTACTTCTTTTTATATTTGTACGATAAAAAATAACCGAGATAGAAACGTTTAAAGCTTAAATTTTACTGCGAGAACCATGTAACCGGGGCCCTTTAACCTTTTATCTTTTAAAAAAATAAGGGATTTAAAAGTTTAAATTTAACACGATGTTATAGCCCTTGAAATTACCTTTCAAATGGTTTTTGGACTACCTGATATCATAAAAAGTTATTGTAAAAAAACCAATAACATTTTTTTGGAAAAATTTTTGGAGCAGAGATTTTGTATGCATATATAGGAAAAAAGATAGATAGTAAGAAGTAGACGTGGCGACAGGTACATGCTCACAAAATATACATGTATATGTGGGTGTTTGTATGTATATTTTGAAGATAGAAAAAGTGAAAGTGTACATCTGCATGGTGCAAAATTGGAGAGTCTTTGTTTCCAATTAAAAATCCCAATCCACCTGCTCCAGAAGAATTGTTAAAAATGATTTTTTTTGCAACTGAAAAAAGGGTGCGGCGCTTCTTGCTGCAACCTGCGGATCATGCAGTGGGGAGAATTGCCAAAATAGCCCTCCGATTATTGAAGAAAGAGAAATTGGCAAAGAGAGATCTGATGAAGAGTGAAAAATTAAAAAATTGTTTGGGGAATGTGGAAAGAATAATATTAATAAAGTTTGAAATATATAAAGTTTATCATAACCAATAAAAAAGATTCTAAATAATTAAAGCTATTACAGCTGATAAAAATTTTTTTTCCATTATTTTTATGACAAGGGGTAGTTTTTAAGGGTGGAAAATTTCGCAATAAATAAATAAAGATTTTAATACTCAGTAAATGAGATTTCAATTCAGTAATGTATTATTCAAATGATTAAAGTTTCTTGAAACCAATTTTTTTAATGATTCTGCTTTAAGGGGGTAGTTTTTAAGGGTTGAAATTTCACAGTCAACCAAAAATTATATCATAAACATGAAACAAACTGTTTGTGTAATGTTAATATGCGATTTCATATTTCAGAAATATAAAAAACGATTTTTTCATGATTTTCGATTTAAGGGGTGGCTGCTAAAAGGGTTGAAAAATTAATTAAAATCATAAATCATGCATATAAATGTTGAAAAATATTTATATTATTTAATTAAACGAGATTACTTACGCCAGAATGCTTAAATCTGCATTTTTTACCATTTTTAACAAAAAGGGTGGATTTCACAAGTCGAACATATGTCATTTTTACTATAAACAGTTCTCAAAAGATCACTGCAAGTTTATTACCAGAAAAATCTGCACAAATAGAATATATTTATAGAATGGTGTAGGAAGACTAAAGTAACAAAATATTCGGACCCGTCATTTTGGCCTATTTCTCTGAGGAATTAAAGTCTTGCAAACCTTCTACACTATGGTCGATATATTTATGTTAAAAGTACCTTAAAATTTAAAAACAACGTTGATATTTCGAACTTCAACAAATTAATAGCGTTTCTAGAAGCTACAGTTTTACTGGTGACAACTCTAATAGAGAATTTGTTAGGTACCACTCGGTACTCAAATTGAGAGTACTTTAGAATTTACAAGATCATAAAACAAGCAAAATAGCCTTGTCATATCTCATTCTTATTTTTAACATAATCAAAATATAAACGGTAAAGTTGAAGGTTGTGGCTAATTATGGATATTATTTAGAAAAAAAAACATTAATGAGTAATACTTATAAATCACTTCCTCCCCATTTCAAATAACTTATTTTATTTATTGCTTGTTCTTTTATACAACTCATGGCAACGCTGTACAGATTTATATTTCTATCTTTGTCCGTTTCACTGATAAGTACATTTTAACCAGCGAGTAAGTAGGAATCCGTTTTCTACCTGCTAATTCCACGAACGTACATAAATACAGGAAGCCTTTAAATAAAAAAATCTGGCGATTACCATGAGGAGATGAATGTAGAGGTGCATTTTTACTATTAATATTTCTAACAACTAAATTTATTAAACATTGTTTCATTTGTTATGTAAGAATTAAATATACCACTTTACATACTTATTTATCGGATTTTACTACCACATTTTCTTGTACCAAGGTAACAATAAAATCAGGATAAATCATTATCAAAAAGATTTAGAACAGAGCTGTAATGGCGGTTTCTTCTTTATCTATTTAAAAGATTCTACAAATTAGTCTTTATCAAATAAACCATTCGTTTCCTCCAAATGAAAGTTTTTTCAAAAGTACTTTGTCAAAAAACTTTGAGCCCAATGTTCCAATTTCTTAAAGGTATCATTCATCTTTATATTTGTAAATTCCTTTGTGCTTGAATATCCCGTGAGACTTCCGAAACTCTAAAATAAAACATTCTAAGACAAAAAACGAACAGCGTATTATTTAATTCAGAAATATCTACTTTGAGATTCACAACCCCTTTGGGTAAAATCCTTTATGATTTCCCATGTAAAGAGACCCTTGTTGCAGCTTTTTTGTCGTCCGTAAAATTGAAAAATAACACCGCGAAACAGAAATTAAGAAACTTTTTGGAGTCGGTCACCTGAACTTGGATAAGTGGATAAGGGTGGCTTGAAACAGTATCCGTTTTTCGCACCAAGAACGACGATGTAAATGATATAGCGATTTAATAAAACATTAAAGAAAAACTGAATCTTCTTATATTTATTCATTCATTTCAACTACAAGGAATCTTTATTTTTACTAATATCGATTTCTTATTTGATAGTATAAATTACCATTCATTTTATATTTTATCCCTCATCACCGATTTGGATTTATAAATAAGCACTCGACGATTGACCAAGTTTATAGAATAACCAGAGAAATCATTAAAAGAGAAAAACAATTGTGCTACTATCTTTCTTCATGTAGCACAAGCGTTTGATAAGGTTTGACATGAAGGCTTAATACATAAGCTCAAGCTTTTCCTTCCAAAACAATATACAGATATCCTCCATTCATATGCATCGGAAAGATACTTTAGAATTAGGCAAGAAGAAGCCTATTCCGATCTTAAAGAAATTATGGCTGGAGTACCACAAGGAAGTGTCCTAGGACCTGTCCTATACTTACTGTACACATGTGATATTCTAGAGTTAGAAAACAATACCATAGCCACCTTCGCCGACGACACTGCCATTCTAGCAGTTGGAAAGAGCAATGAAGAAGCAACCCACAAGCTGCAAACAGCTGTCCACCTTATCTATGACCGGAGGAAGAGATGGAAAATTAAATTTAATGAAACTAACTCACTCCACATTAACTTTACAAACAAAAGGATATATCATATTCCAGTCAGAATAAACAATAACCTGATTCCATATTCAAGCACAGCAAAATACTTAGGCATTACCTTAGATGCCAAACTCCGATGGAAAGTGCATGTTAAAAAGAAAAGAGAAGAACTTGAACTGAAATATAGAAAAATGTACTGGCTAATTGGAAGAAATTCTACTCTGTCTCTACATAATAAGCTTATGCTTTATAAGCAGATACTTAAGCCTGTATGGACTTATGGTATCCAACTATGGGGATGCACCAAAGCAATCAACTTAGCAATTATCCAAAGATTTCAAAACAAAGCACCGAGGAACATAGTAGATGTCCCTTGGTACATTCGCAATAGGGATCTGGAAATGGACAGTGTTGACCAGATCATCAAGAAATTAGTCAAGAGTCACGAAGAAAAACTTCATCATCATGTCAATGTCGAGGCAATCTAGCTCCTCGATAATACTGGGTTAGAAAGAAGAGGAATCAAGCCCTTTGAGTTAGTTTAGTGTTTTTAGTGCAAAAGCAGAGCTTGTGTGTGCACGTTAAAGTTTAGTGAAAGCCATTCTACAGAACCTAAGGAGCGCTGATGAGTATACCTTAGTTTTAAGTTTCCAACTCTGTTAGATTAAGTTAGAATTAAATTGCTCATTGGTCACAGTTGACCAGATTGTAATATACTAAACGCCTTTATGGGTGTTTAATAATAAAAAAAAAATTTAAACTTGTGTTTTTCTGCGTTTTCTAAAAACAGTTCATCTTATGCGAAAGATAAAGCACAACTTTACTGATAAACAAGAGAGAGGGTTAGTAGCCTTTCAGTTCTGAATTATAATTGGTAGCTATAACGCGCGATTGAACTGCCTGCTGTCATTGGATAAAAGAGTTGTTTATATCATGATTCGGTTTTTCTGTGATTGATGTTTGCATTATTAACATCGATAGCCGGGCTTTTGTTGTGATTTGTGTTAAGTGGAATTGCGTAATTAGAGCGTTGTTGATATTTCACCTATAATTTGATTTGTAAAAAAATTATTGACACCAAAATGTCGTCCAATAAAAAACGCACTGCGTATTTAAAAACAATGCAATCGTTTTCTATTTAAATATTTACGTATTTATTTTTGACTACCAGAGGCCCCTGTGGTGTTCGAGCAGAACATGTTGAGGGTGAAAATT
Source organism: Crepidodera aurea (assembly GCA_949320105.2). NCBI lineage: Eukaryota > Metazoa > Arthropoda > Insecta > Coleoptera > Chrysomelidae > Crepidodera > Crepidodera aurea. The sequence goes on along the minus strand of OX439475.1, from coordinate 15,868,264 downwards.
TCGACATCAATTTTTTATTCTAACCGAGTAACAGACTATATTAATTAATATTAATATTTATAGTGTTGGTACAATTATTAAAATTTAAGCATTAGAAATGTTTTTAGAACAGACTGGTTGGATGAGGCAGATGTAATACTTATGTAGCAGGAAGAATTGCATGTTCAGGGGACGTTTCACGGTTGAATTAGATCCAGTTAAAGAGGAAACTAATTGATTTGCTACCTTTACTCTATTTTGAAAAAAAAAATTCTATATAGCCTTCTGCTACTTGAGAAGATTTCCATCCTCCATGTCTTTTTAATGTTGTTAGATCTGCACCTGCATTTACCAATATGGAGTATTTTCAAATTCTACATCTGAACGCCTTGCTTTTCTACTAATTTTCAAGAAAATAAAAGTTTTTACAACCCAGAAAGATTTCTTAAACATTTTAAAGTTCTATTTAGTAAAACAATAAATAATCATCATTTATTGCAATTATTATTTGTAATCAACGATTTGTTAAGAATATTCATGAAATTTCATCTTTTTGCATTACCTCCTCGTTTTTTCTTTTATCTGATGTCAAATTTTAAGCATCCACATTTCTACTTAACGTTTCGTTCCCATGAGGTTGGGGTGAGTTTTTATTTATTATTTTTTCCGTTATTACGGCACCTGAAACCAACAGTGTCAAATTTCTAATGTATACGTTTTACCCCAGTCTCAGCTTGTTATTCCCCCGAAGTGACGTTGACGTTAATGTTCGTTGACGTTGACGTTGACATGGATAAAAACATAAGTTACCAACTTGGCTCCTATATTCTTGAGGAGTGTAATCTAATTGGTGATTAGTATATCCTCGGTTTTAAAGCGATAAGTTTTATAATACTCGAATATTTTTAGGTTTTATAGTTTTAGAGAAGCGTTTTAACGAATCACTCAAGTTTTCTGTATGAATCTCGTCAGTTTCTTAGTTTATAATTTTCTCCGAATACATGTTTCATTAGCGAAGTATATTTGCGATCTGTAACTCTATAATTGAATGCAATTCTATATTTCCATATTCCAAAACTTCTCGAAAATATATTTGATTCGGAAATTAATTTAATCAGGGTATATCCTTTATGTGTTTCCATTTATCTCCTGGCTACGTCCGGAAATATAATTATACAGGAAAATTAATCGGTGTGTGTTTATTTTCCGTTAGGGATAGGGAAAACCACCGATTTTTTTTTAATTTTTGGTGATGAAAGATCCGGTGGTGTATGAAATCGGTGAATGAAAGTCAGGTCAGGTAAATAATGGGCACCTACCAACTGATTTCGAAGGTATGACGTCAGTGTGGCGTTTGTAAATCACAAGACCCTGGGGAGTATTCAATTCCACCAAAAATATTTATGTAAAAATAAAGAGCCGATTTCCCACCGGACTAATTTGTTAACAACAAAAAAGGCAAAATTCATATTTTTTTAAAAACCTCGTATTCGATATCTGATAATTGCATTTTAAGTTTTGGACCATGCTGAACTTTTTTAAGAATAAATTTTTTCACAAAACCAATAATAAAAAAGATTTCCATACGGTTCCAAATGAACTAAATGCATGTAAATTTCCTAGAAGAGTTTTATAGGTACTTAAAGAATTTAAAAATAGATATAAATATGAAATTAAACAAGCCAAAGTCAGCTCTAATGACCAAATAATATCAAATTCAAATAATCCACAGAAAACCATGTGGAACATTATAAATAAACATCGAGGAATTTCAGGGTCTTCAATTACAAGGTCATAAAATCACACCAGACCAGTTTAATGAATATTTCTCCCAAATTGCCACCAATTTAGTTAAAGATTTTCCAAAATCAAATATGGACTTTCTTGATCCCATAAAAACATTTCCCTTCTCTGAAATTACCTTTAATCAAACGAGGGATATAATAAACAGTTTAAAGAATAAAAATATCCATGATATGTATATATCGATTTAATGTGGATCTTATTAAAATGATTAAAAATATCATTATAAGCCCGCTCACGAAATTAATTAATCTATACTTTAAAGATAGGCAATTGTTACACCAATTTTTAAAAAAGGCGACACTGAGATGCCAGAAAACTATAGACCTATTTAATTACTCCCAATAATCTCCAAAATTGTTGAAAAATCCATGGCAGTACAAATAACCACCTACTTTGAAAATAATAATGACTTCTCAGAATCTCAGTTTGGCTTTAGAAAGAACAGGACAACAGTACTTGGCATACTGAACTTGGTCTCGCACATTGTGGACTTCTTTCATAGGTTGCGGTTTGACACCGTTGTGTTCTGCTAGTTGAGCAAGGCCTTTGACTGTGTAGATCATGGGATACTCTTGGGAAAACTCAAGAAATATAACTTTTGTCCTCACAGTGTAAAACTAACTCAATCCTACCTTGAAAATAGGACACAGGTTGTGAAGGTCTCTGGGGTGTTATCGGTGAAGAGTGTTGTTAATATTGGGGTTCCCCAGGGCTCCCTTCTGGGACCCATTCTCTTTCTGATTTATATCAATGACACAAATACAAAATACACACTCTTTGCTGATGATACCACCGTCTCTTTTGCGGCTGATACACTTGAGGAATCGCTTGAGGGTTCCGTGTCTACACAGTCAGTGACCAAGGAATGGTTCTGTGTAAACAGATTACTGCTCAATGAAGCGAAAACCAACAGGGACACTCAGGGTGTAAATGATGGTGTAATTAGTGTTAGATTTTTGGGCGTACATCTGGACCCCAAGCTCCAATGGGGTGAACGTATTGACAACCTATGCAGAAGCTAGCAAGAAGTCTGTATGTACTTAGGAACCTGGCATCTAATGTCTCACAATAAGCATAATCTTGTGCCAGCCTACTGGAGGCTGAGATACATTATAGCAATTTAAAAGTAGAATTAAGCCTATTTTGATAGAAAACGCCTTTTATAGTAATGAGGAATTTCTTAGATTTGTATTTTAGCAGTTCTTAGCATGATTTTAACATAATTTTAATTTTAGTTGCTTATATATGTATTTCTAAATTTGTATTGTACTGTATTCCAATTTTATATATTTAAACTATGTTTTAAACAATTTTTGACGTATGTTAGACTTTTGTACAATGACGCGAATAAATGAATTTGAATTTGAATTAAGTAGACACACTGTATAAATAAGAAACAATTTTATTTGAAGTAGAGATAATTTGATCTGTAATGAATAGACTTTTGTTTAGTTTTTTTTTTGAAACATTAATATCTCAGTGCAACTATTGACTTGTTTTAGTATGTACATATTTTTTAACAATACTCTGTATATAAAGCTATTGAGTATACGTAGGTCAGGAATAGCGAAATGAAAACGATCGATCGTTTAGTACAATATGTTGTATTTTATTTTCTCAATTACGTTAATTATAAATGTCCTTTATACTTAAAGATAACTGGATATCCGGATAATCATTAATTTTCTTATAGCAGACAATACCACAATTAACAAAGCAAGCAAATACCTCGGTTTCGAAACGAAACTTTTTATTTTGTAACCCGAAACTAATGGAACTCTCAATAATCGGGCAAAGTTCGAAAAGCCGTTCAGTTGTTGATGAGTATCTATTTACCTACTCCTTTCAGTATTTCAGGATGCGGTTTTCGAAGTATCACTTAATGTTGATGTCAAGAAGTAGGAAAACTTTATTGGAAACTAGAGAAGTGGAAAAAAATGAAATTAAAAAATTCTCAGCTGGATAACTTCTAGATTGTTCCGTATTGTTTATTTGGGGGAAATTATGAGACTAAATAATGTGTTAATGGGTGCGTTCAAACAATCAAAACTCCTGCATTTTCCAAATCTAAATATCGCCAAAGATAAAAAATAAATGGTGGACATTCTAACCAATCCGTCGGTCCAGGAGTGCTTGGTCCAACCCTTGGGGATATTAGTAATATATTGTAGGCCAGTCATATCGTACAAACAAAAACGCTGAAGTTACAATAATTGCGGTAAACTTGCTCTTTTGGTGCGTTGTTTCGGTCCACCTAGATAGTATTTATCCAGATTTGCACCAGTCTGAAATTTTCGCGCGCTGAGTAGTTGCTGAAAAACCATTTTTTTCTCTTTTTTTAGTTTTGTGCCAAAATACCGACATTGGAAGGCTCTGACGACAAAGGTCACTACTACTTTTTTCAAGTGTACAAAATTCCTGACAGTTTGAGCCCTAATTCAATTGTCTAGGTCTAATAGGTCACATGATACAGGGTTCCCAATGTTCACATTCTTCTTGGCCATTTCCACCATACACAGCAATTAAAAATGCCTCGCCTGCACTCTCGATTTCCTCTGGAAGGGAATCTGGCTGCAAGAACACTTCCAGCTGGTGAACTAGGTCGGGGTTTTGTTTGAGGACACGAATAAATTTCAATTTATTTATTTATTTTGGCTTATAGTCCTAAATAAAGATAATTAAATTTGCTATAACTTCACCTCCCATTAATTTCTCCTGAGATACCTAATTATACTTGATATTTTGGTCGAAAATTAGACATTTCCAATTTTTCAACATTTTGGGGAAAATAGTGAACATTGGGGACCCTGTATCATGTGACCTATTAGACCTAGACAATTGATTTGGGGCTCAAACTGTCAGGAATTTTGTACACTTTAAAAAAGTAGTAGTGACCTTTCTTGTAAGAACCTAATGTCGTTTTTTTGGCACAAAACTAAAAAAAAAGAGAAAAAAATGGGGGTTTTTCAGCAACTACTCAGCGCGCGAAAATTTCAGACTGTTGCAAATCTGGATAAATACTATCTAGGTGGACTCAAACAACATACCAAAAGAGCAAGTTTACCGCAATTATTGTAATTTCGAATGTAACATATGACTGGCCTATTGTATAACTTTCCATAAACAAATTTTCCTCATAGTTTTACATTCTTAGCCATTACAGCTTCCTCTTCTAAAAATTAGACTTGCACATGATTTATTTTACTCGTTACCTTAGAGTAATTTTTATTTGATCTTCCTGTATGTTTTACGCGAAAATTGTTACGATATTTCTGTTCTTTGTTGGTGCCACTAACGTGACAATTTTGTGAAGCTTGTGAAACGATAGATCACACCTTCCAGGTACGTCCATTCTATCTTTTAAAACGCTCTCTGCTCAAAAATGTAATTGCCAATTTCATTGGACAAAAATCTCTACATCATTTATTCTGTACGAACAAAAAAGGTTAATTTGAGATTAGTGAGGTTTTGTATTTGAATGCCGAGAAAATTACACGTGCAAAAAAATACATTAGGATTTTATGAGTTCGTTTGAGTAAACATAGAGCTTTATTGATTAACTTTTTTAAAAAGTCATCAATAAAAGTCAAACCAAAAAAAACCTGATTGTTATGCATTAAACTGATATTTCTCACAAAATGATACCAGTGATGTTAAAGGTACCTTCAATGCTTCAATTTCTTCTTAGCACTGAGGATAAAACAATTATCAACTGCTTGGACGAAGATTAAGCAGTTCTCATCAAATTCTACATATCCTTTCATCTTTAATTGAAGTTTAAGAGGTTTGGAAGTTGTTATTTTCCCTCAACTATTGTATGACGAATTTACAATTACAGACTCAAAATTCTGCTGAATTCCGTTATCAAAATGATAACTTTTTAAATATCTCAATTGAGATAAATTAATCTTTGAGTTGACCCACCAACTCTTCTTATTCATCTATGGATTAACTACAATTTTTGACCTTGGTTACTGATACAGTGTCCATTTTCGCACTTAAAACTCCCCGGTAAGTGAGGCTTTGGAATTTACCTGTAGTTCTCAGGGTGGCATTTTTTTTGTTTCAATTCGTTCCGAATTTGAGGATTCTTCTAGTGTTGATATTTTTACTTACTAACTATTAGGCTGTCAAAATGAGTCTCAATCTTGTCGCGCGCAATATTATATTGCGTACATTGTGGGAGTTATTGTTTTTACATCCAAACCAAGGACACATGTATCAGTTACTCGTTTTTCTGAGTGATCGATTGTATTCCATTAAGGCTGGATGTACCATCCAGTTCAACACTTTCATGGCCACAAATCTGTTTAAATGAATAAAAATTCTTGACCATTCAATGCGCGATCCTAAAAACTTTTTATGTAAGCAGGATCTTTTAAACGGTTACATTTTATATCTAAATATTACAGATTAAAGATTAGGTATATTTTCTTTAAATTGTTCTACTCCTTTGAAGCAAATAACCAAGTTTATGAATGTAATAAATTTAAATTTAAGAATCCATCTCAGCGTTAACCAATCAGACTTCTTCATTTAATGAGAATTGTAATAGGATCCTCGGGTGTGATTACAAAAGGCAAATAATTCTGTTTTTTGCAAAGCGAAATTGAAGTAAAATATAGAATCGCTATAAATTAGTTTAGTGGTTCTAAAATTAACAAAAACACATTGAAATATTACAATTTTCTATAACTTGCTGGAGCATTAATGAAAATAATTTTAAACATAAACAAAGTTTCTCGGAAACTAGCTTTTAGAATATATATATATATATATATATATATATATATATATATATATATATATATATATATATATATATATATATATATATATATATATATATATATATATATATATATATATATATATATATATATATGTAACTCTACGTTCCGGCACCAAAAACGACCTTATATAGACGTTGTGGCACCATATAAAACGTTGTGGCACCAATTTTTGGTGCCACAACGTTTTAAGTCATTTTTGGTATCTTGAGCACCCCAGGATGCCCCACAGCAATTTTCAGGAAGGTGCCACTTGGACCATTTATATGTAAAAACCCGATTTTAGTTAATCCGTATACTCCCCAGGGGTCACCCCGACTCGTCTATAGCTTACGCTACGTACAAGCACCAGGACGCGACCGAAGCGTTGTGGCACCATGAACGAAAGTACGTTCAAGCACCTTTTAGTCGTGTTTTGTGAATGCGATGTAAAAATAAACAACTTGATATTTGCGATGTAAGCTTAAGAGGTAAATCTTGCTTTTGGATTGCGATTCATGCTTTAATAGGTAGAATTATAATTTTTCATAAATTATTTTATTAAAAATAATATAAATAATAACATTTTGGAATTATCAAGAATCACTAAAAAATTTTCTCCGCGGCCACTACTGAATGTAGTTATTCTGAAATCACTTATAATAACAGAAAAGAAACATTCTCACTCTTGAGATTGAAAGAAAATTCTGAAACATTTGTCTCTTATGTATTTTATACGTACACTAGAGATACTCTTTATTCCATACTTGTTTAAAAAAATAAGGTTTGCCATGAATGTCGAATTAGTTGACGTGGTCTTAATATTGGTTTGTAAAAACTTTTAATTTATTAAAAAGGAGAAGAAAATCAAACGATTCAGATGTAGAATTTGCTACCGCAAAAATCCAAGCTTGACGATAAAAATACTACCGCAACAATGTTGAGAGATTGAGGTTTCATTTTAATATATTTAATTTCTACTTTCTGTGGTCGTGGAGAAAGTACAGTTTGTTACTCTGTTGGAATGAAGATCCGACACTCGTGATTCCTCCACTTGTGTCGAATTCTCATTCCAACCTTGTTACAGAATATACTATTATTTATACTTTATGACATAAATAAAGTCAGTCTACAAAATATCGTGCTTCTAAAAAATAATAAGATTTGCATATGAAAGTCTTAAATGTTTTTAAATTAGGAAAATGTGTAAAAGAATTAAAAAGTAATAAGGATTATGTATTATTTTACACAAAAATTTTTAATAATCAAAAACCTTTTTTTTTATTTAAATGAAACAATTACTTATAATAATATCGATGCTATATCTTTAAAATTTTATTTTTTTTTACAAAAAAAGCTTTAATTTTTTTTTATTAACTTCCTAGAAATATACAATGTCTTTTACAAAACAATAAGTACTTAAGCTTTAAATAAATAAAATATCAATTGCTGAAGGACCTCGGTCGATGGCCATTTGACTTTGTCAATAAAGTACTATTATTATTATTAATTATAAAATATCTTTAAAAAATTTCTGAAAGTTTATAAAGAATTATGTATTTTAAGAGCAGAAAAATCTATGGAGATGAGAGGTTACGTAAAATAAATCAAATAGTGCAATTTTGTTTCACAAAGGCTCATTTTAAATTATAAACAATTATGCATTTTGTGTAAAATAATAAATAATGTTGATAATTTTAGTCATTTTATTAATTTCTTAGTTAATTAAGTTGTGTTTTTACAAAATCTCGATAGAACGCCAATTCATTTCTCAAGAGTAATTTTTACATTTACACTTACATTTTACACTTTACATTTTTACATTTACACTTACATTTTACACTTCACATTTTTACATTTAAATAATTAAAATTAGATTTTAATTTTAAATTATAATAAATAATCAATTATTTTAATAACAACCAAACCGATTATTTTTTTTATATTTATTAAAAAATATAATATCTAAGACCTTTTGCCATTTTTAATATTTTCAAGGTAAGTTTTTACAGTTTTAGTTTTTTGAGATCCATTTTAGATCCATTGAATCTTTTGAATTTTTTGTCCTAACTTAGTAATAAAAAAATTAAATTTATGTAAATATCCGCAATTTATAAATTTATGTATAAAAATTAGGTAATAATTTAAAAAAATTAGAAGCACTTTAAAGTAAAATTAAGTTTTTAAAAAATTGGAAAATTAATAAAAAACAATTTTTGTCTAACGCCTCAACCTCCGAGGCGAATACTTCTTTTCAAAATAAAATTGAAATAATATATGGTGCCAAAAGGATATACATTTCAAGTTATTATATTATATAAACTTTGTGGCACCACGCAGGAAGGAACGTTCAGGCACCATTTAGAAGCGTTTTGTGAATTCCGCGTAAAAACTAAAAAATTGTTGAAAAATCTTTACAAAAACTTGGTAGGTATTTTAACGGATTGCGGTGCAAGCTCTTTAATTAAAAATTATATAGATAATAACATTTGGGCATTAAAAACCCCTCTTTTATCAAGAACCACTAAAACAAAATCTTAATTTTACGAGAAAATTATTCGTTATAAAAAAATTATGTTTGTCAAAAAAATAAGATTTGTATATCACAATTTTAAGTTACATGTAGAAAATTAAGAAAATGTGTAAGAATATTAAAAAGTAACTAAGATTATTTAGTATTTTACTCAAAATGTTTATATAAGTAAGTTGTTGTCCAAACTAAAAATTTTTACATCAAAAACCCTCAAATGGAACCTTTACTTATATCAATATCTACGGAATCTCTAAAATTTTATTTTTTTGCAAAAAAAGCAATAACAAAATGAAATAATATAAAAATTGTTCATTTATAGGTACTTAGAATATAGTGCAATTTTGTTTAAACAATGTGGCTCATTTTAAAATATTAACAATTGTGCAATTTGTGTCAATTAATTCGATACTTTCGATAATTTTTCTCATTTAATTAATTTCTTAGTACATTTGTGTTTTTACAAATGAACTAAAATTTGGATTTGCCAATCTTATTTGTCCATAAGACTAATTTTTATGTTTTAAAAACTGAAATATTTATGTTTTATTTTAAATGATGCATACAATTTTTTCAATTCCTAAACATTTTGTGAATAATAATAAGTAATGTTAGTTTTCTATTGATACATTTTTACTTTTTAAGACACCGTACATTTATTCTAAGATTTGGATATTCTGATCTTATTTTATGGAATTTAGTAAGATTTTTCTAAAGAATAAACTAAAAAAATTTTTATTTCCACTTTTCGATGCCATTTGTGGATATACTGTATATTCTAACCTAGAGCATTTTTTAGAATACGCGATTTTGGCAAAAATTACAAGACTTCGAATTAAAATGACTTAATAGAAATTATTAATTAAAAAGACAGATTCAACAGTTTACGAACGTTTAATAGTATTTTTTATTAATTAAAAGTCTCATTATAAAATTGGAATAAATATTAAAATATGCATTGCCAGAGAAGGATATTGACCAACAGCTCTCACAAAATGTGATCTCGATGAAACTTGGCATTTAAGTACTTGAATGGGTGTAGAAAACGATAAAAAAATCTTTGCTGCTCTAAAGTATATGCTAACATCACAATTTCGAAAATAAAATAGAAAACTTGGTTTTTCTTATATCTGGAAAAAAAATAAAAATTTCGAAAAACTAATAGCACCAAAAGAGCGGAAAATTGTACTAAAAATTATATTTAAAGTTAAAAAGTTAAAGTTAGTTAAAAAAAATTGTATTACTGTAAAAAATTATTAAAAATAAGAAAGCAAATTCGAAAACTCGACGCGCGCCAAGCCGTTGAATTCAAATATTTAGGCGAACGAACGAAAAACTAAAGTATCTTTGTGTAAATTGTAAGCAAAAAAACAAAAAAGGAAGCATTTTAAAAAGGAGACTCTAAGCTTTCTCAGGAATCCATTAATTTTTAAATTTTTTTTTGTTTTCTCATAGAAAATTTGATCGGCAGTTATAATTTCTGAAATTCTCACTGCTTTTTATAAAAGTGAAGATATCTATTAATAGAGGCATAACAAAAAAAAATCCTTGTAGATTTATCATTATTATACTTTTACTTTTGATTTAAATATAATTAAAATGATGATTATCTGGGTTTAGTAAAACTTATGTTTTAAAATTTTCATTTTTTTTACAATATTCATTCGACGCAATTTTTATTTTCAAAATAGTGTTTATATAAATCAGAAATTATTTTTTTTTAATAAAGTTAAAAATAATTTAGAAATTGATTTATATAAAATAAAATTTTTTATAGTAATACAAATTCTTTTTAAAAATAACTTATAACGTGGTGCTATTAGTAATTCGAATTTTTTTTTTCGAGATATAATGGAAAAACCAAATTTACGATTTTACTTTCAAAATTGTAAAGTTAGCATACACTTTAGAGCAGCAAAGATTTTTTTATCGTTTTCTGCACCGTTTCAAGTACTTAAATGCCAAGTTTCATCGATATCACATTTTGACGAGGTCACACTCTGACAACTGGGCTATTGGTTATTTGCTCGAATAAAAATGTACTGTTTGTATGCTATATCTAGGATTAAAAGTTTTTTAACTTTTTGACTTTAGGTTTTTTTTATAGAAAATTTTGTCATACGCATTAATTTGTTAAAAAATATTTTTTCAGATTTTTCATTATTCTTGTCTAACGCCCCGACCTCCTTAAGCGTTCGAGTCGAATATGTCTGTCCAAGATAAAATTGAAAAGTGTATTCTGAAATAATATATATGGTGCCAGACAGCATATACAGTCAAAACATATATAAGGTGCCGGTAGAACCTCTTATCTCTCTACAATTCCGGGTTTGTATACGTCGATTTAGTTTTTGGTGCCAGTACGTAAGATTATATATATATATATATATATACCGGTAATCTTACGTACTGGCACCAAAAACTAAATCGACGTATACAAACCCGGAATTGTAGAGAGATAAGAGGTTCTACCGGCACCACCGTATATATGTTTTGACTGTATATGCTGTCTGGCACCATATATATTATTTCAGAATACACTTTTCAATTTTATCTTGGACAGACATATTCGACTCGAACGCTTAAGGAGGTTGGGGCGTTAGACAAGAATAATGAAAAATCTGAAAAAATATTTTTTAACAAATTAATGCGTATGACAAAATTTTCTATAAAAAAAACCTAAAGTTAAAAAACTTTTAATCCTAGATATAGCATACAAACAGTACATTTTTATTCGAGCAAATAACCAATAGCCCAGTTGTCAGAGAGTTTGACCTCGTCAAAATGTGATATCGATGAAACTTGGCATTTAAGTACTTAAAACGGTGCAAAAAACGATAAAAAAATCTTTGCTGCTCTAAAGTGTATGCTAACTTTACAATTTTGAAAATAAAATGGTAAATTTGGTTTTTCCATTATATCTCGAAAAAAAAATTCGAATTACTAATAGCACCACGTGAAAGAGCGGAAAATTTTACTAAAAATTATATTATAAGTTATTTTTAAAAAGAATTTGTATTACTATAAAAAATTTTATTTTATATAAATCAATTTCTAAATTATTTTTAACTTTATTAAAAAAAAAATAATTTGATTTATATAAACACTATTTTGAAAATAAAAATTGCGTCAAATGAATATTGTAAAAAAAATGAAAATTGAAAGTTTTACTAAACCCAGATAATCTTCATTTTAATTATATTTAAATCAAAAGTAAAAGTATAATAATGATAAATCTACAAGGATTTTTTTTGTTATGCCTCTATTAATGGATATCTTCACTTTTATAAAAAGCAGTGAGAATTTTAGAAATTATAACTGCCGATCAAATTTTCTATGAGAAAACAAAAAAAAATTTAAAAATTAATGGATTCCTGAGAAAGCTTAGAGTCTCGTCTTTAAAATGTTTTTTTGCTTACAATTTACACAAAGATACTTTAGTTTTTCCGAACGTCTCGCCTAAATATTTGAATTCAACGGCTTGGCGCGCGTCGAGTTTTCGAATTTGCTTTCTTGTTTAATAATTTTTTATAGTAATACAATTTTTTTTAACTAACTTTAACTTTTTAACTTTAAATATAATTTTTAGTACAATTTTCCGCTCTTTTGGTGCTATTAGTTTTTCGAAATTTTTATTTTTTTTCCAGATATAAGAAAAACCAAGTTTTCGATTTTATTTTCGAAATTGTGAAGTTAGCATATACTTTAGAGCAGCAAAGATTTTTTTATCGTTTTCTACACCCATTCAAGTACTTAAATGCCAAGTTTCATCGAAATCACATTTTGTGCGAGCTGTTGGTCAATATCCTTCTCTGGCAATGCATATTTTAATATTTATTCCAATTTTATAATGAGACTTTTAATTAATAAAAAATACTATTAAACGTTCGTAAAATGTTGAATCTGTCTTTTTAATTAATAATTTCTATTAAATCATTTTAATTTGAAGTCTTGTAATTTTTGCCAAAATCGCGTATTCTAAAAAATGCTCTAGGTTAGAATATACAGTATATCCACAAATGGAATCGAAAAGTGGAAAAAAATATTATTTAAGTTTATTCTTTAGAAAAATCTTACTAAAGTCCATAAAATAAGATCAGAATATCCAAATCTTAGAATACTTGTATGGTGTCTTAAAAAGTAAAAATGTATCAATAGAAAACTAACATTACTTATTATTATTCACAAAATGTTTAGGAATTGAAAAAATTGTATGCATCATTTAAAATAAAATATAAATATAACTTTTCAAATTAAAAATTAAATTTCAGTTTTTAAAACATAAAAATTAATGCCCAAATGTTATTATCTATATAATTTTTAATTAAAGAGCTTGCACCGCAATCCGTTAAAATACCTACCAAGTTTTTGTAAAGATTTTTCAACAATTTTTTAGTTTTTACGCGGAATTCACAAAACGCTTCTAAATGGTGCCTGAACGTTCCTTCCTGCGTGGTGCCACAAAGTTTATATAATATAATAACTTGAAATGGCACCATATATTATTTCAAATTTATTTTGAAAAGAAGTATTCGCCTCGGAGATTGAGGCGTTAGACAAAATTGTTTTTTATTAATTTTCCAATTTTTTAAAAACTTAATTTTACTTTAAAGTGCTTCTAATTTTTTTAAATTATTACCTAATTTTTATACATAAATTTATAAATTGCGGATATTTACATAAATTTAATTTTTTTATTACTAAGTTAGGACAAAAAATTCAAAAGATTCAATGGATCTAAATAAGTAAATAATTATAATCAATGGAGTGGCGAACAAAAAACTAAAACTGTAAAAACTTACCTTGAAAATATTAAAAATGGCAAAAGGTCTTAGATATTATATTTTTTAATAAATATAAAAAAATAATCGGTTTGGTTGTTATTAAAATAATTGATTATTTATGGATACCGCTATTATAATTTAAAATTAAAATCTAATTTTAATTATTTAAATGTAAAAATGTGAAGTGTAAAATGTAAGTGTAAATGTAAAAATGTAAAGTGTAAAATGTAAGTGTAAATGTAAAAATTACTCTTGAGAAATGAATTGGCGTTCTATCGAAATTTTTTAAAAACACAACTTAATTAACTAAGAAATTAATAAAATGACTAAAATTATCAACATTATTTATTATTTTACACAAAATGCATAATTGTTTGTAATTTAAAATGAAACAAAATTGCACTATTTGATTTATTTTACGTAACCTCTCATCTCCATACATTTTTCTGCTCTTAAAATACATAATTCTTTATAAACTTTCAGAAATTTTTTAAAGATATTTTATAATTAATAATAATAATAATACTTTATTGACAGTCAAATGGCCATCGACCGAGGTCCTTCAGCAATTGATATTTTATTTATGTAAAGCTTAAGTACTTATTGTTTTGCAAAAGACAGATTGTATATTTCTAGGAAGTCAATAAAAAAAATTAAAGCTTTTTTTGTAAAAAAAAATAAAATTTTAAAGATATAGCATCGATATTATTATAAGTAATTGTTTCATTTAAATAAAAAAAAAGGTTTTTGATTTTTGTGTAAAATAATACATAATCCTTATTACTTTTTAATTCTTTTACACATTTTCTTAATTTAAAAACATTTAAGACTTTCATATGCAAATCTTATTTTTTTTTTAGAAGCACGATATTTTGTAGACTGACTTTATTTATGTCATAAAGTATAAATAATAGTATATTCTGTAACAAGGTTGGAATGAGAATTCGACACAAGTGGAGGAACCACGAGTGTCGGATCTTCATTCCAACAGAGTAACAAACTGTACTTTCTCCACGACCACAGAAAATAGAAATTAAATATATTAAAATGAAACCTCAATCTCTCAATATTGTGGAGGTAGTATTTTTATATTCAAGCTTGGATTTTTGCGGTAGCAAATTCTACATCTGAATCGTTTGATTTTCTTTTCCTTTTTAATAAATTAAAAGTTTTTACAAACCAATATTAAGACCACGTCAACTAATTCGACATTCATGGCAAACCTTATTTTTTTAAACAAGTATAATGTTATTATTTATATTATCTTTAATAAAATAATTTATGAAAAATTATAATTCTACCTATTAAAGCATGAATCGCAATACAAAAGCAAGATTTACCTCTTAAGCTTACACCGCAAATATCAAGTTGTTTATTTTTACATCGCATTCACAAAACACGACTAAAAGGTGCTTGAACGTACTTTCGTTCATGGTGCCACAACGCTTCGGTCGCATCCTGGTGCTTGTACGTAGCGTATGCTATAGACGAGTCGGGGTGACCCCTGGAGAGTATACGGATTAACTAAAATCGGGTTTTTACATATAAATGGTCCAAGTGGCACCTTCCTGAAAATTGCTGTGGGGCATCCTGGGGTGCTCAAGATACCAAAAATGACTTAAAACGTTGTGGCACCAAAAATTGGTGCCACAACGTTTTATATGGTGCCACAACGTCTATATAAGGTCGTTTTTGGTGCCGGAACGTAGGGTTACATATATATATATATATATATATATATATATATATATATATATATATATATATATATATATATATATATATATATATATATATATTTCATTTGTGCAATTTGTTTACTCCCATAAAATATATTTCGGTAGAAATATATATCAGCATTTATAATATATAATATTACCCAAAAAGGAGACGATTTCTTAAAAAAAATGAAAACAAAAATTTTTTTTACTTTATTGCAGTACACCACAGAGTAACCTAATTGGTACATAGCAACGTCATTAAAATATAATTGAGAAGAAATATAAAAATATATAATATACAAAGTACATTTGCAAACACATAAGAAATAGATTAAAAAACAAAAAAATGAAGTAACCAAATATGTACAGTCTTAGGTTTTGTTTAATAATTTGTAGTGATACTTGAAAAATATCAATATTAGGAAAGTTATCGTTGTAGTTACACAATAGCCTGTCGATAAATGAATTTCTACCGTAATTAGTCCTATGAGTCCTCACATGAAAAAGTGTTAAATGTGCGTCTTTGAGGAATAGAGAAACGGACTAATTCTAGCAAATCTTCACAATCTATCTGGTCATTGAGTAACTTATAAAGAAAGAACAGTCTTGCCTCCTGTAGCCTTCGTTCCAAACTTTGAACCCCACTTACGAAGCCCAGTAACCTAAAAGCCTTTAGAATTCCACTAAGTGTAAATTAAAGGATAAGTCCTTGTCGAATAGGACTTCAAGGTCGTTAATTGATGAGACTACTTCTAGAGAGCCATTATTTATATAATAAAGGATATTACATCTATAGAATCTCCTCAGTTTACATTTTGACACATTTGGCTGAAGAAGATTTACTTCACACCAGGAGACAGACAAATCTGTTTACATCTAATTGCAGATAATTAGTTGCTCGTGATACCGGAAGGAATACTTTTATATCGTCTGCATAAATAAGATACCGTGCATACTTGAAACATGAAGAAATGTCATTAATAAATAATATAAATAAAACAGGGCCAAGATGCGAACCCTGTCGAACACCAGAAGTTACAAACACTTCGCGTGACACTGAACCACAAATTGAAACGCGTTGGCGTCGGTTTGTAAGGTAGGACTTGATCCAGCTGAGAAAACTCCTAGACACTCCAATATCGGCGTAAATAACGTCTATTTGATTTCCCTGTTCAATAGAGTTAGTTAGAAATTCCTGGAAGATGGCAAGATTGCTAGCTGTGGATCTGCCTCTATAGAATATGGTAGTTAGGGCTGTTTGACTACTAGACCTTTGTAGAAAATGAGAATCTTCAAGAAGCTAGTATAATAATATAATAATAATCTTTTTATTCCATTAAGACCATGTACTTGATATTGGAAAAGTCAATACAAAAAGAAATGAAAAGTATACCTAGAGAACAATTTAAGAAAATAAATATAAACATATTAAAAGTTACAATCCATAAATTCAATTATATTATAGAATGCATATTGTAACAGAAGATCCTTGAGAGATTTTTTAAATAAATTAAAATTCTGATTATTTTTTAGGGAGATTGGTAGTTTATTATATAACTGGATACCAGTGTACGATGGACTATTTTCATAGAATGTTGTCCGGTGAAGCGGTATACATACGGAGCAGATTGCCATGCCTAACTTAACTTTTTTTTTTTTTTTTTTTTACTTCTGTGTCAACGGCATCGACTACTATAGCCATTAGCCTCGTGTTCTGTGTAGGCTTTGTTACTGTTTCCCAGCGCCACTTTAGGAACAGCACTGTTAATTAGAACCCAACAGTGAATGGTCGAGTGAGGAACCACACCTGGTATATGAAAATCAATTTCTAAATTTTTAATTAATTAAAAATCAGAAAATGATTTCTGCCTTTGGTGTGATTCGAACCCTTGGATTTTGAGTCCAGTGCTCTACCGCTGAGCCACTCACCCCCCCTTAACTTAACTTAACTTCTTTTTTATAAATAGAAGATTTTTGTATATATAAATAGAGGTAACAGTTTGGATTTTGTCTCTACAAGAAGTGCGCCTATGAATCCCGAAAATAAGGCGTATTACTTTTTTTTGTAAAATAAACAATTTTGAAGAGAATCTGGAGTTTCCCCATATTATAATATTTAATAGTTGTTGTGAAAATATATTCTTAACTTATAAAATGCATAGTAGCTGCTACACACTTTCTTAGCAATGTGATCTGTTCGTCTTTTTTTCTCCCGCAAGATTCTAAAACGTGGCAACGTTGATTTTTCCTCAAGTAAGACTTTAGTACTTGTACGGAGAGTACACTGAACATAACAAAATTTAATTTAATTAAATTGAAAAACGAGTGTTAAAATTTCGGATCGTGATAGTTTTTGTTTTAAGACATTGTTTTATTAAAGCCATTTTTCCTTATCCTCCTTCATCCTCTCCTAGCCAGCAAATTACATCAGCGATACATTGGGTAAGTTGAGAAGACTTTTACCTTTTTTGGGTAATATTTTCATCATGATCAGTACATGCCTGAAAAGAGAGAGATGAGTCCAGAAAAGTACCAATGAATTTTGTTATCTCAGAAGACGTCATATTTAAATTTTCAGTGTGTATTTCAAAATCGTTGTTGGAATCATTTGCTAGGTAAAATTTCATTAAAACTGTATTTCCATGATTTAAGAATTAGATGGTTCTTCAAACACCATTCACTAAATTTTTTGTAGAGCATAGTTAATTTATCTAATAGTTCTTTAGGAGAATTGCCATTAGTTACGAAGGATACATCATCCGCGTATATAACCTCACAGTCCATGTCCGTATATTCTGGTAAATCATTAATGAGCATTAAAAATATAAGTGGCCCAAGTACTGATCACTGAGGAACGCCCAGATTAATAACTGTTTCATTTGATTGAGTTTGATTTATTTTAACGACAATTTTCCTATCTCTTAAATATGACATCAGCCAAGACAAAACATTACCACGAAATCCCAAGACATATAGTTTTTCTTCAACAAAGTCTAAATTTAAGCAATCAAAAGCCTCTCTGAGATCAAAAAATAGTGCTCCTACAGTTTTCTTGTTATATATTTTATATATAAAATTCAACAAATCTGTAGACCTTCCCGGGTAAAAACCGTTTTGAATTTCTGTTACGATATTGTGTTTATTTAGATAACTGATTATTCTATTATACATACATTTTTCAACAACTTTGCTTATTACATTTGAAACAGTTATTTGCCTGTAGTTGTCTATAGACATAGAATCGTCTTTTTTAGATATTGGATACTGACCAATTTCAAGTGAGATATTTATTAAATCGCACAGAGGTTGTGCAATGTACAAAGCTATATATTTAATACTTTTGTTGATATACTGTCACCACCAATCGAGTTAGTATTTTTTAAGTTACATATTATCTCAAGGATCTCCTGTGCAGTAACAGGGCTAAAAAAGGATGAATTACTATTATTTAGGTCACATTTTGTACACACAGGCGTAAGTGTCACTTGTTCTAACTATCTTTTCCTCTTGGCAACACATAGGATGTGTTCTGTTCTTTCATCTGGGTGCAAGCAAACTTTATATAGTCAGGTTTCTACTTTGCCCATCTTATGGAGATGATAGCAGTGTCCTGTTAGGACCTCTTTAACTATTTTTAGTTATGCAATATTAAAAACTTCTACGCCTTACAGCACATAAATAACAGATGGAGTTTGACGTATTTACTTCTAAACGATCGAAAGATATTTTGGAGAATCTTGAGCACCTCGAAGAATTTTGAAAGAGTAGGTAATAGTCCTAGTTCTGCAAGAGACTTTATTGCTATAAATACACGTATTTTAATTAAATTACAAACAAACATTTATTAAAAAAATATCCAACCTTTTTAAGTTGATTGGATTTGGTTACATGGAATTTAATTCGAATGTGATTTTATTTGTTTCGCAATCCTATTTAGACTGCGCCAAACAACGTGCACCTGTTTAAAGCACGGGATGCGGTGACGGCGGATTTCGCCTCTGGTATTTTATAGAGCAGAATATTGAAGTTGATCAAAATTTAAATTGAAATCACGTCTCTTTGCTAGTATAGAATGACCTGTTGGGTTGGAGGCATTCCACACTGTGTTAAATTTGAGAGGATATAAATGGTATAAAATGTATCTTCTATGTATCGCATACGTTTAACGAAAAGAAACAATAATCATCTGGACTTCTGTAATTCAATACCTGTGTGGGGCATATAGCCCAAGGAGTAGTTGTTTGAAGTCCAGACGTTGGTGCAGTGTGTGACATTTTCTAATGTCGTAATTCTTGGGAGCTGTGATTTTAACTTATTTCACATCATTTGTGCAGTTTGATTAGACCGAGTAAAATATTTTGGTATCCAAAATATTTCATTTTTATCAATAATCAAGAAGATCAACCACTGGAGACCGACATAAGAAAGACCGAGAGGACGACAAAAAGCTAATTACAGAAAACATTGGCAAGATGTAGTAAATAAAGCAAGAATACATGAAATTTTATGAGTAGGAAATCTTAGAAAAGCGATTTACTGCAATTAAAAGATTCAAAAAGATCCAGCGAAGGAACAACCTATTCTGTAAAGAATATTTAAACAATGAGTAAAAAAAGAAAGACAAGATAGATTTCTAGAACTATTTATTTATTTATATTCCAGATTTTAAGGTTCCAGATCACGCTATGTGAGTTTTGTGTTCTGTGTTCGTAAATCTCTATTCTTGTTTGTAGTTTGCTTATTTTTTTTGTTTTTTCCGCCTTCATGAGGCATTTAGTAGATGCAATTCTTTTTGAATCCAATTCTGGTGACTCTGTTGACAAATTATTTTTAATTTCAGTGATTTCTTCTTCAGCCGGATCTGTCGTTGATGGTTTGACTATTGCAGATACTGTCTTGTATGTTTCGTCTTTCAGGCATCAATTTAAGTTTGTTTCGACTTCCATCACAAAGTTCGTGGTTTTAACTGTAGATTGAACTTCTCTCGCTTGGTTTCATAAAATGAAGATGTCGTCGTCATTTTGTAGCCAGCTGTTTGGATTTAGATGTGTAGGCTGGATTGCTTCATAAAATATAAAATTAGGATTCGATCCTTGAGAAAATCAGAGCGATTTATAGTATCGGAAATCCACAATGTCTCGGAGAGTAGGTAAAGCTGTTCGGTCGCGGCTATATAACAGTAATCACTAGGTCATGTAAGGAAGCGATTGTTGCGCCTGAAAATTTTTAACACCCATTACATGAACAAAAATAAATATAAATGACCTTTTCAATGCCCTAATAATTGCTTAGTTGTTAAGGTCTTAGGCAGGCAACCCTACCCTAAATTTCGCTTTATTTGAGCCCTTTGTTGAAATTAGGTGTAAACATTACATAAATTCAGATACCGCGCCAAATGGTCCTCTTTTATGTTCGGTCTAGGCCCTCATTATCCAGTCTTCTAATAATTAATTTAAATTTCCCTTTAACCGCGTGTAACTGGACAAAGAGAAAGGAAATTAGCGGTGTTTCATAACCACTGCTACTTACTAATTGGCGAATAACAAATGTGCTAATTTTCTGTAAGTTTATTTGTTAATCAGAGGCGTAACAAATCATTAAGGTTAAAAAAAAGTTGTATACTCTATTTTTATGAAATTAACGAAAAGCATCCTCGTATCGACAAGTCATAAATCCGATTTGCTCTCTTCCTATTGAAAAATCACACTTTGATCTTTGTTCTACGATATTCTCGCATAAGGTCGTTGTGTGTGGCATTAGTTTGATTTCTCTGTAACTTTTACAATTCTGATATCGCCCTTTTCTTTGCAGATGGGTATGTTCCATGGTGCTTCCACTGGTCCATGGGCCTGTATATTCCACCATTATTTTATTCACAGCACCCTTTCTGCTTATTTCCACTGTTACTCCAGAGTTTGAAGTATAGCTCAAGGCCAACCTGATTTTATCTTTTACTTTCCTTACCTCGCGATTGGTCACTATACCGTGTGACACAGACTCATGGTACACCCCCCTTTTCTCCTTTGTTTCTCTAGCTATATTTCTGAACTTTGGAACATTGAATATGCTCACTAGACGGCACTTTTTGACATATTTGGAAAAAAATATTAACATCCGGTTTTTCCGGAAATGGCATCAACTTTTAATTTTCAAATGGAACACCCTGTATATTATTATATTTTTGGAATATTCGTAATTATCTGAATCCAATGATACCTCATAGTTGATATTTAATTTGTCAGAATACCCATTTTATTTTTCGATCGCACACTATCGCATTTTCGATTAAAACAGTATTGTGGTTCGAAATGCGTGCGAAAAATGTAAAACAAAATGTTTTTTACCCAAAACTCAATTTTTTCAAATGGTACCATAATGGTACTCCGATGTCATTCGAAAGTACCACCGATGGGGTATCCATCCATATTAACTCTTTTTGTCTATAATCATTACGAACAAAATAATGTAGTTGAAAAAAGTTGAAGTATGGAACACAAGTTACACTTTGACATTTCGATAATCTGAACACTTAAACTTTCTTCAACTACATTATTTACGATTATTTTGATTATTTGGAATAATTTTATGGGGTTCATGGCTCTCTATAGATCGAAAAATAAAATGGGTATTCTGACGAATGAAATATCAACTATGAGGTATCATTGGACTCGGATAATTACGAAGATTCCAAAAATGTAATAATATACAGGGTGTTCCATTTGAACATTGAAAGTTGATGCCATTTCCGGAAAAACCGGAAGTTGATATTTTTTTCCGAATATGTCAAAAAGTGCCGTCTAGTGAGCATATTTAATGATCCAAATTTCAGAAGTAAAGCTAGAGAAACAAATGAGAAAAGGGGGGTGTACCATGAGTCTGTGTCACACGGTATACACTTTTATTATTTATTTATTTGGTTGTCCTATTTGCCTACATTCTCTTTTCCTCTACTTAATATACTAGATCGAAAACTAAAATGTACTATTTTTGGAATTTCATCTACCAACTATGATTGAATCACTGTTGCGCTTTATAATCTTCGCTTATGATTTCTCTATAATTTAGAGAACAATGTATTTTGCTTTTTTTTTATGAATTATTAGTGAGGGGTTACGAGAGTGGCGCCATGAAAAATAAAAGCCAGATTATTCTTAATTATCAATGAAATTGTTTGAAAATCCTGAAGCAAATAGCGCTGCTTTATGAGCGACAAAAAATCATTTAATATCAAAAGGATTATGGCTTATGACCGACATAACTCTGCTGCTATTTATGTGAAAACGGAGAACAGATATTTAGTGAAACATAGGCGTGACAGAATAAACTGGATAGCTGGTGTAGACACAAACAATAATGAATTTTTAAGCCAGAAAAAAAGTTTGTAAACTGGGGTTTGACGCTGAATCCTTATAAGCAATCCGATTTTTCGATATCTATTATAGTTTTTGCCATGATATTTGTTAGCAGACAGACATACAGAAACAGTAAAATTATAAGCCTTGTCTAAAGAATTCTACGTAGGCCTAAAACTTTCGTTTTTGTTTATTATCCACATTGTCTACTTCTAATTTTAAAATTCTACTAATTGCAATTCTCCCCATCCAAATCACTGCGTCATTTTTTAAATATGGACGCTCTCCAAATATTTATTGTTGCCTTTTTTTATACTTATGTTGCACCTCCCCTATTAAATTTTCCCCCAAAAACAGAAAATCATTCACGACAAACCTTTTGCATTTCTCAAATCCCAACCACTAGACAAGTGATTGATAGAAATCCAAATAAAAGTCAAGTGGAAAACAAATCATTCCCAAAAGCCCCTAACAAGTATTTTTCATTTCCAATTCGATATTGGGGATGAAGAGATCCTACTTTTGTAGTCGAAGCAACAGGGCACGCGGCAGACAAATTCCAGAATTCAACAAAAAAGAAAAATTACCATCGACTCGGCGCGATTGATTTTTGATTGTCGGCAGGAAATTTGCTTACATATAAAACGATTTTGAGCTTCTGAGATGAAGGAAATGTATAAGGGATGCTTCAGGATAACGAAATCGCTGGAAAAAAAATCGTTTTTGATTCAGATTAGCTTAATGGAAAATGGAAGATTCAGAAAACGATTTAACACGATTTCAGGCTGTTACAAATGGGTTTTCGACTCGAGAAATTAGGAAAAAATAGATGAGATTTATTAATATCTCTGATCATTAGAATTTACCACTGATCGTCTAGAATTTCTAATGAGTAATTTTAAATTTCTAAGTTTACGAGTTTAATTAATATATAGTGCCCGTCTAAAGCCACTTTTCCCTATTTAATTAGTAAATGAAAAGGTTTTAATAACTGAAAAACATAAATAAAAGTAGAGAAACAATGTTTCTGTTGGTAACGAAGTACATACGACCTCAAAGGGTTCATAATAAATAACTAAAATCCTACTGCTAATTTAGTTTTTACGTTGGCACTACTAAAACATTTGAAAATAAAAATCAACATCGCGTTTTCTCACGTAATAAATGTAATTATGTTCACTACTTTATTTAACATTGTTTACATTCATTAACTGCGCTAGAATGGAATGAAAAAAAAAGCAGCGATTTGCTTTGTTTGAAGAGTACAAGAATAACTTAACACAAAACTGAATTTTTAAACGAATGCTGATTAGCTATCAAGTATTAGGCAGTGAAAAAGAGATACGAGAAGAAAATGCAAGTACCTCAGATCAGGTTACCGCCGTGGATGAGGTGGTTAACAAAAAGATAAAAATAAATTAGGTACTTCACGCAGTTTTTGGCACCCCGAAAGAAAATACCACTGAAGAGGTTTCCCGTTTGGAAATAAGGAACACAAATCCCCTCATTAATTACTGGAGAATATCATTAAGCATTAATTTCAAGCGGTTCTCGAATATGGAGTAACCTAACCGTAAACAATCTCATTATAAACTTCAGGTGTTTATTTAGTGCGGCATATGAGTTGCTCCAAATAGCGCCTGCAATAATAGTGGTAGCGGATCATGCAGTGGAAACTAAATTTTATAAAAAGGGTATCAATAATTCAACTACCTAAAACCAAATGAAGTTAGTTATCGATTATTAATTGAATTATGCAAATGAGAGCCATACTATGTTGTATTAAAATTGACGCATACATACAGGGTGCGTCATGAGTAACTGTACATACTCCTACCTATAAATCTAAGTACACAGCACCTCTCAGCGATGTATTAAAGAAATGCGGCCTATTAGTCCCAGCAAACAATAATAAACAATATGCTGGCCACGACAAAGCTACATCGGCAAAATGATAGCCCAGTGTATGGCATACTGTAATTGGATACCTATAATCCAGCCAGCAACGGGGCAATGAAGACCCGGAGTGTGACATCACGCGGCCATCTTTGCTTGCGCATGTCAACGATCACTTTCCAAACCCACCCAAGCCAAGCATAAATTGTTTTAGATATAATACATTTGACTGTATATTGCAATGAAAAATAATCACCTTGTATATTAAAAAAGGTAACCAGGGAACGAAAAAAAAAGGAAGGGATAGATTAGTTACTGAAAGAAAAGGAATGTCAGGTTTTTTTTTGGAAAATTTGAGATGTTAAAAAAATGAGTGTGAATATTTTGTTAATAATTAGTTTTGCAACTTTCTGCAACTCCTGGTGGATTTATATTTTCCTTTTTTTAATATTTCTCCAATTTTCAAAAAAAAAACACCTTTGACATTACTTTTCTTTCAGTAACTAATCTCTCCCTTCCTTTTTTTTCGTTCCCTGGTTACCTTTTTTAATATACGTGATTATTTTTCATTGCAAAGTTTTTTGTGATATTTTTCTATGAATTCAAGTTCATTTTGGTACGATTGCTTAAGGGAAATTTGAACTTTTTTTTACTCAAAGTATATAAAACTTCAAATATATATAATTCACAGTGGGCCAAATCCCTAAGTAGGTATTCCTATTGGGTCATCAATGATTTGGCCAGCATATGTTGGACGAATACAGAAAAAGAAAAAGTAAGTCGAGGATTATTTTTAGAAAGAAAAGTCCAACTCGATCGATAACCAAATTTTTTGAGGTTAGATTTTGCTATTTAGGACACCGCGCACCGTTTAAGATACCAAATTTATTATCTATCTTGTTAACCCTTTTTTAATTTATATTCCACGCCTTTGATCAGAATTACAAGTTACCGTACTAAATGCGACGGCGACGTAATTAATATAGGCTTGAAAATAGATGTCATGAGTGCATGCATGTCCTTGTTGTCGGAATCTGCCAGGTTGTATTAGTAAACAGGACATGGTTTATTGATAACGAACTTCACAGATATGCCAAGTGTTCAAATCATAGTGGATTTCTGGCGTCCTTTTAATGGGAATTGAGCGAATGGGAACAGTCAACAGGATTAGCAGGAGTGTACGTTTCAATTTGAAGTGCAGACAAATTATTAATATGTAATGTTTTACTGTACATCAATATATAAGTAATGTTTTCTGTAAAATAAAAAATGAATGGGAATTCAGTGAATCTACGTGAAAATAGCTTATTTTTTTAGTTAATTAAATAATTTAATTGGCAATTAGTGGCGGCACAATATTGTTTGCATTTGAATTGATCAATTTGCACAACGTAGTTATAAATTTAAATTTGGTTTTGGGTGTGATTAAATCAACGATTGGTTTTTGATGAATTGAAGATTCTCTCAAAATTACCTTACATAATTATTAATTATAATTAAGTTAAGGTGTTATAACCAGACACCAGACTTTTTTTAAGTGCAGAGTAATAAGTAAATTAGATATAAGAGTCCAACATGAATGAAGAAATAATCCATCGACAGATCATTCAAGAGCACCATCACTAGATTGTGTAGAACTAAAAATCGTATATTGCTTGTCTTAAATGAGTAGACCACAATCTTAATAGTCTTATATCTGTCTCTGGAGGGTTGAGTATTGCTAAGACCAAGTTGTTTTCATGCCCTTCTATTCGGTTGTAGTCATTGTGTATGGTGTAGTTTGATACGTACCAGGGTGCATTGGTGATAGAACGTAGGATTTGAAACTGTATTATTTGAATCATTTTTGAGTTTGATGGTTTTGTACACCACCACAGTTGAATTCCATACGTCTATATGTGTTTAAGTATACATATATTGTCTAAAGATAGTTTGGATTTTCGTCCCATTAACATCTTTCTTAATTTTAAGTTAATTTGCTGGCGTTAGACACCAGACTATGCCGATGATTTTTTTAACCTTTGTGGTTTCAAATTTTTTTATTCTAAACGCAGAAGACCCTTGTTTAAATTAGATCAGTGATTTCAAAGGAAATAGGGAGCTTTAGACCTGAGTAGGTACACCGTTTATCGACTGATGCTAATTAGCGTTTACCTTAACTTGTCTACCGTACAAAGGATAAATGTTTGCGATGTTAAATTGACAGTTGTTATTCTTTGATGTTTCCTTTTAAGCTTCCGGAAATATTCCAATCATCCAGTAACAAATAAATCGAAAATCACTTTTTAAAATATTTGAAGTCTCCTACTCTACAGGGTGTCACAAGATTTTTTTTACAGGCTATAACTCAGGAACTAACGAATAGATTTTTTTGGAAATTGGGTAATCTTTTTAGGGCCTACAGTAATTTCATCTGAGGTATACAGAGTATCTGTGACGTCATCACAGAGGCAGGGACGGCATCTCAATGAAAAAAATTAAATGAAAAGGGGGAATCAAACTTAGCTCAAATAAAAGGGTTTTTTATTTCAAATTCAACGGTGTACCACAATAAGGGTACCAAAGTAATAATTTTAACAAATTTTCAATTTAATCTTTCTTTGCAACAATAAACAGTGATATTTAAAATGCCGCAATTATCATGTCCAAATTTACTTCTGATTGGCCTACTTTTAACTAGTTTTTTTTAAGCTGAAGAAAACAGTTGGCGTTGGAATTCTACCTTAATCGCTATTTAAATGGTCTGGTTATTCTTGAAAATAAACATTAAATTGAAAATTTGGTAAAATTATTACTCTGGTACCCTCATTGTGATACACCGTTGAATTTGAAATAAAAAACCCTTTCATTTAAGCTAAGTTTGATTCCCCATTTCCATTTAATTTTTTTCATTGCGATGACGTCCCTGCTTCTGTGATGACGTCACAGATACTCTATACCTCAGATGAAATTACTGTAGGTCCCAAAAAGTTTACCCAATTTTCAAAAAAAGCTATTCGTTAGTTCCTGAGTTATAGCCTGTAAAAAAAATCTTGGGACACCCTGTATATAAATATTGAACATTTTTCATATTCTCCTGTCTATTTTTGATTGAAAAAAGAAATTAAAAAAATACCTAAAATATTTGTAAAAGTTCGGGTGTTAATGTGGTAAATATAGGGGTACCTCAAGGCTCAATATTAGGGCCAATCCTATTTATTATATTTTTTAATGACATAATATCTAACTGTAAAATTATTGAACTAAAAATTGTGTATGCAGATAATATAAACTTCGCACTTACCATAGATATAGTAAAATAAGATACAGTTTGTTTACATGTTATTAAATTTATATTTCTAGTTTCAATGTTGTCAAAGTTATTCTAATCTTTTCCGTCATTACCAAAATCCTAAATCTATGTAAAATTTTTTGTTTCGCTACAATAATTGTACATCTACGTTCAACTAATTTTTGAAACTAATAACACAACAAATCATATTGATAGATAAATATTGACAAAGATACTTTACCACGATTCAAGTGTAAACCATTTCTACGGAAATTGTTAGAGGTGACAACTAAGCGCTATCAAACGTTCTATTTTTATCAATGAAACGAGATAATTAGAATGTTACTAGTGATTTGTAGTAGCCATCTTCTAATCACTCTGTTTACTTTTGTGTTTTATAGGTTAGAGGTATTGTGACAGATTAACATTTTCTTTTTCATATAGATTTATTGGTTTAAGTTGATTGATTAGACAAATATGTTTCAACAGTGTGTTGCGTGCAGCAAACTGGATTATTTAAATCCCGATTTATCATTACGTCGGTAATTTACTTGTAAGATTATAAACAAAGCTTCAGCGGCATATAATTAGTATTTTATCGACTATATAAACTCTTTAATAATGCCTAAAGGATTGTTTTAACTTATAGCAACGACTTATAATTATGTATCGCACCCTAAATTGGACACCATATTCTAACTTTATATATATATATACATATATCTCACTTTATCCTTAGGCACGGAATATTTGAAACTTATGAATGACTTGTTGGGGATGTGGTACTTACCTAATATCCAGGAGAACTCTAAATAATGCAAATATTTGTGCAAACAAATTTTTTTTAAATTACACCGCGCATGGTTTGTCTGTGAATTCAAGAAAATCGCAACTAAAATCTTTTTTTTCGTACGTTCATATATCGAAGTCTTTTTTCAGATTGGAAACTTCTATATTATATAAAAAGATGGTAAATATTTAATGAAATCCAATCCCATTCATCTAACTGCGATAACAGTTTTTCTGAAGCTCCCCCATATTCTTGTCTTAAAAACCATTGCCTAAAGTGCCCACGGCTAGCTTTTTGCTTGTCTGCTTTTGATTTGGTTTATTAAATATTCATATACGTGGTCTCCAACTCCAATTTCGTATTTTCGTATCCCTTAAAGTAAAATTTTGTTTTCTGGAAGGCTGTAACAAATTGTGAGGTTTTTAATAACATTGGCTCAAAAAATTAATGAGTGTTTTATGGTTGTATTGTTGACTTTTATAGACATATTTCCTTTTATCTCTATTTCAATAAGAAGTTCAAGGAAAAAATGAGTGAATCTGATAAAAAATTTCGTCTTTCCCCAACAAAGAATTAATCTCATCACTATCTGCCCTGAGAAGCATTGAATTACATCAGTTCAGACAGTTGGAAGGAGAGATAAATTTCTTTACTATACTTCTTTAAATACCCAGTATATTTTAATTTGACTTCACGCTCAGTATTTTCGACACAGTTTTTTTATTTTGTCGAGATCAAACTATGTATCGTACAGGAATGGTTGAAGTTACTAGTTAGGAATAAACAGAAGCGTGTAGGCTTAAAATTTCACGCTGCAACAAAGCTACGGCAAATGTAGAGAGGTTTGAATTTAATTAAACCTAAGATATTTTGTATACAGTTGAAAAGAAAGGACAGTAATGACGTCTTCTAGATAAAACGTAGAGAATTAGTAGTGAAACTGAAATATATGCCAAGTTCTGGCACAGTTAGAGATTAAGAAAGATTAAATAGACGGCTGAAATTTGAGTGCGAAAATGGGGATTTAGGACTAAACAATTAGAATACAATTTCTAGGGTCTAGTTTTAGGTCAGTTATTTATACGAGATAACTCCAGTCATTGATTTTAATTCTGACATTTAGTTTAAAGGAAGAAGACAAACTGAAGAAGGTTAGAATTAAGTTCTCTAAAAAGATATTTGCTTATGTTAACAGAGTCTTGTTCCTGACGCTTGGCCATTTCTATCTCTATGTACAAGATATCCGTTAATGGATTTTAGTTTATAATTAGCCCTTACGCTAACCCTGTATAATTGTGGAAGGACTTACCACCACGCTCGTAAAGCAGATGAGCGGATCTCCATAACCATGATATAGTGACCAGCGCGTTTATGCTTGAGGCATATTTTAAATCAGTCGATTCTTATTATTCATTCTAAGATGATTTGTTTTAACAAAAACGTTTACTAATGTTAATAAAAACACTTTTCCAATTTTAGTTTCATTGTATCCCGATTACCTCTCCAAATTGATCGAAAACCTACAGAAGCACCTGGAAAATCAAGGAAACATTTAAAATAAACGCAAACTTTCGTTTGACACGAAGCAGGAAATACGTGACAAAACTAAGAAAGTAAGTTATTTACCAAATAACATTATCTATTTCTTCTTGAACCATCCACGCGTTATTGGATTGACTCACTTGTTGCTTTGTTCCCCTTGTTAGAACATAAACGAGGATGAAAGGGATAATAAATTTGCGATAGGGCTTTCAAAGCGCGTTTTTAACTAAAGTGCTTCGATGGCTTTTACATCGCATTGGGTTAGCGGAATAATTATTGGAATAGTGTCCTTTCTAACGGTATACTAGTCATGTTGGAAATGTGGGTTAGTCGCAAAGTAGGAAGTGGCGAAACATGCAAAAGCGTCTTTCTCTATGGTGAAATATAATAAATGTTATAAACGGTTAATTATTGTTTATTTTCCCGTTATGGTGTTCGCGGTTTACCACAAAAGTGGTTTCAGTCATAACTTTCTGATAATCCACAGGCTGCGAAAATAAGCCCCTCAAATGGCCAATACCCAACGATGAATTATTCATCATGGATACTGAATAATACTGGAGTTCCACAGGTTTCAATCCTGGGGCCATTATTATTCACTCTCTATCTAAATGATTTACCTAAAAACTTTTCACAATGACTTACTTGTTTATATGCAGATGATGCAACTCTGCTTATTACTGACAGTACGTAACGTACTATTAAGTTGGCTAAGCTATAATTCATTATATCTGAACCCTAGTAAAACTAATTATATGACCTTCCGGACTCAATGGAAGTCAAACTTACCCTCATATGATGTAATAATAAAAAATGAATCTATTGAACAGATTCTATCTATGGACAGTAGCATGACTTATAACTCACAATGTTATCAGATTAGAACACTAAGAGATGTTCTTAAAGAAGTGTCTTCGTCCCATAATAAAACTATTGCGTAGTATTCTTCCAGCTCGATTTCCTTTTATTGGCGCACATCTGCAAATTCGTTCGTTTCGCATTACGAGCTTCCCTACTAGACTTGAAGATAATATCTTTAAATGGATCAAAAATTATTTTCCACTTCATAAAATACATCTCTTGCATTTTTTTGCAACGGTGTTCCACATTGTCTTCACAACTAGTTTTTTGTAATTTTCTCCGTTTTCTTTCTTCATATTCCACGCCCAATCTTTCAGGATTAGGTTTAGTTGCTCTAAACTTGTAGTTTCCAAAAGCTCGTATTTCTTTGCCTTGCAGAATTCCGTAAACTGTCTCCATATTGGCGTATGGGTTTTAACGGCATTGTACGGTAAACTTTTCTCAATCGCCAGATCAATATTAGTCATAGAATCATTTCCAAAGCGACTCATTTTCCCTACATAAGCTGACTAGCACTGTTTAAAAACAATATTACAACATTTATTGACAATGAAATCAGAATAGTATATTCTGTAACAAGGTTGGAATGAGAATTCGACACGAGTGGAGGAACCACGAGTGTCGGATTTTCATTCTAACAGAGTAACAGCACAGTACATACAGTAATTCCACTTCGGCTAATTTCTGGTTGTAAGTTTTCAATACGCATTAGCCAGGAGTTGCGAGTGTTGCGACTCCTGGCTAATGCGCAAACGACGAGTTTAAGAACGACCGGCACTTCTTCCATAGTTGCCGGATTTAAAAAATTTCATCCAATCTACTGTGTAATATATTAGAAGTGTTATAAACATTTCATAAAGTAGTCTCTTATTTCATCAAATTCTGGTTTTAGGAATTTTTATCAATGAGGCGTTAATCCCTATGTATGTTCCACTTATTTCATTGAAAACTGATCATTTTTGTGACAATTCTACAATAGCATCTCGAATTATGATAATTTAACAATTCATATATTAATAAATATCTATCTATCTATGTTTTTATGAGGTGTCATGCATTCTTGGTTCTTGTTTTCTTAAAAAAAATTGTATTGACTATGTACATTGTATTTTAACGAGGTTAATTAAGTAGGGGTTTATACTTAGTTTCTGCAGAACCTCCAATATCTCAGACCATTTCGCCGTATTAAACGCGTTTCTGATATCAATGAGCATGATTGCGCTCCACTCCCATCTTCCTTCGCTGGCTAGGCCTACTACGGAAACCAAATTGCCTGTCCGACTTCACTCAAAATCCTAGCCCTGACAATGTGTTCAAGGAGCTTGCTGGCCGCTGCGAGGAGACATTGGTCTAACTTTTTTACCATCGCCCTTTGGTATCAAGACCAACTTCGCTTCCTTCCACGACGGTGATGGTGGTATCTCCTGTTCTACTAGCACATTGTTCAGGATTCCTAGGATTAGAGCTGGGTGATTTTCCGCCGTCCATTTAATCGCCTCTGCAATAATACCGTCCGGCCCTGGGGCCTTATTGTTTTTGAGTCTCCTGCTTGCATCAGCTAGTTCGCCTGGACCAATGGGAGACGTTCTACCCACCTGCTTGTTGAAGGCCAAGCGTTAGATTCATAACTTTGGCTAACCATAGGCGCGCCAATTAATTTTGTAGGTATGTTTTTCAACACTTAAATAATCACTATCTGTCTTATTGCCTAATCAATAAAATTACTATAATGAACGGCAATGTTTTCTATCCCACTACATTAGATTTTCCAATTATACTCCAATTCTCTTCATATACGATAAGCTTTATCATCATGACACGTTCAAAATAAAAATAACCGTTTATAACTACAAACATTGTTCGGTTAACAAAAGCAACATTTTCACTCTATACGATTAAACCTTTTTGTCTGTTGCCACGTGACCATCCTGCAATTTTATTAGATGATGTTGGAGCAACAAAATCTGAAACGATTTGTTGAAAAAAAAAACTCGCAAAACACAAAACGGAATCGGCGGAAACCTTTGGGAGGAAAGTCTATAGAAATCAGAGTTTTATTTGTGTTGAAACTGTTTATTTACTTTACTCGATTAGTGGTTAGTTCTTGTGGAAAATTTGATTGAGATGAAATTTTAACGGAAATAGTAGAAGAGAAGAGTTACTTTTTTTAATATTTAACAGTAAATAAAATACAGAAACAGAGGTTGGAATTATTTATTTTGTGCTGACGTTTGTGAGTTTAGGTTTTATTAATAGGGTTTTTACGTTGTATAATCAAATTTCTCACATGAGTTAATCATAATTTACAAGAATGTACCGTTAAATTCTTAAACTGCAAACTATTTCTCCAGAGTATATATTACTGCTTAATTTGATAATAATTTCTTGCTTTTTAATTATTTTTTTAGTTAGAGAGAGAGTTAGAGAATGATCAATTTCTTCCCTTCGCCCTTCACCCTTCTTTAGATTTCTTGCAATGCTTAGTTAATGTAGAATGATAGTGGCTGGGCTTTATGACAAAAAATTAATTCACAGACCTTCCCTGTCTACTTTTTCATTTTGTAATAAGTCTGCTGGGATTCTCCAGCATACTATATAAGTGGTGTTTATAAAATGTTCAATTATAGTGACAAACAGATCATTATTTATCCATAGTGATTGTATTGCCAGTGCTAGTATGACAGGCTCAATCCCAGTGGCCATAATCTCGTACACAATGTGCCCTTATCAACTCAGGTGGGTGACAAAACAAGTTTTCGTATCCATTTGGTCCAAGGACTCGCTGAGGTTGTTGCACTGTGATGGTGCCAGTCTCGTCCAGATTGAAAATTTGATTTCTATTCGCAAAGGCCAGGGTCCTTAGAATTACCTCTTAATATTGAATTGAAATATTGAAACAGTCTCTTTTCGATTGTTCTGATCTTCGATATTCCTTTTTTACCTATTGTCGCTTTAATGTGCTCAAAGCAATTTTATTTTCATCTG
Source organism: Crepidodera aurea (assembly GCA_949320105.2). Taxonomy (NCBI): domain Eukaryota; kingdom Metazoa; phylum Arthropoda; class Insecta; order Coleoptera; family Chrysomelidae; genus Crepidodera; species Crepidodera aurea. Next base: position 15,833,978 of record OX439475.1, on the reverse strand, counting down.
CAGGGGATCACTGATCACCGAGTGGCTCAGGAGATAGTAACATCTACTCAGATACCTACCACAATTCCTTCCAACCCCATTTCCTTAGACCTACATCTCAGAAACTTTCACTATGATTAAAGAGGTTCGGAAAGCTTATATCTACTCTCATAGGAAAGATTGGAAGACAATCCTCTGTATTTTACCACTGATCTACTGTCACCCACCTTACAAGACCTTCAAGCTTCGGTAACTTGATTCCCTCTTCACAGATCCTTTTATGAAAAAAAAATCTCTTTCATTAAGCACTGACTTCGCATCTCAAACTAGTTAACCATACTTCTGTGTTATTTCTACCTGGAGACCAATTAATAGTAAATTATTAACATACCTCGGTATAGTTGAGCGGCTAATTCGATCTATATCTAAGATTAATCTAGTCGTGCCCGGTTTAGAATAGAAAGATTCCAGGCATCCCTTAGAGATCGCAGAAATTGTTCATGTAATATTAAACAGCAATCTGTGAAACTGAAGCCAGAAAGGAAGACAACGCCCGCTTTATCGTGTGATGTTGATTATCCATCAACGCCAGTCGACAGAGGTGGAATTACTTGAAGGCCGGAGGGGTTTATAAGCCAAAAGAATTGCTAAATCATTAGTTACGACTTATTAAGCAAACTTGTATTTGTTATTAGCGATCTCGCGAAAGATCCAAGTTAGAATTGTCATTAACAATGGAAGGTGTTAGAAATAAAAATAATGGTTATATAATTCACAAAGTATAGACGCTAGCAAAGGCAGAAATATATGGTATAGAGGTTTGGGAAAGGAAAAAATACTTTACAACTAACCAGTTCGTATAAAGTGCCGAGCAGATGTTTTCGCTGTGTTTACATTACTTTCCTTTAGGATGGACAAACTATAGTTATTTTTTATGGAAGCAAAAATTATTACTATTAATTATCTGCCCTGTTAAGAATATATTAAAAAATGTTGCAATCTACGTCACTGCGGCATCCCGTAACTCATCAACCAAACATACCCCCTCCGCCTTAAGGAGTTGAGGGGTTTTGATTGTTTACTGAACGACATTTTGTAAGTTCCAAAGCGTTTAGTTGTTAGTGATTGATGTTGAGAGCTAAGAATTGTGGTTAAATTGTTTTTGAATTCAGAAATGAATACTGTAATGAGTAGTTGTACATTATACTACAAACTGTTTTTAAAATCCCTAAGAAACTATCCGAAATATTTCTTTACCCGGTCCTTAAGCATCTTGAACTCCCAACATCAAACACCTTTATTTTCTGGTTGTTGGCGGAGCGGACGAAATGTGTAATATGCTCAAACGACAGGTGAGAATGAAGTAGGGTCCGTCAGCTGAATATGTGATGACCTAAAGTCCTATCTAAACTAGACCCATCCAGACTGCATAAAGCAAAAGAACGATTTTCTCGGGGACAAATATTTGCCTCCGACATATTGCGTTGTTGTTTTGTTGTATTGCTGTCAATGCGAGTAAGAGATAAGAGGATGCACATGCATACGTGTATTAAACAAGACGTATTTCGTACGACAAAATTATTTTATTTCAACAGTACAATTTCTGTGGGCGATCATGGTGCAAGTAACGTTTATTTGTATTTATTAAAGTGTATTACAAAACTCCAATTAAGGTATAATACAATAAAATACAATAAAAGACGATAAAATACAATACAATACAATAAAATACAATATAATACAATAAAATACAATAATAAAAACCTTACAATATTTGAGAAAAATACAAGTGTATAATACAATTTAATCGAATGCATCAAGAGGCATAAAGAAAGCAGCTATAAAGAAGAAAATTGTTATTATTATATATATTATATAATTAAAATAACATAAGTACTTAACTTTCCGTAATAGGTTAATGAACGCAGTAGTAGATGCCTAAAAAAAATACAATAAAACACAATACAATACAATAAAATGCATAAAAATACGAAAGGGATGGTGGTTCAGCGATACAAAAATATGACTTCTCAAAACAAATAACAGAAATAATAAAAGACTGTAAAATACAATAAAATGCAATACATGAAAATATAATAAAATACAATAATATACTATACAATATACAATAAAATATAATAGAACACAACAAAATACAATAAAACACAATAAAACACAACAAAACACACTAAAATACAATAAAATGCAATAAAATACATAAAAATACAAAAGGGCTAGTGGCTCAGCGATACAAAAAGATGAATTTTCAAAACAAATAACAAAAATAATAAAATACATTAAAATAAATACAATAAAATACAAAAAACACAACAAAATACAATAAAACACTATAAAACACAATAAAATACAATAAAATGCAATAAAATACATAAAAATACAAAAGAGGTGGTGGCTCACCGATACAAAAAGATGAATTTTCAAAACAAAAATAATACAATACTTTAAAATACAATACAATGCAATACATGAAAATACAATAAAACACATCAAAATACTTAAAAATAAAAAAGGGGGGGTGGCTTAGCGATACAAAAAAATGAATTTTAAAAACAAATAACAAAAATAATAAAATACTTTACAATACAACACAATTCATGAAAATACAATAATACAGAATAAAATACAATCAAATAAAAAATACAATAAAACAACAAAATATAATAAAATAATAAAATACAATAAAATGCAATAAAATACATAAAAATTCAAAAGGGGTGAATGCTCAGCGATATAGAAAGGTGCATTTTCAAAACAAAACCAAAATAAGCGTACAGTTCTACATATAGAACTTTGGTGCACTATGATCCATTATTAATGCTGTTCTCTTGTATAAGAAAGTCCTAATATCGGTTTGTTTGCAATATATCCGTCTCAAATAAAAACTTAATACATAATATAAAGATTTAAAAATAATGTCTTGAGGAACACCGTAAGTGCTACATTAGAAACAATACCGGTTATAAGGACCTTAAAATTGATTTAGTTGACAGCATAATAAAAAAAAATTCAAAAAGCCACTTCAAAAGCTGCAAAAACGTATGTACCATTAAGACTTACGTTACTGTTAAGATCAAGATAAAGTAAACTCTCTTGTAATCTATAAGAACTTAAAGCGATTTTACGACATATCTTTACATCTGTATAATGCCGGCACTGTTTGGATATTCTTGGAAACATATTCTGTATAAGTAATCCCTCTAGCTAAATGAGTTATGTTGATATTGAAATGCAGAGTTCGAGTTTTCCATTTTGCTCAGTCAAGAACAATGGTGAATATTACAAAGACTGGATTTCAGAATAAAATTTATGTTGCTAATTTCGTAGGATGTTGGCTTGTTTTTAGAAGAATGGAAAATAATTGCCTGCATGTATTTTTTATATAAAAAAAGAAATATATCTGGTTGGTAATTATTTTGTTACCAGAAAAATAATAGTCTCGTTTTATGTCACAAATAATATTATAATGAGTATTATTATACAGATGTGGTAAAATTTTAACGGCACATACAATTTTCAATGTATTTTGGTCAAGAGCTCGTAATTGTTTTGAAAGGCTTTTGTAAGGTTGACATGTCGGAGGTATTTCCAGCGCAAAATCTCTTCTAATTAAATCTAACCGAGAAAGTTTGTTATGATGTGGCAGCATTTCACTTCTTTCTTTATGGATTGAATTTGTACATCCTTTTCTATCAAAATAATTGGGTCATACCATGGCGCATTGACTATTCTTCTTAAGATTTTGTTTTGAAATTTTCCCACAATTTCTAGATTGAAGTGGCTGGCTGTGTTCCACAGTTGTATTTCGTAGGGTCCACGCTGGTTTTATGATTGATTTATAAACTAGTGATTTATTATTTAGTTGTTTTCGTTTACCGCTGCTCTAAGTGCATTCTCAAGTATTCGACACTATCCGTTTGTGTCAATTTACTATTATTGTGGCTACCTGTACGACATTTATCTCTTTTTATAGTGTATGTTTGTGAGTTGATTTTAATTCGATTATTTTTATTCTCCATTTCTTGAGGCACGTTTCTATTTTGTTCATATTCACTTGTTGATTCCTGTTAGCGAGGGTTGGATGTTGATGATGAGAATAGAGTATTGCTGTGTGGGTGTTGCTCTGTTGTATCGTTTAGTTTATTGTGAATTTTGTTTCACTAAGAAGAACCTCTAGGAGAAATAACATTTCAGCACTTCGAAATAGTGGTGTGAAGCAGCACTTTTTTTAATTTGTACTGCAAACCAGTGAGCATATCAATAAAAGACGAAGAATAATACCTTTATTTTCTAGGTCATTAGTGTTTAATTACTCGGTGGACTTATTGTGTATTAATATGGGTTTAGGGCTTTCTAAAAGCAATTTTATTATCTCAGCTAACGTCTACTGGTTTGGAAAATGATTGGACCTAAATATTCCAATGAATATTTGAACTATTGCCACTGTACCTGATGCCTTCTATGGGCAGTTTTTAAATTAAACATTGTATAATTTTGCAAATACCTCAGCTTTTCCTTTTGTTATTTCGAGATCATTGACTATTGTCCTTTATTGGCGGGTTGGATTGTTGTTCAGTTTCTTCGTCCCTCGCCAAAGGGAATAATCTGTTGCTTCTCTCGGGGCTAAGTTACATTTTTTCTTAGAAAGTTCTCTGAAGTCTGAAGCTTCGGCATCGTTGTGCATCATCAGTAGAGCTTGTACAAATGGTTATACCTTTTTTTTTTATTACTTTTTATCAGATATTTTCCTCCAATCCGCCTTATTTCTCCCACCTCCCAGATATTTGCATTTTGTTTATGTCTAATCTATGACTTGAATCTCATCCGACGGGAATTGCATTATACGTCTTTGTTTCTCGGACATGAATGCTTGTTCCTCTGTCTCCGAATTCCTGAATTTAATTCCGCTGATTAAAGAATTGGCGCCCTATTTCACATATTAAAGTGAAGTATATAAAAAGAAGAAATAAATTAATTTAATTAAACGAGCCATGGCGCACATATTTTAATTCATGCTCTATTTATACAAGGGAATATTTTCGAATTTACTGGAATTATTTAGAAAGATCATTTCGAAAGCCGACTTTTTTGTTACCATTGACTGTATCAATGACACAATTTTATAACGCTACCAGATATATTATCTTTTAAAATCCATAAACATTGTACTCATTTGATTATTCGTTGTTTATTTTTTTTTCTATTTTTGAAGAGCTCTTTTTTTGCTTGATTTTCTTAACATTTAACTAACTTTTGATTGATTTCTTTCTTGAGTGAGTTTCATTTTTTTCAATACTTTCCTCGTTTCCTTGGTAACAGATTTCTAAGCAGGCATCATTTTAATTTGTGACAGTTAATCTGCTTATTCAAAGATACTTGGTATAGACTAGGGAAAATCATATTTCTGATACAAAATAAATTCTTATAATTAAAATTTTGGCTGCTAGTCTACTCTTTATACAGGTTGTAAGAACTTTATATCCTTCATAAAGTTACGCCATAATTTTGTATTTATCATAATTTGTTTTATCGCCAAATTTAAACAACGGATTCCACCGGGATGATTTCTTTTTACCAAATTTTTTAAACCAAATTATGTAACTCAAAATATCAAATACTATTAAACGAGCAAGGTTTGTATGTATGTGTGTGTGTGTGTGTCCGGATGATCTCAACATCCACTCGTCAGAATTCAATGAAATTTTCAGGGTAGACTAATTCCTATCTAAATCGGCAAAAATGTGAAAAATGTGAAAATTCGATCATCCGAGATATTTACAAGAAAAGTTAAGCTTTTAGTTTTATTTCCTATCAACGGCAGACAACACAGAGATAATATAACCTGTTTCTATAGTAAATTATTTATTATATATTTTGTTAAGTCATTTTGAAAACGACTTTCATTCAAGAAAGTCAAAACGTCAATTAAAGCCCCCTTTTTCTTTAAAATAAGTGGTTTAATTTCCATTAGAAGAGAAACTGATAAATTAGTTTAATTTGTCAGCTTTTGGCATTGTCAAAAGTAGTTAATTATCAATTATCGATCACCGATGGAAATCACATCATATTTTTGTGCGAGGGGTATTCAATAACGTAGTCCCGATACATAATGTTGGTCTAGCAGTGGTCGGCAAAAACGTTAGTGGAGTGATGATGGAAAATCGTCATAAGAAAATAACCTATTTTTGTAAATATCAACGTCAAGGTTTGACTTTATTTAATTTCGCCATAATAACCCTACACATTTTGACAACTACTGACACGCACATCTCTGGGCAAACGTTAAGAATATGGGGCCGCCTGGGATTTTCATGAAATTTTCACAGATGTTATAAAACATGATAAATTCAGTATATCGATAGAAATTTTTGAGCGGAAAAATATTTTTCACATTTTTTTAAAAAGAAATATATATTGGGATACTCACTCACTTGAAACGAGTATTTAACATATTTTATTTATATTTATAACCAGAATAAGCCTGAAAAGTATTAAAAAGGAAAAATGTTCATTTGACGAACATAAATAATTTGTTTGTCAAATGACATATATCTCATAAATTCAAAGTTGAAAATACAACGTTGCCAATTCAATTTCAGAAATCATGTAGGTAAATATTTAATGGAGCGTTGAGTAACACTGTTAAAATGAACACTTGTCAAAATGTGCTAAAAATATGTGTAATAGTTTTGGTTTTAATCATCATTTTATGAGTTAAATATTCGTATGTCTATGCTAGACTATAATATTAAAACTCGGTTTGTTAAATTTAATAAATTTTCGGGCAAATATCGTTTTGGCGAAGAACATCGTGACTTTTTTTTTAAATGAAAAATGTAAATGTTTCTTATCGTTATACAAAATGCATGTTAGAATCAAAAAATTTTGTAGGTCCAGATATTAAACATTAAAGAAATAAACTACTTTATCTTGCCTTCAAAGTTTCTTTTTAAAAATGGTTGATTGAAACCAAGAAGTAACTCCTAACTGCATTAATAAAATTTCCTGAATAATTTAAGATACAATAATCTCAAATGAATATTTATATATCTAAGGACATGATTATCGGCAAATTCTGTTCCAATCAATATGGTAATTTTGATGTTCATACAAGAAAATGGGTATTTACATAACAACTACTTTCCAGTTGGTTTTCACTTTGGGATGTTATAATTAATTAGACGGGGTTTACTTGTCAAACGCAGAACTTTGGTTGTTGAGGCAATGTTCGCGTTTCAATGAATTGTAGTTCAGTGGTCTTAAAAGACGGTACCGTTTGACTATTTTCAATTGCAGAACAAAATTTATCCCGCTGATGCAAAATTATGGGGCAAGATATAATGATCTCTACCTGTATAAATTTATTCTTTGCCACATCCTAATTCACTCCATGTGGACTTGATTGCTGGGTGTCAATATGCAGAATTATCCAATTAGAACAAAGCTTGACGCTTGGAGAGGCGTTCAACTGGCTAAAAATTTTCATATTATAAATGAGTTTGTTTATCTCTGCGGTTAAGCGATCGCTTAATTGACGGATCGAACGAGGGTTTTGATAGAACAGGTATGAATTCGATAATAAAGACTTACAAATCGATCTTTTTTATTCTTTTCAGCTCATATGTATAATCTGCAATCATTGAATAACTAGTTCGTTTTTCAGAGCAATTGATTACTTTAGTAATAGTATTATCATTTTCTCTTTCTTGATTGTGCTTTGATATATCACTTTTTACCAGAATTAACAGACATATTTACCAACTTTTTGTTACTCACTTTTCAATGTATATTGGCCATGGATATGGGATAATGGGATATGTGACAAGATGTTTCATATTTTTAAAGTTTTTTTTGCAATTACCAGTTGGAAAAAGTTATCTACTTGAAAAAGTTATGCCTCTCTTTACCCAACCCAAATGTTTACTGAAAACTCCAAAACATTTTTACCCTCATTAAGACTGTTGAGAATCACTAAAATAATATTTCGTTAATATAAATATGTATAAAAATAAAAAGCTCGATTTACTTATTCACAAAGTAAAATTAATTTTATACAGAATCAGTGACTCAACGTTTTATTTTTATATGCTGGATATTTTTGCTGGAGTAAATGAATTTATCCATTATTCATTATGTACGCGAGTCTGAAAACAAAAATAAAATAAATATTTATGTTTTATAAATAATTCACTATCTAGAGAATCAGAGCTATTTAAATAGCAAAAGAAATATTTTAAAATAGAACGCAGGGACAACGATAAAAGTAAAAACTCTAATTTTTAATTGTTTGATAAAAATTAATGTACAAAATCATCTTTAGTATCAATACAATTTAAATTTTGACCCCCTGTTAATCTCACGAATAATACGATACCTTGGCCAAAAAGATACGATAAAATTGATGAGTGATATTAAAATAAATAATATTTTAGGTAATGTTACATTGTTAAATGGATCCTAAACCAATAAATCTCTTCTTAAGGCAAATATAGTGACAAGGGTAAGACCAGGAAGATTTATTACAGAAATGTAAGCGTAGAATCAATCTCTTTTATGATGTGATAGTAGAATTCGCACATAAAATTGGCTCAGAAGTAATTTAGTTTTCAGTTCTATTCAAAACATCTATTGTTTTCTTTTAGAAAACTTTTCATCTCGCAAATTAGGAAAAGATACAGTAATAATTATTAAATTAAAACTTGCTACTTACGCTCAATTTTTGCGTATTCTTCTTGACACGAGACTTTGCTGAAAAGTCCAAGAGAAAAATATTTTCTCTTAGGTTGAAACTCCATTTCTCTTGAACCCATAGGATTTCTAGCATCCAAGACTTAAAGAAGTCTCTATGTATATATGAGTAGCTCTACAGGCCAAGTTGGCCCATGGTTTGGGTTGTGATCTTCTTCCATTTCTTTGTATCCAAGCATGTTTCCTTCCAGTTCTGTACACCCAAGAAATGTAGGTTCACAACTTCGTTCCTTCGGTCTTCGTCTTCTCTTTTTTCCTCATATACTTCTTCAGATCATCGTTTTTGGAATCCTACTCTAAGCCATTCTTCCCACATGCTCTATCCACCTGATCCTTTGTGCTCTAATGAATCCTGAAATGCTGGGCTCTCAATACATATCTCTGAGATTTTTTCTTCTTTTCCACAATTCATTGACTCGTTTCCCCCAATCAGAAGTATCTGCTACTTTGTATAACTCGTATCATATTCTTCTAGATTATCCTGCAGTTATAATCCAATTTCTAGGCAGTCTCTACTTCACCATCTCTAATGCCATTTGTATCTGTAACAATTATTCAGGACTTTTACACCATTAACAAACATCTGTGGCATGTTTAAAATATTCAGAAATTCTTTTTTCGTCAGCATATTCATTTGGTAAGGCTGGTTGGTGAATGGTTGATCACTGATCTGCACATCGGGTTGTCCTTTCGGGTTTCGTGGGAAAATCGAACGTTAAAAGGTAAGGCCCCGTCGTTTCTAACTCGGACTAGCTTCCTGGTGGCTTTTGAGGGTGGCTCACTAATACTATGTCATCTGCATATGCGATTAATTGACTTCCTGCTGTTCTCAGATTTCCCTTTTGTATCTTCCTTAAAACGAATTCTAGAGCCAGATTGAACAACGTAGGTTATAGTGAATCTCCTTGTCTTATACCTTTCGATCCTCCTTTTCGTGTCAGCATACTAGATTCTACATTGTAGATTACAAGGGGGTAGATTGGCTCAATTGGCCTTACCACGCTGTGACCTATAAGATCTTTTGTATATACCCTACATCTATGTTTTAGCCCAAAAGATCTAGGCTTTTTAAAAAGCCTATTATCCGTTTTGGAGCTAGGTCTGTAACCTGATCAGGTATTTATCTGCATCTGCATCATTGCAAAATCTGCATGTTCCACTGTATCCTGTCAGGATACTAACTTTTGTCTTATTGTCATCTCTATTAGGTTTCTTAGTTTTTTACCTATTCCTTGTTCATTTAAGGCTAAAATAACATTTCTTTTACATTAATGCTTTTTCCATAATTTGTTTAATAGTGTGTATTGCATCCGTTGATCTGCCTCTTATAAATCCACATTGGTATTGTCCTTTGATATTTTGAGTTTCAGTTATTAGTCCTCTTTGTGTTAGTGATTATAATCTTTTATAATAAATAAAGTTTCAGTGTCACAAATACATCGCGTATTTACAAATTATTATTATGGTGGCAAGGAAAATTAAGTATAAAGGATGCATCGTGTGTCATTGTTATTTAGCGAGCTTAAACAAAGTTTACTTGGATCATCCGTTAAACTGGAATATAATCAATCCTCTAATTAACTGTTGTTATTTCTGAGGCAAATTCCTTCGAAATAGAAGACCCTTTTCCACAGGTAACCTCCAAGTCCTTAGTCATTCATTGTCCAATTTAGAAGCCACCCAACAGCATCTTGCTTGTTAAATTATTCACTTTAATGGGGCTACTTGGTTATTAAAATGTAATGCTTGTTTAATCTCACAAGCGATCTCTTGGGATGAAAGGGTGTCTCAAAAAATTGGTTAAATAATTTTAGTATGTTTACAATAATATCTAACAAAATAATTGAAATACACTGACTTTTGGGATCTATAAGGCTATATCAAGTAACTTTTGTGGATTTTTTTTGTGTTTTGCGTGTGACTAAAACCACCGTAACTTGCAAACCCAACGTTATTTGAAGGTTAGTTCCTAAAAGTTCATATGAATTTGTCAATAGTAGGACCATTTATGTTTTGTAATATGACTTGTATTTGTTGGAAAACTGCTGATACAAAAAACGTTTTATTTTTCAGTCCCTGAACCGCCTCTGAGTAACAGCAGGTAAAATAAAATGTCTACGATTTCCTAATTTCAATTTGAGCTGAGCGAATTATTAATTAGGTCTTCTAAAATGTCAGGGTAGAAATAATTAAAGAAAAACACTCGGATTATTTACCTTAAAGATGACCGACGGTACGTTAAAATAACATGGAGTCATGTCGGTAAAAGTGGATTCGGATTGGTTAGCAAGGAAAACATGTTCTTTAGTATGTTTTGTTATAAAATTAGGGGTTTAAGTAAAACTGTTATTTCACATAATGCTAGTGTGTCACTGTTTTATTATTTTAGCACGAGATCCGATTCAGAGAAAGTATTTTAGCGATAGATTAGGTGGGTAAATTGGATAAATAATATTTATAAACCAGTTGAGAATGCTCTTCTAGCATAGACCGAACAAATTTTAATGAAAGTATTAATAAGATTTTAAATTGACAGTTCTTATTCTAATCAACACAGCCACAGTCTAATCACTTTTAACAAAATCGTCATTCAATGTTTGTCTACTTTGAATTTAATGTCATTTTAAACTTCAAAATATTCATATTTTGGACCCCCTTTTGAAGGTGTTCTCGAAGAGGTAGGGATGGACACATCAAACCCTAAGCTTACTTTTTGATGCTCTATCAAAATCTGAAGAAGAATTTTAAAATTCATAAACACAAGGAATCAACACACATACACACAGATCGAATTCAGATACCGAACAAATTTGTTCGGTGAAAACCACTTGCCTGATTTTTTTGGTATTTTCACCGAACAAATTGTTATCTGAATTCGATCTGTGGGTATGTGTGTTGATTCTTTGTCTTTGTGAATTTTAAAATTCTGACTTCAGATTTTGATAGAGCATCAAAAAGTAAGCTTCGGGTTTGATGTGCCCCTCCGTACTACTTCAGAAACTCCTTTTAAAGTAGACGCATAGTGAATGACTGGCTGTTGGCTGTGTTGATTAGAATTAGAACTGAAAACTGTCAATCTAAAATTAATATTAATATTAATAATGTCATTACAATTTGTTCGGTTTATGGCAATGCTAGAAGAGCATTCTCAACTGGTTCTTGATGCTGAAAAGTCCAACAGAAAAATATTTTCTCGTAATTTGAAATTCTATTTAAAATAAAACTAAGATGTTTATGGATATTTTTGCAAACAAGGCGATCTTGTTCCCAATGGATCTCCAGCATCCAAGACTTAAAGCCATGCACCAGAAGCAGGGCCGTAACTAGCTTTTTGTAGGCCATGGGCAATACTTTTAATTTGGACCCTTTTATAAAAATAATAATAAAAAAAAATTAATTAAAACAAAAACTTACCATGCATATATTGCGTATAGGCACGATAGTTCTGAAGCTCCTTTTTTTTTAAAGTTTGGTATAACAGTCTCTTTTAATAAATAAACACAAAATAATTATTTTTTTAATTGTTTATGTCCATAATTTTAATTTCATGTTATATTTATGAAAAAATAATAAATTAAAACATCATAAATTCACGTAAATTGTATTTTCTCGCTTTCTTTTCCGCAAATACATCAATTAAATCATTAAAATCTATTTGTTGCACTATATCATGTTCAATAGATATAATTGACAGCTTAGATAAACGCTCTTGTGAAAGGGTCGATCTTAAGTAATTTTTAATTAACTTTAGTTTACTAATAGTAAGAGAGATGATAACCAAGACTTTTGTCTCATAGTTGCCCGTATGAAAATCACTTTTATAGATAAAGTCGGGTCAGCTGATGCGGAAAAATCAATTTTCAGACAAAAAACCTGTCGCCTTACATTATTATAGCATTTTAGAAAATGTCAACAAATCTGACGTCACTGATGTTTCAACTAATAAAGTATTTGGAGGTAGTTTTCATGAAAACTTGGTATGGATTTTTTTAAACATTTCCTAATTCTTTTGCAAGGTATTTTATGAGATTACTCTGCTATTTCCTATTTTTGATTCGGTTTTACCCTGAGGGCAGGCTGGTGCGGGGTTCAAATCTTTCCGTTTAGGCTTTAACACTTACATATATTTGAAATCTTCTAGTTTGTACCTACTTTTACAACTTTTTTAAACCGTCCGTGGGATTTTAAAATGATAAGATTTATTGAACTCCTTTTGAACGAAATTTTTATTTTTGAAAACGCTGACAGAATTTTTACTCCTTTCGACTTTCAGGTCACTTCATTATGGATTACAAAAATTTGTTAACGTTCACTCGTTAACAAACAGCATTTTCTATACACCATAATACTGAATTAATTTCCATTTTTTCCACGTATTCATCAATCATCATGAATGATATATAACTCTCACCAACACAGGGTTGAACCATTTTTTTTTGAGTTTATCAACTGTACAATAGAATATACGTCAAACAACAATCAGATAATTCTTTACCGTCATTAATAAAAAGGTGTCCATTGTTCCACTCATCACATCGGCTCGTTTTGTTTTTGGGATTCAACGATGCGATCTAGTATTTAGATTTTCCGCAACTGTTACATGTATACTCTATGCGAAAAAATATATTTTTTTATTGGTGCCACAGTTTACCTATTTAAAGCACGCCTTTTTAAAGTTACCATGGCAACATCAACAAATCGAGAAACGAATCAAAATGACAATCTTTTGATTATGGATCTGACAGGTGTACCTTGTAAGGTCAAATAAAATATTACAAACAAATGCAAAGGATTTATTCAAACATTATTTGACAATAATTTTAATTTTATAAATGAAAATTGAAAGTACAGTTAGTATTGTTTGAGATATTAATATATAGATTTTTTAAATTACTATTAACATTCTCAGAACTCAGAACTCAAGGGATATGATCCAAATGCATTATTGCCAACCACTTGATTGGTTTATTTTCTCTTATAATATCGTAAAATAACTCGGTCTGTACTTACATTTTCGAAGCGAAAGCAAGTCGTTATCGAAATTGTCCTTCACTCGAGACCGTCTCGTGTAAAAAGTATGTTTATTGATCATAATGGTTAGTTTGACGCCGTTTGCGAATTGGTCAATGTTTTGGAAGAGAAAGAATTCGAATAAAAGAAAAGTCGCGCTAAAAGTTGTACCAGCCGCTAGGCGTTTCCGGAACAGCAACTCGAAAATTGGCACTGAATGAGTTTCTAAAATACGACGAATTTATTGAAAAATATTCCCTCTGAAAGAATTTTTTTTGTGAAATTTTAACAAGAATACATTCCTGTATTATATGTTCCAAAATCGGAGAAGTAATATAAATACTACTTCACCAAACGCACATAACTAATTGCTTCAATGTGGGCTACAGTAAAACGTCGAGCCTTCACTGTCTTAGGGTAAAAACACAGTGGAGCGGGGCAGGTCGCTGGTAGCCTAGCTGGTCGCTTACTCACTTACAGCGATGTAGAATTAAAGCGAGATTCCTTACGGGCGTATACACGGTGGTGCATAGAAGTTAGCTAGGATAGTAGCAGTCAACTTAGCTGTAAGCTAACATAATTGCCAAGTCGATTGTTTACATCGCTTAGAGCGAGGATGCCCCGACTTTTTCTTTGATATCATGTAAGCGCAAATCGCATAATTCACATCTTCTACAAGACCCAAAGATACCGCAAGTGGCTACCACCTTCAAAAACAAATACGTCATGTACTGTGCATCTATGAAAAACTTCCGCAAATCTTCTTCATTGAATACATATGCCTTCATTCATTCATTCATTACAAATGATTTTATATCGACTCCTTTGTTTATCCTCAACAAACATTGTAATTTCGAATGGATAGCCCACGTAGTCCACATAGCCCACAGCTCCGACATTTCCTGAAGGTAAGCAAGCACAACTCGTTCACTTCTATCCTTTACCTTTTGCTCTTCCATCGATTTGATGAACTTTTATACGCATCATTAGATTTTTGCGGTATTCACCGCTATTCTGCTTTACTATTTAAAAAATCGATATTAGAATTCATTTTTAAGCACTTTAATATTTTCAAATTAATTTCTGTTTTTCTCATTTCCATGACAACGAAAGGTATACTGATGTCACATCACTAATTAACCTATTTTATATTATTAGTTCTTATTTAGAAAAGTCGGGCATGTTTTAAAAACCTTTTTATCCACTTATACTTTAATATACTGTTATTTTATTCCCAAAATCATAAATAATTTTTATCCAACACATGACAGTTATTTTAAAGTAGTATTCTATTTATTTATTACTATTACAAGCAGAATTCCCATTGATGTTGAAATTAAAGGAAAACGCTAACGGTTTATTCGAATTTGAAGTTATTGTAAAATTCGTTGGTTCATTGGAACCAGACGCTTCCATATCGGTACAGCTGCTGATAGTGCTGGAAGACGCCGACGCATTAGAACCTTGTAATTTTTCTGCAATTTGTATTTTGTTGTGCACCGATTCTTCCAGGTATCCTTCTGCTACGGTCGAGGACTTCCATCCTCCGTGACGCTTCAAAGTAGTCTTGCTAGCCCCTGCATTGGCCAAAAGAGTCGCCGAAGACCTTCTCAGGCAGTGACCGGTGTAGAGCGCTGGTTTCTCCATTTTCAAAAACATTGCAATTCTTGAAGGTATCTTCGACAACGTGTTTATTCCTACACACTGGCTGGTACACCTCCCATTTTTGTAAAAAACAAAAAAGCGGCTAGAACTTATATTTTTTGGTCTCAAAGACATGTATTTTTTACACAAATTGACCGGGTTGACTGGAAATCATTGTCTTGAATGTTTTCTATTTTCAAATTGACCAATTCATCGCATCTACAAGCACCGCTAATCCCCATTATCAAAGCCACTTTCATCAAAAGGTACTAGTTGTCGGGAGCTTCATTCAAAAACTTCTCTATTTCAGGTCGTTCTAATGTCTTGGACTTCTTTGGTTTGTATCCCTGTGATTTGCTTTTCAAAAAGCTCGTTAGTTTGCCATATTTTGAAATGTCGATTTTTTTATAAAGGTGAATAATTGAGCGAAGCATCGAGTACTTGGTCGATAGCGATAATGGGGCTAATTTTTTTTGCAAATGTAAAAAATAAGCCAATAGAACATTTTCATCGATACCTTTTATCTTCCGTGAATTCATCCAAGACCCAAACATTTTGAACTCCTTGTCGTAAGCATCTCGGGACTTTTCTGGTAAAATCTGCATCGCTGCTTCTTCCGCTTCCGTAAGCATATCCTCAGGAACGTAAAAACGTAAAAAGGTTCCATTTTCTGAAAGGAAAACTTACAAGTGTCAAAATTTATTTAAACATTTGCTAACAACGTATCATGCAACCAAACAAACAACCTACTATGACCAAAATGTAAAAAAGTCACTGTCAAGTCAAGTAGCTTTGATTTGGTCACAAAGCTTATTAATCATTCTCTCATAAAAAAACGATTCCTTCCACTTGTTGGATAAAACATTGTATGCCACTCGCGTGTTATGTTTCTTGAGAATTTATATAAATTTTCTCGCGTGACTTATTTTCAACATAACACACTAGTACCATAAATAACTATTATTTTAATTAATACAATAAAATACTAAAACAATAACAGTATCAGAATATTATAAATGAAATCAATATTAGCATCACCAGGGTTTGTCTATTTATTTTTATTGCTTCGTTCCAAGTAATAATTTTAAAAACTATTCGGCGTCAGCGTCGAATAAAAATTGTAATGGCAAAATAACTCACCTATATTGTGACCACATTAATGCCTAATTTAGTCTAAAAATAAGTTGTATTTAATACTTTCTCACTGCAAGAAGAAAAACTGTAAAAATCTCTGCTGAAAACGCTCCCGCAAACCTATTATCTTTTATTATTCACTATTAGTAACTTTTTCAAAGTTTCTCCGACGTATAATTGCAAAATGAATGAGAGCAAAAAGCTCCATAAATAATCTACTTCATTTCTAGAGTGTCTCTCTCCACAGTTCGTTTGTCCGTATTTTTGTACGAGGAAAAGATTCATTGTTTCTAGGACAAACAGGTTGCAGGGATTGGCTCTCTGGGGAACTAACGGAAGTTGCAGACTGCGGAGATAGAAATTTCCATTTTTTAGTACAACAAAGTATAGTCGACTCCAACACTTTATCATCAAAGTATAATTCCGAAATTAACAAAAAAGCTGATATTGATCGAATGTCGCCTTTGGATGAGCTGATATTTAAAGTCAATCAAAAATATATTCTTTACCAGTCGTGCTCAAAATACATATTTACTTGGTGGGACGTGATCTAGTAAAATTATAAATTGAGCATCATATTTGTGATCGTGTGCAGACAATTGCTTGCCAACAATTGCTCGCCCACAAAGGCTCACCAGGAAAGTTGCTAGACACACAATTGCTCGCCAAACAACTTTTATGGCGAGCAATTGTGGGCGAGCAAATGTGGGCGAGCAACAGTGGCTGAGCAATTGTTGACGAGCAATTTTCCGGTAATCATTTGTGGTTATAAAAAATAATTATAACGCGACTGGTTACAATGTTTTATTATTTAATTAAACAGCAGTATGAAAACTAATTTTTTGGATACATAACTTATAAGATACACCTGGTTAAATTGTTAAAAATTATTTGGTTAGAGTAATGGAGCTATCAGGATCCGTGTAGTCAATTTCATAACCTCAATGAAACAACTACAAATAAGTCAGTTGCTATAACGAACCATTTGAGTATCTGTTATCATTTTTTTTTCAGAAATTCCTTAGGGACAAAGCAATGGCAGCATGGATGGTGAGAATCGTATTATTTTGAACGTTGGTGGAATACGTTACGAAACCTATAAGGCAACGCTAAAGAAGATTCCCGCTACTAGGCTTTCTAGGCTCACCGAAGCTCTAGCTAACTATGATCCGATGCTTAACGAATATTTTTTCGACAGGCATCCAGGAGTTTTTGCACAGATTTTAAACTATTACAGGTGAGTAAAATATGGCTAGATATTTTATATTATAAAAGTAAGTAGTTTCTTGTTTATTTTCATACCTCGTTTTCAAAATTTGGAGTTTTAGTCATACCTAGAATAAGAGCTTAAATGTGAAACTATGTCAGGGGCATAAATAGCATAACATGAAAGTACCGTTTAAAAAAAATAGTAAAACAATTTTTTTTCAAGCCAATTTTATTTTTACATAAAAGAGCATACCTTAAGCAATTTTTCTACATAATTTCCACCAATGTTCACTTGCAGCAAGTGGAAATTTCGTCTTTCATATTTAGAAATTCGAAATTTAACCCTTGGACTATAGTACAATTCTAAAACAAGACTATTCCGAGTTACTAGTTCATGGAAAACCAAAAAGAATGATTGATCCGCATTTATAAGATTACACGAGTTTCCTAACGAATTGAAAGAGTCACGTACCTACGAACTGCGGATGAAATTATCTTGATTTTATACCCTGAAAAGGACCTCAGGCGTTAATAGTCCATGTGTTAAACCAGGCGACATATTATTTGATTTATTTTGTTAGGCGATTGCCGTTTTTCGGATAGCGTCTAATTATATGAAATGTTCCATAAAGGCTTGTGGAATAGAACGCGAAAAACAAGATTTATGTCTTTGTTTTGCAGATATAGACGCATCTGAAATTAACCAATAAGTGTTGAAGAAAGTGAGATGAATCAAATATATAATGAACATAAATTGGATGAAATGCAAAATTCAAAAATATAACATAATTTTTAGACGGCTTCATTAGTTTATTATGTATTTTTGTTCGTAAAAATGATTCCTGTTCCTTATTTTTATCGCATTTACTTTTATCACAAACAACAATCATTGTGTTCCCCTCCTTACTATGGTCTTGTAAATGAGATGTTGTATCAACTACTTTGCTTTAGTCGCTATAATAAATCCTCTGTGACACACCTGCCAATCAATAGGTTATCTTTAGATCCAGCCACGCATTTGATAATCCAAGACGGAATTGCCTGCTCCTGATTAAACCACGAGTTAAAAACTGGCTAAACACTTTTTTTTCGTAGCAAAACACTCTGTGGGAATGTTTTCTATAATTACAATATGATCATGAAGATCAATAAGCAATTTTGTTCTAACCTGACTTAACTAGAATTCTTAAATACTAAGGTCCTACTCACAAGTGTATCTTAGGGTATGATAGTTTTAGTAACACTACCTGTAACGTGTAACACAAAATCCGCACAATATTCTGTTTGTAACTAGCACTGTCACTGAACTAGTTCAAAAGGTTTGGTCCTCTTGAGTCTTCTTACTAAATTGGTATTATCGAGGAGCTGGATGCCCTCAGCGTTCCCATGTTGGAGCAGCCGTTGTTCACGGCTGCTGGTAGATTTAGATATAATCTTGTCAACAGTTTCTACATCCTGGACCCTATGAAGATCACTGTTGCGACAGTAACAGGGTGCATCGACGATGTTCCTTAATACTTTATTATTTGGTAAAGGTGTTAATCTGGTCTACAGATGTTTGTAATTTTCGGTTAGCTTCTTCATGGTGTTTTCCAACAGCCAGAATGGCAGTATAATCAGCAAATGTTGCAATAGTATCGTGCTCAAGGTTAGGAATATCACTGGTATACAGTAAGTAGGGTACTGGATCTAGTACACTACCTTGTGGTACTCCTGCCTTAACTTCTCTTAGATCAGAATATGTTTTATTCTGAAATATCTGTTTGATAAATAGGATTTTAAGAGTTCTGAATACTGACGTGGTAGTAACAAATGTAACTTGTGGTTAAGGCCCTCATGCCAAACTTTATCAAAAGCCTGGGCCACGTCTAGGAAGACGGTGGAACAGACTTTCTTTTCCTCTAAAGACTTTTCAATTATGTCTGTGATTCTATGCACCTGGTCTATGGTTGAGTGTTTTTCTCTAAAACCAAATTGATGGGAGGGAATCAGCTCCTTTTCTTCTATTGTAGGTTTTAATCTCTTAAGAAGCAATTTTTCGTAGAGTTTCGAAATAACAGGCAACAAAGAGATGGGTTACTTCTTGGGGAGGTTTACCTGGCTTAGGTATCATTATAACCTCTGCTACTTTCCATAGCTGAGGTACGTATCTCATCGTAAATGATAATGTTGGTCAGTTTGACAACAGCTTTACGTGGGAGTTGTTTCAAGATTTCCCCGGTAACGAGATCAAATCCAGGGGCTTTTTTAGGATTTATATTTGTTTCGGTTTCCACATAAACTTCTTTTGGAGAAGTAGGTCTAAGGACTGAATCTTCCTGTTCTGGTTGGTCTGGAAAGTCATTTCTAAGTGATATGCGAATCTGGTTGCTTTTTGTATATTATTTCGTGCCCAACTCCCGTCTTCCTTTCTAATTGGTGGGTTATGTGTAATAGGACTTTTTAATCGGTTGGTTGCTTTCCAGAGTGAATAATCTGTACAGCTGTTATTAGATAATTCACTCAAGAAATACTGGTGACAACTGAAAAATTTCTTCTACTAGAAGATAATAATAACGCCTGGTTCAGAAGCAGCAACATTTTTGGTTTCTTGTAGTGTAATACGAATTTTCTTCGCGTTTACTTCTTCTACAAACGACTCAAAATGTACCAAAGGTTCTAATACCAAATTGAAATTTCAAATACAATTTTCCATGCAATCGTATATGATGAATGTGAAAAATTATGCTTTCTAGGCCCACATTTCTGAATATGGAGTACGCGATACGTTTTGGCACACGTTAAAAAAGTTTTTTCTATCGCCATTATAACGCGAAATAAATGAAATACGAAATCAGCACCAAGACTAAACGATGAAAAGGACCTCTGGCACTAAATAACTGGCGGTGCGACAATCAGATTTAATCCCGAGAGAACAGTCTGCCGCATTGAAAATTTATAACCTTTTCGTTTAATCGCTAAGTGAATTTCTGCTTGTCAAACTATATCCAAAGCGAATTCAATTTGGGCACGAAAGATGAAAAATTATCGTCGAGAGTCAATTATTGAAGGACTTGTTTTTTTTTAATTGATTGGAAATAGTGCAATTGAAATTAGTTATATTTATTGAATAAAACCGATAATTGGATTCAAGTTTAAAGGGCGGTTGTTTGAGTTTCTTGTAATCCATTTATTATTTATGAAAGTGAATAAAAAGTTGATTTGTTTTGTTTTTTGTTGACTGTATTTTTTGTTTATTACGTCTTGCATTTCATTATTTGTAGTGACGACGAAATAAAAAGCACAACTTCCATTGAATTTTGTATTAACCAACAATAACTTAGTAACAAATTTAACAATATTACTGTCAAACAATGTGCCTACTTACTATACAGGCAAATGCTCAGGTTGTGTTTTTAGAAAATTTTACTACTATTTAAAATTATAAGCTTTAAGCTCTTATCCAACGCATCTGTGACTTCTGCCTGCGCAACTAGGGTGATGTCACGTTAACCAATCCCGAATCACTTTGTTGATTTTATTTAAGTCTTTATTGGTGGGTAATAAGTTTTTTATACGAGTTAACGCTTTGGTACTATTTTATGTTACTATGCAGGATACAGCGGCATAGAGTATAAATTTTTGTTTAATTGTTTTATTGAATTTTTATTTATTCATTTGGTTTCGCGTGCCAGTGACGGCGTTTATGTTGAATTTTCAAAAATAAGTGAACAAGTCGTAGATATTTGTCATAATTTAAATTAACAAAAGAACGCAACTCACCTATATTTTATAAAACAAAAATTAATAGAAACATTAAAGTATAAGGAGAACATATTACCAAAGTTTTAAATAGTTTTTATAAGGCAATTCGTATGAAAATGCTTGTGTTTTGATCACTATTCCGCTTGTGGCAATGTTAATCCGAAAACTCCAGAAGTAAGTATTAATTTTAATGATATTGTTCTTATAACTATTTCTCAAGCTAGCGAAACATACGATTAACACTTCAAACATTTTCTAATTGGAACATTTAAATTGCATTTAATTAGCATTCAAGTAGCATAAATTTTTCAATTATTAAATGCATATTCTGTCCACTTTTTTCGTTAAAAAAAGGAGGCAAAGTAATGCCATTAATACTCAGATAAAAATATGAAAGAAATAGGTAATTAAATGCACTAATTAGCATTTTAATGCTCTTTGGTTTTTCTTTTCTTAATTAAAACATTTAATTTTAATGATAATATACGTTTAAAAAACAAAAAAGTACAATAATTTTCTAATTACAGCATTTAATTCACATTTAATTAGCATTAATTTTTCAACTCTTAATTTTAATGATAACTATTTCTCAAGCTAGAGAAACATGATCAAAGAAACCAACACTTCAATCATTTTCTAATTATAGCATTTAATTAGCATTAACTTTTCAATTATTAAATTTATATTTGGTCCACTTTTTGTTTAAAAAAGAGGGCAAAGTAATGCCATTAATACATTAATAAACATATGAAACTAATAGGCAATTAAATGCCTCAATTAGGAATTTAATGCTCTTTGCTTTTTCTTTTCATAATTAGAGCATTTAATTTTATTGATATTGTTCTGATAACTATTTCTCAAGATAGCAAAAGAGATTAAAGAAACCATCATTTTCTAATTAGAGCATTTAAATTGCATTTAATTAAAATTAATTTTTCAACAATTAATTTTAATGATATTCTTCTGATAACTATTTCTCAAGTTAGCGAAACATACGTTTAAAGAAACCAAACCTTCAATCATTTTCTAACTGGAGCATTTAAATTGCATTTAATTAGCATTTAATTAGCATTCAATTGGCATTAATATTATATATTTTACTTTTTTGTTTAAATTGTATGGCTAACTGAAGATACGTAAAATTTTAGAGTTTACTTTAGTTAATCGGATAGTTTTGTCAGTTTGTTTATTTGATATGGATGCTTGGCCACGAAACCCAAAGAGAAAAGTTGCAGCTGCCACGGACGGAATGCATATCCAATAAATAATTCCAGAATAAGATCCGCAAAAGGCTGGTCTAGAGCAAGATGTGTGACTGCATATAATCTACATTCATATATACATTTTTGTTATTTTTTTATCAAATTTTCGATTGAAAGTTATCCATATATATCGTAAATATGTTCTGACCCTGTGAAGCATGAATTTATAAATAAATACGGTCCGATCGCTATGAGGGAAAGCATTGTTTGCCCTTTTAATTATTTATGCGGGGTTCATTATAAAACAGAAAGTTCACAGGGAATAAAAAACCTTTTATCTCTGGATTATTTGAATACACGTCGCTCCAATGATTCTAAATATAACGTAAAGCGTATTTTTTCACTTTTTAGCGATTTTTAATAAAAAACAGCAAGTTGACATTGTAAATATGAAAGCATCCGTAGTGTTTCATAAAAATGTATGTTTTGTTTATACCTACATTTCTCTGGAGAGAATTTGTCGGAAATATAATGAATAATGTTGAATGAAAAATATCAAAAACAGAGTTCTGAAGTTCGTATATCTGATAAAAACATTTTTTGTCAAATTCCGGACAGTATACAATAACAAGAAGAAGAACCGTTCACTCCATGTCCGACAGATATCCTCCATTCATATATATCGGAAAGATACTTTAGAATTAAAGAAATTAAGGCTGGAGTTCCACAAGGAAGTGTCCTAGGACCTGTCCTATACTTACTGTACACATGTGATATTCCAGACTTAGAAAACAATACCATAGCCACCTTCGAAAACGACACTACCATTCTAGCAGTAGGAAAGAGCAATGAAGCAACCCACAAGCTGCAAACAGCTGTCCACCTTATCTATGACTGGACGAAGAGATGGAAAATTAAACTTAATGAAACTAAATCACTTCACATTAACTTTACAAACATATTCCAGTCAGAATAAACAATAACCTGATCCCATATTCAAACACAGCAAAATACTTAGGTATTACCTTAGATGCCAAACTTCGATGGAAAGTGCATGTTAAAAAGAAAAGAGCTTGGACTGAAATATAGAAAAATGTACTGGCTAATTGGAAGAAACTCTCTCTACATAATAGGCTTATGCTTTTTAAGCAGATACTTAAGCCTGTATGGACTTATTATGGGGATGGACCAAAGCAAGCCACTTAGCAATCATCCAAAGATTTCAAAACAAAGCACTGAGGAACACAGTAGATGCCCCTTGGTACATTCGCAATAGTGACCTCCATAGGGATCTGGAAATGGACACTGTTGACCAGACCATCAAGACATTAGCCAAGAGTTATGAAGAAAGACTTCATCGTCATCTCAATCCTTGACAATACTGGGTTAGAAAGAATACTTAAGAGGATCAAGCCCTTTGAGTTAGTTTAGTGTTGTTAGTGCAAAAGCAATCTAGCGAAAATCCAAAGACTAGCCTGCGTATGCATAACAGGCGCAATGAAAACGTGCCCAACGGCCGCCATAGAGGTAATCCTAAGCCTTAGACCCCTCCATATGGAGATTATAGCGAAAAGGACAACCTACAGAATAACCAAATATTTTATAACAAGTTACCGCAAAACGTTAAAATCGTTAAATCACTAAAAATATTTCAGAGATCTTAAAAAGATGTTGGTAAATAATGCTTTCTACTCTCTAGATGAGTATCACGCTTGTTAACATAAATACGGGTATATGAGATTTTTAATTTTTGTTTTGATTTGTAATTTGTTTTACTGTATTGTCTATTTCTGTATATCTTTTACTTTGATTTTTTATTTTGATTTGTAATTTTGTTAATTACTGCATATCTTTTGCTTTGAGTCATCTTATACTGTGTTGCTAACTTTTGTATATTTTGATATTTTATATTTTTTACTTTGACGTGCCTTATTCATTATGTATGACAACAAAAGGTCAATAAAGATGATTATGATTATGATTAAGGATCAACCAAACGCAAGTTTCGACTCCTTCCTGGAAATCACTAAACCTGGGACATGCCCCAAGATGAGATAACAAAGAAGTTTAGCTTTGTGAAAGAATTCAACACAAAGCTAAGTAACAAAAGCGAATGGTACACAGATGGTTCTAGAACAACAGAAGGAACAGGAATAGGAGTATAGGGGCCTGGATCTAAACATTCCGAAAGTGAGGCAAATCTCCGAGCATTTCCAAGCTGAAATATACGCCATCGGAAAATGTGTCCAGTTCAACCTAGAAAGAAACTTTCGCAGCCAAGCAGCCATTAATGCCTTGAACTCCCACGTAATCAACTCCAAGATGGTTTGGGAGTGCCTAGAGAATCTAAACGAACTAGAAACATCATTTCTCGGACCTGAACCCTTCTGCGGAATAAGCACCAGTACAATACTTGATGAACTTGGAAAAGAAGTAAATGACAAAAGATCCCAATACTGGATAGGACCACAAGGAATGAGGCAGGCCAAGACACTACTAGGAAACTATAACCAGAAGAGATCTGACGACTGCATCATTAAAAGTAAAAATAAGCTCACAATCCTAACAGGGCACTGCCGACTGAGAGGCCATCTAAAGAAACTAGGATTAATAGACAAAGAAGAATGCAGATTCTGCGAGGAAGAGGAGGAAACCTCTATCCACATTCTCTCAGAATGCATTACCCTGCAAAATTCAAGGGTACGACACCTCGGAGAATCCCAAATAGAAGAGGAAGATCTACCTAACCTGAAGCCTACCGACATCCTGAACTTTTTGAAAGCAATAGGACTGGAGGAACTGCTCTAATCGTTGAGACATTCTTAACGATTGGGCAGCAGTAGGGGGCACAATAGATCTTATAGGTCGACACCCCCATCACAGATAGATAGATAGTGCAAAAGCAGAGCTTGTGTGTGCACCTTAAACTTTAGTGCAATCTATTCTACAGAACCTAAGGAACGCTGATGAGTATACCTTAGTTTTAAGTTTCAAACTCTATTAGATTAAGTTAGAATTAAATTGCTCATTGGTCACTGTTGACCAGATTGTAATATACTAAATGCATTTATGGGTGTTTAATAATAAAAAAAACGCCACGTCCGGAAATAGTAAAATATATTTGGCTTACCTTCTTCTTTTAGCTTTAAATTAATAGTTTATTGGAATAACATATTGACTTGCTATGATTTTTGTTTTTAAACAAATCCAAGTGACATTTGTAGGTTATGTTACATTTCTTACACTTGTTTGTTTGTTGCTAAAAAGTCCTAAAAAGTAATACTTTTCGTCTTTGTATCATAAACTACTATTCTGTTTCGTAAAAAACCATTTTTTCACAATGAATTTTATTGATTTCTAATTTGAGGTTGTTTGTAACTGATAAACTATTATAACAGCAGGAGGAGTCTAGGTAACTCCGATTCCTAATAGGCCTACTCGCTTCCTGCTACAAATATGAAACCTGTAATGCCGTAAGAAGCGTAAGAAGGTTTTACTAGTTATTTTTTAATTTGGAATGGTTTCCGGAAGTGACGTACCAATAGGCGTTTTATCTCTGTCCTACTAGCTTCATGTTCAGGCGGAGTTTAGAAAGAACCAATGTACTATTACTTAAATGAAAAAACCATAACATTTAAATAACTCGATATTTCATAAATCTTCATGTCGAGAAAATTTGTGAATGAATAAACAGTTTTTTGAGATGGTAAAAGATCTAAATTCCCTGCCGCCAGAAACCGATGCGTGTAATTTCTTTTATTCATCACTTGACCCTTTTATTTTCACATCAGTTCCTGCGGATTTTCCTTAATACTGAAATTACATGTTCTACAAAAGCGAGAAACATATTTTTGTCACGAAAATGGGTTGTCGCTATCTACTTGGTGTAAATTGTCATTAGGACATTTCTATTCAGATCTTTAGATCGATATTCCGCAGCTGGTTAACTTTTAGCGAAAAGTGAGGCTTTTGTGAATTGCCTTAGCCTGCTGAGTGTTTTTCGTATTTTCAACTTTACACTAAATTGATTCTGTCTAAGAGAAATCTATGTTTGAGAAATATGAGGTAGAGGAAATCGATGTATAGATTAAATAGCAATCGCAAAAGTAATAAAACGAACTTGCATAATATACAGTCTACAGTAATTTATAACAAAATTTACACTCACCTGTCTAGCAAACATTATGATTTACTAATCGTCTGTTATGTTTACCATAACATTATTTATTTTAATTCTTAATGCCCTCTTAAACATGAAGCAACGGTCTGTTTTATAGTAGGAAAAACATTTTATTCTTACCTAAACAGCATCAATCAAACTGTCAGGATATTATAAGGTTTTGATTATTCCGCTGAGTGATATAAATCTGTTCAATGAAAGCAGATCTTATTTTCAGTAAAATTTATATAGAGTTGGGCGGTAGGTAGTAAATGATTAACGATGGAAGCAGTTGTAAATTTAAGTGTGATAATGAAAAATAAATGGAAAATCCAGCCTTGAGATTTTGGTGTATTGATGCTTATCTTTAAATGATCGTTGGATAAATTCCAATTTCTGTGGTTATTATAATACTAGTTTTAAATTCAAAATACCTTTAGTACCGAATCTCAAGTGCATCCTAAAATATAAATCTAACTACTTACTTCTTACTTTACAATTATAGTTTATGACCTGAAAATCCCAAGAGGTTGAAGAAGACGGGAATATTCGTTTTCGATAGTGTCTTTATTCCTTTAGAATATTATAAATTGACATTTTTTGTGTGCTGGCAGTACAGAGTCAGACGATTTAAATCTTTTTGGATCAGGAATTTATCGGAAGAATTAGATATTTTTCGAAAAAATTTCACCTCGCCAGCAAACTCCAAGAATTTCGTATTAATGAAACAAGAGGAGATATCGTTGATGTATATGTTGAACAGAAGGGGGCCCAGGTGTGATCCTTGAGGAACCCCTGAGGTTATTCTAGAAATAGGAGAACGAAACTTTCCGATGGATATAAATTGGGATCTGTTGCTGATGTAGGAACCAAACCACCTAAGCAGATTGCCATGTATACCGACTTCGGAAATCGTTCTAAGTAGGATGCTATGATCGATTTTATCGAAAGCTTTACTAAAATCTGTGTAAATGACGTCTACCTATAACCCGTGTTCATATTTTCATATATATAATCTATTAAATAAATAAGTTGGATTCGATGGAACGTCTCTTCTAAATTTATAATTGATTTCACATCTACATATACAAAGTTGGTAACAATTGATTCCATTATTTTTGACATTAAGCATAATTTGGAGATTGGTCTATAATTTTCAACCAGATATTTCTTGCCAGATTTAAAAATAGGAACAACGAGAGCTGTTTTCCGAACTCTTGGGAAGCAGCCTTTGTGAAGTTATTTGTTAAATAAAATGTGTAGTATTGGACAGGACTTTAAGAAAGAGGTAGGTATTTCATCAGCACCAGCGTCCTTCTCTGGAAGCTCTAAAAGTTTATTTAGGATGGTGGCATGTGGAATAGAATAACTGTTTCCATGGTGTGGATTTGGGTTAGTGTTGTCTAACTTAAATTCATTACAAGGCGGGTTAAAAACTGAAGTGGTCAGAAAATAAATGGCAAATATGTTCGATATCCGTTACCATATGATTGCCAACCTTTAGAGCATTAATAGCAGAAGAACTATCCTTTTTAGATTTGACGAAGCTCCAAAGATGCTTCGGATCATCACAAATACGCGTTTCTATTTGTTGAATGTAGTTTTTATAATCGATGTCAATCAGATATTTCGATCCCCCACGGAGTAATTTAAAAGTTAGATAGTCTAAGTGATTTTTGTATTTTTTCCACTTTGTGTGAAATTTCCTCTTTTCTTTGATAACTTTTATATTGAACCACTTAGATTTATTTTTATGGTGCTTAGGAACATGTTTGGTACTACGTAAGATATTGTAAAACTTTTGAAAACTCTCATCTTGTATGAAAAAAAACTCGAAGAAGTACAAAAATTTAAATACCTGGGTGTAATGACAAACAATAAAGGGGAAAGAAGAACGGAGATCGAAGAAAAAATAATGGCAACAAACCGAGAATTTATTACTTATACCTTTTTTCCATTTCTTCCTTTTGGTCTAACTATTTCTTTCCTGGTCTCATTCTTTGTTTATTACTAGGCTTTTAAGTTTCATCATTTTAACAGAATATAAAAAAAATAATTTCAAATTAAAGAAACATTTTTCTGCATGTACATACTCTCCCCATTAATTATATTTAATTTCGTTAGAATTTTACGTATATCAAAACAAAAACACAGCGTCAGCACAATAAACTTTAATGTAAAGCATTTACGGATAAAATCCCTGCACATAATGTTTTCACATTGTTTTTAGTAAATACAGTATAAATAACGAACATCATGATTAACAATAACACAATTAATTATTGTAAGTTTATATCTACACGAAGAGCCATTATTCATTAAATTACTCATTCGCTTTTGCGATATTGGGACAAAGGAAATATATGAAATTTAATTGAAATTTACAGCTGTATTTTTAAAAAAGTATGTGTACGTCGTAAATCATATACAAAATTAATAAACCCGGCCTGAATGGGTAGTTAGAAGCTCAACATTTAATCAGAAAAGAGAATTCATTTTAATATAAAAAAAAGTTGTGTGAAAATTGCTCATAACTTTATTTTGGAGTGTGAAAATTCTTTAAAAAGGCTAAAGGGCTTCGTTTATACAGGGTGTAACAAAAAGGTAGGTGATAAATTAAACCACATATTCTGGGGTAAAAATAACTTGATTGAACATAACTTGCCATAATGCAAATGTGCACACAAAAAAAGTTACAGCCCTTGGAAAGTACAAAATGAAAATCGATTTTGTCCAATATTTCATAAACAGTTTAACATTTTGTAATGAAAATGGATACATGGCTTTCTTATCGTAAGAGCATCTTTTTCATATAAAACCTCGAAATCTGCACAGCCCATAAAATTTTTGGGGGGGTTTTGAACCCCTAAAACCCCCCAACTCTTCTATTCGTTACAATTACATTAGTATTGTGACACAATTGGTTTAATACATCATTTTTGAAATTTTTTTGCCTCTTAGCATTTTTTCGAATAGCCAGTTTTTATCGAGATGCGGCCTCTTTTTCATTATCCTTCAAAAATTTTGAGTAACAAAAAGTAAGTTATATAAAATACGTGCAAATGTGTAGTATTTACTATAAAAAAATTTCAAAATGACCTCTATTTTCATGCGTACACATACGCGACCATTTTGAAAAGGAAAACCGAATTTTTTGGAAGATCGTTGGTTTCTGACGAAATCGATTTGCACTTTTAATGATTCGATGCCTCGGTTGTTGTTCGTCGATTATTTCAACAGAATACACGTCCTCTTTCATAAAACATCAGAAGCAAAAGTCAATAGGGTTAAGATCTGGACTTCTGGCTGGCCAAGAAATAGGTGCCTCAGAGCCCCTTCCAATCCAACGTCCAGGGTACAGACCGAAAAGATATTCCATAAATTCGTTATCGAAATGCGCTGGAGCTCCATCCAAATTTACAAAAAGAGCCCGCATCTCGATAAAAACGGGCTTTTCGAAAAAGTGCTTAGAGGCAAAAAAATTTCAAAAATGATGTATTAATAAACCAATGGTGTCACAATGCTAATTTAATTGCTTAATTGCTTAAAGATGCTCTTACGATAAGAAAGCCATGTATCCATTTTCATTACAAAATGTTAAACTGTTTATGAAATATTGGACAAAATCGATTTTCATTTTGTACTTTCCAAGGGCTGTAACTTTTTTTGTGTGCACATTTGCATTATGGCAAGTTATGTTCAATCAAGTTTATTTTTACCCCAGAATATGTGGTTTAATTTATGACCTACCTTTTTGTTACACCCTGTATAATTTACAGCTCAGACTTTTCTTCAGTTTGTATTTATTGATATTTTAATTTTTTTTAGTTAATTTTGATATTGCTTTTTGGTTTTTTATCAAAATGAAAGAAGTGGAAATCAGACGGAGCAATGTCTGGATAATATGGCGGGTGTGGTAAAACTTCCCACTTGAGTGTTTCCAAACCGGCGTCGCAATATGTGGACGAGAATTATGAAACAAATTTTAAAATAGCATCAACTTTTAATTTATTTATTTTAATTATTTTGATTATTTAAGAAAGAACTGTGGGCTGTGGGGAATATTATTCAGAAGACAATTGTTTCGTACCTCTATTTTTGTTGATGTAACAAATTGAGTTACGAAAAGTTTAATTTAAGAGTTGTCTTTGGAATGTAATTAGATCCTCTGTAAAGTTTCTCCTTTCTTCAAATGTATTTTCAGGAACGCTTCATGTATTTCCTGCTGTATTTACTGAATCAATTAGGCGCGTTGGTTGGAAATTTGTGAAAGCCGTTTTCAAGTGTTAGATAGATGTCCCTAATTTTTTTATGAAACAAAACGCTTTTTTAAACATCGTAACCTTAACAAGATACAAGATACATATACTATATTTTTAAATATCAAACGCATCATTTCTAAATTTGTTAAAAATTAAATTAGTCCAGTCAAATTAGGGTTTGGATTTGTCTTATTGTTTACACAACAAAAATCTGAAAATTCTTCGAAAAACGTCGTATTTTCTCGCATTCATCGTCGAATATCTCGGAAAGTATGGCTCTCAGGCGGAAAATGTATAGGTATAAATTTGTTTAGAATTGTATTTTCTATAATATATGCTTGGAACAATGTACCCTCGTGACCGCTTGTTTTATGAAATTTAATATTTGTTTTCCGGCAGAATAAAAATAAAATATGTGAATGTTAGCATTCGTTGCAAAGATTTTCTGACTAAATTCTGTTTCGAAAGATATGCATTGGTAATGAAAAATTCTCTCAAAAATACTCCCCTCATTACAAGACTCACAATTTAAAAAAAAAAGGCGAAATCCAATAAAATAATTCTCTAGACCGTCAAATTGCAAAAAAATAAAAAAAACTATGGGAAATTGTTGTTGGGGTGCCTAATATGTGTAAATAATCGAGACCAGTGTGGGTGTTATAGCAAAGGCTATAGTAGGCATCGCTTTTTTTGTTGCTTACTTATGCAATAACTATTTAACCCACGGGGATTGGGTTCAACTCAAAAACGAGGGCGACTCTGTTACCACGGAGCACAGACTGAGAAGCTCGAGTGTAGGCAGTAGTGACGTCACGCGACTTTAAGACCTCTTTTTATTATAATTTTTTTTTAACTTCACTTTTTTCAAGTGGGATGCTAATATTTTAGCTTAATAATCACGATGAAAATAAAAAAAAGTCAAGTTTCAACATCATATCCCAACCCTATTGATTTTTATTCATATAGATTTTTAGAAATTAAACAAGAGAAGAAAATTTTTTTGTTAACCGAATTCCGCCTCTGTCATGCACAATCAGCAATAATAAAGCTTCTTTGACTTTGTGCCGTTAGAAATTTGTTAGGAAATGAGTTTTGAGTCGAATCATCATTAGAATTTCCCGAATCGCCATTCTGGAAATTCATCCACCTAAGAAACATCTGTTTGTAATCGCGTCGTTGAATATAATAGGGACGAAAATAATGATCGAAGATCGTGAACCTTCTATGATGGATTATTTTTTAATATAAATAATTTATGCGACTAAACAGAGCCGTCATAAGACATAAATGGCACAATGTCGAATGGTTTGAGCTTATTTTTACTTTTACTGACGCAGTCGTCA
Source organism: Crepidodera aurea (assembly GCA_949320105.2). Classification (NCBI taxonomy): domain Eukaryota; kingdom Metazoa; phylum Arthropoda; class Insecta; order Coleoptera; family Chrysomelidae; genus Crepidodera; species Crepidodera aurea. The sequence goes on along the minus strand of OX439475.1, from coordinate 15,801,526 downwards.
GATCTCTTCTGGTGAAAGTTTCCCAGTAGTGTCTTGGCCTGCCTCATTCCGTTTAATCCTATCCAGTATTGGGATCTTTTGTTATTTACTTCTTTTCCAAGTTCATCAAATATTGTACTGGTGCTTATTCCTTTTTGTGAGTATGTCTGCTATTTCATTACCCTCCACTTCAGTGTGTCCGGGAACCCATAGGAGGGCAACAGTGTTGTACTCCTATGGGTTCCGCATAATATAAATAACATAAATTATAAAAGAGTGAATAACCAGCTATAATTTCTGGTACTTATCTGTGCATCTTAAACCTCACATGCCATGCTAGTCGTTCAAATGTCAAACATTATCTGTGAGTGTGAGTAACAGTAATTAATTTCTGAAATTTTCTGTGCGACTTAAACCTTGTTATACATTCAATAGCTAAATTCAGACTGAAATGCGTTTGGTGATACTAACAGAGAGGTATAAAGGTGTGTGGTGAAACCTCATTGGCTGATGGAATACCAAGAAACAAAACCATTAATGTGTTGCTATACATTATTAAAAAAGAACAAGTTTATTGCAGATTTCATTCATTCACCTCACATTGCAAGACAGCGCTGTTGCTGCCTATCAGACTTCATCAGCTGGGCTAGTGAGCTAAATAAACAAATCACTTGTTGTCATTATCCAAAGCAAATTAATGCAATGAAAATAAAAATAGCATCTAGCAATTTATAACAAGAAATTAGAGGCTCCAGATTGAGTATATCTTTTCTCTTGATATATTGGACCAAAACATGCATTACTGGTACATCCTGATTCTTAAACCAATCCTTATATGAAAAAAGGAAATATTTAACTTTCTTCCTTCTAATTCTATTTAAAATTCACTCTGTTGGAACTGAAACTTCCACTATATCGAAGTGCGCTTTGAAAACTGTCAAATACAAACGTTTTCCGCATGGAGAAACGACACTCTCAAATATATAACTCTAGTGTCCAGTGTAGTCGGTTACGTAGATAACTCACAAAATTTATAGATTTCGAAATTATATAAAAGTTTACAGTAAGCTTTTATTGAACATAATTGTGAATTCAAAGTTTACACTCAAACACTTTTAATTCGCAACTGGAGTAAAGTTCCAGAAAATGTATTTATACAGAAACCTTTCATAGTCTTCGTTCTAGATGATTTTTTTTTGTATTAGTGTCTCGAAGACCAGAAAAGTTAGGTTAGATTTCTAAGAAGCCCCAATGAGACTGTATACATATCTCGGAAGAGACCCTTAGGAATGTTGGCAAACCTGTTGACAGACGACATATGACAGTTGGCTTATGACAGACGGCAGATAACATATGACAGTTGACATATGACAGAAGGGGCGTGGCATAAAAGTGAAGGGGAGACGGCCATCTTGAAAATGGGGTGTGGCTTGTCAGAAAAGCTGTTAACGAAATTTTACCACGCTCAAGTGCCGCCATTGCTGCTGTAATTATTGATGTAGGTCGTAAAGTTTCATCCTCAGGCCGATCCTGTACATGTACATCAAACTTTCGATTGATTAACATGCGAATTGGTAATCCAAAATTAATGACGTCCATTTCATTATGCGAATTATGCGACAACAAAGTTTAGCATAATATTTAAAACAGTAGGTTAATGGTGAACTGTCTCTTTTTTTGAAAACTCTTTTTTTGATCTGGGATGGTAGTTTTGTACCTTCCTATCGAGTATAAATAACAAAGAAATCAAAATTTTAAAACTTTCATGGCATTTTGGGTCCATTTTGAATTTAAAAGTCCAACAATCAGAGACATTTTGGCAACTGTCTAACTTGAAGTACCACAAACAAACTTTGATGAAGGGGCGAGCCCAAAAGAATAATTTTGCTATGTTAAAATTCATTATTAATTCGCCTTATACATAAAATATACTAAAAATCCAAACACTAGAGCAGACCAGACCAGTTGTTGTAGATTTCCTAGCTTCGAGATTATTTGCGATGGGACATAAATGTAGGACAGTAGGTAGTTGGTTTCTAACTCTGTCACGATAGGATAATCTGCATTTTTAGACATTTTAAAATTATTTTAACAAAAAAACAACCACGCATAAAATAAAAACAAACGTACGACGCGATTGACTCCTCTGAATGCAGTCGGACTTATAGGAGAACACTGGCATTACATTAGTACTAACGCGCACAAAACACGCTGCTTAAGCAAACCTTTAGTTTAATATACTCCAAAGTTTCCAATTGCGTGAAGAAGGAAAATAAGTTTAAAAGTAAAACTGTCAACGTTTGATCGATTACAATATTTTTCATAACTTTAAAAGCATCGATTCCAAATGCCGTATTTGAAAAATAAAATTATTTTCAGTCCTTTTATATTACATCAAAGCACGATTACTTCAAATATGACCTATGACGTCGACTTGAAATTTGGTGGTGGTATCGCATATGTTCGTTGGTAAATTAATTAGTTTAGGCTACTTTGAATAGGTTTGGTGCCTTATCATTGAATTAGAAACCAGTTAATCACACTTTAACAGTATAATGAATGTGCCTTGCATTGTTCTCAAAAGTTGTCGGGTTTAATTGACATCTGAAGCTGCGTTTACACTGAAACGAGTAATTAATTTGCTCGTTAGAAGTTATTAATTTGAATTAAAGAGAATTATTTTATTTTGAATTGAATTTTCCTAAGCCCTAGATTTTCTAAACAACTGGAGGTAATTATTTTAATTAATATTGAAACTGTCTATAAAAACAAATTGATATTTATTGCGTAACACCAAAACTCTACAACTTTTTCTTTAATTAACACATTCTTTGCTTACAACAATATTTAGAGTGACAAAATACCTTCCGCACATCTCTTTTACAGGTCTTTCAAAGTACAGATACTGTATAGAGTCCCCTGCACTAAAAATATAGCGTCCTATCAAAAATTCATTACAGATAGATCTAAAACAGTTGAGGACACTACAGCAGGAATCTATGGTGAAAAAATATTTCCATTATCTTCACTAAACTGAAAAAAATGTGTTTACTGATATCCTGGCAGCTTTTGCACCTCTTGCCATTGTTATGAATCAACTTGCAAGTGATCCAATAGTACTTAAACCTTAAACGCCTTGTTTCTCATAAGCGAAGCAAATCAAGAAAAACGATGTGAGTTTCCCAACGCACTGCCTAGGAGAAGCTTTAATGATAAGTGTAGTCCAAGACTCAGTTGGGAAACGTTCATAAGAAGAAGGATCTGAGTAGATTTCGGCAATCAAAGATGACCTTGTACAGCAACAACTCAATGACTAGGGGATTACCAGTTAAGAGCATGCACACTATCGTAATACCATTGGTCTAGGTGGTTTCTACGTTATAATTGTAAACCTTTTTGGGTTAATTATTGAAGTGATCTCACCTCAGAGCCCTTCCCATTTGTATTGGGGTGAAGAACGACAGTGCCACCTCATATAAATGCCAAAGTAGACTCAACTTTTATCCATATGGTCAAACGATGGTCCTCGGTATTCCGCTCTCAGATTGAGGGTCTGAGTACTCGGTTGCAAAAATTTGCCTTCTTAAGGAATCTACTTCCACGTTGCCCAAAATTCTCTTGTATCCTGACACCTACTAAAGTGTTTCTTTCTTAGGGTATTTTAAGTAAAAAAATAAACCTTGGTACAATATTCTCAGTGTGAGAGAGGCTTTAGGTTAATGATTTACGTACACAGCCATTGATCTATTGAAAGGATGCGGTTCTGAAAGCATGACCAAAGGTAAGATGTATTAATTCCGAAAATTTAATTCAATTTTGTCGCAAAGTTACGCCTCAGGCCTTGCAAAATCGAATTTTCCGCTAAGTGAATTTTAATCAACTTATAATATAATTTCTAAAGTAACTAATTAATCATTTATAATAGAAAATGTTGCTTTACAATGAAAACTTTAATGCTCAATATTTCCATAAATAAATCAATTTTGTGGCTCCAACGAATTAACTTAATATGTTATTTTACACACAAGGAATCCGTATATTTACTAAATTCCTAGTTTCTAGCTGCAGTAGTTCAGTTTCACTCCATTTAAAGTTGTATTTTGATCCACAGGTATAATTAGGGAAATTTGTTAACTACGTGTTTATTTTTTTTGTACATTAAAGTTACTAAATTAATTACTATGAAGTATGTAAGGCTTTTTCTTGCCACAAAGAAATGTATGCCTTACGAGTGAGGTCTTGTAGCGGAGATTGCTCGGGCGCCAGATTATTTAATGCGGTTTACTCCACAAGCCTTAGAAACGGCTTCTTAGGGGCACAGGTAGCTTCAGATGGAGATGCGGAATTTTTATATTTGGTGATTGTATTTTAAGTTTTAAATCATGCAGAACTTTTTATAAAGAATAACTTTTATTTCTAAAATTAATAATAAAAAGTTTTACATCCAACTTTTGTAGACACACTGTATACAGTTTTCTACCTCATTGGCGCTTTATCAAAAAATTGTTTAAATACTAAATAAATCAAAATCTCTTTTGCAGTTTTTCCCCATTTAACTTTACAACATTATAAAGCACTTCAAGAATATAGACATTAATTTCATTCTGTTTACATAAATAACCCGAAAATATATTGGCTACAATTCATCTCAGAAAAAATATAATACAATTTAGGCTGACTTAACGTTTTTAATAAGGCCATCAACCATTTCCCGTGTTCCGGATTTCCTAACATATTACCGTAAAACCTTTTGATGTATTTCCCTTCATCTTTATCGTACCGAGTTAAAAATGGCCACTCATTGTCCACGATTTGATGTCATTACACGGTTAGATGTTTGCTCTATCACGACTAACTAAATCGAGTGCTTTTATAATCTTTTAAATAGTCGAGTGGCACCGGAAATTGTTAATCTATAAAGATTTTTTGGAGGTTCAAAGTATCAAATACTATTAAACGAGCAAGGTTTGTATGTGTGTACGTTGTAACATTTTAAAAATCAAATTTTTAAAGTTGTTATTTTTAAATTTGGGCCACTTTGTATATCACAAAATTCCAGTTTAATTTCGATTCTACGCATTGAATAGTGGGGAATCATCTAACAACAGAGGCTTCGAATTAGAATTTAGGAAATATTTTATTCACTTTCGATTGAGAACTTAGTTTGAAAAGTCTCTTTAAAATTAGTGTACTGTGATATAGCCTGGTAAGCACATTATTTTTTCTAATCTGTTATTTGTAAAAAAGTCTAAAAATCTTTACACAAATTTGGTAATTATTCTTAAATTATTTTATTAATGTTTTCGAGTTTTTTATATATTTATTGTACCTAGATGATTGCTATTAATTTCTGTTTACAAAATATTATTTATATCGAAAGGCCATAGTCAGAACAAAAATTATTTTTTCTTTAGTTGAGGCGGATTTCACACAGTCCATCCATCCATTCATTGTTCATTCTTCACTCATTCGATAGTTCATTTGTTGTTCTGAACTAAATCTACAGCATCGGCCACTGTACTTGTTTATTTTTGGGAATTTAGTAACATTCAATTACTAAACCAGCCGAAAGTCCAGAAACTGGAATTGATCCCGATTTCTGGTAGCTGCCGATATATAAAAGTCGATGTAGACTTTTCTTCAGCGTTGGCCAAAAACTGTGAAAATGTCGGTAAATCTTAGTTAGTTTTATATTTGGGTTTTTTTTCAACTGATTTAGTTTTTAAGAAATTTTGAGGTCACTTGTATTCTTACATTTTATATTTTGGTATTTCGTATTTTTTTTGTAACGGCGTAGCTACAAGCTATAATAAAATTGTAAAACTTTTGTAAACTATATTTCAACAAAAAATTTTAATAAATAGTAAATCATTTTTTATCTTTAAGTTTTCTTTAATATTTCCTTGCGGTGTGACAACATTCTAAAATATCTTAATTTTGCATTGATGATAAAGTTCTGTATTCATATTATTTTTGATCAAAGCTAGAATATTTATAATTCTAAACTAGCTTGAAAAATATTAAAATAGAATTATTGGCGCCCTCTAACCCTTCAAATACTTCATTAAATGTCTATTAGAAAAGCTGGAACTCACACCTGAAAGTAAAAGTTTCATATGCTCAATTTTTTTCTTTTATTATTAATAAATCATTTTAAAAAAAAAGTAAGTATTCTGAGCTAGTAAAATAAAAAGTAAAATTAAAATAACTTAACCATACAAATTAACGTAAAATTGGTACAATGTGTGTATGTATGTGTGTCTGGAGGATCTCAAAATCCACTCGTCCGAATTCAATCAAACTTTCAGAGTAGACTAATTCCTATCTAAAACGGTAAATAATGCAGGTTTCATGTCTGTTAAAATTCGATCTTCCGAAATATTTACAAGAAAAGTTAAGCTTTTAGTTTATTTCCTAGCAACAACGGCAGACAACACAGAGATAATATAACCTGTTTCTGTAGTAAATTTTTTATTATATGTATATTTTGTTGTCATTTTGAAAACGACCTTCATTCAATAAAGACAAAACGTCAATTAAAGCCCCCTTTTTCTTTAAAATAAGTGGTTTTATTTCCATTAGAAGAGAAGCTCTCTGGGTAAACGTTAAGAATATGGGGCCGGCTGGGCTTTTCATGAAATTTTCACAGATGCTATAAAACATGATAAAATCAATATAGCAATAGACATTTTTGCGCGGAAAAATAATTTTTCACATTTAAAAAAAATATATATATTGGGATACTCACTCCCAAGACAAACAAATTCAGTGCGTTGAAACGATTATTTAACATATTTTTCCAATACAAACGCATAGGTACATAACTTTTCTACAAATGCCTAAGTAGCAATTTATAACCAGAATAAGCCTGAAAAGTATTAAAAAAGGAAAAAATGTTCATTTGACGGACATAAATAATTTGCTTGTCAAATGACAGCCATCTCATAAATTGAAAGTTGAAAATACAACGTTGCCAATTCAATTTCAGATATCATGGATTTAGATAAATATTTAATGGAACGTTGAGCAACACTGTTAAAATAGACACTTGTCAAAATGTGCTAAAAATATGTGTAATAGTTTTGGATGCTATGCTAGACTTTAATATTGAAACTCGGTTTGTTAAATTTAATAAATTTTCGGGAAAATATGGTTTTGGCGAAGAACATCGTGACTTTTTTTTTAAATTAAAAATGTAAATGTTTGTTTAGTCCATTGAAAAATTAAAAACCTTTTTTAGTGATTTTTGAAAGACATTTCCGCATGGTCTCCGAACCAAAACGCGCTCTTTTAAAAAATGTTTTGAAAGCCTTAAATTAAAAAATTAAAAAACTACATTAAAAAATTGAAAAACTTTAAAAGGCTTTCAAAAATTTTTTTAAAAGAGCGCGTTTTGGTTCGGAGATCATGTGGATCTTGGTTTCAACAATTACTTCAAAGAAATTTTTTAAAGTTTTTTAATTTATTTTTTTTAATGCTTTTTAAAAACGGAATTTTTCTCGAAATATTGAATATTACTGAGTAAAATCTACTCTAGGGTGGGGACAATTCACTAGCCCCCTGCAAACCATATTTCTGAAACAAATAATTAAACAATAATTTAAAATTTATTGGTTTAAATCTTAATTATTGCAGTAGTACATCAAAAATATATTCCCCATGGCCCCTACCTATATGTAAGGAATACTAAGCCATAACCTTAGAGGATTTTATCTGTGTGCATTGATACGATTTTCCTGGTTGTGGAAAAACAGAATTTTTTCTATTTTTTTGCTAAAGTTGAATAGAAGTTTTGTTCGCAGAATTTTTGTCTCTCCTCTTTGTCAACTTCTTTTGATCTGTAGAATTCACGAAAACACAAAGGCTTAATGTGCTGGTACAAAAACGACGTAAAAATTAATTTATAAGCGAAGTTCACCGGAGTAATTTTCTTCTCTACTAATTATTACTCGTTACTAGTGAATAATGTAACAGTGAGCTTAATAATTATAGATACGCGTCTGTAATTTGTTGGGTTAATTACACTACAGGTTAAATTTCATAAGAAATCGAATATTGTCTTATTTTTTACTATAGACAATTTTCTATAGTTGTGTCAAAATAGCTTCTTTTAAATTCGGCTTTCCTTGATTTTATCGAAAATATGGCTCCTTTTAGAAAGTTTTAAATGGAGATCTTGTAAATGACCGTTTCAGAGAACAAAAAATCATTAAAATCAATCGATGTTTCCGCCAAAAATGTTCTGATTAGCAGTCGCGGATCCAGGGGTGGCCAAGGGGGCTATGCTATGCTATGCCCCCCCCCCCCCCCCCCCCCAACGATATAAAACTCGCCTTCTCGACGATTTCTTGATTTTCGCATTGATTTTAAAATGTTAATAAAATAATCGAACGATTTGATAAACAACAGAAGGCAAGGAAACTAAATTTCATCTTTTGAACTTATGTATAACATTATTTAACAGATTATAAGAATGTTTCAAATAAACTGTAGGTATTATTATTTTGATTATGGATGCCCCTCCCCCCAAATGAAGTCTAGATCCGCCACTGCTGATTAGTAACGCAACTGATCAGGGAACGTGCCCAAAGTATAAATTGCGCAGCCGTTTCAGAATAGGTTTGGCTTAAGTTGTTTTTTTGGTTTCTCAGAAGGGAACAAAGTGGGCCACAGCCTACTTCTAACTCTAGAAAAGTTAGCAAAGGATATCTGAACATTTTTGTTGTAAAATGAATCTCACAAAATATGTAGAGCCTGTCAATATAAATACGCTAGAAAAAGTTATGAGGCAGAAACAAAAGGATAAAGTGATGTCTAGCGGATGCTTGGCTGCTTAAGAAGATCAGAGTGTTCAGCTTACCGAGGTATGATTGGGACATCTTTCCAGTCGTCTGCTGAAGATTGACCTTTTTAAAAAGGTATCAAATATCTAAAACATATAAAGAAATTTTATCAAACAGATATTTCAGAATAAAGCAGGAAGATGTATATTCTGATCTAAAAGAAATTAAGGCAGAAGTACCCCAAGGTAGTGCACTAGGTCCAGTACTCTACTTACTGTATACCAGTGATATTCCTAACCTTGAGGACGATACTATTGCAACATTTGCTGATGATACTGCCATTCTGGCTGTTGGAAAAGACCATGAAGAAGCTAACAGAAAATTACAAACATCTGTAGACCAGATTAACACCTGGACTAAAAAATGGCGTATTAAGTTAAATGAAAATAAATCTGTTCATGTTAACTTTACTAATAGACGAGACCAACACATTCCCATAAGAATAAATAACGCTCAGATTCCCTATGCTAATACAGCAAAATATCTTGGAATGACATTCGACGCTAGACTTTGCTGGAAAGTCCACATTAAAAAGAAACGTGAAGTGCTTATTAAATATAAAAAGATGTATTGGTTATTAGGAAGAAACTCCAAGTTATCCACACATAACAAACTGCTCCTCTACAAGCAGATATTGAAACCCGTTTGGACGTAAGGTAGCCAGCTTTGGGGCTGCGCCAGTAAAAGAAACATTCAAGTTATCCAACGTTTTCAAAATAAAGTATTAAGGAACATCGATGCACCCTGGTACTGTCGCAACAGTGATCTTCTTAGGGACCTGGAGGTAGAAACTGTTGACAAGACTATATCTAAATCTGCCAGCAGCCATAAACAACGGCTGCTCCAACATGGGAACGTTGAGGTCATCCAGCTCCTCGATAATACCAATTTAGTAAGAAGACTCAAGAGGACCAAACCTTTTGAACTAGTTCAGTAACAGTGCTAGTTACAAACAGAGTATTGTGCGGATTTTGTGTTACACGTTATCGGTAGTGTTACTAAAATTATCAGACCCTAAGGTACACTAGTGAGTAGGACCTTAGTATTTAAGAATTCTAGTTAAGTTAGGTTATAACAAAATTGCTTATTGATCTTCATGATCAGATTGTAATTATAGAAAACATTCCCACAGAGTGTTTTGCTACGAAAAAAAAAAAATATAAAGAAATATTTTTGTGGTACTTCCTTAACATTTTTTATCCAGCTCAAAGAGGTTTTTTGAATTAATACTGATTTTTATAACCATTTGCTGAAACTCAAATTAAAAATTGTAAATTTGGCTAAACACGTTTTAGTCAGACACTTGTATCTTGTGAAATTCTTTTATAATTATCGGACAAGAAAAGAGTTCTACACAATGTTGTAGAGAATTAAATTTCCTATAATTTACATTTTAAATTTTGTTTCTAGGATAGATACTTACGGATGCACATGAGTTTTGTAGGTAATTAAATTCCCTACAAATTTTATTCTGATACTTGTTTTCCTAGAATAGGCCATAACTGAATTACAGCGTTCTAAAGGTAGCAGTTTTACAAATTTCCGGAAAATGCGATTTTTTTTTAATTTTTTTAATAAGTGCATATCTCGGTAACTATCTGTCCTAGAAACAAAATTTAAAACGTTAATTATAGGAAATTTAATTCTCTACAACATTGTATAGAACTCTTTTCTAGCTAAAATGCACCTAAACGAAGATATAAGCAAAACTCTGAAGAAATTTCCATCCTAGACAACATATCAAAAATTATCTGCGACGTACCGATATATCGAATTTAAAACATGAGAATATATTCAAAAACATTCATTCATTCCCCTATCGATTCAATTTATTTTCATTCACAATATTGCGGTATATTCACCCTATTTATCGAATTTTTACCTTTTGTCGAGTTAATGTTGATTTTTTTCTTCATTTGCATTTAATAACGGTCACAACTCATACGTAGATAACGGGCTATTTAGCTTTAATTTTCTAATACCTACCTACTAACTTACATGAAAGGATTTACCAACAAATATTTCGCTTACAATCCTTTGATCCTCGTTAGTCGTCCTCATAAGACCTGTCTACAGATTGTAAATTCTCATGAGAATATTTCTTGACCTTCTGGAGATTACAACTCGCCGGCGTAATCCTATTTAACGCGTTAACTGAAGTGATAAGAGATAAAAGCGCAAACCGGTCGACCTATATATGTTGATTTTAATTCCTGGAAAATCTCGACAGAAATATCAATAAAATTAATCTATGAATGTACGCTAGAATAAATAAATAATCAATTAGCAGGTAATTCGTAATTGATAGGTGGAGTGCAACTAACCTCACACTCTGTTAATTATAGTCTATGGATTTCAAGCACAAGGCGTAATTTAGAATAGGCTTAAAGATATACAAACGTACTATAACTGGAATGCATTTTTTTTCATTTTTATTAAACAAGAAAATAAAAAAGTCTTAAAACAAATATATGTTGCTGCCTGGCTTCATCACTTGTGACGAAAATCACGTTTTCGCTGAAGGTATTCTATTACAAAATGACGTCCTTTCGTAAAGGGTTGTAGAAAAAATTATTTTTTTGATTCTTTAAATATACTAGTTTGGCCGTTATTTAGTTCCTTAAAATTTTAAACACATCACTGTATATAAATCCCATACACTTTCGCACTGATTCACTTTTATTTTAATAACTTTTTTTATTTCAGAACTGGCAAACTTCACTACCCGACAAACGTATGCGGCCCCCTATTCGAGGAGGAATTAGAGTTTTGGGGATTGGATTCCAACCAGGTGGAGCCCTGCTGTTGGAGCACGTATAGCGTCCACAGGGATACGCAGGTGAGTGGCAACTTTATACCATTGAGAGGGGTCTATTTGCTTTGGGATTACATAACGGCATATTACTTGTTTCGTAAATCGTGCAATTTTTTTGAAATTTATTGAGGTAGAATTTAGTAGGATATAGATTGTAGGATGCAATTATTTTTTTGTTACTTTAAAGTTTTTTATTTCGTAAAATTGATTTGTATTTATTTTAAAAATGGCGGTATTTTCGATAAAGTATCATCCTGTTTTTGTAGTATATCGATTTCTCAACTCGATCCAGAAATAACTAAACAGATATCGATGATAGGTAGTTACCATGAATGGCAATACTGGATAGGACTACAAGGAATGAGGCAGGCCAAGACACTACTGGGAAACTATAACCAGAAGAGATCTGACGACTGCATCAGTAAAAGTAAAAATAAGCTCAGAATACTAACGGGTATCCTAACAGGGCACTGCCGGCTGAGAGGCCACCTAAAGAAACTTGGATTAGTAGACAAAGAAGAATACAGATTCTGCGAGGAAGAGGAAGAAACCTCTATCCACATTCTCTCACAATGCATTATCTGCAAAATCCAAGTGTACGATACCTCGGAGAATATCAAATAGAAGAGGAAGATCTACCAAACCAGAAGCCTACCGATATCCTGAACTTTTTGAAAGCAATAGGACTGGAGGAACTGCTCTAATCATTGAGACATCCTTAACGATTGGGCAGCAGTAGGGGACACAATAGATCTTATAGGTCACAGTGTATCGACACCCCCATCACAGATAGATAGATACCACGAATGGCATTCTGATGAGTTCATCAGCATGCCATTCGGAAGATCGTGGGTTCATTCCTCAGTGTCGCCTGACCAACTATGATTTTTTTAGACATTTTTCTCATAAGCAATAGGCAAAGGCGAATTCTGGGTCAGTTATCCCCAGATCCTTTCCAGTGTTGTTAAAGTGGCGAGGAAAGTCTCTAGCAGCTCGCTGGGAGAATAAAAGAACCGATTGCAAAGTTTATAAATAAAAACCACTTGCTACTATGGTCATATAGTCAGATAATTCAATTAAAAATATCACAGAGGCAATTATAGGAGGAAAAAGAAAGGTAGAACGATGAAACAAGAGGAAAGAATGTTGGAAATGAATAGAACGTGCGAAAAGCATGACACAATAACAGAATTCAAATTCCTGTTGCAAAATAATTGCCGCAAAATTAATTTCGTTAAAGGTATGGCTTATTTAATAGATATCCCAAAAGATAGCGTTGCCAATGGCTGTTCCATTAAAGTTGAACTATAATATTAAGCTTTTGTTTTAATCCTTCGTGTATGAGACAAGCTCAATTTAATCCTCAATTTGCCAAACATTGTATGAAATTTTAATCGTTATACCCTTCCAACGAGTACTACGAATTCGTTAAAAACTTCCTAATCACTTTGTAATTTGAAGCTTTGGCGTTGTGTCTTGTTTAATTATTTTTTAATTGAAAAACTATTATGCAAGCACTTTGAATATTAAAACTAGTATAGTGGGTAATCATAGTTTTAAAATCCTTATTTATTATATCTAATATGAGAAAATTTTGAGAAAATATGAGACAAATAACCGAAATTTAGTACCGAAATTTAAGTCCTAACTCGTTTTCTTACTATAGAAGAGGGCGGCCCTGAATTCGTCCCCGAGCAGGTACTAAGAGATAATCCTATCATTAATTTGTACCCATGCTAATTTCCAAATAGTACCACTTGCGGTCGAGCCATTTGCGGTGAAAACAATTATCGTTACACTTGCTGTCAATCGATATTATCAAAAGAAAACATTGTTAGGAGTGACCCCACTTGCGGTCAAAGAAAATTTGATAATTTCTAATAGGTTTATTTAAAATACACATAAAGTTTATTCATTTTTTATTATTCAAGTTACACTATTATAATTATATATCTAAGTTTTTGAATATAAGCTAACCTAACCCTTTTTTTTGAGAAGGTGGGAAAATGCGTTAACGCACACCTTTTTGATGTTCAAAAGGAGTGCGGGACTCAGGTTTCCACTACCAACTAAAACTCTTGCAGAACCCTGCCCGAGATAACCTTGTCGGCATAGCTTCTTACTATCCTCCACTTCTTTGTCCCTTAGGACCTTTGTGATGAGAGTGTGTCCCGCTCTCGAATTTTCCTCCCTCCTTATCATCCAGGTCATCAAATCAGCAGAACTATTATGTTCGAGGTTTAGCCCTATACCAACCCTGTAATTTTCCCATTTTTGGCAGCGAGGTATCGTTTGTTTTGGGTCGTCCACCTCCTCACCGCAATAAATGCACCCCGTATTTTCAACCTTTCCAATTCTATTTGTATAGAGTCTGAAGCACCCGTGCCCGCTAAGAAATTGTTATCCATGGCTCCATATCTGGTATGACCCTTTTCGTCCATTGTGTAACACTTTCTAGTTCCGCCCACCTCTGGCTATACCTCGCTACAGTTTCTCGTTTTTCCTCGGTCCTGGCTGAGTGTAATTCTCAGGTCAATAGGAGGTATACCTCCGAAGACTGCTAGGGCTTCCACAGACACCGTCCTGTATGCCCTGGTGACTCTAAGCAGCATCTTTCTCTAACCTAACCTAATCTATGTCCATAAAAGATATTCCGCTTTAGAGTTTCTAATTCAAACTGATTTTTAGAGGAACTAACGGGTCTAGAATGGTCAAATGCAGCCTCTGACAGCATTTTCCAAACTATAATCACTTGCAGTCATTAAGATATAGTATAAATAATAGTGGTCCAAGAACACTGCCCTGAGGGACTCCTGAGGTAACTGGAAGCTCATCTGAGAGTACACCATTTACTCTGGTTCTTTGAACTCTATTGAGAAGATAACTTTGAAACCTCCTGTATGTTATTTCCGATATACGATAATATTTGAGTTTTTGTAATAGTAAATCAATATCAATATCAATATCAATTCCTACATAGGAGTCGATTTAGTATTTTCACCGATTCGGTATCTGAATTCGATCTGTGTGTGTCTGTAGTCTGTAGTATGAAAGTTGTAATATTTTTTGACGATTTTTCAACTTCCAACTGCAATATCTCAGTTCCCCGTGGAGCGATTTTCAATTATGAAGTGTGATTTTGAATCTACTCGTCGAGCTGTACAAGATGAAATAAAAGAAATTAATATTTAGAATTTTAATAGGGATTTTTGAAAATTTTAAAAGCGTTTTTGATACACTATTTTTTGTATATTTGCTCCCCGTGGAGCTATCAACTACTATGGTAAGTGATGCAGAATCTACTTGTGGCTTAATTTTTATTCTATTTGCTCCATGTTGTATTTCAGATATAAGAAATTTAAATACAAAACGTAAAATTAAATTTTCATTCACTCGTCTATCCCTTTACCCGATCATTCCGGTTTTTGTGTATCAATTATAAAATGATTAGATTACATTTGAAAATCACATCTCTCACTGTAATATTCTAAAAAATCAGTGTGTCCACTTAACAATTGTTTATTTGTTAAACTGAATTCCTGCTAAGAAAAATAAACGCTATCATAGGAAGTTCGCTAGGTACCATATATTGCATTTTCTTTGTTTGTATTGTTTCGCCAGACGAGACCATGCATCCAATGAATCTATTTTTCAGTCATTCCGCAGCGGTGGTCATTTATCATTGAATACCGTAAAGAATTCCAAATAAAGTTATACCTTGACTAGTCTTGTAATACAGTATGATGTAGGGAATAAGCTGGGATGTTTCGAGAAATTTCGTTGTTAAAGAGATTGTGGGAAAATGTAAATAAAAAAAAAAAAATCGAATACGGATTTGATCAGAAAAAATTGTAATAGAATGAATGGAATACTACCAACGAGTCTCAAACACGCTTACCTGTTATTGCATAAATACGTCTTATAGGGTTACGAATGAAAACTAGTCTGTATTTATTAATTTGTATCTTTGCAGAAAAGTAAATGCAGACGAGGAAATTGTACAAAAAATGTACAAAGAGATCTTAATAGGCAGATGACTCAAACAGGCTCATCCTCTTAGAGGATAAAACAATTAAAAGTATAAAAGAAAACCAATATTGTAAAAGATAGAGGCGATATTTTTTTTTCTCTTTCTGGGTCCCTCTGATCTAAGATCTGCAAGTTGTTGCAACTGTCTTACCCTAAGTCAGTTTTTTATGGCCCTTCGGATTGCGCATTTCGATGCTGCGGGGGTTATGTTCTTTTGCAAGTTAGCCAGCTTCCTCTTTACTATAGATACCCTGATTCCAAACATCCAGACCGGTATAACTCATTCGTGATAGAACTTAAGCGGTGGTGTGCTTGAGCATTCCTCCTCAAACAAAACTCTGCTCTGATCTCCCAGGACTTTCAGTTCAAAATTAAAAAAGAGCAGAGAAAAATGATGGTTTTGAACACTAGAATCTACCATTGCTTGTCAGTGCTCCGTACATCAAAAAGGAGTCTAAACAATTTGAATGATGGATTCTCGGAATGGTCTGCAAAATTGTTAACACCATTACTGTTCGATATCAAGAACTGGCAGATGTTGGGGCTTTTTTTTAAGACTGAAAGCAGCGTATCAGATTTTCAGTAGAGACTGAATATATGAAATCCCATAATAGGTATTAGCAAAATTTCTGCTATTAGCGAATAGAAAGGATTAAAAAATATTGAAATAATCTCTTTCGTGTTTTCACTAAAGCGTTTTCGATAAATTAAAACGCCACGCTGTTTTATATTTCTAGATTAAACAAGGAATCGCACTATTTGGAATTCCTCTCGGGATTTAATGATAAATGTCCGCTACGGACCAACTGACTATTACAGGGTGCTGTAAAATTTATCGACGTTCATAGAGAGAAATAGTGAAATGCTTAAGAAGTAGTATCAAAGTCAGATAAATAGCGCATCCAGTTAAAACCTGCGAAGTTCGAAAAGCAATTCCAATGGGGCAAAATTAGTAAAATTACTTGGAAGCGTGCTGGGTCTACAACCTTTTAAATTAAGTAATTTTAAGTAAGTGATTTTGTCAGTTAATCTTTATTCGACAAATTATTAAAACTAAAAGCGACAATACAAAGGTAACTATGAAATATAAAAATACAGGATGATAAGTACTTCAACATATTTCCCCTTCTTCCCAGTTAAAAAATAAATAAAAATAAAATTTACTTGGATGATATGTGGATTTGAAAGAAATTCTAGTCAATTCCAGCATCTTTCTCGCATTTTCCTGTTTATTAATAAAAAGTAGTAAAATATCAAATAAATTAGGTTGGCATGAGTATTTTTTTAACCATTTTAAGATTCAGATAACAATAAAATCCTACATGAATGGAAGCCAACATATCGATTTCCAAGATCATAGGACATTTCCTCTGCCTCTGTTCTATTTACCGTAGAAATATTTCTTATTTATATAATCTAATCCCAATATAATATTGCACCACCTGGAACAAAATCTTACTTAGATATACATATTAAGATCAACAGTTAAAAATAATTGGCAGAATTTGTAGAAAATTAGAGCTCGAATACGCTCGTTAGTATATTTTTACTACCACTCTTAATTTCATAAAATTAAAATGTTACAATAAAATTAATTAAAAATAGTTTTCTATCATTAAAATAGTCTTTGTATATAACACTTTTTTCCCAATAGCGTTTACATAAGTTAAACAGATATATTAGATATTTTATTTTAAACATACTCTTAAAGAACATAAATTAGTTTTATTTTTTGCATGTAAACCAAAGAATTAAAAAAAAAACAAACATCAGTGGAAAACGGATAGTTATTATCCATACATTTCAATACTGACATTTGTCTGAATACCTCAATGAGAAGCGAGATGTATAACATTTTTTCGAAACAACTCGGAAAGTTAACATTTGCGCTCTATGGAAAATGAATAATAAAGGAAGGACTTCTCATCGTACGGATTAAAATGCAATGAAGTCAGCCAAGTGCATGTTTATTGTAAATCATGATAACATTCACTGTGAATGTATTTTTCTCTGAGTCGAAAATTAGGTACAAAATATATTACAATAAATCTCAGTGACGATATTCGAAAAGCTCATGCATACAATTTACGTCAATGTATCCCTTTTTCAGGTGTGAATTGTGAGATAAGCTGTAAAAGCTGTAAAAGCTTGTAAGAAGTCGTATTTTTTGGTAGTTTTTTTTCTGGCCTTTTATTCAAATTAATTGTAGAATCCGAGAGTATTTTAAATCGTTAAAAACGTATTTTATTTCATAGGAAACTGGATATCGATACAATACGCCTTCCAAACAATTCAGTTTGAATAATATCGGATGTTATGAAACGTACAGGAAACGTGGTAATGACATTTTTCATAAATTCAGTTTTATATCCACTATATTTTACCGAAGAATAGCTAAATCAATTCAGTTTGAAAGATGTCTGATACTCAATCACCTGCTGAATATAAAGAGTGTTTTATTATTTAAAAAAACTGGGTCAGTTATTTTTGAAAATTTATCGTACACTTTTATTCGCGGCCAGACTTGTCCAATATAAACAAACATAAATTCTATTTTTAAAATTTATTTTCTGTTTATACTTACCAAGATGTAGTGACTATTAATCGTGTCAGTTTGACAGGCAAACGTTAAAACCTCTACATACTAAAACAAAGTTTAACTGACTTGCGCACTAACAATTTCGCTCCATAAGTTATTAATTTGCTTGTTCCTATTTATTTCTTAAATTAATCTTTAATTTTGGCACTTATAGTGTCGCATTATTTAAGTACAGAAGATTGTTTTATCAAACAGCATCTTTTTTGATATTCGTTCTTATTTAACGTTACATGCATTCTTCGGCTATGACATTATCATTTTTTTTAAATGAAATATCCTGTGAACTTTTAAAATATTTATCAATAATTACTTTTAAACCTTGGGGTTCACTGTTGAAAGGTTATGAATTATATTTTTTTGAAAATTTTCATCGTTTTATTAACTATTTGGAACAAAACACACTGTGTTTGCTGTTTTTTAAATTTTAAGTCTAATTTACTATGTTCTCACCAACTTTTCTCTTCCTCGAAATGTGTCATCAGGGATACCACAGGGATCGTTCTTGGGGCCGCAATTATTTACTGTTTATAGATAAAATTTGTTATCAGTTGATTTAATTTATTTTTCTGTTTCAGGCGACTTTGGCAATCCTGGACAAATTGGACATTGACTCAGCAAGACCAACAGATGAAGAGGTCGCGAGAATGTTCGGTTACGAAGAAGCCTTCTACTCCGGTACACTCAGTAGGTGGCAAAAGCTCAAGCCCAAAATTTGGGCTCTGTTCGACGAACCGTATTCTTCGTCGCAGGCCAAGGTACCACCGTTCAATGTGCAGCACCGAAATGTGATTATTAACTTTGACTAACTTGGGTGTGATTTACAATTTTTTGATTGGACCGAGTAGGAGTTGAGATTTTTTTTTCGATGTTTGATGTTGCTTTTTTTTTTGTATTAACTGCGAATACGTAAAATAAACTTTCTTTAAAAAAGGCGGTAGAGGTACGAACAGGATCAGCAAAATCTCCTTGGGGCTTTTGGATGAAAATCTTTTAGTAAGGTACCAAGAGTAGAAAAAATTTTGCTATGCCTCAGCAGCAAAAGTATCGATCTGGGCACTATAGATAAAGTTTTTGATATCGAGGCCCTACTATAAAGAGGAGACACTTTCAGTTTGGAGAAAAATAAAGACATACTTTTCCCAAGACTTTTGCTTCAATCCAAAGGTCATGTGAAATCAAAATATATGGAAAGTAATTTCTTGCTTGTTAAATCTGTTGTTATCGGCAGTGAAAAGCAAAGTCTTCTCTGATGATCACAAATTAAGTGATATCAGATGGAAGAACATGGTAAATACAGGGTGTTTCCTAATCGAATACCGATACATTTTTAATGATTGAAGATTGAAGATACAAGAGGTTGAAAAAAATGTTTATAAGGTTTTTTGCTGAACGTTAAAATGGCATGACTGAGTCCTCTGGAAGTTCTTGTACCAGCTTAATTTAAATATAATTAAATACACATAACCCCAATTTTATATTTTTTTATACAAACAAATTCGTAGTTAATACAAGTAGTATAATTTGGTACCTGTTGGGAAAATTAATATCAAAAGTATATCCACCAAGTTAGTTTTTATTCGCACTATTTACTTAACATTTTTTTTTACGATATTATAATAATTAATGTTGTTTTATTCTGGTTCTATTCAGTTTCTAATTAATTAATATATTAGAAAAATTAAATACAATTTCAGATCTGCCTGTAAAGTTACATTTTCTTGAGATGTGAACAAAAAGAATTCACACATGTTGGCGTGAGTCAGGTACTGTCCATTGACATCTCTCTGGATTCATCTATTGAGATCTTCGGGCCATTTTCTTTTCAGTCTTCTGTTTTGAAGTGGTAGGTTAAAGAGTTGATTACTGTGGTTCTTGTTTCGGTTTTTGTATTTGTTTGAGTAGGTACGGATGACATCGTTTATGAAGAGTACATTGAGGTCAGTATGGAGACGTACCACGGTGCAGCTGTGATCATCCTTAGCCTCTTAGACTGGAAGGTCTGGAGGATTTTGTATTAGAGGGCTTGCTGCAGTCCCACAGTTCAATACCCTATGCCCAAATTAGTTGTAGGATACATTTATATATGTTTAGTTTTTTCCTAGAGAGAGTTTTGACTTACGTTTCATTAATCATGACATATTTCTTATCTTCAAATCTAATTGCTGCCTTTTTGCTTTAATATGAGCTTTCCAGGTCAGCTTTTTGTCCAGGTGGAGTCCTAGGTATTTAACTATATCTTTTACAGGGATATGATCATCATTTAGGACAAGCTGAGGTCATTCAGTTCTTCTGGTTGTAAATGTAATTTGCCACGATTTGTATGTATTTACGTTGATTCTCCATTGCTTCAGCAATATTTGGACTTCATTTAAGAGATTTTGCAGTTTTTCTGAAGCCATTACAGGATCTATGTCTGCAGCAAGTATTGCTGTGTCGTCAGCAAATGTTGCCATAAGTATATTTTCCCCAATTGGTACATCAGGTGTAGTTGTGGTTCGAGGATACTGCCCTGTGGGACGCCAGATTCTACAGGGTGGTGGAAATTGCGGTCACATAGGTACGATTTGAGGATCATGTTTAGCTGACTCGGTAGTTTTTGTTTTAGTTTGTAAAGTAAGCATTTGTGCTATACCTAGTCCAAAGATGGTGAACACATTTGCTTCTTAGGATTATAGGAACTTTTCTAGTGGCAGATAGTCCACCCTTCTCGGTCCGCATTCTGGACCCGCCGGTTAGACGTTAGTACCTCCTATTCCAAGTCTCTTTACCTTTTGAAAACAAGTAGCCTGGCACTAGGATATGATCTTTGCATCTAAGAACAATCTACAGTCTAATATGAAAGCTAAATTTGCTCAATGCAAGAGGCAACAGAAATTAATTTTGTTTAATGATAAAGCACCATCACATACAGCAAAAGAGGTCAAGTGAACAATTATTTGCATTTACCATTTTCATACAATAAACGTCTATTTTCTATAAAACAATTTTCAGACCTGATATACAGTCCAATAGGTTTTCTGCTCATTATCCACTTTACCCGTTGCATAAAGCCAGTTTGCCATCTCGCTTTTATACGTTATATTTTGCTAAATTCACTTTGGCATCTTCACAGTGCCGTTGTGACTTTGGCAAGAACTTTTTCATGGTTTGCATTTCAATTTTGTATTCAGGATTACTCTAAGATCACTGGTTTGTGCATGGCACCAGAACAATTTTGGAGTCATATAAATCAAGCCTCATCTCTAGGTTGTTTTCTATTTTTGTGGTGATTCAATGATTGGATATAAATAGCTTTAAGTGTAACATACTTTTGAACCAGAATAAGGTACCGATTTCCAAAACAGATTTTAGTTAAAAAATTATTTTAAATGTTTATATTTTAAATATATAAAACAGGTACAATGATATACGGCTTAAATCGAGCCTCCTATAAGTAAGTATTTCTATTGGTGACATTTTGTTTCAGTTATTTATTAAAAAATACCAATTTAGTAGATATTATTTGACTAATTAATATTATTAACTATGTTAGTGTGTTAATTGTAGTATTTGGAAAAGTTTGCTGTAGATATTTGAATGTAGTCAGGTGTATATAAGTTGACGTAGTTAGGATTTTATATTCTGTAACATCCTAGTACTTTCTCCTATTAAATTAATTTTTTTCAACTATTTTTACAAGGTAACAACTAAAGAATGAATCGATTATTACACCAATCACGCCGAAATATTGAAATATTCTTGATATAGGGATTTATTAGACGAAGTGGACCTTCAAGATCACCAGATTTAACTCATATGGATTTTTCTTTGGATAATCTCTATTAATATTAATTTTTCTTACTTGCTATATAATAATATAAAAATAAATAATATATTTAGAAGTTTTAGTGACCTATTTATAGAAGAGCAAGTAAATATTCGTTTTTTAGAAACTAGTAGGTAGATATCTATTAATAAATGCTTGGATTAGTCGTATAATATTTAGTGAATCTTTGATTCATTAAATAAATAAACTTGCCGGGCCATTAAAAGTGATTAAGTAAAAATCTCGGTGAGATTATATTTGAACTAGAATCAAGGATGATTTAGATTTACGTACACCTTATCAACAAATCAGGTATGGTTGGATTTAAGTGGAATAATAAGTGGATAATCTACTAAGTGCAGAGATTGACTCGGTACTGTAAACATATACTATTTTGTTTTATTTAAACACCCACCATATTTTTATAAATTTAAATATAAGCAAACGAAATATAATTTTAATTTATTTAAGAGACGAATTCCCAACTTGCATTAGGTACGAAGAAGAAAGTGACATCTTGACCAGAATCAGACAAAAAAATTTGCAAGCCCAAATGCAATATTTAAATTTAAATACATGATGAATTATCTATTGTTTTTTACTGTTTTTGATGTGACAATGTCCAATATTTTTATTTGGTTATAAAAAAGGAACAAATAACAAAGCAACTATCCAATTATTTTCAAACCTGAAAAAACACACTTCCCGATTTTTTATTAATTCCGAGCAATTTTGAATTTCAGCTCAAAAATTCGTCCACACGAAAGCTATTTTTGTGAGCCTGCGATATAAATATTTAGGTGTTTAGTGCCAAAAAACCTAAAGAAGCGTCTTTCACTACCTTATTATGTCTTCTATTTCCTCTTCTAGCTATAAATCGATGCTACTTTTTGCATTTTGTTCTTCTACCCCAAATGTTTATCTATAAATATATATAAGTTTAATATTTAATATGTTTCGAATATTATGTTAATTATTCTTGAAGGTACTGCGACATAGTTTATAAGTCGTTTGTTTATTTCTTCCTTTCGGTATTGTCATTTTATAAAATTCTCAAAAATTGTTTACATTGGCTAGTAAATTCGGCAAAGTATACAGCACCTGTCATCATTAAAGAAATAGGGTCCTATCAGTTGTATGTCTATTACTCCTATCTAAACATTCACTGAAAATATATACTGGTAACGAGATTCGTAAATCGCATGAGGATTTTCGTCTGGCCTAATGTGCGAGTTACGCGAATTATTATTTATTACATCCCTCTTAAATTCAGTGAATAGCAAACTATACTCTATCCAAATCAGAGAGGCCAACGTAAACATTGGAGATACACAGTGATCACGCCAAGCCGCAGAGACGTACTCTTAAATTTTACCTATTTTAAAAGTGTTGATAAAATTAATTATACAGCTCTTGATTCACACACAAACAAAGAATGAGGCCCGAGTCGAGTCAGTTTTGATCTTTATGTATATGTACTGATACATACATATACTAGAGCGAAACCTGCCTGATCCTTTCCATCCCCCCCCCCCCCCCCCCGCTTTGTCTTCTGCGGGGTCCTCAGAGAAATCAAAGCATCACATTTGTACTCCTGACGAATGGCATGAAATTCTGAAGTATAATCATCATTTATGCAGACTGTGTATAAGACTTTGCTCTGCCTTGTCATCGTGTGTGTGTGTTTTGGTCCCAGTCCTGTGAGCACTAGATCGTATTACCCATGTTCGTTCGTCAAGAGATCCAGTTGGAAAAGTAGGACTCGTGCGACAAGCGTAGCAAGCCTTTCGACTCTCGGAACTCCAAGAGCTATAGTTGCCACCTTTGACTAGAAAGTACGGCCTTAGAGGCGGTCAGGCATATTCCCACGGATGGTAGCTTCGCACCATTACCCGCTCGAGTAAGTGCGTCAACCAAATATCCGAACCTGCGGTTCCGTATTGATCAGGATTACTATCGCAACGACGAGTCATCAGTAGGGTAAAACTAACCTGTCTCACGACGCACAGTGGCGCGGAGCGCCACTGTGCCACCCAAATTACTCTACGACTCACAGGATTCATCCGTTTTAGACGTGCGTCACCTTAAAATGTTCGTCTTGAGTTTGCCTATCGACCCTTGTTCCGGGATTTTTGATTTAGAATTTTATTTTTCTGTAATTTGTGTCCAAAAATTTACTGAACACTGAGTTTCTGGGAACAGTTGGTAGCTCAAAATTATTCCATTACTTGCTGTTAAACCTTATTTTTGGGTCGAAAGTATTTACACGTTGGATTCGAGAATCATTTTTATGTAATGAGATGTAACTATTCATAATAAAGGACAGGAACTTGATATCTAATTAGTAATCAAACTGGATTAGATGTAACATATGTGAAAAATACTCTATTTGCATTACCCAGGACACACCGCGAGGAGGTTAAGTATTTTAGTATCCCTCTTTTTTTGTTTTTTTTTTGTTTTTTTTCTTGTTTTCTGGTTTTCTAATAAGTATTTTCAAATATTCAATCAGAATCGGATTCATTATCATCTACTATCACTAACGCTCTGGCTTCATCAAGGAGTTCTTTTGATTCCCTTGAACTTGAGTGCCTCATCACATATATATAAGGATCCTAAGATACAAGAAGATATCGCATTATGTCCTCATTCGTGAACTCCCAAAATCGCCATTTTTCCATGAAAGTAAATTTTTGGACACAAAATACAGAAAAATAAAATTCGAAATCAAAAATCCCGGAACAAGGGTCGATAGGCAAACTCAAGACGAACATTGTAAGGTGACGCACCGTCGCGACGGTCTAAACCCAGCCACTAGTTTCCTTGTGGTTTTGGCAACTAGCGGAGGCTCATCCTTAGGCGGGTTGTCGTCTGTGATTCGTGCAGTCAGGTGTCTGTTTCTAGTGTTGTCACTGAAAATAAATTCCTGAAAAACACAAATAAAATTTCCCAAAATTAACTTCCTGAAAACAACATTTATAAAAAACGAAAGTTTTTGAAAAATAAGATTTTCTAAAATAGACTTCGAAAAATGTCACTTGTTTTATACGTTACCCGTCGTTGGTGTCTGCCTCATCCGTGGTGCAATTGTAAGTCAGTTATTGGCACCAATCTGCTTAATGCGGTTCTGCAAACGGCAGACCCTACTCTATAATGCTTCCCACTTTGACCAATAGGAAGAATATTTCTAATTTGATCACGCGCTGATAAATAAGCAAACGCTGGCCTCTTCGGTTTGGATATAGTATAACGTAGGCATTGACTGAGCCAGGACCAAGTGCTGCTTTGTACTTCACGTACCATCGAGTGGAAATAAAAATAAGAAACCGTTTCAATTTATATAAATTTTCTAATAGAATATTTAAATCCTGAAAATGTTTTTTTACACATGACGGTTACATTTTCCACACCTTCTATAAATAATTCGTGAAGCCTCAATTTAATTCGGAAGAGAAAATTTAAATTGTAACTCAAACACGGCAACAACCGCGACTTATTCGACATTTCGGAACAGCGAATGGAATTCGATGCGAATTTTATTGAAAATTTAAATGAGACCAAATTCGGTTATCGCGCCAATCAAGTTGGTAAATGACTTGATGGAGATTTTACATGAGCAATGTGTGTTCGGCGCGGTAAACAAATAGAACGTGTCGATAGTTTCATCAAATTGATACTCATTTTGAAGTTTTTTCAGAACTTCTGCGTTATACGGTGATTGGGTAATAAACTGAACTAGAGCTTGGATTTTTTTCGATTTAAAAAAGTACCTACAACGAAATTGATTGTGTACTTTTACTCGTTTTAAATTCTAATAAAAATAAAGTTCTGACGAGGTGCTGAATAAAAAAAAACGTCAAAAATAGGAGTAACTCTATCTAAAATATAAAATCCAAGTGAATAAAACCGCGGGTCTGTTTTGAATTTCTCCTGATCACCTTACTGCAAGTTGGTCAGATTTCTCATTACCATCGATATCCTGATACCAGGCACCCAGGCCAGTTCTACTCTAGTACTATCTGAAGGGCGTACATTATTATTATTATTCAGACATCACATAACTGACATGCTTTGTTATGGTTTCAATTTCTTGAAACATCTGGTGCAATGTTATTTTTCGTAGGACTTTGCGCACTATGTGTGCCGTGCCCAACAGTACTGCTTTTTGCATGATGAGAATGTTGTGGTATCCTGGGATCTCTTTCACAGCTTCACAGGTTACGTTAGATATCAGCCCTGTGCCCCGATGACGATGGGTATCATTTTATCTATAAGTTTTTATATTTCAGGTACTTTTCAGCTTCTTTCTGGTTGATATTGTAGTCTGACGGTATAGCGACATCTGTTAGAAGGCATGTTCTTTTTGTTGAACTTGGGTGTCCCATATTAGGGTGATTTCCGGTGTGTCGATCACCGGATCTGGGACATGCTGATAGCAATTCCCTTGAACTTCGATCTTGTAAGCTTTGCATATGTTCCAGTCTAGCTCAGCTGCTACCGCATTGTGTCTGTCGAGGTGAGATTGGGCTGCCGGAAACTACATGATGTGTCGTTTCATTGTATGTCCGGCAAAATTTACATTTTGGGTCTTTGCCAGATTTCATGATTCTTATCTTCATGTAGTTTGTTGCCATTGCTTGTTCTTGGCAGGCGGTTATTAGTGCCTCGGTTTCTGTTTTTAGGTTTGCCTGGGTGAGCGATTTCCAGGTAAGGTCTTTATTTATTATTCCTTTTTAACTTCTTTTTCTATCTGTCCGTGCATTGCTTTATCTTTCGATCTAGTCCTTTGTTCTTTCCTTATCCTTATGTTCATCTTCTCCTTTATTACCTTTACCCGTTTTGTTTCAGTTTCATCTGAGTTTCTGTTCTCAATTCTTTCATTTTCATCTATTCGATTACATTACGATTCAAATGTGTTCATGGGATTGTCGGTATACCATTCTCAGATGTTTATCTGTTTGTTTCATCTTCTGGTACAGGTTGAGGCCTGCGTTGTATATGACGTAGCTTGTTTCGATACTTTGCATTCCTCTTCCTCCTTCCCTTCTCGGGATGTATAGCCTGTCTACGTCTGCTTTTGTTACTATTATATTATTATTTAGTTTATACTCGTCTTAATTTTACTGATTCAGTAGCAATATTTTTAAAAACTTCCATGGATCTATATTTTAAATCTTTACGATGTTTCGTAACAATATATTTCCAATTTTAAACCTTTTATTTAAGCCAGTGCGATCCCTGTAAAAGCTATAAATTCGGTTAATATCGCATTAAATGTCTTACCCCAACATTTTTATGGATTTTTCACGCACATATTTCTGATATATTGGATGGTAATAACATTTATAATGCATCCATCGTATATACCTAAAAAAACATACTTTACAACACCAAAATGAGTGTTTTTCTGAGCAAAGACGTAATATATCCAGAAGTTATTTGACCCGATTTTCTACATATTGTCGATAGCGGAGAATGAAAACGTTGAATATTTGAAGTTGCTATTCGAAAATTGATATTTGACCCAGCGATCCATTAAACTCTAATAACAAAAGTGGCTTGGGTGTCAATTTAAGCAAGAAATAATTTATGAGCAGTTTGAAATTTACCAACTGACTAAAAGATAACATAAACGAGACTGATCCTGTTGTTTTAACAAAAACGATGTAAAATGAAATATGAAAGGAAAATACCATCATTAAAACCACATTTCATACAATTTTTCTTTTTACCTGAGTCATGTTATCCTTTTATCGCTAACAATTTCCATAATAATTAACCCTTAAAATGTTATGAAAGGAATTATTTAGACTTTCCGTCGGAAATGGGTAAATTTTTGTATTGAATAACAAAACTGTAGTAACCTCCATAACGGATGGAATTTTGGTAAAACTGTCAAAAAGGAAGTAAAGAATATTTATTGATGTTACTTTTAATTCTGATCAACTTTTCTTAATAACAATTTTGGGTATTGATAAAAATAAAGGTACTTTACTATTAAGCAACATTTATATTTTTTGACGAACCTCGTTTATAACTAAAAATTGATGATTATACTGAATGCTTTAGATCGTCCAGAACCTTTTATGAAGAATAACTTTTTTTCCTAAAATTAATTATAAAAAAGTTGTCCATATGATTCCACTGTATATACAATTATATTATATTGTATGATATATTATAAAATGTACAGTTTTTCTCACATTTTGTGAAATACTCGCATTAAAATTAAGGAAGAGTAACTGAAAATATGTCATCAACTTTAGATAATTTCAAAAAATAAATTCCTTAAATAGACTTAATGAACTAGGAGCCATATTAAAATTAATGTTTTCAGTAACTTGATTTATGATTTCATTTTGTTTGTAAATTTACTACACGCATCTCCTGTTGATGTTTCAAACTTCATCGCGTAAACGAAGAAAATAAACGCGTAACTAATAAAATTAAAAGGGATTGCCGGAACTGGGGTTGAAACCCTGGTTTTGTCAGGCTATAAGTTAGAACAAATGGTGAAAGATTATCTGAATTATCAGATATTGTTGAGAACATGTAATTCACAGTCTAGCGCAATATTTATAGTTGACGGGTCTTGCGAAACCATTATTTATGTATTGATTTGAATTCAGCGTTCGTAATTAGCGTAAAAAATTTCCGACAACGCCATACAGTAGCTTCAATAATAAGCGGCAAGTCAAACAAAATCTGTTAGATAGTGCGAAGCCAGAAGTGAAATTTATACAGTGAATAGAATGATTTTATGGTTTCTTATACGTCAAATTGTGCAATTAAATCTTGATACGTTAAGGAAATGTTGCCTGTGATCCAAATAAGTTTAGTAGTTGCATTATATATTATTTATCTAGATAAGCTTTTTAGATATATTAAATGAATTTTAGGCGCTCTGACTAAATATATGTTAAGGGGACTATAGTGGGTTTATTTTTGACTATACTATTAATTGCTATGAATCCTAATATTTTAAATCCCCAAGTTATCAACCAGTGGCGGATCCAGAGACAAGATCTGGGGAGTGCCCTTGACTAACATGCGCCATTTTTTTTGTTTACTTGCTCTGATTTTAATTTTTTGCTCCCCTCAAGAGCTGATTTAGTTAAAAACTAAATTATTAATCAAAGATATTTTGTTAATAATATTAAATATCTTTTCTTAATTTAAATACAAATTTATTCCTTGGTAATCGAGCCCCCGGGCCGCCCCTGGATCCGCCACTGTTATCAACATGTATTTTATATACAGTTATTTACTTTTTAGCATTTATTGGTATAATATGTATAAATCGATTATTAATACAGGTATTATTAGTAGTTATATTTGAATGTTAATATTTGTTATTTAAAAGCATGATATTTAAAATAGCGAATTACAGAGATTCATAAACAGTCATTTACATCAATTGGAATAACCCAAAGGCCCACAAAATAAAAAAAGGGGAATGAACTTTACATGTGAGTATACTACCCCTATGGATTTTGAGCCGCTGAATCCGAATCCAGTCTCATAATTTCCCCTGGACCTCCCAGTTTTCCCCTAGCCTAGGGGAAATGTGTGATATCTTTGAAATTTCAGTATCTGTAAAAGCCATTTCGATCTACGCAAAACGATAATGTTTTCAGGTATCTCGAGTCGCTTAGTTCTAATCTCACTGTAGATTTTCCCTAGAGTACCTCAGAATTCCACTAGCCTAGGGGAAAAAGTGTTAAGCTGAGCAAAACTTGTGATTTCTGGAATGTTTTATTTTTGCGCAAGAAAGCTTATATATTTTCGTATTTTGAGTTCCTGAATTCATATCTGACGTACAAAATGTTCCACAGTACTTCAGAATTTCTCTATAGTCTATTTTTATGTATGAGAGAGTATTAAAATAATAAAGCGTTCGTAATCCATAGGCGTACCACTTCTTTTAGTAGACAGTTAAAATATTTTGTGAAGTTATACCTCGAGTATTTTCGTATGAAATAACCTTTGTATAAATATAATAAATATATCGGGTGTACACTTATATTTTCACCTAATTAACCTGCTTATAACTTCTAAGCAGCTGAAGGTAAAAAAGTGCAATTTTTTCTAAAATATTTTATTTTTCCACAAGGTATGTTAAGAACATTGTGTCAAACGGGTTATGTAGGTATAAGGGTTTAAACTTTGACTTTTAAACAACGTTACGTTCATAAATAATAATTTTAATATAAAAACTACTTTACAGCCTCCAAAAACAACTGTTTAACATCACTCATTTTAAAAGAATTATTTTTTCTTGAAACTTCTCCCTTTATCTGTGCCCATATCAGTTCAATCGGGTTTACTTCGCAATGATATGGTGGTGATCTAACCACCGTCATCCCACGATTTTTTGCAATTTCATCAATTTCATATTTTTTTAATTTCTCTTTATGAAGGGAACACAAATGATACAGTTCTCTTCTCACAGAACCGGGATGGAACTTAATATTCTTTGAATTTAGCCAATTCTGTAAATCTTTTTTTAACCACTTGGTTGTGGGCATTTTTTCTGTAAGTCTCGAGTGATAACTTGCATTATCCATTACTATTATACAGTTCTGAGGAAGAAGATCTATCATTTGTTCGAACCACTCTTTAAAGACATCAGCATTCATGTCCTCATGGTAGTCACCGGTACGAGTAGATTCAAAAGTCAATAAACCACCTTTAACAAAACCGTTTGAACTACCGATGTGTACTATTATCAGTCTGCGCCCCTTTCCTGATGGTGGATTTAAACCAGTAGATAAATTATTTAAAAAAGCCTGTCTTCGACTTGTAACAGTTTCATCTTGCCAAAATTTATTTGGTGTATGTCCCTCGTTGATCCATGTTTCATCTAAATAAAATATATTTTTTCTTTGGTTTCTCATTTCTTTTATAGTCCTTAGGTAATTTCTTCTCCATACTACAATATCGCTTCTTTCTATTAAAATAGACTTTCTGGAATGCCTTTTCCATAGAAAACCTATTTCTTTTAAAAGTTTCCATAGTGTGCTTCGACTCATTTCAGGGTAATCCTTATCATCTCGAACCGTGGCAAGAACTTTGTCTACTGTCGGAAATTCTTTTCTAAAGAAGAACGCATGCACTTTCCTTCGAAGTCTTTCTTTCAAATGATTTTCTATTTGAAATTTTTGTTTTCCTGGAGCTTTACGTGCTGTTTGAAACTCGCCACATTTCTCTTCTTTAACAACTCTGTAAATCGTAGATTTCCCAATACCAAGCGTATTACTAACTAATTCCACTGTGTCATCAACACTTTTACATAAATGTTTGTCTGTAAATGATTTAAAACAATGAAATATTAATGTTTTTTCATTAACTGTTAAAGGACCGATTTTTTGTCGTTTACGCGGTACTTCCAAATTTTCCATTATCACACTAGAATTCACAATAGACTGCACACTGCACCTTGCATGTTGCAACTAAAAGACATTTAGTAAGCTGTCAAGAATACACAACTGGACCTCCTTACTAAATGGAAAACCTACAATCGCATTTTCGGTGAAATTTGTTGGTAAGGGATTTATCTACTTATAATTCGATTACTGTAAGAAATTCTTGGAATTAAAATAAAACAAAATTGGCAAATAGGTACTTATTGAAAATAATCTTAAGATACGGCTATGTTATCTTTAATACACAGGGCTTTTGGCCTGTCCAAACCTTTTTCTATTATTCTGTACAGCTTATGGTTATAAAAGACCAATAAAAGACCCAAAACTTGTATTAGCTCAGGTACATTTATGACAATTTTAGGAAATATTTAGATTATTCCGTAAAAATATTTAAAATGACCGTACTAAGTTTTGCATTAGAAATGCTGTTTTATTACTCTCTCATACATAAAAATAGACCATAGCCTAGGGAAAAACGTAAAAAATTGTGCAAAAATCGAAGTTTCATGCAGGCCTTTTTCGTACGGAAAAGCTGATATTATCTTTCCGTCTTCTAAGTTGTCGTGTTCATTACTGTCATCAGAATTTTCATCCAGCTCCTCACAATTGCCCTAGCCTACAAAAATGTGCAAAGATAAGGCTTACTGTCCACGTAGATCGCACGTCAAACGTACGCTATCGTCATTTCATTTGAAGATTGCTTGCATTTTAGGTATAAACAAGCGAAACTGTGTCCACGGTGCAGCGACGTCGCGTTTGCCTCTCGTCATGCGTTCGTCTTGGGTTGGGAAACGCGTGGGTAGTAACATAACGAAAGGCAGACGCGACGTTGCTGAACCGTGCAAGCAATCGGCAAATGAAATGACGATAGCGTGCGTATGACGTGTGGTCTAAGTTGACAGTAAGCCTAAGGGAAGCTTACAATTTCACGTAGCCTTTTTTTTATACGGAGAAACTTATATGTCTTCTCGTCTTTCGAGTAGCTGAATTCATATCTGATATCAGACTTTTTCTACAGGTAGAAAGTGTAGTACGATAAAAGAACAAGGAAAAGACGAGCAAACTAATAATATATAATGGAATTTTCCGTAGGCTAGGGCAATTGTGAAGAGCTGGATGAAAAGTCTGATGACAGAAATGAACACGGCAACTCAGAAGACGGAAAGATATCAGCTTTTCCGTACGAAAAAGGCCTGCATGAAACTTCGATTTTTGGCAAATTTCCTACGTTTTTCCCTAGGCTAGGGAAATTCTGAAGTACTGTGGAACATTTTGTACGTCAGAAATGAATTCAGGAAGTCAAAATACGAAAATATATAAGCTTTCTTGCGCAAAAATAGAACTTTCCAGAAATCATAAGTTTTACTCAGCTTAACACTTTTTCTCCTAGGCTAGTGGAATTCTGAGGTACTCCAGGGAAATTCTACAGTGAGATTAGAACTAAGCAACTCGAGATACGTGAAAACATTATTATCGTTTTGCGTAGATCGAAATTGCTTTCACCGATACGGAAATTTCACGCATTTACCCTAAGATAGGGAAAATCTGGAAGGTCCAGGGGAAATTCTGAGACCGGATTCGGATTCTGTGGCTCAAAATTCATAGTATACTCACATGTAAAGTTCATTCCACTTTTTTTGTTTTGTGGGCCTGTGTAATAGATATAAACGAAAACATTTCAAATTTTACTGTAATGTAAGTACCATAAACTCTTTGTGAATCTACTGTAAAAATTCTGATATGCAACATTGTTTTTTAATATTTGTTGTCTTCCACACAACTGACATCATCGGATCTTTTACAGATAGTAGCTGGCGCGTCGGTTCTCTTCATCTGCGTTTCTGTCTTCTCCTTCTGTTTGAAGACACATCCTGGTATGAGGGAGAGCTGTCAACCAGTTGATCCAAATTACATCAATTGTACCAAACCTTATGCGTATTTCCAAGTCGTCGACCATTTGTGTAATGCCTGGTTTACGTTTGAATTATCAGTAAGATTAATAGTAAGTATTTAAAATTTTATTTTTTTAAGTTAAAGCATAAATATTTTAATATCAATAAACAATCCTGAGTTAGTGGCAAATCGGTTCTTAGAATATTTTAGCAACGTTCCTTAACTTAAAAACTCTGTAAGATGTCCTGAACTGTTAGATAAGCCTGAGAATCATGTAAGTCTACATCGCAATACTTTTTTCTACGAACCAGCTAAAGAATATCATGTGTTAAGTATTATATCAAGCTTGAAGAATTCAAACTCGTAAGTTGATGATGAACTAACTTCAAACTTAATTAAAAAAGCTGCTAGATTTATAGCGAAACCATTAACAAAAAACAATATGGTTTTCAAAAAGGTAAATCAACTATTAAGGCCAAAACACACCTAATTAATACTCTATATGAAGAACCAGATAAAGACAATAAGGTGGTACTGGTAGTAGGTACTTTTCTAGACTTGAGTAAGGCTTTCGACCTGGTGGATCACAAAATACTTTTAAACAAATTAGATAGGTATTGTTTCAGGAGTACTGTTAATAATTGGCTCAAGGGCTATCTAGATAACAGATTTCAATACATTCAAATTAAGGATAAAAAATATAAAAACAATGTATCTTCCATAGGTGCCCCACAGGGATCTGTGCAAGGCCCACTTTTATATATAATATACGTGAATGACTTCAATACAAACAAATCGTTTTTGTTTGTCTATTATAATCGAAAAGAGTTTAGGTCAGACAATCAATGCTGAAATTGAACAGTCTGCAAATTGACTAGGAAGTAATCAACTTGTATTGAATGAAAGAAAAAACAGTAGTTATGCGTTTCAACCATGTAAGATCTTCCTTAGATCATTGTATCCTTCTAAATCTCTTAAACAAGTTCCAACCACTAAATTTCTCGGAATTAATATATCTGAAAATTGTACATGGTCTAATCATATCGAATATCTTTCTTATTATTATGATTATGATTATGATTAATCAGACTCTCCAAAGGTGGCTTGACTTCAGAGGGATTACATTTTTATTAATGTCGGTATATTCCTTTGGACATAAATTGTTGGGGTCGATTATACAGATTCCTTAGTCTATAAATGTATGTAAGTTGGCCCGGCAACATATTTAATTTACACTCTACCATAACAATCCAAACCTCCAATAAAACGAAAGAAAATAATAAATTTTATTGCAAAATTACCAGTTTTATAGCTTTTTCTCTCGTTTTGAGAGCTCCTGTGAAGATTCGAGCTTCTGTAACAGACCAAATAAAGATTTTTTTTTAAGTATTTTATATTATATCTCTAGTGTGAGCTGCAGTTCGGTCGATACAATCGTGACTGGCCTGGCGTGTTTCATGAAAAATTATTTTATTAAAGAGTTGCAGGTGAACTACTGGTGAAATATCTGTTAAGATATTTCTCATTTTTAATATGCCTAGTGAACTGAAAGGATTTATTTCAGTTAAACATTACAATCATGTTATGATAAAATTTGTAATAAAACTAATGTATATTATACTCCGTTTCAAAATGCATGATAGCACAGTTTTTATAGCAAAGGTCTTTATACCGGATTGTTCAATGCAGAAAAAAAGTAAATGTTGATACCTTCTTATCTGAATTTTCACTAGATTTTAGTATGACCACCCCGAAAAATACAATACATCATAAAATGCAAATAAGCAAACCCTAAGGGATTAACCAATAATTCTATAACTCAGTGACAGGGAACACGAAATTACTTTAATATAAAAAATAGTAAACTGTCAATATTAAGTACCCACATTTATTTTTATAAAAATAGTATACCTACTAGATATTAGGTTAAGACATTTCCTTTAAATTTAATAATAAATATACACACAACCAAATTTATATGTTATTATAGATACTAAAAAAAATCTTTGCAAAAAAATATTTTCTCATAATACACTCATATTTCGTTTTTAGAAATACGGGGTGATTTCATATAAATATAGAGTTACATACCTAAAGTAAGTCGCTTTCTCCCGATAAGGAGTCATCATCATCAGTTTCCTCACCTCCCACAGAAATAATAATTGGTTCTGTTGTTTCCTCTATTAACATATCAAGTTTCCAGAATTTCTCTTCCTTTGCTATGACATGTCTTATAGAGTTTTGCCAATTGTCCGGTGAAATTTTTGATATGGTGTCACATAATAGTTGACGAACATCTTGAAGTTTGTTGTATTGTTTCTCACGACATATCCCTTCATTTGAGCCCAGATTAGTTCAATGGGGTTAAGTTCACAGTGATAAGGTGGTAACCTCAACACTTTAACTCCATGTTCTTTTGCTATTTCATCTACACTATACTTCTTAAATTTTGGTGAATGTTGTTTATATAACTGTAATATCTTTTTTTTGAGTAATCCCTCTTCTGCCACTATTTCTTTGGTTATTAGCCAATCGGAGAGTTCTTGCTTTTTCCATTTAGTGTTAGGTAACGGTTCCTTTAATCTTGAATGGTAACTGGCATTATCCATAACTATTACAGAATTGGTCGGTAATAAATATATCATTTGACTGAAATATTCCTCAAAAACAAAAACATCCGTAGAATTTGAAACAAATTGTAACAAGCCTCTATCAACAAATCCTTTATATCCTCCATTATGAGTGATAATTAAACGGGGACCTTTACCATTTGGAAATTTTAAGCCAGTAGACAAACCTTCTATAAATGCCCGACGAGCATTTGTAACATGTTTAACTTGCCAATCTTTTTTTAGAAAATGTCCTTCATTTATCCATGTTTCATCTAAATAAAAAATATTTTTGTCTTCTCTTCTTAATTTTCTAATTTCCCTTAAATATTGCCTCCTCCAACAAATAATTTCATCTTCCTCTATGAGCGTAGATTTTCTATCTTTCTTCTCCCAAACGAAGTCAATTCATGTACAGTTTTCCACAATTTGTATCTTTGAACGTTTGGCAAAGTTTCGTCTCCATTAATGTCTACTAAAAGTTGATCCAAAGTAGGTATCTTTTTTCTCCCAGTTGACGTTTTAGGTGCTACTGTAATACTTCCATTCTTTCGTTGCTTCAAAAATCTATAAATGGTTGATTATCTAACTCCGGTCATATGTGAACACTTAGAAACTATACTCCGAACAGTACTATTGAAATGTTCATGTATAAGAGCGTCATGTATATTTAACACTAACGTTCTCATATGCACGGTTAAATTGCACTTTAATTTCACAGGAGTATAATTAGACGTTTTGCCATTTTTATTGCACAAATTCACTTGATCAATATTGCTTTTTATCGCCTATTATTACAGAACTAACAATTCTGCGTGTTACAATCAACAATTTTAACTAAAATAATTTATAATCTGCACAATACTTTCTGCCGATTAGAAATTTTAATCCTTTCTAAGAAAGTCGAGGGCTAATTGAACTTGAATTGTAAATATTTTCTACCTGTAGAGATTACATAGTTACCAAGAATTGAAATAAATTGGTATTTTTAAAAATTTTAGGAAGAAAACCCAAGATTTCATTTTGGAACAAATAATGCTAAACATTTTATTTTAGAAATTATCAGCCACTGATTTATGATATTATAATGGGGTTTATCTTCTGGGTCATAAAAATTTTGCTCTCAATCATTTTCAAACAGAGTATAGTTAACTAGTGAACGTGGCTACCTTTAAAATATTGCTGAATTCATGTTATTGTTTATTTATTCTACCAGTACGATTTTATCACTGCTTGGTAAACATTTAAAAAATGTATTCAAACTTGAAGCTGGGGATTTGGAGGCAGTGATGCATTTTCTTCTTGTTCATTTTATATCGCGAAAATATTTTTAGTCTTTTAGCTGGAATATACTATACCATTTTATCAAATAAGTATGGGGGTGGTCGGAAATTTTAGAATAAATTAAGAAAAATCAAGATGACTGAGTAAATGTTTCGGAAGAGGGGTGGGGGTAGATAAATATGTGTTGATGGTTGGATATTGGTTTTTTACGATTTGTGGCTGAAATGTGCATCAGATCGAAAAAACTTTAATATAAAAGTCGTAGGTAATCAAAAAGTCTAAAATTTTTGTATTAATCATTTTTCAACATAAACTCAAAATTATCAAGAAAATCGCTAAAACCTCCCGCAAAAATAATTTTTTCATGAAATTTGCTGAAAACGCTCTGCTTTAAATAAGCTGTAATTGTTTCGAACCAAAATATTTATTTTTCGATTTTATACGTATTTAAATTTAAAAAATTCAGTCGAAAAAGTTGGTTTACAATCTTCGTTCAAACGTCCTCTTTAATCGAAAAATAAATATTTTGCTTTGAAAAAATTAAAGCTTATTTAAAACACAAAAAGAACTTCTTCAACAATCTTCACAAAAAAAATATTTTTGCTGGAGATAAAAATTAAATATGTTTTTTAGCGTTTCTCTCGATAATTTTGAGGTTATGTTGAAGAATGATCAATACAAAAGTTTTAGATTATTTAATTATCTACAACTTTTACAGTAAACTTTTTTCGATAGGACTCATATTTCAGATACAAATAGTATAAAACCAATATCCAACCCTCAAAATATATATTTAGCTTCTCCCAGCCCCTGCTAAGAATTTTTTTGTTTAAAAAAATGATTGGCCCTGGTCATTTTTGCTTTTAAAAATTCAATATATTGTCACAACTTTTCCAAATTCTAATTTATAAAATTTTCCAAATTTCAATAAAATTATTTAAAATTTTATAGTCATATTTTTTAATTAATTTTGGCGTACTGTTATAACAAAAAATATAATAATTTTGACAATTTAATCAGTTTAAAGTTTTTAGTTTTTTGTTTGCCTTGAGGATTTAATGAGTATAAAGTTTTTAATTTTTTGTCTAAATAATTTTGCGTGTAAATAAATGTATATATTTTTTATTCAGTAATTTTATTTCTGTTTCGAACAAGCAGTAAACAAAATAAAGTGTTTTAATAAATAACCCTCCCCAGGTTGTATTTTGAGTTGGGCGGACTTTATTCAAATATTGAAGGAGTCCGAGCTACTCGGAACACAGCGTGGTGAGCCAAAGCTCGTCCTGACGTCGTCAGATAAAATCTGAGCTACAAAACCCCAAAAAACAAAACTGACGACCATATCGTGACAATATCAGAGATGAAAAAATATCTACATATGTTATGAAAGAAATAAATAATGGAGGGTCAAAAGATAACCAATAATTTTGTATTAGGAAAGAGAGTTTTTTGATAAATGGTTCTTTGAACTTTGCGAATTGGCCGTAATACAAACATTTTTAGAGCTGTCGTTGATGTATGACCAGCGATACCAAAAAATAACGCAGTTCGGAGTAAAATGATTAAAAGCTAATTAGTAAAACTAAAATGTCTTCAAATTAAATGTCGCAGGAATTTTAGTTGCTATAATAAATCGAGACCGTGTATTTCTGCTTAATTCTAACAAGTTTTTCAATTAAAATTAAATAAACTATTCAACATTTTTAGAATTGTAATTTTTTTTTATTAGACACCCATAAAGGCATTTAGTATATTACAATCTGGTCAACAGTGACCAATGAGTAATTTAATTCCAGCACCAGTTCCTTCTCAGGTCTTGGATCCGTCTGTATACCAGATCCTTTCCCCATGTTTGCCCTTGAGGCTGAGCTCTTTCCACTCCCTTCGATCTTGTGTAATTCTAACTTAATCTAACATAGTTTGAAACTTAAAACTAACTCATCAGCGTTCCTTAGGTTCTGTAGAATGGATTGCACTAAAGTTTAACGCTTTTGCACTAAAAACCCTAAACTAACTCAAAGGGCTTGATCCTCTTAAGTCTTCTTTCTAACCCAGTATTGTCAAGGAGCTGGAAAGCCTCGACGTTGACATGATGATGAAGTCTTTCTTCATGACTCTTGGCTAATTTCTTGATGGTCTTGATGGTCTGGTCAACATTGTCCATTTCCAGATCCCTATGGAGATCACTATTGCGAATGTACCAAGGAGCATCTACTATGTTCCTCAGTGCTTTGTTTTGAAATCTTTGGATGCTTGCTAAGTTGCTTGCTTTAGTGCATCCCCATAGTTGGATACTATAGGTCCATACGGGCATAAGTATCTGCTTAAAAAGCATAAGCTTATTATGCACAGACAAAGTGGAGTTTCTTCCAATTAGCCAGTACATTTTTCTATATTTCAGTACAAGTTCTTCTCTTTTCTTTTTAACATGCACTTTCCATCGGAGTTTGGCATTTAAGGTAATACCTAAGTATTTTGCTGTGTTTGAATATGGAACAGGTTATTGTTTATTCTGACTGGAATATGATCTATCCTTTTGTTTGTAAAGTTAATGAGGAGTGATTTAGTTTCATTAAGTTTAATTTTCCATCTCTTCGTACAGTCATAGATAAGGTGGATAGCTGTTTGCAGCTTGTGGGTTGCTTCTTCATTGCTCTTTCCTACTGCTAGAATGAAAATGTCGTCGGCGAAGGTGGCTATGGTATTGTTTTCTAACTCTGAAATATCATACAGTAAGTATAGGACAGGTCCTAGGACACTTCCTTGTGGTACTCCAGCCTTAATTTCTTTAAGATCGGAATAGGCTTCTTCTTGCCTATTCTAAAGTATCTTTCCGATAAATATGAATGGAGGATATCTGTATATGGTTTTGGAAGGCTGGGTATATACCTCAGTCTGAAGGCAGCATTTATTATTGCTTTTTT
The DNA here is from genome assembly GCA_949320105.2 of Crepidodera aurea. Lineage (NCBI taxonomy): Eukaryota > Metazoa > Arthropoda > Insecta > Coleoptera > Chrysomelidae > Crepidodera > Crepidodera aurea. Next base: position 15,761,321 of record OX439475.1, on the reverse strand, counting down.
GGGTAATTGTTTTAAAATGTCTCCAGTAATTAAGCTTTTTTCGGATTGATATTTTCTTTTATTTCGGTAATTACTTCTTTGGGAAAGGTAAATTCTATTTCTTGGTCAATCTGAGGATGTTCTTCCAAAGTGGGTTCTTCATCTTGATCTTCATTGTAAAATGAACTATTATTTTTTATCACAAATTGAATCCAATTTATCTCTAGTTTTAATTTTAATTTTATACGACTGCATAGCTTCGAGCAAAATGATAATTTCAATACGAGAATTTTTTCGCAGACTACTTAAAATGTAATAAATAAAAAAATAATAAAGTAAATTCCATACAAATTCTATTTTCATATGTCAGCGTATCGCATAAAATTAACAGGAAATATCTGAATATTTTCTAGTTTAGTTGAGCGTACGTTCCTATATTAAAACCGAAATATTCAGGCTGCAGCATATCATACCAGGAAATAGACGAAAGAAAAGATATGAACAAAAATCTATTTTTGTCCTGGTGTATATATCAAAAAGTGTTGAATAATTCAAGTGCTATTTAAACTACAAGTAAAATAAAGAATGATACTTTATTTTTCATGTCTTTCAATCACTTACAGGCATTGATAGATATGCATAATTTCGTACAAAATAATAAGGCTTTTGATAGTTTTCATAAAAACAAACTGGAAAAAATAGTAGACATTATCAAAGACATAATTTTACAAGATTATAAGTGCTGATTTAAGTACATTTTTATGACTCTCCCCGTACAAAAATCCTAGGCAATTTAAATGTGTTTCAAAAATTTTTTCCTTTATTAAATTAAAGGACAAATCAAAAGTGTTATGATTCCTGAATAGACCCTTAAATTAGCTTCCAAATGAATTATCACTCGCCCCGTGGTTCATCATTCATTTATTTAATTATTTGTGCTTCTCCATTCATTTGTTATGGGGATTGTAAAGGCAAATTTTTCGATCCTGCAAATATGAATAAAGATTTAAACGAATTATACACTGTGCAGGGCAAAATTGTAAAAAATTTTTTCATATAAAAAACAAGTTATTTAATTGGTTTATCTGCTCCTATTGAATTATACAATTATTATCTAATTGATTTTATGCTATTAATAATACTAATAACTACAGAGCGTGAGATGTTTGCATGAGTTATAAACTATAACTCACGCTTCAGAAGTCGAAGAATGTCTAAAATTACACCATAAGGATTGCTCAAGCGGACGGATCTGTCGGTTATTATCACGTGGTTAATTTGGTTAGGCTAATGGAACCATCAGGATCCCCACACACACACATCATGTGGTTAAACGACGTCAAAGGGTGACCGCCTTGCTGGAGGGCTACAGCCCTAGAGAGTTACTCCAGAGGACACATTTGGAGAGGGGGGCTCGAACTACCTACACCCGCTTCATCTGATGTTGCACTAACATCGGCCTTTTTCGTGGCCGGCTCTCTAACTGATATACTTTAAAAGCTTTTAAATATTACAATGAAATTCCTTTATTACCTAACAAAAACCTCACAAAAAATCGTTTAGTCGCTGTAACGTTTTAAACTGAGCTTTAAAAATGTATAATACGATAGTTTAATGGAATATTCTAATATCTGACAATAAAATATACCTTTATCAAACATAAATGTCGTTATAAAACTAGTTTTATGGGTATTCAAATGAAAGATTGCTTCAAGAATTAACATTATTATCGTTTCTGGTTTGTAGAAGTAGTTTTCAAGGAATATTTACTTCATTGAATTTAGACGATATTAGAAATTCATTTTTATAAAAAACCTTAACCATATACTTTATCTTACATAGATTTGAGAAGAGCTTTGAATCCCTGACCACAACTATCTTCTAATTGGTCGACACATTGATGAGCTGTTTGTGTTGTACTGTTCCTCTGTCGTATCTGATTAATCAATGCTTACTAAAGGCGTCTTTCCGTCAGCACTAAAATTATCAGTGATAACTCCGATCCATAAACAAAAAAATAAACATGAAATGACAAACTATACACCGATTTCTCTGATAATCAACATTGCCAAGGTTTTTGAGAAAATATTAAAGATAAGAATTATTAGCTATTTGAACAAGTATAATATTTTGTCGCCAAAGCAATTTGGTTTCAGGGAAAATATGTCCGCAAAAGACGCTATAGTCACTGGATAACGGAGAGCCAACTTTGGCAGTATTTATTGACCTACAGAAAGCATTTGATACTGTAGACCATGAGCAGTTATTGAAGGTTCTAGAAAGTATTGATTTCAGACGAACTCCATATGAGCTTACCTTTCAAATCGGAATCAGAGAGTTAAAATAAACGAGTTCTTAAATATGGAGTGCCGCAGGGTACAGTCTTGGAGCCAATATTGTTTGTAATATACATCAATGATCTATTCAACATTCAGACTTGTGGAGATGTTGTGAGTTTCGCATATGATACTGCACTCATTTTCACTGGAAATACTTGGGAAGCACTAAAAGAAATAGTGGAGAGAGAAATGAGCAAAATTTTCCACTGTTGACAGTAAATTTATCCAAAATCTACTATATGCCCTTCACTTGTCTTTCTTCTAATTTGCGATCATTTGATAACTTAACAATAACCAATGATAACTGTTCATTCGAAAAATTTCAAATCCAACATGTGAAAGAAATCAAATATCTGGGGATATATTTATTCTTTCACCTGTAGTGGAATGTTCATGTATCTTATGTATAAAAAAAATAGTTAAAAATTCAACACAAGATATGTAGATAGACGATTAAATTTTCAGCTACTGAATATCCGTTACAAATTTTTCTAATATCTCTCTTCTTCTTTTTCAGGTATCGCCGAATTTAGTAGATTTTATAAAATCCCCAGTGAACATAATAGACTTTGCAGCGACATTAAGTTTCTACATAGACTTAATCCTCTTATCAGAGAAGAAGAACCAATTGTTGGACTTCTTTAGTATAATTCGTATATTTAGGCTTTTTAAATTAACGCGGCATTCCCCAGGACTGAAGATTTTGATTCACACTTTCAAGGCATCCGCCAAAGAATTGGGACTTTTGGTGTTTTTCCTCGTACTTGGAATTGTGGTGTTTGCGAGTTTGGTATATTATGCCGAAAAGTTACAGGTTAGTTAAATATAGTTTTTAATATTGTTTAAAAAGTATTATGCAAATATATACAAGTAGGACACCCTAAAATATAACTGAATCAAACTTTTTACACTTGCACCCGTCAAGCAGAATTTGCGTTGGAGAATACAAAAAGTACCAACCTAATGCGCGCCTATCTATATTAATAAATTCTAGAATTAAAAAAAGGGACAAAAACTCTATTTTTCAACCATCATTCTCCCCAATAACGTCATATATCTCATGCGAAATAATGAATTCCACTACAAAACTCAATTCTTCTCTCTTTTTCCCCTGGATATAACGCCTGTACTTTCTGAACGTGGTAAGGATGTTAACTTTTAGAGTTCGTCAAACAACAACATTGGATATTCCTATTTCAGAAGCAAGTCTTCTATAACTTGCTTCATGTCTACTTTCAATCGTTTCCAGTATTTATTCTTCGGCATGAAGTATTCTTATGGAGTGAGGTCTACCTTTATTAGCATTGAAATGCAACGGTATAAACACCCTGTATATACTACTGTTCAAATATCTGAACAAAATAACCTATAGATGTTTATGTTCCAAACTTATATAAGTTAAGCTGGCAATAGTTTTCTGTGGACTCTTTCTCTTGGCAGTTTATTAAGTAACAACTATCTGTTAACAAGTTTAACAAAAATCAACATCTAGATTGTAAAAAAAGTGTGGCAAATGCTCATTGACATTCTTTACTTTCAAGTACGAAAACACATGTGTAGTATTTTTAATTAATTTCGTCAGAACCATATCAATTAATTCAGTGTTAGAAAACTTGTTAACAGAAGATAAAATCACTTCAAAAACACTTTAAAATTAACACAAACTTACTACACAATTCGAGGCATTAAGAGAGGCATAAGGATTAGTGTAAAGAGGAAAAGAAACCCCAAATTTTACGGAAATTTAATTAAAGCCTGATGTTTTTCTAACATCTAGTCTAGCTCTTCAAAGTAATTACAAATTTCCACTTTCCAAAAAAGCCAGTCTGACTCTGCCAGACAAACATCCTGCTAAATTATTAAATGTTTGCTCAACGTGAAATAATTAAACGTAATTTAGATAAGGGAAAAGGAACACTCGGATGTATTTTGAAAATAGTGTCACCATTATTGCAAATTTATTCAAATAATATTTCGAGTATGTCTACTCTGTTATGTTTGAATCCTGCTTTGTTATGCAACTTCTACCTTTTCATTTTAATAGCGTCGGATATTTAAAGAGGACGAGTCAGAAGCGCACTCCAGAAAGTTTTACGTTTCCAATTGAAAGTTTTAAAGTTTATTATTTGAGATGCTGTTTTTAAAATATCGCTCTTCTGGTGTGTATTTATTTACTTAGTTGGAGACAACAAAATATTTTTATTTATTTATTTGATTATACCTCGTTTTATTTTAAAACAATATCGTTTCCGTATAGCCCTTCATTAAGGACTGGAAAATTTGATTTAGAGCAGGCAAATTAGATTTAGTCAATAATACTTTTCAGCAGATTTTACAATGAACGTAAAAAAAATTCATTTGACAAGTGGGATGCTAAAGGGTTAATTTGAGGGGGTGAAAAGTGGTCGAATATGCAGGGTGTTTTTTAATGAAACCTTTGAATACCCCCTCCACTTTATTTTTAGAGATACAGCAAAAATTGTTAAACAAAAAATATTCAAATTATCATCTACTTTAAAGATCAGGTATTTTTTGTTAGGTTAATATAGCGGAATTCACAGAAACATTACTTTCTTAGATTTAAGATTGCAGTTACGCCCCTTAGCGACCATTTCAGAAATTTGGAAATATTTTCTCTTGGCCGTTTTAGTAATTTAGTAAACTTTTTTTTTCGAAAGCCTCTACGATTGATAGTTTCCCAGATACAGTACCTCGCATTCTTATTTGGCCACCCTGTACTTTCATTAATTTTCATCAAAAGTACATTATTTTCTCGGAAATAAAGACAAAAAAATACGATTTTTCGCATTTTTCTCGACAGTTTTGAGGTTAAAAGGTGACCTTTTAAAAGATTTTTTCATAATCTACAACTTTCATACTGGATATTTTTTGATTATACAACAAAACAATTTAAAAAAGAATTATTTTTTATATTTATCTGCATTTTCATCATTACAATTGAATATTTATAACAATAGGGAACAAAAATGAAATTCCAAATAAAGCAATAAAGCAGTTTCTTTTGATTTTTTTTCTACAGAATTCAATGGAGTAATCAGTTTTTTAATTTTATTAAAAATTTAAAGAAATTATCAACAATTACTGAAAAATTGCAAAAATCATTTTTTGAGTTTTTCAATTTTTGAGCACGTTTTTAAATGGGGACTATTATTTTTTTTATTGTATCAAAAAGTTCCTGTAAAAACAAAAAAAATGAGCACCTAAAGAACCTTGCACGGTGATTTTTTGCCAACAAACATTTTTTTAAAAACTTTAATATCTTGGAAACCCTTAGATTTTTTAAACTGAAAACATTTGTGGTTATTTCAGACCTAAAAACGTATACTTCTACAAAATTTCATCAAAATTATATTCATTTTGCGGAAATTAAAAATAAACTAAAAAAAAAATTTAAATAATATTCTGCATTTTCCGGTAAAATTTTGAGGTTGTTGTAAAGATTGACTCACATAGAAATTGTACATTTTTTCCAGATCAAAGTTTATACAAAATTATAGATTATACTCGGGCTGACATTTTCGAATTTAGCGCGCCTGACGATCATTAGACGAGTCAGGCAAGGCTTTCGGGGTGTTCCACATTAGCCAGATTGTATTTTAAACTGTTATCATAATTTTTTTGATGAAAGTTTTTGACCTGCCAGATATATTATCCATACTCACAGTTTAGCCAGAATATTTTTTTTACTTACCTTCAGTATACCTCTTACTACTAGAACTATTTTTATCACTAAAAAAGGGGCCCTGTTTTCGTATGTTTTGACGCATTTTCTCCTCAAAACCCCCCTAAATATATTTGGATTTTGCTTGGAATTACTAATCCTTCAATTATATCCATGTTGATGCTGACTGGGACTATTAAGAGACAATCCATAATTTTTATTTTATATCATGTGATCAGTGGATCTATAAATAGGCATAATGTACATTAGTGACCTGACCACAATCATTATCGGATGTATCAATAATTTAATAAAGGTCGGTGGTCGGTAAACCTGTGGTGCAGAATTTTGGATGGGAAAATTATAGGTCCTTTTTTTACTGATAATTTAAATTAAGAGACGAATTTCCTGTTTAATTATAAGGTTTACAGATAAGGTTCAACCGTTTGACAAAAGTTAGCGCCACCAGTAAGCTATGGTTAAAATTGTTAAAATGTTAAAGAGGATTGGACCTAATACAGTGCCCTGAGGTAAACCTTATTCAATAGTTTTAATAATTACTGGTATTATCGTCTATTCTCACGGCTTCACTTCTCTTAGTAAGATAGCTTTTGAAAAACTTTAAGCAATTGTCCTTCAAAGAATGTAAAAGTAGACTATGGCTGACACCTTGGATAGGTCTATGAATACACTCAAATATGGTTTACTTTCATTAAGTGCTCTAGTTATTGAGTTGATGTTTTTTCTCTAAATCCATACTGACTATATATCTATATCACCTCGTAAAGTTAAGGTTTTTTAATATTTCTATAATATTATTTATTCTCTTGATATGTAAAATGGGGTATTTCGAATAAACTGCCATGAATCACTTATTTAAAATGATATTTTTTCTTGATTCTTATATGATGTGGCATATAAAATACTGTTATCGATTTTTATCACCTTTTATAGGGATGCCATTGTTATGCAAAAATTGAAATATTTGGATAGCTTCAACAAGTGAAAAAACTGGAGAATTCAAATGATGCCCTGAAAATACGTCGAGAAAAGTGAAAGAAGTTTAAACAATTTTTTTCGTTTAACTCAAATTTATTTTATCAAATATTTTCCATTGTTATTGCCCACCTTTCGCCATCTTTTGGGGAACACCTTAATTCCGTCCTTGGAGAATGTCTGGGGTTTCTGATCGAAAAACTCAGACAATACACTTTTGTAATCCTCTACGGGATTCAATTCTACAGCAGTAAGATGATTCTGCAATGATGTAAACAAATGGTAATCAGAAGGTGCAAGGCCTGGACTATATGGTTGATGCAACAAACCTTCCCATACAAGTTCAGTCAATGTCACTAAGCCATATATAATAAGGATGTTATCCAAATAGCCTGAGACAGCCTCAAAGGCTTCAAGCAATCCAGAACCAATTTGATATTAAAAAGATAACAGTCACAGCTTCTATAAACAAATGGCATCTCAGGAAAATTCTCCAAGATAGAGAGAGACTAAAAAGTACGTTCAAGGACCATAGTTAAAACCTTCTGTCACTGCAGCCTTCTAATAGGATATTATAGACTCAACAAACATGAATATTTCTTTGCAGATATTTCCAAGAGATAGAAAAACGACAAAGCACGTATTATGCTAGTGCAAAGGTCTATCTAAACTAACATTCCAACTACCTATTTGCTGATAAAAAGCTAAGAGTAATCAGGAACACAAACGTCTAAACAAGACACATAAAAGATGATAACAACGCAGATGTGTAAAGGTAGAGGTGGAAGTGATTTTGAACCCACATACTTCCAGTTCCCTTTCGAACAATTTCTGTCTGCCTATATTTGGTAACATTTCTAAATCATGTTGAATCCATGCTTTCTCTGTATAAAACATCCACTACAAAATTCAAATATTGGTTATAGTTGATATAAAGTATTATTTCTAATTTTATTCTAATTCTATTCTACTATCGTTAATATTAAAAAAATTACTTGGATAGTATCCCCTGTATATAGAAAAGTGTTTTTTATTTAAACTTACTTTTTCCGTTGAAAAAAGTTTCAAATCTGTAGTTACTCTATAAATATAAGCATAGTCTCTAAAAGCAGTGCCTTGTTTTTCACTCAATATTTTTACTGTTTTCATTCTTTTTGTATTGTCATAAATGTAAGAGAGAAAACGGCTCCACGTTATTTACAATTTATCATCCTGTGCTTGCAGGAGAGTTTTCCTGTTAAATTTTTGATTACCAGGGACTGTTCATATTGATTCAGTATACAGCGATAGCTCGGATCAAATTTTCATAAATCCATTATGGATGGACGCTCAACAAACAGTGTAGCTCAAAAAAGGTTCAATTTAAAATATTTGAAATATTTAGTCACTTTACGAGGTCACACGGTTAATTTTTTATCCTAATATTATTAAGTGGACAATTTAATTACACGTACAGTACACGCCCTACAAAAATACTACTAGAATATATTTTCTCCACAGCTACTACTGAATGTAGTTATTCTAAAACCACTTATAATAACAGAAAAGAAACATTCTCGCTCTTGAGATTGAAAGAAAATTCTGAAACACTTGTCTCTTATGTATTTTTCAAAATTTAACAAAAATTTTAATAATTGAGCGAGATTTAAAATAGTAATACATGAAATGAAACTTCTCAAAGTCAGTACCACAGAAAATTTATTTTTAAATATGTTTTTACTAAAATTATCTAAACATATTTTGGTAAAGGAGTTCATTAAATATGCGTTGGAGTTTTCAATGCGTTCTGTTGTTCATAGTTCAGAGTTTTTATAACTATTCATTATTATCCAAATTTTCAGATCCTTTTCCCCCATTTTTTCATAATTATTGCAATTAATTTTTTTTAAATATTTTCTAACCAAAAATCCAGCAAAATAAGTTTTCTAAATTGAATTTAAAATCTAATAAATAAAATATGTATAAAAGTTAATACAAAATTAACAACGTAAATCTCAACTATTTATTAACCCTATAAACAGGAAAATTCCACTGAACCTCAGCTTGACTTGGTGCGTCTAGAGTTCTCGACGACAGGGTTACCAACTAGCCTTTACCTATTTACTTTCAAAATTTTTGTGGATTAGCAAACGAGTGGATTACTCACAACTTTAAAATATCAATAGCAAGACAGTTTTTTTTTAAATCGTAAATTAACTGGATAGAAAAAATATATACGAAGTAATAATTTTTTATAGTAGATAATAAAATAAGAAGGGGATTATTGATTATTTTTGGCCTTCAATTCCCTACGTCTTCCAATTCCCTTTCTTTGTAACTAAATGACACATTAACAAAAGAAAAATAGAAATGAATAAGATTTCAAATTATAATTTCACGTAAGCAACGACATGATCTAAAGATATGACTTGTTTCCACATGGAGTGCTGCCATCTACAATCTGTCTACATTGTCCTACTGATAAAAGTCCGTAAGGCGATACTACTATAATATCCTTATACAATGCTATTATGTTATCGTACTTTTGACTAGAAAATCTAATGAGGATGTTTCTACGTATATAAGGTACACTTGGCAGAATATACAACTTCAGTTTGTATCGACTGGGACTATTATGCGCCCCAGAAATTTCAAAAGAACATGCTGGAAAAATATTTTTAAGAGATATATAAATCATGATAAAGTTAACATGAAGAAATTTGTTAATAAAACCAGCAAACGTCACTTTACCAACCAAGAATTACAACAAGTATTATGGAAAATACTCTGGTTTTGTTTAACGAACAATTACAATGTTATTTGAATACGAATTTTACTTCTTAAATCAATTCGTTTGACTTTTGATCAACTCTGTATATGAATGGAGAAGCTAGAATAATTTATCTTTAAATTTTTCTAATAAAATACATTGTAAATCTCTGGCGGGTATATGTCTGTCACCTAGACTGCTATTTATCTTCAAAATTAGAAATACGCCAGAAATCAATTTGTAAAATGAATAAGGCGACGTTTTAATAGTCGAGACACGTCTGGAAATAATTTATTTTCCTCAAAATTAATTACGTCCTTAATCCTTTTTCTCAAACTTCTAAGACAACAATTACACTGTCATATATTTTTAGATATTGTCCCTCAAAGTAGGCTCGTAATACGGGCACTTTCGAGTACTGTGAAAAGGTAATTATATGCACTATAAGAGACTTCTAAATAAGATACACCTTGTAAAATATTTGGACCCAGATCGATAAAATATATAAATAAAAATCAATTGTCGAATGTTTGTAAGAGCTGTACCTTTTTGGCAAATCCTTTTTTTGTTTTGTTTGTAATTGTCAGGACAAGGTTTGTATGAAAGAAAATTTTTGAAAAATTGTACGGAAAAGTGAAAAAATCTCCATATAAAAAAGTGTGATTGAGTGAGACAGAAGACATTAGGCAGATCTTCAAAATACAGACAGAATTGACAGACTGACGTTTAGTTGTTCAGTTTCTTACATTGTTTAAGTATTTCGACCACGACCACTGAGTCATCGACATTGACAAAATTATGAATATTTACAATACGTTTCACCTAAATAAAAAATCGTAATAGTCCATAAATATTAAAGTTAACTGAAGCAATAAACAACACTTTTGTGGCATCATCTGCAGGACGTCGATAATTCTGTCACCGAATGCAGTTAATAACTAGTAATTCTTGAATTTATTGCAATACTGCAGCCTAAATTCGTAAAAGTGTCACCAAACTATTCCAGCTACTGCTAAAATCGGAATGGAGATGTGGAAATGGATTTCAGAAATGATTTATATTTTAGATAATCAAGTAAAGGATTAAAATGTCGTGAATTAGTGGGAAATTGAATAAAAAAAGTAGAATAAAGCTGGTAGGATGCGGAATTTTACGTAATGTTGAAAACTCAACATAACCCCGCCACTGGCAAGCGAGGTGGGACAGATGAATGGAACAATTCGGTAAAATAAGCAAACAAAAGCATATTCACGGCATCACTGCAAAATGAAGGTGTGGAAATGGATTTGAGAAATTATTTACATTTTATTTTGTTAGGGGGAAATGGAATAAAAAAGTGGAATAAAGGTGGTAAGATGCGGAATTTTACGTAATGTTGAAAATTCAACATAACCCCGCCACTGGCAAGCGAGGTGGGACAGATGAATGGACCAATTTGGTAAAATAAGAAAATAGAAGTATATTCACGGCACCACTGTAGAAGGCAAAACATATTTCGTTTCTAATATTTACCCGAATAAACACGCTTAACCTTGAATCTAAAATCTTTAAATGCAATTCTTTCTCTTCTGTTTGGTAGCAGAATGCAAATACATAAAAAAACTATTCGCTTCTAGCGTGTTAGACATCTCCACCAAAGGTGCAAGCTGAGATAGACAGATGTCTACTGCACAAAAATGTTGGTATAGTCACTCCAAATAAAATTCAACGTCTTCCTAATTAAAAATGTAAGCGACCCATGATTGGTCCAAGATGATACAACCCATTAGTCAATTGTCATGACGTTTTAAAGAGTGTTATTAAATGTTTTGTTAAAATACAAATTTTAAGGAAATGTGCTCTTAATACCGATTGGAAATTTAAGAGATTGGCTTTCAATAATACAAGCAAATACAGTCCACTTTAGATGGTAGTTCATACGTGTAACTAGAATAAGATTTTGGTACCCACCAAGCGAGCAAGCCAGCCAGCGAGGTTATTCAAAAAAAGGGCGGCAACGTCGTCGGCTTATAAAAGTTTAATATTTTGGGTTAGGAATTTGCAGCGACGCTTGATAGGTTTTAGGGAAGCCTCTCCCTTCCCTGTGCTAATATAAACTAATTCCCCTCTCCGAAACATGAAAACTCACTTTTAACTTCATTTGACTGTTGGACCGTTCTAATAATAATAAAATTTTGGACTTTATTGAGAAATATTCTCTCATTGCCGGACTGGGGGGGGACAATTGCCCCTACTGCCCCCCCTGGAGCCGCCGTTGATTCAAAATACGACGAGAAATATTTTTCTTTCGTTCCTTTTAGGTTATCTACGCAAATTCTTTAAACAAATATTTATCTTTTGTCAACTATTAAAATTTAAAAATGAACTGTAATCATCTAAACGTCTTATTATTTTCAGGATAACAAGGATAACAGTTTTAAAAGCATACCGGAGGGTCTATGGTGGGCAATAGTGACAATGACAACAGTAGGCTATGGAGATATGGCCCCAAAAACGTACGCCGGGATGTTTGTTGGAGCTTTGTGTGCCCTAGCGGGTGTCCTGACGATAGCTTTACCAGTGCCAGTAATAGTTTCAAATTTTTCCATGTTCTACTCTCATACACAGGTTAATATTTACAAAAAAAATTTTTTGAACTAAAAAATTATCATTTTTAATACATTTTTATAGGCTAGGGCTAAACTACCTAAACAAAGAAGAAGTGTTTTGCCAGTGGAACAACCTAGAAGGAAGAAAATTGAACAAGGAGCCAACAGAAGGATGAATGCCATCAAACATAATCCAGTTTTGTTTAAAAATGTATTCGAAACTCCTAAATTAGGTGAGTCTTTTTTATTATCAATGATAATTTAACTAGAAGTTGATTTTTTAATTGAAATATCTATTATATTAATTATTTAATACGAAAATAATTTATTGAAAAAATGAATTTTTAACTAAATTTATTATTGGGACCATTTTTAATTTTATTTCTCAGGTCAGGTCGTTTGAAATGTATACTTATGTCCCATTAAAATGATGTTACCAACTTTGCTAGCGATGACACGATTTATCCTTGACTTCAAACCATAAATGCGTAGTTACAACTCTCTTCCGCATCGAATTCCAATGTATTACGGAGAGTAAAAATGCTGGTCTTAGAGACAGGCGCCCTACTAAGGGTATTTTTAAGGTGTTTCTCAATCCGCAGGATTAAAAAATATGAAAATATTAATGGTTGCAGTGAATATTGCTCTCAAAAAATTTGTTAATGTAAAAAAATGTTTTTTAATAAAAAAAAAGGGTTGCAGAAAAACGATTTTAATCATATAACGTGTAATAATACAAGCTACTTTTAGAAAAAGTATTGAAAACGTTTAGTTTCAATGGTTTTATCGCAAATCCACCTATTATTCTAATAAATAACATATACACAAAAAAGCGACTTGAATAATAATTCCATGTCATTTACTACGAATTAGGAACTTCTTAAAATCGGTCGAAACTTAGGTAGTAAATACGAAAGTTTCATCGGATTGAATTTCCTCATAGCGAAGCTTTTGATAAAGAACACACTACCTACACTCCGGAACTACTTGAAAGCTTTTTCATTCACTTCCTGACCTGTCAATAATCCCATTAGAAATGCTATAATGAGATTTTTATTTCCATTGTGCGATCAGATTCCATTTTATGGAACTAAGTGCTCACATTAGGAAAACGTCAGTAGAAGTATATTGCTCATTAGATTACGCAGTGATTTTTTGGATTAAATGACAAATTTAAAATAAGGTTGAATAAGTTTTGAAATCCAAGTTAGGTATATCAAATTTATAGTTTTTTTATAAATAATGTATTATTTATTACAAATAATTATATGTATAAGTGAAAAGCTAACGGAAAATCTGCCTAGAATGGAATTAAATTCCAAGGGAGCATACAGAAATAAATTCCTGTACACTAGGAGTGAAAACTACTGAGGAAAGAAACCGAAACATTTCTGCCACAGGCGGGAATCGAACCCGCGTCTCCAGTATTCCGTACTGATGCCCTAACCGCTAGACCACCGAGGCATGTGATCCTGATCTAGCTGGTTAAGATTATTATAATTATATGTCTTACAGAGATGACAATAGCGGCTTTTTTTTTGTGGAGTCGCACAATAACCAACCAGTGTCGCATTCTTACTGACTAAAAAACCTCTCTTGAGTCTGGAAAGCTTCTTCGGAACCGCCCTCAGGCATTACTTCAAAGAAGCGGACTGTAAGAATATCTTACTTCTTCCCATTTCCTCATTTGTTTATTTCCCGTTAAAACGGGTTTTCCATTTCTCTTTTCTTAGTGGTGATGATAATCTTCTCGCTTTTAATAATAGCTTTCCACTTTTCTTTGCTTTCTAACATTTACTCATCATATTTTCCGTCATCTTTTCTATCTTCTTTCCAACGGACGTATTCACAGATTGTGATGTCCTAAAGGACTGGCAGGGTCGCCATGTGATGTCCTCTCAAGAGCATCTATTGTTATCCACTAAGTTCTTTGAGTGTGATGTCCTGGTTTAGGGGATGAGGTAGGGAATGAAACTCATCTCTAACTAACGGACGTCTATTTACAGTGATAACGTAAATACATACATACTACAATATTAGATATGAAGTGAATTAATATGATATGATGAATATCAGGAAGATTGACCTTAACCGTTCTTATATACAATAAATGATTAAACAAATAATCGTACGTGATAAGACATCAACCTTCCTATTTACACGTAATGAAAATATACAATAACATGACCTTAAACTGTTATTAATACCTACATGAATGATTCTACTAGACGATGTGCCTCTACATGCCACAACGGTGTCTATCAGTTCGCATTACTGGCATTCCTCTGTGTCGCTTGGGAGCATCCATGACCTGTTTTCTGTCCATCAATATATATCCCTGTCCATAAAACATTCACTTCGTTGGAGTCCCAGGAGTGTTGCCTTTTTCCATGGTCTGTCTTCTCGCTAGGATTCTGGGTTCTCCGTTTTCTGTCATCGTCCTTTCTTCTGCCAATAGATCTATTGGAGGAGATCTTCCGGTCACTTTTCATATACCAGGTGTGATTCTTCACTCGACTATTCACTGTTGGGTTCTAATTAATAGTGCTGCTCCTAAAGTGGCGATGGGAAACAATAACAAAGCCTACTCAGAACACGAGACTAATGAACATAGTAGTTGATGCCTTTGAAACAGAAGTAAAAAAAAAAGTAAAGTGGAGTTTCGGACTTCCATTGTCTAAAGGTATAAAGATTTTTCAATCTTTTGTCACGACGTTTCGATTGTGTGTATCTACAATCGTCTTCAGTTATCACCTCAAATAAGGTGTCATTGTCTATGAAATGTGGTAGACTTTCGCCACAACTAATACTATACACAAATTTGTAAAACTGATAAATTAATCTTAAAGATGAGTTTTGACCACCGAATATTATACAATTTATCACTTGTGCCTGAGGACTTCGGTCGATGGCCTTTTGGGTAAAAAATAAACTAAAATAAAAAACAGTGTTATTATAATTACATACCCTGAATTAAGCGGTCAACATATAATATTGGATAAAACGGGTCAAAACATTGGAATTTCATAAAAAAAAATTCCTAAATCCCACCGTTTCGGAAATATTCGTCTCATCGTCATTTTTAGACCAGAAAATAACATGCAAGGATATAAAATGTGTTTAATTATCTGCCTTTTAACCTAAAGTCGGATATCAAAGATTGAGATTGAGATAAAAATTAATATTAATCAAATTTAAAGAATATATAAATAAATACATTACTATCAACTACAGAAATGTACGTTGAATAAATTGCACCGTAATTTTCGTATTGGAAACTGAAATTGTTGTTTTTTAGACGATCAAACACACACTATTTTGATTTGAATTTGTCAGAGATATATTGGGCATTTAATATCCCGAAGCAAGCCCTTATGAGAAGGAAACTTGCGGTACGTCGCACTTGATGGAGATGTGAGTCGTTAGACGATCAAACATAAATTGAATAAAAATATTCGCTAATTCGCGCTTCTTAGCGTTTTAGTCCAGTCTTTGTTCTAGAATTGTTAAGTCACGCCCACTGGTCTACGTTCAGGAAGTTTGAGGCGCCATGATGGAATTCTTTTATCTCAGTGTAAAAGTTTTGAGTTGATTTATTATTTTAATTCAAATATATTTGGGGTGTTACCAGTAGCGCGGTTGCATAATTAAACAAAAATAAATTAACATTTTTGTGATCTAATGTTTGTATAATGTAAAAAGTAGTTGGTAGTTTGGTAATTTCATTTAGAGATGCTAACAAACTGCTAAGTGGAAGTTCGTATAATTTTTTATTTAATTATTACGACAAGCTTTAATTTAAAGTCCTTTCCTACGAGTTTCGCTTCAAAAGTTGTGAATTAGTTTATGAAAGCATTTTATATTTATCGTACTTTTCATATCTACTGTTTAATTCGTAATTAAGTTCTTAATTAACTTATACATGGTACATGGTTTTATTAAAACTTTTGTAATAAATATAGGACCTAATAACAAGTCTGTATTACCGTGGTCATCAGAACTTCTACTGCCTCATTAACGGAAATGCTTTCTCCCTTTTCGCCCATATCCACAGACCACTGCAGTGATTAAGTTTACACCTGGAGATATAATGCATACATGAGGATTATTAATATCACACAATACATAGAGAGAAAATCTAGGGAGGGGTTAAGGACTTCAAAAGCCCTTAATAACACCTCCACACTATTCTTATACATTGGCAGATTTAAAAGTTATATTTAGTTAAAAAATGTGGCCAAATCTGTCTGTTACCCAAGGCTTGTCTTCTATGCTAAAACTCCATCCTTGAAAAAATTGAATTTATCTTAAGGCTGATTTAGACGTATCCAGTTGCGACAGTCTCACTGGCCGCCAGTGCTGGCTAGTTTTCCCCATGTAAACACTTTTTCGTACCAGCGCTATCACTGGCGCGAAAAAGTGTCGCCAGCTACTGGATACGTCTAAATCAGCCTTTAAGGACCGCACTGTACAAAAATAATACATTAAAAATAAAATTTATCTTAGGGACAGCACTGTACAAAAATAATACATGCATAATTCAAAGTTTCAGTTTCAGCTCAGCACTCAATTCATTCTTTTTGTTTTAAAAAGTTAATTATACCAAGAGTAATTTTCCACGACTAAAATTTTCGTGCTGTCTGAATTGATATTCCATGCAAAAACAAGCTATACGGTCACATAGGCACTTAAATGTTTTGAAACCATTAAAATGATCATAATCATTGGCGTACACTAGCTTTTCTGAGTTACTTTCCTAACTGACGTTTAACCTTTTTCCCTGGAGAGCGTTTTTCGTTTGAACTCTATTATTATAATCAGTAGGAAAAATTATAGTTGGAACTGCAATTTTAATTTTAGTTTGATATAGCTCGGGAGACAGTGACGATTTTCGGTATTTATTTTCGCAGTCAGCAACCATGGATAGAATTGTAGGGTTGATATTTCTAAAGCAAAATTAATATAAATTTATATATTTAGAGGGGGAAATGTGTCAGATCATACGAAAATACATGCAGTGATAAAACTAGTTCTAGTAGTAAGAGGAATACTGAATTAAGCAAAAAAAAATAGTCTGGCTAATCTGTGAATATGGATAATACATCTGACAGGTGAAAAACTGAAAAATTTTCTTTAAAAAATGTATCAGATGATGGCCTATTTTATGATAACAGCTTAAAATAGAATCTGACTAATGTGGAATACCCGGAAAGCCCTGCCAGACTCGTCTAATGATCGTCAGGCCCGCTAAATTCGGCACTTTCAATTATACAGGGTGATTAGTGTTAGTTAAATACAAAAAGAGTACAGAATTATGATGAGGCAGGTTGAAAAATATTTATTGATGAAATCATAAATTTTAATGAAAGCCACAGAACATCGGCCAATGAAAAATATAACTTTTAATTTTATGATTAAAAATAATAATCAATAATTTAATGAAAAAAAACTATTATTATTATTAAATATATGGCAAATCAACATCAACATTTTTAATTTTTTTTATCCCCAATGACGGACCCACCGCTGATCATAATGGCCTATTTAAAGCCACATTGATATATACACTCTTGTGAAAAAAGGTTCTCCAGACTTTTCCAATTTGCTTGTTGAATACAAATTACGGAATTTTCCGTTTTCGTTTGGACCAGATCACTCGGACAAACTCTTAAAAAAGGACTTAGAAAGTTAGGATGTCGTCTAAATGGAAAATTATGGATGTTTTCCAACCGTTTGGAATTAAGTGAAAACAGCTTTAATCTTGTTCCTAATTTACGTATGTTTCAAATTAAACATTGGGGATATTTTCCAAAATTTAATTTATTTATCGATTGATTTATCACAGTAGAGTCAATCGATTTAAAATATATTTGTTAACTTTAAGTTAATAAATGGACAAAAATTAGCATCCTTTGGAGAACAAACTTAATCAAAAAGTTATTCCAATTTTTTAACTCCTCCACCAAATTTTTAAAAGGGTATTGAGATCGTTAGGTGAATTCACCAAATTTTTAAATGTATGGTCTCACCATTTTTTGCAATATTTTAAATATTGCAGAAGTAGTGTTGTTAATTATTAAATTATTAAAAAAAATCTCATATAGTACTAGGGTACTCGAATTTTTTAATCTACTTAAAGGCGTAAAACAGGAAAAAGAAAAATAAATATTGAATATTTCAAAAACCTGTCAAATTGTTTTCGATTTATTCTCACTCTTGTTATATATATTATTACTGAAAAATTCTTTATCACGTGACTTTCTGATTCATTTTCTGAGATTATTATCACAAGTAACAATAAAATTACCACGGAAATATTTTATTAGTTAACATAGCCAGTATGACAGCAATAACGACTAATGAAATGCGATTGTGAAATTGAAGTTTTGTTGCCATCATACTTTCGGTTGTTTCTGTGTAAATTCATTATAAAAATTTATTAAAATAATGAATTACGGTCAACTTTCTTACAATAAACAAGACTATATCTAACATTCCACTTATTAAAAATTAAATATCTGCTTATACATATAGCTGCCATCTCTCGGAAGCGTTCTGAAACTGTTTATTGTATCGATTTACACGATACATGTAAATTTAGAGAAATCTATATTTCAACAAACTATAGGATCCCAATGTATTATAAAATCGGCAACTAATCCTTAGACATAAGTTTTTTAATAAAAAACAATCGTAAGAGTGTAATATATAAATCTCTAAAATAAATAAATATTTGCATCTAGTAATCTATAACTTATATTTTTGGATATATATTTTGTTACAGATAATGTGAATGGTGTAAATGTTGTCAGTCTGGCACTCCAAGGTCCATCTTTGCCCGGTATAGCAGTTCTTCATCACAATGGGCCATACAATATTCAGCCAGATTTAGGTAAACATTTTACTATGAATATTTTATCTACTGACCCTTTTCTCTTACTCACAGTTAACCACATTTATACCATTCTTTGTTTTATTCTATTTATTAAGCATTAAATAATTCGTTTGTTTACAGCCCTACAAAACGATGATGAAAACTCACCGAACCCTCTAGAACCCAGACCTGCCACTATTGGTAGTGTGGATGCCCTCCAACTTCAACCCAAGTACCTTCCTAATTTTGATAGAGAATGTCGCTCAGAACCAAGGGATCTTCCTAAAAGTGAAGAACATCTGAATATTCTAATATCGCAACAGTTTCCATCCAATTATTTCTCAGGCAAGAAAAAATTACTTACTTAGAGATTTTTTGAATGTAAATTGAACGTATTTCGATGAAAATAATTTGTATGAAATTTATATTCAAAATTGAAGCATGAGTGCTGGTGGCCACACCTGCGCGAATGTTGATGGGCCAGCTGTAGAGTAAGAAGCTCGAGGAGTGGCTGCAGGATTTCTAAGGGTATTTATGATGTTGGAATAATGCTCATTATCCATTTGCAGATAAGGCTTAATTGAGTTGGCTGAACTGTGGCCAGTAATTTTAATTAATTGTTGTTCACCAATCCCTCCTTTAGCCAGGTTACTGACTGCTGTTGACCGCATAAAGTGGTTTGTTATTTTTATTTCTTTTGTATTAAATCCTGCCTTCTCTGCTGCTTCTTTAGTTCATTTCAAAAGTTCGTTTTTTCCCACTGGAGTGTTTTTGTACCATCCACTTGATTGTTCTTTGCTCCATGATGGGTTTACTGTTAACAATAGTCTATCGGTTGTTATTCTAGATGAACGTTTAACTATTAGAATTTTAAAAAGTTGGACTGGACAAAATGTAGGGTTCTTCGTGTCGGGGACCAGTTATTTACTATCGGAGATTTTTTTTTCTCCACCCTGGGCCGTTTTATTGAAAAGAGAGAGAGAGATTATATTCTACTCTTCCTAAAAGGTAGGATTATTGAAAATATGTAACTATGTTATCTACCTATTTTAATCCCAGAATTTCCCAATTCCTCTTTAAAATAATGAACTCTGCAATTGACTGCTTCTCCACCTCTCCAGCCAAGTTCTATTGAAGCGATATGGTACAATTTTCGCATAATAAAACCATTGCTTAGTATTCTTCCAATTTTAGTGAAGCAGAGCTCGATTTCCTTTTATTGGCTCACATCTGCAAATTCCTTCATTTCGCATTACGAGCTTCCCTACTAGGCTTGAAGATAATATCTTTAAATGAATCAAAAATTATTATTCACTTCATAAAATACATCTCTTGCATTTTTTTGCAACGGTGTTCCACATTGTCTTCACAACTAGTTCTTTGTAATTTTCACCGTTTTCTTTCTTCATATTCCACGCCCAATCTTTCAGGATTCTGCTTAGTTGCTCTAAACTTGTAGTTTCCAAAAGCTCGTATTTCTTTGCCTTGCAGAATTCCGTAAACTGTTTCCATATTGACGTATGAGTTTTAACGGTATTGTACGGTAGACTTTTCTCAATCGGCAGATCAATATTAGTCATAGAATCAATTCCAAAGCGACTCATTTTCACTACATTAGCTGACTAGCACTGTTTAAAAACAATATTACAAAATTTATTGACAATAAAATCAGAAAAATTGTTTAGCGTCGTTTTCTGGTGTCTTAGGAGACCATAATTACTTGTTATTAAAGGTATTGTAATTTTTGGTGACAACAGCTGTCAAGTTTTGCCGCTGGTAAACTCGAAAAAACTGCTGACAGGAGCTGCCATACAGTTTTTTCATCTAGAAACCATTTGTAATTCAAAATTGCGCGTTTGTGATTGGTGGAAATTAAGAATTAAGAAAAAGTCAACAAAATTTTAATTAATACACTGACAATTTTTTTACTTATTTGGGCGGTAATTTTGATGAAACTGTAAACTGTGCGACATTACTACAATTTTAAGAGAATGATTTTCAAGGTCTTTTACGACGTGTGGCAAAATATTCATTTATTTTCCAACAATGTCAGGGTAATTGGTAGAGTTGTTTAAACATTTTTTAAATAAATTTTTTGAATTGTTTACCACGTTTTAATAAAATGTATACTTTTTAGGTAAGGGTCCGTCAAATTTCACAGAAACAGGAATAAGTCTCGCCAGCGTTCCCGCCATGGCAATAGGCAGCTCAACTGAAGTTCTAGTCAGTATAGTTGAGAATCAAGTGAACCTCAGGAGAAGCTCAATGTTGGTAGGAGAACCTGCATCTAAAAAAGAAGAAGAAAAATATTCTCCAGATTTTGACAACGCGAAATCTCCGAGCACGGAATTTACGACGTCCTCTGTACAGTCTACGCCCATAGACGAATGTATTGGTAGATCGGAGCATCGAGAATGTGTCAAATTTTGTGATAAAACTGATGAAAATGACATTGAAACTTACACTGTGTGAATTTGTTTTGTGATTTTGCAAGTATTTGGGATAGTTTTGGTTAAACGAATCTATATCACAGCTTAGAGACTTACAGATATGAAGCTCCTCCCATTTCCTTTGATGTTTCGATTGTCGCTTTCTGTGACCTTGTCCCTTTAAATTGGAGTGCACCCATGTTGCCAGTTCTGAAAGAACGTCCAGGATACAGTGTTGCCTTCTGATGTAACGTATAAATTTGAATCATCAATTGCCATTAGAGTCAGAAATAAGAAATATATTTATAAAATATTGTATTTTTGCTGTCGTAGTGTTCTGAAAGATAATATTTTCGGCATAAATAAACATTAGAAACTTAAAATCAAAGTAAACTGTTAATATAATGATTTTATGAACTGGCAAATGAACTAGTATGTAAGTCATAACCGAAGAAGAAGAATATTGTGTTTTTGCTGTCATAATGTTCTGAATTATCTGAATAAATATTCAATCTGACACATAGACTGCTGACAGCCTTGAAAGTGGGTTTTAAATTGGGGTGCGACTCTATCTCTGTCTAAATTCGTTTGTCTTGTCTGACCTTCCTATCTGTAACCGTCTAATGTGTGTCTATACTACTGCAGAAACAAATAATGATTGCATTTATAAATATGAGTTGTCTAAATATTTGTAATAATATTTTACCATTACAGTTTAAAAATTGTCGATGATTTGCTTCAATATATTTAAATTATTTTTCTTTTCAAATTTTAACTATAAAAGCATCTCAAATACTGTAAAAATTGTTATTATTGGAGTTCGTGGATTAATATTTAAGAAAAAAATTATTAAAATCTAAAGATTTGCAGTTTAAAAAACAAAACTTTCTCTTCATTTAATTGTTTTTACTTATACACAAAAAGTCGATGGTAATTGAAGTATTCTTAAATTATAAATCTGTTTGCATGTGTGCTACCATCTATGAGTAAAACTAAAAAGTTTCATATTTTTTAAATGCGGCGGTCTGAAGGTATTTGAAAAAATTGACCTCTTCAAAGAGCTGTAGCTTCGAAATCAAAGCACATGTTTATAGGAACTTTTCTCTCTATTTTTGCATGTTCTACATGCCTTAATAATCTGTAATATGTATTCATTAATACCTCATATATCTTTGTCTTATCCATTAATCGACTATCAGAGTCTTCAAACTGTTGTGAACAAATTGGAATGGAGTTTCGCAGGATATACTATCAGACCTGAAGACGTCTGCTAAAACTGGGAGACGATATTAAAAAGAACTTCTGAATGAAAATAGAAATACGTTGCTCAAAATGGAAAATTTTTCGAAACATTTGAGGAACATCTATATGTCAAAACTGGCTAACTTGATGCTAAAGAAAAAGATGAACCGACTGTCTTAGTTGACAATTTTTCCTTCGATATCTTTAAAAACGCTTTAATTATTTTCAAAGAACAATAGTATTTTTTATTTCTCATTGCGTTCTATTCTGCATAAAATTGTTATTAAATCGCTATGACAATTTCAGTATCATGTTCAGTGTTCATATATGTACTTTTAAAGCATTATGTGAAATATTTTGAAATTTACATAATTTTATGGCATAGCACCACGCGAAATTAAACATGTACATACTCTAATAAATACATAACAAACTAACACTTATTTTGCACTATTACCATCGTTAAATAAACTGTATCATTAAAAAATTTATATTACTCCATGAACGCTATGTTTTTATATTATTACGTGATGTTATTTCTGCTGAAATATAGCACATTAGGTATTAGAACTCTTTCACAGTTATATCAGTAAACACACAAATGTTATGGTAATCATTTTAAATATTTATAACTAAAATTTTATTAAAGAATAACATTGTAATTTTTAAAGACAGCCATAATTTTGAATTTATCTGTATTTTTTCCAAAAATAGAAATGGGCTATACGACCATTTTCGACTAATTTGACCCACTCAAACAGTAAAATAAATCTAAAACTATCTAATAAGAAAAGAAAATGTATTTTTCAGCCTGAAGTCTTTCAGCAAATGTTCAACCATCAAACTCCTGTTTATGAGTAATTATAACAAAGTTCTGATGATGATAAGGTTTTGCAGAATATGCTCACAGTATAAGGTTATAACAGTTCTTCCGCAAACCCCATGTTAAATCCCAACATAGTCATCTTTTACTACGCTTTGACGTAGGTTTGACGTTTAAGATGCCGCTTTTGACGTATGTCCTACGGTTAAGACGACGCTTTGACGTATGTTTGATGTTTTAAGATGACGCTGCATTGCTATGGATAATAACGCTTACAACGCTACATACATCTAGAGCACCTCTGGTTACTATGTGTATCTGGATATCCGCGATATCCTCTTTTAAAAATCCATGAGTAAATTTACAATGACATGAAAATAATTTTTGTATTTAGAATTATGACATCATCTATCTATCTGTTTAGTGGGGGTGTCAATACATCTATTGTGTCCTTTTTTGCTGCCCATCCGTTAAGGATGTATCAACGATTAGAGCAGTTCTTGCTTGCTTAGGTTTGGTCCTCTTCCTGGCAAAATCTGCATTCTTCTTGGAGTGTCTTCAGTAGTGTCTCCTTTGTTGCAGGTTCTAAAGTAGGTAATCCATATTTCCACTTCATGTAGATACAAAAAAATAACAAAAATGCAGTATATATAAATGAGGTTTTAGTGTTTAACTTATCAATAAATTTGTCTAGTATATTATTTATTTCAATATTTGTGTGTTTACTTAGTTTCGATGCACTATTCATACAGGGTAATACAATTTGTATCCCAGAACCAAAATGTCAATCCCCCAAGTATCTCTTCTTACTCTAGAAAAAAATATTTAAATAATCTGTTATTACGCAGTACAGGCTTGTTAAGAAACCAGTAGATTTTTTACATGTATATTTTTATTTATGTTAAATAGAGAATGCTCAATGTTAATTTCAATATTTATCTACAAAATAAATAATCATTTATTGTTATATTAAAATGTTTAATATTTTATTAGGTACATATTATTTGCATAACGTGGGCATATGAGATTAAAATTCGGTCTAACGATACTTTTGAGAAATTCTGCAGGATCTAAATGGAACTAAATGCCTTGTACATGTATTTCAGCCAATGGTAGAAGCCATATTACACTGAAATTGAGAACAGTATCCGTAAAATTGGAGTACTACACAGGACACGAAGGAAGAGGTGTCCTTGCAGATAGAATCATCTCATTGAAAGGTATATAGACAGTCAGCTAAATTGACGACCCAGATTGAGGAGTATATGGGTTAGAGGACGAAATAAGTCCAGCCAAAGACGATCTTCCTGTGTTTGTTTTCTCATGAAGCCTTATATTACAGTTACTTGTGTTTAAATTTTGATTAAAAGAAATAATGAGTAGCCAGATGAATAATTTACTTGCATTCAAAATTGATTTGATTTGTTTTTTGGTTATTACTTTAAATTAGAAATATTTAACTTTACTTGCAAAAATACCAAACTTTACTTTCGTTCATTAAGTATCAGTAACAGATTTACATTTTAAACATGATCAATTTGTAATTGATGTGCCAATTATTGTAATATTTATTATACCTTGTAGTTCTTAAAATCAATAAATACTATTTTTATTATACGTTTTTTTATTGTAAAATAAAATTCAAAAATTTACAATATAGACCAGTGCCAAACCGATTTTAAATACCCGAAGCTGTAATTTTTTTCAAACCAAATATTTAATTTTCCGATCATCCACATAATGCTAAGAATTTTTTTGTTTCAAGAATGATTGGTCCTTGTTTAATAGGGAGATTTTTGGTTTGAATTTCTTTGTTATCAAATATATCTTGTATTATTATTTCCTAAAACCCTTTCAGTTATTGATAGGTTACTAAAATTAACATTTATTTGAATCGGATAAGTTGTCAACAAATAAAAATTAATTGAACTTAAGATGAGATAAAAAAGTAATGCAACAATAAAAACTTTGGACCTAAAAAAGTTTACGAAAATGAGATGCTGTTTGAATATTGGCTACAGAGGTGTAGAAAGAAAGATACTTCTATCGACTACAATTTAAAATTTATGAAATTTGATAGAAAGCAATACAAATGTAGGAAAAGCACTGGTCAATAAGATAAAAAAAGGTACATACATACCAATAATACATTTAAAAAACTTTCAACTTTTATATTTTCCACAGCTAGAGGTTCCTGCAAGAGGAAAAAACTATTTTTTACAATTCACTTACCAAAACCACTGATAATATGTGTAATGTTCTGTGAATCCCCCAAAAAATTCTTCTATTCTGGTATCCCATCTACACAGTAGAATCACAAAAATCATCACAAATTAGTTGATGGAGATGAGAAGTGATGAAATGGCACCAAAAAACAACTTCACAAAGCCCTTCAGCGTTCAGCTGAGTTGGGAAGGTGAAGAAACAAACAACTTTCGGGAAGGAACATTGGTTTGGTATACTGATGGCATCAGTATTTCAAGCAGAAGTACATGCTATAGAGCTTTGTTTGAGGGAGAATATTGACAGGGAGTATAGAGGGAAAACAATCCTCATTTACTCTGACAGTCAAGCTGCCCTACAGGCCTTATCATGTAACAAAATCAGATCAAAATTAGTCTGAAACTGCCTACAAACCCTGCTCGTTCTGGCCAACCAAAATAAGGTTACACTTAGAAGGGTCCCAGGGCATAAAGGGATAAAAGGCAACGAGGAAGCAGACGCCCTGGCAAGAAAAGCCTCAGCGACCGTTTTTACTGGTCCTCGGTACAACTCTCGCTGACTAGGTGGATGTTAAAAGAATACCGGTCACGCTGGGATCTCGTGCCGGGTCAACAAAACAGTAAACGAATGGTTAAAGCGCCATCAAAAGGTGATATTCTGAATCTAAGCAGAAATCAAATAAGGCATGTCACGGGACTAATAACCGGACATTGTCACCATAGGGAACACCTACATAAAATGGGCATCTTTCAAGATAAACCCATATGAAGACTATGCAATTATGCAATGAGGAGGATGAAACAGCCTCTTATATCATACTAGAGTAGAGTAGTTGAGAACTCACGCACTGGAGGTATAACCTACTGGGGCCGGTAAACCCACAGGAGGACTTTCCAAAAGAAAATCTAGTGAAAAGGATACTCAGCCTGATAAAGGTAACAAACCTCTTCACCTGAACATAACGATGTAACTGACATAGTACAATAAGTCTTAAGGCTGCAGTATTGAGGCATTTATAAACCTCAGTCAGGTACATCGTCTTAATCAATCAATCAATCAATCAAATCCCATCTATCAAGTTTCGTTTCCACATTCGTTGTTAATTTCCAAGTCTCACAAGTAGATGTCACTGGAGATCTTATGACAGCTTTGCACCTTTTAATTTTCCCATTAATTTCTTCTTTTTTTGCCCAAGGTTCAGTAACAATCAATGTCGACCTTAAATATTAGAGGTTGATTAATTCTCCATTCTTCTCTATTATTACCTTCTCGTTCCTTTTCCACAAAGTGCACCTATTTCTATATATTCTAATTTGGCAGAGGTCTTACAATACTTTTTTTTGAGCTAGCATTACCATATCATCCCCTGATGACTTTTCGTGTAAACTTTTCTGTTTGTTTGCACAAGTTTTCTTTACAAAGTTGAATGATACTGTGGAGAGGCCGCCTCCTTGTCTTCAATCTCGTTTAGAGCCTCAAAAGCAATTGTAACTGGAAATCTAGAAGAATATATAATAATAGTTTATTCAGATAAAGAATATGGTAATAAGATTAGGTCTCAATCAGTATTAGAGCCCCTGGAGTGTTTGTAGGTTGGAATTGTTTAACTTAATTTCATTTAAATAAAACGTTTTTTTTTATAGAAAAAGAAAAAAACAATAAGAGGCGCAGACTTGAACCTGTTTCAAGTATTATTGTTTCCTTCATTGTTCTAATTCAGTTGATTTTTTTAATTTCACGTATATCGAATGTGCTTAAAATTCTTTAAAACACGTTGAAGACCGCATTGAAAAATCTTATTTCTTACATAGGGACCGGCATTTTTTTTAATTGTTAATTACGTTAATAACGTGTGCCCACCCGTGAGCACGCGGGCCGGTAATGTTGTTGCGGAGTGATCCACCGGTGGGCATGCGGTCTTTAACGTGTTAAATTTGCTCTGTATAAACTTTAATCTATATGCCTTAAAGGTCTGAAAAGCAAATAAATAAATCAATTATTTAAAAGAGGAAAGCATATTTCACATCCACGAAAATTTACACCATATTTATAGCTTTAAATCTTTATGGTTTAAAAGCAACACATCCAAAAATAATTTAATAAAGTTACTTAAAATATTTCGCGGAGCTTCCGCGCCGGAATCGCGTGTCTGAAACAAAATATACGACTGTTCTTTTCCGCTTTATCTAAGTAAAAATCTTTAAAGTTTTTCTGATAATTATAAGAACATAATGTAATAAAAATAAATTTATTGCGGATGATCCCGTAATAATTTCTGATAAGTGAGTAGTAAAAATGAATTCGGTAAACATGAAAACATCGTCGTGAGAAAGGATTTTTGGTTTTGTTTAGGTAAAAGCTTATCGATATACAAAAATAGTCTTAAAACATTTTTGATGCAACCGGGGTCGAAATTTAATATATAACAATTTTTTTGCTGGTAAAATCTAGAATATTTTTTAGTAATAATGACTTTTAGATATTGGAAACCGTGTGAGAAAAATAATAGCAAAATTAGAGACTCACGAGTTTGATTTGATTTGATTTGAGTTTGAGTTGAAATCAAATCAAACTCAAATGGACTACAAATTATGCTAAATACTTGTAGAATAATTTCCGGATATACTGGAAGTAGACATCAACTTTGTTATTTCAAATGACATGTACCATTTTTCTTTTTATTTTTGGATTCATCATCAAATTTTGAACAGAAAACTATTAACATACCAAAGGTCTAAGTTTAACAGTTTACGAGATATTTGAGATTTTTATAAAAATTTTTGAAAAACACGCATTTACTTTAATTTCCGTATCTGGCTTAGTTGTTAAGCTATTAAATTCAAATTTTATACAGAGATTATGAGAATATCCTTCTAGTATGCGGTGAAACGTTAAATGCGATATTTTATACAGGGTATCTGGAATGGAGCGTCCAATGTTCATATTTTCAAATCTCTATAAGTCGATAATTTCAAATGAAACACCTTGTATTTTATTATCACTCCTGAATCGGTTTTTATTCTCTATCGATCTGTATTAGCATTCCCTATACCTAAAGTTAGGTATTTCTAAGTTATTGCTAGATTTATTATAATTTGGAGATATTTTACATAAATTGGTGGGGAATATAATCTAGCATGTCATGAAAATTGAAGATGACAGTTGTAATAAACAAACTATTGGACAATTAGATTATTTTATTTTCTAACTTCGTTTATTTTGTAACTGAAGATGAAGATACTATGAATTGTTTTAAAACTAGTTTGATTTGATGCATCTCTAAGCAAAATATCGCGAGATAGAAGGAATCGCATTTTTAAACTCACAAAATTTATAAAAATGACCAAGAATTTATACATTTATAGGTTTCAAGAAAATCAAGTTCAAAATTATTACATCATATTATCAACTGTCAAACGACAGTGATTCCAATGATTTCCTTCTGCTTCTTATTTAAAATCCGGTGATCTACTAAATGCGAGGATTCCTCTGTAGTGATTATTTTTGGCTGTTTGTTTATTTATTGTAAACTTGTTTATTTTTTTAGCATAACATACAAACAGTTAAAAGAAAAACAAATTTAATAAATACAAAATCTTTATCAAAGTTTCACAATATTTTGCACAAATTTATTAATGTACGTGAATTTATTTACCTATATAATAACAATAATGTATAAATCAAATTATTTTTTGAACATTTCGAGGAAAATCTACCAAAATTTGGTTTTTTTAGTAATAATTATGCATTCCAAATTCCAAGTAATAACTGATAATAAAGTTCATGTACAAATTGGGGTTTTCTATGAGAGATAATCACCTTTAAAATGTCCTTAATACTTCTTACAATTATTCTTCTACAATTATTGCTTAAATTGAACGAATTTACAATATACTCTGCTCCTAAAATTGCCATGGTTTCAGATAAGTGGGTAAAATACCTGGTCACCGAACTTCGCTCTTAATATTCAAATCTACCATTTTAAGCAGCATATAATTTAAGTATGTTTATAACCTGACAAATCATTAATTCGCGAAAACCACGGAGTGGGCGACATCTACTTGAACTACCAGCCACTGTTAGACCAACATTATATCGCGACTACGTTACTGAACGTTGCTCTGGAACACCTCTCGCACAAAAATATGATTTCCATCGATGATCGATAATTGACAACTAACTACTTTTGACAATGCCAAAAACTGACAAATTAAACTAATATTTATCAGGTTATATTATCTCTGTGTTGTCTGCCGTTGCTAGGAAATAATCTAAAAGCTTAACTTTTCTTGTAAATATCTCGGAAGATCAAATTTTCACAGACATAAGACCTGCATTTTTTGACGGTTTAGATAGGAATTAGTCTACCCTGAAAGTAGCATTGAATTCTGACGAGTGGATTTTGAGATCGTCCGGACACACATACATACAAACTTTGTCTTTCTAATCTTCTGGTTGTACCAGCTACGGTTCTTAAAATCTGTGCGATGGCTTTTATACCTCTAGTTTGGATTAAGTAAATCTCATTTCTGACTAGCAGTGACAAAGAGCGCGAGCTACAAATTTTCCTGAGGAGTTTGTGTCTGAAGTGATAAAATGCTTTGTTTCCGGTCTTTGTTGCATCGACTAAGTGCCAGGAGCATTGCAATAAATAACGAAGTATTTTCCGGTAACTGCAACAATTGTGTTGTATTTGAAGACTGAAAAAATAATTCATTAAATAATGAATATTGCTTAAAAATGTTTTATCTAGCGTGAAAAAGTTTTATTCGATAGATAGCTAAAATTAATACCTAATCACGGATGAATCTTCAAAGTTTGATCCTCCCCTAAAACTTCCCACAGTTTCAAAGGTATTAATTAAAGATCAATATTTGGGTACAAGTTTTCGAAGGTAGTTTGTCCCTTTTGGACATTTGTTTACGTTATCGCTATTAGTAAGGGACTAATTAACCCAGTTTCAATGAAGTGGATTTAAGAAATTTTAATATAGGCGTAAATATCATATTGTGGAATTTTTACCAAGTTATCTATCTAACGTTTAGGAAGAAATTGTACTATACTATAAAACAGTGTATGCAATGGTTTCGTAGTCCCTAAGATTTTATTTTTAGAGAATGAAAAAATAAGTACATATTGGCAAAGGTCTAATCTATGTTCTTATGTACTCACTTTTTCAAAATTTGATTTAGTTTTTTCTAAAAAAAAAATCGCAAAAATCCATGTTTTGTGATGATTTTTCCCATTTTTTTAGAAAAGAATCAAAGCAGATTTCGAAAAAGTGAGAACATAGGAACATAGATTAGATCTTTACCAACAAGTACAAATTTTTTTATCCACTAAGAATGAAAAATAAACCTTGAAATCTAGGGACTACGAAACGCTTGCATGGAAATATTTTGCATCCCGAAAGTGATGACACAAAGGAAATAATCTTTTACGAATAAACATAAAATACACTTACTTTTTTAAATATTTACGAGGGATAGACGTATTGATGAAGAATTATAATATCCATAGAATATTAAATTATTAGTATTTCATATCGTAGGTAGGTAAGTAAAAAACATAAAAACATCAGGAAAGTTATTCAAAAGGCCATACTCGAATCAAGGCCATACTCGAATCCAGTTTTATCTGTTTTTATCTGGGCATAAATTTTCAGTTGATCGCGTAGCGTCCCATGTTTGATAATCAGGACAGGTAGAGATTAGAGATTAAAAATTTGTTTTGAAATTATTATTAATTATTTATTGATCGATTCTTATAATTATCCTTATCAACTGCAAAAAGGGGACTTTCGACATTTTTTACCAAAATTGTTTTATTGCGAATTTCCATTTTTGACATCTAGACACATCGTTTGCAGTAAGATTGGGATTTCTGCCATGTCTTCATAGCGAGTAAATGAGATTCTAAGTTTCCGATAACTGCAATAAGGGGACATATCTGCTGCAGAAATCCCCTTGTTGCCGCACACGATGATCAGGGTGGCTCGTTTGCAATGTATCGTAATTCCTCGTGTTTATACACTTTATTTCTCTTTTTTTTGTGCTGAAAAGCTTCTTACTTATTGGTTTAGAGATAGAGTGCAAGCGATTCAATGGGGGACTAATGGTACTGAAGTTTAGAGCCTACGCTGACAAGAAACCACTGATGGAAGCCAAACGTGAAGATTTTAAGAAAATGTTAAAATGCATTCCGGAAGAATACGTTGAATTTTATAATTGACTTCTTGTACAACCAACCATGAGAAGAGTAGAAGAAGCCGAGTAAGCATTACCATCTCATTAAATATTTTGGTTTGCTGTAACACTGTTAACAGGTATTTTGCATTTATTTCACTGTTTTTGTGAGTAATAAAGCATTTTCTCACAATATACGTGCCAATTTTTTCAGAAAACCCTATTAAAAATGGGTTAACTGCAAAATATATAGAAGCAGATGAAATAAACAATTAAAATAAAAATGACAATTTTTCATACATGCTAAAAGGTAAATTTGTACCCCAATATTTTGTTCGCGTTTATAAAGTTGTTTGCTCCTACTGAATAATTTGAATTTCAGCAGAAATCCCCTTATTGCAGTTAGCTATTCATATGTTTTATCTGTGCTCAGTGAAAGTATTGTGATACTATTCAAGAATGCTACGTACAGGTACTTAAAGGTAATCTTGTAGAGTGTCAGTTAGAAAGACTTGCTGGATTCAAATACATTCATCCGTAATCTTCCATCTTATAAGGATTAGTCGACAGTTCAACGTTTAGGAGCGTTTTTCGCAATAGAAAGTCGGCACTGCCATACCGAATTTAGACTCGTGTTTCAGATTATAAAGTATCGCTTTTAAAAATAAAAAAATCTTTCCCTGTAACAACTTGAAATGTTAAATAAATAATCTCTACAAAAACCATATTGTCTACTATTATCAGTTGATTGAAGTAAATCACAAAATCCGGTTATCAAAACACAATCTCCTTCATTTTCTTGTTAAAAGCATCATAATCATAAAAATCACATTTTATCTATTTTAATGTATTAATTTGATTACGGATAATGGCGATTACGGAAATCGTAAACCAAAAATTATGGGAATATTTGTTTAACATATACGTGTCCACTCTCAATTATCGGGTTTTCCTAAATAAACAGTTGCTCTAGATGTGATGTGAAAATTTATTTCGAAATCCGTTTCTCACGATTTTAAAATTTTTGTTTATTCAGACAAAAAAATGTATTCTTTCAACAATTATACTGTGCATGTAATTGAAGATAAACAATTTCATTAGAAAATAAACACTTTTCATGGAATGATAAAAATATTTCTCTTTTGAATTAAAACTACAGTACCTATGCTAATAAAAATCCCAGTGGATTAACTATTTTGTTAAAACTAAAGTACTTTGGTTTACTATCGACTATTTCCCTCGCGAAATTTTTAATTACAAATGGTTGCTAGATGAAAAAACTGTATGACAGATCCTGTCAGCAGTTTTTTCGAGTTTACCCGCGGCAAAACTTGACAGCTGTTGTCACCTAAATTACAATACCTTTGATAATAAGTAATTATGGTCTCCCAGGACACCAAAAAACGACGCTAAACAATTTTTCTGTTTTTATTGTCAATAAATTTTGTAATATTCTTTTTATGTAGTGAAAATGAGTCGCTTTGGAAGTGATTCTATGACTAATATTGATCTGGCGATTGAGAAAAGTGTACCGTACAATATCGTTAAAACCCATACGTCAATATGGAAACATTTTACGGAATTCTGCAAGGCAAAGAAATACGAGCTTTTGGAAACTACAACTTTAGAGCAACTAAACCTAATCCTGAAAGATTGGGCGTGGAACATGAAGAAAGAAAACGGTGAAAATTACGAAGAATTAGTTGTTATCTTCAAGTCTAGTAGGGAAGCTCGTAATGCGAAACGAAAGAATTTGCAGATGTGCGCCAATAAAAGGAAATCGAGCTTTGCTTCATTAAAATTGGAAGAATACTACGCAATGGTTTTATTATGGGACGAAAACACTCCGGCGGGACTCCAGCGAAAATTCGCTTCAGTAGAACTTCCCTGGAGAGGTGGAGAAGCAGTCAATTGCAGAGTTCATTATTTTAAAGAGGAAGTGGATCATTCTAGGATTAAAACAGGTAGATAACATAGTTACATATTTTTTAAAATAACTGATTTTCAAAAATCCTACTTTTTAGGAAGAGTAGAATATAATCCTCTCTTCAATAAAACAGCCCAGGGTGGAGAAAAAAAATGGCTGATAGTAAATGGCTGGTCCCCAACACGAAGAACCATACTTTTTGTTCAGTCCGTCTTTTTAAAATTCTAATGGTTAAACGTTCATCTAGAATAACAACTGATAGATTATTCTTAACAGTAAAGAATCAAGTGGATGGTACAAAAACACTCCAGTGGGAAAAAACGAACTTTCGAAATGGACTAAAGAAGCAGCAGAGAAGACAGGATTAAATACAAAAGAAATAAAAATACCAAACCACTCTATGCGGTCGACAGCAGTCAGTAACCTGGCTAAAGGAGGGGTGGATGAACAACAATTAATTAAAATTACTGGCCACAGTTCAGCCACCTCAATTAAGCCTTATCTGCAAATGAATAATGAGCATTATTCCAACACTATAAACACTCTTAGAAGTGACGCCTCAAAACCTCCAGCTAAAAACAGAAAACAGGAGATCCTGCAGCCACTCCTCGAGCTTCTCACTCTACAGATGGGCCCATCAACAAATGATTTACCTATACCCAACGTTATCAATGATTTCAAAAAATACTCCTACTCTGTACCAAAATTGAAATTTATATTTTAATTGTATCACAAATAATTAAGTTTGTAGTATTTTGTGATTAAATAAATTACCTGTTTTTCAGTTTTCAAATTAATACCTACATATTTATTATGTGTTACATATATAATAGGTAGTATGTTTTGTAAGCTATGTGTATGTTACTCATCAAATAGTCTTGTCAAATACCATTCGGGCATCTAATTTTTCCTGTGAAAATAAATTAGATGCCCTTATGATGTTACTTACGATAATCTAGCTGTGCGAATATGTGGCACACAAGTCCAAAGTGCTAAAATCATGTTTTGGAGTACACTGACACTGTATGGGATTCATCAGCTCACACAAATCAGATTGATGTAACTCAGAACTAGCTCACTCCTTTCCTCAACCTGTATCCAATCGCCCAGCATAACACCAACTGATTTCAAATAAGATCTGACTTCTGAGGCCGAGAGAGAAAGAAAAAAATGGAACCAGGACAACATTACATAAACACCAACCAACACGACATAGTCTACAACCTCGACAATGCTTTCTCCCACTAAAAGGAAGCCAAATGTATAGAAAGATCCGAAAGTGTAGAGCCGAAACACAGGCTACGATCGTTTAGCCACAGGACGGTTTACCCATGGACAAATAACCTTTATCGGTCTGAAGAACACTGAACTGGCTCAAACAAATGACATCAGATTGATAGACGTTAATTTATCAACGTGAAAATGATATTGTCTGATATTAATCACATTTGAAAGCTTTCTGCTTAGTTGGACATTAACAATACTCTCGAAAACTTTAGGGATCCAAGATAAACTGGTAATTGATTTGTAATTAATAATGAGCGGTGATTTCTAGATTTCAATAAATTAACAATCGATTTTTTTCACTTCTTAGGCAAAATACCCGCGGTCACATACTTCTTTAGGTTTGGATTTCGGAGTCGACTGTTTATTTTGTCCCTTTCTAAATAATTTGTACGGTGTAGTAACTTTGGATTACTCCATATTTGTTTTGCGTAATTCTCGTTTGTTGGTACAACGCGCTATGTTTTGAGTTTTGGGATGAAACGATTGCAGTTCAGTTTGTTGGAAAGGTTTCTTTTCTGGGGATGGTTCAAATCTTGCGAACTAACTCTGAGTTTTGCTACCAAGCTAACGGTAATTGGCTATACTATTTAATATTTATCTAGCATGTGACTTCTTTTCTCATTTCTAGTTGTAAGAACTCCACTTGCTGTGTAGCGTTACTAGTTGTTTTTCTACATTTAAATGTTTTTAAAGCTTTTATATGAGGGTCGTAGGTCTGGCATTAGGTTATAAATAACCCAAGCACTCTGGAAATTAGAAATTGGGCGACATCACATTTGAAGATGAACTCAATGATAACGTTTGGTGTAGGTACATCATTAATGTTGTTGATGGGTCCAGCTCTAGAGTGAGAAGCTCGAGGAGTGGCTGCAGGATCTTCTGTTTTCTGTTTTTTAGCTGGAGGTTCTGAGGAGTCACTTCTAAGGGTGTTTATGACGTGGAATAATGATCATTATCGATTTGCAGATAAGGCTTAATTGAGTTGGCTGAACTGTGGCCACTAATTTTAATTAATTGTTGTACCCCTCCTTTATCCAGGTTACTGACTGCTGTCGACCGCATAGAGTGGTTTGTTATTTTTATTTCTTTTGTATTTAATCCTTTCTTCTCTGCTGCTTCTTTAGTCCATTTCGCAAGTCCCTTTTTTCCACTGGAGTGTTTTTGTACCATCCACTTGTACCACGATGGGTTTACTGTTAAGAATAATCTATTAGCTGTTGTTCTAGATCAACGTTTAATTATTACAATTTTAAGGAGACGGATTGGACAAAAGGGTTCTTCGTGTTGAGAACCAGCCATTTACTATCGGCCATTTTTTTTTCTCCACCCTGGGCCGTTTTATTGAAGAGAGGATTATATTCTACTCTTCCTAAAAAGTAGGATTTTTCAATATCAGTAATTTAAAAAAATATGTAACTATGTTATCTACCTGTTTTAATCCCAGAATTATCTACTTCCTCTTTAAAATAATGAACTCTGCAATTGACTGCTTCTCCACCTCTCCAGGCAAGTTCTACTAATATCTTTAAATGGATCAAAAATTATTTTCCACTTCATAAAATACATCTCTTCTATTTTTTTTGGAGCGGTGTTCCACATTGTCTTCACAACTAGTTCTTTGTAATTTTCACCGTTTTCT
The DNA here is from genome assembly GCA_949320105.2 of Crepidodera aurea. Lineage (NCBI taxonomy): Eukaryota > Metazoa > Arthropoda > Insecta > Coleoptera > Chrysomelidae > Crepidodera > Crepidodera aurea. The sequence continues at coordinate 15,724,359 of OX439475.1, read as the reverse complement.
TCCACGCCCAATCTTTCAGGATTAGGTTTAATTGCTCTAAACTTGTAGTTTCCAAATGCTCGTATTTCGTTGCCTTGCAGAATTCCGTAAACTGTTTCCATATTGACGTACGGGTTATAACGGTATTGTACGGTACACTTTTCTCACTCGCCAGATCAGTATTAGTCATAGAATCACTTCCAAAGCGACTCATTTTCACTAGATAATCTGACTAGCATTGTTTAAAACAATATTACAAAAATCAGAAAAATTGTTTAGCGTCATTTTATGAAAAACAGCTGGACCAAACGATATATTTTGAATATTTCGAATTTTGCCTATTGGACGAAACGATATATATCAACAGTTAATTAAAAATTGAATCCCAGCTAATCCTACCAGGTATAAATCCAGTGATCCCACTGCAATAAAAAACTTATACTGAATCTGGGTTGATTTTTTTTTAAGTTGTACGGAATCTGGGAGGTTTTTTAGCTGTACTACGAAAATCATTGGGGGGGGGAGCATGTTAATAGTTTATCTGATCTAGTTAGTAGTAAACTTGTTTAAATTGTTGTATTATATATTTTTTCTGTACAACTCGAGGTTTCTTTGTCGTGAAAATCATGTTCTTTAAAGTGTTAATTAATAAAGTAAAAATTAATCTAAATATACTAGTTCAAATATTGATCACGTCAACATTATATTTTTGTATTGCTTTCTAAAAGTTAACACTAGAGAGAACACAACGGTGAACTCCAAGTCCGTGGTGTTCATTTCACGATTTTCACGCAACCTGAAAAAGGGGTGTAGCCGAATGCGTCAACTTCCCTTACATTAGGAGTTTCAGAGTTTCAGTACGAACACAGCGCTCGAACCATCAACTCACTCTAGTCGATTTCCCGCATGAATTTTCCGAAAAACCTCCCGTTTCACCGATAATCCCCACAGTAGCGACTCGGCGTAGCACAGATTTTTTTAAAAAATTTGCAGTTTTATTTACGGTTCCTTAAGTAAAAAATACCAACACTCTGAAAAGTATACATTATTACAAAGTTGAAATACCTGAGTAGTAGCTCGAATAGTTATTTAAAAATCGATATAAATTTACGAGTTAAACACCGCGGGGTCGATCATGTGTGAATTTTTTTTGTGTGAAACGTTTAAAATGCTTGTGGTATGACAGGAGCTGAGCGGCCGAGCAAATTCGAAAAGCATAATACCAAAAAACGAAAGGTAAGTTGGTTTTTCGGCTTTTGTTATATTTTTTTGTGGATTAAATGGCGAAATATATGTTTGTTTGGGTGTTGTTTCCATGGTTACGGCAACGAATCATTTTCTGGTTCGTGAATAATGATATACAAGCGTGGGTTAGAAGAACGTGATTTTTTTAATCGAAAAATAATAAGCTTTTATTTATATAACATAGCGCAGGACTTTATTTTTCCTTTAAAACCAATAATAATATATTTGTTTTACTGATCTATATAGTAATAATAATAATAAATTGCCTTTATTTGTCTGTAAAAAATACAAACAATGAGTACATGAGACGAAGTAGAGCTCTAACTTAACCTCAAGTTTACAGTACAGATAATAAAATACAAAATTAATAAAACTCAGACATTACACATTTAATATATTCACTAAATTTTACATCACAAATGTCAAAAAATGATCAACATTACTGGCGCTGTAGAAGAATTTGTTTATAATTTTGTTTTAAAAAACAGAGAGACTTTGAGAAACACTGTTAAGAACTAAAACTGAATTATAAATAAAGCTAGAGGAAATAGACCATACTGAAAGTGGAGTTTCAGTTAGATCAACCAAAATAAAACTACAAGTCGTCATATATTATAAGAATTTTAAAACCCTCAAGGGCAAGTAAAACCATTTAAAGTTAGACACTAAAATTGTTACAAGTAGTAGAACATGTTTAACCCTTCTTTTTTTCCCTTGTATTTCAAATTTTTACTGATGATGAATACTACTGTATTCGAAAACATGTTCTACTACTTGTAACAGTTTTAGTATCTGACTTTAACTGGTTTTCCCCTTGAGGCTTTAAAAATTCTTATAATATATTTGTGGAGACGACTTTGAGTTTTATTTTGATTGATCTTATAAGTAAATGATCTTTTAAAAATTGATAACCTATATCTTGGTAACATGAGACTATGCGGATACCTCACAGACAGACTATGAGCTTCTCCACGAAAAACTAATTTGTTCTTCAAATAAATAGGATTCGACGTCAAAATTTTGTATATCAAAGAGACAAAGTGGTATTTATCAAGTTAACTATGTTCAACCATCCAAGTTGTTTTAGCTTACTTGATACATGGTCATATTTTCTTACACCAAAGACAAAAAGGCAACAATTAATTTGAATTTTTTACAATTGAAATTTAAAAAACCAAAAGCCCATAATTAAGAGTTGACATCACCATAATGACACAAAGTAATTTCCGTAATGAAAAGTTTAAAATACCCCGACCTCTATACAATTGACGTAGAAATAGATACGATTTTTTTACTAAAAGAGTGACATGCACTTGAAATGGAAATAAATGATTCCTAAATTTCTACAACTATTAACAGTTTTTAATGGTTCGTTTTTAATAATTACTTTTAAATTTTGTTCAACAGTGGCTTTGGAGGTATGAGGACAATATGGCAGAGAATTACATTTTTTAGCATTTAGTTTAAGATTATGATAGGTACAAATAGCTTCTAAATCCCGATTTATTATTTGAGATGCTAGATTTACAGATTCAGATACAAATGAAAAATATAGTTTCAAACTATCCAAAGATTTATTAAGGCCCGAAATATATATTGAGAAAAGAAGGGGTCCAAGGACAGAACCTTGAGGTACCCCTGAAGTGACTGATGTAAAATCGGATGAATTGTTGTCGATAGCTAATTTTTGATAACGGTTTGATAAATAAAATTTGAAAAATCGTAGGGAAATTTCGTCAAATCTAAAATGTTTCAGTTTAGCATACAAAAGAGCATGAGCTATTTTTTTGCAAAGGTTTCCATCCATTCTTTATCTATCAAGTCGTACTATGCTCGCAAGTCTATGAAGGTTAAACTATAGTTATTCTCCTTATTCCATGCTTTTTTCTGTTGGATTTCGTATTACACTGAATAACATCAGTTTGTTTGTTCGTTTATTGCAATTGAATGTTCATCTTCCAATTGTTTGTCCACCTGTCACTTTTCCACAATCCACGTATATGTATATTTTGTATCTAATAGCGGATAGGCAAATAGCTTTGTATTTCTTTACATATATTATTTTATATACAGGGTGACCCCCAGGCTAAAACCGTCAAAAGTTCAGAAAAAAATAAATTTTTTGTTCCCATAATCATGTATCCTAACTTGCTCCGTTTTCGAGATACAGGGTGGAAATAAAAATCTTATTTTTTCCTGAAAAACCGATCCCGAACGTTTAACAGTTTAACGCTGGGTCACCCTGTACAATATGTAGCGGTTTTGGATCACGAAAGATTGATCTTTCAAAGGCTTTTGACTCGGTTAGTACTGATATAACAATAAATAAACTACGAGATTTAGGATTTCGGGGTAAATTTCTATCGTGGCTGAAACCATACTTCCCTTCCCCAACCTGTAGAAATTGGCATACCTCAAGGATCAATCTTAGGTCCACTGATATTTCTATTACACATAAATGATCTCTCTAATTATGTTAGCACTAATCATTTGATACTATATGCAGAAGACACCACATTAGCGATTGATGCTGAATCTCCAGATGAGCTATTCTTAAAGATGAATATTTTATCAAAAGAATTTATCAGTTGGTGTGAAAGGAATTCTCTCATAGTAAATTCGACAAAAACAATCCTTATGCATTTTTTTACAAGGACAGATATTCCTGGCGATAGTAGTATCTCAGTTAAGGATACTGATGTTTTTTTTTCGAGTTCTACCAAATTTTTAGGTACCTACCTTGATAAGAATATGAGTTGGAATACCAATATCAATCAGATTTGTAAAAAATTAAATAGCAGTTATGAGAGCAATTTCAATGTTTTCAAAACAAAAATTTTTAATTGTAGAATGTCTTTATGATGTACCAGAGTTTTTAAACAAACGATTTTAATTTAACTAGCTTGTATGTAAGTAATATTTTAAGGTGTATGCTGTTTAATGTAAAATCTGTTTTGACCTGTCTTATCTTCATGAATTATGATCAAAAAGGATGAATAAAGTATTATTATATAAAGTATGGCAATTCATCGATTAGTTCAGATTAATATGCAGTGCTTTGCTTGTAAGGAAAGACTTGCCCGAACCATGTTTTTAACTCTAAAAAATACATAGTTCCACTGTCTCTATTGGACTGATTAGAAATATATTCTATACTTAATTCAAACTTCTATTATTTTTTATTTATTTTAAAATAATTTTATTTTGATTGATCTGAGTAACTTTTATATCCATGTAGCAGTTAAGGGTAGAAAAGTTTCAGAATACCCGTAAAAGCCTTTTATCCTGAAAATTGCCTTAAGCGCAAAAATAAAACTGAAAGGTAACCTGAAATGTTTTATCTTTCAGGATTTTTCTAAACGCTAAATATTTTACAATGTACAAAAAGGGGGCTGATTTAAAAATAGAGTCCTTTATAAGGACCATATTATTTTCACGAAAATACTGAAAAATATTTGAGTTCGTTCCATCATTTATATTTTTTCTAGAACTAGTAATAATAATAAAAAAAATAAGGACAAAAACTAAAATCACATTGTGTTTTGAAATAGTTTTATTTTAAATTATGCTTTTTGCTTAAAACACATTTCTTTATCACGACCGGTGACATCTAAAGAAAAAACTGAAAAATATTTAATATATGCTGATTTTCTCTATGAGTTGGTGTGTTCTTTAAGTAACAATTTTTTTCAGACATTCAAATGAAATAAGTTATCCAACAGGTGACAAGTTGGCTGCAAAACAAACGTATATTCAAATGATTGTAACGTTAATGCTTACTTCAAGAAAGCTCGTTTAAAAAAAAAACAAAAATGAGCTTTCTTGCAATTATGGCATTTTTTGGTATGATATTTGAGAATTTTAAAATTAGTGTTCCATCAACATCAAGCAAAATAGGTACTGGAAGATATTTAAATCAAAAGTTTAATTATTTTGTTAACAAAAATGTATACGAAATCTCTTTTCACATGAAGTAATTTTCAGAAATTCTGAGTTTTAAAGTATATAATTTCAGCTCTTTAATTTTCATCCTGTTCTGTTTGTACCATTTTAATTTTGTAGCGTCCCATTTTCAATTTCGTTTTACATGACTTTTGCTGTTTTCGTGAGGGCTAATTTTTTGCCACACCTAATCATTAGCGTGTGTCTAATTTTAAAGGGTCCTCTAATTTTCTTTTACGTCCAAATTTTATTTTTGCTGTATGCAGTTGTTCTATTTTAGATTTTAGATATGGCAATTGATGGTTATAATTGCAATTGTATGCAAAATTGTAGGAAAAATTACACCAGTACACCACAATTACACCAATGAAAATCAAAAGTAAGGAATCTTTCTTATGATTCAATAAAATCTTAGATCAAACAGGTGAAGGATTTCATTCTGATATTGTGGACAGCATAAAGGAGAATAGCCTTGATATACCTAAATGTAGGGGCCAAGGATATGACGGCGCAGCTGTAATGAGTGGCATTTACAAAGGTGTTCAAAAAATAATTTGCATTGCGCCACTTCTAACTTGAATCTAGTCTATTCTTTATTAGAACAAATCTATGTTTTCTTTGCTATTAGTATTAATCGATGGAACATATTGTCAGCTTTGATGGACATTAATAAAAAGAAAAGTAATCATATCCTAAAGCAGTTCTGCCCTACACAAGATGGTCATCAAGAAACGATTCTTTATTGGCTATAAGAGCTTTACGAATTTGAAGCTGAAGTAGCGCATAATATAAAGAAAGCAACCAAAAATTTCGAATTTCTTTTTCATTATAGTTTCTGCTCGATATTACAAAAAATATACTACCTTTCTCGGATTAATAGCAGGGTTTTCTTTTTCCAACACAATTGCCAATATGTAAATAATGAGTGATTTAAAAGCAGATCCTAAACATTTAAAGTTTTTTTTCGATTTTTTAACAATTTTTTATTCTTCCGTTTTATCAACACAAATGCTTCATTTCGCTAATTGAGGTTTTGCAGCGTTTTTTGGAGGACAAAAATTATTAACTCTTCCTAAAGTGGCTCTGGGAAACAGTAACCAAGCCTTCACTTCACGAAAATAATTATTGAAAACAAAAATATAAAACTATTGAAATTCTATTTTAAAAACAGTCAAAGTTAACGAAAAATAATGATTTGGTTTATTTTTTTTTATTTAATAATTATTTATTTTTCTTGTGTGGATTTTATTCGAATAAATCAAATTCATGTAATATATTTATCCCTTAAGATATTTATGAAAATCAAATTTCCGTTACAGCTCGATTTCGCGAGGAATTTAAGAGATTTTCACTTTCCAACTTAATTGAAATAATTTTTCTCGAATGCTATTTCCAATGTTGCAAGAAAAGATAAAATTTCCAAGTGTGAGCTGCTGAATCGGAAAATCATACTTATAAAACTCAGTATCCGAATTACAAGTTTCAATTAAAATATTTAATCAGACTGTTTCCAATTACAATATTTGATTTGATTTGGCAAATGTAGCGTTTCACAATTAACTTTTGTTTGAATTAAATGATTCTCGCATGATTATTTAATTAGTTAACTAGATGTATAAATTAAATTATTATACGATTTGGTTTGTTTTATAAAATTATAATATAATTTATCTTATGATTAGAAGATGGTCCATAATATCATTTATTTATTCCTAAAATATTTATATAAAATTCATATGAGGTCGTTGATTACGTAAGCAGTCAAATAAATTACTCTAACTGAATATACAGGGTGTTAATGAAATATGTGTACGTATTAAAAAGGTCACTAGAAAAAACACGTTTGATTAAACGCTTGCTGCTGAATAACTGAGATCTAATAGAGAAGTTGAGAAAATCAAATAGAATGTTTGGCAACGTTGTAACAATCTTCACTTTCAGACTGCTTCCTGCTTCGGACTATTTTATAAACAATGTAAGAAACTGAACAACTAACGTTAATCTGTCAATATTTTTTAATATCTCTCTATCTTCTGCCTCACTCAATCATTCATTTTTTTATATGCAGATTTTTTAACCCAAAATTTTCACTTTTCCGTAAATATTTTATTTCTTACAAACCTTGTTAAGGCAATTACAAATACAACAAAAGAAGGATTAGTCAAATGGGTTCTGAAGTTATGCGCTTACATACATTTGACAATTGATTTTTATTTATATAGATTCCTTTCATGTTTTCATCTGGTCTACTGTAACAAACTTTTTGTTGGATTGATTTTTTAACCTTTGTTGAATTATAAAATATAGTCCTGGTATATCTTCATATTAACGTGTTTATTTTTTATCTTACTTTTTATCTTATTCTTCACTGTTCCGCTAATACAAAATGTAGTGTTTTGACAAAGACAAATTATTCAGCAGTTCTTCATTATATCGACGTTACCGCAACTCTTGTTCGTGGGAATTTTCACAGCAGTGTTTTATTTGACATACATGTCAAGAAAACATCCTGGTAGTGAATATACCGGTGTCAGAGGTGTTTTTATTCTCATTTGACGTGGGAAAGTCGTGATAAATGATACCTCTTTAGTTATAAGGTTCAGAAATCTATTAGATAGTCGAATATTTACCTAAAAGGATACGGGCTTAACAATAAATAATTTTTATAAACGATAAGTTTTTTTTTGCTTTAAAATAATTATAATTTTAATTCATTGAATCTGCGATAATATAAATAGATCTTCTGACATTTTTGACTTCTGTTCTATTTATTTTACAAGTTCCAAGCCAATCCTACCATGATCCTTCAATATATCTACCACTTTTACTGTAAATCTCCTTGACAGACAGCGCTTTCATTTATTTATTAAAGAAGGAAACACTGCCTGTTATTGTTTCGTCTAAATTTCACAATACAGAATCAGATAAACTGTTCATCACCACCATTGAAGGATCTGTTAAGCATCAGTCATTTTGGTTTGGGTTGAAGAACTAAAATAATTGTAATATATCAAATGTAGAAAACATTTTATCGCACATATATCGCAAAATTTAAATATTAATATTATGCACACACTATTATTTTGTCAACTAAAATTTAAAATATATATTTCTATAAGTCTATTTTAGTGGAAATGTTATTTGGTTGATAAAACAATTAATTTATTTTCAATTAATATTTCAATATTGTTTTACAATATTAATTTTGTATTAATAAATTATTGTTAATAGTTTAGACATCCAATCGAGATATTTGGTAAAAAATCTACAGTAAAGGCCAATGGCGTGTCATTAAAAATAGATTAAATGTAAAGAAAATTGTATTGTATATCACAATTAGTACAATCACTGAAGGTTTTCACCTCCGATTTCGTTGAACCTCCATCGATTTTCATGAAAATTGGTAAGTAGATAGAGGATACCTTAAGAAACAAAAGTGACATGGTGCCAACTTGCGCTTTTACCCTGGGGGTGGATATTATTTTATTAAAAATAACTCCAGGAATCGATAGAGGTACCAATTCTAAGCAAAATTTGTTGTATAAAGTTATTAAAATAAATCAATAATTTTTGAGTTCAAAGATCAAAGATTTTGATTTTTCGTGAAAAAAATACATGTTTTAAAGTGGTTTTTCATAAATAACTCAAAAACTATAAGTTTTTACAAAAAAGTTGTCATTACCAAAATTGAAGCTAATAAAAAATCGAATAAATTCCTTACTTGAAAAACCTTTTAATATTAATTCAAAGTGAGTTATAGGTAATTGAATGTATATTTTTTTTCGGCAGTACTCAAATCTAAGTATTCAAGCTTAAATAACGGGAAAACGATGCATTTTATAAAATATACTTACTGAACACTTTTCAAAATATCTATCAACTGAGCTCTAGAAGAAGTTGATAGCATCAAAATTAAGCAAGTTATGATGAAAATAAGAGAACCATTTCTATTTTTTTAGGAAAAAGTGAAAAATAAAACATACATAATTTAAAATTTATAGTAATCCCTTTAAGACTTTCTTTATTTTAGCATAAGTAATGACCTCAAAAATGTGGACCGGTTTAGAATGCATATTTTTGAAAAAAAATATGAATTAAAAAAATCAGAATTTTTCAAATTTTCCTAAATTTCATTTTCTTTTGATAATAACTCCAAAAATACTCGATATACGTAAAAAATGACAAATAACGAAATTTGAGTTTTTTTAACAAAGGTTTGACTTTTTTTATTTTGTAGGATATCTTTTAAAAAATAAGGGATTTAAACGATTAAATTTTATACGATGTTATAGCACTTGAAATTACCTTTCAAATGGTTTTTGGATGAAACTGATATCATAAAAATTAACGGAGTTATTGTAAAAAAACCAATAACATTTTTTTGGAAAAATTTTTGGAGCAGAGATTTTGTATGCATATATAGGAAAAAAGATAGATAGTAAGAAGTAGACGTGTCGATAGGTACATGCTCACAAAATATAAATGTGTGGGTGCGTGTATGTATATTTTGAAGATAGAAAAAGTGAAAGGAATTCTGTACATCTGCTCTTTCATACATCGAGATTATCGTCAACAAAAATAAAAATTAATAAGTAAAAAAATTAAGTAAAAGGTTAAATTTTCCATTATTTTTATGACAAGGGGTAGTTTTTAAGGGTGGAAAATTTCGTAATAAATAAATAAAGATTTTAATACTCAGTAAATGAGATTTCAATTGAGTAATGTATTATTCAAATGATTAAAGTTTCTTGAAACCAATTTTTTCAATGATTCTGCTTTAAGGGGGTAGTTTTTAAGGGTTGAAATTTCACAGTCAACCAAAAATTATATCATAAACATTAAACAAACTGTTTGTGTAATGTTAATATGCGATTTCATATTTCAGAAATATAAAAAATGATTTTTTCATGATTTTCGATTTACTAAAATGGTTGAAAAATTAATTAAAATCATAACTCATGCATATAAATGTTGAAAAATATTTATTTTATTTAATTAAACGAGATTACTTGCGCCAGAATGCTTAAATATGCATTTTTTACCATTTTTAACAAAAGGGGTGGATTTCACCCCTAACATGCAAAAAGCGCAAGCCGAGCATATGTCATTTTTGACCCCAAATTTCCATGCAAATCGATGGAGATTCACCGAAATTGGAGGTAATAGTTGATTGTTACATTCATTCACTGTACTAAATACCAAATAAAGGCATTTTATTATTATTATAATATTTTCAAACTATAAGAAAAAACGTTTAGAGAAGGTTTAAATTTGTATTTTAAATGCACGTATAATTACAATTGAAATAAAACAAAAAAGCAATTGTGTTGCAAATTTAGTAACAGAATTTTTCTTGTATCTCATGTATGTAGAAAATATATTGAAGTTTTCTGAATGATTGCGAGGTGGTATAAAAAAGTTTGTATGGGTGAAAAATTCAAGTCTAGAGATTTGTCAATGGTAAGATAAACCAAATTTTTTACTAAATTAACAAAGTGCCAGCAAAAGTGTGAACTTATATGGCCCGTCAATTGATATTAAATTGTTACACTTTACAGCTTTATTTTTAATAAAACTATGTAAATTAAATTCCCAGCCATATTTGCATAGAATTTATAAAACAGCTAAACTAAAATAGGAGATGCTATTAATTTATGGTTCTAATTCAATCTCCCTCGGTCGCGTGTTGTCTTTAAAATGGCAGAATTTAGGAAAATGTTAATTATTTTTAAAGTAATTACTCACACATTCTGCTAAAACACTGAACATCAGTATTAACTGACTTTAAAGTATTTTCTACTGTGATAACAAGGGAAGCAGAATTTGTCGCTTCGTTAGGTAGATTTTTCATAATTATTTTTTTTACATTTCTCTGAAGTTAGCTGGCAGCGTGATATTGTATGTGTCTGTTGATTTTACAGTGAAATTTAGAAAGATTAATTGAAACATAAATATGCATTAGTAAGATAGAATTATTGTTCTTTGTATAAACTGTTAATAATCTGTGTACTTACCTACAAAATGATCCAGTCAGATCCCAAAAGCACTCGAGTTTTGAAATGTTGCCATCAAATTAGAACTTCTACCTATTACATTTCGACCTAGATAAATCTGCAATAATGATAGAAGAAAGCTAGAAGTTTGACTATTTCGCTGTTTCTCCGTAGTGTAAAAATTGATTAAAGTAAATTTTTAAGTTTTAATATAAAAACTTCAATATCGACATGGAAAAATTTTTAAATTCCATCCATGTTTCTAATCTTCGAGTTGTTCAAGATTGTAGACATAAAAATAATGGAATTTGAAATTTTTTAAATGCGGTAGGGCGTTTAGACTTAGTGATTCCTGTATCTCCTAAAAACTTTTGAATATCGACATGAGAAAATTTTAAAAATTCCATCCAAAGAAGTTCCAATTTCCATTTCGCGAAATGAAACAAAATAACATTTTTACCTACAGCAGTTTGACACAGGAAATTGTAGTTGTTTTGGTCGATTTTGGTCTAAAATGTGTTTCGAATCTTCGTGTTTTATACGTTGGTCGACAGAGGGCGTCTGGTCTAGTGATAATTTTTGCTCAGAGATCAGATTTCTGTAGTATTACGATGCTTCTTTATTTTCTTGATATTTGCTTTTTATAGCCTTTAATTTGTTGCTTATATTTTCTTCTAAATCGAATTGTTTTTGAGATACTTCCGGTACACCAAAGACATTGACAGATAATGTCCATTCTTTGTCTCAAAGCTTCGTTTAACAGTTTACCGTTAGATGGCGACTCTTTTTAAAATCTAGTCAGTGAATGTACTACATTTTGTCACAGAAACTATAATATGTAACAGCTCCTACATTATAATAAATTGATTAGATGCAACTCGCAAGTTTTTATTTCGAAGTTATATACACTAGGACAATTTGTCAGATTAACTCGGATTTTAGAATTTAGAGCAACTAATAAAACCTGTAAACTTTGCCGGAACGCTTCGACCTTTGCGGAATCTAAAGCAAACGTTATTACACAATTTAACACAACCATTACGACTGAATTACGCTATTTCAGCCACTTACTTCACATATTCTTCGTTTATGTTTCGCTCCTCCGTGTCTGTATCTTTTTTTTTCAAAAAAAAGTGTACTGGAATATTCTGTATACAGGGTGTCCCACGACGAACTGTACATAGTCCAACCTTAAGTACTATGGACCGAGGCCATTTCAAATCTGGTATTAAAAAATGCCTTGTTGCGTTTTTGACGGATATACAGCAGTATGACAATCACTGCGATCCAAAGGACAGTGATTACGAAAAAGTATTTTGCCCTAATAAAGAACTTTCGGAGCCCCACCCCCCCGGTCTAGATGTGATAGACTAAAGACTGGTTCTTCCTGCCAAGCCCTAAAGCATTCTGTCGCAGCTCTTCACCTTTTGGATGATTTCCTTAAGGAAAAAATCGGAGAGGTTTCTTTTTCGGAGGTCTTCAAGGTAAATTAATGTATTTGTCATTAAATATTTATGATTTTTTGCAAATTTAACGAAATGTATATTACTGTTTTTGTAAAAAAAAATTGAACAATAAAGTAACTTGAGGTAAACAAAAGTCTGTAAATAGCTTGGTCAGAAATCGTGGTTTATCAACAACAACAAAATCTCAGACAAATCAAATTTATATGTACAGTTCGTCGCACCCTGTATAATCTGACAGTAGCGTACCAATCACCCGTTTAACAAGTTCACTGAAACGGCGCGGCGCCTGAAATCTAAGAACAAACTTTTTAAATAAAACTAAACTACGGTTTAAAAACAATAAAGCTTCTTTAATCCCCTTCTCAAGTTTCACCACTGCATCCTGTAATTCCCGTAAATGGAATTCATCTGGATAGTGAGAAAGACGAAATGAGAAATGCAGAAATACGTTACGAGAGTTGAAATTAAAATCTACCACTTGATATTTGACCCCTATATTAAAGGCGAGTTTTATTAACGGTTTTAATGAATGTCCGTTAAAGTAATATAGCGCCGATGAAACCGGGAAAATAGCTTTTAGCTATTGTTTCTTGAATGGATGTTGGGTGATCTAAATTTAAGTTTCCCCTACAGGTTTATCTAATAATCTACCACATAAAGTTTTTAGAGTGACATGCTTGACTTATAAGAAAATTTTAAATAAAAATAAATCTATGGTAATTATTTGTTCGATCAGAAAGCCCAACTGACGATACTAAAAGGCAGAAGCCGATCTTGACATGTAAAATCAATTAAATTACTAGGTAGGTAAGAAATCATACCGTCTAACTCCACCAGAAATAATTTAATTTTAATAATAACGATGAGGTCTGAAGTCTAACATCAAAATCTAACTGGACATGTTTCGAAGGATTAATCCACCATCTTCAGCAAAATAGAAGGGGTTACAAGTAAATCCGCGAGTTTGTTTACACCCCTTTTCTTTAAGATAGACAAACTATAATTATTTTTTTATTGTTAAGATACTTTTAAAATGTTTTCCTCTATTACTGTTTTAAATTTATTTAGAGTAGACAATGGACAGTGTCGAACGCTTTGGTCAGAGCGATGAAGAGATATACATACTTTTTTCTAATAGCGCATGAATTATTTTTGCCATTACAATGATGAAAGTTTTTTTCAATTGTGTGGTATGTTCGGCTTCAAATCGTAAATTGTTTTGTCTCAACTGGAATAATGTTTCCGTTTTTTTTCTTATAAACAATAAAATCAATTTTGGTACTAAATTCCATTCGGATTCTTTTGGTTCTTTCATGTATGCAACTTTTATTACGAATATCAAAATTAAGAAGCTCTGTGATAATAAAACTCACGAGGAAATATTTTGTTGTTCGAAAATATCTATTAAATTCGAAAATTTCGTTTGGGAAAGTACGAATGCAAAACTCATAAAACCCATTTTATGATACCTTTGCAATAAACTTCTTTTCTCAGGATCTTTCGTTATGAATTTATTGGTTACAATTTGCACATACTGATAGGACATATATAAATTGCATTAATATGTAAATGTTCAATCGAAATCTTACCTTTTGTCATAGTCAAATTCATTCTGGTGCATTTTAAACGATTGGAGCAGGTCCAGGATTGTATATCATGGCTGGCAGGCGATTTATTGAACTTTTGGTCACTTTTTTTCTAGATTTGGAATTGTCGTTTAATTTATGGTAATCCTGAAATTTGTGAGTGTCAGTTTCAGTTTTTGCCCACTTCCAAAAAGACATCTTGTAATAAAAATATACATAAATAATTGGTACGCGAATTTGAAGAGAGAGAGAGATTAACGGGGATAAAGCTATTATTAATTTGAAGAATGAGAGAACCAAATGACGTAAAATGGGAGAATGAAAAATCGAGTCACCTTCCTGAAACTAGATTCATTCTAATCGGCTTTATAGTTTTGTTTATTGTATTTTACTTAAATGAAGCTTATTAATAATTATTATTTATGAAAGTGCTCTTAAAAAAAATACATTAATTTTCACCTTTCAAATACTTACCATTTGAGCCCCTGGAGGAGTGGGTGTAAGGATGAATGTCAGTCAGGCAAGTCACATATACAGGGTGTTTCATTGGGAAAGGGAATTATTTTAACAGTGGATAAGAGTCACTGAGGTGATTACAAATAACCCATATTTTATGGATTGACGGTCCCTTATACTCTGTATAATTTTATAATGTATAGTAAGCATACTCTCCGTATCTTAACAAATTAATTGAGAAAACAGATTTACAGTGCCGTACTAGGAACTAAATGTCACGTTAGATTTATTTTTATTTTATTTATTTTTTTTAACTTTCCTTCTCAAAAAATTGTGTAGTTTGGAGTAGAAGAGTAAAAGAAACTAAAATCAAATTTTTGTAAACGATAAAAGTACATAAAAAGCATTGTGAATGTGACGCATTATTTATTTAAAGTTAGGAATGCGCTATACTATTTGTGAAATTAAATAGATACGTCAAAAATACTTGATTTTAGTTAAATAATATCTAATTAAATTATAAACAAAATTCAAATCTGTTTTCAAATGCCTAGATGACTATAAAAATTTTTGGTGTAACATATTCCTTTAAAGCAATTAGTTAATTAGCCCAAATAATATTAATTACAACTTAATAGGATTAATTAAGCAAGTTGGTGCCCCAAAAATGTAAAGAAACTTAACAATTTATGAGTATTAAAATCATCTGTGCAAAAATTTCGTGAAATTTAATTTTTTGTCCTCTTTAGATATGGTAAAATATTTTAGAAAATTTACCATACACGGTGTTGTTTATGAGCGGAACGAACTTTTCCATTTTTAGTGAAGCCGGGCCTAGATTTTCAATATTAATAATATCTCAATTAGTTTGTTAAAATACAGAGAGTCGGTATGTGTACCAAATATTATAAAATTATACAGAATGGTTAAAAGCACAGGAGGCATATTAAAATATTTTCCTTTTCCAATGAAACACCCTGTATGTATGTCACGAATTGATTCATATACATGGGCGCGGCAGAATCTGCGTGCTCAGATATAAATTCTAAACGAATCATGAAATAAAGAAAATGGTAAATTTTTACCAATTTTTTTTGTGGTAAATACTCCACTGTTTTGATGTTATCGCGCTCCTACAAAACAAACTCAGTAGGGGTTAACTGAAGGCATTAAAGGAAGACATATAAACGAGATTTGTGAAAATGTTGGAAAAATACAAAAAGAAATGGAAAAAAATTGTAACCAGGCAATTTTTTTCCAAGCCTAAAAAACTCTTTAATAAAAGTGTATTTGTGGAACGAAAACTGATTTTTTTTTATAAAAAAATACCATTCGCTAAATAGCGGAAACAAAATATTTAAGGCACAATAAAAATAAATAACAGCTAATAAAAGTAAGTTATAACAATTTCTAGATAATCTACATAAAATTTTACCAATTTAACAAATAACCTCAACTACAACGTTATCGTAAATATTCAGAACGTTTTGAATTACGTAAATAAAAACATGGCAGAGTAGTTAATATAATTTAGGCCAGAGTTATGTTTATTCACATACCATGTACAAAAAAAATCCAAACAATACTCCGGTGTTTAAATTAATCTGACTGAAACAGATCGGCATTGCGAGTTTTTATAAATAAAATTGACGTAACATGCAGTAAACGATATAAAATATAAAAAGTTTTTATAAAATAATTTAGTTTTGTGCAAAAAACATATAAATTTAGTAAAATTGGGGCACTGTGCAATTTTCTTTTCCTGTCCGATTAATGTTTGAATAAAGTTAAATAAATCTACTGTTGGATGCCTTACTTGGAGGGTAGCTAGTTACAGATGGTATTTCTTTATTTATAAAACCATTTCTGATCCAAATATTTTATTTTTTGGTACCCCAATGAACCTATAAAAGGTTTTTTTCACATTTCAATCTATATTTAGCAACTTTTGTGTCGGGAAGAACAATTATTAAAAGAATCATAAATTTCTTACTAATATTTGATACATTTTTTTTATATAATAATAATAATATTTATTCATCTATAGCATTTTGCACAATTATACATATACAAATTGAAATAAAATTTTTCAGACTTGTCTCAAAACAAATAAAAAACATACAAATATACCTTAGAAATTTAAAAATTCATCAAAACTATAAAATGCTTTGATGGCCAGATATTAATGTATCCTCATTCTAAATAAACTGAATTTTCCATTATTCCCATCCATTTTTGTAAATTTATTAAAGCAGGATATTCCCCTGTATACAGGGTGGGTCAAACTTATGACATCGGAGGATTAAGTCGTTGTAGTAAAAGATAAAACTTTCAAATTTTGTGAGAGCTAGTACAGTTACTGGGTGTTCATTTTGAAAATACTTTCGATTATACAGGGTGTTCCAAAAACTCGTGGCACCACAAACTTACATTTTTTTAAATGGAACATACTATAATTTATTCAAGAATCGAAAAGATCTCACCGAGAGCGTTAAAAAAATAGAGCATGTTAATATATTATATGGGTGTTTCAAAAAGATATGGCCAATTATTAGCAAAAATGACCCCATCTTTAACACTCTGTAAAACAATAAATCAAAATAAATCAACAGGTCTTTGTATTCAAATATCATTATCATATCGTTGGCAGTGCTCACTATTAATTTCTTTTTTATCTGTGGCTTCTTTAATACAAGGTGAAACAGAACTCAAATCAAGCAATATTTAAAAAATTTCAAATGCAAATATCCTTGATTTGTTTAATGAAACACGCTATATATTATTCTATCTGAAAGGTGAACTCTTTCCCTTTCCGAAAATGTATAATTTGTTGAAGTTTAGACGAAAAATAAGTGAGTTATTTGCTTTTTAATGATGATTGTTGTTAGATAGAGATGTCTAACTCATGTTGATTTTTAGTAAGTTTTAGAAGTCTATTTAAAAAATTATCACGTGTTTGATATTTCTTCCTTTCCAATGATCCACTCTGCGGAAATGAAGAGTACCACATTTTTATACTGTTTTTTGAAGGCGGATTTTTCCTAAATACTTCACGAAATCTTCTATGGGTATTGACAATCGATTCATACTTAGCATACAATAACACAGTTTTTGATTTTTCAGGTAAGCTAAATCGAACATTTATTGAAAACCAATTAACAACAGTCATCTATTCAATTATTCAAATATGAATGAATTATTTTGACAGTTCGTAGTGTCATTTTACTGAGTTTATAAAACTTCCAAAGCACACTACCATAGATGCCTACATAACTACATATCCTTAAAAATCAAATAACTCGCTTATTTTTCATCTAAACTTCAACAAATTATACATTTTCGGAAAGGGAAAGAGTTCTCCTTTCAGATAGAATAATAATATATCAAGGATATTTGCATTTGAGAAAGGCCGTTTTTTTAAAACACCCTACATAAGATTTTATTAAATAAACATTTATACTTTAAACTTCATATAAAAAGAAATTGTTCAGTGAAAATCTCACCTCCCTATCGTTTCTGAGTTCCGAGATATTTGCAGTTAAAATGGGACAGAAACTTCTGGGACACACGGTATACTAACATGCTATATTTTTTGCCTTTGAAGCAGGTTGAATTCGTTTTATACAGAAAAGTTTCTCTTGTCCAAAATGGCCGACCGTTTTTAAGGAAAATGCCTTCGAGTGGAGGTAAACTTACCTACTTTTTATATTAAAAAACCCTAATCTCCCCCACCTAAATAGGGACTGTGTTAGCTTTCGTTTTATACAAAATATTGTCCCAACACACTGTGCGACCGAGTTTTGATTGCGGTCACCACAGGATTTGGTGAATATTCAAACAAACAAGTATTCAATCTTATTAATAAATCATAAATAGTTCCTTTACTAAAGGACCCTTTTACTTCATAAATATTAAATGTGGACAGTTAGGCCTCTTGGCAAATAAATATATTAGAGCTCCTAGGAGACACATGCATCTGTTTGGGTTTTGCGATTCTCCGTGCTTGTTCCCTTGGAAGTAATTAAGTTAAAAAAAGTGGGCTGTTAAAAAAAGGACGCTCGTATTTTTAAATTTCGTGTATATTTTAAACGTAAAAAATATTTCAGAGCAAGAAATCTGAACAACTTGTCATTTCTTCTTCTAGAATATTTTTTAATACGCGTTTAACTTTGCTTCTGAAAACCTGAAAAGTTAACGACTAACTCCTGAGACCTTCTTGGAATAGATCCAAAGGTTTGTAAATAATTTATAAATATATAAAACAATCATAGATGCACTATTTTAATAATAACAATGTACCGAAAAGTATAAAACGTCAAAATACCATCAAAATGTAGTTAAAAAGAATAATCAAAGTGGCAGCACCAGGGCCGGATCTAAGGGAGGGCAAACGGTAAGATTTCCTAAGAGTATTATTCGGTTTCAGTGGAATCTCATATAGTTGTTCGATATATGGAAGAATCGATGCCAAAGGAAAGATTTTCAATTCTTCAATTTTTCAATTTTTCACAGCAAGCGCAGAAAGACAAGATTGCTATATTTCGGAACAACATTTTGGAGCGATTTAATGCTACAGACAAAATGTTACAGGACCTAAAAATGATTCTTGAATGCGTGCATTGGAATCATTAAAATTATTTGTTGAATCCAAAAGAGACAAGTTTGATGAATACGAAGAATCTGCTAAAGGAAAATCAAATACTGACCAGTAATTACAATCACGCACCAGAAAGAAATGTAAGTTGAATCTGCTCGATTATATGAAAGCGCAAGACGCTTACCTGTCAACAAAAAAGAAATTCAAAGAGTCATGTTTTATCCCAATGATGGATCAGCTAAGTTTATCTCTTACTGAAAGATTGCGTGCGTATGATGCAGTGCGTTCGAAATTTGGATTTCTCAATCACTTGGACGCTACAAGTTTGAATGCTGCAGCAGAAGAATTAGTTAAAGTTTACAAAGACCATTTAGAACCTAGTCTGGGTAATGAGTTGGTTCAATTTGTATCGTTGATAGATTTCTACAAAAAGGACTATCAAAAAAACCAATCTAAGGAGCAAATTCTTGAAAATCAAAATTTAAGAGTTACATTACCAAACATTGAAATTACACTGACTATTTCCCTCGTCTTGATTTCCAGCAATCACAAACGCGCAATTTTGAATTACGAATGGTTTCTAGATGAAAAAACTGTATGACAGCTCCTGTCAGCAGTTTTTTCGAGTTTACCCGCGGCAAAACTTGACAGCTGTTGTCACAAAAAATTAAAATACCTTTGATAACAAGTAATTATGGTCTCCTAGGACACCAGAAAACGACGCTAAACAATTTTTCTGATTTTATTGTCAATAAATTTTGTAATATTGTTTTTGAACAGTGCTAGCTTATGTAGTGAAAATGAGTCGCTTTGGAAATGATTCTATGACTAATATTGATCTGGCGATTGAGAAACGTGTACCGTACAATACCGTTAAAACCCATACGTCAATATGGAAACAGTTTACGGAATTCTGCAAGGCAAAGAAATACGAGCTTTTGGAAACTACAAGTTTGAGCAACTAATCCTGAAAGATTGGGCGTGGACTATGAAGAAAGAAAACGGTGAAAATTACAAAGAACTAGTTGTGAAGACAATGTGGAACACCGTTACAAAAAAAATGCAAGAGATGTATTTTATTATCTTCAGATCTAGTAGGGAAGCTCGTAATGCGAAACGAAGAAATTTGCAGATGTGCGCCAATAAAAGGAAATCGAGCTCTGCTTCATTAAAATTGGAAGAATACTACGCAATGGTTTTATTATGGGACGAAAACACTCCGGCGGGACTCCAGCGAAAATTTTACCATATATCGCTTCAGTAGAACTTGCCTGGAGAGGTGGAGCAGCAGTCAATTGCAGAGTTCATTATTTTAAAGAGGAAGTGGATAATTCTGGGATTAAAACAGGTAGATAAGATAGTTACATATTTTTTAAAATAACTGATTTTCAAAAATCTTACTTTTTAGGAAGAGTAGAATATAATCCTCTCTTCAATAAAACGGCCCAGCGTGGAGAAAAAAAAATGGCCGATAGTAAATGGCTGGTCCCCAGCACGAAGAACCCTTCCCCTTGTCCAGTCCGTATTTTAAAAATTATAATGGTTAAACGTTCATCTAGAATAATAACTAATAGATTATTCTTAACAGTAAACCCATCATGGAACAAAGAACAATGAAGTGGATGGTACAAAAACACTCCAGTGTGAAAAAACGAAATTTCGAAATGGACTAAAGAGGAAGCAGAGAAGGCAGGATTAAATACAAAAGAAATAAAAATAACAAACCACAGCAGTCAGTAACCTGACTAAAGGAGGGGTCGATGAACAATAATTAATTAAAATTACTGGCCACAGTTCAGCCAACTCAATTAAGCCTTATCTGCAAATGGATAATAAGCATTATTCCCACATCATAAACACCCTTAGAAGTGACGCCTCAGAGCCTCCAGCTAAAAAACAGAAAACAGAAGATCCTGCAGCCACTCCTCGAGCTTCTCACTCTACAGCTGGATCTACCAACAACATTAATGATTTAACCTACACCCAACGTTATCAATGAGTTAACAAATATTTCAAACAATACTCCTACTGTGTACCAACATTGCAATTTATATTTTAATTGTACTATAAATAATTAAGTTTGTAGTATTTTGTGATTAAATAAATTACCTGTTTTTCAGTTTTCAAATTATTACCTACATATTTATTATGTATGCAGAATAATCTGTTATTATCTTGTCAAATACCATTCGGGCTTCTAATTTTTCCTGTGAAAAAAATTAAACGCCCTTATGATAATACTGAAAAAATAACTCGCAAGTTGCACGGTTCCATTCGTTTGCTGTGATTTAATTAGATTTATTTTTTGTATTTTGTATATTGTTATATTCTGTTAATTTGTTCCGCAATAAATTATTGAAACACTTGAAAGTTAAAAATTGTTTAACTTGTTAGAAAAATAATTAGGGGCATCCACTCTTTTGTTGCCCCAAGGTCTCCACACCTTTTGATCCGGTCCTGAGCAGCACCATAACGATTGAGACTAAGGGCGTAGCAGCTTTCTGAACAGAGTATAAATTTCTATGACATTTAAAATGTTTCACTTAAATTTTAAAATAATGCTTACACTACAAATAACGATAATTGAAACTGCATACGCCTGTATGCTATAAAGAATCATGTTTCATTTCAATTTCTTGTAATATCTTTAAATAAGCAACATATACGTGTACGTATTACATTGAAAAGAAGGAAAATCAAGAAAAGTCACATCCGACACGTTACTAAATAACTAGAGAACTAGAGCAGAGCAACGAAAATGTATTCAGTGTTTCTCTAGTCCTGGAAGTGAGTGATAAGAACCGTAAAGGCTTTATTAAGAATGAACGGAAAGCGGATGAGGTGTCGAGTAAAGTATTACTTACCTTTTATTTTCTTAAAATTTGTATCTCATACGGTAGACAGTATATTAAATTACAAAATTCTTAAATAAGAAAGATTCAGTTATAGTCCAGGAGTGACAAATTTTCAAACCCGGGAAAATACGAGCAAATATTTCCTATTTAATTCCTAACCTCATTTCCTATTTGTCCGGTTTTGAAGATGCTTCCAGACTCATTTGCCAATTTCGTAAATTAGTCAGACTTATTTAGTCAGTCACAATCATCCTGAAATTTACATGGTCGTTTCGACTCATTTCCTCAGTTTTGAATCAAACTACCTATACAGTCTTCTTCTTTCAGTGCCATGCCTATCTTCAAGCGTGGGCTATCTCCATGACAATTTGGTTGAATTGGTCTCTATCTGTCGCTAGTCGGAATAGTTGTTCTACTCCCAGTCCAGTCCAATTTCTAACATTTCGTAGCCACGATAGCTTTTTGCGACTTATCTATCTCCTGCCCTCAACCTTTCCCTGAATGATCAGGCGAGGGGTGTGATATTTGGTACCTCGCATTGTATGCCCGAAATAACTTACCTTTCCTGTTTTTCTGTTGTTCAGGAGTTCTAGATCCTTATTCAGCTGTCTTCATTACTGGTATGTGCAGTCCAAGGTATCTTCTCATGTCTCACATCCGTACAAAAGAATGCTCCATACGTTACAGCGGAATGTTCTTAACCGAGTCTGAACTGTGAGGTCTCTATTAGTGAGAGTTGGTTTTCATTTGATGAATGCCCTACGTACCATTTCAATCCTCGCTCTTACCTCTTCGTCGCACGTTATGTCATTGTTCAGTCAGCTACCCACATATTTGAAATGTGATACCAGTTCAATGTTGTGTCCGTTGATTGTAATCGGAATTGGTTCTATGTTTATTCTACCTACAGTCGTCCATTTCGTTTTCCTGATGTTTATATGAATACCCCATTTTCGATCAGCCTCATGCACTATCTCCAGCAGGATTTGCAAGTCTTCCATGTTTTCTGCAATGATGGCAGTATCATCTGCGTACCTTACGTTGTTTATAATTTCGCCACCTAGCTTTACTCCAGCGCTATTAACCTAGCAGTGACATGGCGGCAGAACCAAATCGGACCTAGTAGGTCAATTGTCGCTTTTTTGTTACGCTAGTCCCACTTTTGTCGCTTGTACCAGTTCCGAGAAAAACGCGAAAATATGTTAGCGAGACTAGTTTTTTGAGGTGTTTTGATGCTTTTTGGCCCGAAAAATCGCCGTGTGAGGTGTTTCGATCAATTTGATAAATAACTTCAGTAAAACTCCAGGAGAAGACGTTTTTAGCCGGGTCGCCTGCACCAGGTCCTCCGGATGACGATTTCGATGTCAGAACTGGAATGAGCGACCTGAAAAATTCGCGTGTGCGGTGTTTCGAACGCTTTGATAAGTAATTTCAGTAAAAGTCCAGGAGATGACGTTCTTAACTAGGTCGTCTGCACCAGGTCATCCGGAGGACGATTTCGATTTCAGAACTGGGACGAGCGATCCGAAAAATTCGCGGGAAATCAGAACTCGCGGGAAATTTAAATTATGAAATCAGAAATCAGCAACCTGGCTAAGAACGTCATCTCCCCGAAATTACTTACCAAATCGTTCGAAACACCTCACGCGGGAATTTTTCGAGTCGCTCGTCCCAGTTTTGACATCTAAATCGTCCTCCGGAGGACCTGGTGCAGGCGACCTAGCTAAGAACGTCATCTCCTGGAGTTTTATTCTTCGACTCGGGATACGTTTAAAAAATTCATGCTTGAGGAGATATTTCCAGATAGTAATTTAAGATCGTGGGAGATTCGGACTTACCGAATCTGCCACGATATTTAAAAAATAGTGAAGCAATCCACTCGAAAAATACCAAAAATGCCCAGCTCCAGCTCCAGCCCAAATTTATTTGAAATTTTTTTTACAAGCTTCTCTTTATGTATAAAATTAAAAAAAATTGACTTAGCTCTTACATCCACATAAAATTGCATTCTAAACTGGTTTTTAATGCATCTTTCTAACCTTACTTTAAACATTTGTATATGCTTTAACAACAGTTTCAATTTTGTTAATTTGCACGTTATGAGACCGTTAAATTACGCATATCTTATCTGACGCTATGTCAAATAATTCTGCTACATGTTTCACCGTCTTGACTCCCATTCTGAGCGTTTCATCACAACTAAAATTTATTTGTACCTCTGTTATCTGGCCCCACACACCTTAAGCTTATTTCCTTCTGTCAGCAGGAACTGTTTGAACTGAGTATGGCCGTTTCCTCATTTATATGTCAAATATTGCAGATTAAAGACCCCAAATAACACATTTATGGAATAATCGTAACTTTAAAGCTTTAAATAATAGAAAAAATTATTGGCTTATATTTTTGGACCGCCTGATTTCTGTAATCAACAAGAGA
Source organism: Crepidodera aurea (assembly GCA_949320105.2). Taxonomy (NCBI): domain Eukaryota; kingdom Metazoa; phylum Arthropoda; class Insecta; order Coleoptera; family Chrysomelidae; genus Crepidodera; species Crepidodera aurea. Next base: position 15,699,804 of record OX439475.1, on the reverse strand, counting down.
GATTTGCTTTTACCGTTGTACTAAAGCAAAAGCAAAAAATATTTGACTGCTCTTTGCTGATTAAAATCCGCACAGAAAACCAATCTGTCAGATGTCGGCGACTGGATTTTCCGGTTTTCTGCTTTGCTCTAAACTCACTGTTGTTCCGGATAACCATCTTCACTCTTTTTGGTTTAGTGAGAAATTCACTCCAAACTTTCCTAACTTTATATGTGAACTAAAACTTTGATGAATTGAAAAACTTTTGTGATAAATAAACTTACATTGTCAGTCAATGTATTGGCCATATTAATAATGTATGTGTCTTGTTTGTGAGAAATTACCGGCTGCTATAGTTCCCACTATACACTGCGAACCATAATTACTTCATTTTTAATTCAATAATAGTGATGAAAACAAGAAAAACTATAAATTTTTATATAAGTTTTAATACTTCTGACTATATTCGATATGAATCTATTTTGTATATACCAGGTTAGATTTACTTCTTCTAAAATCCATTCTGAAAACGATAAGGATATACATATATTTGTATCTGAGCTTAAGGTGTATCCCTATTATGCGGCAAAGCCAATTATTGTGAAAACGTCCACATCTGTGTTGACATTTAGTTTAGTCTCACAATGATCACCGAGGATGAGGATTTACAAATTGCTTCAGCTGCTGCCAGAGAATCTACATAAACCACGACTTTCTAACAATAATACCAAATCATCAGTTCGATTTCCTAGCGGACCCATCCACAGTTCAACAAGTCCACACGAAATTTCAAGAAGCCTCGAAGATAAGAAGTTCTGCAATTCCGTAATTCCTTGACATCTCCCAAGCGTTTGGTAAAGTTTGGCACAAAGGCTTGCTAAAAGTAAAAAATATCCTATCCAGCAACTATTATCTTCTTAAAGGCAACTTGACCTGAAGTTTCGGTAAATGTACTGGCTTCTAGGTCGGAAGTCGAAACTTTCTCTCTCTAATAAAGTTCTGTTGTATAAGACAACAAATAAGGACTTCATTTATGAGGGTGTGCAAAACCAAAACAAAACTCTGAGGTCATTGGAGGATGTACATAAGAAACCATAGGCTTTACAGTAATCTGAAGATACCTTTTATCAATGATGGAATCAACCGAGTGACAGCATCGTACAATAAGCGAATCGTCAGTAATGAAAATGAACTGGTAGGAAATCTTTTCAACAATTGACCTGCCACTAGAAGAATTTGGCTTCAAGATTTACTTCAAAACTAAATAATGTATGGCAAGGTGAAACATCAATAGATGTTTATCTTACACGTTTAAACCTTTTAACATATTTACTGAATACTCTGTTAAAACTACTGTTATCATATTTGAGTGAAGAATAAAGACTCAAATGGCGCAGTCAACGGTTTTGCGTACGTCCAAGTCTTCTAAGTAGATCACGATATGAAAAACGTGACTTAATGAGGACGATGTGGACGAATTGAATCTTTAGTACAGAGGATGTGGTTTCAAAAACTTTTTTCGAATGAAAAGCAGTGCTTCTAAAACTAACGGCCACGCCTACATTACTTCTGACACGACTTTAGGTTATATAAACTTGTTTTATTGAAAATATTTTCCCCCCTCTACTTCCACACGCCTTTTTATTTATCTGATTTCCTATTGTTAAAATATTTCGATTCGTTGACATGTTTATTGAACAAGCAATCCCTTTTTAATGAATTATAAATCATAAACACATACTGGCAGAGACACGGTTCAATGGTCACAACACATTTTTATTTGCATGTAATGGTTTCTAAATGAAATACTTCACAACAGAGAATACATAACAAACCCCAGATTTTAATTCAGTTAGCGCCCTCTTTTGGGATATACGGGGATTGTCGAGCATAGCTGTCGTTATCTAATGAATAAAGCATAATAAAAATTCAAAATACTATCCTTGAAGTCAAATAAGGATTTTTATGCATCCCATCTAGGGTTCTATAATAATTTCTACTATATTAACGCAAATTATTCTCTTTTGAGCTTGGGAGCTGCACCGTGAAAAGATTGAGTCTAGAGTAGGACAAAATGTAGTTCTGACTTAAGTGCCACATGGTAATCGCCAAATATTTGTCTTTAAAACACAGTATATTCGTAAGTAATATCATAAGAGCATCTAATTTTTTTTACAGGAAAAATTAGATGCCCGAATGGTATTTGACAAGACTATTTCATGAGTAACAGATTATTCTCCATACACATAGCTTACAAAACATACTACCTATTATATATGCATACATAATAAATATGTAGGTATTAATTTGACAACTGAAAAACAGGTAATTTATTTTATCACAAAATACTACAAACTTAATTATTTATGGTACAATTAAAATATAAATTGCAATTTTGGTATACAGTAGGAGTATTGTTTGAAATCTTTGTTAACTCATTGATCACGTTGGGTGTAGGTCAATCATTAATGTTGTCCAGCTGTAGAGTGAGAAGCTCGAGGAGTGGCTGCAAGATCTTCTGTTTTCTATTTTTTAGCTGGAGGTTCTGAGGCGTCACTTCTAAGGGTGATTATGATGTTGGAATAATGCTCATTATCCATTTGCCGATAAGGCTTAAGTGAGTTGGCTGAACTGTGGCCAGTAATTTTAATTAATTGTTGTTTTAATAAAAGTTTTAAAAGTAAAAGTTTTAATCTTTTAAGTATTGTAATAAAAAATATTAAACAAAGTTTGGTCCATCTATCTTGTTTTTGATCCACAGAACGACTAAGAGAAAAATACTTGCGTTGTTCATTTTTTAGTTTTGCGTTGGTTTGTAAGCCTTGTGTCAGTTTTTATTACGTTTTTTGTTAAACAGACTGAAATTCGAAACCTATTTCATTGCAAAAGGACAGAATATATAAAATTGGATGTAACTTTAATAAGTTTTTTGCCTAGAGATACAAGATTACTCAAGATAGTTGAAAAAACAAAGTTAAAAGTCACTCCAAGTTATCGCAGTTTTTAATATTGTATATAAATGTGTAGTTAACAAGTGAATCGTTTATTTCAGAAACCACCTAAGTGCGCTTTTTTCAACTTTCGGAAAACTAAAAAAAACTATTTTGCAGCTTAAGTATAGGTCTAGTCTCCTTCAAATATTTTTTTACCAATTCAAAACATGCTATTGGAATAATCTATTTAAAAAAAATTTTTTTTCCTTTAAGTTTTTGAGTTATACATTTTTGAAAAAATTGCACTTAGGTGGTTTCTGCAATAAATGAGTAATATATGGATAATCCAAAGTGATTTTTCTAAAATTATTAATGAAATTAAGTCAAACCATTAATTTTTACCTGTTTTGGTATCAAAGGTAAGTAACAGACACACTTAAGTATAAAAAAGTGTTTTTTTTAATTGTTTTATTTTTATAATAAACAAAATATACACATACAAATTATAATATAAACATTACCCTAAAAAGGAGGAAAACTCCTATAGCGGGGAATTAGGAAAATGAAATGTCCTAGAAAAATGTAACACACTACCAAAAGAAAATAAATAATAAACTAAAAAAAAATATATAAACATCTTTGAGATAGTAGACTACACGCTACAGTATGTCTATATACAAAAATCTGGCCTTATTCACTTATTTAGCTTCTGGCAACTCCTTGTCAGTTGTTGGCCATTGGATGATAGTTTCATAGAAGGCTTCCTATCCAACAGTGTATTCCATCAACTTTTTTATATCGTGTATCTTTTTTTTGTTGATTGGAACTCAGTGTTAGGTAACCTTTGAATCAACTGTTACTGTATTATGAATCCACAAATATATCAACACGTGATATCAAAAAGGACGCCAACCGTCACGAGTGAAATTTACCGCAGAAAGAACCTAAGCGACGGTGCTTGGGTTCTTTCTGAAATAAACGGATTATTTTCAAGGCTGTCAAATAGCATTGCTGATATGGAACATAGGTTATTTCTGCACTGAAAGATGTATTTACCTTTAAATTGTACAATACCACCAAAAACACATTTTTTGATATTTTGTCGCTTAGGTGGTTTCTGAAATAAGCACTTCATTTTAAAATAAATAACTTGATTGTGTGGAATGACTTATTACAAAGTTAAGGAATGAAAATGAATATAAACAAAATAAAAGTAAGAAAGTAGAAATCTAAAGGTACTAAATAATTAATTTGCTTGGTAAGCTCCTACTTTGTTGTTCGGATTCGGCGTTACTTTGTCTTAAATATACGCAAACCTCCTTCATTTACCTAATAAAAATTATTTTCCGTTAAAACGCACCGTGTTCGTATAATAAAATCCAATCTGCGGCAATGAAAAAAGTCGTTTGAGTCGTACGCCATATCTTTCCAGATATTTCATTTCTCGCGCTGAAACCCGGACTCAAAAAAGGTCAAATGTCTTTTAATATGGGTGGCCTGAAGCCTTCAAGTATTTACGCCAACAGAATTGGTTCTAATAGAGTTGTGACAATCAACTACAGCGCAACGAACTATTACCACTACGAAGCATATTGATTTCGCAGTGGCTAGTTTTACGAAAGGCGGGAAATTGTATTATTTTTTTAGTCTTTTTCTAAATAAATGTAGTAGACTGGTAGTGGAAATACAGTTTATGTTTTAATAACTTATTTTAAACGAAGCTAGAAAACTAAAAATGTATAGAGATTAAAAATAATTATTTTCTCCAGTGGCGCACTCTGGGCTGGATGCTGACAAAAAACGGCAAAATTAAACCAGGGCGCATACGCAAAAATAGGAAGCGTTTCTTATGTTTTTGAACTCGCTGGACAGCGGAGATGAAAAATATTTTTGAGTGGACTTGTTTGTTACGCAGCAAAAGTATTACTACTTTGTCAGAGAAATTGTAACATTACGTCGTATTTGGGACGACACCGACGGAGAAGTCTTGCTTGATACGCTGCTAAGATCTTACTAATTTGTCAGAGAATATTTAAAATATACATTGTATTAGACAATGGAGCGGTGAGTCTGGTAGGCGACTGGAAAACACACTAATTCAAATTGTTCGGGAACCAAGTTCCGTCTTGTTAAGCCACACCCACCTTGGTATACGTGAGACTATTTGCGTACGTTATACCGAACCGGAAGTGTCTGTACGTGCAAATATGGGATAGTACGATGGAAGCAGCTCGAGTCGGAAGTCCGATACGATTCTTCCGTCTCAAAATTGGCGATTATCTCACTCGCTCTCGCACTGAGTGAAAAATATTTCGAGTTTATAATCTATATTTATTGGCTTGGCGCAGTTGCCGATTTGCTTAAAATGAATGAATTGAATTTTATGTTTAATTTTGTAATTAGAAAATTAAACAATGCTTAATACAATTTTTACATTTTTATAATTTTGTGGATTTTTGTTGGAATCCCCCTATATGAATTCTCTTCCTTTTTAGTACCTGAAATAAAATGTTATTAATAACATAGTATACAACAAATGTTCCTGCTAGATATTGGGGCTTTGGGAGAAGGATGTGTCTCTCTTTTGGTCCCGATAACAGTTACCAATTGCATCTAGGGAAATCACAGAAAAGCTAGATCAGGACTCTTTACAATGGGTTCAAGAGGTCTTCAAGTTCTATCGGGAGGTCCTGGACATCTTGGATGATCCCTCTTGGTTTCCATGGCATCTTTAAGGTGCTTTGGGCGGCTGGGTGGTCCTATTGGGGTATCTTGTTCGGTGTATTTGTAAATTCGTGCATAAGTCGGTTGGGGAAGCGTGTGTGGAGGTAGTTGATTTCTCTTGAAGATTTCCAGAATCCAGAATCGGTCTCATTGAACTGTAAAGCGATGAATATCGCTAATTCGTTGGGTAATTAATAATCGAAGTAAAATATTGTTTATTCATAAATCCTTCTCATTTGTGAATTATACTAGTTGTTTACGTATTTCTCTTTTTAGTAAAATTATAGAATTACCAGCTAGAGATCAACATTTGTTATCCTGCTTCATAAATATAAGTTTATTCTTTGAATAAAGTTTCTTTAAACTAAGTTTGCTGTATCCGAACTTTTGACTAAAAGCTGTATATTATCATATCTGGAATAACAAGCATTAATATTCAGAGCACATATGCCAAAGATGTGCTTTTCCGCAAGAAAGTGAATAATATTCTATATCCAGCAAGTTTTTATTCAAAGTTAGAACAAAAACCGGGTTTAAAACTCCTCGGCATAAAAATTTCCACATTACTCTGAAAATACATAGAAAACTACATGCTATTTCCTTCGATATTAAAGTAAAAGACACTCCATTCGAATTTATGAAGGGAAAATCTTATTTTCTCTAAAAATGCAAAGTACAGAGTTGGACTCAAAGAAGTTTTGACCCACAAGAATGTGAGAATTTGTCTATATTCTGCCTTCTTCCTTTCCAACAATGATCATGTAATGTAATATAATTTTTTTTTATTATTAAACACCCATAAAGGTATATTACAATCTGGTCAACAGTGACCAATGAGCAATTTAATTCTAACTTAAACTAATAGAGTTTGAATCTTAAAACTAAGGTATACTCATCAGCGTTCCTTAGGTTCTGTAGAATGGATTCCACTAAACTTTATAACGTGCACACACAAGCTCTGCTTTTGCACTAAAAACACTAAACTAACTCAAAGGAATTGATCCTCTTAAGTCTTCTTTCTAACCCAGTATTGTCAAGGAGCTGGGTAGCCTCGACATTGACATGATGATGAAGTCTTTCTTCATGACTCGTGGCTAATTTCTTGATGGTCTGGTCAACAGTGTCCATTTCCTGATCCCTATGGAGGTCACTATTGCGAATGTACCAAGGGGCATCTACTATGTTCCTCAGTGCTTTGTTTTGAAATCTTTGAATGATTGCTAAGTTGCTTGCTTTGGTGCATCCCCTTAGTTGGATACCATAGGTCCATACAGGCTTAAGTATCTGCTTATAAAGCATAAGCTTATTATGTAGAGACGGAGTGGAGTTTCTTCCAATTAGCCAGTACATTTTTCTATATTTCAGTCCAAGTTTTCTTTTTAACATGCACTTTCCATCGGAGTTTGGCATCTAAGGTAATACTGCTGTGTTTGAATATGGAATCAAGTTATTGTTTATTCTGACTGGAATATGATCTATCCTTTTCTTTGTAATGTTAATGAGGAGTGATTTAGTTTCATTAAGTTTAATTTTCTCTTCGTCCAGTCATAGATAAGGTGGACAGCTGTTTGCAGCTTGTGGGTTGCTTCTTCATTGCTCTTTCCTACTGCTAGAATGGCAGTGTCTTTGGCGAAGGTGGCTATGGTATTGTTTTCTAACTCTGGAATATCACATGTGTATAGTAAGTATAGAACAGGTCCTAGGACACTTCCTTGTGGTACTCCAGCCTTAATTTCTTTAAGATCGGAATCCTTATCAAACGCTTGTGCTACATCAAGCAAAATAGCATAAATGTTTTTCTCTTCTAATGATTTCTCTACAATCTTGGTTATTCTATGAACTTGGTCGATCGTCGAGTGCTTATTTCTAAATCCAAATTGGTGATCAGGGATAATTTCTCTTTCTTCGATAAGTGGTTTTAGTCTTTTGAGTAGGAGTTTCTCAAATAGTTTCTACATAACAGGCAGAGTAATATAATGAATGGGAGATACTTTTTTCTCGGATGAGGGTTATTATTATTTTTACCGACATATATCATTACACATTTACCAGTGTTTAAAGGAAGTAGCCACTCTGATGACCACTGATGTATCAAAGATAAGTCATTTTGGATAGACTGATGATTTGTCGTATATTTTGGAGTCATACACGTATTGCGATATTTTACTGGATACATGGAACTGTAGATTACTTGTGTATGTTATAAATAGTAGTGGACCCTCTACTGTTAACTGGTGTTTATTGAGAAAAGACGTCACTAACGCGAACCACCACCAGCAAGCTTTCAATTCATCAATTTAAACTTTCTCGAATACCAAAGCGTTTTAACTTGTACAGAAGTCTTTGTTTGGGAAGTCAGTCAAAAGCCTAGGAGAAATGTTCGCTTCCTTAGAAAAATAATTTCCATTTTGAACCGACTCTGTCCTAAATCTCAGCCAAAGTACCCTTTTTCTCAGTTGTATATCCACATGTTCGTTTTCTTAGAAAAATATCTTTTCTTTTTGAGGGTAGAAGTGTGTTTTATACAACGCTGATAAGGATGAAATTTAATGCAACAAACCATTCCCGAGAAAACGATGTATCTGCAGAAGATGCAATGTTGCGAAGAATTTAAAACGCAAGCAAGAAATATGATGCTAAATGTCTGAATATAATTTACTATAAAATATAAATAACTGATAAAAATTACTATTGCAAAGATTATCCTCCTAGTTCTATAACGGCGTTTTTTTTAATATAAGTTTAATACTTTTGGTTTCAACAAAACACTTACAAGCCATTTGTAATATACTGAAACTGGTCAAAAAGTCCGACCATTATTTTTGGTCTTATCTAAAATCTACAAATCTATAACTAAAGCTTATCCATTGGCGTCCAAAAGAGTATTCCTATAACACAGAACTCTTCTTAGTAAAATAATACAAATGAAATGAAATAAAAGACGATATTAATTTCAGCAATTGCCATTTCTTTAAATGACCCATTTCTTTGAGTGTTCCAGACTTTTACTGACACCTTCTGATACCCAAAACTGGCATCAAAACTGGTATTGGAATGTCGTGAAGAAATCAGTGTCCTTTCATAACACAACAAAATAACTTTGATGTTATCTCCATCGCCAGAGAAGAAACATTACTGGTAATAATATTTACGTCCTCACGGATAGCAGGCAGGCACTACTAGCTCTGGATAGACCACGCATTACGTGAGGTCTAGTACTAGAATGTCACCAGGCCCTGATCGAAGCTTGCAACAACAACTTGGTCACTTTAGCTTGGATCAAAGGTCATGGAAAATCAAAAGGCAACCGTGCAGCTGATTCATTAGGTAAGAAAGCAGCCTTACATAAATTTTTGGGAACTGGCACTTTTTATAGGCTTATCGGCAGCAGCTGTGGCTGACCTACTAAAGAAGCACTCTCTTTAAGGGTAGATAGGACCACGAAACAGGCTGCAAGCTAGCCAAGGAACTATTACAGTATGTGAACAGCGAAACAGCCAAAAAATACATGACTATGAACAGACAGAACCTGCGCACAGCCACAGGTATCCTGACTGACCACTGTCATCTACGAAAACACCTCTACAGGATGGGGTTATCTGACACTCCACTGTGTAGAGGATGTGAACAGGAAGACGAGACTGTCGAACACATTCTTTGCGAATGCCCGACACTCTCACAAATAAGACATTTTCTTTTCGGCGAGCAGAGGTTAACACAAGCCAACATAAGGGAGCTACCTTCAGACGACGTCATCACCTACTTTAAAGAAGTAGGCTGGCTGACGAGCTAGAAGGAAGGCTCAACCTCAGAAGGGTGCACAATGGGCCAAATGTGGCCTACGTGCTGTGGGATGACCTAGAAGGGTTGGTGGCTTTAAAGATACAGATACAGAACTTTGATGTGGATTCCACGACACTGTGGCATCGAGGAAATCCAACATTCACTAAAGAACCGTCCAAACACAAAGCTGAAATACTGCTCAAAGTGAGCAGGAATCAAGTTAGAACAATAACGAGTCTTCTCACTGGAAGCAGTCCAATGAGAGAACTCCTCCACAAAATGGGACTGTAAAACGGAGAACTTTCCTGCAGACAATCTGGTAAAGGGGCAGAAAGTAAACAGTCAAACATATACTGTCAGAATGCGAAGCACTAGACAGCAAAAGACAGGCAATATACGGACAGCTTAGGCTAACTCCCGAAGAATACAACATCCAACCAATGAATAACTTGTAGAGACTGGTACAGGGGTACAGAGTTACGGATTGGGTACTGTGAAACTAACCCGCAAGGAACAAAAAGCCCAAGAGGACCAGTATCCGAGAAAATAAAAACATTGTTTAAAATATTTTCCTACAAATAATTTGGGGAAAATGACCCCCTCGGTTAACACTTTACCTACTCCAATGAGTTCAAGAGCGACTGTAAATCGACATTTTTTACCTCTAGCCTCGTTTTATTTTCGGCGAAATCCTTGCTTAGTGGAAGTGGAAGTTATTGCATACTGGATGGATTACCTGAATATATTTTGAAATGCTAAGGGCTAAGGTATATGTTGGATATCCTAAGGATTTATGAATAAGAATAGCAGGATATATAGGGAATAAAAGGGTTGCTCGAATGCTAATATTTTCCCTTTACAAAAGTCGAGTGGAGATGGAGAGCGTCGCAACAATGCCCTCTCTTAGATCAAATAGATGAAGTAATAAGAAAATATTATCAAAGGATTTTTTTACCGCAAAGAAACTCATTTGGGTAAAGTTTCCTCCTGGATTTTTCTTCTTCTATTTCTCTTATCCATATCTTTCACTAATTGTTAGCAGCATTGACTGGCTAATGTCGTTGTATAGAGCGACACCTGGATTTTTTATGATTGATTACATCGATATTCGGGGTGATTGGAGTTAGCATAAACGGGTAATTAAACCAGGCACGAAATATTGTGCACGCGGCCACTATTAAGTATATTGAAACGATAAATTGGCGCCAGACAGGCCATCAAAGTTTAGAAATTGATTTTTGCGCATTTAGTTTTATTATTATATGAAAATTAGTCTGAAATATTTTGTACTTTGAGTTTATTTTTACTGATCTTTATTATCCTCTATCATTAGAGATGCATCAAATCAATCTAGTTTGATTGGTCCACTTGCATTTGTTTAAAACCATTCAATTTAAAATATATTAAAAAAACAAACCATTTCTCCTGTCCGCGAATAAACCACACAATAGCCAATTAATTACAGTTTTATTCCTGATTTATTGTTCTCATTCAGCAGGTGAAAAATCTACACGAAGCGAAAGATATTTGGAACTTTTTATGACGGAAGCTCTACAGTTCGTAGGGAAACCATATTTTTATTCTTTTCCATTACTTTTCTTCATTTGTACTTCGACGATGGCTGATTTCCGCTGAGGTGTATTACTATAAATTGAATCTGTTCCCCTTTTTTTATTAAGAAACGCGAGGAAACCGCGAGGAGTTAAATCCTAAATTAAAAAGAGGAGAAAGACGAGGGAAGTGATTTGGAAGAAAATATCGCACATAACAAACATTTACATGGAAATATGAAATGGAAGTTGGGTAGAATTTCTAAATTGTAGAGGTAATACATTGTTATTTATAAAAAAATTGATTTATACTGTTGACAAAAACTTTATTCACTGCCAGTAAAACTCTCAGTATTAGTAGTCAAACGACTTTCAATTTAGCGAAGAAAGTGACATCTTGGGCAGAATCGGTCAAATAAAAAGCACACAATGCAAATTGTGTGATACAGAGGGAAATGGGATGTGACACAATACCTATATTTATTTGATAAGATGAGTAATCATAGTAATCATAAGTGCATATAACGTATGCAGTGCTCTGCTATAAATTATATAATTATTTGTGGAATTTTCATGAAATGTGAAATTAAAAAATATATAATATTATATATAGATATTGTTTTTAAATCTTAATTTATAAAAAAAGTACTATAATTTTTAACTGAAAAAACAAACAAAAACAATTTGGAATATTTGCTCATAAAATCTTAATTCTCTCGTGATTAATGGAACAAATAAAAGCATTTTTAGGTAGGACCTTCACTTCTTCAAATCCAACAAGGAGTACCTACCAAATATTTATCTTTTTAACATTTACAGAAAACTGTTTAAATGAATAATTAATATTACTTAAAGTTTGGCAGAAAAACAAAATGTGATTTAATTTTTAACAAAATATATGAAACCTACATAATTGTAAGTGGTTACAATAAGTTAAAACAATCCTTTAGAAATTATTAAAGAGTTTATACAGTCGATAAAATACTAATTCTACGAACCTGATGCTTTGTATATAATCTTACATGTATCATACCGATGAAATGATAAATCGGGATTTAAATAAACCAGTTTACTGCACACAACACACTGTGGAACCATAATTGTCTAATCAATAAACTTAAACCAGTAAATCTATGTGAAAAAGAAAATTTTAATCTGGCCCAATACCTCTAACCTATAAAACACAATAGTAAACAAACAGAGTGATTAGAAGATGGCTGATACAGATCACTACTAACATTCTAATTATCTCGTTTCATAGATAAAATAGAACGTTCGATAGAGCTTAGTTGCCGCTTCTAACAAATTTCGGTAGAAATAGTTTAAACTTAAATCGTGGTAAAGTATCTTTGTCAATATTTATCTATCAATATGATTTGTTGTGTTATTGGTTTCGAAAATTAGTGTTAACGTAGATGTACAATTATTTTAGCGAAACCAAATATCTCATTTTCTAAGATAATTTTTACATAGAATTAGGATTTTGGTATTGACGGAAAAAATTAGAATAACTTTGACAACATTAGAACTAGAAATATAAATTTAATAACACAACGCTTAGACTGTTCCTTGTTCTTGGCGAGCGCCGAAATGTAAACATACTCTATCTTATTTTACTATATCTATGGTCCACACCAAATTGTGATGGATTCAAAACGCAATAATATGGAGGAAGCCTTAAAACTGAATGTAATAAAAACAGTATATTTCTATTCTTGTTTGTAAAAAATTTCGACTAGTTAAACAATTCCTTTATTACGAAAAGCTGTAATTTTTTTTAATAGATTTATTTTATTTATAAAGGGAGGGCAAAAAAGCGGTGGAAACAAAAAATTCCAAGAGCCCAAGGACAGAGAACTCTGAAAAAAAATCACCAAGCTGAGGGTCTAAAAGGGCTGTGACAAATCTTTTATATATACAGGGTGACCCATGATCGGGTTTTCAAGACAAAATGAGATTTCGTATTCCCATAATCATGCCCTAACTTGCTTCGTTTACGAGATACAGGATGTCAATGTTTTTAGATCAAAAGAGATTTTTATTTAAAAACAATTTGGCTGATTTCGGTAAAACTTGGCATACTTATTTGCAGCAATAAAGGGATTCGTTTAATATTATTAGAATTAAATTGTTAATTTCAGTGACATCCCACAAGGCAATCTAATTGATATTAGGACAAATCATTGTATGCCACTGTCTTTATTTCATGTTAATTACTTTTCTTGGATTAAGAAATTGAAAACACAAATTTTTTACCTCTTCAATTATATTCATATCTCGCTTCGTTTTTTCCCTGCATGTAACAGAAAAAACTATATAATTGTTATTAAAAAAATATATATTTATTTTAGTAGAAAATGTGTAACTTTCAGATATTCACAAAAACTGCTCAAATTGACCAATTAATATGTTACAGGTTTTCAAACTTTGGCACAATCAAAGCATCAGTTGTTGTAGAGAGTTTTATTGTTTTTATTTTTAATTGTTGAATCTAAGGAATGAAAAAATGTATGAAAAAACGTGGCGTACAATGTTTTATTATAATATCAATTAGATTACCATTTGGGCTACCACTGGAATTAATAATTTCATCAGAAGAGGCTCTCGTTGCCGCAAATCAGCCTGCCAAGTTATATCCAAATCAACTATAAGGTTTTTGAGTAATTAATAAAAATTGATTTTGTCCAAAAACTTTGACACCAGGTTTCTTGAAAACGAAGCACATTAAGACACATTATTATTGGAAAAAACCGATCCTGAACGTTTGACGGTTTAATCCTGGGTCACCCTGTATAATGAAATTATTCAACTACTTTCCATCAGACATTGGCGTTTATCTAATGTTTTGATTGACTCCATTTGCACGGAAAAACGGTAAATGTTGATTAAAAAACAATTAAAGAAAACAACAATCCATGCGTCTCAATTTGTACTGAGCTCTAGAAACTCATTGACGCTCATTGAAATTTGTGGTTCAAGGTTTATTGTCCGAATTTTTTTCTCTGTATTTCATTCAAATTTCTCGCTAGATGAAGATAACTCGATAATTGAAACCCCGCTTGCTGGATTGTAATTTTAATTACAAACACAAAAATAATTATTTCCTTAATGAATCATTTTTATGTCGAGCTATTAACCTAAAAATCCCGGAATCATTTTAACCTAATAATACAGAATTTCTGGACGGTGTCACATAAAATTTACGGCCCATAAAGCTTCATTTACATCTCTAGTTTTGAGATCTGCTAAGCAAAACAGAAAACTATTTTTTTATAAATTTTAATTTAGTTTCTTATATTATTCTGATATATTCTTCGCGGTTTTGGGCGGTTTCTGCTTGAGCCAACAGATGTCATCCACGTCGTTTAAGTACACAAAGACTATACTCTGTTTGAAAATGATTGATAGCAAAAATTTTATGACCCAGATGATAAACCCCAATATAACATCATAAATCAGTGGCGGATAATTTCTAAAATAAAATGTTTAGCATTATTTGTTCCAACATGAAATTTTGTGTTTTCTTCCTAAAATTTTTAAAAATACCAATTTATTTCAATTCTTGGTAAGTATGTAATCTCTGCAGGTAAAAAATATTTACAATTCAAGATTAATTTAAGTAGCCCTCAACTTTCTTAGAAAGGATTAAAATTTGTAATCGGCAGAAAGTGTTGTATAGATTATAAATTATTTTAGTTAAAATTTACATTTCTGTTTGTGTAGTCATGTGATTGTAATACGCAGAATTGTTAGTTCTGTAATAATAGGCGATAAAAAACAATATTGATCAAGTGAATTTGTGCAATAAAAAAGGCACAAACGTCTAATTATACTATTGTGAAATTAAAGTGCAATTTAACTGTGCATATGAAAACTTTAGTGTTAAATGTTCATGACGCTCTTGTACATGAACATTTCAATAGTACTGTTCGGAGTATAGTTTCTAAGTGTTCACATATGACCGGAGTTGGAGAAGCAACCATTTATAGACTTTTGAAGCAACGAAAGGATGGAAGTATTACAGTAGCACCTAAAACGTCATCTGGGAGAAAACCCACTCAAATAGACGGTACTATGAAATAACTGCTCCGAAGAAAAGTGCATTCATTTTATTTACAAAAAAAGATACCTACTCTGGATAAAATTTTAGTAGACGTTAATGGAGACCAAACTTTGCCAAACGTTAAAAGAGACAAATTGTGGAAAACTTTACATGAATTAGACTTCGTTTGGGAGAAGAACGATAGAAAATCTGCGCTCATAGAGAAAGATTAGCAATTATTTGTTGGATGAGGCAATATTTAAGGGAAATTAGAAAATTAAGAAGAGAAGACAAAAATATTTTTTATTTAGATGAAACATGGATAAATGAAGGACATTGTGTAAAAAAAGTTTGGTAAGATAAACCGGTTACAAATGCTCGTCAGGCATTTATAGAAGGTTTGTCTATTGTCTATTTCCAAATGGTAAAGGTCCCCGTTTAATTATCACTCATAGTGGAGGAGATAAAGGATTTGTTGATAGAGGCTTGTTAGAATTTGTTTCAAATTCTACGAAAGACTACCATGAAGAAATGACTGCTGATGTTTGTGAGGAATATTTCAGTCAAATGATAGATTTATTACCGACCAATTCTGTAATAGTTATGGACAATGCCAGTTACCATTTAAGATTAAAGTAATCGTTACCTAACACTAAATGGAAAAAGCAAGAACTCTTCGATTGGCTAATAACCAAAGAAATAGTGGCAGAAGAAGGATTATTCAAAAAAGAGCTATTGCAGCTATGTAAACAACATTCACCAACATTTAAGAAGTATATAGTGTAGATCACTGTGAACTTAACCCCTTTGAACTAATCTGGGCTCAAATGAAGGGAGAAACAATACAACACTTAAACTTCAAGATGTTCGTCAACTATTATGTGACTCCATATCAAAAATTTCACCGGACAATTGGCAAAACGCTCTAAGACATGTCATAGCAGAGGAAGAGAAATTCTGGAAACTTGATATTTTAATAGAGGAAACAATAGAAGCAATTATTATTTCTGTGGGAAGTGAGGAAACTGATGATGATCGGGAGAAAAAGACTTACTTATTTGAGAATGAAGAAAAAAGAAAGACCGTGTATTCTTTTAGAAAACAAATACTGCAACTATTTAAAATAACTTACAGTCCGCCGGTGACGCTAAGACTGAGATCTGAATCTGAAACAAAATCAGAAGAATTCCCAGTACTCTTACTTTTGTAAGCATGTAGCATGAATTAACAGTCAAGTAACACAAACTACAACAACTTTCTTTAACTTAAACAATAGAAACAACTCCCAAATACCATAATTACAACTCAATATCCAAACATTCCTCTCCTAATGCTCAATTCTCCCAAGAAGAATTTTATGACGAAATTAAAGCCTCCAACAACCGGCCATATAATATTTGTATAGTTTTCATTAAACAATTATCTGAGTTCTTTTTCTCTACAACTTCATTAACAATTCCCCAATGCCTGTAGTGAAGCAATTATTTTTGTTTGTTTTTGACTCATTCTTATTGAAGGTATAGAGAAGAAGGAAAGATTTGCAGAGCAGTACAGATGTAATAAATTGTAGGATCTAGTAATTATGGGTCATTCAATCTTTCAAAATACTTCCTTCCTCCTTTCATGAATATAATTACCACATACCCTCAGTTAATTGCTACATATTAGAAAGTATTATACTATTATTTGTAGTATTGCAGATCCATCATTTTCTCTTGTTTACAAATAATACCTGATTCGTTTCTCAGATTCGTCTTGGTATATCTTTTAAGCGCTTTATTTTGTCAAAATACCCTTTTAAATCAACTGAGATTATACAAAATGAGAGTACAAGAAAATAAAGTCTTTTACGTCCAATTAAGTAAGAGAATAGGGAACGTTGCCAAAGGAAGTACGTTGTCAATTAAATTGTCGACTTTTAATGTTTTAAAGTGTTTCGCTGGATTGAAAATCGCAAATGGACGTATTATTCTACAAAATGTTGCTTAGTTTATGTTTCCTCAGACCCAAAGTGTTGTTTTTTATTTATTGTATAACATTTTCTCTCTTCTTTCGTTTACAAAGTTTTTTTTGCAATCAATAGTAACTCATTTAAAACACAGGATCAGTTACTTTCCCAAAAGAAAAATTAGAAAATGGTGAAAAAAAAGTATGCGCTGCCATAACGCATCATATAAATTTTCTTTTTCAGAGAAGGTATCTACTGATTTGACAAACTTGACATATATAACCTCTTAAATTGGGAAATTGGAACCTTTGGTTTATCAACTAAGTTGAAACACAATTTTAACACATTCTACGCGCGTTTCGCCAACTATGTTGGCATCATCAGGAGTTGATGATAGACTGAACAATTAACTATTTCCTATTTATACTAAATGACTAACACCCCCTCCCCCCGGCGGTGCCGAGCACCGTCATCCCCGGTGACCTAATCAGCCAAGGGTGACTAATCAGCCAAGGATGACTAACCCGCCCGTACCTAATGGATTAAACTAAAAAGCGGACTAAGAGGAATTGGTTCAAGGATAAAAACAGTAATTTGGAAAAAAAAGGTATTTACGAAATTAGTTGTGGGGATTGTGATAGAAAGTATGTTGGGCAGACTAGACGCTCTGTACAGGTCAGATTTAAGGAGCACTTGGCTCACTTAAAATATGGGCGTACGGAAAAATCTAGTACAGCCGAACATGCTTTTAATCAAAATCATAGAATAAGTATAGACAATGTAAAATTACTTAAAAATGTATCCAATAATAAATTGTTGGACGCATTTGAAAGTATAGAAATAGGTAAATGTAAAACTAGTTTAAACAGAGACAAAGGACTAATTCCTCTTAGTCCGCTTTTTAGTTCAATCCATTAGGTACGGGCGGTTTAGTCACCCTTGGCTGATTAGGATACCGGGGATGACGGTGCTCGGCACCGCCGGGGGGAAGGGTGTTAATCATTTAGTATAAATAGCTGTTAGAAATATTTAATTGTTTAGTCTATCATCAACTCCTGATGATGCCAACATATTTGGCGAAACGCTCGTAGAATGTGTTAAAATTGTGTTTTGGTTGAGTTATCGACGATAGTGTTTCAACTTAATATATAACCTCGTTAAATGGCAGTACGATTTTGAGTACCAAACAGAAAAAAATAGAAAGTGGTGGGTGTTGGAAATTATACTCTTTGTATGAATATAATTCTTAAACTAATTAAATTGTCAATATTTTTCCGAGAAATTGTATTGGGGACTTTTTTTACCAAAAAGACGGAAAAATGCTAAAAAAGTCTGGAAAATTACGTCAAATCTTAAAATTCCTATCAAAATAATTTTATCTGAGGAATTTTTCGTATATTTATGCAATTTTTTTGTAATTTTTCCAATAATAAATAAAATATTGGGAGTCCGAGTATTTGAAATATTGCTCGGATGCGATCCGGAAAAACGCGAACACATAATTTTCCCATTTTTCACGGGAATTCTTAAGTACGACAAAAACGCCATTTTAAATCAATTGAGATAATTCCAAACAGGCAAGTAAATCTTTTCGCGCAATTAAACGAGGAAGGGAAGGTGAGCTGGAGTAGAAGAGAAAGTAGACATCAAATGGGGGGCCTCTATGTTGCTCAAAATTAATTCTGTCAACCGAAAGTCTCAAAGGTAGATTTTCATAAACAAACAACGGTTGCCTGATAAATATGCATTGAAGAAAATCCAAAACAAGGGAATAGCGGTAACGGGTCCGGATGATTTTGGTTGCTGAGAGAATTAGGCCAGTTCGCTAGTAGTGTAAATAATAAAAAAAAGAGAAATGTGGACATGGTAAGAAATATTAAGTGATTCGCTAAATTCTACGTCTTTAAACATAAATGTTTTAATTCAAAGGGTAACGTAAAAATAAATCATCTAAAATGTTATTTGTTAAGTGACACAAAGGCGTTTCTGCGACTGATCTGAAGTTAGCTACGGGGTTCTAAAGTTAGCTACGAAGCCCTATGTGTGAAGACAGGTCCAAATCAGAAAAGTTAGATTGGATCTCATTATAACCTAACTTAACCTAACCTACTTGACATCGGGGCTCTGCACATAGGATGTAAAATATTGATTAGATTAGGTTCTATTGAGATCTGAAGCTTTTCTGACCTGTCATCTGTCAATGGGGTTAGTAGCTAACTTTAGGGTCCCGTAGCTAATTTCAGAGCATTCTTGACGTTTCCCAATATATTAAGCATTCTCAAAGACTCCTATAGGTCGATGATCTCAAGCTATTTAGAAGAATCTAAAGCTAAAAACACTTTGGTACGTTTCAAGAAGATCTCAATAATATCTTGAAATACTTTTCAGTATCTGACCTGTCTGTCAACGAATCCAAATGCAAAATAATGAGTTTAACACGAAAGAAGTCACCCACTATCAATTACTATTTCATTAATGGCACCAATTTGCAGAGAATCAATGAGATGAAAGATCTCGGAATCATTTTCTCTGGTGTGTTCAGGTCCTCTGGGCATATTGAATATACTTAGTAGGTATCTGAATATTCTAGAAGAACGAGCTATGTTTTGAGATCTAGTCATGAATTCAATCACGATACTTGTTTGATACTCCATTGTTCGATCTAACTGGAATATGGATGTGTCATTTGGAATCCAAAATTTTTTTATATTCCGATATGATAGAAAAAATTCAAAAACTATTATTAAGAACCCTTTTCTTTAGGAAACACAAGGTCTGCTCCTTATTTATATTCCATTTCAACCATTGAAAGACCAACGTGAGTCCTCGAAAGTAATTTTCGTTTTTAACATTCATAGAACATTGAAGGTACCTGAATTTCTCCAAAAGATTAATTTTATGGTACCTGACATAAGACTGAGAAGAAGAGACAATCTAGTTCGTGTCTCCTCTTTTCAGTTGTTCTTTAAATGCTTCATTTTACTTAGAAACTTTTCTCCTGTTTTCCAGATTCTCTTGGAGTTTTTCCTTTTTTATTACAACTTCTGTTATTACTTTTGCTTGGAACTTCTTTTGCTATCACAGATTTGTTTTATGGCGTTGAATAATCTTCATCTTTTATCCATTTCATGTTCCAATAGTCTCTCGCTTCTTTTTACTCAGTTTGTATTAACATTGTTTCACCTGCTTAATATTTTTCCTTTTTTGTTCACGATGAATTGGCCCATTTAGGATTATTTTCATTCGTCCTTCCCCAAAACACGATTGGAACTGGCCTACAGTTATTAAATGCAGCTTTGTCAACACTTTTTAAATATTTGATATAGATACTTTTACCAGAACGAAGCAAATTTTAAGTCATTAATATTATTTATGTATTGAAACTTAATGATCTGTTTAAAAGTCATTAGTATGCAAATTTTGTACATGAAATTCACTCTTTTATGGGATGATCGGGCGAATAAGTTTTTTAAACACTTTTTAGTTGAATGGGTAATGCATTTCTGTACTCGTTGTACACTATACTTTTTCTACAAACACACTTTATGCTAAAAATAAATTTGTAATTAAGTTTATTTTAAAATATTTATTACACGAGTCTAGAAATAAACAAATTAAACAATTTATATCGAAACGTCTGTTAAAACATCTAAAAATAAAGCTAAAATAGCAGCATTAAAACCACATTCTATGTGGGAAATTACCAACAGACCAAATGATACTATATATACAAAGACATAATGCTGTTGGCGACATCGCCTGGTGGTCTTAGGAGTTAAAGCAAATGTAATTTATCTTGGCTATTATCTACTGTGAAACGTTTATTGTGGGTTTGTTAGTTGTATTTTGAGAGACTTGTATAAAGCTTGATATTATCACCATCACAATGGCCATGTTTGAAACTATTATATGTGAGTGTTTTTGAATTAGTCGAAAGTTTTATCCAGTTTTTTGTTGGGTAGGGAACGAAATTAATCATCGTTTATTGTAACACGAATATTGTCGGTTTTTTGGAAGGATAATTTAGATTTTCCTTATTTTGCTTATACCATTATCTACGTGGTCTAGTTGATTAATATTTCCTTCTTAACGAAGCAACTACAAAAAGCTTTTTATCTTAATTAAAAAATTATCTGTTTGACAAAACCTATTCATCACGTAAATTATATTTTACAAGGTGGTCTGCTTTCAGGATATTTGTCTATAGTAGTAGTAGATTTGGCCTCGTTTTCTTCGTTGGTATACCCTTGCGAAGCCGGAACGCGCAGTTAGTAATACATAAATGTGATATTACTGAACGAAGTCGAGTAATAAATGAAAAACTACGAGAAAAAAATTAATAACGAACCGAACTGGAATGGCTCGAATACGTCTCGTAGAAGAATTCCTAATAAAATTGAATTTCGTTGGAGAAATGCTCAAAATAATGAAATGCGCTTTTTGCCAATTTGTTTGCTAACGTGAAATCTAAAACGAAATTAGGTACCTTTGATGATATAAATAAAGAAAATTATGAGAAATAGTTGGATGAATAATTTTAGAAAAAGAATAGCAAAAACTCACTTAATATACCTTATTTATTTTAACAAGGCAGTGACGTCACACGTCAATAATTTGCGGCGTTGCCAGGTAGAATTTTTTTTCGTTCCCTCAATGATAAAATTGTCGTAAATCAGTGAAGAATACGTTTATGCAGCCATTTACAAGGTCAGCCGTTGAAATTTGTGTTACTGTGCTGCCTCTTTAAATATTGTATGTAATACGATATAAAAAGCGGACTGTAGATTGTTTTTGTTGTTCAAAATCCTTCCAATAAGACACACGCGTACTTTAACACTTTTATTTAAAAACTTCAGCGATTAAATACGTGTAACCGAAAAAACAACTATATAATGGTGTACATTACTTATGATTTTAACTAGTCACCCAGAAATTAGTATTTAAAGTAATTGGTGCAAAGAAAATTAATTTACGTTAAATGGTTTTAACCTGGTACGCAGCTGACAACCTACTGAATTTAACGAGGTTTCGTTACCCCGGAGATTGTGTCTCGATTGAGATTGAATAACACTCTGATTTAAAAATTTGTTAATTTCGCTTCCTAGCTGTGTCGCTCTCCCCTACCCCAAAAGTATCTACGTGCCACTATACATGGACTCTACAAAGGAATGCGCCTACGTCATATGTGTAGGCGTTCAATCCGGAAGTGTGCTGGCGTACGTGTGAATTTGTGATGGTACTATGGCGCGAGTCGGAAATTCTCAGTCTCACTATGCGAATTTGTCTCATTCGCTACTAATATGGTTGATATATTTTTTAACGTTATTGTAAATGTATTTGGCAATTTGCAGATGCGCAGTTGCCAGTGTTGCCGATTTGTTTTAAAATGAATGGATTGAATTTATGTTTAGTTGGAAATTAAACATGCATCTAATGTGCTATCAACTTGATTGAAGATTGGAATGGATGTAAAAAAAACTGCTAGTCTATAGAACAATAAAATCTTGACTATAAAACATTGTTATAGTACATTGACACGTTGGAGGTCAAATTGTAACTACTCTATGTGAGTAGCCACATTGATTGCCATTAATCAAGAATTTTCGCTATATAACATTGGCAACGTCGTGAATGTTGCCAACTTTTAACAGTTATTTTCCCCTGCACGTTAAGTTTAAATCGTATTTGCTCTTAGTGTTTTAGTGTTTATTTCATTGACAATAGAAATAACTAGAAATTACGTCATGGTCTTGCTAAAATAAATAAAGTATATACATAAAACAAGGTCGTATAAATAAATAACATATATTCCCGAAATATAATTACTATGATTCTAGTATTTATCCTTGTTGGCTCTTTTCATTATTTTTTCGCTGACATAACATCGCTAAAATTGATACTTTTACAAATAAATTCCATATGGCAGCCATAAATTTTTTAAAGCAGATCCGCAGTGAGATATAAAAAATTTATAGACTTATTCTGCCGTATTTGTGGGCATTCAAGGGATGCTTTAGGAAACAACATTTTGCTTACCCAATCAATCCGGAATAACATTACGAGCGACATTGTTGTCTGAGGTTGTTCCCAACCAAAAAAATTGGTATCTGTCTGTATTTTAAATTTGATAAAATTTGTTAGTAAAATTGTTATTGCTTTTTTTATTCATTCATTTTCTTTACACATAAGAACTAAAGGTATACAGGGTGTATCGTAAGTATAAGGCACAAAATCAGGATCAAGAAGTATAGGTTAATAATAACACTATACATTCTAATTTTATTCCTCCAAATCGTCTAAATGGGCGCCAGTATCTTCGTTTCCTCAGAGAAAAATTCTTTTAGAAGAAGTATCTCTCGCGATAAGATAAAGAATGTTGTATTTACTCGACAGTGCCCCTCCTTACTTTGATTTGATTGATTGATGATGACGATGTATCTGACTGATGAGGTTTATAAATGCCTCAATACTGCAGCCTTAAGACTTATTGTATTATGACAGTTACATCGTTATGTTCAGGTGAAAAGGTTTGTTATTTTCCTTTGGATAGTCCTCCTGTGGGTTTACTGGCCCCAGTATGTTATACATCCAGTGTGTGAGTGCCTGGCACTCTAGTATTATATGAGAGGCTGTTTCATCTTCCTCAATGCATAATCTACATATGGGTTCATCTTGAAAGATACCCATTTTATGTAGGTGTTCCCTAAGGTAACAATATCCGGTTATTAGTCCCGTGACACGGCTTATTTGATTTCTGCTTAGATTCAGAAGATCATCTGTCAGTACTTTTGATGGCGTTTTAACCATTCTTTTACTGTTTTGTTGGCGCAGCACGAGATCCAAGCATGACTGGTGGATTAGACCTACAAGTTAGCCTTCCAGGTCTCCAGACCTGAATCCCTGTAATTTTTTTATTGGGTCACATGAAACAGTTTTTTATGGTGTGTCCATTAATTCCATAGAATAATCGGGAATGATTTTCCAAGCTCTCATTTAAGAGACTACTGCTCCTTCCATTCTTTGAATGCTAATAAAGGAAGAACTCGATCCATAAGAATATTTGATGCCGAAGAACAAAAACTGAAAACGATTGAAAATAGACCTGAAGCAAGTTGTAGGAGACTTGCGTTCACGTGGATATTAGTAGTACTAGTAAATTTTTCCAAAAACAGCTCGGTATAATATAAAAATTTAATGCAATCAAAGGGCTCCTAAACAAACATCTTTAGAATCTGTTATACCATTTTGACAGCCATCTCATTTCGATATCATATTACCATCACAACCGAAATGTTGAAAACAATATTTGCCTAAACTCCCGACGGGAATGGAAATCAAAAAGCAAGCAGCAAGCCAATCTAATATATTACGCGGTTTCAGAGAAAATGGCAAAATATTTACTTTCAATTTTCTACTGTAAATCTCAAATCCCATAAATCGTCGTAGCGTTCGTTTCCTTTATTTCACTGAATCTCGAATAAATACGAATATTTTTCAGAAGGGGCTCTCGCCTAAATTCTCTTTTAGCGATATAAATTTTTATTTATTCGATTCGACATTCTAAGACCTGTTTCTGCCTTTCGGCTTCGGTAGCTAGGCTTCCGAATCTAATGTATTGAAACTTGGCAACCCCCAATGCAAGTTGGAAATTCGTAGCTTTGTAAATTTGTCAAAACTTACTTTTGTTTTGGTATTTTTCCTCATCTGTAAATATAAGTTATTTTTTTGTTGATATGTTTTAAGAGTATCTTTACAAAATTTATGACAATAATAACTGAGCTTGTTTTCTGTGAGTTGGATGGATCTCACCGTTTGTCCTGATGGATGTTGGATTTTCAGATGGTTGACGAGATTGGTAGCACTTCTGGTTCAAAACTTTGTCTGTGACTACGAGCCACTTTGGCTCTACGTAGACTGGGGTCAGCTGGACAGATGATAACACTAATTTTGAGTGTTCTAAACTGTACTATGGCTAGTGGACATCTAGTTTTTTAACCTCTGGATTGGTTTTTTCCTTCGGGACTCATGAAAATACGAGATAAACAAGAGGTTATATCTGTCTTTTACAAATGATAAAGGGTTATAATAGGTATTAGAGTATTGATGTTATTATTGGAAGTATTAATAAAGATGTGTAGGTGTATCCATTCGTGATTCCTGTAAAAATCTGATTTGATATAAACTACGGTGCCAAAATGTATGTATATCATTAAAAATCAAATACAAAGTATTCACCGTTTATACGTTTATACGTATATTAAGATCTATTCGTGCTATTCAAACGAGAACGGTTCAGTTCTATCGTAAAAGAGATTATTGTAAATAACCAGTGCGATATGAAAATTTTTATGGTTTTTTTTTCTCAACAAATTGATACTTTATTACTGGTGTATGAAAACTGCAGTTGAAACAAAGATGAGCTGCTGTGATAAGCGACAGCGATTAAGCAGATTGCAAAATTTATGTTTATTGGAATTTGTTTTTTTTTTCAATGAGTCGCTACGATATCAGACTTCTTTTTGAAAGGTCAAATTAAATATTATTATTCTCTGTTACTGAATAAACTTTAAGCACCGTAGAATATCTTTTTGAATTCTAGGAGGTTATAAAAATATATTTTGCAGTGTTCCCATTTTATTTTGATAATAACGTTTTATTACGGCTGCAAGACTGTACAAATCAACTTATATTGCAAATTTATTTAAAATAATTTATCATTTGTTCAATAGTCACTTCTAACTAGTAGCCACTACCTTGTCACTCAATTGTCAATGAGTCAATGTCTAATGTCAACGGTAATTGAAGGGAGAAGTGGATAAAGGGGTTAACTGACATTTTTTTTATTGTAGGGTTTTTGAAATAAACGAAGTTAATATGTTTGAATCTAACCTACCCACGCCTCTAAAATTGTACATTTACTCCATTTGAGGAAATAAGTAACAGATAAAGGGGTTAAATAACCTTACAGTATCACTAAAGAGTGATTTATGAACATTATTGTTTTGTTAGTTAGCCCCTTTATCCACTTGCCCCTTCAATTGTCAATTGTGTATTCAGATTTTTCCACAATGGAAAAACTCATTAATTATTCAAGTTAATTTTTAAATCTCTTTTCGTGGATTGCTGAATATTTTTTTATTTTTTTGATTCGGACTATTTTAAGTTCTTTAAAATTAAAAGTGTAAGTAAACAACCTCAAATTTAAATTTTTTTCAATTTTATCTTGTAATTCTAGACAATTCGTTATGTCAGTTTTCAGCACTTTCTTTTTTTCTTTTTCTGAGGAATTTGTTGTTTGACGTTTGACGTAAGTTTCCAAATTTATTTATATTGTTATATACCAAATTGTACTAAAAATATATAAACATAATTTTTTTTAAGTCACATATTTTTGGTGTGACTAGAAATTGTAGAGAAACAAAAATATTTTTGATGGATTTTTAGTATCGGGAATTTAATCATTTCATTATACCGATAACAATTTTATTGACAGGCAAATTTACCGACATGTAAACATGCAGACGGGAATTTTACCGATGAACATATTAATCGACAATTTTGGTTTGGCACGTAATTTGACCTTTCTGTTTACAGAAAATCAGGTTATGTTACGCCATGATCGTGATCGAAATTTGGAAGTGCTTTTTTATTTGTCTTATTTTATTAAATGCATTAATTTTAATCATATCGCCAAATTAAAAAATGTGTATTGGACAAACAACGAGATCCATAAATGTCTGTTTTGAAGAGCACAATCCTCATTTAAAATATGGTACAACTGGGAAATCCGGTATAGCCGATCATTCTTTAAATCACGATCACATGATTGATATATAAAATGAAATAATTGCTCAAAAATGCATTTATAGAAATAGAAATAGTATAATGTGAAACGTCTAAACAGAGACAAAGATTCCATACTTTTCAGCTCACAATAATTTAACAAACAACACTACATATAAGGTACGCCAGCCACACCATGGAAGGAACCAGTACAGCAGCTTAGGATACCATGAAGACCTAGATTACCACCAATAGAAAGAAACATATCACAACTCAACATCCAAGATTTCGTAAACTTGTCATACGACCTAAAAGAGTTTATAGATAACAACCCCCTCGTCATAAAATGATCCTTCAGGAAAAAAAAAGCCTTAAAACACCAATCTAAGCAATTGTGTAGAAGCGTAACCTAATTTTTTTGTGGTTGCAACAACATTGGTAGCTCTTCAACGGGAACACAGCTTCGACCCTCCTAGATGACTAATCAAAATCCCTCTTCTATGAGAAGGAAGATGATTGCTTCCTAAAGTAGGAATCTGGGAAATAAGATAATAACGAGTAAATAAATCCAGAAGTAATAACTTTGGTCATTAGATTAAAATGAGCTGTCAAATAGCTTAAGAATACTATCAACACAACATAATGTCTCAAAATCGTTCAGTTCATCGTAATGTAAAAAATATATTCTCTATCCCTTTCACTTACAAAAAGTATGCTAATAAACCTTTCCGACTTTTACATTTAGTTTTTAGTGTAATCCTATCAAACTGTATTAAAAAGTTTAATGTTACAAGTCGTTTTAACTTCTTTTGAATAAAACAAGTAATGAAAAGAAGTTTACAACCACTAAAAGTAGTAATTTTGTGCTTTATGGCGGATGTTCCATTTTACCTTTAGTGTTTCAGTTTTAAATTCTCTGCGAATATAAAATAAATACAAATAAATAAAACTGGAAAATTGAATTATAAAATACAGATAAAATTGATTGGATAGTTCGCTCGTTCGATGGAATTCACTAAAGACTAATTTGCTGAATAATTATATTAAACTAATTGGTGGCATAAATAAGCACAAATAACCCCAAAATATAACTTTTGTTACGTTTTTGACCATCTTACTTCTTCTCAATTTTTCTTCTCTCTCGTCTGGACCGGACCGTTTGAAATATTAACTCTTTAATAATCAATACGACCAATTCAATTTATGCATTTTTTTTAAATAATCCAAAGTTTGTAACGTACAAGCTTAAAGAAATCATTATATAAATTAATGGATTATTATAAGTTATTTAACATTCTGCTGAAATGTATAACCAGTAAAGCTCCAGAAATGTCAGGTAAATAATTATCGTTCATGTATTATTAACAGCTCTCAATTGTGACATATCAATTGGACATCCAACAGTTTTAATTGCGTGCAGAGTAGTAAATAGAGCGCTGGTTCTCAGCGTAAAGAGATCGATGAATTAGTTTGCTCATTTTGTTTCTACCACTTCAAAGCCAACACTCTAGTGCATTCAAAAACTTTTTGTTTGACGTAATGCAAAGAAAAAATTACTTTGGAGTCGGTTCTAAACCAACATTCGATATCCAACGCCAATATTGGATAAACTCACTAGCTGGATATCATATAACTATATTTCAAACAGAAATCTTGGCCCTGATGTTTTCTGCCAGTCAAACAGCAATAGCAAACAATCGAATCTAAATCTAAACTTCTACGAGAACGAGAAGACATATAATGTAATTTAATAACTTTGATTTTGTAATATAACTTTAATTGAAATAGTTATTAAAGTTTAATCTCCAACAATAAGAAGATGAAACATATAACCTAAAACTTTTTAAAGTCTTTTATAATCCTTTATAAGTATTTAGTCCTTTCAGTCTTGATTATCCAAAGTAGGTAAGTAAAAAGAATTCAACGATCAAATCCACTAATTTAAGACCAGACCTTATCTTTCAAGTATATTTTAATGTACTCAAAAAGTGACAGCTAAACCTGCTTATGAAAGTTGTAGTTTTCTTTTATATATATAAAACCCGCGATCTGATCTATGGCTTGATCAATGAGCAAATTAGTTCCAACTTAACTTAATACACTACAAAATCTTAACTAAGGTTATATTCACCAACAATCCTTATATTCTAGTAACTTAATCACACCAAGACTATCATGTAACTTTTAACCACACATTGTTCTGCTTTTACACTTATTACTTCACTCATAAGGCTTCGTCCTCTTGAGTCTTCTCAGCTGGTTAGTGTTGTCGAAGAGCTGGATGGCCTCAACATTCACATGATTGGAGAGTCTGATCGACAGTGTCCATTTGAAGGTCTCGATGAAGGTCACTATTCCTGAAGTACCAAGGAGCACTGACGATATTCCTCAGTACTTTGTTCTGGTACCGTTGGATGATCTAGATGTGACATCTTTTGGCAAAGCCCCAAAGCTGTATTCCATAGGTCCACACTGGCTTTAAAACTTCCTCCTATGGTATTATATTGTATTCTATGGTATATATAATTCTCCTTTACTGGTAAAATTAACATGAATCGATTTTCTTCGTTCAATTTGATTCTCTAGCGTCTGATGTAGGTATTAATTTGTTCAATGGAAGTTTGAAATGTATTTGCTGCGTCAACATGGTCTTCACCCACCGCTAAAATAGCTATGGTATTGTATTCTAAAGTTGGAATGTCTCTTGTGTTCAATAGATACAGCATTAGTCCCAAGACACTTCCTTGTGGCACACTTTCTTCTCTGTTTTACTTCATGTTTTACCCTGAAGTATCTGTCAGTTATGTATGATTCCAATAGTTGACAATGTTGTTTTGCTTCATGCCAGACTTTATCAAAGGCCTGGGCTACATTAAGGAAGATTTCAGAGCATACTTTTCTTTTTTCTAGAATTGTTTCAATTATATCAGTTATCACTTGATCTATAGTGGAATGGTTCTGTCTAAACCCAAACTGATGGTTAGGGTTTAGATGTCATGAACGTTGCAGTGAAGTAAAATATTAATTTTTCTTTAAAGAATAACTAAAAAGTTGTTGTTCCATTATGATCCAAAAGTTTATCCTGTATTCGAAAGATGCTTTTTGTTGAAAATAAACAAAATAATAGGATTACACTAATTTCATTTCTGCACCACTGTCTCCATTAAATTTGTCAGTGTTTTCTTGGTTTGCGGGACTCTGGATATTCCATTATTTTATTTGGACTTTTGTTTTTGTGTAATTAGCCCAAGATACCAGAAAGCTAGACTGAAATACCCGTTGTCGCTTTTGTTTGTTGTTTTTTGTTAATGTTAACAGGATATTATCTCATAATTGGAAGATGTTTCTTCTATTATGTCTCGCTTTTAAGTTTTTACAAGAAAAAAATTAATATGAGTGTCAGCTCGAACGTTTTTTCTAAATATTGCTTCATAATATACAGGGTGGCACGCTGATTGTGTAATTGTCTGTAATTTCTGCCTTTTTCAAGATAAAAATTCTAGAAATGTATATTGCGTCAGCTTAAAATATTATAAACGAGCATACCAACTCTGGTTCATTTTTTAATAGTCAATTTATTTAAATGACTGATTGTTGTTAGCGATGGGACATAATCGTACGTCAGTAGAAAGTTGAGTGGTTAAAGGGCGATGCCCAGTTACTTTAATTAAATATTTAATAAGCTTTTCCTCAGTCTACCTCTACTTTCATAAAATTTTTCTATATTTACAACTAGTCTCTCACAAACTAGACGGAAATAAATCACAGCTGGTCCCTGGTTTTCTATAAAATTAACAAAGACGGGCCACGTCAAAAGTTGTTCCAATAGACAAAAGTTTCTTTGCAGTTGTATTGGCGCATCTAAGCGCATTCACGTTCTGAAAGATTTAGATGGAACGGCAGCCATTTTCCAGACTGCAATTCATGTTCTGAATGAATGCTTACCACGCCTTCCCATGATTACTTCTAAAGAATTTCATTTGGGAGTTCTGAAAACGGTCGCTGAAAATTTTTTTAACGGTCATGAATAAGTTAGTTTGTTCAAGCGATTACGCTGAGCTTCACCGCCTATCATTTATATTTTTTGAACATATGCAATACAATATAAATAGTTGATTGTTGCAGGTATAAAATCTTCTTGCCATTTGTGTGAAACAAATCGATAACTGCCATAACTTATTCAGTGAAAATCAGCCATCAATAAGGAGAGTCGTTGGTTCGTCTACGTATGCCTATCTGCGATCATATCTCATATCAATTAAACTTTAATTAATTAACAGTACTATTAATGCAAATTTAAAAATGCATCTCCTAGAATATTTTTATTGCGACTATTTCCCTCGTCCTTATTTCCACCAATCACAAACGTGCAATTTTGAATTACAAATGGTTTCTAGATGAAAAACTGTATGACAGCTCCTGTCAGTAGTTTTTTCGAGTTTACCCGCGGCAAAACTTGACAGCTGTTGTCACCAAAAATTACAATACTTTTGATAACAAGTAATTATGGTCTCCTAGGACACCAGAAAACGACACTAAACATTTTTTCTGATTTTATTGTCAATACATTTTGTAATATTGTTTTTAAACAGTGCTAGTCAGCTTATGTACACGAAGAAATAAAAATAACAAACCACTCTATGCGGTCGACCTGGCTAAAGGAGGGGTGGGTGAACAACAATTAATTAAAATTACTAGCCACAGTTCAGCCAACTCAATTAAGCCTTATCTGCAAATGGATAATGAGCATTATTCCAATATCATAAACACCCTTAAAGGTGACGCCTCAGAATCTCCAGCTAAAAAAACAGAAAACAGAAGATCCTATAGCCACTCCTCGAGCTTCTCACAAAGTATTACTTAGCAACGTGTTTTTTCGATGTTTTTCGGAAAAATTATGCGCTTATGATATTACTTACGAATATATATCATAATAATATAGAAAATGTGTACAAAGGATAAAGTTTTGAATAACATATATCTACTGTACAGTTATTCGTGGCTCACTCTGTATAATAATCACACCTTTCTTCCTGATTAATGGAAAATACAAATTATCTTAAATTTTATATGTTAACGAAACTAGCTGAATTAATTAATAGTGATTATATAAATTATATAATGTGAGTAAAATTAAATCGCTTGGGTAATAGTTCATTCAGAATCTAGGCTAGTCAAATGGTCTTTATCGACGGCAAAATTACTTTTCATTATACCTAGAACATAATTTATTAAATTATCTATCCTTTTGTGTATCTAATAATGAAATATTGGGCTAGCAGGAATAGCGGTACGTTTAATTTTCGACCGTGCGAAATAAGCAGAGGAAAAATCCGAAAATGAATTACAGCTTTCTATTTTTCGAGTTTTTAATTACATTTTTAAAGTTTATAAATATTCCTTAAATGCGATAAAAATTACCGGTGATCGTTTAAAACTCAAAAATGACGGTCGCAGTTTTTGTTCAACTGGAAGTAAAAGAACTTTGGTTCAGTACAACTAAAACACCCGTTATAATGTCCGACAGCAAGACAGCTTTAAATTATTTTCAATATAATTCCAAATCTGTTCGGGACTCCTCAAGCAACTGTCTAACCACAATATAGTAACTCTAATGTGGGTGTCAGGGAATGGTAATGGTAATGAAATTGCTGACGCTCTTGCGAGAACATACATGATCAGCGCCTTTCAGTGGTGTAACAAAATAATACATTTTAGGAGCAGATTATATATCGAAAAAGAAACAGAAGACATGGTCCTAATCGATAAATATCATCTCTATAAGATGGACAAGAAAAAGATTGGATAATGTAGACTCAACGTATATATTGAATATATAATTTTAACAAAAAATTGATATTCTAGAAGCTCTCTATGATATTATTAACAAGTTCGTATTTTTTGCTAAAATGGTTTACTGAAATATTATGTTGAATGAATAGAAGACAGAATATTGGGGGAATTAAATTTGACATAAGTGTTGCTCGCTTATTAAATATAAAAAATGAGTCTTACGATTGACAAAATTTGTGAAAGGGCTACAACAGTTGGTTAATGAAAGTGACAGTAGCTATGTGGACTTGGTAGCTTGTTGTTTATCAACGTCGAATTTGCGAGGTAACCCCCATCAAATTAATGGTAAAACTGCAGGAGATGGACAAGTGATGAGTGTTGTTTGTTCCTGCAACGCTGGTTCAGGGGAAAAATACAAGCACTGCATTGCTACGTGCTATGTGGTTGCACTGTTACAGGTTATGGTGGCGTGTGTGAGTCGGAAAAACATGGGCCAAAATTTACCCGTATCGAGCGGCCATTAATAATCTCAAAAATGGATTTTTCCGTTTGACACAATGTACTCCTTATGGAAAGTAAACTATACTTTGTGTTCGAAAATAAAGCGCCAGGTTGCATATCGCTGGATGTCAGATCCCAATATTAAGCTTTGCAATGATATATTAACAATAAAAGTTTTTACGTTTAGAAATATAATCTGTTTTACCAGAACAACAGCGGCACTATAAAGTTTACTTACTTATACTTAAATTTTTATGGTATTTCCTGACCTCTTCTAGGAGGAAGTTTCAAATACTTGAAATTATAAATTTCTAGAACAACTATAGTTGACGGTGTTGTCATTTTGGTTGCAATTGCTTTTCAATTAAAACATTATTCTTTTTAAATTCCTGATCATCTACTTAAACTGATTGCCTACGAATAGACAAGTAAAAATGAACTTATTTTATTTATTCGTACCACCTTTCCACGTCACTGAAACTCATTTTTTCACTTAACGAATCACCACTTTAGAAAACCTTTTACTAAGCAATCTTCTAACATGTTATCAAAGTTTGCAATAACTTTTTATTGTAAAATTCCTGCCAAAGGATAGAAGTGGCAACATTGGACGATAGGTACATCGATAGTAATAAAATGGAGCACTTAACGGTACATTTTATTGTCCGCCACTGTTCTGCGGTAAGTACATAGATGGTGAGATTAGCTTTTCGGTAAACATGTCATTCGGTATTCTCGGCTGGGGGTTATTATTTACGGATATGCCCTGCTTTCGTGTTTTATATGACAAGCGAGCGGAAAGTTTTTCCTGCAAACTAAGATTAGAGTTTTCTTTACAGTTGATGACATATTTCACAGAGACATCCCAAAAGCGGTATTAGATTCTCATTAAGACCTTCAGAATATAATGTAGAAACAAAAACGTTAATTCTCCTTCATTTAGATCTAATAGCCATCCACCTTTTGGCAAATTCTAGTAAATTTTTCGGTTATTTATCATTTTTTCTACCCCTCTAATATTCTTAGCCTTGTTCCTAATATTTCTTACTACCATCATGGGATGAATCTTACGGTAGTCCCCACAAAATTTTATATTTTCGTCTTGCCTTCCCACGCAGACAAAACGTTCCCTAACTTCCGTATATTCTCTACTCTCTTTCCAGTCCTTAATTTCCCTATTCAATCTTTCTATTTTTCTTTCTGTTTCCTTAATGAAATTTCCCGGTAAATTATATTTCCTAATATTCCCGCTAGTCCCTGTATTCCTAATGTTCTAACCTCTTTTCTACTTTCTTTAACTCCATTTCAGAAATCCCTAAACTAGTCTGTATACCCTCTTTAATCTGTGTTTCTACGTCATCCATTCTTTTATTCAATTTCGCATTTGATTTTACCACATATTCATCACTAGATGGCTAGCGGAGAGTAGGGACACTTCAATGTAGACTAACGTAGAGTGGTTCAATTGAATAGTGGATACGTTGTCGCGCAGATATATTGTGCTGGTCGACTTCTACATGAGCTCTTGTCCAAAATACATTGAAAATCGTATGTTCCGTTAAAATTTTACCACTTCTGTATAAAGTTATAGAAAGAAGCAAGGTTTCAAAATAAATATTCTCACTCTAGAGTTAGAATATTTATGTTTTATTACTAAAACAGAGATTGGAATTATAATATTAACCAATAGTAGTGGAGAAAAAAGTTATCTTGATAGACAAATTGATCCATTTCACTTAGATATCTCTTAATTAAAAACAAATATCTTCTAACGCAGAATTAAATATAACTTAAAATCCCAAACAGAAACCATTGTTATCTGAAAGTTATTTAAATTGTCTATCCTTTGTTCTATTCATTCCAGTAAAGCTTTGTAAAATAATGGTATATTTACCTTTCGTTAATTGGTCTACGAGGATTCAATTTAGCCGTTTTTAATGAGATGCTATTAAAATGCTTATCGAACGCCATCGAATCCTTAAATCGACAGTTTTTGCCCATATTCTACATGCAAATGTAATTAACAGGTATCGTATAAATTCGTAGCTTTGCTTTCAGAGCAACAGATCCAGAAATTCAAGATTTATCGAATCAAATTTTATTCTAAATAGATTTATCTTTGTAAGCAAACGAATTAGGAATGTAATTTGTTCGATTTGACCGGTTTCTGCCTTTCGGATTCGTCAGTTAGGCTTTAGAATTCAATAAATCAAATTCCAATCACGCGTAAGCTATATAAGCTAAAAGATAAAATTCGCAGATGTACTACCATCTATGAATTTGTCAAAACTCACTTCTAAGCTTACGGGGCATTTGTTAATGTTATAATCTGACCTTTGCAGATCTATTGTATTTCCCCTGATAATTAGATGATTTGTGCGAGCTTCGTCCTTTTAAGTATGGTTAGGATTCCTGACAGTGGCTCTTCAACGTAGCTCTCTGCCTCTGGGTATTCCGTTCCCTTCTGTGAAAACCTTGTCCTTGCTATTCCATCGCATTCGCATAGAATATGGATTGAGGTTTCTTCCTCTGTCTGGCAAAACCTGCATGTGGTTTCTTCTGCCAGACCTAGGTTTTTCATATGCTTGTTGAGTTTACAGTGTCCTGTAAGCATGCCTACTATTGCTTTTGCGGACCTTCTGTCCTTGCTTAGTAGGTCTGCCGTGAGAGTAGGCGATGGTTTCTTGAGAAACCTTTTTGCCTGCCTCTATCCTGGGGATTGTTCCCACCAACTTTGGGCTTGTTTTTCCACCCATTTGCAGATTGCTTTTTTTTTTCTCTTACACTAACTCAAAGGGCTTCTTCCTCTTGAGTCTTCTTACTAGATCACTGTTTTCCAGGAGCTGGATGGCCTCGACATTCACGTGTTGGGTGGAATCGTTGTTCGTGACTTCTTGCAAATTTGTTAATTGTCTGTTTAACAGTGTCCATCTCCAAGTCACTGTTTCTGCAGTACCAAGGAGCGTTGGCTGTGCTCCTTAATGATTTGTTCTGGAATCTCTGTATTATGAGTAAATTACTCTGTCTGGCACAGGCCCAAAGCTGGATACCATATGTCCATACCAGTTTCAGGATTTGTTTGTATTACAATGTTTTGTTATATAGTGACAGGGTAGAATTTCTTCCAAGCACAATACATTTTCCTGAATTGTTTTATGCATTAGCATAAGGGATCTGGGTATTATTTATTCTGACTGATATATACCTACTCATTATTTTTGTCAGTATAATTAACATACCTACCGATTTATTTTCCTTTAATTTGATTCTCCAACGATTGGTCCAATTATTAATTCTATCTAAAGATGTTTGTAGTTTTCTTGTAGCCTCCTCGTGGGTTTTCACTACTGCCATGATAGCGGTGTCATCTGCAAAGTTGGCAATTGTATTTTGGTCTAATTCAGGAATATCACTAGTATATATTAGGTATAGAACTGGCCCTAATAAACTTCCTTGCGGTACTCCTGCCTAAATTTCTTTAATATTAGAGTATGCTTCTTCCTGTTTAATCCAAAAGTATATTTCTGATACTACTAACATTTGTGTTAAATTAAAGTTTTAAAAGCTAAATTTTTTTAATACTTTTTCTGGTATTATCGGGTTGCAATAACAATCTATTTTTAATGGATTTTTATAAATCCGTACAATATTACAGGCGATAAAGTTAATGCGGTGCCATCAATAAAAACCGTAATCGTTATTTCGCAAATAGAGAGCAAAATATATTAATCAATCCCGAAATCATGTTCCGGCTTAAATTTTATTTCGTTTCATTATTAGTCCATTTGGCATATTTTAAAATTGGTTATTTTATTGACATATTTCACAAGTAATAACTATGAAAGTAACGCCGTTATTGGAAAATTATATTATTTATATTTTATTTAATTTCAAAACTAAAATTCTACCACAAAAAATGTATAGAGGGAGTGATTTAAAGACCGCTTATCCACGAATACTTACCGCTATTTTTTTTATTGATACACTTTCAAATCATAAATATTAGAAGAATTCGTAAGGTGACATCAGTATACCTTTGTTGTCATGGAAACGAGAAACAAAAATAATTTGCAATCTGTCACATAAGATTAATTTGTCACCACAATAGTTACTGGTGGTATATTGATTAAAAATGAGTTCTAACATTGATTACTTAGATAGTAAATATTTGAATAAAGCTTTTGAAACATTTGTTAGTAATATTTTATTTGACGTTACTCCTGCCAGATCAATAATTATATAGTTGACATTTAGAATTCACGTTTCTCGGGTTATTGATGTTGCCATGGTAACCTTAAAACAAGCTGAGGCGTACTTTAAATAAGCAAAATGGCGTACCGATAAAAATTTTTTTTTATTTTTTAACACAGCTGGGTAGATAGTTTTAAAGCTTTTATACTTGCAGACATTGAAGGGCTACCTGTTACTTAAAAGGGGATAAAGGAGGGGAGAAAAAAATTATGTCGTAGAATTTTATGATTGAAACTTACAAAACTAACATCCATGTTCTGTTAAAACAAATATTCATTATCAAGTTAATGTTATCATTAATCTAAATCGCAGTTTATTATGATTTCACCAAATACCATTTATATTTTATAATCCGTTAAAGCTTTTAATTTAATTTTTTTCAAGATAAATATTCTTTCGACCCCGTTATCGAGTTTGGTCTTCTTTATTCCGCTTTAATTTGCGCCATTTAAAACTGGCTAAACTATTTGTAAAGATTTGAATAAATCAATTCAAATTGAATTTCCACTCGCTTTTTTCGCTGATGTAAATTTACTTGCCTCCTATTTAAGGTAATATCTTTCCCAGAGTAAAATTAGGCCAGTTCTTAATGATTTTGATTAAAAATTTACTATTACTAGGTGTGGCAGGATTGTTTCTCTTTCCATTCCAACCCTAGTGAGTTTTCAGCCTTTTATGTTATTCTTTAAGAAGTATATTATCGTTACTGTTTAAAATCAGGAAGTTATTCTTTGTGAGAACTGTTTTTAGAGTAGTTTATCCTATCCATTGGCGCATCCGGGGTGGAGGGGGGCTTCCCCTTTAGGTCGAGTTTTTTAATTTAAAGAAAAATTACAAGATGCCCCCTTGAAAATCGGCTGGATCCGCCCATAGATAGATATGAGAAAAATAAATACAAGAACTAACAAAATATATAGAACCAGTGCTACAAAAACAAAATGTGGTAAAGAAGCACATTATTCTGTATATCTTTTGTCAGACCTATTCTCGCGCCCTGGGGAATTATTTTCACATAATATTTGTCTAGTTAATTTCAACTCCATCACTTAAAATTTTCTCGCTTTGACACAGTTAGTTTTAGAAATATTTAGTAGCAAATTACTTCCTTTTCCCATCTTTTACCAATTACTGGAATGACTTCAATTCGAACGACGTTTGAAATCGGGAGAGTGCATATTCGATAAAGCGATATATAATTATTTAGTGAATCGATTTCCTATTAATCATTGAAAGTTTTATCGCTGAATATTTGATATAAATTGCGACTTTCATTAACTTTTGATGTTTTTCAGTATCAGTATATATGTTGTATAATATTTTCTGAACGCTATGAAAGTTACATAAAAGCTGTGACTGCCAAAATTTCATATATGAATTTAATTACTGACAGTAAATGTACATCATTGAATTATGAGATGTTTTAAGAGAAAACAAGGAGCTACTATACTAGAACCAAAAATTATCGAGGGTTCTATTGGCCCTTGGCATATTGAAGGCAGTGGCGTGCTTATTAATTTTTGAAAGGGTTAAGAATTAACCCAGATAAATAGTTAATTATTTTTACAATAAACTAATAGTTTATCTATCAAGGGAATTATAAGGGCCTTAATTCCCGAAGGCAGCAAAGTTGATAAGGTCAATATTTTGGTCAATGCGATGGTCTATGTCTCACATTTTTTGTTCTTCTTTCCCTATATGTGTAACTATCAGGCGGCTACCTTTTCCAGACGACTGTGAATACTTCTGCGTATGGCGGTTTTGGCATTTTCATCAACCGTTATTTTTGTTCGTCCGCTGCTGATTTTTGGCTATTGTACTTCCCCATGAATTCTGCTTTCACTTAGTATTTTGTAAATAAATGATTTGGGTACACCTGTATAGCCACAGCACATGTTAACTAACTTATCTTTTGTTTTTCATGTACTGATCGAGACTTCGATCGTTTTACCTTTTTGAACGTGGAGGGCCTAGCGATATCTCCCTTTTTATAAGTACAATAAATAAATTGTTTAAAAATAAACGTTAAAACGTTAAAAATACACACAAATCACAATAAGCACACAATAAATAATAATCTTTGAAAGCGACTATATTGTATCAGTACACAATCAACACCCTGTATTTAGAATCCCCTATGTAACCTTTACCTACCTTTAAAATATTTCCTTTTAGCTACGAAACACCCTGTATTATCAACTTGTAATCGGGGCTCTTGACCAATAGGTAAAATTAAAAAAAAAATTAATAAAATATATAAAAAGTAAAAAAAATATTCATTAACAAGGTTTATTTTATCTCTCCAGGGACATCACACGCAATTATGAGAAACCGCCAGACTGTTGAGTCAAATAATTTTTTTTACTTCTTTCAATTTTCCACAATATAGGATAAACCATAAGAAAAAAACTGTACGCGTGTATATTTATAGGTTTAATTTCGGCCAGACAGAAAGCTCGACTTTCCCTGACATTTTCTTTCCCCATAGGAATTTCTGTTTGAAATTCTCTGGATCCCGAAGCGCTACCCCCAGCATGTAAATGAAGTGGTCGAAACTTAATCAAGTCAAAATATAACGCAAGAAAACAAATTGCGACAACTGACTCGTTTATCGTTTTCATTTTTCTTGCAAGAAATATTTCAAACTGCAGATACGCTTTATTCCCCATGTGGAACACGTTTGCCACGAAATATTGCTTTTGCAGAAACATTACATAGTCAAGGCAGTAGCCAGAAGGACATAACTGTACCTCAAATAAAATCATTAAATGAATTCTTTACTTTTTACTTAAAAAAAGATTTATTTATGCTTCTAGAAGTTTTAATTACTGGTAGATCATCGTGGAATCAAGAGTACAAGATCCTTCTTTTGTGTGATGCTTCAAAGATTTAGCCTGTGTTAGCCTATATGTATTTTCTATGTAGATGTAGTGGAGAAAGGTCTAGCATTACCTCTAAGGCTGCGCTGGGGCACGATCTTATTGCACCCCTGATTATTGGCCTTTTTTGCATTGTTTTGTTCCCCCAAACCAGCGCAGCATAGGTAATAATTGGTCTGATAACCATTAGATATGGCCAGTAGATCATTTTAGGTTTCAGATCCCATGTTTTCCCAAAAAGCCTGCGGCACGTCTGGAAGGCCCTTGTTGCTTTTGAGGTAATATATGCAAGGTATGCATCCCACCTAAGTCTCTTATCAAGGATGAGTCCTAGGTACTTAACCTCTTCTGAGAAAGAGGGCGTTCCATTCATGTTCGGAGTCCTAGCATAAGTGTGTTTTTGCCATTTTTCGTATAAACTTGTACATCCTATTTAACCCTCTTTGAAGCTGTGTTAAAAATTTCTGTTTAACTGACAGTTAAAATAATCCGATTAAAAAATATAAACAAAATAAGCAACTAATCTAAGCTACTTTTTTTCTACTAAAATAACGTGACTTTAATATTCTTTTACAAAAATAGCGCAAAAAAGTTTATTGTACGTTTATAATAATAATAATAATAAATAATAATAATAGCATTTATTGCCCAACAGTATAAACCATTTACAAAGCAAATACATAGTTACAAAAAATATTTAAATAAAGATTAAATTACAATAATAGTACAGCGCATTAAATTGGTAGGTACGTATATAATTAGGTTAGAAAAAAAAACATAAAATCAAAATATATGGTATAGAATTTAACAATTTAACTAAGATAATTCGTAAATTAAGTGCAAGGTGCGGGACGATAATGCATCTCCTAAAATCTAAAGATGAGCACTGGTTTTGTTTTTTAATTCGCATATATTGCAGCAAAAAATATCACAAAAATCAATTATCTTGTTAGCATTAATACACATAAAATTTATTGGAGATTTCTGCATTAAGTTTGTTTGAGCTCTTTTACATTGGAATGTTATATTATGTCTAGCGGTCAGCCTAGGAACATGTAAATCAATTTGGAATAGTAATTCTGAGGTGTCAATTTTATTATTTAATAGTTTGTGTAAGTATAAAACAGAACCTTGCATCCTACGTTTCTCTAGGGAAACAAAATTAAAATTATTTAATAAAATAGTGTAGTCCATACCTCTAATAGGATAAACTTCATCAATTTTATATTGTAAGAATTTAAGAAATTTCTTTTAAACTTTATCAATTGAATACGTGTATTGGAAATATATGAGATTCCAAATTAAAGATCCATATTCCAATTTAGACCTAACCAAGCTAAAGTAGAGAGATGTTAAAGCCGAGATATTATTAAAATTTTTGCAGTTTCTCCAAATAAATCCATAGACACGGTAGGCTAAGTTAACAATTTGATTAATATGGCTATAAAATGTTATTGGCTATCAAAAATAATTCCAAGATCCCTAATGTTTACAGTACGTTCCAATGTTACATTGTTAATTGAGTACGGGTATTGGATAGTATTAGTTTTACGTGAAAACGTTATTACTTTACATTTGCCAATATTCAAATATAATCTATTTATGTTGCACCAATTCTGTAAACAAATCAGCTGATCCTGTAATGCAATACAATCATTTAAAGTATAAATAGAAGCATACAATTTGAGGTCATCAGCGAATAATAATTTGTGAGTTTTAATTACATCACACAAGTCATTAATAAATAACAGGAATAGCAATGGACCTAAATTAGATCCCTGAGGGACTCCACTTGTTGCTAAATAAATAGTTGAACAGAATCCATTCAAATTGACAGTTTCCTTTTATACAAATAAGATCTAAATAAAGAAAGGTACATATCATTAAAGCCTAGGTATGATAGCTTTTTAAGAAGTATCACATGACTAATTTTGTCGAAGGCCTTAGAAAAATCCGTATATACCGCATCAACCTAGAAATAATGTTTTTTGAAGAGAGATATATGCGGTTATACAAAATTGATTCCAAAACCTTCGCAACATTATTTAAGATAGATATAGGCCTGTAAGTATTAATTGCATTATGATCTTCAGACTTGTGTACAACTATCTTGAAAAGTTGAGGTTTTTAAAACTAGGTTAAAAAGTGTCTTGAGTGGATAAATTAGAACTCGAATACAATCTTTTAATAGAAATGATGGTATTTTATCAGGTCCAGAAGTAAATTTATTCTTTCATTTACGAGCAGCATCAATAATCTCCTTTTCAGTAATTGGTTCTGAACTTATGTCAATCATATCACAATTATTGTAAAAGTTAAAATTTAGATTTGCATAATCTGGATTTGCTAAGGAAAAGACACTTTCAAAGAAATTTTCAAAAGCGTTCACAATCTCTTGAGGACTGTCGTATGATTCATCACCATAAAACATTTTTCCAGGAATTCTTGAACTATTATTTTTTTGGTATACAAAGGACCAAAAAATGTAGGTTCATTTACTAACCATGTTTGGACATTTTCCAGATAGCGTGAATATGCTAAATTGATTTTTTGTTTAACTAATGTTCTAAGTCTTCTGAATTCCTGATAATAAGTTATATTGTCAGTCCTTTTCAACTTTATGACACAAATTTGGCCTAACTAGTGCTCTCTACAAATTACATCGAAGTAGGTACCATATTCTGATTTCTCGTGCCCAAAAACCCCCAGTTCTAAATTTTTAAGTATACATATCCAAAAACGCTAAAGTTATTGCAAAAAATAAATCTTAAAATGTAACCTTTAACACCCTGTATATTCCTTATTAGCAACATTTTATTAGAGCAAGTTGGTTCAAATCGTAATATTTTAAAGTGAGAAATCTACCATACTTATATGTACAATTACTTAAGGACCACCCTGTATATAATAACCAGTAACAGCCAGTTAACAGTCCAAAGCGAAATTTAAACATAATTAGAAAGTATAACAAAAACCGAGTAGCCCATTCTAAAGTTATGAGCTGAGCCGCACTGTACACCAAACAACATTCGAACAATTTATTATATTATCCCTCTCACTCATTTCCGCCACGTTGTACCCTTCTCTAATAATTTTATTTACATATATTTGTGGAAGTGTGTTTAAAGTGGAACTGTAAGGCAAACAAACAAAACCCAAAACACATACCGAATCGAAAATTCAGTAGGAAGTTTACGTATGATTTCTGAAACGGTAATTCAATTTATCGCGAGCATATCCACAGAATACGCTCGGGACATAATTCACTTTAAGTTTTCCATACATATTACAAACATACTTGATGCAAGCAACATGTTTTATTCATAGCCCCCCAATTAAGGAGTCGGTGAAGTGGTCGAAATGAGCTACTTGAAGTAGTTGGAATTTATTTTGGTTTAACTTTTATTCGGGATAAATCAGGATGAGTGGAACAGACCGTGGTCTACTTTGTACGTAATAGCCTATCTTGTAGCTGTATGGGTCTTGCTTGAATTCAATAGAAGTGATTTCCCGTGGCTTGGATTTTTATTTAAAAGCATCAGGTTTTTACAGATTAAACTGGTTGAAAATTTAAGCTTATATATGTTCTTAATCTTCTATCTGTAATCGGCAAGAGTCGAGTAAGAACACTGGAAAAAATCAAAGTAACCAGAAATAAAATGTTAGTGATTCTGTAATATTGTCAAACCAAATTTCATCATTAGCTATATTTCCTGTTGCTCTTCAAAGAATTATCGAAATATTGTTCAAAATATAACGGGTTAGAATTCTAGACACTATTCCAGCACTACTTTACCCAATTTTTCATTCAGTTTTTTCCATCTTAGCATTAGTAATAGGAAATGAGAATGATTTAAAAGAAAACTTGAAAGTATGGAACCAAGTACTGACGAACAATGAAATGAAAATGCATATAGCGAAAACGAAAGTAATGATAAAATCCAAAGAAAATAAGGCAATAGAGATAACAATAGATCATGAGCAGCTAGGGCAAGTAGATAGTTATCAATATTTGGGAGTTACATTCGAAGGAAATGGAAAACAGGAGATATAAATGAACAATAGGATAGAAAAAGCGAATAAAGTATACTATGCGCTAAACAACAGTTCATTAAATAAGAAAGAGGTATCAAGGAAAACGAAAATAAATGTATACAAAGCCATATATAGACCTACTTTACCATACGGTTGCAAATCCTGGGTATTAACCAAACAACAAAAGAGTAAAATTGG
Organism: Crepidodera aurea; assembly: GCA_949320105.2. Lineage (NCBI taxonomy): Eukaryota > Metazoa > Arthropoda > Insecta > Coleoptera > Chrysomelidae > Crepidodera > Crepidodera aurea. Next base: position 15,655,408 of record OX439475.1, on the reverse strand, counting down.
GGCAGCTGAAATGAAGAATTCAAGGAAGGTTAGAGGAGTAAAACTACATAGAATTAGGAACGAGGATATAAGAAAAGAGTTAGAAATAGGACCAATAGAAGGATTCATTGAGAAACGTCAACTTGGATGGTGGGGACACCTGCAATGAATGAATGACTCGACACAAGTGAGAAAGATAGATGGGAATCGAGAACACAGAGAAAAAAAGGAGAGGTAGAATAAAAGACACTTGGAACAAAGTGGTATGAAAAATTCAGGAGAAAAAAGGACTTGAATGGCGAAATGCAAAAGTTTTGGCGCAGAGAAGAGTGGAAAAAGTGGATAAATGCGAATAAATTTGGATAAAAGCGACTATAACCCCTACACCCTTTGGGTGGGAATATATATATATATATATATATATATACAGGGTGACCCACTACTATTCCCTCATTCTCTTGTGCCTAAACGGTACAAGATATCAGCTTAATTTTTTGGTGACATATGTAAATTGATAAGATCTATTTGTTTAAATTATTTGCAATTATACAGGGTGATCCAGAAAATTGTAATTTATCAAAGTTAGGTTTTTTAAATGCAACACCCTGTATTTCATGACATTTCTTTATTATTTAATGTTTTGACTTGAAATTTGGTATGGTTATATGTTTAAGTTAGTAAATGCGTTATCAATTTTGAGTTTAGTTAAAGAGGGCGCCACCTACACTCTACTGGATGAAGAAAAGTATCAATTTTTTTTATACCTGGCCTTTTTTGAATTTTTTTCAAGTCTTTATGATACACCCTGCAAATTTGAACAAAAAAGCTATACTTGTTTTAATAGCATAAAATTCAGCTCATTTAGAGATATTTGCATTTAAAATATTCTAGCCACAGTATCTATTTAATTTACTTTAACATATTTCAACATAGTAGGCTTTGAAACTAAATTGAAAATGTACAGCTGTTAAATAAATAATTGTTAGATGGTAGCAGAAAAATTTATTTATGCATAAACACAAAAATGATATCTCTCATTTCTGAATTAGAGAAATGATTGTGTCGTGGCATTTTCATTACCTACTTAGATGGAATTTAGTGAACAAAATTATATCTAACAATTAATTATTTGACAGCTGTACATTTTCATTTTAGTTTCAAAGCCTACTATGTTGAAATATGTTAAAGTAAATTAAATAGATACTGTGGCTAGAATATTTTAAATGCAAATATCTCGAAATGGGCGGAATTTATGCTATTAAAACAAGTATAGCTTTTTTGTTCAAATTTACAGAATGTATTATAAAGGCTTGAAAAAAATTCAAAAAAGACTTGGAATAAAAAAAGTTGATACTTTTCTTCATCCAGTAGACTGTAGGTGGCGCCCTCTTTATCTAATCTCAAAATTGATAACACGCTTATGATTTACTAACTTAAAAATATAACCATACCAAATTTCAAGTCAATATATTAAATAATAAAGAAATTATTGCAAAAAAACGAAAAATGAATTTTATCTTCATTACCCTGTATCTTAGTAGTAGATAACATTTGACATAGAGTTATTTAATAAAATATTAATATTTCCAGGTCTTGAACCTATGAACCTTTACTCTTTTACAAAAAAAATTAGAAATCAGTCAAATCTGACCTAATCTATTTTTAGCACATATCCCCAACGCTAGTTGCACATTCTGCTTACCTTCTCTACTACGTCTGTTAGAAATAAGGAGTTTGCCAGAATTCACACTCGTTTATCAGAGATAATTATGAACCATTTGTTGCTCTCAAACTCAAATGTTTCTGGAATTCAAATGGGATAGAGTAATCCTGATTGAAGTTTGAAAGTCAAACTTTACCCTGTTTTCCATAACCATTATCTTTCAATTTGTACACAATGATATCCAGTTTTCATTGCTTTTGGGATTCTAGAGAAGCTAAATTTTAGGATCAGCTAAATGTGGGTTGTGACCGGCGGAGCTATTTACGTTAAAATAATTTACTTGACATTCCAAGATACAAGAATCCATCTAATTTGATTATCCAACATCCATAGAATTTACAAATTTATTTACACGCCTCCTCAAAGTATGAAGTCTTTGGGCTTTTATTGGAAATAATTATTTATGTAATTTCATACTACACGCCTTTATTCTCATTTGTTTAATGATTTCTTTTTTTCAATTCCGAATAGTTTTGCCTCTTTGCTGTACCATCTTTGACATTCTGTCCTGCATCAATAATTATAAATAATTATTCCTTTCTTCCTTTTTTCAGATTCCAACTTCAAACTTTCACAGTTACTTCTGTTTTTATCGATTTAATTTTAACTTTACTTACGCATCACCTCATATATTTCCAGTCGAATTAAATAAAATTTAAAGTGAACGCTTCCGGGCTACTGAATCCTTAACACACTTCCTTTGTTGTCGAGTCTCCTTATTTGGCACCTGAACAGGAGGATTTCGCGGAATTACTCTTCGGTGTACTCATCCGAAAATAACAAGAAATACGGTGCATTGTAAAGGCGAGGTATCTGCAACCATATTCTCGGTATCTTCGTTTTACTATGCGAATTGAAACGTTTGACTATTATCTACGAAGCGTTTTAGGGATCCTTTTTAATATGATACGATGTAGTGCGATAACAAGGACAATTGCAGGATTCTAGGAGTCTTGTTAGAAGGGATTTGGTTAAAATTTGCTATTAGGTTTTCATTATTTTATTTTGGAAAACTTCTTATTACTTTGTCTTCTTCTCCGGACATTTTCCTTAAAAGGACTTTTAAGGACAATATGTTTCCAAATTACTGCAATTTCTATATTTTATACGTGCGGTTTTGCTAGCTAGGTTATGTAGTAACAGTAATACTAATACTAAATTAAAGACTAATGGACTAAGTATACATTCTTGTTGTAGTTGTAGTAGTTTTATTTATTTCCCTCTTCATTATTACATGTCTTTGAGATGTTTCTATTTTGTTCTTATATTTTCGATATATATTGTAATGGTTAACTAAATTGACCAGCTCAAAATGAGAATACAAAATTTAATATTCAATACGAAGAGTAAAAAACAAACAGATAATTTTATAAATACCAATAAAATAACTATTTATTTTACTTTAAGTAATCACAGGACAGAATGTGATTCAAAAATACTGTTTGAAAATAATTTTAACATAATAATTGTAAAAGAAACTATAAAATTTTATGTGTCTAAATTTAACATGATAATCCCATAAGAGATTTTCATAAATAGATTTAGGGTATTTACAAATAATCTAGAAAAGAACTGAATAGAAAAATTTAAAATAATATAATCTCAGATAAGTCTGCGATCATAATAACATGAGAACATTATTATATTAAGTATTTGGAGAAAAAGAAATTTTAAACTTAACATCAAAATTCAATATCATGATACATCAATATAATCAATTCAAATTCAAGGGAAATAGTATAAATCGGGGAAATAGAGTGTTGGAACTTCTAAAATTGAAGAAATACAGTAAAGAGGCAATAATAATAAAGTTTTATGAGATTTAAGAAATCAATAATGACGAACATAAAAAGTCTTTATATAAAGTTAATATAAGTAGGAATTGTACAAAAATTACATCAATATTATTCTTGTTGTCTCTAGAATAATTTGGTGCTAATTAAAAATTGTATAAAAAATTAATAATTTTTAAATTTTGTAAAAATTTAAGTTAAAAAACTGTCAAATTCCAATCTAGTGAGCTATGACTTGGGCGTTTATAAAAACTATTTCTCGCTGTCAAGCGAGGCTTTTTGCTTGAAACTCTTACACAGTTCACCTCGCTCTGCATGACTAAAACAAACGAAGTTAAAGCAACACTGATGAAAGAATAAAAATCATTACCTGTCAAGAAGTGATTTTTAAAATTACAAGCCAATTAGAAACATACCTGAGGTTAAGAATCTCTACTCTGTATAGTAGATGGCGCCCAATGCATCCTGTCAAACGTAAGAATTTACGTTCTGTCTGAGCTTACGAAGGAGGTAAGAATAAAAATATTTCTCATAAATTTTAAATTTATTTAAAAAGAAAAGTTGGTTAATAAAGTAAGTAAATTAGAAATAAATTAAATTAAATAAAAAAGGAAAAGAGCTGTAGTCGAGGTTAGTTGATTCAAAAATAAAACAACAAAATTTTATAGGTTATGTACTAAAATTTAAAATTAAAAGTCAATAAAAATAAAATAAATTAAACTACATCCTATCACAACAAAGTAACAGTACGTAACAATATTATTATCTTATTATTAATTCTCCTGTATATTCTAAACTGAATTTCTCTTTAGTTTTAAGAAGAGCGTACCAGTAGAAAAATAATCACCTCTTTCTAGCCCCTACATGGGACTTGGTTTGCAATATGAAACAAATGACCGTAATTATCTTAAGGATGTCTATAATTATTCCCATTTCTAATTACTAGGAAATGATGTCCTTGCATATATTTTACATTTTGCTTTCCGTTTTCATAAACGAACGCGCAAATCTTCGCACGCAAGATAATTCATAGGAAGGGAGTGACATCTAGATTTGGTTGCGAATGGGTCGTTCTAGAAGTCACAGTGTCGTAACACAAATAATTAAAGAAATATTACTCTCTTCAATAGTTCAACAGATCTTTGATTAAGTACGTGTTGATTTTATAATTTTAGTTTCCAAACAATTCCTGCTTCTTACGGTTTATATTTGAGTGTCCTTTACTCCCACTCTGTAGTATTTGGTTATTCCAATTCACTTTAATAAAGTTTAAATTATGAATTCATTTTTGTTTCCTGGTTCATTGGCAATGGACGCCAGTCCTTCAGCCACACAAGAAAAATTCTACAACCATCAATTAAAGCATCGTTGACTATTCATTAAACTGAACTACTGTTGAACTAATTTTAGCACAATTGGCCCTTAAGAGTAAACTGTCAAGGTGAAACTACCCTTTAACACCTTCCCGGTTACACCATTGAAAACCAGAGCCAGAACGAGTGGAATGGATGAGCTTTAAGTCCGGAAGTTTCGGGATTAACCGGATTCTGTTCCACCGACTGGCACCGAATTACTAATTGTTCACTTGCTAAGCTGGAATAGCGGGGATTCACACGTTGCCGAAATGTATGTTCGACAAATTCCACATACGCGAGGGCAAGGTTATAAAAGGACGTGTTGCTCTCGCAAAAAATTGAATTATGTTCGCTTTTTATGGCTAGGGATCTTAATAAAATGGGTCACGAGGGTGCGTAGTTATTTTAGTCTTTTTTTAGCGCTGCTGGCGCTTTAAAACAAAAGTTTGTATAATTTTAATGTTTTGTGAAAGTGAAATATCACCTCTGAAAAGTTTATTATTAAAATTTCTCGCATTTCTAACCCAACGCACGATATATACTATTTAGAGATAGGACAATATAAGAGCGGAAAATGAGAAATAAATTATTTTAAAATAATCGTCTCCGCCATTCTTGATTGGATAGCTTTTTTTTTTATTAAAGGCATTCAGTATATTACAATCTGATCAACAGTGACCAATGAGCAATTTAATTCTAACTTAATCTAATAGAGTTTGAAACTTAAAACTAAGGTATACTCATCAACGTTCCTTAGGTTCTGTAGAATGGATTGCACTAAACTTTAACGTGCACACACAAGCTCTGCTTTTGCACTAAAAACACTAAACTAACTCAAATGGCTTGATCCTCTTAAGTCTTCTTTCTAACCCAGTATTGTCAAGGAGCTGGATAGCCTCGACATTGACATGACGATGAAGTCTTTCTTCGTGACTCTTGGCTAATTTCTTGATGGTCTGGTCAACAGTGTCCATTTCCAGATCCCTATGGAGGTCACTATTGCGAATGTACCAAGGGACATCTACTATGTTCCTCAGTGCTTTGTTTTGAAATCTTTGGATGATTGCTAAGTTGCTTGCTTTGGTGCATTCCCATAGTTGGATACCATAGGTCCATACAGGCTTAGATATCTGCTTATAAAGCATAAGCTTATTATGTAGAGACAGAGTTGAGTTTCTTCTAATTAGCCAGTACATTTGTCTATATTTCAGTCCAAGTTCTTCTCTTTTCTTTTTAACATGCACTTTCCATCGGAGTTTGGCATCTAAGGTAATACCTAAGTATTTTGAATATGAAATCAGGTTATTGTTTATTCTGACTGGAATATGATCTATCCTTTTGTTTGTAAAGTTAATGTGGAGTGATTTAATTTTATTAAGTTTAATTTTACATCTCTTCGTCCAGTCATAGATAAAGTGGACAGCTGTTTGAAGCTTGTGGGTTGCTTCTCCATTGCTCCTTCCTACTGCTACCGTGCAAAGAAAATTGTAATTTTTATTGTTTCAACCACTTTTTCAGTCATGTTCTGCTCACTTAAGTTAAAGCTAGCAGAACAGTCATTATTGTGAAAAATCGCGGAGCCGAAAATTTTAAATCAGGGCATTTAATTAGCCCTTAATGAGCCTTTAATTGTCCATGTATCGATTTTTAATTCTGCTAGTTTAAGAGACGTGTTTCGTAATCCTGCTAGGAAAATGTCAATTTTATTCGCCTTCCAATATTTTCATTAGTCTATTATCGATATTTTATGTGTTTTTACGCCACTTGAATGTTTTCTTTAACTCCAGCAGATAAACATTCTTTACACTGGTATATTTTCACACAACACTTTCTTACGAAAGACATCATCGATCGCAAAAATCCAAAGAAAGAGCCCATTAACCAAACGGTTGTGTAATTATCCAAGCCTTTGGCCGAGCTTATCGCTTAACAGCTTTTCACTGCAGTATATCGACTGAGAATAACTTATCCTCTAAGATGTGAAAGGGCTCTGGAAGGACTGTTCCAGGGTTGGATTTAGTTTTTGTATATAAATGATAACAGTGGCAAAAATAGTACGAAATATTCCACCTCTAGCTTTTGAAATAGATAAAAATAAAATGTTCTAAACCCTTTAAGGTAATGTGCCAGCCACGTTTTTGTAAAATTCAAGCCACTTTTGAGAGTTTCCCATAAGTATACAGCAGAGTCTAGTAGTTCTGTCAGTCAAATATCAGAATATCCCTATTCAGTATGAAATAATAGTAGTTTATGATGCAAGGACGAGAAGTGTTACTTTTTCGGACGATTATGGAGCTTGCCGGCTGTTCACCGTCCGAAAAAGTACGAAACAAGTAGTAGGCACCCGCTATAGAGCGGGAACAAATGACAGAAAGATCTTCTTCTTATTTTATACTGTATCGAATTTGACGTTTTTTGACATATTTGAATAAAAACTAAATTCTACGATATAAAAAAGTTGTCCTTTTAGCATTAATTAAAAAAACATTGTCACTATCTGCGAAAAACTGACCATTTTCGGTGAACCCAATCCACGACTGTATGGCCGTACGTCTCTCGCACTTTATAGGGGCCGACATCACATACATACGTCAATGGGGATGAAATATGAGCACGATGTGGAGTTGATTTATTCATAGAAGGGAAAATCGTATAAAAAAGGAAAATCTGTTGGGATATCAACATTAGAAGGAATGTCTTTGTGAAAGCTGATAAAATGTTTAGATCGTCTGCGATATTCATGACATCTTTTTCCCGAGCTTGAATGCGGTTAACTTAATTCGATGAATCATTCTTTCTACACGTGGGAGTTAAACTTTGATATGTGTGCAACTAGTGAACAAAGCAATTTTTTATTTCGAATTTTTACAGTTCACATCACATTCGGTAAAAATATGTGCGGTTAAATGTGAATACAAAACCTCTAAAAAATAGAAGAACGATTAAAAATACTTTATTTGCAGATCGTGGGTTCAAATATATTTTTATTACATTTCATGTATGTACAAAAATGTGCATGAGACTAAAAAGAAGAAAATATTATAGACATTATAAGTAAAAAAACTTTTAGATACAAGCTGAACAAGAGACAATAATATTTCTAAAATTTTCCACACCAATGAGCTCCACTGGTGGTTCTATACCGATGTGAAGTCATATCTAGGCTACGTAGTAGTCATACAATAAGTGTTCCCCTTCCTAAAGGCTTCGACTCTAACATAAGCTCTGCAGCCGAGGAAATATAATCACGATAGCCTTGCTGATTTGGACAATTCCTCGAATAAAACTATCGGACCTAATCAACCTACAGTAGTGACCATCTCTTCTGACAAGCATGCTATCTCATCATGTAAATCCAACAACTTCTCCTACGATAAGTCCATTCAGTTCACAGCAGAATCGCAAGATGATCGTTGACTCCTCCTACTGTCCGATTAAGAAAGAGATCACTTATCGGCAATGGTCGTTATTTGGTGGCTAGATTAACAGAACCGGATATTTTATCATCCCTTAAGTTATTCCTCACATATCTACATGACCAACCATCATCTGTCTGTCATGAAGGCTACACTAGCACAAGTGTAAAAGTGTTTCTTGCCTCCGAGACTCTGCCTGTTGATCCTGTAGCGCTACGGACCATTTATTATAATTATCATGATTTATATGGTATTGGCCCAGCTGAAGTGGATAACGATCTATCTACCTATAGATCATATGTCACCGCGGAATGAAGAATTCACCTTCAAAAACAAAGGGAGTACAATATCCGCTATTTTACTGACGCTACTCATAGGAAATTTTTTTAGTTGATTTGACGTGTTCTGGGGAACTAGAATTCCCAGCTAGTCTTACTGGTCGTGCAGAAAGTAATTAAGAATGGTTTTAATTAATATTCAATCAATGCGGTATAAAACTGAGGAGTTGTATTTGTTTTTGAAAGAGTTCGGGTTTCCCCAAATAGTGGATATTACAGAGCACTGGTTACAAGTTGATGAAGCAATTTTTATTGAAAAATATACTGTAATTAGCAGATATGACAGAAATAATTTTATCCTTAAATGATGACTTCTCTGCTGTATCTAAATATGATTTTTTTACGAGCTGAAAATGTCTTCGAATAATCCATAGTGTACAACAAAAATATTGATTTGTATTTATAGAACTCCCAAATCAAATGTCCACCTTTTTCTCGAGAATCTTCTTAATTTATTTGACGCCTTGCCTATAAAATGTAGGAACATTTTATGCGGCGATTTAAATATTGTCTTTTCTAATGTATGTGCTACTCAAAAGTCTCTGACAAATATTTTTGAATCATTCAGTCTCACTATGCACGTAGATTCGCCATCTAGAATCACCAAAACATCATCTACAATTATAGATTACGTAGTCTCCGATTTTAAACCCGCTGATGTTGAGCACCAAGTAATTAGCTCAGGTCGGACCATGAAGCAGTTTTTGCCAAATTTGTGATACCACGCACAGCTCCAAAAGAAGTCAGCCAGGTGGGTAGAATTTTCTCTCAGAATAATTTTGAAAAATTTTATAACTTGTGTCTAGCTACTAATTGGAAAGGTCTTTCTGAAGATATTGACTCTAAATTCTTGAACTTCCTAAATAAAATAATAAAGTAATAAAATAATGAAGTATTTCAACACAGCATTTCCCCTTCGTCCCATTAAAACTAAACGTCATAAACCTTGGACAACTAAAGGAATAAGAATCTCTTCAAAATATATGAGGTCATTTATGTATTTTAAAAAATTCTCAGATAACCCCCTAATATTAAACTATATCAACAACTATAGAATACTATATCGGAAAATTATCAAATCTACTAAGAAAAACTATTATAAAAATCGCATCTCAAGAGCTAAAAACTTTTCCAAAGAAAGCTGGTCTATTATAAATGACTTAAGAAATAAAACTCGTTCTTTAAACACTGTTAATCCTAGTCCTGACGAACTAAACAATCATTTTGTTAATGGAAGTAAGAATATCAGCTCTAACATAGCTCCGGGTCGGGATGCTCTCTCCTTCCTCCTACCTACTAAAAGGATCACGGATAGTTTCTTCCTGGGACCAGTAGATAATCACGAACTAGTGCATTCAAAATAAATATTCCTGTGGAAATGTCCACTAAATATTTTTAAATATACCTGATGTAGTAATTAACATGTTAACTTCTCTGATTAATGAATCATTCGAATCTGGTTTGTTTCCGAACTGTCTAAAAACAGCCACTTCATAAGGGTGGCGACAAAACCGAAACCTGTAACTATAGACCAATTGCCCTTTCTTTCCAAACAAAACATCCTAACACCTCATCAGTATGGTTTCCTACCTAAAAAATGCACTAGTGACGCAATGGTTTCCATTCTTAATGAAATGTTTCTTCGCAAAGGCCTTTGATTGTGTTAATCATGAAATCTTAATTAAGAAACTACAAATTAGAACTTACCTATAAAATAGAAATCGGCAGGTCGTGCTAATGGCGAGGATTCTTTAAATATGCCAATTAGCATTGGAGTTCCTCAAGATTCAGTATTAGGTTCAATTTTATTTTTATTATTCATTAATGATATCACAGACTTAAAAATAAGTGGAAGAATTACTTTATTTGCCGATGACATGAGTGTAACCTGGAGTAGTTCTGATATACAGACATTACAATCTAGCATAAACAAAGATCTAGTAACTATCAAGTCCTGGTCTGACTCGAATGGGCTTTGTTTCAACACCAGTAAAACCGTAGCAACGTCTTACAAAGGTACTTTCCAGCCTATAACTCTAAGCAATAATCCGATTCTAACGGTGAACTCAATTAAGTTTTCAGGTCTTTATATAGACAAATTCCTAAAACGGTCCACTCATATTGGTACCTTGGCAAAAAAAATATCTTCTGCATGTTTTTCCATTAACCCCTACTACTGCATTAATGACCTAATTTTCCTTTATTCGAATCTCACCTACCCTGCCTTTCTGGGGTTCTTGTAGCTTATACCACTTCGAATCTATTTTCAAATTACAAAAAAGAGCAATTCGTTATGTATTTGGTTTAAGTAGTATGACACACTGTGAAAATTACTTTAAAAATTTCAAAATTCTAACCCTTTCTGCTCTATTTATCTTTGAATTCGTCTGCTTAGTTCGCAAGCACATTCAAAAGACCAACTCGTAGATATCCTACAAGAAATTTAGATACTGATGTTTACTTAACTATTACCACCTCTGACCTAACAAAAAATTGTATAATAACCTCCCGATACAGTTAAAATCTATAAATTCATATAAGTTCAGAAGATCGATTATGGCTTTTCTTCAAGAAAGATAACTTTACACAGTGGTAGAATTCTATAACGTGCCTTTGACTTTTGGGTTACAGCATATAGAAGCAATAATTAAATTAAGTTAAATTGAAAATTTTAATTTGAGCATTAAATCATAGTGACGGTTATTGCATATCCAATGCAATTGTTATTCATATTTTGTTTGTGTTTTGTTTTGTCTAGTAATTTATTTTTATTATGATTAGTTTTAAATTCGCTTTGTCTATAAAATTTTTGTCATTTTTCTTTGACAATAAAGCATATTCTCTCTCTCCAACTACCTGTTTGAGAAAGCTACATGAATGATTGTAATTAGATACCCCACCTTGGTATAAGTCACAGAACGTCAAAGAAATTGCCATCAGGTAGAGACTCTGAAACACAAATTTTAAAAATATTGTATATTACATAAAAGAAATGAGAAACGAGGGTTTGAATTAACTTCTTACTGAAACATTAATATCCAAAGTTATTAGGAGACTAATAAAGCACTTCCAGTTTGTATTCATCAAGCAACTTTTTTTCCACTTAATCAAAATTATCTGCAATGAAACAATGCTAAATTTATAATGAAATTCCGCTATCAAATCTCCTAAAATTAATTATCTAGATGTCAAAAACAGATAAACGTCCCGTCGCTCATAAATCAACTTGATCCACTACCTAACGAAACATCAGTTATCTAGATTCAAATTAGACAAAATCTCTAGAAATCACATATCTGAAGAGGCTCCAAAGCGGTAGGGATTTGTATCTGCCAAATGCAAGGACAAAAAGAAGGGCAACCTACCCTCTGAGATTAACAAGGGCGTGTGTGGGTTAACCCAAAATTCAACAAGTTTTTGATGAATTAATCGTTGTGAAGTCTCCACAATGGCATTAATACCTGGAATAGGATTTATGGGAAGTTCGGCCAGTTTATTACCTTCTCAGAACAGGCACCAATAAAAGGAGAAAAGAGCGAAGGGTCATTCTCACCCCATTAATTTATTTTGGACAGTAAATGGAGATCAGCTTACAATTGAATCTTTATCGACTGAACTATTTAATTTGGATGATTTTAAATTACTTTTTAACACATCGTGTTTGTGTTGTTAAAGATACATAAAATGATTAATAAAATATAATAAAACTAGAGCAAATTACAGTGAAACTGTTCTACGTTTATGTGCCATCGCTAACAATTTTGTTAGAAATTATTACGGCAGTTGGTGTGCTTCAAAGATTCATTTTATCTATAAGACTCAATGATAATATTTTACGTCAACTTTTGACGTTTAGTGAGTGAATCTCCATGTAAATAATTATCGATTGGTGCAGCAGGATGGGCATATTTGACGTTTCTACTTCGATGCTTTACTTCCTTATTTTAGCATCTTTTAGTTTATCTGTACCTACTTTATTTTTATGAGAGTTATAGAGTAGCATAAAAATTTTCAATCTCCAAGTAAATGTTTAATAAAAATCCTAACACTTTGGCCATATTATATTTTCTCATAGAAACTTATGCCGCAACAAAAATGAACGTAACGATTCAAGCATGAAAGTCACGGGCGCAGATCTGATATTGGTCATCAGTTTGAGAAGTGTGACATCTGTTCATATAAAATCACACCACACAAGGCCGTAACTTATAAAACTTATCCAAGCAAAAATGTCACCTGCTATATTGCTCCCGTACTTTGACAGGTGAAACATATTGGGACAAAGAAAGTCATAAATAAATGGAGAAGAATCTTTGAAAAGCAGTGGCAGGAGTGTGAATTATTTTAAACGGGTTCCAAAATATACATATTGGAAATTAGGATAAAGTCAAAAATTCGAGATGATAAGTTATACTATAAATACTGTCGATAATACAAGAGCAATATGATAAGCATTTCCACAAAACTGAAATTATATATGACAGCTATTATAAGATCAGTAGTGACATGTGAATATTAGATTTTTTGAAAAAATGAAATAAATAAGTTTATCAGTTAAAAAAAGCAAGAGATGTAAATAAACATTTTTATTACAATTAGGAACTTCATATCTAAAGCCAGTCGTATATTTCCGAGTTCAATTACCGACTGTTTCACGAAAAACATTGTAATATTTTGATTTCTAATTTCTGATGAAACTGGAAGCAGGAAACCGGAAACAGGAAAACGAGAACCGGAAACTGCTGAATTACTAAGGGACGTGCCGAAAATAAACAAAAACCAGTTGAGCATTGCCATAGACCGAACAAATGAAAGTATTGATAAAATTTTAGATTGACAGTTCTTATTCTAATTAACACAGCCACAGTCTACTCACTTTTACAAAAAACGTCATTCGCTATGTGTCTACTTTAAATTCAATGTCATTAAACTTCAAAATGTTCATATTTTGGACTCCATTTTGAAGGTGTTCTCAAAGAGGTACGATGGGGCACATCAAACCCTAAGCTTACTTTTTGATGCTCTATCAAAATCTGGAGTCAGAATTTTAAAATATACATATTGAAATGGAATTTTGGGTACATAATAAAAATTTATAAGTTGAGTTTTTGGTTTAGATTAAAATTATTGATTAATGGGAAAAAATTATGTGTAGGGGTCTTTAAAAATTTGACAGGGTTGTTATGGGATGTTTGTTTTTGTTTGGATTTTGATTTTTTTGGAAGTAAGTGATAAGAGTTGTCAAAGTTAGATTATAAAAATAAAATCTTTGAAAAATAAACAGAAAATTTCATATTTCATTACAATATACACTATTTGAATTGGACATGTACAAAAAATATGGAAAAACACTAGATATAACAAACATCAGACAATATGCATAGGTATATTAAAAATCAAGAAATTATATTAAAAGTTAAATAGTTAGCTATTATTATTATTATTATTATTATTATTATTATTTTTATTATTAATAATTATATAATAATCATAATAATGGATATGTGGTTTGATAAAGGCTACATTTTAAAGAGAGAATTACACAAGTTGTCTCAAAAAAATGAGGCGTATCAAAGTTATATAATTTCTTATGGAAGACCCTATATTTTATGACATTTATAGATTACACGTTAAAAATAAGTATTCCCTTTAACTAAGCTTTTTAGTTTTTGAGATATTTTGATATTTCTAAAAATGGAAGCACTTAAAAGAAAACCAATAACTACGAAACCTTTGGAATCAGCCAAATACAATTTTATCACGAAAAAATTAGACTAATAACTGAAAGTAATAAAGTATTTAGAGTTGTTAAAAATTATACAAAGCGTCCAAAATGGGGCGATCCTCTAATGCCATATTCAAACGACAATATCGTTCTTATTTTAAATAGGATACCCTGTATTTTATAATCCTATTATGTAGCAAATTACATTACCTTTTAAAAATTATTAAGGTCTATAATGCCTAAATCTATTAATTTTGGAGTTATTTTTATTTTTTTTAAATTTTACATTAATTTTTCCACCGTAATGCCAAAATATAACACCCTGTATTTAATCGGAAAAAATTACAGAAGAATCTACTTTTCATAATAATGGTTAACTAAACCGTCATAACTTCCACTATAATGATACTCAAAACAAGCATTTGTTCCACACAATAGATCATTAGAACCGGTGGAACATTAATGTACACGGTGGAATTATAGGCGACCATTTAAATGGGAGGAAATCTTTGCAATTTTTAAGAAAAAGTTTCTGGGAGCTGTTGGAAAAGGTATCATTAGATATTAGACAAAAAATGATGTTACAATAGTCTAAGCTGATAAAATACAGGGTGTTATATTTAGGCATTACGGTGGAAAAATAATGTAAGGTTTAACAAAAATAAAAATAACTCTAAAATTAATAGATTTAGGCATAGTAGACCATTATAATTTTTAAAAGGTAATGGAATTTGCTACATAATAGGATTATAAAATACAGGGTGTCCTATTTAAAATAAAGACGATATTGTCGGTTGAATATGTCATTAGAGAATCGCCCCATTTTGGGCGCCCTGTATAATATTAAACAACTCTAAATACACTATTGCTTTCAATTATTAGTCTAATTTTTTCTATTAAAATTGGAGTTGACTGATTCCATAGGTTTAGAAGATATTGGTTTTCTTGTAAGTGCTTCCATTTTTAGAAATATCAAAATATCTCGAAAACTAAAAAGCTTAGGTATAGGGAATACTTATCTTATTTTAACGTATAATCTATAAATGCAATAAAATATAGGGTCTTCCATAAGAAATAATGTAACTTTGATACGCCACACTTTTTTGGGACAACCTGTATATTTCAAAATACTTTTAAAATGTAGCCTTTATTAACCCACATATCCATAAATAAACAAAATTTTCAAATTATTAACCGTTTAGCCACAATGGACCGTCGCGTCTACCGTGACTCGCCCTGTATATATGTCTTTTTCGATCCAAAAAATAATAATGAAGGAACGATCTCAATTTTTCTCGGGAACTGTATTGCATCAAAAATTTTAAATATATTATCAGAAACCGAAGTACTTACTGAAATAAAAAACCCTTAAATAAATAAATCCTCGATGAATAAAATTGATTTAGTACACCACTGAAAAATATCTATAATTCAAGTCTGGCGTGTGAATGAAAGAGTCGGGCCTGTAATAACAACCTAGACTTAGGATTATAGAAAATTGTTGAACCGAATTGGATTACGGCTGATTACTTTATCCGATAAAAGTAGGTACAGGAGTGTCCCAAATATTCAATTTCAGTTAGGGCTACTATATAATTAAATCTTTCGGTAACCTTATTTCATTATTATACCATTGTATAAATAACTTTCGTTTAATAAAAGTAAGTATACCACTACCAAAAACACGAAAAATCCTATATAGGAAGACCGTATTCCAAAAGAACAGAAGTAGGCTGAGAGTGATAACAAGACTCAACATTTTCTAAACAAAATAGGATGTACACTGAAGTCCTTAAGCCAGTTGAAAAATATTGCATAATACGCCTGGTCGCCCCATGGACTCCCAGGATGGTTGCCATTTGTCCATGGTATATCTTCGTTCTAGGCTTCTTAGTTTTCCATTTTTGGTCATCGTCCTCTCTTCTGCCAATAGGTCTTTTGGAGGGCTTCTTGCCATCATCAATAAAGCTTTGCATAATGCTTAGTACATTTCTGTACTCTTCTATCTATTTGTAATGGAGGTGTCGATACACTGCGTCTTATAAGATCTATTGTGCCCCCTACTGCTGCCCAATCGTTATGGATGTCTCGACGATTAGAGCAGTTCCTCCAGGTCTATTGCGTTCAAAAAGTTCAGGATGTCGGTAGGTTTCAGGTTAGGTAGATCTTCCTCTTCTATTTGATATTCTCCCTTGGATTTTGCAGGGTAATGCATTCTGAGAGAATGTGGATAGAGGTTTCCTCCTCTTCCTCGCAGAATGTGCATTCTTCTTTGTCTACTAACCCGAATTTGTTTAGGTGGCCTCTCAGCCGGCAGTGCCCTGTTAGGATATTCGTTAGTATTCTGAGCTTATTTTTACTTTTACTGATGCAGTCGTCAGATCTCTTGTGGTTATAGTTTCCCAGGAGTGTTTTGGCCTGCCTCATTCCTTGTAGTCCTATCCAGTATTGAGATCTTTTGTTATTTACATCTTTTCCAAGTTCATCAAGTATTGTACTGGTGCTTATTCCACAGAACGGTTCCGGTCCCAGAAATGGTGTTTTAGTCCCTTTTTTGCGAGCACGTCTGCTATTTCATTGCTCTCCAGTGTGTCCCGGAACCCATAGGAGGGTAACAGTGCTGTTGTTGCCTAGTTCGTTTAGATTCTCTAGGCACTCCCAGAGCATCTTGGAGTTGATTACGTGGGAGTTCAAGGCATTAATGGCTACTTGGCCGTCTGACATGATGATCTCTTGTCTGCAAAAATTTCTTTCTATGATGAACTGGACTATATTTCAGCTTGTAAAATGCTAGGAGGTTTGCCTAAATTTTCGGAATATTTGGTTTTAGGCCCATATACCCCTATTACTGTTCCTTCTGTTGTTCTAGAACCATCTGTGTACCATTCTGTACACTTGCTTCTCCATGGCTTCTTTCCAGATTGTAGCGCTGTATAGTATAATCGATTGGAAATATGTAATGAGGTATTGGATAGCAACATGGGAAACTAACAGTAGACCCATAAAGTTTTAACAAACATGCTGCAAAAGAACTGTACAAACTAGTATAGGGTACAAAATTATTGGACTGTGTAATAAAGTGGAATGATGAATAAGCAACTATATCTCTTTGACGTATACAAATTAAAGATACAATAAATCACGCAATAAGCCAGTAGGCTTCAGCGATATCGGATATCTTAGTTCAGACAGATATAATTATGAATAATAGTAAATACGAACCATCTTGTAAATTAATAAAACCGTAAGAAGGCGTTAAAAAAAACCGTTTTGTCTTCGTCAAACATACAAGTAACTTAATAATCATTTTGGCGCGTTTTTTTTCCGCTGGTTAGTTTGGGTCGTGGCCCCTAGCAATTTTAAATTTTAAAGGAATCTATAGGGAATTTAATTAAGCCATTTTGCAGTGGAGCGAGAAGATCCGAGAGGTCTTAGACGCAATAATTAAGTTTATTAATTTCGAAAATTTCGGCTACGAGGAAAGTTTATTTAGAATTTTAGAATGGAAGTAAAGCCCGAACGATTATTTTGTTAACATTAAAACTGTAACGAATGAAAATTGTCTGTTATAAAAGAAGGCTTTTGTTTTTAATTGGACACCTCTGATTTTTTTAGTATTTTAAAACATATGTATACGTAATTTGATAGCAGCATGTAAAGAAATGTATCCAAATTTGCAATAAATTGTTTATTTGAGAAATGCGAGGTATTTAGCAAAAATCTATCGAGCACTAATAGACTCTAATATATTTCATAATGAAATAAACCAAGACTGAAGGCAATTGAGTGAGAGATAAAACAACGATAACACACTGAATTATAGAAAACGAGTAAGGAATTTAATTTATCAGATTCGACATTCTAAGACCGGTTTCTGCCTTTCGGCTTCATTAGTTAGGCTTTTCGAATCCAATAAATAAAATTCCAAACTCGTACAAGTCAATAGCTATATTCGCTATAAGATAAAATTTTTAGATGTGCTACCATCTATGATTAGAAGAGAGTATTGACAATTTTTAAAGCAAAAAATTCCCAATGTATTGGGGTTGCATACACAATTTGCATTGTCTGTTGCAAAGCTTTTATTTGACTGATTCTTGTCAAAATGTCACTCTCTTCTTTCGTATCCCTTTCAGAGATTAATACAAAGTTAGAAAACGAGTAAGGAATTTAATTTAAGATGAATTATATAAACTACTATTGCTGGTATTTTTTAAAATAGCAGAAAGGCGATTTAAAACAACAAATCACTACAGAAATCAATTACAAACTATTAAAGTAAGCATAAAAACTTACTTAATACATATATAAACAAACATTACTTGTTCAAGAGGTAAAAAAAATAGGTGTGAACAAAAGTTTACGGTTAGAATTTTATTATCGAACGGATGTAACCAACAAACTAAAATGGAACGAAAACAGATTTAGTACGAAAGGACTAAATCTGGATAAGCTCCTTTTCGTTTTAACAAACCAGGAGATCCGTATTTTACATAAATTTTGATACTTTACACAGACCCTTTTTAGGGAAAACGATTTATAAAATTGTATTTCCTTTTAAACTGATTACCACTTCAAGAAGTCGAAAAAGCTAACAGATTACAACAATAATCTTTTCGATGCGTGTATTTTAATCAAAGGTAATACCACGAGTCCTCCAAATTTTATCGATTAAATTTTTGGTTTTCACGAAAAGAAGAAGATAAAAAATTTAATCTATAAAATTTCAGAGGACGAGTCGTATTTGAAAGGATTATTTTTTGAATCATTTTGTATTAAAAACAGAGAACATAGTCATTTATGCAAATGACTCTTTAAAATTTAATTTAAATTGAAACCTGAGCTGTTATAGTTTTACATACAGGGCCACCAAGGCGATTTTTTGACTGGCTACCCCGCGAAATGGCGCCGTAAATAAAAGCGAAGAAGAAGAATGAAATGAAGTCTTTCTTAATTTAATTAATTTTAAGTTTAGTGTTGAAGTGAGGTATGTAAAAATGTTAAAGGCGTTTTGAAATAAACTATTAAAAACAGGTTAGTTTACAAATACATTTTGAAATTTGGTTATTAACATAGATTTGCAATACATTTTAGTATAATAAAAATTGTTAAATGTTTACATTTGACATTTCAAAAAAGGTAAACACAGTTTAATCAAGAAACAAATACGAAGAAGCGGTTTTATCAGTATAAAACACAATGATTGGTTAGGATCCTGAGCTGTTATTGGCTGAAACTACAAAATCTGACTGTATTGACAGATGAAAAAAATAATCTATAAAATTTGAGAGGACGAGTGGTAAGTATTTGGAAAGATTATTTTTTGAATAATTTTGAATTAAAAACAGAGAAAGACACTTTACACTCAAATGTTCAATATTTTCTTTTAAATTTAAACATAAAATATTGATGTAATTGATTGTATACCTACCAACGTAATATGAGTTGCCTATCTAGTAGTATTTAAGATTATTTATATAAGAGTAATGTTTAGGCTTTGACATTATTTGTCAGTTTTAAACGGATTTATGGATGGAGTTGTGTTGTGTGTTAAAGCGATTTAAAATAAACGAATAAAAACAGGTTATTTTACTAATATATTTTGAAATTTGGGTATTAACATGGATTTGCAATACATTTTAGTATAACAATAGTTGATAATACTAAATAAAAGTTGTTAGATGCTTATATTTGACAACTCAAAAAAGATAAACAAAGTTTTATCAGAAAGCAAAAACGAAGAGACGGTTTTATGTTTTTTTTTTAGTTTATTATTTATTATCTTTTGGTAGTGTGTTATATTTTTCTAGGACATATCATTTTCCTAATTCCCTGCTATAGGAGTTTTCCTCCTTTTCAGGGTGAGGCCCTTACATTATTGATTTCAGAATTATGATTTTCTTAGAATTGTTTATTAATAAATTGCCTATTCTATATTTTATTTTAAAAGACGTTTTAATATTACATTTAAAAAAAATTAGAATAAAACTTTTCCTATTTTTATTCACTTTCGTGACATCTTGCATAATTTTTCACTTTTTTAAAACTTATAATACCCTAAACAACAAAAAGTAAAAATAAATCCTCCATAGAAATCACCTTCAGATTTTGCGCACATTCAATTACCCATAAATGATAAATGTGCGGTTCTAAAGTCCACGGGTCTTTTATTAACCCCCGACAAACACGTTCGCTTATTAATAACAATTTTTCAAAGTCGCAACACCCATTCATTTTCTACAAAGACACACATTTTCCATCTGTTACGTACAATCCGAAAAAGAGAAACCATTTCCGCGATCAGTGGTGGGCAGAGCCGATCCTAGGGTGTCGGTCGCCCGCGTGCAATGACCTAATGTGCCGCCCCTCAAGAGAATTTTTCATATCTTGACTAAGCATAAATCTCGTGAAACGAAAAGAATATAAATCAGTTCTTGTACAAAGACTACCTAATAATTAATTATAAAATAATTTTTCTGGCTTTCTGAGAAGCAAATTTGTCAATAATTTCGGTGAAATGACAGACTATAGTTAAATCGCAATCGACACGGAGTAATAAATCAAAATTTTATGGGAGTTTTACAGCACAGGCGGCTCAAACAAAATCTGTGATTTTAAATAGCCGGTAGTTAAAAGGTGTGTTAAAATTAAGAATTTTGTCTGTGTCGCCCCGTTTTGTTGGACGTAACAATAGACTATCCTTATTTTAATCCCTTTTAAGACTCTGATGAGGGTACGGATGGGTAAATTAGGGTGTATTTGTATTATTATTTTTTTGTTACTATTTTAAACTTAAATAATTGTAATTTAACCGCCGGGGTGCTTGTTTTAGGTGAGTCACCTCGCCACTAACCCCTGAAAAAAAACATTTTTTTGGTTGAATAAGGCAAATTTTTTGTTTTTTGTGTTTTTTGGTGGCTAAACTTGGTATATTCAATATTTTCACCACTTTCTGGTAGTCTCAAAGCCGCGCCACCAGACCCTACACCTTTTTTACTATGTAACATTTTGATATAAAATACTCTCGAAGATCAGGAAATGTGAAAGTCTCTGAACCACTATATTCACTTGATGAGTCATTATTATCCAAGATTTTGTCCAGATTTCACATGTTTTCTTCTTCTTTTAACATATGCTCGATTGCCTTTTGCCAATTTTCCGTCGTAACAAGTGATATGGTGGTTTTTAATAATGCTTCTACATCTTTTAACTTAAATGTCGTATTATGTCGACCTACATATCCTTTAACTTATGCCCATATCAGTTCAGTAGGATTTAGTTTGCAGTGATAGGGAGGAAGACGCACAACATCAATACCATGTGTTTTTGCAAGTTCATCCACTACATAACGTACTGGAGGCTTATTTAATTTCACAATTTCTAGTAGTTCATTTAGATGGTAGCACATCTAAAAATAGTAGTTCTATATTTATTGATTTTTCTGGAAAGCTAATGTTTCTGTCTGTTAGCCTCTTAATGATATCATCTTTCCTCCATGAAATATTTGGCACACGTTCAATTAGACGGGAATGGTAACTAGCGTTATCCATTACTGTAGCTGAACCCTTTGGTAAATGTTCTATCATCTGCTGAAAATATTCTTCAAAAACATCAGCGTTCATATCTTCATGGTGTCTCCTGGTTTTTTAGATTGAAATATTAAAGAACCACATTTTGAAAACCCGTTATCACTTCCAATATGAGTTATAATTAGACGTCGTGCTTTACCGGAAGGAATCTTCAAATCATGTAGATAATCCAAAAAAGCCTGTCGTGAAGATTGAATGTTTGTGTCCTGCCATATTCTGCTAACTGTGTAACCTTCATTCACCCAGGTTTCGTACAAATAAAATATTTTTTTGCCTTCTGCACGTAATTTAAAAATGGTTCTGAGGTACGGCGACGGTGGCTCAGTTGGCAAAGGCGGTTACATTTCAATTAATAGGTCTGTCCGTGCTCTGGTTCGTGCCCCGGTCTAGACAATGAGATTTTTAAATAAAAATTTTCATTGCCTACTTCTGGGCATGATTTGTAGCGTATTTAATATTAATTACTTTGATGTTAGTTTACGCTGCAAAGATGTAAAAATCCTGGAGGAGTCCATCGTTGTCGATGATAGTGTTGTGTGGTTTTTCTGGGTTTTCCCACAACTGTAAAGCAAATGCGCCATCAATTATCAGTAAGTCGCCCCAGAGCGCTACGGCAAATAATAATAATAGCCGTCCCTCCCCCGCACAAGCTGCAGGGCTTCTGGGGTTCACTCGTAAGGGAGTGAATTGCATGGCGTACCTATTATTATTATCTCCGTCTCCAACAAACAATTTCCTCCGAATCAATAAGTTCTGCTTTCCTGTCCTGTTTATCGTACTTGAGCTTCAAATCTATTAGAGTTTCCCATAGCTTTGTTTTCCCATTTTAGGATCACTATTGATTGCGTCCAAAACCTTGGCAAGTGTTGGTATCTCTTTTTTAAAATAAAATTCGTGAACTTTTCTTCTTATTCCGCTTTTAAATTGTTTAGTAAATTCCACTTTTTTCCACTTATAACTTTATATATCGTTGATTTGCTTACACCCATCATATTACTTGTCTTTTCAACAGTATCGTCAACAGAAAACGAAGGATTTTCCATTCATAGGCAATTATAAACATTGCTTACAAATATTTTCTCGTTAACTGACAACGCATACTTTTTTATACGTTTGAACCACACTGCATTTTTCAATGCTACTGTCACTATTAACCGAAAATTACCACAACTTCTTACTATAATAGATAATATAAAAGGCTAATCAAATAGGGTAGGTAATATTGGGAACTGATCAAGATACTAACTGCAACTGCCTATCTTATCTTCATACCAAATCCTAGCTAGATAACCATCCTATATTCCCACCCCCTTGTTATCATTTTGGTTTTACCCTTAGATTATAGATTTTTAGAATCTGAGGATTTATCCCATTTACATTTTTAATACAATTATAGTCACATTTATAGATTTTGAACCCTCAGGCCTTGAAAAATATTTGTTATATACCTTGTTGTTAATTTACTCAAACAGATAACTCTACCATTTACATAACAATTGCAAATAACTCAAAAAACTTTTTGTAAAGTACCTACATACCGAATTAATACTCAATAATACATTTTCATAAAAAATATAATTTTAAATGATGATTTTATGTACCCCGTAAATAATATATAGGCACCCACATCTGAACTTTCCTGTTCTGACAGATATATTACTCCGGCTCGATTGCGATTTTAATATAACATCAAAAAATTGATATGTTACAAGTTAGAAGTTACAAGAAAATCTGAAGAGAAAAGTTACATGAGGAAAAATAATTAAGCTAAAAACCTAACAAAATGAGGTTTGAGGTGTTTTGGTAGATTGTTTAGTTTACTTATTTTTCCTCATGTAATCGTAACTTTTTTCTCTTCAGATTTACTTGTAACTTCTATTTTGCTGAAGATGAAGGATTAATCCTTCGAATCATGTCCATTTTTTGATGTTAGTCTTCGGACCTCATTGTTATTATTTATTTTTATTTATTTATTCCGAAAGAAAAAAATGTATACATAAATAGAAAATAGTACATAGTTATGAGGCTTAGAGCTTATGCTATATAAGCCCTCTAGGAATACTTAATATTATAATATGTAAAGAAGAATACCAATAAAATATTGCACAACCATTAAACTAAAACAAAAAAAAAATCACAAAAAAACACAACAAAACAGAACAAAACACAGATACTCAATCACAATTAATCAGTCTTAAAAAAACCAGAAAACACAAGTTCCCTCAGTCGGATCCTAAATAATGAACTCGTATTTCCTGAGGGATTCTGTTGTAGATGTTGATTCCACTAGATAACATACTTCTTTGGCCTGTAGTAGTCATAGCTACCGATCTTAAGAGCAAATCGAACCCTTGAAAAATTTTAATAACCTTTTAAGCCTTTAGTTTTAGTCTGATTTTTGTCAATTTTTCAGGAAATACTAATAATTACAAAACTTAGGGTGGAGATTCCTTGATTTTTTTGTAAACCTTCGAAAAGTATTTGTTTTGTTAAATTTAAATGGAAAATCACAAAAAGAAATATCCGCGCGTTTTAATAAATATCAAGTAGTTTATACATAATATTGTTTCCCATTTTTTCTTTAATATCTTTGTAAAGTGCTGCCACATCGTTACATACATTTAAAGCTGTCGAGAAATATTCCATCGCCAAGTGTTCCCAGTGGCGCGCATATAAATACAATTTTACATTAGAAAATCCTCATAAAATAGAAGTAAAATTTGCTTCTCACAAGAACTCCAGTTGCCACTTAAGTCATTTTTATTTCTCAAGTTATAATTATAAATTTCGTGATTTAAAGTAAGTTGTATATTGGAGTTAATCTCATTTAATTTGCATCTATGTAAATAAGTACAAGTTTGAAATGTCCATTATTTTGTTAGGCAGGTAAATATTACTTGTAGGATTTAAGCGTGTTAAGTAAGTTAGATGACAACGAATCAATGAATTATAAATAAATAGTCTATATTTAGGTTCAAGAAACTTAGACATTCTTCCCAAGATACCAATGGCCGGAGAAATCTTTTTACTAATGAAGTTGATGTGTTGGTTTCAAGACAGATTATTATCTATCCCATTCAACTTTAGTTAAATTCTCCATGCCGAGTGCAATACTGATCTGATGCAATTCTTGATCATTAGATATCACCATATAGTTTGATTTGCTAGGGATAGAACCATCCAATCTTCAATCAAACTTAGATCTCTTTCCACGTCTTTTTTTTATCTAACTTCGGTATTTGCCAAAGTATGTCACACTGGTGTCATCGGCATACAATTGAATACTCCCCTTCAAAGGCAGCTTTGATATTGAATTGATATAAATTAAGAATAGTTTGGGACCTAGAAATTATCCCTGTGGCACTCCACAAACAACGTTTGCTTTCAGTATTGTTTGCAATTATGAATTATTAAATATTAACATTTTTTCTGGTGGAGTTAGACTGTAATTTCTTACCTACCTAATTGTCGTTTTTCTTTTGTAAAATTTCTAAAACCATCTGCGTCTATTCAACATTTGCCGTATTTCTTAAAAGAAAATACTTTCAAATACGCTCGTTTTATCTGTATAAAGGGCAAACGCATTAGGAACTCGCTGTAAAACTTTCCTCGTCTCACTTCCAATCTAAAACATTTTTAGACACCCGAAAGTCCCATCCATATAGTAAAACATAATAAAAGAGAGACGATTCGAGTCATAACGGAACGAGCCCTCCAAAAAGATGGAATCAGAGTACAATAGCGAATCCCTTCTTAGGGCTATCTTCTTCTATGTTGACACTCGCCCGCGGCTGTGACACATTCTTTTTTCCCTTTTCTTTCGCAAATTCATAATTAGCCTTCCTCTGTCCTTATGGTGTGCCAGGGATAGAAGGCCAGTGGCGAACTGAAATTTATCAAAAATATATGATTGGTTCAAGACAAATTTTCGTAAATATAGTCGGGAGCTAGAACCAAATTGTGGAATTTTACTACTGTTATTTTCTAGGATAGCGAGGAAAAACAACATTAAATTTTCATAAAACCAACCTCAATGGTTTACACTACATTTGACATAGGTTTATAATGACAAAAATGCGTTTTTCCACAAACCCATTAATTTTAGTTTTATTTTTACCCTGAATGTGTGTGTGTCATGTAATCTTGATAGACGTTCAACAATGGTTGAAAGCCTTGATTGTATTATTCATTACTGTTTTTAGTTTGTTTTTACGCCTGAATGTTTTTAAACAGGAAATTGCTGGAATATTTAGTCATTATAAAAATGTACTTTTAATGAAACATTTTCACGCCTTCGATATGTGGTCTCTGAAACTAAAATGACTTTTTTGGGCGTAAGATATATTTTCGATAGGTTTCAGTTATTCGATTTAATTTTTGTTTAAATATCTATATACAGGTTTTGTCACGTAGATTAGCCATATATAGAGAAGTATAGATATTTGAAATTTGAAAATTAGGTTACGAAACTTGTCAGTACGATCTATTCAATGAAAATATTTTCTCCACGGCCACTACTGAATGTAGTTATTCTGAAACCACTTATAATAACAGAAAAGGAACATTCTCGCTCTTGAGATTGAAAGAAAATTCTGAAACATTTGTCTCTTATGCATTTTATACGTATTTCATTCTATCACAAATAAAAGCTTTGCAACACACAATGCAAATTGTGTATGCAACCCCAATACACCGGGAATTTTTTGCTTTTAATAATTGTCAATACTCTCTTCTAATCATAGATGGCAGCACATCTAAAAATCATATACTTTATTTTGCTGATGTTGATCTTTAGCCCAGCTTTCTTCACTGACCTGATCTAGTAGACTTTGGAGATCCTGTGTACTATCTGCTAGTATTACGGCATCATCCAAAGTGACTATCTGAGATTGACTCGGAGAATGCTTTTTCCACATATATGTTAAATAACATTGCTGATAGGATATATCCTTGGCGAACGCCTTTTTTAATTTCAAAGTCTTCAGTTGTTCCAGCGTTACTTATTCTAATTTCTGGTGCCAGTACCTATTGCTGATTAACCTTACATCCTTTCCATCTAATCCCAAGTCACCAATGCCTTTTCATAATCGATAAAACACGCAAAGACATCCTTTCTCTGACCTTGGCAATGTCTGAAGGGGTTACATCGATTATAATATTAGAACTTCTACAATTTATAAAGGTGTTGAAAAACATTCGCCATATTTAACAAATCTAAATAATTAATAGCCAATCCAGTATGTACACTAAATAAAAATCAAATGGAACAAATTAAAATAAAACAATTAAATTTCGAATAAAGATAAAAACATTACGCACGCCCATGGTCATTTGCGAGTTAAAAATTCTCAGTGGTCGTGAGATCAAGATCGGCCTGGTCCACTATTATTCGGCATCTTAATATTTTACTATTATTTTTAACATATTGTAAAAAAATGCATTAAAACTACCATACATACACCAAGTTCTCAGTAAATTTTGCACAATTTTCTATATTTTTCCGTAGGCTAGGGAAATTCTGAAGTACTGTGGAACATTTTGTACGTCAGATATGAATGCAGAAACTCAAAATTCGAAAATATATAAGCTTTTCTTGCGCAAAAATAGAATCTTCCAGAAATCACAAGTTTTGCTCTGCTTAACACTTTTCCCCTAGGCTAGTGGAATTCTGAGGTACTCTAGGGAAATTCTATATTGAGATTAGAACTAAGCGACTCGAGATACGTGAAAACATTATCGCTTTGCGTAGATCGAAATTGCTTTCACAGATATTGAAATTTCTAAGATTTCACGCATTTCCCCCAGGGCTAGTGGAAAACTGGGGGGTCCAGGGGAAATTCTGAGACCGGATTCGGATTCAGCGACTCAAAATAGTATACTCACATGTAAAGTTCATTCCACTTTTTTTTATTTGCCTGTGTTATTTAACGTTGTTCAAAATAAAAACCTACGGTAATAATCAATTTTATTTTGGAGTTAATGAAAAATAAAATTAAAATTTAGCCGTTGACAGAGCCTTGAGAAATAATTTACACCCTTATCACATCCAACAAGTCCAACGATTGCATCTAGGAGATGAAATCCCACGGTTACAATTTGCTAGGTGGATTGCGAATAACGATCGCTTATTGTATAGGACCCTATTCACTGATGAAGCTTCATTTACGAGGGATGTAATAACTAATTCTCGTAATTCGCACATTTGGACAGATGAAAATCCTCATGCAATTCGCGAATCTCGTTTGCAGTATAGATTTTCAGTGAATGTTTGGATAGGAGTAATAAACAGACAACTAATAGGCCCGCCCCCATTTCTTTAATGCATCGCTGAGAGGTGCTGTGTACTTAGATTTCTTACAAAATATTTTGCCGAATTTACTAGACAATGTAGCCATACGTGGTATGTGCTTTATGCACGACGACGGGTCATCACTATATTTCTTAATTGCTGTTATTCAATAATTTTGAGAATTCTATAAAATATGAGACAAATCGAACTTACTGTTCAAAAATAATGACCAAAACAAATTTCAGTACAAATTCACAACTCCCCCTTAAACAATGGGAGTTAATGGTCATTTGATATTCCGCATAGGGGCCTCAATACGTAGTAAGAGTATGTACAGTTCCTAGACTCGCCCTGTATAATATTTGACAGTGTTATGATAAATGTCTTTCTTCTTAGATAAAATTGTTAGTTATATTTCCAAACAAAAATCTATTTTTAAGAAAATATCGCTATATACCCATTTTATTAGATTTATAATTTTTCGATATCTCTTTATATTTTAGTAGTGGCGTAGTTTATCGAAGCGTCGAGATGAATAAAAAATTATGCTAACATAAATTTTCCAATTTATAGTGATGGATAAGGTATTAGTTTTTTCTGTGAGAAAAAAACGATGTGAAAACGTGCTGTTATAAAACGGAAGTTGATCGATATCAAAGCACTTTCAATAAAAAGCTAATTTTAAATAGGACATTGAGATTGATACCAACCTATGCGGGCTATAATTTTGTTATCGATTATTCGTATAACGAATATTGGTTGATATTTGAAAAGACGAAATATTATAGAAAACTTTAATGTATTAAAGTTTTTTAAATATAGCGAATTAAAAGAAGAGGGAAATCAACTATAAATGGTACATGTGTATAATAATCTATCTATCTATCTGTGATTGGGGTGTCGATACACTGCGACCTATAAGATCTATTGTGCTCCCCACTGCTGCCCAATCGTTAAGGATGTCTCAAGGATTAGACCAGTTCCTCCTGTCCTATTGCTTTCAAAAAGTTCAGGCTTCAGGTTAGGTAGATTTGATATTCTCCGAGGTATCGTACCCTTAGATTTTGCAGGGTAATGCATTCTGAGAGAATGTGGATAGAGGTTTCCTCCTCTTCCTCGCAGAATCTGCATTCTTCTTTGTCTACTAATCCGAGTTTCTTTAGGTGGCCTCTTAGCCGACAGTGCCTTGTTAGGATACCCGTTAGTATTCTGAGCTTATTTTTACTTTTACTGATGCAGTCGTCAGATCTCTTCTGGTTATATTTTCCCAGTAGTGTCTTGGCCTGCATCATTCCTTGTAGTCCTATGCAGCATTGGGATCTTATTTACTTCTTTTCCAAGTTCATCAAGTATTGTACTGGTGCTTATTCCGCAGAAGGCTTCAGGTCCCAGAAATGGTGTTTCAGCCCCTTTTTTTGCTAGTACGTCTGCTATTTCATTACCCTCCACTCCAGTGCGTCCCGGAACCCATAGGAGGATAACAGTGTTGTTCTTGCTTAGTTCGTTTAGATTCTCTACGCACTTTTAAGCCATCTTGGAGTTGTTTACGTGGGAGTTCCATGCATTAATGGCTGCTTGGCTGTCTGACACGATGATGATCTCTTGTCTGCGAAAATTTCTTTTTATGTTGAACTGGACACATTTTCCAATGGCATATATTTCAGCTTGGAAAATGTTCGGAGATTTGCCTAAACTTTCTGAATATTTCGTTCCAGGCCCATATACTCCTATTCCTGTTCCCTCTGTTGTTCTAGAACCATCTGTGTTCCGTTTAATGGCACTTCTCTTGAGTTTTGGGATGGTATCTTTGTCCCATTCGCTTTTGTTACTTAGCTTTGTGTTGAATTCTTTCACAAAGCTAAACTTCTTTGTCATCTCATCTTGGGGCATGTCCCAGGTTTGGTGATTTCCAGGAAGGAGTCGAAACTTGCGTTTGGTTAATCCTTCTCTGGTCGTTCTGTAGGTTGTCCTTATCGCTATACTCTCCGCTACTATATGGACGGGTGTAAGGCTTAGGATTACCTCCATGGCGGTCGATGGACACGTTCTCATTGCACCTGCTATGCATACGCAGGGTAGTCTCCAGTTTTTTTCCGCAAAATTTCTGCACACCATTACAGCTTTCGTGGCTTTGCTGGTTACTTCTTTTTCGTGCTTATTCCAGATGAGTTTATGATCTAGTATTAGTCCCAGATATTTGACATCTGGCTTCCATTCAATAACTTTCCCGTTCAATTCGATGGTTTTGAGGTTAATGTTTCTTTTCCGTGCAAAGGAAAGTAAGATAGTCTTGATGGGGTTGACGCTAAGTCCCATCGATTGACACCATCCTTTAGTATAGTCAAGCCTTCTTTGAACTATATCGCAGAGGGTATTCTCGAATTTGCCTCTTGCGATTATGACTATGTCATCTGTTAGGCTGTTAGGCTGTTAGGCTCCACATAAGAGGGGAGGCCACTCCTCCTTGTGGGCATCCTATGGTTGTGCAGACGGAAATAGTGTCTTGTCCCATTTTTATCTCTGCTATTCTGGTAGACAATAGTCGCGATATCCATCTGGTTGTCGTGTTGTCTACCACTCTTTCTTCTAGTACTCTTTTGACACGGCTTCGTGTGGTGTGTTGTCAAAAGCCCCTTCTATGTCTAGAAAGGCATAGGTGGCATAGGTGTATAAGAATAATAAATGTGTATGATTTCCAAAAGACATACGACACAGTAGATGAAATATAACCATTGGAAAAGCAACCCTTACAAATACATCTTTCAAAGCAAAATTTAGGTGGAAAATATCAGAAAGTATTACCAGTGCTTGACAGGATGTTTTATCTCCAATCCTCTTCGACTGTCTATTAGAGAAAGCAATTTGCAAATGTAAGACTGCAGAAATGACAAAAGTCTGGTGTTGGCAGATGATATCACACTTTTAATACCCAAGGTGGCAAAAGTTACGCACTAACTGTCCTCTCTCAATCACATAGCAGCTAAGATAAGATCCTCTAATGTTTTTTATTTGTCCTAGTACCTTCCTGTGGGAATTATCTTCCTTTTTAGGATCCTGAAATAAAATTTGGTTATTGGTTACATGGTGTATAACAAATGTTCCTGCTAGCTATTGGGGATTTTGGGAATAGGATGTGGCCTTATTTGGTCCTGTTAAGAGTTTCCAATTGTGATGTGCAATGGCCTAGGAAAACCACAATGGGTTTGTTAAATAGTTTATCTAACATCTAGGGGCGCATTTTCAAAGGTTTGCTTGGAAGACCTGGGCTTCTTTGATGATTGTGGGAGTTTCTTCTTTGTTTTCCTGAATCTTTGTGTGCATGGCATCAGAGTGTTCTGAGCGGCTGTGTTATTTCCTTGTATGGTCTTGTTGGCGTATCTGTGAAGTTGAAAACGACAAAGAATGGTGAGATTGTTTGTAGTTTCATGAATTTCACGAAGGTAGTGAATTTTTCTGAGTATTCTGAGTGGCGAGGAACCTCTAATGTCAATGAAGACCTGAATATACATAGCAGATGTACCACCTTTGTCCAAATCGCTCTTCCTTCATCTCAAACTACTATATGTCTCAGAGTACTTGAACCTGACTAAAAACTACTCATGA
This sequence comes from Crepidodera aurea, assembly GCA_949320105.2. NCBI lineage: Eukaryota > Metazoa > Arthropoda > Insecta > Coleoptera > Chrysomelidae > Crepidodera > Crepidodera aurea. The sequence continues at coordinate 15,623,598 of OX439475.1, read as the reverse complement.
AATGGAACTAAAGGATAGAAAATCCACACTTTGCCGCTTTACCTACTGTTCATATAAATTTCTTACTCGATTTGTTATTTTTTATTATTTATAAGTCTAAAAGTTAACTAACCTATTTGTTTTTATTTTCAGGTTGGTATCCAATGCAAGTGATTTTCTAGAACCGTAAGTGTTTTGTCAAAATGTTGTTTTTTGCTTTTAAATATTAGTAGCTGTGATACCCAGATTTACCCAAATGAATATCAGTATTCCTTAAACGTTTTTTGTTATGGATACAGAATTTTATATTTGTAGGATCAGAGGTATTACGGAATATTTGAAAAACCCGCTTTTTTCAGAACGCGTAATATAAAATAAGTAGATATAATTAAAGAAAAATATTTTGTTGCCAAGACAAGAGGAGTTTTGCCAGTTGACTCTCGACAACTTGGAAATTATGAGCAGTTCCACTTCAATATTGGTTAAGATATTCTGGCTTATTCAGATGACCATTAGTTATTTCTCAATAAACAACATTGGTTATTAGGTTTCCTCAATGTCGAAAAGTTGGCGTATTCAGACGACCACCGTAAACAGTGTCTGAAGTTATCAGATATCTGTTATGTTGTCATCATGAAGTTGTCTACCCAGAGATACCAACAGCTAGAAATCTTGGGGTTTTTTGTCATGGGGTCACACTAAGTTGAGAAAAATGACAAAACATTCAATACATAATACTCAAAAAAGCCTCCTCAAGTTGGAATTTTCATTTAAGGGTATTAGAAATATCTATTCTAAAATTTTTAGAATTAAATTTAGGTATGAAAAATTGTACGTGTATTTCATTTATATTTTCATGGTATGTGTATGTAGTTGGAATAAAATGATACACTCATTCATGACCGAAAATAAGTTTTTTTTACAATTTTTTACTAAAACTTTGTATATTTCACATAAACATAAAGAAATTTTGAATTTCCTTAAGTATATTTCGCAAAGTTTTTTTATAATGAAAGTATTTGGGTGTAGGTATCAATAGAGTTAAACTTCATTGCTTTTTTAATATACAAATAGAGCTTCTCTTAAAAGTGTTTATTTCTTCCAAAAAATATATTAAATTCATTGTTTTTCAATTATTAATAAAAATGTTTTTACTCAGCTATATCGACTTGAGAACAAAATATGACTCAAAATTTATTTAATTTTCTTCTTTTTGTGGGTGTAAATAGAGGAAATAATAATTAAAAAGATTCAGGAATTGAGGTTGCTATTTCTACCTCTCTCACAGATGGAAAAATTTTATTAATCAGATACCGAGCTGTTATAGTTTATTGCATCTATATATTTTTCTAAAAATCCCATTTGGTAAATCAAGGGGACTAGATACTGACCATAACTGCCTTTTGTACGGATATGTACAGCTAAAACAATCTATCATAACATAAAATTATGGTAAAAATTGGAATTACTCACTAAAAAAAATAAATGGTTTTAGCCTAAAACGAACTTTTCCGCTCAAAATACTAATACATTTTTTTATTTTACATCATGTCTGTCTTACATTTTTATTACTTTTGACTCTTTTAATGTTCATAAAAATTAAAAAAAAATTCAAATTTTTTTTCATTTCAAATAATTTTTCCAACAATTTTTTCGTATGGACATACCCGACATACTCATTTAAAATCGGGTACAAAATATGAAAATTTTGAAGTTTAAAATGACATTGAATTTAAAGTAGACGCATAGTGAATGACTTTTTTGGTGAAATCGAGTAGACTGTGGCTGTGTTGATTAGAATGAGAACTGAGAACTGTCAATCTAAAAATTTTATTAATAATGTCATTACAATTTGTTTGGTTTATGTCAATGCTAGAAGAGCATTCTCAACTGGTTTATAAGTAAAATCATAAACATGTTTTGATTTGGCAGGAATTAAATTTGAAATAGTATATTGTGCAACAAGTGGGGAAAGTTCAACTTTTCTCAGTGTGAAAGTTTGTGGCACGAGCCTGAAGGATGAGTGCCGCAAACACACGAGTGAGAAAAGTACTTTCCCCACGTATTGCACACTATACTTTTTCTACAACTGCACAAATTTAAAGAATACAAGTAATGTAACTTGTAACTTAATATTTATTTTTATGGTTAGCAAAACTAAAATAACATGAAAGTATCCTACTTCTTAACAATAATTTTTTTAATTTTATTTTTGTATTTTTTCTCCATTTCATAAATTTTTCGTATGCCAATTCAAACTTTTTTCTTGAAATTATCGGCAACAAATCTAACGTTATTTTTGCGGTTCTTTCCAATATCTCTGACCTAGTATTATCAAAATCGTCACTACTGTCATTACCCATATTATTTATTATAAATAGGTATGTCTTATTACAATAATATTTAATGGAAATTGCGATTTTCATCAAATCACGAATGAAAACTACCTTAGGAATTTAAGAAACTTCTATAATCTGACAGTTGTGACAACTATTTAAAGCTGAACAGCAGCCTGCTAAGTTTTTGTCGATTTTTGTTGATTCTCCATATAAATGTATGTGAGCCATGAGGAAAAGTATTCCCGCACGGTATGAGCAATATATGGTTTTGAAATTAAGTAAGCTATGAGAAATTCGCTGCTTTTCATAGCAGAAAAATGCATTTTCAGCCTCTTTTATAATTTCCTCTGGTTCCATATCGCTATTATCCATACTAGTATCACTCATTTTTACCAATTAAACCTATAACCTCCAGAAAATTACTGACAGTGACATTTCTCTTATTAATATTTGAATGTCAAATTACGTAAAATCGTCGAAATCGCGGTAGTCTGAGAATTTCAACCACTAGTGGCTGAAATTCAATTTCAACCATCGCAATCAAATTGAAAATGATACATTTCAATGTCATCCGTAGAAAAAATCTTTTGTGTCGTTACCAAATTATTCTGATGATGATTTTCCCATTTTTTCACATGAATATAGGATCTCTAATTTAACCGAGATAGTTTCCTTAACCAACACCAGCAGAATAGTGCACATTTAAACTTTAGACGTAAAGTATACGAACTATAAAATAACTTTCCTTCATGAAAACTTCTTGTAATTACAACACGCGGTAAGAATTTAAAATAACTTTGATAGCTACTCCAGGTAGAACAAAAACAAAAACTAGAAAATCTGTTCGAAGCGTAAAATATTCCAGACATGTACATCAAGCTTATCGGAAACGATACAGTAAATAATTCCGAGGTTGATGTTCTGGTTCTTGATTGCTTTTCTCAACACAAACAATTTTCATTTATATCGGAACTACAACCGTCCGTCTCTCCTCCCTAAAGCCGTTGTTGGCTACTCTCTGCCCGCTTTCATTATTATCCAGGTAGTTTTAGTTTGGTCTTTTTCTTTTCCCTTCTAATTGGAAAACTCTTTCTGACCCGGATCTAATGGGTAACGTCACTAAATACTTTCTTGAAACGGATGCAAGCTGGTTATTAATTTGCTGTTTTGGAGTTGAGGTTGTTTTTGTTTTTGCTGGTCTACTGACAGGGGGAATAGGGTATGTATGCCCGCAGCCCGTCTGTTTAGCGTTAAATCTCTTAGCAGCTCACTTTTCAGGAGTGGCAGAAGCTTTGAATGAACGCTTACAACTTTCTATCTAATTGTGTCAAAAGGGGTTAGTAATAGTAGTGAGTGATACCTTGATTTCTGGATCAATACCAAATTATTTGAAGATCAATTATTTCTCAAACTTTCCGCGATTACAAAATTGCTGAAACATTTTTGAGCATTCGCAAGTGTTCACTGAAACAATCAAACAAAATTATATTTTCATACATTTCTATATTTAAAACTATATTTCAATTGTAATTAGTTTTTAAATTTAGCAACAGTAAAAGTATCACACTGACATAATCTGTTCAAATGCCCAAACAGATTAAATAATCTGCCATTTTAATTTATGTGTCTAAGTTACGAATAATTATAGCGAAACATGCATGGACAGTTTTGTCTTTTTGTCTTTCTGCCACAACAGATGTGAACAGGGAGTATTTGGGACTGATTCTAGATCACTACATGGATATCTCTAACAAACTTTTTTATAGTATATAGGGTGTAATTAAATGTGTACAAATATTTAAACTGTGTAAACTTGGAGTTGCAAAACAAGCTTATGAAAATTATTTTTTTTTTCATTCGTCTTATTAACCGAACAATAATTTGCATCTGTGAGGGAAAAAAAGAAGAAAAAAAAACTTACGGGCAAAAAATACTTTTTTTTTTAGAAATGTACGATTTTTGTGGTGAAAATCGTAATTTTCTACGCCCTATAACTCGGGAAGGATTTATTTTCATGAAAAATTGTATTTAACATTAATCCATTAAAAAAGAATATTTTATCGATTTCCCTCACCGGTAACCACTGATAACCACAATTAATAAAATTTTATTCAATCAGTATTATTTTAATTAAAAATTGAAACATATAAAATGATAAAAGATTATATAGATAATACAGATAAGAAAAACAAAGCAAAACTTCTACAAATAAATCATAAACAAATATGACATAATTTATTTCAAGGAATAGGCAAACCAAATTTATTTTTAGATAAATACTTGCAATTTTAAAAAGCCTCTTGCGTCTTGCTTTAAATATTTAATGTATTAAATTTATGGTCTATTGGAAACTTCGCTAAATATTCTACACTGGGCACACACATTTTTGCATATTTTTTTATTAAATTAAACCAAAAAACTTTGTCCTTATTATCCTGAGTAGAAAAAAACGATCCCCATAATGTCGAACAAATAAATCCTTTGTCAGGATGATTACTTTCAGTAAAACCAAATACTTTTTCAGCTTCTAACTCTTCACAAATTGCCACAGTGTCCATTTGGCAATAAAAATTTGGAGCATGCACATCTTGAATAATATTATCTCCAATATACACCATTTTAGGATTTTCTTTACCAATCAAACTAGATAAAAACTGTTTTAAACCTTTCCAATTTCCGTACGTATATACTGCTCCTTGTTTTAGCTCATCAACAGTTTTGGTTTCCCTAAATCCATCTACTTCTTTAAATTCGTTTACCAGTGTGAAGAAATCAGGTTTTTCTGAGTAACAAATAATAACGTCAAAAAGATCTTTCCAGTCTTTACCTAAAGTATTCTCTGCTGTTAAAAAAGCATGGCTGACATCAGCCCCAGTCATTAGAAAAAGTTTCTTCCCATTACTTCGTAATTCTTGCATCCACTTCAACATACGTTCACTGCATTTATGGTAAATATTTCCAGATTTTTTTTTTAGTTGAGGAAAAACACCGAGGTCATTTTCGCAAAGGTTTCTTGCAAATATGATCGATCTCATACCTGTTGCGATATCTTGTAGAACTGAATAATATTTTTGAGGGCCTTGTAATGCATCCACATTATCAACTGCTCTAGCGAAAACTAATGCCGTTGGTAAAGTTAAAAAATCACCTAAAAGTTTGAAATTTTTATCACTAACAACTGCAGGAACTTCAACCAAAAAATCAGCTAACTTCCAATGACGTTTAGGATAATATTCGAGTATTTCTTCGTTTGACAACCATTTGGTACCGTGCGTGGCTTGCAAAATTGTACCATCTGGTGAAATTCTTATTAAATTTCCATTTTCGTTATCTGCTATTAAACCTCTTATGGTAAAATTTACATCTATTGGTTTTAACAGATATTCTGCTGAGTAGTTTTTTTGTGATACTAGGTAATTTGAAAGAGAATCGTATATAAATTCGTTATAATTTGTTAGCTGATATCTTGCTAGTGTCATATCCAAATCGAAACCAATGCAGTCGTAATCAGCGAAATTAAATTTTGACATTTTATCTAAATAAAATATTTGAATCTTATATCATTTCTATACGAAGTCTCACATTACACTGCTTATCTACTGAGATTATTTTTGTAACATTGTAATTATCAGTTATATTTTCATTAGATAAGAAATATTCAAAAATTGTTAGTACAAGTTAATAGTACATTATACAGGGTGTCCCATTAAGAATGGGACATAGAACAACCGCAGATTCTCCAATTCAAAATAAAATGATTAAGCGAAATATGCTTAGATAAAATGTTACTCGTTTCCGAAATACGGGGTGTTGAAGTTGAAAACTGAAAAATTATTAATGGCCATAATTTTTTTAACACACCGTATAATTTTACTCAAATCGGCACACTTGATAAATATCATAAAATGCACCTAACAGTAAAAAAACAGTTCAGTACGCTCTACCAGTGGCGTACGGCAGGAGTAAATAATGCTTGTACCCCTTCTAAATGTTACGCCGCTGTCTAAATTTGACTATAATTTTAATTTTTTTGATATTTTCTAAGTCAATAATGTACACTTGTTAGTTTGTTGTAAAGTCATTGTTTTTCGAGATATCCGCAGTTAAAGATAGATAGACATGTACTTTTTATTTGTATTATTATTAATAATATTCATTTTTACAATTTTGTCTTAAAACCAAACAAAGTAAAAACTAATGTAATGAAATTTTTACTTCAACAAATTAACAACAACAAATGAAATGGGATAGAATACCTCAATTTTCTTCAAAACCATAATATGGAGGACATGTTAGATGATATTCCTTTAAATGTACGTCATAACTTCTGGTTTTTGCAGGATGGTGCACCAGCCGATTACATATTAGATGTTCGGAATTACCTAAATTTACGTTTTCCACATCGTTGGATTGGACGTGGAAGTGAATTTGCTTGGCCACCACGCAGTCCTGAATTTAATCCTTTAGATTTTTATTATTGGGGCTACATCAAAAGTCTTGTTTATGGTGAAGCAATAAATACCCGTCAGGAACTTTGGAACAAAATTCAGAATGCTGCTGCTACAATTCGACAAAATCAAGTAAATCAGTTGTTTAAAGTGAGACAGTCTTTAGTTAAACGTCTAAGGAAGTGTATACAAGTTAATGGTGGACACATTGAAAATTTGTTGAAGTAAAAATTTCATTACATTAGTTTTTACTTTGTTTGGTTTTAAGACAAAATTGTAAAAATGAATATTAGTAATAATAATACAAATAAAAAGTACATGTCTATCTATCTTTAACTGCGGATATCTCGAAAAACAATGACTTTACAATAAACTAACAAGTATACATTATTGACTTAGAAAATATCAAAAAAATTAAAATTATAGTCAAAATTAAAATTTAGACAGCGGCGTAACATTTAGAAGGGGTACAAGCATTACTTACTCCTGCCGTACGCCACTGGTAGAGCGTACTGAACTGTTTTTTTACTGTTAGGTGCATTTTATGATATTTAACAAGTGTGCCGATTTGAGTAAAATTATACGGTGTATTAAAAAAATTATGGCCATTAATAATTTTTCAGTTTTCAACTTCAACACCCCGTATTTCGGAAACGAGTAACATTTTATCTAAGCATATTTCGCTTAATCGTTTTATTTTGAATTGGAGAATCTTCGGTTGTACTATGTACCATTCTTAATGTGACACCCTGTATAGTAATAATAAAATGATATATTTTTCATTACCTACTAGCCATAATTCTCCTAATTTTGAACCATAAAATCATAGATTTAAAGCAAAAATAAAATACTGTTAAATGGCAGAATTATTTCTGTATGCTAAAAATAAATTGTTTGTTTGAACTTTTTTTATAATTTTTAACTTATTAAAATACCCCTTGGGGGCATTTGTTAATATTACACTCTGATCACATAACGATCAATGAGTAATTTTTGGCCAACTTAAATCAATACGTTTCAAGATTGGATAACTAAAGCCTACTCACAAGTATACCTTAGATTCTGATGATTTCTTTTTACACCTTACTTAAGAGGGGCCTTGCCACTGCCGACCTCGTTTTCAGTTGGCAATACTGAATATGCATAAAAATTTGACGATTTTTTGGAGAGTTAATCTCGAGAACGGAATTTTTGTTTGTAGAAATATTTATACCCGTTATAGCTTATACCTTGGAATAGGACATCTCCTTTTTTGAGTCAATTTTAAGGATTAATAAAAAAGATATCAGCCATTTAGTGGAGGTGTGTTTTTGACAGTTTTGACAATTTGTGATCACCAATTTTAACGTGAAAAGGAGATGTCCTAAATGAAGGATACAGAATTAATTTCCGAGAATACCAATTCGCAAAACTTTATAATTTTTGAGATTAACTCTCCAGAAAAAAAAAATTTATGTAAGTTGCCTATATCCCAGTAAGATTTTCTCTTTCCATAGTTCAGGCGTTTTCCGCCTGACACTTTGAGACATTGGTTTTATTTTGAACGATGTATGCAACCAGTTTTACGAATACGAAGTTAGGAAGAAAGAAAGTTTAGATGTTTAGAACTGACATTTTAGGTTATGTTTGCTAATTTATTCGTGTGTTTTGCAATTTTTTTTAATGAGTAAATTAGTATTAACTAAAACCAGTTCTTCAATTTAAAGTATTTCAATTAATGCCGTATACCTCATGTAGGACATGTTTCACTTTAAAATTGGTGATCACAAATTGTCAAAAGCACACCTTCCACTAAATGATTAATATGTTTATTATTCTTTAAAATTTGTTGAAAAATGGAGATGTCCTATTCCAAGGTGTAAGCTATAACGGGTAAAAATATTTCCACGAACAAAAATTCCATTCTCGAGAGGCTGTTCAAAAAATCTTCAATTTTTATGCATATTCGAAGGAAGTGTGAAAGTGTGCAAAATTAGTGATTAGTAATATGGAGAATGTGCAATTCAACTATAACAGTTTTTTGTGATTTTTATTCGTGCATTCAAAATAGTGTCTGCATAGTTGGGAATCACAGACATTTGCAGAAATTAATATTTACAGTATGTCTCACATATTAACCCGTCCATGGGACTCTTGATGTAGGTTTGTTACACACTTTATTTGCTATTATGTCTTTTGTCCATTGCTAAAAAGCAATGCAGTTTTTTCATAGTGTATTGTTTTGTTTTTGTTTTAGTGAATAACTGTAATTAGGTACTTTTAAATAAAGAAATAATTATTAATTGTTCAATTTATTTTCTTACAAAAATGATTTTATAATATTTAATGATTTACAATAAAGTTAACATTAAAGAAATGAGTTTACAATTAATACATGCAAGTATTAGAACTAAGAATCTGAAATAAATTTGTGATTAATAAATGCAAGTACTCGAACTGAAAATCTGAAATAAATTTATGATTAATAAATGCAAGTACTAGAAATAAGAATCTGAAATAAATATATGATTAATAAATGCAAGTACTCGGTACTAGAAATAAGATTCTGAAATAAATTTATGATTAATAAATACAAGTACTCAAACTGAAAATATGAAATAAATGCAAGTACTCGAACTGAAAATCTGAAATAAATTTATGATTAATAAATGCAAGTACTAGAAATAAGAATCTGAAATAAATTTATGATTAATAAATGCAAGTACTAGAACTAAGATTCTGAAATAAATTTATGATTAATAAATACAAGTACTCAAACTGAAAATATGAAATAAATGCAAGTACTCGAACTGAAAATCTGAAATAAATTTATGATTAATAAATGCAAGTACTAGAACATGTCGATAGCTAGCTGGCCAAGAATTTTCATTATGGTTTATAAGTCTAAAGATAGATATAATGTACCCATGCATTAAAAATATTAATTCACCTAATTAGAATGCCTTGGTCAATACTGTCAACAAAACGGACACAAGAATTTCCTTGTTGTTATCTAGTTAAATTCTTGGTATGTAAAAACTCTATTTATGCAAATATTCTAATATTTCTTATCTGTCATATTCATCTGAAGAAATTATTCCAGGTTTTGAATTATTATATGATTTTAAATTTATTTCTTCTTGGCTCAGGAACCCTTTTTTTTGGACTTTTTAACAAAAACAGTGACACGGACAAAAAAAATTTCAAGGGATGAAACATGAACAATTTATCGTAACCCATGGTTTAAGACTTGCAGTGATTTTTTATCTGTAACCGTTCAATTGTTATATACAAATTAATGTTCCAACATTAACAATTTTTTTTATAAAAGGACTTGCAGATAATTTATTGTGATTACAATGTTGCATTTTGTTCATAGAACGCAGTTTTTTGTGTCGATAACTCATGTATTCTGCAATTGTTTAAACAAATAGATATTGATAAAAACATTTTGCGTTTGGGGCTGCCAATTATTTATTAATTCATTTTTTAAAAAAATTCTTGCTTCACCCTAAAGATTATACATTTATATAATTCTCAATTTTCGTATGAATCCATTCATGTTTAAATATTTTTTTATGTTAGAAATATTATTTTCCGAGCTCCATTCCTATCTGATGTATTTAGTGAGATTAGTCGCGTGGCAGCGCTATTCATATTAAAATAAACGGATTTATACGAAAATAATTGAAAATGAATTAAATTAATAAAATATAAACTCTATTTTGATGCTAGAAAAAAAATAGTAAACAAAAAAAATGAAATTTCCTAAAAATAAAAAATAAAATTTCTGTCGTGGCTGAAGCCGGTATCGAACTCATGACAAATGGATTATTAGCGCTCTCTGCGACAAGACTAACCGTAAAAATAAAGAAAATTTATTCTCTCAGATTCCTTAGATATCCCAAATAATATATTATATTTTAATACTAGCAGCGCCACCTAGCATACAGGAGATTCACTGAAGTCTTAAGATATCTATCTCTCTTCATTATTGCAGAAAGACAGTGATAAAAGATAAAGATAAAGATGGGGATTTTTGGTGTTTGTACTTTGGCATACCTGTCGCGACGCCCCTCTTAACGTGTATTCACTACAGCGCACTATGTTCTGCTTTTTTCTGTCACTTTCTCTTACACTAACTCAAAGTGCTTCTTTCTCTTGAGTCTTCTTACTAGATCACTGTTGTCCAGGAGCTGGATCGCCTCGCCATTCACGTGTTAGTGGGGTCATGTTCGTGACTTCTTTCAAATTTGTTAATTGTCTGTTTAACAGTGTCCATCTCTAAGTCACTGTTTCTGCAGTACCAAGGAGCGTTTGACTATGCTCCTTAATGCTTTGTTCTGGGGTCTCTGTATTATGAGTAAATTACTCTGACTGGCATAGCCCCAAAGCTGGATACCATATGTCCATACCAGTTTCAGAATTTGTTTGTATAACAATATTTTGTTATACAATGACAGGGTAGAATTTCTTCCAAGCAGCCAATACATTTTTCTGAATTTTATGTAGATACCTTACTGAATTAACATAAGGGATCTGGGTATTATTTATTCTGACTGGTAAATACTTATTGTTTTTGTTAGTATAATTAACATGTACTGATTTATTTCCAATTAATTTGATTCTCCAACGATTAGTCCAATTATTAATTCTATTTAATGATTCATTTCGGAAGCTCCTAGTGGTTTGTATTTTAATTTCTCTTTCTCTTTCCACTGGAAGTGGTTTTAATCCAGTGGAAAGAGAAAGAGAAACTATTTAATGATGTTTGTAGTTTTCTTGCAGCTTCTTCGTGGGTTTTCCCTACTGTAATGATAGCTGTGTCATCTGCAAAGGTGGCAATTGCTCTAATTCAAGAATATCACTAGTGTATAATAGGTATAGGACTGCCCCTAATACACTTCCTTCTGGTACTCCTGCCTTAATTTCTTTAATTTTAGAGTATGATATATATGATCCTAATAATTTTGTTGACCTGCTAATAACAAACGTTAGTTTGTTTTACAACTTTGTTTATATTTATACTTTTAGTTATTTAGCAATAAAAATAAAATGTTAAAAAAATATAGTTCTAGAATTCAAAAAACTATTCCACCTTGCCCTAATATTAAGGAATATTCAGGGTCCTGAATATGTGCATGGCAACATGAAGCGAAAAATCCTTTTATCATTATTAACAGTTAGATTTTGGTTTGATACGAAAAATCAATGACAAATTACTAGATACAACTAGTTGTAATGAGTAGGCGGGTGTTTTCAAATTAGTGTTTTGAAGTTGGCGGCGATATTACCGGGTCTGTACATAATTTAAGGGGACCGTCAACACAGACCTTTTCCCATGTTAAGTAAAGTACACTTTTCTCTGGAATCACATATCGTATCATGTTGCAGGCTTGTTTTAACACTCAATTAGAACGGGTTCAGTGAAGGATTTGCCTAAACAACAGCAATTTTATTTTTTTTGTACACCATCCAACATAAATCCATTTACAGGGTGGGAAATCACAGGTACAAATAACATTTAAAAATCAGTAAAGACAAATAAAGCGGAGATATGAGACTTGATTTAGAAACATCAAAATCTGATTTTTCTTTAAGAAGCAATGCTGCAAGAGAAGGTGTCACACCTATGATTGATAGCATTGTAGTTGTTGCAAATTCTAAATTTGTTCTAGGGTCTTCGAGGTGAAACAGAATGTTTGGCCTTGAATTTACTTTTGGAACATGAAAATTGAGCATACTCAAAACCGCATTACTGTCGATTTGGCCATGGAACCCTAAAGAAAAATCAGAGCAGCTGTGTTCCTCCTACTTGCACGAGAAGTAAAGTTGTGTCTCTCTAATAAAGCAGTATTAGATATTCCTATAGCAGGGTAAGCACCATCTTCCTTGAAAGAGAGATATTTCATAAAGCGTCTATGGATTCGTTCAAGACTATTTGATTGCAATATGGACACCAAATGATAGCTGCATACTTTGTTTTAGATCGGACATACGAATTTTATAATAGGAGCAATGTATTATTATTCGTGAAATCACGAGTATTTCTGACAATGAAACCTAAAGCACTTGAACATTCGTTATGTGTGTTGAAAAAGATAATTTATGATCGAAGGTAATACCAAGGCCACGAACAGAATTGGATCTAGGGAGCACATTATTGCCAATTGAGTAACTATAAGTCATGTTATTCTGTTTTCGAGTGATTGTTACAATTGAACACTTATTAGCATTTAACAGAAGGCGATTTTTTTGCACCAAGTATTTACTCATCTAGAGCATTTGGAAATTTGTTAAAGTGACACAATCATTCAAGCAGTTTCAGGTCGTAAGCATTTAATAAACAATTGACTTCTAGGACCTCAATAATATCATTTATGAATAAATTGATAAGAAGTGGTCCCAAAACAGACCCTTGTGGAACGCCTGATACGTAAGGGAACGCTTTTTCAGGTAGGAAGTAAAAAAAGTAGTCAAGTTTCCTGAAAAGCCAAATGCATTCAATTTACTGAGGCATATATCATTATTAAGCTTATCGAAGGCCTTGGAGAAGTCCGCATAAATGACATCAACCTGGGCATTATTTTCAGAATGTGTTGGTTATGTACAGAAGAGATTTATAGTTAGTTAAAACTGTATAGAACCTCTGAAACATAATATTTTAAAAATCCCGCCACTAAAAGTAAAGAAAACAGTGGTACCAACATGAGAAAAAATCGCCCAACGATAACTAATCCTGTTCTCGAAAAAAAATAACTTTTCAGAAGATCCAAATTACTTTCTTTTGAAAAAACAAATTTTTTGTTTGTTTTATTTTTGCTGATATAAATGGCAGTAACTTAGAAGGTTGTAGATGGAAAGGTTTTGTTTTGATTTTGTTTGTGCTCCTATTTAAAAAAAAAATTATGGTTTGTTAGGCAATATAGTAAAATTTCGTTTGGTTTCTTAGTGAACTCATAAAAAAATACGCGGTTTGCCGCATTCTGTATTGAGAATAGTATATTAAAAAAAAATGAAATTAATTACTTAGTTATTTTTTCCTTGACATCCCCCTTAACTGAATCGATCAAACGTATAAAGCACGCATTTACATTTATGAAAGTATGTCGTTTTTTATCATTTTTAAAAACAATTATCAACGAAACTACATAAATAAATCAGTTTATTAATTACAATGCGGTAAATATTTATTCAATTCCTGAATTCATTTCCATTCTAATTTTTAATATATAAACGCAAGGCATAAATCAAATTTAATACGCACGCACATCTTTATTTCTTATAGCAAAAATTACCATAACCCAATAAACTTTCCGCGTAGGTATGCATAGAACTGAATCCCTAAATATTTATGTTTCAGCGGGGAAATATAACTTTACTAAAACAGATGAACGATACACTAAGAAAGCTTCACTAAAATGACATGATATTATAATTTTATATATTTTTAATGCGGTACTTATTCCGGATGAAAATATAGTAGTAAAATATTTACAGAAATTAAATATTAATGTGAATATACGCATGAGTTACGTTTGTGTTGGGTACGTCTATGTATAAAGGCTTTTAACAAAAGCTGTTGATTTTATTCATATATAGTTCATCTCTTGTAGGCAGATGATACTCACGAAACTCACAGAAACCATTAACAGAATTTTAAAATCTATTTACAATTGGTGTTGTGCTAATTACTTGAAGATAATGTTGGGAATACCAAGTAGGTACATGGTAATAAGCGGAAATTAGTGGGAAGCATTGATATATCGATCCCATTGTAGTCATTGCATTTATATATATATATGTTTATTAACCCTTTAACTTGTACGCTCGAGATAATTCGAGCTGCGTCGTAAATTGTTTTATGCATTCTGCGGGCTCTATTTATTACAGATCGCAAAAAATCACATCAAACAATTTAAGTTATTTCTTTAAATTACTTGCATTTTCTTAGAGTGCTTTTGACATATTTCAAACTCTTAAAATCGATTAATATAAGTAACTAGCTATAAGTTAGTAGCCTGTTTAATGGAGTCGACACTAATTTTAATTAAGGAAGACCTTGTTGTTCGTCTAAATTGATTTTCTTAAACGAGCTTTCAATTTTCTCCAGGATCGCTCGCTGATTCAAACGATTACTCTTAAGTCAACGGTTTATTAGAAAAAAATTATTATAGTCAGTTCGAATTGTTATTAACTTTAATATTTTATCGTAATTTTTAATAAAGTTGTAAAATTGAATCGAGGCAAGTATCGATAAAAATAGGTATTGATGTTTTAACACTTTTTTAAGAACTTAAAAATTAAATTAGGCGTTCGCAAAAAAATTAAATGTTTTAATATGTTTAAATGTTTTTATATTAAACATAACTTGGCCGCATAACTATAGCAGTTAAGACCAGTAAAAAGAAAAAGATAATATCAGGTAATATGTATGACAGTTGACATATGACAGTTGATTTATGATAAATGGCAGATTACAGTTGATCTGTGATAAATGACAGATGAAAATTTACATGACGGAAGGGGGCGTGAGCGAAGCACCATGGGGGGCGGAGGCTAGTCTAAAGTAAGGCAGTCTTTCTGTCGAATATTGTAAGTGTGATTATCTTTTCTATATTTAATATTCTCCAATTAAATGTGATGGTACCAAATTATTTAAAATCTTATAATATAAAAAATGATGTTCTAAAAATATAAATTAAAGTTATGCTACTATATTTGTTTTTAATATGAACCTCATACATCGATTTTGTAGCAATTGAAGTTTATTTACACATAAAGGAAATGGAAGCGCCATAATTCAAGTGTAGTTTGTTTGTTGTACCTATTGCATATCGCCTGACTAGAATATAAAGTTATATTTTGTCACACGATAAGCGAAACCATGTTTTTTAGAAATCTTTTTGCATGTATGTATGCATTTGAGTAGAATCTATTTTTTCTAAATCTACCTCATTGAACCTAACGTTAGGTTAAATTTTTCAACTAAGTAATTACTGTTACCAATCATATAGGTTGTTTATATCCATCCAATACAGTTTTTCTATAGTCGAATCAACACTTGTACCAGAAACATACAGAATAGTGTCATCAGCAAAAAATGTATTTTGCGTCTAATAGAAAAATATCATTAATAAACATTATGAAAAGCAGTGGCCCAAGTACACTACCTTGGGGTTTCCACTTTTAATTTTGTAGAATGTTTTTTCACATATAATACCTGATAATACCAGACTGTTTTTTTGATAATAAATTGTTTTTATTAATGAATTTACTTAATTAGATATTATGAAGACTATTTCCCTCGTCTTAATTTCCACCAATCATAAACGCGCAATTTTGAATTACAAATGGTTTCTAGATGAAAAAACTGTATGACAGCTCCTGAGAGCTGTTGTCACCAAAAATTACACCTTTAATAACAAGTAATTATGGTCTCCTAGAACACCAGAAAAAGACGCTAAACAATATTTCTGAGTTTATTGTCAATAAATTTTGTAATATTGTTTTTAAACAGTGCTAGTCAGCTTATGTAGTGAAAATGAGTCGCTTTGGAAGTGATTCTATGACTAATATTGATTTGGCGATTGAGAAAAATGTACCTTTAAAATCCATACGTTAATATGGAAACAGTTTACGGAATTCTGCAAGGAATTTGCAGATGTGCGCCAATAAAAGGAAATCGAGCTCTGTTTCATTAAAATTGGAAGAATACTAAGCAATGGTTTTATTATGGGACGGAGACACTCCGGCGCGGCGGGACTCCAGTGAAAATTTTACCATATCGCTTCAGTAGAACTTGCCTGCAGAGGTGGAGAAGCAGTCAATTGCAGAGTTCATTATTTTAAACAGGGAGTGAATAATTCTGGGATTAAAACAGGTAGATAACATAGTTACATATATTTTTAAAAAACTGATTTTCAAAATCCTACTTTTTAGGAAGAGTAGAATATAATCCTCTCTTGAACAAAACGGCCCAGGCTGGAGAAAAAATAATGGCCGATAGTAAATGTCTGGTCCCAACATGAAGAACCCTACGTTTTGTCCAGCCGTCTTTTTAAAATTCTAATGGTTAAACGTTCATCTAGAATAACAACTGATAGAATATTCTTAACAGTAAACCCATCATGGAACGAAGAACAATCAAGTGAATGGTACAAAACCACTCCAGTGGGAAAAAACGAACTTGCGAAATGGACTAAAGAAGCAGCAGAGAAGGCAGAATTAAATACAAAAGAAATAAAAATAACAAACCACTTTATGCGGTCGACAGCAGTCAGTAACCTGGCTAAAGAAGGGATCGGTGAACAACAGTTAATTAAAATTACTGGGCACAGTTCAGCCAACTCAATTAAGCTTTATCTGCAAATGGATAATGAGCATTATTCCAACATCATAAACGCCTCAGAACCTCCTGCTAAAAAACAGAAAACACAAGATCCTGCAGCCACCCCTCGAGCTTCTCACTCTACAGTTGGACCCATCAACAACATTAATGGTTTACCTACACCCAACGTTATCGATGAGTTAACAAAGATTTCAAACAATACTTCTACTGTGTACCAAAATTGCAATTTATATTTTAATTGTACCATAAATAATTAAGTTTGTAGTATTTTGTGACTAATAAATTACCTGTTTTTCAGTTTTCAAATTAATACCTACATAATTATTATGTATGCATATATAATATGTATGTTTTGTAAGCTGTTACTCATGAAATAGTCTTGTCAAATACCATTCGTGCATCTAATTTTTCCTGTGAAAAAAATTAGATGCCTTTATGATATTACTTACGATTATAAACGATTTTAAGAATATATCACTGGACAAATCGCACATAAAAACCAATATTTTCGACTGTTTAAAATTAACGAGTCCCAGTTAAAAATAAACCCACCAAGTTTGTGGCATGTCGAGGTACATATCATGTAGAAAAGGTAATCAACCGTATGGCTTTTTCGTTATTACTCAACTGAGGACAGGTATGAAATGATGAATGGTATCAAGAGCGGGATCTCTGTACATTCGTAATCCTAAATTGATTAATGGTTTTGTTGTGCGATTAAATTTTATGATTAAAATGTTTAATACTCTTATTCATCCTATCCTAATTTGTTTTACTGTAAGTTGTTCTGGGATTATTTATTTTACATTCCTCCTTCGTGAATAGTGAAACACTGTAGGTATTCTGAATTAGTAGTCAAAACAAAATTATCCCCACTTGGGTACCGGCTCAAAAGAGAAACAAACGCTTCGTATAAACTTATGCAACTGGGATTATTCGAGGTTTTGTTATTAGAAATTGAAGATTTTATCTATAAATTTAGATCTAAATTCAATGCAGTATATAGTAATCTTATTAGAAAACTTGTATTGTCTTTGTTATTAAAGAAAGATAATTTAAAAACAGTGGTAATAGGTAATAATGTTTTGCATTACAACAATGTTGTGTTTATAGAAATAATAGAGGAAATATATTTACTCATTTTAATATACGAAATATTTCACTGTGACATTTACAGCAGGGAGTCTCCGAAGTAGAGGAAGATGTTCGGAGTATTTCCTACAAACTTTTCCAAGACATCTTGACATCACCCACTTAAGAAATAGGCAGAACCGGTGCTAGAACAAAGCGATGAGATGGAAAAATATCATTGACAATTCCCCTCATACGTAAAAATGTCATATGAACATTCAAAATCGGATATTTAGCCTATGAGGAAGGAAGAGAAAATATAACTGGATAGAAAATCGATAATACCACGTTACCCGGATAGCGATGTGTGTTTGTTATTTATTTATATGTTACATCAGATTAAATTCATTAAAATCGTCTTACCAAATAAAAATAAATCTAAATACGCTCAGTGGTTCCACATCGCTACAATAAAAGTTATCAACGAAAAGAGGAAATTTCACACAAAGTGGAAAAAATACAAAAATCACTTAGACTATCTAACTTTTAAATTACTCCATGGGATATCGAAATATCTGATTGACATTGATTGTAACAACTACATTCAACAAATAGAAACGCGCATTTGTGATGATCCGAAGCATCTTTGGAGGTTCGTAAAATCTAAAAAGGGTAGTTCTTCTGCTATCAATGCTCTGAAGGTTGGTAATCATATGGTAACGGATATTGAACATATTTGCCATTTGTTTTCTGACCACTTCAGTTCAGTTTTTAACCCGCCTTGTAGTTAATGAATTTAAGTTAGACAACACTAACCCAAATCCACACCATAAAAACAGTTATTCTATTCCACCTGCCACCATCCTAAATAAACTTTTAGAGCTTCCAGAGAAGGCCGCTGGTGCTGGTGCTTTCTTACAGTCCTGTGCAAACGAGCTGTCAGTAATACTACACATTTTATTTAACAAATCACTTCACGAAGGCTGCTTCCTAACCGTTTGGAAAGCAGCTCTCGTTGTTCCTATTTTTAAATCTGGCGAAAAATATCTGGTTGAAAATTATAGACCAATCTCCAAATTATGTTTAATGTCAAAAATCATGGAATGTGAAATCAATTATAAATTTGGAGCTTTATAAAGAGACGTTCCATCGAATCCAACTTATTTATTTACATAGATTATATACCAGAAACTATGAACACGGGTTATCAGGTAGACGCCATCTATATTTTAGTAAGGCTTTCGATAAAATCGATCATAGCATCCTTCATAGAAAGTTTTCCGAAGTCGTTATACATGGCAATCAGCTTAGGTGGTTTGGTTCTTACATCAGCAACAGATACCAATCTATATCCATCGGAAAGTTTCGTTCTCCTATTTCTAGAATAACCTCAGGGGTTCCTCAAGGGTTACACCTGAGCCCGCTTCTGTTCAACATATACATTAACGATATCTCCTCTTGTTTCATTAATACAAAATTTTTGGAGTATGCTGACGACAATGAAATTTTTTATATATAAACTCCTGATCCAAGAAGATTTAAATCGTCTGACTCTGTATTGCCAGCAAAACCATCTTTATCTGAACACAAAAAAATGTCAATGTATAACATTCTCAAGGAATAAAGACACTATCGAAAACGAATATTTCCTCAATAATGAACTTTTAACAAAAGTTTCGGTGGTCAAAGATCTCGGTATTTATATCGATTCCAAACTCTTTTTTGACCAACATATCGAATATGTTTCAAACAAAGCTAATAAAGCACTAGGATTCCTAATGCGCGTTTGTCACGACTTCAAAGAGGTAGAGTCTGTTAGAAATCTATACATGGCATATGCCAATAGTGTTTTAAGCTTCGATTCTTCTATTTGGAATCCCTAATATGACTGTTATATCGACCGATTACAAAAAGTCCAAGATAAATTTATAAAATATGTTTCCAAAAAATTTGATACTTATGCAGACCTCGATATTTGCAAACGAGAACTGAAGCTCATATCACTAGTCGACAGACGTCAACTTTCAGATATTAAATTTATCTACAAAATCCTTAACGGGAAAATTGAATCTAGCGAAATTTTAAGTAAAATTAATTTCATTACTCCATCCTATAACACGCGAGAGAAAAATCTTTAAAAATTAGTCAAAGCTCTACTAACTACTGCCTAAATTCTCCTCTGCAAAGATGCAATCTCGTCACTCACCAATGTGGATATCTTCTCTTCCTCTTTGATAACTTTTACAAACACTATTAAAAAATTATATCTATCTCATTTTGACTAGTTTCTTTTTATATCATATGTATAATATATATTTTTTTCTTATTTTTATTATAAAGCAACATTTATTAAGGATTTAAATCTATGTTAACACCCAAATTTCAAAATGTATTTGTAAACTAACCTGTTTATTCGTTTATTTCAAATCGCTTTAACACACACAACTCAACATCAGTTTTTGAATACCTAAACACTTCAAATTACACAGAAATCTCCATAAATCCGTTTAAAACTGACAAATGTCACTCTAAACGAATTAAGCCGAACGCAATCGCGCATGCCTTGGTGGCCCTGTATTTAAATCTATACCAGCTTAATATTTGACGTTTGAATTTACATTTGTGTGTAAAGTGTCTTTTGCCTAAATGACTATATTCTCTATTTTTAATACAAAATGATTAAAAAAATAGCCTTTCCAAATACCACTCGTCCTCTTACATTTTATAGATAAAATTTGGAGGACTCGTGGTATTA
Organism: Crepidodera aurea; assembly: GCA_949320105.2. NCBI lineage: Eukaryota > Metazoa > Arthropoda > Insecta > Coleoptera > Chrysomelidae > Crepidodera > Crepidodera aurea. The sequence continues at coordinate 15,602,676 of OX439475.1, read as the reverse complement.
CCTTCGAAATTATATTTTGAAGTACATCAATGAAAATTTAACTAAAAATGATGCACACAAGACATTTATTCTGCAAGATCTGCCTGCATCAATATATTCAAACTGGGAAAATATGTTTCACAATATCTAAAAGAAAATACTGACAGATATTTTTATAGCAGCATGATTCCAGTATTTTTCTACAATTTTTTCTTCGTTATTATGGAGAAAAATAAATGAAAATATTTCAAATTTCATATTAGCTGCAAAAAAGTTGTACCTAGTTGATTTATTTAATGTAGGACTAGAAAAAGTTAGTTTAAAGAACAATAGTGCTTTGAAAAATCGATTTACGTGGAAATTTCTGAAACTTGAGCTTTTCCGAGTACAGAGTGTCCCAAATTGGTGTGTTTTGCAGGGTATCTCGTAAACTAGAAGAGATAGAAGAAAAGCAGTTAAGATGTTATGACTTCTTTTTTTGTTAAAGTTACGATAGCCTAATTAAATCTTTAGTAACTCCCTGCAGTTGGAAGATACAGGGCGATTATTGAAAACTGTCGAAAACTACAAGGTACTATAACTTCTTAATTAAGAAAAATATAAAAAAACGTTAGAAAAACTTTTGATAGATATAATATTAAAGAGTTCAGTGGCGCACAGATTATTTTTTTAGGGGGCTCACTAAGGAAATATAATGCAAACTTATTCGTTTTTCGTTTCCTTTTTTAATTCTCATTCACCTGATATGACAAATTATATATCTATTTTCAATGGTTGGAGCTACAGTGCAAATAAACCATTTATGGATGTAATCAGGTGAAACACCCTTAAAAAATTGAACACTCGGTAACGAAATTTAACATTTTATTATAAGGATACTGATGTGTGACAATTTTATTTATCAAAATTATAATTAATAAAAATAAAACCAGATTAAAAAAATAAAAACAATAAACTTATGAAACAACAAGAAACATTGTAACAACTAATCTACCTTAACTAATTTTATTAGAATGTAAAAATTACATTAAATGTTCAAAATGCTCTCCGTTTTCATCGATTAAAAAGTTTTTCGTTTAAATAATCTCCAACCAATTCAGCATTGCCAAAAATAAAATCATAAAATAATATTTACAAGACTAACTTCGAGAGTAGGGAAGATTTATTACAAAATATTCATGCCGCATTTAGAAAAATAAAGCCAGTGCACATACTCAATTGTGTAAGATCAGTAAGAAAAAGGTGTCAATTATTACTACAACAAAACGATTTAATTGGTGCAAGTTATCCGAGTCTTTTCTCAACTGCTGGATTTCTCTGGAAGGTATTTTCACTAGATCCACAGGTATTAGATTTTTTAAGTATATTTGTCTATTACTAACGAGGGTCCTACAGTGACATATGACATCATCAGATGATACTTCTCGAGGAGAAGATATCTCAGAGGGCAGTGGCGGGTTAGGAGCTACAAAATCTGAGATTTTTTAACTTAAATTTTTCACTTTTCCGTACAATTTTTAAAACATTTTCTTTCATACAAACCTTGTCCTGACATTACCAAGTTTTTTTTTCCGGAGAAATAAGAGATTTTTCAAAATATTTCATGTACAAATTACAACAATACGGAAAGTGTCTAAGGCCAACCCTGCAGGATCCTAACAAAACACGCAAACATTCACAAAATAAAACAAACATTCCACGGAAACTTTCATCAAATAACCAAACCATAACTAGATCACAAACTTGACGGAGATGTTCAGCATTCCGCAATTATTCCGTCTTATTAGAGACTTATTTCCTCGATGAAATTAAGTGAGCTATCGATTTTCCTTCCACAGTCCCTGGCAATAAATTTTAAATTTTTCGAAATTATTCCCATTTACATGTCACTTTATTTATTCGCAAAATCGTTAGAATGTCGAATGACTACAAGCAAGATGTTATCGTTTATGAAAAGGTTGTAGGTGGAATTTTTATTTTCTCTTCACTTTTTTAGCGTATTTGTTGTTTCTTTATTATCATATATACAGGGCCGGTTTAAGGCGCACGCGAAGGATGCGGCCGCAGGCGGGCGCCGCGGCCAGGGCGCGCCACAGATTGCAATTTTTTTTTTCTAAATGTAATGTAATAAAAAGTAGCCCAAAACAGCGTTTTAGACTACTCGAATTTTAAAAATTCTCCCAGACCCCCCGGTATTAACCTCCCCCCCCCCCCAAACTAAGCCACTGGTATGAGGGGCGCCAGTGAATGAAGAATAATAAAATATTACTTCCTAACCGTGTAGCCTAAATATTTAGAAATACGCCTGTTTTTGTTTCATTAAAATCAGGCAAGTAGTGTTAAACTTACGACAATGTTAGTTACCGTCCTATTCAAATATTTCGTGTGAGCGCGCTATGCTCGCGTGACGTCATTTTACAACGCAACGTTTTCACCGTACACTCATTCATTGCTTTGCTATCGGATGTTCTCTATGTTCGACCCAATAACCTGCTTAACTTAAGTTTTTATGTGAACCAGTATTGCACTAGTGTTAGTATTAGATATGGATGCCGGTTTTGAAAAAGCACAATCTGATAACTTGTATGAGTCGGAAGAACATGGATCAAAATTTACCCGGATCGAGAGTACCTCCCCCCCTCGTTTTCGTGGATGCTGAACACGATAGCGGTATCAGAATTTTTCCTTAGGCCAGGCCAACCCCTAAACGGCCAAAAACTATCCCCTAAAGGGGTTAAAAGGGCAGCACATCATTTCCCTGTAAAAAAACGTATTTCCCCCCCGTTTTCGAGGATGCTGAGCACGGTGGTGTTGTTGAAGATTACTTCCGACCCTCACCAACACTCCACTGGCCAAAACTCATCCCCTAAAGGGGTGAATTTTACTTTATATCAGCGGCTTCGGGGGTGGGTTTGGCCTTTTGGAAGGGTTGGTGAGGGTCGGAAGTAATCTTCAACACCACCATCTGCTGTTAAAGAAAAAAAACATCACCGTCGGGGGTGAGTTTTGGCCGGTGGAGGAGTTGGTGAGGGTCGGAAGTAGTTTTCAACACCACCACCGTGCTCAGCATCCTCGAAAAAGAGGGGAAAGACGTTTTTTACAGTGAAATGATGTGCTGGGCGTTTAACCACATTAGGGGGTAGTTTTTGGCAGTTTTAGGGGTTCGGCTGGCGAAAGAGAAATTCTGATACCGCTTTCGTGTTCAGTATCCCCAAAAAAGAAGGGGGATCGATTCGGGTATATTTTGGTCCATATGTACAGGTCGGGAGCAGAGCACGCATTGACCGACCGTTGTAAAGTGACGTCACAGCAGCCGATGACTTCGCGTCGTCGCACGCCTAGCTAAAGAATTAAATATCTCGGAAACTATCAGACGTATCAAAAAAAAAATTTACGGCATTTTTGTATTTTTAATAGAGTCTATTGTATGGTAAAAATTAAAAGTTGATGATATTCTTCATTGTTCGCATCCACTAGAAAAATGTCTAGGACCGGCACTGCATATATACCAAAATACATAACGTGTTTGTTTGTCATTCAGAGTGACCAGTGTTTTTGGACAACCAAAACAACATATCTACATACATTCATTTTTATACACTTACAAACTTTACGTAAAACATATTTGTAAAACTATTTCGATAGATTGTACATAATTGTGAAAGTTCATGTACCGGAAATGCAAATCGTTTATCAATTGATTACAATTCACAGGATGGTGTTTAACAGGTCCTTTGATCTCAGCTATGGTAATGTAGTAAACATTACATGATCATTGAAGCAAAATTTATCGTTGCAGAATATATAATGGCAAAGCAATTATTTGATACATATAACTGGAGGTATAAAAAGACAATATTATTTTTAATAAATATACCTTTTTAAGATACTTGTTTTTGCTTATTATTTAAGATCAAACTTGAACTTTTTTAGTTATATTTATAAATAAAACCACTTGATAATGACGTTTTCCTTTCCACAGACAAAAATGATAGTTAATGCTATAGAGATTACTGATGAATAATGTCCACAGTATCCATAAAGTTTCCTTTAACGGTTAACCTTGAAATATTATTGTTACTTGTTCCTGTTTTGCAAAAAACATACAATATGACTATCATAAAACACAGCAAGCCAGGACAGTGAGCTAGTCTAGTAAATAAAAGCCAGTGAGTGATGATAACATTCCAGCCAGCTTCAGTAGCTAGTGAAGTAATTTTAAATTGGCTTGTGTAGCCACTTTTTTTGGTTAACAGGGAGTAAAACCTAGCTTGCCCTATATACAGCCAGTCGTGAAAATTATGTAGTAGGGGAGGGCTGGTTTCCAAAAATAATGTCAATATGTCCAAGCACAGGTTGACAATACCTGACTGGCTCACTGTGTTAATAAACTAAAGGGGAAATGAACTATAGCTCCAAATATGGATCCACAGGAACGAAAGGCATCAGAAACATATTAAAGATATCTGAGAAGTATCAGAGCTTTATTTATTGATAAAACTAGTTTAAAATATTATTAAAAAGATGTTTATCAATATCTTCAAACAAAAAATTCGTTTTGTACAAAACGTAGTATTAAGCACGAAATTGTGATGAACCATCTGTCAGCTCAATCGAAATTTGGGCCATAAAAATTCTGTAAACGTTCTTTCCACTTCTATTGTTGTTCACACAATAATTCCCCCATAACAGAGACACTCAAAGATTCCAGATGATGATTTCCTTAATAAAATTAAGCGACCCAAACCATTATCGATTTTCCCCCGATTTGAATTTGTGCGAGGCAATGGCGTATCTAGTAGGGAATAGCATGACTGTTGATCTCACTCAAATTGGGAAAATAAAATATATTTTTATTGACACCTTCTGATAATATTATTAATTTTTGTTTTATAGACCGGGGACAATCATTTATGAAACAAAAAAAGTTCTTGAGACCTAGATATAATAAAAAAAACATTTCTACTTCCGCTAGGTTTCAAGTCGAAGAAACTATTTCATTTTAGTAGATAAAATAAACGGCTATAAAGTTTATGTGCAGTTTTACTGGTATAGATCTGCACGTACGTGGTGTTTAAGAAAATTGAATTGTCTTTAAGTTTTATCTACTACTTAATATTATTTAATAACTCAGTTTATTTATTACGTGCGTTTCTCTAATACGAAATAGAAAACATTTTGAAAAAAATTGAATGTAAAATGTCGCTATTTTCAAAACCAGTATTTGATTATGACCTTAAATATTTCACACGTACGCTAATGATCTTGCTTTGACCGAGGGAGAATTAATGCCCACTCGATAATAATCTCAAGCCCCTCATTAAGATATTTGGTTATGCTTTTATCCATAAAGTTTGCGTTAAAAGTGGCTGAGGGTGCGTGGCTGACATTTATTAGGAATAAAATAATATTGTGTGGTCAATGTTAAAGCTTAAAAAACTATACAGCAGATATCTAAATCTAATAAAAAACTTGTAACACATTTTTGTGATAGTCCATGTGAAGGAAATTTGTTTAATATTCCTTGTTATATTACTTCCTTCTGACTAAATTTGTATAATAATTTTTAGCTTTTCAGGACGTGAATTAAATAAAGAGGTAAATCCTTACTATGAGGTGCAAAGCCTGATCAATTACTGCATCGGTTAGGGCAATTTATCTCCACTGCTATCAGTCTGGATCATAATTTTGGTCATCATCTGAAAAATCTTCCGCTAATGAGCCTTCTTCTCTTTCTAGCTGTTCTAACATGTTTTTTCTATCTGTGGTAATGCTAAGGCTGTTGCAAGGTTAAAATAAATAAAGTAAGCTGTGGATTAGTGTTGATTCTGAAGATGGCACTGGGTTTTTCACTCAAGTTGTAAAATTAACACTTCTGTCTGACGATGGTGCCATTTTTGGATGTTGGGGGCGAGGTTTAACCTTTAAGTTTCCTCTAAAAGTTTTCTTTCAACACTTCGGGTGTTATGCAAAAAATACTGAAATGTTACGGTAAATAACAAACAGTTCTAAGACCTCCAAGAATATAAGTTTGCAAGCCATGGATAATGAACAAAAAAAATCAATTAATGTTGAATACATTTGAGAAGGCTGGAAAATGACAAAAGCAAAAATTTACATTTTGTTTAAAGGATCCAGTGTCTTTAAATTCTGAAGACAACAGTGTCATCGTAGGGAATACGGAGAAGTAGGTCTAAAAGAAAATTGACGAAAGTTATTAAAAAACGTGGCAGGCTAAGGCAGACTTGAACAATTTTAAATGAACTAAAATAAAGTATAGCAATTGGCCAGGAATAAATTGGGTAAAATTTAGAATTCCTTTGGTGATTTTTTAGAATTATTTATGTATGTAGTATTAGTTGTTCTCTAAATTGCTTACCCTTGTTTTCATACGCGTTTTTTTTATTATTAAATACCCATAAAGGCATTTAGTATATTACAATCTGGTCAACAGTGACCAATGAGCAATTTAATTCTAACTTAATCTAAACTTAAAACTAAGGTTTACTTATCAGCGTTCCTTAGGTTCTGTAGAATGGATAATTTCTCTTTCTTCGATAAGTGGTTTTAGTCTTTTGAGTAGTAGTTTCTCAAATAGTTTCGACATAACAGGCAGTAATGAGATCGGTCTGTATGGCGATGCCTCATGTGGTGGTTTCCCTGACTTGGGTATCATTACGACTTCCGCAATTTTCCAAAGGTTGGGTACATACTTCAGTCTGAAGGCAACATTTATTAGGTTAGTTAGTTTAATTATTGCTTTTTTGGTTAATTGTTTTAAAATTTCTCCTGTAATTAAGTCAAAACCTGGAGCTTTTTTCGGAATGATATTTTCTTTTATTTCGGCAATTACTTCTTTGAGAGAGCTAAATTCTATTTCTTGATTAATCTGTGGATGTTCTTCCAGAAGAGAATGTTCTTCATCATGATCTTCATGAGGTTGAAAGATTTTTTCTAGATGATTTGCAAATCTTGTTGCTTTTTTGTCATTACTTCTAGCCCATTTACCATCTTTCAATCTGACAGGTTGTATTCGCATTATGGGTCTTTTCAATCTCTTGGTAGCTTTCCAGAGTGAATAATCAGAACTGCTGTCGTCTGTCAATTCTCTTAGGTAAATACTAATCGATTCTTCTTTAATTTGTTGTATTTCTCTTTTGATTCTTTGGGTAGCATTATTGAGTATATTTTTATTTTGTGGGGCTCTAGTTTGCTGCCATTTTCTTTATTCAGAGATTAGTTCCTTCTATTAATAGCAGGTGAAGTTTTCCAAGCTGCTTTATTTACTTCTATATATTTATGTTAGAAAATTTTCATATTTTTGTTTTATATTATTAAGAAAATTGTTACGAACAAATCAGAAGTTAAAGAATAAATTTAAAAATAAATAAGATCTTGTTATTTTTGATATCCTGTTAACAAAGTTAAAATTTTTTCAAAAATAACAATACAATTAAACCTCGACTGTCAGTAACTTATATTTTTAGTTTGAAACTTGTTCAAACAGAAAGTTGAAAACAATTCGATGCTTAAATCTACGAAATCGGTTATCTAATATTGACCAAAAAGTTTTTACTCCAGACGGGATGGAATAAAACGTCGGTTTACTTTTGCAACAAATTTATCAAAACTTCTGACAGTTTTTTATGAGGTGTGTATATTTTCCCCTGCGAAGAATTGAAAAGTTTTAGTTTAAACTTGATGATTTAACGTGAGTGAATTGTTTCAAGAACTTTTTTAACTATTCTTTATTTTAAAAATTGGTAGATCGATGAGTCTTTATTTTATTAGATTTTGCGAAAACCAATATTATTTTATTACTTATATACACTGATCGGTAAATGCAGAATAAATGAATTTGAAACGAATTTTTAACGCAAACAAACTGGGGAGCTCTGTGAGTAGGAACTTTTGAGTCTAGTAGTTAGTCCTCTCACAAAAGCATCGCATAAAATTTTAACTGTGATGGTCTCCCATAAAAAAATAAAATAAAGTTCTAAATTCACAGTATTCCAATTATTTTTTATCACGGTTACAATGTTCATCTGAATTTAATGAAATAAACTTTAACACCACTACATTTCATTGTTTCATTCGAGCCTCTACAGCAGGTCGCACCAACACAGTCCAAACTTTTCTCATTTAAAATACATTGCCGAAGACCCAAAACCTGTTATTGTTCATCACCATTCGTTTAACACCGAAAACTCTTCTTATTGTCCTGAAGATGTTAAAATAAACTGACGAAACGTTGGCTTTCAAGAAATATTATAAATTCCAAACACAACACCGCAGTCATCATTCAAAATGTCGAAAAAAAAAAGATTTGAAATTCATATCAATCTTAATCCATATCATGGACTGGAACAGTTAGGAGAATATACGGACTGCTGATTAGAAGTCAGTCCCGTGCTCTTAATTATTATATGAAAATTGTTTTTTTTTTACCGGAAATGTGATATTTTGGGATTTGCAGATGATCCTGTACTCTTTTATGAATCGCATGGAATATTAAAATCAAAATTGTAACGATTTTATCCAACAATAAAATAGATAAAGCTTAAGTAATTAACAATGACTATTAAAAAAACTAATTACTTACCCTCTTGGATTTAGAAATAATCACTCGACGATCGACCAAATTCCTAGAATAACCAACATTATAGAGAAATCATTAGAAGAGAAAAACATTTATGCTACTATCTTTCTTGATGTAGCACAAGCGTTTGATAAGGTTTTCCTTCCAAAACAATATACAGATATCCCCCATTCATATATATCAGAAAGATATTTTAGAATTAGGCAAGAAGAAGCCTATTCCGATCTTAAAGAAATTAAGGCTGGAATACCACAAGGAAGTGTCCTAGGACCTGTCCTATACTTACTATACACATGTGATATTCCAGAGTTAGAAAACAATACCATAGCCACCTACGCCGACGACACTGCCATTCTAGCAGTAGGAAAGAGCAATGAAGAAGCAACCCACAAGCTGCAAAGAGCTGTCCACCTTATCTATGACTGGACGAAGAGACATTAACTTTACAAACAGAAGGATAGATCATATTCCAGTCAGAATAAACAATAACCTGATTCCATATTCAAACACAGCAAAATACTTAAGCATTACCTTAGATGCCAAACTCCGATGGAAAGTGCATGTTAAAAAGAAAAGAGAAGAACTTAAACTGAAATATAGAAATCAAAGGGGATCAAGCCCTTTGAGTTAGTTTAGTGTTTTTAGTGCAAAAACAGAGCTTGTGTGTGCACGTTAAAGTTTAGTGCAATCCATTCTACAGAACCGTGTTTAATAATAATAAGAAATCTTACCCTTTAGGTGTAATTCCACTAGTTTGGCAATTTTACGAGTAGATAATTTGGTTTTGTTATTATTGAAATTGAAATTGAAATTAAATTCCCATAATTTATTTTTAGTATAGAGGGATAATTTATAAAGAATGTTAAATATTTTAATATTATTTTACCAAATAGGAAATATATTTCTCTTTTTTGAACATAATTTGGTTACTTATTTATTTATTTAAATGTCAAATGTGGTAAAAAATCATAATTTTTATCAATATTAGGATCTGCATGCTCTACATTGAAATAAGAAAGAAAAAAACATTTTTATAAAAATTATATGCTCTATAACATATTTGTATCCATTCTGTATTCTAAATTTCAAATTATCCATAATAGCCAGCTGTATATTTACCATTCCAGCATTAGACGTCGCATCAAAAAGCAATTTGTCGAACTTTCACCTCATAAGTGTAACAAAAATACTTTTTTAGTATACCTTTAATGGTAAAATTACACGAATTATTTAAATATGGGGGACAAATACAAAAAACATCGGTCACATCGTTAAGGATATTTGATTACAAGAGAAAATGTCGAAATAATGGGAAACGGAAGTAATAACAACGATCCATGAAAAAAGTAATCAAAAAGTATCATCAAGACATTTTCAATAATAATATAAAAAACACTAAGAGATTTATAGAATTAAAATTAAGAGAGAAAGGTGCATAATATGAAAATGCCAGTGTAGTTTCACAAAGACAAATAAATAGCAGATACAGCCTCCTCCTCTTTCCATTATCCTCCAAAGGATGTAGTGGCACCATTTATATTTGATTCAGCAGTTGATTCCATGCTTGCAATCCCTTCAGCATCATGCAGTCTCATATTTATTAAGGGTTTTGTTTGGTCTATCCATCTAGTTGGAGATCTGCCTCTTGGGCGTTTGCTTTCTACTTTCCCATCTATGATTAGTCGTTCCATTGTTCTTGATCTTCTAGCTATATGACCAGGGATATATGCGGTTTATTCTAGTTAGCAGCCTTGTACGTGGACCAATTTCTTGTAATACGGATACGTTGGTTCGGTGTTCTGTGCAGATACATACAATAAAACAAATAAAAGCTAAGCCACATGAGTACGAAATAAATATTGAATCGTTGTTTATTGATTTCCAAAACACTTTTGAATCACAGAGAGATCCACACTTTGCATTTTATTATGTAAGTACTGACTTCATCTTCTATGCATGATGTATCCAAATTGGATTGGACTTTCACTGCTTTTGTAGGCAACGTAGCAAGAATTTTTTTTTTGTAAAAATATGTTGCTGATTACAAAAGACTACTACTCTGTCTTCGTGTTCGTTCCTTTTGCTTGTATGAAAATCTTAATTCCTTCTCTACTTCTGTCTCTATGTCCAATCACGTTCACACCCTTTTCTTTTTCGCTAAACTTTGGAGTTATCCAGTTCTAGAACCTCGTTTCTTTTAGGTTTTATATAAAATTCATTCAGACTCTTGGCAAAAAATATTCCCACTCAATTCCTCCCTTGTCCTTCAAACTCTCTTGACTTGCTTCCTTTCCATCTCGTTTTCTGTATACGCAATATTCCCGGTTTTTATCGTTTCATAAAATCTGCTACTTTTTTTTCTCTTCAGGTCCTTGTTCTTACGTTATGGCTTCTAATCTTGATGGTTGCTTTAGTTAGTTGGTCAGGCGAGGCACCTGCGCGCCTCTTGTTCAGTAGCATTTAGCTGTTTTCGAAGTCATTTTCAAAGTTTTGACAGAAATTTCTAACCACTACTTTACTGACATCAACAAGTTACAAATAATGGTATATTTCTTTTAAATATATTTTTCTCTCACTGTATTTTTAATTAAATAAACAGCCTTTTGTCTGGAAAACAAACTGATATCTGTAACAAACATAATTCTTAAACAAATTAAATAATCATAATTGATTTATGGAGTAGCGACAATCATATTTGACGGCTTACCCTATAATTCCCTCATAATAGAGACACTCAAAGATTCCGGTTTGTGATTTCCTTAATAAAATTAAACGCCTCGTTCTGGTATCGATTTGCTGCCTCCTTTTAGATTTACTGATCTGATACTAAAATTATAACGTATCTATTAATAACGGATACACTAAGTAATTTTTTTATAGGTAGAAGACGTGTTTACTTTTTTTTTATTTTATTTATTTGCTCTATAGGCCTTAATTAAATATCTCTAAAATGTATAAAGTTCATTTCTTAAATTAGTTCACCACCTGTTTTCGAGTATCTCTTGCACTATCTCACGCTATTCCTTTCTTTCCAGTTTCTAGCTTTTATTGTCTTTTGATCTTCTTCTGTATTGTTGATCCATCTCTTTTTTGGTCTGCCCTTTCTTTTTCTGCCTATTGGTTTTCTTTTAGCACTAATTTTGACAGTCTTTCTCTATTTAACCTTTCTACATGTCCCAGCTACCTTATTCGTTGAGCCTTGACAACTGCTATGATATTAGGATTTTTATATAGTTCTTCCAATTCCTAGTTTGTTTTTCAGCTCTTTTTCTGTTCTTGCTTTGAGGGCAAATCTTAGATTTGTTGTAGCATCTAAAGCCTGCTTGGTATTCCCCCAGAACTTTTTCGGAGCACAAGTTTAATATTTTTCTTAGTATTTCTTTATTTACAACTAGTTTTACTCAAATGATTATAGAGTTCATAGTTAAAATAGATGCACCTTAAAATTGTAAGAATATACCGTATATTATTATAACGTGTATTCACTACTGCGCACTATGCTCCGCTTTTTTCTCACTTTCACTTACACTAACTCAAAGGGCTTCTTCCTCTTGAGTCTTCTTACTAGATCACTGTTGTCCAGGAGCTGGATGGCCTCGACATTCACGTGTTGGTGGAGTCGATGTTCGTGACTTCCTGCAAATTTGTTAATTGTCTGGTTAACAGCGTCCATCTCCAAGTCCCGGTGGAGGTCACTATTTCTGCAGTACCGGGAAGCGTTGACTATGCTCCTTAATGCTTTGTTCTGGAATGTCTGTATTATGATTAAATTACTCTGACTGGCACAGCCCCAAAGTTGGATACCATATGTCCATACCGGTTTCAGAATTTGTTTGTATAACAATATTTTGTTATATAGTGGCAAACAGCCCATACATTTTTCTGAATTTTATGTTGGGTTCTTCACGTTTCTTTTTGATATGGACCATCCAGCGTAGTCTCGCATCTAAAGTAATATCTAGATACTTTGCTGAATTAGCATAAGGGATCCGGGTATTATTTATTCTGACTGATATATACTCATTGTTTTTGTAAGTATAATAATTAACATGTACCGATTTATTTTCAGTTAATTTGATTCTCCAAGAATTGGTCCAATTATTAATTCTATCTAATGATGTTTGCAGTTTTCTTGCAGCCTCTTCGTGGGTTTTCCCTACTGCCATGATAGCGGTGTCATCTGCAAAGGTGGCAATTGTATTTTGCTCTAATTCAGGAATATCACTATTGTATAAGAGGCATAGGACTGGCTCTAATACACTTCCTTGTGGTACTCCTGCCTTAATTTCTTTAATTTTAGAGTATGCTTCTTCCTGTTTAATCCTAAAGTATCTTTCTGATATGTATGATGCTGATAATTCTGAATACTCTTTTGACAATAATAGATTCATTTTGTGTTTGAGTCCTTCATGCCAAACTCTATCGAAAGCTTGCGTTACATCAAGGAAGACAATAGAGCTAACTTGTTTTTTCTTCTAAGGTTTTTTCGATGATATTAGTTATTCTATGGTATTGGTCTATAGTTGAATGGTTTTCTCTAAATCCAAACTGGAGCTAGAATCTTAAATTAACAGAATGACATATAAAAAACTTATGAACAAATAATACTTGGTTTTCCTTTTATATACACTAGCAAATTCCTAAGAATTAAATTAATTATTCGCTTTGTGATTCTCAATTTACAATGATTAAAACGTCTAATTCTAGTTAATTACTTTTCACTCTTACCACTTCTTTTATTTTCCATCAGGTGTACCTTGATTTCAGAAAGTCTCTAACAACCTAATTAACTATTTATTTGTTGTGGAACTTTGAGAAAATGGACTGGGATTAAATGAGAACGAAGTTTTTGCTCTCGCTTGATCTTTCTTGATTACAATTTAATTTTCTGCTTATTCGTTACATTCATTTTACTTTGAAAGACATTTTGATGTACTGAAAGTCAAAAGAATATAAGATGATAAGAAAGTTTTTTCCAAGTTCAATCGTAATTTAGAATTTAATTAATGTAATTGGGTAATTTTAGAATAAAAGGAAAAACTGTTGCAGTCTCTTTCTTGAAAATGTCGACGTAAAACTAGATAAGTTTTGTCCCTTGATGAACTAGGAATAATTTCTCCAGAATTTGAGCAAATTGGCAGTAATGAAGATATAAGATATGTATTTTTGAGAGATAGTGAATTGAAAAGCATTTGTGAGGCGCCAAAAAAACCGAATGAATATTGTTTCTTTGCATATTATTTACTTTGTTTTCTTAAACATTTCCAAATGTTTACTTTAAATTTCCCTGAACCCATCCGATATTTCCTGAAACTTTGGCAACACTGGTAATGTCGTCGAGAAACAATCACCTAACAAAATTTGGTATCGATCCGCCATAATGAGAGAGAAATTTGTCAAGTTGTTGACGTTTAGGTTAATATAAACATACAGAGGTGTATTAAAATATATTTGTTAAAATCAATAATGTGAATTTCGGTTGTTTCCAGCCTTCTGTGTACCACATTGTTCCTGCACTGATGGGTGGTGCTCCTCCTTTCTAATGTTCTCTCTCTGGTACTTTGCCTTCATATTTTCTATCGAAGTTGAAGATAATTTTTTAATCTTCCACGTAGATATAATCAGAATCATAATACCATTTCTATTAGTATATAAACCTTAGATCATATATGCTTCGCTAGATACGGCATCCTGTAGTGTTTGTTTGGGTCTAGAGGGGTAATGACGAGAGGGGGTGAAGGGGAAATAGCGTACGATACAGTGGCGTACCATTTGGAATATTTCGGTACAGTGTAATATATTGTCATATTTATACAACACGTATTTCAATTTCATTTTCTCAGGAATGAGTGACTTCCATGTAGGTTACAGTAAAATGGGAATTAATGTGAATCTAAAATAAATAAAATACCATGGACGATTATGAAAATTGTTTGGAATGGGAATAATCTGAGAGGTTGAATACCATCATCTTGCGCTTCTGTTTATTTCAAACGCTATATCATATAATATCCTTTATGTATCTAGTATTAATTTTGTAAATGTTATGTTTATATTTTAAGTTAGGGGTAGCCATATGTGTGTAGTAGTAATTAATAGAAGGGTGAAGAAACGATAAAAAGGTATTTTCTTCACCCTTCTATTAACTTTAATTAGTTATGTTTATACCTTACAGAATTGTATTATTCATTTGGTAGCCAGCAATAGACCCATATATTTGAAAATAATCATACATTCTCACGGTCACCAAAACAAATAACCTGAGTACCGTATAGCGTAGCATATATGATCTAAGATATAAACCCAAGTAATTCGTCGATAAACTTGGAGATTAATTAATAGACATCTTATTCAAATGCCATTACCAGTTTATAGCTGACTGTTAAATTTACTGGGTGTATCACGTTTGCAAAAATATGGGTAATTAATTTCTGCATAAAATTTTATTTGCCATAGGAACCATTAAAAAATAACAAACAAACAAAACATGTACTAGAATAATTGAAGCTTATTAATTTTTTGTAGTGAATTATTTATATTTTATTGCTGTTGTTAAATATATTTTGATAGCTTTCTAATATTTCAATTTTAATTTGTGTTAATAACTTTGACGGAAATGAAAATGAACTGATTTTTAATAAAAAATAAATTAGTGCGACATCAAAAACAGGAATTTTAGATGTTAGCGATTTATTATATTAAAGAATTTTAATATCAGAATCCTGGTTTTCTGTAAATATTACTGATGCAAATTCCTGGTCTTAAGATTATATATACACAAGGGGAGATAGAGTTTGTAAACATCCTAAGGTTTTCTCCCCATTCCCTGACATTTTAATGGCTTATTTTGGCAGTTAATTACACTGCTTTAAGGTATAACTTATTTATTTCTTTTTTCCCACACACCTTTTAAGATTCTTCTCTAAATTTATTTCCGAACACTTTTCCGCATGCATTTGTATCTGTTACACTTTTCCGCACACCTTGCGGATAAAACTAATATTTTTTAAGTACCCTGTATATAAATTAGTCCAAGAAAGGAAGCAGAAACTAGTAACTGATCAGATCGACTTGAAATTTTTTGCAAATTGCTAGGAAAGGTGTCCAGATCAGAAGTAGAAAACTTTCGTGAGAGGTGTGGGGGAGGGGGGGGTCATCAAAAAGTGAGGAAAAAAAAATGTATGCAATCGATAAATTAAATAAATAAATTTTTAATGAATTAATGTTAAATACAATTTTTCATTAAAATAAACCTCTCCCGAGTTATAGGGCGTAGAACATTACGATTTTCACTACAAAAATCGTACATTTTTTTGGTTGATAATATCGAGATGTACAATAAACCATTTTAAAGCTTAGGACAAACTTTTTCATTGGAATGACCGTTTTTTCAATATTTGACCCGAAGAAAAAAATGCAAATCGGAAGAACATTTGCTCAAAGTCTTGTCTCTTTAAATTTTTTTCAAAAATCAATACTTTTCACGATATTGACCAAAAATTGAAAATGTCTTACAAAAAACAAAAATTTTGCTCAACTTTTACAGACCAAAACTTGAAAAATAATTATCCCATAGGCCTAAAAATTACTGAACAATTGTAGAAACATATGTTACGACTTTCTGCAAAAGGTTTTTCTTGAAAAAAAATGGCGTAAAAAAATTTATTTTGTCCATAACTTTTTTTCTGCTTATGTTAAACGGTTCTGGTTGATCTTAAAATGTTCCCAATGTTTTTCTCTCATTATATATATGTTATATATATTTTTTTTTTGTGGAATTAATATTTTTCCAGTTTCTTTAAACGCCCATTTTTGAATTGATATTCCTTCGTATTAATCATAGAAAAATAAAAAAATAAATCATTTTAATTGTTAGCTTAAGGCCATAAATTAGTTCATATCAATTTTTACGTAATACTAAGAGATTTTCGGGTTATATTTAAAAAACTTTAGAAATGTACGATTTTTGTGGTGAAAATCGTAATTTTCTGCGCCTTATAACTCGGGAGGGGTTTATTTTCATGAAAAATTGTATTTGACATTAATTCATTAAAAAATGATAATTTATCGATTTTTTTTTCGTCGTTCGTCTAACTTTATTTGCGTGCGGAAAATTAACACTTTGCGCACTTGAAAGGGACATTTTTTTGTTTTTTATTAATATTAATTTTTCATATTTTACCATTTTTTATGAAATATATTAACTAATTACCTCGCTTACGTTATAAACGAATTTTTTAACGGTATCATCTAATTTTGAGATGTAACCTGTCGGATGATGTAATTTTAATTGAATCTACCTGTCTGATCTGCAATCCCAGAGGCTTGAATCCTTGATGAAAGTGTAGGCAAATAAATCAGTTAACGAGTTGCAACAAAAATAACTTGCCCGAGGTTATGGAGAGAAAATCGATGTCTTAATATTTAAGAGTGGAAAATCAACATCTTTCAAATGATTCCAAACCCGTTACTTGATAAACATGAGACGTAAATGCATCAGAAATGATTAATTTAAATGGTAATGATGAACTTTGTATAGAGATATTATCTTGTAAAATTTAACTTTTCTTTAGTTTCTCGTAAAGTACAAATAACCTTTTAGATAGTTTTTTGGAGTTAAAAAACACGTTTGGTACAGGGAAAATTGGGTTTTTTATATCATTTAGCTCTGAATACCTTGAATTTACCAATAAAACAATTTTGAATTAATAAATCCTCGTAGCTTTCTTGAAACTTTGGTCTTTTTAAAGTATCTTGTTCTTTTTAGAGAAATTTCACGTATTGTTAGCTTAAACTGACTGAAAATTTAGATATCATGGGAAATTTTACGTCAAAAAAGACACCCAAACCACCTGCTAAGTAAATTTTAGCAGAAGAGTATTTTAGATTTAGAGATTTTCCCGTGATCCTTTGTTCGGTATAGCCATAACTGATTTTTTGTTGGACACATAAAATCGATAAATACTCTACTAAAAGGTCAAAGCATCATCTTCCCCTCATGTAATCGTTATTGATATTAACCCAAGCTTGAATCACAAAATTTGATTTCTGTTTAAATTTCCTCCACTATCAGCCTATTTAGCAACATCTAAACCTATAAACTCGTCTATCGATCATCTCAAGCATCTTCTCCATCATCATAGTTCATCCTATATCTAAACACAGAATCTGACGCTCGCGATGATAAGATACAACGTTTCATTTTTTATTAAAAGTAAGTGCTGTGCGCGTCCTGAGGCAATCTTCGAGCGACACATTCTCTATTCGTTTGCTACAAAGACAGTGGCGTTATTTGTTTTTGGGATTAAATAAATATGTTCGTTTAAGTGTTAACCGACATTAATGGTGCTTAATTATTATAAAGTTTGACGGCTACTTGAATAACAAAATCAAAGGGTTGAATTGTCTCTTGGGGAGCTTCCGACACGCATCTGGACTGAAGAATACTGGACCTGAGGGGGGAGTAGTCCCAGGAATAGTTGTTGTAGGTTTAGATACATATATCGGTTGGGAGGAAGCAGTACGCTGCTTAATTTTAGTATAGTTTTAAAACTGTAATATCCGTTACTAGTTCGAGTCAATTCATCATCAAACAAGCTCATATTCGTCCACTGCTGGACATAAGCCTCACTTGATTGCATCCACATTCTCCTATTTTGTGCTTCCTGTATCAAATTTGTGTGGATACGTTTAATATCATCGGACCATCTAGTTGGTGGTCGTCCACTGCTTCTGTATGCGTCCTGTCTAGGCCTCCACTCTATGATCCTCTAGGTCCATCTGATGTCCCACATTCTTGCAATGTGTCCCGCCCAATTCCCCCCACTTCAGAATTGCTATTCTTTCTACTGCGTCACTCACTCTGGTTCTTCTATGTAACTCAGCGTTTGTGATGTGATCTCTGAGGGTCAGTCCCAACATTGACCTTTCCATTGCTCGTTGTGTCACTCTGATTTTCTGTACAGTCTTTTTTGTTAATGTTAAAGTCTCAGCACCGACAAACTGGCAAATCTGACTTTAATATGTGCCTTAGGTTCCCAAATGCGGCCCAAGTTAATCCTATTCGCATAAGCAATTCGCAAGTTTGATTATCTCTGTTTATACGGATTTCGTGGCCAAGATACTTGTATAAGGTAGTTTCTTCTACTTGGATGCCATTTATGTATACTGAGAACAAGGTTAGTCATTAGTTGGGTTTTTGTCACATTAATTTTTAGTCCGACCTTATGGGAAGCAAAGTTTATATCTTGTAGCATGCTTATGTGTGGTATGATATTAGGACTATGTCATCTGCAAATCTTAAATGTGTTAGGCTTTCACCGTTTATGTTTAACCCTAGATTTTCCAAATTTACAGATTTAAACACGTACTCAAGCAGGTTCGTAAGCAGTTTCGGCGAAATAGTGTACTGCCGAACTCCTCTATTTATTTTGAATTTATTTGTTGTCTCCTGCAGTTTTACGTTGGCTGTAGCATTTTTATATATAGACTCAATTACTAGGGTAATCAATTATATTTTTTAAATAAATTTTTAAGGTTATTTTGTTATCGTTTATTTCGTTATATAATTAGTATGCTTAAAATTAAATATTTCCAAATGCAATTTAAAAAAAGAAGAATATAAAACGTAGAGAAACATTATTTCTAAGTCTCAAAAATTTGATAATTTTAATCTTATTAATAAAAAGAAAAATTTACCATTGTGTATCATGATCTACGCCACTGTAGTATGACACGGCGTTAGCAGTGCGGTGGTGGTATGGGCTGTGAATGCATACATATTTTATGTGCGCTTTGTGCATCAAAAGCGTGCAATTACTTTCATTGTTTCTTAGACTGAAATGTTGATATTTAACTAGACGACTATTAGGATACTTTGTATATGATAATTATGGTTACGTCCTGAATTTCACGTAACATTCAATTCACTGTATATTTTACTGACATTATTACAGACAACAGATGATTATTTACAGGATGTACCAATCTTTTTTAAAAGTTTGGTACCTTTCTTGTCAGAAGAGATAAAATTGTCGCATATTTTAAAGTTATTTGCAAAAAACTCAAAAGTATTGATCTGGAAATAATATCTTCCATTTTTTTTTTTTTTTTTTTCGTAGCAAAACACTCCGTGGGAATGTTTTCTATAATTACAATCTGATCATGAAGATCAATAAGCAATTTTGTTCCAACTTAACTTAACTAGAATTCTTAAATACTAAGGTCCTACTCACTAGTGTACCTTAGGGTCTGATAATTTTAGTAACACTACCGGTAACGTGTAACACAAATCCGCACAATACTCTGTTTGTAACTAGCACTGTCACTGAACTAGTTCAAAAGGTTTGGTCCTCTAGAGTCTTCTTACTAAATTGGTATTATCGAGGAGCTGGATGACCTCAACGTTCCCATGTTGGAGCAGCCGTTGTTCATGGCTGCTGGCAGATTTAGATATAGTCTTGTCAACAGTTTCTACATCCAGGTCCCTATGAAGATCACTGTTGCGACAGTACCAGGGTGCATCGACGATGTTCCTTAATACTTTATTTTGAAAACGTTGGATAACTTGAATGTTACATTTACTGGCGCAGCCCCAAAGCTGACTACCATACGTCCAAACGGTTTTCAATATCTGCTTGTAGAGGAGCAGTTTGTTATGTATGGACAACTTGGAGTTTCTTCCTAATATCTTCCATGTGATTATTTTAAGTTGCATTAATAATTGGTTTGGCAGGCGCTTGTCGCGAAAACCGTTGTAAAATGAATTTGGATGATATAGAAGATAAGACAACCATGTTAGTGATTAAAATTCCTAATTCTAAAAGGAATATAGAAAGATCCTTTGTCGTCATTCGAGAAAATAATATTCCTTTATTCCTTTATATTTGTTTATTATAAAAACGGAAAATGTACTGTACAACCTATTGGTATTCACGCTTTTGGAAATATCGCCTGCACAATAGCTGAATTTCTTAAATTACCTCTCACCGGGCACTGTTTATGCAGGAGCTCAGCCACTTTACTCGTTAAAAGTGGTGATAGTTTAACCAAATTGAAGAGACACGGAGGATGGAAATCAACCAATTTAGCAGAGGGATACGTAGAAAAAGTCTGTAAGAAACAAAATTCACATAGCTTCACTTATTGAAAAGGGCCGTAATGAAATTAATATCTCGAAAACTAGTACAATTACTGATGCGTCTAATTCTAATTTCAACATTTCTGTTAATATCCCTAATAATATTAATATAAGTAATTGTCATAATTGTGTAATTAATATTTATAAGTAATGTATAAGAGTGATTGTTCCCAACACATTTTAACTTTAATGCATATCAATATACAGGGTGGTTTTGGCTTGATTCTAATAATTTACAAGCTACGATTTGTCAATTGACGATTTTAAGCTAGTATCATATTTTTCGCTGGCAATTAAAGAAAAAGGTGGTGCTAGTATATTTATGAAGACAAGTATTGCTGCAAATTTTGAATCAATTAATTGTATAGAAGGTGAGTTTGAAGTATGCGGTGGACAAATAAAAATCAATTTTTATTTGTTATCACTGTGTATAAGCCTCCTTGTACTAAAGTCAGTACTTTTATAAATCAGTTAAAACTATTAATTCATAATATCTATCAAAACGACAGTCACTATTTTATCTGTGGTGATTTTAACGTGGATTTTTTAAGTTACGTTACTCAAAAAACTGTCCTAATTGACATATTGAAGGAGTTTAATATTAAACATCATAAATGTTGCAACGAGAACAACAAGTACAACTTCAACTTGTGTAGATAATTTTTTTACCAATTTTGACATAGAGAAAGTGGATGTATATGATACTTTTTTGTCTGATCACGACTACTTATTTTATGTTCATTTAAACTACCTAATTTTGAGAATAGTGATTTTCAATACAGATGTAAACTAGATTTAAGTGATCCCAACATAATAACTTTTATGAATATTTTGTCGTTTGAAAAACGGCTACCAATTTTAATGATTCATTTTCTATCTTTTATGAGTCCTTCTTATACCACTACAATATGGTATTTACGAAAACAAAGAAAGCAGCAAAATCAAAAAAATACAAAAATCAGTTTCCGCCTCATATTAAAGAGTTACATAATCTATTATGTGAAATGAAGAGGTTAAAGAAAGAAATAAATTCTCCATATTATACAGAACGTTACAATAATTTAAAAAAAGAATATCCAAAAATAACCCAACAATATTTGAGAGGAACATAATGAAAGAATCATGAAATATAATAAGCGAGAGTAGGGGAAAAAGAAAAAACAACTTATTAAATTCCATTAAACTTACAAATGATGACAAATTAACACCCTTAGAAAAATTAAATTATATCAATGACTATTTTATTAATGTAAATATAAATAAAAATAATATTGTACCTAACTATAACATGAGCATTGATAAGCAGCATAAAAGGTTTTTCTTTGTGAAAACATCACTATAATCAAAAAGACTGCTTTCAAACCCGCTGAAGGTATTGACGAAATAAACGGTAAAATTCTGTTAGCGGTTGCTCATTATATTGCTGAACCCATATCACATTTGATTAATGAATCCTTTGTTTTAGGATTATTCCCGAATATGAAGGAATCTAAAGGAATTCCTGTTTATAAAAATAAGGGATCTGCAACTAGTATAGAAAATTATCGTTTAATCTGTATATCTAGTCAAATAACTAAAATATTTGAGTCAGCATACTCTATTCGCCTCACTAATTACCTTGAAATGTTACCAGATACTCAAAATGGATTTAGAAAAAATAAGTCAACATCTACTGCAATTGCAGCTTGCCTAGATTTTATATATCGGGCCCTCAATGATAAAGAACATATTTTGGGACTTTTCTGTGATCTTAGCCGTGCATTTGATATGATGGATCATGTAAAGCGCCGAGATTTATTTCTTCTCACGGGGTCGTGGGTGGTGAAGGTTTCAAGGATACACCGTTTAAACACTGGATTTTTATTCTGATTTTACACAAACAATTTGGTCAGAGACCACACAACCTAATATGCAATTAGTCGATATAATTTTACAGATTAAAACAGCAAATTGTAGACACTATGAATATGCGAAGCTGCATCACTGGTCGCTGTCGCAAAGTGCCGACTGACGCGTTACATAAATAACTCATAAGAATCTTCTTCCCCCTTCCCCTGCACACATCGCGGACACTTCCGTAACAAAGAGACTCGCACACTCTACGAGGGTATCCAACGGTGTTTGGGGATATTGATACCTTACAATCATAATCTCTTATTATTGAAGATGAATGGGCTAGGAATACGAGGGAAACCTTATGAATGGATACAGTTTTACTTAATAAATCGAACTCAAGTAATTGTAGCAAATAGTACGAAATCTGATCTTCTTCCTCAAGGTTCAATTTTGGGCCAACTTCTTTTTATAGTTTTTGTAAGTGATATTAGTATATTGTAAGTGATATTAGTAAGCTCTCAACAAATAGTTCAGTATGCCGATGACACCAATATTCAAATGGCAGGTAATCAAATTGAGCAGGTCATTCAAAGTAGCAATGAGGAATCTCAACACGGCTTTGTTTGTTAAAATATTTAAAATAAATTGTCTAAAATTGTCTTTTACGAACTAAAAATGCAGGATATTTTAATCATTTATTTTCACAGATTGTTTATTTTTACATAACACGTCGCAACGTCCTCTCATAAATTTTGCTAACAAAATACAGAAACCATGAGCTTCATTGAAACATACCAGCAAGTTTGCAACATTAAAATTTTATGAAATATTGACAATAAAAATTTTCGTAACGAAAATCGAACAATAATTCCACAATCTAGAAATGAATTTTCAACAGAATTAATCCTAATATATTTTCCGACGATATACAGGTCAAAGAAAAAAACAATCCAACTTTATTTCATCTTAAATGGGTCGCGAAAATCTGTAAAAGCGAAAAGGTGATTACCCCAAAGCTTTTTCGAGGGATACAAATTAATTCCCATTTTTTAGGGGTTTCCGACTTTTTTAATTGTTCTTCTGATCATTTTTTGTTACAGGGACGTCCAATTAATTAGGCGATTTTCCTCTACCAACCTTCTGAAAACATTTTAATTCGTTGGAGAAACTTCAACTTCATACTTAAATTAAATCTTTAATCGGGATTCACTGATAATCGCTTTTAAGATTTTACCCAAGTACAAATTAAATGAACACGTAACCGAAATATCATCACTTCGCCATATTTTAGCTTCAGGTATTTCAAATACCGAAGTTAGCATAAATTCTTCGAATTCTCCAGACAAACAAATTAGATGGTGTAAATATAAAAAGTTTTAACTTCTAAAACTTCAAAAGTGGCTGGAACGGGCGGAATATCAAATCTATAGACTTCCCGAAATAAAATTTTGTCGGATTTTATTCAAGAGGTATATCTTGAAACTTTTTCACAGACGAAGGTCTCAGGATATGCTCCAACTATTACGCAAACTTTTTGATGCTTAAGAATGTTAAAAAGATGTTTTTGGAGTTGATAAATATGGTAATGCGAAAGGCGAATTTCTAGAAAGTTTTTGGATTATGAATTCACAGCCCAGTCGCGATTAACAGCTGAAAAAATGTTTTATATTGATATCTAAGGGTAGTACTTGCATATTTAAACCTTTTCAGCATTCAACAAAGCTCAGTTTTTGAATATTAGAAAATGTGAAAATATGATCAGATAAATTTATTTCCTAAATTAAAGTGCCGATTAATCTCAACTTGTCAGAATATGTTGAACTTTCCAAAATAATTGAGAGCATTGATTCTCCTGTAAATTTAAATAGTAATTTATATTTACCTTTTGACAACTTCAAACTGTTAACTCTGAAAGAATTAAGTACTTTAGTTAACTCTCTTGATAAATGTTCTGTTTATGAAATATTAAATCAAAAGTTTTTGAAACAATTGGTCATTCCATTCTAAATCTTGTTAATACTTCCCTTGATTCAGGTACTATTCCTTAAGATCTTAAAACTAGCACAGTGATTCCTATACAAAAAATAACAAATACCATCAAATCTGACGAATTTAGACCTATTAACACTTTACAGCCGATTGAAAAAGTTCTGGAACTTGTAGCATATGAACAGTTGAAAAAAATACCCATGTGACTATAAGTAAATTAAAAAATGATTTAGATGAAAACATGTACACAGTTGGTGTCTTTTTAGATTTAAAAAGGGCATTTGAAACCATTGATAGAAATATTTTATTCAAAAAACTTGAACAATATGGTATTGGTGGTAAAGGGTATAACTGGCTAGACGACAATCTCAGTAAAAGAAAACAAAAGGTGTGTTTTAGCAATGATGTGTCGTCTGAAATGGGAATCAATGTGGGAGTGCCGCAGGGTAGTGTCCTAGGCCCTCTGCTTTTTATACTTTACTTAAATGACTTGTTTGTCGACTGTGAATTCATTATCCTTTTTTCTGATGATAGCATGATAGTATGTAGTGATAGGGATTTGAAAAAAGCAGTCATGAAAGTGAACAAGGTGCTGAAAGAGATTAGTCATTTAAATAAAGATTCTTCTTCTTCTTCTGGATGATTAAATAATTACGCTCAAGTATAGCAAAGGCACTAAATTTGTATTTTTAACATCTTAGAAAATGCTCTCCAAAAGATTTCAAGCTAAATAGATCCACAAATGCCTGATTGTTGATCCAATACTTTTTTAAATCGTATTGTAATCATGGATCTAATTCTACGATCCCAAAACAAAATTATAATTTGATTTTAAAAAAATGGTGAGAACGCATAAGAATAGTATTGCTGAATTAGACGGTGAAAATTTACAAGTGGGTGGAACGAGTCAAAATAATATTAGTAGTTCCTATAAGTTTTTTTCCTAAATTACATTATTTCAGAAATATTCGGTCTTAAAGGTACCAAAATGTATAAAGATATCAAATAACTTTTTTGTTACCGAACGATAAGACATCGCAAAGGGATACGTTTAAAAATCTAAAAGGACCAGGCACCTTTCTTATGGGAAAATGGCTTTCCGTCAAGTTGGTATGATGTAGAACTCGATGTTCTGACAAAAAGTGTCCATTGGCCCAAACCGATCCTATGGCTAGTTTTCGAAATCCCACTTTTTTGAACCACATACCACAGTTACTAGTTGTTCTAAAATAATATAAGAAAAGGTTACTAATTATGAAAACAGAAGGATGGGTACACATTTTAGGAAAACTGGTCATAGGATTACAATAAAATTTTGCTCAGTAAAAAAACGAACTTCTGTTAAAGTGAAAATGTATTCATTTATAAAGTTGACGCAGAAACTTTTAAAATACAGGATGGTGCACAAAACACAACTTTTCTAATTTTTAAAGTGTTTGCAATCAGTTTAACACTCTGTATGACATAGAGAGATGGTAGAGTGACAGGTCATACATTTGTTTAAGATAATACAAAATTTTTATAACACATCGTTTATAAGGGGCGATTCTTTTAAGCTAGAATTCATTATATGCCTTCTGTAACTACATTTATGAGTCACCCTGTATAGAATATGATTCATCGCCAAGAAGTGATTACTTAAACTCTATATTCATGACGCAATGACATTTGCTTTTATTTTTAAAGCTGTTATAAAAAAAATGATTTCTTCAAAAAACCATATTACATATTTTCGAACTACCCTGTAAATAACCAAATTGTACAGTAATTGTTTATAAAATATTGTTGCCAAATAATCTATAATTCATGTTTTCTACAACAAATGCGAATAAAACATGTCTGTTATGAGAAATCTAGCCATAGGATCGGTTTGGGCCAATGGACACTTTTTGTCGAGTTCTACATCATACCAACTTTTCAGAAAATTTGACGGAAAGCCATTTTTCCGTAAGAAAGATGCCTGGTCGTTTATAGGATTTATTAAGCTTAATACTATCAAAAAGTAATTAATTTCTCTAAATAAAAAGTATTAACAAAAGTGGTGAGAGCGCTCAAAAATGGCGAGAGCGCATAAAGATTATGAGAGTACACATAATTTGTTTTCTCGATTTTGATGTAAGAATGACATTCTCCTACTAACATTGGTTGTAGAATGAAGCTCATTCCTTTACAGATTTTGGTAAAATTTTGTTTTTAAATATTGGTAACACTACAAATGTCAAAAGGTTTTATAACTAGTTTATAACCTCAAATTCATAATTTCAATATAGAAACTAAGTATTACCAATTGTAATATTTCGCAACGAAAATTCCTAACTAACAATGATCACAAATAATTTTAAAAATATCTAAATAAAAACCAAAATCGAGAAAATAGTATAAAAGACGCGTTGCAGAAAGCTATTCTCGCACTCATTCGCCTTCTGCAACTTGTATTTTAATATACTATTCTTTCAAGAAATTAGGTATAACTTTTTATTAACGTTATTCTTTTTCCTTTTTATTGAATAAAAAAATTAAATTCTTGTAAATCCATCTTTTAAAATAATTGAAACCGTTAAAATACTTAAATTTAAAAAAATGGTGAGACCGCTCCCAAGTGACAGTGTTTTAAAAAAATGGTGGTAAAACTAGCTCATACTCCTGATTTAAATTTTGTGCATATTAACTCTAAAAATGCATCTTTTGATGAAAAACTTTTCCTAACAATTGGTAGCAAGTGCTGCCACATAAGAGATACTCGACACTTTTGAAAGATTTGCAACAATACAGTCAAGTTTGAGAAAGTTTCCTCTTTATGTAAAAATAAAATATATGTTTTGGAAGTTTAAGCCGAGATGAAAGCCCATGAGCTTTATGGAATGTTGGGTAGCTGTTAATTAATTAATTAATTCGCATAGGATAGTAATGAAAATATTTTAAATATTCGGTAATTATACATTTCTCTGAAACTACTGTAAATAACATTTTGAAAATATACCCTAAAGTTATTTCAGATAAGTTAATTGTAAATATTTTCAATTTCCTAGCATCTGCAGTTATACCGCTTTCTTGTACCTTTCTACCATTGTTTTTATTATTTTTCCAATCCAATATTGACCCTGTCTCTTCATAATCATTTCTGCTATTAATTTTTCTTAGAACATAAACAAAAAAAAAGTTCTACTATGGAAGGAATGTCGTCAGGAATAAAAATGTTTTCCATTCATTAAATAGGAAGCTCAGCAAATCGAAATGTATGGTAGTTGTATATTGAAAGGTTATTGAAAGTAGAATTGTCGGTATTGTTAAAATTTCGATACAGAATCAATACCTACAAAAATAATAAGTTTTCCTTACAAAACAATTAATTTACAAGGTTTGTTTTTGACTGCAAAATTAAAGAAAGGTATTTTAAAATATGTGTTTCTTTTTAGAGCAAATAAACATACTTTAAAACTAACAAACAGAATTTATACCAGTAAAACAAAACCATTTAGGGAGAACAAAGAAGTGAGAAATTGAAATAAGTTTCTTCACTGGGAATGCAAAAATATTCGTATTAAATATCGATACGGATATCAGGCAGCAGCGGAGAGCAAAATCGATTTAGGGCAGGGTATCTTGCAATTATGTATCAAAATAAAATTAGAAGTATTTCAATTTTCCTTGATCTTCGAAGTTTAATTGTTTTGGTTTAATTTTCTTTGATATAATTTAAAGTTTTTTGGAAAAAAGAGGAAATCTGTAATTGTTTGTTATATTCATATAGAATTGTCTTTCTATGACTTCATTCCATTGGATTTTCTCATTTTCTAATGAATCTATTTAACAATGTAACTTTTAGTTTAATTTACTAGTTTAATTAGTTATTCATACTTTTTTGTCTTGAGAAATTTTGGTAAATGTTAAGAATATGGGGCCAGCTAGGATTTTCATGAAATTTTCACAGAGGCTATAAAACATGATAAAATTAATGTAGAAATTTTTGCGCGGAAAAATATTTTTTACATTTTTTTTTTTGAAAAAATATATTTTGGGATACTCACTTCCGAAACAAATCAAAATTAGTATTATTTTTCAATTCATATGCACTGTGTTGAACCGAAACATTTCTACATACATACATATGTAGCAATTCACAAGTAGAATATAAAAAATATTAACAATCAATTTGTTTTGACAAATGTCATTCCTCTGATAACTTCGAAGTCAATTTTGCCACGTTGCCGGTTCAATTTTCAGAAAGAACTTTACAGGGTGAGGTCAGGTAAGATAAGGGTACGTAAGGTTAGCCTGGTCAAAAAAAATATGTACAAAGTAATATTGTCTAGTGTCCCGTCCCGGAGTATTACCCTCTAGGGGCAGACCTTTAAGACAAATTTTTACCCATCTTTTAAAATTTTATACTTATTTTTTTACTTTTTAACTTTCCCAACGTTCCATTATATATTTACCTAAATCCATGATTTCTGAAATTGAACTGGCAACGTTGTAATTTTAACTTTCAATTTATGAGATGGCTGTCATTTATCAAGCCAATTATTTATGTCCGTCAAATGAACATTTTTTCCTTTTTTTATACTTTTCAGGTTTATTGCAGCATATTAATGCAGTATTAAAACAGCGGTGGATTGGAAGAGGAAGTCTGTTTCCGTGGCCTGCGCTATCACCAGACTTAACTTGTTTTGATTTTAAGACTCAACCTACGACCAGAGAGATATGAAAAACTGGATTCATAATGCATTACGTAACATACAGAGAGCCGAAATTGAAGCTGCAGGCTTGTGTACCCATGAGAGGCTTCAGCAATACATAGAGCTTGATGATCAGCATTTAGAGCATTTGCGGGGGTACTAAAAACCTTTCTTTTTTAAATAGGTCCTTTTTAGGGCCACAAATTACATAATAAAAGGAATTAATTAATTTAAAAAATAAAAATTTAATGGATTTCCGTATAAAATTTTCTTTCGACTAAATTTTAGGTTAGAAACAAGATATCGAGATGCGGTTTTCGGGAGCTTGTTTAGGCCTCATTTAGCTACTTTCTAATGATAAAGAAATCATACCAATGCATTTAATTTTTTTGAGGAAATTAACCATTTCTATCTAAATGTCGAAAAAAGCCCTCTAGCGACGACATCTGAAAATAACACAACTTCAAATTTTATAGCATTTGTAGCCCAAGAATAGCTCTTTTCAACTAGCATAAGTTTGTTGAAATTGACTCAGTCGTTTCGAATATACAGGTTGTTTTTTACTGAAACTTGAATACCCCCCACCCCTTTATTTTTATAGATACAGCAAAAATTGTCAAACAATAAAGGTTCAGATTATCCTCTACTTTAAAGATCGGGTATTTTTTTGTTAGGTTAATATAGCGGAATTCACAGAAACATCGCTTTCTTAGATTCAAGATTGAAGTGACGCCCCCTAGCGGCCATTTCAGAAACTTGAAAATATTTTCTCTTGGCCGTTTCCCAGATACCGTACCTCGCATTCTTATTTGGCCACCTCGTACATACTTCGGAGAGATTATACCCTAGGAATATAAGGGAAACAATTTTAGCTTATTCTGGAGGTTGGGTAGTTAAAATTGGTAAAATTTGGATGTGGGGAATTCGACCATCTCCACTGTGGTTAACCGGCGTTTTAAGCGGATTATACATAATCCCACGAAAAGCATTTAGAAAAATATTAAGTCGTGGCAACAAGAAATAAAAATACTTTACTGTTTAAATTTCCAATACCATCCATAAATTATGGACATTTGAGTCATATAGAATCAAAACTCTATATTTGCCACATATGCCATTCTGAGAAAACCGCGAAAAACTGTCTGTTCATTATATATCTGTTGTTTCACAGCAGGTTTTTTATATGCTATGCGTATGTGAATACTCTAAAGGAATCCACAGTGGTTTTTGTTGAAGTATGGATAGTTATTTTCTAATTTAATGAAATTTTTTGAAAATACAAAGTTTTGAAACTGAAACTTGCGAAAATACAGAGTTTTGAAACTAGTGTGCAATCAACATTGTAGCGAGACAGTACCGTAATAATAGTATATTACGTAACAAGAGTGGTAAGTAACCCATTACGCACGAAGTGAAAAAGTTTACGTTTAATGTTTAGTGTAGTTCTCAGCATCGAATAAATGGCCCATAGAGAAGATGGCTTCATCATTTTTGATGTTTCCTCAAAATACACAAGCAAAACATTCTCCGAAAAGGATTTAACGTTATTCTTGTGTCGCCAATCCATAAATTTTCGATAGGTAATTTCGTACCTTTCTTTAGATTTTAGCGGTAACAAATTATGTGTGGCAGCTTGAGCTTTTTCTGTAAATAGTCCAAATAAAGTGGTACGTAGATAAAAATTTGATTGCAATTTGATTATATTAAGAAATTTAAGTTTTCTTATCAAAAAGCACGTGTATGTTAGGAGATCCCATTACGTTCATGTTATTGTTAAATGTCATTTACAAGGAATGTTGACAGTGCGATTTTTAACGTTTACTGACGTGGGCGTAGAAAAAAATTATTGTATACGATTATAAAAATATATTACATTGAGCTGTACATTAATGATGAATAAACAAATGAAAATACACTGATATGTCAATATAACGTTTATAAATAGTTATTTATGTGCCAAGGACGAAACACTGTCTATTATAGTCGAGTCTACAAAGCGAGACAATAGACAGTTTTTCGCCGAGGCGCATATTACTTTTTTTCGTCGAAGGCAAACACTTTTCGTCCGCTGTCGTCACTAGGATACGGCACGGTGCTTGCTGTGGTTACTAGGATACGGCACGGTGCGAGTCATTTGAGGACGAAAAGTACTTGCCTTCAAAAATAGTTGACTTTTCATTCGGAAATTAGTACGTAACATGTCTTTTTTTGTAGAGGTCGACGAAAAAATGATATTTTTTAATTCCACATTTTTCCTTTTTTCTTTCTGTACCAAACGCTTTCTTCCTTTTCCACGAGCACATGGTGTTATTGGAATATCCATACTGTTAAGCCAAAAAGTATTATAAAATTACTCCTTAATACGCCTGTTATCACTTGATCTGAGCGGGCGATTCATCACGTGATTATTTAGTTGCACTGTCATTGGTTGAATAGAAAATACATAGTTTTGATTGCAACTCAGTTTTTTTACCACATTTTTTTATAACTTTCAACGAGTTTTGAAGCTGAATGATACTGTAGGCTGGTGCACAAACCTGTGATCTATCACATTCAAGAGCTAACTCATTTTTTTTTTGGTTTT
Source organism: Crepidodera aurea (assembly GCA_949320105.2). Lineage (NCBI taxonomy): Eukaryota > Metazoa > Arthropoda > Insecta > Coleoptera > Chrysomelidae > Crepidodera > Crepidodera aurea. Next base: position 15,570,874 of record OX439475.1, on the reverse strand, counting down.
GGTAAATACATACTTTTGATTCTATACGACTCATTTAACAGGGAGTAAATTGTCAGAAGTCTAGCAATCCAGAAACAAATTGTCAGTAGATAATAATTCTTGTTGCTCCCCAGTGACGCTCATGACACCGAATAAGGAATGAGAACTAAAAGTTGAAGAAATGCATTTTACAGAAAAGACGGTTTTTCTCCCAGGAGCAGTACGTGATAGTGGTTTGAACGGAAAATCTTATTAATAAATCGTGTACAAGTTAAAGTTTCTTAACGATTTTCAAGTTTGCATGAAAATGAAAAACTTTTCATCGGGAGAATAATGAGAAATTAATGTTTTATAATACCCTTAAGGTTAGTTTGTTTCTGAAAAGTTTCAAGCTTAGGAAAGTGTGAACGTTCGCCTTAGGGTTCTTGTAAAACAAATTTTAGTTCAATCGATAATTTTGTACGGATTCTCATACCATTTTACCGTTTTGGTCTTTCAATATCTTAATGTCGTCTTCACTAACTCGGAAATGACTCCTGTTAGCTTTTAAGGGTTTAAATTCTCACTCTACATGACGTCGGGGTTTCCATGATTGAGTGATAAAAAGATGGAAGCTTTATTCTCATAAGTTGAAACACTATCGTCGACCACTCAACCAAAATACAATTTTAACACATTCTACGCGCGTTTCTTATGCTCGTTTGAACAGGGAGCTTTTAACACTTAAACTAGTTGTCTAAAGCTTAACTAAGCAGGATAACGTCCTAGATTACGGACTCTACGATATATTGTTGGCCTACTTCAAGTCGCTCTCCATTTAAAAATAAACTGAACTTTTGTAAATATCCCGATATGGTTCCAAGACGTAAAATCTATTTCCTACATTTAAATAGAGCCTCTTTGGCTAAGGTGAAAGTGCTGCATGGAACTGAACTTGGTTTACTACTTAATTCATAGTAATGATATTGTTTCGAGCAGGAGCAACGCATTTCTTTGCTTATTTATTTTACTTTATGGGATTCGGCAAATACCATGAACAACGGATTGGACGAAATATTAAAATGTTTTTGTTGGGGTTTATATATCAAGAAATTAATTTCTTTAAGTCTTTGTACTTCTAAAATGCGGCATTTTCCACACCACTAAAGGCATTTGGTCTTGTAAATGGTGCTACTATTCCCTCTTCTTGCAAAAATATAGACAATATGATAAAAAATAAAACCAATCCAGTCTTTAAAAATATCATGGAGTGAAAGATAAATTGGTATAATATCTAATTTCCATTTTATTAAATTAACAGGGGTGGGATATACAATAGTATTTAAATTTTAAACTTGTAACTGTAATTTTTCATAATAAAACGTAATCCCTAGTTTCTTCCTTTTCTTATTATATTCTTATGGTAATTTTGATTAAGGCAAATACCTTCACGCTTTATTTAATTACCTTCTTAAAGTAAGAGGTAATTTTTTAGCACCAAAACACAATATCTAAGAGAATAAGGGTGAAGAATGGATGTAGTTTATATAACACCATAATAATATATAAAATTATTACGAATAGACTGTCGAGATGGCAGTTATGAGACCCATCTGTTGTAGGTAAAACGAATTCATTGTTTTAGTTTTCCTTTGTTCTTTACCAGACGCTGGTGATAAAGGGATTATGGTAAATTAATCTCGTGTCCCAAAATTCGACAAGAATTAAAGGATTTAGGTATGTCAAAGTGTGAAAGTAAAAGTCAAATTTAAAGGTGATATTAATATTAGTGAAATTGTTCGAAAAAGAAATTTAGATTTATTTTTATCTAGAAACATCCACAAAAATAACTATTTTTTAGCAAAATGTCTTTAAAGTTAAGTTGTGTAGGTATTAGAGAGTTAATGAACTATTTTTTAGAAAACACTAAACATTGAATATATCGTTTGAGCTCTAACCAAATAGTCTCAAAGCTAGTTAGAAACTGCTTTAAATCCTTGGAATGTTACGGTTACCGAAACGGTTAATCCTGATTTGAGTACCAGGACACAGGAGAGTGGACAGGACCATTTTTTGTGGTGCCTTTATGATAATTTTAATTATTTATATTTAATTTAATTTAATCAGGACACTCTGTATGTATCGCATAAACTGCAAAACTTTGCAGATCCTTTCTGGATTTTTAGAAGTTCTTGTTTCATTTTACTTTTTCTTTTTTTTATTTTAGAACGCCAAAAACTTTAGCATATTGTAAAATGGTTTTAATACGAACCATAGTTGGCTGAGGAAATATTTTTCGCTAGTGGACTATTTTGGACCAATACACACTCCTTGAAATGGTATCAAAGTCATGTCAAACTTAAAAAAGCTGCCTGATGGAACATTATTTAAGAATTTTACATAAAAATGATATTTTGAAAAAGAAAAAATGTGTTAAGAGTTATATTTTCATATTTTTTTTCCAAAATACCATTTAACAAACAGATAAATTACTTTTTTTCTTAAGTGATTTGAACAATATTTGAACAGACGTGTTTAGAAAAACAGGAGGCCATTCGGACCAGAAACACCTGGCGATCAAGTGGGATAGAAGAAGTTATACAAGCGTCAGGTCAATATAAAGCTACACTAAAAAACAGATATCCTAAATGTTCTATAGTAAAAGACAATCGGTTAATTTCTGCAAATAGTTTCTGACTATTTCCTTTATGTTTATTCAACCCTAAAGAACCATTTCTTACATTCAAGATGGCACTGCTTGGTCAAAATTAATTATATGATAGATTTTAATAAAATATGTTGCGTTATGTAACAAAAGAGAGAAATATCGGTTAAAATTAATGTTATCTACTGTTGAAAATAAAATGTATTTTTCGTTTTTTTGCAATAATTTCTTCATTATTTAACATATTGATTTGACATTTGGTATGGTTATATTTTTAAGTTAGTAAATCATAAGTGTGTTATCAATTTTGAGATTACTGGATGAAGAAAAGTATCAATTTTTTTTATTCCTGGGCTTTTTTGAATTTTTTTTCAAGACTTTATGATACACCTTGTAAATTTGAAAAAAAATATTCTTGCTTTAATAGCTCATAAATTCAGCTCATTTCGAGATATTTGCATTTAAAATATTCTAGCCATATTTAATTTACTTTAACATAGTTCAACATCGTAGGTTTTGAAACTAAAATAAAAATGTACAGCTGTCAAATAATTAATTGTTAGATGGCAGCAGGCATCAGCAAGTCAAGAAAAATTTATTTGTGCATAAACACAAAAAGTCATATCTCTCATTTCTGAATTAGAGAAATTGTTGTTTCGTGTCATTTTCACTACCTACTTAGATTTAGTGGACAAAATTAACACTGCAGTCATTAAATTACATCTAACAATTAATTATTTGACAGCTGTACATTTTCATTTTAGTTTCAAAGCCTACTATGTTGAAATATGTTGAAGTAAATTAAATAAATACTGTGGCTTCTATCGATCCAATACGTTTTATCTACAATTTTGATGTTGAACAAATTAGTTTGTAGTAGTTTCATTTAATTATTAAAATGTTTTGAGGCTAATGGAAAAGCTATTATGAATTATTCAAAATGCTTGGGAAAGTTAATATTTAAGTGATCAACACTTGAAAGATCTAAAGTGGTGTTTCAGTAAGTAAAGACATATCTGGCCACATAAATGTAAATGTTCTTCTTTCTTTCTGTCCAGTGACCAAATAGATTTTGAAATTTAAGAAATTGTCAAAATCTGTTGCCATCATATTTTTTGTGACGTTTCTGGGAACGATTTTAACAGGATAGCGCATTTGCATAGTGTAAGAGAATTTATACTTCGTCATTTTTAATTATAATATCATAAGATAAAAAACCCAGAGAAAAAACTTGAGAGGGTTATACTTTTGCCATTAACTCTTTTTGTAAGATAGGCATCCAAATTTTTGAGATATCGACCTAATAATTAAAAATATATATTTAAGAATATTAATGCCGCTTCTTCAACTTATTTAAGAATATCAATGCCGCTTCTTCAACTTTGCGTAGTTTCTTTTAATAATTTAGTTCCAAGTATCTTCTCATATTTTTGCTTTTTCGAATTGTTTATTTTTAATGTATGATTTGTGTTAATTAAGTCTTATATGAAAAGGTTTATATGTTTCTCCTATATAAAATGTATTACCTTCGCTTGGAATTTTGTAAAAACAATTTGTTGTATTCTGAATTTCATTAAAAGGCTTTGTATTTACTATTAAAGATTTTAATGTATTATTTATTTGAAATACTCTACTTAAATTAAACTACTTGTTAAGTCTTCTAATTTTTTCCGATAATTTTGAAATAAAACGGATTTTTACTATGTTTGAAAGTATCGGGCGATTTAAAGTTTCTTCTTTATTTTTAACATCTCGGTAAAGTTCACCTTCTGTAAATGTATATTAATCATTAAAAACGTTCAAAGAAAATTATCTCGGGTTTACATTGAAAGCCGTCAATTCTTGTCGACTTACCTCACATTTAACTTTGTATAAAGATTAAATCTAAATGATTCAGCATCTTTCGCCAACATTATTCTGAAGTAACTTTCTACAAAACTGTTGAACAACAAGATTTATTATTCCATATTTCTTACTTAAATATTAAGAAGATTTTTAGACTTAAGTACTGATTATTTCAGTATATGTTAATAATAAATAAAAGTAAACCAAATTCTTCTGATGAAATCTACAGTTAAGTATTTATTAATATTTTACGTTATTTGAAACTATTTGATGATATGTATTAAGGTCAAAAATTTTGCAATACCCACTGTGGTAGGAACCAAAGTTTTTTGTAGTTTATGGTATATTTTTTGTTAGAAACTTGTATATTGGGATCATATCGCATTATAAAGTGGTTTTTAAATTTTGTCAAGAATGTCCATAATAAAAAATTGCACTGTCATCAGCGTAACAATACTTTCGTATATATTAGGTCTTAATAAAATGGCTATGTAAATTAAATACAAAATAGGATCAAGAATACTACTTTGAGGAACTCCATATTCTACAAATACAACTTTTACCTTTCATTCTTTTATGGTAAGCTAGATATTAAGTAATACAAACATTCTCACTCCTAGATCATGTAGTATTCGTAAGAATATCGAGTGGTCGAGAGTACCAAAGGCTTTTGCAAGATCTAAAAGTACCATTGAGGAAGTGGTGACCACTTAAGATTATTTAAATTTATTAAAATAATTCCATTTAGTCCTGAATTTTCGGTTTACTCGCATTCTTCGTCTCTCCTTCCACCTCACCTCTTTTTATCTTTCTTATTTCTCGTGAAAAGGTTCACAAAAATAAAGAAATTTTAGTACAAAATTCATTCTCTCAAGGTTTCTATTCGTTATGATGTTTTCTCAGTGTAGAATTGATTGAAGTGTGAATAGCCACATTCGACAGGTCAAGAATAAGATTAGTTGTATCCCCCAAAGACCACTTGATACTTGACAAAGTCGAGAAGTAAGGAGGAGAAAATCGAGTCCCTCGATATTGATGATAAATTGGTTTTGGAACGGTAATAATTGGAGAGATTGATTGTAACGGATCAATTTAATAGAAAAACGTTCTGCTTATTTTATTCTATAAGATAACAGGCAGTTTTCTGATTATGAATCTTAATATCATTTGAATTTGAATTTTTTTAATTTCGTTTGAATTGCCTGCGTAGAAAAAAACCAGTGCGGTTCTTATTAAATGATTAATCGAAGGAAGTGAAATATTAATTAACCAAAACATAAAAAATCTGTGTACTTTGTAGAAACAGAAAAAGGCGTATAATTCATTAAATTCAGACTTGATTTTTATGACTTGTATTTTGAATTTATGCCATTTTGTTAAACATTTGATCCTGATCTGACAGATTTAAACATTTTTGTATTCCTTGATTAAACTTTTACTTGAAGTTTATTTACTTGCTTTAAGATGGAGCAACTAATCTACAGGGTGTTAATGAATACGTGTTACAGATTTTTAGGGCATGTAGAACGTGAAAAAATAGATCTACATGCCCTAAAAATCTGTAACATGTACTCATTAACACGCTATATAAATCTACACTAATATCTGACTTGCAAACTTTTCTTAACAACGCCATCTATCATCGTTAATAATAATGAAGGGCTTACACAGCTATCTTGTCGAAGACGCTGCTTTGTACTAAATTCTCCTTTCCTAAACCTTTCCCTTTCCTAGCATTTTCTATACATTCGACCTCCGTATCCAGTCAAAAGATTTTCAATATCCGCAAACGCTATATAAGCGTCAAGAAGGGATCTTTATAATTTCATTACCTTTCCTTCTTTATCTTCCATATAATATATCATCATTCCCTTACGTTATTTAAAGTAAATTACTTATACAACTTTTAGTTTGAAGCCGTCTCTGCTGAAGAAGTAATCCAAACTCAACAAGTAAGTGCAAAATGAGTCCCCGTCCATATAGTACGCGAATAAAATCTTATCCGTCTAGAAAATATAAAAGATCCTTTCGAAATACATCACGTATATTATCTTTAATCCATTCACTGGCAGCACGAGATCAATACGTAAAAGATCCTAGAAGAATAGGAGTCTCATCTGTTCGCTGTAGCACAAATATGAATAGACTTTCTGCTTCTCCGCGCTTCCGGAATGACCCAGTTCTAGGGCATAGACAAGAGTGGTAAAAAAAGCAACAAGTGCTATTGATTTACCAAGCGTGTATACGGAGAATTGTTTCAGGAAGAGGTCGTTCATTGTAAATACGCTTTAAATGAAAATAATTATAATTACAATAATTTTTCAGATGCCTGAATTGATAGTATGAGATGTTCTCTTAAATTTTAAATATTGTTATGATATAAAAATTGTGATAAACAGGTCAAACAAAGGGAAGTGGAACGACACGAAGAAGATGAAGAACAATGTCAAGGAGATATACAAAGAACAGATCGGTAAAATGTACAATAAATAATCATGGAAGAAAAAAAAGAACCCACAGTTAGTGCAGAAGAATATGACAAAGAAGGAAAAAAATAAAGAGACACAAAAACAGGCAAAGGGAATGAATGACATTTTACAGATTATATTGAACGAAATGGAGAAGAACAGGGCCGAAATCAAAAAATATATTAAACAAAATAGAAAACAAGATAAAGAAGACATCCAACAATGTATTGAACAATTAGAAATTAAAATAGATGGGAGAAGATATGACAAAATAACAAGAGATACTTAAACAAGAATTCAATCAGAAAATAGAAATAGTAACAAAGATGACAACAAATACAAACAAGAATGTAGGAAGATAGAAAAGAAGTAAGACAGGAAGTAATGAGAATAAATGAAAAATTAGAGAATCAGAGTCGTTACATAGAAAATAACAGTGAAACAATCAAGAAAATAGAAGAAGATATGGAACAAGGATTCAAAATAAGTGATGAAATCAAAGAAGAATATAAGAAATCTGCAGAAATGATTAAGAAAATGAAACAACTAAGACAAGAACAGGCTGAAGAAAGAATCAAACAGAATGTAAAAGATAATACAAGTGGAGAAAGGATAATCATATATGGTAGAGAAGAAATTGAGGTAGAATGAACATATTATGGAGATTTAAAAATACACCCAGTAAGATTCATCAAAGACGTAGAAGAAAGATTAAATGAAAGTAGAGAGAGAAATTGGAAGAAATTAAGACATAAAACATTAAAAGGAAGAGCAGCTGTATGGTGGAATGTCGTTGAAGAAAATTATATGGAATTTGTAAATTTTAAAGTGGGGCATTTTTAGATTATTTTTTGGGGGAAATGACGCAAACAAAAGTAATGAGATTAGTAAAATTACAAGATATAAAAATTGTAATTTTAAATAGAGTAGGAATTTATTTATTTAATAAAAATTATGAAAAGAGGACTTAAAAAAATGGTGACAGGGCTTTGTGATGTTAAAATGTCAAAGTGAGAGAATTAAAAAAATAAATACTTAAAAAGTAAAATTTGATAATTACTTAATTATCACAATATATTTATTCGGATATGCTTCTATTATTCTATTATTTGAAGAATATATAAATCTAAACATTGCATTGCAAGGGGCCTTGTTCAAAGAGTATGCCCTGAATAAGTTAAGTTCTATTTTTTATTATTATACATCTTATTGTTAGTCTAATTTGATATTTTTAAAGTAACAGAATAAAATTATTTTAATACTTTGGTGTAATAAAAAATGAGCAAAGATTAATAATATGTTCAAAATATTAATAATTAACATTATAGCGTAATTTGTTGCCTATAGTGATTTTTTATTAACTCAATAACATTTTGTTAATTTCGTGTTATTTAAAAATATTTTTAATTTTACTTTCCCGGCCGCTCGCCAAGTGAAAGTATTGTGAACGCGCTAAAAAAAAAATTGAGATAACGGCGGATATATCCATTTTGAGGTCCCCTGAGATGACTAAAACGATTTCCAGATGGAAGTCTGTCTGTGTGTCCGTCTGTCTGTCTGTATTCTTCCACGATAGAGTCAGCACGCTTAATCCGATTGAGCTGAAATTTAGTATATCGGTTTCGGGTGATCGGAGATTGAACCCATTAGTTTTTGGTTGAAATCGCCCCACCAGGGGGCGCAGGAGCCCTATGTACATGGCGAAAAAAATACAAGACTTAAAGTTTTTATCTGATATTTAGGTGCCTCACTGGCTTGTAAATACATCCTGAAATTTTCGTTCCTTAATTTTGAACCTAACCTAAAAAAAAATTTTTTTAAACTAAAAAATCGCAACCCGTAGCGTCCAAACGCTTGATCCGATTGAGCTAATTTGGTATGTGGGTATCGGATCATCGCGGAATGAATCCGTTTGTTTTTGGTTGAAATCGCCCCACCAGGGGGCGCTGTAGCCCTATGTACATTACAAAAAAAATAAAAGACCTAAAGTTTTTATTTGGTATTTAGGTGCCTTATTGGCTTAAATACATCTTGAAATTTTCATTCCTTAATTGTAAAACTAAGCAGTGGAAAAAAATTTAAAATTTAAAATCCAAATGACATTTGACATGTCAAAGAAAAAGTAAACAAAATTCCGACCTTAAAAAATTGTTTTACTTTTTTTTGACATGTGAAATGTTTTTCCCTTTATAATATTTCAAATGTCATTTTTACTTAGAAAAAAAATCGAAACGAATTTTTTTTTTGGGATACCAAATATCATTTGATTTGGACTTTAAATAATTTTAACACCAAATTGGTTTTTTTTAATTTTTATTTTATAACTGCCGGGAAAGTCTTGTGGCGACACAACATATTTTTTTTGTTGCAGCTAAAGTCAGTTTCCAGTTACGCCTCTGATCTCTAATCTTTTTATCCTGGTCCAAGAGAAATAAGAACGTTATCTTTCCGCTTAAGAACACTTAGTTAATGAGAAAATCGACTGGATCACGAATAAGAAAAACAAAAAACAAGAGTTTAAGTGATGGATCGGCTTTCGGGATGATGTTAGATAGGAAAAGTTGGTTTTTTTGCTAGCCTTTTCGAGCATGTTTTGTGTCATCTAAAAGAGGAAAAAAAGTGTTATGTGTCAGAAGCCAGATATTTACGAGAAAACTATGTACATACATCACGTAGGGATGAACTAAAATCCCTAGACTTTTATGGTATAGAGAGATGTTTCAACACCAAAGTTAATACAATCTTTAGTCTAAATTAGTTTTCAAAAATTGACATAAAAAAAATATAATAATAATTTGCTATACGTCATCCTGACATCTCTCGACGCGACATCTGGCGGCTAGTGCCGGGTCAGTGACTTTTCTTTAACTTGTCATTATCTGTTATTAGAACTTATACAATAATTATGATAATTATATACATAGCTCGATTGTCGTCTTGTAAACGTTTGTTTTCGTTTTGGTGCTTAGTGCTTAGCGCAAAACAGTTCCTATAATCTCAGATGATCCATCACTTTTTAACTCGTAGACGCCGGAAACATAATGGCTTTCGACGAGTTTCTTGTCTTTAGTGAGGCCTTTCTTTCGAAAAATTGTTAAATTTGCCGGCTTGAACCCACATCTTAGCAAAACCGACATTGTGGACGGTTAATAAGTGAGTTTTTCAATTAAACTTAAACGATCGATTTAAATCAACACACAATTATTGTTTCACCCGGCCGGTAGAGCGGCGCTCGCGTCGCGCCAGCCGATGTTGGGCTGGCCTATATACATACCTCGCTTGATAGCTTCTAAAGATTTGTTTTCGTTTTAGAACAGTGCAGTGCACCTGGGGTTTTGCACAAAATAGTCCCTTTTATCTCATACGATTCGTCAATTTTCTATGTCAATATTTATTTCTCCAAATGACTCCAAAACAAAGCAATAACAAATTGTTAGATGCAACAGAATGTCCGTCAACTCATTACCGAGTTATACTTAAGAGATTATCTTCTAGAGCGCCAGCTGTTGCCAAGTTGGCTTATAACAATTTTATTGAATATTAACGTTAAAATCACATTTCCTCCTTACTTTTACCTCATATTGACATGTTATTGATACTCCCATTCATCCTCAAACATATCTTTCAAATATTAAATATATACCAAACGTTCAAATCTGTCACAACACCTTTTAATACATTATTTAGGAGGCGCTTGTTGAAAGCCTGTTGCAATAAGCTCTCTATGATGTTTATGCTGAGAGAATTTCATGTTTATATAACAGATCCATAATACCTGAGACATGCTCTGAACTAAACCGGTTTCACATATTATGATTACGTATTTTGCGAATAGAGTACATCTACTAAAATAACTTTATGCTAAAATGCTTCTAAGTGATAATGAAATGGTGGATTAAGAAGTATATTTTCAAACTAAATATGCTTGAGGTGAGTAAATTATTTGGTCGTTCTGAAAAAATCCTAAATACGTCATAATTAATTTATACAACACGATCCATCTAAAAAAACCGACATTCATAAAAACGACCAGGTACTGTAAATGCGAAGTAGTATATCCAACCCCTTGTAACGAATTCACGTTAATTCCATATAATGATATCAAAAAATCCTTTGTACATCAAATAAGAAAGTTTCTATACCCTACCTACAAATTTTGTAATCATCTTACCATGTGTTTGAGTAGAAGATCTTGATTTTCGAGCACAGAAACGGAGATGTCCAAACGGATAAGTGAATTTTTTTGTTAACAGAGGACAGATGCATAACGGTCAGAATGGGTTATTTTCAATAAATAGAATTACTTAAGGAGCCATCAAATTCCATTGTGAATTCTTGGGAGGACATGCTGACCATGCGGTCAAAGGATAAAGATATAGATAAAATATGTAACCACAGTTTGTGTTTTAGTCGGGAAAAATTCAAAGCTAATGCCTCAAAAGTTTTCATGAAGATGTATGACAGGAGAAAGAAATAAATTGATTGAATAGAGGACTTCATTCTTCCAAAGAAGTCGCTTTTAATAGTGGTCGAAACGTAGATATCCAAACTCAAAATGGCGCTTTCTCCAAATCAGGAAATAGATATTTTAATTAAATACTACGTTTTTGATTACAATAATAACGACAGTGAATAATATGGAGGGTAAAAAATTGTATTTAATTATTTTCACCTTAATAAAACACTTCTTTTTCTAACTGTTGTTTAAAAAATTTTGAAGTTATTATTTTTTTATGGTAAATCTCTCGTTCTATTGCAAAATATTTTAAACAGTCCGTATACTATTTACCCAGGATTTATTTAGGTTATATAACGGAAGCATTTATCCATTAGTGCTTTATTGAATGAACATTTTCCCTTAGCTCTATTATACTCTATGTCAACCAATTTCCTGAATTTCCCTGTTTACTTACAGAGAATATTAAATATGGAAACAATATACCAAAGGACAAAGCCTATTCATGGGTTAACTCGAGGATTAAACTTAACAATCAATACTCTACACACGTAAATGTGAAATTTTCCTCAAGATTTATGAATATATTTTTCACAAACAACATAAAAATTGATTTTCTTACGGCAAAACAATAACTTGTTATGGAAATATTCTTAGTTTTATGGTAATGTCACGAAAGGTATATTTTTTTATAATAAATCTAGTTACTTTATCAATAATAAATTTGCTGGTTATTTATAGCGTTTTTTAATTCCAAATCAATTGAACTCTGTTGTATAAAATGTAGGTATAAATCTACCGTAATCGTGAAAGCAAACCAGCAAACTTAATTTTTGTTGTTTGTATAAAAAACTTTCACGGCGAATTTTGAATCCAAACCTCATTAGTCTGGTCTTATACAGTAAGTTTCTTCTAGGAAAATGAAATGTTCACGCCAGGTACTCAGAAAATGTATTTTGGGCTATTTCTAATGAATTAGTCGATAGTTTATAAACGTTGATGGTAAAACAAACGACCCAGGGGCTCATTCATGAACTAATTTTTTTCTGCAAGCTCTTCATCGTTAAATTAAAGCAATTTTTAGTACGTTTGCCACATTTTTATTACTCCTTCCTTTTACTTACTTTTTCGTATCCGAAATCATTCCATTCAAAGTTTTTATGCCCAATACTGGGCTACGTCTATGGAATTTTCATTTGCAAAACACATCTCATCGATGGAACACGTTTCAGGGCAAAATGTGCATCCCAGCAGATGGCCCATGTTTTGTATCTCCCCACATTCACAGAGGCATTGTTGGTCTTTCTCAATTTTCCACTTTAGTTTGTTTGTTTTTGCGGATGCCACGCCGGTTCGTATTCTGTTTAGCGTTCTCCATGTCTTCCAGTCCAAATTTGACCCTGCACAGAGCTTTCGTTGATAGGAAAGTTGTCGGGCGGTTCCACGGTGGCACACTGAAGAAAATTTTTCCTTGATTTGAGCCTTTTCCGTTGCTGATCTTGGCCATAAAGAACATGACGGTTCTGCGAAGCCCACTGCTTTGTACAATTGATTGATTGGTGTTGGTTTCATGCAGCCAGTAATAATCCACCAAGTTTGGTTTAAGGCGATATCCACCTGTTTTGCATGGCTTGATCTGCACCAGACTGGGCAGACATATTCTGCAGTTGAAAAACAGAGAGCTTGGGCGGATGTTCTCAAGACTTGAAGTTAGTGTTCTATCCAAGATTACACCCAGATACTTTGGTGTTTCGGCGTATTCTAGTTCTTTGCCCTCCCAGGACAGGTTTAGTTTGTTGTGGGCCTTATGGGTATTTAAATGGAAAGCACTTCGATGGATTCGGTTTTAGCGAGTTTTTATGATAGTACTTGACCATAGTTTCCATTGCGTCCTCCAGCCTTACCTCTATCTCCCCGAATGTTTGATATTGAACTGTGATAACTAGGTCGTCAGCGTACACATAGTGTTTGGTGTTATCTGTTATAGGCTGGTCATTGGTATATATATTAAATAGAGTGGGGGCCAGAACACTTCCTTGTGGAAGACCGTTTTTTGGATTGTCCAGCGGCTTTTTTATTTTGAAGTTCCACATAAAACCTCCTGCTTGAACTGCTTTCGTTAGTTTGTAGTCTTTTGTGGTTTTGTAGACTTTGATAAGCAGGGTTTTATGATTTATTGTATCGCAGGCGGCTGTGAGATCGATGAACACAGCTCCGGTTATTTTGTTATTTTGGAATCCCTCCTCTATGTGTTCTGTAAGATTTTATTACTCCATCACTCCATCACGTATGATAAAACGTTGGTGATACTGTGAAAGATATGATGGAATAAGACGTTTGCACCCATTTTTGATGGCAACCAGCAGAGAGCAATTCTTCTGGTAATATCTTTTTGATAAATGGATGCCCATAAGGCATTTGTTCTGTTAAACATTCATCAATTATTTCGTCAGTAATCAGACCAATTTGAACAACGTAAGCTTCAAATATCTGAGAACAAATTATACGGATGTTTTCTCATTCCTAGCCTAACCAGATTTTCCAGTTTTTTAACTCCAGATGCTTTTAAAAATACGGAAATAGTTATTCAAACCTCACAACTCGTTTCTCCAAAGACTTTCAAGAAGTTAAAAAACTCAACGATCTTGTTTTGAAGGTTTCATCCCTGTTTGCAGCATTTTAAGTGACAATCCTTGTCTCACAATTTTATACATCTGTGGTTGAGAACACTATTCTGTAGACTTTTTATTTAACATATTCACTAAAGGTACTATTTTAATTTCTATTACTACTTTCGACCATTTAAAATTATATTCCGCATTAATTGCTCCTTTTATGGTTTTTCGTAAATGTAGAAATTTCAACACTCAACAGCTAGATAGCTGGAGGCATCCTTTGATTTCATCGCGCTACATCGCCCTTGATTTCACCGTGCAATCATGAGTTTCACCCAATTTTCACCCCTGCCATCAAGTATGAGATCATACCAATCGCATGTCGTATGTTTACAAAACCACGAATTCCCAATTGGCATTAAGGGTTTTAAAGTTTTTGAACAATTTTGGAATGTATCATTTTCTGCTTTATATCCCTTCAAGGGAAAAATACAAAGTAAGGAATCGAGTTAGAAATTCAATTTATTCTTTCCACAGATCGATTCCGAATAAGTTGGAAATTTTTGCTTTTTATATGTAAGTTTTTCCTACGTAAATCCAAAAAAACTGCAAGCCAACGGGTAGTTGTTTGCTACCGTTATAAAATTTGCATAATGGTATTATAATAACATGCTTTAACAATTAAGCCAACAAACTGGATTTGATTTTGCGTTCAACAGAATTATTTTTTTAATATTGCGAGTAGATGTCAGAAGAATCGGTTAGTGTAATAGTGAAACATGACAATTTGTATTAAAATGTGCTACTAAGATATTAAATTTAGCTACACCAACTAGAAGTGTGATTATAAATAATATTTTTTTAAATCTTATATTCCTTACATCAAGTTTCTGTTTAAATTTTCTCACTTAATATCAGAAACCATAAATAACTTTGACGTTAACGAAACGGTAGGTTGTAAATTATTCTGGCATCAAAAATAGGTCGACTAGAGCTAACTTAAAGAAATGTATCTTCAAATCGCTATGAAATTTTTACTTTTTACATTTCGATGATCTAATAGCGATTGCTAATTCTGTTTCTATGGTTACACGCCACCATCACCTCGAACTCTGTTCATTACGTCGTTCGGAAACTTTGATAAATTATCCAGTGCAAGTCTGTTAGTTACAGATCTGTTCGCAAACTCTGCAAACCAATATTGCACTGATGAGTTGCGAAATAGTATCGGCAATATTAAACATTCCTAATTTTCAAACTATGGTTTATTACAGACATACTGTTGGTTCTGCATAAATTTTAGAGCTTGAAAACTTAGTTTCAGGCAAACTTAAAATAATATAGAATTTCATAATTATGAGTTTCGCACCTTGCAAGGTATTTTAATGCGTTCTGAGTGATAAAAAATTGGTAATTGGTAAGAAATTATACCTTTGTCATCCACCTCTTCCAAAAGTTTTAAGGTCGTTTTTCAACCAAGAAGTTTAATAAAACATAAAATATGTAAATGTCTGAGTAAGGCTTATAAGACAGGACCAGTTTCAAAAAACCAGAAAATGCTAAATGTGGATAAATAATCCTCCTAAGTTGGGGTCATAGCATAAATTTTGTTAAAAAAAACTTCTGCGTTTGCTCACATATTACTATAGATCCCGCAAAGTGGAGTGCCGTTAGATTTATATCTCGAACAAAGTTCTCTTTTGGAATGTGTTTTTGACACTACATACTTAAATGTCTACATGTTATTTTTTACCGCTTTTACTTTTCCGCCCTCCACTATACCATAGAAGAAGGTAATGTGAGGGGAAAAAAAGAAAAAAACTCGCCCAATCGATAAATTATCCTTTTTTATATAATTTCAATAAATCCCTCCCGAGTTATAGGGCGAGTTATAGGATTTTCACCACAAAAATCGTACATTTCTAAAATGTTTTTTTTTTTTAAATATAACCGAAAATCTGTTAGGTTTACGTAAAAATTGATATGTACCAATTTTACGGCCTTGAGCTAACAATTAAAATTATTTTTTTTTAATTTTTCTACGATTAATACGAACGAAGATATGGCAATTTAAAAATGGGTGTTCTGGATCGTTCTAGCATAAATAGCTGGAAAAATATGATTTCCACAAAAAAAAAATATACAGGGTGTTCCGATATTCGACCGACAACGCTTTACAGGTGATAGCCCTTGACAAATGATGAAAAATGAGTTAGGTACGTAAGCCCCTAAGATTCTTAGTTTACGAGATACAGGGTGTTAAAGTTGAGAAATTATATGTCGTTTCTTTGTATTCTTATTCTTTACTAATTATAATAAAATCTCCTTTAATTAAAATATGTATTTATGCCAGTCAAAAACAGGTACTGAAATTTCCTGTCAAATAATAGAATACGGTCCTGTATATTTAAGATATGGTATTGTCAAAATTTTCGGAATTTTGCAATAAACTATTAAATAAACGAAAATCTGCAAATTCTAATATACAGACAATTTAGTATTAGATTTTAGAAAAACAAAGCAAAAACCCCCATCAAAGTCGATTCACTGCCACTCTCGTTCCAGGTTTTTCACTTTTTACTACTAACGGCA
The DNA here is from genome assembly GCA_949320105.2 of Crepidodera aurea. Classification (NCBI taxonomy): domain Eukaryota; kingdom Metazoa; phylum Arthropoda; class Insecta; order Coleoptera; family Chrysomelidae; genus Crepidodera; species Crepidodera aurea. Next base: position 15,554,275 of record OX439475.1, on the reverse strand, counting down.
CTCCAGTAGCAATGCTTATACAAACTTTTATTAAAACCCTGAATTTTAGGATGAACATGTTTGGATAATAATTAATCAATTCATATTACACCACTATAGAAATATTTAAAGAAGAATTTCAGAGATATTAGCCGAATCACAATTGATAATTTTGAATAACAAGTGAAAAACGTCTCCGTTACGTAAGTCTCTGGTGAAACCATTAATCTCAGGAGGGATTTCAACCGCAACTCTCCTGTTTATCAAAATATATTCCCTTTCCCATCCATCAAACCTACAGAGAGAGACTATAATAACCGATCGCGACCATAGAAGGCCCTATCGCAAAACATTTAATGGCTTTATAATTGGGAAAGCCCTTGTGCGAAAATTATGATATTTAGTATTGTTTGATGCTACGCTGGCAGTCAAAATCAGAGCAGCCACGGTGGATTAGCTTTTCGAGTACGCCAAAAATTGTTTTTATTTCCACTATAATTTTTTGTAAATAAAACAACAACAAGAGGACCTAGTTATTGTTCATTGACTGTAGTTCCTTCGTGCAAGAGGCTCTTTTGCTAGCTTTATGATTTAATTCATGTTTAAGTTTATGTTAGAAGGTCTGCTATTATTATCATAGTCTTTCTATTGTGACTAAATACCTACTCAGTAGTGCAATAGCTGAAATAAAAAACCTAAAGTAATTTCCCTAGTAAGCTTCTCTATGCCCGCTGTTTTCTTTTATGCGGTAATGTTTCACGCCAATTTCTGCCTGGAAGAGTATCGCATTTGATGCTTTAGAGCTTCTTATGGTCAGTGGATCCGCATCCTTCAATATTGCTGCATCAAAATCAGCTCCTCGTGGCTCGATCTACTTGCCCCAAGATCGATAGTACCACTTTTAAGACCATCCTAAATGGAGCTAAAGTTCAGAGGTGCTAGATTATTACTACAAACATATGTTTACTAGTTGTAATATATTCAAATACGTTTTTTTCTGTAAACTACAACATACCTATAGCAAATATTTTCATATGAAAGATCGTGACACACTTCACCAAGGAGAAATACCTGTAAATTAGATGACCGCATGTTTGATAATAGCAGCTGAATCTTCAATCCTGACGTTTCTTTCTATTAGTTGATCTGGGATGCTTCTAGGTCATGTATCGGTGTTTTTATCTAGCTATTTGACCATATGTGAGTAGGAAATCTAGAACTGCTATGGAAGCAGTGAGCATAATTGGTATCAGAGAGAAACTGGAGAAACAAAATTAGATAACCCATCGCTGTACAATCTGTATGGACAACAATTGTGTACATTTTGACAGTTTGCTAAATTAAATATATCACTGTAGGATAAATACCTGAAAACAAAATTGTTTATATATAAAATTAAGGAAAAAATTGTATATATTGTGTACGTAGGTTCAATATTACTTTTAGTACTACTGTTGTTTTTATTACTTCACTATGTTAACCAGTCCCAATGTTTGTGTGATTTAATTAAAAATTGAAGAGTTTTTAAGGTATAACCATTTAGTGATACTGATCAGAAGTTTCAATCAACAAAATTTTGCATTAAAGGATCAAAATAACTGGAATTATTCCCTTAGAGGTGTAATATTGATCTACCTGGATAAAATAATGTCATATATTGGCCGTGTTTGAAAAAATAAAGTCCAGAGTAACAAAACTTAGTGAGTAGAAACCCAATGACTAGAAACTTTCCCTTGATCATAGCAAAATCGAAAACTATAGCGTAGAAAAGATTTATGTGGTCAAACTACAATACTGGACTCTATTAAGGGGACAATATTTATAAATATAGTGAAAATTTTAGCCAAAACTAATATTTTTTTAAATAAAATCGTTAAATGGAACGATTGGAAACAATTTACTGACAAGTAGATCCGTTCAACTGGGACATCCGCATTACAGATCGCTGTCATAACAAAATATTAAATCGCTTCATAATCGCTGGGCACGTTACAAACATTGTAATTAATTGTTGGTAATCGGGTCGTGTGGTGGGGGAAATTGACCGAATAATGTCTTAAATTAAGTGCAACACGTTCAAAATTAACGATTCATTAGCAGTAATGGAATTCCTCTGAGCGAAATTGTATCTCACTCGAGATTATGGTGCGATTGTGTTTATAGTTGGCAGGATACAGCTGACGAGATTGACTCTTTAGATTTATGTCAACAACTTTACACTAAACTGTCTAAATTGTATTTTGTTATTGGAGAAGTCGGGGTGCTTCATTATTGAAGTTTCCTCTTCTGCCAAAGTAAACACACTAAATAACGTACAACGTAAATGTTCTGATAATTAACTTAGCGGATAACTAAGATGGATTTGTTGAGTACAGAAGATGAAATTTGCTTCCTAAAAATGAATAATATTATATTCGCACGAAAAAAAAATGATCTGATATTTCCCTGATCAACAATTTGGATTTAGAAATAAACACTCGACGATCGACCAAGTTCATAGAATAACCAACATTATAGAGAAATGATTAGAAGCGAAAAACATTTGTATACTGTCTTTCTTGATGTAGCACAAGCGTTTGATAATGGTTTGGCTTAATACATTAGCTCAAGTTTCTCTTCCAAAACAATATACAGATATCCTCCATTCATATATATCGGAAAAATACTTTAGAAATAGACAAGAAGAAGCATATTCCGATCTTAATGAAATTAAGGTTGGAGTACCACAAGGAAGTGTCCTATACTATACTATATATACTATACTATACTATACTATACTATACTTACTGTACACATGTGATATTCCAGAGTTAGAAAACAATACCATATCCATTCTAGAAGTAGGAAAGAGCAATGAAGAAGCAACCCACAAGCTGCAAACAGCTGTTCATCTTATCTATGACTGGACGAAGAGATGGAAAAATTAAACTTAATGAAACTAAATCACTCCACATTAACTTTACAAACAAAAGGATAGATCATATTCCAGTCATAATAAACAATAACCTGATTCCATATTCAAACACAGCAAAATACTTAGGTATTACCTTAGATGCCAAACTCCGATGGAAAGTGCATGTTAAAAAGAAAGGAGAAGAACTGGGACTGAAATATAGAAAAATGTACTGGCTAATTGGAAGGAACTCCACTCTGTCTCTACATAATAAGCTTATGCTTTATAAGCAAATACTTAAGCCTGTATGGACCTATGGTATCTAACTATGGGGGTGCACCAAAGTAAGCAACTTGACAATATTGGGTTAGAAAGAAGACTTAAGAGGATCAAGCCCTTTGAGTTAGTTTAGTGTTTTTAGTGCAAAAGCAAAGCTTGTGTGTGCACATCCATTCTAAGAACCTTCAAACTCTATTGGATTAGGTTAGAATTAAATTGCTCATTGGTCACTGTTGACTAGATTGTAATATACTAAATGCCTTTATGGGTGGTTAATAAAAAAAAATATTTCTGTTTTGCGATAAACATAAACCGAATATCGTAATATTAAGTTTTGAAAGAAATCTTCTAAAATAACCTGTTCTTTACTATTTCGCACGATTTCTTTGGACAAAATATAGAAGACTAAAATATTTTGAGTTAACTTTTCTAAAAACATGATGACTTAAACCGTTGTGTAAAATTTTGTTTTCGGCGCCTTCTCATATATTTCGTAGTGAAGGTTTCAAAAACAGTTTATTCGTATATAGATTAAAGCTTTAAAAATGCTCCCAAAGTCTGTCAAATTTTGTTTGTTGGTCTGATGGTTTTATGAGATCAAACTCTCGGAATATCGTCATAAAAAGCATCTTTGCCTAACAACATACAACAATAAATTAATTTTTAATTTTAATCTCCATACAAAAACACACACGCGTACAATTAAATGGCTATTTCTCAGATACTTTCCAACTACATCAACAGATTAACCTGAAAAGTTTACTAAGCTTCTGAGAGAGCTTTTTGAGTAGAATTGAGTTTGTCATACTCATTAAAAAATGAAGTATATTGGTACTTTAAATTCTCTAAAAACCGAACGAAGTGTAATAAGTCGATTATGATGCTTTCTTAATAGAAAACAAGGGTAACTCGAGTACACTGCATATTTTTCTACCATTATAAAACAAAGTACAAGTTTTAAATGCGCCAACAATTAGGAAATATACATAGTTGTATACGGATAGACGCACTAATCCAGGAGAGGCTTCGCCGTTAAGTTCCGAACGTGATCTATCTCAGAAGGATTATCTCGTCGATGTTTAAGTTTCAGAAGGTAGAAATCCAAAGCTCCTAGTATGGTCTTTGACTACTACCGATAAGGACAGTCAAGTTTTAATTTGTGAAGAATGCTAAAGTGCAAAAAAATATTTCTTATTCACAATGACGGTGTTATATACAGAATTGAAAATATGGAGGAACTATAGACGAAGTCTAATGTACCTATATATATATATATATATATACCGGTAATCTTACGTACTGGCACCAAAAACTAAATCGACGTATACAAACCCGGAATTGTAGAGAGATAAGAGGTTCTACCGGCACCTTATATATGTTTTGACTGTATATGCTGTCTGGCACCATATATATTATTTCAGAATACACTTTTCAATTTTATCTTGGACAGACATATTCGCCTCGAACGCTTAAGAAGGTTGGGGCGTTAGACAAGAATAATGAAAAATCTGAAAAAATATTTTTTAACAAATTAATGCGTATGACAAAATTTTCTATAAAAAAAACCTAAAGTCAAAAAGTTAAAAAACTTTTAATCCTACATATAGCATACAAACAGTACATTTTTATTCGAGCAAATAACCAATAGCCCAGTTGTCAGAGAGTTTGACTTCGTCAAAATGTGATATCGATGAAACTTGGCATTTAAGTACTTGAAACGGTACAGAAAACGATAAAAAAATCTTTGCTGCTCTAAAGTGTATGCTAACTTTACAATTTCGAAAATAAAATCGTAAATTTGGTTTTTCCATTATATCTCGAAAAACTAATAGCACCACGTGAGAGAGCGGAAAATTTTAATAAAAATTATATTATAAGTTATTTTTAAAAAGAATTTGTATTACTATAAAAAATTTTATTTTATATAAATCAATTTCTAAATTATTTTTAACTTTATTAAAAAACAATAATTTCTGATTTATATAAACACTATTTTGAAAATAAAAATTGGGTCGAATGAATATTGTAAAAAAAATGAAAATTTTGAAACAAGTTTTACTAAACACAGATAATGCTCATCATTTTAATTATATTTAAATCAAAAGTAAAAGTATAATAATGATAAATCTACAAGGATTTTTTTTGTTATGCCTCTATTAATAGATATCTTCACTTTTATAAAAAGCAGTGAGAATTTTAGAAATTATAACGTCCGATCAAATTTTCTATGAGAAAACAAAAAAAAAATTAAAAATTAATGGATTCCTGAGAAAGCTTAGAGTCTTCTCTTTAAAATGCTTCCTTTTTTGTTTTTTTGCTTACAATTTACACAAAGATACTTTAGTTTTTCCGAACGTCTCACCTGAATATTTGAATTCAACGGCTCGGCGCGCGTCGAATTTTCGAATTTGCTTTCTTATTTTTAATAATTTTTTACAGTAATACAATTTTTTTTTAACTAACTTTAACTTTTTAACTTTAAATATAATTTTTAGTATAATTTTCCTGTCTTTTGGTGCTATTAGTTTTTCGAAATTTTTATTTTTTTTCCAGATATAAGAAAAACCAAGTTTTCGATTTTATTTTCGAAATTGTGAAGTTAGCATATACTTTAGAGCAGCAAAGATTTTTTTATCGTTTTCTACACCCATTTAAGTACTTAAATGCCAAGTTTCATCGAGATCACATTTTGTGCGAGCTGTTGGTCAATATCCTTCTCTGGCAATGCATATTTTGATATTTATTCCAATTTTATAATGAGACTTTTAATTAATAAAAAATACTATTAAACGTTCGTAAACTGTTGAATCTGTCTTTTTAATTAATAATTTCTATTAAGTAATTTTAATTTGAAGTCTTGTAATTTTTGCCAAAATCGCGTATTCTAAAAAATGCTCTAGGTTAGAATATACAGTATATCCACAAATGAATCGAAAAGTGGAAAAAATATTATTTTAGTTTATTCTTTAAAAAAATCTTACTAAAGTCCATAAAATAAGATCAGAATATCCAAATCTTAGAATACCTGTACAGTGTGTTAAAAAGTAAAAATGTATCAATAGAAAACTACCATTACTTATTATTATTCACAAAATTTTTAGGAATTGAAAAAATTGTATGCATCATTTAAAATAAAATATAAATATAAATTTTCAAATTAAAAAATTAAATTCAATTTTTAAAACATAAAAATTAGTCTTATTGACAAATAAGATTGGCAAATCCAAATTTTAGTTCATTTGTAAAAACACAAATGTACTAAGAAATTAATTAAATGAGAAAAATTATCGAAATTATTTATTAATTGACACAAATTGCACAATTATTAATATTTTAAAATGAGCCATATTGTTTAAACAAAATTGCACTATTTAATATATTCTAAGTATAAGTGAACAATTTTTATATTATTTCATTTTGTTATTGCTTTCTTTGCCAAAAAATAAAATTTTAGAGATTCCGTAGATATTGATATAAGTAAAGGTTCCATTTGAGGGTTTTTGATGTAAAAATTTGTAGTTTGGACAACAACTTACTTATATAAACATTTTGAGTAAAATACTAAATAATCTTAGTTACTTTTTAATATTCTTACACATTTTCTTAATTTTCTACATGTAACTTAAAATTGTGATATACAAATCTTATTTTTTTTGACAAACATGATTTTTTTATAACGAATAACTTTCTCGTAAAATTAAGATTTTTTTTTAAGTGGTTCTTGATAAAACAGGGGTTTTTAATGCCCAAATGTTATTATCTATATAATTTTTAATTAAAGAGCTTGCACAGCAATCCGTTAAAATACCTACCAAGTTTTTGTAAAGATTTTTCAACAATTTTTTAGTTTTTACACGGAATTCTTCTCCTTTTTAATAAATTAAAAGTTTTTACAAACCAATATTAAGACCACGTCAACTAATTCGACATTCATGGCAAACCTTATTTTTTTAAACAAGTATGGAATAAAGAGTATCTCTAGTGATAGAATGAAGTACGTATAAAATACATAAGAGACAAATGTTTCAGAATTTTCTTTCAATCTCAAGAGCGAGAATGTTTCTTTTCTGTTATTATAAGTGGTTTCAGAATAACTACATTCAGTAGTGGCCGTGGAGAAAATTTTTTAGTGATTCTTGATAATTCCCAAATGTTATTATTTATATTATTTTTAATAAAATAATTTATGAAAAATTATAATTCTACCTATTAAAGCATGAATCGCAATCCAAAAGCAAGATTTACCTCTTAAGCTTACACCGCAAATATCAAGTTGTTTATTTTTACATCGCATTCACAAAACACGACTAAAAGGTGCTTAAACGTAATTTCGTTCATGGTGCCACAACGCTTCGGTCGCGTCCTGGTGCTTGTACGTAGCGTATGCTATAGACGAGTCGGGGTGACCCCTGGGGAGTATACGGATTAACTAAAATCGGGTTTTTACATATAAATGGTCCAAGTGGCACCTTCCTGAAAATTGCTGTGGGGCATCCTGGGGTGCTCAAGATACCAAAAATGACTTAAAACGTTGTGGCACCAAAAATTGGTGCCACAACGTTTTATATGGTGCCACAACGTCTATATAAGGTCGTTTTTGGTGCCGGAACGTAGGGTTACATATATATATATATATATATATATATATATATATATATATATATATATATATATATATATATATATTTCTGTGAGTTATGAAGAAGGATACAAACAAAGCGCGAACTAGTGAAAATGTATGAAAACCCGAATATTAATAATTATTAAAGTACCTACAAAAAGTTAAATGGCTAGGTAATAAAGGATCACACAAGAAAGGGTTAGATTATTTAATATTTTTGAGACATAACGAGTGAAAATCTTTTTTTTTTATAAAAAATTGATTTTGAAAAGTAAACGATGATATTTAACATATTAGTTGTTGCTAAGCATCAGCACAAAGACTACTTTGACCCTATAAAACTTTCTCGTGAACTTCCCTGGTATGGAAATACTGTTATTATCCAGCTAAAACTTGAATGTAACTATAATAATTGTTAGGTACGTATGGAAAGTTTTAAGAGGCCACTGAAAGTTCAATAGAGGATTATTGTAGAACTGATAGACGGTGGAACTGTGTAACATCACATTCTGCTATAATTTTCAGTAATTTGTGGATAGTAATGTAACTTTAATACTGATGTGATAAATTGTGTTGTCATACATGGTGTTGTAATTTTAAAATGTACACCAGGTAATTATTTCTGAAAAAATTTTATGTATATTTACCATATACCACTAATTTATTATATAATATTTTCGTCTATAGTTTAAAGAAGAAAGGAGTGCAGTAATTTAATTTGTAGAAGTAGTACAGGTTTAAGAGGTAGAAATTTTATTTTTACCTCATCCTTCAATGCTTATTTGTAGTTAAAATGAAATTTTAATAAATTTGATCGGCCTACTAAAAAATTTCGTTTGATTTAATCATGTTTCCATGGTTTTTACTGTAATAGATCTGTTCTTTTGACAGATAAGTCAGACTTTATTTATTCATAGCCGTATCGTATGTATTTTAATTGATTTTGAATTTTGTATTAATATATATTTCAAAATGGCTTCATTCTAAAAATATTATCAGTCCTCCTGAGTCCTTGAAGGCAGAATTACTCGTAATAGCAAAGCAACATAAAAACAAATTCAAAAAATATATTATAGATGAGATGGCCCGAGAAAAAGGAACTGAAATTCATGAACCACATTGAACTGATCTGGTCACAATTAAAAGGTTATGTTTCTCAAAACAATACAACATTTAAATTACCTGATGTGCAAAATTTGTTTTTGAAGGCAGTTTCATGTAAATGGAGAACATTTGAGAAAAGTGGAAAATTAATTTTGGAAAGTGGATATAGCAATGGAAAACTTAATAGACCCTATAATAATAAACCTCAGAAAAGACAATGATAATGATATCAGTGGTTATAGTGAAGACAGTGACTTTTAAAGATAGTTCTTGAACTTTTTATTTTTTTTAATCTTTGATTTTAGGTACTGAAGTGTTTTAATACCAAGAGATTAAAAAAACTTTAATCCCATTAGCAACATATAATCCTCCGTGTTATTTATGGGTATATTTTTATTTTGCAAAGTACACCTATGGAATGTGACGTTATATCTCCACTTTTACTACACTCCTCTTTTATTCAAAGTATAGTAGTATGGGTGAAAGAAAAATCATACTCTTTTAATCCCTTAATCAAATAGCTATATAGTGGACATTTATGTAGGGGACAAAATTTGAAGGTAACTTCATCTTATACCCTTACATTTTTTATTTTTTAATGGGATTTAAATACACAGTAATAATTTTTATATCTTTATTTTTATTTAAGACTCTTCTTAGGTCAGTAGTAAATTTAAAATAAACACACATCTTATTAATATAATTGTTTATAATTATTATTATTAGCCCTCTTAAATGGATAATGTTATACCATCATTTAAGTTCAAACCTTTATTACTAAATTTTTTACTAGACGTGCAAGAAATTTAATAAAAAAATTACTTTTCTCACAACCCAATTTCCACAAAAAATCTTTTAGTTCACCCTAACTCCTTTTAAACCTTCCATTTTCTTGAAGTTAAAATCCTCTGTCCTGTGTATATATCTCGGTAATAGTCTAGTATGGCGAACCGTATCGGAAAAAAAATGTATAGAGAAAAGTGGAAAAGTGTCCGACCACAAGCACTTGGAAATATAGAAGGTGTGGGAAAAAATACTCCACACACTACACGTCTAGAATGATATTAACTTTTAACGATTGTGGCAATGTCTTTCTTTCTTCGTCCTTAATTGTAGTTATTTTTTTGTGTCTTGTTGAAAAAGAATATGTAACAGAAGATGCGCTGAAGCTTAAGGAATCGACTGGAAAAAAGTTGATTAAGTCATCTTGAACAGTTCTGAAGTTCTGAATTTTTTGTGGATCTCTGCACGACGCTATTTTGACACATAAATTGCCATAAGTCAAAAACTATTGCAGGTAAGTCTAAGAAACCCGGGTGCGTTATATCGACAATTTAATGGCGAATCTAAAAATGTAACAAAAATGCGGGGTTGCCATTTAAAAAACCAGAACTTAGTTGTGTATCTTATTTGGGACATCCTGTATATAAATAGAAATATTTTTAGAATGTGCCCCATTGTCGGTCTTATCGTTTAAAAAAAAATCAAACCGATAGCTTGAATAGAAAAAAAGTTATGGAGCATGCACGTACCCCTGGGTCACCCTGTATCTATAATATAGCGTTATTTTGCTCCAAAGGTGAATTTATCTTCTATTTGTTGTTCCCACATAGTATTTCTTATTATTAATTAGGTTATTGGGTCTGCAGAAATTTAAAATCTTTATCCCATTGCTATTTATAGTTTTTTTGTCATTAATTTCCAATACAGCGCTATCCTCTACATATTTGTTTACTTTTTTCATGACAATTTTTCTTTTGGATACTTCCTTTGCCCTTCTCCACTCCTGAAAAGGTGGAAGGAATCCAGAAGAAGCATCAGATTTAAAAGTGTTTGAACTAAACAAAAAAAGGCAAAAATATGAAATGATGATTTTATATAGATATTAATTTTATTTGAAAAAAATACAACTAAATAGCCATCTTACTGTTTACAGTCTGTATAATAATCGTTGATTAGAACCCTATGATGTATTAAATCAAGTTTCATCAAAATGATATCAGATATAAACGTTTTTTATATGGAAAATCATATAGCGTAAGTGATTTCATTTGAAAACAGTCACAACACTTGATTTTGACTTCGAAATGATGGATGATCCAACCTCAATAGAAAATATCACCGTAAACATAAATTTGGTCTGGCTTTCCGCCAGCGCTTTCATCGAAAACTTGTTGGAAAAGTTTAATGTATTAGTAAGGCTCTTGTAAATAATAACTTATGAGTAATTACATGGGTAAATCATTTTGGAAGTTAATGATTGCGGCACGTTTGCTGACATCAATAAATGATTTTCCATCTGTTGATGGCATATTTGGTTTAAGCATTTTAGCAATTATTTGCTTGAAACCAAAGTATATAAATATTTTCTATAAAAAATTCTTACATTACAAATTATCTCTCTCTCTTTCAGAAAATTTATTTAATTACATTTAAATTTCCTTAAAATCAAACCAGTATCTGTGTCACGAAGTGGTCAAGTTGTGTAAAATATTTCAAATAACAGCGCGATCTCTACCAAGAATTTCTGAGCTTTTCATTACAGTATTCTTCAAAAGAATGAATTGTGCCATGATACTTCATAAAGCACAAAACGCTGTTAAATATACAGAGGAAGAGTTGCTTATAGCGCAAGCTGACCACAGTGACCTGTTAAATTAATACTATAACTATGAAAGATCGGTCGAAAGCACGTCAAAGAGGAATTTAATCAACCATGTTTTGTTGGCATTTTTCCGCAGGTCGCCCGGTCGGTTGCAGGAAAGTGGTATAACGAATACGTTTTCTTTTTTTGGCGCAGAGTTCACCACGAAATGAAATATTGTACAAAAAATAAAGAGGGATTGTTCAAGGAATATTTCTCGAAAATAATAGGATTATTTTATTCAATATTTTATTGAAATAGAAGCTGCAGATTTGATTAGTTATAGCACTACATAGATACATAAAAAATACCTGTAGTATATTGTAACGGTTAACTAATTCCAATAGCTCGAAAAGAGAATAAAAAATTTAATATCTATCACAAAGAATTAAAAAGAAACAGATAAGTTTATTAATATGAATGAAATCATTACTTATTGTATTTTGAGTAATCACAGGACAGAATGTAATTTAAAAACAATGTTTTGCATGACTTTGCATGGTAATTGTAAAAGAATCTATAAAATTTGACTTATCAAAATTTAACATTGAAAGCCCATAAGAGATTTTCACTAACAGATTTAAGGTATTTACGTAAAATTTAACAAAGAACTGAATTTATAAATTCAAAGTAATGTAGTCTCAGATAAGTCTGCGACTATAATAACAATGAACATATTGATCGTCAGGAGAAAAAGAAAATTGCAAGATAACCTCAAAATTCAATATCATGGTATATCAAAGTAATTAGTTAAAATATAAGGGAAATAATATAAATCAGAGAAATAGAGTTCCGGATTTCTAAAATTAAAGAAATACAGTAAAAAAGAGGAATAATGAACAATGAAGTTTCATGGAATTTAAGGAATCGATAATAACGAACATTAAAAGTCTGTGTACAAATTTAATATAAGTAGAAATAGTGACAAAATTATATCAAAATTATTCTTTTTGTCCTAAAATAAGTTGGTGTTAATTAAAAGTAGTAAAAAAATTTATAATTTTTGAATTTTATAAAAATTTACATTAACAAACTGTCAAATTCCAATCAAGTAAGCTGTGATTTGATGGTTTATAAAAACTATTTCACGCTGTCAAGCGAGGCTTTTCACCAAAATCCTTTGAAGCGTTCACATCGATCCTCGTAATAAAAACAAAAGAAAATCAAATCAAAGCATACTGATTGAAGATAAAAAAATTCAAGGGAATTTACCTGTCAAAACAAGTGAGGTTATATTTTGGTTAAACAAGAAAACTCAAGAAAAATCAAGTCCAATTATTTATCCTACCGTTGTTCCTGTTAAATAATCCAGATCCTGTTGTATCCTGACTATACTATCCAGATCCGTTTTTAAATGTGCTACCATCTATGGTAAGAAGAGAGTATTGACATTAAATTTTGACTGAATCTAGTCAAGATGTCACTCTCTTCTTTTTTAACCCTTTCAGAGATTAATACAAAGTGAGTAAACCAGTAAGGAATTTTAATTTATTAGATTCGACATCCTAAGACCGGTTTCTGCCTTTCGGCTTCATCAGTTAGTCTTTTCGAATCCAATAAATAAAATTCCAAACTCGTACAAGTCAATAGCTATATCTGCTATAAGATAAATTTTATTTATTGGAGTCGAATAGCCTAACTGATGAAGTCGAAAGGCAGAAACCGGTCTTAGGATGTCGAATCTAATAAATTAAAATTCCTTACTGGTTTACTCACTTTGTATTAATTTCTGAAAGGGATAAAAAGAAAGAGAGTGACATCTTGACTAGATTCAGTCAAAATTTAATGTCAATACTCTCTTCTTACCATAGATGGTAGCACATCTAAAAATGTTATCTTATATAGCTATTGACTTGTACGAGTTTGGAATTCGAAAAGCCTAACTGATAAAGCCGAAAGGCAGAAACCGGTCTTAGGATGTCGAATCTAATAAATTAAAATTCCTTACTGGTTTACTATCCAGATCCAGTTGTATCCTGTATTAATTTATCTTATTCCTGTTTTTGGTTTCCTAGAAGATATACTAAATCCCAGATTAAATTGACTAGGAAAATAATCAGAATAAAAAAGTCTAAGTCGTATTAAAGGTACCAATTTACTATATTAAATTTCGATATTTGAAAACGTTTAAAAAAAAGTTTTACAATTAATTAGGTTAGATTTTTTTTTAAAAAACTATAACTAAATTACTTAGAATAGAATATAACATTGGAGTAAGGTAAGAGAGTAATCATAAGATTTGTGCTAATTGTTGATTTTGTAAATAAGAAAAATATTACGCTTACCTTATTCTGGCAAACAACTCTTTCACATAAAATAAAAGGTTAACCGTTATTTATTTTGAATATTAATAAATGTTTACAATTTCTACAATCACGCGGTCAATAGAAACACTTCCTGAGTTTAAGATTCTCAAATTTTCTACTTGATAGTAGATGGCGCTCAACAAAATTATCCACAACAAATAATTACATTCTGTCTGAGTTTAGGAAGAAGGCAATAAGAACAAAAAGGTAACATTTAAAATTTGTTATAAATATTAAATTAACAACAAACCAAATTAAAGAGCTAAAGTCGAGGTTGGTTAATCTATTAATAATATATATAAAATTAAATAAATCAAATAATAAAAATAAATATTCAATAAAATTACATTACCGATAGTACGTAACAATATTTAATAATTAATAGTTACTAATTTATTGTTAACATAAAAAGTTTTGTACGACTGTTAAGCCGGTAAAAAGAAAAATAATTTTATAATAAAATCTTGAACTAATAAAGACGTTTTGATAGGGAAATGGCTTCTTTTCTTATGGTGGACTGTCAACGTAGTGGCCTTTTGCTGTGTCTCATTTAGCCCTTCCAGATATTGATTAATATTGAACTAGCTAACAATTACAAAATACCTAAGTTAATATGGGAAGAATTATTTGTTTATTGTAACACTTTATATTACTTTGAAAAGTAACAGTATTACGTGTGTTAGCCCTCAGAAGTCTCACACTTGGTCAAATCTGTCACTGTTGATTGCTGTGCAATTTCTGAAAGATAACCTACGTAATTCAGGACTTGAATCCTTGTTTCAAATCGGGAAAATCTTTATAGCCCTATAACCTTTTGCTGCTGTCCCCAATACATGCTTTTGATCAGGATGGCTTGAGGGATATATTGCATTTGCTTTCAAAGGGTTTCCGTATCAAAACGTGCGGGGTCCTTTACTAAAACTAAAGCCAAAGTCAAATCGTTTTATGAAAAAGGCATCGAAATATTAGAGAAGCGTTGGAATTAACGTATTACTCTTAAAGGAGACTTTTTAACAGGATAAATACCCTGAAAAAATATATTATCACAATTCGCTAAAACAATAACAGGAATAGCAATGAGGTTCTACAGAATATATCTTAAATCAGATACCAATGCCCGGTCCCTTACATCCTAAACACACAACAATAAAACAAACAATGCATTGTTTGATACAGCAAAGTCTGTTATGCCCATCCGACATTTCTCCTCGCTTCCTATCGAAACAGATCTAACTTTCATTTCAGCCGCATATTCAGAACATTTCAGCGTGAAATCAACAAATCACTCCGAACATGCTATTTATTCTGTGATACGGAACTTTATCATTCGGCCGGAGAGTTTCGTTCTATTTGAATTTTCGGTCAGATAACATTCGCGAGGAACTTTATTATATTTTATTGTTGAATAAATGGTCTCTATGCTAATTTTATATAGGGCGACGAATGGTAAATATTATAAGAAGATTGAAGTATCAATATTTTGGACCCTAGAGTTACGGTTTGCAAATTGTTAAACATTTATTAGTGTCTTACAGACAAGAGGTCACTTTAGAATTCTGCACAGTTTCCCATTAACTACTTGTGGAAAACTGTGTTGGATCGGGGTTGTCTGTATGTGGATTATTCCTCACAAAATAGAAGTCAAGTAGTTGTAGATTTTATAAAATCTCAGCCTACTATGAGAGTTTCGCAAGGCTCAAACAACATTAAATGTTTCAATTTCGATTGATCTGCTCCATATCTCTTTAACGTAAACTTGCAGCTCCCTCTATGATAAAAGCGTGCAAATGACTCATTGATTTTTTGTTGCAGAAATGAATGTCGGTAACATGGACGCGGAAAACCGCGTCGTCCTAAACGTCGGTGGCATCCGGCACGAGACCTACAAGGCAACGCTGAAGAAGATTCCCGCCACCAGGCTTTCCAGACTCACCGAGGCTCTCGCTAATTATGATCCGATATTGAACGAGTATTTCTTCGATAGGCATCCAGGCGTTTTCGCACAAGTTTTGAACTACTATAGGTAAGAAGGTTCAATAGCAACTACATTTATATAATACCAGTAGGATCTAATCCTTCAAGAAGACATAAACAAAAAAAATAAAGCTGTCGCAATATACATTTCTACTATTAACTTTTTTTTATCAACCGTATAATCCGACAAAAAAAAAGACTGATGTACATTCAATAATGCACTTTTCAATGAATCCAAACCTTTAATGCTATAACCGCGATTCTCCCCAAAGTAATTGTAACTTTCCATATTTATCCTAAACTCTCCGGATTATAGAAGCTCGCTTTCCGATGCTCGCTGCCACTACAAATTTGCTACATATCCGCTATCAGCACAGCGTAACTTTAAAATTCAATTTGCTAGGATTCACTTGTGGCAAACAGTTTGTCGCTATTGTGCAGTGCGACAGTGCAGTTTTATTTCTGTCTCATGTCTCCAAGATGAATGACATGTCTCGAATAGTCTATGCTTCTGAGGTTATTTTGAAGTAGATATAAATCCTGGTCGATACTTACAAGTTTACAGCAATTTATTCTTTTAAAAACATGTTTTCTGTCGTATAATTTTGTTTTGTTTGTATCGATGATTATTTTCCATTCTACTTTGCGTTACGATAAAAGCTACATTTGTATTTAGAGTTGGTGATATTTTCTTCTAAAGATACAGAAATTTTCGTCATGAGATTCCAAACCCCCTCCCCCCTGCGCACGGGTCTGCAGTCTTACCTACATGCGTAAAAGAAGTTTCACTTCTCTCTATTCAACATATTCTTATTACAATGTATTTAAGTTGTATTAAAAGTCGCAGTTGAGATTATTTTATCATTGTGAACAATATCCCTCTTCTACTACAATGATATTTGTAGAGAGCTCCTGTCTTAGTCGATTTTGATCGTCCTCTGGCACTGGTAAACCACAAGACTGTTATTGCACGTTGATGTTATGTCCGCAATAACATTACCATTTCCTGTAATATTAATATTATTATGAATGCTGGGATACTTATTGTTTGTGACATATATGTACCATGTAAATCAAATTTGAGTTAAACGTTATGCAAGGCATTGGTACAGTATAATTTGTAAAGATATGTAAACTAATAAAGTTTAATGTAATATGTAGACATTAGGACATTAGGAAAAATATCTAAGAGAATAAAATAATCAAACAAGAAAGTAAACTCTTTCTTTTATTATTTCGTTTAGGTTCATAGATCTCGCAATTTAGAACTGTACATTCTATTCTTGAATCTTCTTTTCTATTATGTATGGTAGATTCAGAAATATTTATAACGTGATTTATTTTAGATATATTTTTCCAGTAAGAGATATTTTTTGGTTATATTTTTTTATTGCTCTAGTATTACCTTTATTTTCTTATTTCTTCCTTCCATATATTTTATCTTATCATTTTATTTTGAAGTAGCATAAATAAATACGTGCATTTTTGCTGGAGTCAGATTGTAATTCTCTATCGTTGCTCTTTTTCTATCTGCTGCAATAAATCATCCATCATTGAGATGCATAATGGTTGGCTTCGATTGTATATTTATTTTTTTTTGTGGCACGGGTTAATGTAAAAAAATTTCATTCAAATTAAAAAGTACCCAACTTATATCTATCATAATATAACACATAATCCAAATGTGATTTAAACTAAAATCCCTTGGTAACTATTCATTACACACGTGTCGAAACTTTTAACACCGATAAATGGAAAGTTTCCATTTTCCTTTTCTCATTTACGCTCTCTCCATCTAATTTTCCGGTTGTACTCCCCATTTCGAATTTGTTTAAATTGCGTTTGTCGAAAAGTTGTTACCGTCAAGCAAGTCTTTATTGCTACTTGAGAATTCTAAAACGATTGTGTGAAATTAGATTTGTTGGAGGTGATTTCTCGGACTAGACACTAAATATTTGTCTTGGATTCAGTTTGGCAGATGCCAAATTGATTGGTAAATTGGGAATACGCTTTAATGATGAAATGTTTAGTTTGTGATATTACAGTAAAAAGTAACCATTCTATAAAAAGAAATATTAATAAAAATCTAAATGGCAGCTTTTTTTCTCTTTCTTTGATATCCTTGAAGCTTATTGTGTTTACTGCCAGTGCTTTTGCTGGGTGTTTCTTAAAACTTCCTAGGTTTACTGTTGGTTGCCTGGCCTCTTGCTATCCAATGCTTCGCATTCACACAGTACATGTTTCACTGTCTCTGGTTCCTTGTTGCACTTAAGGTCTTTAGTGTACTCTTCTAATGGTATGGGTCATGAGTCTCCCAGGAGTTTCAGTTCTTCGATACATTTCTATACAACTTTAGACCCACTTTTTAACTTGACAATGCCTCCTGACGGTCCTGATTATCCTATTTATAGTGATATCTAGTACAGTTGTCAAAACAGAAAGTTTCATTACCACCATACTAACTGGAAGCCGATTTGTAGCACCTGCGAATGGAGAGAGAAAGCAGAATGAAAATTATATATTCCCTACAATTGACCACCTTAAGCACGGGTCAGACTAGGCTAGTTACCAGCCGCGAATTAAAGAAGCCGCTACTATCAGCTTGGTGTGATCACAGAACCCGCAGCTGATACCGCCAGCCGACGAGTATTTGTCAGCAACTGGCGAGGTTGGACATGTTCAACTGTTGGTAGCAGGTAGCGGGTGACGTGATTCACTCGCGGTTGCTTTCGCCAGCAGGTAGCGATGTCAGATCACCCTAGTAGCTATTAGAAATAGGTGAGTAGCCAAGTGTTACCGGATTGCTAGCCACTGCTTGCTGGTGCTACTGCCAGCCGCTCATCAGCCTAGTCTGACCCGTGCTTTACTAAAGAAGCAAAGATTGTGAGTGATCATATCTAATAACTAACATTCTGATTTAACAAGACTTTATTTCTTATTTTATGAACTTATTATAATACGTTTTGCATAATACATCCGTTTTGAATTCTTGGGTACAACTCAATTTTCACACAATTTCCCGTTATTTTTCTTCATCGTTCGCAAGTCGGAAAAAGTTTTGTTGGAAAAACTCACTTCATTTACCAGCAAATTTGACGGAATGGCCCGAAGCCCGCGACAAGGGCTTTTTCAGCACATTAATTATGCGCATACGTTAGTTTCTTTTCCGCGCATTCTTTTATTAAAGTAAATTTTTTGGAGAACTTTATATACGGCGCTTTGTCAAAATACAGTCATTGTAAACTTTAAGAAATCTACTCAAATTGATTATTAAACTATAAAAATATCTTCGACTAAAATCATATATTTTTCAAAATGGTAATAAATACAGTTTTGTCAATAAAATACTATTATTATTATTACCGGGAGCATTTTGTTCAATCTAAAAAACAATCAGTTATATGCTATTATTATTTATATCTATTTATTTTATAGAACAGGCAAGCTGCATTACCCATCTGATGTCTGTGGCCCACTGTTTGAAGAGGAATTAGAATTTTGGGGTCTAGATGCAAATCAAGTTGAACCTTGTTGCTGGATGACGTATACTCAGGTAAATAAGTTTGAAAATTTCACTCTTATAATCCGCACTAGAAGGAAACCGACAAATGCTCGAAACTTTCTAAGTAATCTTACTCAAACGAATGAAAGATGATGCTAATATAGGCCATAAAATACCAAGATTTACAGAGAATATGAGAAATCAGCCATAAAACTAACCATCTGTGGCCTTTTCGGATAAAAGAAGATTAACAGCGTACTTGTTCATTCAACGGTAACAAAATCTGGGAAATACCCTTTACGAATTTGATTTTATAAGCATAAAATATAGAAATTGTTGTTGAAATTATCCATATTGATGTACGGTTTGATTTAATGAACTGAATAATACATCTATTATAGCTACTTTCAATATTTCTTTTTGTTTTTATAAATCAACAAATAAAATTCTAGTCTGGAGCTCTCGCTTACAAAAATACTCATATTGCAATAAGTCGCAAAAAATACTTATAGATTTACGCAAGAATAAAAATACATAATGGATGAATTTAAGAATATGGAAACAAGAAAGTCGCTCCAAGCTGTTTTCTATTTTATTGAAGTGAAATCCCTGTTTCTAGTGAACATAAATATCGCTGCGAAATAGTGCTTTTTTCAAGCAATATTTAAAACGAGAAATTGCATTAAAATATTTAAATTTGAAACTACAAATTTTGATAGCTTCAGGAACGCTCAGTACAGATTTTCTGCTGTGATGCATCATCCGTAGCACTCTTCATGAATCGTTCGTTTCAGTTTTACTTTTTTGTGTGCCAATTTAAAATTGCAGGTATCCATATACGAGGAGGGTTTAATAAGTATCTGGATTGAATAAGAGACGTAATGGAATCGCTAACTGCAATAAGGGGATTTCTGCTGAAATACAAATTATTCAGAGCAAAAAACTATATAAACGCGATAGAACTGTATTTGCGAACAAAATATTGGGCTACAAATTTACCTTTTAGCATGTATGAAAGACTGTCCTTTTAATTTTAATTTTTTTAATGATTTTTGACTTATCTTCTTCTATATATTTTGTAGAGGTCCCATTTTTGCAGTTAATCCATTTTTAATAGTTATTTCTGAAAAAATTGGCACGTATATTGTGAGAAAATGCTTTATTACATGCTAACAGCAAACCAAAACATTTAAGAGTGTTCTATACACATCAACTCTGTCAATTTCATACATAACCTCGAAATCCTCGCCCCTTACGTCTTCGCTGAACCCACCTCTAAAGAAATTGTTAGGCAGCATGAAATAAATCTGTGTATTTGCGGTTGCATAGTTACCAGTTCTCGGATAAGGACGACATCTAAACGTAGCATTTTCAGTCGTGGATGGAAATTAGATTTCTATTGACATGAACACAACTTTATGTGATCTAGCGGTATTAATTATTTGAACTGCCCGAAACGCGTAATGTTTGTTTGTTTATCTGCAGTTTGACATTTGAGCATTTGAATTGAACAAAACTAATATGAGTAACTTGTATAGAAACCTTTTCTATAAATTTTGCATACTACCTCACAGTTTTTATTCGGGACAACAGCTTAAGGCTTACAAAAGTTTGCAAGCCTATAAGCAGTATGAGGTCAGGGCTGTTCATAGTGTTTTAGCCAAATTGTGAAAATTGTGTTTAATATACAGAAATAATACAAATAAAACAAATTGTAAATCTTAGATGTTTATATATTCATAAAATAAAATAAACTACGAAACAAAAATTAATTCAATGGTATTTGCGAGGGACACATATTTAAAAATGCACTACACACTACTACAATTTTGTCCAACATACAACATACAACATACTCTGGTATTGTTTCATGAAAAATCTTATTTTTTTTAAAATACCAATAATTCGTTCTACATGAATTCGTACAGTGGCAATATTATGTGTATTTTCCAAATCAGTGGGATGTAGTTGATTTTTTCCCTTTGTAAAGGCTGGTATATTTAAATTCGCAACTAAATTTGTAGAGAATCTTGAATTAAAAAACCTCTGTCGGCTAAAATAATATCACCTGGTAAAATTAAATTTAAAAAACTACAGTTTTCTGTCAAAAATTTGTCACAGAGCAGGTTTACCGAAAATTTACACAAGTAATAATAAAAAAATACATATAAAAGATCGTCAAAAATAACTGTTATAAAATGCCTAGAACAAACACGTCTATTATTCACTTGGCTTTCTTCATTCACTAGACAACGCATTTAAATGATCACCTCCGTTTGTCAAAACAGCAGGAAACCGGAAAAATGATACATTATCTCTTTCAGAACGCATTGAGCATTTAATAACACTACAAAAAATGTGGCATTTTCTATTTATTTCTTCTGAATAAAGAACCTTAAAATAAATGTTTCTGATGTTTACATATGAAACTAACGTTGTGTCATAAAGTTGTGTACCTCCCAGAAAATATGGCCGACTTGTCACCTACGTCATCCTGGAATGGTCTATATTCAAGTCAACACAACAATCCAATGCAATCAGAAAGCTGTCGTCTTCAATTAACTTCCTCGTTTGCGTTAACGAAACCCGAATTCGGGTATCCCCGTACCTTTCCTGATTGGACAGGATTCTGTAAAAATCCGACAGAATACGAGCGCAATTCGAGAGGTCCCGGGAGCCGCTAAACACAAGACAAACCTTTCGAAATATAAATCTTCTGGTAAAATTTTAATTTTTAATTGCTTTAAAAGAGGACCGTCGGGGGGCAGCACCTCCCGGTACCCTCTGAGATTTTGAAGCGATGTTCAATTTTAGAAAAAACTACTTACTTTTTTCAAAAATGGTAAATACAAAAGTTGTTCAGTAGCAAATGAAGAACGGCGGATGTTAACCTATATACGTATATGACTTTCTTTATATTTTTTCATGTTATTTCTTTTATGTATATACTACTACTATATTCTACGATGAATAATAAGCTCGTATACAAAAAAATATTTGTTTTTGTTGAGTAGTAAGCCCGCAATTTTAACATTAGCATTTCCAATATGGCGGAGGGATGATAATGGTTACTCGGCTTCTTCTCCTCTTCTTATTGTTGTCCATACAAGAAGTTCAAAGTTCATTATAAAATTCAACGTATTTTTCCCGAATGTATTTTATCGTTTTTTTAAAGTCTTCAGCTTTGGTGAGGAAGTTCAAGGACTTCGTCAGATAGCTACCGCATCCTAAACTTCAGTGCCATTAGTCCCCCACTGTATTGATTGCACTAAACCAACAATTACGCAACTTTTCAGAGCAAAAAGAGAAATAAAGTATATAAACACGAGGAATTACGATGCAGCCACCTTGATCGACGTTTCCGGCAACAAGGGGATTTCTGCAACAGACGTCCCATTATTGCAGTTGTCGGAAACTTAGATTCCCATTTACTCGTTTTTAAGATCTTACTGCAAACGATGTTTCTAGATGTCAAAAATGGAAATTCGCATTAAAACAATGTTGATAAAAAGTCTCCTCTTTGCAGTTAGCGATTCAATTATTTCTCAGTATAGTGTCCAAGGTGAGCAACTGATCAAAGTAGATTTAGGAAAAGCCACAATATACACGCTCACATATTCACCTTAAAATAAAAAGTCACGAAGAAAAATGAACAGGATACTTTTATTAATTTGGAAAACGCCTTCAACTCTATTAAACGAGAAGGAGTATGGGAAAGTTTAAGCAAGAAAATAGATAATTTAGAGTGCAGGATGTTCTTCTAATGACTTTAACTGAGACATTTCTACAGCAACGAAAATCCTATATTATTTAAGACAATAGTTTTTGTGTATGTCGTATTTGAAATAGTCATTGAAATTTTAATGGTACAAACGTTTCAAGATGTATTCGTTATGCACAGTTATTTCCACTTTTCCTGTTTGTTTGTCCCTTTTTGAGTAGAGCGTTACAGTTGAAAAGCTTTTAGCTTAATATTATTGACAAAACCATTATTTCCATCATTTTCAATTTCCGACGACGACTAAAAAAAAGTCTTTCGAGAATGAAAAGTGATTGACGAATAAGGGTTTCATAATTGCCTAATAACAAAACACAATACCAGATTTTTTTTTGAAATATTGAGCATTTCATACAACATAATTGAAATAATATTTCAAAAAAAAATAGCGACAACAATGATGAATAAAAATATGCGCGGTTTGAAATAAAAATCTACCTCTCCCAATATTTTTATTAAACATTTTAATGTACTGTAATGAATGTAGGTTCTGTCAAAAAAGTACCGGGAATTATTAAATAAACACAAATTTTATATTCAATCATCAAAATTTATTTTATCACCTTCAAAGTATTCCTCATTCGAGGGTGCGCACATATTCAAGCGTTTTTTCCAATATTCTAAACATTTTTATGGTCACTTTCTGAAATGACCTTCAGCTCTTCCACGAATTTTGTTTTATGGATTTAATTGACTCAAAACGCGTTCTACGAAGAGGTAATTTGAGTTTGAGGGAGTAAAAAAGTCACATAGAGCTAGATCAGGTAAATATGGTGGTAGCTATTATGTTTTTGCTCTTTAATTAGTTCACAAGCAAGCCTCAGTGTGGTGGCGCGTTATAGGCGTTTGCCCGTTTGCCTCTATAGAATAAACTCATGATATACCAGACCGCGGATATCGAAAAAAACGATGAGCATTTTGTAAGGCTTTTTCTTGCCACAAAGAAAATTATGCCTTACGAGTGACGCCTTAATACGGAGATTGCTCGGGCGCCAGTTTATTAATGTAGTATGCTCCACATCCCTTAGGGGTACAGGTAGCTTCAGATGGAAATCCGGTATTCTCCAGAGGTCTTGTTGATTTCAGACTCAATACTTTCTATATATATATTTTTTTTAACGCTCTGAAAATAGGTAAGGTCTGTAATTATAAATCAGAAAATAACGTTGACACGTCTATTGCTTAATAATATTTACAATTCAAAAAGATATCAATATTTCAAAGCCCAACCCTCAAAACCCTGAAAGAAATATTCGATTAGGACTTTACTAACTGATTTGATTTAATAAACGGAATGACCCAATCAGATTATGTTAAATTTATCAAAATATAAATTAATCGAGAAAGATTATTGAATGAATTAAACTCGAATATTCGGCAGAAGCATTCGTTAAATTTATTAATTCAAATTGAATGAATGAATGGTATCAACTGACTCGTGAGAGATGTGCTATCTCTGTTAAGCTAGTACGACGATTTTCAAGCACGTTTTCTTTCACTGTGTCGATGTTCAGTTCGGTGGTAGGGGTCCAGAATGCGACATGTCCTTATCGATCTCACAGCTCTCCTTGGACGCTTTGTATGGCTCATATACAGACACGGGCTTGTACTTTGTTCTGGCAAATTCGATAAAACAGTAATTTATTATTAAATAAATTTTATTTTTTTACAGCACAGGGACACGCAAGAAACCCTAGCAGTTCTAGATAGGTTAGATTTAGATACAGAAAAACCAAGCGACGAAGAAATAGCTAGAAAATTTGGATTCGAAGAGGATTATTTTAGAGGAACTCTATCATGGTGGCAACTTATCAAACCTAAAATTTGGTCGTTATTCGATGAACCGTATTCGTCGACGGCGGCTAAAGTAAGTAAATTATTGTTTTTTAAACCAGCCATTCATAACGAGGTAATTGGATAATACCTAATCAACTTATCCATTAAACTGAGAAGGTATCGTATGTTTGCTCTCGAAGATATATGAGATTGCTAAGTGGAAGAAGTGAAGTAACTCGAAAAACATTAAAATTACTTGAAAAAGCATTTTTCATGTTAACGCTACGTTTCAGCTGCTCTTCAACGCGAAAGTTACTTTTGAGTTCAATTATGTACCCTACCAACAATTCTAATCCTTAATTGAAAGCCAACCTAAAGATTCATTAAACCTTAAATTTAAAACTTTATTTTTGGACTTTTTGTTGTACGATCTTTCATTGTTTTGAAGATATTGCTATCACCTTTGCTCAGTTTTCTTTCGTTGTACCACATAATGTAAACAGACATTTGGCAACGTTTGCCAATTTGAATCCACAAAGTTTTTGATGACGATACTCACTCTTCAATGTGTTAGAAAGATGTCAAATGTCAAATGTCAAATAGAAAGAGACGCGCGCGAGAGAGAGAGAGAGAGAGAGAGAGAGAGAGAAAGTCTGTTTACATTACTTTTCTTTAAGTTGGACGTAGTATAGGGTAGCTTTAACAATTTGTCAGTCCAGTTATTCATCCTCGTAAATAAGCGCACCTGACCTAAAAGTTCGGGAATCTCATGTAGCATTACTTTTCTCATATTGTGTATATAAAATTCATCAACTAATTGTTTAATAATCACAATAAAACCAAAACCAGACTCAGAATAACAAAACAAACAATTCGACAAAATCGTTATGTAATAAAACTTTTAAAAGCAGAGCTGCGAAAGTCCGAGCAATAAAAATAAAACTCTTTTCATTTGTAGTGGGCTGCGATTACATTTCCATTATATTAAAAACATATGCAACTCGTCAACGGGAATCCGTGCCGAGTAGATTGCAATATGAAAATCAGTTGTGTTGTTCTAATTGCACAGAACGAAATGCGAACAAACTTAAATCCAATAATTACGTGTGTAAATTTTAGAACCGTAATGGAAGTCAGTGCAAAGGAAATAGTCAACACGCGAAGTTGTCACGAATTCAAATTAATTGCAATTTGTTTGCACAAGAATTTTATGAGGTTGAATAAAATGGGTTACGACCTGATATGGACTCCAGGGGTAAACAGTTCATCAGTCCGTCAATTCTGCGTTTATTATACGATTTTTAGGCGTTTCGTGAGTTGTGACAATTTTATTGTTATATTTGCCTATTAGACCAGGGCCAATCATTTATGAAACAACAAAATTCTTAGCAGTATGTGGATGGTCGGAAAATTTAGGGTAAAATATAAGTAAATTAAAAACATAAATTGGACAAATTAAAAGTTCCGGAAGGGGGATGGGCGTAGCTAAATATACAGGGTGTTTCCAAATGACACTTACAACGTTTGGCTGTA
This sequence comes from Crepidodera aurea, assembly GCA_949320105.2. Taxonomy (NCBI): domain Eukaryota; kingdom Metazoa; phylum Arthropoda; class Insecta; order Coleoptera; family Chrysomelidae; genus Crepidodera; species Crepidodera aurea. The sequence goes on along the minus strand of OX439475.1, from coordinate 15,527,886 downwards.
GATACCTCTCGTAAAATTGGACAAAATGATATAAGGAATGGGGGGTCCAACTCGATTACTTTTCGAAACACAGGGCGTTAAAGTTAAAAAAAATAAATGTTTTTAGTAAAAAATCATGTTTCATATCTAGATCCAGAGGTGTGCAGTTAGAAGAGTATGTCCCCTTTTGACAACCATTTTCTACGCCCATGGTATTTGAAGCTATTTTTATTTTTTTTGTATTGTTTAACAGTTTTCACGTAAAAAACGAATAACCTTTACCTTTACATACCGAAAATCTTGTGGTTTTTAAGATATTTAATGTTTTTATGAAGTCTGTAAGATTTTTTATTAATGAAATAACCAACAATATTTTTCTTGGATTTCGTTAATATATTTTTTATACCCACTAGATACTAGACATAAGTTTAAATCATTAATGTTGTTGATGCATCCAACTGTAGAGTGAGAAGCTCTAGGAGTGGATGCAGGATCTTCTGTTTTCTGTTTTTTAGCTGGAGGTTCTGAAGCGTCACATCTAAGGGTGTTTATGATGTTGGAATAATGCTCATTATCCATTTGCAGATAAGGCTTAATTGAGTTGGCTGAACTGTGGCCAGTAATTTTAATCCCGACCTTTAGCCAGGTTACTGACTGATGTCGACCGCGTAGGGTGGTTTATTATTTTTATTTCTTTTGTATTTAATCCTGCCTTCTCTGCTGCTTCTTTAGTCCATTTCGAAAGTTCGTTTTTTCCCACTGGAGTGTTTTTGTACCATCCACTTGATTGTTCTTTGTTCCATGATGGGTGTTACTGTTAAGAATAATCTATCAGTTGTTATTCTAGAACGTTTAACCATTAGAATTTTAAAAAGACGGACTGGACAAAAGGTGGGGTTCTTCGTGTTGGGGTCCAGCCATTTACTATCGGCCATTTTTTTTCTCCACCCTGGGCCGTCTTATTGAAGAGAGAATTATATTCTACTCTTCCTAACAAGTAGAATTTTTGAAAATCTGTTATTTTAAAGAATATGTAACTATGTTATCTACCTGTTTTAATCCCAGAATTATCCACTTCCTCTTTAAAAAATGAACTATGTAATTGACTGCTTCTCCACTTCTCCAGGCAGGTTATACTGAAGCGATATGGTAAAATTTGCGTTGGAGTCCCGCTGGAGTGTCTTCGTCCCATAATAAAACCATTGCGTAGTATTCTTCCAATTTTAATGACGTAGAGCTCGATTTCCTTTTATTGGCGCACATCTGTAAATTCCTTCGTTTCACATTACGAGCTTCCCTACTAGACTTAAAGATAATATCTTTAAATGGATCAAAAATTATTTTCCACTTTATAAAATACATTTCTTGCATTTTTTTTTGCAACGGTGTTCCACATTGTCTTCACAACTAGTTGTTTGTAATTTTCGCCGTTTTCTTTCTTCATATTCCACACCCAATCTTTCAGGATTAGGTTTGCTCTAAACTTGTAGTTTCCAAAAGCTCGTATTTCTTTGCCTTGCAGAATTCCGTAAACTGTTGTCATATTGACGTATGTGTATTGTACGGTACACTCAATTAATCATAGAATCACTTCCAAAGAGACTCATTTTCACTACATAAGATGACTAGCACTGTTTAAAAACAATATTACAAATTTATTGACAATAAAATCAGAAAATTGTTTAGCGTCGTTTTTTGGTGCCCTGGGAGACCATAATTACTTGTTATCAAAGGTATTGTAATTTTTGGTGACAACAGCTGTCCAGTTTTGCCGCGGGTAAACTCGAAAAAACTACTGACAGGAGCTGTCATACAGTTTTTTCATCTACAAACCATTTGTAATTCAAAATTGTGCGTTTGTGGTTGGTGGAAATTAAGACTAGGGGAATAGTCAAAGCAAAATATTTATTTTTCGATTTTATACGAATTTAAATTAAAAAAAGCCTAATTTTCAATCGAAAAAGTTCACTAACAAATTTTCAATTTTTTAACTTAATCAGTGCTTATTTTCTTCGTTAAAACCTCGACTTGTTTGTGTGGAAAAATATCGTTAAAAATGCAGAAAACCAAAAAACGACTTTTCCATAATCAATTTTTCGGTTAATTGAGCAAATAAACATTGAAATTGATGAAAAACATTAATTTTCATATAATATAATGTGATTTACATTCAATTAACCGTTAATGGTTTTGAAATTACCGAAAACAGTGTTTAAACAATAATCGAATACTTAAACTTAATAAAACTCCAATAATATATGGTGTTTCATAGGTAAATGAACATACGCTAACTGTGGATAAAGGACACTTATACGAATAAGAAAAACTCATATTTGATATATCTAACTCGCTTCATTGCTGAGTTACAGGGTGTTTTATCAATTTTGTTCATTTCTTTTATCCCCCATATTTGTGGAATCACTTTGTAAATTTATTTGATATTTAGCAAGCTTTTTCTACTCCATTAAAACAGTCAAGAGGAATAGTGACCAAAATTAAAATCCAGGTCCGGCTTTAAAAAATTATCTAAATGATTTTGCTCTTAAACAACATCATGTATGTCAAAATTTTGGGAACACAAAGTTTTTGAGACTGCACATTTCATTCTACTAGTAAAATTTTAAAAGAAAACTTAATTGCGAATTTTCGTGGAATGCGATTAATGTTTAAACAATGTTTTCTGTAATTTCAAAACTATTAACAATTAATTGAATATAAATGACATTATATTATATGAAAATTAATCTTTTTCATGAATTTCAATGCTTATTTGGGGATATTTTCAGCAATATTTTTTTATAACACTTTTTAAAATTTTTGTTAATGAATTAAAAAACTTCATAGTTTTTGCTAAAAAAAAGTTACTCTTGTTTGAAGGCAACAAGATGCACCGTTTTAGAGAAAAATTGATTTTAATTTTTTCTTCTGCCTTATTTTAGCTGCTGCATTTATCACTAGTACTGTAGAAATTAAAGTAGTTTCTGGAATTTTATGAATATTTACCTGTTAAGAGGCTTTCTTGAGGCACACCTGCACACACAAAAAAACTTATTGAAACTCAGTTTTTAACTTTCAATCAGGGCACTGAAAAATGTGACTTTCCTTTTACTGTATCCTTTGATCCCTTTTGTTACTTCATTTCCTTTGTCCTCAACTAACAAAGGACAACGTACAATATACTTAGATTTATCAAAGTTTTTATATAAATGGGAATCCATACACATCCAAATCATAATGTTAAAAACCTCAGCTCTATTTACGAGAATATACGATAAGTTCTAAAGACATTACCGAATATAAAATCTTTAAAAAGTTCATCGATCTATATCTTTTGTTGAATATATTTTAATAAATGTATTTTTAGGTGATAGGAGTCCTCTCAGTATTCTTCATTTGCGTTTCGATATTGTCCTTCTGCCTGAAGACCCATCCAGACATGAAGGTACCATCGATAAAGGTGATAGGAGTACGAACGCCCAGCAATGGTACTGATTATTATTTTGACAAAATCGATACTGATGCCCACATAGCATTCTTCTACATCGAATGTATCTGCAATGCCTGGTTCACCTTCGAAATTTTAATCAGGTCAGGAGTTATTATTATTTTTTATTTTTATAAAACATTTTCCTTTAAAAACTGCTAACTTTTCCTAGATTTATCGCCTGCCCTCGCAAATGCGAATTCATCAACTCTTCCGTCAACATCATCGACTACATAGCGACGGCTAGCTTCTACATCGATCTTCTCCTCAGAAAATTCGCTTCGCACGTCGACAACGCCGACATCATGGAATTCTTCTCCATCATTCGCATCATGAGGCTCTTCAAACTCACCCGGCATTCATCGGGTTTGAAGATCCTCATTCAAACATTCAGAGCATCGGCCAAAGAACTCACCCTGCTGGTGTTCTTCTTAGTTTTAGGTATAGTGATATTCGCGAGTTTGGTGTACTACGCGGAAAGGATTCAAACCAATCCGGATAACGACTTTAAGAGCATACCATTGGGACTGTGGTGGGCTCTGGTAACCATGACCACCGTGGGTTATGGGGATATGGTGCCTAAGACTTATATTGGAATGTTCGTGGGTGCTTTGTGTGCTCTGGCGGGTGTACTGACGATAGCGTTACCCGTACCAGTTATCGTTTCGAATTTTGCCATGTATTATAGTCACACGCAGGTGAGTTCAATACATTTCATGATTTTTTTAAAATATCTTATTATCTTGTCATCTGTCAAAATGTTAGGTTAGCGAAGACACATTGTTTGTCGCATGTTTTAGTCTGTATGTAATCAATATAATTACGTTAGTCCTATGTGCTCATGTTAGGTTAGGGTTCATTTCCGGAGCTCCGAAGTCCTTTATGCCTATACAAGGACCACCCTGTATATTAGCTACGTTAGCAACCCTGTATTGTTGGGTGATGTTATGTTAGTAACGTCAAATCGAAGTAATGAGGACATGGCCTAAAAGTAGATTAGCTACGATGGCATCCCTGTTGACACCTGCCATCTGTCTCTTGTCGTATGTCATCTGTCACTTGTCGGATGTCATCTGTCACTTGTCGGCTGTCATCTGTCACTTGTCGGCTGTCATCTGTCACTTGTCATCCAAAATTTTAGCACGCTCAAGTGTCAAGTGTCGCAACTCCTGCTAGAGTGAGATTTAGTTTGAACTTTATTCCAGATTTATATTTTAATGAAGTTTTTTAAAATACGACACCAAAAACATCCATCTTCATATTTTTGAACCACTTGCACTTGAAAAGCAATAAACTGCAGTGATATATAAAACCAGGACGTATAGAGTTAGAAATCAAGTCCAGAAAAACTTTATGATGAATTGATAATCTATTTTCGATTTCCATTTATATATCAACAACATCAATCATTAGTAAGTCACTACCAGATTTTTAATACAGTTTTATACTTGAATTACATTTCGCTATTTATTTTGGAAACGAGAAGATTGATTTACAGACAAAGCTATTTTTATGTTTAAAATTCTATTATTTATACTTTTGATAGGGAAAATAAAAAATATTAAAAATAATATTGTTTATCAGCATATAACCCTGTCTATTACACTTATTTTATTCCTTTTCAGCGGTTTTCTAACATTTTTTCCCAAAATTTCAGTAATATCAATAAAATTTTCAACTATAGAACGCTTTTCCACATTTTTTTGTCACAACTTCCATAGTGCATAATTTGTTTGTCACATGTAATGAATCGTCTATATGTATCTTTATCTGCAAAGCTAGAAGGGTGGGTCACCCCACAGCATGCAGGCCACATTTGGTCCATTGTGCATCCTTCTGAGGTTGAGCCTTCCTTCTAGCTCGTCAGCAAGCCTACTTGTTTAAAGTAAGTGATGACGTCGCCTGAAGGTAGCTGCCTCATGTTGGCATGTGTTAACCTCTGCTCGCCGAAAAGAAAATGTCTTGTTTGTGAGAGTGTCGGGCACTCGCAAAGAATGTCTTCGACAGTCTCGTCTTCCTGTTCACATCCTTTGCACAGTGGAGTGGCAGATAACCCCATCCTGTGGAGGTGTTTTCGTAGATGACAGTGGCCAGTCAGGATACCAGTGGCTGTGCGCAGGTTCTGTCTGTTCATAGTCATGTATTTTTTGGCTCTTTCGCTATTCGGATACTGTAGACGTTCCTTGGCTAGATTGCAGCCTGTTTCGTCGTCCTATCTACCCTTAAACTTTTCAAGGGAGTGCTTCTTTAGTAGGTCCGCCACAGCTGATGCCGAGAAGCCTATGAAAGTGCCAGGTCCCAAGAGTTTTTGGGATGCTGCTTTCTTAGCTAACGAGTCAGCTTCACGGTTGCCTTTTGATTTTCCATGGCCTTTGATCCAAGCTAAAGTGACCACGTTGTTGTTGCAAGCTTCTATCAGGGCCTGGTAACATTCTAGTACTAGACCTGATGTAATGCGTGGTCTATTCAGAGCTATCCTAATTTTCTTATTTATCATTTTTATGAAATATTTAGGCACGAGCCAAACTTCCCAAAAAGAGGCGAAGAGTTCTTCCCGTGGAGCCGACAAGGGGCCCCCGTCTACCAGGTCAGCCAGGGCAACCCCCAAGCGGAGCCATGGGTTCAGCATCGGCTGAGCAGAATCGTCGAATGAACGCCGCCAAATCCAACAATCCTAAAGAAAATATGATGGGAGCTCCCATTCCTAAAATGGGTATGTATTTTATCTAAAAAATAGAATTAATTTATAACACAAAAGCACAAAATTCTAGTGTCAAAATGGACGAATAACTTCCTGCAATATTTTCAGAATTAGTCTCAAATTTGATTAAAATTAATTTGTTATTATAGCTAAAGAATGGGAAAAGTGCTGGCTGCATTAAGAAGCATTCAAAATGTATAAAAATAAAGACAAGTAAACGTATACTATGGTATACATTTTGTCTTATTTTTACGTTTTCCGTCCAAACAAGTTTCACTTTTTTACTCCTGCAACATTAATGTTCAGATAAAGTATTTCACCACGTACGCTACTACACAACGTTGGTGTAAGATATCCTGCGGACAGCATCGACACCATAGTAGTATTTTCCACTTTCCAATATCGTTACGAGAATTCTGAATTACGATGATAACCAGCCCTGACTCTAATGCGTTTTAGATGCCGTTTCGGGCGAGAAGAAAATAAGTTTAATCGCTGTTCGCGAACATAAAGCACAATTCCTCTAGTTTTCAGATTCCAGTTTGGTTCGAGAAAATTAATTTCCCGTTTACGCCAAGAAAATTCTAAGTGATGGAAATTCTTTTTGCTTTTTTATACGGTTATCGTTTATTTAATTTAATTTAGAATTTATATAAAATGAGAAATATTAAAGACCATTTCAGATTTGTATCAACTCATTCAATATACAAATTTTTAAGACGTTTAGATTCGTCAGAAAGCATCCGCGTAAATATTATGTTTACCTTTTTTGTTGATTAAATTTTCACTACTTTAGATTAAATATATTTAGTATTTGAAACGTATAACTTTTGAATTAATTTCTTGACGGAATAATGAGAAATCTGACAAAAAATGATAAGGGATTGATTTGTAAACTTAGTAAGCAGACTAATATAAGTTTTCGTTTTATGAAGAATTACGTAATCAGTTGTTTGCTGGGATTAAAATGAATACGTTATCGTTTATTTAATTAAATTTAGAACTTATATAAAATGAGAAATATTAAAGACCATTTCAGATTTGCATCAACTCATTCAATATACAAATTTTTAAGACGTTTAGATTCATCAGAAAGCATCCGCGTAAATATTATGTTTACCTTTTTTGTTGATAAAATTTTCATTACTTAAGATTAAATATAAGGCATTTAGTATTTGAAACATATTATGTTTGAATTAATTTCTTGACAGAACCATGCGAAATCTGACAAAAAATGATAAGGAATTGATTTGTAAACTTAGTAAGCAGACTAATAATATAAGTTTTCGTTTTATGAAGAATAGCGTAATCAGTTGTTTGCTGGGATTCAAATGAGGTATAAGTTTTTCGTCAAATATCTGTAATACATTAAACAGCCACTCAATTTGCACTTCTATTGTACAAATTATTTATTTTCGACTTGCGTCATGCATTGTTGTATCCCGGTTAGTGTTCGAACAAAATCTCTCAACAACAGCAATATGATTGCGTTTTATAGATAATTGAAGTAATAAATAATGGACATTTTGATTTACGTATGACAACATGATTGATATTATTGGAAATTAAACCCAAAGCGGATGAAAAATGTGAATATAAATTTTCCTTTGGGATTAATTTGTAAAAATAACGCACATTATTCATCAAAATGCGTGTCAAATTGGCTTTGCGGTATAAGAAAATAATTTTTTAGCGCCCGTAAAAGCCTAAAACGCTACAAATTATTTCAATTTGCCAGGATCGTAATTTAGGGGAAAATTACGCCTGCTATTCAATAACCTTTAACCGATTAGGCGAGACGTGAAAAGCTGTCAGTTTTTATCAGTATTAAAATAATTTGTATAAATATATATTTATAAATTAACAAATTAATCATAACTGTGTGGTGTTTTCTTTTCGAAGAATTTTTTGTTCTATTTAACCTAATTTTTTACAGATCACAGTCGCCGTCTCTCCAATTTCAGATCAAATGGTACCAAAAGTACTGAACCGGTTGAATAGTACGAGGGGTATAAAAAACAGTTACTATTAATTGTGATTTTCTTCAATTTTAAAATAGACCAATTTTTGAAAATATACAGACACTCCATCATAATGGTTCGAAGGAATATTACACTTATTCTAAAAATACAACAATTACTTTTAGCTTCATGAAATATAAATTAAAAAAATTGGTCTGTTTTTAAATTTGTGTGGACCCTATTTCCAACGCATGAAACTTTATCTCGACGTGTTTTTTAAATGTACAATTTCGATTTTCTGAAGTACCTACCAATGCATGATTAAAAACACTGCAAAACTAAATATTCCTTCTCTTCATCCGAACTATATAGATGTTTTTAGAAATAAATCCGAAACTGTAAGATTAGTGTAAATAAATTTTATTCTTAGATGTATTGGAAATTATCAAACATCTAATGTGAGAAAAAAAGGCCCAATTTAAAGGTAAATGTGCTCTCTACGATTTCTGATAGCTTCCAAATGCTCTATGAATAGAAACTTAGATAGATAGAAGTAGAATTTTCCTCTAAAAATAAAAAAATTAAAAAACAAATTATATGAAAAAAATATGTATTGTATCATTAATAAAAAAAATTTAAAATGGAAGTATCTTCTCACCTTTCCTTTGATGTTTTGTCTACTGTATGTTTTTATTTTTGTTATGCAGCATATTTCCAAAATGGGTCAATTTTTATATACAAAAAAAAAACAAATTAAATAAATTGTTCTTTTATATAAAAATGCAAGTATGGATTAAATAAGACTTATGTCTGAGTTGTCACATTTGCACCTTATTATGATTATGCAACGGAATTTTAAATTTATAATTCTGCTTTAACTTTTATCCCCTATAAGGGTTGAAAATGACTTGATATATTGTAATTCCTTCATCAATATATCTAGCTACATAATCTTTATTGCATTATTTGCTAGCTTTTGAGCACCTTTTGATAGCTTTTACAAGCAGAAATGGCTCCTGAATTACTTATGCAAAAAACTATATGCTCTACATTCTTTTAATAACATTTTTTGGAAAGCGGCAAAGTGCTAAATAGCTTTTTTATTAAAAAAATCTTTCTTTGACGCATGCGCCGTATTTTTCATAAGCATGAGTCATACTGACCCATGGTGGAAAGTCTGAATATAGTCGTAATGAAAACAGTCTAAATATTGTCGTGTTGAAAATGTTTTATGTGTAATAAAAATGCAATAATAAAAAAAACAATTTTAATTGTAATTCTGGACATAGAAATGTATAAAAGGGCCACATACATCTTTTATTTTGTACTTGATCCTTTACTGTTCGAGATTCAGACATACATTTTGATTTTCTAGTACCAACCTTTTTTACCTGTTTTAAACAAATTGTGATATTTTTCTAATTTACCCTGAATCTCATCTATAAGCACTTTTGTTCTTTTTACGCATACGAACAAAATTTAGCTCCTCCTTTACTGTATCTGACATTTTCTTCTCTATTCATTATATGAAGCCTTCAAGATTATATTTTCTCATTAGCTACTCTTACAATTTTTAGAACATAATATTATTCAACTGCGTCGCCAGCCGGTAAGCTAGAGGGGGTACCATAAAAGAACTGAAGATAAAAATCAAAAAAGAAAAGTTTTAATAAAAAAATTGAAACATAATCTTCTAGGATTGTTTGCGAATTCGTTAATTTGACGAAATCGTTCCAAGTAATTGAAAATGTGTCGCCCGTTTACTCTCATCATTGCGAGGTCATTGAGTCGACCTTCAGACATGGTGCTCCTCAACCATGTTTTGATTCTCCTAAGGCTACTAAATGACCTTTCAACTTTACAAGTCGTACAAGGTAAAGCAGCAAGGTTCTTCAAAGCCTTCTTAATTTCAGGAAAAAATCTTCAGTTTCCTTGAGGATTTCCACAACACTCACACTCAGTATGATCGATTCTGGTTTTTCCTCCCATATTTTTTTCCAATACACAACACAATACATACGTATAGGATCAGAAGATTCACCTGGGGATTTAGACCTAGAGGGAAAAATAATTAAAAACTGTAAGGAATGCGTATACCTAGGTGTAAAACTAACAACAACAGGACGAAACGAGGAAACAATTAGGGACAGAATAACCAAAGGAAGAAAAGTAATAGGAGCCCTGAACTCAGTGCTGTGGCAAAAGAATATTAGACCAGAAACAAAAAAGAGAATATACAACGCCATTTTACAACCAGTAATTGAAATGGATTTCTGGAGGAGAGCAGCAAGAATATCTAGAACGGAACATATAAGAAACGAGGAAATAAGAAGACAAATGAAAGTAGAAAGAACTTTAGTAGAAGATATAGAAAAGAAACAGTTGATTTGGTACGGACACGTTAAGAGAATGGGAAGAGAACGACTACCAAGAAGAATATTAGAATGGACCCCCACAGAAAAAAGAAAGAGGGGAAGACCACCTAGAACATGGCTACAAGGAATCACTAAAGCAATGTCCAAAAGGAACCTAGCAGTCGACGACTGGCAAGATAGACAGGCCTGGAGATTAGGAACCCAAAGGCGTATAACGCTATAAAAGGGAAAAAAAAAAAAAAAATTTCCAAAGTTCTATCTCATTTTTGATAATTGTAAGACCGTAAAAATTTTTGAATTCCTCGCAAGCTTCTTCCAAGTTCTTCCAAAGAAATGTTTTTTATATGCGCAGAACGTAGTTTTGTTAAAGAAAATAATGGTCTATTTTCTTCAGAAAACCTTATTTCTAGGGAATTTATAATTGAGTACAAATAAGGAATTGTTATGGACCTGCGCCAGAATTCTGAGCGTCTTTTAGCAGTACGGGGTATTGATTTCATATCTTCCGCCAATCCAATTTTTTCCGCAATAGCAGTAGCATCTTTGAAAATTTCTTGTCAGCTGCCCCCCCCTGCCCCTCTCTGGCGACGCCCTGTTTGATCTCTGAAGCCGGATTTGCTTGGGCGCATTATTAAATAGCACCTGAAACTTTCCTACTCTCATGTGGAATTTTTATAGACACAGATTTTAACTTTACATGCAAGCCTCCTCTCCTCCTCTCCTCTTATGACAGTACTAACTTATTGTTCTGTAGGTATTTCTCTATGCTCTTTCCTGTAAGCACTTTTTTATGTTCTATGAATATTAACACTGATCAGTGTTGTGTGATTTCCTGCAATATGAACAAAAAATGTTTGACAGCAGAATTGAATTTTTTTGTCAAATACAAAGTAAAACAGTATGTCCCCTTTTATACTTGATTTTCAATTTTTATAGATAGTGCATCCAACACTCCATGGATTCTTGATGATGTGATGCATGGTGTGTAGTCGTTACGAAATTTTAAACAAACGTCTTCAATATTCTGAAGTATTTTCTTTTTTCAGGACTGATAGGGGTGACGTCCTCCCTAAATCCAAACGGGGTTGGACTAGAATCAAATCCAGCGTTTTTGATGGGCAAACCAAAATTTGAGATCACCCCTACATCTCAACCGACACAAGTGAATCTAGCACAAAGCTCCGGTCAGTGCTATACCACGCTTAAACCGACCACATGAAAAATTAAACGATATTATTTTTGGAACAATAGAAATATAACAAAATATATAAAAAATATTCGCTACGTATAGGATTAAGATGTGTTAAAGAAGTCGGCAGAATAAAAGTCAAAGTTGTTAACTTTAAACAAATCATGCTTCATGGATAGCAAAATTGTTTCATTTTATATTGATCTCTCTCAGTTTTCCAACAAAGCAATTTATCTTATTTCAGTAACAATTTGAAAGTTGAAGTTCTATTTCTGATTCTTGTTATATAATTCGAACAGTGGGGTGGGTGGCTCAACGATAGAGCACTGGATTTATGATCAAAGAGTTGTTGGATCCAATTTCACCTAGTGCAAAAATCAGTCTTTAAAGAAATTGATTCATATACCAGGTGTGATTCCCACCTCGATCGTTCATTGCTGTTTCTAAAGTAATAGTAACGAAGCCAACGCAGAACAAAAGACTAATGAACAAAACAGTCATTGATATAGAGTAAAAATACATAAAGTAACTCAAACAAACACAGCTAAGAAGTTAAAGCATATAAAACAACTAGCAAAACCTATAAAACTGGGATATAAAAGTTTCAGAGTGAAAATCTTACAGACCATATAGCAATACTATATGAATTAAATAGTAGTGGGAAATGGTGGTAGAAAATGTTCTATCGTCTTTTATGATGGCAATTTATATTTATTTCTTGTTTAATGTAAGAGGTTTAATGATACTCCATAGGATTATCACTCGGAGAGGTGGACCTCCAAATAAAGTAAAATTTTGCTTAATCTGTCCATCAAAAAAGTTGGAACAGTTAGGTAGGTGTAAAGCTTATTTATGAAGTTCCCCTATTTTTTTTAAAAATTCTTTAGACTATAGTCCCTCATATATTTTGTTTATAAAATCTAAAAGAAGTGCCTGGCGTATTTTACACTTGCTTCAATTTTCTTGCTTTTAAAATTAATTTTTAGGGATTTATTTATTTATTTACTTAATAATTTATATATTTATTATACAGAAAATTATTTATATATCATTTTTTATTAAAATATTCAAATTTCTACTTAATAATATCTTTAAAAGCTTTGAATTCTACAGACTTTTTTAACCTCAACCTTTTACATTAGCGACTATCAGGTTTTATATACAGGGTGGTCCTTAAGTAATTGTACATAGAAGTAAGTTAGATTCCTCACTATAAAATATTACGATTTGAACCAACTTGCTCTAATAAAATGTTGCTAATAAGGAATATACAGGGTGTTAAAGGTTAAATTTTAAGATTTATTTTTGGCAACAACTTCAGCGTTTTTGGATATCTAGACATAAAAATTTGGAACTGGGGGTTTTTGGGAACGAGAAATCATAATCTGGTACCTACTTCGATATAATTTGTAGAGGGCGCTAGGTAGGCCACATTTGTGGCATAAATGTGCGATAAACTTTTTTGCTCTTTAAGTTAGCACTATTTTTGTAAAAGAATATTAAAGCCACGTTACTTCAGTAGAAAAAAAGTATACTTGTTATTAACCTTAAAAATTAACAGTTTACTACTAATATAACGTGGATTTAATATTCTTTTACAAAAATAGCGCTAACTTAAAGGGCACAAAAGTTTATCGCACATTTATGCCACAAAAGTAGCCTAACTAGCGCCCTCTACAAATTACATCGAAATAGGTACCAGATTATGATTTATAGTTCCCAAAAACCCCCAGTTCCAAATTTTAAGTATGCATATCCAAAAACGGTAGAGTTATTGCAAAAAATAAATCTTAAAATTTAACCTTTAACACCCTGTATATTCCTTATTAGCAACATTTTATTAGAGCAAACTGGTTCAAATCGTAATATTTTAAAGTGAGGAATCTATACCATACTTCTATGTACAATTACTTAAGGACCACCCTGTATACAAAAACAAAGTTAAGACGGTGAAAAATGCTGGATATCCAAAGACCTGGGTATTTCGTAAAAAGTTTTTACGTACCTAAATAATTTTTTTTCAAATTATTTTGTGGTAGTTTATGTAAAATAAATTTTCAGTTATAAATTTTTGGTTAAGATGGTTTTTTATTTTACGAAATACAAAAAGATAATCCAGAACTTTTCACTTACATGAAACTCCCGATTTGTGAAATTACGAATGTGAAAAAAGTGATAAAATATGTAAGTAGCAATAAAATACATTCAGAGTGGTCCTTTGGTGCATCAAAGTTCGATATTATAGCTTTATCACAGATAAAAAAGAGAAATGTCTACAGGGACATTCATAAATACATGCCAAGAGAAACGTACGTTCAGTGCAATGAGTACATTACATTTTAAAATTCCACTCACTTTTCCATTCGTTTCAACGCCCTGTATCTAACATACTTTTGTTTTTTATAAGTAATATTTTATAGTAAAAGCAAGTCAAAATTCAAAATGTCCCATGCAACCAAACTTCAAAATACCAAATTACAATTTGTAACTTCACTGTTCCTCGGCTATATTGCCATCTATCAGTGAAGCTGATAAGTGAAGCTATAAGAAAAAAGTACAAGCGATTAACTATTCCCAAATTATATAGAGTAATACCAAATATTTAGTCTCTTTCGCGCCTACAAGGCAATACAGTAAATATGGATTATAATTCATTTTATTTTACATCCCTATTTTTAAGCGTCATCAGTTGGGCCTTCATATTTTAGCTATAGCCCCTAAGGAGACAAGGTACTCAACTGTTTTTCCATTTATTATTAAAACTGATAAATAAATCGGTGAGAAAAATATACAATTTAATTTTATTTACCTAAAAACTGTAAGTTTGTTTGACCCGCAATTATAAATTACCTGTAGACTTCAAATCAATTTCTATTTGCGATAACACAGCTATTTGACGCACCAAATGGCCATCCTGTATATTTGAGCACAAAAGCGATTGTATACAATGAAATTTTTAAAATATAAATTCCTATTTATTAGCTCATAAGAGATTTTAAAAATTTATTGTTAAAAATTGATAACTTCTTTTTAATAAATAGTGTTAGTGATTTTTTGGTGATACAAAGAACAAATAGTAAATATATTTATAATAAAAAAAATTGGACTGATCTCTAAACATATTTTGGTTGAGAATATTCTATTTCTTCATTTCAAAAATATCCAAATTGGCTTCTTATCTGAAAGGTACTGCTTAAACGTTAATTTGAAATTTACACAATAAGAAAAATATCAGACATAATGTGGGTCCAACACTATACAAGTTACCTGCTGAAATAACATGGTTCAGTCAACACCATTATTCAAATAAATGGTTAATAAATGAAGGTTTCCAAAGTTTTTTATTGCCAATTTCAATTTCGCCTGATACGAGCGGCGCCCTAACGGAATTTTAGGTAAACAAACACTAACTATTAACTTACGGGCCTCGCCACAAAATGTCGCTGGGTTGGCGTATAATATTAATATTACATTACTAAGGGTATTCCTTATTCTTAAAATAACTTATACTCATCATATAACCATTTTTATTTTTTCAAAAAAACCCACCTGACCTTTTCCAATCAAATCTATCGCAACCAAATATTAAGACACAATTATGTACATAGTCAAATGACGTATACGTAGTTACATATCTCTTTTTATAATAATAATATTAATACCATATCCTTTTTAAGAATTAAAAAAAAATCACCAACACTTTGTCTCGATCTTAAAATTCACTATTTTTAAAACATATTGTAAATTGTATATATATTATCGATTCTAAACTTTTGAACATATCTGTGTATGAAACAAAATGTACATAAGCTGAAAGAATATTTATATTGATTCCTGATTTGGACCAAAACCATGTACTTATTATCCATACTAATAATGTGATATTATTTCACTTTATATAACTTCCTGTCTATAGCTATAGGTTGTATAGATAAGGTTAAAGTATTGGTATATTTTTTTAAAACGTTAGACCCAAAAAATAGGTGGCAGCCAAAATGGAGCAAGTTGTTTTTTGACTTTAGAATATATTTATTTTATTAAAACATTTCGCATATCCTTGTGTCGACAGAATATCTCTGTTACCATGTTACCTTTACCCAAGTGTCGCTTGTTTCCATTTATTCCGGACCCTAACATATTATACAGTGTGTCCAATTAAGTCGGCACCATATGGAAAACTTTTTTATTATTAATTTTAAAATGCAATTATCAGATATCACATTTTTGCAGTTGTATACGAGGTTTGTCAAAATTATCATTTAGTGGTGTGCGGGTATTTTCCCTTGTTCGTAGTGGTGTTTTGATATGACGAGTCCGGCAACACTGATCGTAGGATTGTAAAATAGTGTGGGCAACTGCCGGTTGCCCGTAGTGGGCCACCGTTAATTTGCATATGTTGGCCCATCATGAATCTGTAACTTGTGGGCCAGCAACAGTTTTGTATCAAAAGTCAGTTTCTTACACCACAGGGCCAGCAGTTTCTCGGCACTTGATTGTTTGTTGGGTAAAGTACCTTTATTTTTGAAATATGAAAAAAGTTATTAGAAAAACTTATTTCTAATGACATTTTACGTCAACATACCGATTTTGAACATCAAATCAAAATTATCAGTTACGGGGGTGTATCACAAAAAATATTAAAAAATAAATTTTTTTAAAGTTGGAATATCTTGTTCAAAATCGGTATGTTGATGTAAAATGTCATTATAAACAAGTTTTTTAATAACTCTTTTTTATATTTCAAAAATAAAGGTACTTTACTCTTGAGCTAAATTCATTTATACGACTGCAAAAATTTGATATCTGATAATTGCATTTTAGGTTTTAGAACATGCAGAACTTTTTATAAAAAATAACTTTTTTTCCTAAAATTAATAATAAAAAAGTTTTCCATATGGTGACGATTTAATTAGACACACTGTATATCATTTAATTTATCGACTTAGTGTCTTATTTTGTCATTTTGGATTGTCCAGGTAAATGTCTTTTCCTTCTTTTAGTTTTTTTTTAGACAAAGCAGGGCAATAAATCCAGCTATTCGATTGCTTGCAATGATTTTTTGAAAGAATTAAGATTTAATTCTGTTAGACAAAAATCATAGCTATTCATTTCGTTGCCTAATCTCATGAATCTAGATAGAGGACATTGATAGCCGTAATTGGAAATAATACGAGTATGAATGTTTACTGTTTTGACATTTACGAGTTGAAGTAACTATGGGCATGATACTATAATATCAGATTTTTTCCTGTTCAATTCCACAGACCCATTTTAAAAGCAACAAAACTCAGAAACTTATTTTGGATACGCTCGATGTTGTTTATATGAATTTGATAAAATGGATTCCAAACTGGAGAAGCATATTGTAAATGTGTTTGTACGAGAGATAAGTACACAGATTTCAGCGTGTTGATGGAAAAACTATTGGCATTTCTCAGGAGAAAACCTAGCATTTGGGAAGCTTTGCTGATAACTGCGTATAAATGATCAGTGAGGGATAATTTAGTATCAAATAGTACCCCGAGATCACGTTCTGGTATTTCTCTAAATTAAGTGACATTCAGTTTTTTATTGACTTACTTGTATTGATAACCTCAAGAAAAATTTTCAAATCATCGGTAAAAAGTAGGAATTTGCAGTGCTGAAAAACAAGACAAATATCGTTGATAAATAGATTAAGAAGAAGAGGACCAAGGTGGGCTCCCTGCGGGACTCCAGAGGTTACCAAGATTGGAAACGATAAATGGTACTTGATTCTTACTATTTGAGTTATATCTGATAGATAACTTTGTAACCAATTTGTGAGCCATAGAGGAAAGCCCATAGATGTAAGTTTTGTAATAAGAAGTTTATGGTTCACTCTATCAAAGGCTTTGCTAAAACCTGTGTAGATCTAATCGACCTGCCAGAACTATATCGTTTTGATAAAATAATAAATTAGTAACTGTCGATATACCACCAACGAAAGTTAAGTTAAGGTATTCTTTCCTATCTATTATTTGTTGCTTATTGTTGTCTGTGTTTTCCATGAGATATAGTTTTATCTTAATTGTTATTTTCCTAAGGAATTTCATCTCAATGGCTGTCAGTTTTGATTTGTGTAGTACTATCAATGTTGCACTATTGGAGCTATACTCTGATATTGCATATTATTACCCTAAATTAAAAATTTTTTGAAGGTGTATTGATTTTTTCTTTGTTTATTAAAGTAATGGTAAAAAAAATATATCAATTCTTTTGTGATAAAAGTGACGTAATCTAGATTTGGCCTTTCCTCTCTTTAATCTTTTCTAGATAGGAGAATAAATTTAATGTAAAATTGATAAACAGAGTGACCTTTTGAAGAAGGGACCTGGACATTTTTTAAATATTTTTTACTAGGAACAGTTGGCGAAACATAGAAGGAAAGCTAGAGGGCGTAGCACAGACAAAAAAAATTGATAGAACAAAAAATAATATTGGATGCAGCTGCTATCCCGCTAGAGCTAGAAATTAGTTAAGCCAATGGATAATTTATCACAAGGGACCGAAGGTTTTACTTCAGGGTGTTAACTATTGACATTTAATTTTAATATAGATGACATGTTGAACAGGACTTTTTATATGAAAATTAGTTAAGTATTGGGTGCAAGATTGTAAAATGTAGTTTGTAAAATTAATTTGTATATATATTCTAGACCTGTGACCTCTGTTTGTTGCGATTTAAAAAAATTGACATATATCTAGATCCAAATTTGTTTAAAAAATCTTATAGTTATGTTAAAACTTTAAAAAGTCCGTTTTGTTTGCCAGCGGGAAAGTAAACAATTCAAAAAAATCAGTTCTAATAGTCCTAAAACGCCCACTATTTATGTTATTATGGTAGATATGAAAAAAAAATATATAAAAGTACTTTAAGTTCACAATTTAAACTTATTTTTAGATATAAAACATGTTCTATATCTTAAAGCCAAACCAGATATCCACTTTTTAAATGAAATACGCCTGCCCATTTCGATTTCGCTTGACACGAACGCCGCTCTAACGGAATTTTAGGTAAACAAACACAAGTATTAACTTACGGGCCGCGCCACAAGATGTCGCTTTTAGCGTTGCTGGGTTGGCGTATAACCAATGTTATATATAAAATTCGTTCGGGTTATTTATTAAGTTTAACAGTTCCTGAAATATTCTCAGCGATATACTTCGAGATTTGTCTCCGATGTTTACGTCATTTTTTTATTTTTAAAAATATTTAACTAAAAATAAATTTGAAATAAATAACATTGGTAGACGTCAAAGTCACCATGATTCCATTGATAATTGTTGTGGCCTCTTTTGTCTCCAACAAAATAGCGACGACATAAGTGTTGGTTAGATGAACATACGTAAATAATGACAAGTATTGATTGACCTAATTAATTTATGAATGGAATATTTGAATATATAGAATGGAATGTTGAATGGTGTGGGGGAGGAAGTGAAGAATGGAAAAGTGGTGGCTCTTATTTCTCTGTCATTTATTCTAAATTTATTGATGATAAGGTAATTTTTAATAAATTTGCGTTAAAATAATAAACTCAGAAGTGAATTAGATATTTT
Organism: Crepidodera aurea; assembly: GCA_949320105.2. Classification (NCBI taxonomy): domain Eukaryota; kingdom Metazoa; phylum Arthropoda; class Insecta; order Coleoptera; family Chrysomelidae; genus Crepidodera; species Crepidodera aurea. Next base: position 15,508,616 of record OX439475.1, on the reverse strand, counting down.
ACTCAACAATTTTGATAAATATCATTTTCTTGTATGTACCATAAATAAGGGACTTTATGGCCACATTGATTTAATTTTTTTTTCTCGTTAGCAGGGCAATTTCCGTATGTCAGAAAAAATTTTGTCAAATTTCGTCTATTTAATAAATTCATTTACTTAATATTTAATATTATGGTAGATAAATCTATAATGCTGTCCAACCTGATTGCCTCACTTGTACGTTAAAATTTTTTAGATACATTTAAATGATTGTAAAATTTTATTAAATTTTTTTAATCCCAACATTGAGAGTAGACATGAAACTCCATGAAAATTATTAAAAAGTATAATCAAACTCATTGGATGTATTTCAAAATGTGTATTAAAATATAGAAAGTAGTAAAATTAAAGTATTTAAAAAATTAAATAAATGAGATAAGTACATGTTTTTTAGAAATGCTTCCAATGAAGATGACGATAGTCTCCTATTTATGCAACTGTTTTATCAGGTACATTTTTTTAATATTCTCGATACAGTGTGTTGTAGAAAGAATTGCTCAAAGCTTCATGAATTTGTATTTCAAAAAATATTGCTAATAATCGAGATACGACTCTTTAAAATGATTCGATGCTAATAAAAAAGAGGAGTGTATTTAGATTTTTTTCTATTTGTCCTTTTTTAAATTTATAAATCAATGGTATTGTGCGTTGCAATGATTTTTTTAAAAAAATTCCAAGAATTAGCGAAACTTTCAATAACTAAATTTGACTGAATTACATGTCAAACATCATCCTGTCTTGGTTTTGGTTTTGTTTTGAAGCAAGTTCCATTGTTGATCTGATCTAAAAACCAATTTAGATGGGGATGGTAAAAATAAAAAAGCTTTGCCTAATATTTCAGCTGTTCCACAAGGGTCTTGGATAACATAGAAGTTTTTTTTTTCAATTAAAAACTTTAAAAATTCTATTTTTTATCTATTCTCAATCTAACTGTACCTAACAGTGTCCTGGTAAAATATTTGTATAAAATATGAAGTATAAAAAGCTTTAATACATTTACTAATATATTTTTTGTTTTCACCTACTTATGTAGGTATATTAAATATGCATATTAACGCTAACTAAAATTGTTAAATTCTTCCTTTAAATTATAGTTCTATTATTATGTAGATATGCGAATAAATAAGATATTACACCTTGGTCTATTTATTTCCTAATTTCGTAATGGAATTTATTAATAATTCTTACATGACCCACCATATCTGTTGAAGGTTCTGGAACCAACCCTATGTTGTGCCAGTTTACCAGGACTACCGAGATGAGCTCATAGCCTTTTTAAACTGCATCGTATTCTAAATGGACTGTATATCTGCTGTAGTATCTTTATCTTCCCAACTCCATTGACAAAAACAACGAACACTTTTATTTAACGGTTTATTTAAATGTTAAATAAATAAATAAATACATCACCAACTTAACAATACATTACTTTAAGAAGTAATCAAGAACAAATTATTATAGCTAACATATGTGTTTAACAAACACTAACACATATTAGTAAAAAGAATTAAAAAATGATCACATCATTCAGAAAATATTTAGGGTGTTATATGCATAAGTGATAAATGAACACTGCACTTAAAGTTCGCGAAGTCTGTATCTTTTCAAAGTTTCTTCCCCCCCGTCCGTTTGTTTCAGAAAGAAATATTCGTTGTGAGGTGGGCGAATCGGTTTGTCAGATATGTAAGTTTTTTATGTCTGTCTCTCTCTCCCGCTTGAGAAGACAAGGATTAATTTAATTACGTCTTTGTTCCTAGAAAACGTTCGTTATAGATTCTGCGCGGTAGATATTGGCCTACGTGTTTTTGTACATGTAAACTAAAAAAAAAACCGTTAGAATCTGCGTCATATCGAATGGTGTGATATTGGCGTACATGACGATCGTGGCGTAATGGAAAAAAACTATTTGTAGTGGCTTCGTGTCTGAGCGCCGTTTCCAAATGTTTGGTGCGATGTTGCCGGTTGAATGGGTTTATATGTTTAATTTGTTTTGAAAATTAAACAATATCTTTTGATTTAAACCTTTATGCCAGTAGTCTGCGGGCGTGAATGGCCTGCACCCTCTAGACAAACAGGTGCTGCATTTTTTGTCCAAAACTACATCTTGATAGAGATTGTACATGTTTTTATTTTTTTAATTTATACTCTTTACACTCGCTGGCTCTCGAGCTATACAGGGTGGTCCAAACCTCTGTCGTCGGAGGATTACGTCGTTGTGGTAAGACATAAAACTTTCAAATTTTGTGTGAGCTAGTACAGTCACTGGGCGCACATTTCGATTATACGGGCTGTTCCAAAAACTAGTGGCTACACAAATTTACTTTTTTTTAAATGGAACATACTATATTTTATTTAAGAATGTTAATATATTATACGGGTGTTTCAAAAAGATATGGCCAATTATTAGCAAAAATGACCCCATCTTTAATACTCTGTAAAACAGTAAATCAAAATAAATCAACAGGTCTTTGTATTCAAATGTCATTCTCATATCATTGGCTGTGCTCACTATCAATTACTTTCTTCATCTGTGGCTTTTTTAATACAGGGTGAAACAGAACTCAAATCAAGCAATATCTCAAAATTTTCAAATGGATCACCCTATAAGTCTTTTTACAATTTATTAGTACAATTAATAATCTTTCAAACGATATAGTGTTAGGGTATAAGTTAATGGAAAACTGTAAATATTTTATGATAAAGGAAAAATCATGCATTTTACGTACACAAATTAAATCTCTTAGCACAACGACGTAATCCTCCTACGACAGAGGTTTGGTCCACCCTGTATATTAAAGTAGAACACTTGACAGAGACTTGTGAGATGGTTGCACTAAAGCGTTTACCGGAACTATACACCGAATAATTTAGTAGGTGTTTAATTTTATTGAAAGGCTACAAAAAAGTTTTTTTAAATGTTTATTTAACAAATATCTTACAATGAAATTCTATGAAAAAATGGACTTTTTCATGTAAATATACATTATGAGTAAAAAACTTATGTGTTTATGCTAACCTGAATATGAATAGAGAGATCCTAAAATAAACAATAAAAATACAGAATATGCCAAAATTCTAGTATTATAAAAAATTGTCTGTTAAGGTAATGGAGAACATTGTGGAAATTAAAACATAATTTTTAGTCTAAATAATACAATATTTAAAACTTCTAACAGCATCTGTTATTGCTCAAGTGATTTTTTTATATCATATATTTATTTCTACCCATTATAATATTTTAAAATTTAACGTTCTCTATATCTCTCTTATTGCTGGAGTTGATCCTTAAATTCCTAATTCTACGTTAAATATTTGTAATATTGCACAAAATTATTTTTACAAAAAAATTATATACACAGTTATAATTTGAACAAAACAATTTCAGGTGGTAATGAGCCTATGCAAATTACAATATGCCAATTAAAAATCTAATCTTCAATATTAGTAGAATTTCAATATTTTTTTCAATACAAAGTACGTATTTGTGTATCACATATTACCTACAGCTATTATATAAAGTGAATTGAAACTTCATTCTAAAAAGAATTGACACAACCGCTTAAGTAAAAATATTTAAAATTAATTTGGTGTGGTGGTGAATTTTATTGATATTTTCTACATACAACAACACTTTACATGCAGGAGTGCATGAGACGTAATTAAATAGACATCCAACGCGAATTAGGGCACTGTAAGGGCTGAACAAGTTCAAGGGAGGTCTACTGACGTGTGCTTCGTCTTTACTTCGCAATTCTATCAAGAAATTCCAAAGATATGGCCTTTTAGAAACAAATCATTCGTAGCTGCTCATGCGCATGCGCCACCTGCTACGATTTTGGAGCACATGACGAAATATCTTTGAAATTTGTTGATGGAATTTAAAAATAAAGAAGGAGCAAACGTCAGCAGACCTCCCTTGAGATTGCTTAGCCCTTAGGGTGCCCTAATTCGCATTACATACAGAGAATGCAAATGGACAATATCTTTTGTAATAGGGTACTGCTAATCTTTTGTTTTCTAAACCAATTTCAATATACAACCATAAAGTGTCGTCATTATAATTTAAAATTATTTTAAATTTAAAAGCAAGAAAGTACACAATTTAATGTAAATCTAAATACAAGATAAACATAAATTTAATACAATCCTGAAGGGTAGTCCGTCAATTTCCCAGAACTCCTGCAATCACTCCCTACAACCTCTCGACTTCTTGAAAAGTAACGATGCGTCTCAATAGACTGTCCAGAATAGAGCCCTGCGTTACTAAATCCTCGATTCATCAAAAATGTGGATGAATTACTATGTTTTCTTTCCTGTATCCTAGGAAAATAATACAGCGTCTCGTTGTCTTCACCGTTGGATGGAAAAAACATTCTATGTTTCTCTTCCGAGTAAGAACTCAACCTAGTTTTTAAATCTTTCTGTGGATTGACGTACACATTTGATATACTCCTACAAAGGGAGGTTCCAGATATATTCCCTGAGTCACTCTTCGATCTAGAACCTGGAGCGGTACTGGTTTTATCATTACTAACAACGATATTTATGAATGTTTCGAATCTATCTTCTAATCCATCCATGCTTTTACATTTAAGCGGAGCTTCTTGTTTCGGCTCTTTATTTTGTCTAGGTTTTCTCCAAACAGTAGAATCGTTTACTTGGTAGGAAGTATAACCTTCAGGATCGCTACTCTTTGATCTGTTAAGTGTATTTGGTGTTTGTTTGAAAGATTCTGAACGTTTAATGCTAACTTTAGAATTTCTCCTTTTTAAATTTGTATTATTTTCTTGTGTTAGTATTTTATCTTCGTAAAGGGGAGGACAATAGTTGGAAACGTCCACAACGGAGAAAGAGCTATCTGTTGTGAGGCTCTCCGTTTCGAAAAAGAATTCTTTAGGATTGCAATCATAATCAGCCGTCGGTATAAACAGATGGATTAAACTTCTTGTTTTTCTAGGTGGCTCTGGTTGTAAATTTGATGGTACTATTTCGTACTCGCTTGTTACTGCATAATCATCCAATCTTGTATTAATTTTACCAGCAGTTTGTATTTCCGCGTCTATTTTTCTTTCATTTAGTTTCAAATTTTCTCTGTTGTACGCTTCTGTTTCTTCGTTACTTATAATGTCTCTCAGTTCTTGGATGACTTCTTCAATTGTTGTTTCATCTTCTGATTCGTGTTCTTGTTGAGTTTCTGGGGCCGTGTAGATTTCAAAAACAGGTGATGACGGTTGGATGTCGGCTTCTGGACTTGGAGTTCTTTCTGAGGAGGATATTCCTTCATCCTCTGGGGTCGATTCTTAAACATGAAATTAATATATTAGAAAAGACGTTTTTAAATGTCTGAAATAAAAAATAAAATAAAAGTAAATGAACAAACAATGGTTAGGTCACTATCGAGAGAATCTTCTTAATTTACTTGACACATTACCTATAACAAGTAGGAACATTTTATGCGGCGATTTAAATATTGACTTTGCTAATATATGTGCTACTCAAAAGTCTCTGAAAAATATTTTTCAATCATTTAGTCTCACTATGCATGTAGATTCGCCAACTAGAATCACCAAAACATCAACTACAATTATAGATTACGTAGTCTCCGATTTTAAACCCACTGATGTTGAGCACCAAGTAATTAGCTCAGGTCTTTCGGACCATGAAGCAATTTTTGCCAAATTTGTGATACCACTCACAGCTTCAAAAAAAGTGAGTCAGTTGGGTAGAATTTTCTCTCAGCGTAATTTTGAAAAAGTTTAAAACTTGTGTCTAGCTACTAATTGTAATGGTCTTTCTGAAGATATTGACTTTAAATTCTTGGACTTCCTAAATAAAATAATTAAGTGTTTCAACACAGCATTTCCCCTTCGCCCCATTAAAACTAAACGTCATAAACCTTGGAAACTAAATGAATACGAATGTATTAAAAAAATATGAGGTGTATATTAAAAAATTCTCAGATAACCCCTTAATATTAAACTATATCAACAACACTGTATCGGAAAATTATCAAATCTACTAAGAAAAACTATTATTCAAATCGCATCTCAAGAGCTAAAAACTCTTCCAAAGAAACCTGGTCTATTATAAATTTTAGAAATACAACCCGTTCTTTAAACACTGTTGATCCTAGACCTGATGAACTAAACAATTATTTTGTTAATGTAAGTAAGAGTATCAGCTCTAACATATCTCTGACTTAGTTAAAAAATTCTATTACCTACAATGCCAAAAAATTGTATAATAACCTCCCGATACAGTTAAAATCTATAAATTCATATGATAAGTTCAGTAGATCGACTAGGGCTTTTCTTCAAGAAAGACCATTTTACACAGTGGTAACATTCTATAACGTGCCTTAGACTTTTGGGTTGCAGCGTATAGAAGCAATAATTAAATTAAGTTAAATTGAAAATTTTAATTTGAACTTTAAGATATAGTGACGGATATTGCATATCCAATGCAATTGTTATTCATATTTTGTTTGTGTTTTGTTTTGTCTAGTAATATATTTTTAAAATGATTAGTTTTAAATTCGCTTTGTCTATAAAACTTTTGTAATTTTTCCTTGACAATAAAGCATATTCTCTAACTAGTTTGATTTGTCAAGTCAAGTTTATCAGAATTATGGTGAATCAAAATGTAATTAGTGAGATTCTTATTAATTGTAAATTTAAATATAAATAACTTTAAAATTTCACAGTTTATAGGCTTGATTTAACTTTGATTTGATTTCAAATCAAATTCATAAAATCAAAACTCGTGAATCTGTAGTTATTATTGATTAATAATACTGAATATCATTAGATTGTGGTGCGTACCTTGATTTTTGGATAACCTCGATGTTGAATCCATAGATTGGGTAGATTTTAATGAATGAACTTCTTCTCTAAGTTCACTGCATTTTTCTCTTAGACACTGATCCATCGAAATTAAAATTCCTTTTTCTTCTTGCAAAACCTGCAAACCATACATAAGAAATAGTTTTATGTCACTCCCTATAAAGAACTTTATTTAAAAATGTTACAGTTTTTCCATTTTCAATTGCAGAAATATAAAAACAAAATTCCCAGATGTGCCGACAAGTTACTTTGTCGGCATTGGCGGCTTGTTCTGCAATTGAAAATAGATAAAGCATATTGCCTTGACGTTCTGACAAAAAGATATAAATAGTGAAATAGTTTACCTGAATTTTTTGTTCCAACTCAGAGAGTTTATCTTTTAAATGGTCATTTTCTTTTTCTGCACTCTCCGTTCGTACTGTAAGGCTCTCGATATCGATAAAATGTTTCTCAAATGTAGTCATTTCGTCCAAAAGTGGTTCACATGAATTCAAATTTACACCTATATTCTAAAAAACCAGAAATATAATAGTAATTCTAAAAAAATACAATCTCATTAAAATAGTAACAATTTTAAAATGGACATATGTAAAATATATAAATTTCATCTTTTTTCCTCTTTGACTTTTCAGGCTTCGCTTTATCCTGCTATTTCTTTCTATCAATTTCTTCTGCTTCTTTTGATCCTTGGCCATTGCCTGCTGTTAAATTTTCAATCAAAACTTGAATATTTTCATTTCATTCATTCAATTTTTAGCCCTACCACTGGTAACGAAAAAGGGTATTGAACAATAAAAATCATAATTTAATAAAATTAAACCCGCAGACCGCCGGCACTGCACCAATTTCAAACGCAGTTACTTTGCATAACAACTCAATTAAAAAGTTAAAAATTATACATGACAGAGAGATACAAATTCATACAATAACGGGACAGAGATAAACCTGGGCCAAAGGCTCAGAGCGGTTCAGACAAGATCAAAATACGTAATATAAGGTGACCTTAAATCAACCAATCATCGCGCATTTGACACATAACACGTACCAGCTTCGAAACGTTCTCAAAGGTTGACCTTCCCTCTTGAGACAGGAATAATCTGTAAAACAAGTTAGTCTTCAATCACCTTCCATCGACTCATCGACTTAGATCGGGTTATTTTCTTTCGGCAATTATGCCAATATCGTTTCAACTCCCACTCTTAAATCGGAGTTACAATTTTTACAGCTACAAAAAGACAGCTGGATTAAGGTCTTTGGTAAGAAATTCTGCACATTCGACCTAGATATCCAGCTCCTGGATTTCCTTAATTTGATTGCCTATTTTTTATCACAACTCTATTTTTTTTATTCACTTTTTTCTTGGTCTTACCTGTTGTGTTTCTCTCTTGATTTTCTACGTAGTGTTCGTTCATATCTTTTTAAAAGTTTTCTATTTTTTTAGTTTTCTTTTCTGAATATATGTTCCTCTATTCTCGTGTTTCCATGCGGCATTCTCCTTTCTTACTTTTTATCTTACCTCATATTTTGTTTTTTTCATTTACTTCATATTTCTTTAGCTAATTTAATACCGCATATTTTTTTTCTCGTTTTTGTTACTTATTTTGTCTTTGCAACTACTATAGTCGTTGGTTCGTATTTAATTTAGATTGTGCGCTATTGATTTATGTATTATTGAGCCAATAATACTTAGAAAAATGTATATTTACCTTTTTAATTGCTGCTAAATCAAAACCAGCCTGTTCAAGCTCAGCTTGTAGATACACTTTCTTTTGAACTGAACCCGCTGTCTTTAGAAACGTGTTGAGAAACTTTAATCCTGATGAGAGTAGTTCCACGTGACTTCCTGCTGAACTTAGCATACCTACTAAGAACCGGAATCGTACTGGTTCTCCGAACCTCAACCTGAGCGTTGACATAGCCTCTGAAACTGCTGTGTGACTGTTTGTCGGGGGTTCACAGGCTTTACTAAGAAGCTACAAAATAAAAAAGAACTTAGTTGACTAATAATGAAATAGTAAAACAAAAAAAGTTCGTCGCTAATTTTCACTCGATTTATAGGAACGTTTTGTTGATTCTATTTTTGGAAATGAGGGGAACGTCATTTTTTTTACACCACCCAACAGAAATCCATTTACAGGATGGGAACTCACAGATACAAATGAAATTTATAAATCAAAAAATAAAATATTAAAATCTGATTTTTTTTAATGAAGCAATGCTGCAAGAGAAGATGTCACACCTATCATTGATAGCATTGTAGTTGTTGCAAATTCTGAATAAGGGTGAGTTTCTCTGTACATTTGTTCTAGGGGCTTCGAGATAAAATAGATTGTTCTGCCTTGAATTTACTCTTGGAACATGAAAATTGAGCATATTCAAAACAGCATTACTGTCGATTTGGCCACCTTATAAAGAAAAAATCAAAGCAGCTGTGTTCCTTCTACTTGCAAGAGAAGTAAAGTTATGTCTCTCTAATAAAGCTGTATTGAGTATTCCTACAGTAGGGTAGGCACCATCTTCCTTCATAAAGCGTCTATGAATTCGTTCAAGGCTATTTGAATGAACATTGTAATATGGACACCAAACGATAGATGCATTCTGTTTTAGATGGAACATACGAATTATTTAACAGGAGCAGTGCATTCATATTCGTGAAATCCCGAGCATTTCTGACAATGAAACCCTTGAACTTGCATTGGTGACTTCATTTATGTGAGTTGAGAAAGATAATTTATGATCGAAGGTAATACCAAGGTCACAAACAGAATTTGATCATATAATAAACAATTGACTTCGAAGCCCTCAATAATGTCATTTATGAATAAATTGAAAAAAGTGGTCCCAAAACAGAACCTTGTAGGACGCCAGATGTTGGTGTAAATAAAGTGGAATTCGGACCAGGACACTCTACGTAGAGGGAGCTATGCGCAGATGCAAGCAATAATTTAGATGTCTTTGAATTGCGTCCACGCATGTTTTGATAGTGAATTGATAATTTGCATGTCGATATTGTAGAGGTTGAATGAATTGAGCTTAAATTAGGGGAATAAGGCACCTCTAGTTGCTATTTATTAGGCGTACCGAATAGATCACGCCTCGTTTTCTCAACAGCTCTTTTGTAGGCTTCACAGTTAGGATAATCCCAGACAGCATGATCGGTGTTAATATTAGTTTGTTCATTACGTTTGATATGCGAAAAATTGATGCATTGTTTCTTAGAATTAGGCTTACACCCTTCAAGACCATGAGCCCCGGAACAAATAGGACAAGTTAACTCACCTTTACATGTAGACTTAGAATTAAAAAAACAATTACATTTGAAGCAACGAGGAATAAATATGGCCTCATAAACAGAACAGCTATCAAATCCGATAAGTAAGTGACCTTGTGACATGATTTTTTTAAATACCGATAAATCTACTTGCAGCACTGCTTGGAAAATATTGTTTTTCTTTTTGGTTGCCCACAAACGAATAATCTTGCAGTCGGCAGCTTCATTGAAAATGGTGTCATTTTGAGCACGAATATACTGTAGAAGAATATCCTCATCCAACTTTTCACTAATACCAACCACTCTGACGTGTGGTTTGAGAATCTTCAGAATATGTACATCATAGTTGGCAGACATTTTTTCATCAGCATTATACCTCCATATATCAGATTTCTGACATTGTTGAATTCCATATCAATCCTAATATGATTTCGTACGTTGGTTTTCTTGTTCAGGATCTTTGGATTTGAAAACGATATTCTGCAATGGTGGTTCGGCCAATTTTTCAGTATATAAATTATCATCTATTTTTAGTTGAAACTCCCTGTATTTCATATTATATTCACCTGAGTTTAAATGCTACACCGGTTGCACGTGCTCGTACAAAACCAAAACCGTAAAGATATTGATGGAATCTTCGGTCTATTTTCGTAATTTGCATAATAGGTAACGTTAACGAGTTGCGGGCTGTGGCTTTGCAGCTTCGGTGAACAATAATTTGATACAGGGATGTTAATTAGTTACGGAAAGTAAAAAAACGAAAGTTTTAATGAGCGACACTGTTAGTAATTTGTTAACAGACATGTTTACGAAGATGATTTTGTGGTTGTGTAGTAGATATACAAGTCAATTTTTAGACAAACGTTTCAAATAACTAGTACATACAAAGGTTATATCTTGTTCTAAAGTTGTTTTTGACGGCGTAAAACTGGCTGAAGATGCAACGAAATTATATGTATTCGTTTATTTTCCTTAAATTCAGATAATAATAATAATAATAATAATAAATGTCTTTATTACCAATTACTAAAAGATAAAATTACATTTTGTTTATATTTAGTTAGGGCGAGATTTAGTTTGTATGTAATAATAAATAAAGTACAATATGAAATATATATTTGGCATTTAACGTACATCTGCTCTTCCAAAAAGAAGCCAAAGATAAAGTTAAAGATAAAAAGTTTAAAGTAAGTCAAACAAGTAGTATAACAATAGACCTGAAAAATCAGTATTTTATTAATTATAAAATCAGCTGATGTCGTAGAAAGCTGCAATTTAAGCGTGCACATATTCAAGGTATCCTGAGTTCAGACAGACAGTATGGTTTGTATCCACCTGCATGTGGTGTCGTCTACGGCCACGCTTTGCTACAGCTGTAGAGGTGTGGTCCTCTATATCCAGGTTTTACTGATAGATGGTAGCACATTTGCGAATTGTTAAACAATGAAATATTTAGAACGCCATTTGTAGGCACGTGATTTTCGTCAGTGGTGTAGCAAGTACTTTTTTTAGGGGGTCACACAAAGATCTCGAAAATGGCTGAGAAGACTCTAAACACGCACATTCTATTTGACGAAAACGACGTCATAGAACTGAAACATATTAACGAAAATTTTCTGAAACTTTTTATCCAATTTTGAGTTCACAGTGGTGCAATTTTTTGACTTTGTTTAATTATAACGATCGGAATTTTTGGGAGATCGCCTTCCAAAGCACCAAAGAGGTAGAGAGCGAAAAGTAAGTAAAATAATCTTTTGTATACACGGTTTTATAAAGGATATGGATTAATTGCACATTTTTGTAGATTTAAAAACCCTGTTATCAATTTGGAAGTCATGAAAGTTGGAAGTAATATTGCTTTCTGTGATTTTTTGGTAAGAATTGGTAAAAAATTTACTTACAGACAGAAGCGTTCCATAAGACTTTTCTAAACTTTAGGGTTTAGAAGTCTAAAAGGAGTCGTTTGAGTTTATGTAGTGATGAGTGAGTGAAATCGTGACGTAAGTTAATGAGACGGTTGACAATACAATAAGAAAACGATCGTTTGAAAAACTCAGTGTGGTGACGAGGTACAGTAAGTTAAGTTTAGAAAATGTACATCGGTTCTGTATTTTATTTTATTATACAGATATGGTGGAGAGTTTTCCTTTAGTAGCTTAATATAAAACATGGTAGAGTGCAATTCTCGACGATTTTTCATGTATAACCAAGTAATTCTGAATGTATGACTGATATATTCAAATTTGCGAATAACCAAAATTTGTCTTATTTATATCAAATGAATTTAAACAAGAATTATATAAAATGTCACAGAAATTTAGTTTAGATAATACTAGTGACTCGCTTAGTAGGATTTTTACCGATCTATCTAATACGTGATGAGATTGAAATATAAGTTTTAGAGCTGCATAAGCTTTTTGTAAGCAGTTACTGGTATGCTGCGAAAATCTTAAGTTTTCATCAAACCACACTCCCAAGTTTTTAATATTGGATGAGTATTCTTTCTTGAACACCAGCGAATCAACTTTATTTCCAAAAATAATTGCATTGGCCTTAGATGTATTTAATTGTAGACAATGATGAATTGAAAATGTATAAAGATTATGTAAGTCGTAATAAATAGCAGGTACCGCTTGATTCGCTTCATCTAAGGAAAAAGATATATATAACTGGGTATTGTCAGCATAGTAATGTTGTAAATCAGAAAAGAAAATATCTGGAAAATTCGATATATAAACAGAGAAGAGTATAGGGCCCAATATTGATCCTTAGGGCACTCCAGTACTCACAGATCTACAGCTTTAATATCCAAACCAGCATATAAGATCGAAAAGAGTAAATTATGATTAAGAGTGTCAAATGCTTTCGAGTAATCAAATAAGAACAACACAGTTAATTTACTCCTATCAAGAGCAGCCAAAATATCATCAGAGATTTTTAATAGTGCTGATGTGATCAGTTTTAAATCCAGACTGTACTGAGGGTATTACGGAATTTTTAATCAAGTAATTCTGTAGTTGTATATTAATATGATCGTTTAATATATCATTTAAAAAGATTACTTAATTGTTTGAAGATATTAAAATAAATTTAATATTAATCTTAAGATATTTTGATTATTTTTTTAGGTTTTTAGTTTTTAGTTAATACAAGATCAATTGCACTATACACATTACATCGAGAAGCTTCAGTTTTGAATATTCTTTTCTCTGTAGCACTCTAGATAATTCGTCTGTTTTCTCTTTTTATTCGTCATCAAGTATTTGGCTGCCTCTTTAGATTTTTTGTTGTTATTTAAAGCATATTAGTTCAATTAGATTTGATCTACCGATATTATTTTATTCTTTTATTTATCTCATTTTTATTCTTATGTGATCTGTTTCCAATATCTCTGGGCGTGTCTAAATTTCTGTCATCGTGTACACCACACAATAATGATTGAATTCCTTAAGGCTTTCATTCACTCCTTAACGCACCCGCCTTGAACATGATTAGCCAAATGTAAGGATCAGGGAAAGACACTTGGAACAGTGGCAAAATGTGTCAGGACAAAATCACGGAAAATTCTTCATAGGAAAAACGTGTTCCAAAAGAACAACTGAACTGCTCTTGTTGGACAGAAGTAAGCTGAGAGTGATAACAGGACTCATGACTGGTCATGCAGCAGTAAAAGCATTCTTAAACAAAATAGGATTGTACAATGGAGACCTTAAGTGAAGGCTATGCAACAAGTACCCAGAGGAAAACTCTTTTTGGGTAACCAACAATAGACCTAGAAAGTTTTAACAAATACCAAGCAATAGAACTGTACAAGATAGTACATGATACAAAAATACGTCTGTAGACCACCTAAATTGTTTGAGCGATTTGATATAGAAGTCTTGCAATTCGACAAATATTATCTTAGGAAAAGAACGAAGAAGATAAATGAGACTATCTCAAATTTAAACATCAAATTTCTCAGAACTTTTTGACTCAAATTGACTTTTCAAAAAACTCTTACCTCTAAAGCAACTATCCTCGATTTATTAACATTGCTCATTATACAAATAGCAAGAGTGAAGAGTCCTGCAGAACAAGTAGTCAATTTTCTGACCGCCTCTGAATATCGCAAGCAGCAACTATGAAGACATTGAAGACATGACAATTCGTCTAAGAGCGTTCTTCGCTGAATAGCTGGTGGTAGTTTGGGAGTAGCGCCACCAGGAGGACACTGTTGAACTTGACTGTTATTGGACTGGCTCAGTTGGATCGCGCGGAGAAGATCCAGAAGAAGAGTGACGCCATCTAGAGGATCTGCTACGAATTCTTGAACAAAACTAAAAACAAAATTAAGTTAAATATTAGGAACTATAGGAATATTTTTTGAGTAAAATTTGTACAATTTTTTGTCGATATCGACCTTCTGGGCCTTTGTCAATATTTGTAGGAACAGTTACATTTTTTTCGTTAATTACTTAACACCTATTTGATTTTTCATGATTATTTAAGCATCATTAATTCAATATAAGTAAACATTTGATATTGTCATATCCATAATTATCTTTGGCACGTCTATACAATCTGCCCGTACTTATAAACCGAAAAAAAAAACATTACATCACGTCTTAGGGTCATTGTCAGAGAGATGAGTTCAAAAACCCTGAATATAATGAAATTATTAAATTTCAATTGTAAATGAACGAGTGTACACAAAGAAATGTTTTAATTTGTATAATTAGTTGTTAGTTTGTCCGTAGAGCTGTTAGAACCTTCAGACGCATGTACTTAATTACATTTTGTGGTAGACCAGATTAGGACGTTAGAAACTATTTTCACAACATGCTAAATAATTTGTTAAACCCTAAGGTCTAAACGTCTAACGTCTAACGTCTAAACGTGTTGGTTAAAGTTCACAGGCTATTGTTAAAAACAAATATTAATCCCTCAAATTTCTTATAGATGAGTGCCGTTAGATTTATATCTTGAATGAAGTTGGCTGTGATCGAATTTAACTTTGTTTTTGACTAGTCAAAGTAGATCCTCGTCCTCCATTGTATTATATCTTACATGATAACAGATGTAGAACTTTATATAAATCATTTGGGTAGTTCATGGATCTTCTACTAGAGTTGCTGACATTCTAGAACTCTACCTAGTATTTCTGATGTGGTCCTGTGATAATTCTGTAGCTCTCAATGCAGGAGTTCTTAGAGTTTTATTTATTTTACTTTTACTTATGTTGCTAGTGCTCTCAAATTATATTATTCCATATGATTTTGGGTTTGTTTTTGGCGGTAAAATTCGATGTTTAAAAAAAATAATATCTGCAAGGAGATTCCTGTATTAGACTTATTCATTACCTCATATTTGCCATGAATCAAGGCAACTAAATTCGAAATATTTGATCATTAATATACAGCTGAAATTATAACCGCAATTTTGGTGTTAAATGAATTTTGTTAAATATTTGGTTAGTTAAATAAACAATTTTTTGCGTGACAAAGCTGTGAATTCTGTTGATATTACGGATGCGTCAAGTACTTTTCGAGTATCCATCTGCGTTCTTTTTGGTCCTTGAAGGAATCTTCGATTAAGTATTCTTTTGATTTCTGAATAGTGACCACTTCAGACCAAGGTTATATGTGTTGAAAAAGTTATTGAACTGTCATTTTTTTTTCACAAAGGTAATGATGGTCACCTCCAAGGGTATGGTACGAAATCCTGGTAGGTTACCAAAATTAAAAGTATTCGTCTTAATCAATTGCTGTATAATTTGAATTATCTGCTTTTTTTGTCATCAACTAACCTTATTTGAGAAAAAATTAAAAACAAAAACGGATAATCGGAGACAGTCTTCACGCTGCCTGTACTGTCCGTATCATTTAAATTATAAGTAAAATAAAAAAATAAATTAGACAAATTAAAAGTTCCGGAAGTTCGGTGGGGATAGCTAAATATACAACTTGAGGGTTGGATATTGGTTTTTTACGATTTGTGGCTGAAATATACATCATATCGAAAAAAATCGACAGTTAGCGTATGTTCATTTACCTATGAAACACCCTGTGTAATTAGAGCGATGTTTTATGAAGTTTTTAAGTATTCGATTATTGTTTAAACACTGTTTTCGGTAATTTCAAAACCATTAACAGTTAATTCAAAGTAAATGAGATTATATTACATGAGAATTAATCTTTTTCAACAATTTCAATGCTTATTTGCAAGAAGAAATAAAACATTGTCTAGATCAACTAAAAAATCGATTATGAAAAAGTCGTTTTTTGGTTTTTTGCATTTTAACGATATTTTTACATGTGAACAATATATTTTTTCATACCATCTTAAAGTCGAGCTTTCAACGAAGAAAATGATCACTGATAAAGTTAAAAAATTGAAAATTTGTTAGTGAACTTTTTCGATTGAAAATTAGGCTTTTTTTAAATTTAAATTCGTATAAAATCGAAAAATAAATATTTTGCTTTAAAAAATTACAGCTTATTTAACACACAAAGAAGAACAGTTCACCGAGTTTCATAAAAAAATAATTTATACAAAAGTTTTACATTTTTTAATTAGCCACAACTATTACATTAAACTTTTTTCGATGGGATGTATATTTCAGCCACAAATCGTAAAAAAACCAATATCCAGCCCTCAAGTTGTATATTTAGCTACCCCCACCCCACTTCCGGAACTTCTAATTTGTCTGATTTATTTTTCTTAATTTACTTATAATTTACCCTAAATTTTCCCACCATCTATATACTGCTAAGAATTTTTTTTGTTACAAAAATGATTGGCCCTGGTCTATTAATTAATATTCAAACCTTTATAATAAAACACTTAGTATAACAACAAAAAAGTAACATCTAGTGCCCAGTGATAGGTGGCGAATGTTTGACATGTTATTGACAATTTGAAACTAATGAATCAAAATTTTTCATTTTATTTTTTGTGTTCGCCTCTGTAGTCGTAATATTTAAAAGATGGCTTGTTGTCCCAATAACCCGAATATGCCGAGAACGACTTTAACGGGCCCTCCGTGCCCGCCATGTTGCGCACCTTGTACGATTCCTGTGATTGCAGATAATTTGCCGAAGGCTCCAGTACTACCCGTCCCCGGTATGGGCCAACAAGCTGAATGCAATCCCGTATGCGTACCCCTTAACCTACCAGTTTGCCCTCCGCCGCCACCACGGCCGATTAGAAAATGCAAATATATACAACCAGCGAGACCAAAATCCTATGCCCCTCAAAGAAAGTTCATTCCACCAGAAATGAAAATGGAAGATAACACCATTTACAGGTAAAAATTAAACTAAGATTCTAACGTATTTAACCCCACCACGAAATTTAAAACATACTATATGCCAACCCCACATCTCCCGACGCGACAACTGGCGGGGCCGACAAAAATTGTGTGGTATATTTCCAAGATAAAGGAAAGTGACAGTTCTAGTACACAGGGTCGCATTATGGATTTTATAAAAATAAGTATGTAATCGATTTCATAACAAAATATAATTTTTGATTTTTTAATTATTCTTTAAATTCTATTCTCATTGTAATATGTATTATATCATTAGTTTTACGAAAAAAGTTTACTCAAATCGTATAAATTTTTCAATAACGCTTTTTGTCTCTCTTCTACCAGTCTAGCGTCTTTTCCCACTCTGCATCTTTCCTCTGCTAACACCTTGTTGCTTAGCATAACATTTTCCACCCAAGTGATCAGAAGAAACATTACTGACGTCATTACACCCGTAGGTCTCACTACCTCTATTTGCTTTACTTTTGATGGCCATAGATTTGCCACTTCTATTCCCTTCTGATACACCTGCAACGTAGATACAGAGCGCTGCTGCATGCTTGCAGAATCCTCTTCCTCCTTTGCAAGTGCAGTTTGTATCCAAGTTTTTCCCTTCAATAAAATTATATCCAAGAAACTTTATAAATGTCACATTTATTTAAATTTGTATCTATATTAGCCTCTTTGTTTCTAATTAAAATGTATAATTTTGCCTTGTTGCTCCCAACATACAAAGCCTAAAAATAGGTAAGACTGAATAGTTGTAGAAAATATCTTCGACTGTCATGTCTACAGATTCGATATCCTATGCCTTCTACAATACCAATTATGTTTAGGGTTGATTCTGCTTGAATATCAATACATTTCTATCAAATCTAGTTTATGGTGAAATATATGACCCGCCCAGACGAAATTGAACACTCTGTATGACTGAAATTTTTTTATTTTGTCGAGCTCGATCAATAAAGTAACATTATAGAAAATTGTGTTCTTATCTCTTTCCTAAATAAAGATATGGAACACGGCGCCACTGTTGCAAGACCCTGTATATAAGATATAAGATAAAGTAGATAATCAAGATTGGTTCCTATACTATTAAACTTCGAACTACTGATTTACTGCTCCTCTTCCTCACAAAATATACGTCACTAATCAGTTGCTGAACATTTGTTAATTTCTTTTCTTTACTGTGTCACTGTTGTACAGCTCCAGTTTGGATGAATCTTTTTATATAACGAAAGTTCTATTGTGAGAGATGTAATTGAAGTATTTGAATTTTTATACACACTCTACTAATCCCGTTGCATTTTCAGGCGATCCTTTATTCCCGTCGAAGCTGAAAAACCCGTCCAGATTATCCCTGAAAACAATTTATGCATAGGCGAAGGAAGGATTTCCGAGAACACAGTTAACAGAATGTCTTACCAGCCTCACAGGGTGAAACCCACTTGTCCAATCTACCCATGTGAGCACAAACTGATCGGAGAGGGACCAATGCAAGACATAACGACCGCTAAACACGACTACGTACCCAAGCCATTCATAAGAACCGAACCTGTGAAACCCGCTACAAATTTATTCTCATCAGACTGTCCTCTGAGCGACAAAACTGTTAATCGACTTTCTTACATGCCTCAAGATATAGATAAGGCTAGAGTAACACCAATACGACCAACGAATTCTATACCTGCACCCTCTGGAAGGTTTAGTAGTAATACAGTACAAAAGATGTCGTATCAACCATGGAAGCCACAAGGACCAGTTGACATGCCTTGGGCTGAGAAACCACGTTACATTCCTCCTAAACTTAGAATGGAAAACAATACTATCAATAAATTGAGTTACGCACCTCCTGGGGAATATGTCGAATGTGATCCTGGCGATCCTAATTGTATTGATTGCCCTAATAACGAGTGTGTTGTACCTGCTTGCATGGGTCCTGCATGCTCTATGCCTTGTTGTTGTCCAAGAGCATCGTGTTAAATTTTATTGACACTGTTTTTAGGAAATTAAATTTCTAGCGAAAATGACCACGCTTATTTTATATATTTATATACAGTGTTGTACAATATTGTATATTTAACTCATTCATTGATTTGCCGAACAGGGTTCTTGTGAACAACAATAAAATAAGTATAGGGCGAACTCAAAATTTACACTTATTTTGGAAGATATATTTTAATATTACCAAATTAACTATACCTTCTTGCATTGTATTTTCCTGTTTATCAGTAAAGATGAATTGTCATTGGGGATTTGTAGTTTAGTTTGAATCGTACTGTATTTTTGATATCTTAGTGAATTGTTTTAAACCTGGGGAGTTACGAGCTTAAGCTGTCAAATCAAAAAATCGTAAACAACTGATAAATCAACTAAATATTACATTTCCTGGGGTATATATGTCTAATGTAAAGGCTACAGTGCTATTTATATTAGTTGTCCTGATGACAAATATGTTTTACCTGTTTCGATTTGTTATCCTCACAATATTGTTGTTCAAAAGAAACGTGTTTAAAAATTCATTTTGTAACATAAAATCTATTGCGAAACTATTACTTCAACTGTCGTTTTACATAAATTTATATTTTACAAAATATATATATGTATTTATTAATAGTTTTTTTTATTTTTAACAGAATAATTTATCAATAGTCGAAAGTTCTTAGCCAGTCGAATGCGTCTCCAAGCGACGAGCTTTGTTCTAATTGGTTAATTCTTCATATTGACACTTGTCAATAAAGTTTGGGATGGGGCATAACGGGGTAATCGGTGTGGGGTATGATGGGGTATAGGGGCATTATAAAATGAGCTGGAAAATTTAAAAATGCCGAAGAAAGTATCTAATCATAATGATCTACTCCTCAAAAAACTGCTAAAAAAAAGCAAAAGACTAAACTTGCAGGCAAGATGCAAAAGAACAATGATGAAGACACAATTTGTCTACATATACTTTTCTGAAATCACGAAGGTTGGATAAGCTGCCAGCCTTGTGGAAATTGGGGTAACAGTGCTGGTGCCGGTGTGGATGATAAAGTCGCCGAAGAAATGCACATTTGTTTGTTGTGAAAAAAATTAGCTTACCCAAACATACCCCATGGCGCGGGGTAAGATAATTTTTCGCATGTTCCTTTTTAATCATTTATTTTAAACAAATACGATTAGTTGATCTCTCAAAGACTACGACAAATTGTAGTTAGATTAATAACACATGTGCCATAAATACATAGCCATAATCTTCAAGGATCAAATACCCTTTCCATACGTCGGTTACTATAATCGATCCTTTTGCATCATGTTTCTCAATAATTTTAATAAGTGTTCGAATTTTTTTGCTCCTACCACCGTAAGGGTTTACTTCTATCATACTTAGGTTAGGTTAGGATTAGTTTAGGTTAGGTGTTTTTAAAGTTAGGTTAGGTTAGATCTTTTTAATAAATAGAGAAAAGTACTATACGTGTCACATTTTGACAGGTGTCACATTTTGAGAGTCGTTACACTTTGACAGGTGTCACGTTTGACAGGTGTCACATTTTGACAGTTGATTCTTGTATAAAGCGGAATAAATTTTGTTCTGCAATTGAAAATAGTTAAACTATATTAAAAATTTAATTTACGTCGAATGTATGACTCACTACAAATGTTGATTTTGCTCGAAACTGCTATCTTTAACTCCAAAGCTGCTGATTGAATCCGTTAGGTGCGGAGAATCAATAAAGATGTATTCAGGACTTTTCAAGGTGAACTAACAGGCGGTTAGCTCGACTTAACGTTTAATTTAAAAAATAGTAGCTCGCTCTAATGCGTGAGCTTTCATGTGTGTTAACTTATACATAATCATTAATTATTATATTATTTCGATTATTTTATATATAATTTTATGAAGGTACAGTTGATGCAAAATGGTTTAAAAAATTATTACCTTCGCTATAATTCACTTCATAGACGTTCTCAACTCAACTTTCAGAAGAATAGAAATGCAGTAGTAATGATACGATGGGCCGATTTGGCTTTGGCATCCTGGCATCCTGACAGGTAAATTACTTTTATCTTTACTCAAAGAACTTTAAACGGTTGAAATTTATTGGTAGCCCATTTAATTTGATCAACTCTTGATATTTAAGTAGCTGGCATATATATTCTAAAGGGGTTAGCCTATTTGGCTAACTTTAATATACAACGATCATGTAATGATAGCTATTAATACACGAGCTTAAGATAAGTAAATCTTAAGCGAGCGTATTAATGGCCATTACATGAAAGTTGCATACGCTATTTTTTCTACGACAAAATATAAATGAGTACTTGAACTGAAAACTATTAATTTATTTGATACATTTGATACAACAAGAATAATTTTGACATTAGGCTTCACAGAACTGTCAATAATATCTATGTCTATCAACAACCTACTTGATTACAGCGTAGAAATTTCTATTGGTGTAAAGTCAGTTTTATAATAGAAAGCAGGGGTTTCAATTGGTCAAAATCAGTTTTATAATGAAAAGTGTGCTATTCTATTACAGGAGTAGAAAAAGACTTAACTACTATCGGACAAGTGTTATGTGAAATGGCACAGAATAACATTAAAACAACCGATAATATCATAAATAAAATTTAAACTAAGGAAAACTGGACTCAAATAAATTAGTCTTTTTATTAGGAAGGTGATGCTTCAAAAAAAGTTGGACGAGAAATAAGGGCAAATTCTCCCCTAAGAAATAAGTGGAACTTTTGGGATTATTACCTGACATACCTGCAATTATGTCATACACTTATGGTTCCAGGTATGTTAGAGGTTCAAGATAGGGGGATTTTCTTTCTTTATATTTTTTGAGAAAATCTATTTGATGTAAAGTAGCTTCTTTGGACAACACTTATTTCTAGAACATGATAGGATTTCAATAAACTCCTTACACCTCATTAATGCCTTTTTAATATTAACGACTTTAATTTGATTTGGTCGGGATTCTGCTGCTAATAGTTTAAATTGTGATATATTTATGTAAGAATTAAATATTTTTTTATTACACATTTTTGACGCGTCTATATCTTATGATGTTTTAAGTGACGAAATTTGGAATATATTTTTTAAAGATACATTCCTAAATCTATTTATCACAAAAATGTTGCCTCTTACTACCACCTCGTGCCACTCATGTTGCATCTTCAGTTTAATTTGATTCTCTATAGTGGAAATTTAATAATAGTATGGCAATAACCCAGTTGGGTGAATCTTAGATGATGAATGTTCTTTTATAATAGCATCTGTTCGATTTAAAAATAGGTTTCAAAATATAGTAATTTATCCAATGTTTAAATCAGCAACATAATTTTTTCGTACCAATCGTTCATGATCGCTTTTTATTTTTTAAGCTTATTTTACATAAAAGTCTCTAAATTATCTGCAAAAATTTTAAGAATTTGTTTTCAATATTTAGTTATAGTAATGATGAAGTGCAAATAATTATACAAATAATCATACATAAACATGGGAAAAAAATTTGTATATCTATTTTCATATCTTTAATAAACATGAATAAAGTATAAAAAGGAATTGTAAGAATGTAAATAGGCAAGATAATGATTCATAAAAGATATAGACATAATACACAATGGAATTACTATATATATTAGTTTGCAATAACTCTATTTTAATCCATTACAGTATCAAATATACCATTCAAGATAGCCCAGTTTCCAGAGGAGAAGAGGAGTTATCAAAAAAATATGATTAACCCAGTTGCCAGGATATTGACCAAAAGCTCGCACAAAATGTGAAATCGATGAAACTTGGTACTTAAGTACTTGAAAACGATAAAAATATCTTTGCTACTCTAAAGTGTATGCTAACTTCACAATTTCGAAAATAAAATCGAAAATTTGGTTTTTCCATTATATCTCGAAAAATTTTTTTCGATATACTAATAGCACCAAGTGAAAGAGCGGAAAATTTTACTAAAAATTATATTATAGGTTATTTAAAAAAAAATTGTATTACTATAAAAATTATTAAAAATAAGAAAGCAAATTATCTTTGCCTAAAATTTACGCGGCGGGCCAACAAACCGTGTCTATAAGGTTTGTTCCAACATAACACAAAACCAGTTTTCGTACGGTCGGGATTCTGCGCAGACTAGAATCGGTGTCACCAAATCTAGACTGCGCAGAATCCCGACCGTACGAAAACTGGTTTTGTGTTATGTTGGAACAAACCTATAGTAACGACACAGAAAGCCCACTGGATGCTGTGAAATTGTGCGATAACTTTGGAAGTATTTACTTTTAATATATTTCAGACGATGTAAATTCACATTCACAGTTGCACAAAAAAATTTTGTTTGTATTTCGTGTATAAAATTCGAGAGAAAATTAACACTCTCATGTGCCATTAAAAAAACACTCATTTTACGCACTTAATACAAAAATAACTATTTTATTTTTTGACGTTTGATATTGATTTTATTTTTTGTTATTTTATATAAATTAAAATATTTTTCCCTATTTGACAAAAAACTGAAAATCGGTTTTCTGGAAATCTGGAATTTGAAAACCGGATTTTTAAAAAGTCAGTTTTTGTATAAACCCTATAAGCGATACTACGATAAATTAATTACTTTTAAAATCAGGAGTGTCTGATTTTATTATTTATTATTTTCTACTAAACTATGTAAAACACTGTTACAGAAGTTAATTCAGGAAAGTAATAATTTGCTATTTTTACTGTTTTATCTTTTAATTGATCTATTATATTCAATTAAGCGAGATAAGCTTAAACCCACAGATTTGCAGATACCATCTTGCAGCTCGAATCCACTAATGGATCCCATTTTCTTTAAAATTAACTTTAATTGCAGGCTATCGCTGATGGGACAAGCAAAATACGATGGCCCACTATGTTTATTTGTTCAAAGTGAACCGTATCTCTATTAGAAATAATCCAAAAAATAAATTTCTAATTATTAACCCATTATATGGCTATTAAAAAATCAAATTACTATACCGGGCGACCCAGAAATTTATGACCCATTTTAACTGCAAATATCTCGGAACTCAAAAACGATAGAGAGGTGCCGTTTCCACTGAACAATTTCTTTTTATATAAAGTTTTTTCAGTATAAATGTTTATATAGTAAAATCTTATTTTTTATCTTTTTCAAATGCAAATATCGTTGATTGTTTTAAAGTAACACTATATATTTTGAAAGGTGAACTCTTCCGTTTTCCGAAAATGTATAATTTGTTGAAATTTAGATGTAAAATAAGTGAGTCTTTTAGTTTTTAATCGTCCGATTTCTGTCCGTTTTTCCGTTTGTAACAAGATACCGACATGGCAAAATAATGAAATGAATATATAGTTAGGAAATTTTCTCGTATTTCTTTTGAGCCCTATTAGAAACCCCTACTCCGTTCTTCTGCTATACAGGAAATAAAAAAATGCCGTCGAGAGGTGAAAAAAAATTTTCCCCAACCTCCTTCTTCATGCCGAAAATCGCGAGCAAAAAATTATCCATTTTTTATTTTGTGCGCCAGGCGCTCATTTGTGGAGAAACATTTTTTCGGTTATGCTATCTTTTATCGGATGAAAAAGCGAACAATTTGAGCCCTGGCTGGTTGCGCTAGCTCAATTAGTAAGGAAGTTACAAACGTTTCAATAATATTTGTTTTCCCCCCATAACTTCCCCCCCTACTTGTCGCACTACCCCCACCTTCCGGCATATAAAAGTACTTGTTATTACCCTCTTCACAAAAAGTTGAGGCCCCATCTCCACTGCCTCTCGAGAAATAATTAATTTTTTTCATTTTTGCAATTACAAATCACGATATTTCGCAAACTAATTGGGTTATCGGGTTCAAATAAGAACTAGATTCCGTGTTTTGTCAAGCTCTTCAATTCCTGTAAGAATATTTTTTTTGTGGGTTCAAACCCGGCTGAGATTTGTCGGAAAATCCGTTTTCATGTTCTTTAGATAGAGGATTTCCCCCTCCCCCACCACCTCCTTGGTTAAACATTTAATGCGGGGGATCTGACTTCATCGATTGGGAAAAAAATTACTCGATTTCATCAATCTGTTATCCAAATTCAATGATTTAGAGAAACCTCTTCTTTTGGCATAGACATGTGAGTCATTTATCAGGTTTGCTGACTCAAATTGTTAGAAAGTTTCGACCATTTTTAATAAAGGATGTTCACAAAACGTTTTATTTAAGAAATTACCTTGGATATGCCAATCGTAGATCACATTTGAGTTTCGCTAAGAGTTCTGAAACGGTTCCAAATTGTCTTAGGGTCATTTCCATTCCAGATGAGCTCAACATTGGATTTCTATAATCTCTGAATGTACTTCTTTGAGAATGGTTACTGTCCAGATCGGATACACTGGCGGATGAATAAAGCGATATGATGCCGTGTCCAGATTTTTTGCCCCATTTTTTTAATAAATAAGCGTAGTCTTCGGGATTGTAAATTGGAGGTCTCTGTTTTTCCTGCAACAAAAAAATTTAAATTAGTTTTTTGGAGGATATAGAAAAATGTAAAGGTAACATTTTCCTTATACAATATTGTAGAAGACCCAAAAATTTGCAGTGTCAAATCTCTATTTGGAAAGTTATATTTCAAAAACTAAAATTTGTAAAAGGCAACAAAATAAAATCTTAGTAAGTATATTTATAACCTTCCATTTTTAGAATCAACTCAACATTTTTATATAAAAAATTAATTTGCTAAAATAATATTAATTTGTCATAATTTTTTCAGTGTACTTAGTGCTTTTTGTATTATTCCACGGTATATTTCTTGGAATATTTAATAAAAATAAAGATGACAATGTAGGAAAAATAAAAATCTATATCGTTCAGATTTTATTTTACTACTTACCCTTCCGGTATCTTCTAATTTTGATAATCGTTCTTTTTCTCTAGTAATATCATCAGATTTTTGTATCATTCTTCCTCCAGAATCCAGAAGTTGTCTGCAATAAAAAAATTCTTAGTAAGTACGATAACTATAAATATTAAATTATTTAAAATTTATTTTGTACAAATAATGTAATACCCAAGATTTTTTTAATAAAATATTTTCATTTCTAGTTATCAAAAAAATATGATTAACCCAGTTGCCAGAGAAGGATATTGACCAAAACCTCGCACAAAATGTGATATCGATGAAACTTGGCGCTTAAGTACTTGAAAAGGTGTAGAAAACGATAAAAAAATCTTTGCTGCTCTAAAGTGTATGCTAACTTCAGAATTTCGAAAATTTGGTTTCAACCCTTAAAAACCACCCCCTTAAAGGAGAATCATTGAAAAAATTGGTTTCAAGAAACTTGAATCATTTGAATAATACATTACTGAATTGAAATCTCATTTACTGAGTATTAAAATCTTTATTCATTTATTTCGAAATTTTCCACCCTTAAAAACTACCCATTGTCATAAAAACAATGGAAAATATACACACACACGCCCACACATGTATATTTTGTGACCTATCGACACGTCTACTTCTTACTATCTATCTTTTTTCCTATATATACATACAAAATCTCTGCTACAAAAATTTTTCCAAAAATATTGGTTTTTCTACAATAACTCCGTTAATTTTTATGATATCAGGTTCATCCAAAAACCATTTGAAAGGTAATTTTAAGGGCTATAACACCGTATTAAATCTTTTAAATCCCGTATTTTTTAAAAGATAAAAGGTTAAAGGGCCCCGGTTACATGGTTCTCGCAGTAAAACTTAGGCTTTAAACGTTTCTATCTCGGTTATTTTTTCTCCTACAAAAATAAAAAAAAGCAGAATCTTTGCTAAAAAAACTTAAATTTCATTCTCTATCACTTTTTACGTATATAGAGTATTTTTGGAGTTATTATCAAAAGAAAATGAAATTTACGAAAATTTGAAAAATTTTTTCAAAAATATGCATTCTAAACCGGTCACAAATTATGCTAAAATAAAGAAAGTCTTATAGGGATTACTATAAATTTTCATTTTGGTGGAAATGGTATTTTATTTTTGACTTTTTCCTAAAAAATTCGAAAGGGTGCTCTTATTTTCATCATAACTTGCTTAATTTTTACGCTATCAACTTCTTCTAGAGCTCATTTGATAGGTATTTCTAAGTACTTTGAAAAGTATTCAGTAAGTATATTTTATAAAATGCATCGTTTTCCCGTTATTTAAGCTTGAATACTTTGATTTGAGTACTCGCCGAAAAAAAATATACATTCAATTACCTATAACTCACTTTGAATTAATATTAAAAGGTTTTTCAAGTAAGGAATTTAGTCGATTCTTTGTAAAAACTTATAGTTTTTGAGTTATTTATGAAAAACCGCTTTAAAACATGCATTTTTTTCACGAAAAATCAAAATCTTTGATCTTTAATAACTCAAAAAGTATTGATTTATTTTAAAAGCTTTATATAACAAATTTTGCTTATAATTGGCACCTCTATCGATTCCTGGGGTCATTTGTAATAAAATAATTTCCACCCCGAGAAGGGGTGGCATCCACCCCCAGGGTAAAAGCGCAAGTTGGCACCATTTCACTTTTGTTTCTTGATGTATCCTCTAACTTTTCACCAATTTTCATGAAAATCGATGAAGGTTCAACGAAATCGGAGGTGAAAACCTTCAGCGACTGTACTACTTATTAAGCATCTTAAAATACACTGATCAAATCTCCAGTACAACAAACTTTTTTGTAATCCTGTCTAATTATAATAAAAAGTAAAATCGTTCGCAGAAAATAATCTCATTCACGCAATAAAATTACTTAACTAAAACTTAATGTGATTTAAACGATTTAGACAACTCTTTCCTAACTAAGGAAATAATTAAAAATTTTATGTTTTATTTCATTAAAACAGAAATAATAAAATTGCAATAAAGAATTTTTCTTAATAGTTCAATTTATAGTTTCTATAATCAATCAGTTGAAGATTGTCTATCCATGGAAAAAAAGACAAGGCAACTTTTGTCAATAAATAATTGAGTTTTATATTACTTCGTGCACGTTAAATTGGTATCCATCATGATCTTTTTTTCTATAATATCACTATTCCTCAAGACTAATGACAGTCAAACGGTTACAGTTATTCTGCATAGTTGTATACATCATCGATGAAAATCAGGTTAAAAAATCACACAAGAAGATTGATTCGCCATAGAAATATTTACATAATCTGCCGTGCATTGTCCACGTATTTCATTATTTTTTTTTCCTAATAGGTACAATTGTGATTCGATGCCTATCAATTCTGCGTTATATGATCTAGTTTGATGTAGGTATGTATTGTTTTATAAGCCTTTGTGGTCAGTAGCAAATTAAGAGGAACAGCTCTGTTGAGTTAGCTGGTTGGTTAGTGGTTTTGTTTAATATTATTTCATAAAAAATTTTGTTTAATGATTATTTTGTGAGAAAAATTGGGGACAGATCTACAAAAGACATTACAGAATATTTAAATTTGGTTAAAAGTGTTCAAAGAGGTAAAGGAAACAAATGATAAAGCTTAAATTTATTAAAAAAAAATTTGATTGACTTTTGAAAGGAAAAGTGAGGATTTTGTGAGAAAAATTACGGACAAATCTACAAAAACAATCACAGAATATTTAAATTTGGTAAAAAGTGATCAAAGAGGTAAAGGAAACAAATGATAAAGCTTAAATTAATGAAAAAAATTTTGATTTGTTATTGAAAGAAAAAAGTGAGCATTTTGTGAGAAAAATTGGGGACAAATCTACAAAACACTCACAGAATATTTAAATTTGGTAAAAAGTGATCAAAGAGGAAACAAATGGTAAAGCTTAAATTTATGAAAAAAATTTTGATTGGCTTTTGAAAGGAAGAAGTGATCATTTTGTGAGAAAAATTGGGGACAAGTCTACAAAACACTCACAGAATATTTAAATTTGGTAAAAGTGATTAAAGAGGTAGAGGAAACAAATGAAAAAGCTTAAATTTACGAAAAAAAATTTGATTTCCTTTTGAAAGAATAAGTGAGCATTTTGTGAGAAAAATTGGGGACAATTCTACAAAAACAATCACAGAATATTTAAATGTGGTAAAAAGTGATCAAACAGATAGAGAAAACATGGTATAGCTTGAATTTACGAAAAAAATATTGATTGAATTTCGCAAGGAAAAAGTGAAAATCTAAATTATATGTATATTTATAAATAAAAAAGTTTAAATTTAGTAAAAAGGGATAATCTAGATAGAAAAGCAGTTGGCAAACCTTAAATTTACTAAAAAAAAATTGAATGATCAAAACCTGCGCTTATATTTTTTTGCAGCAATAGCAAAGAAAAAAAAACAATAATTCTAACTGTGATAATATCGATTTATGTGACACTGAAGAATAATCTAAATTACTAATAAATTTATCGAAGAGAGTCATGGCCATTGTTTATTAGCTAATAAATTTAATTAATGATAGTTCCTCTATATGTGTTGACATGATGAACTTCAACTATAATTTTGAATTACAGCCTTATGTTAATGTTAAAAACAGTCTTCCGTATATTGCAATTAAAGATTATTGAAGCCACTTGCCATATGTCAATAATTCACCTAAGAAAGCAATCAATAATATATAAAAAAAAATAACGTTTTAATCGATATTTTAAATCTTTTTTTTTGTCTTCAATAATGTAATTTTAAACAAGCCAATATATCAAATTTGTTATAGAAATAAATCTAATGAAACTCCATTTAACAATATCCAAATAATTAAAGAAACCACACAAACTATTGCTGAATAGTTGATAATTTCTTTCAAATGCGTAACGGTTAGGTCAATCATCGTTTCATAGACGTACAATTGAAAAACTAAAGGCATTTTGGATCGTAAAAGAAACAAAACCACGAAGAAATTGTATAAATATATTTGTGTAAAAAATATACTTTTCCAGTTGACCTGAAGAATTTGAACCAATATACATTAAAGACAGTTGAAAGAAGTCCAATTAAAAATATTATTTTTTATAAACAAAAAAATATATCTTAGTGATGTCCTCGGACTATGTACAAAGTACGGTAGTTTTTCTGCCAATTCACTTATGACTAAGTCCCCATCCTCGCTTCATCATTGTACTTGTTCGGTGATTTGCCGCCATTTCTTCCGGCCTTTCGTTTTCTCCTCCAATCTTGTAACTCCTACCCTGTCCAATTCAACATTTAAAAGAAATTTTCGCAGACAAGAGATCATCATCATGTCAGATAGCCAAGCAGCCATTAATGCTTTGGGAGTGGCTAGAGAATCTAAACGAACTAGGACAACAACACTGTTACCCTTCTATGGGTTCCGGGACTCACTGGAGTAGATGGTAATAAAATAGCAGACGTACTTGCAAAAAAAGGGGCTGAAACACGATTTCTGGGACCTGAACTCTTCTGTGGAATAAGCACCATTATAATACTTGATGAACTTGGAAAAGAAGTAAATAACAAAAGATCCCAATACTGGATAGGACTACAAGGAATGAGGCAGGCCAAGGCACTATTGGGAAACTGTAACCAGGGCACTGCCGGTTGAGAGGCCACCTAAAGAAACTCGGATTAGTAGAGGAAGAAGAATGCAGATTTTGCGAGGAAGAGGAGGTCTATCCACATTCTCTCAGAATGCATTACCCTGCAAAATCCAAGGCTACCATACCTCGGAGAATATCAAAGAAGAGGGGAAAGCAATAGGACTAGAGAACTGCTCTAATCGTTGAGACATCCTTAACGAATGGGCAGCAGAAGCCGGCACAATAGATCTTATAGGTCGCAGTGTATCGACCACCCCATCAACAGATAGATAGATAGAACTCCTACCCTGCTGAAGTCCTCTTCTACCTCTGCCATTTCTTCGTTATTCTCTTAGCTGCCTTTGTTACTACTTCTGGTCATTGTCTCCATATATGTTCCAGCCACTTGATTCTTTGATCTTTAATTTTCTTTATTATATCTTCTCCATTCAGTTCTTCTAATATTCCTTGATTCACTCACCTTCTCTATTCCTGCTCTACGATCTTCACTGGTCCCAGAATTGTTATTATTATCTTTTGTTCGTTTATACTTAACTTACCTTCTATTTTCGTCACAGTGATCTACATACATTGTTATGGGCCATTGTTATTGTTCTGTATACATTCATCTTTGTTTGTTTGGTTTTCTAATACTGTTTGTTTTTACAAAATTTTACTGTTCCTTTTTTTACGTATGAGTAACTAAGAAATGTTTGGATTTTAACTTGTTATTCCGTCTGTTTAAAACATTAATAAATAAAAGGAAATACTTTACAAAAATAACAATTTTGTGAGACGCTCATGAGCGATTTGTTTCAGTGTCTGTTTTAATGACGGTATAGTAGCTACCAACGAAAAATTACTCCAAAATACATTCATTATTTACAGTTATTCACAAACTATTTTATGTTTTTACAATCAGATAATTATGGTTTTTAATGATTTTATCGCGAACTGCTACTCTATTTATATTAGAAACGTATACCTACTGCGAATATCTGTCCTGCTGAAAAACTGTAGAGGGTTGCCTAACTGGTAACGGTTTTTTTTTTCATTTGAAACATTTTACCATGAAATATTACCTCACAAGTTAATCATGCTGTGCCGCTTAAACATTGTATAAACTTTTTACCACATTCAACTTAATTGTATTATAAATATTCCCATCAATCTTGTTATGGTGGGTAAATAGTTGTTTAAAAGTACTTATACTAATAGTTATAACGCATTGTTCAATTTTTTAACTATAAAATTTCAAAGAAAATTGCGGATTAAAATATGTAAAAGCTGCTGAAGCAAAACGGGATATTTATTGGTTTAATGCCCCTCAGACTGATACATTGTCGAATATATTTTACAAAAGAGACACTAATCGCCCTTCTAATATCAATTTTATTCAAGCAAACTTTGTAATTGAGCGGAATTAGTCAAAAAACTTTGCCTCTATAACTGATGAAACTTCCATGTCTGAAGTCTGGAATAAAGTAAGAGAAATTTCCGGAAAAGTCCTAAAACTTTTGTAACGCTGACAGGTAAACAGTGGCGGCGATTGGACATTAGAAGTAGGGGGGCGAAAACTTTGTACAAATAATTTTTACATAACTCTATCTGTTCCTTTAAGAAATAAACAACATCTGCTATTAATAGAAGGACGGTAGGAAACCACTATCCTAGAGAAATAAGGTAACTAATCTCTGAAAAAAGAAAGCTTAGAAGAAAATGGTGGCAGCAAACTAGAACTCCACAAGATAAAACTATACTCAACAATGCTACCCAAAGACTCAAAAGAGAAATACAACAAATTAAAGAAGAATCGATTAGTATTTACCTAAGAGAATTGACAGATTACAGCAGTACTGATTATTCACTCTGGAAAGTTACTAAGAGATTGAAAAGACCCATAATGCGAATACAACCTGTCAGATTGAAAGATGGTAAATGGGCTAGAAATAATCAGCAAAAGCAACACTTTTTTGTTCGAAGAAATCATTTTGCCTTAAATAAAATTTTTTGAGGTTGATTAACTCTTTTGTAGCATTTATTATTTTCACGCAATTCCCTGGATATTGTTAATATCGGCAAAATAAATAGATTTTGAATACATCCCGATAAGAAAGTTTTAATTATTCACATCTACCTATGTTTCACTGCACTTTTCTTCGTTAAAGTAAATTGTTATTATGTCTAATCTTCAAAAGTATCCTTGAATAATCGTGACTGTATCATAATTTTCATTGTTTTCACTCACACTTCCATGAAAATTACATTGATATTCAAATTCTTCAAATTTGATTACTGCCAAGCAAAATACAAAAATTACAGGAAGTAAAAGAGAAATTTAAAATCACAGTTTTTCGATTTTAACTTTCGTTTTCGTTTGTAAGCGACTTTTTTTTAAAATATGGCGATATCCTGAAATCAGTGAGAGTAAAAGACTAGAGGTCAAATGACACGTTTAATTTTGAAGATGCGCTGAAATATGTATTATTAAAGATTTGTTGTTGAAAGCTGGTAAACACGATTTAACAATTTTAGGTCTATAATAGTATAGAATTTATTAAATAAATTCATAAGAAGTTTTCTACACGCTAGTTCCGATTTTCTATAAATTTAATGATAGAAATAATAACACTAATAATTTTTTTTATATTTCCTAGTCGGTGGTCTACTATGCCTCATTAAATTGATAATGATCGTTGATTATTGTTTATTTTTTTGAATGTCTATTTTTAATTAGGAATGTTTTTATGATTTAGAAATCTAGAATTTACTTTTTATTGGTAATAAAAATTATAATTATATGTTTGTAAAAGTATATATAAGTTTTATTGCATCATTGACAAGAGCAAATACTTTTACCGTAGATATAGTAAAATAAGATAAAGTAATAACACAACAAATCATATTGATAGGTAAATATTGACAAAAATACTTTACCACGATTTAAGATTAAACCATTTCTACGGAAATTTGTTAGAAGCGGCAACTAAGCGCTATCAAACGTTCTATTTTTATCAATGAAACGGGATAATTAGAATGTTACTACTAGATTTATGGCTGCCATCTTCACCCAACTCTGAATGTTTACTATTGTGTTTTATAGGTTAGAAGTATTGTGCCAGATTAAAATTTTCCTTTTCACATTGATTTATTGATTTAAGTTGACTGATTAGACAAATATGGTTCAACAGTGCGTTGTGTGCAGCAATTTAAAGCTCGATTTATCATTTCATCGGTAAGTTACATATAAGATTATAAACAAAGCTTCAGGGGCGTAGAATTAGTACTTTATCAACTGTATAAACTTTTTAATAATGCTTAAAGGATTGTTTTAACTTATTGTAACGACTTATAATAATGTAGGATTCATATGTTTTATTAAAAGTGAAGGATAATTTTTAACCCCATAACTTTTCCATCTAGGTGTGCCTGATGATGAAATAATATTGTCGGAACCGGTCGCCAATAAATACCTTTGTGAGATATAAAGGACTATTTATCCCCCTTTTCTTCATTGTAAATATATTGTGTCACATCCCATTTCCCTCTGTAACGGTACGCACATGCATCGCAGCATAAATTGGACACCATTTTCACACATTTTATATATCTATCTCACTTCATCCTTGGACACGGAATATTTGAAACTTATGAATGACTTGTTGGGGATGTGACTTTTACCAGAAAAGCCACAATTACTTTTTACACAATCTAACAAATCATAAATTATTTTAAATGAAAATTTAAAAAAACAATAAAATTATTTGAAATTTATGGTATTGTCTTGATGGTTAAGTATTGTTAGTCTCTGGTCTATCTACCGTAATTTGATTAATCTGAAGTTCGTGTGACTTGAAGGTGTTAATTCTCTCACTCTTCCATCATTATTACAGCATTAATGGTCTAGCGGCATTTTACATGTCTTCTAAAGAATATTACAGCTTCATTGAAGAGACAATTGTATGCTAGTAATTAAAGTAAATTGTTTTGAAAAAACTGGTTTATCGACAAATAAATGGAGGTTCCGTTGCAAATAATGAACGGAAGTATGTCAACCAAATCAGAATTTGCGGAATGAAGTCAAGAAGAAGGTATACTCCAACATAGCTTGTTAATGATTTGAACTGATAGTTTGTCCATCCAAAAGAAAAGGAGTGTAAACAATCTTGCACGTGAAGACAACGTGACTGGTCTGGTAGACAGGGTAATATTAAGGGTTTTATAAAAATAAGTAATCCATTACATAAAAAATATTTTTTTTTAAATTAATTTCTTTGTTCTTTCTATTCTCAATACATAAAAAGCAAACCCTCGTGCTTTAAATTCTTTTTTTATTGTAATATCCCTTACTACTCAGGTACTCAAGTACTTTGTACCAATTAAAACAATGTCGTGCTGGTGTCGTCGCCGGCTGCCATCTAGGAGCAAACTATGCAACGGCTAGTAGTTACTTTGAGGTAAGTGTAAATAAAAATATATAATCAATAAATAATCAGACATCAACATTTATTAGTCATATAGGGGGTATGGAACAAAATTCGGGATTTCCTTGTGTTTCGCTTTTACAAAGATTTAAAATTATTTCCTTAATTTCTACAGTTAGATGCTTTTTTTTATCGCTTTCTAAGAGGGCTATAAGTAACTTCTTCTGCAGATTCTGTCTCAGACATTTTATTTTAATATAACTAACCCAGAATTTTTTATTTAGGAACAAATCTATTCATCTTGACAGTTGAACTGTTAAATGGATAAAATATGAGAAAGACTCTAAAAAACAATAGACTTTTAAAGAAACGCTTAAGTAAAGACTGCGGTAATTGTGAGAAAAAGGATTTCAAGCTACCGAAAGCGATATTGATCTAAATGACGTTAGAACTTTTGGAAAAGGTTCGTTGTTTGTGTGCTTGTGAGAAAATACAGCGTGATTCAAAAGTTTTCTTAAATAACAAAATATGTACATAAAAATTGTACCAAATATTTTTAAAATTATATCAGCTGTTGTGAAGTTGGAAAATGTTATCTTTTACTCTATTGAAAATGATTCTTTTCCTACATATTTCATAGAAAACTACACTAGTATTCAGTCGTTATTCCATATAATCAACGAATTAGGTGGCTTTGAAGTTTGATAAAAATAAAAAGACAGCAAGTGACAGTTCTTAAACGAAATAAATTCAATAAGTTTGCACGAATTAAATTGAAAATATGGATAGTACTAGAGAAGATACAAGTGAAACGGCCCAAGTAGAGGGTATAAATTTACTTCCTCATTAATTCCCATGGTACATAGATTATTTTATTTCTGATCGATTTTAACATATTTAAAACCGGAATAAATGTTTCAATTTATTAACTTCCCTGTATATTTGAATCAGGTACCGTTGATTATGAGTGTTGCTAGGTTGTTGCTATGTTACCTACTATGTTTATAAACAGACCTTTGTTATCAATCGCTGTGTTTGCGTTGATATAATGGAGGGTATTTTGAAAAATGCTGAAAAAGCAAGAAAATCATTATTTCCATCGAAAAGTAAAGCCATATACCAAAAAGAATACAAGGTATATCTGAATTACTGAAGGTATGGAAGAAAATAAAGTCCTTTTTATCTCACAAGTTATTGTGTAAAGGACTTTATTTTCTTCCATACATTCAGTAATTATTACTCACATATGGCTAACCCTACTTTAAAAAAAAATATATCTGAATTGGCACACATAGAGAATTGTTGTGCCAAAAGATGCCGATGAAACTGTCTTTCTGGTACATTTTCAAGAAATGGTCAGGTATTTTCAATGTTTTTGGTAGATTTGGTAGTAGTTGTGTGTAGTCGTTGCAGTCAGAAACGTATAGTCCAAACACTTTATGGACTAAATGCTAAAGTCGATGGCGACTATACATAAGAAACGAGATATCACCAAGTTCAATGAACTAGAGGCTTTTTTGAAACGGAAGAGTAAGTGTTATAAGCCGAAAAAGTCTGCTGTTTTATCTCCTAAAGATCTCATCAGATTTCTAAAGGACG
Organism: Crepidodera aurea; assembly: GCA_949320105.2. Classification (NCBI taxonomy): domain Eukaryota; kingdom Metazoa; phylum Arthropoda; class Insecta; order Coleoptera; family Chrysomelidae; genus Crepidodera; species Crepidodera aurea. The sequence continues at coordinate 15,471,638 of OX439475.1, read as the reverse complement.
CTCCTAATGAAATTCATTTATTGCATAAGGTAATTTTTTCTTATTTTTCTTTTTATGTGTATTTATTTTCTTTTATTTATTATAGGTTGTTTTAATTATGAGTTATTTTGGAGGATGCAGAACTCAGGAACTTTTAAATATGAAGATATCGGATATAGAGGACCGGGATTCCGTTATGGTAGTGAACATATCGGAAAGTAAAACTGGTGTATCCAAGAAATTTACAGTTGTGGATGAAGAAGAGTTCTCTGCTTTGCGTTTATTAAGACTTTATATGTCCTTGTGTCCTGAAGGTATTGGACGATTTTTTAAGTGTATATCTCAGCCAATTGGAAAAAACATGGTTGGGAAAATCCCCAGCATTATTGCAAGGCATGTAGGATTACCAAACCGATCTTCCTATACCGGACATTGGACGCGTATGTTGTCTACTTTGCCATTAGAAGAGGCAGGTACCTCGACTGTAGTGAACAGAAGTTCCAGCCATACAAAAGAAGAAATAATTTCCAGTAGTGGAAGTAATTTTCAGGAAACATTTTAAAATTGTACATTTATTTGTAATAAGTACTAACGTGAATAAATAAAATATGGTTTGGTTTTCATACATTATTTCATTTTTACTTGTAAAAGGTTAAGGCACCTCCATCATCCCAAAAGGGAGTTATGACCCTCTTTATTGTTAGCGTAACTATGACGATATAAGCTTATAATATCCCGATCAGGAATAAAATGTGTTATAACTCATCCGACAACAAGTTAGTTCTCGTTTCCGAATCTCCCTGTACAAGAGCGGTTTTTATCATTATAAGAACACATGTATCCGGTGAAAAAAATTAACTGTATTTGACAATTATATGGAAAGGAAAATAGTTGTTTCCTGGTAGTATACAAGACACATTTCAAATAGTTTCAGAGAAAATGCAAATAAAAAAATGGTAAATGAATAATTAAACGATGTTTAGATGAAGTTTAATTATTCTTTAAACGTATCAATTACAATATGCATGTATTATTTATGCAAATGATTAATAATAATGAAATAGGTGCATCAGGAAAGTAGTACAAGGAAAGCTAAAGTATGTGTTTTAAAAATATATTGTACAAATTATTTATTAAGAAAAATATAGAATTAAATCTAGTGAATTTATATAAATTGTTGGACAAACATGAAAGGAAGCGTTAGTAATTCAAAATTTCGAAAACAATTCACTAAATATATGACAAGGTTAAATAATTTATTAATATTACCAAATGTTTTAAATTATTAGACATCTCCTGTTTTATAAAACTTAAATAAAAATGTTAATTAACATTTTACTACACTTAAGAAGTCACTTGACCTTTAATACACACAAATAATAATTAAAGTATCAAACCACCTTGACGCGGTGTCACCACAAGTTTCAAAATCTTCCACAAGAGACGCAACATTTTTTTCTGTTACACCAATAGATTAAGGAAACAGATTTCAGAAAAGGACTTTGCACTATAACAATAATATTTTTTTCCAGATTAAGAACCATGCAGCTGTTTTAAAAACCTTCTAAGTCGTAGATTTCTTGACAATACTGATTTTAACTGCTGCTGTAGATACAGTAACTTTTGTCCAAGTAGCAAATTCCTCTTTATAAGTTCAATTTTTACTGCACACTTTCTTTTTATAGGAAATACTCAAGATTCAAGGAAAGAAGTAGCCAGAGGCTGAAGAGTAATTGCAAGAGTTATGAAAAAGCCGAAAATTCTAACCAATCAATCTGTCAGATAGACCTGTGAACGCTAAATAGTATCGACCACTTTGGAAACTGCACCAAATTCTAGCCATACAACACTGGAAACATTTACATTCATATATCTCAGAAAAAACTAAAATATGCAAATGCCGTAACACCCCAAGGAAATACTTGGATTATTCAGAACACTGGCGATATATCTGTAGTAGAATGAATGTTAATACTACCAAGTTTAAACAATTAAAAGAAAATCCAAGTTAACGAGTCTCAATCACGCTTACCTGTTATTTGAAGATCACAGTATAGATGGTTGCCGGTGACAGGTTCTGTGAAAATGCTTTGAGACCGACGCTGCTTCGTATGATATTATTTTTTTAGAAGATACACTTGTACTTCCCAAATACTGTCACTAGAATTTTTCCAATTTGGAATGTGACAAATGGACGGTTCGTTAACCATGAATTATTTACGATTAGCAATAATGATTATGTCACAAAGTTGTGTCAACTGTAACTAAATATCGCCTTTTGTATTCAGTCTATTACGAAGTAAATATTATGATTTATTGTTAAAATGCTTTTACACGATTTTATTTTGTAAATTAATTTCTTAATGAATTAACCTTCCATTAATCTGATTATTACTAATATTAGCAAAGAATAGAAATATTCATTTCACTCAGAGAATTTTGTAATTATAGCCTTCGAGTCTGATTCATTGTCTTTTTTTACAACTAACTGAACATTATCTAATAAAAAGCAATTAGTTTCAGTTTAGTATTCCATATAACTAATAATTAATACGAAAACTGATAATTAATGAAGAAAGTAAAATTTTCATCAACGCTAATTTTGCGTTTTTTACATGGATCAACAACACCTAATGAATTTGTTCTAGATTATGCAAAAAGTAATAAAATTTCATAAAACACGCAAGATTTTTCACTTTCAAATAGTAAATCATTGTGTCTTCATAAGCATCAGGTACCGGCTAATAAACAAATAATATTTATGTTAATAATTTGCGGAATAATAAAATTGTCACAATTTTCTTAATTATCTCTAATTGTGTGTCTTGTTAAAAAGTATTTTTCATGCTATTTTGTTCCATTATACAAATTGTCTTTTACTTAGATATGATCAAAGTAGAGAAAGTTTAAAACACCATTGCGTGTTTTAATCTGTCATTATTGAGCTTTCCATTTTTTCAGTTTTAAAGATACTAATTTTCTGTAATTGATAACCCTTAATTGTAACATCAAGAAAGCTTTCGATATGTTTAAAAGACAAGATAGGATTAACATAAACCACTACTTAAAAATATCTTTAGACCAAATAAAAACAACTGAAAACATAGACCAGAAAATTTTTGCGATGCCAGGGGGTGAAACGACAAATTTCGGAACGTGTATTAGATAGAAACATACAAGTAAAGTCTTTAAAATGTGCCCATAATCATACAAACCTTAGTGTTTTTCTTGACCTATAAGAATAACTGAAAGTGTGAACTGGCTCCCCCTCCTTAACCTTTTCAGCGATTAAGAAATCACCCACGACTGTCTACAAGGCAAAAACAGAGCCCATGGCCAGACGCCATACATAGAAAAGCCCTGAAAAAACTTACCCGACTCTATCATTCCACGCAATAAATCTGATAAACTCCTGTATCCAGCTCTCACATTTTCCTTACCCTAGGAAAATCTCCCAAACTTGGAAAAGACCCCACCAACCCTAAATCATTCAGGCTTATCTCCTTAAGAAACTTTTTGAGCTTCCCGTCAATGGACGAGCTCAGCTCTTGAAATAAAATCCAGCATGCAGCCACTCCTCACTACCCCGCTCAGCACGCCTTCCTAGCTCTGAAGAATCATTTAACTACCGATATTAACCTCCAGGAAGTCACTATTGATCAAATCTGGCTTGCTAGACTTGTTTAGAAGCTTCAAAACACGAACATCCCACTTCTTTTTACCAAAATAATCCATTTTTACCTTACAAACCCAAAAATGTCTGTAAAAGTAACAATTGGTCTCTCAAACGCCTTTACTAAACTGGCTGGGGGCCCATGATTTCATCCTTACCTCCCTTCTATACTTAATATACTCACACGAAGTCCCAAAACATAGTCATCGCCATTGAAATCTCTAGCTCTACGTAGACGACTTGGGACATCCTTACTTACAAATCAAGTATTCGCCCTTTAGCCGACTACAAGTCTCTGCTATAAAGCAACAGATGGACCCGAGTCCTTATCGACACAGAACGCCGAATCCGAAGAAAAATCACATAAAAATTATACCAATAAGTTTAGGATTCCAGATTCTCAAATATACCCAAGGAACCCATACATCCGTCTAGGGAACACTCTCCAGATTGTAAAACTTAACCATTAAAATCAACACTCAAAACCATACAGGCAATCAGAACAAATCACTTGATCAGGACCAATAACACCAGCTTCAAAACTACAAAAAAATTTCCATTTCTGATTTAAAAAAACTTGTTGCAAATTATGTCAACTTTGTATATGCTCATAAAAATTATTGTTTTGATGGTATAGTTTTTGCAGGAAAGTGTAAATGGCTTTTTTTCTAATAATTATATGTCATTACAAAACTACTTAGTTCACCTTTTTCACGGTCTTTTGTTTTTAAGAAATTCTAATATCTAAAAGATAAGATCAAGGCGATACTCTTGTAATCTAGAGAAAGCTTGTATACCATATTGCATGTCGTAAACTGTGTCATTGTTTTGATTTTATTAGTCAATTTCCCAAGGTCATTACTAACTTTTTAATCACTAGATATTTAATTGTTGATCAACAAATAGAACGGATGCGATATAGATTTTTTCTTAATTAAAAACGTTGACACTTCAATAATGTTTTTAATATTTTAATAATCTCGCTTAAACTATAATTTTTCATAGTAAAATAAAACAGTAGATTCATTCATTAGGCTTTTCTGATATTTTGTTATATTTTTTAACCCTTCACAAAATTCCCGAGCACACATGCCTCGTGCTGAGAAGAAAACGTGCCCCTCAATTTTCTTTGTTCTTGTCTTCTTTTTTTTTTTTTGAGAAACAAGGGAGATTTAAATAATCTCGTAAGGTCTAGAGATGAGAAGAATCTTTCTATAATCAAACGTAACCCTCATGTTTAACTTTAGGCAATGAATATACCATCAAAGGGACGTCCACAATACAATTGTTGCCAACCAAAGAATATTTCCCTTGTTACAAGTATTTACCTCAGAAAAAATAGCAAAAAACTCTGAAGGAACTTCCAGGAAGTCTAAAGGACCGCCAAAGAATTCAAACTCTATACAAAAAAGAAATTTTATACAAGATAACGCTTAATTAATCTCGAACTATAATTCACACGGCGTTGTGTACAAACATATTGATGAGCCTAATTAATTAAATCAAATTGAACGTATTATCATTTTTGACGTTTCCTGATAATCACCTGCATATATCAATCGGAAACGAGTTCCAAATACGTCTAATAAATCAAGAAAGGTCAAGAGAGCACTGTTAGCGTAAATAGTAAAAGTCCCGCTATTATATTCACGTTCTTCGGCCGTCTTTGATAGTTTCTTGAAAACCAAAACGTGTGCGAAGTGACAACTATGTGAGGAAATGAAGAAGTCGATGGCCATTCCTCGATTTGTTCGATTCTGTGTCGAGGTTGGTGCAGGGTAGGTGCTAGCATTTAGGTTTCTACAGATATACTTTGTTTTTTTGATGTTGATATTTAAGCCCATTCTCCTACCTTGTTGACCAGTTGTTGTAGGGCGTGTATGTTATCAGCGATTAAGACCGTAGCGTCAGCATACCGGATATTGTTATTCCATACTCCATTAACTTTGAGTCCCATTTCCACGTCTTCCAAAGCCTCTTGGAATATTGCTTCCGAATATAAGTTGAATAGGAGTGGAGACAGCACACACCCCCCTTCTAATCTGTATGGCGTTGGACATATTATTGCCTAATTTGATTTGCGCTGTTTGATTCCAATATAGGTTTTCAATGCGTCTAATATCCTTTTGGTCTATATCAAGAGGAGCTGCATTAATTTGTGGTATTGTACGCGATAAAATGCCTTTTCATAGTCTATGATATTATTTTAATTACCGACAGAATAGACCACGCTAAGGAAATGCTTGCGAAACTAACAACTACATCTGCCCAGGCTGGACTAAAGATCAACACATCCAAAACCCAATTTATGACAAACCTGGTAACTTACCAAAACATTGAAGTAGATCGAAAGCTAATCGAACAAGTAACATCCTACAAATACCTAGGACATGAGATAAGAATTGGTCGCGACAACCAAACATGTGCGACTACCCGACGAATTACCTGCGTTACGTATTTAAATCAGACATTCCAACCTGCCTTAAAAGAAAAGTGTAATCAATGTGTACTCCCTGTCATGACTTACTCTCACCAAAAAATTAACTGAGAGACTTCGAATTGCTGAACGCACTATGGAGCGCTCTATGCTAGGTTTGATCTTGAGAGACAGGGTAACGAACAATGTAATTCCACAAAGAACTAAAGTCACAGATGTAGTGGAAAGAATTACAAATCTCTAATGGAGTTAGGCAGCCACGTGGCAAGACAAGGAGATGACAGGTGGACGAAGAAAATTATTGAATGTCGACCTAGACAGGATCTTATAGAAACAGAGGACCGACGATCTTAAGCGAGTATCAAACCACTGGACAAATGAAGCGCAAGACCGTTCCAGATAGAAATCGTCGAGGGAGGTCTATGTGCTGCAGTGGACAAGAGAGGCTAAGTGATGATGATGATGAATGTTGCGTGTAATGAACGTATTAGTGGAATCCCGAAAGAAGGATCGTCTGTTGCCTTTGACAGAATGCAAAATTATATTGAGTTTTAAGAAAAATGCTTAAAAAAATATAATAAAATTGTTACAAAGCAGGTTCAAAGGTTTCTAGAGATCACCTCATTTTAAAGGTGTCATAGCTCAGCGATTGTAACAAGATGAGTAAGGTTCACTCTTCGACAAAATCACACTGGTTTATAATATCGGCAACCCAGTATACCTCGGAGGGAATGTAAAACTGTCGGTCCTGGCTATGTAACAGTATTCATTAGGCAATGTATAAAGCGGTACTTGCAGCCAGAAATATATATACCAGATAGGCTGAAATACCCGTAATACTAATTTTATTTTACCTCATTTAAAACACACTAGGCATCTTAACAGTTTTAATCCTTTTAATATTTCTTTCTTACTTATGATTGCATTGTTAAACGATGTAATTGCGTACCGACTTCAACGAAGATTTGTATTAAATTTGTTTTATCTTCCAATTAGCCAAATTTGGTCTAAATATTTGTCAGCTAAATCAGTCCTAGGCAAAGATGAATTACAAGTTACTTGATATCTTTTGGTTGATGTATTGCGCGGTTACTCAGGGTGACTATTGTACATTTATCTTCTTACGGGGTAAATTTCAAGTACCTAAGTAAACTTTATTCAATATATGTGTAGTTACATACATACATCTAAAAATACGACAGTAATTTGTCTACAGACTGAGGCTATTTCTATAACTAGACCTAGGTAAAAAAAACAAAATTAATCCGGTGTGAAATTCTAATTAAAACCGGCCCTGCACACCGTAGTACGCTAAACAGATGACACTCGGTACCGTTGCTTTCGTACATTTCTCAGTACTACTCGTAAAAGAGATCTGCCTGGTAGTAAATAAAAAAATTGTTTTGTTATGCTCTTGATCATGGACGGCCCCTAATTGTCAATTATTTTCTCGCAGGTATGGGATAACTAATGGATATTTATGAAGCCCAGGGCGCCAAGTGGTCTTAATTAGAATTGAATAGAAGTACCTGATGGGCTGAAAGCATAGGAAGTTAAATTAATAGTTGTTTGTATTTCGTTTAAGACAATGGAAGATAATTAAGAGGGCGTAGGTGCTTTCTATTGTTTTTTTTTTGAGATTTAGAATTTGAAATTTGGTACAGGAGAGAAATAATAGCCTAAAGAAGTTGTGTTGGTTTTTAGTTAACATGCCCTGTTCTTTTTATTGCCAACTGAAATTGAAAGAGCTTTTTTGACATTTTATTTTTGACACCAAGCGTGTAACATGTGATTAAAGGCATAAATTCAGTCCCAGATATCAGTTGGAAACATTTTAATGAGCGATTAGTCTTACAAAAACACTTTACAATAATAAACATAAATAAAAATAAACTAGTTTATATCTAACCTTAAATAATTCAAAACCAAATGCAAATTAGTCAAGAATATTCTTAATTACATCTGACAAGTTAATGGCTTCAACAGGTACCCATAAAGCCATGGAACAGATTCCATTATGACGACTCAGTCCTATATTATCAGATTACAACGAAAATAAATCTGTCTATCATATACATTATTTTATTCAGTTTTAATTGGATCAAACAATTATGGATATCTCTTTGAAAACCATAAAATATAAATTATGCAAAGCAAAGATGTATATTATACTGAAATATTTTATGCTTCTCAGGCAGAAAGCGGTACAAGATAATAGTCATTTTAACATTTCAAGATTTTCTCTTATTGAAATTTTTATTAAAAAATTCCGAGAATGAAAAAAATAGAAGATGGGAATAGTGTAATAACTTAAATTTTGCGCGTGGTCCTTCTTTAAAATTAAATACTTAAAAACTAATACAACTACCATACCAAAAAACTAAAAAATGTTGATTACCTGAGCGCAACCACTTTACTTTACTATGTCTAGTCAAAGAAGCTTTGCAAAAAATAATACCGGAAAAATCAAAAGCTAGATATAACTGTGTTTATGATAAATGTATGACTTGTAAAATTAGAAGCAAGGCATAGTCGTTTTCAGAAAATGCACTGATGGGTTACTTTAATACTATTCGAAAACAATTTAAACCACTGTTTTGAACTGCGCTGAATAATTGATACTCTTTATGGTGTTTTAAAACTTTACTAAATGAATGTTGAACATAATAACTAACTGTCAGAATTGACTTACAAAAAACTATATTAACAAAGTGCGCTAGGTGCGTCGTTGCCGCTTTAGAAATAAAATCTGGGCCAACAAGACTTAACAACCACCTTCAATATAAGCTACTTATTCAAAGCTTCGCTGTATGCTAAAAACTAAGCATGATAAATATATTACTGTATTTCAAATACTCTTCTCTATTGATATTAAAACCACTTATTTTGTTTAAAAGTTTTTTAATTTTTGACGTTTCGACTTCCTTATTAGGGAAGAATCACGGAGTGGGCGACATCTATCATTGATCATTTGAATGACTCGAGGGAGAACAATAAACTTTGTTTGCAAGGGCGTAATGTAAAGTTCGAATTTATTTTAAGTGATTTGTGCATTAAAAGTGGTATATTTGGAAGGTGTTTTGTGAAGAATTATCGTGAATAAACCATACAACGAACGACCTAAAAATGCAGAGGATTATAAAAGGCGATATGGAGATAAGATCACGAAAAATGTGCTCTGTTCCACAATGCTCTACATATGGCAATTTGGTCGTATCTTTCCTTTGCATCCCAAAGAAATCAAGAAATGGAACATAATCTTGAAGATAGAAAAACCTATATCAAAGTATATGTTTGTTTGCAGCAAGCAATTTGTGAAAGACGATTTTTTTTAGTGGTAAGTTTGATGAAGGTTCTTACAGAGACTTCCACATATAATTTTCAATTCTCTTATCATTTGCTATCACATTCTTTGAATGTATTTGTAATTTTACAATATAGTGACTTCAACAACACAGAGAAAGGGTTTGAAAAATGGGTCTCTTCCTAGCCAGAACCTTCCAGTGCTCAAACTCTCAGGAATTAAGAAAGAAGTAACCAAAGTAGGTGAGAAAGGAAAATAATAACTTTCATTACATCATATTTAATTCATTTCAAATGAAATGCAGGCCAAACAACATGGAGATGAGCAAGTGGGGGTAGAATTATCAAGTGAACACGATGAAAGATGTACTCTAAATTTGTTATTATTATGAAAAAAAACGTATTTTTGCTTAGCCAATCATTTATTTAAGCAATAAACATCTATCATCTTATTGAAATATTTTTTCTTTCCCCCATTTTTGTGTCAAATCTGTGCAATTCGCTGGTTCCAACATCTCAAATCTAAAACATGAAAGAGACAAGTTGAACAGGAAATGCAGTTTGAAAATAATATCTTTAATAATTACTAACCTGTTGACATATATCATTGTATCAATGATATGTTTGCAATATCCCCCTAATAATTAGTGCCTAATCCTGCTTTACAGGAACATTGACAAATCCAGATACCATTCAGTTTTATGGTGATTTCATGAGGGGATTGTAAAATTGTTTATATTCTTGACAAGCCTTAAAAACCTTCTCACCTTCCTTATTTGCCTAACACGTTCACCCACATAATCCAGAATGTCCCACATTGATATTTCAACTTTTACAGGCATTATCATAAAAATCCAATGACAGTAACTCTAAAACCAACTGAAATTCAATCCAATTGTACAATAAATAGAAATAAACTTAAATCTCTGAGAATACTAAAAAACAACCCTTATAAAAACTGTTTTTTTTTAAGTTATCAAATGACAGAATATTTGTTGTTCACCCCTCAATCCGACATTATGTCATTCGCAGCGCTATCTGCCGGTTCATGATTTTTCCCTATTTACGATACTCTTCTTTTTCTTTATGTTTTTGATACAGTAAACAGTTGATTAAAATTGAAAAAAAAACTTTTGATAATTATTGAATTTAACGAACTGTCTTCTGCTTTTATTACGCAACATATATTAGTCAATTCCCACAAACATCTGTAAGTAACCTTCTCAGTGTCAATTAGGCTATTCATCAGAACTAGTTCTAAAGATAATTCAAAAGACATGCTACTCCAACATCCTGTTTTCGCCGTGTGAAATCGAGCTGAATATTCCAGACCAATTATTAATAAACAGAAAAAAATGCCCATCAATTTTATCAAACAATTTCGATAAAATCTTCCTAAAGCTTTTTCCTCTCGTCTGGAGATGAACATGAAGCATCGCTATTTAAAAAAAACACCGAGAAATTATCTTTGAATTATATCTGAGCGGAAATAGGCGGGATGTGGCTACCACTAACGGTCAAAACCAGTGGCGTATTCATAGAAAGAAAATTCAATTCATAATTCGGAGAACGATAAAAGGCGTATATATTTTAATTTCTCTTAATTGAGTGGCAGCTGTCACTGATTATTTATTAACTGTGTAATTAATAATAATAATAATAATTTTATTTTATTTTATCATACTATTCTACTACTTCTTCTTTAATAAACATCTTTAATTCTGTGCCATAAAAATTCCAAAAAAGGACCATGGGAGTGACAAAACTGCACAAAGGATGTGCAATGAAATCACACAAGCTTCCAAGAACAAGGACATTAAAAATGTCCTACACTGCACCAGCGTCTGGACTTCAACAACTACTCCTTGGCCTATTTGCCCCACCAGGTATTGAAATATGAAAGTGCAGACGTGGTTTGGTGCCCGACCAAGTCGGAGCTTTAACCCAAAAACTTCGATTTTGTCATTAAAGGAGCTTGCCATTCTTAAACCAGTCTCGGCATTATTGTGCCTCATCAGTAAGAAGCAGACAAGCTCGACATCCTATCTTTAAAGGATGTCTGAAAATGAATTCGACTCGCCGCGTTCTTGATAAAAGTGGTTGCGTTATAGCAAGTGTATCACGAACGAGAAGAGCCCAACGCCATCTTCACTTTAATAACAAAATCAAAGCTTGCAAAACTATAGAAATCTACAACGAAGGTGGAATTTTTTGAATCATAAAAATTCCAAAAAAGGACCATGTGAGTGACAAAACTGCACAAAGGATGTGAAATCAAATCACACAAGCTCCCAAGAACAAGGACATTAAAAATGTCCTACACTACACCAGCGTCTGGACTTCAACAACTACTCCTTGGACTATATGCCCCACCAGGTATTGAATTACGAAAGTCCAGACGTGGTTTGGTGCCCGACCAAGTCGGGAAGCTTTAGCCCAAAAACTTCGATTTTGTTATTAAAGGAGCTTGCCATTCTTAGACCGAATTCTTAGAATCGAAGTTTTTGGGCGCTGGTGCAGTGTAGGATGTCCTTGTTCTTGGGAGCTTGTGTGATTTCATTTCACATCCTTTGTGCAGAACTTTTCTAGATTAATTAAATTGCCTGGACATATTTTCACCCGTTGAATATGTTGAATTACTCATACAAATTCGTCGACTTCCAAATCATGTTTGACTTCTAACAAAAATTTCTATTACGATCAGATATGTACAACAAACAATTAAAATTTCAATTTCTGATGGGAGCGTTATAATTAAAAACATTTAAATTCAATGAACAAAATTAAATTGTTTGATGTTTAATTTGGTTCTTTAATATCAATTATTTCAAAGAACTTTTCCTTTTGTTTAAAATATTTATTATCTTAATTATTATTTGGGGTTCTCCAGGTTGATTCTAAGCACTTAGAGGATCTTTCTAGTCAATTTCTGCTTTGGAATTGATTTTATTTATGTAATCTCTATTTTTATTTATTTTAACTTTTTGATTCGACTTGTATATAAAGAATATTCCACCAAACTGAGGTAACAGATAATCAAAACTATCAATTACAGAACCGCTAACTGGTTAAACGGCTCTTAACGTAGCCGTTAAGAGGTAGTCGTAATAAATGATCGTAAATTAAGGATTATGTGGTTTGTGGTAAGTCATTTTTTCCATGTAGACTATTTTACTGCGTTTAATATTAAATTATGATTTATTATAGTTTAAATACAGACACAGTAAACTACAAAAAGAATTGTTGTTACCTGTTAGGAAAACTTGCTTAGTGTTTTATATGAAATATTCGCACTGCACTACAATCGTTTTTCAACCTGGTGTTGACATGTTAAAGCTTCCAATCAGCTTTTTAAAGTTACGAGAAATAAAATTGTTGTGGTAATAAATTTTCAAATTTTAGTCGAGATTGAGACTTCATAGGACTGTCACTCAATCTTTCAGCTGTATTTTCCGTTAGGCTGCGGCAACACTAGCGTTTTTTCACGCTGCGTTTTAGCGTCAAAAACGCAACAAAAATAGGCATAATGTAGGCGCACGTGGAAGCTCAGACGCGGCGTTTTCTCCCCGCTAATGTAGCGCAGGCTCCAGTTCCCCGCTACGGGCTCCAATGAATTAACAGGTTAAAAAAATTTATCAAACTGTATCTCTACACAAGCAAAGCACTGTAAGGGCTAAACAAGCTCAAGAGAGGTCTGCTAATTCTATTTTACGTTTCAGTTTGCATTCGTTAATATTATTATATTACACAAAATTTTCTAATCGTTTTGTATTATTTATATTAAATAAACACACAGATACACGCCCTCAATTTCTTATATTAAATTGCACCTTTTCTCAATTTTCCTAAGGCAAAAGATTTATTATAAGAACCTGTTAAAGGATAATTGTGCTAGCATTCTTAAAAATTATAGAGCTGTCATCCCAATAGGTGAAATTAATATTAACTCGGTCAAGTTTTATTTGTAACATATGTTTAAGCTTTATATTACTCAAGCCCCTGGTACTAATTTAAACGTGGAATTCCGTTGCCATTTAATAATTTAATGAATGAATGCTCTAGCTAAAGATATTATTAATTTCATTTAAACCAATTTAAAAATGGTTTATAATTCTATTTTTATTTTGACATAACCAACTAAAGCTTGTATTGAAAATTACAGCTATTAAAACAATTGTATCCTTAGTGATTATAATAAAAATGTAGGTAGATAATTAATAAACCTGAAGATAGTGGCAGTCAGACTCTTGTTACTCTTCATAGCAAGCCCCCAAAAGTGCATATTTAAACTTTGACACCTCGCTTCTTAAAAACATTCAAGACATTAATATGCTCTTTACAAGAAACTATTTCTCCATCCTTTGTTTATAGCAACTCTAAATTATAGAGTGCTACGTCATATAGTTTTAGCTTGGTAGGATTTTAAAGACAACCATGTTAAATCCTCAAAACCGCAAATTGCAACTTTGACACCCCGCTCCTTAAAAACTAATCAATATATCAAAATGGTGTTTACCAATAATTATTTTTATATCCTTTCTTTATACTCTTTTCAAATTATAGACTTCTACGTAATGCTATTTTAGCTTGGTAGGATTTTGAAGATAACCACAAATTTGATCTCCTTAAAAATACATCAATATGGTGTTTATGCGTCATGTAATTTTGATAGAATCTTAAAGACGTCAAATACCCAAAAACGACAAGCATATTTGGTTTTAATTACAGATTTTGGTTAAAAAAAACTTCGTTTACTCTATATGGCGCATTGTTAACGATATACCCTGGCCTATACTAACAGGTAATTATTTGTTTGTTGATAAATTTCCTGATGGCATGTTGGCTTGCTTTGTCAACATAAAAACATTAGTTAGATGCGTTTTGCTTATTTAATCAGAAATTTCTATCTCTAAAATCCAAAGAAACCTACAAATACAAAAGTTAATTATAATTACAACTGTAAATAAACAGAATTCGTGACTTTAAACTTGCAAAAAACTAATATTCATGTAAAAATGTTACAGATCTGGCAAAATTTTAACGGAACATAGGATTTTCAATGTATTTTGGACAAGAGCTCACGTAGAAGTCGAGTAGCACAAAATGTAAGAAATCTGCGCGACTATTCAATTGAATCACTGTTCCCCTTCCTTTCTCGAGCAACTGGTACGTGATACTTGCCACTCAGTCTACTGAAAGTCAATTGCATTAGTATTAGTATTAAGCCGATAATGATTGAACATAAAATGTTCACGTTCACAAAGGAGGAAATGATACAAATGTTAAAGTGGTATTTTATGGGTCACTCGATTCGAAATACAATAAATTTATTTATATTTGCATTTTATAATTTCCGAGACAGTACACCATTTCTCGAATTATTAAAAAGTTCGATATTTGAACCTTTATTACATTAGATTCGTAGTTTTTTTTAGTTACATTTTAGTTTATTTCTTATCCTATGTTCCGTTAAAATTTTGCCACATATGTGTATTATAATTTTACAAATGCTTTGATAAATCATTTATCCAATCTTCATGACTTGTCGATTGCAATATTTCCTACAGTAGCTAATTTTAAACTGATAATAATGCATAAATAATTTTTCAACATTCAATAATTTGCTTACGCGCAAAATATGCGAGATATAGCAGGAAATCGTATATTCCGATCACCCAGAACTACATTCGTAGCATCGATAAACTCTTCCATAACATCTTTAACGCAGTCGTTAATTGCCCTGGCCAGTTTAAATCATCGTCATAGGCGTTGTCGTTGTTTTTTCTTAGTCCTTAATGTGTACCAGTAAAAATTTAATTTGCATATCAATATAAGTCATTTTAAATAGTTAAATTCCACTTAATTTCTTTCAAATTTGCTTTTATTCCCATTTTATTTTTATATTAATGTCAAAGTCTCAAAATAAAAGAAGTAGAAATGTCCGCCTACTATAACTATAGCGGTAATGGATGACTGATCAGCGGATGGGTTATGTGGAAGTATTATTTATGGACTTCATTAACTTCGTCTGGAAGTATATTTGGAAATTATTTGTCAACGGGTGCAAAGTACAAAATTGCCTTACTCAAGTTTCATTTCAATATTATACTTTTGTTTTATTATGCATCTACTAGATTTTCTTTACATTATCTATTTATGACTATTTTAGAGATGACACTTACATCACAGTATTGAATATGGTTTCAAGTTTTAATTTATAGGTATACAGTTTATTTCAAAATGACGACAGCCAAAAAAATCAAATGACAGAACGCGGAAAACCAATTTTTAAGTTAGTTTTAACGCATAAACACCTATTTGGTATAGTGATCATAAAAAAAATAATTGGCTATTCTGTATTGTTAATTTTGCAGAAGTTATTAAGCCAATTATCTCTATATATCTAGAAAACTATAACAAAACATTTTCCTTTCAACTTTTTGTTTAAAATCATTTGATAATCCAATTGGATAATAGCAACATTAACAATTATATAAAGATTACAGATAAAACGTCATTTTATAAAATTACCTGAAAGGAAATACCTATCATAACACTACTTTTTATTAACTCATAGTGTTGATATTTATATTCAGTCGATTATTAAGATCCTCATTGAAATAATAATTTATCAGGATGTCTCAACTTAACATCATCCATCAAAACGGTTACTTACATTGCTCTGATAAAATATCATTAATCTATTTATAATCTCTCAGTTCATATACAGGGCGTTTCGATATAAAAGAGATCAAATACAGCTATACTATTGTGGAAAATGTTAGAAAATCGTTTTTATTTGCTTTGAAATTTGAAAATCCCTTTAGTTATTTATAAAATCTAAATGCAATTGTATTTAAGCATTTCTGTAATAAAATTTTTTGAATAAAAATCAAACCTATCAGCGAAAATACAGAGTGTCAAAGTTTATATGAAACAAAATTGAAACTAGAAACACAAAATTTTCTATTTTTTGACAAAAGAAAAAGAAAATATATACATATTTCAACGATTGTTGCATAAATTCGAAGATCCAAAAACTTATCGGTGATGAATCTCCAACAGCCATCTTTGTACTTCTCCAATTGAACTCGAATGTCAATTTCATCTATATTTAAACAGGGAAAAGTTAATGTTTCCTTTAATTTGACAGAACAAATTAGTAGTTATTCCGGAAACTTTCAATCCATCTTTTTTTGGGGAAAAATAAGATGTGCTTTGAGACGTGAGATATTGAATAGTGCCTTTCGAATCCAGCTTTTGTTTGTCGCCAAAAGGACACAACAAATTTAAAGAAAAGTTTATTTTTATTTTGTGACAAAAATTTCTCCAGATTTTCTCTTGTTTCCCACTTAATGTAGACATTGGACCGTCTCTGAAACCGCTGAAAGCAGTTTGTTTTGCTGTTACATAAAATAGGAGGATAAAATATAATGTAAGCGTAGGATCAAAAAAACTATAGATGAATGTTGTTTTAATACTTGGATTTGTAATCGAACAGATTTATTTAGGATTAAAACCTAAAACTTCCTGATTTAGAATTGTAGCTGTCATAAAAATCTCGTGTTTCTAATTATTTTGAACCCTTTGTAGACAAGTTTTTTTTAAATAGAAAGTCTCAGTACAAATCAATAAATCAAATACAAATTGAAGTAGTTTCACAGGCTGCAGGAAAAAACGACATAAGGAAATAAAATTGTAATAAATGCAGTTAATATCACTTTGTTTTGTTTTATATATAAAAAGAGAAATCATGTTATTAATAGGAAATAATTAAAGATGTGCACGTGCGTGTTCGATGAGATGAAATTAATAAATATATGAATCTAAAAAGTAAAAAAGAAACTTTACAATTGTCCCATATCTACAATTCCGTCAACATGGATATAAAAAAATTCCATCAAGTGACGGATCAAAGGGGGTTGAAGCTGTGTAAGAAAGATTACAAGAGGCCGAGAGGTCCTTTTCAACCCTTCAAAGGTTGAAGGACCGGATGAGAACAACCATGAGAGAGGATAGACTTGTATCATTAACACTGCGAAACATTCACAGAGGAATTGCTGACAAAGTTGATGCAAGAAAGTCGTTGAGAGGTTTGCTAAAATGAAGGAAAGGAATTTTTACATTGTTGTTTAGGATAAAACGTGTTTTTGTCACCTCAAGCCTAAAAAGAAGTTTCAAGTACTGTATATTTAAAAAAAATCTGGGGGAGGCCCCTCGGTTTATCCGCTTAGCAGGGGATATTCCATAACCTCCCGACCCTCACCCTCTCAGGTGGAAGACAGCCACCCACTTGAAAATCGGCTGGATCCGCCCATGATTCCATCACGATTATCTTTGGAGGTGCTAAGTCACTCATTGAATCAAATACTTCTAACGAAATTTCATCGGTGTGGTCCTGCTGGGAAATCCCACATTAAAAGTTAAGAGGGGAAATATTACTGTACGAAGAAAATGGAGACTTAGATTTGTATTGGACAAAGCTACCAGGTGATGTAATCTCATTTCCTATTTGGAGGATTAGACTTTAAATCTGAAGATGGTTAAGGGTATGCGTTGGAAGACTTGGTAGGGGGAATGTGGAAAAACGAGAAAACTTTTCCATCTTTTAGTTGGCGATATTGAAACTCTTACACCAATTTTTTTTAGCAATAGAAACGTCTTATAGAGATTTTAGAAGAGGTGAGCAGTGGTTTAGAAGACAACGATTCAACTTGAGAAAAATAGCCAGTCTGATAAGTTACCATATTTAAAATTGGGGAATATATAATTGCACTTTTGATAAATTCTTCTGACTTTGTGACTACAAACTATAAAACTGCAGATTTGTTAAATCTTCACTTTAAGCTAAATCGCTATAAAAAGATACAAACGCACTTTGGATTTAGTACATTTTAACTTTAACCTTACCCACTACAAAATGATACAATCGCACTTTGGAATATGTACATTTAAACATACATATGAATTATTAGAGCCTTCTTTGCTATGACTGGCCAGAGAAACTCTCAAAACTTCTAGAAACTGACCTACAGGAAATTGTTCTCTTATAACGGAATTTGTTGATTCCACTTATTGTATGTACTTACGGTTCAAAGTGCTATGTATTGTTTTTTTGTATTTCTTTAAAGTCGATAAGTATTACAATAAGTTATGGCTATTATTTTCATGTTGTAGTCCATTTTGTCTATCTAATGTGGCATATATTATTTTTTGTTCATCAGCTTAAAATATATTCCAAAGTTTAATCATTTGTTTTTAAAGCGATTTTAGTCTTTTTTAAAGTGAGTTTAATTCCAACCCTTTAAAATTGTGCGCTAAAAATCCAATTTTTTTGAGGTTTGAAGGAATATACGTGTTTTAGTTTGAATTTTTAGAAGTATAGTCTTGGGTTTTCTAACATTTACTAGTTGGATACATAATTAAAATAAAATTAATAAAATTGCATCTCTGCCATCATCCTTTCTATTTATCCTGTAATCACTACAACGTAATGTAAGTATTATTAGAACAAGCGTGTATGAGTTATTGTATATAAGGTGATTTTGCATTAATACCATGTTTATTTTCCATACAAAAGTCCATTAAAATATGGGAACAAGCAATTCACATACATTTATACATAACGTTATATCATTAAAGAGTCAGTTATGGAATACTCCCAAATGTAAGGTGAATGACTTATGGTTGAATTTTTAATCTCTATTGTGCCCGAGTGGATTATTTTCTAGAACAATTTTCGCTGAAAAATTTACATGTTTTACATATTTTAAAAGAAGAATACTGTCCCAAAATATTATTAAGGCATTCGTAAACCTCTGAAAAAGTGTAAAAAATACTTTATTTTTAATGGCGTGACACTTTATACAAATCAAGATATTTCAACAGCATTAAATGCGTTTAGATGTTCTAAATTACATTATGTCATGTCGCATAAATTCAATCAAATACCAGTAGAAAACACGCAATGTATAAAAACATTCCGCGACATTTTTTTGTAAACAAACTGCTTTTTTCAAGTTCAAGGTGTTGTCCTGATTTGAAACAGAGTTTGAAATATTTCTTCTACGTCTCGAATAATAAATATATTTATTGAGTTTAAATGTTTTTACTTGTTTATTAATAACTTATTAAATATTGGGGTTTTATGAATAAACGGTGGTAATATGGACATTCAATTTATTTTTGAGATAAAAAAAAATATTTAGTCAAAAAAATGGCCCGCAGGAAGGCCGTATTACATACTTTCAGCTTCGGTATTTTCAATGTATGCCTACCAAAGACAGAGCTTTGACACTTTTTTTAAATTATTTTACTAGAAAAATGTTCGTCACAAAAAAATATACTGTATCTTCATCATCTGCTGTGTAATTTACTTATTGGAATTTACATTACTATCAAAATCATCTTTTTCCGCGTCTGCATCTTCTATGTCCACATTTAGACGTTTCAGATTTCTTAATGGTTTTCACAATTATCGTTATAAGGCGAGTATGTGATTATAGCTGCAGTTGTTTGTTTTAAAATTGGATATTGGGGAAACATGTGGTAAAATGAGAGATGGTTTTGCGGTAGATGATAGTCCGGGTTGAATAAAGTGTTCTGAAGACCCAGGATATCGATAATTGAAGAGGCTAAAATACAGAAACCGAGAAAAGGATCTCCTTACTTTTTGATTTTTGGATCAGTAATTCTTTTTTTCTCAGAATCGCCGAACACAATCTTGAAAATGTAAAATCCCTTTTTTTATAAATCCTCGAAGTTTATTTTATTTAATTACTAAGAATTTCATATCTGTGACTATCTATTATCAATGTACTATATTATGAGAAGTGTTATAAGAGAAAATGTTTTAAAACCTCGAGTAATGTGAAGTATGTGTAGTGATTTTAAACAATAGGTACTTTAATTCATACCATTAATAAGAATTTTAATTTGCCATATGTTTATTACATATTGATTATATTAATTTTATTACACTAGAAAGTATAAGTCGAAAGTATTTTGTTTTTCGTAGTTTCGGGACTAAAGTGACAACTTCACTCCATTATGATAGGGACTGAAGCGTCAGTTTTTGTCCCTCCCGGAAGGATTAGAGTTTGTATCAATTTCAAAAAAACAATATATTTTCTTGCTTTTTGCCAACCGATAGGAATGCGCGCTGGATTCACCGAATTTAGACTCCCCCTCCTAAGTGTTCGATATCGGTCTGCCTAGTGTTTAGGCTCCTCCCATCAGTAGCGAATTTTCTACCTTCGAGCGACCCATTGCCCCTCAGGTCTTTTTTAATAATATTTAAATTAGTGTTGTTACAGTTCGTCATATTGTCTTTCCTGAGTTAATGCAGCAGATACTGGACGCATAACAGATAGGTCCTTTTCATATTGAAAATCCAACTGATTACATTGAATGGGCGGAATATTTATATTACTTGACACTTGCCAGAGTACATTTCCCTGTTAATGATATCACATTATTTGGAAATAAATTTTAAAACCTATTTTCCAAAAAAAAACATGTTTTTTGGGAACATAAATTGTAAAATATTATCATTTTTAATAACACCTTTACCAAAAATATTTAATAACATTGGCACTAGGTGGGAACCTTGGGGTACTTTATATATCAATGAAAAATGAACAGTCGGTTAACCTTTTGCTTTTATTAAGTTTGTAATAACAGCAAATGCCTTTATTACATCATTAAATACTGCAGAAATATCAGAAAAATATTTAAAAAATTCTGTTTCAACTTCAAGAGAAAGAATTTTAATTCATCTATAATTTAGGTTAATCAATCAAATAGTGAAAATACGTACTCATATCTCTTTTCCATAACCCCAAATAGAAACCAGCCAAGCATTGAAAAACCTAAATTTTCAACACTAAAACCATATGAAATCCATCTGTTGTGGTAGATGATTTTTTGGTGGTATTGTAACAGTACTACCAGTATTATTAGTAGCAATAAGTATTAGTCTGAGGGCTACAGAAAATAAATAAAACTATCAAATGAAATCTTGATATTCTATTAAAAATCGTACATGCTGTTTTCAGTTTAATATTATTTTCCATTTGTCAGCTACATCTAAATTTGCTACCGTTGCTAGAAACGCTATACCATCTGCCAATACGTCAGAAGTAACGTTATTTTTCGTACCAATGTCAGAATTTATTTGTTTGGAAACAAAAGGAAAACAGTCAAATGTATGAGTGTTATCCATAATAAGGTGTCTTGGAATCTCGCATAAACAGAACTAGAAATCAAGTGCCCACCGCCATATAAAGATACCTGAAGCAACAGCACAACAAAAGCTATCTTCGGTGTTTCCATAGCGGCTCTAATGACTATCCGTCTATATATTAGGGTGTAGTGGGAAGCTAGAAGAGATTTGCATATGGTTAATTGGTTAAACAATGCTAAGCAAAAATGCTGATAGAATATACACAGATGCCTTGAAGCAGAGGGTGATAAAATACGTCATACCGCATAGAAACGTCTGAAATGAAAGTCCAGTTGCTCATATCAAAAATGAGCTCGTCTAATTAATAGATGGATCCAAGATACCTTGAGGCACCGGAAGAGGAGTTTATGTGTCCAAACCATATTTGTGCTAAAAGCCAGAGACAGCTTAGCATCGTACAGAATTATCTCACACTGTCCCTGGACTGTATGTAGAGTTAATTTTATCTGGCTCTCTAGACACAACTTTTAAGGAACTAAACATATACAGAAGGGGTTCGAATTAAAATTTCTCGGCGTCCAACAACCACAAGGAGTTACCAGAGCTTGCCTAGCTAGAAAGGGACCTCCATAAAAAAATCAACTAAAGGCACATTATTAAAATTGTATTTCTGAAAGATAATTTTACCTTAATTCTTCTAACCTGCATCGGTACCCAGACTATATTATCCGCTACGGTTTTTATCAAGTTCAGCATCAATGTGTTTACGCGAAGAACGGTAACTAAATAATTCATGGTTAGGCTATTAAATGCTATATACACTAGTCGTACGTTCAGCTCATATAAGGAAATAAGTGTTTTTCTTCATATATATATATATCAATAAGTCCCTATTTGATGATGATGGATGAGCTGAAACCATCTATTTCTGAATCAAATTTGTTGTTATGGATATTGTTGTTTTATAATAGATTAAAATTACGCTATAGAAAAGCGAGGAACTAATTTAAGCTTGCATGGCTGTTTATATGTCAAATAAAAGTTCCGGATCTTAATAATAAAGTTGCGTGCATCCATATGGCTTATTATACATTTTGTTTGGAATAATAATTATTATTGACTTTAAATTGGTGTCAAAGTCACCCAAGTGCCAAACATTTTACCTCAAAATAAATATAGTCGACATAAAAGCCGAATTGAAAGTACCTGTCAACATTGAATTAATCAATTGTTGCTTTACTTCAAAAATAAAACTAATTAATATTAAAATCCATTTAATAATAATAAAAACCACTAAGTTGACCTTTAACGTAAATTCAATAAAGTCTACCTACGGCTGCTTAAACAATTGCATAAAAAATGTGAATTTAACTATTACATTTTGAAATTTATTCATCTTTTTTTTACTCTGTATAGAACTACCTACGTAGCAAAAAATTTATATTGTTAATAAAAGATTTATAAAAAGAAATACCATATGGTTGATAAGTGTTTCAAAGGCTACTAACAATTTCATGACGAAAGTAGACGTACAAAAGTACTAATTAGGTGTCAATGCTCCTTTTACCTTTTTGGCGAAGGATTAAATATTATTTCGGTTCAAATAACTTTGTAAAAGATGTATAACAATAACAATTTTATTTACACAAGACACACTCTTCAGTATATCACTAAAGATAATATTTGAACAATCTCTGAACTGACAAGCTTTAAGTCATCAGTAAATAACAAACGCTGTTTGATGAAATGGTTTGTAACATCATTTATAAACAATATAAATAAAACGGGGCCAATACGGGAGCCTTGTGGGATACCCAATGTCATTGATAGGTAATGTAAAGTAAGATTTGATAAATTATTTCACTTATGTAATGTTTAGTATCTTTGGACTGAATATTTGGAATAGTTTGATTAACATGATATCTTTAAAGTTCTGAAGTAATGTAAATACATTGTTATTTTCAACCCGATTAGTGTTACTGATAAATGGGGTTTGACAGTTAGAATTATTTGCATGGGATGGTTTAATGGTAAAATTTACATACAGATTGTTTTAAATGCTACAATGAACATCGGTTATAATGACATATGGTATTTTTAACGGAGCGTTTAATATTTATATCATAAGTTTCCTAAATGGAGTGGAAAAAGTACAGTGGGTACAGGGTGTTCCGTTGGTAAACGGAGATATTTTAAAGGAAGGTAGAGGTCACAAAGAAGATTCTAAATAACCCATATATAGTGGGTATCTTGGCTTCCATAACGAAGTTACAGGGTGTTTTAACAATTATTTATAATTATTCATTTGGCCAGAACTTTTGAATCACTTAGTATATTTTTGCCATTTTTGGCATACAGCTTAAACTTTTCATCAATAATGAACTGAATTATTGAGAGATGTGAAAATCCAGGTTTGGCTTTAGGAAAAATTGAAATAATAAAATATCAAAAAAACACACTGAGATAGTAAAAAAGAACACAAAATTTTCTTAACGGTGGTGTTTTTTTTTGCCTAAAAATAGGGCTATATTTGGTGAATACAAAAGAATTTTCGTTTAATAAAAATGGTAGAATTATTAGTTAAAATGATTATAGAGGAAATCCCTTATGAAATTAAGTAAAATTACATCTAACAAATTCTACTACTTGAAAGGGCAACCAAGCCTAACTAAGCCAGGGTTTTTACCGGAAAAGGAGTGACTACCAATGATATTTTAAAATTAAATTAAAGAAACGAAGTAAATGCAACAGAAAATTATATTGCAACTTCCTGTGATATGAATAACTCGTATAATAATCGAGTAATATTCATTTTACCATAAACTTATAATACCTCAAAGGATTTCTACGAATAAAATAAGTCATTCTTAAAAAAAAATGTTAAAAGGATATGAAAATGCTAGTTGACACTGAATTCTTCTGAAAAATAATAGATCCAACTTGTTTTCACTTTCAAAAGCAATTTGCTGTTTAAAAAGAATTATTTCTTTAATTGTGTATTCTCACGTATTCGTTTAATTACTCTGAAGAAAATATAAAAATTTTACTGCACTTATGGAAAGTGAAATTAACTGATATAAAGAGCAATAAAAGTAGATGCTTCATTTTAAACAAATTAGAAGAAAGTTCAATTTTCTAACAAACAAGAAAACAGATTTGCAATAACCATTCTTAAACATTCCACATTTTCGCAAATGTTGATCTTTTATACGAATTCTGGCTTCAATTGTTTGCAGTTTTTCTTTTTCAAGCTCTTTTTGCTTTATCTTCCATTCTCCAACTAAATTTTCTTTTTCTTTGGAATCAAGGTATTAAGAATTTCTTCAGTGGAAACAAATGTTAGATGCTCTTTCATTCTGTTAGGAATTTATTTTTTAATTTTTGTAATCATCTAAACCCTAAAAAATCAGACCGAAAGTAATGTTTTTCTAAGGATGACATTGAAATGTATCATTTTCAATTTGATTGCGATGGTTGAAATTGAGTAAACCAGTAAGGAATTTTAATTTATTAGATTCGACATCCTAAGACCGGTTTCTGTCTTTCGACTTCATCAGTTGGGCTTTTCGAATCCAATAAATAAAATTCCAAACTCGTACAAGTCAATAGCTATATCAGCTACTAGTGAAATCTCAGACTACCGCGATTTCAACGATTTTACGTAATTTGACATTCAAATATTAATAAGAGAAATGTCACTGTCAGTAAGTTTCTGGAAGTTATAGTTTTAATTTGTAAAAGATACTAGTATGGAAAATAGTGATATAGAACCAGAGGAAATTATAAATGAGGCTGAAAATGCATTTTCAAATTTAATTCCTGCCAAATCAAAACATGTTTATGATTTTACTTATAAAAAATTTATGGACTGGCTTTTGCTTTTGAATTTCTCCGAGTTAACCCCATCCCTTAAACGGCCAATAACGACCCCCGAAAGGGGTGACACATGAATATACCTTATATACCGAGTATGCTGAACATGATTGGGATTCTGAATCTTCTCCCCGAAGCAAACCAACCCCCGAACCGGACAAAAACTACCCCGTGTCCTATGAAGTGGATAAGAAAATCCCGATAAGAGAAAATGAATAACAAATTATTGAATACAATTCGGATTATGATTCCTCGTTTGTTGATTGATCTTTTACCCTAAAAAATAGCCCGCGTACATTTGAATGTAATTCTGTCGTATATGTCGTTTTTTCACATAAATACTAGACACAAAATATGCGCCTATCTTTTTGGTTTAACGGACAATCAAGAAACCTGCATCCGGCGTGTCTTCAATGATCTGCGAATATATGATTCATTTTCTCTGTTGCCGTTTGAGGGGTAAGTTTACTTCGGGAAGAAGATTCAGGATCCCCATTATGTTCAGCATACTCGAAAACGGGAGGTGACGCAGTTTTTTTCGGTATACAGGGTGTCCCACGACGTACCGTACACAGTCCAACCATAAGTACTATGGACCTAGGCCATTTCATATCTGGTATGAAAAAATGCCTTGTTGCGTTTTTGACGGATATACAGGGCGATATTTGAAAATATGTGAATTATTCTACGTTAAGTATATCTAAAAGTAAAAATCTCAGACCAATCAAATTTGGAACACTGAGTGTGCTCCCTGAGCTCAATAAAATAGGTTTTAAAAAAATTTTAATTTCAGGTCCGGACTTAGTTTTTTTAGATTTTTATTGGTTTTTTGAAAACAACACCCTGTAAGCCAGATCAGACAATTTTTATTTTTCTCACTTTAAAGCTTAAGGATGATACTAAGCAACAGTTAAAAAAAATTGAACGCGCAACTTTTTGTTTTCTGCAAAAAAAAAACTTTGAAAAATAGTATAATTTTAATGGATTCACATTCTTCTTATGACTGATGCGGCACTACATTGATAGCACATCATCATTTTTCAACAAAAATCATAAGGACAGTTCATTTTACTCGACATAAAGTATTATTCAATCAACCGTTGAAATTCCAGGGCCGTATTTATTTTTTTAAAGTTTTTATTGATCCTATAAAAACAACACCCTGTACAAATTTTCTTTCTGTAAAGTCAAAGAAAAGACTATTACTTTTGATTATTGTGCAAATGCAAGTAGGCTTTGAATTCGATTTGATGTCCATTTTGACAGTTTTTGAAAGAACGTGGTGAGCGACTGACAGAAGACCAAAAAGAGGGTATTTTGGAAATGGTAAATCAAAATGAGAAGCTAAGTACCCGGCGAATATCCAGTATTTTGAATATTTCACCCCCAACTGGTACAGAAACTGCAAAAAATAAATACGGACCTGGAATTTCAACGGTTGATTGAATAATACTTTATGTCGAGTAAAATGAACTGTCCTTATGATTTTTGTTGAAAAATGATGATGTGCTATCAATGTAGTGCCGCATCAGTCATAAGAAGAATGTGAATCCATTAAAATTATACTATTTTTCAAAGTTTTATTTTTTTCTGCAGAAAACAAAAAGTTGCGCGTTCAATTTTTTTTAACTGTTGCTTAGTATCATCCTTAAGCTTTAAAGTGAGAAAAATAAAAATTGTCTGATCTGGCTTACAGGGTGTTGTTTTCAAAAAACCAATAAAAATCTAAAAAAAACTAAGTCCGGACCTGAAATTAAAATTTTTTTAAAACCTATTTTATTGAGCTCAGGGAGCACACTCAGTGTTCTAAATTTGATTGGTCTGATGTTTTTACTTTTAGATATACTTAACGTAGAATAATTCACATATTTTCAAATATCGCCCTGTATATCCGTCAAAAACGCAACAAGGCATTTTTTCATACCAGATATGAAATGGCCTAGGTCCATAGTACTTATGGTTGGACTGTGTACGGTACGTCGTGGGACACCCTGTATAAGGAATATTCATGTTTCATTCCTTTTTACCCTGAAAACTCCTATAGCAGGGAATTAGGAAAATGAAATGTCCTAGAAAAATGTAATATATACCAAAAGAAAATAATAATAAACTAAAAAAAAAAACATTCATTCCTTTCGGCCATTTAAGGGATGGGGTTGACTCGGAGAAATTCGGTATAAGGCGGTGTGTTCGCGTTTCACCCCTTTTGGAGGTTGTTTTTGGCCATTTGGGGGTGATGGTCAACTCAGAAAGAGTTTATACCACCACCATCGTGTTCAGAATCCTCGAAAACGGGGGAGCTAGTTTCGTTACGTTAGAAAATATTTTCTTTTTTTGAGGTTTTTTCCGACTCACAGAAGCCACTATTATTCCACATTTTCGTCTCCAACTCGATTTAAATCGGTAAGTAACATATTATATTTAATTACAGTTCCTGTTGAAGCAGTAAAATTTGATTTTTAATAATTTCATTAACGGTTTCTCTTATAACATCAGTTTTTACGATTGAATTATAACTGCTCTTTAATGAGGCTTCAATAGACCACAATAAATTACTATTATTACTGAAAACAAAGTTATTAGAGTTTATGCTCTCGTGCAAAAATTAAATGATATAATTTTACAAGCAACACATAACAATTTAGGAATATTTTCCGTTATGTAACATAGAAAAATATATTTTTTGAAGTAATTTATCACGTATCATTGGAATGTTAACAATTAATCTAAAGTTAAGTAACATTCGTGTGGGTACCATGTTATCAGGAAACAATTTTACTGCTCGGAGAGTTCTTTCTTCGAGAACTAGGAAAGATATCCCAATAGGAGAACGACAACGTCAGTTACTGGAAAACTCCTACATGAGGAAACTGAAAGAGACTCTTAAGAAAGAGGTAGAGTATCTAGAAGATACTAGCAAAGCGGAAACTTTCCTAGTACTGGAAATAAGAGGCTTCAACCTCAGTAACCAAAACATTAGACCAAGATTCGAGTACATGGCACACCGGTAGAAAACTTGCTAGTGATTGGGTCCTTCGTAATCCTAGAGCGCCTCCTAATCGGAAGCTTATTAACGCTCTATTCCAATTTCTGCCTTAAAGTTGCAGATTAAGCGGATATTTAATTATTGACCTCATGTACATTTACGGTAATCCTTCACTGGCTGAGCTATTCTCCTTGATAAGGAATCAGCTGAGGATTTATGACTAAATCACAAGCCTCATAGGAACCCCTAAACAAAGTAAAAAAATATTAACTAAAATAATTTTATACTACTGACCATGTATTTGTATAGGTAGTTGACGAGTAAATTGTTTTTCCAACTTCCTACGGTTTGAATTCATAATTATTATAAATGATTTAAATTCCCAATGTAATTTATTTACTGTAAATAGGTATACACAGAGAAAAAGTGAAACCAGTGCATTAGTTGCAAGTAGTTCAAAATGTCAAATTAGTAGAAAGCACAAAATAATCGTATTATATAAACAAATAAACATTTTATATCATAAACTATTTAATTATCACAAAAGTACATTTTCTCTTGATAGTTCTGGTACATGGTGATGATTTATAAGCGACATTTTAATTTTCTCTTGTTATTTTCTAACTTATATTTCAAATAAGAGCACGGAAAAATAATATATTAGAAATTAGTAAAAAAACATTAACTGCTAATTGCAATTTGTTTACTTTCCTGTCATAAATATTTTCAACATGTGCATGTAACATATATATTGGTAGTTTGAAAAGCATCGGCTAGAGAATTCGATTAATTTTGTATTTTTTTTTATTTCAGAAGAGAAAAAAATAATTTACGTTATGATATATTGCCGGGAACTGACTTGTTAAAGTGGAAGACCATTTATCGTAGAACATTTTAAGAGGAAGTTGTACTATACTATAAAACAGTGTATACAAGGGTTTCGTAGTCCCTAACTTTTTAAGTTCATTTTTCATTTTGAGAGAATTAAAAAAATAAGTACACATTGGTAAAGGTCTAATCTATGTTACGACAAACTCACTTTTTCAAAATTTGAATTAGTTTTTTCTACAAAAAAATTGCAAAATTTTTCATAATTTTTACAATTTTTTTTAGTTTTTTAGTAAAGTATGACTTCCCTCTAAGAAAAAAGAATTTTTTGCGATTGCCATCCTACATGTTACTTGTATTATTTAGCCATGGACGTCGCCTTTTCAAGGGTTAAGGCTCGGCTGCACAGACAGCGGTCTGTCGCGGCGGGCAGCGATATTTGACCGAGGAAGTCAACCGATGCAATATTCCATCATCCCTGTCACACAGAACGCGGTTTACCGACTCAACCCAACCTTGTACATTAAAATTCGTGTAGTAAAAAAAATATTGCCTAGCTATAAATATTCCAGCGATCAATTGCTGTGGCGGTAAACTAAAATTGCGGGCGATGAATTTTCCTAGACCCGAAAAAACACTTCTCTCTAGAAGACACAGGATCGCTCATATAGAGTTGGTCTTTCCGATAACTTTTGAATGTGCTTGCGAACTAAGCAGATGTATTCAAAGATAAATATAGCAGGAAGGGTTAGAATTTTGAAATTTTTAAAGTAATTTTCACAGTGTGTCCTACTACTTAAACTAAATACATAACGAATTGCTCTTTTTTGTAATTTGAAAATAGATTCGAAGTGGTATAAGCTACAAGAACCCCAGAACGACAAACCAGAGCGAAGGGGTTAGCACTTTAGAAACAGTTTTAATGGCAAAAACATGCAGAAGATAATTTTTTTGCCAAGGTATCAATATGGATGGACCATTTCAGGAATTTGTCCATATAAAGACCTAAAAACTTAATTGAGTTCACCGTTAAAATCGGATTATTGCTTAGAGTTATAGGCTGTAAAGTACCTCTGTAAGACATTGCTGGTTTTACTGGTGTTGAAACAAAGCCCATTCGAGTCAAACCAGGACTTGATAGTTACTAGATCTTTGTTTATGCTAGATTGTAATGTCTGTATATCAGAACTACTCCAGGTTACACTCGTAACATCGGCAAATAAAGTAATTCTTCCACTTATTTTTAAGTCTGTGATATCGCTGATGAATAATAAAAATAAAATTGGACCTAACACTGAACCTTGAGGTACTCCACTGCTAATTGGCAGATTTGAAGAATCCTCACCATTAGCACGCACCTGCTGATTTCTATTTTCTAAGTAAGTTTTAAACCATTGCAAAGGAGAACCCCGTACGCCATAAATTTGATTTCATGATTAACACAATCAAAGGCCTTTGCGAAGTCACAAAATACTGAAGCTGTGAAAAGTTAGGAAGTTTTTAGGAAGGAAACCATACTGATGAGGTGTTAGGATGTTTTGTTTGGAAAGAAAGGGCAGTAGGCGATTTTTCATTAGCTTTTCTATTATCTTCGATAAGGTACGTAATAAAGCAATAGGTCTATAGTTACAGGTTTCGGTTTTGTCGCCACCCTTATGAAGCGGGATTATTATAGCTGTTTTTAGACAGTTCGGAAAGATACCAGATTCGAAGGATTCATTAATTAGCGAAGTTAAAATGTCAATTACTACATCAGGTATATTTGAAAATATTTTAGTGGACAAGCCATCATTTCCACAGGAAGTCTTATTTTGAATGCTGTTTATGGTTTGCACTTTTCCCAAAATAGCAAATGCCTTAGCTAATAAAAATATCCCCAACACAATAAATGGATGGATATATAACATGCTCTCAAAGAGAGCAATAAAAATCAGTGTAGATGATGTTACCATAAGAGGCATGGTTGTAAAAGGTTGTCCACAGGGAGGGGTGCTCTCACCACTACTGTGGAACATGGTCCTAGACACCTTAGTCAATCGCCTCAACGATGACAGTTTCTACACCATAGCTTATGCAGACGACCTAGTGATTTTGCAAACAGGAAGATTTGAAGGAATACTCTGTGCTAGAATGCAAGAGGCCCTCAATATCATAGAACAGTGGTGCAAAGACCACTCACTGTCAATAAACCCAAAAAAGACAGAGATGGTTCTTTTCACGAATAAAAGGAAGCTTGCAAACATCGAGGCCCCAAAGCTTCTAAATACTAAATTGAACTTTTCTGCAGAGGTGAAATATTTGGGGGTCACCTTTGACAGCAAGTTAACATGGAACTCTCACCTAGAAAACAGAGTCAAAAGAGCATACATATCTTATGAACAGTGCCGTAGAACCATTGGCCGCACCTGGGGAATGTCACCTAAGGTTACGGCCTGGATCTACACTGCAATCATAAGACCTATGCTAACGTACGGTGCGATTGCCTGGGGAGTCAAAACTAGCCAGCGGACAGTCGTACGCAAATTGGATCAAATCCAAAGAATAGCATGCCTCAACATAACGGGGGGCATGAGAACCACACCAACTAGAGCAATGGAGGTGATCCTTGGTCTCACCCCCCTTGATATATTTATTAAGGAGGCTGTAGTGATGACCATGACACGGCTACGCTCTACAGGTATACAACCTGACGTAGGATCTGGTCAGTCGAGGTGTAACTTGTGGCACGAGGTCCTTGGAGAGGTCCCACTGCTACAAGCCAACACAGATTCGATTGCACCAAGATATGCCTTTTACAGACCCTACAGGGTAATAACAAAAAACGTACAAGAGGCTACATTAGCAGCAGGTGCCTTGCGCATCTACACCGATGGGTCTAAAACAAATGAGGGGTCAGGCTGTGGAATTTATTCCAGATCCCTGAATCTCAATATAAAATGGGCAATGGGTTCTAATGCCAGTGTAGCTCAAACAGAGCTCACTGCTATCTCAATCGCCGCAAAAGAGACTACCAGTAGGAACATTACTGGTAATAATATTTACATCCTCACGGACAGCAGACAGGCACTACTAGCTCTGGATAGACCACGGATTACATCAGGTCTAGTACTAGAATGTCACCAGGCCCTGATCGAAGCTTGCAACAACAACGTGGTCACGTTAGCTTGGATCAAAGGTCATGGAAAATCAAAAGGCAACCGTGCAGCTGACTCTCTAGCTAAGAAAGCAACCTCCCAAAAACTTTTGGGACCTGGCACTTTCATAAGCTTATCGGCATCAGCTGTGGCTGACCTACTGAAGAAACACTCCCTTGACAAGTTTAAGGGTAGATGGGACGACGAAACAGGTTGCAAGCTAGCCAAGGAACTATTACAGTATCCGAACAGCGAAACAGCCAAAAAATACATGACTATGAACAGACAGAACCTGCGCACAGCCACAGGTATCCTGACTGGCCACTGTCATCTACGAAAACACCTCCACAGGATGGGGTTATCTGACACTCCACTGTGTAGAGGATGTGAACAGGAAGACGAGAATGTCGAACACATTCTTTGCGAATGCCCGACACTCTCACAAATGAGACATTTTCTTTTCGGCGAGCGGTGGCTAACACATGCCAACATGAGGGAGCTACCTTCAGGCGACGTCATCGCCTACTTTAAACAAGTAGGCTGGCTGACGAGCTAGAAGGAAGGCTCAACCTCAGAAGGACGCGCAATGGGCCAAATGTGGCCTACGTGCTGTGGGGTGACCCACCCTTCTAGATTTACAGATACAGATGGTTTGCACTATCTTATCTACTGGCCGTAGGAAGAAACTATTAGTGATCCTTTTAGTAGGTAGGAGGAAGGAGAGAGCATCCTGACCCGGAGCTATGTTAGAGCTCTTAATTACTTACATTAACAAAATAATTGTTTAGTTAATCAGGACTAGGATTAACAATGTTTGAAGAACGGGTTTTATTTCTTAAGTCATTCATAATAGACAAGGTTTCTTTGGAAGAGTTTTTAGCTCTTGAAATGCGATTTTTATAATCGTTTTTCTTAGTAGATTTGATAATTTTCCGATACAGTATTCTATAGTTGTTGATATAATTTAATATTAGAGGGTTATCTGAGAATTTTTTAATATACATAAGTGACCTCATATTTTTATTTTTCCTATGTGACGCCTCCGTATCGCAGACAAACCACTTTCTGTGTGGCCGAGCCTTTAGAGGTTAGAGGAGGGGTACTATGAATTAGAGGTCCCTGCAAGCTTTAATCTTCCTGAATTTTTTTCCAGATAAGAGTAACAAACTAACTAAACTATTTTTAAGAGAAAAAAATATATAAAGATTTTCTTGTAAGAGAAATAAATATCTAAATGTTTTGATAAATATAAAAATTTAGAAGAAAACGGTTTGGAAAAGTTTATTGTAAAAAAATAGGCAAAACTGTCGTCTACTTATTTGTTAGTAAGTATAAGAAACAGGACTATATATTTCTTGGACCTGTACTCATAAGTAGGTGTGATTTATATGCAATACAATTAATTTCACTCAAACAACTTTTACTAATATCGATCAGATAAACAACACATTAACGCTTAGAATAAGAGTACACAATAAAAAATTAATGCATTTAGAAAACAAGGAAAAACAACAGGTGGTATGAATAAAAACAAATTGCACTTATGAATTAGAAAAGCAAAGAGAGTAAAATTCTCTAATAGCGGAGTTATGTAGGCCGGTCACTTGATCTTTACACGAAACAAAAGAAGGAAAACGGCAATCGGCACGGATTACTAGATGAGTAGAAAATGATTGAAGCACATCCAGGTTACGACGATGTGTACAAACAAAAAAAAATGTTAATTTCTCCGGTGATTTTCTGACATTGCTCTTGTTTTCGATTCTAGCGACTGCGAATCAATTCATTTGTTTACGTTATTATGATTTTATGGTTGCGTGAGATTGGTTTCTCCATATTTCGTTTTTTTGAGTATAAAAGCAAGAACGCCTTGTGAAAAATAATGTTACTTTCATCTTAATTTCAGCACAGACAAATTATAAATTTGTTTTGGTTGTGTACAAACATTCTATGCAATTTTTTTAATTTATACTATTTAGATACACGCACTTGATTTTTTCTGAAAGTCTGTTGTTTGACACAAATACTTTCCCTATATTAGATAGTTAAATAAGTGGCACTATTAAACATCAAAAAGTACTTATGGGATAAATGGAGATCCGATAGAAATCGTTAAAAAATAACTAAAACGAAGAAGTTGTAAAATAAATGACATAGATTAACTCTTATTTGGATAAATTAACTCCAATGTTAAAACGTTATATACTTGAAAATGTTTTTGTCACTTTGACATCGATAAAAAAGGCGTACTAGCACTGTTTAAAAACAATATTACAAAATTTATTGACAATAAAATCAGAAAAATTTCTTTGCGTCGTTTTCTGGTGTCCTAGGAGACCATAATGACTTGTTATCAAAGGTATTGTAATTTTTGGTGACAACAGCTGTCAAGTTTTGCCGCGGGTAAACTCGAAAAAACTACTAACAGGAGCTGTCATACACTTTTTTCATCTAGAAACCATTTCAAAATTGCGCATTTGTGATTGGTGGAAATTAAGACGAGGGAAATAGTCGGATAAAAATTTATTTTCCTCAATATCTAGTAAGCGGACGTCACATTATTTGTCAACTTTAGTTATAATTTCGTAGCGATTAACAATATGAATCGATTTGGAAGTGTTTCAAATGAACAAATGGACCAAAAATTTAAATAACTGTTCTTTTTATTAATTGTTCTGTTAATTATTCATTGATCAATAAAAATAAAGTTTTTGTTTTTTATTCTTATATTCTGTCGTTAATTTATCTTATCAAGAAACACGCGAACTTTTCTTTTATGGATAAATTTCTTTTGTATCATCCTTAAGTATACAATTTCAAATTTATTTCGATAGTTTTTTATGACTACTTTAGTGGATTAATATTAAAAACACTTTACCTTTTAAACACTAATTATATACTACTCAAGTAGAAAATGAATAATATCCAGGTTAAAGATAAAAAACTTATCAATTTCTCTGTTAGTATTTGCTCTTGATTTCATCGCCATCTTCAATCTCTTTTACCTTTAATTTTATGCTTGCGTGAATTCAAAGTTTCTTAAACGTTTTTTTTTGAGTTAATCACAAATGCGTAAATGAAAATTAATAGTTTCAAGAAGTTATCTAAAAAATTAGGTTATAACAATATGATACAAATCACACGCGATATCATGTCTACTAGATTAATGCTACTAAGTTCGGAGTATGTATAATATTGTTCCCAAAATTTATTATTTTCAAAATGGCCGATTTTTGATTTTTTTGTACTAGCATTGCTTCATGTTTATGTTCACTTTAGCCAAAGATAGACTGTGTTCCTAAACGTGAAAAGACTTTGGTCATTTTGAAATAATTATAAAATATAAAATAAAATGATTAAAATGATAATATAAAGTTACGTATTAATAATATAAATATACTTAATAATATAAAGTTAAGAATTAAAAACATTTTCGATTTCATTCTGATCATTCAGGATTTCAGTTATTTCATTATCTACTTTTTTTAAATTTCTGTTACTATATTCACTGACTGTTTGCCAAATTTTTTTGCTGTTGTTACTGTTTTCAATTATTATATTCACCGAACAAATTGTTCGGTATCTGAATTCGATCTGTGTGTGTGTAGCTTTTTTGTGTTTGTGAATTTTAAAATTCTGACTTCAGATTTTGATAGAGCATCAAAAAGTAAGATTAGGGTTTGATGTGCTTCTCCGTACCTCTTCGAGAACACCTTCAAAATGGGTTCCAAAATATGAAAATTTTGAAGTTTAAAATGTCATTGAATTTAAAGTAGACACATAGTGAATGACGATTTTGGTAAAAGTGAGTAGACTGTGGCTGTGTTTATTAGAAGAACTGTCAATCTAAAATTTTATTAATACTTTCATTACAATTTGTTCGGCTATGGCAATGCTAGAAGAGCATTCTCAATGGCTTTTATTCTTTTTTTTTATAAAAATGTGTGAACTATGAGTAACACTGCTAAACCGAAATTCACATTATTGATTTTAACAAATACACTATCAATACGGAGGACCGATACCACTTTTGGTCACGTAATAGTTTCTAATATGCTAAGAAACAATAATAATTTATTTATTATTGTTAATCATGTTTTTTTTTTGTCGAACGAATGAACTTTTAATTTTACAAATAATAATGCCTTGTTATGTATCCTAAAAGAACGTAAGGACATAATAAGGATTATTATGTATCTCAATTAAAATTTAAATTAGTACTGATTGTAAACACCATACTTAATTGGTCTTAAAACTAAACTGATCACTATAATAACGGATGTCATAAAATAAAGCATAAAAAACTTATGTAAGTCTCGATAGTTTTAGCACTATAGTCCTACTTATTCACCAACATTCGAAATAGATTTCAAGATCTATTAATATTCTTCTACGAAATTTTAATCACTTTCACTGGACCATCTGTTATTTAATTAATTAAATTTCTAGTACGAATCGCCAATTTACAAGTTTGTGTTTTAAAAAAAAAATATCTTCACACAAAAGCAAGTATATCGTGGGTAATATTATGAACTTGAAATTGGTATAAATGCCAAGGTTATTGGATTTGGACATATATGCATTTTTATATTAGTAAAATATTAAAGTAGCAAAAGAAACGTTAATTCTTTCTAAAACAAGCGATAAATTATCGACAGTAATATCCCAAGACCTTGACAAATAGCCGACTATTTTTATTGTATCTAAATTTCGAGTTTATTTTAGGATCAATTCGTCGAGACTTAATTAATCAAAGAATAACTCCCTCGAGCTAAAGCTCTCGGGAGTTATTCAGATTATTAATGCCAAAATTGTCGAGACAAATTGTAAAATATACGAGAAATTTAGTAGCAATAAAAATAGTAGCTAATTTGTCAAGGTCGCGTTATATTTAATAACAAAAAATTCGGTACGTACGTATAAATTATGCTAGTTTTGCTCTTTACTGTCTTGGCAGGTACGTTTAATTTAATTATGTTATCAATTTCTTGAAGATTTTTACTCCCGAATCTACTCTTTGTTAATACTTTTTAACAAAATGTGTCAAATTTAATTCTGTAATAAACTTTAATGGCAAACTGTCAAAATTCAGATGACGCGCGCCTACTATGTTTGTCGTAAAATGGACGGTATTACATAGAAAGGAATGAATGAATATATTTATAGTTTCAGAAAAAGTGCGAAATCAGTTGGATTTGTGTATTTGCTACTAAAGATCGATAATTTATTAACTATAAGCAATTTTATAATACCATTAGTATAGGTTTTATTTGAAAAATTTGAAATTTACGGGCGGCTTCGTTATTGTTGGATACCGTCCTTCAGGTGAATATTGAGGACGATGATCAAATAGCCGAATATTTACCACCAAGGTGAATATTCGCTTTATTTTGTTTTGATTGGCTGCGTCAAATCAGTTCCCAAGCACGTGATTGGTTAAAAATTGATATTTGACAGGCAAGGGAAATAATCATTTTAATCAATATTCTACAAGGATCAGATTATTATAATTTAGAATTATGCTTCTAAAATTTTATTATGAACTAGAGAAATATATTTTGTTGTATTTAAATTTACTACCGATTTTACGTAGATCAAACTATCCAAACAGATGGAGAATACCATTAGAGCACTGGTCATCACGGGGTCAGGCTTAAGTATGTTAGACTTTTTCTAATGCAAACGTTCAATAACAGTACGAGTTGAAGTGCATCAGATAGACCGTTCTTATAAGGAAACACACGATATGCTTTTCTATCTCAATAACTGGATCTGCCAATATAGTGCTACACGCCCATGATTGCTTACTGATAAGGTTTTTTTATACCGGGTGTAATATTAAAAGTGCATTTTAATTATGCCGTAACTCGGACAATTTTTCACGCTATATTCATAGAAGCAGCGGAAAAAATGTTAATCCAATAAAACAAATTGTTTTTTAAATTTCATAGTCAAATGATTAAATACTGAATAATT
This sequence comes from Crepidodera aurea, assembly GCA_949320105.2. Classification (NCBI taxonomy): domain Eukaryota; kingdom Metazoa; phylum Arthropoda; class Insecta; order Coleoptera; family Chrysomelidae; genus Crepidodera; species Crepidodera aurea. Next base: position 15,433,265 of record OX439475.1, on the reverse strand, counting down.
TCTGGAAGCTTATGATATGTTCTGGCAGATGCAAAATTAGGACCAAGCATAATTCCAAAATTTTTTACTTCTAGCTTTACCAGTTTAGTCTGAGGGTAGAATATTTTGGTTCCTCCATAAAAATTAAAATACCCTGTATCTTAGTTCACAACTAAATTGTTGGAAAACTAAAAATGTGCTTTTTCGTTTGTTAACTTAATTTTAAAGTCTTACCTCCGTAATAAAATGAGGACAAAACGAAATATATTTAGTAACTAAGGATCCAAAAACAGCATTTGACTTTGTATCTAGATAAAAATATGGATACGTGTAGAAGAAATAAATGTTCAAAAGAACAATAGAACAAATAAAAATCAATGTAAGAATTCAAACGACTTTAAAATAAAAATGGAATAAAAGAAGGACTTAGTCTCAACTCACATACAGCTCCTCATTGAAGTCGTTGTCAGCTCATTTGAGATTGTCAACAGAAAAGAAAATATCACACCCAGAAAAGTTAGTTTGAAGAAGGAACTTATGAAAAAAATCAGTAAAGTAAAGAGTGTGGAAGTTAGAATAGTGGTAGCATTCAAGAGATACTTAAAATATTACAAAAATTGATACGAAACTCAAAAGTAATGGAACAAATTAGTCGAAACTGCCGACCGCAGAGGATATAAGAAATTAGAAACTATTTCTTCAAGTTAATGGAGCAAAGATTTGCAAGAAGAAACTTTGCTAAACTAAACCCAATATTTCGATAATTTTAGCGAAAAGGCCAATGACAATCAAAACGAATTATTAACAAAATCAGGCCTCCAAAGCCAATATAAAGATTCCGTAAATTTTGATATAGATGTACTAGCTTTCTTTCAAACATCTCTTAGTAAAAACCCAGTCCCAGTCACTGAAAATTCCTGGAAATATGAAATTACAAAATATTTATCTAAAGGAAGGGCTGATAGTTCAGAAAATATATTAAAATGGTGGAAGAGACATGAGACTGCATTTCCAATACTATCTAAAATGGCTAGAGATTTTCTAGCGAAACCTGCTACATCAGCAGGAATTTTTTTCAGGGCTTCTCTAACATTTACCAAACGAAGGAATATCCTAAATGATAAATCTGTTAGATGTTTAATGCCTTTAAATTCCTGGATGGATAATAGAGGTTTATTAGATTTTATTTCAACATTAAAATATGTAGAAGAAAATGAAAATGACATAATTTTATATATCCAGCACTAAGTAAATAATTTACAACTCTCTCTAATTTTTTAATTACTTTATTTTAGTTGGCTTTTTATTAGGAAAACGTTTTTTTTTTCATGTATTAAGCAGTACTGCTAGGCCCGATTTAAGATTGATTTGATTTAAATTACAAATTCTTATGAAAAAAAAAATTAAAGTGATTATTTTCCTTCCCTGTCAAATATCAATTCTTAACCAATCACGTGCTTGGATACTGATTTGACGCAACCAATCAAAACAAAATAAAGCGACTATTCACCTTTGTGGTAAATAGTCGGCTATTTGATCATCGTCCTCAATATCCACCTGAAGGACGGTATTTATACGTAAATCTTATTAAATATAACGCGACCTTGACAAATTAGCTACTATTTTTATTGCTACTAAATTTCTCGTATATTTTACAATTTGTCTCAACAATTTTGACATTAATAATCAAAGAATAACTCCCTCGAGATAAAGCTCTCGGAAGTTATTCAGATTATTAATGCCGATTAAGTCCGACGAATTGATCCTAAAATAAACTCGAAATTTAAATGCAATAAAAATAGTCGGCTATTTATTAAGGTCTTGGGATATTACTGTCGAAAATGTCATACCAACATTTTTTAACCAATAAGAAGCTTTCGTTTCAGCTCGTTACTATAGCAACCACAAAACTTTGCGATAGTATTTTCCTCCTGGGTACCCTGGGCGTGATTACAGCGATAGTATTTCTGTCAAATGTCAAATTATAAAAAAACACCCTTCCGTTCACTGTAAAATAATACAGATTGTTTGATAGCTAATAAGAATACATTATTTTAGATCAACAAATGTTTATTTCATACTACTAAAATCCTAGGAATATATTCTTGGGTATACAGGGTGGTCCTTTTTTTGGCTTTAGGTTTGGGACCATGCAGCCAGAAACAAATTAAGTATAGTTTTCAAACTTTTTGAGCTGGCAGACAGATTTCATTAAACGGCGTCCTATTTTTATTTATTTTATGTTTTTATTTATTTCTATTTTTTTATTTTTTTTTTATATGTATATATATATGAACGTGGCATGATATAAAGGATTTAGACAGGGGACACTCTCTTCTCGCCCAGGGGTCGTTCAAGGGTGGTCCTTAAGTAATAGTACATAGAAGTATGATAGATTCCTCACTTTAAAATATTAAAATTTGAATCAACTTGCTCTAATAAGGAATATACAGGGTGTAAAGGTTAAATTTTAAAATTTATTTTTTGCAATAACTTTAGCGTTTTTGGATATGTATACATAAAAATTTGGAACTGGGGGTTTTTGGGAACAAGAAATCATAATAAGGTAAATTTATTGCAAAGAATAAATATTAAAATGTAACCTTTAACACACTGTATATTCCTTATTAGCAACACCTTATTAGAGCAAGTTGGACGAATTTTTTTTACGTTCATTGTAAGTCCCTTTACCACTTCAAAGCATAAAAACCCTGCAGACAATTATTATTGACACTAAATCTAACTTGCCTGCTCTAATAGTAGTTACTATTATTAAATATTTAATATACTTATTAAGGATATTTGAAATTTGCTTCAGGTACGAATTTGTATTGTTTACAGTTGAGTTATCGTTGTTTTTTCTGTTATTTTAAAACCTAAACACGAAATTTTTCCTGGGGCTATATCACGTTTTGTCCCGCCATCGCTATGCAAATTTTGAATATATGAACAAAATAATTTAAAATTATAATTCAGCAAAATACTTTCATCTTTTAAGTAGCATGATGACAATTTTATTTTGTGATACAGCTGAAGGGAAATTTAAGAAAAAGTCGGCAAATGAACATAGATTTTTATATAAAATTAAAAAAAAAACATTGAAATCTAAAGTTGTGCTTTTGCTTTAACACTTTTTTTGTTCTAAAATTGCCATTCCCTTATATTTGTTAAATAATTAATTGATTTGCTTCTAGCTGAACATGACTAAATAAAATAGTAGAAACGTTGATTCCTTTAAGGTAAAGTTTTTCCAAACTGCTCAAAAATTTAGCAGTACTAATTTTTATTTTTATTTTATTGATATACATTATATATTTTTGAATTTCCCTACCTTTTTTTCTTCATTCCTCTTAACGTCATTGGCACGCCTCGAAAAGATGTATATCCCAAAAACGAAACACAAACTCACATGCTAGAACGAAAAAATTTGAAAATGTTCCGCGAGAACTCGCGCCTCGCCGAAATATTCGAGAGCTGCCGGTGCCTACCTTCGGTGGCCGCGTAACAGGTACTTGTTCCTTACAAATCGAAACAACTGACTACTGCCGGTTCTTCTTCTTCTGATCGGAGATGGCATGCAAGACGTTGCACCGCTACCATAACCAAATAGTAGTGGCATTTAAATCCAGTGGCAGTCAACAAGCGGGATGGTTGAGATAATTTGGTGAATACGCCAACAATTTTTTTTTGCTTAATTTCTCAACCTCAAGAAAATATTGGAATTATTTCCCAAAAAAATATTTCTTTTAATTTTTAAATAAATAAAATTATTGTTGAAACGTATTTTAGTTTAATTCCAAAAAAGGGTGTATATTTTAGGGCCTAGATATACAGGGTGAGTCACGGTAGACGCGACGGTTAATATTTTGAACATTTTTTTATTTATGGATATGTGGGTTGATAAAGGCTACGTTTTAAAATTATTTTGAAATATACAGGTTGTCCCAAAAAAGTGTGGCGCATCAAAGTTATATTATTTCTTATGGAAGACCTTATATTTTATTGCATTTATAGATTATATGTTAAAAATGAGGTAAACTTTCTTAAGTATTCCCTATACCTAAGCTTTTTAGTTTTCGAGATATTTTGATATTTCTAAAAATGAAAGCACTTACAAGAAACCAATAACTTCGAAACATATGGAATCAGCCAAATCCAATTTTATCTGAAAAAAAAAATAGACTAATAAAATTGAAAGCAATGTATTTAGAATTGTTTAAAATTATACAGGGCGTCCAAAATGGGGGGATTCTCTAATGACATATTCAAACGACAATATCGTTCTTATTTTAAATAGGACACCCTATATTTTATAATCATATTATGTAGCAAATTCCATTACCTTTTTAAAATTATAAAAGTCTACTACGCCTAAATCTATTAATTTTGGAGGTATTTTTATTTTTGTTAACTTTTACATTATTTTTCAATCGTAATGCCTAAATATAACACCCTGTACTGGATCAGCTTAGACTATGGTCCTAAAAAATTATCTTTGAAACTAGGTGTTTAGGTTTTTGACATTATGAAATATGTATCATTAGATATTAGACAAAAAATTATGTTGCAATTGGATGGTGCTCCAGCGCATTTTTCAAGAATTGTATTATTTAAATAGAAAATTTCACACCAACATTTTTTAACCAATAGGAAGCTTTCGTTTCAGCTCGTTACTGTAGTAACCACAAAACTTGGCGATAGTATTTTCCTCCGATCGCTGTAAAATAATACAGATTGGTTGATAGCTAATAGAATACATTATTTTAGACCAACAAATGTTTATTTCATACTACTAAAATCCTAGAAACATATTCTTTTGTCGACTCGGGATAACATTTAAAAAATTCATGCTTTCCGATAGTAATTCAAGCTCTAGGGAGATTACAAGTGAAAGTTTCGAAATAAATGGATAGGGAGAGGGGGGCCCAAATGCTTGGCCACCTAGATCCACAGATCTGACTCCCATTGACTTTTTTATGGGGTTTTGTAAAAAATATAGTTTATACCACCCTCCTACAACACAACAATATCGAAGAATATCGTCATCACTAACTATCTTTAGATATGTATAGGAATAAAATAAATGTGTAAGTCAACCCTTAATTTGGTGGAAAAATGGGAAATTTCACAAAATGAAAAATAACTACAAAATTAATAGATTTAGGCATAATAGACCTTTATAATTTTTGAAAGGTAATGGAATTTGCTACATAATAGGATTATAAAATACAGGGTGTCCTATTTAAAATTAGAACGATATTGTCGTTTGAATATGTCATTAGAGAATCACCCCCTTTTGGACGCCCTGTATACTTTAAACAACTCTAACTACATTATTGCTTTCAATTATTAGTCTAATTTTTTTCAGTTAAAATTCGATTTGGCTGATTCCATAAGTTTCGAAGTTATTGGTTTTCTTGTAAGTGCTTCCATTTTTAGAAATATTAAAATATCTCGAAAACTAAAAAGCTTAGGTATAGGAAATAGTTAAGAAAGTTTATCTTATTTTTAACGTATAATCTATAAATGCAATAAAATATAGGTTCTTCCATAAGAAGTAATATAACTTTAAAACGCCACACTTTTTTGGGTCAACCTGTATATTTCAAAATAATTTTAAAATATAGGCTTTGTCAACCCACATATCCATGAATAAACAAAATTTTCAAAATATTAACCGTTTAGCCACAATGGACTCACCCTGTATAAAACTGCTTTTTTTATATTGTTATTTATTTATTTATATAATTAATTAATTCTGTAAAATATTATATAACTCTATACAGAACCTAATTGGTATAAAATTATTCACTCACTTGTGAACAGTGAGGATCTTCTTGATATTGACAGAATTGACAGATTGACGTTTAGTTGTTCAGTTTCTTACAACCGAAAAAAACAGTAAAAAAGTTGTAGAACATTATTATTACACCTGCTATTTTTAAAAATATGAGTAATAGTAGTTTATAGAACTTAATGTGTCATTGTTATGTTATCTATCACTCAATTGTCACTTTATTTCATTAGATGGTCGAACTGTAAAGAGAAGATTTGTTCTCATTTTCTTCATTAGTACACCCTTGCAAGGACAGCGTAAATAACTGGAATATTTCTTGAATACTTTCACCTAGAATTATTTTTCTTTAAGACAACTTAAATGTTAAATTACCAAAAAAAGTAGGACAAAAGAATAAAATCCTTCATGAAACCATTTTGGTAATAAAGTCAAAAATAACAGAAATTGTCTACAGACAATCATAATCCGTACATGGACATACCTGTATCATAAATGGTAAATGCAAATTCTTGAAAATTAATTAAACCATATCTCAATGTAGATTTATTGTTTTTAGATCAAATATTTGTTTAATGAATTAATCGAAAATTTTAAAAATCAAGTGGTATTGAGAACATTAATTAATACAAAAATAAATAAAAAATCCTAAAATTAAAAATCGACAAGCGTCGTACCTTTAAAATTAAAACGCGGAGAAGAAACCATTGATAAAGTAAATCAAAATCTTATTTATGATAAATTAAAAGGAAAGAAACTATATTGTCATGTTTTACTGACATTAAGAAATTGAAATTTTCTTCCAGCTCTTAAACTCTTAGGGCTTGGACATCTAACAATATTTTTTTTTATTTATTCCCACTACATTTTTTATATTATTAAAGAAAATATTTAAAAATAAAAAAACAAAAATTAAATTTATAATTTATATTTTTAAAAAAAACTCAATCATTATCCAAAAACCTTATTTTAATTTCAAAATGATCCCATTTTAATTTTTTAAATAAAATAAGTTTCTTTTTTGGACTATTATGGCAAACTCCATAATCGTCCGAAAAAGTAACACTTCTCGTCCTAAACTACTATTACAGAATTCGAGAAAATACAAACACAGAAGATCAAAAAGAGATATTAAGAAGCAATAAAACAATAAACAAAATTACTGAATAGGAAAATGATGAAGAAGAAAGTCCTAAACTAATTGAGGAATTATATTGCCCATATATAAGAAAGACGATAAAATATCAATTACAAGCCTCTAACACTATCAAGTATCTCAGAAAAAAAGAAAAAATGTTGTAAGAAGAATAAAAAACGAAATTTGTGGTAAAAAGATATTGGAAGATCTATACAACTCGCGAACTGAAGATTCTTTTATTTTTCATGTGAGAAGGGCATTTTTACAATGCGCAATTTTCAAAACGGCAGATATGTTAAAGCCAGATCTGCCTGAAATTCTAAAGTTTGGTTAAGAACGCAAAGACAATAATTGTATAGTGCCAAAATTAATGTCTAAAGAGGCAAAACGTACATTTTTCAAAATTACTCCATTTTGCAAATGTAAATTATTTAACTGTGGTAACAAGTGCAAATGCCTGAAAGCAAATGTAAGATGCAATATAAGTTGCCAGCGTGAGGGAAAATCCATTGAAAAGTAAATATTTTAATTAGATAATAATAATATTGTGTTTTAATCCCTATAGTGTCATAATAATATTGTAATGCGCGTCATCTTTGTTGCACGTTTGAAGAAGGCTGTGGTGTTTGCTCTCTCTGACACACCGATCGCTTTATTCGCTCAACAGCATCCTAACAGTGACAATGCAAAGAGATGCGACGCGCCGATTCAATTTCCTTCGGTATTAAAAAAGTACACAACCCAAACTAAACGTCGTATGAAACAAAAGTTAAAGTAAAAAAGTTTCCTTGCTCTATTGGCAACATTTTTCTCGCTTATACTAGTTAACTATCTCTAAAAATAAATGACGATATTTTGTGTATTCTATCTAAAAAAAATTACATAGCTTTTGACACATTTCGCAATTCCAGATCAAAGGGCGAACAAAAAATTCGAATCCGGCAAGTCATTTTACATAGGATTTCATGTTTTTTAGGTGAATGTTCGCGAGTTGTATAGAGGTCGTCAAATTCAGCACCTCAGATTCCCGACTATTTACTTTCAAAAAGTGTGACCTTGAGGGCTAAATTCGTAAAAGAATAATTTTTTTATTGACTATTACTAAAATTATTAATTTCTTTTATACATTTACAAATATCAGAAAATATGTAAATTAATAGTAACTGTATTAAATTAATTTAATTTAAATAAATAAACAATATAATACAAATAAATTTGAAGTTCAGGAAACCGTTGTCAATTAACTTTATTTATGGGTACATCATTATCGAATTTACCGCAATTTTGTTAAGAATGACTTCAGTTAATTCATTAGAAAGCTTTTAATACTCTTGGGTCATAATACTGATGCGTTTAATAAAAAGGAAGAGTCAATGTCATAAAAATCAATATGAAAAATGAGTAATATTGTGTATAGTGAGCCAGTGTGGAAAAAGTATATATTAAATAATAAAAACATGTGAAATCGCTAAGTAGTAATCGAATAATGGGTCGAGTACGCGACCATATTCATTTCACGCTGCGGTGAACTTATCTCTTCATTCAATGATAAATTCTTCAGTATTTTGTGACTTCGCAAATACTTTTGATTATATTAATCCTGAAATTTTAAATAAAAAACTACAAATACGTGGTTCTCCTTTACAATGGTTCCAAATCTACCAATAAGCAGTGGAGTACCTCAAGGTTCAATATTAGGTCCAATTTTATTTATATTATTCATTAACGATATCACAGACTTAAGAATAAGTTAATTACTTTATTTGATGATGACACGAGTTTAACCTGCAGTAGTTCTGATATGCAGACATTACAAGCTAGCATAAGCGAAGATCTACTAACTATCAAGTCCTGGTCTGATTCGAATGGGCTTTGTTTCAACACCAGTAAAACTGTAGCAATGTCTTACAACTGTAACTCTAAACAATAATCCGATTCTAACGGTGAATTCAATTAAGTTTTTAGGTCTTTTTATAGACAAATTAAAAAACCGGTTGAAGTACTGACGAAGAAGAATGGTAAAAAAATAAATAATGAAGAGTCAAAAAAGCACAATTAAATAGGCAGTGCAATAAAAATAAAAGAGCTACCAAAAAAGTTCTAATAAAGCAAAAAAATCAACAACAAAAATGTAAAAGTGAAGAAGGACATGAAGATGCACTGCCTCGATCCTGTTCTTAAATCTGTAGTGGAATGGGAAGAGAATCTAAGAGATCGAGGTTTTTGTCAAATTAGCTTCTGACATTAGTTCAAATTGGGATATTAGTGGCTTTTAAGCAATCTTGAACGATTTTCAAGTTTAAAATAAAATGTTTGATTTGTTAATAACTTTATATGAAAATCAAGTTGCCTTGGCCCTAAAAACGCCGTCTCTGAATTCGTTCTTAGAAATGCACTTAAAAAACATATTGCAAGGCAATAAAAAATTTACTGTTCGTAAAAAGAATTGGGATGCATACGAATAAGCTGAAAATGTTGTTTGGACAAGTTCATTAAAATGTACCCGGCCATAGTAATATCTTAAGTGAATTGTCAAAAAGAAATATGGTTTCGTATATGTTTTGGAATTTGGCGGAGATACGACTCAATTCCTTACTGTTATTTACTATCCCACTGACTTTGTATAGGACGTCCCATAGTTATTTCAAAGAAATACTGTCTGATTTTGAAAACAAAATTTTTTTTCTAAATTTGACATATAAAGTGACATTTTATAAAACTCGTTGACGTTATGAAACGTCTTACTTTTCGTAACCAGTTACGAAAAGTGAAATATTTCCTAACTGGTGATGAAAAGTTAATTTCGCCATTAATTGCGAAAAGTACAGAATAATTGTAAGACTAAATTACTTGAACTAACTCTTTATTGTCGTTAAATATGGTGTACTAACATAATATCAAGAAAGTTTTATAACTTTATTCAATTTCAACACGTGAATAAAAAACTACTTATAAATATTAATAACACAATTAGAACAGTTACTAATGTTGACCCCAGCTCACAACATAGTTCCCTGATTAGCATTAATTTGTGATGTATTGTCTATGTAATTTTCTCCGAGTATGTTCGTGGCAATCTTCTGTTTATTAATGATTGAATTCTCCACATAACCCTCGGCAACCGTATTGGATTTCCGTCTCCCATGCTATTTTATTCTAAGCAAATCAGCACCTGAATCCGCAAGAAGAGTAGTCGACGTCCGCCGAAAAGAGTAACCCGTATACAAACAAGGGTTTGGCAATATTCTTCTACTTAAAAAAATAGTGAATGAATTATTTACGAGAAGAAAAACGATTTTTAATTGCTACTTTTGACAATCAAAATCACGAAACATGACATTAAACAATACTTGCTTCCATAGTAACAAATAAACATCTCCAATTTTACTAGGCGACTTAAAAGGAATCTACGAGGTACGCTCGTAGGGACGTTTCAAATACTTTAAATTTGAATTCAAATAATCACATCCTTTTCAAAATTAGAAAAAATATTGTGTGAAACACGTTGGGAAACACTATTTTTCCCAACTGGTTGCACAAATAACTATTGTTTAATTTAACTTTATTTTATCAAATTAAATACCTATTTTACTTTGGAATATACTGGCGATTATAATAAACAAAATACTTAAAGAGAAGAATCAGAAGAAAGATTGTTTGCTTGACCAATTACCATCAGGTGGTTTAAAAAATTGTTTGATGGTTAAATGATTAACATTGACATACCTAAACTTGGACCCCGCACTTTTATTATGTAAAGTGGCGACCGGTCAAATTTTCTGAAAGTTTGGTATGATGTTGTACTCAACCTAGTTACCATAAGTTCAATGGGCTCAACCCAATCCTATGGCTAGTTTTCTAGATACAAGGTGTTAAAGTTGAAAATTGCCTAGTTTTTCGGATTTATTTTTTTTTTAATTAAAAAATTGGATTTCTGTTGCATACAGACGTTTACTAGATGTTCTAGTAATAAATTAGTGGATACATGTGATTAAAAATATTTATATTTACAAGGTGATTCACAAAAGTGTATGACGGTAGTTTTTTCAAATTCATTTTTTCTACTGTGACGTCAGGGAAGCATATTTTTGATAGATTCTGCTCGATATAGTATTTCAACGAGAAAATATTGCACAGTACACATTTCTTATAGAGGGTGTTTCATAGAAGGAACCACTAGACAAAATTATTTTTTTTAATTGCATTTGAAACCCCCAATGCAATTTGGGAATTTGTTGTGAAGTTGCCAAAACTTACTTGTAAGCTTATTTATCAGTTTTACCGATAGATGGTAGCACACTTATTTTTTATTTATATATATATATATATATATATATATATATATATATATGTAACCCTACGTTCCGGCACCAAAAACGACCTTATATAGACGTTGTGGCACCATATAAAACGTTGTGGCACCAATTTTTGGTGCCACAACGTTTTAAGTCATTTTTGGTAGCTTGAGCACCCCAGGATGCCCCACAGCAATTTTCAGGAAGGTGCCACTTGGACCATTTATATGTAAAAACCCGATTTTAGTTAATCCGTATAGTCCCCAGGGGTCACCCCGACTCGTCTATAGCATACTCTACGTACAAGTACCAGGACGCGACCGAAGCGTTGTGGCACCATGAACGAAAGTACGTTCAAGCACCTTTTAGTCGTGTTTTGTGAATGCGATGTAAAAATAAACAACTTGATATTTGCGGTTTAAGCTTAAGAGGTAAATCTTGCTTTTGGATTGCGATTCATGCTTTAATAGGTAGAATTATAATTTTTTAATCACTAAAAAATTTTCTCCACGGCCACTACTGAATGTAGTTATTCTGAAACTACTTATAATAACAGAAAAGAAACATTCTCGCTATTGAGATTGAAAGAAAATTCTGAAACATTTGTCTCTTATGTATTTTATACGTACTTCATTCTATCACTAGAGATACTCTTTATTCCATAATTGTTTAGAAAAATAAGGTTTGCCATGAATGTCGAATTAGTTGACGTCGTCTTAATATTGGTTTGTAAAAACTTTTAATTTATTAAAAAGGAGAAGAAAATCAAACGATTCAGATGTAGAATTTGCTACCGCAAAAATCCAAGCTTGAATATAAAAATACTACCTCCACAATGTTGAGAGATTGAGGTTTCATTTTAATATATTTAATTTCTACTTTCTGTGGTCGTGGAGAAAGTACAGTCTGTTACTCTGTTGGAATGAAGATCCGACACTCGTGGTTCCTCCACTTGTGTCGAATTCTCATTCCAACCTTGTTACAGAAGATACTATTATTTTTTATACTTTATGACATAAAGTCAGTCTACAAAATATCGTGCTTCTAAAAAAAAATAAGATTTGCATATGAAAGTCTTAAATGATATGTTTTTAAATTAAGAAAATGTGTAAAAGAATTAAAAAGTAATAAGGATTATGTATTATTTTACAGAAAAATTTTTAATAATCAAAAACCTTTTTTTATTTAAATGAAACAATTACTTATAATAATATCGATGCTATATCTTTAAAATTTTATTGTTTTTTTTACAAAAAAAACTTTAATTTTTTTTTATTAACTTCCTAAAAATATACAATCTGTCTTTTACAAAACAATAAGTACTTAAGCTTTAAATCAAAAATATTATAATATTAAAAAACAAATAATAATTCTAAATGTCAACTAGTTGGTTAATTAATAAGTTTTAATTTTTGTTCGCCACTCCATTGATTATAATTATTTACTTATTTAGATCCATTGAACCTTTTGAATTTTTTGTCCTAAATTAGTAATAAAAAAATTAAATTTATGTAAATATCCGCAATTTATAAATTTATGTATAAAAATTAGGTAATAATTTTAAAAAATTAGAAGCACTTTAAAGTAAAATTAAGTTTTTAAAAAATTGGATAATTAATAAAAAACAATTTTTGTCTAACGCCTCAACCTCCGAGGGGAATACTTCTTTTCAAAATAAAATTGAAATAATATATGGTGCCAAAAGGATATATATTTCAAGTTACTATATTATATAAACTTTGTGGCACCACGCAGGAAGGAACGTTTAGGCACCATTTAGAAGCGTTTTGTGAATTGCGTAAAAACTAAAAAATTGTTGAAAAATCTTTAGAAAAACTTGGTAGGTATTTTAAACGATTGCGGTGCAAGCTCTTTAATTAAAAATTAAATAGATAATAACATTTGGGCATTAAAAACCCCTCTTTTATCAAGAACCACTAAAAAAAAATCTTAATTTTACGAGAAAGTTATTCGTTATAAAAAAATCATGTTTGTCAAAAAAAATAAGATTCGTATATCACCATTTTAAGTTACATGTAGAAAATCAAGAAAATGTGTAAGGCTATTAAAAAGTAGGTAACTAAGATTATTTAGTATTTTACTCAAAATGTTTATATAAGTAAGTTGTTGTCCAAACTACAAATTTTTACATCAAAAACCCTCAAATGGAACCTTTACTTACATCAATATCTACGGAATCTCTAAAATTTTATTTTTTTTGCAAAGAAAGCAATAACAAAATGAAATAATATAATTATTGTTCACTTATACTTGGAATATATTAAATAGTGCAATTTTGTTTAAACAATGTGGCTCATTTTAAAATATTAACAATTGTGCAATTTGTGTCAATTAATAAATAATTTCGATAATTTTTCTCATTTAATTAATTTCTTAGTACATTTGTGTTTTTACAAATGAACTAAAATTTGGATTTGCCAATCTTATTTGTCAATAAGACTAATTTTTATGTTTTAAAAATTGAAATTTAATTTTTAATTTGAAAATTTATATTTATATTTTATTTTAAATGATGCATACAATTTTTTTAATTCCTAAACATTTTGTGAATAATAATAAGTAATGGTAGTTTTCTATTGATACATTTTTACTTTTTAACACACCGTACAGGTATTCTAAGATTTGGATATTCTGATCTTATTTTATGAACTTTAGTAAGATTAGAATAAACTAAAATAATATTTTTTTCCACTTTTCGATTCCATTTGTGGATATACTGTATATTCTAACCTAGAGCAAGACAAATTAAAATTACTTAATAGAAATTATTAATTAAAAGGACAGATTCAACAGTTTACGAATGTTTAATAATATTTTTTATTAATTAAAAGTCTCATTATAAAATCGGAATAAATATTAAAATATGCATTGCCAGAGAAGGATATTGACCAACAGCTCGCACAAAATGTGATCTCGATTAAACTTGGCGTTTAAGTACTTGAATGGGTGTAGAAAACGATAAAAAAATCTTTGCTGCTCTAAAGTTTATGCTAACTGCACAATTTCGAAAATAAAATCGAAAACTTGGTTTTTCTTATATCTGGAAAAAAAAATAAAAATTTCTAAAAACTAATAGCACCAAAAGAGCGGAAAATTGTACTAAAAATTATATTATAAGTTATTTAAAAAAAAATTGTATTACTGTAAAAAATTATTAAAAATAAGAAAGCAAATTCGAAAACTCTACGCGCGCCGAGCCGTTGAATACAAATATTCATGCAAGGCGTTCGGAAAAATTAAAGTATCTTTGTCTAAAATGTACGCAAAGAAAAAAAGAAAGCATTTTAAAGAGGAAACTCTAAGATTTCTCAGGAATCCATTAATTTTTAATTTTTTTTTTGTTTTCTCATAGAAAATTTGACCGGTAGTTATAATTTCTAAAATTCTCACTGATTTTTATAAAAGTGAAGATATCTATTAATAGAGGCATAACAAAAAAATATACTTTTACTTTTGATTTAAATATAATTAAAATGATGAACATTATCTGGGTTTAGTAAAACTTTGTTTTAAAATTTTCATTTTTTTTACAATATTCATTCGACGCAAATTTTTATTTTCAAAATAGTGTTTATATAAATCAGAAATTATTTTTTTTTAATAAAGTTAAAAATAATTTAGAAATTGATTTCACGTGGTGCCATTAGTTTTTCGAATTTTTTTTCGAGATATAATGGAAAGACCAAATTTACGATTTTATTTTCGAAATTGTAAAGATTTTTTATCGTTTTCTGAACCGTTTCAAGTACTTAAATGCCAAGTTTCATCGATATCACATTTTGACGAGGTCAAACTGGGCTATTGGTTATTTGCTCGAATAAAAATGTACTGTTTGTATGTTACCTATATGTAGGATTAAAAGTTTTTTAACTTTTTGACTTTAGGTTTTTTCTATAGAAAATTTTGTCATACGCATTAATTTGTTAAAAAATATTTTTTCAGATTTTTCATTATTCTTGTCTAACGCCCCAACCTCCTTAAACGTTCGAGTCGAATATGTCTGTCCAAGATAAAATTGAAAAGTGTATTCTGAAATAATATATATGGTGCCAGACAGCATATACAGTCAAAACATATATACGGTGCCGGTAGAACCTCTTATCTCTCTACAATTCCGGGTTTGTATACGTCGATTTAGTTTTTGGTGCCAGTACGCAAGATTACCGGTATATATATATATATATATATATATATATATATATATATATATATATATATATATATATATATATATATATATATATGCCAACACAGCAACGCTAAAGGCGACATTATGTTTATTTACCTAAAATTCCGTTAGAGCGGCGCTCGTGTCAACCGAAATCGAAATGGGCATGCGTATACGCCAACTCAGCAACGTACAAAACGACATCTCGCGGCGCGGCCCGCAAGTTAACAGTTATGTTAGCGGCGCTCGTGTCAAGCAAAATCGAAATGGACAGGCGTATTGTACATGTACATTTATTCAATAGTAGAAATTATAGTCGAAGTAAAATGACATCAAGACATTTCTGACGATAACGAAACGCCCTTTTGGGAACCGCTGGCGGTATCAACGCTATCACCCATCACTACAAGAGCAGGTACTCAGGTACTTTAGGTAAGTGCATTTTATCACATAAATTTTGATAGTATGTTAGGTATGTCCTAATGACTCATCTGTAATGTCTCATAAATGATTCCAGTTGAGTGCGTTCGAACGATAGATGACCTAAAAAAACTTGATACGTATGGACAAGAAAGTATGGATATCATTGTTTATGTTTATGCAATTATAGAATGCGATTATGTCCGTAATTTTCTCAAATAACGAATATGTAAGGAATATTTTTTGATTCTATTTTAATGATAGGAAATAGTTCGAATATATTAGTAACAGTAAAATAAATACAGGATGTATTTGAAATGTGTACAAATATTTGAACTGCAAGGTCTATGTGGTATCCACAACTGATATTTTTATTCTTGAATTGAAAAACGGGGCAAGGACCCTATTTTTCCATCTTAATTCTCCGCTATAATGTCAAATATCACATGCGAAATACTTGCTCAAAATGCCGTCCAGTATTAGCCACAGAAATATCAGCTCTCCGCTGAAGAGAAATTTGTTATCTCGGGATTCTCTCGAATTTCTGCAGCTGCCATATCCATTCTGTTTCTTAACTGTTCTATGGAATTCATGGGCACACTATAAACTAAATATTTCATATGGCCCCAAAAAAAAATTATAGAGATTTAAGCCTGAAGACCTGGGAGGCCAACTTGTAGGTCCATTCCTTCCAATCCACCTATGATGAAATGTTCAGTTAGAAACGGCCGCATACATAAATCAAAGTGAGGAGGTGCACCGCGAGAGATATTTCTTCTAAAGGAATAGGTAATTTTTCCCTGAGGATATAGGATCCAAGGAGATGGTTACTAATTATGCCCATGTTCATGGAGAGCATGAGGATTTTCATCACTCCATATATGAGTGTTGTGCATATTAAATATTCCATCTCGGAAAAAAGTAGCCTCATTAGTAAATAAAATATTATTCAAGAATCCTTCCATATCAGCGATTCTTTGTAATATTCTAAATTCTTCTTTCTTCGTCCCCTGGATATAACGCATGTACTTTCCGAACGTGGTAAGGATATAAACCTCCCAGTAAACACAGGATATCCGATGGACATCCATCAAAAGTCCATAATTGGTCCATATGGACATGGACCAGAAACGGACGTCCAAGGGATGTCTATTGGACGTCGTTCATGGACATACAATGAATAACCATTAATGGACATCCAACGGATATCTTTTTCCGGTTCATGTTCTTATGGATCAATTATGGACCTCTCATGGACCAATTAACTTCGAAATAAATTTAACCAGTTGGTAGCATTGTTACTATTGGCATTCCTGGGAATAATTTCAACTTCACAACTGACTGACAGGTTATTTATTTGGTTCTAAGTTCTAATAGATTTAGAATATATTCAACATTCAGTTCCATTTTCCATTGTTAATAAGTTCTTCAAAAAAGAAAGAGATTTGTGTTTTGATCGCCAGGTAAAAATGGAGAAAAACGTCGTACGAAACAAAGTCTATAAGAAAACTCGAAGAGAGATAAACTTATCTTCCACCAGTGACGCACCAATCCTTCCATCAAGTTCTGCTTTGGTTTCACCACCTGCTTCGAGGTTTCAGTCTGGTCCCAATATATGTGATTTCAATAACAGTAATTCTGGGGAAAGTAGTAAAGATTGTGTTCAACAGTCAACAGATATCCTAAAAGTGGTAGTGTTCAGTCTCCATTCACAGAAAACGAGCAGCAACATAATAGTACTGAAGCTGACTCATCGTCATCAGAAATGTACGTTTATTTCAGTTTTATTTTTAAATGAATTATTTATTTTAGAATATTTTCATTTCATTTTCTATGTTGTTTAAAACAATTTCATATTGAATATATATTGTTATTTATATGAATCGATTTTTATTCCGTAAATGAGCTCATACATTGAAAATGTTGCTGATTGATCTATCTATATGTAGATGGTAGTAATAATGCGAGACGTCTGGGAAAATCTAATGCATTACATTATTTTTTGGATGGAAAGGTATTTCTCAAAAACTACGAACTGAAGTCTATAAGATGTCCATCACTGGTCCAGGTAATGTCCATTTATAAGTCCAATAAAGAATTCACGTCCAAAATATGTTCATATTAAATAAAAAATGGACATTCATTGGACGTCCAAGTTGGTGGCCAATGGACATCCATGGGATATCCACTGGATATACCTTGTTCATCAAACGACATCCAATGGATGTACGTATTGTACGTTTTGGATATACATTGGACATCCAATGGATATCCTTGTTGCTGGGTTTGTTCTTTTAGAGTTCAGTCAAGTCTTCTACAACTTGCTTCAGGTCTATTTTAAATCGTTTCCAGTATTTGTTCTTCGAATCAAGTCTTCTTATCGAGCGAGTTCTACCTTTATTAACATTAAAAGCATAGAAGGACCCATAGTCTCTTAAATACTGAACAGGAGGTTACAAATGTATGGGAGTTTGGAACCCTTCGATTGGAAAATAGTTCCCGATATAAATGTCGTTTTCACCAGTAGCACCATATGCCAGAACCATATCAGTTAATGCAGTGTTAGAAAACATGTTAACAGACAATAAAATCACTTTAAAATTAACACAAACTTCAAATCAATTTCCTGGTCGTTAGATTTTACGTTCTTCCCTTACAGACAGTTCGTGATTAGCTGAATGACTATGCCAAAAAAAAACGAAGAAAAAATTGCTCTTTCATCAAGACAAGGCGCCATATCCTAAGTCGATCGCAACATTAGCAAAATGGCACTTTCACTTGCTTTAGAATGCATTGGAATGAATGTATCACTGTTGAAGGAGATTATGTTGATGTATAAAAGTCAACTATTGTCTAGAAGTTGTTTGATGAGTGAACGAGTATGTTCCGATGTTCAAAATATCACTAGTAATCTCCCTAGAGCTTGAATTACTATCGGAAATATTTCCGAAAGCATGAATTTTTTAAAAGTTATCCAGAGTAGAAGACGAGGGAAACTTTTAAAAAAAAACTTATGCTTGACGAAATATTTCCAGATAGTAATTCAAGATCGTGGGAGATTCGGTAAGAAAATTTCACACCAAAGTAATATAAAAAATTATAACATGACATTTTCGTAAGATACCTTCATATATACCAAAAGAATATGTTCCTAGGATTTTAGTAGTACGAAATAAACATTTGTTGGTCTAAAATAATCTATCTATTAGCTCTCAACCAATCTGTATTATTTTACAGTGAACGGAAGGGTGTATAATTTGACACTTGACAGAAATACTGTCGCTGTGGTACCGGGTACCCAGGAGGAAAATACTATCGCCAAGTTTTGTGGTTGCTACAGTAACGAGCTGAAACGAAAGCTTCTTATTGGTTAAAAAATGTTGGTGTGAAATTTTCACTACTAATCTCCCTAGAGCTTGAATTACTATCGGAAATATTCCATGTAAAATAATTTAGGATATCTAGATAAAAACAAAAACGTGTGGTAAAACTTATATTTTATTTAAATATATCTATTTACAAAAAAACTATAAATACATTATACAAATATTCTATATATATTTTCTCAATAATAAAATGAGAGTAAAATAATTCAATTTCATTCCACAAATATCTTGCAATAAAATTAAAGTTAAAAGTGAGAAAAATAAATATCCATTAATTAAAACAGTAAGTAGAATGAAGAAAATACATATATCGAAGCAAATTCGGAAATGAATGTAAAGAAATAAGCTTAAATGTAAAGAAAATAAAAAAATTATGAGTGAGTAGATAACAGAAACAAGAGACGAAAAGAAAAATTAACCAAAAAGAGAACAAATCAAGGAAATAATTATAATTTCATCTGCTTCACGTATCCTGAATAACAACGAATCAAATAGTACGGCATACCCCAACCAGAATTTTCGACTTATTGCCACACATCAAGTATTTTTCATCAGTTCTCGGAGAATTGAGACACAACAGTAAATAGAGACAATTTACCATTGACTAAATGGAAAAAATTAGGGGCAAGCTGAAATATTGTAGGTAGTTTTTGGTCAAATGGACGAACTCAAATCCAAGTTTTCGACCTTCAACCCCTTGCATAAGGGTGGTTTTTGGGGGTGAGTTTGTTTTTTGCAAATAACTCCCTCATTTTTAATCTTACAAAAAAACTTTCAAGAGCAATTTTGTAGAGAATTACATTTGCAACAACTTTCAATTCTTGGGAGTTATTGCAAAAAACAAACTCACCCCCAAAAACCACCCTTCTGCAAGGGGTTGAAGGTCTAAAATTTGGATTTTTTCTATTTAGTCAATGGCAAATTGTCTCTATTTACTGTAGTAAAAGCACTTATTGGATAACTTGATTGTCATTGCATTCCGAGAGAGCGACTCCGCTTTTGAGTTTTTGCCAAGCACACAGTCTAGAAAAGTATAAATAGAAAGGGAAAGAGTCAACGAAAGAAACCAAATAAAAATAGTAAGAACTGACCAAAAGAACAAGAATTGAACAAACTAAAATAGTAAAGTTTAAAGATATAAAAGAAAATAAAATCAATTAAAATATTTACAAAAAATTAAACAGCACTGATTACTGTTGTGGAATGAAACGCCACTTCAAAAATTTTTATAGACTTTTTTGAACTCTATGTTCGAAAATTGTGTTCAACAACTATAACGTTTAAAACGTAAAAAAAACAATTTTGATTAAATATAAATAATTTCTATTTTTGTAATAAAATATTGCACTTGAAGAACTTACATTAAAACTAGATAGATTTTTAGAATCGGATAAATTTAAGAATAGACCGCTAATATGGCTGCCAATGCGCAAAGGCGGAGCTAATTACCCACTAGCGCAGGTCATCACTCGGTGCCCAGTAGGCGGTGACAATTACCAGTCTATTCTTAAGTTTGTCTGACTTTAGATAAGTAGAATCCCTGTAATTTACTTGTAACTTTTAAAACTGACGTTTTCCAGACAGATCTTTTGTCTAAAATAAAGTCGTAAAAAGAACTGCATTTAGAGAAAAGGAAAGTGAGACCATATTTCTAAAAAATTTCCATACATTTCCAAAAAATATTATATAGAACTTGTCTCCTTCAAAAAAGTTTAACTGAGATACAAAAATAATTGAATAAGTGTAGCATGCTACTAATTAGGCAACCCACTTTACGTCATTCTTACCGCCATTCAGAGATGGTGAATAGGTTATGAGTTTTCAACAATTTTCACTTGATATTGTTTATAATTCTCCTTTTTCTAGGCGTTAATTTCAATGTGTGAGTGAAAATATCCCAAGAAACCCACCTTTGCATAAGTCTTTTTAATTCAATTTCCATTCTACTATCTTTCCTCAATGCTATTTCTACAATCAACCTATCTAGTTTCAAGATTGTGACAACCAATACCTGTTGACATTTTAAAAACAATTTAAGCCACTGATTTATTGAACTGAACACAGTCTGCAAATTTTGACTCAACTAAAAATATTACATTAACTTGGTGGTGGCGCGGGCGTGAATTGTGAACAACTCTCTACATTTTCTGGCCAATCACAGACATTCTGATCAGGATTAAAGACTAGGTTTGCGGGACAAGGCATGTGGTGTTTTCGTTCTCCTTCACACATGTAGTACATCTTACAGTCGGCCTTGTCGGGATGGTAACTGATGTGGCCTTCTTCTTCTTCGCAGGTTACTTCGTTTGCTGCAAAGCATAAATAGATTAGAATGTTTATTGGCATATGTTTCGTGCTTTCTTGATCTAGCACAAGCGTTTGATAAGATTTGGCATGAAGGCTTAATACATAAGCTTTTCCTTCCAAAATAATATACAGATATCCTCCATTCAGATATATCGGAAAGATACTTTAGAATTAGGCAAGAAGAAGCCTATTCCGATATTAAAGAAATTAAGGCTGAAGTACCACAAGGAAGTGTCCTAGGACCTGTAGTATACTTACTATACACATGTGATATTCCAGAGTTAGAAAACAATACCATAGCCACCTTCGCCGACGACACTGCCATTCTAGCAGTAGGAAAGAGCAATGAATAAGCAACCCACAAGCTGCAAACAGCTGTCTACCTTATCTATGACTGGACGAAGAGATGGAAAATTAAACTTAATGAAACTAAATCACTACACATTAACTTTACAAATAAAGGGATAGATCATATTTCAGTGAGAATAAACAATAACCTGATTCCATATTCAAACACAGCAAAATACTTAAGTATTACCTTAGATGCCAAACTCCGATGGAAAGTGCATGTTAAAAAGAAAAGAGAAGAACTTGGACTGAAATATAGAAAAATGTACTGGCTAATTGGAAGAAACTCTGTCTCTACATAATAAGCTTATGCTTTATAAGCAGATTCATAAGCCTGTATGGACCTACGGTATCCAAAGCAAGCAACTTAGCAATCATCCAAAGATTTCAAAACAAGGAACATAGTAGATTCCCCTTGGTACATTCGCAATAGTCCATAGGGATTTGGAAATGGACACTGTTGACCAGACCATCAAGAAATTAGCCAAGAGTCATGAAGAAAGACTTCATCATCATGACAATGTCGAGGCTATCCAGCTCCTTGACAATACTGGTTAGAAAGAAAACTTAAGAGAATCAAGCCCTTTGAGTTAGTTTAGTGTTTTTAGTGCAAAAGCAGAGCTTGTGTGTACACGTTAAAGTTTAGCGCAATCCATTCTATAGAACCTAAGGAACGCTGATGAGTATACCTTAGTTTTAAGTTTCATACTCTATTAGATTAAAGTTAGAATCAAATTACTCATTGGTCACTGTTGACCAGATTGTAATATACTAAATGCTTATATGGGTGTTTAATAATAAAAAAATATATGTTTCGTAAAGGACGTACGATTTTTGGTTGTATATTGTCCAGAAGATACGCTGGTCTCATAGGGTCCGCTGAATTCAAGTTTGACTTTGTATCCATGAAGTTCTTGTCTCATGGCGTTGATAAGAGGGAACTTGCCACTACCACAAGATCCTCTAAAGTCGTCCATATCTACAGACCAGATCATTATGCCACCAAAGCCTTCTTCTTTTAACCAGGCCATCTACAAATCATCACAAAAATAAGTATAACATTATAATAATGTTTTTCTTCATGATACCTTAGTTTTTAAACTCCTTTCATCATCGAATCCAACCCATTGATTCTCCCTGTATGCAAACGGTACTTGTTGTTCGTTATCCCAAACTAGCGTCGTGTTATCTTCATGCAAAAAGTCACAGACTTCATAATAGCTCATGAAACCTGCTTCAGAAGTATATTTTCCAGAGGTACCTCCACCACTAGCCGGTGCCCCAATGTCGAATTGAGAAGCGTTTACCAGTTCGAAACTACGTCCGTACGTTGGCATACCGATCATCAACTTCTCTTTCGGTGCTCCTTGTTTGACCCACTCCCTAGCTGAGTAATCCTGAAATGGAAATATCCCTGAATACAAACAGCACAGTTGTGTTTATATTTACTTACCACTGTTAGTTTCTTTTGATACTTGGAAGCACTTTCCAATGGGAACAGCGGAGCATTATGTCCGACTGTTCGTTCCCACTGTCCATGAAAATCGTATGTCATGACATTGATAAAGTCCAAATATTTAGAAATTTCTGGAACATCATAACCCGCGGCTATAGCTTCAAACGAAGCTGGTACAGCTGCTGTTAGAAGTAATCTTGGTTGTCCGCTACTCTTAGCTTCACCTGTAGATCAATTTTGATTACAGAAACAAGTTGCCACGAACTAGTGACCACCAAATTATAATAAACATACCTTCAAAAGCAACTCTTAATTCTCTTAAAAGATTGACGTAAGCAACTCGATCATCTGCGCCCCTGGGATACTCCCAATCTACGTCCAAACCATTGAATTTGAATTCTCTTAGGAATTCTATAGATTCGTATACGAACTGGTTCATCCTGAAGACATTTCCTGTCAACTCCTTGAATGGTGTTGAGCCAAATGCCCATCCACCAATAGCTAGTAACACCTAAAAGTAAATAACGGTATTAAAAGTGAGGAACTAAATTTTTCTTTGAAAATAATGTACCTTCAGTTCTGGATTTTTTTCTCTAAGTTCAACAACTCTCTCATACATCTCGGGATCTTTGCTGTTACCTTCTGCAAGTTTGTGATCTTTAAGAGTTGCAAAAGCGTAAACGATGTGAGTGCAGAGTGCTGGATTGACATCTTCTGGAGTGAATTTTCCAGATCCAGGTCTCTTGTATGACCAACTGGTCATATAACAAAATACTTGCGGTTTGCGTACTGAAAGAAAAAATAAATCAAACTTAAAAGCAGATCCAGTATGTAATGGGGCATTATTTACTAGTATAGTCATGTCATACCTTTTTTGTTAACTCTTTTGGCCAAGCCTGCAGTAGAAATTGTTTTCTTACTGCTTGGTTTCCTGACACGTTTTAATACATCTGCTACGGCGATTTTGACCGGTTTGGGTTTTTCTTCGTCTTCGTTTTCCTCATCTTCATCTTCTTCAGTTTCATCGGGTCCAGCTACTTTTTCCCAGTCGACATCTTTTGCATCTTTACCTCGAGATATGCCTCTTAGCTCTTCTCTGTATTAAAAATAAAAATATTACATTTTTCGTATACAAAAAATCGCAGAAAGTAAATTATTCTCACCTCATAGCTCCAATCAAAGGATATTTCACTTCTCCTGAGCATACAGTTCCAGTAAAGTCATCCATATCGATGGTCCATACCATGGCTCCGGCATATCCGTTCTCCTTGATCCACTTCATTTTATATCTGATGGATTTTTCGTCATCGAAACCTACCCATTGATCACCGTGTACAAGATATGGTACTTTCATTTCATCGTCCCAATAGTACGTGGCTCCGTTTAGCAACATTTCACAAATCTGCAAAATTAATTAGATACTTAAACACCGGGTGGGTCATTAAAGATGGCGACCAGCCATATCTCGGAAACCGTATGACGTAGAATTTGGGAGGAAATTCTTGTTAATTTTTCATGCTTTTCCCTTAGCAAACTTATTGATCATCTTAGAACGTTTCAGGGGAATTTTAGTCTATAATTAAATATTATTTCTCCAAAATTTATTTACAATTTGTATGAATATAAGAATACCAACTAATATACACAATAATTGAAAAATGCACATAAGGATCTTGACAATTCGGGGAAAATTAACAGTGACAGCGTCTAAATTTTGACAACTTTTTTAATGCTGTAGTTTATAAAAATGGTCTCCAACCTAAACTGATTCCAGTTGATAGTAACAGGTAAAAGGTTCGTTTAAGATCCTCCGCATGAAATGTCAGAGATTCAGTAATTAAAACTCGTAATTAGAAATAGAGAAACTGCAAATAAAGATAAAACAAAACACATCTCACCTCATAGTAAGCTAAAAATCCTCCTTCCTTACTATAAGGTCCTTCTTTTCCTCCTGCGCTACTAGGAGAATGCACACCATGCCTACTAGGATCAGACAAAGTAAAAGATCTCCCGTAAGTCGGCATACCAATTACCAACTTCTCCTTTGGAGCTCCCAATTTCACCCACAAGTTAGTGGCATGTTCGACGTTTAATTGTTTCTGCCACTGACTGTCGCTGCTTGGAGAGTAAAGAGGAGCATTGTGGCCCGTTTCTTTTTCCCATTTTCCGTGAAAATCGTAAGCCATGACGTTGATAAAATCGAGGTAGGAGGCTACTGCTGGTACGTCGTAGCCTCCTTTGATGTTATCGGGACCAACTGGTACGGCGGCGGTTAAGAGGAGGCGGTTTTTCTTGATTTCTTGGGATTCAGCTTCGAATGCCTCCCGGAGTTCTGCAAGACATAAAATAAAATTAAAAAATACAAAATTTTATAATAATGCTCGAGCGGATAATGAAAATAATTTCACTTATAATTTTTTCTCTTCGGAATATATAGAATAGATATAAATCAATATGGAAAATTATAATTATAATTATGCAAATGTGTTCCCAAGCTTGTTTAGCAATGCCTGGCAGATCCGCCCATGAGTAATCTTAGTAATCGTTGTAAACAATAGTGAATTAAATGCACTAATGCCAGTACAATTTCCCCAGCACACTTTCTTCGACCTCGATTACCATAAAATAAATGGATAGGTAGATTCTAATTAAATTTTCTCTAGATCATTGAAGAATCTTATCCTATGTATTTCTTATCGCTATTCAGATTGATTGTATTCAAAATATAGGAAGAAAAGTTTTTCTTTTTAATGATTTATTATTTTATTTTTTTAATGTATCGGAAGTGCGTTTTGAATGGGAATGAAAAGCGACAGTGTTTTCAAGAAACTAATTATATTTTATTAAATCAGCTATAATGATTTGGTTGCCTGCAAATCATCCTAACTGATCTATTTTAGTCAAGTATCAAAAAGGGTAGTTTCCACTGATTGTTATTATTTTGATTCTTCCATATCTTAGAATAAATCGCTGTTGACAAGTTAACCCAAATGTAGAACAATAATATTAGAAACGCCCAATGGACCAAGACTCTGGTAAGAAATATAGAAGGCTGGGTAAGTTGCAAGTTCGATTTTCTTACACGGTTCCTTACTGGCTATGGCTCCTTCAGGACCTACAATCTCAGAATAGGGAAAACAAACGACGATACATTCATATATTGCCAAAACGTAGTAGACATAATGCTGAGAAATACGAGAACATTCACAAAAATAAAAGGGTACATTGAATAAATAATGTAGAGAAAAGAACAAGACGAAAGATTACACCTAAAACAGCAAGAGATAGAGAAGTACCATCAACACCATGATGTTCTGTGGGGAGAAGCAAGCACTTGGGGTGGGTTTAGTGAGTTATACCGGACCCCATAATCCCAGGAAAAGAAGGAACAAGTACCTGGCGGCATGAATCTTCAAAAAAAACTCCAAGATGTAGTTTGGTCCAAGATGTTGCTTGGAGAGTACTTAAGGGTTAAAGAAAAAACGGAGGTCAAGAAAAATATGACAAGGCGTCTTAAACGAAGAGATTGGGACCAGTCACTAAAGAGTAATTGCACGAAACAGGAAGAAGAAAAGAAGAGAAACATTTTCGATAAATTTTAGTATTACCACCTCTAATGATGTTTGTTTGCAAAATGTACATTAAGCCTAAATTATTTGGTGATGGGTAAGAGAGCTTTTAAAAAGATTATTACTACAAGCTAACTATTTTGATCTATTAAGGTCCATTATGTCAACAATTATCTGCTACTGGTTTTATTAAATCAAGAAATTACCTTTCAACAGCAGTACGAAATTTTTCTTGTCGTCTGATCCTTTAGGATACTCCCAATCCATATCGAGTCCATCAAAACCTCTTTGCCTCAAGAAAGGAATAGCGCTGTAAATGAACGTCTGTCTAGAATATCTGGTTGCAGCCATTTCTTTAAACTTTGCAGTTCCAAAGGACCATCCGCCTGAAAATACATTGAGAAACTTATGATTATGAATAAAAAATTACATTCGTTAGCGTTTTATACTGATTTTTTATGAAAATTAATAGAAGTGCGCTAAATCAGGAGCAATAATAATAAAACAAATAACTTAGTTTTAAATTGGTCAACTTAATTTTGAAAATATCTTTAGAAATGCCTCATTCAGATAAGACCTCATTTCTTCTGAGGTACATGTTCTTAAAATCGTCTTTGTAGATTCTGGAATAAAAGTTTGTCAAAGTTATTTCCATACCATTGATGGAAGACGTATACAGGGTGACTCATAACTACTGAGACATAGGCTAAGGGCAGGTTATTGGGACCAAAATATGGCGATAGGACCAAATATACCTTAATAAAATATTGCTGTGGAATAAGATACAGGGCGTTAAAGTTGAATTATTTTTTTCGTTTTTTTCTGATAATGTCACTGTATATTTATAAATTGTTATCAAAATCGGCACAGAGGCATAACTTTGTAAAACAAATAGTATTTTATGTATTATTTCACATTTTGTTACAGGTGGCGCCACGTGAATGATTCCTGATGATGAAATTAACTAGTAGTTTGTTTGACGAAACTTTTTAGTAATTTTGATTAGAAAATATGACGGAAACATCATTTCTACATAATAATGGTACTCTTCGATTTCGAGGAAATCACAATTGAACAGGTAATTTTATATGGGGACAGACTAGTGTTTTCTTTGACATCCATTATTACAAGAATTAGAAAAGGCATATAAGTCGGAGGAGGCCACATAGAATATTTAATTTAAGTTTGTTCTTTTTATGTTAAATTGTTTTTAATTCTGCTTTTTATACCGTTGAAATAAAAGCCTTAGGTGACAAATTTTTTTATTGTCTGATATTTAAAATTCCCTTCTCAGAACTGTTTAATTGAGTTTTTCTCGAAAAGTAGTAAAATTATCGTGTTTAATCAAGAGTACCTATATTAAGTAGAAATGACGTTAACGTCCTATTTTCTAATCAAAATCACTAAAAAGTTTCGTCAAAAAAGCTACCAGTTAATTTCATCATCAGGAATCATTCACGTGGCGCCCCCTGTAACAAAATATGAAATAATACATATAATAATATTCCTTGTACGAAGTTATGCCTCTGTGCCAATTTTGATAACAATTGATAAATATACAGTGACATTATCAGAAAAAAATCAAAAAAAATCAACTTTAATGCCCTGTATCTTGTTACACAGCAATATTTTATTAAGGTATATTTTGATCCCAATAACCTGCCCTTAGCCTATGTCCCCATAGTTATGAATCACCCTGTATACTGTATAATAGTAAAGAACGTTTTTATAATATCAGTGCTTATTGATTTTGAATTTGAACAAATACTAGAAAGATTTGTCAGAAAAACGCTATGACCAAAGTACTTTTAAAATATGTGTACCTACATCACATCCATATGATTGCCTATTGTAACGACAATATCTGGTAACGTTAGTATTTGAAAGAGCACTACTGAAAAAATTTGATTAAAAAGTAGTAGATGTGATGATGCGTATCATTTTACAAATTTTTGGTAAATACTTTAAAAACTCTAGCCTTTTTCAGACAGAGCGGAATTTTAAAGACCAGCATTTCCGTAGTGCTTGCCATCAAATCAAATGTTTCGTGTTATTTTTTATTGTTTTTAAATATATAACTGTTAATAAATACTAGAAGGTAGATATTAACGTTTTTTTCCATAAAAATAATACTACTACGTACAACCCATAAATATTCAACGTTTTCACTTTCCCGTGAGAGCAATTCTGTCAATTGGAGAAATATTTCTCTGCCGTGACCATTTCATAACATTCGACCCCAATTCTAGGCCACGAAACTACGTGTTAGAAAATAAATTATATATAAACTTACCAATAGCAAGTAGAGTCTTCAGACTAGGGTTACCTTTCTTCAATTTCTGTACCCTCTCATACAGCCCAATCTTACCATCTTTGGTTTCATCGTTGCTTTCGAACGAAGACAATTTTCCTTTCTTCAACCATCCGAAGGCGAAAATAATATGGGTGCATAGATCAGGAAGAATATCTTCTGGAGAGAATTTGCCGATTTTGACCCTGTATTGGGACCAATTGGTGTAGTAACACACAACTTTGTAACCATCGTCTTTGACTTTTTTAGAACCTGATAATGAATGTTCTGTAGCTTTTCGATGACTTGGCCTCGCTCTTCTAACTTTTGCTATACTGGATGAGACTTCTTGGTCTTTTGATACCGATACTGAGGATTTGGTTGGTCTACGCAGTCTTCTTCTGGATACTGTAAAATGGAAAACATACTTTAAATGCTAGTCAAAAACGAGTCACGGTGAAGCTACAGTGAATGAACACTTTGTTTAATGTTTATGATATAATTTTTAATTGACTGTGAAATTTTAACCCTTAAAAACACCCCCTTAAAGCAGAATCATTGAAAAAATTGGTTTCAAGAAACTTTAATCATTTGAATAATACATTAGTGAATTGAAATCTCATTTACTGAATAAGAAAATCTTTATTTATTTATTGCGAAATTTTCCACCCTTAAAAACTACCCCTTGTCATAAAAATAATGGAAAATTTGTGATGTACAGAATTCCTTCCACTTTTTCTATTTTCAAAATATACATACACACACTCACACATGTATATTTTGTGAGCATGTACCTATCGACACGTCTACTTCTTACTATCTATCTTTTTTCCTATATATACAAAATCTCTGCTCCAAAAATTTTCCAAAAAAATGTTATTGGTTTTTTTTCAATAACTCCGTTAATTTTTATGATATCAGGTTCATCCAAAAACCATTTGAAAGGTAATTTCAAGGGCTATAACATCGTATTAAATTTAATCTTTTAAATCCCTTATTTTTTAAAAGATAAAAGGTTAAATGGCCCTTGTTAAATGGTTCTCGCAGTAAAATTTAGACTTTAAACGTTTCTATCTCGGTTATTTTTTATCCTACAAAAATAAAAAAAAAGTAAAATCTTTGTTAAAAAAACTCAAATTTCGTTCTGTATCATTTTTTACGTAAATCGGGTATTTTTGGAGTTATTATCAAAAGAAAATGAAATTTACGAAAATTTTTTAAATATTTTTTTTCAAAAATATGCATTCTAAACCGGTCAAAATTTTTGATGTCATTACTTATGGTAAAATAAAGAAGGTCTTATAGGGATTACTATAAATTTTAATTTTTGTGGAAATGGCGTATGTTTTATTTTTCATTTTTTCCTAAAAAATTCGAAAGGGTCCTTTTATTTTCATCATAACTTGCTTAATTTTGATGCTATCAACTTCTTCTAGAGCTCATTTGATAGGTATTTCTGAGTACGTTGAAAACTGTTCAGTAAGTATATTTTATAAAATGCCTCGTTTTTCCGTTATTTAAGCTTGAATACTTATATTTTAGTATTCGCCGAAAAAAAATATACATTCAACTACCTATAACTCACTTTAAATTCATATTAAAAGGTTTTTCAAGTAAGGAATTTATCCGATTTTTTATTAGCTTCAATTTTGGTAATGAGAACTTTTTTGTAAAAACTTATAGTTTTTGAGTTATTTATGAAAAACCGCTTTAAAACATGCATTTTTTCACGAAAAATCAAAATCTTTGATCTTACTCAAAAAGTATTGATTTATTTTAATAACTTTATATAACAAACTTTGCTTAGAATTGGTACCTCTATCGATTCCTGGCGTTATTTTTAATAAAATAATTTCCACCCCCGAAAAGGGTTGGCATCCACCCCCAGGGTAAAAGCACCATGTCACTTTTGTTTCTTGAGGTATCCTCTAACTACTTACCAATTTTCATGTAAATCGATGGAGGTTCAACGAAATTGGAGGTGAAAACCTTCAGTGACTGTACTATACGTTGAATTTGATCAATCCCTAAGTTTCCTTTAATAAAATATTGTTTATAACTTCAAGCGAGTTTAAAATTTCAGTTCAAATGCCTAACTCAAAAGAACAAAATGCAGACACCGGTGTTGTGATGTCAAAATAAATAAATCAAATTCTAAACTCGATATTTAGTATGTTAGAGGAATTGTTTAATTTTTTTTATATTTCCAAGGCAACACCTAATTTTTTTTAATTATCTACTAATATTTACAAAGACATTGCATATTGAGGTAAATATTACAACATTTAACTGACCTTAAGAAACATCCGAAACCACAAAATGTTTCTTTTACCACTTTTATATCATGTCTATTAATTATTTTATATTTTACACATACTCACACTTTTAATTACCCGTGCGGTGAATTGGGGCTTACCCGCCACTGCCTTTAAACCGCTCATTAGAAGATAATTATAATGAAACATTTTGGGAAATATTTAATATTAACAAAGACTTAAAGACTGCAAAATACCGACAAAAGATTTCTAATAGCTTGTGACCCTCACAAACGACCTTACTCGTAATTTACAAGAATTACAGAATTCTTTATATTATTATACGTTGTACTTGTGTCGCATTATGTTAACTGTGTCGTTATTGTTTTTAAGTCACACTAAGCAATTGTTAGGATTATTTATTACATATGTATATAGGTTAGGAATTGAGGTTACGTTAGAAAAGAATTCAGCTTTGTAGGAAATGATATATTAACAATAAAAACAGCCAGATAGGTTTGGTACGATCAATTTGTATAAGAAGAAAGAAAGAAAAATATGGTGAATGTTTATTTGATACATTAAAATCATTTTAAACTAGAAAATTGTACAAATAATCTTCTAGAGATCGAAGAACGCTCAAACAGTACTATAAAAGTCGCAATGTATCTTCTGGACTAGTGTCTTAAGGCCGAGTGGTATAAATTCTCAAGTGACTTAGGAAACATAACACGCGAGTGGCATACAATGTTTTATCTAACAAGTGGAAGAAATCGTTTTTTTATGAGATAATAATTAATAAGCTTTGTGATCAAATCAAAGCTGCGTGCGTCTCAGTACCCTATAATTGTCAGAATGACTTGACAGTGACTTTTTTACATTTTGGTCAAAGTAGGTTGTTTGTTTGGTTGCCACGGGCATGATACATTGTTAGCAAATGTTTAAGTAAATTTTGACACTTGTCAGTTCTCCTTTCAGAAAAGGGAAGCTTTTTTTGAAGAAAAAAAGTATAGACAATGGAGGAAACCGATGAAAATTACGCGAAGCAGATTTTGCCAGAAAAGTCCAGAGATGCTTACGTCAAGGAGTTCAAAATGTTTGGGTCTTGGATAAATTCACGGAAGATAAAAGGTATCTATGAAAATGTTCTATTGGCTTATTTTTTGTTGATGAAAGTGGCTTTGATAATGGGGATTAGGATGTGAAATAAAATCACACTTGTTCCCAAGACCAATGACATTAAAAATGTCCTACACTGCACCAGCGTCTGGACTTCAACAACTACTCCTTGGGCTTTAATAACAAAATCGAAGCTTTTGGTTTAAAGCCCCGACTTGGTCGGGCACCAAACAACGTCGGGATTTTCGTAATTCAATACCTGGTGGGGCATATAGGCCAAGGAGTAGTTGTTGAAGTCCAGACGCTGGTGCAGTGTAGGACATTTTTAATGTCCTTGGTCTTGGAAACAAGTGTGATTTTATTTCACATCCTTAGGCAGTTTTGTTACGCCCATTTTTTTTTTTTTTTTTGCGAAGGTGAAGGAAAACCCTTTATGGGGAAGTTATGAGCCTAAAATCTCAAGGTCTACTGTGAGACTCTCCTTAAGCATACTCACTAAGAAAACTTTACCCCCTGGTTGGGTCCGTCTGACCGAAGCCTCCGGTGACACTTAGGCCTGTCGGCCCATTGTATCTTTGGTACGCCCATTGTCCTTTTTTGGAATTTTTATGGTTCAAAAAATTTCACCTTCGTGGTAGAATCAATAAAGTTAAATGAAGGACTTGAATGAACATACATTTAAAATTTATAATTTTTAAGCTTATTCGTAATATAATATCTATTAACATATTTAATTACTATCTCAAATAGTTTGTTCTCTGATAAAAATGATAAAAATTTAACCTATAAAAGTCTCAAGATTAATTAACTTTAACATTTTGAAACAGTCACTCAATTTATATTAAACACATTACAAATTCATTAGTTACGTAGTTATTTATTCAAATTATTAAATAATCATTGGTTAATTGGAAAATGTAGTTACTATTGTTAGTCATGCATAATATAATTGGCATGATTTGAATATCGGGCAGTGTTACAAGAAGTAAAAATAGATACAAAAGTAACATACAATAACAATTAGGTAAATAGGATAGTACAAGAATATATATCAAAGTTAAATAAAAATGCTTTAAAATAATGATAGTCCTCATCTTATGTATAGTAGCTACCTTCCATCTGATGTCAAGAAGATTCAGTTAATTTATTTTCAAAAATTAAACATTACCATTATCGGTTTTATTTCTTTATTTGCTCCACAGACCTTGGATATATCGACGTATTCTGAAAATATCTTCGACGGATCACAGCACCAACGTGGAAATCATGCAGAGATTAGGGAAAGAGAAAGAAGTTGTCTTTACAGTGAAGAAGCGGAAAGTCGAATACTTTGGTCACATACTAAGACATGATAAATACCGTCTTCTACAGCTGATTGTCCAGGGCAAGGTGGATATTAAGAGGGGACCAGGAAGAAGACGACATTCGTGGATGCACAACCAGCGCCAGTGGTTTGGATTGTCATCTGTTGATCTGTTTAGAAACGCAGTAAACAAGATAAGAATAGCCTTGTTAATTGCCAAAGTCCGCAACAATGGAAGCCTAGGGCTTACATTAAAATTTGTACAATTTAATTTAATACCTCTAGAATTTATAAAGTTGATTTTCTTACATGAATAGACCATCTATTTTCGAGTATCTGTTGCAGTATTCCACGCCATTCCATCCTGTCTCGTTTTCCAGTTTCTAGCTTATATTGTCTTTAGATTTTCTTCTGTATTATTGATCCATCTGTTTCTTGGTCTACTCTTTCTTTTTTGGCTTATTGGTTTTGTTTTCAGCACTAATTTTGACAGTCCTTCTCTATTTAACCTTTCTAGATGTCCCAACTACCTTATTCGTTGAGCCTTGACAACTGCTATGATATTAGAATTCTTATACAGTTCTTCCAATTCCTGGTTTCTTTTCTTCTCAACCCCTCGTTAGTCCTTGTTCCACCTTTTCATCTTTTCTTCTTCTGCTTTATTTAAAGGCGTATGTTTTTGTAGGTTTTATGACTGTACTGTAAATTCTTTCTTTGGTCTTTTTCGATACGAACTTTGATTTCATGAGGTTTTTTAAACTTCTAAATTTACGGTTTTTCGTGTACGTTTTCCTCTATGGTTTCTCCTAAATATGCGAATTTTTCCTTTCCTTCTTTGTGGACTAAAGCTTCAGTTATCATTTAAAACAACAAATTCATGTGAATCCTTCCATTCAAAATTAAATAAAGAATTTAATAACACGTATTTCATAAAATGTATACCATATTTTAATATGATACAGAAGTAACTTAATTTTTTTAAATTAAAATTGTTGTAATACTTTTGTTGCTATATTTTGGAACTTTAGCGATAATCCCCCTCTACACTTAGAACTAATTATTAGATTTATATTTGACATTTAAAAGGCATTTATTATTCAAATTACTTGATTTATGTCGATATTTCATGGATTTAGGTACGTAATAGTTGTATCGAATACTGAAACAGTTTTATGTAAGATTTAATTTATTTATAAATCTATGAATTTTGTTAGGAAATCTTCCTTATGATACCAATTAGGACATTTGGGTTTTTAAAGAATAATTTATATAAAAATGTCAAGGTTAAACCATGATATTGATTTTCATTTCAATGTAATATTAGAAAAGCATAATTATAAATCAAACAAAAAACTAGGTATATCTAATGAACAAAAAGACATAATTTATTAAAAAATATCCTACAGAGATACAAGTCTTTGATTATTTAATTTTTTATATATAAATATTTATTCAGTAAATTCTTATATAGGGTGTTTATAAAAACAGTCTGTTCTTTGCCTAGAATCTGAGTTTTCGATGATAACTAAGTTAGGCATAAATCATTTGGGGTAGAGAACCCACATCTACTAAAACTTTTTACTTAGCTGTATTTTCGTACGTAATTTCTCATTTTTTCATTTGTAAAGTTGGTATAAACCTATTTATTATTATTCTCTTCTGTTTGTTTCATCCACCAAATTCACAATGATTTCATATACAGGTTTACAAAATATAAACATAAGCTCACTTCCTAATAAGATCAAATATCAAAAACTCGGTTACTTAAATTGTATAAATTAATACTTTTACATTTTCTTGAGAAAGAAATTATATAACTTATTTAAATTTGGGAAACAGACCATACGAAAGAAATGAAAATAGTTTTTAAATATTTTACGAAACAATGTTTTTAATGTTATGACTTTTTCATTCACTACTCATGTTGATATTATTGTTATTTGACTCGAATGAAATTTATTTTTACGGGGAAATATTTGATGAGAATGCGTTCAGAATTTTTACTGCTACACGCATCAAAATCCTACAAAATATTTACATTTAATAGTACATGTCAACATTCTGTTTCTACAAGATGTATAAACTAACCTACTAATATCAAAAAATACGTACATATTTTCATTAACTGGTTTTATATTTACCACTAAAGATGTGAATGTATTATTTGTTTGATATTTAACGTATCTATGCTGAAGTTCCCGATGAAAATATGCTAAGGCCTATTCTATATTTTCTAGAATAATATGAACCTACTAGTATACCTATGCAGCTAATCCTCTAATTCATCAGGCACATAGAGCTGTGGAATGCGGAAGTAATAATATCACAAATTTATGTAGTAGTAAATTGTAGAATTCTATCACTAAAATTCTCAACTCTGCTTAATTTGTTTTCGTTTTGTCATCTGCGTATTACTTCTTTGATAACCTTAGTAAGAAAGAGTTGATTTTGTACTGAAAATGATCACCTGACTTTTAAATGAAAATTGGGAAACAATAGGGATGTACAGAAAGAAAATCATGTGTCTCAATATACCTTTTACTAGTGCCTATAATTTTCAAACAAAGATGCCTAAGATTTGATTGGGTCCTTAGGCTTTACTCTTTTGACTGTTGGATAGATTGAGAATTATCCAAGAGTGAGTAACTGGCAAAAAACAGTGTTGTCGATTCCTCCCAGTTTTGTAATTTTCATTTACGTTATTAGCAATACTTTTATGTGTAACCCTGAAATTCAAATTAGGGTTCCAATTATATTGTAATGATGTAAAAGTTGTAATTTGTAATTTGTAGTGGGAATTTAGTTATTAAAAAAAAATTATGTAAAGCGGACTTAAGAAAAAGTGACAGGGTTTTTTTGGGAGATGTTAAAATGTCAGAGGTGACAAATAGGAAATAAAGATTATTGAAAAAAGTTAAAATCTTATAATTTTATAATCATCTCAATTGGCGCCCAACTTGGGGCTCTAAAATAAAGAGGCAATGAAAATAAAAGAATAAAATAAAGAATTTAAATAATTTTCTGACCATGTTTTAACGTTTCAACTTCTTAGATCCATTTTGGTTTAATTTAAAAAAAAATTATTTAAATTCTTTATTTTATTCTTTTATTTTAATTGCCTCTTTATTTTAGAGACAAGGAAATAGAAATGAATATCATTGAAGAGAAACCAATAGAAACACAGGAAGAAATAGAGTATAGACGAGATAATAACAAAAGATCAAGAAGAAGACACAATGATGCAGATGTTATCCTTTCTGAAGCATATGAAGAGAGGATCTGAAAGAGGGAATGTAGAGAGGAGAAAGTTGGAATTTGTAATTTGACTTAAGAAAAAGTGGGAGATGTTAAAATGTAATATATAGTAGAATATAATTTCATAATCATCTCAATATTTTGCAACATTCTGTGTTACATAATGACTATTAAAATTTTTCTCCACTTTTTTGTCCCAGAAAAAAATTTAACAAGTTTAATATTTCCACATTTCACACCTCTATATACTTGATGAAATAGACTGTACGAATAATAATGGTCATATAATGGTTGATCACGAATGAGGTCATATGTCAAGATGTACCTGATGTTAAAGAAAAAACCAAAAAGTATAAAGAACTACAAAGTAAAACTGAACGTGTGTAGAATAATGATGTATCAAATATAGTCACAGATACACTCATTACTAAGGATATTTGTAAGGTTGTTTAATATATGTTTATAATATTTTTTTAAAAGAATAAAAAAAATTATGTAAAAAGGACTTAAAAAAGGCGTTTGTTTATGAGATATTATGTTTTTGGGATGTTAAAAAATAAAGGATAATTAAAAAGTAAAAAATCTTATAATTTTTACAATCATTATCAATTGGCGCTTCTCAACGTGGGGCAATTAAATTATTTTAACCCATTAATTGAAAGAAAAGGAAAGAGGAACGATTTTGAGAAATAAAATCAAAAGAAATTATCACAGATGGAAGATTAAATTAAAAAAATATTTTTGTAGGGATTATAGGAACTGGGATCAATATTTGGAAATCATAGATGAAGTTCCAAATGTGGAAAACAAAATTGATAATATGGAAGACAAAATAAATAATATTAAAGAAGATTTAGGAAATATTAAATATGAAATGATTAAAAACAAATAAGAAATCAAAGAAGATTTGGGGAATATGATGAAAGAAGAATTGAAAGTAAAAGAAACTGAGAACAAATTAAATAAAGAAAACAGAAAGAGACATGAAAAATAATAAAAATATCCACATATTGGAAGAAAATTTAAATGAAGACATAAAAATGAATTTTGAAATAGCAGAGGAAGAGAATTTAAGAAAACGAAAAGAAATCAAAGAAAAATACAAGATATTAGTGGGAAAAATAGAAAATAGAATTTGATTTTCTTATTTCTTTTCAAGATAAAAATAAATTAAGAAAACAAATTTTGGGAATTTTGTTATGGTTTAAAAAATGACACAAAATTATGGGAAGTTTATTTTAAAGGAATTTAAAAAAATATATATAAAAGGGACTTTAAAAAAAGAGGTGAGGTTTGTTTTATGAGATGTTAAAAAAATGTCAGATATGAAATGAAAAATAAAGGATATTGAAAAGTAAAAACCTATAATTTCTCTAATCATCTCAATCTGGGAGAACGACTATGGTTAAGAATTTTAGTATCTAGCTTTTAAGAATATGGGTATTTTATTTTCTTTATCTCAGGGCCCAATTTTACAGCTCATCAAATCTCTGACTGATAGTACAGTAAAATTAGAATTGTAAATGGAAAAAATTAGGGGCTAGCTGAAATTCTGCAGGTTGTTTTTGGTCAAAGGGACGAACTCAAATCCAATTGTCGTCCTTCAACCGCTTACAGAAGGGTGGTTTTTGGGGGTGAGTTTGTTTTATGCAAATAACTCTCTCATTTTTAATCTTACAAAAAAACTTTCAAGAGCAATTTTGTAGAGAATTATATTTGCAACAACTTTCAGTTCTTGACTTTTTTTCATAACTGCATTATTTTGTTTATAATAATTTATTTAAAAAATTGAAAAAGTGGAAACTTTCCGTAGAAAATCTTCATTTTCTTCATCGCCTCTGGCGGTACTGGTTGCTAATAGCGAAGCAACCCCTCTCTGTTTCACTGCTGCAATTTTCCCTTCATTCAAAGATGATTTGCATAGGATACAATTGTCCATTTTCCATGCATGCGCATCCAAAATGATAGTGGCAGAAGGCAGAAGGCCACTGAAAAGTTTTTCCGCCTTAACTCAATGACCAGATTGTTTTTTCAGGCGAATTTTTTTTAATCAAATCGGTGAAAAACTGAAACAAAAAACGAAAAAACCACTTTTGCAATTTTTTAAACAATTATTATAAACAAAATAATGCAGTCATGAAAAAAAGTCAAGAATTGAAAGTTGTTGCAAATGTAATTCTCTACAAAATTGCTCTTGAAATTTTTTTTGTAAGATTAAAAATGAGAGTTATTTGCAAAAAACAAACTCACCCCCAAAAACCACCCTTCAGTTTGCCCCTAATTTTTTCCATTTAGTCAATGGTAAATTGTCTATATTTACTGTAGTATGAACGTTTTTTTAATTATTTATTATTCTAGAAGAATGTAAAATGACGATCCATACAGTTCGATCAGCGCCCACTTTCCAACTGCAAATCGAAAACGAAAGTAACACTTTTATTTACTTCTAAAGTAGGTGAGCCAACCAATTTTTTTTTTCGCATAATTTACAATGGAAATAGCTGCTGTTTGCTGTTAGGTAGATTTTAAACATTTACACGCGCGCCGTTACATCCTTGCCGAGTTGTAAACTCGAAACCTCAATAAATATGTGCAATAAATATTTAAATCGTTTACTCATTTTATAGTGCGATTCAATAAAATGACTTGGATTTCCATTTTATATTAGTTCCAAAAGAGTAAATAGCGAGATATTATTAAAAATTCCCTCTTACAGTGGACATGTTGTTACGTACTATCTATTGAACATAAGTTTGGTATTCTCTTTAATTAGTTAGTCAACTTAGTCAACCGTTACAATATATTTAAACTAGACAATTCGTGCACTTGATGAATGTTCCTTACTTTCAAATATATTTTTTAATATCTTTCTGGACTTACCTCTTTCTGCTGAAGTTAAATGAACTAATAAAATCACTAATACACATAAAAACAAAATAGTCCTCAGTTTACATGTTGGCCGTGGAATCTGAAACAAAAAAAAACAATATTAAAACTAAAAATAAATGTTATGAAAATTTATTTGACAAAGTGTAAACTACGACAAAATAATAATACAAATAGCCGAGATGGACAACAATAATGGATATTTTGTCAGTAGCCTAAGATATTAAAGTTAACTGCTTATAAAATTCAGATGCATTAAAAAATGTATGTCAAAGATTTTCAAAAGAAAATTGTTTTGTCGGAGATATTACTAGATTTGTATGGAGAAGTTCTCAATGATCTGAAAATCCAAGCGTAATTGAGGAATACGAAAGAGATTCACCGAAGTTGAACGTTTGGTATGCCGTTTCTAAAGAAAAAAATATATGGACCGTTCTATTTCGAATAAACTAAAATTACTGGTAATGTCTACACAGACATGTAACAAAATTACTTATATCCACAACTGGAACAAGATAGCGTCATATATGCAGTTTACTTTCAGCAAGATTGTACGCTACCACACTATTCACTTGTGGCTAGAAATTCTTTAGCAGAAACTTTTGGAAATAGGTAGATTGGGAGAGCCGGACCAATTGAGTGGCCTGCCCACTCCCCAGACTTGATTCCAGACTTTTTTATATCTGCTTTTATCAAAGATAGATGTTATAATCTTATTCCAGAGATTCTGGAACAACTGCGATGCAACATTATCACGAAAATATTGCGAGATTATAATAAAAATATAAATCTAAAAGCAATCCGTCATTTAAATCGCGACTTTACGCTACGCTATATTAGACAGTTCGTTCAGTGTGAAATCTTCTTCTTCACGAACTTAACTGTGCACGAAAACGATTGGCATGTCAAAAATTGTCACGGTGGAATTTTTAGAAATGTCAGTTTCACTTTTGTGCAAAATTACCATAGAAAATGTTAGATCGTTACGTTCGGTTTCTTTCTTCTCTCTTGTCGATACTAACGAAAGTTTTTTTTGTTAGCATTTATAGTTAGAAGAAGCTATTATTATTAGTTTCCTCATGGCGATTAACATACATCTCACTATCTTCCGTATAGCTAAAAATAGATTCGGTCTTCTAAATAGCAAAATTAGAAAGGAATAACAATTATTAATATTATTTAAAAATTCACCTGGTCAAAAGACCCTCGCAGTGCCAAGCTTGAGCTTTTTAATTAATAGTTTTACGGTTTAATTTAAAAATAAATTAAATTTGTATGAACTCGTTCCACTAGTTATTATACTTAAGAAAAATTCTAAGCCTGAGTAGTGTACACACTTCTGAAGTAAATATTTAATTGAGTAACCCATAATTAGTATATAAGGGAAGTTCTACGTCATTACACTTTGTCAAGGAGGAAAATGTAAAATACCAAAGGAGTTTTGAATGATACCTCTGCTTTTTATGGGGTATCTGGGCCATATATTGGACAATATACGCCACTGCATTCTGACGTGTTGCGCGAAGTGACGTCAGCTATGACGAAATGCATTCTTCTTAAAATAATCAAGCTCTATCACTGATGAAGTCGTCGATATTTTCCATATACCCTTAAAGTTATCCGGCGCACATGGCCACTAATAAAATTATTTTCACATTTGATTGATTAAATAAAAGGCTTTTAACACATAGTAAAAGTGAAAGCAAAAAATAATAATACCTGTCGCTTCAAAGCAATACCTGGTAATTATATTTTAAGTTTTTGTATTTGGAAATGCAAGTACATAATAATTAAATAATTATTCACTAGAATCGATCTGTTCTTGGCTTTGGGAACGAATGATTTGAAGCCTTAAAGGATGTAATGAAGATATCGCTTACAGGCAAAAAGAACTAAGGTGAAATTAAGGAAATGTGCACTAATTAGTACAGTTTTTTTTCGTTAATTATGTAAATGACGATTTCTATTTCTTATTCAGCTACAGTTTTTTTAATTTGTTTAGGGTTTCTACTGTATTTTAGCACAGCTTTTTTTGAACTTTCTTTTCGAGTCAGATGCAAGAAAGCATAATAAAATGAGAAAAAGGAGACCAAGTAACTCATACACATTACAGAAAATAAATGTGGACAGAAAGAAAATCATTTACATCACAAGATGCAAACTATTGACTAAAATGGAATTACCAAAATAGGTCTTATATTTATGTAAAATTAACTCCCTCATCGATGACTTTTAGATGTAAAAGTTTTATTGTCAGTTACTAAACATCCATTTTTTTCATTATCCATCAAATTTATGTTTTATTTATTGACAGACGCCAATAAATTTTCTAATAATAAAAAAACTTGAATGATCACATAGAACAGCAACCCACTGATATATTTTAATGACAAGCCTTTAAAAAAGTCAAAGCCAACTTGTGAGACAGAAATATTTGTTTCAAATTAATTTAAAAAAAAAAGACTTTTAAGTAATAAATCATGTGCTGTAGGGAAAATATCCAAAATAAGTACTTATCTTAGAGATGAAACACAGCTTCTCTCATTCTGGATAATGATAATGACACTAGAGACCACAATTCTGACAAAAAGTCGCTTAAAATATAGAAAATGTCAACTAAGCGACTTTTTATCGATTCTTTAATCGTTTATCAACAAATAGTAAAGTAACTACTGGTTTTAGCCTGTCTGTAGACTCCTATTTAAACTTCCTCGAAGCCATTTTTCTGATAACGATTTTAGGAGACAAAAATATTTAAATCACATGGAATAATTAAACAAAACCGATCTGAAAAAGTTATTTTGACGTTTAAGACCTTCAAAATTTCATTTCTTTATAAGTAAACATTAGAAACGTAAAATGTCTAAAAAAAAATTAATTTTAAATTCATTAACAATACAAACGTAAAAAAACTCAAATTTCGTCAAAATGTAAAACTAACTTTTTCGTATGTGTTAAAACATCAATTAATGTTTTTACCTAACAACAGGAGGCCGTTAATTGGACAAAAAGTGAAAGTACCCACTCAAAAATAGTCGTTGAGTATGTCACAGATTAATTGGACATTAAACACATTCTCAACTGAAAGTGATTTATTTAATACAATGTTGTTAGGTTGAGACGTATATTCTGATTTTTCTGACGTTAGAGTTTTATTATTGTAAACTTTAATGGACTTTTTTATACCACAGATGTAAATTTTGTCTTTTTCTAACATAACTGAGATGATGTGAATTTTTTTTTATTTTAAACAAATAATTTTTACTTTAGATATACCCTGAGATCATCTAGTATTCCTTAGTCAACACTTTATGTATTATACCTGGTATTTTTCATTCATTTTCTTATAAACAATTACGATATAATGAATAAACCTTTTCTGAAAGATTAATCAGATACTTTTTTCTATCAAAGATGTCCTTTCTTGTAAAAATAATTATTTAATTACAATAATAATAAACTATTGAAAATATAAATGCTTTAGCTCATACATCATGAGTTCTACCGCACCCAGAATAGCTATAAAGAACATATTTAACTATATAAGCATCTTTATTGATTTTATTATTTTCTTAACTTCTATTAATTATCCAAAATTTCAGTTTTAAAGGATGAACTACTACTGCAAAGAAAATGGCTAGAAAAAGACACCAAAGCACTCGAATGGAAATAAAAATAAAAAGGAGAAATCATTTCCCAATAGAAAAATATAACTGTACAAACTCTTATGCGAAAAACGAGAATGAAATATTAGAGATCGAGAAGAAGGAAGAAAAAAGATAAAGGAGAAGAAATGATAACGCTAGACGAGAAAAAAGAGGTTAAATGACATTGAGCCAGAAATGTTAGAGTGGAATTATTAATGAAGTTTTGCAGTAAAAATAATAAATGCAGGAATTGTTGAGTTTTCCTTATCATTTTGTTGTATATTTTTAAACAACGTTCTATCATCTTTTTTTTAACAACATTCATAAGATTTGCATAAAAAACCGTATGAAGATTCCAAAGTTGTCTCATAATTTTTTTAGGTTTTGAATGTTTTTCTGATGTCAAATCAAAATTTTTCATCAAAAATTAAGTTTTTTATTGTTTTCCCAACAATGTGCCCCATGATCTAAATATTGAGTTTGAATTTGTTATTTTCTGATCAAAACATCGATATAAAGGGTGTTAATAAATACCTGTTACAGATTTTTAGGGCATGTATACCATGCAAAAATAGAGTTAAAAGTTCGTATAAACATGTACTTTTGGAGCTTTAGTTTCGAAGCTACCAGAGCTTTTTGAAGCTGGCGTCTTTAGGTTCATTTTTATGTCAGTTTTTCACATTTTTGGTAACTATAGGTAACAAGATGCAGCGTTTTAGAGAAAAATCGATTTTAATTTTTCCTGTTTCCTTATTTTATAGAGAATAAAGGAGTGCATTAATTTAATTTGTAGAAGTAGTACAGGTTTAAGAGGTAGAAATTTTATTTTTATTAAGTTATTTAATCAGGAAGTATTTTGAAGTATAATGAAATTTGAATCTGATGAACCCACCTCAACTGAATAATTATCCAAATGCATTATCAAAATGGGTAAGGCAATATTAATAGCGCATGCGTGTGAACTATAAAATTCACAAGCCTAGTGACCAATACTATGAAAACATTCAAATGAAAAGCTCTTTACGTACGTACAATGATGTGAAATATAAAATAACAAGTTATGTCGAAATAATAGAATAATTCATTGCGTAT
Source organism: Crepidodera aurea (assembly GCA_949320105.2). NCBI lineage: Eukaryota > Metazoa > Arthropoda > Insecta > Coleoptera > Chrysomelidae > Crepidodera > Crepidodera aurea. Next base: position 15,388,537 of record OX439475.1, on the reverse strand, counting down.
TTGATACTAAACAGTCTTTGGTATCTTCACGGATCAAGAGATGTATTTGACTTGACTCATTAAACTTTAACGATAAGAGAAAAGCAGAACACAATATGTTGAATATTAAAGTCAAATTTATGATAAATACTTGCAGATTATGCTAACTATATTGTTGAAAGTAAGAATGATTAAGAGACCGTTGATGTTCTAAATTATCAAAATATTGATTCAGTTGCAATATCTTTCAGGATTGTTACAAATATACCAGTTTGCTTTAACTAAATATCATATAGAACTGCATTTTAATTATTTTTAAAACACCATTCACAATCCCTTGCACTGTTTGTACTCCATTCTCCTGAAGTTTTGTTTCCATTGCCATCTGTGCGTATAATTCTGAAATCAATCTATTTATATTTTTTAAGATACCTTTTTAGATAAAATATTCCTATTTTTATCGTAACATCATTTATCACAAAAAATATTACCTCTAATCAATCTTTTTCCGGTCTCACCGATGTCCTTGCACAACATGTACATATTTGCCTAAAGCTGCTGACGCGTGGGTTTAAAATAATATAATTTCTACTGTATTTTTTATAAAGACCTGTTGGACAAGTACTGACCTCGTCTGTTGTAATGTGTTCCTTTTATTGCAAATGTATCCATTTCCTGGTACGTTTAGTGAAAGGTCAGTAGTTGCCCAGAAACAAGCTACAAAATAGTCCGTTCAATTTGGTGAATTATTTCTTATAGGCGAGTAAAATGAATTAAAGAAGGTAATATAGTAAAAAATCATTTTAATATAATTAACTCTTATATTTTGTTTTCTTGAAATCTTATATCGCTTCCTTGTTATCCACCTGTATACCCTACATCTATGTTTTAGTCCAAAAGATCTAGGCTTCTTAGAAAGCCTATTATCCGTTTTGGAGCCAGGTCTGTAACCTGATCAAGCTCTAGCAAGACCTGTTCCAGGTATTTAAGACGTTATATGAGATCTTTTGTTTATACCCTACATCTATGTTTTAGTCCAAAAGATCTAGGCTTCTTATAAAGCCTGTTAACCGTTTTGAAGCCAGGTCTGTAACCTGATCAAGCTCTAGCAAGACCTGTTCCAGGTATTTAAGACGTTATATGAGATCTTTTGTTTATACCCTACATCTATGTTTTAGTCCAAAAGATCTAGGCTTCTTATAAAGCCTGTTAACCGTTTTGAAGCCAGGTCTGTAACCTGATTAAGCTCTAGCAAGACCTGTTCCAGGTATTTAAGACGTTATATGAGATCTTTTGTGTATACCCTACATCTATGTTTTAGTCCAAAAGATCTAGGCTTCTTAGAAAGCCTATTATCCGTTTTGAAGCCAGGTCTGTAACCTGATCAAGCTCTACCAAGACCTGTTCCAGGTATTTAAGGCGTTATATTTCGAACTCAGCTCCTGCGTCGACGAAAAACAACTCGTACTGTAATAAATCACATACTGGACTTGTCCGCCAATGTACTGAAAAAGAAGGCTAATAAATTTGAATTTTCCAATGTTTTATTTACCAAAAAGGTGGCGCATCATTTGCCGCTTATTTCTTGACCCAAATACGTCGTTTTGATGAATTTAGTAAACAAGGATGATACCGTCAGCCAAACACAAACAATTTAAATAATGAGTCCCGATAACGTCAATACCTATTCTTCCTCATTCACAAAACGTGAGTATCGAAGAGTTCGACCAGCTGCCGAAGTCACGAACCGTTATTGACTCGTTAAAAAAATCGTTGATTGCGAAATAGTAGTAGATAAATACTAATTTTACTATAATGGGATGACCTAACTTGGAATTATTGTTACTCATCTTATTGTTTTGATCATTGACCTCGTGTACAATAAAAATGAAAATCTAACCTATATCCAATGCCGTGCTTAGATTTTTCAGGAGGGCGTCATCTTATGATTAGAATCAAGGATCTTCAGCAATTATTTATAATTTTAATTAAATAGTTTTTAATGATATTAAGGATTATATTAAAAATTGGAATATCCAGTGAGGCCTTGGGGTGTTACGATCCATTCCTTTTTCTTTTTCGGTAAACATTCATAAAATTCCAGGGCCTACTTTAATTTCTTCATTACTAGTAATAAATGCAACAGCTGTACTCTGAATAAAAGAGGAGTGCAGTAAAAGTGGGGATATAACGTCACATTCCAAATTGTGAACTTTAAAGCAGCAAAGATTTTTTTATTATTGTTTTCAACACCCAAAAAGTACCTAAGAGTCTAGTTTCAGCGAAATCACATTTTATGAGAGATTTTGGTCTAAATGTGGCTCTGGCAAACTGATTCAAAATTTTATGAGATTTTTAGATCGAAATAAGAGATCGCAAAAAAATAATCTTAATAAGAAATATTTTTAGCGAAAGAAGATTTTGTTCTTTTAATTCGGGCAATGCATATACAAATCCGACGGAAAAAAATTACGAAATCTTCTCACTCTGTGAATAGAAAAATGGGAGTATCGATTATTTTTAGATATTTGAAGCCAGATGGTTTGAAATGGCACTACTCATATATGTAAATAGTATTTAATATTATGTGTACTTCTGTATCAGGAGATTAACTGACTTCTATGTAAGGTAATGATCACACAGAATTTTTACAATTTTTAGTCATTCTTATAATAATTGTGGAAACAGTCTAAACTTTTTTCTTGAAATGCAATGCCAAGTTTCGAAATTATTCTTTATTTCTTTTTCAAATTAATCGTTTGTTACATTTGCAATAACAACATAATATAATGTGAAAATAAGTCGATGAAAATGGAACATGAAGAAAGACAATGAAAACACAGTAAATGATTTTCTTTTTTGGGTATATGTTGTACCAATTTTACGTTAATTTGTATCGTTAAGTTATTTTAATTTTACTTTTTATTTTACTAGCTCAGAATACTTACTTTTTTTAAAAATGATTTATTAATAATAAAAGAAAAAAATTGAGCATATGAAACTTTTACTTTCAGGTGTGAGTTCCAGCTTTTCTAATAGACATTTAATGAAGTATTTGAAGGGTTAGAGGGCGCCAATAATTCTATTTTAATATTTTTCAAGCTAGTTTAGAATTATAAATATTCTAGCTTTGATCAAAAATAATATGAATACAGAACTTTATCATCAATGCAAAATTAAGATATTTTAGAATGTTTTACTATTTATTAAAATTATTTGTTGAAATATAGTTTACAAAAGTTTTACAATTTTATTATAGCTTGTTTACATTACAAAAAAATACCAAATACCAAAATATAAAATGTAAGAATACAAGTGACCTCAAAATTTCTTAACAACTAAATCAGTTGAAAAAAAACCCAAATATAAAACTAACTAAGATTTACCGACATTTTCACAGTTTTTGGCCAACGCTGGAGAAAAGTCTACATCGACTTTTATATATCGGCAGCTACCAGGAATCGGGATCAATTCCAGCTTCTGGACTTTCGGCAGGTCTAGTAATTGAATGTTACTAAATTCCCAAAAATAAACAAGTGCAGTGGCTGACGCTGTAGATTTAGTTCAAAACAACAGATGAACTATCGAATGAGTGAAGAATGAACAATGAATGGATGGATGGACTGTGTGAAATCCGCCTCAACAGGCTATATCACAGTACACTAATTTTAAAGAGACTTTTCAAACTAAGTTCTCAATCGAAAGTGAATAAAAAGAAGTGTGAAAATAAAATAAATTAAGATCACACAAATCTCCCAAATCGACTGGCATCCTCAAATGTCAGTACATGCAACCGACGTCTGCACCACAACAACTACTCCTTGGGCAATATGCCCCAACAGGTATTGAATTACGTGAATGCAGACGTCGTTTTGGAACCCGAATAATCGAGACATATCCAAAACCTCTGATTTTGTTATTAAAGGAGCCCGTCATTCCTATACCGGTTTCGGCATTATTTTTCCTCGTCAGTAGGAAATAGACTAGCTCGAATTTCTATCTCTAAAGAAATTCTGAATATCGCTTTGAACCCACCAACTCTTGGTATAAACGGTTAAGTCGAAAAAGAGGAGGTGAGTGCAACGCCATCTTCACTAAAATAACAAAATCAGAATTTGCTAATTGTAGAAAACTATACTATAAACTAAGGTGAAATTTTTTGACCAATAAAAATTCCAAAAAAGGTTGTTGGGAGTAAATAAACTGCACAAAAGAAGTTTGAAAATAAAATAAATTAAGATCACACAAATCTCCCAAATCGACTGGCATCCTCAAATGTCAGTGCATGCAACCGACGTCTGCACCACAACAACTGCTCCTTGGGCAATATGCCCCAACAGGTATTGAATTACGTGAATGCAGACGCCGTTTTGGAACCCGAATAATCGAGACATATCCAAAACCTCTGATTTTTATTTTCACGCTTCTTTTGTGCAGTTTATTTACTCCCAACAACCTTTTTTGGAATTTTTATTGGTCAAAAAATTTCACCTTAGTTTAATAAAATATTTCCTAAATTCGAATTCGAAGCCTCTGTTGTTAGATGATTCCCCACTATTCAATGCGTAGAATCGAAATTAAACTGGAATTTTGTGATATACAAAAATAACAATTTTAAAAATATAAAACATAATTTTTATGAATGTTCTGATTTTTATCCTTAGGGATGAGAAAGCCTTTGTTAGTCAGCGTTTGATAAAATGTATATATTAATGGGTAAAAGGGAAAATATTGAAGTACTTTCGACTCGATATTTAATCGTTAGTCTTCCTTATAATTTTGCATAAAAGAAATTGCCATTGTTCAAAGTTAAACAAAAGAATACCGACGATGGTACAAGTTAATGTCTATTTAGAAAGTGTCTTATTTCGTTGATGACAATTTTACGATGCCATAGTAATTACCGTGATTATTATTAATTTACGATATTTATTTCAAAATTACTAACCGTGAACATATTTGCTTAGAGAGTTTAAGATAGTGTATAGTTGAAAATGTGGGAAAGTTTAAGGAAAAATAAACAAACGTTTCGCACTTATCAACTAGTACACGCAGAATTTCTAAATCTGTAGATTAAGTCATATAACATAGGGCGGTGATAATAGCCCGGTCAAAATAGTAATTGCCCCTTGCATAAATTCCCAAGAAGTTGAAAATTGACATGAACGTTTGAGATAGCATTATAATCAAATTTTGAAAAGTCCCCTTCGATCCCATGTGTACAAAACATTTTATGCGAGGTCAAAGTTCGCAAAAATGGATTTGAAACAGTTAGTTTTATGTGAAAAATTGTAGACCATTTAATTATCTACAAAAATTGTTCTTGCACATTTTTCTCTAAGATTCACCATTTCTGAGAAAAAGCGATTCTAAAATGTACTAAAGTTGTATTCTCCATAATATGCCTATGCACATAATTTTAGAATTTTCTCAGAAATGGCGAATCTAAGAGAAAAAAGTGCAAGTACAATTTTTGTAGATAATTAAATGGTCTACAATTTTTGTCTAAACTATTTTTACATAAAACTAACCGTTTTGCTAAAAAAATCCAAAAAAGCCCATTTTTGCGAACTTTAACAATTTATGCAAGGGTATCCCTAATTTCATGTCAATTTTGACCGGATTATAAAATCAATTTGTTACCTAGACAATTGTCAACTATAATTAAAATTATCTAAACATTCGAGTCACTTACAGGATTCGTTACCTACCGGTTTACAATAACTGTTGTGAAACGACTACGTTCATTATTTATTCTGGCCTACGGGCGTAATGTAACAAAAACTGAGCAACTATAGCGTGCCGAATTATGCAAGATCTCGATAAAACGTCGTTACACTTCGACACATTGCTTTATGCAGAAATAATTATAATTTTTCTCTTCAGATATGGCTAACAATCCATATGGGAGCAGGATTTATTGCTAGATAACCTTGGAATATACCTAATTATTACGTTAAGTTTAAATGGTAATTCTAATGCAAAAGCTGATGGTTTATCTAAATAATTGAGATAAAAGATGACGGTGGAACTAACGGGCGGGATGTAGCAGCCGGCTACCTTGTAAATGCCATGATAAAGGAAGATGCTTACGACTGATTTGGGCACTTTTTGATTGTAGTTGAAATGGAACGGTATAAACACCCTGTATATACTGCTGTTCCAATATCTGAAGAAAATTGAACAGTAATACATAAATTTACAGTATACTTTTAAATTACAATAATATAATAGCAATAGTTAGTTGCCAAATTTTTTTAAAAAGTCATTAAATTAAGGTTAAGTCATTATTTCGAGAACATGAAATTATTGTCACCATCTCAATACGGCTTTAGAGACAAAAAACGTACCACTATACTAGAATTGACTAGAAATATTTACACCTCTTTAGATGAAGGAATGCCATCATTGGGAGTTTTTATTGATCTTCGAAAAGCATTTGACACTGTCGATCATAATATACTATTGTACACCTTAGAAGATCTTGGAGTAAGAGGTATAGCTCATAAATTGTTTAAGAGTTACTTAACAAACCGACACCAAATTACAAGGTTAAAAAATCAAACCAGCACAGAACAAACAATTATATGTGGCGTACCTCAAGGCACAGTATTGGGCCAGATACTTTTTACCGTTTATTTGAACAATATTTTCCTTCTCCACCAAGAAGGGAAAATAATCAGTTTTGCGGACGATACTGCAATTAAAGTTAATTTCTGGAGTCCATAACTTATTTGAAACACTTCTAGTCGTAATTTACAATATATTTTGCTGTTTTCTTTTTTTTTCAAGTAAATAAGTATACAGAATGAAAATACAGAGACATTAAAAATTTCAGAGCTGTATAGACATCTAGAAGAGTATGTTCTGTCTTATTTCAGGATAACTTTTAATACATAATTTTGTATAATATTTAAGTTATTTGAATACAGACCACCCCATACTAAGATGCCGTACCTTAATAGTGACTCAACTAGGGATTTGTATATCAAAATTAAAAGATTTTTACTTAAAATATCACGAATTTGATAAAATGTATATATTAGTTTCTTTTTGTTAAGTAATTAACATGCTCTTCCCATTTTAAGTTTTGATGATGCTAAGGTACTTTATATGATTAGTTTCCAAAATACGTTCGTTAATATTATCGATTTTTATTAAATTAGAGAGTGTTTTGGTAACATTTAAAGATAATTGTTATTTGTCTAGCCATTTCTTAACCGTGAACATGTCTCGTTTGACAGTAGATTCTATAACGGCCCATATCTCACCTCTGAACAATATGACAGTGTCGTCTGCATAAGATATTATTTTACCATTTATGTCCAAAGAGAGTAATGAATTAATATATAAAATAAACAAGATGGGACCTAGCACTGTACCTTGAGGGACACCATCTTTAATTGTCATGCTTTCATTCACGCAATTGTTTATTTTAACGGTTTGCTCGCAATTAGTAAGGTAGTTGGTAAAAATATTTAGTACAGAGCCTCTTACTCCGTAGCATTTCAGAACTGTTAAAAGTTTGTCATGACACACTATAGATGTTTCTGTTCCAACTTGAATATTTCAAGCTGGTTAATAGTTTGTTGTGGACTGTATATCTTGTAAGTTCTATTTGTAGGTTGACGATTTGTAATGAAAGAAAGCATTTTTAACTTATAAACTTCTATTAATTGACAACTAATTATTTAACAAGTTTAACATAAATCAACAACTAGCTTGTAAAAAAAGTAGCTCATTGAAATTATTTACTTGCAAGTACGAAAGACTTGTTCAGTATTTTTAATTAATTTGGCTTTGTTAGTCTACAAAGATGTGCAACTTTAGAATAACGCCCAGAAATACTGAGAATAAGCTAACCCACTCTCAGAAGGGCTCGAATGCTACTGATTTTGTTCCAAAATAATTTCAGTGTCAATCTTAAGCTTTTGAATGTTACTTAATTGTTAACGGTTTTTTGATGCCGCGCGAATTTGATTGCCCTTTTTGATCATGAGGGCGGCGCCTGCGTTATATTGATTTTTCAACAGTAGTGTTGTGTATTAAAAAATACTATAGCGGGAAACTGGAATCCTTCTAATACCACAGTAGATAATTATAGCCTTGTGGTTCCGTTATAGATATAAACTAAAATTTGGCTTCTTTTTCAATAAACACTTTTATTATTATTTGCCTTACACTAAAATTTAACGGTTCGTTCTTTATCAATAAACACTTCTATTATTTGTCTAATATTTGTTTTTACTCGATGTTCTAAAGCAATGAGTCGCGCTCGTCCCATAAATATTATTAAACATTTGGAATTGGATAAAAAAACTGAAAATTATATCACGCAATCAATTTGATTTTAGATGTGGCTACTCCACTGTTGTTATTAGAATTAGCATATTAAAGAGGATACTCTAAGCTTTCTCAGGAAGCCATTAGTTCTTAATTTTTTTTTGTTTTCTCATAGAAATTATGACCGGAAGTTATAATTTCTAAAATTCTCACTGATTTTTATAAAATTAAAGATATACAGGGTGTTTCCAAATGACACTTACAACGTCTGGCTGTAAATACCTCTCGTAAAATTGGACAAAATGATATAAGGAATGAGGGGTTCAACTCGATTACTTTTCGAAATACAGGGCGTTAAAGTTAAAAAAAATAAATGTTTTTATTTAAAAACTTTAAAACGGATTAATATATTAATTTGAAATTTAGGTCGTTTTTAAATGTAAAAAGACATATTTTAGTAAAAAATCATGTTTCATATCTAGATCCAGTGGCGTGAAGTTAGAAGAGTATATCCCCTTTTCCCAACCATTTTCTACGCCCATGGTATTTAAAGCTATTTTTATTTTTTTTTGTATTGCTTAACAGTTTTCAAGTAAAAAACGAATAACATTTACATACCGAAAATCTTGTGGTTTTTAAGATATTTAATGTTTTTATGAAGTCTGTAAGATCTTTTATTAATGAAATAACCAACAATATTTTTCTTGGATTTCTTTAATAATTTTTTTCTTATTTTTCTATAACCACTAGACTTGTGTATAGTGTCTAGTGTCTAGTGGTTATAAAAAAATAAGAAAAAAATTATTAAAGAAAAAAAAATATTGTTGGTTATTTCATTAATAAAAGATCTTACAGACTTCATAAAAACATTAAATATCTTAAAAACCACAAGATTTTCGGTATGTAAATGTTATTCGTTTTTTACTTGAAAACTGTTAAGCAATACAAAAAAAAATAAAAATAGCTTTAAATACCATGGGCGTAGAAAATGGTTGGGAAAATGGGATATACCCTTCTAACTTCACGCTACTGGATCTAGATATGAAACATGATTTTTTACTAAAATATGTCTTTTTACATTTAAAAACCACCAGCTGAATTTCAAATTAATATATTAATCCGTTTTAAAGTTTTTAAATAAAAACATTTATTTTTTTTTAACTTTAACGCCCTGTATTTCGAAAAGTAATCGAGTTGGACCCCTCATTCCTTATATCATTTTGTCCAATTGGTATCCAAGAGGTATCTACAGCCAGACGTTGTAAGTGTCATTTGGAAACACCCTGTATATTAATAGAGGCATAACAAAAAAATCCGTTCTCATCATTGGGGGGGGGGGGGGGGGATTTCAAAGTAGTGACTGCGGATTACTCTGTGTTTCTCATCATTATACTTCTACTTTTGATGTAAAAAATTTTTTCGAGATATAAAAACACCAAATATTCGATTTTCTTTTCGAAATTGTGAAGTTAGCATACACTTTAGAGCAGCAAAATTTTTTATCATTTTCTACACCCTTTACAGTACCTAAGAGCCTAGTTTCAGCGATATCACATTTAAGGAGAGGTCAAAGTCTCTGACAGTAGTAGAAATAATTATTCGGTTGCTTCAAAACAAGATCATACTTCAGTAAGACAAACCAGGATTCCCTATACCAATCAATGTACTTGAAATATCCTACAATTTCAACTTCCCTTGATCATATACCGATTGCAGCCTGCTCCATCACTCTCGTCAAGAGAAAGGTCAGACAGAGAGACTCGTTGACAACTCGTGAATGTTTAAGCACTAAAATTAATACTTTAACTCAAATATTAAAAGTAAAAGCTAGTCTGCATATGGTATTCCAACGATCTGGAGTAAATTGAAACATTTCTAAAAACAAATGGAGCATGAATTCAGCACAATTTTATTTTATCACAGAAAATACTTAGTAGAAAGAACGAATTTATTTAAACTGTATATTTTAAAAAATTTTGCACGCTCTGTAAATAAGTATCTTGCCAAGGTTGATGAACAAGGAATTCAAAGCAAGAAAATCCATCGAATGTCGAATGACTGTTGATTTTATATATAAAAAAACGTTCTTAATTTAATCAGGATGTTGAAAGTAAATGCTAGGTATTCAATATTGATTTAATTCTAAATTTAGACTAAAATTATTGCCTGATGATTTATTTTTATTATTTTTTATATACACGATCATACGAAAAAATGGACCTTCAACGAGTTGTTCAAATAATTACACTCGCTTACTTAAAAGTTGTCTGAAGGGCGCAATGATGATCGTGATGTCACTACTTACGTCAGTCTTATTATTTATAATTGAACCTCTTATCTAAATCAACATAAATTACGGATAATTCATTATAAAAATGTCATACAATCGAAGACACAATTATTATAAATAATTCATCGCTATTGAAATTACAGTGTCATTACTGCGAAGATCTTTTCATTTTTCAATCATTATATCTGAATGTGCACGTTTCTGTCAATGATACCGATAAATAATGATTGTGTATGTCAAATTTTACACCATTTGTTATCCTTTCCTGGGTATCTAGATCAAGGTCGCTCTAAATTCATAAGTGTTTCTCTGTAGAGAAAATTATTGTGTACACAAGGAGATAAGAAACAACAAGATCCTTATTTTTTTTAATAAATAGTTAACCTCACCAAAGAAACGAAAAATAAATGGGAAGATGGGCTTGTTGCCTTTAGAGTCAACAAAAACACATTGTTTGTGACTTCAGGATGTGCTGTTGCATTTGCGTTAACATTAATTTAATAAAAAACAGCGTGCAATTCGCTTGTCAGATGACATGTCATATCATATAATATGTTACTTTGGTGGGCCCTTCGCCTAAATATAATAGAGGTGCTTTTGCTCGTAGCATTGCACCATTTTCCCACTAAACAAATTTGATTCGTATATTTCGATATCCAATCGATTTTTCGATTGAATTTTTGTGAGATTTTTCCCTTTCATTATTTTCTGATGTTTTTATAGAAATATCTTAACAAATGGGTTACCGTCTATCAGTAAAACTGTTAAATGAAGCTTTAGTACATTAAATTCCTTATTTGCTTACTAAATACCCTCACCTTTTGTAACGACTCATTTGAATTCATATAGTAAGTTTCCCTTCCAATGTAATAATACCAGCAATATGTAATCTAATTAATTCCAAATTGACGTAGTGCTGTTTTTATGACTCAATATACCGTTAGTATTGTAAAACGGAGATATCCAATAATACATTATGTAATGTTGGTATGAGAACCAATCGGAACTGTATAAATAGTATTATTAGAACAGGTATATAAGTTGTTTTAAATTATGCCATATTGATACATGCATATTTGTTGTAAAATTAATATTCTAAAATGTATTTTAAAGGTCAAATTGTTTGCTGTGACTAAGTAAGAGGTTCTGCAATTAGATAAAATTCTGGTTTAAATTTATTTATAACTGGAATTGGCTTAAACCACAGGATGTTACAATTTTTTAGAGGAAAAATACTACTTAAACTGACCAAACACAAACGTTAAATATCTGAAAGGAAGATGCGTCTGAAATGCTGCATATTCTTTTTGAATCATCCCGCATGAATTTTGTTTGTTATGTTAACTTTGTTTTTTATTGAATCTTCAAGGTAGCCTTATGTTGAAGGATTTCCATCATCCGTGCCGTTTTAAATTTATAATAACACCCCCTCCACCTACTAGCAGAGTCGCTGAGCCTCGACTAATTCGCCTGGACTTTCTAGTATAAGATAGGAGGGTTTTAGCTAGGGGCTTTTCCCACAGAATGCAATCCTACTACTCCATCTGTTGAAGAAGTCAGTTTTTGTGAGTTTTCAGCAAAATATGCCAAAAGGACTTCTTCACTTACATTTACACCAATTTTTAAATAAGTCAGATCACTTCTCGTACTGACCATTTGATTGATTGGCAATATATCGTAAGTCGCCATCTTTGCTGATTCCAAAGTTTCTTTTGGAATTTCATTTTCCGTATCGGACAATTCAAAATCTAAATCCATATTTTCAAATTTGCGAACTCACAAAACAAGTTTGACATACACAACCAATTAAAAATCAACGAACTGTCACTTGGCAAAAAATCGCATCGTTGTTACCACAGTAACGAAACCAAGGCAGAGTGTATTATCAAACAGCGATTTGAAAAATGATAAAACATGGACCGGAAAAAGCTTTTGTCTTGACCAGTAAGAGGTTATTTTCTGGACGAAAAATTATCCAGAAAGAGTATATTTTTTGGTCGCTGTTAAAAAAAACTTTAAGTAAATATATTATTAATTAATAGCTAACGTATCAAAAAAGAGAGTGGTGAAAGTTACTGAATATAAGCTACTTCAATAATATTATCAATATTATTTATATCTATACTTATTGTGAGGTTAAATTATTGAACAACGTAATAGTGAATTGACATACTTATACAGTGTGTTTATCTAAGTTGGAGTCATACGGAAAACTTTTTTAATTATTATTTTAGGATAAAAAGTTATTCTTCATAAAAAGTTCTGCACGATCTAAAACCTAAAATACAATCAACAGATATAAAATTACACTGTATGGTTTTTTCAAAATTTCTATTCTATACTAGGTTAATCATTTAACCTTTACGACACTGGTAAATAAGAATCTCTAAGCCCAGGTCTAGACAGTGACATTTTTAAATAAAAATTTTCATTGCCTACTTCTGGGCTTGATTTGTAGCATATCTAACATTAATTACTTTGATGTCAGTTTACGCTGCAAAGATTTCAACCCATCGTTGTCGATGATGGTGTTGTGAGGTTTTTCTGGGTTTTACCACAACTGTAAAGCAAATGCGCCATCAATTATCATTAAGTCGCCCCAGAGCGCCACGGAAAATAATAATAGCCGTCTCTCCCCCGCACGATCTGCAGAGCTTCTGGGGATTCACTCTTAAGGGGATGAATTGAAGTGAGTTTATTATTATTATTATTTAAACCTTTATATAAAATATAAATAAAGAAAAACGATGATTTTTAGAGGTCAAATTTATCCCAACTATTTATAAATATCCTTATCCTCATTATCTATATAATTTCTTACCTATTAATAGACAAATCATTCGTTATTCAAAAAAACTTCAATGCTCACACAGAACAGGAACACAGTCAAATATTTTAATGTTTTTAATCTGGTAAACATTTATTAAAACAAAAAAAGTTTGCAAAAGCGGAAGACGTGGAAATTGAACACATACGGTGTAAATAAAATATTAATAGAACGACAAGAAACTGAGAACGATGTGTAATTCAATCCATATTAGGCTTATTAAGTTATTTGAATATAAAATACTACAAAAAAATGATCTATTATAATTTATTATCATATTTTGCGGATAATTTATTCAGTGTTTCTCTAAATAAATGGACCCCAATTAGAGCCCTGTCTATATTGCATAGATTTCTCCGATATTACATAAACGAAAATAGTAATTTTGTAAAGACAACGATTATGTGCCAAAATATGCTTAAAATAACCTATTTCATTCGTGCATATCCGTACTCGAACAGACGACTGCATCGCAGACATTCATTCTACTTTGAGAGGTTATGTAACTATATGTTATGCTTTCTTTGTAAAACACTAACAATTACACAGCTAAGTGACCGAAAAAACTCACTTGTAAAGAAAAATTATCGGCTTTTGATATCTAGTTGAGAAACAGATCCTGTTTGTTCGGTTTATTGCACAAAGAGCGTTTAAAAGAGGCAACTCTTCTTCTTCTCCTTCGTGGTAATCCTCGTGTCCGTTAAGGTGTTGAATTTTATTGTTTTTTAAAAATCTGTTATCCAATTAGTGTAATTTTTGGCAGCGTCTTTCCTCATGATATCCGTCATTAATGGAAGTGAAAAAATCCAGATTGAAATTTAATTTACTTTATTCAACATTACAAGACCTGTTTCTGCCTTTTTAGCGTCATCATGGGCTTACTAGCAAAATCCTTTACAAGAATGGTAATAGTATGTGGTGCCACCTATTAGCGTTCAGAAAAAGTATAGATATCTATCTAACCCAAAAAACATCTACTGAACTATACAAATGTTTAGATCGTTGATTTAGCATCCAATGGACGTCCACTGAATGTTAATTGGACATATATGAGGACGTCCATTTTGGACTACAATTTTTTTTTTAATTTCTTCGAAGTAGACGCTTTAAATGCATCCCATATGCAAAGCGATAAGCTACTTCTGATGCACCCTGTATAAAAACGTTAATTTTACTAAAATAACTTTTTCAATTATCCTTTTACAACATAAGTTTCTTTTTTTCCACATCGCAGATGTGATTACGTATCTATCTTTAAATTATTTAAAAAATGTTTACATTTAGCCCGTCAATCAATGCAGGAAACGATAAATAATTTCTTTTGCCAATACCCGCTCGCTGGGAGTTACGTAAACAATATTAAATATTTTTATTGTTTAAAATTTCAATCATGTCGGCCCATTTTAACATATAAGGAGGGAAATTCTTAAAGTGAACAGACGACTGAATTGTATTTATATATAAGAAAGAACCTACATAGTGGCAATGAGATTGTTGCCGCTAGAAGCAACTGCTCGACAGTTGTTAAGGTCTTTTTTTAAATCTACTTTTTAGCTGTCAGAGCGATAATTGTACATATTTGCACAATTATCTTTGTTTTCTACGAAATAATACCACATACATTTTATACAGGGCAAACCAACAAGAGTGAAGCTGAAAGTTGCCTTTCATTTTAAAACAAATTCTATCAAAAAAAGGCAAATGTCAATTTCAATTTTGACACGTCGCCAAACAGTATACGAATGGGATGACCTGTTTCGCCCAAAAATGACTTAATATTGCTAGATTTTGTGAGATAAACACTTCCCGACTTAATTGCCTGAAAAGAATTTGAGTCCTTCTCTCGCGGGTGTTTGTGACGGACCTGGTAGTCTGGGATGACCCATTTCGCCCAAAAATGACTCAATATTGCTAGATCTTGTGAAAGAAACAATTTCCTACTTAATTGCCTGGAAATAATTTGAATCTTTTTATCTGGGGGCTGGGGGGTGTTTGTGGGAGGCTGGGGTCTGGGGTGACCCGTTTCGCCCGAAAATGGCTCAATATTGCTAGAACTTGTGAAAGAAACAATTTCCACCACATTTGCCTCAAATATTTTTTGGGCCGATTTCGGGGTTTAGGGATCCTCCTTCTTTAGATTTTTGACAATCGTCAAATAAAAACCGATGAAGATATTAAAATTTTTACATATTTTCCATATATTTTAAAGACATATATCAAGCATTTTTAAATTATTGGGATATAAAGACAACAACATTCCATTAAAAGCATTCCTTCAAGAAAACATTTCATTTTTTTACATATCTCGTCTAAATTTTAAACTTCTACGTCAAAATGAAAAAATATTTCTAATTTTATTTTTAATTAACAGTGCTATTTCTAAAGTGGCGCTGGGAAACAGTAACAAAGCCTACACAGAACACGGGGCGAAATAACCATAGTAGTTGAAGCCGCTGACACAAAAAAAAATTGCTCAGAAACCACTGACCGAAATTTCTTTTTTTAACAGTATTAAAGAAACTTGTAAGTTTTTTATAACCTTTAAAATAAGGTATCATTTACCCACTATTTATATTGGGTCAATTAAAAGGAGAAGATGAAGCAAGGAAAATTAAAACATAAATCGACCGTTTTCTTAATAACAAAATAACGGATTTAAAAAAAACAACAAAAAACTTAAAGAATTCATTTTTATATGAATGTCCGGATTAAATTGGATTTTTACAGTAATAAAGAATGTGATCTACTTCCTTTAGGTTAAATGTTAAAATATATGACACTTTCATTATTTTTTTATTTCACTGAAACTGGAATAAAACTCTCTCTCTCATTTATTTTAATGTATCCAATTTGAGGTCTGCCAATTTGAAATTTAGTTGTTAAAAATATAAATAAAGCAATGATATAGAGTATTGCAATATTATATGCACAATTTGCAGTGCAGGTAGATTTAAAAAATGTAATATAGTAATATTGTCATCTAAAGTGATTCCACAAATTTTCTTTTATATTTTTGAATATGTTTAGCCCAATTCCACGATCTCTAAAAATCATGTCATTAATATTTTTACACAATCTCCAAGCCACTGTTTAATTTTTATGGTGGCGTACAAAGAATCCATCAGTGTAGCCACCAAATCTACACAAATTTAATTGCCATATATTTCAAAAACAGACTCTTTTACTGACCGATATTTAATTTTAAGTCTCAAAGTTCCAAAGCTTTTACTTGTTAATGAGTCATTTTATAGAAAAAAACAAGGTCTAACAAAATCTAGATCGAAATAATAAAATAAATAATTCCAGTGACATCAATTAAAAGCGTAGTGACTTATATAAGCATATAAAAGTATTTCGAACCAAATTCTGAACTTTTATGTAACAAATACTAATAGTTGTGTTGTTCAAAGAAAATGTAAGTGTAGCCAAAAGATATTTACAAATAGTTGTAATAAGTAATTTTGATCATGAAACATGAGTAAATTAAATTATTACTGTATTTTGTAAAGTTACAATCTTTTTTTGGATTTAGTGTTGTGAATACTTTACTAAAGGTACTAGCTAAAAGAGATTTAGCTCAACCAAGAATTATAAAATGTTGAAATCGCCATATTCTGGAGCCTACTAGAAAATTTCAAAATACGTTTTATATACGTATGTCTCTAATTGTGTGATAAAAAAGTATTAAAGTAATAAAATAATGGAAAAAAATTATATTTTGTAAAATGATTTTGAACAAACTCTTGAATAATTTTATTAAAATTCTGATAAATTGGTGATCCAAAATCATTTTTTATCGGAGTTTAGTTGGGATTGGGAAAAAAGCTATTATTTCCTTGCGAACGTTTCGAATTTAATTAAATTCATCCTCAGACCTCTGTAACAATGGTTTCTCAAATAGCAAAATAGTTTGTACTTGCCGCGTTGTATTATTGTTTATATTTCTTATAAATAAAAGTTTATTTTCTTTTAATAAAACATTCCAATCCGCCAATTTATTCGCATGCTATGTGAACTTTGCTCTAAACTTTCTTCAATGCTAACATTCAGAGGATAATTTTTTATACTAAAAAGCTAAATATTGGGTCAGGTCATTCGAGGCTTCAAAAAATCGATTTTTATGGAAAAATCGTTGATTTTTCATCATAATAATTTTATAAAAGGGTTACGTGTAAAATGAGTTTAAATTTTTTCTCTTTGTCGATATATAGTAATACATTTTTTAGTAAAAATATCAACTTTTATCATATTGTGTAAATAAAACTCATATTTATAATGAAGATTTGACAGACCGAAAAAAACTATGTTTTCTTCATCGCCCTTTTCATTTACCCCCAAAAAATTATTATCGCACGGTTATACTTATTTTTTTTTATTTTTCCGGTCCAATATTTTTTTGTAAAAATCAATTAAAATTTGTTAAAAAAAAACTCACCATGTCTAAAAATCGGCTGAAGCAGCTGCACACTAAAAATCCTCACGTGTTATATTTTTGCTCACCCACTATATCACTTTGCGATCTATAGCGTACAGAAAGAGCGCGTGCTATCTCGATACTAGAGCTATCATTCACGGCCTTGTCTTGCAGCTATCTAACTACTCCAAGAAATCAAGTAAGCTATGAATTTCGCTCGACATAGGCCCCTACCAGAGGCTTCGACTTCTTTGTTTTCATTGGCGTACCCATTTATTTATATTTTGGGTTATGCAGAAACTTTAAAAAGTAAAATGAGAGAAGTAAAATGCAAATTTGGAAAAGCGAGATAAAAGTATCAAACTATTAGGTTAGAGGAACTTTTTAAATGAATCTGTAAAATGAAAAAGATAAAAATACTCTTGTAGAGTTATAGGGATTTTTTAATATGTCAGCAAAATCGATTGCTATGGTTATTACCCTCATATTGTAAGTAGGCTTTGTTGATATTTCCCAGTACCACTTATAATGAATGGTAAGTAGTAAATCACATTTGGTATATGAAATTTTACTGTAAAATAATTGTACGGCTTCTAACGTGATTTCCAAAAAGAGGAAAAGCTGCGAAGAACTATTTAGCGATGAAAATTCAAGAGCTATACAAGGGAGTTAATGCAATGAAGAGAAAAACTAGAGCATAACCACACCAGATTTTTAAATTTAATTAACACCAGGAAAATCTTCATGTAAAGTGTACTAACCCTGCAAAGTTTTAAATGCTGCGTGATAATATGAAGATATTTGAAAAAAAAATTGATGTTTATAGGAACTTTTCACTTTATTTTTGCATGTTCTACATGCCTTAAAAATCTTTAACTCGTATTCATTAACATCCTGGATACCACATAAGACTTCTTTTCAGCTATGATAGTGTACCATTGCCCTACTTTTGTAAACAGATTATTAACATTTAAATTGTGTAATCGGAATTTATTTATATTTGTATATCCGAATTTAACAACATCCTTAGGCAGTTTTGTAACGCCCATGGTCCTTTTTTGGAATTTTTATGGTTCAAAAAATTCCACCTTCGTTATAGTTTCCTATAGCTTTGCAAGCTTTGATTTTGTTATGAAAGTGAAGATGGCGTTGGGCTCTCCTCGTTCGTGATATACGTGTTCTAACGCAAACACTTTTATCAAGAACGAGGCGAGTCGAATTCATTTTCAGACATCCTGTAGTGATAGAATCTCGAGCTAGCCTGCTTCTTACTGATGAGGTACAATAATACTAAAATCGAAGTTTTTGGTTTAAAGCCCCGACTTGGTCGGGCACCAAACCACGTCTGGACTTTCGTAATTCAACACCTGGTGGGGCATATAGCCCAAGGAGTAGTTGTTGAAGTCCAGACGCTGGTGCAGTGTAGGACATTTTTAATGTCCTTGTTCTTGGGAACAAGTGTGATTTTATTTCACATCCTTAGGCAGTTTTGCTATGGGATATTTAGCCTATGAGGAAGGAAGACAAAATATAACTGGATAAAAAATCGATAATACCACGTTGCCCGGTTAACGATGTGTGTTTGTTATTTATTTGTGTCACGTCTGTGTAAATACTTTAAATTCATGGATACCAACTCGAGCACAGATTTTGGGCAGGATATTTTTTGTAAGTTTGTTTTCTCGTATTTATATCAAACTTATTAAAAATATCCCGCGAAATCTGAGCTCTCTTTGATAATTTCACCCTAAATCCCACCGACCGTACGTCTATGTTGGTTTTACTCGCTCTCCTTGTATATCTTCGTCTCTAGCGACTATCAACATATAGCACAGTAAATTCGAAAGTTAAAGTTTGTCGTCTCTGTCTCGCGCGTGTTGTTGATTTATGATTCTGTTTCTTTTTAAATTGAAGGACTGCTCGATTGCCTACCTTTCTCTTCCTAGTTTTAAGTGTTATGTAGAGGTGGAAACAACTATGGAACGATTACTAAATAACGAGTGGCTTGGCCGGTAAAGCAGAAGTTCTTGGTCACAATGTGTCAGTGTCTATATTTATTTTGGGGTAATTTTTGCTTATAAATTGAATGTTTTTTAATGGCAGATTTTTGTGAGACAAGTTTTTGTCTTTATTATTGCCAAAATCTCACTCAGGGTTTAACCTTCCTTTTCTTAACGTCCTTCTAATGTTTTTCATTACTGTTCTTATTTATCAACATGTTTGACCAAATATTTCACACTATTTATACACAATATCGTCAAAAACTCGCTTCTATGTGACAGCTTATCGCTGCTCTATGAACTCTATGAATTATTTAATACTCAAATCAAATTTATTTAAGAAAAATTACTTCCAGTTGCAAAATATGAAATAAACTACTTTTCAGTAATTGCAACATATGAGTTCCTCTTCCATCTCTACCTGATAGAGGCTGTCCGACTGGTTGTTTTGCTAATTTGTTTTATAACAGCTCGAAATATATTGATTAATATGATTTGTTGTGGAACAACCATATTAATTTCGGTCCAGTTACATAATTTTGAAAATGGTGCAGTGTTCGTTGAACCTGATCGAGCAAAAGTATGTCGTCTGCCCTACATTGTTTTACGCGATCCATTTTAGAGTCTTCGATGAATGGTCAAACGGGAATATCCGTTATGAATGAATTTGAATTAGTTGAATATTCAAGGTCGACGAAAATTCTTTTTTTTTTAATTTCACTCTTTAGAAGTGACCTAATGGGAATGAAGTGTTCTAGAACGATGTAAATAAGCAAAGGACATGCATTTTGTTAGATTAAAAGTTACTCAAACATATAAAGTTGTGTCAGTTTCTGAATTATTACACATTATAAAGTATATTTTTAACTTTATTTAAAAAAAATTAATTTCTGATTTATATAAACACTAAAATGATTATTTTAAAACATAAGTTTTATTAAACAGAGACAATATTCATCATTTTAATTATTTTTACATCAAAAGTAAAAGTATGATAAATGTACAAGGATTTTTTTGTTATGTCTTCAAATTATAACTTCCGGTCAAATTTTCTATCAGAAAAAAAAATTAAAAACTAATAGCTTCCTTAGAAAGCTTAGAGTTGCCTCTTTATGATTTTGTTTCATATATTTTAGGCAAAGATGCTTTAGTTTTTTCCCGAACGCCTCGGTTGAATATTTGTATTCAGCGGTTTGGCGCGCTTAGAGTTTTCGAATCAGCTTTCTTTTTTTTAATAATTTTTCATAATAATAATTTTTTTAATAACTTTTAGTAAAATTTACTGCTCTTTCACGTGGTGCTGTTAGCTTTTCTATATTTTATTTATTTTTCGCGATATAACACTTTAGAGCAGCAAAGATTTTTTTATTGTTTTTTACCTATTACCCTAGTTTCAGCGATATCACATTTTAATAGTCGTTTTTTATATAACTGTGAGTTAAAATGTTCATAATATAAATTTTAAAATTACCAACTAAAACACAACATAATGAATGCAAATTAATTGAAAACTCAAATTTCCCAAATATTCTTGCGCCAAAAATATATAGTTACTTTTTATCGATACGTCAAACAGTAGGGGAAATTGCCCCCCCCCCCCCCCCCAAAATCCGGCAGATATTTCTTATATCTACGTAAATCAAATTTTAATTTTTTTGAATTTTTTTTTGTATATTCTAGGTCCATTTATATCCCAAAAAACTCACTTCTTCCCTCAAAAATGGCCCAAACATTTTTTTTCGGTAATTTTGACATTGCCAATCGTTTCTTATACAAAATTCATTCTGCGTAAACCAATTTTAATTTGTTTAATTTTTTTTGTAGATTCTAGGTCCATTTATATCCTAAAAAACTCACTTTTCCCCCAAAAATGACCCAAACATTTTTTTTCGGCAATTTTGACATTGCCAATCGTTTCTTATACAAAATTCATTCTGAGTAAACCAAATTTTAATTTTTTTGATTTTTTTTGTAGATTTTAGGTCTATTTATATCCCAAAAAAACTCACTTTTTCCCTCAAAAATGGCCCAAACATTTTTTTTCGGTCATTTTGATATTTTTTTGTAGATTTTAGGTCTATTTATATCCCAAAAAAACTCACTTTTCCCCTCAAAAATGGCCCAAACATTTTTTTTCGGTAATTTTGACATTGCCAATCGTTTTTTAGACAAAATTCATTCTGCGTAAACCAAATTTTAATTTTTTTTGAATTCTATTTATATCCTAAAAAACTCACTTTTTACCTAAAA
Organism: Crepidodera aurea; assembly: GCA_949320105.2. Classification (NCBI taxonomy): domain Eukaryota; kingdom Metazoa; phylum Arthropoda; class Insecta; order Coleoptera; family Chrysomelidae; genus Crepidodera; species Crepidodera aurea. The sequence goes on along the minus strand of OX439475.1, from coordinate 15,366,494 downwards.
AATGGCAGAAACATTTTTTTTTGGTAATTTTGATATTGCCAATCGTTTCTTATACAAAATTCATTCTGCGTAAACCAAATTTTAATTTTTTTGATTTTTTTTGAATTCTATTTATATCCTAAAAAACTCACTTTTTACCTAAAAAATGGCAGAAACATTTTTTTTTGGTAATTTTGATATTGCCCATCGTTTCTTATACAAAATTCATTCTGCGTAAACCAAATTTTAATTTTTTTGATTTTTTTTGTAAATTCTAGGTCCATTTATATTAACAAACCCAAAATATTAAACTTTTATATATATATATATATATACAGGGTGAGTCACGGTGAACGCCTTGGTCCATTGTGGCTAAACGGCTAATATTTTGAAAATTTTGTTTATTCATGGATATATGGGTTGATAAAGGATACATTTTAAAATTATTTTCAAATATACAGGTTGTCCCAAAAAAGTGTGGCGTATCAAAGTTATATTATTTCTTATGGAAGATCCTATATTTTATTGCTTTTATAGATTACACGTTAAAAATAAGACAAACTTTCTTAAGTATTCCCTATACCTAAGCTTTTTAGTTTTCGAGATATTTTGATATTTCTAAAAATGAGAGCACTTACAAGAAAACCAATAACTTCGAAACCTATGGAATCAGTCAAATCCAATTTTAACTGAAAAAATTAGACTAATAGTTGAAAGCAATAATGTATTTAGAGTTGTTTAAATTTATACAGGGCGTCCAAAATTGGTCGATTCTCTAATGACATATTCAAACGACAATATCGTTCTTATTTTAAATAGGACACCCTGTATTTTATAATTCTATTATGTAGCAAATTACATTACCTTTTAAAAATTATAAAGGTCTAATATGCCTAAATCTATTAATTTTTGAGGTATTTTTATTTTTGTTAAATTTTACATTATTTGTCTACCGTAATGGCCTAAATATAACCCCTGTATTTGATCAGCTTAGAGTATGATCCGAATAAATTATCTTTGAAACTATGTGTCCTCAAAATTTGTATGGAACAGATTTTCAAAGACTGATTTTTGTTTACGGGCATTGGAGGTTAGTGAAGATTATTTTTTTATGATGTGCTATTTACAGATGGATCCGCTTTTCATAATAATGGATTATTATGACGGTTAACCATACAGATTTTGATGCATCTCTAAACATTTTTAATAATGTCAAAACCAAACAGATGGTTTCAAAGATAATTTTTTCGGATCATAGTCTAAGCTGATCAAATACAGGGTTTTATATTTAGGCATTACGGTGGGAAAATATAAAATGTAATGTAAAATTTAACAAAAATAAAAATAACTCCAAAATTAATAGATTTAGGCATAGTGGACCTTTATAATTTTTAAAAGGTAATGGAATTTGCTACATAATAGGATTATAAAATGCAGGGTGTCCTATTTAAAATAAGAACGACATTGTCGTTTGAATATGTCGTTAGAGAATCGCCCCTTTTTTGATGCCCTGTATAATTTTAAACAACTCTAAATATATTATTGCTTTCAATTATTAGTCTAATTTGTTTCAGTTAAAATTGGATTTTGCTGATTCCATAGGTTTCCAAGTTATTGGTTTTCTTGTAAGTGCTTCTATTTTCGGAAATATTAAAATTTGTAGAAATTTGTAGAAATATCTCGAAAAGTAAAAAGCTTAAGAACGTTTATCTTATTTTTAACGTATAATTTATGAATGCAACAAAATATAGGGTCTTCCATAAGAAATAATATAACTTTGATACGCCACACTTTTTTGGGACAACCTGTATATTTCAAAATAATTTTAAAATGTAGCCCTTATCAACCTACATATCCATGAATAAACAAAATTTTCAAAATATTAACCGTTTAGCCACAATGGACCAAGGCGTTCACCGTGACTCACCCTGTCGACGACGTTGCCCCTCTCCCCCCAAATCTCTGGGCTGGATCCGCCCTTACTAAATCTGCGGTCCTCACCCGCCTTGGAGCACCTAAAAACAAAAAATAATCTGTCAATGACTCGTTAGGAAACCAGTAATAAGGTCAACGGTATTCACCTGGAATCTATCAAAAAATTTACCAGTTTTTCAAAGTTTTCACGAATCATTTCAAAATTTGGTGAAGGAGTTCCCAGTTGTCCCACCGCCAATAGTTTTGAGTATTGTAAGTTAAACCTCTGCTTAGCCAATTCGAATAAAATCAGTAAATTTGTTTTAAGATGACAAAAATTAACTAAATATCAGAATCATATGGTTTTACGGACTTTCGATATACATATAAATCGTATTCAGATTATAAAAATCACTGCATAAAGTGGTTTACCTTAACGTACCACTCGTTTCTGCGGCTAATACAATTATTAAGATAAAATTAATGCTAAATACCCTTTCACCGGAAGCCCTACTTAAAACCACACCTATTGGGGTTGACAGGGGCAACTCAAGTTTTCCTTGACGAGAGAGGACAATGTGGCAAGGTTAAAAATCTTCTTAATTTCGATTGTAAATTTTATTTAAAATAAAATACCAAGAAGTTATAAACAAAAAACGTAAGATATACACCATTTAAAATTACATCGATAAATAAATGTGAAATCCATTGAAGTTTAAATAGTATATTGTGCCAGAAGTGGGGAAAATGAGACTTTTCTCACGAGTGTGAACGTTTGTGCAATCACACGAGTGAGAAAAGTACTTTCCCCACGTGTTTCACACTATACTTCTTCTACGACTACCATAGAATAAACATTAAAATATGGAATAAATTTGTAAAATAAAAGTGCAACCTAACAATAAAATAGTATATTCTGTAACCCACTGACTGTATAAATAAAAATAAATCTACTCTACTATACAAACTACACAAATATATATTTTATTTCTACCTGTCCAGTAAATCTACTTACCCTGTACTCATGTGCGGCCGGCAAATGGAGCCTTGTTTTGATTTTAGAATAGCATATTGGAGGAACCAGAGAAAACGAAATTCATCTGTACCGAAATGAGGATAAAACCTTGATCTTGAACTTTCACCAAATATTTAAATTAGACAAACAAATTATTTAAATACTTAAAACGGTGATGCTGATTTAGAATTAAATACACGTTTATTATTTATAGGATTATCTTGGTACCTGCTAGCTTGAAAATTGTCAAACTTCAAAAGATATTTAAATAAATAGAAGTATAAATAGTCGTGGGAGATTTATAAATAATTAAAAATAACAATCTTAAACAGTATCTTTATATAAAAATTAAAATATTGCATTTTAACCTTCATTTATTTAATTAATTTAAAAATTACTAAAGGTGATTATGAAAATAATTTTAACACTAATAAGGCCACTATTACAAACCGTAATAATAATAAGTTAAGCCGCGTTGAGCTTTTTAGATCTTTGTTTTTGGGTAGTCCCTTAAGTTATAATCATTTACCCACTGTTTCCAAATTTTTTAATTCCTGCTCTGTGTGGGTTCTCTATTACTTCCTGCAACCATTTAACAACATTGAATATACTGATTATACTCTTTCTCTTTTGTTATTATAGTCCCTTCTTGTAGTTCTGGACCGTATACGGCCCTTATATTTCTTCAAGAATTCTCTTGTTCATTCTTCTTCGTCATAATTATATTTTCGGCCACTTAAGGGCAGCGTTGGAAACAGAAACCACTAAATTCTACATCCCGAAACAATTTGAAAAGATTTTTGATAATGTAAATATAAATATGAAAATATAACAATTGCATGACATTGCCAAAGCCTCCAATTCCGAGCTAATATGGCTACATTATGCATTAAGGGGAAGTTATACTTTACAAACTGATACACATGCGGGGCAACGGGTGAGGGGGAGGTATAAAATTCGGTACTGGAGGGAGAAGCCTAAATACTACTCTAGACATATTTCGAACACTTACGAGGAGAGTCTAAATTTTGTACGGTTGGACTGTAGACTAGCCGTTATAAGCTTGATGATGATGGATGAGAAATAGCAAGAAAACATTGAAATTTTTCAAATTGATGCAAACTCTTTTTTTTTCAAATCTTAGGTATTTACGAGTTTGGTTTTCAGTATTTTACCTATATCGAATGAAATGTACAGAAAAGAGAAGGGATATCTTCGCTATCTTTAACAGGAAAGAGATAGCGGCCAAGTGCATCGATATAGGCGGTTGTGGGGGTAATTACCCCGACCCCCAAAAGGTAAATGGTAAATTATTACATTGATGTTGTTTTTTATTTGTGAACGACTATATATTATACAGTGTGTTGATAGAATTTTTGATAACAACCAATCAAGTGTTCAAAATGTGCCCCGTTGGTAACTTGTGGATTACTAATGGGATTAGCATATTTTTATATGTCCTTCTTTCCCCTATTTGACTAGACATATTTAAATAAAAAAATGTGCGAGGTCATATCACATATAATTTATGGTTTGCATACTCTGTACGTATAATACTGCATTGTTGTGATCACGTGTGCGCTCAAGAACGATGTCAATTTTCCAGTAAATTAATTTTCTATGATTCTTAGAAATTTTAAGAACTAGCATATTGATTTGCAATCCATTTCTAATCGTATGGAAAAACGAACGTCTCAAGTAAGAGAAAAAGACTGATTTGCAGCTAAACTTATACCCAAAATGATACTGGTTTTAGTGACAAATTTTCGTTTACTAGACATTTATTTTAAATATATACCTAGTACAACAGCCGTTGTTTTCCGAAGACTTTCAATAAAAAAATCATAAACATCAAAAAAATAAGAATGCAAAAAAAAGGGAAATTGCTCGCCATCAATTGCTCGCCAACAATTGTAGAGATGTTAGAGTCACCATATATTTGCAGGTAAACGTCAATAGGAAAGGGCCCTCACTTTTTGAGCCCCCCCTCCCCCACCTAAAACGCCACTAACGAAAGTTTTCTACTTCTGATCTGGACACCTTTCCTAGTCGATCTAAACATAGTTACTAGTTTCTGCTCGATATTACAAACAAATGTACGACCTTTCTTGAACTACTTGGTAAGTTTTACCCCCCCCCCCCTATAAAAAAGCTAAATCCGCTCGTGATATGTTATTAAAAATGAATAAAATAATACTGTACTTAATGGTTTCCTTAAATGCAAAGTATTTTCTTCTCTTGTTCTGGTAGATTTATTTCAATTAGAATTTAGAGTATATATGTTATAATTATAATTATTAAATTAAAAACTTTAAAGTTACATCAACCTTAATAATTATTAGATAAAATTCTAAATGCGAATAGCAATTAAATGTTTAGTTTTCAGTACAAGTACGCAATAAATTATCGACTTCAATTTATTTCTATTTTTACACCTAACTGCAAACATTTTTTTTATATTCAACAGTGTACACAAGTACGTACCTACATAGTGAAAGCACAGCTAGTGAAAGTATAAGTAAGACATGCAGTAAAGTAACAACCTATTTAAATTTAAAGTACTTTTAAAACCTAAAAAGGCATTTATCACTTCATAAAAACTATTGGAACACATTTATAAAAATAACCAGATAGACAGCCCTTCTGTAAACTCAATAACTACTTAAGCCATTTACATTTATTTAATGTAAAAATAGATAATTCGAGATTGTTTGTAGATAAAAAGAATAATCAACTAATTAAAAAAAAACTAACATCTAGAATTCGAATTCATGTTTTAATCTAATTTCTGTGCACTTTCAAAATCAAATCATCAGAAAATTGTTGTTCATAAGTTCATTTTCGAAATATAAGTTAAATACATAAATTTATATTCAATTTAAAAATAGAAAATTGCTAAAAGTATATTTTCACCGAACAAATTGTTCGGTATCTGACGATCTGTGTGTATGTAGTACCTACATTGATATCAGCATATTTAGAAAAAAAATTTATAAAGTTTTGATATGTTGAGATTATACGCACTAAAAGGAGAATTTTTAAAATTAAAAGAGTTCTTAAGTTTAAAGTGTGACCCCAAAAACCACCCCAATGCGCACTACAAGGGTTTTTCTCAGAAACCGTTGGTCGCACAAAAAATTTTATACTCACTAAAAGTATTCCTTATAAAATTTTCTACAAAAAAGGTTCTATTAAATATTTTTATTGATTTTATTGCATTTCGATCACTAATCGTTTGAAAAATGGGATACAAACGAACACAGGTCGCCTTCCCCCAAGGTGGTTTGACGTTCTAAATACAGGGTGAGTCACGAGGAACTGTACATACTTCTACCATAAGCAGAGGCACCTTAGGGGATTACCAAATGACCATTAAAAAGTGTCTTCTGTTTTTCTTTAATAATGTACAGAGCGATTTATGGATTTGGACCAAAATAATGTTTGGTCATATCTTTTCAATGATTAAGTCGATTTGTCTCATTTTTTGGTAAAAGTGTGTATTGGTGTCTAGCAACTACACAGCAACGTCTTACACATTTAAACATTCGCCAAGAAAAGTGTATTGAGGCAAATGGATTTCATTTTGAACATTTTTTAAAATCGTAATGTTTGTTTAAATTGTTTTTTACTTTGTTCCGCATTATTAAAACTGTTTTGTTTTTGGTTATTGCTATTTATTTTATTTCTTAATTTATGAATAAACATTTCTTGGGGTTGTTAATTTCATTCCGATTAAAATAATTACACATGATTTTCGCTGAAACAAATGACAAAACTAGGTTAATGCAAACATTTTCAATATAATTTCAGTCCATTGCGGGTGGAAAAAGTTACATACAGGGTGAATTTTTGACATGAACCAGATATGCCAGATTTTTAAATCCGGCCCTGTAAATTGATTCAAATCCTGGTATTTACCATACTGGAATACAGTGTGTGTCGTTATTGTTTATTTTAAAGATTTCTTTATAATTACTAAACATTATACAGTAAGATATTTCATTATCGCCAATTTTCAATTTGACTTTAAAATGAATCTTTAATTAAAAATGTAAGGCAAGGTAACAAAAATTTCAAATATCCAGGTTTAACTGTCTATTTATGTCATCTGGAGAAATCATATTACATTTTAGAGAAATCAATTATTGCAATTATAGCAATTCAACAAATTTTCGCGAAGTTGGCCCTGGAATTTTTTAGTTCTGAATATGTCAGTTAGTCGCTAGACACCAATACAAACATTATTTTGGTCCAAATCCATAAATCGCTCTGTACATTATTAAAGAAAAACAGAAGACATCCCCCTAAGGTGCCTCTGCTTATGGTAGAAGTATGTACAGTTCTTCGTGACTCACCCTGTATTTAAAACCTTAAACCACCTTGGGGGACTATAATTTGGAACAAATTGTTCGGTATCTGAATACGATCAATGTGTAAGGATGTATGTATGTATGTGTGTCGATTCTTTGTCTTTGTGAATTTTAAGATTTCGATAGAGCATCAAAAAATAAGGGTTTGATGTGCCCCTCTGTACCACTTCGGGAACTCATTTAAAATGGAGTCCAAAATATGAAAATTTTGAACTTTAAAATGACATTGAATTTAAAGAAGACGCATAGTGAATTTTGGTTAAATCGAGTAAACTGTGGCTGTGTTGATTAGAATGAGAACTGAGAACTGTCAATCTTAAATTTTATTAATAATGTCATTACAATTTGTTCGGTTTATGGCAATGCTAGAAGAGCATTCTCAACTGGTTATATTTTGCAACTATAATATTTTTCATTATGATACGCATTTGAAAACTATAATGTTTCATTAGAATACGCTACTGTTATACGATTGGTAATATGAATCAACAAATGACAAGAATTCACATTTGTCATTTGTACCTAATAGCAGATGATCAAATAAATTTAGTAATATCAATTTGTTTTTAAAAGAATAATATTTGTGAATATTATCTATTAATTATATATTTTGATATGCCGATACTTAAAAGTAACTATTATATTTATTTGAACATTATTTATTAACATATCAAACTTTCAATGTAACAATTGTGACTTCGCGCTTTATAAAATAAATAAAATTTAGTACACAGCTTTAATAAGTTAGCTATTAACAACAATATTAAAAATCAGAACATTTATGTACTCCAGGCGATATCACAAAAGTTCATACTAATATGAATAGGTCCAGGTGTCCTAGTATAAAAACAATGAAATCGTAAGAGTTTAAAGTATATTTATAATCTTAAGTTTGATGGAGGTTAAAATATAACATTGTCAATCAAGTGCAATTTCGATAGTTTACAGTTAATTTGTGATTGAAAGTACTTAACTAATTGCAGTAAATGTATTTTGTTTAGTGGGATCATTTGCAATAAAAACGAACTGCAGTACCAATAAGAGATGAAATGGCTAAAATAATGACTACAAAAATGACTATTGTCCAAAGCCTGCCTACTGAATTGCATTCATCACTGGCGCAGGTAGTACAACTTAGGTCTTGAATGTCGCCCGGGTCAGCAATTGCAATAGCTCTGGCGATAGCACTACAATCAACCAGTCCAGAAATACATCCCCTTTCGATAATTCCTTTTCCATTCTGAGCTAAAACAAAAATGGTAATTTTATTCATGAAGCAACTGCTTAGAAAAAAAAGAAAGGTTTGAGCGAAAATCATAAAATAAAGGCAGCCTATTATTAAGGTCAGGAGCAAAAATTGCATTGATCACGACCCAAATTGGTCTAGAAGAAAAAGAATAAACTACGGTAATGGATGGATGGAAGATGCCCCGCCGACGATAAGCTAACTATAAATATAGATATAGATGAAAAGCCCTCGAAGCAATGAAAGAAGCTCTAAAAAAATTCGGAAAAGGGACGTAGACACTGAAACTACCAATGAAAACGTCCTGGAAGTAATATGACAAAAATTCGGTAAATGGAATGAAAAACATAATGATTTACAACTATATTTGATTTGATATTTACAGCGGTGAATGATAGGGTTTTTGCCCCGTTTTTTATTTCTAGAATTTATTTAAAAAAAATATCGGTTATAGGTATCACATGGACCTCGCAGTTCAAATATTTGTACACATGTTAATTACACCCTGTATTTTGAGTTAATACTTACTGTGCCCATGAAGTGTATAGCAGTTTGAAAAGGGTGGATCACCACCACATATTTCTCTACTTATAACAAGGCCCCATTTACATAAAATATTTGATTGGCAGAGAGAGCATATTAGGCTATTGGCTGAAAAAAATATTGAAATTGTAATTATCACTTTTAAAAACGAAAGATGTGTTTCTCAAAAAAATCTATTTTCACATCCACCAACATAACGAATAATTTATTTAAGAATATAAGTTAAATCCAAGTCTGATGAATAAAAAGCAAGAAAAAATATTATATTTTTACAAAATTTTGACAGGAAGTAAAAGTAACCTGCTATTTTTTATTCTTCTTGAAACGAGCCAAGATATGAACAATACAGGGTGGTGTTTGATCTAATCTATTATTGCAACGAGTGCTCCCTGTTCGGCGGGCCCAAAAGTGAACCAAAAAGGGTGTTAGCTGCCACTAGAAGTGGTCCTTTTATCCTAGATGAAATTTGCGCACTAGATCTTTTTTACCTCGCTTTTGTAGGTAAAATTTTAGAAATCATTCAATATTTGACAAATTAGTTATTGAACACCTATGTTTGTGTAAAGTGTACCTCACATACATCACATATATTTTTTTAAATCACTGCGTTTTTTCGAAAAAAAAAAGATTTGACAAGAAAAAATTTTGGAGCTATGCATACATTAAGTCTATCTACGATGGTTCTTCGAACTTCAGTTAAAGTTGATCTTGTAGTAGATCGAAAAATTTATAGTGTGGGCTATTCAGTTATGGCCTTATTTATAGGGTGTTCCATTTGAAAAAACTGAGAAAACAGTGATCCTGAGTTTTGGTTGCCTCTGTATGGGAAAAGAGCCATTCGGTAAATTTATGAATAGGAAATTAAAATACACCATTTTCGAAGATATTCGTTGAAAAAATTTTCTTATTCCTAATTATTTATTTTGAGATATTTGGTGTTGAATGAACCTATTTTGGGACATAAATGTGACCATAACTTCATATTTATTTTTGAGAAGCACTCTTCCGAAGGAATTCAGTCGAGTGAAAATATATAGGGGTGTCTCATTTAAAAAACATAACTTTGATAAGTCAGACATTTACCGGGAACCCTGTATGTTGGTAGTTATTTTTGGAACATAGCTTTCATTGCTCTCAACAACTTTTATTTGAGACATTTTTTCCTATCTCAAATACGGGAGCAGCTATCTTCCACCCACGGATCGTTGATACACCCGGTATATATTTTTTTAATAAATGATTATAAACCTTTTCATTGTAAAATTAACTGAGCTAATATTTTTTCCATTCAAAATGCTTCATCGTAAAGGTGCTTAAAATGACATAATATGGGATTATAGGACATTTTCTGGTGACAGGTAGTCCACCCTTTTTGGTCCACATTTTGGTCCCGGGACATTTTCTTGTCTGGTGCGCATTTTACATATAGAAAAATGCTTTCACGTTCATATAATTAGGGGAGGTCTATAATATAAATAAAGGGTTAGAATTGGTATATTTAAATCTTATGTGTGACTTGTAGCTTGAGCCGCGTTCTAAAAATAATAATAATATTCGCAAAAAAGTATTTGTTCTTTCTTTCTTTTTGTGAAAATTGCTACCAAACATATTGATTATTTCAAAATTAAAAACAAAAATTAATACAGTAGACAATTTTGCTTAAAACGGTAGTACATACCTGAACCTGTTATTACTAATATTCCAAAGATAATTTCTATATGTGAACCCATAATTTAAAATTAGTGATCTAGCCCAAATCGTTTTTGACTGAGTATTGCAATTCCAAAAATAGCTAAATAAAATAAGTATTTTTAGGTGATATGAATTTTTATATGATAAGATATAAAACTGATTTATGTTGTTTTGGATAATCTCCTATTTTAGTTGTAATTAAGTAATTAATTATGTTGTGCTAAAACCTGTAAAATAAAAAATTACACCGAGTCTTTATCTATCTTTTTATCTGCTAACATTAGTAACATTATCAATAAGAGTTCATAAAATTTGTATCATTTTAATTTGATTTAACATTTTTGAGGTCTGACAAACTTTTTTATGCGTGATTTTTTATAATTTTTCGATATGCATATTCGAATATAAAGGATATTGAGGACTGTGGACAGGAATTATTTTTCTTTATGTACGAGGGTTGATATGTATATATTGAGAACTGGCAAGACTGGCGTTGCTTGGTGAAATCTGTCATAGCCATCTTAAAGTTTGACATTTTTGACAGTATAAGTATTGAGAACGTTTTGACATGCTATGATTTACTATGACTTTCGACGTGGTATACCTCACGAACAGTGCATCAATCAACTGAATTCAACTTTTGGGGATGAAGCACCATCCAAAGCCACTCTATCTCGCTGGTACACCGAATTCAAATTTGGCCGTAGTTCCCTCACGGAGGAAGTTAAAGAAGGCCGGAAAACATCGATGCTGTGCGAAAACTAATTCGTCATGTGACATGAAACCGAGACATGTTTAAGTATTAGTATGACCAGCATCCATAAGATTTTGCACGAACATTTGGGTGTTAGGAAGTTATGTGCGCGTTGCCGTTGGATTTCACATTTGTTGACAGATGCTCAGAAAAATGCTCGTGTCATTTGGTGCCGTAAAATGTTTAAAAAATACAACTGTGGTGCATCCAAAGCCATATACAGCATCGTCACAGGTGAGGAGTCGTGTATTTATGGGTATGCGCCAGAAAGAAAAGGCCAATCGGCAGTTTGGGTGTTTCAATGTGAAGAAAAGCCAACAAAAGTTACTCGTTCTCGAAGCGTTAAGAAGCAAATGGTGGGGGGTTTCTTCAGGAAAACCGATCATGTGGCAACTGTGGCTCTTGAAAATCAAAACACCGTTAATTCAGCGTGGTATACGACCATTTGTTTGCCAAAAGTTTTCAATAAATTGAAAGAAACCAATCCAAGACGACGAATCATTTTGCATCACGACAATGCGAGCTTACACACATCACATGAAATAAGCGAGTATTTGGAAACACATAAACACAAAAGATCGAATTGATTGGTCATCCGCCTTACTGCCGCGAATGGCACCAAACGACTTCTTCTTGCTCCCACTAAATAAAGATAAACTGCGTGGACAACCATTTTCATCGTAGTGCAGTAAAAATAAATTATAACCTGGGCCATTTAAATAATTAGGTATCCAGCGGGAGAAGGTGGTACAAGTTATGTACTCGATGGAGGGTCCTTACTGCATCGCATGCCATGTTGTAATGACAGTACATTCAGAGATATAGCAAGATGTTATGTGTCGTTTGTAACAGCTAATTATGGGCAAGCAACTGTAGTTTTTGATGGGTATACATTAGAATATACAATAAAAGACATGACCCATAATAGAAATAGAATTTTCCACTCCGTGAACTTCACAGCAGATATGACATTCAAAGGAAGTAAGGAAATGTTTCTTACTAATAAGGGAAACAAGCAGAAAATAATTACTCTAATCGCTGAAGAAATACGACAACATGGTGATGCTGATGTTGATATTGTTAAAACTGCAGTGGAATCTTCAAAAATTAAAAACACAACAGTGATAGGAGAAGACACTGACCAATTGATATTGCTCATTTATTGGTGTAATCAAGAATACCACAAGTTGTTTTTCAGAAGTGATAAAAAACCTTCCAAGCAGAATAACATTTATGATATCAATGCCATTAAATATTCGCTCGGAAATGACTTATCGAACAGTCTATTCTTTGTACATTCGTATACAGAATATTTCATATTGGAAAGCAATCAGTTTTGAAACGTGTTGTTGAAGATCAATACTTTCGTGAACTTGCACTATCGTTCATCTCACCAAACCTTTATCCCAGTCAGGTTGAAGAACTTGGAAAGAAGGTAATGGTATGTATTTTCGGTGGAAATCCAGATGATACACTAAATACACTTAGGTATAGAACTATTATTGATAAAGTATTGAAGGCAAAATGTTTCGTTCAGCCACAGAACCTTCCCCCAACGCAATCAGCTGTCAAGTACCATAGCCTCCGTGCATATTTGTATATGGAAACAAATGCAAGAAGGCTTGAACCCAACAGACTGGGGATGGAGTATACATGATAATATGTGTGTACCGAAAAGAATGGATTTTCCACCAACACCTGAAAGTGTATTACGCATAGTAAGATGTAACTGCAAAACTGGCTGTGGTGCCATGAAATGTAGTTGCCGAAAGAATGGTTTTGGAATGTACCAGTTCATGTGGTCAGTGTCAAGAAACAAATTATGAAAATAGTCCGCAGCGAATAGAAGATGAAGAAATGGAAAGTACAGATAAAGATTATCTTGAATTGTGAAAAAATACCAAATCATTTTAATTTTAACCTAACCTTACCTATTTTATACTTTTATCTTTGTATTTAAAACATTTTTGTCAAGTTATACATTATAAATATAAAGTTATGAATTTTGTAACGAAAAATGCAAAATTTAGCCGCCATCTTGGATTTTGACTAATTTCCTGTGCTGAAATCAACGGTGATTTTGAATATGTCAAAATAGACACTTTTCACAAAAGAATCATTTGTGTCGCAATTTTGCCCAGGTCAAGGGAATTTTTACACCATAATGACTGCACTATAGTCCGAAGAAACGGTTGAGGCATTCAAAAAGTATGTTGTTCAATCGCATGTAAAAGTGTATAGATCTTAAAAGCGACTATTTTGAAAGGCAATAAAAAAAATTTTAAATTCATTTCTTTGTTCTTTCTATTCTCAATATATAAAAAGCAACCCTCGTATATGATAGATTTGTAAATATAAATTGATGGTAGTGTAAGTATGTTATTATTGACAAAATGATGCCTGCATGTTTGGGGGCCCTGATTATTCTAATAAATTTAAAATAACTGAAGTTCTGTTTCCAATATCTTCTAAAATTTGTAGCACTGGATAATGTTTAACAGTGTCAAAAGCATTAGACAAATCAATGCAATTGCAAATTTGGTGGATGTGTTTTCTGGAAATTAAAAATTCAAATTACTTTAAAAATGTATTTCGATAGCTCACATACACAGCGAAAAGCTTAATTAAAACATGAAAAAATGTACAAAATATAGTAAAAATGGTAACACTAATACAATAACTTTTAACTAGATAGAAATCATCACTATAAATAAAACAATTTTTGTAGTTAACCTTGAAATATTATTTAATAACAAAATAGAATTTGATCCAAGATTTTTAATTTAACTATTTATCTAATTGCATATTTTAAAATGAATAAAGTGTAAAAAATCGTTTTTTCATGATTATGTGATTTGAAATATACCTTAAAAACTACAATACTATCATCTACATTTAATACCCCATTTAAAGCAAGGAATGTTTTGATTCACTGGGAACAGCCAAAAATAATAGTTACTATAAAGATTTGATATAAAATATGTCATATTTAAAAACAACTATTTTTCCTTATCAATTTATCAAAACTATATTTTTCTGATCCCATCATATAGACGAAAAATAAATGTTATTGTATGAAACCCGCAACAATGTTCTTTGTATAATTTATTTTTTAATTAGAAATGAAAAACAATATTTTAAGGCCGGCTTCTCTAAATAGGATTACCTTTAATCACCAGATAGTTTTAGTAGTATGTATCGTTGTAAAATGTAATTTGATTTAACCTCGCAGTTTTTGTTTAAGAAAAAAGAACACCTTATGTTCTTATAAGATATTTTAAATTGGTAGGAATAGAGTAAATTCGTCAAAAATATATTATAATTTTTTTTTTTGCATTTTAGCGCTACTAGATAAATGTGCTTTGAAATATAATTCTTACCTACACTAAGTAACTATTTTTTTGGTTAGAATACGCTCAATTCCCACAAAATTGGTCAAATATGTGATTGCATTGGGTCCAAGACAAATCTCAAATCGTTATTTAACCAAAATATTTTGTTTATTACTAGAAACCAAATCAAAATTAGAAGAAGAAAACACCTATTTCGCACATTGTCTAAAGGTATAAAGAATTGAATCTTTTGTTACGTGTGTATCTACAATCAACTTCAGGTGAGAAGAGAAGAGAAAAACCAAAACACTAAACTCTAACAGTGACTCCAAGAACTGTGTTTATCGGATACGAGTAGGAGTGAGACGAAATCGTCTGAACACCTGCAAGCGGTGTGTGAGGTAGGCGCTTTTTCTCACGTACTCGCATTCTTGAACGTAGGCTCTGGGCGAGACTGAACGCTTAGCAAATAATTTTAATCAGAAATGATTTAATTACTTTAATATGTTAGATTGAGACCAATTTTCCGGGAAATAATTATTGCCTTATTTGATCAATTATTTCACTTTTTTGACAAACACCGAATAACAGTTTTTTTACCTTTACTGATCTAAATTTTGCGGAGAGTTACTTAATACAACCAATTAAGCACAGCGTTTACAATATAAAAGCTATCGAGGACAAAATAATTCCAACGAGCGTAAATCCGGCGAGCTTGCTGGCCGAATTACATTTATCGGTTTCGCAGGTTTCGCAGCTCAAGTTTTGGAGAGCGTCTGGATCGTTGCTGGTTTGAGATGAAACCCAACCGATGGTTTGGGAGATGGCGGCGCATCCAATGGTGGCTGGGGGAAGACATCCTCGAGCGATATATTCCTTTCCGTCTTTGTCTACAAATACAAATAATGAGTCAGTTATACGAAATAAAGTAATTCGAGTTGTGAATAAAATAAAGCTCTTAAACAATTGTAATTCAAGTCAAAATGGATCTCTTTTGGAGCTGGAGATAAACAAAGATATATAGCATTAATTTATTATACAGGGTGTTAATGAATACGTGTTACAGATTTTTAGGGCATGTAGAATATGCAAAAATAGAGCGAAAAGTTCCTATCAAAAACAATATAACAATATGGTTGAAAGTATCCCTTAATCTTTGGTACTTTTGGTAGATTATCACCTGGTCAAGTTTGGCCAGTCACTCGCGAAACTTCATGTATTTATCCCAAGTTTAACGCTACTCCTATGAATATTTTTAATTTAAAATAAAACAAAAAGTGTTTTAAATTCCCAATAAAAGCAAGAGATGTAAGAAAATATTTACTGAATGGCGAGAAGACTGTTTAAAATCAATCTTTAGCTTGTGGCAGGCAGTTATATTTAGTCTGTTTTTTCTTTTCTAACAGAGAGAAATATTTAATTTTCCATTTCATGTTTCTGGTACTTCACTGCTTTTTGTTACAATTTGGCAACGTTTTTTAAAATGGATAGTCGCGCTCAACATAAAAATTAACTAAAAATAACAATGCAGTCAAATATATTTTTACTGGTTGCTCCATAAAATAATATGTGTCATAAAATACTCGTGAAAGAGTAAAGAATTCATAACAAATATTTGTTAAAGTTGTCAGTTTTAATTTAAATGATTATGGTTATGAGATAAGAAACAACACTTGAGAGACGGGTTAAAGCAATAAGCCCACGTTTCTAACACATTCTTGTCATCGTATTTCGTCTGTTTAGACTTCATGATATATAACTCAAACTTAAGTTGTCTATATTAAATTACTGCGGAGGTAGGCTATTTTTTAAACCCTCATATATCTGATAATTGTTTGTCACCAACGTTTTTATTTCACTTTTAGAATAATTAAGATTTGAAAAATACAAAATATAAAACAATTCTCTAATAACTACTGGGATTCTTACGTCTTTTGTCAGGTTAGATAAGAAATGGTAAAAGGAAATGAATAAAAAGGTTCAAACCACAAGATAGTCATTACAACTATTAAATAGTAACAATTTGTGAATAATTTTCAACGGACGAATGCCATAGAACGTTAATTTTAAATTTGAGAGATGTACAACGATGATTTGACACATAAACTCTTTAAAAAAAATTTATACTCACTCTGAGCTGTGATTTTGTAGCATTTGGGAGAAATTACATTATCCAAAAATCCTGCGCTCGTGCAGTCTTGAGTGTTGTATGTAAAGGAAGTCAATCCCCACTTGCAGGTAACGCTTTCTTTGGAGTTACAGCTATAGCATGACAAGCCATTGGCTAAAATAAAAAGAAGCATTAATTTAAAAGTACCAAAATAATATACACTTGTAAATATATCCAGAAGTCTCCTTCTGTTGCATTCTACCAAAATAACCAGTGGAAAGAGAGAGAGAAATAAAATACAAACTACTATGAGCTTCCGAAATGAATCTTAATTGAAGTTAAAATATGTTTTTCTACAACTGCTATGAAAAGTAGCAAATTTCTCATAGCTTACTTAATTTCAAAACCAGGTATTGCTCATACCGTGCGGGAATATTTTTCTTCACACATTTATATGGAGAATCAAAAAAAAACGACAAAAACTTAGTAAGCAGCCTACTAGTTCAGCTTTAAATAGTTGTCACAACTGTCAGATTATAGAATTGTTTTAAATTCTTAAGGTAGTTTTCATTCGTGCTTTGATAAAAATCGCAATTTCCATTAAATATTATTTTAATAAGACATACCTGTTTATAATAAATAATATGGGTTTTGACAGTAGTTACGATTTTGATAATACTCCGCCAGAGATATTGGAAAGAGCCGCAAAAGTAACGTTAGATTTGTTGCCGGTAATTTCAAGAAAAAAGTATGAATTGGCATACGAAAAATTTATGGAATGGAGAAGAAATGCAAAAAAAAAAATTAAAAAAAATATTTAACTGTTAAGAGGTAGGATACTTTCATGTTATTTTAGTTTTGCTAACCATAAAAATAAATATTAAGTTATTTTACTTGTATTCTTTAAATTTATGCAGTTGTAGAAAAAGTATAATGTACAACTTTCCCCACTTGTTGCACAACGTACTATTATATGGTACCTCTATATAAGAAAAAATATTTTCGAGGAAGAAAAAAATATATACCTTGATTTTGACTCATACTATACAGGGTTAGTCACGGTAGACGCGACGGTCCATTGTGGCTAAACGGTTAACATGTTGAAAATTTTGTTTATTCATGGATATGTGGGTTGATAAAGGCTACATTTTAAAATTATTTTGAATTATACAGGTTGTCCCAAAAAAGTGTGGCGTATCAAAGTTATATTATTTATTATGGAAGACCCTATATTTTGTTGCATTCATAAATTATACGTTAAAAATAAGATAAACATTCTTAAGCTTTTTACTTTTCGAGATATTTCTACAAATGGAAGCACTTACAAGAAAACCAATAACTTGGAATCCTATGGAATCAGCCAAATCCAATTTTAACTGAAACAAATTAGACTAATAATTGAAAGCAATAATATATTTAGAGTTGTTTAAAATTATACAGGGCATCAAAAAAGGGGCGATTCTCTAATGACATATTCAAACGACAATGTCGTTCTTACTTTAAATAGGACACCCTTTATTTATAATCCTATTGTGTAGCAAATTACATTACCTTTTAAAAATTATAAAGGTCTACTATGCCTAAATCTATTAATTTTGGAGTTATTTTTATTTTTGTTAAATTTTACATTATTTTTCCACCGTAATGCCTAAATATAACACCCTTTTGGAGTTATTTTTATTTTTGTTAAATTTTACATTATTTTTCCATCGTAATGACTAAATATAACACTCTGTATTTGATCAGCTTAGACTATCGCAACATCATTTTTTGTCGAATATCTAATGATACATTTTCCAACAGTTCCCAGAAACTTTTTCCTAAAAATTGCAAAGATTTCCTCCCATTTAAATGGTCATCAAAGAAATATGGGCCAATAACTTGGTCGCATATAATTCCACCGTATACATTAATGTTCCACCGGTTATGATTATCTATTGTGTGGGACAAATGCTCGTTTTGAGTATCATAATAATGAAAGTTATGACGGTTAACTAATCCATTATTATGAAAAGTGGATTCATCTGTCATTTTTTCGGATCATAGTCTAAGCTGATCAAATACAGGGTGTTATATTTAGTCATTACGATGGAAAAATAATGTAAAATTCAACAAAAATAAAAATAACTCCAAAATTAATAGATTTAGGCATAGTAGACCTTTATAAAAGGTAATTAAATTTGCTACATAATAGGATTATAAAATACAGGGTAACCTATTTAAAATAAGAACGATATTGTCGTTTGAATATGTCATTAGAGAATCGCCCCACATTTTGGACGCCCTGTATAATTTTAAACAACTCTAAATACATTATTGCTTTCAATTATTAGTCTAATTTTTTTCAGCTAAAATTGGATTTGGCTGATTCCATACGTTTCCAATTTATTGGTTTTCTTGTAAGTGCTTCCATTTGTAGAAATATCAAAATATCTCGAAAAGTAAAAAACTTAGGTATAGGAAATACTTAAGAAAGTTTATCTTATTTTTAATGTATAATCTATAAATGCAACAAAATATAGGGTCTTCCATAAGAAATAATATAACTTTGATACGCCGCACTTTTTTGGGACAACCTGTATAATTCAAAATAATTTTAAAATGTATCCATTATCAACCCAGATATCCATGAATAAACAAAATTTTCAAAATATTAACCGTTTAGCCACAATGGACCTACGCGTCTGCGGTGACTCACCCTGTATATACATTTCGTTTACTTTACTTATGTAACACTCTGTAAACGGTTTTCTATGCTTCTAAAAATATATTGGCTTAGTCTTTAAATCATTCTCATGGTTTAGGAGACTCTTTTATTATTTTCAAAGAAGTACATCCACAAAAATATAATGAATAATCTGGCATGACTAAATTTATCATATAGAAAGGAAGTTGATACTTACATCGATACCAAAATTTAATTGTTTTATTTTTATTGGCGCATAAAAACGGCCATGACTTACAAGTTGGTTGAGAAACCTAATTCAACATTTCATTGCTTTTTGCTGTTATTAATAGAAATGATTTACAAATAATATTTTGAAATAATGAGAAATTAAATTAACTCTTGTTTCGAATGACTGCTAATTATTATTTTATGAAATGAATCATTATATTTGTAAGCAAAGTTCATAGGAAACTTGAACTACCCACAGCTCGAAATATAAAAAAGTTTGATTGATTGAGTTATCTTTAGATATTAGTCCAGTCGACAGGTTGGAAAAAGTGGGGTTAGGTGTAAAAGTTAATGAAACTTTGGGGTGTTGTTCAGGGATGGTTAATTAACATTTTCTCAAGTTTTGGACCTCGAGGACCCTGTGCGAAAAGAGGAGGGAGGGGAAAACTGCAAAATTTTTGACCTTCCCCCGGTTTTTCTGCAATAGAGCGTAGAGCTTTTTCCTACGGTAAAATTTCTATATTTTTTTGTAGAGCGTTGAATTTCCTACAATTTTGACTATTTTGACTAACATGTTTGTATGTTAATTCGTTACCGAGATATAACGCTTCGAAGAAAAGGTCATTTTTCAAATTTCGCTAAAAAAATGCTAAAAAATGCAGAATTCCACCTTATTTCTTCTGTTATACCCGAATTATGATGAAATCTGTTGTAATTATGGTTCCTGGTTAAAATCCACCCCGTCCTCTTTTCGGACAGGGTCCAGGGAGGTCCAATACTTGAGAAAATGTTAATTAACCATCCCTAAACAACATCCCAAAGTTCCATAACTTCCGACCTTTTTCTAGCTGAAACTACCTGTCGACTGGACTATATATAGAATGTCCGCTAATATAGAAAAATTGATTCAGTTATCTTTTACGGTGACCTGCTTCGCTATATTTGCATACACGAAAGGATGACCCTTCTTGCGCTATTTCTGATAACGTCATTTTTTGTTCTGAAACTCCACATCGCCTCTCACCGCTGTGAAACCCGGGGGAGGGCTTATTTCTTAATTGAGGATTAGACAACCAACTTTTATGACCTACTCACTTATATGCAGAACTACATAAGACATGTAATAGATAAAATGGGTGCAGCCCGAAATATTTACGTACTTATTACTTTTAAAATGTAGGACGTTTGAGAAATATTAAACAAATTCATATCAGAAGTAACTATTGAAAATTTTTTCAACCTGTAGACTTTACGTAAGTAACGACATCAAAAAAGGCTTCTCAGAAATTATTAAAATGATTGAAGATGATTAAAATCCCCAAAACTTATTTATATTTATCATAGTTATAGACAGAGCGTGATCATAATTTTTTTAACTACCTAGTTGTTATGATTTGAATTCATATGAGTATAGGTAACTATATAAAATTAATCGTGGTAACTCATCTGACCTTGTTCTTATAGAATATGCCATGATACAGTTGATGACTAATAAACTAGCAGGACTGTAACTGAATCTTTTAAACTAGAAAACAATTCAACTTTTCACTATTTATGTTTCTGGATACACAACAAAATATTGTTATCGCTCATTATTGTCCCTTAATTAAACTACACTGTCAAGTTTTCCCAAAAAAATATCGAAGAAAACAAAGTGACATAAGTTAAAACTATTTACAAACCTGAAGTAAAGCAACAATAAGGATCAACAGGTCAAACAAAATTTGAAAGAGAGATCAATGATTAGGAGCGAAAGGTGAAATTTAAAATAATTTAAATATTCTAGAACCCGAACACGATAAATATACAACACTGCGTCATAGGCCCAGTTGCACCTCCTCTTAGCAACGGCGTAGCTTTCTTAACAACCGCACGTTTTTCGACATGCATAGGCGGGCGCGTTCATTCGTCTACGTATTAGTAAATATAATTATCGGTTATAGTTTAGTTGAGTTGATTGTAAATTTGCAGAATTAAAATTTTACGTAAAGTGCTCTTATGGGACTTCAATGTTTTCACAATCTAATAATAAAAAAACAAACGCCAAGGTTTATTCCAAATGAACAACTTGAATCCTTTTCCGCAAAGTCTTCAAATTATTTCCAATTTTTTTTATTTCTGTTAAACGTAAGTCTTTATTTCCTTTATCAGTATATATTTACTGAAACAAAGTAAATGAAAGGTTTAAAATCAATACAAAAGTATTTCTGCTAAATGAATACTCTTGTATAAATAAATCATTTTTACGAGACTGTAAGTCGTCTGCAGTTTTTAAATTTACATGCAATAGAGTTTTTCGTGACTAAGAAATCGATATTGGCGGGGCTATAAAACAGTAGAAATTATGAGGTTAGTTTATTTCTAAGAACATTTAAAGGTAATTTTCTTTAAGAACAGCAATCAGACCTTTTGTATAGTAGTATACGGGGGTGAACCTGGCATCTTGAGACTAAAATATTGATGCTTTCTTCCAAGATGACAGACGAGGATGACAACTTTTCGCATTATTAGACTTCCTCAATGGTGGAAAATATTTTTTCTTTCGATCTTATGCACTTATTTCCTCAAATTTTATTGGGTTTTCAACATACTTGTACTTGATTTTAAAGATTAGATAACAGAATTATTTAAATAATAACAATGAGTACTTATCGGTTTAAAATAGTCATATCTTTTTTTAACTATTAAGTCGTGATGGTACTTTATCTACAAATGATAATAGTTTTCACTCACCGAAAATTTAAAAAAAAATTCTAGTTCGTCATGGAATAAACCTCAGATCATTGAGTGGTTAAGAAGTAAAAGCGTTGGTTTTAAATAAACATTGTTATTATTATTACTTATTACATTTATTTATGAATATAAATTCTTTTAAGCACTGTATTTTGGGCATCTGGGATTATAAAAGGGTCTCCTATTGTTATATACTGAGTGGCACTAATAAAATAAAGTTATTATTCTATGATAAAAGCATTAAGAGCATTCACTAACTTGGTGAAACTGGCTGTGCTTTCTCATGTCCCAGAAAATTTTTCAGTAAAAACCGTTTATCACAAAAAAAGTCTCATTTTTGTAATTCCGGAAAGTCAATGATTTCCTTATTCTACGTTAAAAAAATGGAATGAACCTACACAATCGTAAAAATAATGACTTTCCGGTATTCTTATATACCACCTGATTAGCTAAAAAATAACAATTTTCATGAAATCTTTTCTGTTTTTGAATAAAAACGCAGCCAAGATTCGAAAATCTTCATCTGATTTATGCTGCAACCTTTACTAAGTTTGTAGAATTCAAACATTCTTGGATATAAATGAAACGCCGCATATTGTCATTATTACTACGCGACCTAGTTCGAGAACAATATTTGTAGCTGTTTTTGTTTTAAGGCCTACTCTACCCGAATTACATGATCGTCGCCGTATGTCTCGGTGTGTCTCAGATTAATATACAATCCTATTTGTTTAATTTTAATCCTTTTTGAGGGGCGTCCCACAAGTTATTTTTGATTTTATTGATCGGTATGGTAGAACTTTCTTACTTTTTTGTTTTAACTTTATTTAAGGTTTTAAAATTAGTACTTTTTTAAATTTATTAGTTTTTAAACTTTTTTAATTATATTTTATTAAATATGAGTGTTGGAGAAAGTCTCGAACACGTTGATTTTAATTAATTTAAAATAAACACAACCTCAAAATTATCGAGAAAGTCGCTAAAAACCGTTTTTCATTTTTTCTCCGCTAAAATATTTTTTTTATGAAACTTTGTAAAAGCTTTCTTTTTTGTGTTTTTAAGTAAGCTGTAATTTTTTCAGAGAGAAATATTTATTTTTCGATTTTACACGAATTTAAATGAAAAAAAGCCTAATTTTCAATCGAAAAAGTTATTTTACAAATTTTCATTTTTTATCAGTGCTTATTTGCTTCGTGGAAACCTCGGCTTTAAGATGGTGTGAAAAAATATACATATGTAATAGATGTTGAAAAATTATGTTTTTTTTATTTAAGTTCGTATGGGGATAAAAATACGTATCTAGGTGTAAAGTGAGTTAGTGTGGTGAAGGGGATATTAGGGCAATTGTTAATGGGTGCAGTTGAACAAAATTATGGTCCGAAAAACAGAAAGGGAGAGAACAGTAAACGAGAAAAATGCTTATCCCGACGCCCGCGCCGACATCGAGTAATGTTACGGTAAGAATTTGATTATTTTTAAAATATAGGAATTGCCTATTGCCTGGATTCATTGTAATAGATTTCTAACTGAAAGTGCTGCTATTGTTTATTTAAAAATAAATGTTCTGATCAAATTTCCTCAGCTCTATCTTCAAAATTTTTATACATTAACTATATTTTTATTTTTTTCATAATAATTCATTTGAATTACATTTTTTTTAATCCAAAAATTATTCGATATAATATAAGGATGAAATGGAATTATTAATTTGTTACATATCGCTATTTCTGTAAATTACTTACAGAAAACAAATGTTGGTCAGAATTTGTTTATAACAAATTTTTAACTCATAATACATAAGAAATTATTTTTCGTTATATGGAGCCCGAAAGGTTGTCTAATTGAAGAGGTGACATATATAATTTTCAAATTCAAAATGTACTTATTTCTCATGTTTTTTTTTAGATTTATAAAGTTGAAATTTTTTTTCTTCAATTATTTTCTACCGGGGTTAGTGGATCCAAGAACAACAAGTGGTTGGAAATTATTGAGTGAAATTCCAATAAATCTCGATTTTTTGTACCATGTTTATTTTATTCTGTTCCATTATTTTTGTGTTACAATTTATTGATTACTATTTTAAATCAAGGGTATCTATCAATGAATAAAATTGCTTAAAAAAAATTAAAAACAAGCTTTTATACAAGTGCAATAAAAATAAAAAAATAAAAAATATTTTGACAAAAACAAGATTTTATAAAATGCATTGAAGAAAAAATAATTTCTTTAATTGTTAGACCTAGGTTTTTCTGTGAGTAACAGATTCAAAATCTTGCATTTTTGTAGGTTGAATCAAAGAAAACATACCTCAATTCCGAATTATACGATTTTTTGTTTGAGCCACTTGTGCATAAAAAATTATGTTTTATTACTATCTCCTGAGAGAGAATACAGTATAGTAGATAAATACATACTCATATAAATCGAGTGGGTCCATAAAAGGACAAAATGAAATATCTACAGGGTGATTGACTAGTGTGATAAACTCCAGTATCATATATTTCCTTTAAGATAATATATTTAAGGACTAAATGATATAAATCTTGTATAAAATGGATCGTTTGCAATAGCATATTTAAAGTTACTCTATACTTTCATATTGTGGGATCCAAAAGAAATATTTTAAAATTAGTAAATATTAGAAAACATTTCTGGATATCTTCTGTTAAAATTAACAATACATTTCTTATCACACCTACAACCCCATCCCACTTTAGCGTTTAACTTTCGTTAAACGAATGGCGTGGGCTAAATTTCGTTCTATTTATACAATTAATCAATCATCTGTGGTCACGAAAATTAATATAAAAACTAAGAATATCCGAATAAAAGCCAATGAACTGTTGACAAAACCGTGCATAATTAATACAAAAATAACCAACAGCAGTAGTTGAATGACCAAACATTCTTGCCCTTTCAGGACGTAAATAATAATAATAATCTATATTCGATAAATACAATATAATAAAATAAATAAACCTGATAAGCGATAAGTTATGCTGCACTTTGCAGAAATGTCATGAAAAAGGTCATTAAAAATGTTTACTTAAAAGGTATACTGATATTCAGTGCCTACAAATACGGATTATAATAACATACATACACAAATAATAACGATGAAAAGAACAAATAAATACACAGTATATAAAATAATAATGATAAAGGTCCTCCTCATTTATGTAAGCAGTACGTTGCAACTAACTAACTAACATACTAGAATTTTTTTAGCTTACACCAGCATCGACATGGTGATGAATTAATTGTCTTGGATTCTTAAGAACTAATGTCTTAAATTCATCTGAAAAGGGTTGAAAAATGAACTTTTTATTTATTGAGTTGCGAGTCAGTAATAAATTATGCTCTTTTGAATGGATATAATCCGGGCACTAAGCTATCTGACAGTTTAATCCGATAACCATTTCGGGCACCAGTAGTATTTGTAGTTTCTAAATTGCTTGTGTATATCGGGAGCCATTAAGGTTACATGATAGTGGTTACATACTAACTGCATTCCAGTGTTTATCTAATTTTTTTAAATAACACCGTTTTGAAGTAATCGTACATTTTCTAGCACTCTACAGGCACATAAATTTTGACCAGGGTACGGACTCTTAAGACAAACCCAAAGAAATTCTGGAACTTTGTGTCTAGTTCTCGCCGAGACTATTGTTTGCCGTCTCGAGTCAGTTTCAACGGTGAATTCAGTACTAATCCGGAAAACATCTGCCAAATTTTTTCAAAATTTTTTAGAACTGTCTACGAGCCTTGTCGCCAAACCTATCACTTATCCGGTAATATTCATGGAGTAAACTTAATAGATAATATTCATTTTTCAGTTGAAGCTATTAAAGAAAAATTGAATTCCTTAGATGGAAAGAAGGGGCCCGGTTTTGATGGTTATCCTTCATCTTTTATAAAAAAATGTGCCAACTCCCTTTGTAAACCTTTACATATCATTTTTAATAAATCTTTAAGTACCGGAATGTTTCCTAAGGTATGGAAAATAGCAATTTTAACACCTATTTATAAAAATAGCGGCGACAAGGAATTAGCAGATAATTATAGGGGTATTAGCAAATTATGTATTTTCGGCAAAATTCTTGAAAGTTTAGTTCATGATATTGTATTTAAAACAGTGAAGAATAACATTTTAATCGAACAGCATGGTTTTTTTCCTCAAAGAAGTATTGAAACTAATCTGGCCATCAGGTAAAAAAAAATGTCGAACTGCAGTCTAAGAATTTCAGATGTTTAAACGTGAACTAAATAATAAAGTTTGGTGCCCGGTTTACACCCGCCGCACAGTGGGGTATTTGAATTATTTGGGCGGCCAAAAGTCCATTTTGTAAAAATTAACGCAAGTAAAAAAAAATAGCAGCCCAGCAAAGATAAATCATGAAGAAATAATGCACTAAGCTTCTTTCCGTCGTCCACTTAACAACAAGCCCGTGGGGCCAATCGAAACTTGAGTACTGTTTTGAGTGTTAGTGGATTTTTCGGCGGTCTATACGAAACAATATTTTTTAAAGTAAAAATATTTTAGTCTGGGTTTTTGATAACAGTCAAGTGTTATAGATGTGAATAGAGTGGGTAAGTATGTATACTTTTGAGATATTTTCATTCAAATAAGAAGTACTATAACAACTGTGGAGAAATTTAAAAATAATTGGATTATAATTATTTCTTTGTCCCGTTTTCATACTGATCAGAGACTATAAAAATTGTACTTCCCGAGGTTTCCCGGCAATTCTTTTTTCTGTATCACCTACCTTGGTCTTCCTACCATACGATTTTGTAAAAACTTTCCACCAAATCGGACCATTTTAGGAAATTAGGGTGATGGAACGTAATAGGTCTTAACTGAATTTATTTACTATACGTGTAACTTTTCGTTTTATTTTTTGTTTAGGGTCAGCAAATGTGAAAATAATGACTCGAAAGGAGTTGTTTAACATGATGCAGCGTGAAAATTTCCCAAACATAAACAAAAAACTGGAAACTGGAAACATTGACAAGTCATTTAATTAAATGTAGTGAAAATTTAAAAAAATAGCAATTTTATACTAAAATTGCTATTTATTAGTTGGACAGTACACTTACAACTAATTAAACTACAAAAATAATTCTGGCCGCCCAAATCATTAAAATACCCCACTGTGCGCCGGTTCTTTTTCAGTGTGTGAAAAAATTTTGAAAAGCTTCAAAATGTCACAATGTCAAAATGAGAAAAAAGTGTATTGCCCTAAAAGCAATTAAAAATGTTGGATTTTTAAAGATTTTAGGCAATTGTCTTATTATCTTTTGATAAAAAAAAGATATACTGAAATATCTAGAAAACTGAACTGAAAAATTAGGTATTGTACCATTTATTTGTAGATCATTAATAAAACCTCTCAACTTTGTGTCTCAACAAGAGAAATCTGAAAAATAACATTTACTGTTCTAAAAACATTATGAGAGACACACCTATTTTTACTCTTTCTTGATGGTTTACCAACGCTTGGAGGTGATATCTTTACTTCGCGTTACCTTGGCGATCTCGCGTATTTTCCAGAATCATCAAAATAACTATAAAACAATATAAAATCAAAGTTTTTGATTCAGTTGTAGCCACCATCTTTTACGGATTATAATTTTTAGAATTAATTGTTTTGATAAAATGGATCGCAAAGATTTTTGTTTTACGCGTATTTTTGGAATTCAAAATTCATCAACTATAATAGTTTGAATCTGTAATAACACCCAGGAAAACCTTTAATTAACTTCCAGCTGATTGTTGAAAACAGCGGGAAAATTGTAACGTATCTATAAAGGATGATTCAATGGGCACCCTCTTAGATATCATTTACCCTTGACCTATTTTCACCCAAACAGCGATGGGATATGGACCGGGCGAAAGGGCGTTCCCGAAAAACTACGTATTAAAAATAAGAAAAAAAATATTTAAAAGTCCTATATCTACAAAAGTGATTTGTTTTATTATCAATAACTATTTTAATTTTTATCGGCGAAAAGCAAGTTCAACAATGATACTAAAAATCAGTGATGATAATCATAAACATACCTGCATTGACGATAAATAAAATTGCAAAAACTCCGGTTAGGATGGAATGCATTGCACCAACGATTTTTCGAATTTCACTTTACTTTAGATTACCAAAACAAGTAACGCCTTGTTGATTTTGCGAGAGTGTATTACGCTTGGATTAAAACGTTGTAGTTGTATGTTGTATAATGATTCTACAACGAACAACGAATGGTAGAATGAAAGGAAGATGTTGAGGGGATTCTGCGGTGTTGCCAAATTGCCCCGAAGGAGTTTCTTATTTTTTTTTTATCGATTGAATAATTCTCGTGTGACCTAAGATTGGTTAGAAAGAACAGGTGTGCAAAGATACGGTGTAACTCATAGTTCGTTGTTCGTTTCAAGATATTTGGTTGACTTTCTAAATTACGCAGGGGCAAAATAATCCTAATTATTTCAAATATAGTATCTAAATTATAAGAAGAACGTACGTACATACATATAGAAAGAAATAAAAATGATTATGATTAAAAAAATTCAGACAATAAAAGTGATGTCAAACATGAATCTTCACACACTCATATTTATTTATTTAGGATCAGGGCCGTTCCTGGCGAAGGTGCAAAAGGTGCATCCGCACTAGGGCGGCCACCCGAAAGGGCGGCCGTGGTCCACTTTTACCTCAACTAGCCGATTTTGGATTTTGCTGGTAAATAATCGCTTTTGTATTTAAAATTGTTTAATCAGCATTCGTGCTTTCTGAGGTTACGATGTATATAATTTTTCATACAGCGCCAGCAGAGTGGTTTGCTGAGACTGGTGTCATTTGTAACAAAGAATAAATTTACATTTTTATATACTTAGTGCATTTGTCTACAGCTTTCTGTGTCAGCTCATGCTTGAACAATAAGATTTTACATGTTTAACTTAGTTAAATACTATAAAAACAGTAAAAATATTAATAGTAATAGAAATATTTCCTATAATAACAACAAAGCCATTAACTAATTACTATCTTCTTTCCCTAATTTTTCTGTGGCATTGCGAATTTTTTTAACTCTTCTGGTAACTGTAGCATCGGGGGAAAGGATTTTTTCCAAATTGAAATTAATCAAAAATTACCTGAGATCATCCATGTCACAGGAAAGGCTAACGAATCTAGCGTTATTGTCAATAGAGAGAGAGAGAGACAGAGAGAGAGAGACAGAGAGAGAGAGAGAGAGAGAGAGAGAGAGAGAGAGAGAGAGAGAGAGATCTGCGAGAAATTAGATTTATCCGTGATAATTGATGAATTTGCGTCTAAAAAAGCAAGAAGAATAAATTTTTTATGAATGTTTATGTAGTCTTTCGTTTCTTTATCCTAAAAATTATGATTAAATAAAACCTCTATTGTTTTATTATTTAAAAATGTAATCCAAACTCGGCCTTAAATACTCCTAATAAATCCAAAACTTCCATAAATAGTAAAACATTCCAAAAATATCCAGAAAAAACCCATAATTCAATAAAAGAAATAAAATTAATAGTAAAATAAATCATGTTAATTTTTAAGAGCGGCTATTTCTTTTTTGCACCTGGGCGGCTATCATTCCAGGATCGGATACATCAGTGATATTATTATTTGCACCTTCTATTAAATTATGTAACCAGTTCTTATTAATATGGAGTATATAATTTTTTATAATTTTTTTTAGTAGACTTGTGGAGTTTATTGTTGTTAAATATGTTTTATAAATTTCTGGAAGGAAATTAAATATCTTGGAGCATAAGTATATATATATAAGATCTCTGACCCACAGACTTGCACTGAACTGAACAAGTTTGAAATTTTTTTTTGAGTTTTACTTCTAGTCTGATATTTATGTTGTATATGGTGTAAAATAGTCGTATTTTTATTAATGTAGATCAATAAATTAAAAACATATAACTGTCTAATGTCCATTATTTTACTTTCATAATATACTAAATCTGTTGGGTAATAATAATAAAGTAGTAATCATTTTATTGCCTCTCTCGCAAGCTCGCTCGGCCATAAAATGATTCGTTCAATAAAGCCCTTGTTTATGTACTTGTAATATAAATAGCTATTCTTATTATATGTTGTTTTTATTATTTTTGTTTGAATTACTTCCAACTTCTTGAGATGTGTCTTTTCGAAAGCCCCTCAGGAAGTTATGCCATATCTTATTCTGGATTCTACAAGACTAAAATGTATTATGCGGAGGTGCTCCACATCTATATATTTTTTTAAATATTTAAATTTATAAAGCAGCAATGTCGACAGTTACTCCTAAATATTTAATATAATCCTTTTTTTTAATTTCATTATTTTGATGAATTTTAAGCGATTGATACAGCGGGAGTGAATTTTAGTAGCTACAAAAGGGTACGAAATAAGTTTTCTCATAGTTCACTGTAATTTGTTTATGTTTAAACCAATTTATTCTTTGTTTTAAACCATTTTCAGCTATTTCCTTTAATTCTTCCCAACTGTTCGCCTCGTAAAATACCGCCGTGTCATCTGCAAAACTAATGATAGTACCTCTAGTATCAATAGTGAAAATATTGTTTAAATAAATTGAAAATAATAAAGGACCCAACACAGTTCCTTGGGATATTCCAAATTTAACTGTTCTATTATCACTTAATTCATTTTCAACTTTTACCATCTGTTCTCTATTAGATAAATAACTTTTTAAGAGTTCTAGTGCAATGCCACATATTCGTGTATCTTCCAAAGCCTCCAACAATTCTGGGTGGCTCACAGTGTCAAAAGCCTTTGCAAGATCCAGAAATACGCATAAGTATGGTTTAGTTTCATCTACAGCTGTATAATTTTTTGTAATAAAGCTGAGATAGCATCATTTGTATATAAGCCTTCTTGAAAACCGTACTAGCACTTTGAAATAATATTATATTTTTTTATAAATTGTTCAATTCTGTATTTAAGTGTTTTTTCAAAGATTTTTATAATTGAAGTAATAGAACCAGAAATTCGAGTTGTATTGCATTACTGGGTTATCGCAATATTTGGTTTATTTACTTATGCAGCGTGAGAAATTACATAACTGTGTTCAAATTTTCAGATAAAGATAAATTTACTCACATTACCCTTACCCATTTAATATTCGATACTGATCGAAAAATGAAACAACAGAATCAAATTTCTTCATGTCATGAATAATATCAACCATTTGGCAACGTTACTTCGGCACCCGAATCCCTAAATTTAACCATTTCAGAGGCGTAGATGGTAAAAAATAAAATTCATGGTATGGTACGTACAAATGGCACAGAGACCCGAGTCAACGAATGTTTATAAAATACCAAAATCATCACTTTCAGGAAAAAATAATTTCCCACACACAAGGGAACCTCAAAGATACGAATTGCCAGCAGTAGGTGGTAGGTAAAAAAACAGGGGGGCAGGTGGAGAGGAACAGAGAAAAGAATAACGGGGGAGAGTATTACTGGAGGACAAGACACACGCAACAAAGCACATACCACGCATAGGACAAATATGAATGACAGCACAAAAATCCCCCATGCTCCAAAGGCCACTGAACGGAAGTGTACCATGGGGCGGTTGTTTTCCCTACTGGTGAGATCCATGAAAGGTGTGTGTGGGCCTACAAATGTCTTTTTGATAAACAACTGACTTGAACTGGTCAATGGCATTTGTAAAATTTGATTTTTTATTTATTAGTTAAGGAAATTAAACGTTAGAAGTTAGAATGCTCACAATTCCAACATATTTATTGAATTATCTTCAGGGTTAAAAAATGAATTAAAAATATTATTAATGACCCCTCTTAGTAAACAATAAAGACCCACAGAAATTATTTACCAAGAAATGTAGCGAACAAATCTCTATCAACTTAAACCTAATGGTAGAATTAAAAGGCTATAAACATTATAACATTTACAAACTTTACATGGTAAGAGATCTTCAATATCTGTACCAAAGGAGATGCAGATGTTCCTCCAAATAAATATGTAGATTTAGAACCCGAAAAAGCTTGCATAACTAAGATTTAGTCGATTGTATAATTGTGCTATTAAGTATCAAAATGTGACGTAACATTCACTTAAAATTTTGGTTCATGTTCAACTACGGAAATCAGTAAAAATATAAGCAAATCTATCCCAAAAAATACAAAAAAGAGAAAGGAGTCTGTTTGGAGACATTCTTAGCGAATGATTTTGTGGGGTTCATGAAATAATTTTCCTGAATATCACTAGACTATAACAAATAGAGACTATTATTTTAATTAATATTATATTAATTCATCTCCAGCAACTTGCATTTCAAGACAATTCAATTCTACCATATGAACTTTAATAATCAAAGAATAACTCCCTCGGGGGTTATTCAGATTATTAATGTTCATATGGTCTCATCAAATTGTCTCGAAATACAAGGTACTCTCGATAGAATTAGGCAGAAAATAATAGTCTGCTATTTGTCATAGTCTTGTGATATTAACTTCGAAAATTCCACACCTAACATTTTCGACCAATTAAAAGCCTTTACTTTATATCGTTACCATAGCAACTAAAACAAGGAGCATGAAATTACACTGGAAATTTTTTGACGTTTATAGCTAAAATGACATTTCCATTTAACTTCAGATTATGAATATGTCGAATTTATTCTATAAGGTTTCGATGATACATTTTAATTTCACTAACTTCATTACAAAACTTACATAAAACGTATTTCGCAAATCAATCAATTGTTATAAACTCTATGCGATTATTGCGATATTTTCATATTTTTGTTTTCGAACACAACATTCCTTGGGCGTTTCATATAGTTAAGGGTGGTCCTTAATGGATTTTAGTGTATAAATAGACCTTGTACAATTGTTGAATGGTGTATTATAGTAGAACCCACCGCTTTATGAGAAAGAAAAAACGCTATAAAAACAGCAAACGATACCGCCAATAGAAGAAATACTGATTGATCTGGACATTTTTGAGTATTTTAATGTCGAAAACACCGTACACTGTCCATATACATAAAAATAAAATGAAATTTTGTCTATTAGGACCACTGTGCAAAGATTCAATAACCAAGTTACTGGAGGTCGTTAGGGGTAATTTGCGTAAAATTTCTATATTGATTAACTTTCTTTAATATGAATTTACATTTTAATTTCTATAACGCATATTAGATTTGAATAGAGGTTGACCACTCCACCTGGCCTATAGCTTCATTATCTGATCTTTTCTGAGATTCAGAAACGTTGCTAATTAAAATTTTGTCTCAAATTTTAATTCTAAAATTAAAAACACGGTGAATAAAGTCATAAATATTATAAATTAATTAAGCTTACCTACCCTATCTCAACCCTCACCATCGGAATCACTGTCATCAACATTGATAATAAATTTGGTCGGGCTCGTTATATAAGAATTTTCTTCTTTGATGACATGTTTAATTTTGTTAATTTCTTCTTTTACCAAATTTGCTATCAACCCATCAAATTTGGGAAACACGTTATGACGCCTTATTCTTTTTTTAAGTTGTCCCCAAATTAATTCTATGGGGTTAAATACACAAAAATAGGGCGGAAGGCGCAATACCTCGTGGCCCCTTTTTGATGCCAGGAATCTTTGGGACTACAACCTGATACCACATAATCCATTGGAATATCATTTAGTGATTGTTCCGATTCTTTAGATCCACTTAAAAAAAACTGTATTTTCCCAAGGACGAAACATATTGAAATTGACACCGAATAAATAAATAAGAAGTACACTGTAACAATGTTTCAAAATAAAAAAAAGTATGTATATACACGGAAGCCAAGAATAATATTAATTGAAATAAACTAACACCACGAATCACCTACCACCTACTATTCACTAAATCAAAAATCAAGTGCAAACACAAGCACAGTGTATCACTGTATGAATATTTTCCTAGCCCTCACTACTGAAGACAATATTTGTCTAACTTCCTACTTCCTGCTTTAATTGCAGAACAAAATGATCTCGCTTTATACAAGTCGCTAATACCGACAAAGCCACTTGTCGGCACATCTACATGCCGCTAATACCGACAAAGACACTTGTCGGCACATCTATATGCCGCTAATACCGACAAAGACACTTGTCGGCACATCTATATGCCGCTAATACCGACAAAGCCACTTGTCGGCACATCTACAAGCCGCCAAAGTAACCTGTCTGCACATCTGAGAATTTTGTTTCTGCAATTGAAAATGTAAAAACTATAACCACACTTCCATTGTCGCCTCTTATGAGTGTAACCTCACACCCCACAGTTTGGTTAAATTAATTTAAGACAAAATTTTAATTAGTAATTCAAATCTAATATGCGTTATCGAAATTAAAATGTAAATTCATATTAAACTCATAATTAATATTTATACACCATTCTCCCCTATAACGATATCCAGCTAAGTTGGTTATTGAATCTTTGCACAGTGGTCATAATAGCCAAAATATTATTTTATTTTTATGTATATGGACAGTGTACCGTGTTTTCGACTTTAAAGTGCTCAAAAATGTCCAGATTCATGAGCTTTGTTCTATTGGCGGTAATCCTTTGCTGCTTTTTCATTCTCATAAAGAATTGAGTTCGACTATACCACAGTTATAAACCAGATTACTGCGATCTTCAGTCACCATGGCACATTATTAAAATTTTATAACATTTTACACTAAAAAATTAGTAATAAAGTTCACTGAGGTCGTTAATTTGATGATAAATATTGTTTCCATAATTAAAATGATTAACATTGTATAAACATTTGTTGATAATACTGCAAAAGAAAACAAACATGTTCAGAAAGACTGCTAAATATAAAAATGACTAAAATTAAAAAGAGATCATTTGATTTATACATTTTGTTATCTCATTCACTATTCTGAAATTTGTAATCGAAGTTTTCCAACTGGAAATACCCTTAGATCGAGTAGTGTAAAGGAGTTTCTTTCCATTCCTATTCTAACAAAGTATCTATAATCTTTTCCGCTAATTTTTATTCCTTCAAAAAAAATTTAAAATGGCAAAATTAGTGATCCTTTTGGCCTGCATCGCAGCTTTCCATGCTGGTAAGTGATTTTTTTTGATAAAACTTTTATATTTGGAATTTTAGTACCTGTCGAAGTAAAATCACGCGGTTCACGTTTTACTTATTTACAGGGTGTGACACAATTAATTACGAATGTATTCGTAATCGTAGTTATAAAGGAAATTTTGCATAGAATAGTTTCTAGTAACTAGTAATTGAGTCTAGCATTTTTTTAAGTAAATAAAAAACTTAATTTATAATAACTAGATAACTTTATTGTGTGTTTTATACTTTCTTTGAAACACCGGTGTACAAGACCTTTCCACTTCTTAATATTTCCTAACAATTTAAATACATAATAAATGCATAATAATTATTTATTTTACTAATACGAAAATCCATACAAATAATAATAAACAAACATAACATTAATACGGGCGGTGGTAAACTGGACCTGCTTCATAAGAGAAGCATGTAAACTGGTAAACTGGTAAACTTTATAGGTAAATTGGGCGGAAACGTAAATTTTTCATATATTTGGTATCTGTAAGACGTGTACGTTATAATTCCAGTATTAAAAAAAACAAATTTTTTCATTTTACAGCATTTATTTTATTACAAAAGGCACATAATATACATTATAAATAAAAAGTACATTTTAGGTAATGCAGTCTTATTTCTCCTAACCTGTATTTAATAACTAGATTATCAAGCGATTCCAACTTAGCTTTAACATTTTTGTCTTTTTGTCTAGCAGTTACATTTAAACTTTGTATTTTGACATATATTTTAATTTGACATTCTTTCAACGTTTCAAGAAAGATATCTATTGAAATGATGAAAATATATCTTGAAAATAATTTGGGAAAAATTGTAATAGAAAGAAAGTAGATTATAATGTAGAAAATGAGCATGTTGGAATAGATTTATAGATATACTATAATGCTAAAAAAAATAAAAATAAACTAAACTATGAATGTACTTCAACTGAAAAGGTAAAGAAAATTAAATTTCATAATTTAGTTTAGATATATATTAAAATAGTACTTAAGAAAGGCCCACTCTTTTAGAAATACAGATAAAGGGAATATTTTTTCGCACAATTTACTACCGTCCATAATAAGACAAAAGGATCTTTATTTGCTACTCCTGTGATAACTACCGTCCAGAATAAGACAAAAGGATCTTTATTTTCATTTTTAATTAACCCTTTTTTATTTATTACAGTTAGCGCTCTAGAGCCCCTAGAATGCTACTCCTGTGATAACTACCGTCCATAATAAGACAAAAGGATCTTTATTTCCATTTTTAATTAACCCTTTTTTATTTATTACAGTTAGCGCTCTAGAATGCTACTCCTGTGATAACGAGACCTGCAAGAAAGGCATGAAGCAATGGGAGAAAACTAAATGTGGACTCGCTGCTAATCCCTTCCTAGAAGTAGTTTGCCAGAAATTAGTCTACAAAGGTATGTTAACAAATAAACAAAATTATCAATAGGGTAAGTTTCAATTGTGGAAAAGGAATCTGCGTTGATATACAAACTTTTCGAGCTTTATTCGTTCTCTAGAACCAATCATGAATTGGTCTCTTAACTTATTTCCATTTTTATCTTGATTTTTTCTAAAATTCATTATATAGATTATAGACTGATCTTTCTCACAATCAAATAACTTAAAATTCTTACTAGAATACTTCTAAATCACAGGCAGGGCCGATCAGAGGGGGGGGAGGGGGGGCAAAATACCCGGGTCCCGAAGGGACCCGGCCGCGGGCCCTATTTTTACGGTTGTTATGCAAACAAAAAATTTCCCTTTTATAAAAGAGCCTCAATGAATGAAATTAAATATAGTTTTTAGGTATATAGTATATTTTTCAGTTAATCAATTCGATTGGAAAATAAATTCTGGGGTTACTTCTCAGTTAACCTTTGGCTTTTGTAAGTTTACACAAAGAATCCATTAAATAAGTAGATTTTTTTCACCTAAATTTCCTATTAATAAAAAATATTCGAGAATATAAACTATTGCAACATAAGCAAGCGTCATATTCATATATCACGTGTTCAATGCCCAATTTTAATACAGTTCACGGAGATTTGTTTTCTATTTTAAATGAAAATTTTGCATTTCCGGGAAAAAATCTAATTATGTTGACGAACAAATATCAAAATCAATATCAATACTTTATTGTCTGAAGAAATAAAATGGAATAGACACATGGAAAACAATAAAACAAAAAACGAATAATAGAACCGGCGGGAAGTTTAAATTTGACATGTGGACGGCGGGAAAATGGCCCATTGGTTTCAAAAATGTGTTTCTTTTCGCCTATTTTTGCCGATATTTCCGAAAATATGACACTTAGAGAATTTTTGTTTGGACGAAAATGAAGATCAGTTCATTACCTACAAAAATGATCCTCATCTGTTTTGTCATTTTCGACATAACCAGCTCCAAAACGCACCTCCATGTTTAGCTCCTGCCCTGCATTTAGAGAGCACGCCCAATAAATCACGTGAAAATTAATATTTTTTCATGATTCAAAGTTCAGATGAAAGAAAGAACCTGTAGCTATAATATCATGTTACTTTTTCCTTTTATCTATTTCTCTGGATTATTGAAAAACCGGGCCAAAGTTTGTTTTTACTCGATATTCTGACCCTTCTATATTATTCATATTTTTTTATCAAGGCTAATTTCACCGAATCCTTTTGGATAAGGGGGCTTTTCAAGGTGATAAATATATCCAGAAAGATTCAATAAATTATTTTTGTGTATTTTCATAAACAACATGTTTTTTTAGGACGTTTTTTTGGATTTCCGAAGTTTTCGAAAATGCTCGGGTATATCGGGAATTAATAGATATCGGTTTTCAACGCACATCATTTGAAAGCTTAGTTTGTCCCCTTGTCGATGGCATTTTTCTTTTTTTTTCATATTTTTTGGTTTTCCGGAAAATTGAGAAAATTCTCACCCCTATGAAAAATCGACATTTTGAGGTTTATTTTCTTTCCGTACTAAAATTTTTTGGGGTTAGGAATTATACTAAATAAAAGATCACATTCTGACCTATTCATCAATATATTGTAACATATTATGCTTGTCCCCTTGTCGATGGCATTATAAAATGTTCCCAATTTTCTGTTGAATTGGTGTGGGGAGGGGCCCGATGAGACTTTATCCCCGGGGCCCTGCTCAGCTCTGGGCGGCCCTGATCACAGGAATCATTACTGGATAATACAAAAACGGAATGCATTGCCGTTTTTACAATAACATTCAATTGAATGTAAAATCCAATTTTCCGATTATATACTTTCATTCTTGGAACGACATTGACACAGATACAAATGAATGTATTTATTTTTTATTTTGTACGACGATTTATTTATATATTTACCTAATAATTTTGTTCAGAATTAAAATTCCACCAATTTTTCAGACAAAGATGGCAAGGAAAACGATTCAAGAAGATGCGCCCTCGTCCCAAAAACAGGTGAAGCCCCTTGTCCAGCTCTTCCCCAAGGTGTCACTGATGCCAAATGTCCAGTCTGCAAGACCGACCTCTGTAACTCAGCTTCATCTGTAAACTTCAGCTTCGCCGCTGTAGCTAGTGTCTTGATAGCCTTTTTGGGTCAAAAATATTTGTTGTAAACACATTTTCTTGACTTTTTTTTATAAATTATTTCTAGATGGGATGCATTTCAAAATATGTGTTTAGGATTTAATCATAAAATTGGTTTTTTTTTTGTAAATGTGTATCCTGTAAAAGTAGTTCCAATAAGAATGCAAATTCTCAATATTATCAAGACCGACCTTTGCAATTTGTAAATTTTCCAGTAAATTAATTTTCTATGATTCTTAGAAATTTTTCAGGTAATCTCATATAATTGAGGGAGATTAAATTAGGTCTATAATATAAATAAATGGTTAGAATTTGTATGTTTTTCCTTGTATATCAACTTTGAAAGAACTGAAGTTTATGTGTAACTTGTAGTTTGAGCCGCGTTCTAAAAATAATAATAATATTGGAATCTAGGGGGGTTGGTGGCTCAGCGGTGGAGCACTGGACTCTTAATCCAAGGGTTGTGGGTTCGAATCACACCAAAGGCAGAAATCATTTTCTGATTTTTGATTAATTAAAAATTTAGAAATTGATTTTCATATACCAGGTGTGATTCCTCACTCGACCATTCACTGTTGGGTTCTAATTAACAGTGCTGTTCCTAAAGTGGCGCTGGGAAACAGTAACAAAGCCTACGCAGAACACGAGGCTAATAGTAGTCGATGCCGTTGACACAGAAGTAAAAAAAAATATATTGGAATCTGACATCCAGCGATACTCCACCTGACGCTTTGTTTTCGAACACCAAGTAGGGTGAAGTTTCCATAAGAATTACATTACATCAAACGGGAAAATCCATTTTTGAGATAAATAATGACCGAAATTGTATTAAAACAGCGTAAAAAATAAAAAAATAAAGTGTACTGGGCAGTACCAGGGAGTAATAATAACTCTAATAAATGTCTGGACGTTCTATTTCACTATTTTCCGGAGTCGGATAAACGAAACGGACGAATTTTTTTATATCAGCTACAAAACGGATGTCCCTTTCAAGGCGAGTTTTGACCTGTGGAAGGGTTGTTGGGGGTCGGAAGTGTTCAGCATCCTCAAAAACTGAGCGAAAAACGATTTGCCGTTGATATAAAAAATAAAAAAAGAACACCCCTGTCGGGGGTGATTTTTGGCAGGTGGAGAAGTTGGGTCGACAGTAATCTTCAACACCACCACCGTGCTCAGCATCCTCGAAAACTGGGGAAAATACGTTTTTTTACAGGGAAATGACGTGCTTCTCTTTTAACCGCTTTAGGGGGTAGTTTTTGGCCGTTTTAGAGGTTCGGCTGGCGAAAAGAGAAATTCTGATAACGCCATCGTCTTCAGCATCCTCAAAAACGGGGGGAGGGAGGTAAACACACACCACTATAACCTGTAACGGTGCAACAATATAGCACATAGCAATGCAGTGCTTGCATTTGTCCCCTGAACCAGCCTTGTGACACAATATACTATTTTATGAATTGTAATTTTTTAAAAACTTGACAGACGAATAAATTATCTACCTATCTTTCTATCTATCTAGGATATTAAACCTAATCCATACCTTTAACGCTGGTGCCCGAAATGTATACAAGATTATCGAACCCTTTTTGAGGGTCAGTTTGGCGCCCGATTTACACCCGCCGAAAAAAAGATGGGATTCTTAATTACCAAAAAAAATTATTAGTTGTCGATAAACATAGTACATTTGAAGAATGTAAGACTACGTTAATTATTTTTGAAACCATTAAAAGAAGGTTACGAGTTATTCGTCCCAAATGGGTATTTGAGGACATCCCTAATAAAATAATAATAATATACGTCTTTATTTCCCAAATTAAAGCATACAAAATATAATTTAAACAAATAAAATATAGTAGCGGAGGTCAAAAGGGTAGGGAGACACATTTGTAGTCCATGCTCTTATAATCATACATTCCTAACCGCTAAATTATCTTTTGCTCTGACTCAAAAAATAAAATAAAATAAAACCTTCACAAAATAAAATTTGAAAACTATTACAATAGTGGACCTAACAACTGACCTGCAAGGTCACCCTACTTTAACCCCCTAGTTTTAGAAAAGTTTGAAAGATACTGGAACCATTCCTATCTAAGTTAGATAATCCACATTACACCTAAGCGTATAATTGGTTGTCGGCACTCCAAAAATTGAACTTCTGCTATAAACCAATTGGAATGAATCAAATGTTGCTAATTAAATCTTATTAAGTAATAATTTATCCTTGAATCGACATCAGTATTGATACAACTTTTTAATTATACAGACGGAACAACATTGACTTTGATATCATCGCTTTGCAATGTATTCACAAAATTTTAGGATGGTCCTCTAAAACATAGACGGATCGGAAATGATGATATCCCTTTTTAAATATATTTTTTACTGATTTCAATCGTTTATAATCATCAGCAAATCGTTCGAAAATGTAGATCTTTTGGGTAACTAAATGAAGGACTTGCAAGACATGCAAGAAAGAAATTACTGTTCTGATTTTCATATTGAAACAGCTAGAGAGGCGTCATGATTTGATTTGAAAGGGGGTTCTAGAGGCTTACCTTCGCTGTCAGCCCTTTTACCGCCCTCAGAAAACCTTGTTTAATAGCTATTTGTATTACTAGGGAGGAAAGTGCAACTTTTCCTCCAGCAGGATGTATGTTACTGCCCGACGCGAAGGGCAGTAAACATCCAAGTTAGGAAAAGGCACTTTACTCCCGTGTAATATATATAATTTTTCCTCCTACCCACTTATTAAACCTTTTTTTTTGAAAATTTATTTACAGCACAAATAACGAATTTATCAATAATATACGATATAATTAAGTACACAAGTATTATTGTTTATTAAACAAATTTATAAAACATCATCGAGGGGTCTTCCATTAAGAATGTATTTATTTGTTCTCTTGTAAAAGTTTTAGCTTTATTTGGTTTGTATCCGGCATTTTGACGTTTCAAATATGCTATCAACTCGATATTGTCCTTTATTTGTATCATTGTGCGTAGATTAAATATTTGGACCAAAGTGTTGAAGCTTTTAATGATTTTCCTTGGAGTGAAAAATATGCCAGTAAAACATTTTCTGAATAATTATTTATCTTATTGTCTTCAGCCCATTGTTTATATTGGGTATA
This sequence comes from Crepidodera aurea, assembly GCA_949320105.2. NCBI lineage: Eukaryota > Metazoa > Arthropoda > Insecta > Coleoptera > Chrysomelidae > Crepidodera > Crepidodera aurea. The sequence continues at coordinate 15,324,087 of OX439475.1, read as the reverse complement.
TTGTTTTTCATACCTGTTTTTAGATTTTTGTGGTAGTAATGTTAATGACGCTATGTTGGTTTGTTCCTTAATATTAGGTGGCGTACTTGAAAATTCAAAGTCACTTGAATCGCTCTCCATTTTTCAAAAATTCAATTATATTCAATAAACGTAACGTACTAAAGTCAATCGTAGTGTTTACCTACTGTCAGTGAGCCACAGCATCCTATGATAGTTTTATTCTTAAGTCAAAAAACGTATCCTAAGAATCCTGAATTTAAAATCGCCGTGTTTACTGTCAGTGAGCCACAGCATACTATGATTTTCTTATTCTTAACCCAAAAAACATATCTAAGAATCCTTAAATTGAATTTTTTATTTAAAAACCTAACATTAAAGTAACATTAATGTTTAGTTTTTCTAGAATACAAGATAAACAAGATGTTCTAGAAATTACGGAAACAATTTGCATATAATAGATTCACAAGTTTTATCATTTACAACATACTCAAACTGAGGGAGAGGAAAAGTATGAGTTTCCTCCCTGATGTGAGGGAGGAAAGTGTGTGCTTTCTATAGGGGTAGGGGCAAAAATTATTTTTTCATATTATACGTAAGTATAAGTAATATACCAGAAAACTCGTGTCTTCTTCCCTGCTGTGCTTAGTGAAACGTTCGATTCATTAATTAGTGGGTATTGCGTAATAACGACTATTAATTTAATTAAATTTGAAAATTTGACAGAAGATATTAATGCCTGTAATTAGCCTTCAATATTGTGTCCATATGCGTAACCTACGAAGGCGTATCTTTTAGCCGAACACACAAAATATTACCTTTATAACTATCATTAAGTGTTCCATTTTTAAAAAAATTGTTTTTATTGATCTTAAAAACAATGCCTCACAAATATTGTAAAATAATATAGTTTCGGAAATAGAGTAAGGGCGCAAATCTGGCGAAGAAGAAACTGTCAATTCACAAAAATATTATTTATTACTCAAAATGGTCTATAAGAAACAAAACACGCCATTTAGTTAACGATGGCGTAGGTAGGTAGATTCACCCTTTTCTCCTTTGATGAGAAATATATTTTTGATCAGTTTTTAATATTTCCGATAGATGGAAGATCATTTATTTTGTTCTTGTTGCATTAATTTGCAGCAGTAGGTAGGTAATGCTAACGAGATATTTGTCGATTCAGCTCACTAGCCCAGCTGATGAAGAAAAGAAAACATTAAAGACCCAAAGAAATTATTTACCAAGAAATGTATCAAACAAAACTCTATCACCTTAAACCTAATGTGCCAAAGGAGATGCAGATATTCCTGGAAATCACTATGTAGATTTAGAACTTGAAAAAGCTTGCATAACTAAGATTCCTTCATATTTTATCTTTCTTGTCCATAAAAAAACAAAATTAAATGTATACTGTACGTTATAATACCCTGTCATTTTGGCGATCAATCTTTTTTTAATCTGAATAAATCCAGCCCAAAGTAATCACTGAAAGATACGCTAATGCACCGCGAGTTGTCTTTGTGGTCACCTTTGAGCGCATACAATCACAATCACACAATCCTCACATTAGAACAGTGTATTAATAATAATTACGTCAGCTAGTTTTAATGCAGACTTCACTATTAAACAGAAATGACATCAACGAACATAACACAAAACGAGTGGAAATTTAGTATTTTTAGTTTTAGGAACAACTCAGCGGCGTTTTTTTTATTAATTTTGATTTTTCTAGATTAATTTAATTATAGGTGTATTACTTTTTTTAAAAAGTCAAAATGTAAAAGCAATTGTCTCTCATTTGTTTTAAATTTACAGATATAAACACCACAAAAGTGACAGCCTATAATGTTACATGATCTGTCAAATGATGCTATTATACGATTCAAGATATTTGAGACGACCTCGAACAGCTCTTATCATCAATTTTAAAGAACTCATGTTTTTCCAGGAATACTTGCATATCCTTTTCCACTAGATATTGATTTTCTCTAATATGTAAAGTTTGTTTTTAGTAGATTAAGAAAATAAATGTTATAATATTTATATGGAGAACTCGATATTCTTTCGATTATTCTACTCTATGGACTTTTTTCTGAGATTTATCTTAAAAGTTTGGTTGTATTCGTTTGTAATACAAGATAAAGTATGACATGTCATTTTCTCCAAATTTTTGTCATTTAAATGTATGTTGAGCACTACCAAAACACTGAAACGAAAATTCAAGTAGGTGTATATGCTGGAACGACTTGCCTGAATGGATATTTTTGGAAAATCAAAGGTAAAGAAAAAACCTGCCTAATTAACACATGGCGACCCTTTTGAGTCCTCGAAATTCTGAAGTAAATGCTCTGGAAAAAAGGGAATACTTAATTGGAAAGAAGATCGGTCAAGGTTCATACAGATGTCTGGTCTTTGGGTATAATTTTATTTATAATGTTGATGATGATGTTTTATGATGCCTTTTTGTAATATATTTTAGAATTAGTAGTTCATATCACCTGGCTATATCACATACAAGCGATACATGTTATTGCTTCTGTGATGCCCTTGTTTATTTATATCTTTTAAATATATCTAAATTTTTATTTCTATGTACATTCTATAAATAAACTTTTATTATTTTTATTATTATTATTATTATTATTATTATTATTATTATTATTATTATTATTATTATTATTATTATTATTATTATTATTATTATTATTATTATTAGATGTTTTCATCGGAACGCCATTAAAAGTAATCTCTCACATTGTCTTCTTAAATTACTTTTGTTAGTATCAATTTTTATTACAAATTATTCTGTAATATTTTGAAAAACAATAATAATAGTAATCGTTTATTGTCCAACAGAAAATCCATTTACGGAACAATATTATTAGAAAGTAGCAACTATAATACAAAATAAACAAAACAACGATAACATAACTGAATGGTTAATTATCTAAATAATTACAAAATAATACAAGTAATGTAATTCTTATATTTACCCATTAATTAAAAACCTACCCTAACTGTAAATCGAAATAAAAATTCTGTTTAGATTTATCAACAATCTGCATTAGTGAATTGAAGTGAAGGTCGCAGTCATTTGCAATTTGATTAAAATTTGAACATATGATGTGTAATGGAGAATGAGAAAGAATGTTAGTTTTTGCATTGTCAGAGTAAAACGTGAGATTACGACGTGAATAAAATCTTGGAATAAGGAGAGTCAATAAAATTATTATTCAACGTAAAACAGGAAAGCCAGACTCCACACAACAGAAGCGTTTTCAAGTTTTGATCTTACTAGAGCCAATAATAGAGTTTTCAATTCATTCCCATTAGAAAATGATTTGCAGTTCCTGATTATAAATCCAAGGGATTTAGTGGCTTGAGAAGAGATACTATTTATATGTATTTATAAAATACAATTTATTATCAAAGTCCACATTATCGATTTGGTATTTGTACAAAACGGGATAAGATTTACGTCTAAAGGAACATACTTTACATTTACTTAAATTTAGAGGATTACGATTTCTTGTACACCATTCATTAATTTTATTTAATTCCACTTGAAGCAAATGACAATCAAAGTGAGATCTAATTTCTAGAAAGATTTTTAGATCATCAGCAAATAATACATTTTAAGATTATAACGCGATAGAAAGGTCGTTTATAAATAGCAAAAACATTAAAGGACCTAGGTTGGATCCTTGTGGAACACCTGACGTTGGGGAATAGGTTGTAGAGGAAAACCCATTATAAGAAGCAAACTGACCTCTTTTAAAAAGATAGGATTTTAGAAAAACTTATAAGCGAATTACTAAGGCCAAATAGTTGTACCTTGGAGAAGTCAGTGTATATGACATCTATTGTTGTCCATCGCTTCAGCTATATATTGAGTAATCTCAACTAAATTAGAAGTAATCTTTGTCTCATGAGTCCGTGTTGGCTTGGCGATATCAAGCATCTTATTTGATCATAAATTTGATTATACACTGACATCTCCAATACCTTTGCGAAATTGTTCAATATCGATAATTTGCAATACTGGCTTTATCTTCACTTTTAAACATAAGGCAGACTCTAGCAATTTTCCACATATTAGGGAATACAGACTTATGAAGAATAAGATTATATATCCTAAGTAAGGGCTGAACAAAAGCATGGCTACAATCTTTTAAGATGAAACTAAGAAACATATCTTTTCCGGAAGTAAGTTTATTTGGAAGTTTGGCTATAGAGTGTAAGATATCTTTCTCAGAAAATTCAGATACATGGCAACTAGGAACATTATTTACTTCCATATTTATAATATCACCTTGAAAAATTTAATAACCTTTTAAGCCTTTAGTTTTAGTCTGATTATTGTGAAATTTTCAGGAAATACTAATAATTACAAAACTTAGGGTGGAGATCCCTTGATTTTGTAAACCTTCGAAAAGTATTTATTTTGTTCATTTTAAATGGAAAATCACAAATAGAAATATCCGCGCCATTCTGCATTAAATCTATGAAAATTTGCTCCTATTTGTTTTAATAAACATCAAGTAGTTTTTAAATAATATGGTTTCCCATTTTTTTCTAAAATATCTTTGTAAAGTGCTGCCACATCGTTACATACATTTAAAGCTGTCGAGAAATATTCCATCGCCAAGTGTTCCCAGTGGCGCCCATATAAATACAATTTTATATTAGAAAATCCTCATAAAATAGAAGTGAAATTTGCTTCTCACAAGAACTCCGGTTGCTACTTAAGTTGAAACACTATCGTAGACCACTAAACCAAAACACAAATTTTAACACACTCTACGCGCGTTTCGCCAACTATGTTGGCATCATCAGGAGTTGATCATAGACTCAACCTCCTTGAACATACACAATTTGAAAATAATCGGCGAACAATAGAGTTTAGGCGTATCAAAAACCTTATATTATAAAATTGTAAAATACCTGACCTGGAAACTTAGTAGTGTCCTTTTACTTTGTATATATGACCAGAATTTTTTTGGATCAGTAATAATACTATTTTCGAGGGACCTTAAATAGTTTCTATAAGCTTCATTAATTTTTTTTCCAGACATGCAGTCTATAAATTAAATGACAAATATCACTCGAACGGCTTATTTTATCAGAGCCGGCCTAAGGCGTGTGTGATTTGTGCGGTCGCACACGTGCTTTTTGGGAAGGGTCGCCGAAATGAGAAAAAACATGAAAAAATAATTCGGTAAATTTTTTTATTTTTAATGCAAATTAGCCATTTGAATATGTTCATAACTTTTGTTCAACATTTTTTGGATTGTTTTCTATACCCATTTTCATTGTAAGGGGCGCCAAAACTCATTTTTACACACACAACATTTTGCTCTTAGCTATTTTATTTATAAGAGTACCTTTTCGTTAATAAAAAGTCTGGGGATATAATTTTTGCTATTTTATGCAGGAACTACCATCACTGCCAGTGGCGGATCCAGAGACAAGCTCTGGGGGGGGGCCCTCGTCTCGGGGGGGGTGTCATCTAACATGCACCATTTTTTTTTGGTTTATTTGCTATAATTTTAATTTTTTGCTCCCGCTCTCCCGTTTACTTTCCCTTCTTTAGAGACCCATGTTAGTTTAGAAGTAGAAGAATTAAGTAAACGCGAAGTTTGAGCGTGGGTCTGGGGTGCAGCGCTATTAAAAAAAATAATTTAATACTCTTATTTTACTTAGGATTCCCTTAAATTAAAAAATGTCTCATCTTGGCCCGGATCTGTCTTTACACAAATATATTAATACGGTCCTTGTGAAAACACGAATTGGTGAGCACTCCGTATTAAATTTATTCTTCCTTACATCCACGTGACCTTCCAACGCCTGCTGGGAAAGTGTGGTAAGAGAACGCGCAGTTAGAATTCGAAACCGCTTATTTTAGTTTGATTTGGAGCGGCATCTAGTTTACAAAAAAAAATCCAAAATGAGTAAAATGGTGATTTTGTTCGTCTGCTTGGCAGTTTTTGAAATTGGTAAGTTAATTTTTTTTTTAAATAAATTCTTTGAATTCGGCGCGTTTTTGTAGAATTTTTTATAAATTCAAAATCAAGGTTTTATAATTTTTCTTTACAGCGATGTCGTAGATTTTGTGAAAATTTAAAAATATTGTATACAAATACATAAAGTGTCGGATAAATTTTTGATTTAGTATAATGAAATGTTTAATAAAAAAAAGGTTTTAAAGTCCCTTTGGCAATACTGTTAACAAAATCTTGATGAACATTATTTATAGTTTTTTGTGAAATATTTAAAACTAATTTATAATTTTATACTTGGACGTTCTCGGGTTTATTTTTGACTATTAAAAAATTATTTATCGTAATTTTTTTATATCTATACTTCGTAGAATTTTTTTTTATTATCAAATATTTTTTAGTTCCGGAAACAATAGATAATCTACAGATAATAAATCTGGCGATTTATTGATCATTTCAAGCCAAATTTATAAAATGTCTGCAGAGACATTGTGCGGCAAAAAAACACACTACGATTTTATTTTCCTTCTTTGTATTAAAAAACTTATAAAGATAATAAATTTCTTTGTCAGGAACAAGAATTTTTTCAGGATTTGATCACAGAATTCTTGTTTTGCAATAACTTTACTCAGCTACTTTTAAACAATTATTTATTTCCAAAATTCCTATTCGATGAGATGTTTAGGATTGATATTTTTGGAAACTAGAGTAACATCTATATTTAGAATGAAAAAGTGACATCTATTTTTGTTGTGTTTCAGTGGATTTTCAAAAATATTAAAATTACAATTCGGTACAACTGAAGTCGTTTTAATAACCGATATTTCTATAAAATATAATATTTAATATCTAAAATAAACAAAATTTTATAATAAACATTTTTATTATTTTCGTATTTTTCCGTTTCCTTGAAAAATTGAGATACCATAATGAATATGAATACTTTAAGGTAAACCTGTATTTGTATTTTCAAAACTTTTTAGAAGATTTTTTGAACTTTCATTGTATACGTATACAAGGTGTTTCATCGGTAAATGCGCATACGTTAAGTAGGCCGTTCTGCATATAGAATAGAATATAAAAGAACTTAGCTCAAAAGCTATTTGACACATATGTACATAAATATACAATATTTAAAATTACATCTGATTTTAAAAATACATTTTTCTTCACCTAGATTTAAAAGTTTTGACATTAGACGAAGATTTTAAAAATCAAGTTGCTGAACATTCAAATAATTGAGTTTCTAACATATAATTTATCGAGGGATATCGAGGCAGAATAATTCGCATTGCTTTATTTTGGAGTACTTATAAGCTTTGTAGACTATTATTTGAGCAAGATATAAACAGGGACATACAGTAGTTAAAATTTGGAAAAATTATAGCATTATATACAAGTTTTTTACATTTTCTCTAGATATAGCCAATTTTCTTCTTCAATACATATACCGTATTTAGTCTTTGAATCTTTATAACCACAGCGACAAGCGTTTTTATCAAAGGTAATAATACCAAGAGTCCTCCTAATTTTATCGATTAAATTTTTGGTTTTCACGAAAACGGCTTTATTTGGAAAAATCACGAAAACAAACTGATTGATTTTATCTCAAATCAGTTTGTTTGGGTGCCTGAAATAAAGGCGTTTGAGTATGGAGACCAAAAATTTTATCTATAAAATTTGAGAGGACGTGTGGTATTTGGAAGGTTATTTTTTGAATAATTTTGTATTAAAAACAGAGAATATAGTCATTTATGCAAAAGACACTTTACAGACAAATGTTCATTATTTTCTTCATCAAATTAAATTGAAACATCAAAAAATATTGAGCTGTTATAGTTTTAAATACAGGGCCACCAAGGCGTTGCGTTTGGCTTAATTCGGATATAGAGTTTGACATTTGTCAGTTTTAAAGAGATTTATGGATTTTTAAGTATTTGGGCATTTAAAAACTGATGTTGTGTGTGTGAATAAACGAATAAACAGGTTAGTTTACAAATAAATTTTGAAATTTGTATATTAACATAGATTTGCAATACATTTTAGTATAATAATAATTGATAATGTTAAATAAAAGTTGTTAAATGTTTATATTTGACATTTCAAAAAAGGTAAACACAGTTTAATCAAAAAACAATTACGAAGAAACGGTTTTATCAAAGGTAATACCACGAGTCCTCCAAATTTTATCGATTAAATTTTTGGTTTTCACGAAAACGGCTTTATTTGGAAAAACCACGAAAACAAACTGATTGATAAAATCACGAGTCCGCAGGACGAGTGATTTTATCTTAAATCAGTTTGTTTGAGTGGTTTTGCCAAAAATAAAGGCGTTTGAGTATGAAGATCAAAAATTTAATCTATAAAATTTCAGAGGACGAGTCGTATTTGAAAGGATTATTTTTTGAATCATTTTGTATTAAAAACAGAGAACATAGTCATTTATGCAAAAGACACTTTACACGCCAATATTGAAAATTTTCTTTACCAATTTAAATTGAAACCTGAGCTGTTAGGCTGTTATAGTTTTACATACAGGGCCACCAAGGCGATTTTTTGACTGGCTACCCCGCGAAACGCCGTAAATAAAAGCGAAGAAGAAGAATGAAATGAAGTCTTTCTTAATTTAATTAATTTTAAGTTTAGTGTTGAAATGAGGTATGTAAAAATGTTAAAGGCGTTTTGGCGTTAATAAAAACAGGTTAGTTTACAAATACATTTTGAAATTTGGTTATTAACATAGATTTGCAATACATTTTAGTATAATAAAAATTGTTAAATGTTTACATTTGACATTTCAAAAAGGTAAACACAGTTTAATCAAGAAACAAATACGAAGAAGCGGTTTTATCAGTATAAAACACAATGATTGGTTAGGATCCTGAGCTGTTATTGGCTGAAACCACAAAATCTGACTGTATTGACAGATGAAAAAAATAATCAGTATAAAACACAATGATTGGTTAGGATCCTGAGCTGTTATTGGCTGAAACCACAAAATCTGACTGTTTTGACAGATGAAAAAAATAATCAATATTAATTTTTGTTGCCAACATGAGAAATAATTAAAATGTAACCATTTTTAAAATATCGGAGTATCAGAATTGCATTTTAAAATATAACTGCAGAGGCACAAGTTTGGAAAACTTCAGGAAAATATTATTATAATTATACTAATAATTGCTTAAAAATAACATTTTAAAAAATTTAAAAAAATATGAAGTTAAATGCCATGAAATTTAAGAGTTTAAAAAGTTGTTACACCAGGTCTTATAAAAAAAATGCTTGAAAGCCCCAGGCTGTGAAGTTTTATCACCTTTATATAGTTTATGTTTAAATTTTTAGGGCCCTTATAGAATTTCATTTTTATAAATTTATTTCACTGTTAAATTTTGTATGAAACACGCATTTTATCCGTGAGAATTAAATTATATGTTTATTTTAGGAATATAATTTAAAAAACTTTTTATTTTTATCTCAGCAAACTGGCTACTACTTAAATTAACTGAACAATTTATTCGTCATCGTTAAAATTGGCCATTAAAAGTTTATCAAGCTGGAGATATTTATTTTTATTCTGTATCATTTCAAGTAAAATTAAATTTAAAAAAAAACAAAAAAGGTCATCTTTAGTAATCTTTGTATTCGGAATTTTTAATTTTTTTTATATTTTTTTGATAATCACTTTTCCTCAATTTCCTTTCAACCTCAGGATCCTTGCAGTGTTTCTTAAGCTAGAAGTCTGATTTTTTCTTTCTCCCAAATCCTTATAATTCTGTGGCTACTTACCCCAACAGGAATTGAATTACGTCCGACGCCAGACGTAAGTTGGAACCCAAATTTTGTGGGGACAGATATACTCCTTTGAATCTGTCATTTCTAGACCAATCTCAGCATCATTGTGCCCCATCATTATAAATTACAGAGGTCAACAAGGAGTGTTAAATCTTTCCTGAGTTGTTGAATTGATAGATCGGATTTCAAACTAGTTTTCTCCAGGATACGAACAAGAGATTGGAATAAAAAATTGGCAACCCCGCATGCAAATTGGGAATTTTTAATTTGTTAACTGGTCAAAGCTCTCTTCTATGTTTCATTTATCAGGTTTACTGAAAGATAGTAGCACTTTTCCGAAATGTGAGGATTCTAGTAAAAAAATTGATATATCTCTTCATATTTATAAATTTTTTTATCCTACATATCCTTAAAACACCACTCCAGTTAACGCTGTCGTAGTGTTTCGAGACATACGTCTCGTGACTTAGAAGTATAAAGTCAATATCAATTAGTTAATCACTAATCTTTACCCTTAGCTTTAAACTAGCATTAACTAATTTCCTATTAATTTTAGATTTTTCTATGCTCTTGTGATATTAAAACTAAATATTGTTTGGCAGAATTTCATATTAAACAAATACTCCTACAAACTTTTGCTAATTTCCATTTTTGTTCTGAAATACTGAACTAAAACATTGTTTGTATATCATAATTATGTATCTATTAACTCTAGTCCATATTGTTAATATAATAAAATAAATATTAATTTATATTCTATAGCTCAAGGTAAAATATAATTATACGGGTTTTTTCACTTTAATTATCATAAAATATAAATTATAAATTTAAGTACTTATTTTTAACCTAAAAATAATTTATTTTGAATTGTTTTACAACAACCACAAAAATTCATTTTCCCACCTGTCCCATCGCCAGCGGAAAGTCAATATTTGCTACGTTTCAACCTACACTGCTCCAAACAATTAACAGATTTTAAACTACCAGACGGGTTTATTATTTACTTACAGAACTAAACAAAGCTTCTCTCCTCAAGGAAAACAAAACCGTGCTAAAGCTGAGCGATCTACCAATTAACCAATCTTAAAAAATCGAAGCAGTGAAATTAACAAAAGGGAAATTTGGAGAAACGGTGCTGGTGGAACTGGAGGAAAGCGTAGTGTTCTTGCCTACCAGAGTAAGAGAACAATACCGCTCCTCTCTCAAGTATTTTAATTGTTGTGATGGTGATGGTGTAATCGTATGGTACGAAGAACCAATTCAAAGTTCGTTCAATGATTCAAAAATCGATTTTGACAGCTATTATAAGATTCGACGTAATTCTCTACATCCTTTTCTAATTTTCCTGACTTTTTTAACCATTTTCCCCTATTTTTCATTATTTTATATCAAACAATATGCTAAAGAAATTTGACGTTTATCTAAAAAAATTGTTCAAATCCGTAATATTGGATTTCAATAAAATAAAATTTTTATTCTTATAAAACCCCTAATGCGACCCTATGCAAGTTTGTTTACACTACTTTTTCTTTAGGATTGACAAACTATAGTAAAGTAATTTTTTCATATTTACAAAGTTTTGTCACCCTTTTTAAAAATCAGATGTTACACTTTCTCTTATTGTCACAATTTTAATATCAATTGATACCTCTGTTTAAAGTTTTTTTCTTCTTTCAGAATCTAAACTGGTATTTTTACATATATATTACATGGGTGCAAAATTTTTCATTTAAAAGAACGCACAATGACAATTATATGTTGGGAAAATGGAAATAATATATCGATATTTTCTATGTTAAACTAAAAATGTATGAATACCCCTTATAATTTCAGTTTTCCATGGACAAATTTGACTACAAAACAAGAGGTTTATTTTCAAATTACTTAGGATATTTGCTTATCTCCCCTCTATCATCGAATGTTGAGCAAAAGTTTTGTTTCACGCACATGTTTTCCGGAAATTATACAAGTTTATATGGTTTTTGAATTACATTCTACATGTCACTGTGCTAAAAATAACTTATAAATTATTCCACTGTTATTTATCCTGGTCAGTAGCTTAATAGTCTTTCGTATTTACGGAAAACTTTTTCTGTATCAATGTTTTTGTAGAGGGTGTAAATAAGGTGATAATGTATCTTTATCATACTGTCTATAGTTTCCCACTATCTCAGTTTCATTTTTAATTAAAATTACTTTTTTATGTATTTGACCCTGGTACATGGTTATGTAATTAAACACCAGTTCATGTTCCAATGCAAAAACCTATTAAACTGATGGTCAAAACTCCATAAAAAGAAGATTTAGGTGTACCGAATCAATCAACTAAAGTAATAAAGGATTCTGTCAAAGGTGAAATTTTGTCCTGCTTTGAAAGTAACAACACTTCTGTAAAAAATACCGTTAGAACTAGGCAGAGAGAACTTTTCAGTCGGGTAGCAGGACACTGTTACATAAAAGTCAAACCATCCAACTATGGTGAAGAACATATGGACGGGAGTGGAACCACCATTTACTTAATGTGAGAATTTGATTATCAAATATCAGATATTCTTGGCAAAAGACTGGCTTTTATTGAATATACAAAATTAAGATAGAATAAAGATGGCAGAAGTTTAAGTGGATGGATAACAATGTATAATCCAAAGCTAAGAAGAGACATATTAGACCTTGAAAAAATTGGAGAAGGAAAATAATTATCGGGGAGACATGAATTAAATAAAATAAAATATGACCGACTGCAGAGAGATCACACGAATTTTGTGAAGAAAACGAAAATAAATAACATTTCTTTATTGTGATTTATTACATTCTAAAACTCCATTAGATCGCAACAAGCCAATTTTTTTTAAAAGCCACACAATCCGTTAAAATATAAATTACTTTCGTTATGGTTTATGTTTTGAAAAGGTGAATATATGCCACTATGTCAGCTTCATATAAAAACATATTTACTAGTGTTTCATAGAGCGTTAAATTGTCTTTATTCTGCCGTAACATTTTTTGTATTTTGAATTAGAAATCCGGTTTGAAATATATGTTAAATATATTTTGTTTTCGTATCTGGGTGACTGCCTACCCAAAAAGGTAAACGACCTATACATTTTTGTTGAGTAACAAAGAGTTATGCAACAAATCAGGTAGGTATCCTGAATCTAAAACAAGTTTCTGGCTTTTATTGACAAGACCTTGTAAATAATTTATTATTCATTACATGCAGACGAATAATAAATAAATAAATATTAGCGAATCAGTTATTACTGCCTTTGCCAAAAAATTATCACGACGGATTTAGTGTAGGTGGCATGTTTACACAGTCTTTCATGTAGGTAGTAGCCACCTCCCGTTAAATCCTTAGCCTACGCCAATGATTATATACTTTAGTACAAAAGACTGTGTAACAGTGAAATAAAAATAGAATCAATCAGTGTTTTCGTGGTACTATTTTGATCTACAAAATCTGCTTTTAATCATCTCAGAGAATATTTCAAAATTAAATATCTACGCACAATATTACAATAAATAAAAGCAAGTAATGCAAAACTAATTGCATTGTATCTTTTTATTTATTCTCATCATAAACGTCGAGGTAAAAATATATCTATGACCCGAATCGAAGTTATTGAACTCTTCGGATAAGTCTTGAAACTTCATAGATGAATAAGTCGGTACACCTGCAGCATGCTATGAATTATTTTCAGGCCAATTGGTTTAAATTGGGTTAAAAACAAATTAAGTGGCTTGATTATGTAATTGTGCGTTTTCTGTTTTGAAGATAGGTCCTAATTCAAAGGAATGTCTATTTTATTAAACTTAGGAAGTCAACAGCGGCGTAGTAGTGGTATAATGATTCATTTTGTAGGCACTATTAGAATAAATTCTATTTTATTTCCTTCAATTATATGCCTTAAATTTTATTTAGGTATATAGTTTTGTATTACATCGTATTTCCCTCTCAATATGCATCATTAGGCTTAATGCGATACATAATTGTTAGCTAGAGCACACTTATTCTAGATCCTTGAGGTACGCCATTCTCGAGGGTCCTTTTTTTTGGCAGGTGGCAACTCTTTATGAGCACCGGGTGCCAGTTCTGCCAGTCCCGGGTAGTGAGAGACTCCTGGCCGTTAAGCCAGTTTACTCTCTAAAACCACCTCGGAACATCGGACACGCCCTGGAAAATGCTGTGTGTATTACCTCAGGGCGCTCCTGTCTTATCTTCATTGTCTGTTTTGTCTCTCGTCCCTCTCTTTTGTGCTTATAATATTTTTGGCGAATTGATTTATGTAGTTCCACTTGTCTTTGGATTCGACCATCTGTTCCGTGAGGTTTTCCATTGTTAGCCTGTCTCCCAGTAAAGTTTCAACTTGCCTTCTCTCCTCAATCCACTTACCGCAATTTATGACAGTGTGTTGGACACTGTCAGGTTCCCCGCAATACATACATGAGTCCTCCTCTAATTTGCCTATCCTCTTTAAGTAGTCTCCGAAGCATCGGTGGCCTGACAGTATCTGTGTAAGGTGATAATTGATGTTTCTGTGTTCGCATCCTATCCAGTCCTTTATGCGGAGTATTAACTTTTTTGTCCATTGTGCCTTTCCTTCTGTTTGATCCCACTCTTCCTGCCTTTTAGTTATCGTTAGATTGCTCTCTCGTATTTTGCAGTGTTCATCTACATTTCTTATATAGGTCCTCGCTCGTTCCTTGGCCAGCATTCTCGAGGATCCTGGAAGTTGGCAAGATCTTCATCTACTTACATGATCTGTCATAAATGGCGGTAATGTACTGTGGAGACCCCAATCGTGTAATTATGCCTTTTGGAGCTTCGTTGTTGGGTCCTTGCTGCGATATAATCATTGAATTGTATTTTTAATGAGTTGATTAATAGTAACCCAAAGTTTTTGAAAACGAAAATATATTAAATTTTTATTTTTGTGTTTTAGCTTCAGCATTGCAGTGTTACAAATGCGACAACTGTCAAGGAGCTTCCAGTAGTTGGGAAAAGATCACGTGTGGTAGCAGTGGTACTTCAGTTCCTGCAAATACCGAATGGGCTTGCACGCAACTCTTCTACAAAGGTAAAAAATATTTTATACACAAAAAAATAAAGAGCTTATATTTATAGCTTTATTAATTTTTAACAAAGAAAAGGTATTTAGGGGTGCAGATTTCTTGACAAGTTTTTTTTCATTTCAACAAACAATCAATATTCTTTAAATTCAATTATACTGATTGATTTTTCTAAACCAAAAAAATAGAATAATTTTGAAAATTCAAAGTAAAATAGCGTTGGAAATATTAAGACCTAAAAAATATGTTTGTGGAACCACAATTTTCGATTAAATCATGAATTATTAAAATGTCTGAAAATTATGGATACTGGACTGAAAAATAGAAAAATTACGGTTTTTGTGATATATTGATGCGAGCCACAGTAATAGATCTTGAAATAGCCGTGACTCCGGACCGGATTAATCGATTTAAAATTCAAGAAATTCTTAATTAGATAATATTGTAGTTTTAGACCATCCTAAACCTGCTACATGTTATAAATTTGAACAAAATGTAGTACAAAAGAAGAATGACATCATTATAAATTTAAAAGACATAAAATAACGTATATTCCCTCTGTAAAAGTTTTTTAAAACTATTCAATCGTGTTATAGGGGCAGGCGCGGATCCACACACAATGATCCTCATCATTTTTGTCAAAAATTTGATACTTTTCGACATAACCGGCTCCAAAACGCACCCCCATTTTTAGATCCTGCCCTGCATTTAGAGAGCACGCTCTAAAAGAATGACACTCCCAAGCGGATTAAAAATGTTTCAATAAATCACGTAAAAATTAATATAATTGCGAATTTTTGAAACGCCGTTTTTGCAAAAAAGACAACTTTTGTAGGTAATGAACTGCTCTTCATTTTTGTCTAAATAAATATGCTCCAAGGTTCACATTTCGGCAGATATTTCGAAAAACGGATTTTCGTGAACTCTAGAGGTAAATGTACCTATGAATACCTGCAAATTAAAAAAAATTGCTTTTTTTAAAAATTGTGTAGCTCCGTACTACACTCTCTAACACAAGATCTATTGACAATGGCAAACTATAAAATTATAAGTAGAACTAGTATTTTTCTTTATTTTATTATTATTTTTTTATTCGAATAATCGCCAAAAAAGCAACACTTCTCGTCCTTGTATCATAAACTTCTATTTTTAAACCGTCGTTCTATAACAAATGAATATGAATCATCCGAAAAAGGTAACCTATTATATATTATACTAGTGCTTCCTTATTTATCATTATATCTATTACGTAAGAAAAATCCAAGCTAAACATAAAGGGTAATGATGTAAGAGACATAAAAATGATTCAGAGGAAATAAAAAACATAACAATAACTCTAGAAAAAACTTTAGAGTTCACAAAAGCTTTTAAAAAAAAATTATTTATCCAAAAAACTACAAAATTAACTAAGACAAGTGAAGGGTTTGAAGGCTAAACAAAAAACAAAATGTGAATTGTGAATTATTTAATACGAAATAAAATGAATCTTGAGAGATTATAATAATATTATTATAACAGTTGAGTCGACAAAGTCTTATCTGTTGCACTGTTTGCGCTATTCCTATAGAATTACATCTCGTAACTCTGTTGTAACTCTCTTAAGCTAGCAGAATTAAAAATCAATAATACATGGACAATTAAAGGCTTATTAAATGCCATAATTTAGAATTTTCTGCTCTGCGAATTTTCGCAATAATGACTGTTCTGCTAGCTTTAACTTAAGTGAGCAGAATATGACCGAAAAAGTGGTTGAAACAATAAAATTGCAATTTTATTTGCACAGTTATTAACGGATCATTAAAGGCTCTAGGAATATACTAATCGCGAATTTCAGGCTCTATTTATTTCTTTGAGAAAATGGAAAAAGTCACGACGTGGTGGTAAGGCCTGCAAAGCATGGCGGAAAAACGATTTCCTTTTTCTCAAAAAAATAGTTGAAACAATAAAAATTGCAATTTCCTTTGCACAGGCTCGATTTATTTTTTTGAGAAAAAGGAAATCGTTTTTCCGCCATGCTTTGCAGGCCTTACCACCACGTCGTGACTTTTTCCATTTTCTCAAAGAAATAAATCGAGCCTAAAATTCGCGATTAGTATATTCCTAGAGCCTTTAATGATCCGTTAATAACTGTGCAAATAAAATTGCAATTTTTATTGTTTCAACCACTTTTTCGGTCATGTTCTGCTCACTTAAGTTAAAGCTAGCAGAACAGTCATTATTGTGAAAATTCGCAGAGCAGAAAATTTTAAATTAGGGCATTTAATTAGCCTGTAATGACCCTTTAATTGTATTGATTTTTAATTCTGCTGATTTTGTTCTGCTAGCTTAAGTGGCAACCGGAGTTCTTGTGAGAAGCCAATTTCACTTCTATTTTATGAGGATTTTCTAATATAAAATTGTATTTATATGCGCGTCACTGGGAACACTTGGCGATAGAATATTTCTCGACAGCTTTAAATGTATGTAACGATATGGCAGCACTTTACAAAGATATTTAAGAAAAAAATGGGAAACCATATTATTTAAAAAGTACTTGATATTTTTTAAAACAAATAGGAGCAAATGTTCATAGATTTAATACAGAATGGCGCAGATATTTCTTTTTTTGATTTTCCATTTAAAATTAACAAAATAAATACTTTTCGAAGGTTTACAAAAAAATCAAGGAATCTCCACCCTAAGTTTTCTAATTATTAGTATTTCCTGAAAATTTCACAAAAATCAAACTAAAACTAAAGGTTTAAAAGGTTATTAAAATTTTTCAAGTGGTTCGGTTTGATCTTAAGAAACATCTCTGTTGTCTTTTTTTTGAGTATAATCTTTGGATTTATAATAGAAAAGAAAGTATTCGCAATACCAAATTTTTTTTCAACTTATTTTTATTTTCTTTTACAGACAGAGTAACCTATAAGGACACCGTACAAAGGAAATGTGTGTTGGCGGAGAAAAAGAACGGCAAACCGACCTACAACTGCCCTACTACTCAAGGTGAACCTTCAAGCTGTCCAGTCTGTCAAACCGATCTTTGTAACTCCGCTACAAACGTCAAATTCAGTTTTGTAGCAATTGCAAGTGTTGTATTAGCTATTTTGGCACCAAAGTTTTTGTAAGATAATTCTAAGTTTGTGGAAAACGCTGAATATTCTACATTCTGCGAGATATTTGTGTACTAAATTAGAAAAAACAGTTCATTTGGTTAGTGTGTGAAGATGTACCGTAAAATGAAGAATCATCTAAAATTCATATTCTATCAATTAGCACTTTTGGATATTTATATTTTATTTTTTTTATGAATTAAGTTTTGATTTTGTACTTCACAGCGTTGTTTGTTATTCTAAAGACTTTTTCTAGCGTTATAAAAAAATTAATAAACGATTTACTTTAATTGACTGTTTTTTTTTAATAAGTTTGTTTCGAAAATTTTTAATTAGGGTAAACAAGTAATGATGAATTTATACCATTTAAATTCAATTTAAACTAGTTACCTACCATTAATTGAATCAACAACATTTTATTGAAAGGGTAAAGCAAGTAAAAATGCATATAAATTATTATAAATAATAGAAAACTGAAATAACTCGAAAAATTGAATTAATTAAAGTTATATACTTTAAATGTAGGGTACAGGAAGTCTCTTCTTAATTTGAGAAGTAACTATTGAAGTTGTTAAAGATTTACTATATTCTGTGAAGACAGCCAGGAATCTTGATGTATAACAACCACTATCTAATTTCTATAAAGCGTATATTTCTGGTTTACATTCTGTCCATCTTCAGGCAGTAAAATTTTATTTGTAAAAATTAATTAGTGTTAGGATTATGTACATAGAATCAAAGTTAATAAATACAATGTTAAATTTGGACTGTCAAAAAGATTTTAGTTTATCCCATCAAAATGAATTAAAAAGGATTGAACATTAGGAGTTGTCAAATGATTATAATATGTGGCTTCAAAAAAGCAGTCATTGAATTTTTAGTGATTTACAATAATCGATAAAAATAATAAAACTTGTTTGAGAATGGCGTGTGTTAAAAATTATTGGTTTGTGTAGTACAATAAGTTTTAAGAAGTTAGATTTATTTAACAGTAGTTCATCACGAAGTTTATAGAGTATACAAACACGAAAAAAAGTTAGGGCAGTAGAGACATATTTGAGTAAAGTTTCTTATCGAAATACATTTCTAACTACTTTATCTCTTTAAAAATCGAATGTCAGTCCTAGCTCTAGTGGTTTTTGGCACTGTAATGCTTTTTATTACTATACTAATACTACAAATCCTAGTCAAACCTTCTCTCTGTAACACTACCCCATCCTGTGGGTAACAACCATCTGGTTTAACATTAAGACCTTTGAAAAATGTCTAACAGTGATCATAGAAGCCCACTCTCTATCAGCAAATAGAGGTCAAACTGGCCAACCACTTTGGAATGGAGAAGTGTATATTGAAATATCAAAACCTAATAGAATTAATTGTGCTATTAATGCATTTAAACCATTTAGGTTTTCTGGAGTAGGTAGGACATATCCAAGAGGGAAAGGACTCATTAATTCCATACTTGGGTCGCATATTTAAAGCAAAGTCAGGCCAAAGTGGTGACGGCCAATGAGCATATTAACGCTAAAAACTGCTACATGAGAAATGAGATTGGACTGGACGAATAACTATTAGCTGTCTAACGGGACATTGTAGACTTAATAAACAAATTAATTACATGGGCTTGACAGAAAGGTCTCTTTATAGATTTTTCCAAGAGGAAAAGGAAACCGCAGTACATGTATTGGCGATAGAAATGCAAGAGCAATCATAGACTTGAAGGTGTTGCAACAAATGCTTTTCAGTCTATACTACGCCCATCGTAAAGAAAAGGAGTGTTAACACATCGAAAATATCTGCACAGCGCGTGATTACGGTGAAAAGCTTCAAGCGGACTGAATTTGGAGGTGTGGATTAAGGACTCACTTTTAAATAGGATTTTCTTTTATATGAATGGGTTAGTTGTATAGTAAATTAATTTTTTAAGCGTGTACATATTATTGGAACAATTTAATTTTGTTATTAGATGGATTGCTGTGGTAATAAACTGAGGTTTTATGTCCAACTACAAAAAGGCTAATGGAGCATATTATAACATTGAAATTAAAGATAGAGTGATTTTATACAATGTTTTTATGCTCTATTAGCATTTTTTAAATTGTATATAAAAACAATTTAAATTACTTAAAGCCGTTTTGAAGTTTTTTGTTATATTAAAATAAAATAATGTCTGAGACAGAATCTGCGGAACAAGTTATACTTATAGCCCTCCTAGAAAACGATAAAAAAAGCATCTAACTGTAGAAATTAAAGAAATAATTTTAAATATTTATAAAAACGAAACACAAGCAAACCCTGAATTTCAACAAATTTCTATTTTGTTCCGTACCCCATAAATGAGTAATTAATGTTGATGTCTGATTATTTATTATTAATTACACTTACCTCAAAGTAACTACCAGCCGTTGCATAGATTGCTCCTAGACGGCAGCCGGTGATGACACCAGCACGACATTGTTTTAATTGTAGTAAGGGATATTACAATGAAAATAGAATTTAAGGTATTATTAAAAAATTAAAAATTATGTTTTTTTATGAAATTGATTTTTCTAGACCAGTCACGATGTCACCGCGTGCAAGACTGTTTACACTCCTTTTCTTTACAATGGACAAACTATAATAGTAAAAACTAAGATGCACATGGGGCACTCTAAATGACACAATAGATCTGCAAAGGCTGAAGTCACTTCTCTCTGAAATGAAGATTTAATGGGAGTAAGATACAAAAACTTTTTGGAAATATTAAAATTCAATGGTTTTGAAAATTCATAGAGAATAGAAAATAATAGATACAATCTTTCGTAGACATTTTCTATCTCGGCTTTTAATCACTTTTGAAGGAGGCTTAACAATTAACCGATTTACGTTATTTTAAGATTAATTTTACACCGCCTGAAAATAAATTTTCCGTTCAAACTTCTTGGATAAATATTTTTAATTGCTCCCTACTCATTCATCCACTCGGTTGATTGTCTCCAATTGTAAATTTTAGAAGTAATTTCCTTTAACCCTGTAAAAATGTTTGATAGGCTCAGTTGGCACGTTTTCTACTGGCGTCATGGTAGACGCCAGTTTGCCGACCCTATTTCACTCTAGTTTACTTGAAGAATAAACAGGGGTGGGTAAATTCCGGAGGAAATTGGTCAAAAGGATATAAAGCACAAAACAGGACGTTGACCTCAAACAACGCTTTATTTTAGGTGTAAAGTAGGGAGAGAATGACGAATCATTGTAAGAGAAGTTATTAGTCGGTGTGATTTCTTTTATAAATAAAAACTTTTGGAATATAAATTTTTTCTAATTTACACATCACGATAAATTTTAAAAAATGTTCTTCTTTGTTCCAAAAAACTGATTCGACATTTCCTGCGAATATTGCAGGCGAAATTTCTTACTGAGGGTGACCCAGGATATTTTCATATTTTTGTTTGCAACAACATTCCTTGGGTGTTTCATATAGATAATGGATAAGGGAGTCCCTTAATGGATTTTTGTTTATAAATAGACCTTGTACAATCGTTGAATGGCGTATTACCACATTCGTAAACCAGATAATTGCGGATCTTTAGTCACATTATTAGACTTTTGTAACATTTTACACTAAAAAATAAGTAATAAAGTCACTGATGATAAATATTGTTTCCATAATTAAAATGATTAACATTATAAGTATTTGTTGATAATAGTGCAAAACAAAATAAACACGGTCAGAAACACTGCTAAATATAAAAGTGACTAAAATTAAAAAAAGACCATTTGAACCATACGTTTTGTTATCTAATTAACTACTGTGAAATTTGTAATCGAAGTTTTCCAACTGGAAATGCGCGTAGAAAAGTTAAAAAAATCATCAGACTAATATGTTAACAACAAACAAAGATATCCCAAGTAGCATTTTTCGTGGAGGGAACGTAGCGGCCACGACATTAGAAACTTTAAAGTGTACTGCCAAAGTCTTTGCCACGTAATAGAAATGGTGACTAAAATGGGGAACACTTTCTTGGTGGCAGCTACGTGGTGGTGTGGTGGTCGACACTGAATACGAAACTTTGTTCACTGCGCATGTCTTTTTGATTTGTAGCTCGTTGTAGCTCGTTCTCTGTCCTGGATATTATTTCTTCCACTTTCCTTGCTTTTTCTCTTTAACAATACTGAAAGGCAAAAACTTGATTGACAGTTTAGGTACTGTCAAATATAAATGTTGAGGCTCAAAATATGGAAATTAAATACAAAGATGCTTCAAACTGTATTTTTTATCAGTCTTTGTTATTAATTATATATGGAAATGTAGTAAATTTGAGGTTTTTTAAATAACGCGTTTATTTCTCTCATCATGGCCATCTCAAAAATGGCTGCAAATGTCTGCGTTTAGAAAATAAAATTTTAAAGTGATTTTTGTGTGGCAAAAACTTGGCGAGAATTACTGCAATCATATAATCAAGTGCCGCCACTTTAAAGGTATATTAATGATTCCCAAAACGACACTAAAACTATCACGCCCACTTTAAGATCACTGCCACTTCGTAGTGGTATTTAAGTGATATGGTTTGGTGGCCGTAACTATTATTTTCCACTTTAATGTTTCTACAACTTTGAGGTAGTCTCGCTTAGTTGTTATAACGTTTCAAACACCTTCAGTGGCACCAACATATTATAAAACTATTAAGTAGCTCTCAGCGTGAGTGAACTTTACGTGACTACAACTAGGCAAAAATAAAATAAAGTTATTCTTACTGTGTAGGGGTAGATTTAGTGATTATTACGTAATAGCCACCCAATCGAAGTTGCGATATCAGTTTCTGTCACTATAATGCAACTTCAGCTTTGTTCGTCAACTACACAAGTAGCATTTTTCGTGGCCGGAACGTGGTGGCCACGAAAAATGCTACTTGGGTACGGTTTCACCTAAAGTGCTACGGTTAATTTGCCCCCAAATATATGCTCCCGACTCTTTTACATTAGTACCTAGATTTTCTGTCATTTTTTTTTGTAAAATCAAGGACTTCCAGTGTAACTATACCATGTATTTCGAATTTAGAAAGCTTTTCTTCTGGCATATCCCTCGTATATGAAAATCCAATTTAATTAAGCAGTCCCCTCGTAAGTTATTTTGGCTTGGTCACATGTCGCCAGCGATCCTCGGCTTCTTCTCCCTCCTTTTCACCAACGCTGTCCACAACCGGTTTCGTCATATTTTTGTTTCTCCTCCACGGCGCGCCCGATCGAGTAGTGTAAAGGATTTTCTTTCCATTCCTATTCTAACAAAGTATCTATAAGCTTCCCCGCTAATTTTTATTCCTTCAAAAAATTTTTAAAATGGCAAAATTAGTGATCCTTTTGGCCTGCATCGCAGCTTTCCATGCTGGTAAGTGATTTGTTTTTTGTTAAAAATTTTATATTTGGAATTTTAGTACCTGTAGCGGTAATTTTATTTTTAGACCATGAACAGATGTTTCTTTTTACGCTGTAAAAAAGTGTTAACCTCTTTTTATATTCGAACAAAGAATGTTGAGTTAGCGGTTTACTGAAAACATTTTAAGAACGAGCGAATTAAAATCACGCGGTTCGCATTTTACTTATTTACAGGGTTTGACATAATTAATTACGAGCGTATTCGTAATCGCAGTTATAAAGGAAATTTTCCATGGAATAGTTTTTAGTAATTAGTAAAATTTGAGTTCGTACTGGTTTTCTTTTAAGTTCAATTTCTCTTCTGATGGAAATAAGGATGACACGCAAAATCGTGAAGCGTTCCACATTTTTTTAAAGCCCCCTTTCTCATTAAAATAAGTGGTTTTATTTCCATCAGAAGAGAAATTGATTGTTTTCTTAGTAAATAAAAAATATAATTTATAAAAACAAGATAACTTTATTGTGTTTTATAGTTTTTTTTGACACGCCGGTGTAGAAGAACCTGACCACATCCTTTGAATCAGAACTAGCTCAGAAGCA
The DNA here is from genome assembly GCA_949320105.2 of Crepidodera aurea. Lineage (NCBI taxonomy): Eukaryota > Metazoa > Arthropoda > Insecta > Coleoptera > Chrysomelidae > Crepidodera > Crepidodera aurea. The sequence goes on along the minus strand of OX439475.1, from coordinate 15,300,176 downwards.
TTTAGAATTATTAAATTTGAATAAAATTGATTGAGTAATGTTGTTAAATCCCGGATCTTACAAAATAGGGCCGGCTTCAGGCAGTATTTGAATAAACTATAATCATGAACCAAACAAGTCGTGTATGTAGACATTAAAAAAATTAGTTTTTGGTGTGAATTTGAATATGAAAAACTTTTTTATTATTAATTTTAGGAAAAAAAGTTATTCTTCATAAAAAGTTCTGCACGATCTGAAACCTAAAATACAATCATCAGATATAAAAAATTTTCAGTCGTATACGGGGTTCGTCAAAAAATACAAATTTTGCTCAAGAGTAAAGGACCTTTATACTTGACAATATCGAAAATTGTTATTAAGAAAAGTAGATCAAAATTCAAAGTTACATTCAGATATGCAATTACATCCATTTAGCACGAAAAATAAGATTTTTTACACACTGATTCAATGGGAAAGCATTTAAATCACTTTTAATTTTAAAAATTTCAATATTATCCTTTAAAAAGATGATAACCTTTCCATTTCTTAATATTTCCTAACAATTTCGCAATTTAAATACGTAATAAATGCATAATAATTATTTATTTTACAAATAGGAAAACCCATACAAATAATAATAAACAAACATAAAATTAATACATAGAAATAAACATAATGAAATTTTCAATCATTCCACTAATGCCTCGACATATCCACCCCCTCTTTCTAAACATTTAATCGTTCTTTTGTTAAACTCAAATTCTGATGCTGTTTTAAGTAACCTCATAAAAAATAGTCACGGGGGGTTAAATCAGGAGATCTGGCAGGCCATGCACAACTTCGATTTTAGTGGGATTCTTCATGTTTGTTTGTAAGAGATTGTAATTTCATTATTATTATTATATATTTTTTGGTAAATAACATTATTTATTATTATTATGTAGACACACTGTATATAAAAAAATTTATTCCAAAAATAATTCTTTTAATGTCTACATACACGACTTTGTTTCATGATTATAGTTTATTCAAATACTGCCTGAAGCCGACCCTGTTTCATCCCAGCACTTGTGTTGATAACAAAAATAAATCAAACTTTTAACTTATGCCTTATTGCCAATTTGTTTCTTTCTTTATCGTATTGGATTTGCCACAAAAATATGAAATTTTTATTTGTAAATTTTTAATTGTGTAAATATAGTCGCTTTCTGTCATTTTACCTTTATCTAATAAACTATCGGTACTATTTAATGCTACAATACTAGGTCGTAAAATTTTCACTGTAAGGAGTGTCATTGAGAAAGAAATTAATAATGTAAATATACTTTCTAAAAATATTCATTTTGGTACTTGATTTCCATATATGATGGTGTATTGTGAGGTATTTCTGGGTTTTCCCACAACAATCATCAGTAAGTCGCCCCAGAGCGCCACGCAAATAATAATAATAACAGCCGTCGCTCCCCCGCACAAGCTGCAGAAGCTTCTGGGGTTCACTGAAGGGGGTGAATTGAAAGGCTTATATTATTATTATTATTATATACAATTTTTTTGGTAAATAATAAATTTCGCCGACTAATTTGGACGTCTGGATGGAAAGCAAAATAAAAATTGTCTTAAATACACAGAAAAAATAAAAAATTCTCTATATTCCTGTTTTTAGAAGTATATGATAAAAAAAGATGCGAGAATAAAGTATATTTTTACTCAAGTTAACGTAAATATTTTTTCTTTTTTTACGAATATCGATTGTTGATATAAAAACAAAAACACTTTATATAAGTGATTGATAGAACAAGGATAATAAGTAATTTTAATTTAAAAGTTATTTCTTGCTGAAGTGAATGAGAATTATTTTTCAAATTTTGTAACACATGTTGAACATGTGAATAATAAATAAATTTAAAAATTGGGGTTACCAAAACGTAAAGAATTCTATTCTTAATATACAGATATCAAAAAGTTTTGTACTAGTTTTGACTTTTCGATGTTTATCATCCCAATATACCTACAATAAAATAACCAAAAATTTATATTTTTGGACCAATCATATTAGCACATCTTCATAGCATAATGATTAATTATCGCTTTATGATATCTTGCAAAATATTGTTCACAAACTAGTTATTGATGTAGTTTCTATTAGTATTACGTAGATGGAAGGTACGGCGAATATTTATTAATGATGAGTCATAATTATATTTATAAAGAAGAATACCAATCACTGTATCTGAATTACTATATACTCAAGTGTATATTGAATTTAGAATGGAAATATTTTTCTAGTTTACTGAGTGAAAAGTCTAAAAATATTTTTGATTACTTTTAAATTAGAAATTCAGTAAGTAAAATGAATGTACGTCCTTGTAATCCTTATACTTATGCAGCTAACTATATAGTGAATTCTATTAGCCACTTTCCAATAGCAGGCAAACATTTCGACGCAAAATTGTTACTACCCGTACATTGTTACTTATATTTGCGTCATTTTACTCATTTAAAATTTGTTTTATTGACTGTACAAAAGTACAAAAAACATGTTCAAAAATAACGAAGTTCAAGTCCTAATAAATGCATTCAAAATTGCATTTTATTCTCAACAAAAATTGTTTTCCTTTGAATATAAATATTGAGATCAAACTGCAAAATGATGTACCAAATTGATGCAAAATAATTTAACCAACCAACAAGTTTTTAATGACAAAGCGGAAAACGGTTTTTTATAATAAACAAACAAATATTTTCCTAGAAAATTAACCGTGCGGTTTTATATTTTCAATTTTCTACGCTATTACGTAGGTGGAATGAATTTCAAATGTTGACCTTGGTGAAAATTTTACCTATTGCTTTTTTTAAACGAGTGCACAGATTGCCAAGAAAATTACATCTAGAAAGTAAATCACTTACGTCTCGGCTTTATAAAAATAGTATACGATCAGTAAATAGTGATTCGATTGATTTAAGTCGATGGTTTGCCTAACCTGTTCTAAAAAAAATAGTAAACTTTAAATGTTTATAAAATGTAGGTAATAAAAATTATGTAAATTCTTCAGCTTCAAACTGTTTTAAAGGCGTTTAAAAAATATTTACCAAACCTCGAAATCGAAAACGATTACAGTAAACCGAATTGATAATGTTATTGTGCCACAAGGAACTATTTTAGGCCCTGTTCTATTTAATATCTATTATACCAGGTTTTAAAAGATATCGACTGGAAATTTTGGAATGTCATTAAGGAAGTAGGGGGAAAATTAATTGTATGTGAGATATCACCCCAACGTGATATTTGCCACCCCCGGTAAAAAATTTAAATGACACCCTGTATTTTTTTTACGTATTCTGCAAGAGCGTAGTTTTTTTCGTATTTCTATGTGAAAAAATGACTTCATTACATAATGAACTTTGTAAGATATTTACAGATGTTAAGCAAAAGAATTGGTAACCATGGACAGTAGACAAATGTCGAAATAATAAAACAAGGACTCTCCATTATTTTAATTAAATCAAATGTTCAAAATGTTCACCGTTTACATTTAAATAATAATCCAGCCTATTCTCGAAAGCGTTCCTAACATTTTCAAAGACTTGTGGTATTAAATTTCTATACATTCCTCTATGATTCTACTATGCAAATCATCAATGGATAGTGGTGGTGTTCTGTAATGAACAGACTTCAAATGTCCCCATAAAAAGAAATCCAGTGGGGTCAAGTCTGGGGAGCGAGCTGGCCGTTAAATAGCACCCCTACAACCTATCAAATGTCCTGGAATAACGGAATGATAAGAGGATGTATTAATTCTTCCAAAAAATCTAGTTATCTAGGTCAATTTAAATTTTCCTGGTAGAAAATTGGACTAATTATTTGGTTATTAAGATTTCCAGCCCATACATTAATTTTAATTTAAACCAAGTCAAAATTTTTCGAAAACTTTTGTACATTATTTTCTGCTTTCGATATTGAATATCTTGTGTCTGAACCTTTAGCTGTAAATATCTTACAAAGTTCATTATGTAATTAATTCATTTTTTCACATAGAGATACTAAAAAAACTACGCTCTTGCAGAATATGTCACAAAAATACAGGGTGTCATTTAAATTACCTAGAAACAGTTTTAGATTCCAAGACAATTAATTTTTATTCTTTTTTCATTGCCTTATCATGTTCCAAGAAGGACGAAACTTGTTGTTTGATGTCGACAGAAAAAGGAAAATATTGTTGTATTTATTTGATAACTTAATACCTAAGTAAAAAAATAAGTAAATATATAATTTTTTTATGCAATAGTTCCAAAGTTGGCAGATTTTATTTTCCTATTATTACGAGGCGTCCCTGATGGTAAAAACCGATGACTATATACAATCAGTGACGTATCCAAAATCCGGTGAAATCGATTATTATAACATTCCATGCCATATCAGTATCATTATGAAGACCAGTAATTAGAGACAAATAGTACTTTATTTTTTAATTAAAAGTCCATTACAATTATTTGTAAGAAATTACCATTAATATGAAAAAAATTACTTTCGTTGGAAATTTAAACGATTCTGATAATGTTTGTTAAATTTGTTACAAAATCAATAAGTATGACTCTAGTTTTCGTTTAGTTTCATTAAATATTGTACGATTCAAGATATTTGAGACTGATTGCTGGTTTTTTACTTGGAGATTTTATCTAATCCTATTTTATAATAGTAAATAAGCAAAGGCAAGTTTTAGTTTCTTTAGGAATGTAAAAAAAACCTAAACATTTACATACGAAAGTAGAAATAAACACCACAAATTTGAACTAAATATATAAATGCTCAAAATTTTATTATTACAACCCTGGGTTTTGGAGGTCGTCTCAAATATCTCGTTTCAGTGAATCAAAGGAGAAAATTTGGTTCATATTTTTTAAATAAAATATTTCTGCATATTTAGAGACAATTCGTCAAAATACCTTAATTATTTATTAATTGATTGACACATTGTATTTTTCTATAAAAAAATATGAGTTTCAAAAACCAAAATATCTAAAATAGAAAACAAAAATTCATCTTACATAATTATACATGCAGATATTCACAAATGTTCGCATACAATAATGAGAAAATTTGTTTTTCTATAGTCAATTTTTCCACCTTTAAATAGTACAGCTTAATTCCTCAAACATGACAGAAAAAATTTAGGAAATCTCAATTTTATATCGTACTGAAATCAACATTATGCGGAAATTCATGGTTTTCCGATACAACTTATAACCGTCAACGTTGCCAAGTTGTAATGTGTATTAATGCAGGCATAGTAGCAAATTATCGAATACACAATCACTGGGCTACTAGACCAGGGTCGATAATTTTTTCACTTTTTACCATTTTCAAAGGCTGCAGCACTGGTCTATATACATTTTGCATACATTTACATAGATAGGCTGGGTTCATACGAAATTTTCTATCTTGTTAATTTTAAATATAACTAAAAAGTCCTCGGACTGAGAAAAACCAGTTTATCTCTTGATTGTGTAAATATTTGCAGATATAATTATGGAAGACTTAGTTGTCTTGTTTATTGAAAACTATTTTGACTTTGACGGATGTGTATTAGTCCCATTTATATGGTATTACCCAATATCAACATCTGTCATAATATTTCACACAGTTTTGAGTCAAGAATAAACACTTCTTTAGATATTTCGAAGTCTTACTTTTAAAATCGTATCCTAAATATGTTATTTCTTTAAATACCTACTTGACACACCAATAAAACTGTCAAGAGACTATAAAAATATGACGCTTGATTTAGAGTGCCATTTGTTTAAATTGAAATTTTTATGTAGAGTTTTTTTGGTGTTGCCCTGTATTTTTTTTGAGTTCTTGTAATTCACTACTGATTTGTTATCAATTATGTAATTCTCCTGAAACTAAAACCACTTTACTAGAAGTTTTTACAATCTTTTGACGGTACTGTTTCCTCTTTAACGGTTTTTTATTTCCAAAAGAATGGAATTATCTTTTTTTACGTGACCACCATTCATTATATTTACCACATAAGATACTAAACTGTGATTATAAATAGTGCTGAAGGCCAGAGAAACGATTTCGTTGATTGAGAGTACCATTTCATTAGTTCAAATTATTTAATTGTTGCTATATTTGTAGTCAAAATTTGATATTTTTCTGTTGAACGTTGAAAATGTTCGCTAAACAATACTCCAAATAAATATGTCAACAGAGTTGTCAAGTTTATATATTATTTAGAAAATAAATGCAAATAACTATAAAATTTATGAATATTTTTTACATACAACAACTTTATTGAATTCCTTGATTATCAGACATCAAATTTAAATTAAATTTCAAGAATTTTCATGGTTATGCGTAAAATTTAAAAGGTACATTTAATGTTTAATAAATAATTATTAACAAATATCTTCATTTTTTTCGTTTGGTTTATTTTATATTATGTCTCCTTAAACAACCGAATGCTCTTAAACATCGAAAGTTCTATTTGACGAGATGTGTCATGTGCCCTCATAATTCGACAATAGTGAATTATCGCCTGTATAATATACGAACGTCTTCATTGGTCGCAGTAGTTTTTAATAAACCCAATCGATTCAGAATGAATTAAAAAATGTTCCCACAATATTAGCCTACTTATTCGTCGCTACAATTGAATTTTATTAAAAATTCCAAACAATACCCAAATGTTTCGTTGCTTTTACAGTAATGTCGACGATAAAAATTATAATAAAAATAAAATTACGTTGAGATAAAAAAAGCTCATTATTTTTTAAAAATGATTTTAATATTTTATTACAATAAAATAATTTACCATAATATATTGTTAATTAATCGTTTGTATTTCTGTTGACTGCGTAGTATTTTTAAAAAATTAAATAAAAATATAAATAATAGTTATTTATGTAACAAGTGCAAAAACTGACTGTATTGCATTCTCGTTGCTAAAGGTTCAAATAAATAATAAGATAAAATAAATAAGTATAAATGAAATATCTCGTCTAGATATAGCATCTACAGATCTCAAAGATTATTAAAATAAAGTCGAAACAGTTCTCACAAATGGATCTCCGATCTACTGCACGAAAAACACCCTTGTAACCATAGAGCCAATAATTATAAATATCAAACTTATAAAAAATATCCTGCCCAAAATCTGAGCACGAATGGTATTTGGTAAGACAATTCCATGAATTTAAACTGACGTAATACATAAATAAATAACAAATAGACATCGCTACCCGGGTAACGTGATATTATCGATTTTCACCGAACAAATTGTTCGGTATCCAAATTCGATCTGTGTCTGTAGCTTTTTTGTGTTTATGAATTTTAAAATTCTGACTTTAGATTTAGATATAGCATCAAAAAGTAAGCTTAGGGTTTAATGTGCCCCTCCGTACCTCTTCGGGAACACCTTCCAAAGTATGAAAATTTTGAAGTGAATGACGATTTCGGTAAAAGTGACTGTGGCTGTGTTGATTAGAATGAGAACTGTCAATCTAAAATTGTATTAATACTTTAATTACAATTTGTTCGTCTATGGCAATGCTAGAAGTGCATTCTCAACTGATTTATCACTAGTAACGAGATATTTCCAGATAGTAATTCAAGAACGGTAAGAAAATTTCACATCAAAGTAATATAAAAAAATGTCATTTTCGTAAGGCACAAATGAAACGTGTTTCTTGAATTTTAGTTACATGAAATAATTAAAGACAAATTAATAGAACCTTCAGCAGTCCATTTAAATTTAAGTTTTGCTACTAAAAAATATATTTTTTGCAAATATTCGTGATGATAGGGCCATTTTTTTTTAATTTATAATAATTATATTGAGTCTCCATATATACCCAAAGAATATATTCCTAGGATTTAGTAAGAAATAAACATTTGTTGGTCTAAAATAATGTATTCTATTAGCTGTCAACCAATCTGTATTATTTTACAGTGAACGGAAGGGTGTATTTTTATAATTTGACATTTGACAGAAATACTACCGCTGCAATCACACCCAGGGTACCCAGGAGGAAAATATTTTCGTAAAGTTTTGTGGTTGCAGTTATATTTTCTCTTCCTACGTCACACGCTAAATATTTGGCATTTTTTTATATATGATAGGAATTCCCAAAATCACGCTGAGCTAATATTCTTGCCATAGTCTTTTTTATCACCATAACAACCGAACAAAATGCAGCATATTTTTAAAAATCGACGCAATTTAAAAGTTTCCCGTTTTTGATAAAAAAAAGTGTTGAAAATGTGTAACCTAATTGAAGTTTATGAAGATACTCAACGCCTCCTGATCGTATGAAAGTATAGCCACACTAAATTTGTTGCCAGAAAAATCTCGATCATAAAATGATTCGGAGAATTCGCCGTCAAAAATACTAGGAATTTTACGTTTTTTTTTAGATTTTACTTCCTTGATTGTTTCGGCCTTTACTTGATGAAAATCCATAATTATTCTAGGAAATAACTATGGTCGATTTTCACAAACATTTTTATTTAAATAAATTTAAATATTTAAACAAATTTAAATATTTAAACTTGACATGTTTCGAGGCACAACTTCTTTTTCAAATTTGAACTCTGAATACTTGTCAGAAAATTCTTATTAACTTAGAAGTTTAGGGTTTGAGATATTTTTAGTTGATTATTGATAAAATCGAAAAATAACCTCAAACTTTATACCAAGTGCAGTTAATTTTAAATTAGTTCGTGAATATTTTTTTGAGACACGCCGTATAGATTTACGCACACAAAATCTGTTCTGGTTTGTTATAATCATCGGTAACAAATAGGCTTTTTTTCTATTTCCGGACCACTTTTGTGGGTAACAGTATGTGTAACATAATAAACTGTGAAGATTCAAACCCGACACGTGAAAGAACTATAAATAACACAAAAATTGGGTAACAGGCTCTAAACAGGAACATTCGTTTACTCTAGTTTTAATTTTCTGCTAAATACTAACTATACTATAATAAAAATGTTTTTCGGCCATGACGAAAACCTAAAAATTAATTAATAATGTTATAATGTGCAACAAGTGCTGAAATTCCTCGGGAGTTTTAAAAGTTATGGCACTAGCGCAATAAACGAGTGAGAAATTGCATTTCTGCACTTGTTGCATACTATACTTTTTCTACAGCCAGAATTTTTGCTAAAAAAACCGAATTAAGTTTGTTTTTTAACATCGATTTGAAATTATGTCACACTAATGTCATATTTTAATTATTGTGAGAAGTTTGCGAACGTAAAACTATGCAGAAAAGCGTGTTTTGGATTGTGATTGTAAAACGAAACATTTTTTATGTGATCGTATACAAGTTTTGAATATTTGAGCCAATATATGGTTTATTAATTAATATTTTTTTAATGTTTTTAATTGAACAGTGCAATTGTTGTTTTTATAGGAAAATAATTCGCTATTCTTATTTTACCGTTCATTATACTTTAAAAACAAATTGCGTTTTAACTTATTGTTGCATAAAAAACCGAAAATCGAGCTATTGAGTCCAGGATTATTTATTTTTGATAAAAGTTTCATATTGGTTTAAAACCGTGATTTGGAAAAAGCCATGTGGCATTTGTAAAAGTATTTATTTAAAAAATAATAAATTAATTATGATAAAAAATTATATTGTACTGTGCTATAACATTATCCAATCTACATAACTCAAAATTCATTGACCAGAATCATCAAATAGTTCGGATAAGGTTAATAAATAATTGCTACATATTTCAATGATGCTGACAGTACGAGGTATCTAGATAATAACATTCCAATTGTGTTACCACATGGAACAGAAATTATTTAAATTTTTACTGAATTATTTTTATTTTTAAATGTATTTTTGAGATGCAAGCGAATGTCCATTCAGCCAGTCACACTCTTACTATTTATTATATACACACACGAATATATTATTAAAAAATATTTCTGAAACAATACAGTTTAAACCTGAAACGCTGAAATTCAAGGATTTTCTGGAAGGGATAATATGCGATTAATACAAAGGATACAGCAATTCTTACTTATGATCGTATGAATATACTTATTAAAAGACAGAAAATAAAACAATAAGTAATCAAAAGAAAACGTCATTTACCCATGTTTATTGCTGTTTTCTCAATTATGTGTAATACAATCATTTAGAGTTTTTATACTCAGGTTTAGAAGCAACTCATCTATCTATCTATCTATCTGTGATGGGGGTGATACACTGCGACCTAAAAGATCTATTGTGTACCCCTACTGCTACCTAGTCGTTAAGGATGTCTCAACGATTAGAGCAGTTCCTCCAGTCCTATTGCTTTCAAAAAGTTCAGGATGTCGGTAGGCTTCAGGTTAGGTAGATCTTCCTCTTATATTTGATATTCTCCGGGGTATCGTACCCTTGGATTTTGCAGGGTAATGCATTCTGAGATAATGTGGATAGAGGTTTCCTCCTCTTCCTCGCAGAATCTGCATTCTTCTTTGTCTACTAATCCGAGTTTCTTTAGATGGCCTCTCAGACGGCTCTCAGGTCCCAGAAATGGTGTTTAAGCCCCTTTTTTTGCGAGTACGTCTGCTATTTCATTACCCTCCACTCCAGTATGTCCCGGAACCCATAGTAGGGTAACAGTGTTGTTCTTGCCTAGTTCGTTTAGATTCTCTAGGCACTCCCAAACTAGCTTGGAGTTGATTACGTGGGAGTTCAAGGCATTAATGGCTGCTTGGCTGTCTGACATGATGATCTCTTGTCTGCAAAAATTTCTTACTATATTGAACTGGACACATTTTCCGATGGCGTATATTTCAGATTGGAAAATGCTCGTAGATTTGCCTAAACTTTCGGAATATTTGGTTCCAGGCCCATATACTCCTATTCCTGTTCCTTCTGTTGTTCTAGAACCATCTGTGTACCATTTCATGGCACTTCTATTGAGTAATGGGATGTTATCTTTGTCCCAACTCATACCAAACGGTGCACTGATTTTATAACTATTTCGTTAGTTTCATTTTTATATCTTCTTGTCTTAGATCTTCTATATCATTTCAGACCGTATACATTTAAATCTAAAATTCCTATAGACTGTAAATGGGATGCGTAACCTGCCTTCATTCTAGTGATTATAACAATTCATTTTTTATATATTTCAATTCTTTGTATCGGTCGGTGTTTGATTGATTAATTTTTGTCGATCACAATGCCTTTCCCAATTTTGTAATATATTTTTTCTTTTTTATACATCTTATGCCATTGTTTGGTCCCCCGACAGGGTCAAGGGACTATTTTCACACACCTGTTGCCTAATACGATAAAATTTTTAACACCCTCTAATAATTCTCTCGCTTTAGGGTTCGTGACATTTTCCGCGTTTAATTATGAACATGGAAAAAAATATGAATATCTATTAGTTAATTAAATATAAAGTAGCTGACCACGCAGCTAATGATGCATGAAAATTTACTAAACAACTTTTTTTTATGAAAGGTTGAAAGCTTATTTTATAAAAAATATCCAACAACGTTTCAAATCGATTTATTTTTAGTTAATTAACAAAAGTATTTAATTTCATTACTTTTCGTCAGAGTGATTCATATAAAACTTCACTAGCAAATTAAACAAAAAAAAAACTTTTTTTTAACATCTGACTATATCATATTTCCATGTATATATTGTTGAAAATTGGTATGTTGACGTAAAATATCATTAGAAACAAGATTTTTTAATAACTTTTTTTCATATTTCAAAAATAAAGGTACTTTACTCTTGAGCAAAATTCATATTTTTTGACAAACCTCGTATACGACTGTAGAAATTTGATATCGGATAGTTGCATTTTAGGTTTTACACCATGCACGACTTTTTATTAATCATAACTTTTTTTCCTAAAACAAATAATAAAAAAGTTTTCCATATGGTGCATACTTAATTGGACACACTGTATATGTCTTAGTAGTTTTATTTTGAATAAAAATGAATATACCTATGTAATAACTTTTTTGGATGAAGATAATAGAAAAATTTTCCAATATTTTATTTATTAAGAATTAAAGCTCTTGAGCACGAGTTGGTCAGTTGGTTTTCTACCTGGTATTCGGTCGAGCACGAGTTGGTCAGTAATTTTTAGGAGCAGGTAAAGACGAGCACGAGTTGGGAATCGCCGGTTTTAGCTTCCAAACTAATTAACCGTTTTGCAAAACAGATTATTTTGTTTCCGCAATTTTTGTAATCTCCTTGATTTTAAAGACACATAACAACGGATCTCATATCCATGAACTACTTTTTTCTATATTTCTATTAAAATTTATGATTATATTTAATGCAGGATGTACAAATCATTTACCGTGTTAACGAAGACGTAATCCGAGCCACTGTTCTTGGTTGTATCTAAAATTCAAGATTCTTTTGCAATTATTCATTTCCGTTTTGATAATTTGGTTTCAACCTTGAGTCATAAAAATGTTAATTGATAAACTTATTTTCAGCGTTTTTAATAATAAGTAAACAATATTTATAGTCTTTATTCTGTGAAGCTTCGAAACTACTTAGACATTCTGTATAATATTGACGAAACTGTCAAAATAAAATATTTAATTTACACTTACAGCTGTGAAAGGAAAAATTGGTCTGCAAAATAAAACAAATGGCTCTTCCCAGCTACCACGCGCTCAAATTTACACTGATCCAAGATTACTGCAACTGACGTTTATACAACGTTGACATTAAAAAGCCGAACAATGAAGTTACGACGTTATAATTTTTTATTTTTTTTAATTTGGGGCGAAAAAACATAAAATTTGCCCTATACAGAGTCTTCTCTAGACATCATCATCATCATCATCATCATTGCCGTTCAATCCCGTAGGATTATGGCATCTCTTATAGCGTTTAAATCCATTTAATGAGATGGATTATTCCTCTCTTTCCCATTATAGATTATAGCTTCTCATGGGTCTTCGCTGCCCTTATTATTTTTTTTCAATCTTTTCTGTTTTTACATGTTATGATCCAATCTTTTATAATGTGTTTTAATATCTTCCTTTACTTCTTCGAGCCATTTTTTCCTTGGTCTTCTTCTGTTTCTTGTCCCCAGTGGAGTCCAGTTTGTTATCTTTCTAATCGTGTCTGTGGGTTTCCGTCGCATTATATGTCCAAGCCATCCCAAACGCAAAGCCTTGATGTGTCTTATTATATTTTCCCATCCTAGTTTTTTCAATTTCTGCATTTCTTTTTCGTCTTCTTTCTCCTTCTTCCGTTAAAACTAGACCTAGTATTGTCCTCATAATCTTTCTTTCCAGTATTTTCAAGTCTTTCTCTTCCTTTTTATTCATTACCACAGTTTCCATAGCGTATGTAATCGTTGGTCTTATTAATGTTTTATATATATTTATTTTTGTCCTTTTACTAAATTTTTTGTTTTTCAGTATCTTTCTGTTTATTCCTAGAGCTTGGTTTCCTTTGAGGATTCTTTCCTTGACCTTTTCTCCGCTTACTAATCCTGTCGTCATCCCTAAATAGTTGAAGATGGTTACCCTTTCGAATTTATGCTTTTGCACTTCTAGGTATTCTTCTAGTGGTATTTTCTCTCTTCCTATTCGCATGTATTTGGTTTTGTTTTCGTTTATTTCTAAGCCTAGTTCTTTCGCTTCTTTGTCCAGTTTTTCTATTGCTTTTTTTAGATCTTTTTCTTTTGTTTTTATTATTGTCAGATCATCGGCATACGCTATAACTTGTATTTCGTCTGTTATTATGCTTCTATTGTTTAGATTTGCTTTCCTTAATATACTTTCGAGAGCTAAGATAAATACTGTTGGTGACATAGAATCCCCTTGCTTTGCCCCTTTATTTACGTTGACCTCTTCTGTGGTGTTTCGCTGAAACCTCACTTTAACTTTCGTATTTTTAAGGGTTATTTCTAGCAAATCTATCAGGTTTTTTTGGTATACCCAGTGTTTTTAATTTCTTCAACATCTTCTCTAGACAAGCCTTATCAAAAACTACAACTAACGACAACTTGCAGAATTAAAGCCAGTTTCAATTTGTCCTTATCTCAAAAATGTCACTTTACATCATCATCAGGCATTTTTTTTCCCAGTTTTTGATGACACAAAGGGGTATACATTATATAGCAGATGTAAAAATTACTTTAAAACATATTTTGTACTGACGTATTAAAATATTTAAAATACTCATATCGACTTAATGGCTAATGAAGATTTATATAAAACTATTACAATAAGCAATAACACTAGTAATAGAAAATTTAAAAACTCTGTTTAGAAGTTCTGGTCTGAATTATACGCTTGTCGAAATCAACCAAAGTTTCACGCAAGTCGGAAAATAAAACTGTTTCTATTTTTATGCAAGATTTGTTTTCATAATGTTCCGCCATCTTTCCAACATTTTTATTTTTAGGCGTTTTTTCAAATACTTGAAAATTAATAGAAAGCATTATAGCAAAAATTAAAAAGTGTAACACGACGTTTCGATAACAAGGTCAGCATCATCAAAATCCGATAACAATATTAAGTAACACCAGCGAAACGTAAGTCAAGCTTGACATTTTTTAGTTTTTTTTTCTCTAGGGTTATAAAAAATTATCAAATTTTGTGAAATTTTGATATTTGAAACCTTTATTTATGACTGTACTAATTTTTCCAATTTAAAGTAGGTATAATTTTTCAATTCATAAGTCCATATTTAATAAAAATGTTCTCATTATGTTAAAACGAAAATAAACATATTAACACTGTTTACAGATAATTTTAAATGCATACGTGTCACCAACATATGTAATTACTGCTGCAATTTTATTCACTAGAAAAAATTCCATAAAAAATAATCATAAAACGTATATTACTTAACAAACAATTTGTATTTTTTCAACATATTATAAATTTAAAAAATACCCCTCTAAAATTGAATCAAAATGAAAGAAAGTTTTATCAGAGATGTTTAAAAATAAACCAATTTGACATTTAAGCTATATTAAGGGGCTTTTCAAATCAATTAAACACAATGCTGACCTTTCAGATTACAATGTTGTGTATGTTGAATGAAATTATAGGTCAGAAAAAATACTTTAGAAGTTCAGTTTGATATGTCAACGAATTTTAACACAAAAAATATTATTTGGAAAATATAAGACTTACTACACTTCTCTTAAGCATAATTATCTCAAAATAATCACGCTAATTTTTATTTTTGACGATATTAGTTATAAATCTGTGGGATAATGGGTATGTTTTCTTTCAGTTTGTCTTCTAATTTTTCTAATTCTAATAATTAATACCTGTTTCCAAATTCTTACTTGAAGGCCTTAAATCTCAGTTCTACATTTTATCGAAAATATCCTTCCCTTCGTTTCCTCAGAGACGCCTAGTACATGGATTTAGTAAACTTCCAAATTTTAAATTTAAAAATCACGTAGCTCCAAAAGTGCTTTAGTAAATTGACAGAATTTAACTAGAGAATATGTATTGTGAAGATTCACCTTTTTTATACAACTTTCTCATGTTTATTCAAACCTAATATATCGAGAAATTCCTCTGTTTATATGTTTTTTAAATTAATATTAGTGAACGAGTCAGTTCCAGAGACTCCATTTAATATTTAGCCTCAAAATATTCTTCCAATGTAATAAAAGGTCTCTGATTGAGTTCATCACAACGAATGGTTTTTTTATTAAATAATTGGATATAATCGTAGGCGCCTACCTACGTCCTACTTATTTTGTATTAACAAATAAAATATAGTTTCATCGGTATATAAATATTTTAGCGGAAAACTGATTATTCTATTTTTAAACAAATTCAAATTATGTTAAATAAAAAATAGCCATTAATTATTAAAAAATACATTTTATACTTTAGTTTGAAATTTGATAGCCAATTTAGTTGATTTATGTCATATTGATATTGATATGTTATAGTTCAATGTAGGCAATCAATTGTGTCTTTTTTTATTTTTGTATTTTATACTGTATAAAAATACTCCTACGCAAAGTGAAAACATTTTGTTTACTTAAACAATTAATCAAAAAGGCTTATGTAAAGTATAGAGTTTATATTTTTTGTATACTTCAAAACTTTTAAAATAAATGTATAAGAATTGTAGACACTCCACAAGGAGTCTTATC
Source organism: Crepidodera aurea (assembly GCA_949320105.2). Lineage (NCBI taxonomy): Eukaryota > Metazoa > Arthropoda > Insecta > Coleoptera > Chrysomelidae > Crepidodera > Crepidodera aurea. The sequence goes on along the minus strand of OX439475.1, from coordinate 15,284,059 downwards.
GTTCCATTTCAGTTCATTTTGATTACTCTCCCTCTCACTTTAGAGATTTGTATGTGCTTTTCCACCATTTACCATATTTTTCTTTCCTTTAATTTCTTGTTTTTTCACTTATTTCTCTCGCTTGTCATCCCTCTCATTTCAATCAGTTATGCTTTTCTTAGTCCTTCCTCGTCCTCTTTTTATCTGGGTAGTGTATTACATGTCCACACTTATTATTTTGATACTTTCTTATTATATTTCAATTTATTTTCTTTTTTTTTTTGATACACAATCAATCAATATCCGTTAAGCATTTCCGATAAAACCACTCATTTTAATTAGGCTTTACAACCATCAAAGAATATACGTGATTTTTATCGCTGCTCGCATATATAGATGACGTAATACCAAGCTCTAGAAATTTTATCCCTTTTCTGGGTGGGGTAGAGAGGAAATAGACCATCATCAACCCCAGTTTGGACTCGGTGGCGCCAGAATGTCCCCATTACAGGAGGATTTATCGATTTTGAGGAGTTTCTTTGTGTTATATTTTTGTTTACGAAGGGTGCGGAGAACTTGCGTGACTTTTACTGAGATTGAAAGTTCAGGAACGCAGTTTTCATTCAAAATGCGTAAATATTTACTTTTAGAAAGTTGGGTAACAACATCTAGTAGAAAATATTACTATATAAATCGTTGGAAGAAGTTTTTGAAATATTTATTTGTTGTAGTTCATGTGTCGCTTTTTGATGGCTTCAAATCGGTTTAATCGATTGATTCTTTCACGTCACGCAACTTGATCCATTTTTCAATTATTTATGCTTTCAGCTCAAGTAGATGTTATTACTGGTATAGAAAGCGCATTTTTTTTCTCCAAAATTTTGAGGTTATGTTGAAAAATGATTATGACAAAAGTTTTAGATTTTTTAACTGTCTACAACTTTTATATTAAACTTTTTTTCGTTATGATGCATATTTGATCCACAAATATAAAAGACCAATATCCAACCCTCAAAACATATACTTAGCTACCCCAACCGCCTCTTCCGGAACTTTTATTCAGTCTTCTTGATTTTTCTTAATTTACTGATAATTTTTTTGTTTACAAAATGACCCTGGTCTATTAATTTTCTCGCTATATACAGTGTGTCCAATTAAGTCGGCAAAAGTGGTGCATGGTCTAAAACCTAATATGCAATCATCAGATATCAATTTTTTTTAGTCGTATACGAGGTTTGTCAAAAAATATGAATTTTATGCAAGAGTGAAGTACCTTTATTTATGAAAATAGCGACAATTGTTATTAACAAAAGTTGATCACAATTGAAAACTATAGTCAGATATCCAATATTGTCCATTTCCCATGACAAACCATATCTAATAATTTTCGGTATACCTAAATAAATTTTCAAATGAAAAGAAAAACAAGTTAACTAATGCGTAATAAGTAACATTCATAACAATATTTGAAATTAAATAATTTGTATTTTGTTTCAATTCGCTAAAGCCTCAATATATCCACCATATATTTCTAGACATTAATGGTTCGTTTATCAAATGCCTTTAATACATTCTTGATCATATTTGCAGTAATTTCCTGACATGCTTCTGTAATTATCCTTTCCAAATGATCAATATTTTTAAAGGCCTTTGCTAATGAACCCTATATTTTAAGTAGCCCCATAACAAATAATCCAGAGGGGTTAAGTCTGGAGATCTAGCCGGCCAAAAAATATCGGAATATCTATGTATTACTTTGTCATTGAAAATAGTTTCAAGGTATTCCCTAAAAACTATTTTAGTATGGCAAGTAGTTGATAATAAAATCATAGAATTCATTTTGTAAAAAATTTAGATAGCCTTCGTCAATCATGGACTGTCGACAAAAATATGGTCCTATTATTTTATTCTTATAAATACCACAACATACAAGAAGTTTATAAAAATAAAATCTGTTTTTTCATGGCAGATGGATAATATTGGATATCTGACAATAGTTTTAAATTGTGATCAACTTTTATTAATAACAATTGTCGCTATTTTCATAAATAAAGGTACTTTACTCTTGTATAAAATTCATATTTTTTGACAAACCTCGTATACGACTAAAAAAAATTGATTTCTGATGGTTGCATATTAGGTTTTAGACCATGCACCACTTTTTATATGGAATAACTTTTTTCATAAAACTAAGAATAAAAAAGTTTCCCATATGATGCCGACTTAAATTGGATACACTGTATATTTATGATAAACATTCTAATGCGAATACCCAACAAAAAAAGGTCTGGGATTCCCCTGCTCTGGTAAAACCAAAAACTTTCCAATAAACATAACATAAACATCAAAAGTCCAGCAATACATATTTATTCAGCCATTCATAAGAACCGTTTAACATATTCTGCAAATAGCAAGAAAATTTTATTTCTTTCATAAATATCTAGAGTATAATTTAGACTTGATGACTGTGTTTATGTTTTTCAAATATAACGAGAACTTTTTCGATACAAAATCAAATATTCTTTTACTAAAATTAATTTAGACCCATAAATTGGCCACAAAAATATCAATTCTAGTTAAAAAAAAGCTATTTGACCTGACCGTTATCGGTAAATGAACAACAAATAATAATAATAACTAAAAAAACTATTTAAATTCACATACTCTTATCAAAAAATATATATAATATATCTGGAAATACTTTATGATATATATATTTTTTTTAAATTATACGTATGTAAAAACATTCCGACGATTTATATTCTGAATATTTCGTTCCAAACAGTTGTTTACGTTACTTTATCGATAAAATTACCTTCAACAAAAGCTCGTTAAAAATAATGACCATGTAGACTTTAACCTCGAAAATATTCTATGCAACTATTATGATTAATTCGAAATTCACAATACGAAAATGAAAACACTTTACCGATGGCATGTTGCTGCTGTAAGATCAAATTCCCACGTCGAATTTCAAAATTTGTCTCTGTAACCAGAGAAAGATCATTCAAAAAACAAACAGAGCCCTTCGATCCACATCTGTGGCCGGAAAATGTGATTTTTCATTTTTTTTTCTCACGAACAAGTACATAAAAATTCCTAGAAAAACTCTTAGGTGTAGTGAGTGAGAACATCTTTAATTCAAAGTTTTTTGACCTCATGAATCCCACAAAAAATAGTAAAAGTTAAAAATCGATTTTTTTCTTTTTTTGATTCCGAAATATTTTTTAGGGTCTACTGAAGCTTACTCACATGAATTTTTTCAGATTTTTTGGTTATCTTAAAAATTCGATTTTCCGTATTTTTCGACTTTTTGACCATATTTGACAATTTAACTCTACACAATTCACTGTAAACTGTAGTTTTTGGTTATGTTTTCACAGAAAGTTAATTTTTCCTCCATGCTTAACAATTTCCAATTAAAAATAGGTTTATAAAATACTAAAAAACTCGTTTAAACTAAATATATCTGTTAAAATAATATCTTGTTATTATTTATAAATAATTAAAATATAGTTACCGTTAGTGCCTTTTTTTAGGACTTATTTCTTCAATTTATTTTCGCGTGACACTCTTCACGATTAGTATATAAATAATATTGTTACCAAATAAAAATAAAGTTGTACAAATAAAGAGAATTATGCAAACATGCCCTTATTTGGTTCAAGCAAACAATCATTTGTTGTCTAGCATACCAAACATCCATATAAATTAATACATTTCTTCATTCAAATAGGTAACAAATTGTTTTGTTAGAGCGTACGTAAGCCAAAGAAAAATATTGAGAATATATTTTTTCATCTAATCCACTATCTTGGATTGGAAGATTGGATCTAGAATTCAAGCACATTTCTAAAATAAAATATGTGTGTAGTCTAAATTTCCATCATCAGGCTGAGAAAACACAATATTAATATTAATATAAATATTGAAGAAAATTAAATATACACAATTAAATATACACTTACTGTAGTTCAATCAGAACAATACATTTAATATTAAATAATAAGACATAATGATATTTATTTCCATTTTCAATTAACCGTTTTTTATTTATTACAGTTAGCGCTCTAGAATGCTACTCCTGTGATAACGAGACCTGCAAGAAAGACATGAAGCAATGGGAGAAAACTAAATGTGGAGGCAGTGCTGATCCCAACCAAGAACCAGCTTGCCAGAAATTCGCCTTCAAAGGTATGTTAACAAATAAACAAAATTATCAATAGAGTAGGTTTTAATTGTGGAAAAGGAATATGCGTTGATGTTTCTTGTTGTTTCATAAGTTTATTGTTTTTATTTTTTTAATCTGTATCCTTATAATAAAATGTTAAATTTCGTTACTGAGTGTTTAATTTTTTAAGGGTGTTTCACCTGATAACATCCATAAATGGTTTATTTGCACTGTAGCTCCAACCATTGAAAATAGATATATAATATATCAGGGGAATGAGAATTAAAAAAGGAAACGAAAAACGTCAAAATATACAGGGTGTCCCATTTAAAAAAACATAAGTGTGCATTATATTTCCTTAGTGAGCCCCCTAAAAAAATCTGTGCGCCACTGAATTTTTTAATATTATATCCATCAAAAGTTTTTATAACGTTTTTTTATATTTGTCTTAATTAAGAAGTTATAGTACCTTGTAGTTTTCGACAGTTTTCAATAATCGCCCTGTATCTTCCAACTGCAGGGAGTTACTAAAGATTTAATTAGGCTATCGTTACTTTAACAAAAAAAAGAAGTCATAACATCTTAACTGCTTTTCTTCTATCTCTTCTAGTTTACGAGATACCCTGCAAAACACACCAATTTGGGACACCCTGTACAAACTTTTCGAGCTTTATTCGGTCACTAGAACCAATCATGAATTGTTCTCTTAATTTATTTCCATTTTTTATCTTGTTTTTTATAAAATTCATTATTAATGGAGTAGATCTGGCGAAAAAAAGGCTCGAAAACAGAGATGAAATCGAGAAATTTTTTCCCAATCGATGAAGTAACTGACTCCTCATCGACACCTCATCATTCCTGCATGGAGGAGTAGGGAGAAATGATCTAAAGAACTTGAAAACAGTTTTTCCGAAAAATCTCTGCCACAAAAAAATATTCTTATCAAAATTGAAGAGCTTGACAAAACACGTAACCTAGTTCCAACCAGAACCGCAAAATATCGCGATTTGAAATTGCAAAAATTAAAAAAAATAATTATTTCTCGAGAGGTAGTGGAGATAGGGTCTCAATTTTTTGTGAATAAAAGGGTAATAACAAGTACTTTTATGTGCCGGAGGGTGGGGATGGTGGGACAAGTAGAGGGGGAGATATGGTCTAATTGAGCTGACGTAACCAGCCAGGGCTCAAATTGTTCACTTTTTCATCCGCAAAAAGATAGCACTACCGAAAATTTTTTATTTATTTATCTTATATAGATTATAGACTGATCTTTTTCACAATCAAATAACTTAAAATTTCTACTAGAATACTTCTAAATCACAGGAATTTCCCCAAGTGACTGTTAAATTTATGTAATTCAAATAATGGTATTTGCTAGCGAGAACGAGTGAATTTCAGAAAAATTAAATATTAAATTGTCAGTTACTGAATTGCTTTTATTTGTTTGTGTTTTGTGCTTAGACAGTCTTTAAGCGTACATTACTAGATAATACAAAAACGAATTCATTGTCGTTTTTACAATAAAATTCAATTGAATGTAAAATCCAATTTTCCCATTATATACTTTCATTCTTGAAACGACATTGACACAGATACAAATTAATGTATTTATTTTTTATTTTGTACGACAATAGTTTTGTTCAGAATTAAAATTGCTCCAATTTTTCAGACAAAGACGGCAAGGAAAACGTTTCAAGAAAATGCGCTACCGTCCCAAAAACAGGTGATGCCCCTTGTCCAGCTCTTCCCCAAGGTGCTACTGATGCCAAATGTCCAGTCTGCAAGACCGACCTTTGTAACTCAGCTTCATCTGTAAACTTCAGCTTCGCCGCTGTGGCTAGTGTCTTGATAGCCTTTTTGGGTCAAAAATATTTGTTGTAAACACATTTTCTTGACTTTTTTTTTATAAATTATTTCTAGATGGGATGTATTTCAAAATAAGTGTTTAGGATTTAATCATAAAATTGTTTTTTTTTTGTAAATGTGTATCCTGTTTAAAAGTAGTTCCAATAAGAATGCAAATTCTCAATTTTATCAGTTTGAAAAATAATGTATTTAGAATTGTATTAAACTTCAAAAGTAAATTTCTCAAAAAAAAATAATAGACTAAGTTGAGAATTTGTTTAATAATGTAATAATATATGTGAGAGCTTGTGTAACAATGTTATTACGGTTAACTATTATTAAGTATTTTAAAAGAATTATTTTTGTTTTTTCTTTTTGTAAGTTTATCATGTTGTGAGTCCGTAAATTTGATATAATAATACTTAACGACATTTTTGGTGTTTTATTTGTCATTGCACATCATTGAATTGTATTCAAATCGAGTAGCTAATTTTATATTGCGTCAATGTCACATCAATTAGATTTAATTTCTATATAGAATAATTAGATACTGGGATACTGCTATTGCAAAACTAGTAAACAATTTCTCATCGCGTTAATACAATAGATTGCAGAATTATCAACGATTTAGGGGAGGTTCAGACGGTCAATATAATTTCCTTCAATTTATTGAGTCAATATTGTCAGTCGCTTGGCGTTCCTCCGTATATTTTCCAGCCATCACTCGGGGAAAACCCGTTTTTTGAGTGATTTGAGAAATTGTTTTTGATTGGTACTAACTACCTGAGTTTAGTAAGGGATTTCGGACCATTGTCCCTTATAGTAGATTTTTATTACTTTAATTCGGGTTTATTTGATGAAAACCAGATTAAAATTAAATGTGTCCTTTCTCAAAAAATCAGCAATTAAAGTACCTCAGACACACTGTCTTGTATATTTTGTCAAGGTTGAGTTGACCCAATAGATCAGGGCCAATTATTTTTGAAATAAAATAAATTCTTTCGATTTTATACCAATTTAAATGAAAAAAGCCTAATTTTCAATCGAAAAAGTTGGTTCACAGGTTTCCAATTTTTTAACTTTATGCTGATTTTCTTCGTTGAAACCTTGATTTTAAGATGGTATAAAAAAAATATCGTAATTTGTAAGTACAAAAATAGTTTGTAAGGATATAGACTAGGGCCAATCATTTTTGAAACAAAAAGCTATTTTGAGGTTTTATTTATTATAAATTAATTAAAATCAATACGTAAATCCTTATTTAATAAAATATAATTTCAAAAATTTTAAAACAACTAAAGTTAAAACAAAAAATCATTAGCAAAGTATTGCAGGATGTTTCAGTTTTGAAGGTTAATTGTGGAAAAAGTTCCGCGAGTTGCCACTGTCAGCGGTACAATCTGTCAAATTATTGAAGGAGCTGCAATAAAATCAAATCACATTTATTACAACAAATTCATACCCATCTGTGACAAATGAACACTTTAAAATGTAAAAACTTTTCCTTCAATTTCAAGATACACAACTTTCATTCATTACGCTAGTTTAAAAGTCGCCGCGAGATAGCGCCACTGTCAGTGTTGACATCACTGACCTCTAATCTAACTGGAAGAGCACATCCATATAAGAAAATTGAGGCAACTAGTATATGACATCTTGGAGCAGGGCACATGCGCATTGATGATATATCAAGTATAGGCGTCTCCTAAGGTTTAAGGGACATTTTTAATCTCATTGAAATTTATCTCGAAAATTGTTGGGACATTTTTTCAAACGTGCATACTGCATTTGGAGTCTTGAAGTCCCAAAATATACGCGTTTTGAATAATTTATATGCCAATTTTGATGAATTTAATGGAAATATACTTGGAAACTGAAAACACTTAACAAAGTAAAGACGCCACCACTGGTAAAAATGGCTCCCTGACGTAATGACACTGACATTATGGAGCAATACACATGCGCACTTTTCATTTGAGACGTTCAATTTGCCTCACTTTTAGCATATAACGAGACGGTTAGATTAGAGGTCAGTGGCTGACATTCTGTATTTACGTAAAACAATATGTAGGTGTTCTTTGCCTGCTTTTGATCAGTTCAATTCAAGAAAAAGCTGAATTTTTACTAAGAAAAGTTATGTGTATGGTATATTTCCTAGGATATATGTTAATGCCATATTGGCATCGTCATTACGCATGATTTTCTCTTTATCTTTAATCAATGTCAAGTCTCTTTCATATCACCGTTTTCCCATTCGAATCGGACCAATAATAGCGGAGATATGGACTAGTGCCTTTTTGTTTTTCGTTTACCTCATATATTTTACGTTTACATATATTCGTTCATGTGAACTATGTCCAGCATCTTGGATCGCAAACCATTTATCCAAGTTTAATATCTCAACACTGACAGGTGGCGCCATCTTGCGGCGACTTTTGAACTCGCGTAAGAGAACGAACGTTGTGAATCTACTTTCCTCCTCTAATCATATCTGATATTTTCACAAGGATACACAGTTTAAGGACTGTATAGGAAACAAACGGTTTACAGGTTTTGAATTCAAAATATTTCATTCAATACCACAAAAATTAAACAGAAATCTGGTAATAAAAATATTTGAATTTGGATATCATTAGGAAAACGTTTTTTTCATTTTTCTAAATTTTGGAACCACTGCAAAACTCTGATTATTACACTTAGGGTTTAAAATGTTTTATTTAGCATTACATTTTTAAATATGCTGGAAACTATTTTCCTGGCTAAAATTACAAGCCAGACTTCTCAAAAATAACAGAATTCATATCATAATAACCACCCAGGTATTTCTCAAAGCACTGCGAGGTAGAAAAATATAATCTAAGCTGGTTTTAGATTTTCAAACTGGTTACAGATACAATAAAATATCAGTTTGAGATAGATAATATCCAAAAAAAGAAATTTGATTAAATAGAAAATTAAAATGCGTACATTTACTTCAAACTTACAGGGTGTTAATGAATACGTGTTACAGGTTTTTAGAGCATGCAGAACATGCAAAAATAAACTGAAAAAATCCTATAAACATGTGCTTTTGGATCTTTGATTTCGAAGTTAGAGCTCTTTGAAGATGGCAACTTCAGGTCAAGTTTTTTCAAATATCTTCAGAACGCCGCATTTAAAAAATGTGAAATTTGGCAGGGTTAGTTAACTTTACATTACGATTTTCCTGGTTTTAATTAGATTTTTCGAAGACGATCATAAGCGCCTCATTTGGAGGAGGGGCAATGGATATTTTCAGTCATACTTTTTATGTCACTTTTTTACATTTAAAAAAAAAAGTACTCCCGTTTAGAGGCAACAAGATGCACCGTTTTAGAGAAAAATCGATTTTATTTTTTTTTTGTAAAGCTGGTGTGAAAATAAAACAAACTACTGCTAAAACTGTAATAAAAATAAAATGTATTGCTAAGTACTGTTCACAAAATGAATAAACATCTTATCTATAACAATAAGTTTTGTACAATGATAGCACTTAATAATTCTACAGGATGTCCCACTTCAACCCCTCTATGCAAAACTACGGATACACTTTGTATGAACAATGAAAATTTTAAATAGTTAAAATATAAATTCGGTATTTTTAGATGTGCTACCATCTATGGTAAGAAGAGAGTATTGACATTAAATTTTGACTGAATCTAGTCAAGATGTCACTCTCTTCTTTTTTATCCCTTTCAGAGATTAATACAAAGTGAGTAAACCAGTAAGGAATTTTAATTTATTAGATTCGACATCCTAAGACCGGTTTCTGTCTTTCGACTTCATCAGTTAGGCTTTTCGAATCCAATAAATAAAAATTCCAAACTCGTACAAGTCAATAGCTATATCCGCTATAAGATAACATTTTTAGATGTGCTACCATCTATGGTAAGAAGAGAGTATTGACATTAAATTTTGACTGAATCTAGTCAAGATGTCACTCTCTTCTTTTTTATCCCTTTCAGAGATTAATACAAAGTGAGTAAACCAGTAAGGAATTTTAATTTATTAGATTCGACATCCTAAGACCGGTTTCTGTCTTTCGACTTCATCAGTTAGGCTTTTCGAAAGACAGAAACCGGTCTTAGGGTGTCGAATCTAATAAATTAAAATTCCTTACTGGTTTACTCACTTTGTATTAATCTCTGAAAGGGATAAAAAAGAAGAGAGTGACATCTTGACTAGATTCAGTCAAAATTTAATGTCAATACTCTCTTCTTACCATAGATGGTAGCACATCTAAAAATGTTATCTTATAGCGGATATAGCTATTGACTTGTACGAGTTTGGAATTTTTATTTATTGGATTCGAAAAGCCTAACTGATGAAGTCGAAAGACAGAAACCGGTCTTAGGATGTCGAATCTAATAAATTAAAATTCCTTACTGGTTTACTCATAAATTCGGTAGTTTTTCACATGGGGTTAATTAATTACGTACCGACAAATAAAACATTTACAAGCTAAACAGAGAGTTATAAAACTTTAATATAATGATGTGAAAATAAAAACAAATATAAAATTAGCCAATTGGTAAATAAATTAAAACTAATTTTTTTCGTTAGAATATTCTATTAAATTCTTAACACTAATTTTATACAAACAAGCATAAAATTAAGAACCATTACAAGAGTGTTTAAAAAAATATCTTTTTAAAACTAATTTATTTTTATTGCTAAACAACTTTTTAATGCTCTTTTTTGTAAATTGACCTTTGTGTCAAGATCGTTACTTATTCATTTAGTTTTTTTTTAATTCATTAAAACTTTATATATACATTTTTTTTAGTTTATATAAAATTATACCAACCTCAGTAATATAAATGGAAAAGCTAACATAAATTTAATCTCATTTAGTTAAGTATTATTTTACCCGCAAAAAGCACAGATCAATGTGACACAAAATAAAATTGACAAGGAGGGTCGGATTCGACCCAGGGCTGTTAACTGGTAGGCCTACTATGGCTACACATGACGACAGGCGGTTTTTGTAGATTAGATGTGTCCACGTATCGTCATACAATCGACATTCAAGCTACAAAACATTTCAGTTTTCTATCAAGTAGCATCGCGAAAGTACGTCTTGGGTTGGGAAAAAAAAGTGATGATGAAGATGTGATTATAGCATACAACTTTATAAAAAGACGACGAACCAGACGTAGTTTGCATTGGTTTCATCCATACATCGAAAGAAATATAAATTGTAGATTATTTATTACTGCAGAAGATGATTATTTCAATCATTTTACCGAATTACTAAAAATTTAGTATCATTTTGTAAAATAAACACGTATTTGCGTCTTGCAATTCGCGTGGGTAGTAACATGCTGCATGACGAAAGGCAGAGGCGACGTTGCTGCAGCGTGGACACAGTTTCGCTTGTTTATTCCTAAAATGCAAGCAATCGTCAAATGACGCTCTAAAAATATTTCTAGGTTGTCGTTACGTTCTTTTAAAAGAAATTATTATAATAAAACAAAAATAAATGACGTTATAATCAAGATGTTCTACATACATACATACATATATAAAAAATAATTTGTTCAAAAATTGGTTGATTATTCCCACTTATCATTATATTATTACGCAAATTGGCAACATAATATGCGTTAAGTCGTATCCGAAAAACCTTATCAATACAATTATTAGCAAATCTTTCGAACTGCTATTGTTTAGCGTCACTTTTCTAATATCATTGTTTTGTCTGAGGTTGCCAGCAGAAGTACAGAAACATTTACAACCTCACCGATGAATATTGAACCTACGACGTTGAAAATAAAATGGACTTAAAAAGAATCTTTTTGAAAACATATACTCAAATTTAGCAAATGTTAAACAAATACAGCACCGATATTTAAAAATATTATTTTATTAAGAATCTTCTGTTACTATAAGTACACAAGCTTTTTAATGAGTGACTCATTTGGTTATTTTTGATATTGACAATAACGATATGAATAACCAAAATATTTATATTTATCCCAGCTGATGAAGCCTGATTTATATTTGGCGGCAATTTGAACTAGACAATGGTTATAAGTTTAACTAATTCTCAAAAACAATAATTTTTAAAATGTCTTTTTCATCTATTTTCAACGTCTTTGGTTCATAACAGTGTAAGAGTAATATTTTCTATAAAAATTGTGTTAATGGTAGAAGAAAAGAACAATTGAAGATATGGCTGTCGCTAGGTAGAAGTTGGTCTTGAGGCCCGGTGCGGAGTTACATCCATCCCAATCACAGTACTCGCAAAAATCTAAAGTTAACCCTCTACTAACAGTCTGCGAACATGTCCCAACGGTTTGCTCGAATGGAACCAGTTCACAGCGGCGAACTACGCTAACGTAGCTAGATCCTGAAAGAAAAAAATATATATTATTCTGAAAAACATCAATTTGTCACAAACAAAACAAAATACACACTACAAACTAATACAAACAAATCCGAAAACGGATAAACTTTCTTTTACTTGAAATATAACTTTGTGTATTTTTGTTTAAATATTATACACAGTACGCTACTGTTCTGCATGTCATAAATAACTCCAGACGACTGAATAGCAATAAAAATGGTCAGTGCAATTATTGATTGGCACGGAAGTGAAAGTACAAAGTAAATAAACTGGTGAGAAGCACAAAAAATTGGTATACCGAGTATGGGAGTCAAAAATAATAAAAGGAAGAAGAGGGGAAATCAAGGGATGGAGAAATTACGATAGTAGAAGTAGTGAACTATGAAAATTTTGTATATTTATACACCAAAATTCGTTATGTTAATTTCGAATAACTTTTGTTATCACTTGTACCTAAATAACAATCACTATTTGTTTCATATGGTTCACCAGTTGACTAAAGTCATTATTTAAATAATTTTAATTGTAAATTTAAGCATTTTTACCCTAAATACAGGTCAATGCCTAACTATAGAAATATACTGTTATGTTGTGAATAATAAAATATGTGCAGGACCGGATTGAATTTATCAACGCTACCAGAGAATAACTGAAATAATTCTATAAAAGTCGTTTTATTTCCTCCATTATTAAACTTTGTCCATTGTTTTGATCTCAACACCGCTTTTTTAAATAATTGTCTGTGTCTTCTAAAGTGGACTGTAGTTTTTTTTGTAGTTGAATTTTTCCTTTTCCAGAACTCCGAAATGATACACACATGTTACTTGTATTTAACGGTTTATTAAAAACTTTCCAAAAAGCAACGAAAGAACAGGTAACACAGAAACATCATTAAATTGGCTTATACTTTAAGTTACCAATCACTCAGAAACGCACTTGCATTTTTTAAATGCGTTGGTTAGTTAAGTATAAAAATGAAAACAAATTTGCACTGCATTTGGACAGTGGAGATGAAAAATATTTTGAGTAGCCTGGCTTGATTCGCGGCCAAAGTCTTACTCTTTTCTGAGAGAAATTGTAATATTACGTCGTGTTTGAGACAACGGAGAAGTCTTGCCTGATTCGCAGCGAAGATCTTACTGATTAAAAAATTATTAAAAACTGTGCAGGAACCTTTTTGTTTAAGCTACGCCCCCCCCGAGTGGTGTACGTGACAATATTTACGTATGTTATATGAACCGGGAGTTTGCGTACGTGTGAATATGTGATGGTACTATGGTGAGTCGGAAATCCGTTTAATTTATTCGAATTGACGCCCCAAGGATCTTGGTTTCTACCTTTAGACTCATCAGTTAAGTATTTTAATAAAATAAATAATTTCCAAACTTAAGTAAGGTTAGTGACTGGGGGAATCCAGAAGGCAAAGTATAGCTTAACAGATTTAACGTGAGATTGGGGTGGACAGTGACATAAGCAGTTGATGACTACGGGAGCTCATATTGTTCTAGTCGATTGTACAGTTCACTTCGTAAATATTTTAGGGGCGTAGGAACAATTTTTTTACCAATATAAGAATAGTACATATAATAGAGTAAAAGAAAACGTTCTGTTAGCAGAAGGATCAGAAGAGTTTGCTTGGAGGAAAAGAAACAACCAAGGGGAGAGCCGTAGCCCACTGCTGTTTATAATATACAGAAAAGTAAATTAATGGTGATAAATGATGCCGTAGTACCATACTAAGAATATTTGGAAAGTATAATAACCAATGTCGGGAATATAGATTTAGAACTAACAAACAGCAAATCAAGCAATCAAAGACAAATACTCTAAATGAATTAACAAAAAATAATAGATATGGAGAATTAAAAAGCAAACATTTAGTTCACCATATTCCAATTTTCGAAAATTAAATTTGTTCTATAATGCCATTATTGTGCAATGCCGTGAAAAATTGCAAATAATTTAGCCTCTTATGTACGTGATAAGCTGGACTGATATCATATCTAAATTATTTTTACAACATATATCTATAGCTTTATTGATTTTTATATACTAACAATAAAAAATTACAAATTTAATTAAAAAATTTTATTACTCTTCATTTTAACGGTGATTGAATAAAAAATATTTAACAAAATATCGTTTTTCCAAGTATTAGGAATGGGAAGGTGCCAGTTCAATCCCTTAACATGTCCGCTCAAGATAATTCGAGCGCGGTAAACAAGCAAGTGTTTAGCAATTTTCACGATAAGTTTGAGGTTGTGTTGAAAAATGATTAATACAAAATTTTTATATTTTTTAATTATCTACAAGTTTTATAATAAATTTTTTTCGATAGGATGCATATTTCAGCCATAAATCGTAAAAAACCAATAGCCTACTCTAAAAAGTATATTTAACTACCGCCACCCCCTTCCGAAACTTTTACTCAGTTATCTTGATTTTTCTTAATTTATTTATAATTCACCCTAAATTTTCCGACCAACCACATACGGCTAAGATTTTTTCTTTTTAAAATTGGGCCTGGTCTACAAATAACGTAGTCCTGCCCTGCTAGTGTTGTCCTGAAAGACTGAAACACGCAGAAGCAAAGGTCGTTGAATGTTTTAACTTTCACTTTAAATCTCGTGTGCTTCGTACAATAATAGTAACCGCGTTTAGGTTTTTAAAAGGCCAATTTCTACGGTCACTGATTCTGGGCTTGAAAGTGTTGAATACTATATCAGCTAGAAGATCGTTGAAGTGAAAAAACTGCTAAATTAATAGGAGAAATTGTAGATGTATATAACGAAACGTTTTTAAAATAATCAGTTAAGCTTAAAAAATTGATGCTGTAAATAATTTTCAATAAGATTTCTCCTTGAATTGATATCTTAATTGTGTGCATTTCCTATATCCTTGACTACTAATAAGTAATCATTATTATTGTTTTCATCCTTTAAGTTGTATTGTTTGAAATTAAAATGACACTGGAAGCGTCTCCCAACACAGAATATTAAAAAACTATTCTCAGAATGATTTTATACAAACTAATGGCATTTAACTGATTGGAGTAAAGAAGAAGAAGACAACTTTGAGCAAGTTTCTATAATAGAATATCTAAGGATCATATTAAGTAATAATCGAAAAATAAATATAGAAAATATTAAATACTTTTATTGTTAGATTAAAAGAACCTTGAAACTTTTCTTAAAAGATTTAAAGTCTATTCTATATTGTCATTCTTAAATATTTCGATTTTGGTTCAATTGAGGCAAACCACAAAATAAAATATAGAAAAAATAGCTGAAAAAAATCGATAAAATAAAAAAACAAATACTGCTACAAACACTAATGGAAGAAATGAGTAGAGACTCTTGAATAGTGACACTGAGAGATATAAAATTATCGACTGCGATGCAATAACAAGAAAAGTCGATAAAAATAAATAAAAAAGTAGATTTTCCAAAGTGACATTATTTATTTTGTATCATTAATAGTGTACATAAACAAGTTTTCCGAATTACTTGTTTCCGCTTTTCGGTTGGTTGATTAGACTAATAGCATGTTTATAATATTGAAAAGATTCCTACCTCGTACTATTTCCTTTAAACACACGTTCCTCATTCGCCTGTTTCTTGCTTCATTTTCATCACATACTTCCAGAACTGGTGCTCTATTTACATTATTAAATCCTGGATTGTAGTTGTTAAAACCTCCGGTATTGTAGTTGGTGTCTCTGTTGTCATATCTCTGATTATTATTATCGTACCTAAAATTATTTAAATTATTTGACTAATTAATAAAAAAGCACGTACCAGAAACTAGCCTATCTATGGTACACATTACAATAAATATAATTGTTAAAGCAAAGGCTAGAATATTGACCAATGGATATTTCATAATCACTAACATCATGATGGAAATGTGATTTGATTTCATAATGTGACTCCAAAAACTAACCCTTGAAAAGCCTTTGAAAACCAATAGAGACGAATAGTAATTTAAGTAGACAATCAAGACAATTCCCAAGTCAGATATGGTAGATGACAGTTCCAAAAATAACACTGGTACCAGATACATAAATAATCTCTTATGAATATGCTACAACCACAAAGAGTGCATTAAGAAAATATACGAAAGGGATACTTTGGTAAAAATATCAGAATTCTCTTGAGTTAAGCAGCGATTAAATCAAGAGGCAACAACTGGAATGCATCCTATTTGCAGAGCCTTCTTAATATAAACAATAAAGTAATCCTAAAATTCCCACTAACCAAAAAACATCTACACCCAATGGGAATATAATAATTAAAAATCCATCAACAGGTCATGTGAAGCGGAAGAGGAACATCCTTTCACACATAAGTCATATCCTATATTTCATTTTTGCAAGTGGTCTCCTTCAAATAGATGACATACAGCCCCTTTCTATCCACTAACCTCAACAAGCTAGTGACGAAATTTACTTGGATGCAAAAATGGAACGTGCAACGACTTCGTCTGATTAAAGCTCCTTACCTTGATTTCATCCCATCTCTTTAGAGATTGAGCATGGGTGTAACGATTGGCTAGTTCCGCAATTGCCGAAGTAGTCAAGCCGTAGGTGTCGCTGGGTCCTAAAACTCTTAGTCCAGCCGCTTTCCTGGCTAAGAAATCGGCAATGCGGTTACCTTTACTCCTGTCGTACCCTTTAACCCACCTCAGGATAATATTGTTATCTACCGAGGCTTAGCTAAAGCTTGATGGCACTCTAATACTAGCCCTGATGTAACACGCTGTCTATTCAATGGCTATTAGAGCTTGTCTGCTGTTAGTTCAGATTATTATGTTTTTGCCACAAATTCCTTTTCTGGTTAGTTCTTTTGTGACCCTGGGAAGGTGGCGTCGAAGAAATACTTGGCGATGACCAGGAAAACCCTACGTCTACCAGTAGGATTTCTGACTGGCCACTGTCAACTAAGGAAACACCTCCATACAATGGGGCTAGTTGACACACTTCTATGCAGTATGTATGAACAGGAAGACGAAACGGTCAATCATGTCCTATGCGATTGTTCGGAGTTATCGAGTGCGTGTTCGGTGAGTCTTGGCTTACACCTGCCGATATAAAGGAGATGTCTCCTAATGACTTGTCCACTTTCCTGTAAAGGACAGGACGATGACCTAGGAGGATAACGCCTCGGGAGGATGTACAATGGGTCAAATGTAGCCTAAGTGATGTGGGACTAACTCACCCTCCCTACTCTACAGATACAGATACAGAAAGCTTCTTACCTGGTATTGTAATTGTCATATTGCCTTTGATTATAATTATTTTGTTGCGTATTATCGTATGATCCACTCTGTCTATAGTTTCTATTGGTATAATCATTGAAAGGGTCCCGACATGTTGGATCTATATCACTGGAACATTTCCAACATCTTAGAGCGAAAGCTGAAACGAAAATTGTTATTATAATAAAAGCACAAGATGTTTTTGTTGTTTTTATAAATCAATAATAAAAATTCATTTTAACCACATGAACCCTTCTGCGGATTAAGCACCAGTACAATACTTGATGAACTTGGAAAAGAAGTAAATAAGTAAATAACAAAAGATCCCAATACTGGATAGGACTACAAGGAATGAGGCAGGCCAAGACACTACTGGGAAACTATAACCAGAAGAGATCAGACAACTGCATCAAAAGTAAAAACAAGCTCAGAATACTAACAGGGCACTGCCGGTTGAGAGGGCACCTAAAGAAACTCGGATTAGTAGAGGAAGAAGAATGCAGATTTTGCGAGAAAGAGGAGGAAACCTCTATGCATATTCTCTCAGAATGCATAATCCTGCAAAATCCAAGGGTACGATACCTCGGAGAATATCAAATAGAAGAGGAAGATCTACCTAACCTGAAGCCTACCGACATCCTGAACTTTTTGAAAGCAATAGGACTGGAGGAACTGCTCTAATTATTGAGACATCCTTAACGAATGGTCAGCAGAAGGGGCACAATAGATCTTATAGATCGCATTGTAACGACACCCCCATCAACAGATAGATAGATAGAATGGTCATATTAATAGAAAACTGATTTTTTAGATTTAAGATAAAACTTTGATATAAGCTCTGATCCTTCAATTCGACGGTCTATTACGAAATTTTGTATTTTGCTATTGCATGATTTAAAAGATATCATTTCAGCCAAATAGAAAGTATGAATATAGAAAGCAAAGAACCCCGCACAAATTTTATGGGAATTGGCTCCCGGTCAAATTGGCTGAAATTTGGATATGTTGTTCGTTTCGGCATCCTGAGCAAAAGTCTCAATAGTCACAAAGCTCAATTTTGCGTATTTCGGCTCCTACGGTAAGGTAATCTTTTCAAAAGTTTAGTATTTGCTGCGTTAAAAAAAAGTACCCTTTTATGTTTTCGAGGTCGCAGCATTCAAATCTAATGCCAATATAATACTATTAGCAGTTGACAGCTGTCAAACTAACTGTCAAACAGCATGTAACAATCAAAATTGATAAAATTAATATGTAAACATATGTTTTTAAGGTTGCTCAATTCAAATCTGTTGTCAAAAAGACGATATTCACAGTTGAGAGCTGTCAACTAGCTGTCAAACAACAAGCAATAATCAAAATTGATAAAATCCACACGTAAATATATGCTTTTGAGGTGATGAGTTCAAAACTGATTTTAAAAAATCGATATTGACAGTTGACAGCTGTCATATAACTGTCAAACAGCATGTAACAATCTAAATTGATAAAATTGACACGGAGTCAATTCCCATAAGATTTGTGCGGGGTTCATTTATATATTTTAGTATAATTGATATCCTACAAACCATCAATATTCCTCGTAACAATTTTTATTACAAAAAATTTACCTTGTATTATTAATAAAGTTTTAAATAGTTTTGTTTACTATGACTCACGTTAAACTTGTCATACGTACAAAATAATTGTTATAATTTTTTAATTAATTAAAAAAAATGATTAAAAAAAAGAGAGACATTTTCTATATTTTTAAGTAATATCTAACAATCTAAAAAAATATCATGCGTACCTAGAGATAATTGCAGTAATTATTTACATAATTTAAATGACATTGATGAAATGAATCAGAGTTTTTGGGCATGGTCTTAAATACGTCTCATTTAGTTAGGTCATCAAATTACTAGGTCAATTTAATGGATTTTAAAAAACTATTCGTACTACATCAATTTTAAAAAATGAAGTGTCCATTGATTATATTTTCGAAATAATAATTCGAAGTTACCAAATTAATAGGGTCAATATACTTACTAAGAAGAAGAAAAAAATGCTAAAATCGTATAGATAGGTACACTTCTTTATGTTAATTTTTTTTTAACTAAAACTAAGATTAAAAAAAAATAGAAACAGTCCGCACCCTCTTTATGCCTTACGTTAACAGCGTGTCAAGTTTTGGATCTGTTATTTAGAATCCTCAGTATAACATTTACAACAAGCACAACTAATTATCACATTAGTTCTCCTACAGTTAGGTGCTGTAAATCACATAATTCTTTATCAAACTTACTAAACCATAGAGAAAAATCAAGTCTTCTCCACATAAAAATAATATTTTTATGTACTTTTGTGTTGTTTTTACACTGATGATGATCACAGTTGTGGTCGAAACATGTTAATCTCCGTTTTGGTGTAGAGAAAGAAGACTTTGTGATTTTTCTTTTCTCTAATCTTGCTACTACACTTTGAGCTATGGACTACTTCCCTCTATTTATTAAAACTTAATATTTTTTCTTGTTCCTTGTTATCGTTTACTAAAACTTTAGACAAATTCTTTTTAGACCATACAATTTAAATACTTTTGTACTATTTATTATATTTTTTTTATTCAAATTATCATCAAATTTTCGTATCTAGTGTAAAGCTAATAGTGAATACTGTTCCTGGGTTTGCCCCGTTTTGTATTCTTTATTTAAATAAATAAATACATAAATAAATACATAAAGAGATAAAATGTAGGACTATTAATCTGAATCTCCGATTTTTGAATTGATAATATTAAAATTGAACACCTTGTAGATCGAACATCATCTTTCTTAGAATATAACCACGGTTTTTCAACCATAAAACCACCAATACATTCTTAACGTGTTTGACCTTGGTGTTGTTGACAATAGTTACGTAAATAGTATTATTGTTATTATTTCACGTACTTTTGCATACTACATTAAGAAAACCTTTATTTGGTTTGAAATTAATCATCGTCGCATGTGAGGAAAATATACTCATAAACCCATTGTTATAATTATTCTTTGTTTTGATAATTGACCGCTATGACACGTTTTTAAATATTAGTCACTAAAGTTAACCAGACAATAACAATGTAATAAATTTTATATAGGAGAAACATCTAGACCTTTTCATATAAGACTTAATGAACACGTACATCAAAAATAAACAATTCGAAAAATCAAAAGTATGTGAATATGCTTGGGATTTTGGCCAAAAAATACAATCGAATTATTTAACTATATTATTATTTGCTCCCAAATATATCTATTTCTTTGTCAAATGTTATCATGTATTGTGAAATTGTCCAGTGATCTTTTCTATAGTAAAAAACCTCACAACACAAATCTGGGAGGCCGGATGGGATAGAAAGAAAATAAGAAAATTTTGGCGCATTTGAACCTAAGGAAGAAAATTATTAACTGTAAAAAAACAACGGGAAATAAAGACCATGGACAGATGACAATAGAAAAATGGGTACAAATTAAAGTCCAATTTGTGGTATATTTTCGCAGCATTTAAAACAAATTACAATATAATTTACTCGTGTCGATAAGGGTCAAAATAAATATTAAAAAAATCACAAAACTTGCATTTTTTACTGGAATGCATGCTAAACTATTTTGTCGTATTAGTTACAATTTGGGTTATTTTACTTTTACGTATATTTTTAAATATTATAAGCCTTTTATTGACAATAACGCGAGACTGTGAGGCATCATAGTCAGGCATGAGATTACTTAATATCTCGCAGTAAGTTTGCACAATAAATATTACACATTTATTTATTAATAACTATACAAAAAAGTGGTATATATGAAATCAGAGGTACAGATTGCGATAAAAATATGTTGGACAAGCTGTGAGATCCATAAATCTCTGTTTTAAAGAGCACATATAAAGTCGAACAACAACAAAAAACATATTAAATTGTTTTTTATAACTTTGTTAGTTGGATTTAAACTCAAAATGTCAACATTAATATACTTCTCCAACTGTCCACTCTGTATGACATTACGATTTAAATATCTACTTTGTTTTTAAACGGTAAATAATTTGACATACACCAACGGTTGCAGTTATACCTTTTATAAATTCTATATTATTATTTTATAAAGTATGTAATAATATTCTCTGAGAAAAATCATTGGAAAAATCCTTGATTGCTTTTGCATGGAAATTGTTAGTGTAAAAAACCGGTTATCTAGTAGCATAATAAATCATAATTGCTTTTACTGTCAGAGATATATATGAGTTTGATTTATTTTAACTTCTAAAATTAATACAGAACACACTGATTAATTAATTTGGTTAAAAATAAGTTGTGATGGAAATAAAAATCAGGAATAAAAAAATTTTATCGAAAATTTACTTATTATATTTTTTGCAATTTTTAGTTTGTTGTGATACGTACTCCCAAATTTTTGTTTGTTTTGGAAGGGGGTGGGGGTTTTCTACGATTTGTGGCTTAAATATGCTTCCTATCGAAAAAAGTTTAATATAGTAGATAATTAAAAAATGTAAAACTTTTGTATTTATCATTTTTCAACATTGTAGTGTACGTTTTCACTTCTCTACGTTCTCTCTACATCTAATGACAGTTGGTCGGTTTTTATTTATAACCTCACTTACAAATTTCTGGCATAGAACAATCAGCACCAACGCATCTTTACAAGTTCATCCCTCCGTTTCCCTCGTCCCAAGATCGAATTTCATCACCCAGCGACGAGGGAACAAATGAATTGTTTATGATCATTCATTATTATATTTTTATTTTGATAGACATGTACATTTTTAGCATTCAATATATATTTATACATCTTAAAATTTATTCATCTGCAACGGATCGTTAAGAGATCTTCTAGGATCAATCTACTCGTAGTATTCGGTCATGGACGCTCAAAACCAAATACCAACCGAATATTATAAACATAACCTCAAAATTATAGAGACAATTTCTAAAAACCGATTTTTTTTTAAATTTTTATCATTCGCAAAAATAATTTTTTTTTATGAAACTTGGTGAAAAAGTTTTTTTTATGTTTTAAATAACCTGTAATTTTTTCCAAGTAAAATATTTATTTTTCGATTTTATACGAATTTAGATTTAAAAAAAGCCTAATTTTCAATCGAAAAAGTTGGTTCATAAATTTTCAATTTTATAACTTCATCAGTGCCAATTTTCTTCGTTGAAAGCTCGATTTTAAGATTGTATGAAACAATATGGAAAAATTAGGCTTTTTTTTAATTTAAATTCGTATAAAATCTAAAAATAAATATTTTGCTTTGAAAAAATTATAGCTTATTTAGAACACAAAAAAGAAGGTTTCATAAAAAACAAATTATTTTTGCGGGAGACAAAAATTAAAAACGAGAAAAACGGTTTTATCGTTTTCTTGGTAATTTTGAGGTTATGCTGAAAAATGATAAATACAAAAGTTTTAGATTTTTAAATTATTTAAAACTTTTATATTTTTTTCGATCGGATGCATATTTCGGCCACAAATCGTAAAAAAACAATATCCAACCCTCAAAATGTATATTTAGCTACCCCTACCCTCCTTCCGGAAATTTTACTCAGTTGACTTGCTTTTTCTTAATTTACTTATAATTTTCCCTAAATTTTCCGACCACCAGTATGCTAAAAATGATTGGCCCTGGTCTGTAAGTGATTTTATGTGCTATTATGTTTTATAATCCACATTGTTTCTATTTTCGCACGTAGATGTTAATTATCTAAGTACATTTTGAAACGTTATACAATCTATTTATTTCCAATTTTTTTTAAATGAATACTTCAGTTTTATCTTTTTTAAATAGTTTGTTTTAAGCACATACACACATACAACAATACAGTTTTTTGTTCATTAATAAAATCTACTCCTGATTTCGACGTAGTGTAATTTAAAAATTATACTTAAATAATAGTTATTTATAGAAGGTTAATATTTCATTCAAAAATGTCTATTGTTGTCATTTAATCCATTTGTCCACATTTTTTTGAAAGTGTGTATCTTATCTAATAATTACAATCATACCACATTTTTTTGTAAATTCCCAATTATTTTTTACAATTAAAATGTTGGTGGTAGAATTGAAACATTTATTACCGATTATTTCATTCACACATGGCTGCGCCAATGAAAAGTCATGAATTTAGTCACATGATATGCAATATGGTCGACTATTTAGGTAAATAAAGAAATATGAGCGGCTATTTTAGTCGATTGTATAAGTGTGCTATTAAGTGTCAAAACTTGACGTAACATTCACTTAAAATTGAAAATGTCTCGTTTTGGTTCATGTTCCACTACGGAAATCAGTGAAAATATAAGCAAATCTATCCCAGAAAATATCAAAAAGAGAAAGGAGTCTGATTGGAGACAATCTTAGCGAATGATTTGGTGGGGTTCATGAAATAATCTTCCTGAATATCACTCGACTATGACAAATAGAGACTATTATTTTCTTTAATTCATCTCGAGCAACTTGCATTTCAAGACAATTCAATTCGACCATATGAACTTTAATAATCAAAGAATAACTCCCTCGAGCTAAAGCTCTCTGGAGTTATTCAGATTATTAAATGTTCATATGGTCTCATCAAATTGTCTCAAAATACAAGATACTCTCGATAGAATTAGGCAGAAAATAATAGTCGGCTATTTGTCATAGTCAATCACAAACGCGCAATTTTGAATTACAAATGGTTTCTAGATGAAAAAACTGTATGACAGCTCCTGTCAGTAGTTTTTTCGAGTTTACCCGCGGCAAAACTTGACAGCTGAATTACAATACCTTTGACACCAGAAAACGACGATAAACAATTTTTCTGATTTTATTGTCAATAAATTTTGTAATATTGTTTTTAAACAGTGCTAGTCAACTTATGTAGTGAAAATGAGTCGCTTTGGAAGTGATTCTATAACTAATATTGATCTGGCGATTGAGAAAAGTGTACCGTACATTACCGTTAAAACCCGTACGTCAATATGGCAACAGTTTACGGAATTCTGCAAGGCAAAGAAATATGAGCTTTCGGAAACTACAAATTTAGAGCAACTAAACCTAATCCTGAAAGATTGGGCGTGGAATATGAAGAAAGAAAACGGTGAAAATTACAAAGAACTAGTTGTGAAGACAATGTGGAACACAGTTGCAAAAAAATGCAAGAGATGTATTTTATGAAGTGGAAAAAAATTTTGATTCATTTAAAGATATTATCTTCAAGTCTAGTAGGGAAGCTCGTAATGCGAAACGAAGGAATTTGCAGATGTGCACCAATGAAAGGAAATCGAGCTCTGCTTCACTAAAATTGGAAGAATACTACGTAATGGTTTTATTATGGGACGAAGACATTCCTTAAAATTACTGGCCACAGTTCAGCCAACTGAATTAAGCCTTATCTGCAAATGGATAATGAACATTATTCCAACATCCTAAACACCCTTAGAAGTGACGCCTCAGAACCTCCAGCTAAAAAACAGAAAACAGAAGATCCTGCAGTCACTCCTCGAGCTTCTCACTCTACAGCTGGACCCATCAACAACATTAATGATTTAGTTATCAATGAGTTAACAAAGATTTTAAACAATACTCCTTCGTGCAGGTGCAAAAATCCTCGTCTTCGACTCGGATTTTTGATGCCACCAGCACTCATGCTTCTTGTTCAAATATTACTTAGCAACGTGTTTTTTCGATTTTTTTCGGAAAAATTAGATGCCCTTATGATATTACTTACGAATATTTTAGCGTATCCTAGAAGAAAAAGAAGGTAGACAACGTCGCTCTATACCTAAGAGCTCTCAGTAAAATTTATAAAAAATATGCTAAAGTTTCAGGGCTTCCAAATGTGCTAGTGTCTATCTCATTAAAGATAATAGTCGTTAATACTCATTTAAAATTTTTTATTTCAATCTTTGCCTCCTTATCCTTGTAACATTTTCTCTCATGTTACGCAATTGCTTATTACATCATGACATGCTATTCTAGCTCATATGCATTTTCAGATCATGTATATTTTTCTTCTTCTATCACTTGTGTCTTCTTACATCAAGCTTTCTTGGTTCATATCTTTTACTTGTATATCATTTTAGTCTATAATGTGTACTACAACTTTTAGTTCATTTCTGGTTAAGTCTATTATTTATAGACGTCATAAACCAAATATTTAGTTTGATACTTCTATAAAAAGATCTCTTATTGTTGTTTAATCCATTTCTCTATATTTATTTTCATTATGTGTACCTGCAGCAATATTTACAAACATGCCACATTTCTGGAAAATTTGCATACACTTTTTGACACCTTCTTTTCATGATTTATTTTACTATTTATAACAACTTCATATTTTTAAGATATTTAAATATTTTTAAAGAAGGATAGTAAAAGCATCAAAGGTAAAAATGGTAAAAAAATCCTTGACAGAAATCTAGCCACAGATCGAAAAGTCTGGAAGAATTGGGTGTCAACGGAAAGAACACTCGACGCCCTATGGGGTATATAATGAAGAAAAAGTCTATAAACCTGATGTAAATGGACTTGCACATTTTTCAAGTTCAAATAAAAGTAAATATTAAATTAGCTTCCAAAAATGGTAGCATATGATTATAGTTCCACTTAATAGACATTGGTATTAATTATACAACTTTTATCTTTTAAATTTCTTTACAATGCATAAAACTAAAATAGTTTAAAAAAATGCTGGGCGCCAAGACACTGTTAATTTTCATTCATTCCTGATGGACCATCATGTACACTTGCCATTAAAGCCTAAAAGTTTTTCTTAACTTTTAAGAATGTCAAAGCTAAATTTCCTATTAAAATTTAATTACCCAATTAGATCGTTACTTATATTAAAAATCGTCCTTGGCAATGATGATTAAACGTTAATGATGTACATAACACATCGTTCTTACTTTTTATACACATGCTGAACCTCGAAAATCATTTCTACCTGATTTAATGACAAACATTAAAAGAGTACTAATTTTTTTTCTGTTTTCAGAAACTAAAAGCATTGTATGCAAAAATAAACGAAAAAAAGAAGCGGACGTACAATATTTCGGCGGTTGGGCCGGTCTCACCAAAAAGTTGTTAAACAGGTTTTGGTGGGATTCAAATAATTAATTTGCATCTGAGATCTGAGCTTTAATAATCAGTGTAAAGGTATTTAAATTGAATGGTTAATGAATGTTTGTGTGAAGAAGATCAAAGTCATGGATTTTGCTTCTATCGCCAACTTTAAGAACGATATTTTCTTGCAGGCATACGATAAGGAAAAAATATATCAAAAATTGCATTGAATTTGTAGACTTTATTTGTAGTGGCCCTGCTTATATATAAAGACTAAAGGAAAACGAAGCAAGACTAAAGCTAAGAGGAAGAGAAATAGAAAATGATACAAGATAATTAAGAATAATAAACTCTGTTAGAAGGAAAGCTCAAAAAATCAGAAAAATATGAGCACACATTGAAATATGTAAGGAAAATATTACCTGAGAAAATAGGCACTTCCAAATACGCGGCTACCGACCCCTTATCTAGGCAGCTCGGGGCCCTTTACGGGTTGTTATGGCCAAAGAGAAAAAGAGAAGAAGAAGAAGAAGAAAAAAAATAAGAAGAAGAAAAAGAAAAAGAAGCAATTATATCCGACCCTTAGAAGCAGAAGATCGTGTCGGATACCTTTAATGTTATTTCAGTAGTCAATCAAATTTATGAAACTGATCTTGAATTTTTGTGACCTTGTGCGTTAGCCTCCGTCTTCGAAATTACTCCTAGATTACTCCTATCAAACATGACACCTAGATCTAACAATTCCGTAAAAAAACCCACAATCTAACCTTCTTTGTTTCTCATAAAAATGTCTAAAGTTGAATACCTAGTTAATAAATAGAAAAACAAAGGTATTAGTTTATGTCATGGTAGAATTGTTGACCTAGATTTTAAAGTACGAATCTAATATAAACAACCTCATTTGTACTGTTGATAAACATGATTTTATAAATTATACAATACGTATGTGTATCATTTCTCTTTTAGTACAGTTTTATAGTTTTTACATGAAGTTATTGGATTTTTATTTTGAATATCGGAACATTAAACTATTTGAAAATTCGTTTTTTTTTTCGCTCAAATAACTCTTAAGTTTGCTAATGAAAATAACCTAGAATTGGAACTTTACCGCAGTTTTGAAAAGATTCTGATAATATTTTTTCTTGAAGAAAAATTGAGATTAAGGAACAATTATCTAGTTTTTGGTTTTCCGTTACATTAAAGTTAATAAATTGTTGATTTTATTTGAAATGGAATAGAAGTTTTCATGATTACTTTCAATTTTCAGAATTATTTTTATTTCATTTCAAAATTTCAAAGACAAACATCTTGAAAATAAACTTAATTTAAAGCGTACATTTTTTTAAAATTAAAAATGTTTAATCGAGTGTTATTTTTAATATACAGGGTGAACCAGGGTTAAACTGTCAAACGTTATGGAATGGGTTTTCAGGAAAAAAATAAGATTTTTATTTCCAATAAGCTTTGTCAAAGTTTTTAGACAAAATCAGTTCTTTATTAATTACGCAAGAACCTTATGGTTGATGCTTATTTGCGGCAATGAGAGCCTCCTTTTGATGTGATAAGAAAAGCTACACGTTTTCTAATAAAATAAATATTTTTCTTAATATCAATTAGATAGTTTTTCTGTTACATGCAGTGAAACAGTTTTTAATTTTTTTCTCAAAAACAAAGAATAAAATTGAGAAAACAAAAAATTTGTATTTTCAATTGCTTAATCCAAGAAAAGTAATAAACGTACAAAAAAACAGTGGCGTACAATGAATTGTCCTAATATTAATTAGATTACCTTGTGGGGCGCTAATTTAATTCTAATGATATTTCAAAGAAGCTCCTTATTGTCGCAAATAAGCATGCCAAGTTAGGGTGCATGATTATGGGAATAAAAATCTTTTTTCTTCCTGAAAAACCGATCCTGAACGTTTAACGGTCTAACCTTGGGTCACCCTGTATATCGTTTGCCATTCTTCCATTTTCAATTAAAGGATAGTTTTAAAAAATATTTAAGAATTGTGGAAAAAATATAATAATTACTTACTATGCAGCAGAATAATTTTTAAATATTATATTGAACATTGGTCTGTCCAAAAATATATTTTTTTTAATTTTAAATTAAATATACAAAAATATAAGGTCTCAAATGGTCAAAAATTCTCGAATTTATCATGTTTAATGAATTATATTTACAATACTATTGTACGTATTTTAAAATTAGTTAATCATTTTTTTTCTACATTAAAGGTAACTGAAAATATTTATTTCAGTGTAAAAGCCAATTCAAACAAAAGGATACGCCTTTGTATATTCTAAACATAAGTGAAAGTTACTAAACGTAATGGGTACTTAGTAACACTTATATCGATTATTAAACAATTATTTATCGATTAAACAAAAACATCCACTTACATTTTTCAAAAACGAAAGCTACTATAACAGCTCCAATGATAAACTTCATAGTTTCACTTTCAAATTTAAATCACAAACAAATCGAGAAACTACGCACTAAATCGTTTAAACAAACTGACGGTGCAGTATAACCAACTACCTCTAAACTTCTTCGTTAAGCGAATTTGAATGGTAAACTAAGTAAAGATTCAATCTTCCTTTCAATTCTCCATTCCTCCCACCGACAAATAGTTGCTCGAGCACCTGAAATAAGGTTAACGTCGAAGGTAGTCGCCGTTAAAAAGTTGATAGGTTAATTCAATTATTATAATAGGCTTTTTTTAAAAATAGTATTTAGTGGTACAATCACATTCGGGCAGTAAAAATGCGGTTTTAAAAAAATGTTTATATATAAATGAAGTAGTAATTTTTACAGCAAAATATGTATGGTGAAATAGTGGAGTAGACACTTAAAATATACAAAAATGTTATACCCAAACCGTTATCCGATGTTTAAATAGCCAGGAAAGAAAAATATTCACAAACTGATAACACTACCTTGGAGGGAACAACAAATTCGGCATTTTAAAGCATCTAGGCTACAAATCCCATCCAAAATATTTTTTTCGCCTACCATATTTGAAAATGAATCATATCAACCCTAAAAATCAGACCTAAAGTAATATTTCCAGGCCTTGGGCCGCAAAAATCATAAGGAACACGATTTTGTAGTTTTTCACTATCTAGGTACCTTTGATTTTGACGTTTCACATACATTTTCATTAAACGTCAGTGTAGAATCAAGAGAACTAAACTGTAAAATAATAATACGTTCTGATTCTGAATAATTGTGATTATGTGAATTAGTGAAAATGAATAGTAATTCAGGCAGTAATGAAGAATTTACGAACACTCCACCAGACTTGCAAGAAGGTAGTAACAAGGCAACGCGGAATGGTACGAAAAGTCCTATGAATTGTTTAACCACTGGAAATAATATATAATAAATAAATTGGTACATTTTTATTACTTAAGTTGCTCATTAAATTATATTTGTATTTATAAAATTAAAGATTTTTTTATATTTTCCTATTTTTTGTTTTTTTTTGGTATGCGAAAAACAGTTGAGTGTCACACATGCAGAAAACGCTTTAGCAGCCCTTAACTATTAGCGGCCCTCGCTTCGCTTCGCTCGCTCATGCAACTAATAGCTAAGGGCTGCTAAAGCTCATTTTCTGCCCTTGTGATACAATATACTAGTGTCTCTTAGACAACAGGGCATATTACTTAAACACACTTTCTAAAATTATATTTATTGTATAAAAAATTCGGTAACATCTATAGCTATGAAACAGGCACAAACTGATCTAGAAATTTTTACACTGCAAGAAAGTATTTAACAGTATACCACACACTTGGCTTGTACATGTGCTACAGATGTATAAGATCCACCTGATATCATCCGTGCAATCGAATATAAACAGATATACGCCTTCTGCAAGAAAAGACAAAAGCAAAAGGTAAAAGTACTTCTGAAATCGAAACTTTATACCTACATATTTGGAGTATTAAAAACTTCAACCAACCAACTTATGAGTTTTGAAAGAGCAACAAGGATCATATTAACTCAAAACTACGATTATAATCCAAAAGCATTCGTACTTAGAAAAG
This sequence comes from Crepidodera aurea, assembly GCA_949320105.2. Classification (NCBI taxonomy): domain Eukaryota; kingdom Metazoa; phylum Arthropoda; class Insecta; order Coleoptera; family Chrysomelidae; genus Crepidodera; species Crepidodera aurea. The sequence goes on along the minus strand of OX439475.1, from coordinate 15,253,310 downwards.
GAGAATGGGGTCAGGTAAAAAAATTAAGACAATTTTTTTATGCTAAGATTTCTGACCTGACCAGTATCGATGGCTAATAAAAATAATTTCCCATTGAATCCTGCCTCTGAGACCATATAACTACCTTCAGTTTCTGATACACAGAAAGAGTAGCAGTGGTTACAAAAAGAGCTGCATGACCGACATAATCATGATATTAATCAGTCACAGTACATCATGAAAAATTACTACAAGTGTTAGAGCGGTACTATGTTAAATCTTTTAAAAAATTATTTAAATGACCGTTCACAATATGTTAAAGTCAATAAATGTCCAAATGAGCCGCAACTCGTGAGAGTGGGAGTGACACAAGGGACAGTCCTGGGACCTGTACTCGGCACCATTTATATAAAATCACTATTAACGCTTGACATAGATAGCAAAGTAGTATCATATGCTGACGACACTGTTGCCATATTTAGTGGGCATGATTAGGAAGTTACCAAGGAAAGAGTTGAAGAAGGTATGAATAAAAATGTGGTTAGATGGCATCAGCTGTCTTTAAATTCAGATAAGACCAATTATATAGCATTTACTACTTTTAAGATACGGAATACTGGTTTGGGGAGCGTTGTATAACAAAATTATGTGCTGAAAATTATTTATAAAAAAAAATAGACGGTACTCAACCAGACTACTTTATGGAAGTGATATATGCAATATAAGGTCGCTGTACTTTCATACATTAGTAACATTTTTGCATAAAAAAGAACATTTTTTGCTAGTATCTATGTTTAATGCTAATTTGTATACTAATTTGTGTATGTAACAATTTTTTTAATGAATCAAATATCACAGAGGGTTAATTGAGGTAGAAAAGAACGATACGCGGTGTCAAAATTAAAGTAAAATAATTTTTTGGTGGGAAAAATCGAGCATTTTGGGTAATAGTAAACAAACCTTTCTACACCACCGCGTTTCTTTCATTTTGCAACACTCAACTGGTGTTGGTGCTGCACCTGTGGGGTGTATGGTGTTACACCAAATATTGAAAGAAACAGATCTGTAGTTGTAATTTAAGATCAGGTAATCAACAATAATAACTACGTCATTAAAGATAGAAATGTCGAATATAGTCAACACTCATAGTAACGAATGGCAGACCTGATGTTGTGGTATTGGATAAGGGAGCCAAATATGTACAGCTCATTAATGTTGCTGTGCCTAATAACAATAAATATCAGGAAATGAACTACCAAGAATTATCTATAGAAATTCATTAGATGTGGACCGTACAAAATAATTAAATCAATGTTTCAAGGAATGCAATAAATTATAGAGTAGTCTAGAAATGTTTTTTAAATTGCCAGTGTCCTATTGATGCCTGAAATTATATCAATTTGATCGATTTCTCGGCCATATTCTGACTTTCTGGCAATTCTATGTTAATTCGATTTTGGAAAATATTAAAACTAAAGTTTTGGATATAATTTTTTAAACAAAAAATAACTTTAAATAATCAGTTTTCTAGGACAAAGAAAGAACAATGATTCTAAAAAAAACTGTAAATGCCATTCGTTTTATTGAACATTAAAAGTCAAAAAAATTTCATCAGACGATGCAAGAAAAAGGATAGTCCTCCATTATCCCCAATGGAAAAGAGGATTTTCAAGCATCTTCAGCCACACTGGAAGGATCTGGTGATTAGCTCTGAGAGGGTAGAGGTGGAAGAAATGATGATAGGTATCTGACGAGAGGTTACTGATACAGCATTTGCCTATTGCATGTGAGAAAACCCTCGAAAAACCCCAATGCGAACAAATTCCTTGCCTCTAATTTGCATTGGGGTTGTAAAATTTTTAACCATTTATGATCTTCGTATCCATTCAAAGAATCAAAAAAAAAACTAGAAAAAAATATTTTTACAATTAAAGATAATCAAATGTTATTTGCAAACAAACAATTATATTTTAACGACTTAATTAAGTTAAAAGTTTTTTATTTAAATTTATTTTAAACTGTGGGAAACTTGTGGGAAGTTAAAAAATTTCCTTTTTGTTTATACCATTTATTAACCAATTATTCAAATATTAATTCGTGACGTATTTCGGCTAGACGGTTTAATACAATAATATTTTATGTGAAACATTATTACGTCTTACTACATGTACAATAATCAAAGATTTTGTGTAAATAAAGCTTAGTTTTCTATAAAACTTTCCAAGCAGAAGTAAATTAGGATAATTTAAGTTTATTTAAGAATTAGTCTAGTAAATCAAGAAAATCTTGTGGATTATATTTAATTTAAAAATGTTATTTTTGAAATTAGGACTGTTTTACCAGGTGCCACTATAAATGACTTAAAAAGTTCTTTAAAAAAATTTTTTTTGTAAGCTATGTAAACAACATTTTTTTCTGTCTAATATTTCACTGAAGATAGTCACGACTTGGATGGGTGACCATAAACATTTTGAACAATGTAAGACCTCGTATTTCTCAACTCTTACAAGCTTCCTTCGGCTTTTTCAAAGGAGCAAACGGGATGATGTTAAATATTTCAAACAATTTAAAGTGAAAATTCCACACTTTCCGCAAACGAATTTTGTCACTACAAAGATGACCCTTAGGAGGTATTACACCCGTTTGAATAATGATGAGAGAGATCCGAGTAACCCCAATAATTTTCTTTTTCTATAACAACGGCCCTAAGTGTATTAATAATAAAAATCGCCGCCCAAAATCAAACTCCTCTTCCTAGCAGGGATGGAATAGAAAGAGGAATAATTGGATGTTTGACAATTGGGTTGGTATCTGGAGGGCAGTCACGATCGATGATAGTGGGCGCTATTTCCTTATATTAGTGGGACAAAATTATGCATCGAAAGATTAACAAAAACCAAAAGTAACCATCAGATGGCACCTGACAGGGTCTACCTAAATATGTAACGCCAATCCACAAACTTCAACAGGCAACAACAAAACTGCTGAGAAACTATCTAAGGCGATGCAGACCAATAACTTTCATGTTGTTTGTTTGGTTAATTTTAAGGTCTCCTTTCTGCAACTAAGGCTAATCTGGACCGGACCTACAGCTTATCGTGGGCTCCACGGTCCTCAATCACCTTAAACCCAGGACTATGCCTTTGTCATGCAGGTGATCTACCGACTAACAAGTGTGTAAATGTGCCACCAACCCCTATCAGTTCCACGAGACATCCGATCTCATCCGGCCTGTATACCGGCGTGAATGAAACTGCGTATGACACAAATACCCTTTTGTGCTTGCCCAAAATCTTATCTTATCCACTTGAATGTGGCAGGATTCGAACCTATTATTCGAACAGTGAGAATAAAGGCTGGTGCCCTAACCAACTGAGCCACGGTGTCCGATCAGTGGCTTAATGTAAAAAGCTAATGAAAGCAATGGTTGGGAAACGATCTCACCAGCACAACACCAATAAAAATACCAACCGCTCTAAATCTTAGACTCCCCCGAAGAAAACTGTACGAAAAATGCATAGAAATGTTCCGCCAATCACTGCATCTTACAGCAACTTGATAAAAGGAGCCGACTTATAGGTAATACACGAAGGCGCCCAGACATAAACTTAAACCCAAAGACAAGCAAGCTTGGTGCAAGAAGCATATGTTGATGCGCTCCCCATTAGGAGTAGAGCTCGACGGTTCACCTCTTACGGGCAGCTCAAAACAAGCAGATCCAGATCATGTCTGCCAGCCGACGCTGAAGGCCGTAATTAGCCAAATATGACGTATAGATTAGTTCTGGGACGCATTAAAGAGATGAGGATGCTGGTTAACAAAATTTAACACTTTTCTGGAAACCAAACCATCAAAGGATCGAGGACAATGAAAAATATGACGAACTTACAAGAGAAAATAGGACTAGATCTAGGTGTATCTAAAAGTATATTCCGAAAACACTTTAGCGAAAACATAAAACATACTAGGCGAATGTCCCAAGACAAAGGCACTAGAGCGAGTACAACCTTAAAATGGGACAAGACACTGTTTCCATCTGCACAACCAGAGGATGCCCACAAGGAGGAGTGGCCTCCCCTCTTATGTGGAGTCTAACAGTGGATCGACTCCTCTGCGATTTGACCGAGATTGGTATATCGTGTCAAGGCTATGCAGATGACATAGTCATAATCGCAAGAGAAAAATTCGAGAATACCCTCCGCGATATAGTTCAAAGAGGGCTTGACTATACTAAAGAATGGTGTCAATCGATGGGACTTAGCGTCAATCCCACCAAGCCTACCTTAGTTGCCTTTACACGGAAAAGAAACATTAACCTCAAAACCATCGAATTGGACGGGAAAGTTATTGAATGGAAGCCAGATGTCAAATATCTAGGACTAATACCACGAAAGCTCTAATGGTGTGCAAAAATTATGCGGGAAAAAACTGGGGATGTAACCCAAAGATCCTGCAGTGGATATACACGTCAATAGTGAGACCGGCCATCAGTTATGGAGCAGTAGTCTGGGGCAGCAGAACTAAGCTGGCCAGTACAAAGGCAAATCTAGCGAAAATCCAAGACTAGCCTGTGTATGCATAACAGGTGCAATGAGATCCTAAGCCTTACACCCCTCCATATAGTAGTGGAGAGTATAGCGATAAGGACAGCCTACAGAATGACCAGAGAAGGATCAACCCAACGCAAGTTTCGACTCCTTCCTGGATATCATCAAACCTAGGACATGCCCCAAGATGAAATGACAAAGATGAAAGAATTCAATACAAAGCTAAGTAACAAAAGCGAATGGGACAAAGATACCATCCCAAAACTGAAGAGAAGTGCCATTAAATGGTACACAGATGCTTCTAGAACAACAGAAGGAACAGGAATAGGAGTATATGGGCCTGGAACCAAATATTCTGAAAGTTTAGGAAAATCTCCGAGCATTTTCCAAGCTGAAATATACGCCATCGGAAAATGTGTCCAGTTCACAAGAGATCATCATCATATCAGACAGCCAAGCAGCTATTAATGCCTTGAACTCCCACGTAATCAACTCCCAGATGGTTTGGGAGTGCCTAGAGAATCTAAACGATCTAGGCAAGAACAACACTGAACAATAGCAGACGTACTCGCAAAAAAAGGGACTGAAACACCACTTCTGGGACCTGAACCCTTCTGCGGAATAAGCACCAGTACAATACTTGATGAACTTGGAAAAGAAGTAAATAACAAAAGATCCCAATACTGGATAGGACTACAAGGAATGAGGCAGGCCAAGACACTACTGGGAAACTATAACCAGAAGAGATCTGACGACTGCGTCAGTAAAAGTAAAAATAAGCTCAGAATACTAACGGGTATCCTAACAGGGCACTGCCGGCTGAGAGGCCACCTAAAAAAACTCGGATTAGTAGACAAAGAAGAATGCAGATTCTGAGAGGAAGAGGAGGAAACCTATAAAATCCAAGGGTACGATACCTCGGAGAATATCAAAAAGAAGAGGAAGATCTACCTAACCTCAAGCCTACCGACATCCTGCACTTTTTGAAAGCAATAGGAATTTATTTTAGTAATTAATTAATTAATTTTATAAAAAAAATTGACTGCAGTCGAGAGCTTCAAATGACACGAGGCAGTGAATATTGTCCGTGACTGTCGCTCTAGATTTTTTTCATGTGTCGTTTTCAAATAAGAACTAAGACTATAATGATAGCTACGGTATACATTACATTTATTATATCTTAGTTAACATAAACAAAAAGTTTTATGTAAATAAAGCGTAATTTCTTTAAAAAATTTGTCAATAGAAATAAGTTTATTTTTAGATTTGGCTGTAATATATATAAAACTGTACAATTTTATAATTTTAATTAGTTTATTTCCGCCCACCCAAAAGTAGTATCAAAGAAAAAGTATTGTTGCAAAATGAAGTTCAATGGGCCGAAACCAAATTTGTTTCTATACTGGGGCGTTTTCGCTGGTAAGTACACAAATTAAAAAATATTTTTAATTTTTCCTGAAAAGGAGTCTAATAAAAATAAAAGTACGATAAGAGAACGATTTTCTGCTTGGATATTTTGCTTTGATTAAAAGGAGTTTGAAAGATAGGCAATGAAACGAGATATTCATTTATGTTCCTAGTAAACACATCTTGAAATGTCTCTCAAACTATTTTCATAACATTTCTTAGGAGCTCTAATACTTTGAAAGAATCCTACTTCTTGTAATTCATTTTTTCAGCAACATGTTCGTTTAGTAAATATTTTAAGTAATATTTCAACTTTTGGAAATCATTGTATAAGTTATAAAAAACAATGTTTTGATTCATCTAAATAAAACAATGTTTTTAGTAAATCCGTCTCAAATTATGGATTCACATCCACTTAAGTAGGACCTAAGAACTGTTTAGCGAAAATAGTAAAGTGGTACTATAAGTTTTGGCTACCTGTATCTTCTCTGAAAGCCTAAGATCATCTAGACAGTAGCACCAAATAACATTCCCTTAACGAGTCAATAAGGGTATTCATTGAATAATAATTGTATTTTTTTTTCAGTGAACCTGCTCTCCATAAACACAGCCAGTGTTTTCTCCTGGTGTTCCCCATCAATTACAAAACTGACAAGCAATGATACGACTATAAATCCTATAGGACGTCCAATAACATCGTCAGAAGAATCTCTAATAGCCTCTCTCGTTCCACTTGGTGCCGTTTTAGGAACCGTATTAGCTGGAATCGTTGCAGAGAAACTCGGTCGCAAGAAAACTTTGATAATATTTAGCACACCGTTTTTCTTCTGTTATCTAATCATAGCTTTCGCCACACATGTTATGTATTTCTACGTTACAAGATTTATTCTTGGAATAGGAGCAGGGTGCGTTCTTTCTCTTCTACCTAGCTACGTAGGAGAAATATCTGAAGACTCTAACAGAGGCATCTTGGGTTCTGTTTTTGGAATCATGAATGCCGTAGGACATTTACTGACGTTTGCAGTTGGTCCACTAATGAGCATAAAAACTTTTTCTTTTGTTCTTATGATTCCTGTGACTTTGTTCTTTTTAACATTTGTTCCTTTTGTCCCAGAAAGTCCATACCACTTAATATCCAAAGAGGATGCCAACAAAGCAAAGAAGAGTTTGAAGAAAATTAGGTCCAGCGTAAACATGGAAAAAGAACTGCTTTACTTGATGGAAGTTGTGAAAAACAGTAAAGATGAAAAAGTTACTTGGAGCGAAATTATTTCTTCAACTGCTACTAAAAAAGGAATGTTAGTTTGTAGTGGACTGTTTATTTTCCAACAAGGTTTGGGTATTAGTGTAATACTGGTATATCTGCAGCCAATTTTGGAAGCCGGTGGAAATATTATTTCATCCAACATAGCTTCTATGCTCATAGGGATTGTCCAATTATTTTCATGTTTCGCAGCCACTATTGTAATCGATATTCTTGGAAGAAAGATCCTACTTCATCTTTCCTCAGCAGGGTGTACATTATCACTATTTGCTTTAGGAACTTACTTTGTATTAAGCGAAAAAAATTATAATGTAGATGCAATCTTTTGGTTACCAGTTGCTAGCTTAATCACCTATTACATATTCTTTAACATCGGTTACGCAACTATTCCATGGTGTATTTGTGGTGAACTCTTTGCTACCAATGTCAAATCTTTATGCGCAAGTCTCGCTTGCTGTTTGTGTTTAATTTTTTCATTTTTAGTCAGCATTTGCTTCCCCTTCTTACGAGACGCCTTTGGAATGGGCGGAGTATTTTGCGTTTTCGGTGTACTAGGTACACTTGCTAGTGTTTTTGTTTTTATATTTGTTCCAGAAACAAAGGGTAAAAGTTTGCAAGAGATTCAGCACGAATTAAGTGGTACACAGAAAATTGTAGATGATTCGGAAAACTACAATTGTATATGAATAAAAATTTATTTTGAATTATTGTTTTTCTACTACTTTTCCTTTTATACTTCAGAGATATAATATACGATAACCTGGGTAGGCAGTAGTTAGAGACCCAATAATATAATAAAAATTATCATTTGTGTCTTTCTGACGCCGCGCCGATAACGACATTTAAAATCGTTTATTATTTATAAAATCGGCACCTGCATTCAATAAAATTTTAGAAGATTATAATGTATACAGATCTTCATTTCAGTCCAAAAATGGGGTTATATTGTTATATTATTATTATTTATATTATTAAGAAATATACAACAACTAGACGACGAAGTGAAATTGCTTAATGATAATATCCAACAAGCAGCGTGGGAAACTACACCTGCTATTCATAGAAGGACGGTAGGAAACAACTATCCTAGGGAAATAAGGGAAGAAAATTGCAGCAAACTAGAGCCCCACAAGATAAAACTATACTCAACAATGCTACCCAAAGACTCGAAAGAGAAATACAACAAATTAAAGAAGAATCGATTAGTATTTACCTAAGAGAATTGACAGAGGACAGTAACACTGATTATTCACTCTAGAAAGCTACTAAGAGATTGAAAAGACCCATAATGCGAATACCACCTGTCAGATTGGAAGATGGTAAATGGGCTAGAAATAATGAGCAAAAAGCAACAAAATCTGCAAATCATCTAGAAAAAATCTTTCAACCTCATGAAGATCAAGATGAAGAACATTCTCTTCTGGAAGAACATGCACAGATTGACCAAGAAATAGAATTTACCTCTCCCAAAGAAGTAATTACCGAAATAAAAGTAAATATAAATCCGAAAAAGTTCCAGGTTTTGACTTAATTACTGGAGAAATTTTAAAACAGTTACCCAAAAAAGCAATAATTAAACTAACTAACCTAATAAATGCTGCCTTCAGATTGAAGTATTCATACATATCGGAAAGATACTTTAGAATTAGGCAAGAAGAAGCCTATTCCGATCTTAAATAAATTAAGGCTGGAGTACCACAAGGAAGTGTCCTATACTTACTGTACACATGTGATATTCCAGAGTTAGAAAACAGTACCATAGCCACCTTCGCCGACGGCACTGCTATTCTAGCAGTAGGAAAGAGCAATAAAGAAGCAACCCACAAGCTGCAAACAGCTGTCCATCTTATCTATCGATGACTGGACGAAGAGATGGAAAATTAAACTTAATGAAACTGAATCACTCCACATTAACTTTGCAATGGGGATGCACCAAAGCAAGCGACTTAGCAATCATCCAAAGATTTCAAAATAAAGCACTGAGGAACATAGTAGATGTCTCATGATATATTCACAATAGTGATCTCCATAGGGATCTGGAAATGGACACTTGTGTAGATCTTACAGATTTATTTAAAAGGTATCTATTAATGGTGGTTAAAAGCAAACATTTTAAAACTATTTTCATGTATACAGGATGGTCCGTTAATAAACTATGCAAATGAACTAATTTTTTTCAAAGAGAATGTTATACGTTTTTTACATTTTTAGAACCGACATAATTAGTACTACACACCACCAAATTTGTTTTGTAAAACTCCCAGTCATCTCGGAGAAAACAACCTTTTCCCCAAAAATACTTGAATTTGCGAATCCATTTTTAAAAATTCGCATCCTTTTCAGATATAACGCTATAGCTTTAAAATTACCAATGTACAAAGATAAAATAATGAAGATTTTTTAAGACAGTTTGAATTTTTTTATTTTGTACAGGGTGGTCTAAAATAAATTTTCCATTCCAAAAACTTCCATTGAAGTTATTGCAAATGGGACACTCTGTATAAGTATTTATCAATGGATACTGAATTTTATCCTCTTCAACTTTGCCAGTACCTATTTTTTGTCGTTTAAAAGTTATTTAAAAAAAAACAGATTTTTGGTCAAAATCATAATACCAAAATAGAGAGAGAAAAACATCCTAGCCATGAAGTATAACTTAAATTGGATAATATAATTTTTAGGAACTTCACCTCATAAATGAACTTGAAGGTAAATTAAAACAAAACGTTGGGTTGTAGTGATATTTAATAAAAATGGAATGGAAACAGTAGAAAATTTACTAATTATGAAGCACAATGTAATCTTAAATGTCCTTTACTAAAGTTACTAAACCTCGCTACTTCATTCTAGTAGTAAGATATCCTTTAAAAGTCCACGGGCGGATCCAGACATCCGTTTAGGGGGGGGGGGTCACGAAGTTATTTTTATGGCGGAGGAGGGCGTATGGGTATAACTGAACCTCGAAAAATACTTTTTTGATTCGGATGGTAAACTCAACCCCAAAAAATCAGGTTCGAAAAAATAGTTCGTTTGGTTCATATAAAAAATTTCACCCTATATATGGTTTTTGATAACAAAAATGGCCTATTTATTTTTTTTCCCACACGATTACTCAATTTCTAATAAAAAAAAAACAAATTTGACTATAAATTAAAAGTTTAGCAAAATTAACCATAGATTTCAAAAAATATAACTTTTCATGCAAAAATTTAATTTTTTGTACAAACATTTAATTTTTAATTACTAGTGCCACCACAGCTCGTGCTATATTTTTAATGATACGACCGTTTTAGTTAATTTCCAGAATCGGCTTTCAAAAGTTACAAGCTGTTTTGAATAATACTAAAACATCGCCATGTATAATATTTATTTAGTGATTCATCGGGATTGTCATTTTATGGAATTCTCAAAATTTTGTTTCGAAAGAAAAATACACTTTGATCTTTTTAAAATTAAAGAAAAGAAAATAGAACATTCAAAATGAACGAATTTATTTACATTTTTAAGAAAATTTAAAAATACACAATTATAATGACGTACAAGAGTTTACTTATCAAGCTAAAATAATAAAAAACCAAAAAATTACATATTGAAGAAAAAATAGTAATTATAATTTGTAAATCATTCATTAATAATAAATGATCTATGATGTTGACGAACAGCAACTATCTATCTATCTGTTGATGAGGGTGTCGATACACTGCGACCTATAAGATCTATTCCTCCAGTCCTATTGCTTTCAAAAAGTTCAGAATGTCGGTAGGTTTCAGATTAGGTAGATCTTCCTCTTCTATTTGATATTCTCCAAGGTACCGTACCCTTAGATTTTGCAGGGTAATGCATTCTGAGAGAATATGGATAGAGGTTTCCTCCTCTTCCTCGCAGAATCTGCATTCTTCTTTGTCTACTAATCCGAGTTTCTTTAGGTGGCCTCTCAGCCGGCAGTGCCCTGTTAGGATACCCGTTAGTATTCTGAGCTTATTTTTACTTTTACTGATGCAGTCGTCAGATCCCTTCTGGTTATAGTTTCCCAGTAGTGTTTTGGCCTGCCTTATTCCTTGTAGTCCTATCCAGTATTGGGATCTTTTGTTATTTACTTCTTTTCCAAGTTCATCAAGTATTGTACTGGTGTTTATTCCGCAGAAGGGTTCAGGTCCCAGAAATGGTGTTTCAGCCCCTTTTTTGCGAGTACGTCTGCTGTTTCTTTACCCTCCACTCCAGTGTGTCCCGGAACCCATAGGAGGGTAACAGTGTTGTTCTTGCCTAGTTTAGATTTTCTAGGCACTCCCAAACCATCTTTGAGTTGATTACGTGGGAGTTCAAGGCATTAATGGCATTAATGTTCCTTCTGTTGTTCTAGAACCATCTGTGTACCATTTAATGGCACTTCTCTTGAGTTTTGGGATAGTATCTTTGTCCCATTTGCTTCTGTTATTTAGCTTCGTGTTAAATTCTTTCACAAAGCTAAACTTCTTTGTCTTCTTATCTTAGGGCATGTCCCAGGTTTGGTGATTTCCAGGAAGGAGCCGAAACTTGCGTTTGGTTGATCCTTCTCTGGTCATTCTGTAGATCGTCCTTATCGCTATACTCTCCACTACTATATGGAGGGGTGTAAGGCTTAGGATTACCTCCGTTGGGCACGTTCTCATTGCACCTGTTATGCATACGCAGGCTAGTCTTTGGATTTTCGCTAGATTTGCCTTTGTACTGGCCAGTTTAGTTCTGCTAAAAATCAATTAAAATTTTATAAAAATATTCTACAATTCGACAAATTTCCTAAGACAAAAGTCACGCAGCGAGTAGTTGGTTTTTGCTATTGATTCTTGCATGTGACGTTTTCAAATACGAACTAAGACTATACTAATAGTCTACATTACATTTATTATGTCTCAGTTTACATAAATAAGAATAAAATTTCTATTTAAATAAAGTTTAATTTCTTTAAAAATCTGTAAGTACACAGAATTAGTTTAAAAGTTTATTTTAGATTTGGTTGCGATATGTATAAAACTGAACAATTTTATAATTATAATTAGTTAATCATTTCCCATCAAAAAGTAGGTCCTAGTAAGGAAAATAGTATCATTTTAAAATGAAGATCACCGGGACAAAAACAAATTTCTTTTTATACTGGGCTGTTTTTGCTGGTAAGTACAAAAAATTATATTTAATTTTTTTTAAGAATAGTTATTTTTGTTGCAATACTTTAACGAATCTAAGTTATAACTGGAGGTATTTGAAAGAGAGCTCAATAATACAAAAAGCATGTAATTCGATTTTCTGCGCCCTCTAATATTAACCTAAAAATCAACCATTCAAAATGTAAAAGTTAGTTATAAGAGATAATAAATTTATAAAAAAACGCGATAGATTTACAAATTTATATAAATTTAGCATTAAAATAAATTTATAACAAATAATTTTTCTTTAGCTATTTATATCGAATTCTCTTTGCTCAGCTATGGTTTTTTTAATTTTGAAATTTTTATCATTACTCCTTTCAATTGGGTTTTTAATTCGGATTTAAATTTTCTTATATCTTTTAGTCTATTTTGTATTATTTATGTGTTCATTTCAATCAAATTTTTTCATTTTAAATTTCTTACTGTGAGTACCTTTTACATCTAAGTTTATCAACTATTAGTATAGTTCTAGGGTAGTTTCTTTTAAAATTTAAAATATTTTAAAAGGACTGTGCTGTATACTTCTGTAAACTTCACAAGTGTGGCATAAGCGCTAAAGCCTTAAGTCTATTTCAATCATATCTATAAGATAGATAAACAGTCTGTCTATTCCAACAATACCCTCTCAGACTACATTACTACATTATTATTAAGCATGGAGTTCCCCAAGGCTCTATCTTAGGCCCTACACTTTTTCTAATCTACTTGAATGACCAATTTCATTATTCATGTCCTACCAAATGTCACTAGTTAAAAATACCCCGCGAATGCTTTAAAAGAATCCTATTTGTTGAAGTTCATCTAAGATCATTTAGACAGTAGCACCAAATAACATCCCCTTAACGAGTCAGTAAGGGTATTCATTGAATAGTAATTGTATTTTTTTTTTCAGTGAACCTGCTCTCCATAAACACAGCCAGTGTTTTCTCCTGGTGTTCCCCATCAATTACAAAACTGACAAGCAATGATACGAATATAAATCCTATAGGACGTCCGATAACATCGTCAGAAGAATCTCTAATAGCCTCTCTCGTTCCTCTTGGTGCCGTTTTAGGAACCGTAATTGCGGGATTTGTTGCAGAGAAACTCGGTCGCAAAAAAGCTTTGGTAATATTTAGCACACCGTTTTTCTTCTGCTATCTCATCATAGCGTTTGCAACGAATGTTATGTATTTTTATATTACAAGATTTATTCTTGGAATAGGAGCAGGGTGCGTCCTTTCTCTTCTACCCAGCTACGTAGGAGAAATATCTGAAGACTCTAACAGAGGCATCTTGGGTTCTGTTTTTGGAATCATGAATGCCCTAGGACATTTACTAACATTTGCTGTTGGTCCACTAATGAGCATCGAAACGTTTTCTTATGTCCTAATGGTTCCTGTGACATTATTCTTCATTACGTTTGTTCCTTTTGTCCCGGAGAGTCCATACCACTTCCTATCCAAAGATGACAGGAACGAAGCCGAAAAAAGTTTGAAGAAAATAAGGTCCAACGTAAACATAGAAAAAGAACTGCTTTATTTGATGGAAATTGTGAAAGAAAGTAAAAACCAAGAAGTTACTTGGAGAGAAATGATTTCATCAACTGCTACTAAAAGAGGAATATTAGTTTGTTGTGGACTGTTTATTTTTCAACAAGCTTTGGGAATAAGTGTAATACTGATATATTTGCAACCAATTTTGGAAGCCGGTGGAAATATTATTTCATCCAACATAGCTTCTATGCTCATAGGGATCGTCCAATTAATTTCATGTTTCGCAGCTACTGTTGTAATTGACATTCTTGGAAGAAAGATCCTACTTCATCTTTCTTCAGCAGGTTGTTCATTATCACTATTTGCTTTAGGAACTTACTTTGTGTTAAGCGAAAGAAATTATGATCTCGATGCAATCTTCTGGTTACCAGTTGCTAGCTTAATCAGCTACTACGTATTCTTTAACATCGGTTATGCAACTATTCCGTGGTGTATTTGTGGTGAACTTTTCACTACCAATGTCAAATCTTTATGCGCAAGTTTCGCTTGCTGTTTGTGCCTTACTTCTTCATTTTTGGTCAGCTTATGCTTTCCCTTTTTACGAGACGCTTTCGGAATGGGCGGAGTATTTTGCGTTTTCGGTGTACTAGGTACACTTGCTAGTGTTTTTGTTATTATGTTTGTTCCAGAAACAAAGGGCAAAAGTTTTTCAGAAATTCAAGACGAATTAAGCAATAAACAGAAAGCTGCAGATGGTTCGCCAGAGTACAATTATTCATGATTAAAAACGTATTTTTTAAATGTAGTTTTATTTATTTTATAAGATCTTTCATCCAAACGATGTAGGCTTCTGAGAAAGTCTATCTTCCGTTTTGGAGGTCTGTAACCTGATCGGGCTCTTTTTTTGTTGTGGGGTAGAAACCCTCACGGGCACTGATCGCTTGGTGTTCATCGACTAAAACCCCTCCCTTGTACTTGGAACCGTCTGGGAGACATAACCTCAAGTACAAGCGCTGTGCTGCATTAATGTCGTCCTTTTGAGCAGGAGTCGGTATGTTGTCCATACTATGGACAGGGTCTATTTAGACTATTGCAGAGAAAGGGAGATATTGTCTGGGGTGAGATGTTCGCTCAGAGACGTTTCTAATTGATGTCTGTATTATGCCAACGCCTCACTGTCTCTTGATGTTCTCTTTTTTTGTTTTCGTCCTTGTCGCCTTCGCCTACATAGATAAGCGTTCTTATGGCACCCATAACAAAGTTACTTTGTTGTGACTAGCCAGTTGCTTAAAGGATTGGTTGCAGTTCCAGGCTGTTATAAACTCATAAGTTGTGGACTTTTGAGCCTTTAAAGCAGCCTGACTATCAGACGCAATAGATATTCTGGCTGAGTTGAGGCGTTTTCGGTCGCGTGGTTGATACTGTCTGTGAACTTTTTAGAATCCTTACACGCGATTTTTTATGTGACATATTCAAATATGATTTAAATAATCTTAAAATAAACTTTAACTCACCTCAGTTTACGTAAGTAACAATGAAAAGATTCTGTGTAAATATAGTTAAATTCTTTAAAAATCTGCACATAGAAATAAATCAAAGGTTTATTTTTGATTTAGCTGCCACATGTAGGTATATAAAACTTTTAATTTTATAAATTTAATTAGTTACTTACTTCCTTTCTAAAAGTGATGACAACTAAGGAAAAAATTGTATTTTTGAAATGGAATTCAGAGAGCAAAAAACAAATTTTTTTTTATACTCCGCTGTTTTTGCTGGTAAGTAAAAGAATTAAAAAAATATTTTTTATTTTGGCCAAATCATTTTCTACCTTTACTAAAAATGAAATTTCTGGAATCACAAAGAAAGGCCATAAAACAACATTAATACAGTATTTAGTAATATTTACACCAACATCTTTTGTCACTTTCTTCTTCTTTTGGAGACCACGTTTCTGTTGGCCTTCTTATTTTTCTCTTTATTGTATTTTTGCTTCCCTGATTCTTTTAGCTTTCCTGTTATTGTTAATCCTTTATAGATGTCCCCACCAACTTTCCTTTCAATATTTTTTTGTATTGTCTGGTCACCATCTTAACTTAGATACTTCATCTCATCTGTATCTTGTTTTCTTGGTATATCATAATGTCATTATAAACAGCTCTACAGAAATTCACTGTTATTTTAGCTGATAGTTATTTTTTAATGATGAAAGCTTTCTACTGTAATTGACTTTCACTGCATTTTCTATTCTTTCTTTCTCTTCTTTAATTCTTCTTTTTGATCTGACATTGTCATTCACATATATCAAAATAGAAATCAGCAGGTGCGTGCTAATGGTGAGGGTTCTTCAAATCTGCTAATTAGCAGTGGAGTACCTCAAGGTTCAGTATTAGGTCCAATTTTATTTTTATTATTCATCAACGATATCACAGACTTAAAAATAAGTGGAAGAATTACTTTGGAGCCTGGAGTAGTTCTGATATAAAGACATTACAATCTAGCAAGAACAAAGATCTAGTAACTATCAAGTCCTGGTCTGACTCGAATGGGCTTTGTTTCAACACCAGTAAAACCGTAGCAATGTCTTACAGATGTACTTTACAGCCTATAACTCTAAGCAATAATCCGATTCTACCGGTGACCTCAATTAATATTTAGGTCTTTAGATACCTTGGCAAAAATAATATATTTTGCATGTTTTGCAATTAAAACTGTTTGTAAAGAGCTAACCCCTACTACTGCATTAATAACATACATTTTCCTTATTCGAATATCACCTTCGCTATGGTTTGCCGTTCTTGTAGCTTATACCACTTCGAATCTATTTTCAAATTAAAAAAAGAGCAATTCGTTATGTATTTGGTTTAAGTAGTAGGGCACACTGTGAAAATTACTTTAAAAATTTCAAAATTCTAACCCTTCCTGCTCTATTTATCTTTGAAACCGTCTGCTTAGTTCGTAAGCACATTCAAAAGTTAGCGAAAAGACCAACTCGTAGATATCCTACAAGAAATTTCGGTACTGATGTAAATTTAAATTAAGTTAAATTGAAAATTTTAATTTGAACATTAAGTTATAGTGACGATATTGCATATCCAATGCAATTGTTATTCATATTTTGTTTGTGTTTTGTCTAGTAATTTATTTTTATTATGATTAGTTTTAAATTCGCTTTGTCTATAAAATTTTTGTAATTTTTCTTTGACATTAAAGCATATTCTCTTTCTCTCTCTTATCTGTATCTTCTTCTGTTTATGCTATTACCTTCCAGTCTTTAGCGAAAAGAAACCTAGTTTGTTCTAGATGTTTATAGCTGAGCTGAGTAGGTACAAGAGGTGGTATAAAGGATGAAAGTTCAGAAGAATAGATTCCAGTGATATATCTATATTTTGTATGATTTGTATTCCTGTATGATTAACCTTGTACCATTAGTATTTATTTAATGGTGATTTTATTTTGTTACAGTGAATCTGCTCTCCATAAACACAGCCAGTGTGTTTTCTTGGTCTTCCCCATCAATTACAAAACTAACAAGCAATGATACGACTATAAATCCTCTAGGACGTCCGATAACATCATCAGAAGAATCTCTAATAGCCTCTCTCGTTCCTCTTGGTGCCGTTTTAGGAACCGTAATTGCGGGATTTATTGCAGACAAACTCGGTCGCAAGAAAACTTTGATAATATTTAGCACACCGTATTTCTTCTGCTACATAATAATAGCTTATGCTACACATGTTATGTATTTCTATGTTACAAGATTTATTCTTGGAATTGGAGCGGGATGTATTCTTTCTGTTTTACCCAGCTACGTAGGAGAGATATCTGAAGACTCTAACAGAGGTACTTTGAGTTCTATTCTTGGAATCATGAATGCCATAGGACATTTATTAACATTTGCAGTTGGTCCACTTATGAGCATACAAACTTTTTCTTTTCTCCTTATGGTTCCTGTTATAATATTTTTTATTGTATTTATTCCTTTTGTTCCGGAAAGCCCATACCATTTCTTATCCAAAGATAATACCAAAGAAGCGCAAAAGAGTTTGAAGAAAATAAGGTCCAATGCAAATGTAGAAAAAGAATTGCTCTACTTGATGCAAGTGCTGAAAGACAATAAAAGCAATAAAGTTTCTTGGAGAGAGATGATGTCCTCGTCTAGTACTAAGAAAGGAATATTAGTTTGTTGTGGACTGTTTATTTTTCAACAATCTTTGGGCATTGGTGTAATACTGACATACTTACAACCAGTCCTGGAAGCCAGTGGAAATATTATTCCGTCCTACATAGCTTCTATGCTCATAGGGATTGTCCAATTAATTTCTTGTTTCGCAGCTACTGTTGTAATTGATATTCTTGGAAGAAAGATCCTACTTCATCTTTCTTCAGCGGGCTGTTCATTATCACTATTTGCTTTAGGAATTTACTTTGTGTTAAGCGAGAAGAACTATAATCTAGACGCACTTTTCTGGTTACCAGTAACCAGCTTAGTCACCTACTATTTATTCTTTAACGTAGGTTATGCTACTATTCCGTGGAGTATTTGTGGTGAACTTTTTGATACCAATGTTAAATCTTTATGCGCAAGTTTCGCTTGTTGTTTATGCCTTATTTTATCATTTTTAGTTAGCGTTTGCTTCCCATTTTTACGAGACGCTTTCGGAATGGGCGGAGTATTTTGCGTTTTCGGTGTACTAGCTGCACTTTCTAGTGTTTTTGTTATTATGTTTGTTCCAGAGACGAAAGGTAAAAGTTTTCAGGAAATTCAGTACGAACTAAGCGGTAAAGAAAGAGTTGCTGATAGTTCACGAGATTACGATTCGGCATAATTAAAAATTTAATTTTTTTTCTGTTATTTTATTAATACTTTTTCCTAATTGTAATTTTAGATTATGTATGAGCTAATACTGTTTTAAAAAGAAACTAAAAGTTCAAAACTGTAATTGCCTTAATTTCAGAAAAAAATACTTAACTCGAAAAAGAAAGTTTTTTCGTTAAACTTACGATATTTATTGATAAAAATGACATGGACCTCAATATCAGTAAATGTTTTTTAGCAGAAAAACAACTCTTTGGCTATTGCATATCTGGTGAGCCGCTTCCACATGTTACTACTGCAAAAGACTAGGGATAGGAAATTGACCTCCAACTTTCTCTATGAGAACATAACTAATAGAGCTTACAAAATGTTGGGCTTTGTATGCCGAAATACACGGGACTTCTTAGATATTCACTGGCTCAAATTTCTTTATAATTCCTTTATCAGATCTTCATTGGAGTATGCATCTATGGTATGGTGTTCCAACTATATTGTTTGTGTATACGATTCAGAAAAAGTTCAAAACAAATTCCTTAGGAATGCTGCATACAAACTCACATTCCCTTAGAACATATATTCGTAATACTATTGGAATGTCCAGTTTAGAGTCCGTAGAATACAGGCAGACCTGACCCTTTTATTGTCCATCTTTGTTATCACAGATCGGTTTCCATGTTCTGGCTAGGTGCACAAGAAACACAACTACATTCTCAATAGATTTGCATAGATGCAATTATGGACTTTTCTCGCCATTAGATAGAATTGTCAAGAATCTTAATAGTATTGATTCAGTTTCTTTGGGTTTGGAATCCTTCAAATGCCGTGTAAAAAAAGACCAATTTCAGTTGAACTGTAATAGATATCAAATAAGATAAGGCTTCCTTCTTTCCTCAATTTGGTACAGGGTGCTTCGTAGTTAAACCGTTATACGTTAACTGTAAATAGAGGGTACTTAGATGATTCTAAATAACCTTGGTTACTGGGTCTAACGCCTTTAATAACCTAGATACGGGGAGTTTCATCCATTTCGGCCAATATTTTGATAAGCCGTAACTTTAGAACCACCCTGTAGATTTTTACAACACCCTGTATATCAGATTTTTTTAAATTGGATCAGACATTCGAAACGAATGGAAAAAACTGAGATATTTTTATAAATGCACATCTCGTTCTACATATCACTAAACTTTTAAAGTTAAAATTCAATTAATGCAATACTTATTGTCATTTTTATAAGCCATAACTTTGGGGAACACCTTGTAGATTTCTTTCATATTTGCTACACGTAAATTGTACAAATATTTGTACACATTTTAATTACACCCTTTATTACTGTTGATAATACAGATACAGAAGCAACTATTTTATATCTTATCATCAGAATCGACTGCTTCTAAAATAATGTTATAAATAGTTTAAATTGTTTCATATTTATGGTCTAATGATCTTCTATAGCAGTAAGAAAATTCCCATATCATTAAATTAACGACTTTGACGGAAACCTTGTGTAACTCTATTAAGTTCAATTTACATTAATCGCAAAAAAATGTTGTTATATAAACAAAAATATTATTTAATTCCATATTTATTTCAAGTACGTTCAGCTACTTGATTAGTTTTAATATTGTTTCTTGATTTTGTTACAGTTTTTCATCTTTTTTTTTGTTTTTTAAATTAAAATCGATTAATCCTAAAAAGATTTCCATGAATTTTCGAAAAAAAAAACTAATATATTTGTTCTTGATATGCTGTAAAGGTTAAGTTGAACTATTTTCAATTGCAGAATAAAATTTATCCCGTTTTATACAAGGATCATTTAAAAAACAAAGCACAGATAATATATTGATCTCTACCTGTATAAAGGATCCTGCACCATTCTTATGGAAACGGGAGCACTGTCAAATTGTCCACAGGCCTTTTTGTTCAATGTATGTATTTTTAACATGGCGCAATCAGTAGGATGCTGATCATCAACATCTTCAATATGAGTAGTAAAATATTAAAGTAAACTATAAAACAGTTACCATGTTTTTTAAATAAAACACTAATTCATAATTTTTAACTCTTTATTTCTCGTTTTCTTCCACTGAGACTATTTTGTATTTCTTGAAAGCTCTTTCCCTTCGTCTCAGGAACAACTAACCACACAAAAATAGACGCAGAAGCTGCTAAAGCACTAAATACAAAGAAAACGCCACTCATCCCGAAAATGTCTCTAACAAAAGGAAAACTTGAAGCTACGCTCACAGCCACTGTAAGTGCAACTGTACCAGTTATGCTCACACATACAGACTTAATATTGCTAGCGAACAACTCACCGCAAATAGCCCATGGGATAGGACCGAAACCTATGTTGTAGTGCAAATAAAAATTTATCAAACTAGCTATTGGTAACCAGAATATTGAATCCAAATTGTAGTTATTATCTTTTAGCAAGAAATATGTTCCTAATAAAATTAACGATACAGAACAACCTATTGACGAAATATATAAAAGTACTTTTCTACCAAGTCGATCAATTAGTAGTCCTGAAAAACAACAAGAAACTATTTGAACCAAACCGATGACAAGCGATGCTAGATGTGAAGGAATAATATTACCACTAGCTTCTAAGATAGGTTGTAAATACAGCAATATTATAGGAATACCCGTGAAAGATTGCAGGATTAATACCCCACAAGACACTAATAATCCCTTTCTAGTAGCAGGTGCAGCCAGTTGCTTCAAATTCGCTTTGTTACCTTTTTTCTCGTTGACAATTTCTTTTAAGTAAAACAACTCTTTAGAGTTATCTGAATTCTTACGAAGTTTCTTTAAACTTTTCATGGCATTTTCATCATCATTTTTAGCTATGTAATAATGCGGACTTTCCGGTACAAAAGGAATAAAAACAAGAAGAAATATGGTTAAAGGAATTAGCTGAATGTAAGAAAAAGTTGGAATGGTTACTAGAGGACCAATTCCGAAAGACGTCAAATGTCCCAAACTACTACCGATTCCGAGCATAGATCCTAAAGCTCCCCGATTGGAATTTTCAGAAATTTCTCCAACATAACTTGGTAAAACGCTTAAAACAGCACCTGCACCTAATCCTAGTAACAATCGACAAGCGTAATAGAGATTTATGGTCTTTGATAATATAAATATTATATGTGCCACAACAAACGGTAGAGTGTATATAACTAAAGTTCTTTTTCTGCCCAAGTGTTCGCTTATCATTCCAGATGTGATGCTACCTATTATGGCTCCGATATTTGGCATGGATGCTAGCAAAGACTCTTCTGAAGATGTGATTGGTCGCCCAAGAGGATTAATGCTTGGATCGTTGCTGTAGAGTTTTGGTATGGCTGGTGATGTCCATGAAAAAACAGCTCCCATGACGACAGAGAGCAAGTTAACTGAAAAAAAGGGATATTTTTATGATTTGATTTGATTAAGGCCAAAAAACCATTTAAGAATCTGTTTTTGCACAACCTGGACTAACTCCATGCTAAAAAATCATTCTATGGAGACATTAGTCGCTCAAGTAATACGACTGTCACAACTAGCAAAATAGAACTCTAGACGAAATAAATTATCCTAGTATTAAAGTTTATATGATAAGTATAATTCTGTTCGGCAGCATTATACAACAAGTATAAAAACCTTTTATAATTAATCTGTAACTACATCCGTTGACCCTATTATAAATTGTTTATAGAACAAAAATATAGTTTACAAAGACAAAAGTCTCCCAAATTCTGCGTTATAAAATCTGATTATACATAATGTCATTGGGTCAATTTGCAAAAATGGATTCAGCATACCAATGAAAAATAAATTAAAGTTTTGATTATTGATCTAGGGGTAATAAGTAGATTACTCACTGGTTGGAAGGATGGAAATTTTGAAAATTATGTGCTAAATATTAATCTAAAGTGTTTTTTTTTTCGCAGTCTGGGCAGGATTGTCAACCCCCTCTTGCCATTTTCTATTGTTTCTATAATTTTAAACATATTTTCGTAATAACCATTCAACTAGTAACTGTAATATCGTAATATCATTGAAATTTCTAGGTTATATTTCTAACGTATTTTATAGCGTAGCAAATTTCAACACAACAGAACAAAATGATTGTATAGTGTTGTTATACTTATATCATTGTATATCCTTATACAATACTTATATTATGTTTAAACGACAATTTTGTTCTAATACGGAATGTTTCTTCGCTCTACAGGACATTATCAAACGTTTAAAATACAGGGTTGTCATGTTGTGCGATTAGAGGAAGAATGAATTATTTTTTGGTCAATGCCTTCCTTCGGTTTACATATACCTAAATAACCCTAACACACAATAAGCGGCGTTTATGGCCGACAGTTAGATTAGACGAGATTTGTATTATTACATAGTACTTATACCCTATATCTTCGAATTCTCAGAAGCATATAGATATTCTGTGAGCTTTATATAGTACCATATCGTGTTACATCCAAGTTTTTAGGAAACATGGCAGGTTTTTTATCAGTAATTAAATGCAGTCGTAAAAAAAGTTTAAATCTGGCAACCCTCCAAAATTTGTGAAGGTACACTTCTTGAATCATTTATAATAAAGTTGTATAGCGCGTATTTAAACAACATTACCGTACTATAATATCATATAGAGTTGCAAATAAAACAAAAACATTATATATCGTGGAGAATAGAACAAAATTATTGTATTATATTGCGCCATCTTTATTTACAGGTATAGCCGTTTAACAAACGCCGCCATTATTCAAAATTCCCTTAAACTTGAAAATATCACTTAAAAAGTAAGTTTTTCAGAAATGTAGAGGCAACCCTTTGATACAATTTTATATATAAAACAATAATTTTTTGTTTAATTTAATTATCTAACTGTCAATAAAAACGATATTTTTTTTTAATTTTTAATAAACCATCCGTGTAATTTAAACTGAGGTCCATCAATTTTTTAGGTAGAAATACATATATATTTCATCAGAAAATTTCACTGCGCAATGAAATTTTCGGGTTACCTGCGAGTATCGCAGATTTTTCATTATTTCTTTGTACGCTGCCATCTTTAATGAATCTTAAACTCCATTATTTTGTTCTTAATTTCATCACTGTATAACATAATGATTGTATTTTTGTCGTATTGCAATACAGGCTGCATAATGATACACTTATAAAATATATATATTTTTTGAAGTTCTATTATTGTGCGAGGCTGTCGTATACAATCACTATACGATGATTGTATAGCAATTCCGAAGTGCACATGTAAATTTGTTGTATAAGGATTGTATACGAAAGTTTTATAAGTATCACTTAATATAGTTATAGTAATATTACAAGGGTTGTATAACCAGCTAATAGAACATCTACAATAGGAATTTGTTTTATAAAAGTGGGCCCTTTTTGGTTGTATAGACATTGTATAATAGTTTTAAACTGCGTTATACGATTTTCATGTTTCTATAATATCAGTTATACAGCAGTTCTCACAACCATTATAAAAGTTAAATTGCTAGCTGGGGTATTAATTATTACTTTCTCAGGGTTAAAGCCAGTTCAAAAATTGTGATTATTTTATTTTATTGAAATTTTTAGAAAACAATTAGACAAAGAACCTTCTAACCTGATAAAATATCATCTTTTTGATTCATGGCTGCGCCTTCCTATTTGCAAAACCTTTGGCAATACTTTTCAACCTCTCAATAAAATATCAACAGTTCCCTGATATGTTTTGAGACAGTCTAAGTTAATATCAGTTTTTAAAAAAGGAGACAAACATGACATGACTATTACAATAGTTAATAATTTCTCAAAATCTTTTAAAATCCTGCTCAATAAATCACTTTCCAATCATGTCAAAAATCAAATTAGTGAGTTATAAACATGAGCATAAGGTAGGTCAGGGCAATCTCTTCTGTATTACCCAATACATAACCAACACATTCGGAAATAATGCCCAGGTTGATGTCATATACACGGAATTCTTCAAGGCCTTCGATAAGCTTGATCATGATATATTACTCAGTAAATTGAATGCCTTCGGCTTCTCAGGGGACTTGAGTACTTTCTTGCTTCCTACCTGAGAAACCGCTCCCTCTAAGTAGAATGCCAGAATTCCATTTTATTTACACCAACATCGGGCGTTCCACAAGGTTCTGTTTTGAGAGCACTTTTTTTCAATTTATTCATAAATGAAATTATTGTTAGTCAATTGTTTACTATATGCGGACGATCTCGAATTATATAAAAAAAACAACAATAGTAACATTCACTCGAAAACAGAGTAACATCACTTATAATTACTCAATTGACAATGATGTGCTCCCTAGATCCAATTCTGTTAACATATATTTCATGTTCGCAAAATAATTTCAAACAACTTTAATTGCATTTTAAGATTAATTGCGTTAATACCATGAGTATAAAAATACTTAAAATAAGTAGAATTAATTGTTAGTTTTGAATTTTAATGAAAAAATAACCAGCTTTAGGTACTATTTTCCTAAATACATTTTAAATTTACTTACCAGTAAATGCTGAAAAGTATAAAAACACGTTTGAATTTGGATACCTCATATTGTAAAATAAATATTTTTTATATGAGTAGAAATGAGTTTTTGGGTTACTAAGAAGCATATACTAGAGAGCTTACTCTTTAATACTAATTGTATTGCAATACAGGCTGCATAATGATACACTTATAAAATATATATATTTTTTGAAGTTCTATTATTGTGCGAGGCTGTCGTATACAATCACTATACGATGATTGTATAGCAATTCCGAAGTGCACATGTAAATTTGTTGTATAAGGATTGTATACGAAAGTTTTATAAGTATCACTTAATATAGTTATAGTAATATTACAAGGGTTGTATAACCAGCTAATAGAACATCTACAATAGGAATTTGTTTTATAAAAGTGGGCCCTTTTTGGTTGTATAGACATTGTATAATAGTTTTAAACTGCGTTATACGATTTTCATGTTTCTATAATATCAGTTATACAGCAGTTCTCACAACCATTATAAAAGTTAAATTGCTAGCTGGGGTATTAATTATTACTTTCTCAGGGTTAAAGCCAGTTCAAAAATTGTGATTATTTTATTTTATTGAAATTTTTAGAAAACAATTAGACAAAGAACCTTCTAACCTGATAAAATATCATCTTTTTGATTCATGGCTGCGCCTTCCTATTTGCAAAACCTTTGGCAATACTTTTCAACCTCTCAATAAAATATCAACAGTTCCCTGATATGTTTTGAGACAGTCTAAGTTAATATCAGTTTTTAAAAAAGGAGACAAACATGACATGACTATTACAATAGTTAATAATTTCTCAAAATCTTTTAAAATCCTGCTCAATAAATCACTTTCCAATCATGTCAAAAATCAAATTAGTGAGTTATAAACATGAGCATAAGGTAGGTCAGGGCAATCTCTTCTGTATTACCCAATACATAACCAACACATTCGGAAATAATGCCCAGGTTGATGTCATATACACGGAATTCTTCAAGGCCTTCGATAAGCTTGATCATGATATATTACTCAGTAAATTGAATGCCTTCGGCTTCTCAGGGGACTTGAGTACTTTCTTGCTTCCTACCTGAGAAACCGCTCCCTCTAAGTAGAATGCCAGAATTCCATTTTATTTACACCAACATCGGGCGTTCCACAAGGTTCTGTTTTGAGAGCACTTTTTTTCAATTTATTCATAAATGAAATTATTGTTAGTCAATTGTTTACTATATGCGGACGATCTCGAATTATATAAAAAAAACAACAATAGTAACATTCACTCGAAAACAGAGTAACATCACTTATAATTACTCAATTGACAATGATGTGCTCCCTAGATCCAATTCTGTTAACATATATTTCATGTTCGCAAAATAATTTCAAACAACTTTAATTGCATTTTAAGATTAATTGCGTTAATACCATGAGTATAAAAATACTTAAAATAAGTAGAATTAATTGTTAGTTTTGAATTTTAATGAAAAAATAACCAGCTTTAGGTACTATTTTCCTAAATACATTTTAAATTTACTTACCAGTAAATGCTGAAAAGTATAAAAACACGTTTGAATTTGGATACCTCATATTGTAAAATAAATATTTTTTATATGAGTAGAAATGAGTTTTTGGGTTACTAAGAAGCATATACTAGAGAGCTTACTCTTTAATACTAATTGTATTGCAATACAGGCTGCATAATGATACACTTATAAAATATATATATTTTTTGAAGTTCTATTATTGTGCGAGGCTGTCGTATACAATCACTATACGATGATTGTATAGCAATTCCGAAGTGCACATGTAAATTTGTTGTATAAGGATTGTATACGAAAGTTTTATAAGTATCACTTAATATAGTTATAGTAATATTACAAGGGTTGTATAACCAGCTAATAGAACATCTACAATAGGAATTTGTTTTATAAAAGTGGGCCCTTTTTGGTTGTATAGACATTGTATAATAGTTTTAAACTGCGTTATACGATTTTCATGTTTCTATAATATCAGTTATACAGCAGTTCTCACAACCATTATAAAAGTTAAATTGCTAGCTGGGGTATTAATTATTACTTTCTCAGGGTTAAAGCCAGTTCAAAAATTGTGATTATTTTATTTTATTGAAATTTTTAGAAAACAATTAGACAAAGAACCTTCTAACCTGATAAAATATCATCTTTTTGATTCATGGCTGCGCCTTCCTATTTGCAAAACCTTTGGCAATACTTTTCAACCTCTCAATAAAATATCAACAGTTCCCTGATATGTTTTGAGACAGTCTAAGTTAATATCAGTTTTTAAAAAAGGAGACAAACATGACATGACTATTACAATAGTTAATAATTTCTCAAAATCTTTTAAAATCCTGCTCAATAAATCACTTTCCAATCATGTCAAAAATCAAATTAGTGAGTTATAAACATGAGCATAAGGTAGGTCAGGGCAATCTCTTCTGTATTACCCAATACATAACCAACACATTCGGAAATAATGCCCAGGTTGATGTCATATACACGGAATTCTTCAAGGCCTTCGATAAGCTTGATCATGATATATTACTCAGTAAATTGAATGCCTTCGGCTTCTCAGGGGACTTGAATACTTTCTTGCTTCCTACCTGAGAAACCGCTCCCTCTAAGTAGAATGCCAGAATTCCATTTTATTTACACCAACATCGGGCGTTCCACAAGGTTCTGTTTTGAGAGCACTTTTTTTCAATTTATTCATAAATGAAATTATTGTTAGTCAATTGTTTACTATATGCGGACGATCTCGAATTATATAAAAAAAACAACAATAGTAACATTCACTCGAAAACAGAGTAACATCACTTATAATTACTCAATTGACAATGATG
The DNA here is from genome assembly GCA_949320105.2 of Crepidodera aurea. NCBI lineage: Eukaryota > Metazoa > Arthropoda > Insecta > Coleoptera > Chrysomelidae > Crepidodera > Crepidodera aurea. The sequence continues at coordinate 15,225,257 of OX439475.1, read as the reverse complement.
TGCTCCCTAGATCCAATTCTGTTCACATATATTTCATGTTCGCAAAATAATTTCAAACAACTTTAATTGCATTTTAAGATTAATTGCGTTAATACCATGAGTATAAAAATACTTAAAATAAGTAGAATTAATTGTTAGTTTTGAATTTTAATGAAAAAATAACCAGCTTTAGGTACTATTTTCCTAAATACATTTTAAATTTACTTACCAGTAAATGCTGAAAAGTATAAAAACACGTTTGAATTTGGATACCTCATATTGTAAAATAAATATTTTTTATATGAGTAGAAATGAGTTTTTGGGTTACTAAGAAGCATATACTAGAGAGCTTACTCTTTAATACTAATTGTATTCTTTTTTTAATTGCTTGCTTTAGATTTACCTCATATCATTTTTGCATACATATAGGCTTTGATCAAATATTTTATTTGTGACGCTATTAGTCGTCGAAAATATACAATTGTTTCGTGTTTTGTAGGAAAAATTCATCTAGTTTGTGAAAGTTTTCTTTTTTCATATATTTATTGTCAGCTTAAAATCCTCAAATAAGAGAATTTGCAGTTTTGTTCTTACTGTGAGTAAATATCGAAAATATTATGTTTTTCATGAGAAGGTTTTGAAATTTCTACATTGCTCTTCAAATAAATATAATTACTTGTAACTGTAAAGATCTACAAAGTTTATTATGTTAACAGTAAAAAATTTAAGGACATCAACAAAATGACGGACATGAACTCATCACTTTATTACCCTCAGATAAACTATTAGACCCCTCGTAGATACATACTTAAAATAAATAATACTTAAAGATAAATATTTAGGTACCCTACTTACATTTCTTTAAATATATATTGAATACGTCTTAAAAATAATTCATAATGAACAGGATTTATTCCTAACATCACTTGAAAAAAATTGCACAATAAAAGGAAATAAAGTTAAAATCTTGAAAAAAAAAGAAATATTAACTTTTAATTTTACGCATCTAGTAATTTGAAATGGAATTTGATATATACACCGAGAGAGAAAAAATTAAATTACATTTTCAAAAATCTAGTCTATCATTTGGTTTATCAACACTTAAAATGTACTTGTAAACATTAGTAGATTCCAGCTCTATAATCAAAAATATCAAGGACACAAATTATTGTAATATAACATTATTCTAGCAATGTAATCATGTATTGTGTTACGACAAGTTGTTGAGGCTCTCAAGAAAGAAGTGCAATTCTTCAGATCGTTTATTTGGACAAACAGTGCATATTTTCCAAAGAAATATGTTTGATTCCTAATAACCGGTGTTTGGATATAAGTTCTTATACAGATGTGGTAAAATTTTAACGGAACATACGATTTTCAATGTATTTTGGTCGAGAGCTCACATAGAAGTCGTCCAGCACAAAATATAATATATATCAACTATTTAATTTAACTGACACGTGATACTTGCCATTCAGTCTACTGAAAGTCAATCGCAGTAGTATTAAGCCGATAACGATTGAAAATAAAATGTTTACGTTCACAAAGGAAGAACAGATACAAATGTTAAAGTGACATTTTGGAGGTTACTCGATTCGAGATAAAATAAATTTATTTAAAGTCGCATTTGAAAATAGGCCAATTCCGACACAATCCACCATTTCTCGATTTGACTATTGTTTGGCATAAAAAGGTGGTTTATTTAAACCTTCATTACATTAGATTTGACTTTTTTTTCAGTTACATTTTTACTGTTATCTTTTTTTATATTTTCAAAGCCGTTATGATAAGAAGGACCCACAGCATTTATTTTCAGAAGTGAAAGTGTTACATTTATTGCAGAAAATAATTTCTCGCATACAATGGAACTACGGCGTCGCAAAATCTCTTCCTGAAAGTCACATACACACCTCCTTTCCTAATATTTTCATACTGCTGCAGGCTGCAGCTCAATGCTTTTGCTAGTAAGCTAACGCAGGCACGCGCTCTGCTAGCTGGATTTCTATGTATGGTATTTGTGAATAAGGATCTCTGTTAAGGATTTTGTGTTTGAATAAGGACGGATAGATTTCAGTTAAGATTCTTGAATATATTTTCGTTTATCCATCTGATTATGGAAGAAGGAACCCTTCAAAACCAGCTAACGAAGCTAGGAGTTACATGTAACAGAACATTAATTCAGTTTTGAAATTTTAAAAATTACAAGTTCCAGAATGAATGAGTTTATGTTTCTTATTTTAAATATTTCGCACCTATTTTAGTCTCAAATCGCTAAATTTTGAACTCATGCGCTACTAGTACCTAGTACTTGAATTAAACAAGTACACTTTCGTCTGTCTCTAGATGTATATGTATCGCTTTGCTCTTAATCCGCTTATTATAATTTATGACGGATTATGCAATCACAGGCAAGTGTGTTTGAGACTCGTTAACTTGGATTTTCTTTTAATTGTTTAAACCAGCCCTTCTAGATCTAGAACTAGATAAATAAAAATCAATTGCCGAATGTTTGTAAGCTGCACCTATTTGGCTAATTCTTTTTTTGATGTGATATATGGTAGCACATTTGCGAATAGAACTTTTTGCCATACATGCATCATTATTTTCCCGACGTGTACGTGGATCCTAGTTATATTTTGCCGTTACAAAAAATAAAACAATAATTTAAAGTTTATTTACAATTTCAACTTCATATTTTGTTCCTTTCAGGGCATTTTGTATTTCTCTAAAGCTTTTTCCCTTCGTCTCAGGAACAATCAACCACACAAAAATCGTAGCGAAAGCTGATAATCCGCCGAATAGGAATAAAACCCCACTCATCCCAAAAATGTCTCTAACAAATGGAAAACTTGCAGCCACTACCGTACCAACCAAAAAGCCAACTGTTACAGAAATGCTTATGCATACAGATTTGACATTACTAGCAAATATTTCACCACTAATAACCCACGGGATATTGCAGAAACCTATATTAAAAAGAAAATAAAAAAGTATCAAACTAGCAACCGGTAACCAAAATATTGAATCTAAATCATAATTACGGTCTTTTAGCAAGAAATATGTTCCCAATGAGACTAATGATATAGAGCAACCTGTCGATGAAACATTCAGAAGTATCTTTCTACCAACACGATCAACTAGCAGTCCTGAAAAACAACAAGAAAAAACTTGAACCAAGCCGATGATAGGCGATGCTAAGTGTGAAGGAATAATATTACCACTTGCTTCTAAAATAGGTTGTAAATAAAGCAATATTATAGGAAAACCAGTGAACGCTTGCATCGTTAGTAACCCACAGAAAATTACCAATCCATATCTGGTAGCAGGTAGAGTTAATTCTTTTAAATTTACTTTATTTTCTCGTTCCTCGTTAATAACTTCTTTTAAATATAATAATTCTTTAGCTTCATTTGAATTATTACGTAATTTTTTTAACGATTTCGCGGCGTTGTCATCCTCATTCTTAGCAATGTAATAATATGGACTTTCTGGCACAAAAGGAATAAAAACAACAAGAAATATGATTAAAGGAATCAGCTGAATGTAAGAAAAGGTTGGAATAGTTACTAATGGACCAATTCCGAAACACATCAGATGTCCCAAACTACTACCGATTCCAAGCAAAGATCCTAAAGCTCCTCGATTGGAATTTTTTGAAATTTCTCCAATATAACTTGGTGTCACTGTTACAACAGCTCCTGCACCCAATCCTAATATCAATCGACAAGTGTAGTAGAGATGTATGTTGTTTGTGAATATAAATATTATATGTGATAAAACAAATGGTAGGGTAAATACAATTAAAGTTCTTTTTCTTCCTATGTTTTCACTGATTATTCCAGAGCTGATGCTACCTATTATGCATCCAATATTTGGCAGAGATGCTAGCAAAGACTCTTCGGAAGATGTGATTGGTCGTCCTAGAGGATTAATGCTTGAATCGTTGCTGTACAGTTTTGGTATGGCTGGCGATGTCCATGAAAAAACAGCTCCCGTGACGATAGAGAGTAAGTTAACTGAAAAAAATGGATGTTTTTTAAGATTTGGTTTGATTAAGGCCAAAAAACCATTTAAGAATCTTTTTATCTTTTTGAGCAACCTGGACTAACTCCATGCTAAAAAATCATTCTATGGAGACATTAGCCGCTCAAGTAACAAGAGTGTATTAATTGTTACTTTCTCAGGGTTGAAGTTAAGGTATCTATACCTATACATAAAAAAGGAGAGAAAAGTGACCCCAATAACTTGAGAAACATAACGCTACTGAGCTTGGTCGTCAAGCTCTTTACTAAAATCATCGTTAATAGGCTCATGGAAAAGGTGCCAATATCCAAAGAACAGCAAGGATTTAGGTCGAATAGATCAACGGTGGACGCAATATTCATATTACGCCAAATGATAGAAAAACCGATAGAGTTTAACAAGCCCCTGTTTGCCTGTTTTGTGGATTTAACCAAGGCATTCGACAGGGTCCGACTAGATGAGGTAATCAAGATTCTAGACCAGAACAACATCGATTACCGGTACCAAAGAATTATACATGAACTGAACAGTAGAAGTAGAACAAGAATAAAAACGAACAATGGACCAAATCATTGAAAATATTAAAAAAGTGAACGCTGGATATAGGGGCAATCGCACCATTGAAGTATTATGCTATGCAGACGATGCAATTCTCATAGCAGAGAATGAAGACGACCTACAACGCCTGTTATACAAGACAAAAGTAACAGCACACAAATTGAACATGAACATCGCAACAGAAAAAACACAGTCAATGGTTATCTCTAAAGAACCCATAAGGTGCAAACTGGCAGTCGATAACAAGATAATCCAGCAGGTAAGAAGATTCAACTACCTAGGAGTGGAGGTATCAAGCGAAAGAAACCTTATTGAAGAAGCACGAACACAAGCCATAAAAGAGTCAGCGGATACCTGAGAGATATCATATGGCGAAATAAAATGATGAGTACAAAAAGCAAGATGAGGATCTACAAAACATACGTAAGACCTATTTTACCGTACGCCAAAGAAACCAGAGCTGAAACATCAACAACGAAAAGAATAATGAGAACGACCGAAATGAAAATACTAAGAACCATCAAGGGTGTTACTCTCAGGGGTAGAATAAGAAACCATGATACCAGAGAAGAACTAGAAATACAGGATGTGGTAAGATGGGCTAGAACACGCAAGAGGTGCTGGAGAGACCATGATGAGGTACAATAATACCGAAACCGGTCTAAGAATAACAAGCTCCTTTAATAACAAAATCGAAGTTTTTGATTTAAAGCCCCGACTTGGTCGGGCACCAACCCTCGTCTGGACTTTCGTAATTCAATACCTGGTGGGGCATATAGCCCAAGGAGTAGTTGTTGAAGTCCAGACGCTGGTGCAGTGTAGGACATTTTTAATGTCATTGTTCTTGGGAACAAGTGTGATTTTATTTCACATCCTTAGGCAGTTCAATTGTCAATGATGTGCTCCCTAGATCCAATTCTGTTTCATGTTCGGAAAATTACTTCAAACAACTTTAATTGCATTTTAAGATTAATTGAGTTAATACCACGAATATAAAAATACTTAAAATAAGTAGAATTAATTGATAGTTTTGAATTTTAATGAAAAAATAACCAGCTTTAGGTACTATTTTACTAAATACATTTTAAATTTACTTACCAGTAAATGCTGAAAAGTATAAAAACACGTTTGAATTTGGGGACCTCATATTGTTAAATAAATATTTTTTATATCAGTAGAAATGAGTTTTTGGGTTACTAAGATGCATATACTAGAGAGCTTACTCTTTAATACTAATTGTATTCTTTTTTTAATTGCTTGCTTTAGATTTACCTCATATCATTTTTGCATACATATAGTCTTTGATCAAATATTTTATTTGTGACGTTATTAGTCGTCGAAAATATACAATGGTTTCGTGTTTTGTAGTAAAAATTCATCTAGTTTGTAAAAGTTTTCTTTTTTTATAAATTTATTGTCAGCTTAAAATTCTCACATAAGAGAATTTGCAGTTTTGTTCTTACTGTGAGTAAATATAGGAAATATTGTTTTCAAGAGAATGTTTTGAAATTTCTATATTGATAATCAAATAAATATAATTACTTGTAACTGTAAAGATCTACAAAAGTTTATTATGTTAACAGTAAAAAATTTAAGGACATCAACAAAATGACGGACATGAATTCAGCTCTTTATTACCCACAGGTAAACTATTAGACCCCTCGTAGATACATACTTAAAATAAATAATACTTAAAGATAAATATTTAGGTACCCTGGTTACATTTCTTTAAATACATATTAAATACGTCTTAAAAATAATTCATAATGAACAGGATTTATTCCTAACATCACTTGAAAAAAATTGCACAATAAAAGGAAATAAAGTTAAAATCTTAAAAAAAAAAGAAATATTAACTTTTAATTTTACGCATCTGGCAATTTGAAATGGAATTTGATATATACACCGAGAGAGAATAATTAAATTAAATTTTCACAAATCTAGTCTATCATTTGGTTTATTAAAACTTAAAATGTACTTGTAAATGCAGAAGAAATAAAAAATATAATATTAACACTAAAAAACAAAAAAGCTCCGGGTTATGATAATTTAACAGCAGAAACACTAAAAATATTGTTGCCTCATATAGCAGAACCCATTGTATACTTAATCAACAAGTCATTTGTACAAGGCATATTTCCTGATGCTCTTAAATTATCTATAGTAACACCAATTTACAAAAGTGGCGATATTACAGAACCAGAAAATTTTAGGCCCATTTCACTAATAAGTTCATTGGCTAAGGTGTTTGAAGAAGTAGCCAAAAAGAGATTAAGTCAATTTTTGGATAAGTTCAACTTATTGTCTTCTGCTCAAATAGGTTTAGAAATAAAAAAAGTACACAAGATGCCATATTAAATCTGAGAAATAATATTTGATTGCTTGGATAAAAACATACCTTCCTTAGCTGTTTTTATAGACCTCCGAAAAGCTTTTGATACTGTAGATCATAAAATATTATTAGATACACTGGAAGATTTGGGTATAAGAGGCACAGCACATAACTATTTCGAAAGTTATTTAACAAATCGGAGACAATGTACTAGAATAGATAGTCAGACTAGTAAAGAACAAAAAATAACATGTGGTGTGCCTCAAGGTACGGTTCTGGGTCCCATATTATTCACAGTGTATCTAAATAATATATTTTTTCTTGAACAAGCAGGAATAATCATTAGCTTTGCAGACGACACTGTTATTTTTTATAAAAGTCCTGACTGGTTTTCATTGAAACAAAAAGTAGAGAGTGGCCTAATAAGAATAAAAAAATGGTTTGACCACAGAGCTTTATCATTAAATATAAATAAAACAGAATGCTTACCGTTTAGTAGTTTGGCATCATCTCTTCCAGAGTTTACTTTAAAAATCAACGATAGTATAAACATATAACCTGCAAGAAAAGTTAAATATCTTGGAATTGTAATAGATCCACACTTAAGGTGGAATGAGCATATCTACTATCTTATAAAGAAATTGGGATATCTGCTATTCAGGTTCAAACAAGTTACCCTCTTTCTTGACTTTCACCAAAAAAAAATATTTATAAAAGTTTAATACAATCACATCTAAATTATGGCATCATAGGCTGGGGAGGGATATCAACAACATACCGAAATATGCTAGAAGTTTTTCAAAAGAAATTCTTGAAGCTAATACTTAATGTACATCCAAGATACCCGAGTAGTTCGCTATTTTCAGAAACAAAAATGTATGACATATTACAGACAACTAGCTATTACACAATACAACTACAGGTCTAATTTAAAAACAGCTGTCCATCAATACACAACCAGACATAAAAAAAAAACAATTTGTAATTCCATATAAAAACAAAAAAGTTGGTCAAAGAATATTTAGGACCTGAAACCTTTAATACGCAGAATAAAAGTTTACACCGAGAACAGAAATACATAAATATATAGAAACGTAATTGAAAAAATAAAATCTAAAATTTAAAATAAATTAAAACAATATCTATAATACAAACTAAATAAAATTAGGAAAAAAAAAATTCAAATATACTTACCTGACCATACCTTTTAGCTTGTGTAACGATATAATGATTAAATGATTTATAAAGAAATATTGATATTATACAACATTTATTTATAGTTCTAGTATTTTATTGTAAAAAAAAATTCTTGTTATTTTATCATTAAGTTATTTTTATATTAATTATTTGTTATATTTGATTTTACCACACACAAATAACTGACAGTTATTTGCTTAAACTGTATAGTTAAAATTGTAGTTTAAAATGAATAAATACATATTATTATTAAACATTAGTAGAGTCGTGTTTACCAGCTTTATAATAAAAATATAAAAGCCACAAATTGTTGTAATATAACATAATATTCTAGCAATGTAATCATGTGTTGTGTTACCACGTACAAGTTGTTGAGGCTCTCAAGAAAGAAGTGCAATTCTTCAGGTCGTTTATTTGTACAAAGAAATATGTTTGGTTCCTAATACCCGGTGTTTGGATATAAGTTCTTATACAGATGTGGTAAAATTTTAACGGAACCATTTTCAATGTATTTCAATGTATTTTGGTCGAGAGCTCATATAGAAGTCTACCAGCACAAAAAATAATATATAATAATATCAACTATTTAATTGAACCACTGTTCCCCTTCCTGCCTAGAGCAAATGACACGTGATACTCGCCACTCAGTCTACTGAAAGTCAATCGCAGTAGTATTAAGCCGATAACGATTGAAAATAAAATGTTTACGTTCACAAAGGAAGAAAAGAACTGGAACTTCGGCGTCGCAAAATGTCTTCCTGAAAGTCACACACTCCTCCTTTCCTAACATTTTCATACTGCTGCAGGCCGCAGCTCAATGCTTTTGCTAGTAAGCTAACGCAGACACGCGTTCTGCTAGCGGAGAGTAGGAATACAACAATGTAGATTGTAGAGTGGTAGAGCGGATGTCCTGGTGTGGATGGATTTCTATGTATGGTATTAGTGGATAAGGATCTCTGTTAAGGATTTTATGTTTGGTTATAAGGACGCATAGATTTCAGTTAAGATTCTTGAATATATTTTCGTCTATCCGTCTGATTATGGAAGAAGGAACACTTCAAAACCAGCTAACGAAGGAGTTACGTGTAACAGAACATTAATTCAGTTTTGAAATTTTAAAAATTACAAGTTAATCTTATACAGATTTGTGATATGACTGTATTTCGCGTTGGTATCAAATCTAAGACGAATACTAGTATACTAGATTATTAAATCGTAACAGTGCGTTTTCCAGAATGAATGAGTTTATGTTTCTTATTTTAAATATTTCGCTCCTATTTTAGTCTCAAATCGCTTAATTTTGAATTCATGCGCTACTAGCACCAAAAACTAGTAAGCGACCTTGAATTAAACAAGTACAATTTCGTCTTCCTGTAGGTGTATATGTGTCGCTTTGCTCGTAATCCGCTTATAGCTCAGTCAAATGGTACAAAAGGAGAGTTATAAGTGGAAAATTCTGGTATAATTGTTTTAAGTGTTTTATTTTATTATTTTTTGAGATGCTAAACACGAATCTCTGTATCTGTAAATCTAGAAGGGTGGGTCACCCCACAGCACGTAGGCCACATTTGGCCCATTGTGCGTCCTTCTGAGGTTGAGCCAGGTCCCAAAAGTTTATGGGAGGCTGCTTTCTTAGCTGCACGGTTGCCTTTTGATTTTCCATGACCTTTGATCCAAGCTAACGTGACCACGTTGTTGTTGCAAGCTTCGATCAGGGCCTGGTGACATTCTAGTACTAGACCTGATGTAATGCGTGGTCTATCCAGAGCTATTAGTGCCTGTCTGCTGTCCGTAAGGATGTAAATACTATTACCAGTAATGTTTCTTCTGGTAGTCTCTTTTGCGGCGATGGAAATAGCAGTGAGCTCTGTTTGAGCTACACTGGCATTAGAACCCATTATCCATTTTATATTGAGATTCAGGGATCTGGAATAAATTCCACAGCCTGACCCCTCATTTGTTTTAGACCCATCGGTGTAAATGCACAAGGCACCTGCTGCCAATGTAGCCTCTTGTACGTTTTTTGTTATTACCCTGTAGGGCCTGTGAAAGGCATATCTTGGTGCAATCGAATCTGTGTTGGCTTGTAACAGTGGGACCTCTCCAAGGACCTCGTGCCACAAGTTACACATCGACTGACCAGATCCTACGTCAGGTTGTATACCTGTAGAGCGTAGCCGTGTCATGGTCATCACCACAGCCTCCTTAATAAATATATCAAAGGGGGTGAGACCAAGGATCACCTCCATTGCTCTAGTTGGTGTGGTTCTCATGCCCCCCCTTATGTTGAGGCAAGCTATTCTTTGGATTTGATCCAATTTACGTACGACTGTCCGCTGGCTAGTTCGAAGTGGAAAATTATGGTATAATTGTTTTTAGTATTTTATTTTATTATTTTTTGAGATGCTAAACACGAATCTGAAGTTGTCCAACAAAAATTTTTCCCGCAAATATGAGAAATCATCAAAAATCAACAAAAAAAAAATGTTTTTTAGTTATTTTCAGCTTATAACTTGCAAAGCCTATTGTGGTCACAGTGGTCCAGTAGTAAAATAAAGAGCGGAAAATTACCTACAATTTATACCTCTTAACATTTTTTGTACATCGTATGGTTTCCACGTAAAAGAGTGTTGAAATATCAGGAGAATAAGTAGTTTTGGCCAATAGCAAGTTTTGTCAAGTTACTTGTCATTCGGTCTAATTATTCTCCTTTCGTCCCGAAGAAAGTAGTGAACCAGTGTATAAAAAGTCTTCATATTTATGTGTAGGCGTAATAGAACTGGAAGGCTGCCTTGGAGAAATCCTTGAAACCCTGTCTAAGAACATAAATTGTACAGAAATTCACATCTTTTATTAGCCTATAGAATGAATGGTGTTTTTTTGCTATTTTTCCAAAATCATTGAAGTTCCTCGATGTTTCAACTCTCTTAAAGTTAGTTAATTATTTTTATAGTTGGTATTAATATTTAGGTAGATTTATTTTCCTTTTTTATAGTTGGTATGAGTCGGTAGTTTCTATGACTTCGTATTTTATAGAAACATGTGATTTCTTGTTTATACAGTTTATAGTAATTTTTTTCATGTTAATTGATAGCATTTTCATTTTAAAGAAAAGTATTTTGCAAGTTTCAAATAAAGTATGTATTAATAAAAACATTTTTGGTTTTTATTGAGTGAACAAATATCAAGAAGTAATATAGAAGACAACATAGAGCGCAAGTTTAAATTCTCCTCCTTCAGGGAAAATAATTGTAAGCTGCACGTATTTGGCTAATTCTTTTTTTGATGTGATAGATGGTAGCACATTTGCGAATAGAACTTTTTGCCATACTCGCATCATTATTATCCCAGCTTGTACGTGGGTACTAGTCATATTTTGCCGTTACAAAAAATAAAACAATAATTTAAAGTTTATTTACAATTTCAACTTCATATTTTGTTCCTTTCAGGGCATTTTGTATTTCTCTAAAGCTTTTTCCCTTCGTCTCAGGAACAATCAACCACACAAAAATCGTAGTGATAGCTGATAACCCGCCGAATAGGAATAAAACCCCACTCATCCCAAAAATGTCTCTAGCAAACGGAAAACTTGCAGCCACTACCATACCAACCAAAAACCCAACTGTTACAGAAATACTTACACATACAGATTTAACATTACTAGCAAATATTTCACCACTAATAACCCACGGGATATTGCAGAAACCTATATTAAAAAAAAAATAAAAAAGTATCAAACTAGCAACCGGTAACCAAAATATTGAATCTAAATCATAATTACGGTCCTTTAGCAAGAAATATGTTCCCAAGGAGACTAATGATATAGAGCAACCTGTCGATGAAACATTCAGAAGTATCTTTCTACCAACACGATCAACTAGCAGTCCTGAAAAACAACAAGAAAAAACTTGAACCAAGCCGATGATAGGCGATGCTAAGTGTGAAGGAATAATATTACCACTTGCTTCTAAAATAGGTTGTAGATAACGCAATATTATAGGAAAACCTGTGAACGCTTGCATCGTTATCAACCCACAGACAATTATCAATCCATATCTGGTAGCAGGAAGAGTCAATTCTTTTAAATTTACTTTATTTTCTCGTTCCTCGTTAATAACTTCTTTTAAATATAATAATTCTTTCGTCTCATTTGAATTCTTACGTAATTTTTTTAACGATTTCGCGGCGTTGTCGTCCTCATTCTTAGCAATGTAATAATATGGACTTTCTGGCACAAAAGGAATAAAAACAACGAGAAATATGATTAAAGGAATCAGCTGAATGTAAGAAAAAGTTGGAATAGTTACTAATGGACCAATTCCGAAACACATCAGATGTCCCAAACTAGTACCGATTCCAAGCAGAGACCCTAAAGCTCCTCGATTGGAATTTTTTGAAATTTCTCCAATATAACTTGGTGTCACTGTTACAACAGCTCCCGAACCCAATCCTAACATCAATCGACAAGTGTAGTAGAGATGTATGTTGTTTGTGAATATTAATATTATATGTGATAAAACAAACAGTATGGTATATACAATTAAAGTTCTTTTTCTTCCTATGTTTTCACTGATTATTCCAGAGCTGATGCTACCTATTATGCATCCAATACTTGGCAGAGATGCTAGCAAAGACTCTTCGGAAGATGTGATTGGTCGCCCAAGGGGATTAATGCTTGAATCGTTGCTATACAGTTTTGGTATGGCTGGTGATGTCCATGAAAAAGCAGCTCCCGTGACGATAGAGAGTAAGTTAACTAAAAAAATAATGTTTTATTGATAATCTTACTTGGTTTGATTTGTCACCTCTTATTTACTTTTTGGACTAATTCTAATATCGTCAAAATGATAAAAAATTGCATAATCTGATGATGATGAGGTAGTAATACGTAAATACATACATACTACAATGTTAGGTATGAAGCGAATTAATATGATAGAGAAACCAATAGCACCACGTGTGAAAGAGCGGAAAATTTTACTAAAATTTATATTATAAGTTGTTTAAAACAAATTTATTACTATAAAAAATTATTAAATATAAGAAAAAGCGTATTCTAAAAATACAAAAATACAAATATTCAGAAATATTCGGAAAAAACTAAAGTATCTTTGCCTAAAATCTAAGTTGTCTAAGGAAGCCATCAGTTTTTAATTTTTTTTCTCATAGAAAATTTAACCGGAAGTTATAATTTCTAAAATTCTCACTGATTTTTATGAAATTGAAGATATATATTAAATTAATAAAGGCATAACAAAAAATCTTTGCTGCTCTAAAGTGTATGCTTAAATTTACAATTTCGAAAACAAAATCGGAAATTTGGTTTTTGTGTTACCGATATCTCGAAAAATAAAAAAAATCGAGAAACTAATAGCACCACGTGAAAGAGCAAAAAAATTTTACTAAGATTTATATTATTAATTATTTACCTAAATTATTAAAAATATGAAAATGAATTAGAAAACTCTACGCGCGCGCGCGCCAAATCGTTCGGAAAAAAACAAAAGTATCTTTGCCTAAAATGTAAAAAAAGAATTTTATTCTCAGGAAGATATTAGTTTTTTTTTTGCTCATAGAAAATTTGACCGGAAGTTATAATTTCTAAAATTCTCACTTCGCAACTCTTAAGTGTGCTTTTACAATTTTACTAGTATAATGAAATGTGCAGTTTCGAAAACTTGAAGAAAAATGAGCTCTGATAAAGTTAAAAAATTGAAAATTTGTTAGTGAACTTTTTCGATTGAAAATTAGGCTTTTTTAATTTAAATTCGTATAAAATCGAAAAATAAATATTTTGCATTGAAAAAATTACAGTTATTTAAAACACAAAGAAGAATGTTTTCACCAAGTTTCATAAAAAAAATTATTTTTGCGGGAGATAAAAATGAAAAACTAAAAAAGATGTTTTTAACGATTTTTTCAATAATTTTGAAGTTATGTTGAAAAATGATTAATACAAAAGTTTTACATTTTTTAATTATCTACAAATGTTACATTAAACTTTTTTCGATAGGATGCATGTTTCAACCACAAATCGTAAAAACCAATATCCTACCGTCAAGTTGTATATTTAGCTACCCCGACCCCCTTCCAGAACTTTTAATTTGTCCAATTTATTTTATAATTTACTTATAATTTTCTCTACGTTTTCCGACCATCCACATACTGCTAAGAATTTTTTTATGAATTCGGGTATTTAAAATCGGTTTGGACTTGGTCTAGAAACATCATTCAAAACCAACGAAAACTTATTGATTAGTCTTTATTATTGGGCAGGGCATCAGATTCTGGTGACCTTCAATTAACAACGCAAATCTATTCAAAACTATTTATTAACCCTATAAACAGGAAAATTCCACTGAAACTCAGGTTGTCTTGGTGCGTCTGGAGTTCTTGATGACAGCGTTGCCAATTAGCTTTTACCTATTTACTTTCAAAACTTTGGTGGATTACTCACAACTTTAAAATATCAATAGCAAGACAGTTTTTTTTAATATAATAAACTAAAACGAGTAAGGAATTTAATTTATCAGATTCGACATCCTAAGACCGGTTTTTGCCTTTCGGCTTCGTCAGTTAGGCTTTTCGAATCCAATAAATAAAATTCCAAACTCGTACAAGTCAATAGCTATATCCGCTATAAGATAAAATTTTTAGATGTGCTGCCATCTATGATTAGAAGAGAGTATTGACAATTACTAAAAGCCTAACTGACGAAGCCGAAAGGCAGAAACCGGTCTTAGGATGTCGAATCTGATAAATTAAATTCCTTACTCGTTTTCTAACTTTGTATTAATCTCTGAAAGGGATACGAATCAGTCAAATAAAAGCTTTGCAACACACAATGCAAATTGTGTATGCAACCCCAATACACCGGGAATTTTTTGCTTTTAGTAATTGTCAATACTCTCTTCTAATCATAGATGGCAGCACATCTAAAAACTAATATCTGTCTAACCAGCATCAGATAAAAAAGATTAAAGTTGTTTAGTATCAAAAAACAACTTATAATAATTTATTAATTTTACCAGAAAATAAAATACTAATAAATAAAAAATAAATTATTTTATACTTTTAAAATTAACTAAAACAATCATATAATATCCATATCATAAACAAGAAACCAAACTATTGCAAAAAATATACTTTAAGAAAAAAATATTTCGATTTAACATTGACTCTCTAGTCTTAGTTCTTTTTATAAACGGGTTTAATAAATTATCAGATTAGAATTTTTCATAATTACCATTATCGATAGTATAGACCTTTTGATTACAATTCACAATTGCCCTTTGCTAACAAAATTACTTACAGACTAGTAAAATACTCACAAATTGGCAACCCTGGTTTCTCGGGAGATAATTAAATATTTTGGGCCTTCAATTTCATACGTCTTCCAATTCCCTTTCGTTGTAACTAAATAAAACATTAACAAAAGACAAGCAGAAATGAAAAAGAAGATTTTAAATTATAATTTCACTCAAGCAACGACATGACCTAAAGACATGACTTGTGTCCACTTGGAGTGCTGCCATCTCCAGTGCGTTCACATAAGTCGACTTATAAAAGTCCGTAGGGCGATACTACTATATAATCTTTATACAATGTATCAACTATTATAACGATTGGTAATTTACCCGGCAACGTCGCATTTAATGTATTATGATGCAATATTTCGCAAGTCATATTTGACCTTATAGCGGAGAAAGATGGTCGAAAAATAGGGTTTTTGACTTGTTTTTTAATTCTAGAATTAACTAAAAATATCGGTTATGGGTATCACATAGACCTAGCAGTACATATTTCAATTACACCCTGTATACTAAATAAATGTTTGACTTACTTACCAGTTAATGCTGAAAAATATAAAAACGCATTTGAATTTGGATACCTCATTTTAAAAAATAAATTTTGACTTCTATGAGTAGGAACAAATTTTTATATTCTAAGGATCATATTTAATACTAAATGAAATTTTTTCAAAAATTGTTTGCATTAGATATAATACATCATCAGGTTTGTATAAAATAATCCAATTTCAAATATTTTACTTGTGATAACAATTCTAGTAGAATATCAAATGTATTTTTTTTTACAGTCAAAAATGTCTAGGATTATAAAAACAATTGTTCTTTTAACTTAATTATCGCTATCTTAATTCCTATTTTATTAATTAAGGATTATAATAATAAAATCAATTCCTGTACACTAAATAAAAATTAAATTTCCGTCCTCTCGAAAATGAGGCGAGGGAAAACAAAGGCTTGGCGTTACCGGCGTTTTTAGTAGCACATCAGCACTCATCACGACTGCATGTCGTAACCAAGTTCTGCATCGGACAGCAACCATCAGCTCATAGGGCTTTTCATAAGTACATTCTGCAATCATTGAGTAACAAATTCGTTTCATAGTAGTTCGTTCGAACAATTGCTTACTTTAATAATAATTAAGTAAGAAGTGTACATTTTTCACCCTATAAATTATAAATTATTGTTGACGCGTTCAGAGATATAACTTAATAAATGGAGTTTGATAAGTATCTAATTTTATTTCAACTCCTCGAAGTCTACGAGGATTAAAAAGAAGCAGTAAATACAAGGTAACTTAATTATTGTCTATTAGCCAACTATTAAGGTGATTATGGCTGGAACAGCTCAGTTCCCGTCTACTCCCCTACAACCACCATTCAGAAATAATACGTGAATGGTTCTGGAGTGGATGGTGGACATTTGGATAATTTAAAACCACACTGCATACTAGATCAAATTCATTTTTATTTGTTTTTTTTTGGGTATAGTGATGTTACTTAGTTATTTGAAAAACGTCAAAGCTTACAATTGGAAACTACATTATTTTATTGCAAAATTAACGTGTAACCTAGAATTATAGCGAGAATAAAAAATATTTTAATCCTGGTGAATTTGTTATAAAAAATTTTGAAAATTTAAATAATTTTTATTAAAAATAACTGGTATAGGCTAGATTTTAGAAGGTTTGCTTGTGGTGGACTTGCTTTACTCGCTTGCTGTGGACTCGCTCGACTCGCCTGCGGTGGACTCGCTCGACTCGCTTTGGACGGACTCGCTTGACTCGACTATCATGGTTGTAGTGGTTGTTTTGCTTGTGGTTGTGGGTGGTGGGCTTGTAGTGGTTGTAGTGGTTGTGGGTGATGGCCTTGTAGTGGTTCTAGTGGTTGTGGGTGGAGGCCTTGTAGTGGTTCTAGTGGTTGTGGGTGGTGGCCTTGTAGTGGTTGTAGTGGTTGTAGTGGTTGTGGGTGGTGTGCTTGTAGTGGTTGTAGTGGTTGTGGGTGGTGCGCTTGTAGTGGTTGTCGGTGGTGCGCTTGTAGTGGTTGTAGTGGTTGTAGGTGGTGGGCAATTCAGCTTTTGCCAAATAGTACAGATTGGTGTCCAGCATCTCCATCGGCACCATCCACCCTGAAACATATTTATTTATTTAATAATTAACTAACGTCTTTCTGTCAAACAAGTTCATCATCAAATTAGTTATTGATACATATCCGAAAAACTAAAATTTTTCCCAAAAATTGCGTGTTTCTAAAACATATTCTTTTCAGAGGTATAACTGGTTTAAATTTATACAGGGTGTTTCATTGCGACGTGGATATTTGGTAACCATAGGCGATTCCAAAGTCTAACACCTTTCCTAACTGAGGTATAGGGTGTTTTATCAATTTAAACCATTTCTCTCTCTTATAATTTACGAACCATCCAGAATTTTTTTTTCGTAGGTGGCACAGATATTTTTCTTGGTATCGGAACAAATAATTACCGTCAGCTGTTCCCGAAACGCGTAACGTTTGATAATAGTGAATTAAGTTAAAATTAATTAACGGTTTATTTGTAGTGGTTTGAAACTTTTTGTGATTATTTGTAGTTTTTGATTTGGAAATTACCATAATATACCTATAGTACATGTAAGTATTTAGATTCAATTGAACCTGTTTTTTGTGTTGTTATTCTAAAATTCAGGTTATTTATTTAGCATATCTTACGTTTTTCAGATTTTCTGTAAGGATGTACTTGAAATTATCCGAATTTTTTAAGTATTTACATGCAACTCCTGATGGTCATTGTATTATTGTAGGTCTTTGCCAACAAACATCTGCTTTGCAAGGACAACCTCTCCAAATTGAGGGCATTTAATTTTTTCAGGACAATAATTGTAAAAATGATTTAAATAAAAAATTAATTCTAAGAACTTGGTTGGTTGGTTGGTTGGTTCAAGTGGCGGGCTCCGGCCAACTGTCCCGAACCCCAATTAGCGCTTTAGCACCGTTTTGCTACCACGATCGCGCGAACCTGAGCTTTATTTGGTTGTTTAGATCCATCCCGTGGTGTTCAGGAAATGTACTGTTTCCGTAGGCCACTTACTAGATAGATCGGTGAGTTCATTAAGGAGGTAATTCCCGAGAGAGCAATTCCTGGCCCTGGCCAGCGCTGGGCACTTGCAAATGTAGTGCGTAATTGTCTCTCCTTCGCTGGGATCTCCACAGCTACGACACGACCGATTAAACGGAATACCAAGCCGAGAAGCATGCTCTCCAATTGGCCAGTGTCCCGTGTAAACAGCCGTAGCCCTAGCTATGTCCTTCCTCGAAAGCTTCAGAAAGTTATCCGTTTTGCTTTTGACGTACGAGGGCCATGTTTGCCTGGCCGTCTTGCACGTTGTTAAGGCTTTCCACCTAGCGTCGGCTAAGGCTAGGAAGTGTAGATAAATATCTCGTTTAACCGTATTAATTGGGGGTTCAACCTGTTCAGACATTGTCACGTCCATGGCTGCGCCTCTCCTTGCTAATTCATCGGCGCATTCGTTCCCAGGTATATTCCTATGGCCAGGAACCCAGAGTAACGTCACGATGTATAGGTTGCTAATTAACGCAAGCTCCTCTGAGCATTTGCTAGCTAATTTCGATGATATGGTAGTAGCATTGAGGGCCAAAATGGCGGCTTGGCTGTCCGTAGCTCTAAGAACTTACTTTTGATTAATTTATGGTATAATCTATCCTATTCCTTGATTCAAAATTAATTTTTTTCAATCAAGTCAAAAAACGTATCTAAGAATCCTTAAGTTGAAATTTTTATTTAAAAACCTAATGTTAAAGTAACATTAATGTTTAGTTTTTCCAGAATACAGGATAAACAAGATGTTCTGGAAATTACGGAAACAATTTAAATATAAGTTTCATCATTTACAACATACTCAAACTGAGGGGGACGAAAAGTACTTTTCCTTCCTAGGGTGGGAAGTATTAGTTTCCTCCCTGATGTGGGGGAGGAAAGTGTGTACTTTCTATAGGGGTAGGAGGAAAACTACTTTTCGCACGTGTTAGGGACAATATTTTTTCTACGAGTGAAATAACTATAGGACATCTTCTGGAAGTCCTCCTTCAGTGTCCATTTTTAAAACAGTTTTTTAATGCGACTGAAAATTTCACTGACACTGAACTCACATGAAAGCGTTGTATGACAATGTATTTTGGTTGCTAAGTGAACAAACCAATGCGTTATAATAAAAATATTATAACACGTCAAAGTTGATGTAAACTATACCTAAATCTGCATTATTTTATTTTGCTCTTATTTTGTTTAAATATAAAAAAATCAAGTATTTTTGCATAAAGTACAATTCTTACATACGTACATTACTAAAAAAATTATAAAATATAAGAAAAATCGCGTCTATAATATGGTAATTTTGCTTTAAAATAAGCGTGTGGGAAAGTGCTGCAAGTATGCGGGAAAGTGCGAGTGTGCGGGAAAGTGCTACTTTGCGCAGGCAAATTATTTCCTCCCCCTTTCTTTCAGTAACTAATCAACAATTTTTTTTTCCAAAAAATCAAATTAGAAAATTTTTAGTTACTTTCAAAATTTTTAATTTATGTTGGTATTAAAATTGCAATTTTGTAATTTTAATATTTATTTTTTTAAAAGGTTATGTTCTTTTTAAAATAAGCTTTCCATAATTTTTAAGCCATAAAAATATTTTTTTCACCGTCTTAATAGTCGATGTTTCAATAAAGAAAATGAGCACTGATAATGTTAAAAAATTTGTAAATTGGGCTATTTTTTTATTTTCTTGCATCTAATAGCCAAGATGAAAAATTCTTGGGATGCAAAAGGTTATGACTGATTCATATAGATTTTGTGGCATAAAAAAAATTATGCGCATTCCCAAAAAATAGTATATCACCCTTAAAATTTGACAACAAAATCGACAATGGGGTGATTTTATCCTTAATATTTATAAGGGCCACCTGCAATTTGACCCTTATATTTAATAAAATCCAATATATTTATCGTAAAGGCCTCTTGTTAGACTTAAATTTTTCCTGAAGCACCACAGAACGAAGAAAAAAAAAATATGTTTTTACGAAATTTGAAAAAACAAACCTTAATCCTAAGATGAAAAGTTGGAGCTGGAGAACTGAACACTGACGTTCCAACTATATAAAAAATTATTAAAAAGTGTATAGAAAACATTTTGTCTGACACTAATAAACGGAACATCTTGTTAGGTATATTTATAGTAAAAAAAATAAATAGTTTTATTGGCAATTATATCATGAAGTTTTATGCGAGATTAACAAAAAATTTCCATACCAACTTTAAGTTTATGACTATGGCATGGTTGTGCATTTTTTAATACATTAAATACTACGTCGAATTGGAGCATATCGAATTCAATATACAAATTACATAAAATAACCCACGGGATATTGCAGAAACCTATATTAAACAGAAAATAAAACATTATCAAACTAGCAACCGGTGATTCCTTGTCATATTTTATGAAAATAGTATATTATTCGATGAGCATATAATAGCCATTATATGCGAATAGAATACTATACTTTGTCCACGACTGCTTAGTATTTCTTAGGCAAATATTAAGAACATTTAGAAAACAGTTTGTTAAATTGGTGGTATGCAATTAACATCTAACTTTATATTTTGATGACTTGTAGATTTTAATTTTAAAAAATAGATAACATATTCGAAAAAAGAGGAAAAAATTAATTAGGATTAAATATTTTATTTAAATGCACATCCCATTTTACTACCAAAATTTTAACATCAAACTTAAAATTTATAGGATTTATTATACATTTCTATTGGTGCGTGTGTGTTCAAGTTTTTTGACTATGGTTGTCCATTAGCCTAACCAATTTTAGAGTTAATAATTTGATTTATTTTTTCCCATAGATATTTGATGAGTAAGATGGTTTACCAACTTAACATACTTCTCCATTTCACATTATTTACATTTTATAACAATTTTACATAGTTTGCATTATTTGTTACGTAAGGTTACATATTTTTCCTTTTTTTTATATAAGTATATTATATATTTTATACGTGTTTTTTTTAAATACTGTTTTTTTTGTTTTTATTTTTTATTTATGTTTGTTTTTTTTGTTTTTTTTTTGCTTTGGAATTTTTTATTTTAAACACGGTTACAAAAAAAATTTCTTCTTCTTTCTATTGGTATTTTCATCATTTATTATTACTTTTTATTAAAAACTTAATTTATTACTTTATTAATAACTAAATTTATTATTATTATTAAAATTAAAAAATAGGTTTATTAGTAAGTTTTAAAAACTTTATTTGTTTTAATTGGCATTTTTTAAACAGTTTTTTGGATTTAAGCGTTTTAATCTTTTTTATGTAAATAGGCTAATGTCAAATAATAATACCAAGTGGGCTTTGGAATATTAAGAGCTGTTTTTCTTTTCTCCAGTACAAAAACTTTTTTTGTTTTTCTGGCAATAAATTTAACGATACAACTTCCGAAGCTTCTTTCACCTCTGGCGTAGTTAATAAAATTTCCTTTTCTGAATCCATTTTTTTTAAATTAATCAATTCTTAACAATTAAAGCTTGACGTTTTAAATGCGTCTCAGTACCCTATAAATGTCAGAATGACTTGACAGTGACTTTTTGACATTTTGGTCAAAAAAGGTGTTTGTTTGGTTGCCACGGGCATGATACATTGTTAGCAAATGTTTAAATAAATTTTGACACTTGTCAGTTTTCCTTTCAGAAAAGGGAAGCTTTTTTGAAGAAAAATAAGTATAGAAAATGGAGGAAATCGATGACAATTACGTTCCTGGATGGATTTCAAAATGTTTGGGTCTTGGATGAATTTACGGAAGATAAAAGGTATCGATGAAAATGTTCTATTGTCTTATTTTTTACATTTGCAAAAAAAATTAGCCACATCGTCGCTATGGTCCAAATACTTCGCTTCGCTCGACTATTCACCTTTATGAAAAAATCGACATTTCAAAATATGGCAAACTAACGAGCTTTTTGAAAAGCAAATCACAGAGATACAAACCAAAGAAGTCCAAGACATTAGAACGACCTGAAATAGAGAAGTTTTTGAACGAAGCTCCCGACAACGAGTACCTGTTGATGAAAGTGGCTTTGATAATGGGGATTAGCGGTGCTTGTATATGCGATGAATTGGTCAATTTGAAAATAGAGAACATTCAAGACAAAGGAAAATATTTTCACGTAGTTTTGCCAGACACTAAAACCAATAAATCGAGAATTTTCACCATACTTGAAGAAGGATTTCCAGTTAACCCGATCAATTTGTGTAAAAAATACATGTTTTTGAGACAAAAAATTACTAGTTCTAGCCGCTTTTTTCTTTTTTACAAAAATGGTAGGTGTACCAGCCAGTATGTGGGAATAAATACGTTGTCGAAGATACCTTCAAGAATTGCAATGTTTTTGAAATTGGAAGAACCAGCGCTCTACACCGGTCACTGCCTGAGAAGGTCTTCGGCGACTCTTTTGGCCAATGCAGGGGTTAACATGACTACTTTAAAGCGTCACGGAGGATGGAAGTTGTCGATCGTAGCAGAAGGATACCTAGAAGAATCGGTGTACAACAAAATACAAATTGCAGAAAAATTACAAGGTTCTAATGCGTCTGGTTTCAATGAACCAACGAATTTTACAATGACTTCAAATTTAAATATCAACGTGAGTTATAATCCATAACTCACTAGTGAGTTATGAATTATAACACACTAGTGTGTTATCTGCCATAACTGTCATGTGTTGGATAAAATAATAAAAAGTCACATGTTTAGTGAATAATGATTATTCACTGCCAATAGTCCTTTTAGTGTATTATAATACATTGTATACTTGAGACACCTAATAAAAAATGGGTTCATTTTAAAAGAGTCGTGGACAAAAGTTTTTTTTAAACACATGTTCCAGCTTGCTTGCAGTAAAGAGTCAAAGTTTAAAAACAATGTTACTACTTCCAGATTTTTAATCATCCTGAAAATGGGAAAAAAGGTATTTTATAAATTTAATTACCAAGACTTTTAAGTAATTCTTAAGAAACTAATTTTTTACACCGTTTCTTACAAAACAAAGCAAGTTAGGACATAAGGTTATATAATGATGAATCGCCCCCTGAAATTAAGTCGCCACTTATGAAACACTCTGCACAATTTCTGTAAGGTCAGTATCAATGTAAAGTAATGTCCAATACTATCAGAAAAATACTGTTTTTTATTCGAATATGTCAAAAAACGTCAAATTCCGGACAAGAAGAAGAACTTTTCAAAAAACTTTCAGCCGGCAAACTCCATAATCTCGTCCTTGTATCATAAACTAAAGTAAGAGAGATGACAACCAAAACCATGGTTCATAGCAGCCCGGCTAAAACCGTGTAAAATCGATAGATTAGATGACCCTAGAGCCGACTGGTGAGTAGTAACTTCCAGAAGTGTAGCATCTTCGCGGGGGGGCCGTTTCTGCTGTGAAATCGCTGTTTTGGCCGTTTGAGGAGTGCGGTCAAGTCGAAAATAATTTTAGATAACGCCATCGTGTTCAGCATCCTCGAAAACGGGGGGGGAGATATAATTTGCCGAAGGAAGACGCCGAATTCATTTTGACGCTAAAAATACGTTAAAAATGAGCATATCTGATCGAAAAGTTGTCTGATTAGTTATAGGCTACAATCAATTTGTCTGATATAATTTTTTTCGACATCTGGGCAATGTATTCAATCATTTACGACCAATTTCATACATATTTCTATGGGGTCAGTGACGTCAGATTTGTTGACATTTTTGAAATGATTTAAAAATGTAGGGCGACAGGTTTTTTGTCTGAAAATTGATTTTTCCGCATCAACTGACCCGACTTTATCTATAAAAGGGTTTTTCAGACGGGCTGCTATGAGACGAAAATCTTGGTTGTCATCTTTCTTACTATATATGTATAGAGATATAGAACAAAGAACCAAGCACAAAATTTTATAATTCGCAGTCTATTAGAGAATACACTAATTTTTGAACAAATAATATTAAAAAATCTCTAAAATAATGCTTTTTATTTACCTTAAGAGTTCTAAGTACCATTTTTTTATATTTATTACAAAGTTATTTTAAAATCATTTATCAAACTTTAAAAAAGCTAAAACTCTGATTTTTATAAATGGTTCTTGGTTCTTTGTTCTATATCTCCATCCGTATACTATTCTTTAGCTACCTTTTTCAAACTTTATTTAATTTATTTTTTGTATAACTTTCCTCAGAAACTTTGTTTAATTGCCTACTGTGATAATAGAGAATAGTTTCTAATAACTTCATCTAAATCAGTTTTCAAAAACTTCAGGTCTCGTATCTTCTAAGTACTAAGACAGAAATCCCTTAATTGGCAGATAAAAACAGTTCATTTGGAATCTATTCATTTTGAGTTTCGACATGCAGATGCAGGATATTTTATTCAGAGTATTTAATAGAGTTAATATAATAATACGCTGCTTTAAGTGGCAACCAGAGTTCTTGTGAGAAGCAAATTTCACTTCTATTTTACGAGAATTTTCTAATATAAAATTGTATTTATATGCGCGCCACTGGGAATACTTGGCCATGGAATATTTATCGACAGCTTTAAATGTCTGTAACGATGTGGCAGCACTTTACAAAGATATTTAAGAAAAAATGGGAAACCATATTATTTAAAAACTACTTGATATTTTTTAAAACAAATAGGAGCAAATTTTCATAGATTTAATGCAGAATGGCGCGGATATTTCTTTTTGTGATTTTCCATTTAAAATTAACAAAATAAATACTTTTCGAAGGTTTACAAAAAAATCAAGGTTTCTCCACCCTAAGTTTTGGAATTATTAGTATTTCCTGAAAATTTCACAAAAATCAGACGAAAATTAAAGTCTTAAAAGGTTATTAAAATTTTTCAAGGTGTTCGGTTTGCTCTTAAGTAGACAGTTTCAAAAATGTCTCTATTAGGTTTAAATTATACTATACATCATATTTGGGATCAAATTCATTATTTATTGTTTTAGTTTTAAGATTTCAAAGTAAATTAAATATAGGCTACTGTTAATACTTCTAAAAGCTGTAGGTATATATTATTTGAAATGAAAATTAAACAAAAAAAATGTTAAAGTGTTTATTAAACAATAATTAGTTTCTAATAACACGAATAATGGTTATAGTCAAATAAACAGTCAGTTAGTCATCAGATACTGGTGTTGCAAAAACTTTTTCTTTTGAAGATTATGTTTATTTTGGTCATGTTGCATTTGCTGTTCCTGTTGAAGGTGCTACACTGCGGGAGTACCTTCTGCAACTGGTGCACCTGCTACTCCTGTTGCACCTGCCACTACGGGTGTACCTTCTGCAACTGGTGCACCTGCTACTCCTGTTGCACCTGCCACTACGGGTGTACCTTCTGCAACTGGTGCACCTGCTACTCCTGTTGCACCTGCCACTACGGGTGTACCTGCTGCTCCCGATGCACCTGTTGCTCCCGATGCACCTGTTGCCCCTGATGCGCCTGTTGCTCCTGATGCACCTGTTGCTACTGGTACACCTGATGTACCTGTTGCTCCGGTTGTACCTGCTGCTTCTTTTGTAGCTGCTACTCCCGGTGCTCTAGCTACTCCTGTTGGAGCTGCTACTCCAGACGCTCCATTTAATTTTGAACCTTTTGCTGCCACTACGGTAAAGTTTAGTTTGACAGGTATCCTCAGATAAAACTCATTTGCCTGAAATTAAAATACTTAAGTATATATACTTACACCAAAATAGCATAATATTTAAAAGGTTAATTTTGGGTATTCGGCGGTTGTAATATTCTTTTAAAACATTTAGACTAAAAGTTGACTTTTTCTCATGTGAAATATTTAATTACTGCCTTTTATTTAATTACACTGATTCTTTTTTTGCTATGTATTAATGTATTAAAAGATCTATACCAACATTACGCTGGATATAATTCTGATACACAAAAGTTAGTCCTACCCCTATTTAACAGGCGACATCAATTGGACTCCATTACTAAACCTGCATAAATATCCTGACGTGTCACAGACATTCAATATGGTTGTAGTGTCGACTAACCGTTTTGTGTAGAGTATATATATTATTAATCATGAGTAAACATTTTGAACCCGTCTTTCTGGAAACTAAATTTATCCGGCCGGGCACAACGATTTGGGGAGAACTACTCATCATTTTACTTTCCCGGCCCCTCGCAAAGGGAAAGTATTGTGAACGCGCTAAAAAAAAATTGAGATAACCATATCCATTTTGAGGTCCCCTAAGATGATTAAAACGATTTCCAGATGAAAGTCTGTCCGTCTGTCTGTCTGTCTGTCTGTCTGTCTGTCTGTGTGTCTGTATTCTTCCACGATAGCGTCCGCACGTTTAATCCGATTGAGCTGAAATTTGGTATATGGGTTTCAGGTGATCGGGGATTGAATCCATTAGTTTTTGGTTGAAATCTCCCCACCAGGGGGCGCAGGAACCCTATGTACATCGCAAAAAAATATAAGACTTAAAGTTTTTATTCGATATTTAGGTGCCTCACTGGCTTGTAAATACTTCCTGAAATTTTCATTTCTTAATTTTAAACCTAACCTAAAAAAAAATTTTTTTTAAACTAAAAAATCGGAACCCTTAGCGTCCAAACGCTTGATCCGATTGAGCTGAAATTTGGTATGTGGGTATCGGATCATCGCGGAATGAATCCGTTTGGTTTTGGTTGAAATCGCCCCACTAGGGGGCGCAGTAGCCCTATGTACATTACAAAAAAATAAAAGACCTCAAGTTTTTATTTAGCATTTAGGTGCCTTATTGGCTTGTAAATACATCTTGAAATTTTCATTCCTTAATTTTAAAACTAAGCAATGGAAAAAAATTTTAAAATTTAAAATCCAATTAACATTTTACATGTCAAAGAAAATTGCGACCCTTTTTTTTGACATGTGAAATGTCTTTCCTTTTATAATATTTCAAATGTCATTTTTACTTTAAAAAAATTCGAAACGAATTTTTTTTTTGGGATGCCAAATATCATTTGATTTGGACTTTAAAAAATTTTAACACCAAATTCATTTTTTTTTTTTATTTTATTTATTTATAACTACCGGGAAAGTCTTGTGGTGACACAACAGATTTTTTTAATACAATATTCAGCACATGTTGCTTCATCCGTCATATCAAAACATTAATATTAGCATCAATGTATTTTTGTTGATCCTTTATAAAGTGCCTAAAAAATTCCAAAAATTTTCATCGAGAACTTCGAATGTCCGCCATTTTCTTATTTTTCACGACTATACTCATCATCAATTTAGCCAATAGCATTTGCAATTTCTACTTAATTACCATGTATTGATAAGCGACTATTTCCCTCCTCTTAATTTCCACCAATCACAAAAGCGCAATTTTGAATTTCAAATGGTTCAAGATGAAAAAACTGTATAACAGCTCCTGTCAGTAGTTTTTTCGAGCTTACTGGCGGCAAAACTTGACAACTGTTGTCACCAAAAATTGCAATACCTTCGATAACAAGTAATTATGGTCTCCTAGGACACCAGAAAACGACGCTAAACAATTTTCCTGATTTTATTGTCAATAAATTTTGTAATATTGTTTAAAAATAGTGCGTCAGCTTATGTAGTGAAAATAAGTCTCTTTGGAAGTGATTCTATGACTAATATTGATCTGGCAATTGAGAAAAGTGTACCGTACAATACCGTTGAAACCCATACGTCAATATGGAAATAGGGCAAAGAAATACGAGCTTTTGGAAACCACAAGTTTAGAGCAACTAAACCTAATCCTGAAGGATTAGGCGTGGAATATGAAGAAAGAAAATGGTGAAAATTACAAAGAACTAGTTGTGAAGACAATGTGAAACACCGTTGCAAAAAAAATGTATTTTGTGAAGTGGAAAATAATTTGTGATCAATTTAAAGATATTATCTTTAAGTCTTGTAGGAAAGCTCGTAATGCGAAACGAAGGAATTTGCAGATGTGCGCCAATAAAAGTAAATCGAGTTCTGCTTCATTAAAATTGGAAGAATACTATGAAATGGTTTTATTATGGGACGAAGACACTCCGGCGGGACTCCAGCGAAAATTTTACTATATCGCTTCAGTAGAACTTGCCTGGAGAGGTGGAGAAGCAGTCAATTGCAGAGTTCATTATTTTAAAGAGGAATTGGATAATTCTGAGATTAAAACAGGTAGATAACATATTTTTTAAAATAACTGATTTTCAAAAATCCTACTTTTTAGGAAGAGTAGAATATAAACATCTCTTCAGCAGCAGAGAAGGCAGGATTAGATACAAAAGAAATAAAAATAACAAACCACTCTATGAGGTCGACAGCAGTCGGTAACCTGGCTAAAGGAGAGGTGAACAACAATTAATTAAAATTACTGGTCACAGTTCAGCCTTATCTGCAAATGGATAATGAATGAGCATTATTCCAACATCATAAACACCCTTAGAAGTGACGCCTCAGAAGCTCCATTTAAAAAATAGAAAACAGATGATCCTGCAGCCACTCCTCTAGCTTCTCACTCTACAGCTGGACACATCAACAACATTAATGATTTACCTACACCCAACGTTATCAATAAGTTAACAAAAATTTCAAACAATATTCCTCCTGTGTACTAAAATTGCAATTTATATTTTACTTGTACCATAAATAATTAAGTTTGTAGTATTTTGTGATTATATAAATTACCTGTTTTTCAGTTTTTAAATTAATACCTACATATTTATTATGTATGCATATATAATAGGTAGAATGTTTTGTAAGGTATGTGTATGCAGAATAATCTGTTACTCATGAAATAGTCTTGTCAAATACCACTCGGGCATCTAATTTTCCTTGTGAAAAAAATCGAAAAAACAATGCAAAGTAATATTTTTTTAACAAAATGCATTCGCGTCTTCGACTTGGATTTTTGTTGCCACCAGCACTCATGCTTCTTGTTAAAATATTACTTAACAACGTGTTTTTTCGATTTTTTTCGGAAAAATTAGATGCCCTTACGAATATACCCTTGACGACATGGTATAATCGTTTTGGTGATTTGCATCCTTTCATCTTGAAAAGTTTTGTCATAGTAAAAATATGTTTGACGTTTAACGTCATCAAAAATAATTATATAATTCGTTATATAATCGTCTCGAATACCACGCGAGCATTCGAAAATAATATTTGTACTCTCCTCCTTATTCGACGTATTTATTCAAAACGCCACTGGAGCTACGCTCTACAATCTATTTTCCATGCAACAGATGTCTGATCATCGCGCATCGCTGCTTATATGAAGTGAGTCACCAGCGCCGTCTGACGAATATGATGAAAAGTTTACGAAACATTTCACTACTTATTAATAGATGGCACCAGTTATTTGGTCATAGAATTATACAATAATTTATGTACACGAAGGTGGAATTTTTTGAACCATAAAAATTCCAAAAAAGTACCATGGGAGTAACAAAACTGCACAAAGGATGTGAAATCTCGCCTCGTTCGTGATAAAAGTGGTTGCGTTATAGCAAGTGTATCACGAAAGAGGCGAGTCGAATTCATTTTCAGACATCCTTTAAAGATAGGATGTCGAGCTTGTCTGCTTCTTACTGATGAGGCACAATAATGCCGAAACCGGTCTAAGAATGGCAAGCTCCTTTAATGATAAAATAGAAGTTTTTGGGTTAAAGCCCCGACTTGGTCGGGCACCAAACCACGTCTGGACTTTCGTAATTCAATACCTGGTGGGGCATATAGCCCAAGGAGTAGTTGTTGAAGTCCAGACGCTGGTGCAATGTAGGACATTTTTAATATCCTTATTCTTGGGAGCTTGTGTGATTTAATTTCATATCCTTTGTGCAATTAATTTATGTAACAAAATATGGCTAACAGATGCAGAATATCTTCGTATCCCTTCATATATCAGATTACCATTGTGGAATAAGAAAGAGATTCCCCAAAACGAAATGGGCAGTTTTTCAAACAAAAGTGTTTTGGTCGCTGAAAATGTTTCTCAAACAATAGTAGGAGAAAAAGTTGATACATAAAGTCGTAACCGAATTAGCAACTACATTATTTTATTTCAGAATTAATGTGCGACCTAGAATTATAGGGAGAATAAAAAATATTTTAATTCTGGTGAATTTGTTATAAAAAAATTATGAAAATTTAAATAATTGGTAATAAATGGGGGACCCGCGTCGTGTGGTGGACTCGCTTGACTCGTTTGAGATGGACTCGCTTGACTCCCTTGACTCGCTTGACTCCCTTGACTCGCTTGACTCGCTTGAGGAGGACTCGCTTGACTCGCTTGAGGAGGACTCGCTTGACTCGCTTGAGGAGGACTCGCTTGTACTTGAGTTGCAACCCAGAGTCACCCCCCATTCCAAGGAAAAATTAAAGCATCTCCATTCAGGTTTGTATAGTGGTTTATCCTAAAAGATATTTATTTATTTAATAATTAACTAACCTCTTTCTGTCAAACAAGATTATCATCAAATTAGTTACTGATATATATCCGAAAAACTAAAATTTTTCCCAAAAATTGTGTGTTTCCAAAACATATTCCAGAGATAATTATTATTCCCAAACACTGGGTGTTTCACATCAATTTCAGGAGACAAACAATCCAAAAAAAAAAAATAGTAGGATGACATTGGAAAAGAAAGAGAATATAACAAAAATGAAAGGAAAAATAATTTACGGGCGATCTGAGGTCGGGAAGTGGAAGGGGTGAGTTTTTAAGGGTAAAAAACTGTTTATCTTGATTTCCGGCCATACTACAAGTCCTATGGAAAAAAGTTAAATAACAAAGTTATAGGTAATAAAAAGATCTACAACTTTTGTATGTACACTTTTTTCACATAACCGTCAGAATTTATGTAAAAAATTCAAATAACCAAGTTTTTGTTTTTTTATTTTTATCTTTTACAAAAAAAAAATTTACGAAATTTGGTGAGAACTTACCTTTTTCTGCCCCAAACACACTGTAATTTTTTTGATTTAAAATATTTATTTTTTCACATTATTTTGACTTAATATCGAAAAAGCACCCTAGTTTTCAATCGAAAATTCTCACGTTAAAATATCTGCTTTTTTAAAAAACTCTGTGGGCTTTTTGTTCGTTGAAATCTCTACTTTTTGATGTTGTAAAAAATAATATACATTACTATGGTAAAAAATGCAAAGAATCCGATTTTTTTTTAAATCATCATGTAGGTACAATTTTGAGCTATTTATTAAAATTTATACTTTAATTACTCGAACAATATGGAATGTAACATGGAATCTTACGTTTTTCGAGTAATTAAATATAAATTTTAATAAATAGCTCAAAATTGTACCTACATGATTTAAAAAACAAAAATTTCGGATTCGAGTTTTTTCGTTTCATTGCATTTTTTGAGAACATTTACCATAGCAATGTATATTTTTTCTTACACCACCAAAAAGTAGAGATTTCAACGAACAGAAAATTTTTATTTTGTAAAAGATAAAAATAAAAAACCAAAAACTTGATTATTTGAATTTTTCACATAAATTTTGAGGTTAGGACTTCTAGTTTTGCCGGAAATCGAGATAAACAGTTTTTTACCATCACCCCCTTCCATTTCCCGACCACAGATCGCCCGTACATTATTTTTCCTTTCATTTTTGTTATATTCTCTTCCTTTTTTAATGGGTTTCATCCTACTATTATCCAGGTCTATTCAGATGTATAACTGGTTTAAATTTAGGAAGTAACTCCGTTGGCGGTGTTGGTTTCCAAAAATGTTTACTACGGTTGCCGGCTCCGGAAATACCGTAATTGGCCTTAAAAATTACAGAAAAAACGCAAATACATAATTCTACATAATAAAGAAAATTAAAAGAAAAGGAACAACTACTCCTGGGGCTAATACCCCCACAGGCATTTAATTAAACCAGTCCAATCGCGAGTGGGAAGCTTAAAAGCCACAACCAACACTTTGATTTTGTTGTTCAATGAGCCATCATTCTTAGACCGGTTTCGGCATTATTGTGCCTCATCAGTAAGATGTAGATAGCTCGATATCGTGTCTTTAAACGATGGCTGAAGACTTTGTTAGACTAGCCCGGTACTCGATACAATCCGTTGAGTTATCGAGAACAAGAAAAGCCTAACACCATTCATCTTCACTTAAATAACAAAATCAAAGTTGCAGTAAGTAGACAGCCCGCAATGCAAACCATCGGGATATACAATGCTCAACAAGCTAATTTACAACGAAGAAATATCCAATCTCAAAAGTGGGTTCTGTGAAAATGAAGAAAATTAAAAGAAAATAATTTTCTCGGCCTCAAAGTGTTGGTTGTGGCTTTTAAGCTCTGTTATGTTGTTATGTTGAGAATGACGCTGAGAAAATTATTTTCTTTTAATCTTCTTTATTTTCACAGAACCCACTTTTGAGATTGGATATTTCTTCGTTGTAATTCTATATAGTTTATGAAATGAGAATGTAGACATAAAATATTCTTTCTCTTTTTGCGGTTCTACTCTTAACTACTTTTTTATTTATTAGAACGTAGCACAGCAGAGCCGACTTCTACCATAGATGCCAGCGCCGGTTCCTGGTGCGGATGCCGAAGCCGTTATCCATACAGAGAACCGGCGCCGGCAACGGAGTCACTTTCTTAAATTTATACAGGGTGTTTCATTGCGAAGTGGACATATGGTAACCATAGGCGATTCCAAAGTCTAACACCCTTCCTAACAAAGGTACAGGGTGTTTTATCAATTTAAGCCATTTTTTTTCTCTTATAATAGTTCACACAGATATTTTTCTTGGTATAGAAGTATTTAAAAAAGTTCTAGTCCCCATTAGGAAAAAATTAAATAAATATTTCACCATCAAATTTTTACTTTTGCCTTGGAAAGGATGCAAAAAAAGTGAAACCAAGGAAAAACACTTGTTATTTTAAATGAAATACGTGCAATTATCCATCAACACTTTCATGAATAATTGTGTGTACAGTACCAGATCCGTATACAATGGGACCCATAAAATTGGTTTCAGATTTCGAAAATCTTACAATAGAACATTTTTAATGGAATTGGTAAAAATGAATACCTGTTTCTTCAGAAAAGTGTGCATAATCAAGAACAAAGTACCTATTGAAATATTTTATTTTGATACTATTTTAGTAACTAATCTACAAAATCCCATTTCTACAGATACTTCCACCAATTATTGTTAAAGAACTTACCTCGACATTATTTGTTAACTCAAACGTTTCTCTTTTCTTGACTTTATCGATTCCGAACACACAAAATTATATAATAATAAGGTCGAATTGAAAATAAATTTTAAATTTGTCCCCGGCCGATCGTCCCCACCCCCTACTAATACAGTTACTTGAAAGAATACAAAAAATAAATTACCAGGGAATTCTACTACTGGACCATCGGGCCAATTATTTTTGAAACAAAAAAAATGTAAGTAGATTAAGAAAAATCAAGACGACTTCCGGAAAGGGGGAGGTAGCTAAATATACATTTTGAGGGTTCAAAAAAGCCTAATTTTTCCATAAGAACAATATATTTTTTTTCAACCTTAAAAATCACACCGAAAATTTCCGGGCCTTGGGCCGCAAAAATCGTAAAAACACGATTTTCACTATCAACGCACCTTTGACTTTGACATTTCACATACATTTTCATTAAACGTCAGTATAGAATCAAGAGAATTAAACTTTAAAACAAAAATACGTTCTGATTCTGAATAATTGTGATTATGTGAATTAGTGAAAATGAATAGTAATTCAGGCAGTGATGAAGAATTTACGAATACTCCACCAGACTTGCAAGAAGAAGGTAGTAGTACTGTTTCTCTAAAGTTGTTACAACAAGTCAACGCGCAATGGTACGAAAAGTCCTATGAATTGTTTAACAACTGGAAATAATATATAATAAATAAATTGATACATTTTTATTACTTAAGCTGCTCATTAAATTCTGTCTGTATTTATAAAATTACACATGCTCGCTCATGCACCTAATAGCCTCGGGCTGCTAAAGCTCATTTTCTGCCCTTGTGACACAATATACTATTTCATACCATCTTAATAGTCGATGTTTCAATGAAGAAAATGAGCACTGATAAAGTTTTAAGTTAAAAATTTTTTTTCGATCTAATAGCCAAGATGGAAAATTCTTGGGATACAAAAGGTTATGACTGATTCCTATAGATTTTGTGGCATGAAAAAATTATGCGCATTCTCAAAAAATAGTATATCACCCTTAAAATTTCACAACAAAACCGGCAATGGGGTGATTTCATGCTTAATATTTATATCGGACACCTGGAATTAAGGGTTTTATTGAATTTGCCTCTTATCTTCAATAACATCCAATATATTTATCGTAAAGGCCTCTTCTTAGACTTCAATTTTTCCTGAAGCACCAAGAACAAAGAAAAAAAAATATGGGTGTACAGGAAATTTGAAAAAAACAAACCTTATAAGTTGGAGCTGGAAAACAGAACACTGATGTTCCAACAATATAAAAAAATATTAAAAATTGTATAGAAAACATTTTGTCTGACACTAATAAACGGAACACCTTGTTGGGTATATTTATAGTTAAAAAAATAAATAAATAGTTTTATTGGCAATTATATCGTGAAGTTTTATGTAGTTTAACAAAAAATTTCCGTACCAACTGTAAGTTTATGACTATGTCATGGTTGGGCATTTTTTAATACATTAATGACTACGTCGAACTGGAGCATATCGATTGAATATACAAATTACATAAATGCATAAAAAAATCGCAGAAAAAAAATTTTATGCCCAGATTCTTTTTTAAATTTAGTACTTCAATCCACTAGGTAACTAAAATGCATATGTTAGTACTTAGAAAACCTATATAAAGATCAGTAAAGAACAATGCTAAGTTTATGCTCGCAGGAGTGCTATAACTGCAACTGGTTTGTTCTAGATTAAATTGGTACGAATTCAAGCTTTTTGAACTAACATGTTGCTCTCTCTCTCTGTGCATTTAACTAGTAACAGCTTTTTGACCAATGAAAAAAGGTTTTGCGTGGGTTGTGATTAAGAGTGCTTATTGTTTGT
The DNA here is from genome assembly GCA_949320105.2 of Crepidodera aurea. Lineage (NCBI taxonomy): Eukaryota > Metazoa > Arthropoda > Insecta > Coleoptera > Chrysomelidae > Crepidodera > Crepidodera aurea. Next base: position 15,189,716 of record OX439475.1, on the reverse strand, counting down.
TCAATGTATTTTGTAGCATTTCTGCGTTTATCTTAACGAAGGCGGTCCGTTTGTCTGAAAAAACAGGCGTTTTGTTCACTTATTTCGCATGATTCTTGGAGATCCATGTTAGTATAGAAAGGGTTAAGTGAATACCAAGTTTTGGGTCTGGGCTGTAGCGTTATTGAAAAAAAATTAAGACTCTTGGAGGAGGAGGAGGAGGGGGGGGGGGGGGGGGGGGGGGTTCGATCCCCTGGGCCCCCTGGATCCACCACTGGAACGTATCTGTTGTGTGACACTAGGAACTCACATCGAACATTTCCAATGGGATTTTTCTTTTTACTTTACCATCGGTAAAGTATTGTAATCGCAAAAAAAAAGTTCAGCTTTCAGTGGATTTACATGTTTTGAGATCCCCTAAGTCATTTAAGACCATTTCCAGAAAATGTATGTATGGAGTATGGAGTATGGAGTATGGAGTATGTAGTCCGGAAAAATTTGTATGCGCTCTAACTCCAACTGCGATCGAAATTTCCTAACCATATTTTATATTTAGCATTTTTACAACATTCTAATAAGCTGATTAGATTTTGGGCAAAGTCGGACAACCGGAAGTGGGGGTTTACTCTTGAGAATTTTCAGATTTTCGCAATTATTATCGCTTCTATTAAGTTTATGTAAAAATATTAAGAGAAAAAATTTATTTTAAATTAAATTTACTATAAATTTTGTTTAAAAACTTTTTTCCAATTTTGTATTATAAGCGAGTTAAAAATAAAATATGGAATAACATAGTTGCATAATAGCGCAAGCGCAGTAGAAGTGTTTTGTTTCATGGAGACAATTGTACGCTCTTGCCAGGCATGGCCTGCCTTAAATATGTACGAGTAATCGTACTAAAATTAAAACTTTTACGTTTTAATAATATTTATTTATGATGCTGATGTTGTCAGCGAAACTTACTTCAAGAGTAAAGTTTTTAATTTTGAGTGTAGTGATGTTACTAGTTATTTGAAAAACGTCAAAGGTTACAATTGGCAACTACATTATTTTATTTCAGAATTAATGTGTAATCTACAATTATAGCGAAAATTCCACATCCGTACTTTCTAACCAATCAAAGTGGGGTTTTTTGACAGGTACCCATGGCAACACATGTATTTTATCTGAAATTATTTCATTCACCAGCAAATTATAGTGGAAATTTTTTGACATAATCACATAAAATCTAAGAAAAGCAATTTTCTACCACTTGTAGTAACTAAATAAGTATGTAAATCTAAGTAATATACTATTTTAAGTCTTAAAATTGTATTTCCGTGTAACTACAATGAATAGAAATCAATAAAAAACTGACAGCTTCGGAAAACATACTTTCTAGGTTAAGGTTTTACTTAGTTTCCATAGCAACTGAATAACCAAGTCAACTAATACTTTCTGTTTTGTTGGTGTCTTGTCACAGAAAAAATGGGTGGTCAGTTTGAACTGTTTGTGGATTCTGAGGTTGCAGTGATTGTAGTGGTTGTGGGTGTTGAGCTTCTAGGGGTTGTGGGTGTTGAGCTTGTAGTGGTTGTAGGGGTTGTAGTGGTTGTGGGTGTTGAGCTTGTAGTGGTTGTAGGGGTTGTGGGTGATGAGCTTGTAGTGGTTGTAGGGGTTGTAGGGGTTGTGGGTGTTGGGCTTGTAGTGGTTTTGCAAAACAGCTGCTGCCACCAACTACAGATTAATCCAAAGCATCTCCGTTCAGGCTTGCATAATGGTATAACCTAAAACATATTTCTTTATTTAATAATGAACTAACGTCTTTCTGTCAAACAAGTTCATCATCAAATTAGTTATAATTTTTCCCAAAAATTGTGTGTTTCCAAAACACATTCCAGAGAAAATTATTATTCCCGGACACTGGGTATTTCACATCAATTTTAGGCGACAAACAGCCCAATAACTGGTTTAAATTTAGGAAGTGAATCCGCTGACTACGGTTGCCGGCTCAATTAGTCCAGTAAATTAAAGCCAGAAAAACCCCAAACCTGGGCATCAAGTCTGTCCGTTAAAAAATTGTTTTTTTGTGAAAGAGCGTATCGAGGGTGTAGGGGGAAAACCTGATAACTCATATAAAGTTAGTTTCGAGATAATGGCAGTTCTAAATTTTGTAATCTACAGCATTTAGTGTAGTTAACTGGTTTTGCTATGTTTGGTTTGGTTACTTATAATGGGAATATCAAATAACCAGATATACCATTAAATAGAGCGCAAAAATTAAGTCACCTGCAATTAAAAACCAAATTTTTGAATTTTTCAGAGTTATCAAGTTTTCGCACTACACCCTCGGTATGTTGTGTTCGCCGAGTAGGGGTCAGAAAACTGATCTTTTTCAACAGATAGTCGCATGAGTGATATAAATGTATATGATAGAAAAAAATTATTATCGAAAACTTAAGAAAACTCGTAACAGCTGAAATACAGAAAACCCGGTTTTCAGAATTAATACATTCATATTAACCAGAAGTTCTTGAACAATGACGAACTTGCATAGTTCATTACCAACTATAATAATAGTTATAGTCCAGTAAATTAACGCCACAAAAACCCCAAACCTGGGCATCAAGTCTGACCATCAATTTTTTTTTAATTTGCTAGTATTCATTGGTACATTTACGTGAAATTTATGGAAGGGTGATAAAATGGCTCTAGAGTTCCCGTACATCCGTTTTTCGACAATATCTGCCGAAATATGACCCTTACAGCATTTTTGTTTAGAAAAAAAATGAAGAGCAGTTCATTACCTACAAAAATTGTCCCTATGATTTTTTTCGCTACAATAATATTTTTTGCAAAAACGAGTTTCAAAAATTCGCAATTTTGAGAATCTGAAAATTCGCAAAATTATTGTGGTGAAAACGGTAAATTTTAATATCCTCCCAAAACTTGAATATCTTCCCGTTTTTGTCTGAAGACAAAAGATACGGCAATAATACCCAACTTTTTTCCCTTTTTGCACTTGATTAATAAATTTATTGTAAAAAAATCCGATTTGAGAAAGTTTGAAGGCAGAATTTTTTCTAGTGTACTTAATAAAATACTTGATATATATATGACATATATTGTTACTTATCCACGCGAAACGTGATGTGAAACACCTAATCTTTTTTTGTCTTTGTAAAAGTTTAATTTATTTTGTGAGTAAGTAACTTTCTTAAAATATTAATTTTACCTTCTGACACAATCTTAGCCAGAACGTGTTTATTTTTGTGGGGTGGCCTCTTTCACTTCAGCCGGAAGCATAAAAACCTTGAATCTTAGCCGTGCTTCTGTAAATTGACTTTTAAAGTTTTAACCTTCAATCATAACGACACAGTTAGAAGAAAAATATGTGTGCATTTATTCACAATCAAAAAAAAACAGAAATCAAAATTTGCGATTGAAGTGTGAAATATTTAAAACAGAAAAAAGTAAGTGTAAGGTTTATTATTATTATTATCTTTCAAATTTTATCGTTGTTATTTATGGTGTAAAATTCTTTCTTACGTTATTCTGTTTTTATTGTTTATTTTAAAGTTTTAAATATCAATATTTAAGAAAATGAAAAGGTACCTTTAATACTTTCTGAATTCTTTTAGCAAACTTTAGTTGCTTGTTTGCAAATCGACGTTGTGGTCCAAATGATTCTACCAAGTTTCAATCAGGAATACGGGATTATGTTCTACAGGATACATTAACTGGATACAAATTCAGGAAAAGTTTCAGGAACTGGATTTACCTCAAGGCAGGATGATGAAATGTTGATTGGAAAGTCTATTTTATTTAAATTCCAAAATCTTCAGATGAAAAATTAATTCTAACCTCACTTTAGAAATTGACAGGTAAATTTCTACAATTATTTCATCGATCTACAATGGCTTTGACATAGATTTTCATTTGTTTACGTAACGAGTATTGATGTGGACAATTCGGAGGTTTTTTAGCAAAAGCCCCGCTTTATCGCGGAATTTGGTTTTTATGAACTTGTATGTCACAGCTTCCTAGATCAGAATTTGACATAAAATTCTTTAATAAATTATTATAATAAAAAAAATACTTTTATACATCTTTTAACCATTACCAAATCATTCCTTAGGTTAAAAGAATGATTTTGGTGTAAATTATTTGCTATTTTGACTAATATTAAGAATACATGAAGGTTTTCTGTTTTCGTTATTATTGAAGTTATAGTTCTGTTAAACTCTATTATTATTGTTTATTTTACAATAATATTATGATTTTAGCAATTCCCACGCTTTGCTTTCTAATTTTCATTGACTTTCCCCTAAATTTAGATTAATGATTTGTTCAAACTTTTACTTAGATGTGACTTGTCTGAGACAGTTTTGATTTTTACTATAGTATTATTTGCCAAAATATTTGTAATTGTCTTAAAATCGTCGATGCAAGTTGCTTATGGAATTACTGTGTTAATTTTAAAAAAATTTTAGCTCGAAAAGAAAATAATCCTCAAGAAAAAATGTCGATTTTTCATAGGGTTGAGAATTTTCTCAATTTTCCGGAAAACCAAAAAATATGAAAAAAAAAAATGCCATCGACAAGGTGACAAGCTAATCTTTCTAAGGATGTGCGTTGAAAACCGATATGGTCCTTGATTATCTATTAATTCCCGATAGACCCGAGCATTTTCGAAAACTCCGGAAATCCAAAAAAACGGCATAAAAAAACATGTTGTTTATGAAAATACACAAAAATAATTTATTGAATCTTTCTGAATATATTAAATACCTTGCAAAGCCCCATTATCCAAAAGGAGTCGGTGAAATTAGTCTTGATAAAAGAAATATGAATAAATTTATAGGAGCAAAAACAAACTTTGACCCGGTTTTTCACTAATTCAGAGAAATAGATAAAAGGAAAAAGTAACATGATATTATAGCTACAGGTTCCTTCTTTCATATGAACTTTGAATCATGAAAAAATATTAATTTTTACGTGATTTATTAAAAAAATTGTAATCCGCTTGTGAGTGTCATTCCTTTAGAGCGTGCTCTCTAAATGCAGGACAGGAGCTAAAAACAGGGTTGCGTTTTGGAGCCGATTATGTCGAAAAGTATCATATTTTTGACAAAAATTATGAGGATCATTTTTGTAGGTAATAAACTGATCTTCATTTTCGTCCAAACAAAAATTCTCTAAGTGTCATAAAAAAACGCATTTTTGAGACCAATGAGCCATTTTCCCGCCTTTCCACAAATTTCAGGCAGCTGAAATTTTCGCGTCGTTCGTCTAACAGCTTTCGCCATGCGGGAAAATATAACTTTGCGCACTGATTAGGGATTTGGGATACAAAAGGTTATGACTAATTCCAATAGATTTTGTGACATGAAAAAAATTATGCGCATTCTCAAAAACTAGTATATCACCCTTAAAATTTGACAGCAAAATCGACAATGGAGTGATTTTATGCTTAATATTTACAAGGGCCACCTGGAAAAAAGGGTTTCATTGAATTTGACCCTTATCTTCAATAAAATTCAATATATTTATCGTAAAGCTCTCTTTTTAGACTGAAGCGCCAAGAACAAAAATAAAAAAAAATATGGATGTACAATAAATTTGAAAAAAACAAACCTTATCAGTTGAAGTTGGAAAACTTAACACTGATGTTCCAACTATATAGAAAAATATTAAAAATTGTTTAGAAAACATTTTGTCTGACACTAATAAACGGAACACCTTGTTGGGTATATTTATACTTAAAAAATAAATAAATAAATAAATAAATAAATAGTTTTATTGGCAATTATATCATGAAGTTTTATGTGAGTTTAACAAAAAATTTCCGTATCAACTTTAAGTTTATGACTATGTCATGGTTGGGCATTTTTTCATATATTAATTACTACGTAGAACTGGAACATATCGATTCAATAAACAAATTAATAATAATAAATGGTTAAAAAAAATTTATGTCCACATACTTTTTTAAATTTCGTACTTCAAGCCAGCAGCTGAAATGCATATATACTTACTCAGAAAAACTATATAAAGATCAGTAAAGAACAATGCAAATTTTATGCTCGCGTGAGTGCTATAACTACAACTGATTTGTTCTAGATTAAATTGGTGCGAAATCAAGGTTTTTGAATATATCTGTCTTTTTCTAACATGTTGCATTTGACTGGTAACGGTTTTTCTGACCAATGAAAAGTTTTTGTGTGGGTTGTGATTGAGGGTGCTTATTGTTTGTTCAATAACGCAATAGTTTGTAGCATTTCTGTGTGTATCTTTGTAGGTATCTGGAACCGCTTCATAGTTTTGCCGGTCGGCTTTCTTGAAGTCGAAAGCAAGGATGATTTATAGCCCGAGGCGAGACACAAAGAATTACGCCATAATTAAATATCACGTGATGTATTTGTTTGAGAACAATCTTAAACCGTTAGTTATGTTGATTTCTCAGAGTAGTTGTTTTAGAGTCATATGCGGTGCAAACATTTTCGACATATTTTCATATATTTCGAAATTAGGAGAGAGCAGATATCTTCAATTAATCATATATGACATCATATACCGCCCAGGGAAAGAAGCAATTGTTACTGATTGCTTTTCTAGGGTTTGCGGACTAACATTTGAAGAAAAGTCTTTTTGAAAGCTGAAATATTGATTTTAAAAATCAATTGCCTAGTCATACGGCTAAAAAATTGTTGATAGGTATTCGCGATTTCCATATTTGTTTCCTTGTCCAAAAATTCTTCCCACTACTTTTATCGATGTTTTAAGTCAGCAGTGGCGTAAATATGGGGGTGATCATGGTGATCAATCACCCCCCAAAGCCTAATGATAATCCGGAAAAATACTTAAACTAAAAAAGTTGTTCCAAAATAAACTCTAAAAAAACTAAGGCAGTAAAGGCGCTAAAATCACGTTTTTACGAGTATAAATTTGCAAAATATTTCATTCCATATCCCCGTGGTGTCTCGTTCTAGTGTAATCACCCCCAAAATTCAAATCCTATTTACGCCATTGAGTCAAACCCACAAGCAGTGGCGTACCGAATTTGTATGTTCAATCAGAAGTGATTTTCAAAATTCGTTTTCTCCATTAATTAAAGAGTCTTAAACTACAAACTTCTTAATTTGAATTACACACTGTATACAAACATTTACCTGTAAAATTGATGAAAGTCTGTCACGACAGTATGTAGGAAAAATAAAAAACAGTATCATTTTTAATACCTTTTTATCAATAAACATAAAAAAAATAAAGTAAAATTTATAATGCAGATGTCACGAAAAATCAATTCGCTTTATTATTGTTGATAGTGAAAAGGTGAGTAGCCATGTTTTACCTTCTCTTTTACAATTGGGTAATAATGAAAATTGTGTATTTATTGATTAGCCATTTGCAATGGCTTGAGGTAACAATTGTTGGTGTAGTTATTGGATTCTGGAAATATAAATCTAGTTTCTGCCTCCACTCCTATTCAACTTATATTTGGAAGCAATATTCCAAGAGGCTTTGGAAGACGTGGAAATGGGAGTCAAAGTTAATGGATTATATAACAATATCCGTTATGCTGTCGATACAGTCATAATCGCTGATAACATACATGACCTACAACAGCTGGTAAACAAGGTAGGAGAACAGAGCAAATCAATGGGCATAAATATCAACATCAAAAAAACAAAGTTTATGATTATCTCTAGAAACCTAAATACGTTTGAAAACTCCACCATAACATTTAACGCAGGGTCCTTAGAAAGAGTAGACAAATTTAAATACTTGCGCATCTGGCTTTTCGAAGACTGGGCATCAGACAGAGAAATAAAATGTCGCATTGAACGAGCTCGACAGGCATTCCTGAGGTTTCGAAGAGAGCTTACCTGTTCCGATTTCGACCTTAACCTGAGACTAAGATTCATTAAATGCTACGTTTGGTCGGTGCTTCTCTACAGAATGGAGGGTTGTACATTGAAGGCGACTGCAATTAACAAATTAGAGTCTTTCGAGATGTGGCTGCATCGCAGAATGCTGAAGATACCTTGGACGGCTAGATTAACAAACGAAGAAATTCTAAGACGTGTCAAGAGACAACGTGAACTGTTTGAATTGATTAAGAAAAGAAAAGCGGCATATCTGGGGCATATAATGCGAAACACGAAATATCAATTCTTGCATCTATTGATCGAAGGCCGGAGAATGATCGGAAGGAAAAAAATGTCCTGGCTGCGAAATATCGCAAGGAATAAAGAAGCAATGGAAAATGTTATCGCAAACATCCATTCGTGAATAGGATAGGCATTGAAAGAAGAAGAAAAAGAGGCGTGTAATATATTTTTATTACCATATACAGTGTGTCCCAAAATGTTTTATACAATTGGAGAAAAAGTTTATCTTACATTTCACAAAAAAAATTATTCTTGTATAATCAGGTATAAAATTTTTAAAATATTGAATGGAATAAGGGAAAAGAAAAAGTAATGATTTATCCCAAGACTATGACAAATAGCCGACTATTATTTTCTGCCTAATTCTATCGAGAGTACCCTGTATTTCGAGACAATTTGATGAGACCATTTAATAATGTGAATAACTCCCGAGAGCTTTAGCTCGAGGGAGTTATAGCCCAATCGAGTTAGAATTTGACCCGGACAAAATTGAAAACGGCAATTTTTCTTCGGGAATTGTTAGGGGGGGTCACTGGCAGTCTAAATTTCGATTTGTGTATGTTCAAGTCCATTGCGTCAGCCGCCATATTGAATTTAAGGGTGCATATTTATTTATTCAATAACTCGTTCATTTGCAATTTTACATGAAAAATGGTAATGACCAAAGTTGTCTGGAATTAAATTTCCTACAATTTTGGTCGTTATCACTTTTTCGCAAGGATCGATATTTTTCGACTAAGAGCCGAAAGAGGGGGTGAAATTTGAGAAAGAGATAAATTAAGAGAGAAAGATAGAATAAATTGATGAAAATGAAGAAACAAAACCAAAAAATAAAAATTCAAAGATAGAAACCAAAAATGAAAAAACCAAAAATGAAAAATGAAAAACGAAAAACGAAAAAAAAAAAAAAAATAGAAAAATGAAAAGCGAAAAATGGAAAACGAACAATGAAAAATGAAAAATGAAAAATGAAAAATGAAAAACGAATAATGAAAAACCAAAAACCAAAAATGAAAAATGAAAAACGTAAAATGAAAAATGAAAAATGAAAGGCAACGCCCGTAGTTATTTCGAAAATCAACGTTCCTTCCTTCCTTCAAATCTAAAGAATTTGAGTAAGAATTTTATGATATTTAATTTAATTTTAAAATTTCAGATATTGAAAAAAAAAAAAATAAATTCTACTATGCCGACGGAGCAAGGCTGATGGGGCTGATGCGGACCCACATAGACTTTTTTTTTTCTACTAGGCCATAGAACAAAAATCCATGGTCGTTTTACTTTTGTCGTTCTTCGTTTTTCATTTTTCGCTTTCCATTATTCGTTTTCCATTTTTCGTTTTTCATTTTTCATGTCTCATTTTAGTTTTTCATTTTTCGTTTTTCGTTTTCATTTTTCGATTTTCATTTTCCATTTTTCGTTTCTCATTTTACGTTTTTCATTTTTCATTTTTGGTTTTTGGTTTTTCATTTTTCATTTTTGGTTTTTGGTTTTTCATTTTTCGTTTTCATTTTCATTTTCATTTTTCATTTTTCATTTTCATTTTTCATTTTTCATTTTTCATTATTCATTTTTCGTTTTTGGTTTTTCATTATTCGTTTTTTCATTTTTCATTTTTCATTTTTCATTTTTTCATTGTTCGTTTTCCATTTTTCGCTTTCATTTTTCTATTTTTTTTTTTTTTTTCGTTTTTCGTTTTTTCATTTTTTCATTTTTGGTTTTTTCATTTTTGGTTTCTATCTTTGAATTTTTATTTTTTTGGTTTTGTTTCTTCATTTTCATCAATTTATTCTATCTTTCTCTCTTAATTTATCTCTTTCTCAAATTTCACCCCTCTTTCGGCTCTTAGTCGAAAAATATCGATCCTTGCGAAAAAGTGATAACGACCCAAAATTGTAGGAAATTTAATTCCAGACAACTTGGTCATTACCATTTTTCATGTAAAATTGCAAATGAACGAGTTATTGAATAAATAAATATGCACCCTTAAATTCATATGGCGGCTGACGCAATGGACTTGAACATACACAAATCGAAATTTAGACTGCCAGTGACTCCCCCTAACGATTCCCGAAGAAAAATTGCCGTTTTCAATTTTGTCCGGGTTAGCCCTTTTTTGATCTAACTCGAGTGGGCTATTATCCTTTATTACATTATTAAAGTTAAGATTGTCCCCAAACAGACTCCTTTCTCTTTTTGGTATTTTCTGGGATATATTTGCTTATATTTTCACTGATTTCCGTAGTGGAATATGAACCAAAACGAGACTTTTCAATTTTAAGTGAATGTTACGTCAAATGTTGACACTTAATAGCACACTTATACAATCGACTAAATAGCCGCTCATATTTTTTTATTTACCTAAATATTGCATACCATGTGACTAAATTCATGACTTTTCATTAGCGCAGCCATGTGGGAATGAAATAATCATTGAAATTGTGAATAAGTAACAAAAATTATGAACAATTGTAGATTATTGATATTCCCAGATAAAAAAGACAATAAACCCTTCAGAAATTGTTAGATACTTTATTATTAAAGATTTCTGCTGCTTTCCTACATGTTTTATAATTTTTTCCAACTAAGAGAACAATTTCAATTTTATCTGCAATACTTAGTTTAACTGGCATTTCTCTGACTATTGCAAACACACTCATGTTTATTTGACAGTTGTTGACTTTTATTAGATATTCCAAAGCACTCTATCAGTTACAGATAATGATCTTATGAAGTTTCGTACTGCGCAATAATTTAACAATTGCTGACTTGATTATTGCCTTTTTTATTTGGGAATATCAATAATCTACAATTGTTCATAATTTTTTGCTACTTAATCACAATTTCAATGAACATTTTGCCCTCCACTACAGTTTGTACGTATCTTTCTCTCCGTCCAAATCATTACTTTTTGTTTTCCCTATATTCCAAACAAAGTTGCGGAACTTTTTATCATGAATAATTTTTTTTGTGAAATTTAAGATAAACTTTTTCTCCATTTGTATAAAACTTTTCGGGGCACACTTTATATTGTCCATTAAGATCAGAAATACAAAAGTTACTTCACGAACTAGTGTGTAAAGTATTGTCAAATTCGCCAGTTGAATCGGTTATGAGATACAAATAGATAAACTGCAATAAAATTTGAAATTAAATTTATTAAGTATACCTACAAACATTAATAACATAAGCTTTTTACCTTGTCAAAATAAATTCAAGAGCCAGATATCGACCAAAAGCTCGCACAAAAAACTTGGCACTTAGAAAACGATAAAAAAATCTTTGTTGCTCTAAAGTGTATACTAACTCCACAATTTAGAAAATTTGGTTTTTTTATTATATTTCGAAAAACTAATAGCACTACGTGAAAGAGTGGAAAATTTTACTATAAATTTATTAAAAGTTATTTAAAAAAAATTGTATTATTTACTATAAAAAATTATTAAAATAAGGAAGCGAATTCGAAAACTCTACGCGCGCCGAGATGTTGAATACAAATATTCAAGCGTTCGGGAAAAAACTAAAATATCTTTAACAAAATAAAAAAAAGAAAGCATTTTAAAGAGGAGACTCTCAGGAAGCCATTAGTTTTTTGTTCTCATAGTAAATTTGAGGGTGAGTTATAATTTCTATATTGTTTTCTACGCCCTTTCAAGTACCTAAGTAGAATAAAGCTATTTATCAAACAGTCTTTTTTACTCTCTCATTCTATATCCATATTATATTAGTCAATTCATATCTGCTATAATTTATTTTAAATAACAATACCTATTTATTCATCTTCAAATATTGTATAGTAGACAAACATCAATTTGACAAATTATTTGTATTTCCATTTGTAACTTAACAAAAAAAGATTAAAAGAATTTGTTCTTGGACATTCAAGTAACTAAATTAACTTTTCGTTTAATAACTTCGAAACATACAACATGGGTATCCGCGGAAAGCTTATGAAATATTAAATAATATACTAATTAAAAAGACAAACTTTTTGCATTTAAAATTTCATAAATATAATATTACGTTATAAAAACTATGTACACATTAAAAGTTTCTTTTTTTAAATTCGTAAAATTTTATTTTTAAAATGTAACAATCTTTCTGAAAAATCTTGTAAAAATTTATTATCTTGGCAACGTTGCAAAAATTAACTATTAGCGTAAAAGCCACTGTAATATCAATAAAAAAACTTAAAGATATACACGCTATTTTAGGTCTTGATTCTTTCTCGCACTTCATTTTAAATTTCCGACAAAATTTTCTTTGGACTTTTAAAATAAATTTACTTTTAATCAGGTTATTCAAACTGTAAAGGTAGTAGTTTTATTTCTGTAACTTTGATGTAATCTCTTACTTAATTTTAAATTTTCGTCAAACTCTTTAGTTAGGTTACATTTTCTGTCACTACTATACTAAATATATACTAAAGAGAATTGACTTTAACTTTGAATTTTTTTAATTAACCTATTTACCTTCACTTTTTACTTAATTAAAAGAAAAAATAACATAAAATTGAAAAGTATTTATTTAACCAAAATCAAAAAATAAATACAAACAAACGATACCAAACAGTCAGAAATGACCAGTCAGAAATTAGCAAATCCTTTTAAGGTATCTGCTAGATCCTGTGCACCCAATATACCAAATGGACCCCAACCGCCAGTCTGTGCACTAGCAGCTTTCGATGTTCCACTTGCGCCTCCCGTTCCAGTATCCCCTGCTACTCCAGGTCCATCTGTTACTCCCAGTCCACCAATTACTCCCAGTCCACCAATTACTCCCAGTCCATGTTTACGTGAATTTGCAGCTTCCAATGCACGAGATGCGCGTGTTATACCTGCAGTTCCACTTGTGCCTGCCGTTCCAATTAGCCCTGCTACTCCTGGAACCACTCCTAGTTTCCCTGTTACTCCCAGTCCATCTGCTAGTTTACTAGCAGCTTCCAATGCACTGGATGTGCCTGATAAACCTGCAGCTCCACTTGTGCCTGCCGTTCCAATTGCCCCTGCTACTCCTGGTGCTACTTCTAGTCCACCTTTTACTCCCAGTCCATCTTCACGTGAATTTGCAGCTTCCAATGCACCAGATGCGCGTGATATACCTGCAGTTCCACTTGTGCCAGCCGTTCCAATTGTCCCTGGTACTACTCCTAGTTCACCTTTTACTCCAAGTCCATCTGCTAATTTACTTGCAGCTTCCAATGCACTAGATATACCTGATATACCTGCAGCTGCAATTTTACCTGCCGTTCCAATTGCCCCTGCTACTCCTGGTGTTAGTTCTAGTCGACCTGTTACTCCCAGTCCACCATTTACTCCCAGTCCATGTTCACGTGAATTTTCAGCTTCCAATTTACCAGATGCGCGTGATATACCTGCAGCATCTATTGCACCTGCAGCTCCAGTTTTCCCTGCTACTCCTGATGCTCCTCCTAGCCCACTTGTTACTCCCTGACCATTTTCACGTGAATTTGCAGCTTCCAATTCACCAGATGCGCGTGATATGCCTGCAGTTCCACTTGTGCCTGCCGTTCCAATTAGCCCTGCTACTTCTGGTAGTTCACCTGTTACTCCCAGTCCATCTGATAATTTACTGGCAGCTTCCAATGCACTAGATATACCTGGTATACCTGCAGCTCCAATTGTGCCTGCCGTTCCAATTGCCCCTGCTACTCCTGGTGCTACTTTTAGTCCACCTGTTACTCCCAGTCCACCATTTACTCCCAGTCCCTGTTCACGTGAATTTGCAGCTTCCAACTCACCAGATGCGCGTGATATACCTACAGCGCCTATTGCACCTGCAGCTCCAGTTTCCCCTGCCACTCCTGGTCCTCCTCCTAGTACACTTGTTACTCCCTTACCATGTTTATGTGAATTTTTAGCTTCCAATGCGACAGATTCGCGTAATATACCTGCAGTTCCACTTGTGCCCGCCGTTCCAATTAGCCCTGCTACTCCTGGTACTACTCCTAGTGCATCTGTTACTCCCAGTCCATCTGCTAGTTTACTTGCAGATTCCAATGCACTGGATGTGCCTGATATACCTGCAGCTCCACTTGTGCCTACTCGATGTAAAGCTCCTCCTGAAGCGATGTTTAGTTTGAAATTTTTCTGGAAATAAAAAAATATGTTGTATAATACTATAGTACCTAGTATTAAATAGAAAATGATTTAAAGAGGTAATGTGGGATATTCTGTGTCGCAATGTAGTTCTAAAATAATTAGAATAAAGTATATGCCTGAAATATTAAAATTGTGTTCCTTAGATTGATAGAAGATTCGTTTGAATATCATTCTTTTTGTGCTCTATTATGTCAAGTATTTAATCACTGCTTATTGCAACACTCCTTCCTATGTGTGTATTATTATTATTTTTCGGGGTCTATTTCTCGGCTTTCTCCGGGGAAAGGCTGCTATGTCGGGCCGATAGGTACGTATATTATTATTATTATTAAATGGTGGGTGGTAAACAAACATCCTCATCAGGAAATAGGTAGCAGATTAAAATATAGTAAACTGGTCTCAAGAAGGTTAACAACCCTTTAACTTAAATGATATTTTGATTGGTTGATCGTAAATATTTTTATTTAAAAATATTGGTATACCCTTACAATTAGTTTATTTGATTTTCGAAAAGTGCTGAAATAACCAAAATGTATTTTGTAAAGTTAGTTTCTCATTTGTATAGTTCAAAAAATAAATAGATTCGTTATAAAATGTAAGAGTATTAATTTTAATATGTGTCCTCACTATCTATACCTATACGAAGTAATAACAGGTAAAATTAACTGGATTAAAGCTAGAACCTGGAAAATTACACAGCCAACTTACGTCGAACTGGTGACTGGTTAAGCACGTGCTAAGAGAATTTAACTCAGAAATGACATTTACCCGGGAGATTTAATACTAATTATTCTTTGGAAACTGGCAATTATATCTTGAGATATTTTTACCTAGAAACACTTTATCGTTTCTGCATAAATTCATTTAGAATTTTCGACCTAGTGGTAAACCTCATTAACTGAAAAACGGACAAGTTCCCAATTTGTAACCAGATTAACATTATTGGAATTATATGGAGAATAAAAATTTTTTTAGTTCCCGTTCTTTTGTTATAAAAATGTTGTTTATTGAAAAACTTAACAAACATTTGTTTTATGGAAACATTATTGTATTTAAAATATTTTTTATTAAAATCGATTTGTGTTAGCTTTCCTCGTGGTAGACTCGTTCTTCTTTTATGGTTGTAGTAATTGTGGTTGTTGACGAGGATGCAATTCTAGATTAAACTTAAGATCCAGTTGCAGCAAATCAAGCAATTGTTGAGGTATTGATAAAATATCAAAGCTCATTCCCAAACATTTCCATCCAGGTTGGCAAAATAGTTTATCCTAAAACATATAATCGTAAATCAGCCAGACTTATTTTTAATTACAGTTTATGATTGTATCAATTTATATGTTAAATTTGAATCCTGCAAGAATAAGGGTTACTGATCAGTCAAATTTTTTAATCCCAAAATTTTCACCCACACTCTTTTTTCTCTCTCTCAGAAAAGCCAGACTGCTATTTTTGTAAACTTAAAGTTTACAAAAATAGCAGTCTAACTTTAACTAACTTTAAGTTTACAAAAATAGCAGTCTAATTTCACTCCACTATTAGTTTATCGCGTCTCGACTAATAAATCTAAAATCCAGACTCAAAAATTTTGTTTTGTCACTAAGAGAACAAATTATTTTTATATAAACCGTTTAGTCCATAAACGTTCACCTCTGTCCAATTTCTATAATAATTATTTAAAATCATTGTTATTATTTTTATTTACACATAATTGCTGCTTTCACAGTTTTAAGGACATAATTCCTCTTCATTCTTTTTAACTATGAAATTTAGATTGGCTTGTCAAAGGTGGGTTATTCTAAAACATAATTATAAATTAATTTAAAAAAAATAAACACACGTTTCTTTAGAAAAGCGTGAAATCATCAGGTTACAATCAGGACCGAAGTAAAGAAATATTTTAAAGGAAAAATCAAATCTTGCTTTGACTACACAAATAATATCATAGTAGTATATAATCTACAAAATCCCATTTCTACAGATACTTCCACCAATTATTGTTAAACAACTTACCTCGACATTTCTTTTTAACAAACAGAAATAGAGCTACTCAAACTTAAACTTTTTTCTTAACTTCTTCGATCTCAAAAAACGATAATGAATGAAAACAGGTGAAGTATATTCAGAAATAAAGTGCCTTGGAAAAACCATTTATAATCTTTCGCTTTATAATCTGATAGCCACTTTAAAAGTATGATTAACTAATTTATTAATACATGGAAGACGGACCTGCATTGGTCACAAGTGAGTTTACGATTTGCCATTTTGGAAAACACCGATAAGCCCAATTAAGTCAATCTTCCGATTTTTCTGCTTTTATTTCTGCAAATAAATATGCATAGACGATTCGTAAAACCAGTAACTGAAGATTAAGAGCAATCCGGAGCTCTTGTGAAAACCAAATTTCACTTCTATTTTATGATGATTTTCTAATATAAAATTGTATTTATATGCGCGCCACTTGACGATGGAATGTTTCTTAAGGCAGCACTAAGCAAAGAGATTTATATTTAATACAGAATGGCGCGGACCCTTCTTTTTGTGATTATCCATTTAAATGTAACAAAATAAATACTTTTCCTACGACCACATAGGAAAGTAACAGATATCGCACTCTTTACTCCGACGGAAAGTGGTACTTTCCAGACGTGTGCGGAAAGTTCCATTTTTAATCTAATTACAAAATTAGAATCTAATTTCCAAGATGTGATTTCCCACTCGACAATTCACTATTGGGTTCGAAATGACAGTGTTGTTCCTAAAATAGCGCTGGGAAACCATGACGGATGGCTCAAAAAAAGCCGAAAACTGGGTCGTTATAGAATTTAAAAATTAAAAAAAAAAACTTGATTAGACTACAAACCTGTTTTCTTGGAAAACTGAACACTGCTGTTCCGACAAAACAAAAAATTACTAAATAGTGTATGGAAAACATTTTGTCTGATACTTACTAAATAAAAAGAACATCATGTTAGGTATATTTATAGTGAAAATTTAAAAAATAGTTTTATTGGTTATTATATCATTGCTTTATGAAATTTTATGAGTTCAACAATACGATTTCCATTGTAACTTTGGGTTTATGACTATATCATGGCGGGGCATTTTTTTAATAAATTAAATATTAAGTCAAAGTGGAGCATATCGATAAAATATATAGATTACCTAAATAATTAAATAACAAAGTTATCCACTATAGTTAAGAAGGTGAATGAAGAAAAATTTATTTAAATTGAAAATAATTTTTTGTAAAAGTATCGCAAAATTTATTGGTTTAAAAAAAAAATCAGAAAATTGAAATCTGTATACATGCCAGTCTGATTCGATTTCGCGCGACACGAGCGCCGCTCTAACGGCATTTTAGGTAAACAAATAGTGTTTGAAAATCAAGCCTATATAAGATACAACAGGTAATTAAAATACATCTCTCTTCACCCCCATCCCACCACCAGCCACAATCCACACCTTTCGCAACCTCAAAAAAGCAGATTGGCCTTTATTTCAGAGATCCATCTCTGCCAACCTTCCAGAGCAACGCCCGCTAAACACCCCCCTGGACATCGACACACTCGTGACCGAGGTCCAAACAGCCATCACCCACGCCGTCGAAACATCCGCCCCCCTCACTTCCATCAACACAGCCCAAAAAGCCCTCCCCCCATCAATCTTAAACCTTATCCGCCAAAAACGCAGATTGTATAGACTTTTTGTCCGTACCCACGACCCTGTCACCAAAACTGAATGGAACCGTCTCAATGCCCTGATCAGGCTCCGAATTAATCAACACAAACAACAACAATGGATCAATACCACCTCTAATTTGGACTTCAGAGACGGTTTCAAGTATTGGGACAAATTCCGAATTCTCACGGGTCAAAAATCCAAAACCCACTCTCACCTCGAAATCGAAACAGAAGAACGCTAAAACATCTACCTGAATCCATGTTTCCGATCCTAACCCTTCTCCTTAACGCCTGCCTCTCCCAATCCTACTTTCCCCTTGCCTGGAAAACCGCCAACACCATCCTAATTCCAAAACCAGGCAAAGACCCCAAATCCGTACACTCCTACCGTCCCATCTCTCTCATATCGGGTCCTTGGAAAACTCCTTGAACTTCTGCTCAAGGAGAGAATATGGACCTATTGTGAAGAGAGAAACATCATCCCTCAATCCCAACATGGATTCAGAAACCACCACTCCACTCAGGACGCAATCTCCTCACTCCACACAATTGCCGTCACGGCAGTTAACTCTAATCAAATCTCTTCAGCCGTTCTTCTGGATGTTCAAAAAGCCTTTGACCAAGTCTGGCATGCCGGATTAGTCAAAAAGCTCATGAACATAGGTCTTCCACTTAACATCACCAAACTCATCCACTCTTATCTCTCGGACCGTACCATCAAAGTCAAAGTAGGCAACGCCCAGTCCGAACCTTTCACTCCCCTCGCTGGAGTGCCCCAGGGCTCTGTCCTGGCCCCCCTCCTCTATCTCATCTACACCTGCGACCTCCCGCCCCCAAACCACCCATCATCAACCCACCTTCTATACGCCGACGACACGGCTCTGATTTCGGTAGCCCAAAACTCTAACCAACTCAGCACCAGAACCCAAAACCTACTGAATCAGTTCACCAGCTGGAGCAATAGGTGGAGGGTCTCATTGAATCCTCAAAAAACACAATTCATCATCTTTAAACATCCGAATTCAAAAAGACCCACCCAGCTCCCCCAAGACGTCAATGTAAACCTCCAGGGAGTCAGGCTCGCTCAACAAAGGGAAGTAGATTATTTAGGTGTTCGATTCTCTCAAACACTTAAATGGTCTCCTGACCTTGACAACACGCTTAACAGAATGCGTAAACGAGCCCGCCTCCTTGGCGCTTTGTGTGGCCGGTTTGGACGGTGCAACTCCAAAACCCTCATCCACACATACAACTCCTACATCCGCCCCGTTGCCGAATACAGAGCAGTCCCATATGGCGTACTACCCCCCCATCTTGCCCGAAAAATCTCCTCACTCGAGAGACGTATCCTACGACGATGTCAATATCTCCCCTATCTGTTTCCCTCTAGAGAAGTCTACAACAACATCTCCAGCACCCCAATTCTCTCTCGTTTCCAACTCCTACGGAAAAAATACGTCTCCCGCACCCTGAATGGCTCAAACACCCAAGCCCAAAACACCCTCCTCACCCCTTGGCGACCTCGTCGTCTCCCCCTCTTCAGGAAACCCAAAGCTAAACTCCCACAGCCCAACCTCAGACTTCTGGCCGACGCCCAAGACCTCCCCCTCCCCCCCGAACACCAGGATCTAATGGACTCCGCCCCCCTCACCATAAGGTAAACCCCCCACAAACCCCAACCCCCAACATACAATACCATAAAACATAGAACATAATAAATAGAACATAAGAACCACCTGTACAGAATCGTGATTTAGGTTTTCGTGGTTTTCCTAAATCATATTTCCCCCCTTAGATTGGGCACCGTTTTCCCCAAACATAAGGGTGGAAATAGCAAAATTGGCGATTCTTAGATAAAAAACTGGGAAACAGCTCCTGCCCACACAGGCCCCAACCAACACACACAACATAACACACCAACGCGCACAGAAACCTTAGGAAAAATTAGCTAGCTAGGTTACAAATATTGTAATCAGGGCCTCACCCTGAAAAGGAGGAAAACTCGTATAGCAGGGAATTAGGAAAATGAAATGTCCTAGAAAATGTAATATATACCAAAAGAAAATAAATAATAAACTAAAAAAAAAAAAAAAAAAAAAATTAAAATTGGCAAAACTAAATGAACTGAATACACAAGAGTAAATTAAATATGTGCCTCTAATAATTAAGTGCTGCGGGTTTCAATGACCTGAGCACGATCTGGAAAAGAGTAAAAGTTAATAACCTGACCTGAAGCACAGATTAGAGAACTACAGATAGGAAGGTAAGACAAGACAAACGAAATTAGGCGTAGATAGAGTTGCACGCCAATTTAAAACCCACTTTGAAGGCTGTCAGCAGCAGTGTTGCCGAATCAAAAGTGTAAAATTAAGCAAAAATGCAAGCAAAAACATTACATAGTAAATTAATTAAATTATTAATATCGTCCCTGTAATTGCAAAATGTCGTATGTCAAAAATTCCGTATGTGCGTATAAAACACAAACACGTTAAGTTAACGCCTTAAATGCCATATAACATGATGTTACATCATAAAAATAAGCTATAAACTGATTTCTGAAATAATTAAACAAAAAAGTAAAAAGATATTATAAGTTTTTTGCTTTCCTGAAAAGTGGCCTTTTTGACATACGACATTTTGCAATTATAGGGACGATATTCAGTGTGTACCTAAGTTATTCTTGATAAAAAAGTCCTGCATCACTTATTAATAAAATATCAGGATTTTGTAAAATACTTTTAAATTCCAATATACAGGGTGTCCCACGACGTACTGTACACAGTCCAACCATAAGTACTATGGACCGAGGCCATTTCATATCTGGTATTAAAAAATGCCTTTTTGCTTTTTTGACGGATATACAGGGTGATATTAATAAAATATCAGGATTTTGTAAAATACTTTTAAATTCCAATATACAGGGTGTCCCACGACGTACTGTACACAGTCCAACCATAAGTACTATGGACCGAGGCCATTTCATATCTGGTATTAAAAAATGCCTTTTTGCTTTTTTGACGGATATACAGGGTGATATTTGAAAATATGTGAATTATTCTACCTTAAATATATCTAAAAGTAAAAATCTCAGACCAATCAAATTTGGCACACTGATTGTGCTCCCTGAGCTCAATAAAATAGGTGTTAAAAAAATTTTAATTTCAGGTCCGGACTTAGTTTTTTTAGATTTTTATTGGTTTTTTGAAAACAACACCCTGTAAGCCAGATCAGACATTTTTTATTTTTCTCACTTTAAAGCTTAAAGACACTAAGCAACAGTTAAAAAAAATTGAACGCGCATCTTTTTGTTTCTACAGAAAAAAATAAAACTTTGAAAAATAGTATAATTTTAATGGATTCACATTCTTCTTATGACTGATGCGGCACTACATTGATAGCACATCATCATTTTTCAACAAAAATCATAAGGAAAGTTCATTTTACTCGATATAAAGTATTATTCAATCAACTGTTGAAATTCCAGGACCGTATTTATTTTTTGCAGTCTCTGTACCAGTTGGGGTGGTATGGATGGAGGAGATCTTTCTTTAACGTCCTGAAAACTGTGGACTCATTTTGATTTACCATTTCCAAAATACCCTCTTTTTGGTCTTCTGTCGGTCGCTCACCACGTTCTGTCACAAACTGTCAAAATGGACGTCAAAGCGAATTCAAAGCCTACTTGCATTTGCACAATTATCAAAAGTAATAGTTTTTTTCTTTGACGTTACAGAAAGAAAATTTGTACAACTCGCTTTACAGGGTGTTGTTTTTACAGGATCAATAAAAACTTAAAAAAAATAAATACGGCCCTGGAATTCCAACGGTTGATTGAATAATACTTTATATCGAGTAATATGAACTGTCCTTATGATTTTTGTTGAAAAATGATAATGTGCTATCAATGTAGTGCCGCATCAGTCATAAGAAGAATGTGAATCCATTCAAATTATACTATTTTTCAAAGTTTTATTTTTTTCTGCAGAAAACAAAACAAAACAAAACTATTGCTTAGTATCATCCTTAAGCTTTAAAGTGAGAAAAATAAACATTGTCTGATCTGGCTTACAGGGTGTTGTTTTCAAAAAACCAATAAAAATCTAAAAAAAACTAAGTCCGGACCTGAAATTAAAAATTTTTTAAAACCTATTTTATTGAGCTCAGGGAGCACACTCAGTGTGCCAAATTTGATTGGTCTGAGATTTTTACTTTTAGATATACTTAACATAGAATAATTCACATATTTTCAAATATCACCCTATATATCCGTCAAAAACGCAACAAGGCATTTTTTAATACCAGATATGAAATGGCCTAGGTCCATGGTACTTATGGTTGGACTGTGTACAGTACGTCGTGGGACACCCTGTATAAATCAAAATATGAATTAGCAAAAAGTATAAATCATTCAATAAATAATCCAAAAACCAATGCATATACAGGGTGGTCCTTAAGTAATTGTACATAGAAGTATGGTAGATTCCTAACTTTAAAATATTACGATTTGAACCAACTTGCTCTAATAAAATGTAGCTAATAAGGTTAAATTTTAAGATTTATTTTTTCAATAACTTTAGCGTTACATAAAAATTTCTAACTGGGGGTTTTTTGGAATGAGAAATCATTATCTGGTACCTATTTTGACGTAATTTGTAGAGTGCGCTAGTTAGGCCACATTTGTGGCATAAATGTGCGATAAACTTTTTTGCTCTTTAAGTTAGCGCTATTTTTGTAAAAGAATATTAAATCCACGTTACTTTAGTAGAAAAAAGTGTACTTGTTAACCCGAATATGACTTCAGTTTTCCCCCATCACCCACCGTTTTTTTTAATTCCTCCAAATTATGAAAAAGTGATAAAAATAGGTGGTTGATGGGGAAAACTGAGGTCATATTCGGATTCAGGAGACCGTTTTACATAAGGAATCAATAAGAATGGTGTCAGGTCCAGCTTGATCCCTAAAATGCGATTATCTCGTAAACCGTTAAGTTTTAAGGTTAATAACAAGTATACTTTTTTTCTACTAAAGTAACGTGGCTTTAATATTCTTTGACAAAAATAGCGCTAACATAAAGAGCAAAAAAGTGTATCGCACATTTATGCCACAAATGTGGCCTAACTAGCGTCCTCTAGAAATTACGTCAAAATAGGTACCAGATTATGATTTCTCGTTCCCAAAAACCCCCAGTTCCAAATTTCCAAACGGCAACACTGATCAGCAGTCTGTGTGTCTCTTGAACCAGCCATTTTAGCCCACCAAAAAAAAATCTATGGGGGAATTTACTAAATTTTTATTAGAAATTTATTAGGCAAAACAAATTATTAACCCTCCACATCAAAAGTTATAAACAAATACTCTAGCTTCACTACTAGATTTATGTATGATTTTATCAACCTTCAAATTTTTTGAATTTTAAATAATTTATCTAGAAGATCTGCCAGTATTAACATGTATTTGTTTTTAAGTTACACACTGTATAAGGTATATGACGTATTTTTAAAAACAATTTGGTGAAAAATTGAAGAAAGCGTGTCACGTATGACCAATTGTAGGAAAAATAAAAAACAGTGTTATTTTTATTACTTAATTTTTTTATCAATAAATATCAAATAAACCTCGTTATTGGTAAAGTGTGGTAAAATAATAAAATTTACTATTCAGATGTAACGATGTATTCCCTTTATCATTGTCGCTCGTAAAAAGGTATAGCAGCGATTTTAACTACCCGTTTTTTGTTTTTCAGTTTTAAAATAAATAAAACTATACTAATAATCTTTATTGATGCAATTAAAAAAAGCAGGCCGATACACTGAGGAAAAATATTCGATACATTTTATTTCAACACGATGTTTGATGACGTAAAAAATGTTTTCTCAAAACCGTGTAATAGTATATTGTGTCACTTGGGCAGAAAATGAGCTTTAGCAGCCCACGGCATTATTTGCCCCCGCTTTTTTTTTCCGCCTACCATATGTGAAAAGGAATCATATCAACCCTAAAGTATATTACAAAACAAGGGCGGAAAAAGACACTTTTCACACGAGTGACCAATATTGTCGCACGAGGCGTAAGCGTAAGTTTCTAGTGCAAAATTACTTAAAAGCTCTATACAACTCGCGAACATCGACTTAAAAACATGAAATCCTATGTAAAATGACCTGCCGGATTCGAATTATTATATCGAATAATTATATCTGTTTTGCAAGTTGGAAACATATGAGTTCTTAATTCATCCATATTTCCTGTAAAGTCTTTTCGGCCATACAAATGCTTAAAGAATAGTCTACATGATGATAGTAACAAGTAATACTTTTGGTTCCAAAAGACAAAATATTCATCTCATCTGGTTGTTGAGACACTATTTTTAGGGCTCATAAACAGAATCACATCCAGATAAACAATATATTGATAGAAATGAAAACATCTGTGTCCAATGAATAAATAACAAATACATTAAACGTGTCTTAAAAAAAATTAATATTTGCGAATATTCCTCATGTCCAGTAAACTGTAACTCATCAAACACTTTCGACTCCATTTTTGTGCATTTTATTGTTCTTTGATTATCTTCTGACATTCCTCATGGACTCATAATAAAAAAAAATAATTGATGTCTTTGACAGGAAGTCACAATAACACACATAAGCGGGTGAACTACAAAATTATAATAATGAAACGTCCATATACCAATAAGTCGGATCAAGGAGATTAGACGCACTGAAATTCTAAAGTTTGGTTACGAACGCAAAGACAATAATTGAAGGGGAAAGTGGATAAAGTGGCTAAGTAACAAAACAAAATATAAAATCACCCTTTGGTGACACTGTAAGGTTATTTAACCCCTTTATCTGTTACTAATTTCCTCAAATGGAGTAAATGTACAATTTTAGAGGCGTGGGTAGGTTAGATTTAACATTTTAACTTCGTTTATATCAAAAACCTCACAATCAAAAAAATGTCAGTTGGCCCCTTTATCCACTTATCCCTTCAATTGTATAGTACCAAAATTAATGTCCAAAGAGACAAAACCTACATTTTTAAAAATTACTCCATTTTGCAAATGTAAATTATTTAACTGTGATAACAAGTGCAAATGTCTGAAAGCAAATGTAAGATGCAATATAAGTTGCCAGTGTGAGGGAAAATGCATTGAAAAATAAATATTTTAATTAGATGTTTTAATCCCTATAGTGTCATAATAATATTGTAATGTGCGTCATCTTTGTTGCACGTTTGAAGAAGGATGTGGTGTTTACTCTCTCTGACACACTGATCGCTTTATTCGCTCCACAGCATCCTAACAGAGGCAATGCGAAGAGATGCAACGCGCCGTTTCAATTTCTTTCGGTTTTAAAAAAGTACACAACCCAAACTAAACGTCGTATGAAAAAAAAGTTAGAGTAAAAAAGTTTCCTTGCTCTATTGGCAACATTTTTCTAGCTTATACTAGTTAACTACCTCTAAAGATGAAAAAGTTTTACTCTGCAAAATGACGATATTTTGTGTATTGTAGCCAAAAAAAAATTACGTAGCTTTTATGAGACGTCCTACATTTTTTATTGTTATGAAATTAGGTCAGGAAAGTACTGAAAAATATCATATCCAAAATTCATAACGATCGGACATCACTTAACAAAGTAACGCAATAAATATTATTTTAAGGATTTTCAGTTTTTTCAAAAATGCCATGTTTTGACATATTTCGCAATTCCGGATCAAAGAGCGAACACAAAATTCGAATCCGGCAGGTCATTTTACATAGGATTTCATGTTTTTTAGATGAAGGTTCGCGAGTTGTATAGAGGTGGTCGAATTCAGCACCTCAGATTCCCGACTAACAATGCTCGAGTAGACCTTGGTTTGATTCCGGGCGTTGTTATTTGGTTTTTTTTTTTACGAAAATGACAAAATTTATACAGGGTGACTTTTTTCGATGGCACATTAGACGTTATTGTTTATATTTCTTCGTTTATGATGTCCATAACTAAACGGATTCAATTTTCAGATTAGTTTTTGGGTCATTGGTTACATGTCTCCGCTTTTAATAATTTGACGCGTATAGAAAACGCCGGTAGAGTTAACATATTTGTAATAAAATGTATTATTAAAAAAATTATTAAAATTTACATAAATCCATAAAAAATAAATTAACGGGGTATCAAAACTTAGTTCTATTACTAAAATTTATAACTACGATTTATTTTTAAAATCTAAATTTACATTTATCTATATTTAATATACTATTTTTGTATCAAAAGTAACAGCATCGCTGGAACTATCGCTATAATAAGGCTAGTTTTGATCGCCGTCGCTGAATTACATCCGTCGGTTTCGCAGGTACCACAAAAGTCAATAGTTCTGCTACTGTCAGCTGTCAAATCTGAAGGACAACCTCCTGCTTTAAAATCTTTCGAAACTGCTTTACATTCTCTTTGAACTCTCTGTTTATTGTTGTTTCGAACATCTGAAAATTTAAACGGTTTGTAACCAAAAGAATACATAATATTGTGATTCAAGAAAGAAGACAAAGTACTAAACTGCGGATGAGTGTTAAGAGGACTACTGGAATCAAAAAGTAGCAAAAAGAGAATAAGAGGAAGATCAAGAAAGACATATGTAAGAGGTGGATCAGTAGAGAAGAGAAAAAGGTCAAACAATATACGAGGTAAAAGCGTTATCAGTAGATACCTCGGTTTTTTTACAAATGGCTCGAAATTCGGAGACGGCTATTAGTAATTTTGTTCAAACTTGATTATTTATATCTCAGAAACCGAATGAATGCTTTTTACAAACTGTAAAAAGTATATAGAAGAAATATTACAACAAATAAAAGAATTGAAAAAAAAGATTTATCTCACCTTTATAAACCAATTTCAAACATACTGTTTTCTCATTTTTAGTTCCATCTTCGTAACAAAAGTTTGTCTTAGGAAAACCATAATCATATTTTTCTAAATGTGATGCGCTTTCTTTCAGAATTTGTGAGACGTTAAAATGATCTCCGCAACTCTCTCCTCCTCCGAGTTCCGTGTCGCAATTCCAACAATTTAAAGCGTAACCTAAAAAACCAAAAAATAATTCTATCTAAAAATCTACATAAAATCAAAAATCTTAATATACCCGAAGGTGTTATTAGTATATTACAAACCGTGGTAGAAAATATGTCATTTGGGTAGAATTTTCTCAGCGTAATTTTGAAAAATTTTATAACTTGTGTCTAGCTACTATTTGGAAAGGTCTTTCTGAAGATATTGACTCTAAATTCTTGGACTTCCTAAATAAAATAATTAAGTGTTTCAACACATCATTTCCCCTTCGCCCCATTAAAACTAAACGTCATAAACCTTGGCCAACTAAAGAAATATCTTCAAAAAATATGAGGTCACTTATGTATATTAAAAAATTCTCAGATAACCCACTAATATTAAATTATATCAACAACTATAGAATACTGTATCGGAAAATTATCAAATCTACTAAGAAAAACTATTATAAAAACCGCATCTCAAGAGCTAAAAACTCTTCCAAAGAAACCTGGTCTATTATAAATGACTTAAGAAATAAAACCCGTTCTTCAAATTCTGTTAATCCTAGTCCTGATGTAAACAATTATTTTGTTAATGTAAGTAAGAATACCAGCTCTAACACAGCTCATAGCTCCGGGTCAGGATGCTCTCTCCTTCCTCCTACATACTAAAATGATCACTAATTAGTTTCTTCCTAGGACCAGTAGATAAGCACGAACTAGTGCAAACCATAAACAGCATTCAAAATAAATCTTCATGTGGAAATGATGGCTTGTCCACTAAATTAGTTTCAAATTTACCTGCTTTAGTAATTAACATGTTAACTTCGCTGATTAATGAATCCTTCGAATCTGGTATCTTTCCGAACTGTCTAAAAACAGCTATAATAATCCCGCTTCATACGGGTGGCGACAAAACCGAAACCTGAAACTATAGACCTATTGCTTTATTACTTACCTTATCGAAGATAATAGATAGGCTAATGAAAAATCGCCTACTGCCCTTTCTTTCCAAACAAAACATCCTAACACCTCATCAGTATATGGTTTCCTACCTAAAAAATGCGCTAACTTTTCACAACTTCAGTATATTGTGACTTCGCAAAGGTCTTTGATTGTGTTAATCATGAAATCTTAATTAAGAACCTACAAATATATGACGCACAGGGTTCTCCTTAGCAATGGTTTAAAACTTACCTAGACAATAGAAATCAAATCTGGCAACTAGCAGTGGAGTACCTCGAGGTTCAGTATTGGGTCCAATTTTATTTTTATTATTCATCAACGATATCATAGACTCAAAAATAAGTGGAAGAATTACTTTATTTGCCGATGACACGAGTGTAACCTGGAGTAGTTTTGATATACAGACATTACAATCTAGCATAAACAAAGATCTAGTAACTGTAAAGTCCTGGTCTAACTCGAATGGGCTTTGTTTCATCACCAGTAAAACCGTAGCAATGACTTACAGAGGTACTTTGCAGCCTATAACTCTAAGCAATAATCCGATTCTAACAGTGAACTCAGTTAAGTTTTTAGGTCTTTATATAGACAAATTCCTAAAACAGTCCACTCTTATTGATACCTTGGCAAAAAAGTATCTTGGTTGCATGGTTTGCCATTAAAACTGTTTCTAAAGAGCTAACCCCTACTACTGCATTAATGACCTACTTTTCCTTATTCGAATCTCACCTTCACTATGGTTTGCCGTTCTGGGGTTCTTGTAGCTTATACGACTTCGAATCTATTTTCAAATTACAAAAAAGAGCAATTTGGTTTTAAGTAGCAGGACGCACTGTGAAAATTACTTTAAAAATTTCAAAATTCTAACCCTTCTTGCTCTATTTATCTTTGAATCCGTCTGCTTAGTTCGCAAGCACATTCAAAAGAAATCGGAAAAACCAACTCGTAGATATCCTACAAGAAATTTAGATACTGATGTTTACTTAACTATTCCCACCTCTGACCTAATAAAAAATTATATTATCAACAATGCAAAAAAATTGTATAATAACCTCCCGATACAGTTAAAATCTATAAATTGATAAGATAAGTT
Organism: Crepidodera aurea; assembly: GCA_949320105.2. Classification (NCBI taxonomy): domain Eukaryota; kingdom Metazoa; phylum Arthropoda; class Insecta; order Coleoptera; family Chrysomelidae; genus Crepidodera; species Crepidodera aurea. The sequence continues at coordinate 15,160,701 of OX439475.1, read as the reverse complement.
CAGAAGATCGACTAGGGCTTTTCTTCAAGAAAGACCATTTTACACAGTGGCAGAATTCTATAACGTGCCTTAGACTTTTGGTTTGCAGCAAATAGGAGCAATAATTTAATTAATTAAAATAATTAAATTTTAATTTGAACATTAAGTTATAGTGGCGGATATTGCATATCCAATGCAATTGTTATTCATATTTTATTTGTGTTTTGTTTTGTCTAGTAATTTATTTTTATTATGATTAGTTTTAAATTCGCTTTGTCTATAAAATTTCTGTAATTTTTCTTTGACAATAAAGCAAATTCTCTCTCTCATTACGAGACTGGAATGACATTTTCCACCGACAGAATTACATAATCTAAAATTAATTAAAATTTAATAATGTACAAAATATTTTAATATAGTAGTCGGTGCATTTGACATTTGTCAAAAAAACATAAAAATTGAGTGGCTGTACTTTCGCCTCTTGGGCCGAAAGTAGCTACTTTTTAGGCTTTAAGAAATCAACGTTTTAATACTTAATGGAATTTAAGCCTAGAAATCAACATACCTGTATCAATCAACGCAGAATATACTATTAATATACACGTTGCCGAGTAAATTTGATACATGTTAATTCTGAAAATCACCAATACTTTTTGTTCACCAACTTGTTCTTCAAGATCTGTTGGAGAAAATAAGATAAACAGGTTTGATCCAACTGAGGTTTGACATAAATATGAAAATAGCTGTTTTAAAGTTTAAAGGTCGACTACAAACTTCCAATTATAAGATCATGCATTTATTCATCAAGGTCCCAATTATTTAATCTGCATTTGTGTACAATGTGTAAATAAAAACTTTTTAATCTGGAATTATGCGTTCAAAACTTAAGTCAAAATTACCTAAAACGATTATCCCAAAATTTGAGTGATTTTGTTATTTTTGAGTTTATATTAGTAAAAGCACAAATAAAATTAAAAATCATTACTTACCCAAGTTTGTTTACAAGTGTATTACTTCGTAAAGCGTCAATAATAACATTAATAAGAATAATGTCTTTATCTATGTATCAATTTCGCAATTTTGTTACAAATTTCCTGTTAATGTGGTTATTACATTTTAAATGGTTAGTTGTTTTATCCGAATAACCAGATATTCTTTCCTGTATGATAATAAAAATATCGATATATTTATAATTATTAAGTAAGTAGATATTTTCGTGTCTGTTCAATAGTAAGTTATGTAGATTATTTATTTCATCTGTCAAAACAGTCAGATTTTGGCATTATTATAGTCAATCACATGATCTTTATCTATTACATGTTCAGCAAGGCGACAATATCTCACATTCCTTCTACAGTCACTTTTATAAGAGGTTATTCTATCTTTAAGCATTCTACTTGTTTGACCAATGTATACTTCATCACAGCTGCTGCACATGGGATTTCATAGATAATTTTTTACTAACTATTGTAACCAATCAAATTACTTAATTTAGAGTCATGTGTCAAATTTCATCCAATCAGCTATGGATTACAGCGATAACACCCTACATGTGGTGTTTTCAGTTTGGTGTTTTCAGCAAGTCAAGTTTTTGATTAAAAATTAATTAAACGTCAAACTGACAACTAGTTTAAAAATGTTTAAATCTACAAAGTAAAAAATTATCTTATCGAATACCCCTCGGGCCTTGATAAATCCTCAAAATTTTGTCATAGAGAATCCTTCAAGCGTGTTGCTTAAGGATAATAGCCCTCGGCCTTCGGCCTCGGGCCATTATCAAGCAACACGCTTTCAGCATTCTCTATGACAAAATTATCTCGGTATTATCAAGGCCCTAGGGGTATTACTACTGATTATATTTGATTTATTTTTGACTGGTATAGGTGTTTTCAATTTAGAATGTATTTGTGAAATAGTTTTCAAATTAGTTTTAGCTATTTTAATATTGTCTTCATTTTTGAACAAATGTATGACTTTTGATGTCAAACCATCTATGTGCGGTAAAGATTTAAAAATTGAAATTTGGTCAGTTGTTGGTGGATGGTTTGAATTTGAAACAGAAATAGAGGTACTAAATAGAATTTTACTCACTAAAGACTTGGGATATGAGTTTTCTAGAAGAGTGTTTTGAAGTTCTTTTAGACACCCATCTCTCTCTCTCTGTTTTTGAGGTTATTAATTAAATTTATTTTGATTTTCATGGGATGGTTTGAATGAAAATTCAAGAACCGATTACTATTAATTGGTTTTCTGTACCATCTAGTAATGATTTTATTGTCGTTCGTTCTTATTAGTTTTAAATCCAGGAATGGAACTGAATTCTCAGTTTCTTTTTCAACATTAAACTGAATATTTGGATCGAAACTGTTAAAAATATTTAAAGTTTCAGCGATACAATTTCCTAGTACAGAGAGGATAAGATCATCTACATATCTCTCGAGGAAATGAATTTCGAATGTAATTTTATTTGTGCAATATTCTAGGAGTTCATCTAAAACGTAACTTGATTTGGAGATATATTAGAACCCATGGGAGTACCGAAAACTTGTTTGTAAAATTTTTTCTTTTCTGATGTTTCTTTTTGTATGTAATTTTTTCTAAATTTCATGTTATTCGTCTTGATAAAGAAAATAAACATTTTCGAAAGCTCAACTTAAATCGAAGAAATCGTTCTAATTTATTTACTGTTCAGTGCTTCCCACTAATTTTATCTACATATAAGTGTACAGGTACAGAAAACTAGTCTTTTGTTTTCTCGAATTGATAAAATTATATTTGCAGGAGGCGCCTTTATAAAAGTCATTAATAACATGATATATTCTTTAGGTTATTCAGTTTTGTTACAAATGTCAGTAGGGATGTGTCCAAGATTACTCCAAGGTACTTCGGGTTGAAGCAATGTTCAACCCCTCCAATTGATGTTTAATTATCTCCTCAAATGTCATGTGGTTTATCCAAAAGGTTGGCCAGCCTGGTAAATGTTGTACAGATATGTCACCTTTGCCAATTTCATAAAAATAATAAAATTAGAAGGTATTGTAGTAGAGACACTCTTTTTTAAAAAATGAATAATACGTAAAAATAAAATATTTTTATTAATATAATTAAATTTCAAATAACATTGGTAAAATTAACTTTTTCTAAAATGATTGTATGATGATGAATAAAATGATTTGGATTATTTAACAAAAGTTTAAAATTTTTGAATGTGTGATACAATGACTAAAATTACAACAAAAATATAAATATATAAAACAAAAAAAATTATTTTTGCAACAATACTAAAAGTATCAGAGGTAGTACAGCCAAAATTAGATTCGTTTTGATTCCGGTAGCCGTATTACAGCCGTCAAAATCACAGGTACCGCAGAAATCAATCGTCCTACTTCTATCAGCTGTCAAATCTTCAGGACATTCTCCCGCTTTTAGGTTTTTCGAAACAAGCCTACATTCTCTTTGAACATTGGGTATTTCATTACTACCAGTACCTAAAAGATAAAATAATAAAATAATTTTATTTGGTCTTGGTAAATAGATTATTGACAAACAATTACAGTCAATTAATTGTATAAATGAATGCTTTCAACTTATGACCTAGTGCAAATTTTAAGCGAACCCACAAGAGGACCCTATTTTTACGTCTAATGTTGACATGATCACCAATTCAGGTATAATTAACTGCAATAATATATCTGATCATAAGATGGGCTTTTGCTACTTAGATATGTCTATATTTTCAACTAAAATTAAGTTCATTAAGCAAAGGCAGTTTAAGGGAATTAAAAAAACGCACTTCAAAATGACCTAGAAAATTTATTTTGGCAAAGGTACCTTAGTGAGATGGATATTGAAGCAAAATTAAATATTTTTAACACGTATTTAACAGCTGTTTTTGATGTTCATGCGCCTTTGAGATTGGTTCGGGTTACCAAGAAGCAGGCACCATGGCTTGATCAACCTTTAAAAATTAAAATGAGAGAAAGAAACTTAGCTCTGCAAAAGTTTAAACAAACCAAATTGGAAAGTGACCTTCATGTTTACAAAAAAATTAGAAACGAAACTGTAAAATTAGTAAGACAAAATCGTAAAAATATTATCAATAATGTTGCTAAAGAAAAAGACAAAAAAAATTATCTAAAACGTTTAAATATTTAAACTTATGCAAAAATGCTAAATTCCAGATAACTTAGCAGGTCCCAATGACATTAGTAATTACTTTTCTGACTTTCTGCGCGATAATAAGTGCAAAGGAAAAATAGATTTCTACACAAATAATGTTAGTAATTTAGGTCAAAATATTTTTTCTTTTCGTATGACAACACTTGATGAAGTCTCTAGGGCATTAGATGAAATTAAAAGTAATGCTGTTGGAAATAATAACGTATCACTTTTAATGTTAACTTTTTGTAGCCCATTTATTGATACTTATTTAATCCACCTCATCAATTCCTGCATAGAAAAAAGTTACGTCCCTAAGGCTTGGAAAACTTCAGTTGGTAAGCCGTTATTATTATTAGTATTATTATTATTATTATTTTTTTTTTCTTTTTTTTTTCTTCAGTGTCAACGGCATCGACTACTCTGGTCATTAGCCTCGTGTTCTGTGTAGGCTTTGTTACTGTTTCCCAGCGCCACTTTAGGAACAGCACTGTTAATTAGAACCCAACAGTGAATGGTCGAGTGGGGAATCACACCTGGTATATGAAAATCAATTTCTAAATTTTTAATTAATTAAAAATCAGAAAATGATTTCTGCCGTCGGTGGGATTCGAACCCACAACCCTTGGGTTATGAGTCCAGTGCTCTACCACTGAGCCACCCACTCCCCTATTATTATTATTATTATTATTATTATTATTATTATTATTATTATTATTATTATTATTATTATTATTATTATTATTATTATTATTATTATTATTATTATTATTATTATTATTATTATTATTATTATTATTATTATTATTATTATTATTATTATTATTATTATTATTATTATTATTATTATTATTATTATTATTATTATTATTATTATTATTATTATTATTTTATTACATTTTTCAAAAGCATTTGACACCATTAACCATAAACTGCTTTGTGACAAGCTGCAGTCTCTCTTTCTTCATATCTAACTGATCGGTCACAAGTAGTCGAGGTTGATGGTGTCAGATCAGAAGCTATTAATATTTTAAGTGGTGTTCCTCAAGGATGTATCCTTGGGCCGTTCTTGTTTATTTTTTACAAGGCTGATATCTTAACTTCGGCAAGACGTGGTAGGGTACAGGCTTATGCAGATAATACGCGATATTATTACCGTTTTTCTACTAAAAATTGTGAATAAACTTGCCTACTCGTTAACCAAGACCTTTTTGATTTATTCAAACAACATAATTTAAAATTAAATTCATCAAAATCGAAAGTACTGATATTTTCATCCCGAAATAACAAAGTTTAATATTAGTATAGATGGGGTACCTTTACCTATAGTGGATGAAACCCGTAATCTTAGTATTATTTTTAACAATGAATTGAGATTTCATACACATGTACGTAATCTAATGCAAAAATGTTACATGTCTCTTAAATTTATTTATGCAAATAAAGCACTTCTTAGTCACAAATTGCGAAAGCTTTTGTGTGAGTCATTGGCTCTTTCACACTTCACTTATTGTGACTACATTTACTATTTTTGCTTAGATGAAGCTGATTGGACAAAGGTACAATATATTCAAAACTCATGTCGGATTATCTTTGGTTTAAGAAAATATGATCATATGACTCAAAAAATAAAGGAATTAGATTGGCTTATAATTGAAAACCGTGCGAAATAACATTTCACTACGTATGTTCATAAAGGATTATTCACTTCTACACCCGAGGTCATAAAAGAAAAATTTGTTGCTCGTAAAAACATTTCGAATGTAAATCTTCGAGACCCCAACCGTCTCACTATGCCAATCCATAGTTCAGTAATGTTTAATCGTAGTTTTATTTATAACGCAGTGTCATTATATAACGCGATACCAAATGAATTTAAAAATTTTAAATCTACATTTAGGTCTAAAGCAAAAAAATTCTTTTTAGATGTGCAAAAAAATGATTAATATAGCATATGACACTTTTGCAATTCGGAGCTCTGTTCAATGTTCCCTTCCTTAGAAAAATTAATATTTGATTATATAGTAAAATAATTTTTTTTTGAATTTTTTTATATTGTATTATTACTTTTATATATTTTTTTTTGTTTGTTAATGTGGTTAAGTATGAGTAGCACTAGACTAAACTTCGCCACTCCCAATTTTGTTCTATATTTGTTTAAATTATATTTTGTATTCTTTAAATTGGGGAATAAAGACGTATATTATTATTATTATATTATTATTATTATTATTATTATTATTATATTATTATTATTATTATTATTATTATTATTATTATTATTATTATTATTATTATTATTATTATTATTATTATTATTAATTAGAATTTCACTTACCTCTGTATACCCTTTTCAAACACACCGTCTTTTGATTGTATGTATTAGCAAAACTCTCGTCACAATGTTCCAAATGGGGATCATTTCTAACAGGTTGAATGGGTCTGTTGCTTCCATAGTTGAAATTGTCATAGTATCTTCTATTTTGTTGTATTCTACTTACATTGAAATAGTCTCTGCAGGTAACATCGAATTCTGAATGACATTTCCAGCATTGTAAAGCCAGTCCTAAAAAAACAAATCATATATAAGATAAAAAAATTTTATTAAATATGTAGTAATAAATTGGGAAATTGGAACCTTTGGTTTATCAACTAAGTTGACTCCTGATGATGCCAACATAGTTGGCGAAACGCGCGTAGAGCGTGTTAAAATTGTGTTTTGGTTGATTGGTCGACGATAGTGTTTCAACTGGCAAGCCCAGGAGATAGTGAATTTTTTTATATAGCCGAATTTAGCCCAGCGACGATTATTAGACGAGTCTGGCAAGGCTTTCGTTGTGTTGCATGACTGAAAAAATGGAAATTTTTTTAATGACAATTTAATTCATGTATAAAAAATCCCACAAGCCGCGTGATTTTGTCATTATGACAGCGAAAAAAGTTTGCCCTAACTTTTCCAGCGACAATAACGGAACCTAACTTTTGACAGCATGACAACCAGCATTGTAAACCAATTTTTGATGACGGTATGTCAATTTTTCTCAAACTTGCGTTGTCAGAAAAGTTTTCATTTGTGGAAATGTCGAGATTTGGAGAGTCTTCGAGTGGAGGAATTGAAAAAGCCATCAATGGTAATGTGCCTCGCAATACTGTGAATTCAACTAAGTACATCAAGCAATCCCAGAAAAAAGGAAGGTGAGTTCTAATGCTCTCACAAAACGAGAAATTTTTGAAATGGCACTGTCCTGGAGTGAAGAGGAACCTGTAGGCCTTCTAAGAAAATTTTATCACATTGCTGCGTATGAATTGACTTGGAGAGGTGGAGAAGCAGCAAATTGTAAGGTATTCTATTTTAAAATCGAGACAGATAACCATGGAAGAGAGACCGGAAGAGTTGAATATAAACTAGTGTTTTCGAAGACAGCACAAGGGGGAAATCAGAAGTTGGCCGACAGTAAATGGTTGGTAGCAAACACTGCAGAAGATTGTGTTTGTCCACTAAGATTGTTTAAACAAATTATGGGAAGACGGGGAAACCAAATCCTTACTGGCAAAAACAAATTCGAAAGAATGGTATAAGAATTCTCCTATTGGGATAAACGAAATATCTAAATGGACCAAATCTTCGGCGAAAAATATTGGACTTGATATCAAGCAGGTGAAAATTACGAACCATTCTAATCGAGCTGCCGCCGTAACTGAATTGTCCAGGAGTGGTATAGGTGAACAAAAACTTGTGAAAATTACGGGACATAGCAACCCATCGTCATTAAAACCGTACCTTCAGTTAGATGAAGAACATCATAGAGAAATCATTGGTTCCATTCGTACTACCATCTAGGAAACAATTACTACCACCGCTCAAAATACTAGCATGCAGCAAAATATTAACAAAAGACACGAAAGTTCTGAAAATCAAGCTATTTTTAATAATTGTGTTTTTAACAATTGTACTTTTCCGTTAAATTAAATAAATTAATTCACATCTCTTTTTTTAATTTATTGATTTACATATTCATTAAATTGTCTTACCGAATTACACTCTAGCTTTTTTTTGAGTCGATGTAAACTTGACATTTATAATTCGAATTTTGTTGCCATTAGGTAATTCAACTCAAAAAACTGCCAGAAAAAGTGACAAGTGACAAAAAAAAGCTCTCGTGTGAAAAATTATCACTGTCTCCTGGACATCACGAAAAATATTTAATTTATTTTTTGAACTCGAATCATCCAACTTCCTTAGTAATGACGTAAGTCATAAACAAGCTGCTAACACAAATGTTTAAAGAATTAGTAAACATTTTCCTAAATAGGTAGTACTTTTAACACATTTTTTATTGCAAACTAAATATTATTTATTGACTTTAAAAATTCCTTGAGAAATATTATATCATCCGTATAAATAAACGAAACATACATACATTATTTTATGAATTGAGGTGGCAAGGTTTACTATGATTTTATCATTAAACAAGAACTTGTTTTGTATACAAATTGTGTAGGATTGTTTTGCTGCATTTATGAATACATTAAATTGTATTATACATTATTATATAAAAATATAAGGTATCATCGATTCACGGAAACAATTTTGAATTTGTTTGTTATGTATTTATTTTCAAAGGCCAGAGATTTGGGGGGGGGGGGGGGGCAACGTCGTCTGCTGTTAGGGTTAAATATATAAAAGTTTAATATTTTGGGTTTGTTGATATAAATGGACCTAGAAAAAAAAATTCAAGAAAATTAAAATTTGGTTTACACAGAATGAATTTTGTATAAGAAACGATTGGCAATGTCAAAATTACCGAAAAAAATGTTTGGTCCATTTTTGAGGGAGAAGTGAGTTTTTTCGGATATAAATTGACCTAGAATCTACAAAAAAAAATCAAGAAAATTAAAATTTGGTTTACACAGAATGAATTTTGTATAAGAAACGATTGTCAATGTCAAAATTACCGAAAAAAGTTAGTTTTTTGGGATATAAATGGACCTAGAATCTACAAACAAAATCAAAAAAATTAAAATTTGGTTTACGCAGAATGAATTTTGTATAAAAAACGATTGGCAATGTCAAAATTACCGAAAAAAAATGTTTGGTCCAATTTTGAGCGAAAAAGTGAGTTTTTTAGGATATAAATGGACCAAAAATCTACAAAAAAAAATCAAGAAAATTAAAATTTGGTTTACACAGAATGAATTTTGCATAAGAAATGATTGGCAATATCAACATTACCGAATAAAATGATTGGGCCATTTTTGAGGGAAAAAGTGAGTTTTTTCGGATATAAATTGACCTAGACTCTACAAAAAAAAATCAAAAAAATTAAAATTTGGTTTACGCAGAATGAATTTTGTATAAGAAACCATTGTCAATGTCAAAATTACCGAAAAAAAGTTAGTTTTTTGGGATATAAATGGACCTAGAATCTACAAACAAAATCAAAAAAATTAAAATTTGGTTTACGCAGAATGAATTTTGTATAAAAAACGATTGGCAATGTCAAAATTACCGAAAAAAAATGTTTGGTCCAATTTTGAGCGAAAAAGTGAGTTTTTTTGGATATAAATGGACCTAGAATCTACAAAAAAAAATCAAGAAAATTAAAATTTGGTTTACACAGAATGAATTTTGCATAAGAAATGATTGGCAATATCAAAATTACCGAATAAAATGATTGGGCCATTTTTGAGAGAAAAAGTGAGTTTTTTCGGATACAAATGGACCTAGACTCTACAAAAAAAATCAAAAAAATTAAAATTTGGTTTACGCAGAATGAATTTTGTATAAGAAACGATTGGCAATGTCAAAATTACCGAAAAAAAGTTAGTTTTTTGGGATATAAATGGACCTAGAATCTACAAACAAAATCAAAAAAATTAAAATTTGGTTTACGCAGAATGAATTTTGTATAAGAAACGATTGGCAATGTCAAAATTACCGAAAAAAAATGTTTGGACCATTTTTGAGGGAAAAAGAGAGTTTTTTGTGATATAAATGGACTTAGAATCTACAAAAAAATTTCAAAAAATTAAAATTTGATTTACGCAGATATGAGAAATATCCTCTCATTGCCCCTACTCCCCCCCTTGGAGCCGCTGTTGTTTATGTTAATGTTCGGTCGTGTTTTTCCATTTTAGACCCTGTATTCTCTCCATATTTATGCTTTTGAGTTTTCTACTCTTTTTTTATATATTTATTTTATTATTTTGTGTTTATTTATTAAGTCTGTTATACCAAACTTTAAAAAAATGAAAGAACAGTAGCTTCAGAACTATCGTACATGCATGGTAAGTTTTTTTTATTTTTTTATTAAACGGTTCAATTTGACGCTCTTGCACAGGGACCACAAAAAGCTAGTTACGGCCCATTGTCTCTCATGACATATATAGAAAAACTAAATTACTCGATGAATCGTCTTGACGCTTATTAAATCATATTGGCCAAGCCGATGTCAAGCTGTTAGGTACAATAATAATACTTCAGATTTTCAGCATGTTAAAAATGGTGGTCTCAAGGATCTGTACTTGGCCATCTATTATTCATTAAATATCGCTGTATCTTTTATTTGCTGACGATACCACTTACATTTATTTAACTAACAGTAGTATAAACCTTTTAAAACTTTCTGTACCAGATCAATAACAGAGCTAAAATCTAATTTACAGCAAATTTTCTTCTTCTTTCTGATCCTTATGCTCTTTCAGGCACGAAATTGTGGTTTCAGGTCCTCTTTTATTAATTTCTTTCAGACTTTTCGATCGCTTGCATTAAATAAAATAAGACAGGAAACATTAATTCTACGACCATTTTTAATAATTAAATGCAATACTTGTAAGTAATGTACGTTTTCTAATCTCTGAATAAAAAGTTTGGTACGCCCCTGCTTCCAACATAACACGTATCTTCATCAAAGCATTAAATTGATTTTTTTTTTCAATTTAAGTGACTTACCTAAATATAAATTATATAAAGTGACCTTCAAAGCAAACCATGCCAAATAAAAATTGCACTTAACTTATAACAAACGGATACATTGTATTTTGTTTTGTAGAATAAGAATACCCGAGGGTAATTAACTGAGTTAATTGTTTAAATAAAAGGATGTGTTACACCCTCAAAATTTCAGTTTTTAATTATGATACTCACGACTGTTTAAAATGCAATACTTTTTATTACAACAGTTTTAAGTATGCATTAATATTACATTAAACGTTTTTGGATGCTTTAAAAATATTAGATCAATGCCACCAAATTGTAAATTAGAATAAAGGGATCCTTGTGTATTCCTTGGCACACAATAGCCATTTGATACGGTCTGGCACATGATAACCTTAACCTACATTCTTACATGAACGAGCATTGCTTCCATGTACAAGTAAACAACTCAATGGGCGCTCAAGTCTCGAAAGAACGAAAAATATATAATTTCCTGTTTACCCAAAAAATTACCTACAAAATGAGTATCAAAGCCAAAGAACGCAAATTTAAAACAAATGCAATGTTCAATTTGAAGTCGATCTCAAGCAAACATTCCAACACAAAATTTTTTCCATATAAAATACTTTGTCTTTACATTTCCAAAAGATCCTTCTGAAAGGAAACGATGGATTGTATTGCTTAGGTAAAAAGTTTCATAAGAAAAGAGTGTATTTTTTAAATTTTTAGGCGCAAAGTTGGTTTGTTCTTGCCACTTTGTGAATAATGACAAAAGAAATGGCCCATCAATTTTTGATCATAATAAAACAAAGCGTTTTATAGATGATCCAGCGACCAGCCAAAACAAATGGTGTAGGCTAAAATAATGTATATTACAATTCATTTTATTTTTTAGAAAATACATCCAAGAAAAAGAAACCTAAGTTTCCAACATTCCCAGTGTTTCTGTGTTTCTTTTAAACCAAAGAATTGTTTTTATGTTGTTTCCTTTCTTTTTCATTTTATTAATTAAGTATACATAAACTATAGATTTGCATCTTTCTCCAGTTTTTTATGATATTTTTCTATGAATTCAAGTTCATTTTGGTACGATTGCTTAAGGGAAATTTGAACTTTTTCTTCACTCAAAATATATAAAACTTAATTCATTACTTTTCAAAGAAATATGTATAATTCACAGTGGGCCAACCCTCTAAGAAGGTAACCTCCATTGTAGTATTTCAACAGAGCCATCAATGATTTCCACCGTTTTGCCTTCAGGGGCCCGTCAGTCAAATGACACCGCTGGCCAGCGTTAACCCTTCAAAGGCCCCTCATTAAAAAGACACCAGCATTGGCCCTGATGATGGCCGATGTAATCTATTTTCACCGGCCCACCATAGGCTACAGGTGCTTTGCCGTTCCAGCCTGATCTAGCCAGCATATGCTGGGCCGGCATAAGGCCGATCAAAATTGTTTGCCGGGAGGCGGTCAGTGTAATTACTGATTGCTTTCCAATGCAAGCGAATGGTTCGACTCAATCTGGTCTAACTGGTTAGTTTTCATGCTTTACTCCTTATTATACTGTTTTGAACTAACACTATCTTCTTCATCAGCCACTCTTGGACATAGGCCTCTTCCATTTCCTTCCATGTTGACCTGTTTTGTGCTGAGAGCATCCAGTTCTTTCCCGCTCTTTTCTTTATGTTATTTCGCCATTTTAGCATGGGTCTGCCTCTGTTTCTCTTTGTTCTAACCCTATATATTGAGCTATAGATTCAACTGGGTTTGGAAGAACTATACTTCAAAACATTTTTTCCTTAGTTCAGCCACCCAAGTATCCAAGTGATATGTTGCTATTACTAATATCCATTTTGCGGATAATAATTATTAACGAAATGTGTCATAACAAAAATCATCCAAACGTTTCCATGGTCACGTCAGATAGAAGATGTAGGCGTAGACAGCAGACAACTAGATTTTACCATATTAATGTTGTCACATTTTAATTGGCGTTGTTTTTTAAACAATTGGATAAAAAATACTTTGTATTTCATGGCAAAATCAACGTTTTACGGCACATTCGAATGTATTTTCTCTCGTATTACCGATTTCGCGCTTTTAATACGAAAATTACTATTTTTTTTTTCTATTTACAAAAACGATCCAAGAACAAATCATTAGTATAAAACTCTTCTTGCTAATAAAATCAATAATTACAAATATATTTATAGTTTAATGATCATTTCCTCTTTTGGCAATAAAACTATACAATAAATATTTGTTTTTACTTTAATTATGTGCCCATTAAATGTTTAGCGCCTCTCTTGAAAAGTTTCCATTTATAAAATTGACTGTTAATGACAAGTTAATTTCATTTGTGGCTCTAACTTCGAGACTTTATCCCTCAATTTAATGTATTATAAAAATTATGCATATTTTTTTTTATTATACATAAAATACTGCCTCTTAACGGTCCTTTCGTCACACTGCATTCACAGGATGTCACTTTTACGCCGAATTTACCGAATTAAACATTACATCCTCCGTTGTCACAAGAACATCATAATATTCTTTAAGGTGTAGGTATTACTCATAACGTATAATAATTTTGACCTTGTCGTTTATTACATCACGTATTATTTTCATAAAGGTACGTACACAGTCATCGTTTATTAAAATTAAATTTAAAAGAAAACTTAATAATCACACATAGAAAAAAAATGACAGTATGAGTCAGTCATAGGCAAATGAAAATAAACCCTTTAATATAGCCCAGAAAGCAGTGAATTTTTCGTACTTATTTCCCCAAGCGGTATATATTAGTCGAGAAAATATAGCAGAAAAATCTGGAATGTTGGTGCAGTACTTTTATTGAAATTGTATCGCTGCATTGTTGAAGAAAAAAAATCATATATTGCACAGAAAACATCCGAACCATACGAATTTCAGTAAACGGGGGTTTTTCGGGTCGCTCGTCCCATATCTGACATTGACATCGTCCTCCGGAGGACATGGTGCAGGCGTCCTGGCTAAAAACGTCACCTCCTGGTGTTTTCCTATAATTTTGACGTCTAACTGTCTAATATCGATTTAATGAATGATAGTCAATTTCTATTTCCAAGTCCAAAATTGGTTGTATGGAGAAGAGTATCCCCTAGATCCAACAGATAAAAATTTAATCCCCATAAGGATGACACAACCACCTGGACCCCCGAATATAATGAAACTGATATTCTGTGGATGTAAAAACGACTGTGGTTTTTTCTGTGGGTGCAGGAAGAACGGAATCTGAAACATCGCGTTCAAAAATTGTGCTGACACAAACTGCAACAACGTCGAGGAATACACCACAGAAGAAATAATTGAGGAAGAGAATACCCACTTATCAGTTGATGAGGTGGAAGTTATTTAAAAATAGTTTAGAATTGAGATAAGTTTTTTGGATAAGTCAATGTATTTGTACTTATGCCTTTAATTTTCCTCTCGAATAATTGCAATTGATTCAACCATCCCAACTCCGGGGGAGGATACTGATGTAAGTAATTTCAGTAAAACTCCAGGACATGACGTTTTTAGCCAGGTTGCGTGCACCAGGTTCCCCGGAGGACGATGTTAATGTCAGATCAGGGACGAGAGACCCGAAAAATCTCCGTGTGAGGTGTTTCGAACGATTTGGTAAATAATTTCAGTAAAACTCCATGTGTTTAGCCAGGTCGGGTGCACCAGGTCCTCCAGAGAGGGATTTCGGTGTCAGAACTGGAACCCAAAAAACCCCCGGGTAGTTTTTTTATGACAATTTTTCAGTTTTTCACCTGCCAGATATATTCCATACTCAGAGATTAGTCAGACTATTTTTTTTTACTTTTAAATAGAGAAAATTTGTTTTTGATACTGTTTTATTTCATTTTTATTGTTTTCACTACATTTATTTTGTATCCATATTAAATTATTTTAAGAAGGACCAAATATTTCAAGATACAGGGTGTTACGTAAAACTAAAATATTCTCCCTCAGATTTTCGAAAATAGTATCAATTTCTTATATAAGAAACTAAATGGGGTAAACCAAAGTGCTCCATTTGTAAATAAACACATTTCGCTGGTTTCCAAAATTTGAATGTTTACCAATATACGGGGTTAAAGTTTAAACGGAGCATCTGAAATATTACGCCTAAAGCAAATTGCTGAAGTTGGAAACATATTTGAGAAAATTGACGTAGAAGAGATTTTTAAAAATTTAACTAACATGGGGACATGGTGTACTAACGAAAAAAAATCAAAGCTTGGGAAACAACGAGCAAAAGCTAGTATATAATAAAATAGACTATATTTTTTTTTCGTTCCTCCCGCAACATTAATAATAATTTATTTTTTATGAAATATAACTCCTCAAAGTCAGTACCACAATTATTGGAAAAATAAAATAAAACAGCAACTAGTTTCGGTGATATACCATCATCATGCCCATGGGGTGGTGATACACATTAAAACTTAAAAATTATTGAAACATGTAAAAAATGTAGAATACTAAAATTAGAGTGATTTAATAATAATTGGTAAAAAATCTCCTTGGAGAGATGTTATATTAAAAATTAACATTTTATGGTACTTTTTATAAAAGAATCAATTTTTATGGATTTACTACATTTTCAAATATTTAATGTTTCTTTATTATTAATTAATCTTATTAAGGAATCCTTGTAAACAATATACAAATCGTTCATTACTTTAAATTTTGCAACACTTTAAAGAAGCACGAAAAAGAATAAACCATCTTTAACTCTTAAGGGGAGCAATCCCTTTAGGAGCCTGAAAAATAGGTATTTTTCGGGATGTTTTTAGAGGGGATAAAATAATCGAATCATTTTCAACATTTTGACATAAGTTTATTATAACATCCAAGTTGAAAAAAAATTTTTTTTGGGCGTTTGTTTTTCGCGACATCCAAAACTACTGCAGTTGTCACACTTTTGCTGTTGATCCGAAAAAGATTTAACAAGTGTCGTTCGTTTACTGACATATTAAAGGGAAGGATATACCTAAAAAATTATGAAAAAGTGCAAAATTGAAACTTTGGGAGCCTTTTTACTTTAAAGTTTGAATTTTCGACCATTTTTTCGACATATTTGAACCCAAAAAAATTATTTATTTACACGCTGCCTTTTAAACTTTGGGTATATCCTTCCGATAATATTACTGAGAGTAACCTCCCAAAATTTCATCGAAATCGGTCGATAACTTTTTGAGCTACAACACGAGCAGTTTTTAAAAATGTAGTTTCGAGATAATCACCTTTGGTCAGTATATTCTTTGGGTATTATACTTTCAAAATATGTGATTAAAAAATAATCGGCTTTTTTTTAAATTCTAATGTGCTTGCTCTCCTTAAAGCTCCTTTATATGCACCCTGTACAACAGCTAAATTAAAATCGACTTACCAGTATGTGCGAGTGCGAGAATTACGAACAACACAGATGCGGATGCAGAATAAACGGTGGACATTTTCACAAACAGTAACAGTGACTCACTCCAAGGATTTTTTTTTAATTGATCACCGGTGTACTCTTTATGAATTTACTACGAGAAATGACGAATTCTTCAAAAGCTACTTAAAGAAATAATTCAAATTGCTCAGACTCCCACCAGTTAGGTTGCTTGTTGTGATCTTGAAAATAGTTGGATTTCCACGAAATTTACTGACCAATGTGAACTATTTATCGCTAAAGGTTATAGAATAAATAAAAATAAAAAACTATAAGATCACGGAGATCTGAAATTGAAATGTTTCGAGCTAGAGGTCAAAATTCATCGAAAAAAATAGAAAAAACATTGAAGGGAGATAAATATCTGACAATAAGGGATTGTATAAACATTAAAATTCACACAAAACGGAATTTTTATTAAAAATTGTTGGATACCTATACAATATTAAGTAATCACCCTGTATATAGATATGTTGATTATTAGAATATATGTTATGTCAAATTTGAATTTAATTAGAATAAACGTCAGTTACTAAATTCGTTCTATTCGAAGTTATTTCTGGGTGATATCTGATTGTAAATTCCACTAAACTCTACAGGTTATGGGCCCAGTTACTGAGCAAGTAAAATAAAGTAAAACGTAACACAAGATGTCAGATATCACAAAGTTTAATATTTTAAAGTTGAATGGAAGTAATTACGGGATTTGGAAGTTTAAAATGGAGCTGTTGCTGCAGAAGGAAGATCTATGGGAAGTCATAGAGAAAAATAAACCAAATCCAGAAACTGATGCATGGAAGAAACTTGATAATAAAGCAAGAGCAACTATTGGGCTCTTGGTCGACGATAATCAAGTATCGCATATAAGAAATGCGAAAACAGCCAAAGAGGCTTGGGAATCTCTTAAACAGTATTATGAAAAATCGACCTTAACAAATCAAGTATGTTTACTAAAAAGAATCTGCAAACTGACATTAAATGAAGATGGTAATCTTGAAGAACATGTTTCAACGATGCTAGAGTTAATTTATCAGTTAAAAACTCTAGGCGAGGAAATTGGAGATCGCTTAGCAATTGCACTATTACTTAGCAGTTTACCTGATAGTTACACCTCACTGGTAATGTCTTTGGAAGGTCGAAAAGAAGAAGATTTAACACTTGAAATTGTTAAAGATAAACTTTTGCAAGAATATAGACGCAGAAAAGAATTTAATGCGGAAGGAACCAGCACTACTGAAGAAACAGTAATGAAAGCAAAGAGTTTTCGTAAAACTAAGCTTAAATGTTATTTCTGTAATAAGGAAGGTCACATGAAGAAAGATTGTTATTTTTTTAAAAAATCATCGAAGAACTTTAAAAGTAAAAACAAGGTGAACAATGTTCAAGATGAAATGAAAAACATTACAGAAGATTCTGATGAAGAATGTTGCTTCAATAACAAGGAAGAAGTAAAAGGAAAAACCGTTTTTTGGTACATAGATTCAGGATGTACATGTCACATGGTAAATAATAAAGAGTTTTTTGATGAGTTTGAGGAAGAGACTAATAAGGAGATATTTCTTGCTGATGGAAAGAAGTTAAAAGCCAAAGGCATAGGCAAAGGTACAATTGAAAGCTTTGTAAATAAAGAAATTTTAAAAATAACTGTGGAAAATGTTCTGTATGTTCCACAACTGGAAAACTGTCTGTTATCTTTGAGTGTCCTTGAAAGACAAGGTTTTGAAATTATATTTTCAAATAAAACATGCAAAATAATGAAATCTAACAAAGTATACGCCGTCGCTAAACTGGACAATAAATTATACAGACTGCAGTGTGCAGAAAAGGTCTACTCAATATGGGATAAGCAGGATAAGGCTTGTATTCATGTTTGGCATCGGAGATTTGGTCACCGAAATCAAGAAACAGTAAAAAGTATGTTTAATAAGCATCAAGCTCAAGGTATATCATTGAAACCCTGTACTGAAAAGTTGAACTGTGACTGCTGTATTCGAGGAAAAATGTCAAAGTTACCATTTCCAAAATATTCTGAGAAAAGAACAGGAGAAACATTAGAAATTGTACATATGGATGTTTGTGGGCCAATGGCAAATCTGACTCCTGGAGGAAAAAGATATTTTTTAACTATGATTGATGATTTTAGTCGTTTTACCAATGTTGTTTTAATGAAACAGAAAAATGAAGTTTTTAAAAGTTTAAAAGAATATGTCCAAAGCTCTAAAACTCAGTTCGGTAAGAAACCAAAGATTCTACAGTGTGACAGAGGAGGAGAATTTTTAAGTAATGAAATGAAAGACTATTTAAAGAGTGAAGGCATAAAATTACAACTCACAGCACCTTTTTGTCCACAACAAAACGGAGTAGCTGAAAGGAAAAACCGTTCTCTTCAAGAAATGGCACGTTGCATGTTACTGGATGCAAATCTTGAAAAATGTTATTGGGGAGAAGCAATAGTTACAGCTACCTATCTACAAAATAGACTTCCTACTAAAGGTAATGGTGATAGGATTCCCTATAAGCTGTGGTTTGGAACAGATCCCTCCTTAAGTCATTTAAGAACATTTGGTTGTTACGCATATGCTTTAGTTCCTAAGCAAAAGAGAACTAAATTGGAAGACAAAGCCAGAAAATACATTTTTGTAGGATATGATGAAAATTCCAAAGCATATAGGCTATTAAATAAACAGACAAATAAAATTATTATTAGCAGAGACGTAAAGCTTATCGAATCTGAACACGAGGAGAAGGTATTTATTAATAATCAGAAATATAAAGAGGAACACGAAGCACACGAAGTTGAATTTGAAGTAGAAGGAAAGAGTCAAAGTAACATTCTACGACCAGAGACAAAATCTCAACTAGAATTAATTGAAATGGAAGAATCTGAGGAAAAGGACAAAGAAAATGAAGAAATTCGACGATCAACTAGAAAGAATAAAGGTAAACCACCAGAAAGATATGGAGAATGTAGTTATTCAGCTTATAACTCGAATAATTCTGAGACTGAAGAAGAGGAAGAACCCAAAACATATGACGAAATAAAATTAAGAAAGGATAGACTCCATTGGGAGAAAGCTATGAAAGAAGAGATGGATTCTATGGAAACTAACAACACATGGACACTGTGTACTTTACCTAAGGATAAAAATCTAGTAGGCTGTAAATGGATATATAAAATCAAAAGAAATAACTTAGGTCAGATAGATCGCTACAAAGCCAGGATAGTAGCGAAAGGGTATTCCCAGAAATATGGACACGACTATGACGAAGTTTTCGCTCCTGTGATCAAGCAAACGACAATAAGAACATTGCTTGTTATTGCCGGATACAAAAATTTATTGGTACATCACTTTGATGTGAAAACTGCTTTTTTGAATGG
The DNA here is from genome assembly GCA_949320105.2 of Crepidodera aurea. Lineage (NCBI taxonomy): Eukaryota > Metazoa > Arthropoda > Insecta > Coleoptera > Chrysomelidae > Crepidodera > Crepidodera aurea. The sequence goes on along the minus strand of OX439475.1, from coordinate 15,140,784 downwards.
TGAACTTGATGAGGAAATTTATATGTCACAACCGGAGGGATTTATCAAAGGAGATGAGAACAAAGTTTGTAAACTCAACAAAAGTATTTATGGTTTAAAGCAAGCAGCAAGGGTTTGGAACGTTCTGTTAGATAAAGTTATACAAGATTATGGTTTCAGAAGGGGCTTAGCTGATCCTTGCTTGTACATTAAAGAAGTAGAAAATGGAGAAATTATTTATATTTTGACGTATGTCGATGATCTTTTGCTGGCTTGTTACCATAGCGACACCATTGAAGAATTGAGACGATATTTCAATTGTTATTTCGAAACAAAATCTTTAGGAGAATTGAAATATTTCTTAGGACTACAAGTGGAGAGGCAACCTGATGGAATTTTTAAAATCTATCAGACAATCTATATTGAAAAATTACTAAAAGATCACAACCTTGTAGATGCCAAGACTTCAAAAATTCCATTAGATACAGGATATTACAAAATTAGTGATAAGGATATTTTACAAAATCAAGACATTTACAGAAAAATTATAGGAGAACTTTTATATCTGTCGGTGCATTCGAGACCAGATATTGCTGTAAGTATTTCGATTTTAAGCAGGAAAATTAATAAAGCTACAGAGAAGGATTGGACTGAAGTAAAAAGAGTTTTAAAGTATTTAAATGGAACTAAACATTTAAAGATAATCCTTGGAGGTGAAACATCGAATGAGAAAATACTGTATGGATATTCCGATGCTGATTGGGCTGGAGACACATTTGATAGAAAGTCTAACAGCGGATATGTTTTTAAATTTAAAGGAGGTACAGTTTCCTGGAGAAGTAGGAAACAAGACACCGTGGCTCTATCATCTACAGAGTCAGAAATAATAGCTCTTTGTGAAGCCTGTAAGGAAACACTTTGGCTGATTAAATTATTTGAAGATTTTAAGATAAAATTAGAACAAATACAAGTATTTGAAGACAATCAGGGATGTTTAAAATTACTGGACTCTGAAAAATTTAATGAGAGAACCAAACACCTGGATACGAAATATAATTTTATAAAGGATTTACGGAAGAACAACACAATCATTTTTGAATATTGTCCTACTGAGGAAATGTTAGCTGATCTTCTGACGAAGCCTTTACAAGCGCAGAAGTTAGGAAGATTTAGGGAAATGATTGGACTGATTATCTAATATTGAGAAGGGGTGTTGGATACCTATACAATATTAAGTAATCACCCTGTATATAGATATGTTGATTATTAGAATATATGTTATGTCAAATTTGAATTTAATTAGAATAAACGTCAGTTACTAAATTCGTTCTATTCGAAGTTATTTCTGGGTGATATCTGATTGTAAATTCCACTAAACTCTACAAAATCAATATAAAAAAATCAGCTTCGTGTTCTGTGCAGGCTTTGTTACTGTTTCCCAGCGCCACTATAGGAACAGCACTGTTAGTTAGAACTTAACATTAAATGGACGAGTGGGGGATCACAACTGGGATTTCATTTTTTAAATGATTTAGTCAATTAATTATATTAGAGTATTTTTAATTAAACCCAATGAAATTACTTTTTTTATATTTGTAGATATTGTTGCCACCTTCTTTTCCTTGTTTGTCCAATCAATTTTATTTCGCACAGGCTCGCACAATTCTATCCTATTTTAAATTAACAAAAAAATATGATACACAACCGATTAGTAATCCTAATTGCCCTTTATGTAGGAACGGTTAATTAAATATAATTTGCTAAATGAATTAACCTTCAGATTACAGAAAAGGCTTGGTTATAGACCTATAGATTTTCTGCACTGTTATTTTCTGATATATTTCTAACCAATAAAATAAAAGTAGGTTACAACGGATATAAAACTGTCTTACCAGATTTCCTAACAACTTCAATACAAATCAATGGCTTTCGCGATATCCAGATTTAGTACCCCTAGATTTTTTGCTTGGATGTTATGTAAAAGAAACAAAATCATAAATAGATTTCAGGAAAAATTAAATTTTCCTAGAAATTTGGGGGCTATCGATTTTCAATGATTGCAGCCCTGAGGATTATCCAAGTTTGCCATACTGCTCAAGAAAAAGTTTAGGATGTTATGCTAAATTACCTATTTTTTTCCTGTAATGTACTATTCTCATGCGTACACCATTCAAAATTAGTTCAAATGAATCTTAAATGTGATGATGTCAAGCGTTTCCCCGACATTTGGAAGGACGTTAAAGATAAAAATAATTTTTAATAAACCTCTAACATTTGTGTACCCGGTTAAAAAAATTTTAACAGGCGATTAAAAAAATTTTAACAGGCGATTAAAAATGTTTTAACATGCGATTTAAAAATTTTTAACAGCCGATTAAACATTTTTTAACAGGCGATTAAGAAATTTTTAAAGGACAGTTTACGGAACAAACCCCTAATACTGTTTTTAACATAAATCGCAAACATTGCCTGTTTAAAAAAATTTTGGAACTCCCCGTATAAAGAAGAATTGGCATTTTTTGTTGAATGACCCTTTAATTAAAGTGGGCGTACGTCTCGTGTTCTTTTGAATGAGTAATTTTCACATTTATATAGAATGAAATGTGGACAAACTGGCTACTCGTTTATCACTTAAAAAACATATTAGCTAACGACTTGTTTTGAACGATGACGACCAATGAAAGAAGATTCGGAATATTAAAAATAATTATTACATTAAAAATGTGATGGATGAGAATTTAAGCAACACATGAATTAACGAGCAAAACAACATGACGACAACGAACTTTTTCTTATAAATATGTGTAGTTTCAGTGACTTTTATTTAGGCTATTGTTTTTGTGATCATAAGGTAGCAATGTTGACCCAAAGTATGCAGCACACCCTGTACGTAGACAAACCATCTCATAAAAACTGATGAGAGAAGGCCTACTCTGAAATATTGAGGTTTATATCCCTTATTATAGTTCGAGTAAGACATAGAGTATCTCCAATTTATTAGCTTTAAGAGGCGGCTCTTTGGATATGACCAAAAAACGTGACCCTTTAAGCGTGAGCTGCATCCTTCAACCACCATTTGATCGGATAGCCGACACATTATTCGATTACAACTTAGCGATTGCACATGTTTTTATTATTTCAGTTTATACTCTTTCTACTCTCTGGTTCCCAAGCTATAAACTAAGGGCCAAACCGATTTTAAATATACGAATTCATAAAAAATTATTAGCAGAGTATGTGGAAGGGCAGAAAATTTAGGGTAAATTATAGGTAAATTAAAAAAAATAAATTAGACAAATTAAAAGTTCGGGAAGTTGGGTGGGGGTAGCTAAATATACACCTTGAAGGTTAGATATTGGTTTTTTATGATTTGTGGCTGAAATATACATCCTATCGAAAAAAGTTTAATGTAAAAGTTGTAGATAATTAAAAAATGTAAAACTTTTGTATTAATTATTTTTCAACATAACCTCAAAATTATCGAGAAAAACGGTAAAAATCGTTTTTTTCGTTTTTAATTTTTATCTCCCGCCAAAATAATTTTTTTTGTGAAACTCGGTGAAAACGTTCTTCTTTGTGTTTTAAATAACCTGTAATTTTTTCAAAGCAAAATATTTACGAATTTAAATTTTAAAAAAAGCCTAATTTTCAATCGAGAAAGTTCACTAACAAATTTTCAATTTTTTAACTTTATCAGTGATCATTTTCTTCGTTGAAACCTCGTCTTTAAGATGATATGAAAAAAATATGTTGTTCGTATGGAGAAATATCGTTAAAAATGCAGAAAACCAAAAAACTACTTTTTCATGATCGATTTTTCAGTTAATCTTGTAATGCTTTTTCTTGCCACAAAGAAAAATATGCCTTACGAGTGACGCCTTAATTCGGAGATTGCTCGGGCGCCAGTTTATTAATTGATATGCTCCACAACCATTAGAAACAGCGTCTTAGACAGGTAACTTCAGATGGAGATACGGTATTCTCCAGGTGTCTTGTTGATTTCAGACTCAATACTTTAACTTATTATATACTTTTTAAAAGCCCTGAAAAGAGGTAAGCTCTGTGAATATAAACCAGAAAATAACTTTGACACGTGTATTGCTTAATAATATTTATAACTCAAAAGGTAATCAATATTTCAAAGCCCAACCCTCAAACCCTGAATAAAAATTAAATTAACTTAAACGAAATATTCGATTCGGAATTTATTAACGGACTTTGCTTAGTAAACGGAATGACTCAATCAGATTGTGTTATAAATTAATCGAGAAAGATTATTGAATGAATTAAACCCTAACATTCGGCGAAAGCATTCGCTAATTTATTAATTTAAATTAACCGGAAAAATGTATCGAACTGATTTAGTAATTAATTTAACCGGGGGAAACGGAAACACGGACTAAAGGGTGAATTTACCAGGATTAAATAAAGGCAATTTTAGCCAAAAACGGAGACTTGTCCTAGGCTTTTAGTATATCATTCATTAGCAAACCAGGAATGCTAAGGCCTATTGACACAAACCTAGTTTGAAAAAGATATTGATAAACGATAGCTAACCAGAAGAATCAAGTCCCGTCAAGTCTTAGACCTCAAATATGGAATCCAAATTTACGCTATTTAACTAATAAAAGTGATAAAATAACTATGAATTCGGAGTAACCTGGTATAATCGGATTTAGCCTCGTTCCGGCTCTTTCAAAAGAAATGTTAATCGGCTTTTATTATAACACAAAAATGAAAATTAAAAATCAAACGTTTGGACCATTAAAGTGAACTAAAAACTCAAACAACTAATCTGGAAATATTTGTAAATTAATTTCCAAAACAAATAAAATCTCAATAATCAAACTCGAAAAACTAGAATAAATAATTTAATTTTCCCAAAAGAAACAAAATCTCAAAATCTGGTTCGGAAAGAATTTAAACAATTTAATTAATCTTAAAACACGATTCGTAGTCCAGTCGACAGGTTTGCATATGTGGAGTTAGGTGGAAAAAGGTCGGAAGTTAATGAAACTTTGGGATGTTGTTCAGGGATGGTTAATTAACATTTTCTCAAATTTTTGACCTGGAGGACGCTGTGCTAAAAGAGGAGGGGGGAAAAACAGCAAAATTTTCGACCTTCCTCCGGTTTTTCCTTAACAGCTCTCTTCCCTTACGTCCTAGAGCAGACATTTCCTACAATTTTGACTATTCAATTTTTTTTTTTCAATTTTTCAATTTTTTTGGGGGGGATCCGAGAAGTAACTAATAGCAATACCAACATGATATGGTCAATATGGTTGGCTTTCATCAGAGAAGAAATGTAGCTTTAGTGCATAGAGACTGGAAGGGGAAAGGGGTGGGGATGGGAGGGGGTGTCAAAAGTTGGTGATTTTAACCAGGAACCATAATTACAACATTTCATTACAATTCGGGTATAACAGAAGAAATAAGGTGGAATTCTGCATTTTTTAGCGAAATTTGAAAAATGACCTTTTCGTCTAAGATCCATATATCGGTAAAGAAATGACATACAAACATTTTTGAATAGTCAAAATTGTAGGAAATTTAACGCTCTACAACAAAGTATAGAAATGTCTTTGCACTAGGACGTAAGAGAAGAGAGCTATTAAGGAAAAACCGGAGGAAGGTCGAAAATTTTGCAGTTTCCCCCCCTCCTCTTTTAGCACAGGGGGTCCTCGAGGTCAAAAAATTGAGAAAATGTTAATTAACCATCCCTGAACAGCATCCCAAAGTTTCATAAACTTCTGACCTTTTTCCACCTGAAACTACCTGTCGACTGGACTATCGGTAGTTGTTAACAAAACGTGAAAAATGTAATTCAAATAAAATTCTAAAATTCGAATGTATTTCGGTATTTAAAATCAAAGTAATTTATCGCGTGTAAAATAAAACGATTCTTTCTGCTTAAAATGGACGACAGACTTATACGGTGAAAAACTTATCAATGTTTACCGCGGGTTTTTATATTTGACGGCGGAAAAATTCGGAATGAAAGCTAATATTCGGATTTTAGTTTTGATCGGAGAAATCGTAGAACAAGAATGAATCTTATTTTAAAATTCTGAAACCATTTAGGTTCTCAACATTCCCTATTCCGGATATTGTTCTCCTTCTATTTCTACATAGGTATCGCGCGTAGCCAGCGCTCAGGCCGTAATTGCTTCATTAAAGAATTAAAAATGTACAGGGTGAGCTAACCAATAATCTACCATTTTATTTAATTCTAAATAAATTTTTAATTGATCTGAACTTGAATGCTTGATAAAAAATAACTTCATTACAGTTTATGGCTCATGAGATTCTTCTGCACGTTGCTGCGCTGTCCTTGGGGAACTATTAGATGAAAGGAAAGTGAAAAAAAAATGACAAAATATTTTTATTGCTTTTTTATTAATCGGCTTTGATACATCTTTTTATAAAGAAAAATATAACTTATGCAAAAAATATCTATTCATTAATCAAAAATGGAAATATATGTTTTCAATAATGTTTCACTTTTTACACAACAAATATTTCTAGAAAAGTTTGCTTCTGGTGTGCACCATATGATAAATATTATTGAAAACAAATTATTTTTGGTAAACAATCACTATTGTTAAACCACATTCGTTCTTAACTCACAACGCAATCTTAAAGTACACAAGTAGGTCAGCGTCCAGACTAGAAATGTATATCAACCAAAATGGAGCCTTAAAGTAGTAGAAAATTTTTTTTACAATAACAAACGCTTCAGTATAACTAACTTTTAGTATTGTTCCCTAAGACGGTCCATTCAAACACTTACTGACTACACCCCATCATAAAAAGATAATATATAATAGAGGCAGTGAGTACAGTTTAAAACCACACTAGTAAGTGAACAACAGAGCTGGAATAGGGAAATTAAATAATTTAAAAAAAATAGAACCATTGTCGACAATTTTATATCGTCCCATCTTTGCAATAGGAAGAATATTACGTGTAACTAGCTCAGCAACAGCCTATATGAAGATTTGGGAACACTTACATAATGGTAATGACATCAGACGAGATGCTTCCCAAATATAGCAAATAGTGAAGCATGGCAGGAGTTATCTGTCCATGCAGATATGTCAAAAATAACGGATGTAGGGACAGGTATATTTGTCGATGCAGACTGTCAAAAACAATGTATGTAGGGACAAGTATATTTGTCCATGCAGACGTGTCAAAACAATGGATGTAGGGACAGGTATATCTGTCCATGCAGACATGTCAAAAACAATGTATGTAGGGACATGTATATTTGTCCATGCAGACATGTCGAAAACAATGGATGTAGGGACAGGTATATCTGTCCATGCAGAAATAAACTGATGTGTCAAAAAACAATGGATGTAGGGACAGGTATATCTCTCCATGCAGAAATAAACTGACGTCTAAAAACAATGGATGTAGGGACAGGTATATCTGTCCATGCAGAAATAAACTGACGTGTCAAAAAACAATGGATGTATGGACAGGTATATCTCTCCAGGCAGAAATAAACTGACGTGACAAAAACAATGTATGTAGGGACAGGTATATCTCTCCATGCAGAAATAAACTGACGTCTAAAAACAATGGATGTAGGGACAGGTATATCTGTCCATGCAGAAATAAACTGACGTGTCAAAAAACAATGGATGTATGGCAGGTATATCTCTCCAGGCAGAAATAAACTGACGTGACAAAAACAATGTATGTAGGGACAGGTATATCTGTCCATGCAGACATGTCGAAAACAATGGATGTAGGGACAGATATATCTGTCCATGCAGAAATAAACCGACGTGTCAAAAAACAATGGACGTTGGGACAGGTATATCTGTCAATACAGAAATAAACTGACGGGTCAAAAAACAATGGGTGTAGGGACAGGTATATCTGTCAATGCAGAAATAAACTAACGTGTCATAGAACAATGGAAGTAGGGACAGGTATACATGGCATGAAGACATGATCACAATGCTGCGCAAAAGAGTTAAAGCAATCGATTGAGATCAATCCAAAACTTACATGGAACTGTGTGGAAGCATTTACAGAGCTGCGCAGACATAATTGGGTAGGTACCAAAAATTGGGTCGATTCACGGATAGCTTCAAAAGATGAAGCATTTTTTTGACGTGGTATCCGTATGACGTTAGAAAGAAGGGGAAAAAGTAGTGACAAGCGATGGACAATACTTCGAATAAAACATTGTTTCACAATAAATGCCCAATTTTTTATAAAAAAAAAGGCGGAAACTTACTTGTACACCTAATCAATAATTGAAAACTGATAATTTTTTTACATTTGAGTATAAAATTTTGAATTTTTGTCCCTTTGTGAAGTTTCTGACTTGTATAATCAGCGATTTAACAAGCAGGAAACAGTAAATATGTGGCATTTGTCGTTTCGGGATTTATAAACGCATCTAACGAATTGTCTAAAATATGGTTCCAAATTAAAAATGTCTACACATGTGGCTAAAAACTTTGCATAAAAATAAAAATCATAATTCGATTTCATTGTCAGTGAATTCAGTAAGTGAAGATCGTTTAAAAAAACATTTGAAGATAAAAAAATTGTTTTATCACTTTCATTTTTTCCGACTATAATGAAACGATACTCAACTGTTAGTTATATCAGATTCGTGCACACTAAAGTTAAAAAGTTCCATATACAAGAATGATTTAATGAAACGTAATTTTTTTTGTAAATTTCACATTGTACTTAATAGCTTGTTGCAGTATTTTCTTAGTTATAATTTCCTATATAGCAAACATTAGATATACAACTGTTTTTACTTTACACCCGACGCTCCAAAAAAATATTTTAAAACAAGACAAATAAAAACGGAATCAGGGAAAGACACTTGCAACACTGCCAAAATGTGTTAGGACAAAAGTATGCTGAGAGTGATAACAGGACTCATGACTGGTCATGGACCAGTAAAAGTTATTAAACAAAATAGGACTGTACAACGGAAACCTTAGGTGCAGGATAAGCAACAAGGATAAGAACAGTAGACCCAGAAAGTTTTAACAAACGACCAGCAAAAAAACTGTACAAACTAGTATATGGTACAAAAATACTGGAGTAACAAAATGAATAGGAAACGCAATAAGCCAGTAATGGGTCGTGAAGCACAGATTAAGACTTGCTGGAGTAGCATTGAACAAATAAAATGTCATGTCAAATGAATACGAGTGAAAATTCCATATTAATTTTAAAGCTGCCTTACACAATGAAAAGAATTGTTATATTGTGTCAGAATGACAGGACTGAAGAAGGACCCATAAAGGAAAAACCAGAAAAAAATTAAATTACAAAAAATTTCTCTAAAAATTAATAGAGTGCTACACGTGTCTACCTCGCGCCAATGCGCCTACCATTACCATTATTTTAATGGAGGTAAGCACATATATGTCAACTGTAAGCATAGAAATCTATGTTTCTACACGACTCAGATTTCGTCAAGATACTGATTCTTTCAAAATTTCAAGTTGTCTCTACTGTGATATCAGCGACACGCCAAATCATACACTGTTTCAGTGTATAAGATGGGATAGGTTAGGAGAAGAAACATCAGATAAACTAGAGGAAACCCTAACAAAAGAAACCCTGGTAATGATAATGACAGAGAACAAGAAAAAGTGGGACACCGTACAAGGATTTATTAGACAAATTATGAAACGAAAAGAAATTTATCACAGACACCAAGAACGCGGAGGATAAATGCAGACTGCGCCATGTGGTATTTTATAAATTTTAACCTTTAATCCAGAGAAGGACGCGGAATTGCTTTTGTTCTTTTTAACCTTCTCAATTAAAGTTATATCTAACAATTACTGAATAAATATGAAATGAAAATGAAAAAGACATAATTTAGCGGTTTGGCTGGTTTATCTGACGATTTTCGCATATGCAGTAACGAAAAATATTCCTGTATGTGTTACGCTTGCTAGAAATTAAAATATGGCAATTTTGCGATAAATTGATGGATATGCGAAAGTATTAATGGGACCCATAAAGGCCCCATTGTTATATAAAAGAAAAAAATTGAAACTTATATCATTCTTGTCAAGGGTTAATACGGAACTCTTCAAATCCTATAAAATAATAAAGTCGGGAAGGTACCAGAACATTTTGGTGTTAAGAGATTGGCCATTAAAAATAATATGCAGGATGTTTCATTTTGTATAAATTATTATCTTTTGTCTAACGCTGGTGATTCCCCTTAAAACCTTCTTTAATATATGCATTTGTGTTCGTTTTATTTGTGCTGTAAATTGATATAAAAAATATAGTTTATTTTTTATACAATTGTTTCGATAAAGAAAAACCATTAAATATTAGAAAATAAAATCTCAAAAGGAAAAATTCTACGAAAATTCTTTATTTTTGTAAAATTATTCGTTTCGAGACTGACACACATACATATTCGTTGACGAATTTTGAAAAAAAATGTCTTTTGTACCATTTATTTGCTGAGCACAAGAGTAATAGTCCTTTAAAAATATTTTTTCTGTTATTACGACTTCCTAATTTGAGTTTTCCATAAGTCGAAACACCCTGTATATTTGAAATTAGTTAAAAATAAAAAAATAACTTAAACTATTAAATTTTCAAAATACAAGTCTACGATAAAACTCGAAAATTTTAAAATAAAAACTATTTTGAATTGTTGACAACGCATTGAAATAAAACACTAATACTAATTTTTTATATACATCAGATTACTAGAAATTTGTGTCGAAATCGAAATGGGATCGAATTCGTAATTTCAAAACAAAAAACCGTAGCCAAATTATTGAAATTATTCAAGATTTCGAGATTCTAAATCGAGACATAAATAGCATTTTTGTATTTCTGAAATGTGCTAAAGTCTGACAAACTTAAGAATAGATCGCTAATGTGGCTGCCAATGCGCAAAGGCAGTGACAATTGCCAGTTTATTCTTAAATACAGAAATGCTAAAAAAAAGAAGAATATTGGGATATTCAAGTAAAAATTGGAAAACAAAAAATAAATGGTAAATGTATAATTTTACATAATTACCAGAGATAAATTGAGAACTGATACTTGATACTTGATATTTCGACACAGAAGCCTACGTTTCGAGACAAAGAGGACAAAAAAGATATAAAAACGGAAATACAAATTTCTATTAAAAGTTTAAAAGTCAACAATTCGAAGTAAAAATAGTAACGAAATATATTTAATGCCTTTATACCTTCCCAAACAAAACTGCACAAACATTATAAAAACATGATCGAACTATTTGTGACTGGACACCGACCCATTAAGTAACACATCAGACACGTTACAGCTTATCGTCAATTCCAACTGCTATTCTGCCTAAGTCGTGGATGCTCGCCGAAGATGAGCTGGATAGTTCACCGAAAGACTGTTCTAGACAATGTTTGAGTTCAGCATAAGATACTACGAGGACGCTTTGTTCGTCACGAGAAACCAAACTGATTTTTTCGGGAACGCCGACGTCTAGTTTGTTCAGACATTGAACGATGTGAGCCATATCGAGCCACGGATGGCCGTCTTCCTGCACTTGATGGAATACGTAATCTCGAAATAATTTTAACATGTATCTGAAAATTTTTTAAAAGTTTATTGTTAATATAAGTGACTTTAATTTTTTTTTAATCTTTTCCGCAAGCAAATAACGTCACTAAAAGGCATCCGTTGTTTGACTTTAACTTACCTATCTCCAGTTTCTGCCCAGGTACTTTCCAAATTGAAATCTGGACGTTCGTTGATTGTAGCCAGTTTGGTCATAATTCTAAAAAGGCGGCCGTTTTGTACTTCTTTTGAGAGTTCGTGATCGAGCGTCTCGATGTGGTTGTGGAGGTTATCGAGTTGAGTATAAAATCGAGCACCAATCATTGGCATCAGGTCAGTGACGCTGCGTCTTTGTTGCGTTGCCAAAAGATACATTATGAGGTTGCGAAGGTCTGTCGTATAGGAACGACTGACTATATCTATAAATAAATAATAAATAATAAATAAAACGCCTCAAAATCATATTTTAATCGAAGAAATTTATAAAAGGTGGCAACTAGTTTCGGCAAACATTTGCCATCATCAGATCCATAGGGTACTGAAGTAAGAAAACTTAATGAAGTATAAACAATATTTGATCCTGTCCTTAAGACAACTTTTAAATAATACTTCACCACATCACCTTAATAGTTAGTAGTTTTTAGTTGTTTTACAAGGTAGTTTTTAAAATTTTGTTTATACTTCATTAAATTTTCTTACTTCAGTACCCTATGGGACTGATGATGGCAAATGTTTGCCGAAACTAGTTATCCCCTTTTAAATTTTTTTTTTTTCGATTAAAATATCTGGTACTGACTTTGAGACGTTTTATTTATTAAAACATTGGCCACATTCAAGAAAAATGGATAACTTACTCTATTCTATAAATAAATGTTATAGGAGTCACCAATATAAATGTAAAGTACAAGGTACTGCATGTAAATTCTTAGGAACTATTTTTTACTGCCTTGAGACACGAAAATTTAAAATGTTTGTTAAAAAATTAATCAACGTTTTTACTTTCTAAGTCTGCACAAATCTATGCGTGACAGAGGCTCCCCCTCTTATATTTATTCTGCCATATAGGGGAGACAAAACAGCGATGTTCCAATGAGCTTTTGCCTTCTGTACCATTAGTTTCTTATCTTTCAAAAACATAAACCAGGAAATCATACAATTTCAGTTTAACGCTTTTAAAACAATCATAATCTTAAATCTTAAAAATCTACCATGAGTTTTCTTTCTTTAAAGGCTTCGACCAATTCAATAAACTTGATAGCAATATTAAAACGTGCTCAACCATTAATTAATAATTTTAAACATAAATTATTAGAAAATATTAAAACAGTGTCTAAGTGTGTCATTGTTTATTAATACAACTACAATTATTGCAATTATTATAATTCGTTTTTTACTGTAATCTTCTTTAAATATTGTATGAATTTTAATTATTTTTATTGGCTTTTGAACCTTACTGGTTTTAATTGACTGTTTGATACTTTTAACTATTTAACTTCGTATTTGTAGTAATACTGCATTTTGTAACTTTTTTAATTGTATTGATATTGTGTAAAAAAAAATTTTTTGAATGTTTTTTCTTAACTATTGCTTATATTAGGGTTTCCTATTTGAAATAAAGAATTACTTATAATTTTGTTTTCAACCTTGGTTATAAAATGGCAAATCTATGATATTCCCTTAACTTATCCCGTTTTTTGTGAATGTCAGTTTGCATTAATTGTTAACTATTATTATAGTAGGTAGTAGAGGGCAGTTCTCAAGTGATTCCCACTTCGCGAACTTTTGTAGACCGTATTCAAAAGATTTTATTATTATTATTAGTTTTAAGTTCATACTGTTAAAAATCAATAGGAGAAGTTGAAAATCGTTAGAGGGCTTCTGACTAACCACTCAGCAGTAAAAGGGCACCTCAACAAGATGAGACTGTACCCCGCACCCAGGTTTCTTAGACTTATCTGCAATAGTTGTTGACTTATTAAAAGAATTCTACAAGCTTGTACAAAGCACAAAAGTACTGGATTGGGTACTGGGTTAACACAATAAAGGGGCGAGATACTATGGACTGACAAGCTAAGTATCACCGGAAGCCTCGGTCAGACGGGCCCACCAAGGGGCTGAAGTTTTTAGTCAATATAGGGGACTCTCACAATAGACCTTGAGATTCAAGAGTCATAACCTCCCAATAAAGGGTTTTCTTCACCTCGGCAAAAAAAACCAAAACTTTGTAATATAATAATGTAAAGTAATTTAAAACAGCTAAAGACCCTTAGTGGCTATAAAAAAAGTTTACCTAAAGCGGTAGATATGTTTTCCCGTTGCACAGCCATAGTAGATTTACAAGCTAGCGCCAATACTAACTTTCCAAGAGCCGTAAGGTCTTCCTGTTGATAGTGTTGGACTAGAGTAATGTGGTTAATGGTAGTGTTGGTTTCTTGAAGTACTACGTCCATAACGCCTAGGCAACTTAGTCTTAACCTAGAAAAAATTTTAATTAATTGAATTATTTATTTATTAAATGATAAAACTGACTACAAAATAACATCATACAACTTGGTTATAACTGAAATAAAATGACATATTTTTATTATAGTGCCCAAATCCATTATAACAGTGATAAAAATACTTTAAAGTATCCTTAGTAGAGTATTCTTAAAGAATGTTGACCATAATTACAGAGTTATACAATTTTTTTCTTTCAATTTTATAAAGTATTTTAATATTTAACTCTTTTTTATAAATATTTAGATTTTTAAAATCTTTTTCAAATTTCATAATTGAGATTTTATCTTTAGTGAGATAATAATGATTATTATAAAGTAAAATACTAATTTGTTTATTTGTACTAGATTTGGATTTATATGATATGTAATTACTTGTAAATAAAATGAATATAATTTACCTGTTGCGGGAATTAATAATAATTTTTGTCGGATCCAGACTTCTGCATGCCAATGCAGACGAATGAATAACCCTTAAAGCAGACGTTAACTGAATGATATAATTCCAAATAAGTGGTTCGGGTAGTTTGTTGTTTTGCGTGTGCCTCAACAAATTGTTCTTTTGATAACTGTAGGGCCTCGGCGTAGAAGCGTCATTTAAAAATGGATCACAATAACCTGGTTGGTCAGGAGAAAAATGTTTATTTAACAACGTCTCTGATCCCGGATGATAATCGTACACGAAAATCATGGAATTGTCACCAAAAGCCTTTGTTGTAAAAACTTCTTTCAACTGAACAATATTGGAATGAGTAAGTTTACGCCATAGGTCAACAAATGACATACACTTGGTATTAGATAACCTAAAACAATTAGGGCATAGGTTAACATGTTTTGTTTACAAATAGATTATTCTAAAATTCAGTTTCAGTTATCTTTCAAAATATTCAGGACCCAAATCCTTCATTACCTTAAATATTATAACTACTTTTTCAAGCTGTCAGTTATAACATGTAAAAATTAAGTGTTGACGTTATGCATATCAATGGTGAAAAGCAAAGACATAATAATATAATATAAAAGGACCAAATGGAAACCAATATAGAATAGTTCCACTCTGCAAAAACCAGTCTAGATATGAATTGATATTTACAACTTTCGATACAAGTAAAAATTATGAAATGAGATAATAAATTTTACTACTCATCTTCAAACTGAAAAATGTCTGTCATTTGTAAAACTTACCTTGACTAGTTCATACTTTTATTTGAATATTTATATACAGAACCTTATCTATAAAAAAAACAAGTGTGGCTAGAGGTTTCACCATACACTAAATTGAATATTTTATTCTGTTATAAATAAATTTATAAAATGTTGCGATATTTAAAAATTGAAGAACAGACCAATTTCTTTTGGATCTTTTTAGATCTTCGTAGAAGAAAAGAAACGAAATTTTAAGACAGAAGATACAAAGACTTATTAATCACACTTCTACATGGTTCAACAGGTGGAGAATGAGACCAAACCCGACAAAAAGCAAATTCATAATATTTAATCATAAAGTAACACATTCTCCAGTAGTGTATGTCGAAAATCACAGATTAGAAAGCACTCAGTCAGCGAAATATTTAGGAATAACATTGGACAGTAAACAAAATTTCAAACTTCACAGCCAGGATATTAAGAACAGATGTATTACCAGAGGAAAACATTTTAGAAAAATCAAGGTATAAGTACAGAGATGGCTACATATTTACAAATCTATATGTCGGCCCATCTTGGAATACTGTCATCCAATTTATACTAACGTTGGAAACCCCACTATGAAAAATATAAAGGTAGCAGAAGCTACAACCATGAGGACTGTCAGCAAAACTAGACACACCAGAAACCCTTTACACAACCCACCAAATGCACTCCTTTATGAACTTACCAGCATCGAACCCGTAGATCAAAGATTGACCCATCCTACACAAAAATTTGCAAAAAAAAGAGAAAACGTACTGGCTATGGAAGAACTATGTTGTATAAGAACAGGATAAAACTATTAGGGAAATCTTAATGCACATATATAGAGAAGAAATTTTAGTATACAAAATAATATTTATATATACAAGTGTGTATCGTCAGGGTTGAAAGAAAAAAGCTTAAGACAATCTTTTACATAATTTAAATCTTACCTAAAACCATGAATTCTTCTTAAACAATAATGAATGCCTGTCTTAATATGGGTGGCTTTGTACATTGTAGCTTGATAGCCCAAATGGGCTTTATGCAAAGTATTTGATATGGGTTCAAGTGGGAACAACTCATGGTAGCTATCTACTTCTTGAGGAAGATCTGGGTATTGCTGAGGATCGGGCTGCAGTAAAGTTAACACATTTCTATTTAGAATATCGTTGCGTAGATCTTCGGACAGAAAGAAAGAGGTATCTTTTTTGCCTGTGTAGACATTGTATTCAGTTGGTAAAGAGCCTGAAACCTGTAAATAATTCAATGAGTTTGTTTTTGACCAAACTGTAATTGATTGCAAAGTGTTAATTTTTTTATTAAAAGCCATTTTAGATAGACAAAAAATGTGTTTAATTTTCCTATTATTTGAAGTTTTGTTGTAGCACATTATAATTAAATGATCCTAAAACCCAAAATCCTAAAATTAAATAGTCCCATAGTGTTTTGTTAAGAGAAAGTGTTCTCTTCCTCAAGTTTTAAGCAGATACACTTACAGAAACTTCAGTTGGCTGACAGTTCTCTGGAGTTGCCTGGATCTGATAGAAATATGTAGTACCTCCAACATTTTCTTGATAAGCTGGCAAAGATGGACTAGATCCTACCTTATCCTGAACAGGTGAGTTATTAATAGTACTGTTCACTAAAGGAGGTGATGATGACGAAGATGGTTCAGAAGCAATGTGAACAGGTAGGCTCCCATCTTCCAGTTTTTTTGTAATAGGATGTAAGGTTGAAGGACTGGAATAGCTATTGAAAAAATTTGGAGAGGCAGATGTACTGGAACTAATAACTCTAGGAACAAATTCAGTGGCTTGAGCTGAAAATTTACTTGATATCATTGACTGAATTATACTCTATCTGATAATCATTACTTGCTCTTGCTAAATCCAAACGACTCGAAATGGAACGGGAATGATTATGGGACATCCAATCCATTAGTTTTTTGTTTTAATCTCTAGATCACTTATGGTTATCACTTTTGAATCTTCCAACAATTTGTTAATTAAATTTTGCTGGCAGGTACTTCTCCTATCAGTAAACTAATAAGCATATTGAATTTTTATACTTCATTCTACAAATTAAAAGTATTTTTTAAGATTTCGATTTCAATTATTAGATATTCCCTAATTTTTATCAAAACTCGTTTCTACGTTTATGCTACTTTCAGTGCTTTCTAGTTTTTGTGATAGTTAAGAAGTCAACGAACGCACTGTTCCGTCCACTCTATTTGACAGATACACAAAGAAATAAATATCAGATGTTCATCCGTTGTGACAACTGACATTTCAAATATACATTAGAACGCAATCAACGAACAACTTTCGTTAATTATTCTAATTTCTGCCGCCATATGTTGCTTAAATATTGTTAACTTTTTCGGAAGTTAGCGAAAAAACAATTTTTAAATGAAATAATAAAACATTATGTTGTAGATTTGAATCGAAAACACTAAATATATCTTTTACAGAAATACATACCAATTTATTAAACTAAAAATATATTTGAAAACACCATTTAAACCTTAATTGAATGTTATTAGTAATTGGACATATGTGAAATTAGGTGCAAAATCTTAGATAAATAAGTATGCTAATTAGGTTAATTTATGAATAAATTGTAAATATAATTAACATGTACCAGTCTATACTTTTAATTTTATTTTTATTATAAATTTAAAAATACTCGATTCTTTTATAGACGGTAAACTCTTATTGCGATTAAATTAGTAACGAAAGCGCATTTTCTTTTTATGTAGCCTTCTAGCAACCATGCTGAGAATGTCGCATTCTTAGGGACGAACAATCGAACATACCTTTAAAATAAAATGAACGTATATATCTCTAAATGATGGCGCTCTCAATTACTTTTATCACGTCTCTTTCTAGTTAAAGAAATGGTGAAACATGGCATCTCTTATTAATTGCCACTGAACATTTGAACACTAGTCAATTTAACTTCCAAATTTTAGGCAAACTTTTAATGGAAAAAATAAATAAATAAAATGTATATAAAAACGTTAATTGGTAATAATTTTTTAGTTTGGATATTTATATAAATTATATAATAATTATCAGATTTTCCATTTTTCTTATTGACAGTCGTCAACTTGATTCTGCTGTCTGTCAGTGAGCGATGTGAAATGGCAGGTCAACAAAATTAATTTTTAGTTTTTCATATAATTATTATTATTTCCAACATTATAACAAAATATATAAGTCGTACATATAAACGGGAAACTGCTTGTCCTAAGTAAAACGTTGCTTAAGTAATATTTATTGGACTTTACATCAACAAAGCTCCAGGCGAAAGAGCTACTGAAATTATTTGTTACACACAAACATGAATGTGAGTTGGGCATTTTTAATTATTAAATATTTCACTTATTTTATTTATGTTGTTAGAATTTTATACAATTGCATGCATTTTTCATGTTTTAATTTGGATTATTTTTATTGTAGGTGACAATTACAGACAAGAAGTGGGCTAAGTACATATTTTCCCAGTCAAACTTTTTGCTGCTCTAATGGTTCTATCTGAGAAATTTAGTAAAATGAGTTCAGAACAACCTTTAAAAAAGAAATTAAGACGAGAAAATGAACCAGATAATTCAGATGAAACTGATTTTATCCACAACCTTGCCGATGAAGGAGTTCCAACAGATTTTCAAGCTCTCCACTTATCTCTCCCTCACATAAATGAGGAAGATAGAAACGCTGTAAACTTGCAACTCCATAGTGAAAATACCATATTTAGGACTAGTGATAAGTTTGAAAGTGGTATAAGTGAATCAAAAGATAATACTATTATTACTAATGATATTTCTTACATTAGTAACACTGAAAATATTTCAATTAAACCAGCACCAGACATTACAACTCCCTCACAATCGACAGATTCATTAATAAAAACTGTACATTTTCCATGCTCACCATCTGCTAGGGTAGATTCTCTAAATGGGGTTGATATTGAAGAAAATAATGAATTTGGACTAGATGATTTTCAAAACATTTTAATTAAACAGTGTTTGTGTGGTGTGCCCGATTCAATTTTGAGAACACCATTTGAGGGCCAACAAATCAATGATTGTAACAGAGTAAGAACTACTATGCTTTCGGAATGGTCGAGCAAAAAAGTCTTACAGTTCTTATCTAATCTTCAGATACTTTTTGATGTTTATTTAAAGCAAAACAATAAGGGATTTATTTGCTCAAAAATTGTCAGTATTTGTGAAGCATTAATTTGTAATGAATATAATTTAATTGAACAAATAATATCTTTGTGCGAAACTAGAGACAAGTATATCAATTTTTTGGCAGCTAAAGTGTTGAGCAGTTTCTTGGTAATAGCAAAAACAAATATCAATAATGAGTGGTTAGAAACCTTAGTTAACTTTTTCTCTACTGAGAATTATGATTATGTAAAAATTCAATTTGCTTTAGAGGTTGTAAAAAGGGTTGTTGAATGGAAAGATATTGAATTGCATGTTTTGGAAGAAGAGTCTGATAATACAGAGTCAGCTGGTCCTAGTTCTCAAGAAATTGTTAATATAAATTGTATTACTGTGCCATTTACTGACCCAGAGAGTTATGATACTTCTGCAATTAAAGGTCTGATAATTAAAAGTCTAGAGGCAAAATGGCCAGAACTCATTCACATGGTTCAATCCTCTATTTTACACAATACCTCGGTTCAAGCACAAACAGCTGTGCTTACTTTCCTAGCCTTATGGGAGAGTACTATTTCTGTCAAAGCTAATCTAAGTGTCATAGATACTAAACCATTTTATGCCCACCTCGAGATCTTTGTGGGCATGTTAAATAGTCAATTACAACCAATTGTTTGGAAGCAAATATTGTCCCTTTTTAACGAAGTATTGTGTTATGGTAGCACACTTGCTTTGCAAGACATGCTTCCTGACGATACTTGCCAATTGGCACATTTGTTAGTTAGATACGTCAAAGATTATAGACTGTTGGATAGTTTACCTTTTAAGAGAAATGAAGGCTTAATTGTAAATAGTTTTGTTGGAACTATTGCGAGTTTACAACCGGAGCAAAGTAATATTGATAAAACTTTGTTGCAAAAAATGGTTCTATTAGTTTTGAAGTCTGTAGCTGTGACTATAAAAGAAACTAGGTCGGATAGTTCAGATTCGAGTGTAGGATCGGATGATTCTGATTTTTATCAAGACATGCAATTGATAGAACGTTCCATCAGGGATGTTTTGAAAAAAGTCGATGTTTTTATTAAAAACAGTTTAGATTTTCATCCGGAAACTCCATTTTCTAAAATATTAATTCACCTGTTTAGCGATCAAGATGATTATATGATTGAAGCGATGGTTTGTACATTAGATATAACCATAGGCATCTCTTATCGGAATGCTGTGTATCCCGATCTAATAAACATGTTAAATCCTATACATTCATTTATACAATTTTTAAAAGTCGTCAGCCACGATTCTGATATACTCTTAGATTATTTAGTTAGTAATGAAACATGTTTCTTATTGTATTTATTAAGATTCCTAAAATTTACTAAAAGAAATTGGTCTAAATTTATAAGTAGTTGCGGGGAGGGTAGTACGTCTCGGGGTAGTGAATTGGATGATACAATGTCCGTTTTAATTCGCCTTAAAATGCAAATAAATAGGTTAGTATCTAAAGATCTGTTCCCTTATAATATAACACCAATTTTGAGATTATTAGAAATTTGTGAAAATTTATATGAAGGAAACGAGTTTAGTTGATTGAAGAAGAAATAATGTGAAAAAAATATAGTATAACTACAGTACAAAAAATTATTGCCTTAGTTTATTGCTAATTTAATATTTATTTATAACATTCTGTCAATGTTTTAACTCTTAGTAAGTATTTTTTTTATTTAAAACTAGGTATATCCCATCGTAGTTTAAATGATTTTAAACACATTTTTAAAACTGATGAGCAACTACAACTGTTTTTTTACTATTTGTTTTACTGATGATACTATTATTGTAGCTCTAGCACCTATAAGTCTTTTATTCTAAATTTCATTTATTTTGTTAGATTATTAAATAGGGTATGACAGATTCAGAGTTAAGATTAGTATATGCCATTTTCTTCCTTTTTTTGTCCAATAAAAAATAATCCAAAAGCTTCTTGAGCAGACTTAACTTCTATTTCCATAACACCATTTATCTACATCAATCATTAAAAAAATGGTTTACTACAATTACTGTTAAACCATATCAGTTTACTGTCCTGATATATAAAATAATTCAGATTTCTTTAAGACTACAAATAATAATTAACACATGAAATAGTTGCTAGAAATCATAGGTTTTCAAGTTATGTTTAAAATCTTGTAAAATTAAAAATATTTTTTTTTTGAATTTGATAGCATTAACAATGAAACTCAAAATGTAAATATCAAAAATATTAATTTGTAATTTCTTCATTCTTAATTAAAAATAAAACTAGAGTCGTACATGTACATGTACATAGAGTTACCTAATTTAATTTTGTATTTATTAAATATCAAAACATAAAAAAATGGATTTAAATACAATTTTTGTACATTTTGTAGCCATTCGCTGAAAGTTAGATTGTTTTGTCAGATTTTCTATTTAACGTCGAGTACAGACATAAGGGTCAATCCATATCAAGTGGTCAAAAAAAAATAATTGATTGCTTGACCATCTCAGAAAAAATTAATATTTGGTAGGTAGATTCCCTTATGTATTTGGGGTTCAAAAATATTTTTTCAAAATTTTTACTGTGTACCATTTGGAAATGGCGGTCATATTTGTTTTAGGCTGCACGCTATTTTTCGCGTTTGCAGGCATCTACGATTTTTTAATTTGTACAGCAATGGATCGTCCTAGCCTTCTCAAATAAACTGCATTGAGTTCAGTACACTGTGGCCTACAAAATAAAACCATACTTACCTAATTATATGTATTTATTCATATATTTTTTACAGCTCAAAATTATTGGTCGGAAATTGGAAAAAAACAACTTTTTGAACTTTTTTCTAGGTTTAACCTGCAATATTTTTGTTGGGGACCAGATAAAAATCTGAAAAATGCACACATAATAGGTCTTTATGATATCAAACTTCAGTATAAATTTCAACTTTGTACTGTGTAGTGTAACAGCAAAAAAAGATTAAGGCTGAGAAGTTATTCCTTCTTTGAAAAATTACCCTTCAAAAATCGAATTTTGTCAATTTCCGACCAATAATTTTGAGCTGAAAAAAATATATGAATAAATACATATATTTAGGTAATTATGGTTTTATTTTGTAGGTTACAGTGTACTGAACTCAATGCAGTTTATTTGAAAAGGCTAGGACGAACCATTGTTGTACAATTTAAAATATCGTAGATGCCTGCAAACGCGAAAAATAGCGTGCGGCCTAAAACAAATATGGCCGCCATTTCCAAATGGTACACAATAAAAATTTTGAAAAAATATTTTTGAACTCCCAAAACATATTGGGATCTACATACCAAATATTAATTTTTTCTGAGAAGGTCAAGCAACTAGTGCTGGACCACTTGATATGGATTGACCAATTCTAGCAATTGGTCTCATTTCTGCAGGTGGCTACTAGAAAATGCTGTTGTGTAATAAAAAACTTGGGTCTTCCTATAGCAAAACAAATATTATGATTTAAGAACTGAATTAGTTATAAGTTTATGTTTAAAATTTTTATGTCCCATTTTAATTTTTAGGATTATTTTAGTTTTAAACAAGACTGTTTTGTAACATATAATTTCTTTTAGTTTATAGTAAAAGACACGAAACTTAAAGAATTTTTATTCCGTGAAACAGTCTTCAATGGGGTTCTCTTAAGATTCCAAATTTATTTGTTTAAAAATGTTTATACCTCAAGACAATTCCCTGTTGAAAAGTTACTTTTCAATTTTAATTTCCTTTTTTATACAAAAATTATTTAGTATTGATATTAGAGAAATTTTGAATTTTATTTGTGGAATCCCTTAAACAATCATTCTGGCATATTTAATTTATTAACATATTTCAGCGGGCATCTGTAATTAATTTATTTTTTCATATTTTGTATTATACCGAATAATATTATTAAATAAGATATTTATATATTTAAATTAAATGTAATTACTTAAATATGTACATATGTAATATTTTTAACATGTCAATACAGTAAAGTACATATTAATATTTTTGTTTTGTTTTTCTCGAACTAATGCAACGTATTGGCATAGGGACATTCTGGTGAAAAAATTATTAAGAAAACAGCTAATTTTGGAGTTAACTTTTAGTTAATTTCAGTCTATTTCTCATGTACTGACCGAGATACTTTTTTGGAAATCTTACAAAATTCCAAAATTACATTTTGTTTCATAATTTACCTTCAACAACTAATTTTTTTGTTCATCATGTAAAGTTTTTTTCACCTTCTTAAATAGGCGCCTGATTTCAAAATATTTAGAAAAAACATTGTGAAGGAACAATTACAAATTATTTTACGATTCTATTAATAAATCAAAGTGGTAACATTTTTAATTTAGTTTGTAATTGGAATTTGTTTTTTTTTATTTCCTTTTTTGTTTTGAGTAAAATTCAGAAATTATCATGTAAAACACATTGAAATAAGTTCTGCTAATTAAGATATCTTAGTATTTGTCTTATCAACAGAAATACCCAAATCCTGTGTGTTCTTATCAAACCATATAGCTTTAGGTATAGTTTAAAGCAGTGATTCTAAATGTTTTTATTCCTATTTGAGAGTAAAAGACAACTATGAAAATGAATGTGATTATAGAAATACTGCCACCATTTTACTTTTAAGTTCATTTGGAAGTTCCAGTATCTGGAACAATAATAACCACCCCAATTCTACCCAGCAGAGTGAAAAATTCTTCTCACCATTCCCTTGAATATTCTCTGTATACAAATAGATATTAAAGCATGGAACCAATTTCTTCATACGCAAAAATGTCGTCAATGTTCAAATGATACAAAAATTATATAATTTCCCAATACTTGGTCATCTTTCACCCTTCATCCCAAATAAAATATTCACCACAACAGATCATTAACTATTAATCAAATACTATTAAACGAGCAAGGTTTGTATGTGTGTCCGGAAGATCTCAAAATCCACTCGTCAGAATTCAATGAAACTTTCAGGGTAGACTAATTCCTATCTAAATCGGCAAAAAATGCAGGTCTCATGTCTGTGAAAATTCAATCTTCCGAGATATTTACAAGAAAAGTTAAGCTTTTAGTTTATTTCCTAGCAACGACAGACAACACAGACATAATATAACTTGTTTCGATAGTAAATTTTTTATTATATATTTTGGTGTCATTTTGAAAACGACTTTCATTCAAGAAAGTCGAAACGTCAATTAAAGCCCACTTTTTCTTTAAAATAAGTGGTTTTATTTTATTATTAGAAGAGAAACTGATAAATATTAGTTTAATTTGTCAGTTTTTGGCATAGTCAAAAGTAGTTAATTGTCAATCATCGATCATCGATAGAAATCATATCATATTTTTGTGCGAGGGGTGTTCCAGAGCAACGTTCAGTAACGTAGTCGCGGTACATATAATGTTGATCTAACAGTGGCCGGCGAAAACGTTGGTGGAGTGATGATGGAAAATCGTCATAAGATGTATTTTTTCAATTCAAAGGCCTAACTAAAGAAGCCAAAAGTAAGGAATCGGTCTTGAGATGTTGGATCAAATAAATTAAATTGGAATTCTTTTTTCACTGAAAAATTCATTTGATCTAAAAAAGTTTGGTATTAGCTCATCTGTTAGAGAATTTGGTCCACGAACTTATCATTTAGAACTCATTTATAAACTGACTCGGTAGTGCAATGGCTAAGGACTTGATCGCAAGCTCGAGAGGTTCAGATTTAGGCTTTTGTGTGTTCACTTAAATATACTCAGCTCACTCATTTGCAGAATGGTCAACACTCCTAGTAGGATAAGGTATAAGTAGAAATAGGAGATATAGTATCCCCAATTATCTACCAAATATGACCCTTTAAGCGTAATCGGCATCCCCTGTGTCTTCGAAAACAACTGACGTCTGAAAGTCTGAGTCCACGTGGACCCGACTCATCCTATTGGTTGGATATTCAAATGAAGCGCTGTGATAAGACAATACGTCGTACGCAGTCTGTGGCTCATAGCGAATAGGATCAGAAAGATAAGTTCACCGCACCGTGAAATGTATTTGGTCGCGTATCGGTGAGATTATATATAAAAAAATACAGTTTGGGAAACTCTGGCGAACTTAATTAATTCTGAATGGCACAGGCCTATGTTGTGAGCGGAAAAAGGAAATAATTAAGAATATCTGAAACTTGATAAATCATTTTTATTTTTATAATTGTTTATTAATGACTTGATTGCTTTATTTGCATAAAAGGGTTACTGCGGTGTGGTTGTTTTTTTTATCAGGTAAGAAATTATTTCTTATTGTCATAGATTTGCTAGTCTAGGGTTAACTTTAAATCATGTAAAACTTTTTTATTTTATTTTCCAAACATCAACAATAATTTTTTGTTATTAAATAATATTTGTTCTTATGGATATACATAAAGTTGATTCAGTTTAAAATTGCTTTTTGAAAAATTGGAAGTTCCGAAAGATATTTTTTTAAATTTGTATTTATACAGGGTGTTTCCTAATAGATAGCCGATATTTCGCGGGGAAATTCTTGGGACATTTTTAAAATAAAATTGTCATATGAACGTTGAAAAAACATTTTTTATAACGTTTTTTTTTATCTCAAAAACGCGTTCAAATATTTGACCGAAGTTTGCTGAACGTTAGAATGGCATAACTGTGCATTTTTTTGGCTAAGCCAAATTTTTGCACTTACAACAGTGGCGTTCGTGTAACCAAGTGATGACAAATTTTGAAAAGAAAACGTAGTACGCCACAGGCTTTGTTAGAAATAGAATTTTTTCTTTATAGGTAGTTATTTTTAAGTAAAAAAGGAATATCAGGATATTTTTTTAAGAAATTTAAACGTTTTTGTCTACAAATCTAGTAGACTGAATGATTTTTTTTGTTAATAAGTGATAGATTTCTTTTCGAATAGAAAAATAGATTGATTTTAGGAGAAACTCTATTCCAGATATTTACTGGTCTATCCACCTTCTATCATTATAGCGCCAGTGGTTTTCTCAGTGTGTGTCCAATCCCTATTTTATCTGCGTTTTTAAAATTATTTCATTTACTTCTCTCTCTATTCTTCTTTGGATGTCTTTTTTTAACTTTTTCTTCGTTGATTTGGGTATCGTTTAATTTCTTTGAATTCTTGTTTTTCCATTCTTTCGTTATTTTTAATCAATATTGAAGCATTAAGATGTGGAAGACAAGTTCATAATAGCCCAGGAGGCAGAAAATGGCGTCAGAAAACACGGCCCTTTTTTTTAAGTGATAAAAATAGTTCTAGTCTGGCTAATCTGTGAGTATGGATAGATAATATATCTAGGAGGTCAAAAAAATTTCCCTTATTTTCGCTGTTATGAAAATCTTTCAGATGATAGCTTATATTATGATAACAAAGCTTAAAATACAATCTGGCTATTGTGGAACACCCCGAAATATTAAAATATACAGGGTGAGTCACGGTAGACGCGACGGTCCATTGTGGCTAAACGGTTAATACTTTGAAAATTTTGTTTATTCATGGATATGTGAGTTGATAAAGGCTACATTTTAAAATTATTTTGAAATATACAGGTGGTCCCAAAAAAGTGTCGCGTATCAAAGTTATATTATTTTTTATGGAATGGAAGACTTATATTTTACTTTTTAGTTTTCGAGACATTGTGATATTTCTAAAAATGGAAAATCGAAACCTATGGAATCAGCCAAATCCAATTTTAACTGAAAAAAATTAGACTAATAATTGAAAACAATAATGTATTTGGAGTTTAAAATTATACAGGGCGTCCAAAATGGAGCCATTCTCTAATGACATATTCAAACGACAATATCGTTCTTATTTTAAATAGGACACCCTGTATTTTATAATCTGATTTTGTTGCATTTTGAAACTTTTTTAATAATGTCCAAACCAAACACCTAGTTTCAAAGATAATTTTTTCGGATCATAGTCTAAGCTGATCAAATACAGGGTATTATATTTAGGCGTTACGGTGGAAAAATAATGTAAAATTTAACAAAAATAAAAATAACTCCGAAAATAATAAATTTAGGCATAGTAGACCTTTATAATTTTTAACACTTTTTTGAGACAACCTGTATATTTCAAAATAATTCGGAACAATTTGATTATAAATCAGGTATTTTTTGTTATAGTTAATTTGCACCTAGATTTTCTGATAAAATTTTGTTTTTGACCTACACATATTTTTTTTATTTACCGATTAGCACTGATTAGATCGGTAAACATGATAAAAATTTAACTAAAATCATAACAAGATAAGGTATAGAATAATAAATTTAATAAATTCCAGTGAAGTAAGAATAATTTAGCAATTTTTTTTCCGAAGCTTTCCCTCACAGTTTTTCTAAGTAGTTGGTTAAAATTTTCAAAACCCTGACGCGAGGAATTATTCTGTCGATACTTATTTGCAAAATTTCTTATTGCTAATGAAACAAGCACCCTGTTCAGCTACCTTAAACATTATGAAGTATTTTTTACTTGCGTCCTTTAAATGTAGTAGGAATTGTCGGAAGAGGACAGGGCCTACAAATGATGTTACTAAAGTAATTATCAAACAAAATAAGTTACAAAAAAGTTAAAAAGGAAAGTTAACAGTTACATACCTCAATTAACACCACAAACATAAATGAACATAAAATATCTCATATACATGGGTTCTTGTGACAAACATATCAAATACAGCTTAGTTATGGTCAACAACAAATTTATTAAAATCCAATTACAAAAATGGCGATATTGATATTTACTGCCAATAGTTCCATCAAATTTTTTGTCGTCTAATTCACTGACTCCCTGTATATACAGACAAACTAAATAAAATAAAAGCGTATATTTAGATTAAGTTTTAATTTACAGAAAAATTATTTAAGTAAATCAACACCATGGCATTGGAAACTGATATGGTATATTTGTACCCCAAGGAGAATTCCAAACTCCATAAGACGGATCAATATGACTTGGTAACTGATGAAGATCCAACTCCTGTACTTAGAAGAGGACAAAAATTCACAGTTGCTGTTCGATTCGCCAACAGGACATTTGACAGAACCAAAGACGTTCTTCGAATTATTTTTAATTACGGTAATTATTTTGTCGCTCCACCGGAATCGGCATGCATTTTTATTGTTGAATTATGTGATATGTAGTTCACACACACTGTATATTTATAAAGGATGTCCTGGTACTAATGGGAAAAAAGGCGGAAACATGTAGTTGGAAGCGACACTCTGTATAAACGCAACTTTACAGGATAAAAATACCGATTAATATAATTTAAGTAATATTCTGGAAAAAGACAACCGTCCACGGCCTTAACATTGCTCCACCGAAATTAGCATGTATTTTTGTTTTATTATTTAGTTCACACAAACTATATTTATTTTTTGAGAATATATTTCATACCATAATTGGTTTTTGACCGTTTCATATAGGGCAAATGCATCATAAGACATATTTATTATGTTAAATCACAAAAAAAGAAAACAAGCACATGTTTCTAGGAACTTTTCAGTCTACAGGGTGTCCCAACTAAAAGTTGCACCAAAATATTTCGAGTTTTGTTCAAATTTTGAAAAAATGCCGAAACAGGTCAATTTTAACCTAGACTTCTTTTTTCATCCCTCTAGCGCACAGAGCCGCCCCATGAAAAATCTTAAATGGCAAGCGTGTTAAGTGACACATCATTTTGAAGCTGCTTTCATTATCTAATGCAACCCCGTTCTTTTTTTTTATTTTGAATAACTCTTTTTTGAGAAAACTGCTTAGATTACACAGCCCCACAAAAAAAAATTTGTCTGCGCCAAGAACTTCACTACTGTAACTAGGGGTTTTTGGGGTCGCTGAATTCGAATCCGAGGTCCGCTTGACCTCATCAGGTCAGGGTCAAGGTCATTTGAAGATCAAATTGAGTTGAAGATCAATAGTTGGGACATTCTGTATTTTTGCATATTCTTTAACATGATCTTTAACACCTTGTAAACTTTATAAAAATTAAATTTTATTTCAAAGATAAGTTTAACCACAAATACTAAAACACTAAAAATAAAATTAATACGCGTTGTTCCGGATATTCAGTAATCAGCCACAAAAAAAAACAATTCAATTGGTCCTTACAACAGTTCCGGTTAATTTATCTCATACATTTTGGCAAAATAATATTTTTTTGAAATACTTTGCGGTTTTAAATATTTTTTTTATTTTATTTAAAAGTATTGTTATCGTATTATATTGAAATGTAAAACTTAGGCTTTATTTTGGACCGCTAAAATATTTTTGGTCAACTAATCGTTGAATATGTGGCCCTATCCCATCTTTCTTCTTTTCTTGAGTTCCACAATTTATAAAATCACCGTTAATGGTCCATTCAAATATCTCTCAAACTCTTCTGCACTTGTGTTTGGTGAGAATTGAAAATGTTGATGTCCAAACAACATTCTTAATTTTGATGTGACATGAATACAGCAGATTCGATGTTATTTAGGATAATTTGCAGTTACTTTACTCCTTTTCATAGGTCCAAGTCCTCATCCAATTAAGGGTACAAGCGGAGTTATAAATATTGATCCGACTAAAAGAAATACGATTGACGAGGAACAAAAATTATGGTTTGGAAACGTATTGGATGGCAGAGGAGAAACTCTCACTTTAGAGGTAAAAAATAATCATTAAATTGGATAAAATTATGGTTATAATATCAGGTATATATAGTCTGAAAGCTCTCTTCTGAACTAAAGCGTGAATAAGGACTTTACATAAGCGTTTTGTAGTAGAAGGGATAATGGTTTATTGAAATGTAATAAAAATTTATTTTTACGGAATATTTTAATTTTTGATTTATTACCAACTTTAAAGGTCGGTTGACTCACTGTGCGTCGGGACAATCTTTTGGTACTCAAACATTTTTCTCGTTTACTATTCTCTCCCTTTCTGTTTTTCGGCCCATAATTTTGTTCAACTGTATATAACTCACAACACCAATCAACAATTGCCCTAAATATCCCCTTCACCACACTAACTCACTTTATACCTAGCTCGTCGTGAAACACCCTGTATAATATACATATATATTACATATATTTTTTTCACACCATTTTAAAGTGGAGGTTTCCAAGAAGAAAATGGGCATTGATAAAGGTTAAAAAATGAAAATTTGTAAAATAATTTTTTCGATTGAAAATTAGGCTTTTACAGCTTACTTAAAAACACAAAAAGAAAATTTTTACAGTTTCATAAAAAAAATATTTTAGCGGAGAAAAAATTAAAAACTGTTTTTAGCGATTTTCTCGATAATTTTGAGGTTGTATTTATTTTAAATTAATTAAAATCAACGTGTTCCAGACTTTCTCCAACACTCATATTTAATAAAACATAATTAAAAAAAGTTTAAAAACTAATAAATTTCAAAAAAGTAGTAACTTTAAAACCGTATATAAAGTTAAAACAAAAAAATAAGAAAGTTCTACCACACCGATCAATAAAATCAAAAATAATTTGTGGGACGCCCCTGAAAAAGGATTGTATATAAATCTGAGACACACCGAGACATACGGCGCGATCACGTAATTCGGGTAGAGTAGGCCTTAAACAAAGACAGCGACAAATATTGTTCTCGAAACTAGGTCGCGTCGTAATAATGACAATATGCGGCGTTTCATTTCTATCTAAGAATGTTTGAATTCTACAAACTTAGGAAAGGTGGCAGCATAAATCTGATGAAGATTTTCAAATCTTGACTGCGTTTTTATTAAAAAACAGAAAAGATTTCATGAAAATTGTTATTTTTTAGCTAATCAGGTGGTATGTAAGATTACCGGAAAGTCATTATTTTTACGAATGTGTAGATTTATTCCATTTTTTTTAACGTAGAAGGAAATTATTTACTTTCGGGAATTACAAAAAATGAGTCTTTTTTTTTTCACTGAAAAAATTTCTGGGACATGAGAAAGGACAGCCAGTTTCACAAAGGTAGTGAATGCTCTTAATGTCCTGTAAAACTCAGCTACAATTAACGATTTTTATCCACTATGTAGTTCTAATATCTTTTGATTGCTTTCAGATATTTGCCCCTCCAAGTATTCCAGTTGGTCTTTGGACTGTAAAAGTAGAGACAAGTTTAATTGTTTCTAGAACCGAAACCAAAGTTTTTGATTACGATGGTGACTTCTATTTCGTCTGCAACCCATGGAACTGTCGTAAGTATTTAAATAGAATTAAAAAATAATAGAAATAATTATACAACATTAATAATGTATTCTTTTTAGATGATATGGTTTACATGCCTGAAAAGAGACTCTTGGAGGAATACATTTTGAATGAAACCGGTAAAATTTGGGTGGGACCTTTAGGAACGACCAAAGGAAGAGAATGGATTTTCGGACAATTCGATTCTTGCACTTTACCAGCGATTCAGCTTATGTTGGATAAATCTGGACTTGCTCATGCTAGGTAAGTGAAAATAAATATTAATTTTAAACGTAGGTATTCATGGCCTCATCTAGGGTAGCGCAAGTAAAGGAACTGTACAGAGCAGCAGAATTGGTGGACAGTACAAACAACTAAGTGAAACCAACTACTTAAAAATGCTTTAGAAAAGTAGGTAATTCATTGGATTAGAGTTTTAAGTCACTCTTAGGCCATTGTAAGGACCTTGTTATTGCATCGATGATACAAAAAGAATAATAATAATATAATATAGAATAGATAATAACATTTTAGCAGAGGAACAACTTTTTATAGACTCTGTAGCTCTGGAACAGGCACAAATTGGCCAACGACATATTTACACTGCTTTTAAACACTACAAGAAAGCATTTGGCTTGTACATTTGCACCAGACGGTGCTAGAAAACGCGACAAAAATGATTGTCCATGTCCTGACAGACTCCTGTAAATGCTAGACAAGATTGCATTTCCTCTGAATATGTCTTGTCTAAAATCCTCGTTTTTATTTTTAGCCGCGGTGATCCAATACGGCTGGCAAGAACCATTTCAAAAATGGTAAACAGCAACGACGATGACGGTATTTTGATTGGACGATGGGATGGTGATTACGAAGATGGTACTGCACCATCGGCATGGACAGGTTCCGTGCCCATTCTTCAAGAATACTTGGATACCCAAAATTCTGTTAGCTACGGACAATGTTGGGTGTTTTCAGGAGTCGTCACTACAAGTAAATGCCATTCCAATGTTACTTATTTGTTCATCCTTTTTTGGTACCATCTCACATTAATCCTTTTGCTTTGTTCATAGTTTGTCGTGCTTTGGGCATTCCATCAAGAGTAGTTTCCAATCTGGTTTCTGCTCACGATGCTAATTCAACATTGACAGTCGACAAATACTTCAATGAGAAGAATGAAGAAATGCCTTTCGACCCAAACAACCCCGATGGAGAAGATTCCATCTGGAACTATCACGTCTGGAGTGATGTTTATATGGCCCGACCAGATCTTCCTCCGGGTAAAAACAATTAATAATTTAGTATTGCAAAATGGTTTCTTAGGCGTTAAAAAATGAAAACCAATAGATTTTTTGGAAATATGTCATGGAATTACGTCATTTTTTTATTTAGGTTATGGTGGTTGGCAAGCTATAGACGCAACCCCACAAGAAACTTCAGATGGCTCTTACCAATGCGGGCCTGCTTCTCTAGAAGCTATAAAAAAAGGTCAAGTAGGTTTCAACTACGATGTAGGTTTTATGGTTGCCTCTGTAAATGCCGATTTGATGCGTTGGAAAAGAGACCACACCAATGTTCTTGGATACACCAGAATCTATTGCAACAAATATCAGTAAGGTTTCATTTATTTATATTTGTAGTTCTTGACAAAAGGAAAGTTTTAATTATTGCTTTTTGAGTCTATTCCTCTTTCTCATTCTCTTAATCCTTTAGAGGAGTCGTGAATTGTACCAATTGAATTGTACCAATAACGTTTACTTTCAGTGTTGGACGAATGATACTGACTAAACAACCCTTCATGTATGATTACAATGGCGACAGAGATCGTCAGGATATAACACTGGAATACAAAGCGGCAGAAGGAAGTAGAGCTGAGCGTCTGTCTTTATTCAACGCTGTCAGAGGAACCGAGGCTGCAAAAAGATTCTTTGACATGGATAATTCTGTTATGGAGGATATCGAGTTTGATCTAGAAGTAAGTATTTTGTAAGTAAGTTCTCGACAAATATTTCTAGCGCTTAGATTTAAAAAAATACTTACAAAATGACAGGTACGGCATAATCCTTACAGACCTACCATTTTCATAGGGAGAGCGGACTCTTAACTTGCCCTCATGAACAGATGAATTTATGAAGGAAAAAATTAAAGGATTTTGTTTTGAATCATTTTAGGAGTTAGACCAAATTAAGATAGGCGAGAGCTTCAGTGTCGTCGTGAAAATTAAGAACAAAAGCGACAAACCACGCCATATTAAATGCCAACTCTCCGCCGGCACTGTGTATTACAACGGGGTAAAAGCTCATCATATTAGCAAGGACGAAGGAGAATTTAATCTCAAACCAAAGGCCAGTAAGTTATGTTTTATATACATGAAATATTTTTTAGTTTCTACAGTAGGTTTTTTGATAGAATGAAAACGGATAGAGAAGAACACATTACGTCATCGTTTTAGCTTGGTTTGCAGTGTGCATTTAATAAAAAACAACGAACAAAGTCGTTGTGATTTCATAGATTTGAGCTCCCTCTTTCACGTGATCGCTATATGGAAGCTAAGGGGGAGAAATTAATATGTAAAGATATGTTTTCGCACATAACTCGCATTTATAAATGTATCACGCGCACTTGCAGGCCCTAATGCAGTTAGAGCTTCGGGGTAAAAAAATCTTGAAAGAGAATTGATTTCCCTTGAAAATGAGCCCAGTTCGAAGTCACTGACCCTATCCCTTGCCCTTCTATAGGGTAAAACACTTTCACCCCCTCCCTCCCAAAAAGAAAAAATGTTTTTTCGTCTATTTAAAACACTGCGTGAAGAGGGTTGATACTATTGGGATTTTACGAATATCTCGATAAGGTCCATGAAAATTTTTATTTGTTTTAGCCGAGGAACTGAGATTAAATGTAACAGCAGATGAATATTTAGATAAACTTGTCGAATATTCCATCATGAAGATCTACGCCATCGCTTCTGTCACCGAGACCAATCAAACCTGGGCCGATGAAGATGATTTCCAAGTCATCAAACCAAACATTGACATAAAGGTAAAAATCCGCCACCTAATTTAAAATTATCTTAAAAATGTACGTAATATTTATTTACAATAATAATTTTATAGATTCCTCGCAATGTCATCGCCAAACGACCGGCAGTAATCAGTCTTCGATTTGTTAATCCCTTGAAGAAGACACTAACCAATTGCAAGTTTCATATTTCTGGACCATCCCTCCTCAGAAACCAAATCATTACCCATCCCGACGTAAGACCCGGAACAGTAATAAGGGTGGAGACCAGTGTCATACCTAAATACGAGGGAGAACAAAAATTAGTGGCTACGTTTTCGTCTAGAGAACTTATGGATATAAGTGGAACAGCTAAAGTTGAAGTATTTTCGCAGGAAGAATAAATAACAATTATTCTTGAATCATTTTGTTAATTAATTTCTCTTGCAAGAAACCTTGCATTTTATATAAATATCTTTAATTTTAAATATATAATAAACTTTATGTCAGACTATTTTTTGCGTTTTTTTTTCGATCTTTCTACGACGCTTTAATTTTGATGCTATAAAGTTATTTTGGATGTCATCTGCTAGTTAACAATAATGAGTCGAAACTTCTTAGCCAATAGAATGCCTCGCAACGGTTAAAAATTTGTTCTAATTGGTTAATTTTACATACTGACATCTGTGCATCAAGTCCGCGTGGACTGAATGAGGGTGTGGTAAAGAATACATTTGTACAAGTAGAGATCATTACATTTTGTTCCATAATTTCGCATTAGCTCTGTACTTTATCTATACAGGGGGACACGTACTGTACACAGTCCAACCATAAGTACTATGGACCGAGGCCATTTCATATCTGGTATTAAAAAATGCCTTGTTGAGTTTTTGACGGATATACAGGGTGATATTTGAAAATATGTGAATTATTCTACGTTAAGTATATCTGAAAGTAAAAATCTTAGACCAATCAAATTTGGCACACTGAGTGTGCTCCCTAAGCTCAATAAAATAGGTTTTAAAAAAATTTTAATTTCAGGTCCGGGCTTAGTTTTTTTTAGATTTTTATTGATTTTTTGAAAACAACACCCTGTAAGCCAGATCAGACAATTTTTATTTTTCTCACTTTAAAGCTTAAGGATGATACTAAGCAACAGTCAAAAAAAATTGAATGCGCAACTTTTTGTTTTCTGCAGAAAAAAATAAAACTTCGAAAAATAGTATAATTTTAATGGATTCACATTCTTCTTATGACTGATGCGGCACTACATTAATAGCACATCATCATTTTTCAACAAAAATCATAAATGCAGTTCATTTTACTCGATATAAAGTATTATTCAATCAACCGTTGAAATTCCAGGGCCGTATTAATTTTTTTCAAGTTTTTATTGATCCTGTAAAAACAACACCCTGTAAAACGAGTTTTACAAATTTTCTTTCTGTAACGTCAAAGAAAAAACTATTACTTTTGATTATTTTGCAAATGTAAGTAGGCTTTGAATTCGCTTTGACGTGCATTTTGACAGTTTGTGAAAGAACGTGGTGAGCGACTGACAGAAGACCAGAAAGAGGGTATTTTGGAAATGGTAAATCAAAATGAGAAGCTAAGTACCCGGCGAATATCCAGTATTTTGAATATTTCTAAGTCCACAGTTTTCAGGACGTTAAAGAAAGGTCTCCTCCATCCATATCACCTCCAACTGGTACAGAGACTGCAAAAAATAAATACGGCCCTGGAATTTCAACGGTTGATTGAATAATACTTTATATCGAGTAAAATGAACTGTCCTTATGATTTTTGTTGAAAAATGATGATGTGCTATCAATGTAGTGCCGCATCAGTCATAAGAAGAATGTGAATCAATTAAAATTATACTATTTTTCAAAGTTCTATTTTTTTCTGCAGAAAACAAAAAGTTGCGCGTTCAATTTTTTTACCTGTTGCTTAGTATCATCCTTAAGCTTTAAAGTGAGAAAAATAAAAATTGTCTGATCTGGATGACAGGGTGTTGTTTTCAAAAAACCAATAAAAATCTAAAAAAAGTCCGGACCTGAAATTAAATTTTTTTTAAAATCTATTTTACTAAGCTCAGGGAGCACACTCAGTGTGCCAAATTTGATTGGTCTGAGATTTTTACTTTTAGATATACTTAACGTAGAATAATTCACATATTTTCAAATATCACCCTGTATATCCGTCAAAAACGCAACAAGCCATTTTGTAATACCAGATATGAAATGGCCTCGGTCCATAGTACTTATGGTTGGACTGTGTACAGTACGTCGTGGGACACCCTATATATATATTCATAATTTTTTAAATGATCTTTGTATAAAGTGGATAAATTTTGCTCTGCAATTGAAAATAGTTAAACTATACCAATATTTGAGCACTAATGAGGAAGCATTTAGCAATACCAATACAAAATCTATAATTAATGCTCGAGCAACCAATAAAGTGGATGAAAGTTAACCATGCGATAAGGATACCCTCAAGGAGTGCTGTGATTTCAACTGAGCTATTCTAGTGAATCACCTCACCAAAGTCTAATATTTGAAGGCATTTATTGCCTATGAAATTAATTATTAAAAGGAGCAAACATTCCATTTGCTCAAGAAGCAAAATAATTAGAAGTCATTCTTGACCAGAAGTTAATAACATGGAGCCAACACAAAAGAAGACACCAAAAAGGGCCATCGTTGATAGTACTTGCAGAAAGATGAGCACATGGATAATGCAGTTTCAACTGCCCTAGATAATGGGCTACTAAAATAATAGGGAAGAGGACAGACGATACTTGCATGTACTGTCCTGAGCGAGATGATGTACAGCATGACATACGAGCCGCATGAGACTTTAACTAACACTAGGACAAAGATAGGATGTAGGAAACATGGCAAATCTGATGCTGGCACGAAAGAGGGTTGAAATGATACATCAGGGAGGTAATGGAAGCAAAAAAACGGAATGATAGAGCAGGAGGTTAAAGGAAAGTGGAAAGAAAACCTAAGCTCTGATGAATGTCCAACCAAGACGCTACCGGAGCTCACCCAGGATGGTGGTGGAGGTTTTTTAGTTGGTAGGCTATGCATGCCCGTCTAACTCAGCTCCACACTCCTCGGTGATTCCACAGGAGCCGAGGGTTCGTAAGCGGATTTTTTCTTCTCGGAAAAAAAATGATTACTAGACTACGAGATTTTTCCTTCCACGTGCAAACATCAAGACCAGGAAAACGACTAAAGCTAACATCAAAGGTTTATCTAATGAAATTTATAATGATTCTGACCAAACCCAACGCCTTTAGTGCTCTGTAAATGTCAAAAATGGGCTCTTTGTGACTGTGCTATAGAGTGTGTTTGCTTATACTGTCAACCAGACCCTTAATTTGTCACTTAGAGAAGCTTCTGGTGACGAAATATCGATAATTAACAATAGAAAATGTTTCTAATTTTCCAGGTGCTCATTTTCGGTGAAAATTGGCTTCTCTACACCGACTTAACTTTTAAAGAGTAGGGAGCTTATGGAGTTAAAAGGCAATACTTTTTCTTGAAACACATTTTATTATAAAACACAGTCATAATATAACAAGCAACAATTACAACAGAAATTATTATACTTAAAAGTAATTAAACAACGTTTGACGTTATCTATAATATTCAATTTTATCAAAAAGTTTTATTATTTTGTTTAAATATTATATATTTCAAGTCATTTTATATGTATGCAATTTTAACAATATACCTTTTTAGTTAAAAATAAATTAGTAAAATAACCGTTGATGTCACCATCTCACCTAAATTTTCGTAGGCATGCAAACATTCAGAATCATATGCTAACGTACAGATAAATCTTTATTGGTATTACAGACGATTTGTTGTGGTTTCTTTAAAAACGTCTAGGGATAGAAACTTGTCTTTTAACTTGTTTGTATTCCAGTAAATCAGGAATTGTAGTGTCAAATTAGACCTAGCACGTAAATAAAAACACTCCAGGTCCATATCAACATAGCAATAAAAGAAATTTGAAGAGAAAGGCAGAAATTCTTCGAGGATTTGCAAGCGTTAGTATCCAAATGTTTAATTGATTAAAACTACAGACTTACAGTGACTTCAAGTTCGCGCAGGAAAATTCTGAAGTCCTGTTAAACACATTTCAGGTTGCAGAATTATGGAGAGTGATGGAAGCATCCGCAGGGTGGTCGAGAAACCTAGTCAGAGATCTGAGGCAGGGGGTAAAATGCAGGCACAAGTTCTGACGGGAACTGCAAAATAATGATTGATTGTTAACCCCAACATAGACATTGACGTATTCCTATTGAGCGATTCCGATGTCTATGGATAGGGTAGAATGAAGCGGAGGGGTCTTTAGTGGGTAGTAGACATCCTTAGTCCCACACTACCCCCAGAAGAACGCGAGGGGGTGTGCGTAAAAGCATTTTCCCCTCCTCTCTCCAAGAGTTTGTTCATAGGAAAATTGGAAATTAAAATGGAATTATCACCAACATGCCAACAACCTTTCCGGTACTGATAGCTTGTGCAGAGCTAGAACTGCCACCTACAACTTCATTCTTAGAGGAGATAGCTATAAAAATATCCTTCAAAATGTAAACTTGTGAATTATATGATAGATAAAATAAGATGTTGGAAGCATTGATCTGTATGGACAGCCTCCCACCTTACTGGAATGTTAAGCATCGATGGATATGTGTAAGTAATAAATATTTAGTTTGGTACAAAACAAGATAAAATGGATTTTAAAACGATTTTGCAAGTGACCAAATTGACGCAAATTCATGCTCACATTTGGCCACTGTTTTACATATTTTTACACACGTCTGAATAACTGAGTTAATTATTTATAAATGAAAATAGTATTAGGATTATTAAAATGCATAATGATGTATTTAATTACGAAATATATAGGACTGTTAGAATATTCTAAAACTATTAGAGATAATTTTGGTTATTTTACTTTTTTAGGGAATGATTTCATTGGCATACCTAGAGATATTCATCCGCTTCCAAAGAAACCAAACAAAGCCAAAGAAACACAATTCATCAGCCAATTTCGATTTATGACCGAGTCTGATATTATTTTTATTCACTTAACATAAAATATAACATTTAAAATAAAAAAAATTGTACAGTTTTTAAAGAAAAACTAACTATGCTAATGTCTAAAAGAGAAGAATATGATGATGGTGATTCTATTCTTTTAAATTTTAACGCAAGGGAAAGTTTCAAAAACTACGCATATCTATGACTTTAAATTTTTGTTTTGTAATAATCTATGTACAGTAAAAATTTTATTTTAGATTCAAAATTCAGCAAATTCGATGGAAACAAGCTTTTAAAAGTTTTAACATATCGAGGAACACTAATTTTTTACAATAGCGGGTTGCTAGGCATCCACTTTTTGGAAAGTTCGGAGAAAAGTTACTATTTTTAAGAAATTCTGATAAAAAATTAAAGTATTATGAGAAAGAATAACTGAATTACATCCTGCAAAAGACATCAGTGAAATATTTATATACAAAAATAGGCCACCTTCTATCCTGATTTGTAATGTATCGTCATTTTCCCAAAACTTTCAAAAAGTAGATTGAACTTTTAATCAGTACTTGAAATTATGTACAATGCAGTCTGTTTATTTACATTTTTTAGTATAGGTAGTACCGACCCCAAAAATTATAAATCCAAATCGGGATTGTACTATTCGTAAAACTATTTTAGAAGAAATTCTTTTGGTATGTTATGTAGTTGTGTTTTTTACTAATTCTTTTTTGTGGATTTGCTCGGATAGTCTTAACAAAGCAGGAAGACACTGTGGGATAAAATAAGTACAAAAAAGTCCCCAGAAAAAAGAAAATATAAATCAAACCATAGAAGGGTTGATCTTTTAATGCTGTACCTAACTATTCGTCATCATCAATCAGCCCATATTCGTCAACTGCTGGACATAAGCCTCCCTTGATTGCTTCCACATTCTCCTATTTTGTGCCTTCTGTATCCAATATGTGTGGATACGTTTAATATCATCGGACCATCTAGTTGGTGGTCGTCCCCTGCTTCTGTATGCGTCCTGTCTAGGCCTCCACTCTATGATCCTCTTGGTGCATCTGTTGTCCCGCATTCTCGCAATGTGTCACGACCAATTCCAATTCAGAATTGCTATTCTTTCTACTGCGTCACTCACTCTGGTTCTTCTAAGTAACTCAGCGTTTGTGATGTGATCTCTGAGGGTCAGTCCCAATATTGACCTTTCCATTGCACGCTGTGTCACTCTGATTTTCTGTACAGCCTTTTTTGTTAATGTTAAAGTGTCAGCACCGTAAGTTAGGACAGGCAGAACACATTGGTTGAAAACCTTTCTCTTCAGACAAACTGGCAAATCTGACTTTAATATGTGCCTTATGTATCTCTGTTTTGCCGATGTAGCTTTGTCGTTGCCAGCATATTGCCGCAGTGTATGACATTTTGTACAAATTTAAATTTGTGTTAAAGTGAGAATTTTTTAAATTTTTAGGCACAACGATAGAGAGCCTTCTGCATACTCTTTGGTTTGTTCTTGCCACTTTGTGAATAATGACAAAAGAAATCGCCCAACAATTTTTGATGATAATAAAACAAAGCGTTTTATAGATTATCCAGCAACCAGCCAAAACAAATCAAATAAGCCAAAGTAAGAAGTCTGGTGAAGGCTAAAATAATGTATATTATAATTCATTTGCTCTCGTATACTCGAGTTTTAGACATAGTTGACTCAATGATTAAGCACAAGATATTTTGTTGGCAAATTTGAGGTAACCGAAACCAACAGCTATAGTCGAACTTAATCCTTTATGAGAATGAAAAAACAGTAAAGGATTACCGCCAATAGAACAAATGCTCATGAATCTGGACATTTTTGAGCACTTTAAAGTCGAAAACACCGTACACTGTCCATATACATAAAAATAAAATAATATTTTGGCTATTAGGACCACTGTGCAAAGATTTAATAACTAACTTAGCTGGATATCGTTATAGGGGAGAATGGCGTATAATTATTAATTATGAGTTTAATATGAATTTACATTTTAATTTCTATAACGCATATTAGATTTGAATTACTAATTTACAGGTTACACTCATAAGAGGCGACAATGGAAGTGTGGTTATAGTTTTTACATTTTCAATTGCAGAAACAAAATTCTCAGATGTGCAGACAGGTTACTTTGGCGGCTTGTAGATGTGCCGACAAGTGGCTTTGTCGGTATTAGCGGCATGTAGATGTGCCGACAAGTGGCTTTGTCGGTATTAGCGACTTGTATAAAGCGGGATCATTTTGTTCTGCAATTAAAGTAGGAAGTAGGAAGTTAGACAAATATTGTCTTCAGTAGTGAGGGCTAGGAAAATATTCATACAGTGATACACTGTGCTTGTGTTTGCACTTGATTTTTGATTTAGTGAATAGTAGGTGGTAGGTGATTCGTGGCGTTAGTTTATTTCAATTAATATTATTCTTGGCTTCCGTCTATATACATACTTTTTTTATTTTGAAACATTGTTACAGTGTACTTCTTATTTATTTATTCGGTGTCAATTTCAATATGTTTCGTCCTTGGGAAAATACAGTTTCTTTAAGTGGATCTAAAGAATCGGAACAATCACTAAATGATATTCCAAAGGATTATGTGGTATCAGGTTGTAGTCCCAAAGATTCCTGGCATCAAAAAGGGGCCACGAGGTATTGCGCCTTCCGCCCTATTTTTGTGTATTTAACCCCATAGAATTAATTTGGGGACAACTTAAAAAAAGAATAAGGCGTCATAACGTGTTTCCCAAATTTGATGGGTTGATAGCAAATTTGGTAAAAGAAGAAATTAACAAAATTTCAGCTGATGATTGGCAGAAAAAAATCATACATGTCATCAAAGAAGAAAATTCTTATATAACGAGTCCGACCAAATTTATTATCAATGTTGATGACAGTGATTCCGATGGTGAGGGTTGAGATAGGGTAGGTAAGCTTAATTAATTTATAATATTTTAAAATTTGAGACAAAATTTTAATTAGCAACGTTTCTGAATCTCACAAGAGATCAGAAAATGAAGCTATAGGCCAGGTGGAGTGGTCAACCTCTATTCAAATTTAATATGCGTTATAGAAATTAAAATGTAAATTCATATTAAAGAAAGTTAATCAATATAGAAATTTTACGCAAATTACCCCTAACGATCTCCAGTAACTTGGTTATTGAATCTTTGCACAGTGGTCCTAATAGACAAAATATCATTTTATTTTTATGTATATGGACAGTGTACGGTGTTTTCGACATTAAAATACTCAAAAATGTCCAGATCAATCAGTATTCTTCTATTGGCGATATCCTTTGCTGTTTTTATAGCGTTTTTTCTTTCTCATAAAGCGGTGGGTTCTACTATACAAATGAAATATTTTTAGCAAAAAACACAACTATCATATTAAACAAATATGGAATCAGTAATTGTCAAGTATACTTGATTAGCTTTTTGTGGCTAATTATATTTCATATAATAAATACGTCATTTTGGTAAACACAAAATCAGTCATTTAATAAAAGTGCCATCTTACCGGGCAGTCTGAAAAATGCAGGAAGCGCTACAGAAGATGTCATGTTTAGTATCCGTCTAAATATACTATTTTCGTGGCATCAAAAGGAACTAGATAAATTTTTATTTTTGTAAATAATACTTTTTACGCATTTTCAGATGGATACTAAACGTTCCAAAAGTTTGGCAACACATAATACTTTCTGGAATTATAGAGATTAATAAAAATTACAAAGTACTTATGAATAATAGATTTGAGAGATGATCAGCTGAAATGATGGAGATTCTTAAGTCAACATTTTGACTAAAATACTTTTAATTTGATCCCAAAATTTCACTGAGTCGACTACTTAAAATCGATTCTCACTTACACAAATTAGTCTTCTTCAAATTCATGTCAATCTTAGAACAAAGTTAAAAAATATTGTAAATTATGTAAATTTTCTGTTTTACCTTGCTTTGGAAAGACTGCAATGTTTCGTTTATTTTTTTTAAATATATTCAAGAGTAACAGATCGAAGAAATTAATTTTGAATTTGAATTTCATTTGATTCTTACCGTTGAGGAAAAATATAGACCATGTGTCCCAAATTATAAAGGGTTCTATTTAGCTATTGACTGAAATTTATCAGTATTTCTTTGTTTAAATTTCGCTGTGTCTAGGTGCACGCTAATGTGTACAAAATAAAAAACTTAGGTACACGCTAAAACGTCATCATTGTCCATGACAAAATTAACATCGTGGACTGTAATTAAACAATGACTTTATTCTTATGGCATTCATAATAATAGGTAGATATATTAATAATGATCGGACGAGATTATTTATTAGTTCGTTTCCGTTTGATGTCTATGACTTGTTCGGCACCTCTTGATCTAGCTTTTGTTTTGATTTTTTAATTGCATAATTTTCATTTTGTAATTGAAGAGACTCATATTGGAAAGGCTTGCTAAAGGACTCCCCACCATTTAAAATGTAAAAAACGTCCCGGTCAAATGGCTGAAAGTTTTTAAC
Source organism: Crepidodera aurea (assembly GCA_949320105.2). Classification (NCBI taxonomy): domain Eukaryota; kingdom Metazoa; phylum Arthropoda; class Insecta; order Coleoptera; family Chrysomelidae; genus Crepidodera; species Crepidodera aurea. Next base: position 15,096,616 of record OX439475.1, on the reverse strand, counting down.
TTTAACATTAAAATTACTTTTCCAAGAGATTTTAACAATTTCGCGACGCATTGATTTTTAATGGCGAAATGTTTTATGGTGGTATATATTTTTGTGGTAAAAAATTTGAAAAGTTTGAGAACCGCTGGGTTAGATGGTTAGATAGAGGTCTATATTTTTTTCTCAACGCTGTTTATCTGCACGAAAGAGAAAAATATTTATGTTTCCATAAATGTTTTTCAAATGATTCGTTTTATCATTCTTGTCCAAATATTTATCATATTTTTAAAAACCCTTAAAAGCTTTAATATCATTGCCAAAAGTGGTTAATGGTTTTTGAAAATTAATCTCTATTTGGTTTCGATTAGAGTTTATTATAATTGCAATCCTTCCATTCGGATATACAGGGTGCGGTAAATAAACCGTCGATTAGAAATATCTCGAGAAGTAAAGGTACTGAAAATTGAAAAGGTGAACTATTTAATGAAAATATTTGGCATCCTTTTGCTACTTCCGGTTATACCGGAAGTTGGTGTTAACCCTGTATATTTTGCAATTTTAGGAATAACTATGTTATTCTGAACAACTTTTGTTGTTACTTCTCTATATCTATCTTGACCTGTTTTTGAGTTATACAATTTTTTTTATTAAAACTGCACTTTTTCACCATTAAGAAAAGGTATTTCGATATACCTAATCTTAAATATTTTACAAATTGTAGACGACATATCGTTCTCTCGTTTATCTTCTGAAATTCTTATTTTTATTATACAGGGTGCTGTCAAAATTAAAATAAAATCGTCACGCAAAAAATTCGAATATTTCATTTTTTTAATCAAACGCCCTGTATATGATTTATTTTTTTAGAAGAATATCTGTTCTATAAGGTTACATAGATTTCCTGTTGTTCTATCTTTTATAGATTTTTCACAATTAATTATTTTTTTTGAATAGTACCTAGTCTATGCTATGAAAACCATATTTTTTGACAGATAATTTAGTTAAGTTTCTTAACGCAATAATAATGGTACTTTTAGGATATTCTAATCAAGATTTTTTAAATTTCATCATAATTTATGGTGAATGTAATTAAAAAATCATTTATTATGAAAAAAATCTATAAGAACTGGAAATCCTTGAAAGATAGGTATAGGAAACCCTAGTACAGATAGATATCGGACAATATATTCTTCTAAATACAGGGTGTTTCAAATGAAATATGCAAATTTTTTGCGTGACGATTTTATTTTCATTTTGACTGCACCCTGTATAATAAAAATAAGAATTTCATAAGATAAGCAACAGAACGTTCTGTCGTCTACACGTTGTATAACAGTTAAGCTTATATCGAAGTACCTTTAGAAGAAATTTAGTTTTTTCTTAGTGGGAAAAAGTGCAGTTTTAATAAAAAAATTGTATAACTCAAAACACTTAAAGATAGATATAGGGGAGTAATAACAAAAGTTGTTCAGAATAACGTAATTATTTCTAAAGTTCCAAAATATACAGAATATCCCACCAACTTCCGGTATAATCATTGTATAATTAACCATTTACAACCCCTACATTCCAATGTTCAGTTTTCATATACCTTTAAGTACTCCTCGACATCTTTGTAATCGACGGTTTATTTGCCGCGCCCTGTATAATAATTTCTCAACAAAATAAAAAAAGACTTTCTTACATTTTCTTCTATTTGATCAAATTTATATGTATTTCCATCATAGATTTGAACAAGACTGGTAAATATTTAATTATTGTATAATATTTAAAAAAAATATTCATAAGATTTTCTATTCAAAACCAGTTTTTATAAGGAGAGTTTAAATATATTTTCGTAACATTTCTTAAATTCAAAAATAACATCCCGTATCATCCTTAAATTTTAAGACCCTCATTTTTCTTCGTTAAACAGGTAAATTCCTAATAACTAGACAAATTTTTTCTCATATTATCATAGCAATATACATTTTTCTTTAAAGAGATACATATAAAATTGTCCATTTGTTGGTGACATCAAAATGAGATTGTCATTTCATTTTATCATTAGAAATAAGTCGGTATACTAAAGAATATCACTCAATTTTATTTTTATTTTATGTTCTCCTTATAAATTCTGGTGCTCGGGGGTAATTTAACGTTTTCCCAATTTCCGGGATTAGCGCACAACGTCGAATCACTTTGTCGCATCGATGATATAAAATCACCGACCTCTATTATAATCGAAAACAAAAATCCACGTATGACCTTTATACAATTTTTTGTACTCCATAACTTAGTTTTTCTACAACCGTTTACGAAAAGACGTCATTTTGTAATAGAATACCTTCAGCGATAACGTGATTTTTGTCAGAAGTGACAACTTATATCTAGTTGCCTGGTTTTCATTAGTTTGACGTTCCTCGTTAATTATTTGCACTGAAAGCACTGCTAGTTTTTAAGTGATTTCTGAGACGGAAAATGATTTAAATTTTCCAAATACTCCATCAGAAATAGCAAATCAAGCTGAGTAAACCTCTTTCGATTAATTACTAGTAATGCAAAATTCATGGATTGGATAGTTCATAATCATGTAAATTCATTTTCAGAAACTGTGCTGCTTGAGTATTTTGGATGAGGCCAGGCAGCAAGATATATTTGTCTTAAGACTTTTTTCTTTTTTGTTTAATAAAAATGAAAAAAATGTATTCTAGTTATAAAACTCATTCTTAACCATATTATTATGATATAAACCGGGTTGTAGAAAAACTATAGTGTTTCACTCGTCGAAAACATTTTATGAAGCTCGTAAACTGTTCTCTCCCTTTAAAAAATGTTACTTTCGTCACTCGTTAAACAATATACTATTAAACAAAAATTCAGGAATATTTTGCAACTTTTTCATCTAGCACGTAATGAATGTTTTACTCAACAGTTTACAGCTCTTATAATGTTGAACCTAACTAGTAGGCCGCGATTTTGGTAGGTTTAATTTTTATTCCTAAAACGCTGGAAGGTATAGTGAATTTCCTTTTGTCCTTTAAAGGACGGGCTTCTCAGCTTATGTCCAAAAACTACCGTTACAGTCCACTCAAATTAGGGTTTGGGCTGGTTCTTGGCTTACCACACTTGGGGACCAAGTGCTTTGTATGTAAAAAATGCGCTGATTTCGAAAAACCTAGTCCCCGGGCGCGATTCCTCCCGCTTCATATTGTTATTAACAAAAAACTGAAAAATTACCGAAAAAAGTCGTATTTTTTCGCATTCAACGTCGAATATTTCCGAAAATATGGCTCTGAACCAAAAAATGTATAGAAATAAATTTGTTTAGAATGGTATTTTCTACAATATGCACTTGGTCTCGAATGTTTACTTTCAAAATTTCACGCAATTTCACGCGATGGCGTTCGCTCTCTCCTGCATTCTAATTATTCTAAATGCTAATTCGTTTTATAATATTTTCAACAACTTGCACGTGGATAGTAGATGATGGTTCAACGAACCGACCGATGTTTTGCGAATCGCGCTAACATTTATAGCTCAAAAACGACCTACTTTTGGAGCTAATTTGAGTGGACTATTACTGACGATTCATGCAATCAAAGGATTGATGTGAGATATATCAATACCATCAAAAACGGCTGATTTCATTGCTGTGAAGTTAAAGTGTCTTGTAACCTTTTGAAGCAACGAAAGAATAGAGAAATATACGGTACTGTGAAAAATTCATTAGTAATTTTATTTGCAATTCGCCAACGTTGGATAAATTTTTGATTGTCGTTAATACAGACAAAACTTTTAATTTGAATAAGAATTCGTTTAGAAGCACAAATAAAGATCTGCGCTCATGGAGATGGAAGAAATTATTTATAGGAGAAAGGAAATTCAAAAACTGAAACGAGGAAATATAACTATTTTTATTTAGATCAAATTTGACTAAATGTGGCCAGATAAAGGAGTTGAAAATGAATTTTCTGATTAAATGTCTGAAGTGTCATACTGAATAATGAAAATGTTTGTCCAGTCACACAGAAATAATGGGAACATCAACCATACAGACCCGATTTGACACCAATTGAGTTATTTGTATTTCTACGGACCAAAGTTGCAGGAAAAGTCTCTTACTTCGACCAGTAAAGCTGTTGAAGTGAAATAAATGACATACATAAAAAATACGGTCCTTTTTCTATATTAGGCTCAACATTAATGTTTTTTAGTATATTAACGTTAAATTTATTGAATTTTAGTTACAAACTTAAGCAGCAAGGTTTAGTTGTTTGACTTCGTGTAGATTTTGTCACATATTTTTGCACTTTTAGTTTCCGTTCTTACGTAAAAGAAAGTATTTGATCCTGAGTTGTCTAAAACTCCAGTCATTTAGAATAACCTCAGTTTCGGATTCTACAAATTAACAAATAATATGTTAAATTCCTGCTGCTTAACTTCGCTATTTTCGTCATTACCTCTTCGAGTTAAAAAGAAAATAAATCAAAATATATTACATGGTTTTTTGTTTTCTAATTTTTTTTGTCTAGAGGTCAATGTAAAAATCCACTAATTGGTATCAATCATCACTAGCTATCAATTTATCGATAATAGTTCAGTGTTATTGTATCACATTGATTAGCCTAGGCTGAAAATCGTGGAAGAACGATCATATCGAAGCCCTGTGATTCGGATATATTGCAGGTGGGGGCAGGATAGGCCCCTGGGGCAGATGCAGCTCGTGCATCGGGAGAACTGGAAGAAGATGTCGTATTTGGGTCGGAGATCTTCGTACTGTAAACCTAGAAATTTATTTAAAGTAAGTATTATGCATTTACTTGGTTGCTGAAATCTAAATATTGCTTGCCTATGTCTGCTATTGGTTGGTATACATCCACAAGGACAAGAACACACAGAGGTATCGTCAGCATCTAAAGATGTCGTTTCTGTACAATGATGCCCTAATTGACCACTTAAAATGGAACCATTAGCTGTTATCACATCTCCTTCTAACCTCACAGCTCCCGCTAGTGCCTAAAAATGAAATAACACTTGCATGTAACCTCTCAAATAGATCTAAATATCTTCCAAAATGTTTCATTTATTTATCGCTGATTATTTAACCAATGCATACACTCACCTGCATAGCTTGAGCCTCATCTCTTCTTTCATCTTCAGTATTCATTGTGACAAATCGAAGAACTAGTAAATTGAGTGAAGCTGCCACTATGGCCAAACCGAATAGTATAAAAATTAGTGCAAACATAACGTATTCCGGCTTTTGACTCAGAGCGTTATCTTTTTGTAGGGCCACCTAAAAAGAACAAGCATTCAAGTTATAATATACTTTTGGAAGTTATCGTATCCAAATTTTACCGAAAATTTGCTTTAAGGGCGGATGAACTGTATAGATATTTTTTATTTTCAATCGATATTTACCCAACAAACGATGAATCTCTGGCCGTATTCTGGCCCAATGCTGGCCATGTTGGCAATTTGATGGCCACGACAAAGCTACATCGGCTACCTATAATCCAGCCAGCAATGGGCCAATAAAGGCCCGGAGTATGACGTCACGCGGTCATCTTTGTTTGCGCATGTCAACGATCACTTTCCAAAACCACCCAAGCCAAGCATAAATTGTTTGCAGTGTAGTGTGTAGAGAATGAGTCATAAGGAAGATTGTAAAAGTGTTTATAGAAGCTATTTTAATATTTGTATATTCGTAAGTACATTTTACATATTACTATGTGTTTTTATTTATTACCATCTTTATTGTCACTGGATGATTGTATTGTTTTGTGTGAAAATAGCTAAAATCTCAGCAAACAATTTTGAACGAGCTTCATAACGTATTAATGCAGACTGAAAGTCTAAGAAAGAAACATAGCGGGATAGCATTAAGAGTACCTCGATTATTCAGCTCAGGTGCAATCGAACGTCCGAAGGATTTCGACTGCGTTGTAATATTCCAGTGAAATCACGAAATCACAAAGGAATACCCGGAACTTCCTGCTAAAAATTTACTTACCATATCGCCGAACCCAATGGTGGTCAAAGTAATGAAACAATAGTAAACCGAATCGAAATAACTCCAACCTTCGTATTTGGAAAATGCAGCAGCTCCGCCAGCTATTGTCAGAGAACTCAGAAATGTTACCACGCAGATCAGATCTAGTTCTGATGCAGTAGTTTGACGACAGTGAAGGGAAGACTTGACAGATCGAATAATTACACTGAAAAATAAAAAAATAAGCAAGTCCCCTCTAATTTATCATTCATTATAGACAATCTAGTTTCTTATAAAAAGAAATACCAACCTGCTTAACTTATTGACCCTTTCACCGATACTCTGGAACATAACCAACCCCAGGGGTATACCGATGATGGCGTAGAACATGGTGAATAGTTTTCCGGATATGGTGCTCGGAGTGGAATGACCGTAACCTATTGTGGTTAGCACCGTTGTGGCATAATAAAACGCGCCCGTGAATTTCCATTGCTGTCCAGCCCTGTGTGGCTCAGACTTCAAAACAATCGTTTCCATTATCCTGAAATCTTCGTCGCTGATGTTGTATTTTTTTCTTATTATATTTTGTATTTCTGAAAAAGAATTGGATGTAAAAATTTTCGGTTATAATCTCCCTAGAGCTGATCAGAGTCTTAAATAAATACATTTCTTCATACTATAAATAATTTTATACTACTAAAGAGAAAGGAAAATTAATAATGACCCACGCAAAATCAATTTTACTCGGTTACATAAAATCTGTGAAGTTGGCTGTGAGCATAATCAAATTTATCTTAAAAATATAAAATATTTAACGTCTTTGGTGAACAATTCTGGCTTAAATGCTGAACAAGAAGATCTATTCAAGGGTATAAGCAATATTCTTCGTGAAATCCAGTCACTTATTAATTTTGCAGCTAGAAGTCACGAGACCGAAAAATTTGTCTGAAAATTCAGGTTGTCATCATAGCAACCTGTCAAAATCAAGGCACCTGATTGGTTTAAAACAACCGGTATAAAATTTTCGAAATAATTTAAGGAAATGGTTATATTGAAAGTCTTTTGTAGTTCTGAAGAAACTGTTTGATATAAAATTTATTCTAAGGGAAAAATCAGATTCGGAACAAGTGAGTCCTGCAACATGCGGTTATATTGATGTACTTCAAGGATCTATTCTAAATCCAATTATATTTGTATTGCTCTTCATTGATCGCCCTAAAAACGTTAGCATTTAATATTATATTCAGATTATTGGCAACTGGTCTTTTATCAAAAGAAATAAATATAAAAGGAATTATTTCATAATCAACAAGTAACATCTTGACTAATGTAGAAATCAGTCTAATGAGACCTGTTTAATTTCCGATTACAAATTAAACATAATTCATTTCATTCATATTAATAAACAAATTGGCAACCGCGCCAACCGCATAACTAACAACGCCACTAAAAAGAGCAGCACTGGCAACAGCGTACTAGTAGCGCTAGCTAAATATATTTAGATTAGACGATCAAATAGAGTTAAAATCTTTCACTCGATGCGACTGCGAGTGCGAGTGCGACGAAATCGTCAATCTTGAGACGGAAGAATTATAGCAGACTTCCGCTTCTGGTAGACTACTTGCTTTCTTTCACGTAGCCAACTTTGGGTAGGGATCACGGGGGGACGTGTAGGAGTGCAAATTAAACCATATTCTATTCAGTATAGTCAAGTCGCTCGCTTGTTGCTCCGTTAAACCATTTTAACGTAAATTTATTTTCTTTGCACAAAATGTTATAAAATTACAAATGCTTTCTGATTGGCTAACATGGATCATTTCATAATCATCTAGTGTTAGCCAATGTATAAGATAACATCAAAAGCAGACATCGAAATTTTTTCAAATTTTTCAATTTTACAGAGGGGGTGCCGAGGACGATTTAGGTCGTTTTTTGAACGCCTATTTCTCGACTATCCGAAGAGATAGCTCAAAAATTAAAAAAGATTCGGAATCTGCTCGTCCAAATCTACAAAATGCCCTTTATTACCATTCGATATCGTTAATAATAAAGGAGATACGACACATGGATTTTTTAGAAAATCACTCGAAAATCCGTGAAATAATTATTAACGAAAAAGCTATTTTCAGTATATCAGTTTTGGAAGAATTCGTCAATTTCAAACCGCGATGTGTGGAAAAGATGGAATAAACGAAAATGGCGAATTTTAAGAATTCAAAAATACATATAACTCCCCCAAAATCGCCAGAATTTAAATTTCGAGATATACAGGGTGTCCCACGACGATGAGACAAGTAATATATCAGAATTGGGCAGTAGTAGAGAATTATAATTTTGGGGGTGTAAATTAGAGCAAATGTTGCATCTTTTCTTGTTATTGTGTTACCCAATGAGGTATTTGTTTTTGGTCACGTGACGTCGCATTCAAAATTATTAATGGGACAACCTGTATATTTGTGCCGTTCTGTGTTCCTCCCGATAAAACAATTCCAACAAACTAGCACACTTGGGGTCTAAAGTGATTAATTCAAGAGCTAGAGGTACTTAAAGGATTGTAAGTTAAAAAATTAATAATTGAATCCCCTTGACAGTTTTCCTTTCAGAAAAGGAAAGCCTTTTTGAAGAAAAAAAGTATAGAAAATGGAGGAAACCGATGAAAATTACGTTTCTGAGGATATCCTTACAGAAGCAAAAGAAGCAGCGAAGCAGATTTTGCCAGAAAAGTCCAGAGACAAGGAGACAAGGAGTTCAAAATGTTTGGGTCTTGGATGAATTCACGGAAGATAAAAGGTATCGATGAAAATGTTCTATTGGCTTATTTTTTATATTTGCAAAAAAAATTAGCCCCATCTTCGCTATGGACGCTCGACTATTCACCTTTATAAAAAAATCGACATTTCAAAATATGGCAAACTAACGAGCTTTTTGAAAAGCAAATCACAGGGATACAAACCAAAGAACTCCAAGACATTAGAACGACCTGAAATAGAGAAGTTTTTGAACGAAGCTCCCGACAACGAGTACCTGTTGATGAAAGTGGCTTTGATAATGGGGATTAGCGGTGCTTGTAGACGCAATGAATTGGTCAATTTGAAAATAGAAAACATTCAAGACAAAGGGCAATATTTTCTCGTAGTTTTGCCAGACACTAAAACCAAGAAATCGGCAAGTTTCACCATACTTGAAGAAGGATTTCCAGTCAACCCGATCAATTTGTGTAAATATGAATTCTGCTTGTAGTAGTAATAAATAAATAGAATACTACTTTAAATATGAACGTGAGTTATAATCCATAACTCACTAGTAACATGGCTTTTTAACCTCAAATCGGAAGTTGGTGTACTGAAGTAGGACATTCAACTGTACTACTACAGTTTCGCAATTTTGGACTATTCTATATTATGCAATAAAATTGAAAAGTATAAAAAATTAGTATTAAAAAAATTTTTATCGCCTTAAGCACGCCTCTATTTAAACTAAAACTATTAAAACTAAAACTTAAATGATTTTGGGAGAAGTTTAAAAATGAATCTAAAACACACGATTTACTTACCTTGCAAAACAATTTTCCTTTGGTTTTCCGTTTTGGATTCGAGAGCATCGAAGACCGCTGCGCCGATGAGAAGATACGTGAAGGTGCAAACAATTAGAGATAAGGTGCGAACGTTTTGCTTCTTCATTCTCTAGCGCGCGTCATGCTGGGGCCGGGGGGCTCCCACGCCGCTAGCTACCCCCCGAGCGCTCCCTTTTTCTTCTCCACATCACACCTCCTGCAACAAATGTATATAACATTTTTTTACCAAATCGAGATGATTTTCTTGTAGAAACGTAGACAATGCTCAGCATGTAGGTTAAGAGTTTTTCAGGCACGTACATCGCGTCCTTATTCTGGATGTAGACGAATCTGAAAACTGTGCTAAATGGGACAAGTGCAACGACCTTAAAAATAAGAGATTTTGATGATTTTTTTATTTAATATTCTAAGATGGAACTAATCATTTTATTACGAATTTTCAATCGAAAAAGTTGATTTACAAATTTTTAAGTTTTTAACTTTATTAGTGCTCATTTTCTTCGTTGAAACTTCGACTTTTAGATGTTTTTAACGTTTTACTCGATAATTTTGAGGTTATATTAAAAAATGATGAATACAAAAGTTTTAGATTTTTAATTATCTATAACTTTTTTGTATTAAACTTTTTTCGATAAAATGCATATTTGAGTCACAAATCGTAAAAATACAATATCCAACCCTCAATATACGTATATTTAGCTACCCCCACCCCCCTTCCGGAACTTTTACTCAGTCGTCTTAATTTTTCTTAATTTTCTTATAATATTCCTTATATTTTCCGACTATCCACATACTGCTAAGAATTTTTTTTGTTTCAAAATTGATTGGACCTGGTCTATGATGCTCTTGGGATTCACCAGATCTCCGTAATCATGGGTATGCTGATAAAGATTTAGCACACTAAAAAATCGGATAGGCCTTCCCAAAAATGTAATAAGAGCCAGAGAAAATATTCATTTTTTTATATATTACTACTGTTTTGAAGATACATTGGTTGTTTAAACATTTATTCTTAGCCTCATGAGCATATTTTAAATAAAATCTACACTTTCTAAGAAATTATTATTAGTATATATAGTACACATTAGGATGGGCCGAAAAATCCTTTTTTTATTTCGAAGTTGTAATAGCGCGGAAAACTTGCGAATCATATAGACTGAAAAAAGAAAAAAAATTATCAAAGTTGGTTGACATCTTCCGATCGCGCATAGGCCCTAAAGTTTGACGAAATATGAAAAAACTTCATTTTTGCAATTATGTTTTTTAGTTTTTGAATTAGATGTTTTCATAATGTAATAGTTTGTAACGTCTTCAAATAGAGCCTAAAAACATTGTGTTTTAATTTGGTTTAAATCAGCATAAGCCCCAAAATTTGCCAAAATATTGAGAATTTCACATTTTTGGATTTTGAGCCGCTGAATCCGAATCTGGTCTCAGAATTTCCCCTGGACCCTCCAGTTTTCCCATAGCCTAGGAGAAATGCATAAAATCTTATAATTTTCAGTATCTGGTGAAAGCAATTTCAATCTACGCAAATCGATAATGTTTTCACGTATCTCGAGTCGCTTAGTTCTAATCTCACTGTAGAAGTTCCCTAGAGTACCTCAGAATTCCACTAGCCTAGAGGAAAAAGTGTTAAGCTGAGCAAAACTTGTGATTTCTGGAAGGTTCTATTTTTGCGCAAGAAAGCTTATATATTTTCGTATTTTGAGTTCCTGAATTCATATCTGACGTACAAAATGTTCCACAGTACTTCAGAATTTCCCTAGCCTAGGGAAAAACATAGAAAATTGTACAAAAATCGAAGTGTTCATGCAGACCTTTTTCGTAGGGAAAAGCTGATCTCTTTCCGTCTTCTGAGTTGCCGTGTTAATTTCTGTCATTAGAATTTTCATCCAGTTCCTAACAATTGCCCCACGGAAAATTCCATTATTTATATATTATCAGTTTGTTCGTCTTTTCCTTGTTCTTTTATCGTCTTTCTTTTTTTGCTTTCACCTGCAACATCCCTCTTCAACAACGAGCAAAAATCTGCCATCATGTGGTCATCCCATCGTCCCTGATGGAAACGTTCTCCTTGTTCCTCAATGTAATCACCAAGATTTTCAGGGAAGTATTCGAGATGGGAATGAAGGAAGTGTAGTTTTATGCTCATGAGGCAACCTTGTTCTTGAAATTTTCGCAACATGTTTTTCACTATTTTTTTATAGTCGTCGCTTTTAAAGTTTCCTAAGAAATCTTCGACAACTTCCTTGTCCAATTTTCTACGTTTTTCCCTAGGGTAGGGAAATTCTGAAGTACTGTGGAACATTTTGTACGTCAGATATGAAATTCAGGAACTCAAAATATGAAAATATATAGATAAGTTTTGCTCAGCTTAACACCCCTAGGCTAGTGGAATTTTAAGGTACTCTAGCGAAATACTACAGTGAGATTAGAACTAAGCGACTCGAGATACGTGAAAACATCTTTTGCGTAGCTCGAAATTGCTTTCACAGATACTGAAATTTCTAAGATTTCACGCATTTCCCCTAGGCTAGGGGAAAACTGGGGGGTGTCCAGGGGAAATTCTGAGGCCAGATTCGGATTCAGAGGCTCAAAATCCATAGGGGTAGTATACTCACATGTAAAGTTCATTCCACTTTTTTTTTGTGGGCCTGTGATACAAAAAATGCGTAAAAATGTGAAATTTTCAATATTTTGGCCAATTTTGGGGCTTATGCGCGATCGGAAGATATCAACTGATTTAAACTAAATTAAAACACAATGTTTTAGGCTCTATTTGAAGACGTTACAAACTACTACATTACGAAAACATCTAATTCAAAAATTAAAAAAAATAATCGCAAAAATGAAGTTTTTTCATATTTTGTCAAACTTTAGGGCCTATGCGCGATCGGAAGATGTCAACCGATTTTGATATTTTTTTTCTTTTTTTAGTCTATATGATTCTCAAGTTTTCCGCGCTATTACAACTTCGAAATAAAAGAAAAGGTTTTTTCGGCCCACCCTATAGTATATACATTACAAGCTACTACAGAGCCAAATAAAGTTTAGGTAAAATCTATCCAGTTTAAAAAAAAATACTTTTGCTAAGAAATATTATTTTTATTTGAAATTTCTTAACTACACTTTTTGATAACTCTTTTGTAGATAAAAAATAATGAAAAAATACTACATTTAATAAATAATAAACAAATTACTTTTTACTATGTGCATCAATATTTTTTAAATAAAATAAAAAATATATTATTAAATTAAATAAACAAAAATATTATTACACATAGATTTGAAACATACGTTACTGGCTCTCTAACCTATTTAAAAAGTCTCAACGTACCAAATATAGCAATAATTTCCCAATAAATGAATAAATGTTTATGTATGTATGTATTTCTTCTGTGGTGAATAATTAAAGAGAATATATTTTTAACAGATTCCTCCCGTCTTAATTTTTACGATTTAATTTCAAATATTAATTTTATTTCTATAAACAGTATCTGATTAAAGTTTGATTACCCAAGTATACTTGAATTTTCAAGAAAATAATTATTTTACTTATCTAGGTCTGAAAACTTAAATGTATCGTTTCTTTCCCGACTATTTTATTTAAAAACGTAATATTTTTTTAAATTTTTTACTGAATCGCACTGCTTTTTTCATTTCTATTCGAATAAAAGTCTAGAAATATGTAGATTACTTTAGATACCCTATAAATTAGGATGATCAATTAGTGATTTCGCACTGCAGATGTTTTATTATTTCCATAAAAAACATTGCGTAATCCAATGATTAAAACCGTTTCCACTTAAATTAAATCTCATTCCGTGCATATCTGATCACCCCAAATTACTCGACCATCTAATTTCAGCAAAATAATTAATTATAAATGTCATTTACCCCAACAAAACAGTGAGGCCTATCTCCGGATAAAGAAATCCTCCTTTTTCTGGAACAAACTAAAAACATACACGGGTTTTCAAATAAAAAGCGATCATTTCTTAAAGAAAAATTCGATACTTTTCACTAGAACATCTCCGGTCGCGATTTCAGTGATGCGTCGGAAATTCGCGAGCGAAATCTTGGACTTTTCAGCAGTTTCAGAAGCTTTCTGCTGTAGCACGCGGTTCAGCTGATCGATAACGAAGTCGCAGTGACGTCACGGGAAAGCTCGCAAGTTTAGAAGCTTTCGCAAAGGTGCGAAAGAGTGTACAAGGTGGACCAAATTTTTAGTAACTCTTAAAAGCGCCCTACATTTGGGAATACTTAATTAACACAATGTTTAAAATTTCTGGAAATATAATAAGGCACGGATAATGGTTATTTAACGAACAAGTGTATTAATCGTCATTTTAATTCACAAGTTCGTTACAGAACTTTTCCATCGATAATACTTTTCAAAAAAAAGTTTTTGAATTTTAAGAAATTAAATAATGACATACAATGACAGATAGTATTAACACACCTTGATTTCAAATGTATATGTATGTTTGGTTGCCTACACCATAGGTAACTGTCAATATAAATGTATAATAAGAGCAATGTACGTTGGGTTGCATATAATAAAATCGATGATTAATAGAAAATCATTCATTAATAGGGGTCATTAATCAACGATTTTGAGTGCGTTAAAATAAATCATAAAAAATATGAATTCAATAATTGAATAATTTAATGCTAATTGAATAACTTAATGCTAATTAAATCCTTTAAATAATTTTGTTTTACAAATTTTGAATCTGTCTTTTTTTTATTTTAAATCAGCCATGAATTTTTTGCACATAAGTTTTTTTAGAATTATCTTTTAGAATATCAATTTAACCATCATTTCTATATAAAAAAATACTTCTTTTAACTTCAAAGTATTAACCGTGTTCGAGATATTTGCATTTTTATACTTTACTGCTCGGTTCCAGACATTAATTGCCGCACCAAGTTCAATATACTCTAAAATTTAATTTTTGTGTTGAAGAAATTCCAAGTCCACCCCACACCCATCAGATGAATAAAAATAAAAGAACAATTCACAATTTAATTTTTTTATTAATAAGTAATTAAAATAATTTGATGATACCTGTAATATTGCAGTAAAACAAAATAAATATTAGTGGATTTTAAATTCAAACCTTGTTCATTTTTACTCTACTATAAGAGCGCCCTCTGTTGATATTAACTTCTCTTATTTGACAAAGACGTCACAATACAAGTGACATTAGTGACATTTAAAGAAGATAATTTCATTTTATAACCATCAAATTTCTGTCAGTGCTTTTTACATTTCACGTATAATCACATTCAGAATTCATAATTCCATGTTCATTCCTCCCAGTTGATGTATTTGTTTTATGGCTTCAGTAAACTTTTCCTAATGCAGTATTATAAGTGGATAGTTCAACACTGGAATTCAAGTTTCAATATATTAGTGTCAATGATTACTCCAACATAAATATAAATAATTGTATTATGTAGTAACTACAACTTAATACATTTGAAAAATTCCAAGTTTCAATAAACGTAATGGGTATTTGCTGGTGTAAACAGAAGAATGACGACAATGATACATACATACCACCACAATCACCAAACAGCCTTCAAATTCACAATAACATTCAGCCTGTATCTCCTGTTAGTACTCAGTATTCCTTTAAGCTTTCAAAAATACCCGATGCTGCTTATGTCGACAAATTAGTACTTGAAACTTTAGGTGTTATTGCTACCCTAGTTGACAAGTAAGTTGAAATAACATCACAAATATACACAGGGGCCAATGTATCAACTTTAGCTTAAGCAAGAAATAAAGTAGTTAGTTTTAACATAATATTAGTGATTATTATTGCGGAAAAACAAATAAATGACTTTTGGGACACGAAATTCAAAAAAGATATTGTAGAATATTAAAATTACATTACTTAATATTCCAGTTCCTAAAGCTCTTTTATTAAATAATGCTTTCTCATTTTCACCGAACAAATTGTTCAGTATCTGAATTCGATCTATGTGTGTGTGTTGATTCTTTGTGTTTATGAATTTTAAAATTCTGACTTCAGATTTTCATAGAGAATCAAAAAGTAAAATATTACTCATACATAAGTTGACTATGTTTGATGTGCCCCTCTGTAACACTTCGGGAACACTTTCAAAATCGGGTCCAAAATATGAAAATGACTATTTTGGTAAAAGCGAGTAGACTGTGGCTGTGTTGATTAGAATGAGAACTGTCAATCTAAAATTTTATTAATACCTTCATTACACTTTGTTCGGTCTATGGCAATGCTAGAAGAGTATTTTCAACTGTTTTTATGTATTAAAATCATATATTTTTAATAAAAAAAGTAAACACCTTGAATTGTTAAGTTTACAGTCATAGTAAATACATATTTTGTAGTACATTAAAATGTCATGGCGTATCTATTTGTTGACAAATATTTTAGTAAGTATCTCATCAAAAAAATTACTTTACTTTTGATAATTAACGTTAACGTTTAATGGGGTTTTTCATAAAATTATTTAAGAATTCAAGAATATTATTGTCAATTCATTAAAACAAATTACCATTGCAAGCCATTTACTTTGCTGCATTATTTATAAAGTTTCTAGATTATGCTCATATCTTTTAATATTTTCATTTGAGAGGAACAAACAAAGGTTAAAATGCTGTTTTTGTGCAATAATAAACAAAGTTTATATTTTAAAATGTTTACAAAAACGAAATGGTAAATTATATTACATAAAGTGGAAAATCTGTTTTAAAAAACAGTATATTTTTGATGTCATAGCAGTTCTTGTCAATTTTTCCTGGGAAAATATTGGTTTTGAATTTTACAAAATGGTGCACTCTGTAATATTGTTAAATAGAATATTACTCATACATATGTTGACTATGTTTTTGCCTCATGATTTAAATGTTGTTTTTTATTTACTAAATTGATTAAATAGACAAACACATTTATGAATTAAATTAGTATTTTGTTTTTTCTTTAGAGATTCTTTGCGAATGTATCACCACTTTTCTAAAAGCTTGTTTTTTATTTTGAGTAAACTAATTAATTACATCTAATAAGAAATATTCTACACAAAATTCCATATCTAACTTTTAATTTAATTCAATGTAATATTTAGATGTGATGACGATGTTTTAAATTACCATGAAAAAATAAAATAATGAGAACACTTTCATTTACATATCTCATTTTTATAATTTTCAAATTAATTTCAATATGGAAATTCATTGGTAATAATTGACTGCAATTTGAGATTAGGGCTCTTCAAGATATTCCACAAATAAGTAATATTTATAAGCATTTCTAATCGAAAAAAAAATATATGAACACACTGAGAAAAAGATTTTAACGTTTTCTCTTTCTTGGGAAGTGTAATTATGGTTAGCATTCTGTCTCCAGATCAGTGGCACTAAATACTCTTCTACTTATTGAATTCCATTTCATTTTAAAATTTTGTTTCTCCTATTTTCTAATAATTCTTTAAAATTCTTAAATAACCCATATTTGTTGACCAGCTTTTGCCTGAGATTATCTCTTTCCAGATAATCGCTATTGTCTTTGGTTTCTGATGGCACTTTCTATGATTACTATTAACATTGTTACACATAGCATATTACTTGTACAGCGCAAATTTAGTATCGATACACAATTTTTGTAAATAACATTAAAAAACTTTTTTTAGTGAACAAGAACCTCCAAGTTCTATGTTACTTTTGCATAACATAGCTGACAATGAAGAAGGTTGGATTCAGGTGGTCAATTCCATGATTAATGTTATCCCAATGCAGGATCCTTTAGGACCTTCTGTGATTACCTTATTACTGGATGATTGCCCTTTACCATCCAAAGAATCAGTTTTTAAGGTATAAATAAACCTGAATTAATTAGAGGTTGCTCTTATAAAGCGCTTAACAGCATTTTCTAAAGTATTTATTATCATCAATTTTCTCAAATATACTGATTAAAATTTTGTATGTTTCTAATTAGGTGGTTAGTATGCTTGATTTGTCTGAAAGAGCTGCCATATTAGGCCGGACTAATGCCCCAAAACAAAGAAATATTTGTGTAGTGCTTGGTTGTATTGCTGAAAAATTGGCTGGTCCGAGAAATATGGAAATTTTGAATGATGGTATTATAGACTATTTATTGACTAATTTGGTAAGTAACCTCGTTTTAAATAATTTCAACGCCTTAAAAATTAAAATAAAATAGTTATAAATTAATATTCTAAACTCTTCTTACTATCAAGCTACTTAAGTGGCATTAGCCAATTGAAAAACAATACACATCCGGTTGTCATAGGCATTCTTTTGAAATACTTTATCTTGAAAAAAAATAAGGTTTAAATTTAAAAGATAAGAGATACAAGTAGTCCTATGATAGGAACTCTCCCTAAATAGCGATGAGTAAGCAAAAAATATTTATTTATTAATACTTAACATTTGTAAAATCTAGTAGTAATATTTTATCGATTTTGTGGTAGTACAATTACGTCACAAGATCACTGTAATCTTAGGAAAGGTTTTTTCATATGTGATGTAATGATATAAAAAGATTATAGCTGGGTTTAACCACTTCCGAGCTAATAGAGGAAATCAGGAGATTCTATCAGAACAGTTAAAGTTAAAAAGTCCGTTCAAGTACAAATGGTGCTGTTCTCTTTCATTTTTTAACTTTATTTTTTCTAAGTACAACCTCTGATCTTTCCCGCAAAAATTACTACTAGAAGGCTTTTAAATGACCTCGAGTGACTCAGACTGTTGAATTTCTCATTTCCCTGTGAGATGAAATGTATATTCAGAAATTTAACAGTCTATCACTCTGTAATGATCAGAGGGTATATATACTTAATGAAATTTAAAAAAAATAAATAGAAAATTCAAAGGTTTTTAAATTAATCTTGATATGCTGGAACAACTAAAGCGTATTTTTTGTCTGAGGTAATAATTTTGTAAATAAAAAAGAAATATTGCATTAGTTATACATACCAGTTACTCTCATTATTAGATTTTAATTATATAAATATAAAACACGATTAAAATGTCCAGACTGTAACCAAAAGATAATAAAAAAAAAAGGTTGTTTTAAAAATTGTCCATCTGTCGAAACCGGTCTGGGAATGACAGGCTCCTTGAATAACAAAATCAAAGGATTGGATTGGCTAGTACAGCTTCCGACACCCGTCTGGATCGTCGTAATGCCTGTGGGGGCTTTATCCCGGGAGTAGTTGTTTTCTTTCCAGACGTGGTGTAATTTGTGAATGTAAGAATATAATTTTATATTATATTTGATGTGACTGACTTTGAGTATTTTTATTTTTCTTTAAAAAGATAATACTTCTAGTTTATTTTTTTTAGGATCCTGTAACTGATCCTAGCGTAATCCTATTTTCCCTAATAGCTTTAGAAAAATTCGCCCAAACTAGTAGCAACAAACTTACAATTATAAGAAAAATCAAAAACCTTCCTATATGCCCCATAACGCTGCTTGAATCTTGGAAGGAAGAACGTAATTATATGCAAAGACAAGTCGGTTTTTGTGCCCAATGGATACTGGATAATCTTTGTAAGTAATTGTACTATAATTACATAATGAAAAATGTTCAGTTCCCGCATAAAACTTTTAAACATTTAAAATGTTTGAATTTTTACATTGATGCTCAAGAAAAATTGTTTTACATGGTTTTCAAAATTAACTTTTTGTAAGTAAACGAGTTCAAGATTTAATTTATTCGATTCGACATCCTAAGACCGGCTTCTGCCGTTCGGTTTCCTCAGTTAGGCTCTCGAATCCAATAAATCAAATTCAAAACAAGCGTAAGTCAATAGCGGTATCAGCTAAAAGATAAAATTCGCAAATGTGCTACCATCTATCGACAAAACTAATAAATGAATCTTAGAAGTAAGTTGTGACAAAAATTTCCAATTTGCATTGGTGGTTGCAAAGTTTTTTGACCAATGTCACTCTCTTCTTTGTAAATACGAAGTAAGCAAACTAGTTTTGCTGATAGATGATAGCACATTTGCGAATTAACTTTCTGCTTCAAATTGTCTACACTTATTTGGGTTTTGAATAAGAGTTAAAAAAATATTAAATAAATTACGAAACTAAAATTTTAGTTGTTATGGAGGACCGACAATACAGCTACCAAACCATTAACATGGACAATATAAATGCGATGCTAAACACTTCAGACGTTAGTGAATATTTAAAAATATCTCCGGATGGTCTAGAGGCTCGATGTGACGCTTATTCGTTTGAAAGTGTAAGGTGTACAGCCCAAGCCGATAAGGGTGTATGGTATTATGAAGTGCGCATTATAACACCCGGTGTAATGCAGATTGGTTGGGCAACGAAGAATAGCAATTTCTTAAACCATGTATGCCACTTTTATTCATGTCTCATGTTTTTCTATAAAAAAAAATTGTTCTCATTAAAAAAATAATTTTCAGATGATCCTCTTACATTAATTTAAACTCTTTAGGTAGAAATCGAAATGTTTAAAAAAAGTATTTAAACTGAAAAATTCGCAGCTCTCACAATTACGACATGAAAAAATGTCGACACACTGCACCACGTCTGGACTTGTCCCGAGGTGTTCGCGTCTGGACTTATGTAATTCAATGCCTGTTGGGACCTGTAGCCCAAAAGGAGTAGTTGTTTGCCGTCCAGACGTGGTGCAGTGTGTCGACATTTTCTAATGTCGTAGTTGCGAGAGCTATACACAAACGTGTGAATTTTTCAGTTTAAACTCTTTGTTTTCCATCCACAGTTGTTGGATACACCATTAACTGTTGTCATTTGTTTGACAGGAACTTAAGTATATAGTAAATCATAATTAAACTCTGCAAATGCTACCATCTATTAGTAAAAATGATAAATGAATCTTAGAAATGAGTTTTGACAACTTTACAAAGCAACCAATTCCTAATATGCATTGATTCTGGTCAAGATGTCACTCTCTTCTTCGTATCCTTTTAGGACTATTTTAAACGTGAACAGAGACGAGTTTTGTGCCTACAGTTTTGCTACAATTCTCATTTACTAAAGTAAAAGTTTTTGATTTTCGCTGAATTGAAATGTTTTCAAAAATTTTTGTGTACTTTCTTCCATGTGCTTCGATTTGTTGTCTTTTCCATTGGAGGAAAGTTCGATACATTTAAATTCAATGATGTTCTCTATAAACTGTTTTGCAAGAAGCCTAGATCAGTTTTTATTTAATTTGTTATTAAGGCGTTATTTGCCAATAGAATACATGACGAAATTAATTTTTAGGAGGGTTATGGTATTGGTGACGATAGGTTTTCATTGGCGTACGACGGTTGCAGAAAATTAATTTGGTATAACGCCAGATCTGACCCCCAAAATTTACCGAGGTGGCAATCTGGAGATGTATTAGGGTGTTTGTTAGACTTAGATAACCAACAGATTGTTTTTTCCGTAAACGGAGTAAGCTTACCACCGTGCATGCATGTGTTCACTATGGCAAAGTAAGTAAAAATATTGTAAAAAGATGTATTTTACCTGTAGTATATACCAAGTGTAATATTTTTAAAAAATATGTAGGTTTATTCATGTAAGCATAAAATTTGATTACATAAGAATAAATAAAAATAAAAACTTCTTTATAGTGACCTTCAAAATCACTGAGAACCGGCCAAAAAAAAACTATAAAAACATAAAATAACTAAATTTCTAATAAAGTTAATTAAAAACATTAAGCACGCTCATGGTCATTTGCGAGTTAAAAATTCACAGTGACCGTGAGGTCAAGATCGGTATTATTGAGAATTGTTCAACACAAAGACGAAAACTTCAGCATCTTTGCTTGAAATATTAGAAAAAAATTATTCCAGAAATGTGTAAAACTGATATTCTATAAATTTGAAACTTTACTTTGTGTACGACCGTTTTAGATTTAATTTAATTGAACACTATTGGGATTTCGGAAACCATTAAAAACATGCTAATTTTCAAGCCAAATTGATTGGTTTTGTCAAAATTAAAATATCAGGCCCGGTTTCAGAGATATTTGGGAAAAACCGAAATTGACGATTTTCGTTTTATTTAATTAACACCTTAATTTTGAAAAATAGAAAAAAAATTATTAAGCTTTTTTATTGAAGGACAAATAAAACTTTACATAGCGTATCCAATTTTTTAAAACAACGTTTCGTCTTTGAAGTGACACCCTCAACTATTTTTTTAAATACGGACCTGTGCGTTTTATTTGATTTTTGAAATCCCCATTTTTTCTCTATACAACCATGCAACACTTAATATTTTTATTAGGTTTTGACAATGAACTGTACTTTACGAATTTTTCTAAGTACGGTCCTGTTCCATTTTCACTGAAAATATTTATAAATCTTTTTGAATAAGATGAATTAAAAATTGAGTATACTTTGACCATTTTCCAGAAATTTTAATCAATTTGCAACTAATTCTCTTTTAGATAATTAGTAAAATAACACTAACTAATAAATTGCACTCCGTCAAAAAATCAACAAAATTAAGAAATGACAAAATAAAGGATAATTTGTGTTTCAAAGAAGTGACGGATTTAGGGAATGTATGTTATTTTGCAATTTATTTATTTATTTAGCATATGGGGTTACAGTAGGGTACAAATGACAGAAGTGTGTGACATAAAAAATACATAGAAACAGAGAAATCTTAAATATATAAGGACAAACATTTTTTGCAATATGTGTAGTATGTTTCACTATTTAGTTTCTATATTAAAATATTTTTTCGAAAATTATTACTGTGTACTCAGTTCGGAATCGCCCCACTCAGAAAAATCCTAGACCCGCCCCTGTTTCAAAGCCATCTTGATTTGCATTTTTGTAATTAAATTGTGTTCTTTCCTACGTGCACATTTCTTGAAAATTTACATCCAAAATATGCTCAATAAATGAAATAAAATAAAAAAGCACAGGTCCGTATTTAAAAAAAATAGTTTAGGGGACCCCTTCAAAGAAGAAACGTTGTTTTCTAAAATTGGATACGCTATGTTAAGCGATATTTGGACTTCAATAAAAAAGTTTTTTATTTAATCTTTAAGACATTTTTTTAACATATATAGGACATTTAAATATCGAGCATGGGAGTGGTAATATTAACAAACCGGTTTACATTGAGCGAGTGAATATTAAACTTGTTTTAAATTACACCATATAAAACTATTTTGTCAAATACTTATTTTAACATAAATTTAAATTTACTTAGACTTAAGAAGTGAATTTCGTTGGTATTTTTTAGATCTGGATTTTTTGCCGCCGCCAGTTTCATGTCATTCCAACAGGGTCGCTTTAATTTTGGTGCTGAACCCTTCGAACATCCCCCGAAAGTGGCCTTTTCCACTTTCAATGAATATGGATCTCTGTCGCCTGAAGACAAAGTTGTTTTGCCTAGGCATATATTCCTAAATCAGCTTAGAGAACAAAATATAGGAGAGGATAGTTGTACGCTCTGTTATGACCAGAAGGCCACCATACGATTGCTTCCTTGTGAACATTCGTAAGTATTCTCCATTATTTCTTTTTTTTTTTTATTAAAATCCCATAAAACTGTGGAAAGTTGTTTTTATTTAATTTCTGTTATCAGGAATTAATTTATTTATTATGTCGAGATAATTATAAAAAGTCTGATGAGTGTCTATAAAAATCTGGTTGGATTTAAGGATTAATAATACAAAATAAAAATGTAAAAATAATATGCATATCACACAGATATGCAAATGAAATAATCAGAAAGAAAATACAAAATAAATTTACTGGAGCACGTCTCCGACAGGGATAAGTCTTCGAGATGAACGTCAAATGTCAAAACATACTTCAAACGTCAAGAAATGTGCGTCAAAGATCCAAAATTGACGTATGATGCGTGTTTGTTTTACTGTTTTACGTTCGATTTTCTACGTTTAATGTCAAAAATACCACATTTCTTAAACTGAAAAGTAAAACCTCGTTGAAATAAATTGAGGTTTGAGTTTTCCGGACATTTATAGTGCGAATTCCGTAAAATAGTAATAGAAAAATGTGGGTCGTAATGAACTATTTTTTATTGCCAAGCATTTCTGAAATATTGTAACCTTTTTGGTTTAAAATTTACTTTTACGTAATTAATTAATTTTTCAAGTTATAAATTTAATGTTTTGTTTTTAGTGGATTTTGCGTATCTTGTGCCAATCAATTAATAGAATGTCCGATGTGCAGATCTCCGTTTCGCGAAATCGAAGAATATTCTCCGCCTTCATGACATACAAGATGTCGTTAAATTTAAAAAAAAGTCCTAATAAGTATAAATGTAAAAAAAAAACAATATTGTCTGTTATGAAATAACGAGTTGTACAAATTTGCCGCATTATGCAAATAACGGGTTTGTATTTTAAAATAAAACACACTATTTATTTTAATATTTTTATTACTATTTTTAACCTTATTGTTTCAAATTTGTGAATACGATGTTTAGTTATTAAAAAATATCGAATATGTATATATTATTGATAAAGGTGTAAG
Source organism: Crepidodera aurea (assembly GCA_949320105.2). Lineage (NCBI taxonomy): Eukaryota > Metazoa > Arthropoda > Insecta > Coleoptera > Chrysomelidae > Crepidodera > Crepidodera aurea. The sequence goes on along the minus strand of OX439475.1, from coordinate 15,072,565 downwards.
GCTTGTATATTTAAATTTGAGAATGGATGGATGGTGAAACTTATTAGGCAGATGTGTATATTTTCTTCATATATAAAGAATAGAAAAGTTGTTTTTCTTTATCAATACGGATCTAAATATATTTTAATGTTATGACTTTCTGTTCGTTTTATTTATCATCTCAATATCTTAAAATTGCTTTGGTACATTTATTTATGATATTTTCGGACTACCTGGAAATTCATGACTCACTCAGTTTGCGCATTCTGACGGATGTCCGTGCCGACCGTACACAAATACATTAAATGCTCAGTATTTTTCCAATGTCTTCTCTCCATGTCTTCCATTTTCCAGTCCTTAATTCCTAAGTTCTCATTCACAATCCTAATACTTCGTCAAGCCCTCTGAAGATTTTCCTGAGCATTTTTTCAATTGCTTTTCATTGATTTTATTCATTGTCCATAGCTCAGATGCCTAAAGTACTGATGCTTTAATAACTTTTATGGACTAATTTTTGCTTTCCTTGTGCCATAAATGTCTCAACCTAATATGTTCAATAAATTTCTATTCTGACCCCCTGTTGTCTGCTACCTTTTAATTTCTATCTTCCCATATTTTCGCTTCTTCAGATACTATTAACTTTGTTTTTTTAACCCCCTTGTGTGTTTCAATTCAACATGCTTTTTAAAAAAATATATTGTTTTTTAACTTTCCCTTTAATTGTTCGATCTAAACGTGAATTTTCCATAAAATCATTATCACTGCAATTTTCTTTGTCTAAAAATCCATTTAAAAAAATAAAACTCGATAGTTTGGACAAACAAAATATCAAGGAACCTCTAAAACATGTTGAATTATATAAAATATATATATATATATATATATATGATCAATTGAAGAGTTTTGCTTTCTCCCAATTTTGAAATATATCAAAAGGTTTGCACCTCATATGAACCTAAATCAACTACTCCTTGGCCTACTCGCCCTTACAGGTATTGAATTACATCGGCCCAGACGCGTGTTGGAACTTGGAAGCCAAACTTTGTCGAAACAGCCCAACCCTTTGATTCTGTTATTAAGGGGAACTTTTCGTTTCTAGACCAGTTTCGGCGTCGTTGTACCTCATCAGTAGAAAGTAGACAGCTCAACATGGAGGCTCTAGTCCATGTTAGAAAATGACTGTGTTCCTTGACAAGCTGTATTTGCGTGTTTATGTTCAGTGGCGGATTTAGGAAAGGGGCCTCCGTCCCTCAGAAAAATCCTAGATTCGGCCCTGTTTACGTTGCGGTACGTATTCGTGCATGAGAAAAGTACAACGTCATGTTCATTTTAATTGCAGAATATATTACCCCCATAGGTACTTATTTGACAAAATCCAGTGGTTAAAGGAAAGGATTTTTCATATATATATTTCACTTTAAAGTGATCCCATGAAAAAGTCCAAAGGTCGGGTGACTTTGCGGGCCTGTCTTCCAATTCATCCAAAATATTAATAAAAAGTGATGAAAGTTTTTAAATATAACATAAACTCCAACTGACTAGTCAAAATTATTAAACATTATTTTGTATTAAATTGGCGCATCCTAAAACCCTCCTAAATATTAAATTTTGTAGCTTTTGAGACAATTCAATGTTTCCATATTTTTGCCCCACGCTGTATACTTTTTCAGTGATAAAAAAATGCGATATTATTTTTTAATTTTTGTCCATTTATAAAGTAAACTTTATTATTTACACAACCCTAAAATACTTATTTGAGAATCTGTAATGAAATTCGTTAGCTAATGACCTCTGTTTTAAAATCAAAACATTTACAAATTTCGAAAAATAGTTATGAAAAAATTTGTCTTTACAAATTAACAATAACAATACAAGTTCTATTTTATAAATTGTCGAAAATTTTAGTTGCACATTACTCAAATTTTCATGATTAAAAAGTATACCTATCTCTGTTTACGTAAATAATGACACATTTGTTATATCATTTTATTACGTTAACAAAGTACTTTTTCGGGAATATGTATTCGTGTTGTTACTATTACTATAAATTTTATTTATTTATTTATTTCAATTTATTCATAAATATAAATTACTAATAAACGGAGCCAAACGAACGTTCCTAGGGTGTAGCTTCGAACTGTTATCGAACAAACATTTTATAGCGTGAAGATAGTCATTGCTCTCGATTAAGTTTTTAAATCACGTGCATTGCCTTTGCCTAGCTATGTTTTGATCCTAGTACAAGATGGCGGGTGAGTAAACTGTTGGATTTTTTTTTTAATAATTATCGAGTGACACCCAAATTGTTGTTTTAGATATTTCACTAATACACGATGAATGCATGGATGATTCTGACGAAGGTATGGAAACCTTTTTGTTAACTTATGTTGTACTATTAATTAGCGATTTAAATATATTCCTATCGGAAGTTGTTAGATGGAATAAAAACGTATATTTGAGTTAAATCTAACCAAGTTTGAAATACCGTTAATCTGTTCTTGTTCTTGCATGTATAATTATGTGTTTATTATTGCTTTATTAGGAGTGAAGAGAAAAATGTCAAGGAAACATTTGACATTTCTCCACATTGTTTATATCTATTTTTTGAACTCCGCAGACAGACCGATATCTTTTTATAAAATGCTTTCAAGGTCCTTTAAATTGGTTTCAAATCCAAATTCCGTTGCGAATTCAATAAAACATTTCGATAACGATCTTGCCAAAAGTTGGTAGATAAGTATATAATAGATATTGTAATAATAATGTACCGACCTACGCTGTTTGGGGACAGGCCCGGCGTGGGAAAATGCGTGCTACCGCAACCATGAATGGACTGAAGTGTAATCACACGTGTGCCAAGTGTTGTATTGTACTCAATTAAACTTTTCATTTTAATAATATTTCACTTACGATAATCATGAAAAACTATTAATTTTATATCTACTTGGCCCTATGTTTATAAAATCGAATTTTTAGATCTGCTTCATACAATAGAAATTAAGCAAAAGTTACTCTTGAACTACAGAATTTTAAAAATAAATTGAAAGTATATCTATAAACATAATTAAAAAAATGTGTATTTGACCCAAAAAATACAGTGAATAATTGAAAATTTTTATTTTAAATTGAAAAATTTTATTTTAATTCAATATAAAAGTATAAAAGCTATTAATTATGGTATTGTTTTTGTTTATAGATAAAAAACGTAAACCAAATGATGGGTACACATAGACAACTAAGAAATATTTTTCTTAAGTTTGTATGTTTTTTCTAATAAAAACTAAAGAAACATTTGATGAAATAATAATACCCAAATCATTAAAATATGTTTTCAAAAACAGAAAGAGAAAGTTGATGTAGATATAATTTTTTTGGGTATTTTTTAATGGATTTGCAATTCCTCTCAGTTGTTTTAGATAGCCAAGTCATTATTCATAATGTGGTTTAACAAATAAAAATAATTTCTTCCCTAAAAAATCCAATTATTAAATATTAGTTATGGGTTAAAAACTACTAAAATTTATTGAAAACTATAGTATCTAAGGACGAGGGAGAACATAATTTGTCGATAAGGGATTTTGAGTTCCTGATTTTTTGTTATGACCTCTCTAACACTTAGTACTATTTATCATTTGTCTCTTTACATTGAAGTCTAAACCGTTAAGGCGAGTTAAATGTTAGAGAGGATTTAATATTGAAACAGTGTTATTATAGTGGAACAGTAGATCCAATGTGCAAGTAGAAAATCAATATATGAGTCCGTTGTTAATATTGTTAATAGGAAAGTTAAATATCAAGTTTATATAGTTGGTTAAAGGAACTAATCAAAAAATTTGTTGAGTCATCCTAGTTTAAAAATAATTGGGGATGCTATAGTTTGTAATATTGGAGCAACCCATGTCGAGTGGATAACGTTGACGTACCTAGAATAAAAAAATTGTTGGTGTTCGAGATGGAAATTTTGTTAGACAGGACAATATTGAATTTTAGCGCCAGTAAATGATTGACAATGTAATATTAAAGACAAGTCTTGAAACGTACTTATTTTACTGTTTGAATTTTCACGTATTGTATACAGGGTGAGTCATAATTTGGAATGATTAATATATTTCTCTTTTAAATGAAATACCCTATACCTAAATGTTCTATATTTTGAGTTAGGTTCATATCTTTTAAATAATCCTGTATGACAGCAAAATTCTATGTATTGATATAGTAGATACACAGGGTGTTCCATATAAAATAAAGTAACTAAGGACCTATACATATGTTTAATCTTTTATCTTTTTATATATTATTTTATATTTTTCTATCTCTTATTATAAAGGAAATGATTGGACTTCTTCGCATTAATGTGGCACTCTGTATAGTAGTTTGATTAAAATTGGAAGACACTGTCTTATTAGTTGTTTCCAGTTTGATTCATTTGATGATCCGGGTTTTCTGGTTTCGGGTTGGCAGAGATCTTGAAATTTTCACTTTGAATTGTTTTCTTCTTTTGTGCTAATTTTTCCTCTGACTAGTTGATGGTGCTATATTTTGTCCACACATGTTTAAATATTCCAGACTTCAATATTTCGGATCTACTGTGCTTTTTTTGTTTTATTGGTCATCTGGTCTTCTTCACGCTAGTTTTACCAAATCGAATCAAAGTGGACCTTTGTACCCGATTCAAAGAAGAGTTGGTTATGGAAAAATTGAAGCGATTTTTTTTTGGAGCAAAAATGGAACAATGCGTAAAACTGTAAGGGACAAGAAACAAAATGGAGAAACGCCTATTGCTAGTCAATAAATTCTGACAAGGTTCTTATTTATTATCCATCTACTCGCCAGATTTAATATTAATTAATTTAATATTATTGCTCTTATGAATAAATCGTCGAATTGCCCCGCAAGTTAAACAAAAAACTCCTCGGAAGCTCAATTTTTCAATCCAGACCAGATTTTTCCATTAGCCGGTCCTCTCGTGTGAAAATTCCGGAATTTTCTTCGAGTGTAATGAAAGTCTAAGAGGGCGATCGTCTTTTATTTCCTTTCTGGCGTACGAGTGTAGGAATCAAAAGATCGCAGTCGCCACGCCCGCGTAGACGCGCGTCCCCTATTGATCTACGAACGGTAAATTCGTAGATAACGACACCGACGCCCTCACGACGATACGGCGGCGCACCCAACTAAGAGTTCTCCGGCGTTGCCGGATGTGCTAGGAAAATCTGCTACGTGGGGAAATCGTTCGATGGGCGGTGGGGGTATAGGGGTATCGGTATTTGTTTCGCTTATCCACGGAAAGAGAATTATAGGTTCCACTTGAAGCGGTTTTACTGCAGTGAAAATCTGTTTTGTATCACTATGGATAAAAATGCAACATTTTAAGAAATGTATTGGACATTGGGTCAGTCTAGGGATCAGAGGGCTAAAAAATAAGTATTTAGTTATCCATTCTAGAGTAATAATAATAATATTTGTTTACACTTTTAGAAAATAAAAAATGATACATTGTTTCTACTGAAACGCAGGTGTAAATAAATAATATACTCGATAAGTGACTGAACACTTGTTTCGAGAAAATGTATCAATAGAATTTAGTTAACAAATAATTTAAAAAAATATTTAAAACATTATACTAAAGACGAGGCTAAATATCATTTTATATTATGGGATACTCATATAATTATCAAACTTACATTGTATACAAATAAATATAAAAAAAATTTCATGTATCGAAAAAGGGACGTATCATATGTCTAGAATTTTCGTGTATATATTTTTTCAATAGTTTTTTGAATGTTATGTTGTTATCTATACATTTCAACTTATCAGGAATTGTATTGTACAATGTTAGTGTTATAGTGGCGTCTGTGAGTCGGAAAAAACCATGAAAAATGGACCAAAATTTACCCGGATTAAGATTACCTACCCCTCCCCCCATCGCGTTTTCGAGGATACTGAACACGATGGCGGTATCAGAATTTCTCTTTTCGCCAGCCGAACCCCTTAAACGGCCAAAAACTACCCCCTAATGGTGTTAAACGGACATCGTTCCCTTTAAAATAACCTCTTTTCCCCCGTTTTCGAGGATGCTGAGCACGGTGGTGGTGTTAAAGATTACTTCCGACCCTCACCTACCCCTCCACAGGTCAAAACTCACCCCCGAAAGACGTCTTTTTACTTGCAAATGATGCGCTGCCCGTTTAACCCCTTTAGGGGGCAGTTTTTGCCCGTTTTAGGGGGTTCAGCTGGCGAAAAGAGAAATTCTGATACCGTCACCGTGCTCAGCATCCTCTAAATCGGGGGGAAAGACGTTTTTTTACAGGGAAATGATGTGCTGCCCGTTTAATCCCTTTAGGGGGTAGTTTTTGGCCATTCTAGGAAGTTTGGATGGCGAAAAGAGAAATTCTGATTCCGCCATCGTGTTCAGCATCCTCGAAAGCGGTGGGGAGGGGGTACTCTCAACCCGGGTAAATTTTGGTCCATGTCCTTCCTATTCACAGACGCCACTATTAAGTAGCTGAACATTTTTCTGAGTTGTAGCTTTAACCATCAGTGGTGGCACATAATGATTTTTTCCGGGTATTGTAGCTGTGGGTTGGGAGTTGATTGTAATGCTTTGTTCTGTGATATTTTGTGCATGTGAGGAAGAACTATAATTGTCTTAGGTATGTCGAAGATTTTGGATTCAGAATACAGTAAATCGGATGAATATCTGTAATTTTTTGAAAAAATTAGTTTTATAAATCGTCTCTGTATTACTTCCACTGGGTTCATGTGTGTTTTCTTTTGTCCTTGATTTTCTTGAACTTATACAATATACATCTCAATCAATTTTTTTATAACAAAATTTATATGAAGGTCCCATTTTAAATGAAAATCAATGATTACACCCTATACTACATTAAATAATAAAACGGTAAAACATTATGGTGTGAGTTCAAAACATTTTCCACCTCGACATTTATAGATCAATTGCAGTTAGGTCGTCTTTAATATTAAATTATAAATTGACTGCAACTCCTTCGTGTAAACCTACTGATCGTCAAGTAGTTGGAATTTTAGTTTCTATGTGGCTTCAAAGTAGCAAAACACAAGAACTGCTGTTTCCTCTTCCTCTTGACAGAATCTGCAAAGTGATTCATTAAAAAAATTTATTTTGAAAAATTTCTGATGGGTAATTTCATATTTTTGCCAACCAATTCATCTCATATTGTCTCTTTTATGATATACTTTTAAAAATGTGTTTTTATTGGTAATTGACTATTTTTTTCTAATTCGTACGTAAGTTTAATAAAAGGGAAACAAGAATTTAATTTTGTCATATACCATACCCGTGGGAAAAACCCAAATTATAAGTGAGGTTTTACCTTTTTTCTTTTTTAATTGTGCATGGCAATTTTCTTTTTTTATTGCAACTGTCTACGGTTTTTCTCTTTACAATTTCCGTGGCCTAACTATGTATTGATTACACTATCTACTTAAAATTTTGGAAATAATTATTTCCTTTGAAGTATGTAATTCAAATGAAATGAGTTATCGAAACAGGCACACCCTGACCCATATCAATGATCTAGTGAATTTGTATCTAAAAAGTAATTTTTAAAATGTTTACGTGACACATAACTGCCATTAACGGCCCATAAAACGATTGCAGTAAGCAATAAGTACGTCCCTCCTTTGGCCCAAGAAAAGGGAACAATCGCTATTCTACCCTCGTCTTCTTCTAAGGAATGGCAACGTCGCGCGTCTCCACCCGAGTGTACTATTCGACGTTGCCAAACGAGGATTTGTGTTAGATTATTGGGTAGCTTTGTTTTTTTTTAAAATTCCACTCGACGTTAGAATTATTTATCATTTTACTTTGACAACTCTTATAACTTACTTCATAATTCACTAATAAACAAAAACCATCAATAAAACAAATATCCCATAACAACCCTGTCAAATTTTAAAGACCCCTACACATAATTTTTTCTCATTAATCAATAATTTTAATCTAAACCAAAAAAACCCAACTTATAAATTTTTATTATGTACCCAAATTTGAAACAAACCCGCTTTAATAATAAATTCCATTTCAATATATATTGATGATTGTAAAAATTCTGTTTTCAATATTTGAAAAATCTTCGATGGTTCGACATTCTCTATGCATGTTACTAGGCGTGTTAATATCCAAAGAGTAATAGATCATAATGCTTTTTCTACAGCTAAATTTAAGATGGCACCCATGTCTGTCTTTCCAGCCTTCATTTTCTAGTCATTCGTTTTCTACATTGCCTCTCCACGATCTTCTTGATCTGCCTCCCTTCTTTCCATAGGAAGCCTCTCCAAGATCTTCTTGATCTGCCTCCCTTCTTTCCAAAGGAATCCTTTCTGTTATTTTTTTATCCATCTTTTGTCATCGCTTTTTCTCATACCCATTTTCCTCTAAAGTGTTTTCTGAATACAGTGTGGTGTATTGAATAAAACCTTACCTAATAGGTTTTGATTAGATATTGATTAGTAAAACAAAAAAATTCTTAAATAAATTGCTTATTAACCCCTTTTATATCAAGCCCAATTAAGGCTTCGATTTGCTAGCAGTGTTGAATTTCAAAGGTGCGACTTGGAAAATTGATATTTGTCTATTGAAAAGCGAATGTCGCTTACCGGTTGATTAGTAACCAGGTGGTTGCATATGATCAGCAGGGTTTCATATAGCCACCTCCTCCTCTAGTGTTCAATTTTATTTTTATTATTGAAAACACATTTACTGTTGCAATTTCGTAGGTATTTTTTTCCATGAAGGAGCTTTTATTGTTTTTTAAAAATCTATAGATTTTTAGAAATGTAGGGGGTTTGTTGCTTTTTTACAGGATTCTGTATCTGCATCTGAAAGATTCCAAAACATTCTTGTAATATAATATTACAGTTTTTTAAAAATACAAAAATTCCAGCTTTTTGAAAAATTCGTATGTAATGTGCTTTAAATAAAAAAGATATAAAAAAGGCTTGATCGACTTTAGCTAATGGAATTTCAAAGTTTAAAAAATAGTTTAGAGAAAAATGCGTGAGAATGTCATCGACGCGCAAGGTTTTTTTACATCGAAAAATGTCTATTAACCCAATTTTTGGTTTTTAATTGAAAAATAGATTAGTATACTTGAAAAAATAGTTATTCATGTACCAAGGGTATAAATAGATGTTTATGGGTTTGTAAGTCTCTCGAGGGCATACAAAATTTTTTGTCATGTAAATTAGTATTTTAGTAACATTATTGTCATTTTATCGTAGTAGGCTCTAGGGTTGCTAGATACATACTGTCAAATATAAATGTCAGTTTACATGTGTCAAATTTAACTCAGAATGAATGCAATTTCTGAAATTCCATATGAAAAAAGGCAACTCAAAATATATTACCGAAGAAGTCTAAAGATGCCTACGACAATGAATATGAAAAATTTTTAAATTGGTTGAAAGAAAACTACGTAGATATTAATGAAACTATTTTGCTTGGATACTTCAGCGATCTAGATGAAACATTTTCTCCGAGTTCCTTAGACTAATGGTAAATAAAAATATTAAATGTTAATTAAACAATTACATACAATTTCATTAATAAATGTTATTAAATAAGTTAAACAAAAATTATTTGATGGTAACTAAGGACTAAAAACACAATAATGAATCAGTATGAGTAGTTTGACATACAAATATATTTTTGTTGTCAACTTACATTCCAGCTTCAAATTGTATTCCGCCTTCCTATTCTCTCATATATATTCGTAAGTAATATCAAAAGGGCATCTAATTTTTTTCACAGGACTATTTCATGAGTAACAGATTATTCTGCATACACATAGCTTCCAAAACATACTACCTATTAGATATGCACACATCATAAATATGCAGGTATTAATTTGAAAACTGAAAACAGGTAATTTATTTAATCACAAAATACTACAAACTTAATTATTTATGGTACAATTAAAATATAAATTGCAATTTTGGTACACAGTAGGAGTATTGTTTGAAATCTTTAACTCATTGATAACGTTGGGTGTAGGTAAATCATTAATGTTGTTGATGGGTCCAGCTGTAGAGTGAGAAGCTCGAGGAGTGGCTGCAGGATCTCCTGTTTTCTGTTTTTTAGCTGGAGGTTCTGAGGCGTCACTCCTAAAGGTGTTTATGATGTTGGAATAATGCTCATTATCCATTTGCAGATAAGGCTTAATTGAGTTGGCTGAACTGTGGCGGGTAATTTTAATTAATTGTTGTTCACCCATCTCTCCTTTAGCCAGGTTACTGACTGCTGTCGACCGCATAGAGAGGTTTGTTATTTTTATTTCTTTTGTGTTTAATCCTGCCTTGTCTGCTGCTTCTTTAGTCCATTTCGAAAGTTCCTTTTTTCCATGATGGGTTTACTGTTAAGACTAATCTATCAGTTGTTATTCAAGATGAACGTTTAACCATTAGAATTTTAAAAAGACGGACTGGACAAAAGGTAGGGTTCTTCGTGTTGGGGACCAGCCATTTACTATCGGCCATTTGTTTTCTCCACCCTGTGCCGTTTTATTGAAGAGAGGATTATATTCTACTCTTCCTAAAAAGTAGGATTTTTGAAAATCAGTTATTTAAAAAAATATGTAATCCCAGAATTATCCACTTCCTCTTTAAAATAATGAACTTTGCAATTGACTGCTTCTCCACTTCTCCAGGCAAGTTCTACTGAAGCGATATGGTAAAATTTTCGCTGGAGTCCCGCCGGAGTGTCTTCGTCCCATAATAAAACCATTGCGTAGTATTCTTCCAATTTTAATGAAGCAGAGCTTGATTTCCTTTTATTGGCGCACATCTGCAAATTTCTTCGTTTCGCATTACGAGCTTCCCTACTAGACTTGAAGATAATAAAATACATCTCTTGCATTTTTTTTGTAACGGTGTTCCACATTGTCTTGACAACTAGTTCTTTGTAATTTTCACCGTTTTCTTTCTTCATATTCCACGCCCAATCTTTCAGGATTAGTTGCTCAAACTTGTAGTTTCCAAAAGCTCGTATTTCTTTGCCTTGCAGAATTCCGTAAACTGTTTCCATATTGACGTATGGGTTTTAACGGTATTGTACGGTACGCTTTTCTCAATCGCCTGATCAATATTATTAGTCATAGAATCACTTCCAACGCGACTCATTTTCACTACAAAAGCTGACTAGCACTGTTTAAAAACAATATTACAAAATTTATTGACAATAAAATCATAAAAATTGTTTAACTTCGTTTTCTGGTATCCTAGGAGACCATAATTACTTGTTATCAAAGGTATTGTAATTTTTGCCGCGGGTAAACTCGAAAAAACTGCTGACAGGAGCTGTCATACAGTTTTTTCATCTAGAAACCATTTGTAATTCAAAATTGCGCGTTTGTGATTGGTGGAAATTAAGACGAGGGAAATAGTCAAGGGTAATATAACGAGACCTTGATAAATAGTCTACTATTTTTATTGGATCTAACTTTTGAGTGTTTTTGATATCAATTTGTTGAGACAAAATTATGCCGAAACAAATTGCAAAAAACACGAAAAATTTAGCAACAATAAAAATAGACGCTAATTTATTAAGGTTGAGTTATATTTAGGAAGATTATTTCCCGCGAAAATTAAATTAATTTCGGATATGTAAATTAGAAAACACTTTATTAACAGAACACAAACATCAGGAATACAATTAAAATAATAGGAAATTAAATAGAATACTAATTAAAGTGGAATTCCACATACATTTTAATGTGTATTCTTTATATTCTTCTCCATCGGTTTTCTTCATGTTCCACGCCCAGTCTTTCAAAATATTGTTTAATTCACATTCTGATGTATGTGCATCTAATGTATAGTTACGTACTGTACAAAATTGTCTAAATTGAGCCCAGATACTACTCTTACTTCGTACCGTATTCGTAGGTATCAAAGATTTGACTGCTTTTTCTATAGATTTGTTATCTAAAACACCGAATCTTTCCATTTAACAATAATTTATCAAATTGTGACAGAACTGCTTTAGCAAAAACTGACAGAAGTATTTGACATTTTTATGTGACGTATCGAAGTGACTATTTCCCTAGGGAAATAGTCGCTGATATTTGGTCTAGAGAAATAGTCGCTGATAATTGATTCCGATTGGTCTGAATTTTAAAAATTGTGACATTTCATTGGTTTATATAAATCAAGGGAAATAATCATTTAAAATCGCTGAAACTTTTATTTTAAATATTTAAATTATAAAGAAAAAATAATCAATAAAAAAAATCGATTTCTGAAACTTCTGTTAACCCCTTCCGAAATTTGGCGAATTCGCCTGGCAACGCTGCTAGTGTCCGGCGCGCCGGAGTGTTGTGTCTTCCGTTCCGTCGCGGCGCTGCGGGTCGACGTACGCGGACACGCAAATTTTTGCGTCCCGGTCTGGTCGGTCGGCGCTTAGCGGGTGGCACCGTGTGTTCTAAAAATCCGCATCAAATACCGAGACAGAAAAATGTTGGAGGCGAACGTGCAGTGGTGGACGAGCCGAAGGCCATGGGTTTTCCGCGACACACGGAAAACCGGGATATACATTGGAATTACGCCGTTTTCGTTTCGATGGTTCACGTGTGGGCGGCATGGCCGTGGATTTTTCTTGAGGTTCAAAATTACTCTTTTATTTTATCGATGTAACTTTTTTCCCAAATTTGAAAAAATATTTGATCTGTATTTAGATTTTCCAAAAAAAAAAATATGATAAGTTTCGGTAAATTTTCTATGTTCCGCGTTCTACAAATAAGGTAAGACTGATACAGTTACTTATGAAACAAAATAGCAGAAAATGAAAATAAATACACAGTAATAAAAAATTATTTTTTAAATTTATTGCGTACTTTCCGGAATAGTCTACACGCAGAAAACTGTACACTGTAATGTACGTCAATTGATGTTGTTTTTACTTTATTGCTTTATAAATATAGTGCCAACATTATAATAAAATACAATTTAAAGTTACATTTTAATGATATTGCCCTTAGAAAATAATATATTAATATTTTTAAATCTATATCTAATTTTGACAGTATTATACTGTATTTGAAAATCAAGAGAGAGTAAATTCCCAGAATAAAAAGTAATTCGGTATGCAAAACTATAGTACAGTACGTGCGGTAAAACTTGAATATTTGTAATGCATTCTAAATTGTTTTTGTTAATTTCAATACAAAATTTATTAAATTTCTTGGACTATCACATTATTTTATGATCTTTCATTGTTACTACAGTAGGCCTAAGAGGATTAACGTGCGTCATAGGCGTAACCAGAATAGAAAGGGATAATTGTTATTTAACGACCTCCGAATGGCAACAGCTTCTAATGACAGATATTTTGACTTAAATAGTTTCTAGAAATGCAGTTATTTGATTTTCGATAAACGTGACAAATAGTAGTGACTAAAAATGGAAGCAGTTTGTGAGTATACGCCAGTGAAAAAATTAAAACTAGACCATTTATCGCTCAATGAAAAGAGTGCTGTAGTGAATGTGTACCACTATTTTAAACATCAAAATCCCTCAAACACTATTGACAGTGTAGTTGAAACAACATCTAAGGCAATGGGATATGGAAAATCTACAATATATAGAGTTCTAAAGGAGGAAAAATCAGGTGGAGTAACCTCACCAAAGCCGAAACCAGGTAGACCAAAACTATTAAAAGTCAACGTGGACGAGTTTTTTAAAAATGCTATTCGTAAGCTTGTTCACTCATTTTTTATAAACAAGCAAATACCAACTTTAGATAAAGTTTTGCAAGCCATTACGAATGATGTTGATTTACCCACAATAAGCCGGGATAAACTATGGAAAGTGTTACATGAGTTAAACTTTAAATTTGAAAAAATGGGCAGACACTCAATGCTAATTGATTCTGAAGAAATTGTATGTTGGAGAAGACAGTACCTCAGAAGAATACAACAAGTTAAAGCTCAAAATAAAAACATTTATTATTTAGATGAAACATGGGTTAATGAAGGACATTGTGTAGGAAGAGTTTGGAAAGACAAAAATATAAAATCATCCCATCAAGCTTTTCTAGAAGGATATACTACTGGTTTTAAGGAACCTATAGGAAAAGGTAAAAGATTAATTATTTGTCATATAGGCAGTACAAACGGTTTTTTTGAGAATGGTTTACTCTTATTTGAAACAAAAAAAACCGTTGATTATCACGAAGAAATGAATGGAGACGTGTTTGAGGAATATTTTGAACAGATGATTCAATTCATACCAAAAGGATCGGTTATTGTAATGGACAATGCAAGTTACCACTCCAGATTACTTGAACCTTTACCAACCACTAAATGGAAAAAGGGTGAAATTGCAAAATGGTTATCTTCTAAAAATTTAGCCTTTGACAATACAATGCTGAGGGCAGAATTGTTAACTATTGCTAAAAAACATAAGCAAAATTATAAAAAATATAATATTGAGGAGATAGCCAAAAAACGAGAAATTGAAATCCTTCGTTTACCACCCTACCATTGTGAGCTGAATCCGATAGAATTAATATGGGCTCAAGTTAAAGGTTATGTTGCCAGAAATAACACTACTTTTAAATTATCAGATGTTAAAAATCTCTTCAATAAGGCAATATCTGAAGTAACAAGTGAAAATTGGCAAAAATGTATTAGACACGTTACAGAAATAGAAAAAAAAATGTGGGAGCTAGATAACATAATTGATATTACTATAGAGCCCATTGTAATTTCTCTAGAATCAGATGGTGAATCTTCTGACACAGAGTGCGAGGAACCATAACTTTAAAATTATTAATTTATGTACTTTAATTTTATTTTTAGATTTTTATTTTTTAAGATTTAATATTGTCGTATTTTTTGCATGTTGCTCGTCAAATTTTATCCTTGCGGTTGGTTTTTTTTTTCTCATATACCTACTTAATTGTTTTTTTAGCTCCTCATATTAATTTATAAATAATTGTAATTATCTGTACATATTATATACATATTTTGTAAATAAACATATGCCTAAAACAAAATGCCTAAAATAATATTGACTTTTTCTTCATTTTACCCAAATTAAATTACTACTTACGAATTATGTTTATCTATCTAAAATTGGTAATCTAGGTATAAATAACTAAAACAAATTAAATATTTCTATTTCCATATTAATTTAATTTTGAAAACGCACGTCTGTGGTTTACTGCCTTTAACACTGATAACTGCAAAACATTTCTGGGAATTTACTCTCTCTTGATTTTCAAATACAGTATAGAATACATTAAAATCTCTCATACTTGTAGATTTAAGCTTTTTCATTCGTTCCCAAAGATATGAACAGTCGAAAATATAATAAAGTGAACTAAAAAAATTCAAAATTATCTCGATATTTAATAAAAACCAACTTTTTCATAAGCGAAAAACACAGTACGTTTTGAAAAATATTTAGAGAATGTTTGCTACAGACTTTTTGAAAATTTTTGAACTCGAAAACATTAAAAGCTGATCTGGAGAATTGATGATTTTTTTAATATTAAATTCTCCTCCTGTTGCCATATTTTTGTTTCATTTTTTAGGTAACTGTATGACTGCTATCTAATTTGTAGAACTTTGAAGTTACCAATGCTATCAAATGAAAAAAGATAATTTTTTCAATTACTTTTTAATCCTTTTTCGCTAATTTTTTATAAATTGTTATAAATAAATAGCATTTTAACTAGGGTTTTTGAAAACCCGGTTTTCGAATTTTTGTTAAAAAAATAGAATAGGGAAAAATATTTCATTTAATTTATATAAAATAACAAAAAACAAAATCAATATCAAAGTCAAAAAATAAAAAATAAATTGTGTGATTACATATACAAACCAACGAAAACTCAAACAAAAATGTCAAATTGCCTACAAATAATATTTATTTCACTAATTGTAATTTTTTCTATAGTGGAGTAGAATTAGACGAGAATATTCTGAAAATGGATGTAAGAGCTAAGTCAATTTTTTTTAATTTTTTCGATTTTATACATAAAGAGAAGCTTGAAAAAAATTTGTCAATAAATTTGGGCTGGAGCTTCGCGAGATATGTCCCAAAAACGGCATTTTTGGTATTTTTCGAGTAAATTGCTTCACTATTTTTTAAATATCTTCGGCTCTAAGAGTCGTGGAAAAAAAATTAAAATGACCGTGATGAAGTAGAGTATCGATCCGTATAGTAGGGTTTTTTTAAAAATGCATTCTAACCTCCAAAAACAAATTCGCGCACATTATTTTTTTTTACTGAATTGGCAATAAATAACCAAAGAATCCTCGAATTTTCTTAAAAATTGGAGAAAATATGTATTTTTATGTTGGGAAGACATGGTAAAAATTAAAAAAAAAATATTTGTCCAGCCAAAATCGGCATTTTTTTATGTTTATCACAATAATTATAATTGATTCTCTTAGAAAAACTATATTTCAGTCCAAAAAATGTTTAAAAAAATAAGTGGCTAAGTCCTAAGTTCTTATTTTGAACACTGCGCTACTGAGTTTTTAGGGCATCAAATAACATATTTAAGTTTTTGATTTTTTATTCGTTGCTTCAAATAATGAAAATTCAGCTTTCAGAGTCTCTGGATTTGTGAGTTTTTCAATAACCTTATGAATTGATTTTTCCATAGTTTCTTCACTTACTTTGATTTACTCTTCATCAGAATCAGTTTCCACATAAGAATTTGGAAATATTCTAGAGAATATCTTTCCAGATAATTTAATAATTTCATTTTATAAAGCTAAAGATGGTACCTACACTAAATTTTTTTATTGAACTGGAAATGTTTTGTGGATTTTGCAAATACAGCAAAAGAGTTGCTAATTCTACTTGTCTTCTTTCTTGAATTTCGAAATATCCCAAAAAAAATCTAAACTATTCCAAAGCACCAAGAATGAAAAGCCGATTTGATCAAATAATAACACTCTTAGATGTGCTACCATCTATGGTTAGAAGAGAGTTTTGCATTGTGTGTTGCAAAGTTTTTATTTGACTGATTTTAGTCAAGATGTCGCTCTCTTTTTTGTATCCCTTTAAGGGATTAATACAAAGTTAACAAACGAGTAAGGAATTTAATTTATCAGATTCGACGTCCTAAGACCGGTTTCTGCCTTTCGGCTTCATAAAATGTCAAAACTCTCTTCTAACCATAGATGGTAGCACATCTAAGAATTTTATCTTATAGCGGATACAGCTATTGACTTGTGCGGGTTTGGAATTTTATTTATTGGATTCGAAAAGCCTAACTGACGAAGCCGAAAGGCAGAAACCGGTCTTATGATGATGCTTCCTATTTCCACTGCGATCTTTGCAGATGTATTGTGGTTCCCTGGATAATTAGATGTACTTGCGCGAGCTTCGTCCTTTTAAGTATGGCTCTTTAACGTAGCTTTCTGTCTCTGGATATTCCGATCCCTTCTGTGAAAACCTAGTCCTTGCTATTCCTTCGCATTCGGATATGGATTGGGGTTTCTTCTTCTGTCTAGGATCACTTTCTTGCGGTTACCTAGTTCATTCAGGGCACAGGCACAGTTCCATACAAGTTTGGTGTTCGCCTTGTATAAAATGTAATAGACATTTTTCCACTAAATTTCGTTTACGTATTATCTACCACTATCTGACATGGTCTAATGCATTTTTTTAATTTATTTAAAGTGTTATTATTAATAGTTTGTGATATGCTACAACAATACGAGCACTCGATTATAATTTTTATTAACGACTTGACATGTATACGGGCTTTACTAAATAATTTTTTTTTATATTAATTTACTAACGATATCGTTCGCTTAGAATTCAAAAAAGGAGGGCGCTTATTTTTTTTATAACGGGATATTTAATTTTCATTTTAAACACTAAACAATAATAATAAATTCCACGATGGGACACGTTCGGGGTGCAAATGGTAAATGTAGGAAAAATGCAGAAAATTTAGAGGTTCCTCTATCTCGGACAGTTTGGCATTACTAAATTGCCAGTAACCAGTTCACGAAAAACGACGCAAAAACAATTCTTTAACCTAACATACCCACAGCTCTAAGTTTGTTTTGGTTCTGGATTAATCAATGAGACGAAAGGTATTTTCAGAAATTTAACGGGATGAGTCACTCGAGGGGATTTTCGTAATTTAAAAAACGTTATTAGAAAATAAACGAAGGAGTCTAAAGTGTGCTGCTTTCAAATTGAGAAATAGCCCATAAAAGTGAGAAAATAAAAATAAATATTCGTTTTGAACTCACAAGACTAAATTATTACTTAATCCTCATTATTCGCCAGATTTGGCGTCTTGTGGTTTTTTTTTGTTCCCTACAGCCAAAGAAAAATTTAGGGGACGTCGATTTTTTGCCGGGTATAATTGAAATTCAAAAAGAAACTTGGTATGTTTGGCAATTGGGTTGACAGAAAAATATAATAAAATAGTTTCAAATATCAAAGCAGTATCATTGTATCTAAAAAACCAAAAGCATGGTCCCTTAGGCACATACACGATGCGGAAGTAAGAAAGGCGATTTTTCCTCTTATTTACACTTATTTTCGACTTCGTTTGATTGGTCTGTCTGGATCATCTTAAGTCAGCTCTTGTAATTCTAAAGGACCTCGCGCCATTCTTATAGAAACGGGAGCACCGTCAAATTGTCTGAATTTTTGATATGTGATAGTACTTGATGTCCTGATCAATAGTGTCCATGGGCCCAATCCTATCCTATGGCTAGATTTCTATATACAGGGCATTAAAGTTCAAGATCCCGAAATTTTAAAATGTGTGTACCAAAAAGTCCATGTAAAATATTTTTATAAGTTTCTGGCGGATATATGTAGTCAAAATACATACGTAATAAATAAAATCAAAATATATTTCTTTACAGGGCGATTCCACATGCCTTTTTGTTCAAAGTAAGTATTTTTAACATGCAGAAACAGCCTGAAATATCGATAAAAAAGTCAACGTCAAAGTTTCTGAATATTGAATATAATGTAGATCTTCCTCGTTCAAAATTGTAATAGGTAAAATTGGATCCTATGGTTTTGGTTTTGGTTTACTTATTATCCCTTTTTAGGAATATTTCATTGTGGAAAATCGATTATTCCATCGAGCTTTGAAATGCCTCCTATTACACCACCCTATACATTTATTTAATAGCGTTTCTTAATTTTTACGAGAGATTCTTCACATGAAAATTATATTTTTCGTATGTAGTTTATTAAATCCAATATATAATTGAATAATCTGAAAAAGAATACAGTGTAAATAATTAAGGTAGGTATTTCATTTTTTTTAATTATCAAAATGTCCAAAAAAAATATACTGAGCAACGCTGTATATATACAGGGTGATTGATTATTGAGACAAATCTCAGTAGATCTGTTATAATAAAAGATACGGACAAATGTTATTTACAAAAATTGTAGGCAGCCTTAAGTTTTACATTTTAAAATTACTTACGTTACAGGGTGTTTCATAACGCCCTGCCAGAGCAAAGTTTTTAATGGAACGCCCTATGTATTTTAACATTTTTAAAATCTCCTCAATGAGCTGATTTCAACGATATATCACACTTATTATCTAAGGTAAATAGTAAAGGATCTACAGCTACTCAAAAATCACATTTCTGTAAATTCTGGTGGCTGCTGTAGCTCTAAGATTAACTTATTAAAAAATAACTAAAAGGTAACAATTAATTATTAATTGTTTGGCAGCTGTTTTAGATTTGTTGATTTTGTCATCTTACAAGCTCAAGTGAGATCACCCTGTAAGTATGCATTTTTAGCCTGCCTCCAATTAATATAACGGTGCAATATAATCTAATACAGTGTGTAAAAATATTTCGTTTATTTTTTGTTACTAAAAGTTGCTAGCGGTAAAAATTGATATTTTTACAGTTTAATCGTTTAATTTCTCGAAAACAAGCCATAGGATCCAATTTTACCTATTACAATTTTGAACGAGGACGTCAAGATCTACATTATATCCAATATTCAGAAACATTGACGGTGACTTTTTTTTATCGATATTTCAGGCTATTTCTGCATGTGAAAAATAGATACTTTGAACAAAAAGGCATGTGAAAACATGAATCGCCCTGTAAGGAAATATATTTTGATTTTATTTATTACGTATGTATTTTGACTATATATATATCCGCCAGAAACTTTTAACAATATTTTACGGAGACTTTTTGGTACACATTTTTAAATTTTGGGATCTTGAACTTTAACGCCCTGTATAACGAAATCTAGCCATAGGATAGGATTGGGCACATGGACACTATTGATCAGGACATCAAGTACTATCACATATCAAAAATTCAGACGATTTGACGCTGCTCCCTTTTCCATAAAAATGGTGCGGGGTCCTTTACAGGGTTTTCCCTATTCAAACAAATATCGACCACTATAGCCCATTCTTAATTATTTATTCTGTAAATCTGCAAGAACAAGAAAATAATTGATTCGATATTAGAGTTATCTTGTATTTTACAACTTTTTTGTTGATTTTAGATGAATTGATACATTTTTCAGGATTTGAACAAGGTGATTGTATAGTTGGAAGTGCCGAAGATTATTCTTCTCTAACGCCTCTTATGCGTATCCAGAAATATGCTCAAGATCCCATGATACTAGTAAGGTAAGTTCTAGATTTATCTTTAAAATTTTCATGTTTGAAAAATCCATATACCCCAGCAAAGTAAAATCGGCAAATATATGCCACTTCTTCTTCAAGCGTTTTTCATAAATATTTAACGTTATTTTGTTTACTCTTCTGAAGTTATTTTGAATATTTTTTCATTAGTTTAAGTTTTAAAGTTCTTTCCTCAAAAAAAATACGAAATAATTTTTCATTCATTTGTGCAACTCATTAACTATTAATTAAAAAAACTGAGTAGGCAAAAAAATACGTCATAACTCTATACCTCTCTACTGATGTATGTTTTTCTTATGAAATTAAATTTTCAAAAATACACTAACCATACGTCGTACGTATAAATCTGAAATCTAATGAAAACAAAGCGAAAAAAAAAGTTCAGTGAATAGAACAAACCACCCTGTAAGGTATTACAACCAGGTACCAAAAGTGAATTTAGGGCTGTACTCTACGATTCAAAGTTACTGCAGGGTTGCCAAATCTTATAGCCGCGATTTAGATATATTTTGTGAAAAAATGAATAGTTCTTTTAAACTAAGTCAAACTCAAATTAATATTCTCTAAATGTTTTTCTTTTTTGACATTAAAACAACTTTTTTTAGATTAAAAATGTTTTTTAATTTAACGTTTCGACTTCAACTCTAAAGTCGTTTTCAAAAATTGATATTCTCTGTTGTAGTTGTAGTAAATGTTATTAATATTGAAGTTTTTTTTAAGTAAATTGCGGATATACAACATATTTCTATATTTCTTGCTTCAGTTTGATGACAGAATAACAGATGATAGATTATAATGTGACAGATGACATAATGTCAACAGGATGACAGATGACAGGATGTAAACAGAATAACAGATGACAGGTACACAAATGACTAAAATATAAATGACAGGTGACAAGGTGAAACAGGTTCTTCTACTTATTCTCATAATTATTTTTTTAAATATAAATTGTTATAAAACTATAATAAATAAAAGATCATTTAAGCAACCACTATGAGCTTAGTGCATTCTGTTAGTCGTACGAACATACAAGTAATTTTTGACGCACCCAAAATACCTCCCCCCCCCCTGTTTTCGAGGATGCTGAACACGATGGCGGTGGTTAAAATTCTTTTCGACTTGGCCCCACCCCCAAACGGCTCAAAACCACCCCCAAAAGGTGCATTCCGCGTTTTCTACCGGGAAAACTAACGTAACCCCCGTTTTCGAGGATGCTGAACACGATGGCGGTGGTTAAAATTCTTTTCGACTTGGCCCCACCCCCAAACGGCTCAAAACCACCCCCAAAAGGTGCATTCCGCGTTTTCTACCGGGAAAACTAACGTAACCCCCGTTTTCGAGGATGCTGAACATGATGGCGATGATTAAAATTCTTTTCGAGTTGGCCCCACCCCCCAAACGGCCAAATATTACCTCCAACTCCCCGTTTTCGAGGATGCTGAACACGATGGCGGTGGTTACAATTCTTTTAGAGTTGACCCCATCCCTCAAACGGCCAAACCCACCCCCGGAAGAATGAAAAATTTGTTTTTCGCTATAAACGAGAAAACCCGCGCCATCTCCCATTTTTGAGGATGCTGAACGCTCCGGTGATGTTGGATCTTCTCCCCGAGTCGACTCCACCCCCCAAACGGCCAAAAACCACCCCCAAAATGATTAAAAATCGTTATAAACGAGAAAATCCGCGTTACCTCCTGTTTTCTTGTGTTTTTCGAGGTTTTTTCGATTCAGAATGCACTAAGCTATAGAAATAAAGATTATAGATGACAGGATGACAAGTGATCTTGTCTGCTAATTTTTCTATCTATAAATCCATGCTGGTTTTTGTTACAACAGTGTTAAAGTGGGGTAAAATTGGCAACAAGGCGAATCTAGGCTAGAATTCGGCCAGACAGGTCACGACTTCGGTAAAGGCATTTGTAGGTATAAACATATATATAGTCGCACACACACACACGGACGTACCTTTCGGGGGGGTCGAAATATACCAGACGCACATCTGCCACCAACAGGTGTGAGAGAACC
Organism: Crepidodera aurea; assembly: GCA_949320105.2. NCBI lineage: Eukaryota > Metazoa > Arthropoda > Insecta > Coleoptera > Chrysomelidae > Crepidodera > Crepidodera aurea. The sequence goes on along the minus strand of OX439475.1, from coordinate 15,049,893 downwards.
TCTGCATTTCACCCTACAACATTCAACAGCTTGCATATGCGCTTAATTTTAGCTTTCTTTCCTTTTCTTAACAAGAAGACGACGACAAAAACTTAAATAGGTGTGCGGGACGTTTCCGAAAGAAATTAATTGGTTACAGAAGGGATTTCGTTTTTCGATACCGTTTCATAACTGTTAGACGAAAAACAGTTATAAAAAAAAATTGAAAAGGGCGATTCTACGAAAAGATGCAACTGAAAATGGAACAATCAAGTTTGTTTTAGGTCCCTATGGTTGTGTTACACGTTTTTTTATAATGAGAAATGATTTTGTTTAACAAATCAACTTAGTTTTTCGCCTTATAATTTCTGAAAAAAATTTCATTACAGCTATTTAGATTATTTCGATGTACAGAAAGAGATATATCACCAGAAAATAATAATTTTGTATCTTAAACTTTATTTATATTCGAAATAAATCGAAAAGGCTCCAATGTTGTTCCTTGGACAACCGAAGGACTAAGAATCTCTTCTAAAAATATGAGGTCACTTATGTATATTAAAAAATATCCCCTAATATTCAACTATGTCAGCAACACAACAACTATAGAATATTGTATCGTAAAATGGTAAAATCTAAGAAAAACTCTTATAAAAATGGCTTCTCAAGAGGCTAAAAACTCGTCTACAAAAAAAATATATATAACATCCTAATGACAGAACAACATTGGGAACATTTTAAGACCATCCAGAACCGTTTAACATAAGCAGAAAAAGTTGGTCAAAATAATTTTTTTACGCCATTATTTTAGCGCCATCTAGAGTGTGGTGTTTGAAAAAAAAATCCTTTTGCTTGTGCAGAAAGTCGTAATATATGTTTCTACAATTGTCCAGTAATTTTTAGCCCTATGGGATAATTATTTTTTAAGTTTTGGTATATTGAAGTTGAGCTAAATTTTTGTTTTTTATAAGACATTTTCAATTTTTGGTCAATAGCGTGAAAAGTATTGATTTTTGAAAAAAATTTAAAGAGATGTGATTTTGAGCAAATGTTCTTCCGAATAATTTCCATTTTTTTTTATCTTTTGTCTGTAACGAGATATGGACCCTTTGAAATTGCATTTATAGCCATCAATGTCATTTTTTCGGGTCAAATATTGACGGTCATTCCAATGATTTCTCTATGATGTTCTTCATCTAACTGATGGGACGGTTTTAATGACGATGTGTCCCGTAATTTTCACAAGTTTTTGTTCACCTATACCACTCCTGGACAATTCAGAATTTGTTTTTTGCCAGAAAGGATTTGGAGTTAAAAAAAACTTTTCACATGTGATATGGTTTCCCCGTCTTCCCATAATTTGTTTAAACAATCTTACTGGACAAACACAATCTTCTGCAGTGTTTGCTACCAACCATTTACTGTCGGCCAACTTCTGATTTCCCCCTTGTGCTGTCTTCGAAATCGCTGGGTTATATTCAACTCTTCCGGTCTCTCTTCCACGGTTGTCTGTCTCGATTTTAAAATAGAATACCTTACAATTTGCTGCTTCTCCACCTCTCCAAGCCAATTCATACGCAGCAATGTGATAAAATTTTCTTTGGAGGCCTACAGGTTCTTCTTCAGTCCAGGACAGTGTTATTTCAAAAATTTCTCGTTTTGTGAGAGCATTAGAACTCACCTTCCTTTTTTCTGGGATTGCTTGTAAAATTTTGCGTTTTGTGTCGCGTGCCTTTCTCGCTTTCTTAAACTGTATATCCGTGAACGGATTAAAAATTCTTTTATAATCTTTAAAGTACTTCTCTTGTAACATTTTTGCTGAAGTGTTCCAAATCGTCTTGACTGCACTCTCTTTATAATCTTCTCCATTGTTTTTCTTCATGTTGAATGCCCAGTCACATAAAATAGAAGCTAACTCTTCAGTGGAAGTTTCTGCAATGAGTTCTTATTTTTTTTTTCAAACAAAACATCGCAAATTGTCACCAAATTGATGTAGTTGAATTCAAGTATTGCGAAGCACATTATCATTGATGGCTTTTTCAATTTCTCCACTCGAAGACTCTCCAAATCGCGAGATTTCCACAAATGAAAACTTTTCTGACAACGCAAGTTTGAGAAAAATTGACATAACGTCATCAAATAGTATATTCTGTAACAAGGTTGGAATGAGAAACCACGAGTGTCGGATTTTCATTCCAACAGAGTAACAGACTGTACTTTCTCCACGGACACAGAAAGTAGAAATTAAATGTAGTAAAATGAAACCTCAATCTCTCAACATTGTGTAGGTAGTATTTTTATATTCAAGCTTGGATTTTTGCAGTAGCAAATTTTGAGTTATATTATCGGCAATTTTTTTATTTCTGGAGGAGTATTTTCAAATTCTACATCTGAATCGTTTGATTTTCTTCTCCTTTTTAATAAATTAAAAGTTTTTACAAACCAATATTAAGACAACGTCAACTAATACTGACAGTTAATTTGACATTCATGGCAAACCTTATTTTTGTAAACAATCACGGAATACAGATTCTAGCTCTAGAGATAGAATGTAATACATATAAAATACATAAGAGACAAAAGTTTCAGAATTTTCTTTCAATCTCAAGAGCGAGAATGTTTCTTTTCTGTTATTATAAGTGGTTTCAGAATAACTACATTCAGTAGTGGCCGTGGAGAAAATTTGTTTACAATGCTGGTTGTCATGCTTTCAAACGTTAGATTCCGTTATTGTCGCTGGAAAAGTTAGCGCAATCTTTTTTCGCTGTCATAATGACAAAATCACGCGTCTTATGGGATTTTTTATACATGAATTAAATTGTCAGCCAAAAAAAGTTACGGACAAAAAATAATTTTTTTTATTAAAATTAAAAAAATCGTAATTTTCCACGCCCTAGAACTCGCGATGGGTTATCTTCTTCAAAAATTGTATTTAACATTAATTCATTAAAAAAGGATAATTTATCACTTTTTGATACCTTTTTACGACTAACGACACTCCGCTAAACTGTGAAATTCATTAACTCCATTATTTTATAATAGAATTAAATTGAATCACCCTCTAGACGTAGCAAAACAATCTTGTTTTAAGAAAAGTAAAGGTGTGCGACAAGCCACACCAAAAATAAATTCGGGTGTTGTAAAAGGGGGTCCTCATAACGCGTCGCAGGCGTCATATCCGTCTATACGATCATCATCAGCATCATCATCACCATCAAAAATGGTGGTATCTAAATCGGCAGCTGGTGGCTCGTGCCTCTGCCCCGGCAGCTGACGCACATCTGGCGGCCACCGTCTTTTTTCGTTCCTTGACGGGACACGGTCATCCGCTTCAGCTACTCTTTCTTCGGTAAGGATATTTTTTTTATGTAACATCATGATTGACGGGGCAATGCCTTCTACTTCAAGAAAAAAAATATATTAGGGTGAGAGGAACCATTTTTGGATAGATTGAGTATGAAAATTGATTTTAATTTTTAAAGGATAACTACTGCATATCAATTTTTTTCCCAATGTAAACGTAACTTAACTAATCAATCAAAATAACAGTCACATTTGTCAAATTTATCAAAGCGCATATCCACAATGCCAGCAGTCCATTTAAGTAAGTTTGATAAAATCCGAATAATTTTCAAAATAGCTTGGCAGAAGATGAAAATTTAACTCAACGCCTACAAGATTAATAGTAATGGAGCTATGACAAGTTACTAATTATTGAATTGAAATTTTTAATTTTTCCATCTCGTTTTATTGCTTTAAAAAATTTTTATTGAGCTGGCATCACTACCCTAGAAATTACAACATAAAAACTAGTTTAGTATTGACACATTTAAAAAAATGCATTTACACGCCTAGAAAAACACTATTTTCGATTATAAGAGTTGTACCAGTTTTATATGACGCCCAGTGTACATGTTGGTTCACCTTTCGAGGATGCTGAATACGATGGCGGTATCAGAATTACTGTTTTCAATTGCTGAACCTCTTAAAACGCCCAAAAGCTACCCCCAAAGGGGGTTAAACGGGCAGCGCGTCATTTCCCTGAAAGAAAACGTCTTTCCTTCCGTTTTCGAGGATGCTGAGCACGGCGGCGGTATCAGAAATTCTCTTTTCGCCAGCCGAACTACCTAAAACGGCCAAAAACTACCCCCCAAAGGGGTTAAACGGGCAGCGCATCATTTCCATGTAAAAAACGTCTTTAGAAAGAGGTGATTTTAAAGGGAATGATGTATGTCCTGCCCGTTTAACACCATTAGAGGGTAGTTTATGGCCGGTTTAGGGGATCGGCTGGCGAAAAGAGAAATTCTGATACCGCCATCGTGTTCAGCATCCTCTAAAACGGGGGCACAAACGTTTTGTCGCTGTTAAAAAGAAGAAAAAAAACACCTCTGTCGGGTGTGAATTTTGGCCGGCGGAGGGGTTGGTGAGGTTCGGAAGTAATTTTTAACACCTCCATCGTGTTCAGCATCCTCGAAAACGGGGGGAGGTACTCTTAATCCGGGTAAATTTTGGTCCATTTTTCATGGGTTTTTCTAACTCAGGCGCCACTATTAAAGTACTTGTAGCTTTTGATATTATCATAACTTAGTGTTGGATGGATAAAAGTCCAAAAAGTGTTCGCGAATTTCAACTTTGTTTTAAAAAACATCTACAAATCTTGCAATGAAACGGTTTGTTCCGTATAACTATTGAAATATATTTTGAATCCTTGAACCTGTCGAGTACTTTATTTTTATTTCTTGAATCAGAACCAACTCCTTAGATCAGGGCCAATCATTTTTTAAACAAAAAAATTCTTAGCAGTATGGGGATGGTCGGTAAAGGACCCCGCACCATTAAAATGTAAAAAACGTCCCGATCAAATTTTTTGGAACTTTGGTATGATGTAGAACTCGATGCTCTGACAAAAAGTGTCCATTGGCCCAAAGCGATCCTATGGCTAGTTTTCGAGGTACATCGGAAATACCACTTTTTTGTAACCAGATTTCTCATAACAGACCTGTTTTATTGGCGTTTGTTGTAGAAAACATAGATTATTTAGCATTAATATTTTATAAACAATCACCGTAGAATTTGGTTAGTTACAGGGTGGTTGGAAAATAAATCATACGGTTTTTTTTTTTTGAAGAAATCATTTTTTTTATAACAGCTTTAAAAATACGAGCAAATGTCATTGCATTATGAATATATAGTTTAAGTAATGACTTCTTGGTGATGAATCATATTTTACTCAGAAAATGTGGTTACAGAGGGCATATAGTGTTTTTAGCTTTAACCAGTGACCCCGTATAAACGATGTGTATTTGTATTATATTAAACAAATGTACGATCTGCCACTCTTATGTCATACAGGGTGTTAAACTGATTGCAAAAACGTTAACAATTAGAAAAGCTGTGTTTTGTGCACTACCCTGTATTTTAAAAGTTTCTCGATCAACTTTATAAATTAATACGTTTTTATATTAACAAAAGTTTGATATTTAACTTTTTTAAATTTTAAATTTTGTTGTAATCCTATGACCAGTTTTCCTAAAATGTGTACCAATAGATTTAAAAACATCTTTCAAAAACTAGTAAATATCTGTCGTATTTCTATTATTTTCTTATTGTATAGAACTTACAGATTTATTTGAAAGATATCCATTAATGGTGGTTCTGTATCTGTATCTGTAAATCTAGAAGGGTGGGTCACCCCACAGCACGTAGGCCACATTTGGCCCATTGTTCGTCCTTCTGAGGTTGAGCCTTCCTTCTAGCTCGTCAGCCATCCTACTTGTTTAAAGTAGGCGATGACGTCGCCTGAAGGTAGCTCCCTCATGTTGGCATGTGTTAGCCACCGCTCGCCGGAAAGAAAATGTCTGGCTGTTTCGCTGTTCGGATACTGTAATAGTTCCTTGGCTAGCTTGCAACCTGTTTCGTCGTCCCATCTACCCTTAAACTTGTCAAGGGAGTGTTTCTTGAGTAGGTCAGCCACAGCTGATGCCGATAAGCTTATGAAAGTGCCAGGTCCCAAAAGTTTTTGGGAGGCTGCTTTCTTAGCTAGAGAGTCAGCTGCACGGTTGCCTTTTGATTTTCCATGACCTTTGATCCAAGCTAACGTGACCACGTTGTTGTTGCAAGCTTCGATCAGGGCCTGGTGACATTCTAGTACTAGACCTGATGTAATCCGTGGTCTATCCAGAGCTAGTAGTGCCTGTCTGCTGTCCGTGAGGATGTTAATATTATTACCAGTAATGTTCCTACTGGTAGTCTCTTTTGCGGCGATTGAGATAGCAGTGAGCTCTGTTTGAGCTACACTGGCATTAGAACCCATTGCCCATTTTATATTGAGATTCAGGGATCTGGAATAAATTCCACAGCCTGACCCCTCATTTGTTTTAGACCCATTGGTGTAGATGCACAAGGCACCTGCTGCCAATGTAGCCTCTTGTACGTTTTTTGTTATTACCCTGTAGGGTCTGTAAAAGGCATATCTTGGTGCAATCGAATCTGTGTTGGCTTGTAGCAGTGGGACCTCTCCAAGGACCTCGTGCCACAAGTTACACCTCGACTGACCAGATCCTACGTCAGGTTGTATACCTGTAGAGCGTAGCCGTGTCATGGTCATCACTATAGCCTCCTTAATAAATATATCAAGGGGGGTGAGACCAAGGATCACCTCCATTGCTCTAGTTGGTGTGGTTCTCATGCCCCCCGTTATGTTGAGGCATGCTATTCTTTGGATTTGATCCAATTTTACGACTGTCCGCTGGCTAGTTTTGACTCCCCAGGCAATCGCACCGTACGTTAGCATAGGTCTTATGATTGCAGTGTAGATCCAGGCCGTAACCTTGGGTGACATTCCCCAGGTGCGGCCAATGGTTCTACGGCACTGTTCATAAGATATGTATGCTCTTTTGACTCTGTTTTCTAGGTGGGAGTTCCATGTTAACTTGCTGTCAAAGGTGACCCCCAAATATTTCACCTCTGCAGAAAAGTTCAATTTAGTATTTAGGAGCTTTGGGGCCTCGATGTTTGCAAGCTTCCTTTTATTCGTGAAAAGAACCATTTCTGTCTTTTATTATATAATGGTGGTTATAAGCAATCATTATAAAATTATTTTCATGTATACAGGGTGGTCCATTAGTTAACTAAGCAAATTATTTAATTTTTTTCAAATGGAATGCCATACTTCATTTTTAGTTACTGTTGTATTTTTAGATTGATGTATGAATATTGTGGTTTATTGATATATACAGTATGAAATCTATTTCCAATATTTTCTTCAGTCAATTGTTTCGCCGATTACTGTCCTTCTGATCAGGAGAAAATAATAGCAATAGCAGTAATTAATTCGTTTACACATACACAGTTTCAAACATTATTCTGGTAATCAAGCTGTGCAGGTAAGCAAGCTTACTAAGAAAAGTATAGTACTAACTATGTCGATTCTAAAAATGAAGTATTGCATTCCATTTGAAAAAAATTAAATAATTTGCCTAGTTTACTAATGTACCACCCCGTATACATTAAAATAATTTTAAAAAATAATTAAAAAATTTTAAAATCTTTCAAATAAATCTGTAAATTTTGTACAATAAGAAAATAATAGAAATACGACAGATATTTACTAGTTGAAAGATGTTTTTAAATCTATGGGTACACATTTTAGGAAAACTGATCATAGGATTAAAACAAAATTTTGCTAAGTTAAATACCAAACTTTTGTTAATGTGAAAATGTATTAATTTATAAAGTTGACCGAGAAACTTTTAAAATACAGGGTAGTGCACAAAACACAGCTTTTCTAATTTTTAAAGTTTTTGCAATCAGTTTAACACCCTGTATGACATAGAGTAACAGATCGTACATTTGTTTAATATAATACAAAAATTTGATAACACATCGTTTATACGGGGTGACTGGTTAAAGCTAAAAACACTATATGCCCTCTGTAACCACATTTTCTGAGTCACCCTATATAAAATATGATTCATCACCAAGAAGTAATTACTTAAACTATATATTCATAATGCAATGATATTTGCTCGTATTTTTAAAGCTGTTATAAAAAAAATGATTTCTTCAAAAAAACCGTATTACTTATTTTCCAACCACCCTGTAACTAACCAAATTCTACGGTAATTGTTTATAAAATATTAATGCTAAATAATCTATGTTTTCTACAACAAACGCCAATAAAACAGGTCTGTTATGAGAAATCTGGTTACAAAAAAGTGTTATTACCTCGAAAACTAGCCATAGGATCGATCGCTTTTGGGCCAATGGATACTTTTTGTCAGAGCATCGAGTTCTACAACATACCAAAGTTTCAGAAAATTTGACCGGGACGTTTTTTACATTTAAATGGTGCGAGGTCCTTTAGGGTAAATTATAAGTAAATTAAGAAAAATCAAGAGGAATGAGTAAAAGTTCTGGAAGGGGGGTGGGAGTAGGTAAATATTGGTTTTTACGATTTGTGGCTGAAATATGCATCCTATCGAAAAATATTTAATGTAAAAGTTGTAGATAATTAAGTAATCTAAAACTTTTGTATTGATCATTTTTCAACATAATCTCAAAATTATCAAGAAAAACGCTAAAAACAGTTCTGTTTTTTTTTTTCGTTTTTTAATTTTTATCTCCCTTAAAATATATTTTTTTTATAAAACTTATTCTTTTTTTCGGGTATTTAAAATCAATTTGGCTCTGGTCTGTCATAGAACAAAACAGAAAGCGGTTACAACGACAATGACTGTGATTAATAAGTAATTACCTCATTTTTGGTGTTTAAATGTACGCCATCAAATTTGGTGCGTCCACCATAATTTCAAAAAATATACAGGATTTATTTTATATTTACTAAATTTACTAAATCTTTGATCTTTAGTAACTCAAACTGTATTGATTTATTTTAATAACTTTATATAACAAATTTTGCTTAGAATTGGTACCTCTATCGATTCCTGGGGTTATTTTTAATAAAATAATTTCCACCCCCGAGAAGGGGTGGCATTCACCACCAGGGTCAAAGCGTAAGTTGGCACCATGTCACTTTTGTTTCTTGAGGTATCCTCTAACTACTCACCAATTTTTATGAAAATCGATGGAGGTTCAACGAAATCGGAGGTGAAAATCTTCAGTGACTATACTAAGAGCTCTAGCATCGAAACCAAAGCTCCAAAAGAAACGTTTATAGGAACTTGTCACTCTATTTTTGAATGTTGTACACGCCCTAAAAATCTGTAACACGCATTCATTAACACCCTGTACAGAGCTATCATTTTATATAAAAGAAAATAGTCAGGCTATAAAAAAAAACGCGTCTATTTTCAATGTAGTCTGTGACTTGTGACGCCGCTTCCCTGTTAAACGGTTCATTTACTGGAAACATTTAATTATGGGGAGTTGAAAGAAAAAAGCATATGTCATCCATCGCTGGCCGATAATTACCGATATAGGTAGCTTGTGCGCCGGCCGTGATAGTGACGAAAAAAAAAAAGGGAAAAAAACGAAAGGCACGTGACCGGAAACGTACCGAGCCGCCCGTGTTCTTATACACTGACCACCTGGCACGTTCTTCTTCTTTCTCTTCTTCTTACTTTTTTTTTATTAGGCAGAACATATCTATACACCCGGCGCTAATTATACATGATTAACACAAAAATTTATGGTATAAAGTAGGTCAAAATAAAAATGCAAGTTTTATATAAATAATCGGTTTTTTAATTCACCATCAAATCGATCTTAAATCAACTCTTCATTGTGGAGCTTGACAAGTGGATCAAAAATATAATTCTCAAGTATTTTTATTAACTCATTCAATATTTCTCTCAAATAAACATCGTAAATATACACATTCTGTATAATACAATAAGAAAACGTTTTGGTATGTACATTAAAACGTTACGTTGTACTATAACTTTAGGCATTTCCGCCACCTACATCTGTAATAGTTATGTGGCATATTTCCTTCTAAAGTTACAAAAGATGCCCCCGGTTTAAAGCCTACGTCATTTTTTTTTTAGATTAGTTTGTATAGATGTGTAACTTTTACAGGAAATAGCGAAATATAGTGATCGATTGTCAATTACTATTTTAATTTTGAAAATTAATACAGCAGATTGACCAGTCGTTTATTCTAACAACCACGCGGCTTATCTATTAGTCCAGGAGACAGTGACTATTTTCGGTACTTATTTTCCCAGTCAGCAAACATGAATAGAATTATAGGAATGAATTAGAATTGTAGGGTTAGTCATTCTAAGCAAAATTGATCACTTCGGCAAGTGGAAATGATAAAAAGTACTATTATTAACCTTTAACAAAAGACATATTACTTTTCAATAGTTCGTGCTTTGAAAAAGCCCTGTTAATCATTTAAATGACTTGTTTTTAAACATGAAACGACAGCTTCTATAAAGGCTTCGAAACAACCCAAACCAACTTTCTCGGTGGTAGTAACTGTTTCCTGGATGGTAGTACGAATGGAACCAATGATTTCTCTATGATGTTCTTCATCTAACTGAAGGTACGGTTTTAATGACGATGGGTTGCTATGTCCCGTAATTTACACAAGTTTCTGTTCACCTATACCACTCCTGGACAATTCAGTTACGGCGCTTGGTCCATTTAGATATTTCGCAATAGGAGAATTCTTATACCATCCTTTCGAATTTGTTTTTTACCAGAAAGGATTTGGAGTTAAAAAAAACTTAGTGTCTCGACAGGCGTTGCTCATTTTTAGCGTGGTTATTTATATTTGACGTTTAACTGTCACATATGTAAATCTGAAAACACCGAACTTGATAGGCCAATCAGAGTCAAGAGTCAAGTTCAGAATTATCAATAAGCCAAACTTGACTGGAGCTCCTGATTGGTTCATTTTACAAGTGCGTGAAATAGTCAAAGGAATTGTAGTTTTTGGTGACAACAGCTGTCAAGTTTTGCCGCGGGTAAACTCGAAAAAACTGCTGACAGTAGCTGTCATACAGTTTTTTTCATCTAGAAACCATTTGTAATTCAAAATTGCGCGTTTGTGATTGTTGGAAATTAAGACGAGGGAAATAGTCTTAGCTAAACTCTTCTATAGTAAACATCAAAAATATAATTTTTGAAAAAGCGTGACGTTGAATTTGTCGAGGCTATAAGTTAAATTAAAGATAGGCAAAACAAAGTTCTAACGATAAGGTGGCGATGTTCTTACACTTAAGATAAATTAGGTTTGTTATAGTTCAAATTAATGTAAATATATATGTACATGTATAATCACACCAGTAGTTTTTGCACCTATCAAAAATTACTGCCAATCCTAAGTCTGGAAGAAATGGGAAGTGTGAAGCCGGACGGGCAGCTAGTAATATAATAAAATATAAGCGGACATATTTTTGGTGCAATTTAACACTACAAAAAGGCCAAAAGGTAGCAGAAAAAGGATTTTTCGAATTTTGAGTATCGAATCAAAGCTAAAAATTCTCAAAAAAAAATCATACATACATATAAAATGTTGCATACAACATATACAAGAATCCTTGAGCTGTAAATTATTTTTCACCACATTGTAACGTTCTATGGGACACACAACGCTTTGTACTTGTATATAAGGCTAAGAATTTATCAGTATGCTCTTGTAGTAGGGAATCATTGGTTTAAAATTCAGAAACTCTAGTTTTCATACCATTTTTCTCTTGCATATAGAATTCCAACATCATAATCAGTTTTGTATATAATTAAAAGCAGAACCGAATTTAAGTGACACGGCAAATAGTGAAATACTAGACACCCTGTAAATTAAACACACAAAATATAAAGTAAGGCTAAGGCCGGGTGCGTGTTATTGGAACAGTGGCCCTCGTTGTTGCGAAAAGGAGGAAATCTGCCGCTTCGGGCACGTTCCAATTCGAAAATCTTTAAAATGAGCAAAACCCATCACCTGCCCCGTCCCGATGAATAAATACAATGTACATTTGAATTTAGGCATACAATGGGATACACACATGTCGGTTTTTCATTATTCTTTTAATTAGTCCTGATCAGAAGATCTTGCATATTTTAAGAACCGTCGTTAGACTTTTTTTACTTGACACAGGGGTCTAAAATTTGAAGAGGGTGTGAAGAAATGATGTAGAAATAGTTTCTTGAAAAAATGATTTTTATATCTTAACTGGTTTTCGAGGAGCCAGGTGTCAAAGTTGAAATTTGATTTTTTTGGGATTTGACATTGCTGTCTTTAATACCGTATTAATCTAAAACTACTTGACTAGAAGTCTAAAATTTGGAGAGGGTGTGAAGAAATGATGTAGAAATGGTTTCTTGAAAAAATAATTTTTATATCTTAACTGGTTTTCGAGGAGCCAGGTGTCAAAGTTGAAATTTGATTTTTTTGGGATTTGACATTGCTGTCTTAAAAACCGTATTAATCTAAAACTACTTGACGTAGAAGTCTAAAATTTGGATAGGGTGTGAAGAAATGATGTAGAAATGGTTTCTTGAAGAAATGATTTTTATATCTTAACTGGTTTTCCAGGAACCAGGTGTCAAAGTTGAAATTTGATTTTTTTGGGATTTGACGTTGCTGTCTTAAAAACCGTATTAATCTAAAACTACTTGACGTAGAAGTTTAAAATTTGGAGAGGGTGTGAAGAAATGATGTAGAAATGGTTTCTTGAAAAAATGATTTTTATATCTTAACTGGTTTTCGAGGAGCCAGGTGTCAAAGTTGAAATTTGATTTTTTTGGGATTTGACATTGCTGTCTTTAATACCGTATTAATCTAAAACTACTTGACTAGAAGTCTAAAATTTGGAGAGGGTGTGAAGAAATGATGTAGAAATGGTTTCTTGAAAAAATAATTTTTATATCTTAACTGGTTTTCGAGGAGCCAGGTGTCAAAGTTGCTGTCTCTAAAACCGTATTAGTCTCAGACGACTTGACGTACAAGTCTAAAATTTGGAGAGGGTGTGAAGAAATGATGTAGAAATGGTTTCTATAACATAAAATCCCGAAAGCGCCACTGGTGAGGATTAAAATAATTATTGAGATATATATAAAAGCTTGGAACATTTAAAACACCCACTTGTGTGTTATAAGAACAATAATTAGTGTACGTTAATTCTAATAATAAGAAAAAAAATTACATAAAAGCATGCATAGTTGCATGAAACCAATTTGTACCTTGTTAAAATATGTTAAAAACAAATGAACTGAGCAAACACGCACACATACCTATTTATTTAAATAACGTTTTTTTTTCTGATGAAACCGTGCAGTAAACCTCGTGCTCTTTAATATTGTTTACAAAAGGCATTCCAAGATTTTACTAACATTACCTACGAAGTTTTTTGGCTTGTAATAAAATAAAAATTAAAACATGCGAGTGTAGAGATTTCTCAATACTTGTCTTTCAAATTTTGATAATTACATTTTGTTAAAATATATTTTTTATGTAAAATAGGTCCTAATACTCCATACGTACTTTTTTTATTGGCCTTGTTCTTTTATTCAGTATTTTCTCTTAGCCAAAATATCCTCAATTTTTATATCTCCACCATATTTCAAAGTCCTCTGTTGGATTTTCCATTTGGTTTAATACAACTACAGGAACATACCCTGTGCGTATTATTATTTTACAGTTTTGTTCTCTTGATTCTTGACGTTTAATGAAAATGTTTGAGAAACGTCAAAGTCAAAGGTGTCTAGATGGTCAAAAACTACAAAATCGTGTTGTAATGACTTTAGCAGCATAAGGGACGTTAAACATTACTTTCGGTCTTTTTTTTAGTGTTGATATAATTAATTTCACGTATAGTAGACCAAAAAATAATATAGTATTAAGAAAGTAACGTCTTTTTAGTAACTTTTATCCTTTATAAAGCTAAAACAACCCTAAATTTGTAGCTAAACTTACACTGATACCAACATCTTGAAACTAAAAACTGGCATCTACCTACTCGATTTTATCGTAAAAGGGAACGACCTGTTTATTAGTATGACTTTTATTGTTATTTTAACATTTTATTTATAAAATATTATGCATAGGGCTCATTCTTAAGTTCTATTTTTATATAATATGGTTTTAAACGGTAAATTTACGCAAATTGTAGCTATTACTAAAGAATTTGGTGGAAGCGCTTTACTCACGCCAATTTTTCTGTGGCCTGGTTTCGGTTTCGCATAGGACATCGGAATGTTAGTCGCATCCTGTCCTGTCTGGGTCCCAGAAGCTAGGCCGGGCCATCGTTGTGGCGTATACGAGCTTATTGTGGTGCATTAAGCATCCGGTGCCGGTCATTGGCTGATGACTCCGACGAACCCAAACATTATTACATTCGTAGTGCTTACTTTCCGATGGATTGGTTCCAACGTTCTCGTCTTCTCTATTCATTCCGGAAATACTTATTTTTCAAACGTTTAATAGTATGGGGGAAATATTTACTAAATTAAAACTGCAATTTAATTGAAATTAAACTGTATATCTAGTAACTTCTTCCTTATTTTTGTTGTAGTTTTTATAATAAATCACTTTACTACCTTTTTCTCTTTCGTTGGGGTATTTTCCACCCTACAGTTCGTAAAATTCTCTCTTAAATCCATATTTCCACGTGCATAATTGAAATCATAAAGTTATTCTTTAAAACATCTTATATTGTCCTTAATATTTGTTTTTGCGATGTTTCTTTGTCTTAATCCTTGTCTCATATGCGTAGATTATTGGATGTCTTAATATTTTGTTTGTCGAGTCAGTTGTTTGTTACAAATTTTTAGTAAAAACATATTTACATAATCCGAATTTGTATTCAAACATCACTCCGATAAGTATTGGACACACAAAGGTTCACCTTCATTATGTGCAGCTTTGCAAAATTGTAATATACCTTTTAACAATTTACTTCATTGTCAGAAGTTCTTAAACCACCAGCGCAGTTGTTGTTCTTGGCAATTCTTAGAACAACTTCTAACCTTTTAACAATTTACTTCATTGTCAGGAGTTCTTAAACCACCAGAGCAATTGCTGTTCTTGGCAATTCTTAAATCTACTTCTAACCTTTTAACAATTTACTTCATGGCCAGGAGTTCTTAAACCACCAGCGCAGTTGTTGTTCTTGGCAATTCTTAGATCTACTTCGAGAAACCTTTTAACAATTTACTTCATTGTCAGGAGTTCTTAAACCACCAGCGCAATTGTTGTTCTTGTCAATTTTTAGATCTACTTCTCTTCTTGTCATTTATTATCGATACCCCTAAATACATCTAAAAATATGTCAAAACGTCAAATAAAGTTTGACTAAACAGTTTTTATATCAAAAATATTAGGAAAAATAAAAGCGGAAGACTTGGACAAGCACAAATCAATTCCATAACACTGCGCCGATATATTTCCAGTAATTTCTTTACTAGGAAGATTTAGTGAAAGTATTTATGTCGGTACATAAGAAAATAAAAGAAGGGTCTTAAGTATTTAGAAATTATTTTAACTTTATTCTAAAATTATCTAGACGCTTTAAAAAATCTAGATATATCTGGAATCCGCTCTTAATGTTTGATTATCACTTCCGATTGATAACAAAACAAGCCCAAACAACTTTTACACCGTTTGTTCGAAACGTTTTCAATACAAACGCCACACATCTCAGATATGTACTTGAGTTTGTAGGGATGCGTAGTATTATGAATGAAAACCGTCTTTCTTATCGGAATTCAACAAATATTTTAACCTTATCCATAGGCGGAGGAATTTGGTGAGTGCGCTACTACCATTTATAATAGATGCTTTATGATATTAGTGATTACAAAGGCCTACAAAAAAAATAGAAGTCATGAGCCCTAATTTCTTATGTATTTCGACATTCTAAAATCAAATCTGTGAAAAAAAATTTTTTCATTAGCAATATCTTCATTGGTAAACTCTTTGGATTTTTGGCATATTATTTTATGGCTTCCTTCCGCCACCGTTGACGACTTCCAGCCAAATCCAATATGTCAACGCCTGGAACATTTGCTAATAATGTAGAAGACGCTCTTCTAAAAGAGTGGCTGGTGTACTGATTTGGATTTGGTATTTTGAGGAATTTCGCTATTTCATAAAGCATTTTCGAGATTTTATGTTTTCCAACCATTTGATTAACACATCTGCCTCTTTCAAAACGATAAAAGAAGCGTTCATCTTCAGCTTTTTTGTTACCCAATCTTCTGTTGTTGCAAATGTTCTTGGCACATTATTCAACACTGAACGAAAAAAGTACGTGTAATTAATAAAAAAGTACATCAAATCAATGGACGTCAACATTAATTTTCAGCCAATGACAGCTATAATTAATACAATAAACTTTCGTACGTAAATTTTCTTAATCCTTAAGTTACGATTTATGATCGCAATGATAGGCCTATGATAGCCGGTTATCAATGTTACGAACGAAGGATATTAATCTATGGTTAATTCATTTCGGAAGCTCATAGTGGTTTGTATTTTAATGTCTCTCTCTTTCCACTGGATGGTTAATGTTTTTAAAAACAATGAAAAGTAAGCATACATCTATGATCTCTGTACATTAAAACCATAAATAAAAAGCATGGGTCTACGATCGTCGGTTATTAACGTTAGGGCTGATTGACATTAATCTATAACACCCAGTACATTAAAACAATAAATAGTGAGCATAGATTCATATTCACCAGTTATTAATATTATTAAATTTTATTTATCAGACCTCGCTAAATTAGGTATACTGGTAATTACTTTATCAAAAATATTAAAACAAAACGATATTTCTAAAAAAAATTAAAACACCTACCTACTAATCATTGGCTCATCTATGTCTACTGATTTGATGTGTCGCGTTTTCCCAAAACCTATATTTTCGAATTTCCCTTATGAACAATCAAGATTTAACCAGCTGGAAGAGGCTTATACAAAAAAATGTATTAGGTAGTTATTTTTTATTGTTCTAATGTTATCGATTCACAAATCATGTATACCCTAGGGCTTTCAAAGGGAACAGCATCTTTATAAAAACACTTTTCCAAAAAGTTCCAAAACACTTTGCTATCTTGTGGAAAATCCAAATTGAACAAGTAATAGTATATTCTTCAACGAGTGTAGAATGATGGCTATTATTCACGAGGATGAAGTTTCCAAAACGAGCAAGCGCAGCGAGTGAGTTTTGGAATCATCCAAGTGAATAATAGCCATTCTACAAAAGTAAAAGACTATACTTTCTCCACGACTATGTATAAAAAAAATCTTTCATTGGGAATCGGACCTCGATCGCCGGCGAAAGAGTCAAGTATCTCTACCAGCTTTAGACCACATTTATTTATGAAAATTTAAATAACATAGTATTTTAATTATTAAGAAGGCCTTTTTATATTTTTAACTTTTATTCAAAACAAATATCAGGGTATTTGGTGAGTTCGTAAAATATCTGACATTTTTAAAATTAAAAACATTGACAACCTCTTTTTTTCTCCTGTCAAACAAAAAACTCCCTATTACACTATAAAAAACTATAACCTAACTTACACACTACATAACCCCCCCCCCCCCAACATTTCAAACAATTTTTAAACAGTAAAAATATTTTTAAATGTTATTGAACATTATTTTTTTTTTCATTTTTACTTTCTTCAAGTTTCTTTTCTTTACTGTTTTTGTTTTCTTCCTTCTTCTAATTCTTTTTGTTTGGTATCCTATTATTTTATATTTACAACTTTTTTTTATTTTAGGTTTATACGCCCCCCAGCGACGATTACCTAAATTTTGTACATTTCTTTTTTCAATTACTTTATTTGTTATTGCATGTATCTTTGCTTTATCACATTTCTTTTCTTCTTTTTCTCCTTTCTCTTCTCCTTCTTCTTCTTCATAAATTGTAAATAATTTTGTTTTCTTTACCATTACATTTCTTTTATGACTCACATATTGTTCTGTTTTTGGATTTCTAGCATTTTTCTTTAAATTTTTTAAATTGTATGTCCTTCTTATTTTCTTGAATATCTTTTTTTAATTCTTCCTGATTTTTATCTACTCTATTAGCCACTGCATTAATAGCAAATTCTACTTCTCTAATTTCTTCTATTTTTTATCTGTTTCCTTTTCTTGTTTCTCTAATCTCACTCAACTCTTTCAATTTCTCTTCTTATTAAAATTATCATCTCCTCATTATTTCTTTTGAATTGATTTTCCATCTCCATTCTAATCTTTTCTAGATTTCTTTCTATGTTATTCTCCATCTTTTCTTGATTTCTGTTCATAGTAATTAACATTTGCATAATTGGATCATCTGATCTTCTAACTTCTTCTGTATTATTCTCTATGTTGGTTCCTTGTTATTCTTCATAATCACTATTATTCTCCTCATTGAAATTTTCCAAATTTATTTCCAGTGATTCTATCATCACTTACACCCTATAATAGATATAGGTAACTCAATTTTTAGTAGAAACCTTTACATTTTTAAATGAAATTATAACATTATTAGGAATAATAATAGAAATAACATAAATATAGGTACTTAATTTAGACTCATTCTTTTGCAAAATTTATGGTAAAGTTATTACAATTGCTTATATTTAAAGTGGTTGGTATTGAATTGTGATTAAAACTAGCAGTGCTAGTACTGCTAGTCTGTGCTGTATGTAGTCGGGTGATTCCGGTTTGATTTATCGACTGCAGTATTTTGTTCGCAGTGTTCATTTTATTTGTCATTGAATCATCCACGTAGCCCTCAGCTACGGATGTACTTTTCCAGCCACCGTGTCGTTTGAGAGCCATAATATCCGAAAATGAACTTACTTTATTGGAATTTCTCCATACCATAAATGTTTCATAAATCTTATTATAATCTTGCTTTGATCTCCCCTGTAGCAAATTCATTGTGGATGATTGAGAAATTTGTTTAATTTCGGGAGGCGTACATATTAACTCTTCACTATCGCTACTGTTGTCCATTTTGTTCTCTATATATACGTAAAATTATGATTATATGATTATTTTGACGTTTCAAACGACGCGCTGTCAGAAGCGATTTCCGTAGTTAGGTATTTGACGTTTTTAAAGAGACGATTTGATTTATTCATTTTAGCGTGATTTCTGATAATCATAGAATGTGATTGGTTAACGAAAGTAAATTCTTTTTCATTCTTCACTGGTGTGAAGAATTTATGTCATTATTCAGCTAAATATGTAAAAATAATTTGTGCATTTTTATATAGTCGTGAAGAAATAATTTTAAAACATATATCAACTGCCTTAAGTATATGAAAAAATTTAAAATGAATTTCGTCAAAGTAGACGCAAATATTTTTGTTAACTTTCGCATCTTGCAATGTAAATAAACTATTTAATCGTCACATACACATGGCCCTGTACTGTAGGCTACAGTAGTTTTATGGTATTTTATGTACAATAATACTCTGAATTGTTTGTGGAATAAATTAATTTCAACATTAACCCTCCAAATGAAAAACTTTCCGCCGACTGTGAAATTATCTGTTATTATTTTATTTATCTCGTGGAGAGATAGCGCTCGATACACCATCAACCAGTCAACCAACCAGTATCAAATTCTTGGAAAGCGTCTTCACGGTTATCTTCAACATACTTATCAGTTTACCTCATCGCGCGTCGCCCGACCTCTCTCTCTCTCTCTCTCTCTCTCTCTCTCTCTCTCTCTCTCTCTCTCTCTATCTCTTTTTTTTTCTCCTTTTTCTGTCTTTCTCCATTCGATTTGAATAAATATTTGAAATTGAAACGGAAGTTCTTCTCATTCATTCAGCAGGTATAAATACGATCCCGAGATATGGAGCCTCGAATAGATAAAATGTTTTTTAATTTTCTTGAATTTTAGTTACTTGAAGGATTTTGTACTTTTTAAAACATACTTCGTTGCATTTCAATCTCTGCATATATGCGGAAGTTAAATTGAAACGCAAAAATATTTTTTCGATTTGTAAAGTTTAAGCTGAAACTTTTTTCACAAAAACAAAGTTTAATCTTGTAAAAAACTTGTTTTACTTATTGCATAAGCGTAAAAAGCGCAGGTGTGCCTCAAGGAGGTGTCCTGTATCCCATTCTATACTTGCCGCATACAAATGGCCTTCCAGAAATGTCATTAAAAAAGACGCAAGTTAATCGATAACATATTCTTCTATGGATTAACTGATAGTCCTAGTTTGCTGACTAACAACTACTGATTCGTCGCGTAACTTTGAATCTTTCAAATATAGTTTTATGATTAAATACATTTATCAAAAGAGTAAAAGACTTGATGTCGGAAAGAGAAAAGAGAAGTTGAGCTCAAATTTCCATTAAAATAAAAAAGAAATAAATACAAATAAGATTATCTAAAATGTTTTTATAGGTCAAACATGCAACCTCTACATTGAACTGTCTACGTAAAAATATGACGCCTTACGAAGATTTTTTAACACAATAACAGTAAACATAAACATTGATAATTTTTATTTCCCCACAATCTCGAATAATAAACAAGCTATGAAGTGAAGTTAAATGTAAAATATAATGTATGTAGAGTGGCTCAATTAAACTTGAAATAACACATTTTACACGGTATATAAAGTAAACAGTAGACCAGATTGAGTGGAACCGCTGACCGTCTGTTGCATAAATTACCATAAATCACCGCACGTTATTTTTATCGCTATTCAGTCGTCTGGAGTTGTTTATGACGTGCGGAATGGTAGCGTACCTACCGTGTATAATATTTAAACAAAAATACTCAAAGTTATATTTCATGATTAATATGCGTTGTTCACAAAAAGTGACGTTATGAATGGATCTTAACGACATAACAGATAACCATTTACACCATTCATTCGCTTTGGGCCGCGATACTTATCGCTGTTATTCCTTCCATTGAAATTGTTGGAGCGATTTACTTGTTCGTTATTCTATCATTTTAAATACTAATAACAATTCGACATATTTTTCGGTTCGACTGAGTTGGATGTGAGATTCATCTGAAATGAAAAAGTAAAATTATTCTAAACATTATTTAACACATGTAAAAGGTAAAGTATTAGTTAGAGAGGTGACAACCAAAATGCCTCATAGCCTAGATGACCATTTAAAAAAAAATGAGGCAAAAAAAATTACAGCAGCCCGTCTGAAAGTCACTTTTATAGATAAAGTCGGGTCAAAAAACCTGTCGCCTTACATTTTTAAGCATTTCGAACATGTCAATAAATCTGACGTCACTGACCAATAGCAATATGTCTGAATACATTGCCCAGATGTCGAAAAAAATGATATCAGACAAATATTGAATGTAGCATGTAATTAA
This sequence comes from Crepidodera aurea, assembly GCA_949320105.2. Classification (NCBI taxonomy): domain Eukaryota; kingdom Metazoa; phylum Arthropoda; class Insecta; order Coleoptera; family Chrysomelidae; genus Crepidodera; species Crepidodera aurea. The sequence goes on along the minus strand of OX439475.1, from coordinate 15,028,636 downwards.
TAAGACTTTTCAATACAGCTATGCTCATTATGAACGTATTTATAGCGTATTTCGTGGATTCGGCGTCTTCCTCCGGCCAAATATATCTTCTCCCCCGTTTTCGAGGATGCTGAACACGATGGCGTTATCCAAAATTATTTTTGACTTGGCCCCACCCCTCAAACGCCCAAAACCCACACCCAAAATGGGGAATCGCGGATTCCGCGTCTTCCTCCTGCAAAATATATCCCCCCCTCCCCCGTTTTCGAGGTTTGTTGAACACGATGGCGTTATCCAAAATCGACTTGACCCCACCCCTCAAACGACCAAAAACCACCCCCAGCGCAGATTGAAGAATTAAACAGCATCTTACTTACTACAAAAAATCTTAAAATTAAAACTTTATTAATCATAACCTGTATAATAAACCAACTTAAACATTATTTATCGTAAGTAATATCATAAGGGCATCTAATTTTTCCGAAAAAAAATTGGGAAAACACGTTGCTAAGTAATATTTTAACACCTGCACGAATGCTAAAAAACATTACTTTGCATTGTGTTTTTTCGATTTTTTTCACAGGGAAAATTAGATGCCCGAATGGTATTTGACAAGACTATTTCATGAGTAACAGATTATTCTGCATACACATAGCTTACAAAACATAATACCTATTATATATGCATACATAATATGTAGGTATTAATTTGAAAACTGAAAAACAGATAATTTAATTATAACTTAATTATTTATGGTACAATTAAAATATAAATTGCAATTTTGGTACACAGTAGGAGTATTGTTTGAAGTCTTTGTTAACTCATTGATAACGTTGGGTGTAGGTAAATCATTAATGTTGTTGATGGGTCCAGCTGTAGAGTGAGAAGCTCGAGGAGTGGCTGCAGGATCTTCTATTTTTTAGCTGGAGGTTCTGAGGCGTAACTTCTAAGGGTGTTTATGATGTTGGAATAATGTCCATTATCCATTTGCAGCTAAGGCTTAATTGAGTTGGCTGAACTGTGGCCAGTAATTTTAATTAATTGTTGTTCAGCTACCCCTCCTTTAGCCAGATTACTGATTGCTGTCGACCGCATAGAGTGGTTGTTATTTTTATTTCTTTTGTATTTAATCCTGCCTTCTCTGCTGCTTCTTTAATCCATTTCGAAAGTTCGTTTTTTTCCACTGGAGTGTTTTTGTACCATCCACTTGATTGTTCTTTGTTCCATGAATAATCTATCAGTTAGGTAGGGTTATTCATGTTGGGGACCAGCCATTTACTATCGGCCATTTTTTTTCTCCACCACGGGCCGTTTTGTTGAAGAGAGGATTATATTCTACTCTTCCTAAAAAGTAGGATTTTCGAAAATCAGTTATTTTAAAAAATATGTAACTATGTTATCTACCTGTTTTAGTCCCAGAATTATCCACTTCATCTTTAAAATAATTAACTCTGCAATTGACTGCTTCTCCACCTCTCCAGGCAAGTTCTACTCAAGCGATATGGTACAATTTTTGCTGGAGTCCCGCCGGAGTGCCTTCGTCCCATAATAAAACCATTGCGTAGTATTCTTCCAATTTTAATGAAGCAGAGCTCGATTTCCTTTTATTGGCGCACTTCTGCAAATTCCTTCGTTTCGCATCACGAGCTTCCCTACTAGACTTGAAGATAATATCTTTAAATGGATCAAAAATTATTTTCCACTTCATAAAATACATCTCTTGCATTTTCTTTCTTCATATTCCACGCCCAATCTTTCTGGATTAGGTTTAGTTGCTCTAAACTTGTAGTTTCCAAAAGCTCGTATTTCTTTGCCTTGCAGAATTCCGTAAACTGTTTCCGTATTGACGTATGGGTTTCAACGGTATTGTATGGTACACATTTCTCACTGACAGGAGCTGTCATACAGTTTTTTCATCGAGAAACCTTTTGTGATTGGTGGAAATTAAGACGAGGGAAATAGTCACAAAAAATTAAGCCTCTCGAGAAATAATTAATTTTTTTCATTTTTGCAATTTCAAATCGCGATAATTCGCGAACTATTTGAGTTATGAGGTTCAAGTTGGAACGAGTTACGTGTTTTGTCAAGCTATTCAATTTTGGTTAGAATATTTTTTTGTGGGATCAAACCCAGCCGAGATTTGTCGGAAAAACCGTTTTCAAGATCTTTAGATAGAGAATTTCCACCGCCGTCTGGGTCGAACATTTCATGCAGGAACTGATGTCACCGATTGGGAAAAAAATTACTCGATTTTATCAGTCTGTTTTCGAAAGCCAGATCGACTCCACTAAATCATCTTATGTCGAAAAACACCTTTCAATAAATTTCATTTAATACCAAACAGCGACAGCCCTAAGTAACCTTTTTATACGAGTTGGTAGTGATATGTAGGACATTTAACATGAACAAAATCAAAAGCGGTCATGTGACAGGTAACTCCTTTAATTTTAATAAAATTGATTACAAGATTATTGTTACCTTGCAAAGAAATATATAATACATGTTTGGTGGATACACTGAGGGATCATTGGATTTCCTATACGTCACCATAGAGATTTGGTTAGTGTTGGAGGACCCATTTGTATGTTGTACACTTCAAAAAATATTTATACAGTACATTTCTGTCCTGCAATTGAAGATAGTTCAACTCTTTTACTTTTACGTATGTCCAAGTTTAAATATTCGTTTTAAATGTTGGAAAAACGTTCCATCTTCTCCCTCCCATTTTTTAAATGACTAAAATACCCCTTTTACAAATCGTATTTCACATAACTATGTCAGAATTACCCGAAACCATTTAAGGATATTTATAAATAATCGGGGCTGACCCGAAAACAAAAAATATAAATCGAGTCTGAATTGACTCTTTCCCTTGAACACTGGACTTTTACAACATGATTTTTGGTGTTGATTGGTCGAAATGCTTTCCAATTCATCTCGTAAATACCTCCTTGAATGGTCATAAGGGGGCGAAAGGAGGCGCGTCTGATAGGTGTGGGGAGATCAGCGTGGGAAAGCTCGAAAGTACGCTGCATGCCGCCACAACTTGATGATTTGTGCACCGGCCACTGGCGCGCCTTCGAAAACAAACCGTTGCCAGATCGGATACTTTATTTACTAAATTCAGAAAAAAAAGAACGAAGATGTTGTAGAGAGCCTAAACTCTTTAAATAAATCTAGTCGAAAGTATACATCCTGAAGAAGAAATAACAACTGCTAATAATTTTCTTATTTTTAGTTGTTTTAAATAAGGATAACTCAAAAATTAAGCGAATCTATAGGACTAACACCCTGTATCGAATTACCAAGAATATAAGAACTAACAATCATTACCAAGCAAACATCGGTTCTTATCCTTTCCATTAGCTTGATAAAATGAAAATAAATCGTAATGTTTTTTGCAATAGTTTCGGCATACCATTTAAAGCAACTTGTTCAACTTGACGCTGATTGTTATAGGAACGTTGTACAATGTTGGTTTTGGATTAATAATTCCTTACGTGTCCCCGTACTCCCAAGAACAATAACCATTTCTTATCCGAAAAAAAGTACGTTCCTTCAAATTCACGTCGATCGCGAAAAAATATATTTCCTCGAAAATCGGGTTTGGTATGTGTACACGGTGTTTGAAATGAGATAGCTCATCGTTTGAGCGTTGGATATTGTTTTATCTAATGATAATTTTTATTTCAGAAAAAGTTTGCATTTACGTTTTATATAAAGGTAGAACTAATGAAACAGTGTCTCAAAATTTCTGATATTAGTTGAAATATTCATCTAATAGAAAAGAGCGACAAAAAAATTCTTAGCAGTATGTGGATGGTCGGAAAATTTAGGGTAAATTATATGTAAATTAAAAAAAAATCAATTGGACAAATTAAAAGTTCCGAAAGGGGGGTGGGGGTATTTTTTATCTACTCGTCGAGCACTATAAGATGGACTATACGAAAATGGCGAATTCTTAAGATTTTGCGTTTTCGGACTGTTTTTTGAAAATTTTAAATGCGTTTTTAAGGAACTTCCGATCGAGATGGATCAAAAAATTTTACATTTTTGGAATCTACGCTTCAAGGACATAAAATTTTTCCAACTTTGAAATCCTTTTTGAGGCACTTCCGTTAGAGCTAGACCAAAAAACTGGACATTTTTGAAATCTACGGACCAAAATCTATAAGATAACATAAAAAACAGACATCGAAATTTTTTCAAATTTTTCAATTTTACAGGGTGCCGAGGACGATTTAGGTCATTTTTTAAACGCCTATTTCTCGACTATCCGAAGAGATAGCTCAAAAATGAAAAAAGATTCGGAATCTGCTCGTCCAAATCTACAAAATGCCCTTTAACTAGGAGATACGACATGGATTTTTTAGAAAATCACTCAAAAATCCATATAACTCCCCCAAAATCGGCAGAATTTAAATTTCGAGATATACAGGGTGTCCCACGACGATTAAGACAAGTAATATATCAGAATTGGGCAGTAGTAGAGAATTATAATTTTGGGGGTGTAAATTAGAGCAAATGTTGCATCTTTTCTGGTTATTGTGTTACCCAATGAGGTATTTGTTTTTGGTCACGTGACGTCGCATTCAAAATTAGTAATGGGACAACCTGTATATTTGTGCCTTTCTGTGTTCCTCCCGATAAAACAATTTCAACAAACTAGCACACTTGGGGTCTGAAACGAAACGGTACTATTTACTGGCCACCAAGATCGCCAGACCTGACACCGTTAGATTTCTTCCTTTGGGGATATCTTAAAGGTACCGTTTATGTAACTCCGTCTAGAGATTTAGACGATTTGAAAAGAAAAATACGCGATGCTTGTAGAACTGTGACACCGGAAATGATTAGGGCAGCATGTAACCGAAATCTATTATCAAGATTTGAGAAATGCATTTACGGAGATGTACATCAATTTGAACATCTCCTTTAAGATTGTAAGTTTTTTTTTTGTGACAGTTAATTTGAATTTTTATTAAAAATTATAATATTGGTTTGTCTTAATCATTACGTACGAATGTAAGATTGCCGAAAATTACAGGGGATTCAATTATTAATTTTTTAACTTACAATCCTTTAAGTACCTGTAGCTCTTGAATTAATCACTTTAGACCCCAAGTGTGCTAGTTTGTTGAAATTGTTTTATCGGGAGGAACACAGAAAGGCACAAATATACAGGTTGTCCCATTACTAATTTTGAATGCGACGTCACGTGATCAAAAACAAATACCTCATTGGGTAAAACAATAACAAGAAAAGATGCAACATTTGCTCTAATTTACACCCCCAAAATTATAATTCTCTACTACTGCCCAATTCTGATATATTACTTGTCTTAATCGTCGTGGGACACCTGTATATAATGAATTAGTACTTCTATTTACTACATTTTGGCCGAGGGAAATTTCGGTGAAATAATTACCTGTTAACGAAAAAGCTATTTTCAGGTTGTCAGTTTTGGAAAAATTCCTTAATTTCAAACCGGTAGCGTCAAAATGGATGTGGATGGGGTATTTTACAATTTATGGCTGAAATATGCATCCTATCGAAAAAAGATTAACGTAAAAGTTGTAGATAATTAAAAAATCTAAAACTTTTGTATTAATTATTTTTCAACATAACCTCAAAATTATCGAGAAAAACGATAAAAACTGTTTTTTTTATTATTATTATTATCTCCCGCTAAAATATATTTTGAATAATTTTTGAAACCTTGTAAATTTATTTGATATTTGGCAAGCTTGTTCTACTTCATTACAACAATCAAGAGCCATAGTGACCAAAATTAAAACCCAGGTCCGGCTTCAAGAAAATTATCGAAATGATTTTGCTCTTAAACAACACCCTGTATATCAAAATTTTAAAAATTGGGTTTCATATTCGAAAAGAACGGAAAAAGTTTAATGAGAATACAAAGTTTTTGGAACTTAAGAATTTGCGAATTTTCGTGGAATTCGATTATTGTTTTAAAAATGTTCTCGGTAATTTCAAACTTCCTTCTTAGAAGAAATAACACTGCCTCCCGGACTATTTAGAATCTAAACAGCTTACTTTGATTTAATTGGGTAAGAGAAAACAGTTTTACACTGAAAGCACTGATTGATTTATTCTTATTCAGCGGATTTAACCTCTTCAGACATTTCTAGAACTTAAAAATAAGTTTTTAATCAAAGAAATGTATGGATGAGGGTTTGCAGATCAAGACGAAAGCCTAATTTGGGTAATAATTTTATAAAAATTAAACCCCAATACTTTGTCGGCATTTTCCATACACTACTAAGCTTATTATCTTCGAATATGGTTCCCACTCAATTCTTTTTTTCGTACATTAATCATTCAAGAAGTGCGAAATAATTCTGGCACTTTTTACTTTCTTCGTTTTCGTTTTGTAATCACTTCGAGATACTCGAAGATCGAAGAAAAGAATGCACCCTGATTCTCGCGTCGACAAAAAGGAAAAAACGACGAAAGAGAGATGCAGGAAAAAAGGTGAGGTGGTGTCCTCGGTGGTATGTGGTGCTTAGATATTTTGCTGCGCAGATTCGCCGAAGAGTCGTTGAGCCCGGTTGCTCGATTATTTTGTTTTTTGTCTTTATGACGGCCGCATACTATTAACTGGACATCGTATATATAGGATTGTAAGTGTGCCTGTGTGCTCTCTCGCCTTTTGTCAGAAATAAAGCTATTTGCTATCTTAGGTAATTGACTTGTTTAATTCAATATCTAAATATCTGGTCACCGAGCTTTAAGTCTACATTTTTAAGCAGCCCAATGAGTATATAATTTAAGTATATTTATAACATGACAAATTATTGATTAATTCGCGAAAATCACGGAGTGGGCGACATCTACTTGAACTACTGAAAGGGAAATAAATAAAAAGTTGATTGGCTATTGGCTTGAAAGTAGGCGGGAAAATTAAAAAAGCTGTCAGTGTTAATTTTCAATTGGCTGCAGCTGTTGTTGACGTTTATCAACTGCTTGTCACAGAGGTTAGTTAAATGCATTAAAAGTTGCCTAGTTTCTGGGGATTTCACCCTTTTAGAGCAACATCTGCTGACGCTTGATCTTCGCGAATAGTCAAGGCGGACAGGCCCCGTTTCCGGGACGGGCAACAGCAGCGTGTAGGGCACAGGTCCCGTCAACAGAAGATCGCTCAGCTCACTCTATTTATCACTATAACTCTATGTTCAATTGATTTTATTATTTATTAATCTGCAGTGAAGGAAAATTATAGGTCTGATATTCATACTTGGGTAAAAACCTCCACAAAAATCTGTGACCAGACTCTCGACGTGTGGCAGATATTGATATCATATTTTTTCAAAGTTTTTCAGTTACAAAAATAGTTCATTCGTACATTACATTATGATTTGTTCTTGGAAAATACAAAGTCACAATCAACCTTAAAATGTACTATGAACAGTTATCACGTTTTGACAGGTGTCACATTTTGACAACTGTTACTCAACGTTCCTATAAATATTTACCTAAACCTGAAATTGAATTGGCAACGTTGTATTTTCAACTTTGAATTTATGAGATGGCTGTCATTTGACAAGCAAATTATTTATGTCCGTCAAATAAACATTTTTTCTTTTTTTTTATACTTTCCAGGTTTTTTCTAATTATAAATTGCTACTTGTGCATTTGTAGAAAAGTTATGTATGCGTTTGAATTGAAATACCTGACACTAAGTCCTACAAAAAGTCGATCTTATAAATAATATATCAAATTTGGGTAAAATTCGTCAAAAAATTTGGGAATTTGGGAAAAGAAGTTCAAAATGAACGTTTTTTCTTACTATGGAGACATGGAAAATTGCATAATCAAGCTATTTGTTCGGTTTATGGCAATACTAGAAGAGCATTCTCAACTGGTTGAGATAAATAAATCAAAATTCCAATTTCCAAGGCAAGAACCAAGCAAGCAATAAAAGTAGCAAATCCAAGTATTAAGTCACTTTCTGGAAAAAAGTAAAAACAGTAATGAGAGTCTACCTTTTTGCAAAAATTTCAAAAATGAAGCCCTCTTTATGTTTTTGTATTATTTTATACAAACGCCCTGTTATTCCCTTTAGGAGTTGAATATCAAAAAATCCCTTCTTAGTGGGCACCTCCGTTACAAAAGGAAAGTACTCCTTAAATTTTATGTAAGTTTAACAGCCTGTATCTTTATCTACATCGAAAGTTTTTTCAAATTTAGAAAAATTATGCCCCACACCAATTCAACAGAAAATTGAGAAAATTTTATCATTTACAAACAGGAGTACTGGACGTATCCTTTATTTTTATTAAGGAAGTAAATTAAAACCCGTTTTAGCAAGTAAACATTTTCATTTTATTTTACTTCAAATACACTGTTTTATTCATGTCAGAATTAGACATTTTTTTATCAGAGAACTTGTCCAGGAAGAATCGGTCGATGTTCTATAAAAGTCGATTCGAATACACAAATCGCAGATGCTTTGACGAAACCCTTGTTTAAGCCAAGGCTTAATAGACTTCAAGAAGCTATGGTACTTACAAAATTATCCAATGAGAGAAGGTTACATACGATTAATTTTCACTTCATGTATTTGAGTATCTATGACGATGACTGTAGTTCTGATGTTTTTGAGATATAAATAAATAAATCAAGTTTAAAAGTCATAAAAGGTTTTTTTGAATATTTTAATTAAAATTCTTCTTCAAATCTTATCCACTTTAACAGTTTCGAGGATATTAACATGAGTTGCCTTCATTTTAAGTTCATCGCTCCTGCTGCAATCATAAGCGCCATCTAAAACAATGAACAAAAAACATGCAAATTCTGTCTTTTTTTATCAAGTTAATTACTTTTGAGGTGATAATTTAAAAGTTTACTTTAATAGGCAAAAATTCCTCGAGTGCTTTGCTTACAAAATCTTCAATGTTCTGCCTCGAGAAAACACTTGACTTTTTAGGATTAAAACCAACATTCTGGTGTTTTAGAAATTCCTGCGGCTTTGCGTGTTTGGAGATGTCAATCTTTTTCTCAAGTTGTATCATTGATTTTATCATGCTCTAAGTAGCTCATAAAGTCGTTGGTTATTTTTTGTTTCGCCATTTCGCCAAAATACGATAGCAAAATTGTCTCTGTTCCAAAATGTTTTACTGTATTTTCAATGCACCAGTTTTGGTATCCGTGATAAGCTTTTTCATACCTCATCCTGCTTTTAGTTGGCAATATGCTTTCTTCAATTTTTTCAGCCGTTCTTTTTAGTTCCAGTGGAGTACCGCTTATGGATTCCTCGGCTGGGATTTTCATGAAATTTTCACAGATGTTATAAAACATGATAAAATCAATGTTGTGCGGAAAAATATTTTTACAAATCATTATTTAAAGAAACATTAACAATCAATTTGTTTTGACAAATGTCATTCTTACCAGTTCAATTTTCAGAAAGAACAGATTTAGGCATAAGTAATAGATTTCTAGCAGAAAAACATACTGCTGGTATAATGTGGCCCTGCAATTTTGCGATCTGGGAATAAAGAAAGTACGATACGTGTCACATTTTGAGAGTTGTTACATTCTGACAGGTGTCACGTTTTTACAGGTATCACGTTTTAACAAGTGTCCATTCCGACAGGTGTCATATTTTGACAGTTGTCACGTTTTCACAGGTGTCCATTTTGACAGTTGTTACATTCTGAGGGGTGTTACATTCTGACAGGTGTCACATTTTAACAGCTGTCACGTTTTCACAAGGGTCCATTTTGACAATTGTTACATTCTGACAGGTGTCACATTTTGATACTAGTTACATTCTGATAGGTGTCATATTTTGACAGTTGTTACATTCTGACAGGTGTCACATTTTAACAATTGTTACGTTTTGCCAGGTGTCCATTATAACAGTTGTTAGATCTTAATAGGTGTCACGTTTTGACAATTGTTCATTTTGACAGTTGTTACTCAACGTTCCATTAAATATTTACCTAAATCCTGAATTGTATTTGTATTTCCTACTTTGAATTTATGAGATGGCTGTCATTTGTGAAGCAAATTATTTATGTCCGTCAAATGAACATTTTTTCTTTTTTTTTTATACTTTTCAGGTTTATTCTAATTATAAATTGCTACTTGTGCATTTGTAGAAAAGTTATGTATGCGTTTGAATTGGAAAAATATGTTAAATAATCGTTTCAACGCCCTGAATTTGTTTGTCTCGGAAGTGAGCATCCCAACATATATTTTTTCAAAAAAAAAATGTGAAAAATATCTTTCCGCTGCATTTTTTTTTATTCTTATTAATGAAAATCCCAGCTGGCCCCATATTCTTAACGTTTTCCAAAATTACAAAATCTTGGCACTAAACCGTCCGTCAACTAATTCAAAGCATCCTGATTTTCATATTTTTTTTCGAACGACAGGAAAAATTAACCCAAGTGTATACCGGGTGACAATGATACTAGTGCCATGCTTATATCTCCTTCACTTTTCAACCTATTTAAATAAAATTGGGTACATACATATGAGACACAATTTTGGATTAACAGACGTATAAAAACAAAACTGCGGGCTTCCGGTTTCGCCAGAAATGTTACCAACTTAAATTTTCTAGATATACACATCGCCGTAGTCTCATTGTCACCCGGTATACCAGCAATTTTGAATGGCCAATGTGCACTCACATTATATCATTTATAATGTGGCAATTTATTATTTTTTTTCAAAATTGATATATAATATACTATAATTTAGCACAAGTTCAAGAATTTTTGATTTTACCATTTGTTTATACCAAAGAATTGTTACTTTTTCTTCTATTCATTCTTCTATTCATTTATACAAGAAAATTTACAGTTTATTTAATGCTTACCGCAATTTCTAGTTAAATTACCAAATAGACCGTTTATCTAGATAATTTTTATCGCATCCAAAATATTCCATTCTGTATAATTTAATACTATATCTGGTATACGTTTGTCGATGAGAAAAATCTTAAACGTACTACAAGCTCATGCATCAAGAAGCAAAAAAAAAACAAGTGTACTCCTTAAGTGGCCTGACGACGCAGGGCAGAATTCCAAGTCCAGCTTGGGTTTGTTGTTGTTGTTGTTTGAAGTAGTGACCACGCCGTCGTAGTTCAATAACACGCACAAAGTAAAACATTCCTTAAAGTGCATTCCGGGTGACGTTGCCAGATTTACCTACCTAACGTACCAAAAGAAACTACGCAGTTAACAGTCGTACCACCGTGCGGTTGGTGACTTGGGTGGGATGGTCGGGAAACCACCCGCGGCTGCAACTTAATAGAAGCGAAAGAGAGAGAGAGAGAGAGAGAGAGGTTGGTTTTGGAGTATTCTTTCTAAAGGGGTTTTTAATGATGAAAAAATTTAGAATCTCCTAGTACACAAATTTACATTATTGAAGGAGCAGTTAGTGTATTACAAGTTTTTTCTGTTGGTATAAATAATATTCATGCTTGTAAAAGATGAAGTGGAAGTTCTTAAAAATATTAAGAGTACGATGTTTTATAGCTTATAATTTTCCATATCTATTTGCAAATATTACAACGAAGGTACTTTGTAAGATATAAGCAAATTTTCAACTTAACTTTCTTTTAAATTCATTTTTGTTTCATATTTAAGGTACAATATTGCCATTAGTCTACAGGAATATTGTCATAAAGTTAGTGTTCAAATTGTTATTAATTTTTGTCAGTGTTAATACAAAAATAAAGGAAGTGTGCCCTTTTATTTCATTATCTTCAGTAGGTACTTGGAAATTTAAGAGGTTAGCTTTTGTACTACGCAAATACAGTCCACTTTATGATACTAGTTCACAAGGAGCTAGGATAAGAATTTGGTACCCACCAAGCGAGTAAGCTAGGGTATTCAAATTCCTAATACTGATCGCTGTCTGATTATTGATGCTTTTGAATCACGATGATCCCCACCATAGGCCGATGACTCAACTCATGGGTTAAGAGCATTTCTTTAAATCAAAACTTAGAATCATCTGTATATTGCTGAGGGCCTCCTAGGCCAGTAATTCATCCATTGGTTGTAATAACATATCCATTATAAAATTAGTAGTAAAAAAGTTAATTATTTTATACACATTCTTTTGAAAATATAATAGCTCGCACCATCAATCTTATAAAGACTACAAATTTGATTCACTTGACTAGATTTGGAAATGATAACATGCTGGTTATAGAAAGCTAAGGAAAAATGCTTAAAAAACAAAACGTAAATGAGTATTGTGGTCCTGACCTTTGTAGGTCTGAGAAGAGGAAACTGCAATCACAGGAATACGCCTGCCTATTTCGATTTCGCTTGACACAGAGCGTCGCTCTAACGGAATTTTAGATAAACAAACATAAATATTAACTTACGAGCCGCGCCACAAGATGTCACTTTACGTAAACACACATAATTGTTAAGATAAACAAACATAACATTTTGAGCGTTTTGAACTTGACACGAGCGCCGCTTTAACGGAATTTTAGGTGAACAAACGGTATAATTTTTTGATATTCAAACCTAGACAAGACATTAAAGAAATTAAATAATGTCACTAATTATTAAGTGCGTGTTCCAAATTGTACGAAAGTTATCATGTCAGTAATGTTAGGGAAGAAATTAGAGAGGATGGGTTTAGATTAGTTTTCGGTACTGTACAGGTGGGAGAAAGCAAAAGGAAGCATGAAAACACGTATTCACCTAAAGTAGTAAACTGTGTATTTACAGCAAACGGAGGAATTACAAGCGTTCACTTTCTTTTGACCAGCTCTGTTCGAATTTGGGGAAAACCCTTATCGGCCACGATCTCATCCCCCTGTTCTAGTAATTGTAAAAATACGGAATAGAGAAAATGTGAATTTGACAAATATACGCCCGCCAATTTCAATTTCGCTTGACACGAGCGTCGCTCTAACGGAATTTTAGGTAAACAAACATAACTATTAACTTACGGGCCGCGCCACAAGATGTCGCTTTGAGCGTTGCTGGGTTGGCGTCTAGGAACATCCTGGAACTAAGAAATTTTGTGTGAAAATTTTCCGGGAAAGGCAGAAAAGTCTTTGATTGTGCTGCTGGCTTAAAATGTAACGAGAATTATTAGTTGGGTGACGGAATTGTGAGTTTTTCCGGTTTTCGCACCAAAAACCGCAACGTTTGGCAACATTGTCCGTTGCAAGTCGGCTGCATCAGCATCTCCTTGAACCGGCGTCCTTGTGCTGGTCGGTGCATTCGCGCGGGTCGCCGAACATTCTTGCCCATTCAGGAATGCCCCTGGGGCCCCACAATGAACACAAACATACCGCCAGCACCCCCCACGTGTAAACACATACTCTCTCCTTCTCTCGGCTCTTACAAACTGGCTCGTTCTTCGTTTCGTTCTATGGGACTCCGCCCATCGGTCATCTCAATCTTCATCTCATGAAGAAACATCCAAATATCTGTTTACACCAATCTCTCTATATATATACTATGACCAAATGCAGCGCCATCGTGCTAAAAGTTGCTTCAGTTATATATTTTAATGTTAAACATCTTCATGGTTCATATATTTTCATCCATAAGCTTTTAAAAAATTATTTAATTATTTTTTTTGTCCTTTTTACATTTTTTGTTTACAATCATCTTTAAGCGGCGGTCCCAATCAAATTGTCTTTAATTATCTTTAAAAACACAAATATGTTGTTGAATGCATATAGATTTTCTATGAATCATATTTCGTGGTTAAAATTTCCTATTACGTATTTCCGCTAAATATTTAAAAGATTATTACTAAACATTTTGATGGAAGAAAAATATTTGTAATTGCAAGTTTCTGTTTTTTTTTTTACATAAAAAATAATCCATTTTAACCAATAACGAGCTAAATATATCGAATAGGGGGTGACAAACCAGTTCAGATTTAACTATATAGATATCAAATATCTACAACGAAATGAAGAACAAGATAAAAAGGTATAACGCTTTGACAATTTCTCCCCGGCGAGTCTCCACAAATTTGTTTTTTCCGAAGCTTAATTGGACATTTACGTATGGGTTGGACGTTTTCTGTTTAACAACGTCCAATTAACAATGTTAAATAATTGCCCGTCACACTTTTACCATTTTCTAATTAGTCGGTTATAATTATTCCTTCTTTGTCCCAAATAACTAATGCGATAACCTTTTTTGCAAATTTTCGCATACGAAATTTATTTCGGCGGGAGATATCAGGGTGTTATCATTTCTTTGATTGTAATTTTAGACCAAAGTTTCGTCCGTACTATCTAAAAACTTGTACCTTGTTGTTTACTTGTGTGTTCAATGAGTTCACTGAGGTAGCACTAAGAATGTCAGGTGGGAGAGAGATCTACTCTTTAAATAAGCTTCTACTAAAACTTCGGGATAGTAACACAAAATGATTTTTCTACTTCTGCACTTTAAATTACTTATTAAATGTGTGCTATCCGTTTTATATTAAACTTCATTATAGCACACTTTTCATTATACAACTGATTTTGACCAATAGAAACCCCTGCTTTCTAATATAAAACTGACTTTGCACCAATAGAAATATTTACGTTGTAATCAAGTAGGTTGTTGAGAGATATTAGATATTATTGACAGTTCTGTGAAAGCTAATGTCAAAATTATTCTTGTTGTGTCAAATGTATGTATGTATGTATGTATTATTTAGATTTTTGTCAAGCAAACCACTTTATTGCTTCTCAAAGTATACGTCTTTTCAAAGCACTTTTTCAACTCAGAAGATGATCTACCTAAAAATGCTTCAACTCTTTCGGGTTTTGGAAATATAATAAAATCATTACAGTGTTGTAAAGAGGATGGACATTTCAATGAAATATTAGGCGATATAAGTATATCTTTCCATTAAAATAAAACATGATCTTGATTTACTGCAAACCCTGGAATATGTTGAGACCAAGATAGTTTATCGGTAATGGTGACAATTTTTTCGTTTCGTACAAGATTCTAGAACATTATTGGAAATTAAATACCGAAGACTAGAATTATTTTTCCGAGATGGTTCTAATTAAGTAAAAAAACATTTGAAGATGAATTATTTCTTTGTAATTTTATTTCATTACATGTAGGCCAGGGCCAAACCGATTTGAAATAATCGAATTCATAATAAATTGAAAAAAAATAAATTGGACAAATTAAAAGTCCCGGAAGGGGGGTGGAGGTAGCTAAATATACAACTTGAGGGTTGGATATTGGTTTTTTTTTACGATTTGTAGCTGAAATATGCACCCTATCGAAAAAAGTTTCATATAAGAGTTGTAGATAATTAAAAAATCTAAAACTTTTGTATTGATTATTTTTCAACATAACCTCAGAATTATCGAGAAAAACTATAAAAACCGTTGTTGTTTTTTTTTTCGTTATTAATTTTTATCTCCCACAAAAATAATTTTTTCAAAGCAACATATTTATTTTTCGATTTTATACGAAGTTAAATTTAAAAAAAAGCCTAATTTTCAGCCGAAAAAGTTCACTAACAAATTTTTGAATTTTTTAACTTTTATCAGTGCTCATTTTCTTCGTTGAAACTTCGACTTTAAGATGGTATGAAAAAAATATATTGTTCGTATTGAAAAATATCGAAAATTGATAAATTTTTTTATGTACAATAAATTCGGAGGTCGATCTTTTATATACAAGCAAGCAAAATGGTCAGAAACTTTACCCTAAATTTTCCGACCACCCACATAAAAAACAAAGAAATAAAGAAAATTCTGTGAGAAATTTGGGCATCCAATGACAGAAAATTATAGATAGGTAGATAGATAGATAGATATAAAAGATTTTGGAAGAAATACGTAAGAGAGCGGCTTAAAATTATATATAAAAAGAAAGATGTTTCAGTGAAGGAATACTATAAAGATTAAGAATAAGAGAAATTAATCGAAGAACAAAATTTAGAACAAAAGTGATAACTGAGGAAGTATTGAAAGTCACAGGCAAATTGAAGATTTATAGGAATAAAATTAATAAACATACCTACAAGAAATTTGAAACATGTTACCATTTTATTTATTTTTTATACTTTCATACCCTCATACTTTGTATGTGTTTAATTTCTTATAGAAACAATCTGATTGTCATTATTAGAAGTAATTTTTTGAAAGCAGCTTTTCTAAGTCCCTCTTTCATTGAAAAATTGTTACAATTTCTTTCTTGTCTAAGTCTTGTCAATAGTGTATGTAAAAATATAAGTATTAGTAGATTTTTCTTAGTTGAAAGTGGTAATAATATTTAAGTTTAAATGAAAATGACATTCGTTAAAAATGTAATGTGACGCCCACATTCATTTTTGACCTTCATTTTTTGTTTCCCTCTAATCTTATCCGCAAGCTAATAACATTACCCAAGTTTCTATGAGAAGGCTTTTAAATTAAGGAAATCATCTGTTAAATTTCTGAAAATACATTTCATTTTGTTACCCATCTAAACCATGCAAAGTGTGTAGTGTCGAATTGTTACAAGAGTTTGGTTGCCACCCTTGGATGAAGCATTGAAATTGATGAAAAAGGTTCATTTGCATGTAATATAATGTCATTTATATTCAATTAACTATTAATGGTTTTGAAATTACCGAAAACATTGTTTAAACAATAAACTTTTTTCGATAAGATGTATATTTCAGCCACAAATCGTAAAAAATCAATATCCAACCCTCAAGTTGTATATTTAGCTACCCCCACCCCCATTCCGGAACTTTTAATTTGTCTAATTTATTTTTTTTAATTTACTTATAATTTATCCTAAATTTTCCGACCATCCACATACTGCTAAGATTTTTTTTTGTTTCAAAAATGATTGACCACTGTAAAGGGAAGATTTGGTTTCATTTTCTTCAATAGTACACCCTTGAGAAGCTAGTAATCTATAATTAAAAATGTTAACCATAACCGTCACAGTAGTTTTTAACTACTTGGTTACAACTCACTTTATAACTACTTTGTAAAAGTTCGCTTACTCCGTGTTAAGTGCTCTCAAACCACCGTTCGTATAAAAAATTAAATCTTTTCTAACTTCATTGCAGTGATCCTGAAATGATATATTAATTCCTTGCGAATTCTCGTTCTATATAAAAGATCATTTTCTATTCTCTTGAATTCGATGTAAAAGTTTTAGTTTTAAAACGAAAATAAAGTTGAATATGGAACCATTTTTTCAGGCGCTCTGAAACTTTTAAATTTTATTATTTTTATTTCATTTTTTTTATTCATTTTAAGTCAACTCTATCTCAATGCAAGCCAGTAATGACATATTGTTTATTATATTTATAATATTATTCCCTATATAAAGTAAACAGTAGACCAGATTGAGTGGAAACGGGTTTTTTACAGACCTAAAATAAATTCCTATTTTTTCATTTCTGCATAATGTGATGGTTACAAGATGAAAAATTTAAGTCGAAGATTTATAGTTTTGTTATACGTTTTCTTTAACTTTACCTATTTTCTTTAATCCATTCATCGCAGATGTGTTTTATTTACCAAAGGTGCGGATTTTAGAGATCTCAGTTTTAAAATAGGTAATAAAATTGAATTTATGGCAAGTTTAAGTTGTTCTAGATGAAATATTTAAAAAGTCAGTAAAAATGAACCCGCCATTGTTTTCTTTTAAATCTCTACTATTGTTTAATATTCATCAATCATAAATAAATAGAGAAAATTATGGTTTTAAAATAATTTTCCCATATCTAAACTTTTCTGCAATTAAATACGTTCATTTGATTCGGCATTTTGAAACCATGATTCTGATTCTTGGCTTCATCAGTCGGACATTCCAATATTGTGTAAATGACAAACTACGCAAAAAGAGTGCTACACTGATAAAAAAAGTTTATGTAAAATCACATAATATTTATGTTAAAATACAATGGAAAATCACTAGATTTATTGTGTAATCTTACGAAATGATTACTGTGATTTCTCATTAATCTGTGAATTTACTTGGTAATTATTTGGTGAGAATTCACAGTGACATTCAAACATATAATATAAAGAAACATGTAATTTTATTCATAATAAGTATATTTATTATATGAAAAATACCAATACACTAATTATACACTTCTTAATGAAATTGAAAACCTTTTTTTTAACGGCTGACACTTTTCTTGAATTTTAAGGAACATTCTCTGTATGAATTATGAATTCCATAGTTGTAGGTTGTGGATAAATCCTTCAGGTATTTTATATTCAAAATCAAGACATTTTCGTATCCATTATCATTTATATTTGTCTTTTCCAGATATACAAAATAAAGTGTCGTAGTTGGTTTCTAACCTAGAAAATATTGATAGCTTTAGTGATACAACATTTGTTGTGGACACTAGAAAAATTACAATTTCATACAATTGAATATTCACCTACTTCGATTTCTGGTCGACTCACCACAAAACTGATTGGAATACAAATAAATATTACTTAGGTTAGGGAGAAAAACAATATTACTTCGTTCCAATCTCTCGTAACCCTCAACTAATTTGCCTAACATCAGCTTTCCTCTGAGACACCGAGTTCTAAAAATAGAAATCCGATAATGCCCAGTTCAGGTGGTGGGGTATTCACATAACTAAACCTGTACAATTTCATTCACAAAATGAATTCTGTAAATCAGTAATGTTCACAATGTAGTTTCACGTTGGCCGTATTTTTCACATACATTATTCTGTGAATAATTTTACAATGTACTTTTGAGGCTTATATAATGTAAAATGCAGGTCACATAGTATATTTTGTGAAAATTACCATTACTTATCAGGTTTTTTCACAATCATTTTTTAGAGTCAGTCAAGAATAATTTTTGGGATAGTAAAATGCGAGAAGACTGTTTTTAACAAAAGAGGTGCATAGGGTACCTATGCCTAAATTTGAAATTTTAGCAGCAGATTTTATAAACGTTTTTCTCAAAAAAGAATTTGTGTGTGAAAATTATCAAGCACAAGAATGCGTCTAAAAAATAATACGAGGATAATAACCTGTTAATGTCCCGATTAAATCTATACGTGTCTCTGGCGAAGATTCTCAATTATAATCGGCATATCTTTTGATTCTGTCATACATCATTGGTATTGGTATGTAGGTCGACTTTCTGCCAATTTGCATGTTTCCATTTATAAACCGTAAGTGGCTTCAAAATTGATTTCTGTCTAATAAATGGCTCGAAATAGTTTTTGATTTGTAAAAAATAATTTACTTCTAAACTATTACGAAAAATAACGTTTTATAAACTTCTCTAGATAAGACTCAGAGTAAATAAAAAATGCCCTGAACAACTGTGACGTTTCTTCGTCCCAGATTGTTGGGAATATCGTGGGAACGCGCCCTAAATACTAAATTCCATATATTTATCTTCTATTGTCAACTAAACGTTAAAACACCCTGTATTGTACCAAATGTATAAATCCACATAAATCCTCAAGAATTATGTTTTCAACCAGTCAACTCAAACAAGAGATAGGAAATGACAGTGGCGGAACAAAAACACAACAGATGATTTTAATTTTTTTATGAAAAAGTATTTGGAATTCCACAAAATTTCTTGTTATTTATTTTTTAGACATCTCGTTTCTTACGGACTGTTTAATATGTTTTTTTGATCTAAAAGGTAAAAATTATTCTTAGTTTTCAGACTAAAAATGTTTCTGTCTTTATAGAATGGATGAGATACCATAACACGCTAGTATAGTCTTTTCACAAGAAAAATAGTTGCACATCACCAATTACGTCATAAATTTTATTACATGTTAGATGCACAACGTTACCAAATGTTTAGAATAATACTTGCATTTGCTAATAAGTATTTAAAGTATTATTGCTTGTGAAATAGAACTAACAGTGCCAATACTCAAATCTAGGGCTGCTGCAACACGCTGAAATAAGTACAAAATTCGCAAGAACAATATTTAAATAAAATAGCAATACGATGTCAACGTAACCTCACTTAATGACATAAAAAAATAAAACTGGCAACGAGGTAACTGATAAAGCAATTACACCAACCTTAAAACAGAATGTGTTCAAAACGCAGCCATTTTTAACAAATAGTTACTGTGAATTAAGATCTTTTGAGTATTAATATTATAAATAAACGTTTAAGATTTAAATTTGATGAATATTCGTATGCATTTGTGACATTTAATATCAATTTTTATATCCTAATAATAAAAGAAACCATCGACATTCTATATGGATTATCCTCAGAAATTATTTTCCCTTTAACAGTAAATATGTAAGCTTCTTACAAAGTATGTCGGTGATGAAAATTCAATACTAAACCATGAAAAAAAACTTAAAATCCTGAGAAAAATCAAAGATGGGTTTATCTGAAGAATTACTGATTTTATTCCTCACCAAATCAGCTATCATAGACCCTTTAAACAGGATTTAAAATACGCCGCTGAAAAGAACAACAAGGAAAAATGCGACTGAACGGCGCATTGCTTCAAGTTCAGTGGCCAATTCTTGGAAATGCGGTCCACATATTTCAGGCCATCGGGCCTGCCACTGGCACTGACTGCTTGCTTTTCTTGTATAGTCGATGGCCACCGCCACCAATCCACCTAACGTATTCTTCTTCACCAACATACAAGAAGAGACCTATTGGGAAAAAGATGCTCTTTGAAGACGACGTTGTCAGATTTCTATCCTTTTAATTTTTCTTCTCGAATATTTGCACCACAAGTGTATAACGTATTAAAGAGGTCAAAGGATGTGAGATTTTAATTTTAAAAAACTTTTTATTATGGCAGCTTTAAACTTGAATCTTAGTTGCCTTAGGCTTTTTAATATTTGGTATCTCCGAAATTTAGTCTTTCCAATTTGTTTTAGTTTTAATAAGTAAACTGTGAGAAAACGAGTTAATTTTGAAGATTTTTTTTCTTCCATTCCAAATTCATGTATAACCTTAACGAAATTTCGTTTATGGCAGATTCTTAAACGCGAATTATTACGCTTCAAAAACATTCCTATTTATTATGCCCTTTCAAATGGTCACTAAAACAAAGGCCTTTTTAACAAATAATAAATTATGTAACAAAGTTGAGTGTGGTATAACATTCTTCAAATACTACATTCTTGTTACTCTGATGTTAACACACTTAATGCACTTTGTGATATTACATTATGGTAGGAAAAGCTAAACATGCCAAGAGTTTTATTAAAATAGTGGCGTTATAAACCCAGTTGTATGAACAGCACTGTAATAACAAGGTAAAGAATTTGTTTGAAGTAAAGCAAAAGACCAGAGTGTCGGCCGCTTGAGGTATATAAAGTTAACAAAATTAGGCAGCCGTTCTATACCGACTGCCGGTTTATGTAAAACAGAAATAACATGGAGTCTACAAAGAAAATACAATCTTTATGAAGTACCGACTTATTCTTGTTAAAAATGTATTACTTTTACGAGCGTGCGGAAAATGTAACTTTTCTGCAATGTGTTGTTTTAGACCAGGCATGTCAAACTCATACAGGGTTTCCACAGACCTGGAAAACAAGGAAAAGTCAGGGAATTCAAAAAGTGTTGACAAGGTAAAGGAATTTTGTATTTTTCAGCAGAAGTCAGGCAATTCCACATCAGTTGATTTTAGATAAAAAAAATTAAGCCAGTTCTGTTGCCTTCTCGATGTTTACTTCTATTTTCGGTTTCCCTTTGTATTTTTTTCTTGCCTGATACATAAAAAATATATCGATAGGTTTTTTCCGTTTACATTTCATTTGTGAATTTAAAGATACAATTTATCACATCCACAAATATACACACTGGTTACATGTAACCCACAAATTCGAATTCTTTTTAAATAATCCTTGCATCGAATTAGATTTTGTGTCATTATATGCCATTATTTTCATGTATATAAACATAAGTTTTTCATTTACTTATTTGTATTACTCTATAAAAGGTGGATTCTTGCCCTGAAAAAAGTTTGTGCATGGGCAGGGAAAACCTGGAAAAGTCAGGGAAAATTTTCTTGCTTCCATTGTGGTGTTCAATATACAGTTCATATATTGTATCACAATAAATTTAAAACGCCTCGGCGGGCCGCAATCTAGGTATTGGCTGACCGCGAGTTTAACATGCATGTTTTAGACGATTATTTACATATCTTCTGGTTTGTCCTATATATTTTCATCGTCTGTACAACTAACACCACTATTCTTCGACATTGTCATTTTATCTCTTGGGCTGCCTAATTGTCTTAAATAGTCCGAGAAGGATGTTGACCAAAAGCTCGCACAAAATGTGATATCGATGAAACTTGGCATTTAAGTTCTTGAAAGTGTGTTTTTTCATTATATCTCAAAATAAACGAAAAACTAATAGCAATAGGCTTTCGGAATAAACTAAAGTATCTTTGCCCAAAATGTACGCAAAGAAAAAAAAGAAAGTATTTTAAAGAAGAGAGCTTTCTCAGGAAGCCATTAGTTTTTAATTTTTTTCTCATAGAAAATTTGGCCGGAAGTTATAATTTCTAAAATTATCACTGATTTTTATAAAACTGAAGATATATATTAATAAAGGCATAACAAAAAAAATCCTTGTACATTTATCATCAATATACTTTTACTTTAAAACATTATCATTTTTTTTTACAACATTCATTCGACGCAATTTTTATTTTCAAAAGAGTGTTTATTTATTTATATAAATCAATTTCTAAATTATTTTAACCTTATTTAAAAAAAATAATTTTTAAAAGCAGTTTTCGGGCAATCGAATTTTGATTATTATTTGATCAAAATCAAGCAAAGAAAATTGCTTAGAATTTTTGAAAAAATCATTTTTATGCTTCTATTACCATTTAAAAAATGTGCTTTTTTCATTTTTAATATAATAATAATTTAATATAATAATAGCTCTTCGTAAGTTTGCTTACAATAAACTTATTTAATAATAATAATAAACCACTCAATTTGTGTTAAACGAGGTCTTGTCAAATCTCTTTCCGATAGAGCAAAAACAATTTGTTCAAATGACAATATTTTAAATAATCAATTATCACTTGTTAAATCGTTCTTGATTAAGAACAACTACCCAAGTAAATTTATAAATCGTGAACTTTACCGAGACATGAAAAATAAAGAACAAAATTTAAATCGCCCATTAATTCATTCAAATTTAGTAAAAATCCCTTATCTTACAAAATTATCCGAAAAAATTAGAAGGATTGGTAATAAATTTAATTTAAAAACAGTTTTTCAACCTAATAATACATTAAAATCTTTAATAGTAAATACAAATTTTAATATAATAAATTTTATATAAGAGAAACATCTAGACCTTTTCATATTAGATTTAATGAACACCAATCATACATTAAAAATAAACAATTCGAAAAATAAAAAATACAATGGAATTCTTCAACTAGATTATTAAAATAACGTAATAATTATAACCGCAAAGTTAAAGAAGCAGCATTGATATGCTTAAATAATAACAAATGTGTTTCTAATTGTTCGGTTGGTACTTCAAAAATTTGGATGCCTATTTTACAAGAGTTAATTGCAATAAGGATACCCTCTATATTGGGATAGTATAAATTCTCTTATAATATGCAAATGCGCTATCCTTTTTTAAAATTCGTTCCCAGAAACGCAACAAAAATATGATGGAAACAGATTTTGACATCTTCAATTTCAAAATCATTCTTCGTGTCCTATGTTGCTGTCATATTTTTGTAAGATTATCAAGTGTTCTGTTTTTTTATTATATATTTTGTTGTGTAATTTTGAAAGTCGAAACGTCAAAATTAAAAAACTTGTTAATAAAATAAATGGTTTTACTATCCATTAAGAAGTTTTCCAAATTTGTTCTATTTTTTTTTTTTAGAATTTATTTTTATTCCCAATTACACGACTCACACTGGCACACGGCTTGTAACGAACGGACCCCTGTCCCTTTATCTCACAAGTTAACGAGAAAGAGAGAGCCCGCCGCACTCTTCAAAATACCTATACGGTTATTTTTCGATATTATCCCATCAAAAAGAGATCAATACTATTCTTAGCGGAAAAAAGTCGGCGAGCGATACGTGTGTGTGTATGTTATAGTCGAAGTGATATACAAAACAGCCTGCAGTACATTTTATAAAAAAAAAATTTATAATTTAGAAGTTTTTTTGCTTCTGGGAGACAACGATTAATTTCTTGGGTGTCCTACAAACATTTTGCTTGTTGTCCTAGTCCTGCAAATAATTTGAAAGGTTTGGAGCCTTTTTTGTACCTTTTGTACTATTCACTTTCTAAACTATTTTCCCTCATTTTCCATCTTACCTACGACACAGTGGTGTTCTTCAATAAGTACCCAAAACTGATTCAAAAACTGTAGCTATGTCAATTTAGAAGTTTTTTTGCTTCTGGGAGACAACGATTAATTTCTTGGGTGTCCTACAAACATTTTGCTTGTTGGCCAAGTCCTGCAAATAATGTGAAAGGTTTGGAGCCTTTTTTGTACCTTTTGTATTATTCATTTTCTAAACTATTTTCCCTCATTTTCCATCTTTCCTGCGACACACTGGTGTTCTTCAATAAGTACCCAAAACTGATTCAAAAACTGTAGATATGCCAAAAATGTATGTCAAATATATATTTTTTATAGGGTCATTATAGGTCATGGGTTGGCCTCGTTTTCTGGGAAAACGGTTACTATCTCCCAGTTCTACTTTATTAACCCAGCAGTGAATGGTCGAGTGGTGAATCACATACTGTGTATAAAAATCTATTTCTATGTATCTATCCATTGAGGGAATTAGAAATTTGTACATAAATGAGGTAACAGAGAAGATGCGTTTGGAAAAAATAATCACAAACATTGTTAATACGCTGGATTGTCATTAAATCATCCGTAAAACAATCATCAATTTTAAAAGGATCGAGAAAATTACTTCTGAATCGGCACTTTTATATTTTGAAGTAAGGCCAAGAGCTTGAATTTTCTTAAACCAACTTTGGCCTAAATGAAAGTTATTTTAACATACGGCTTAGAAATTTTTCGAACTTGAACTTGCTGAAGATTTTTATAAACCTTAAGGGGAAAGTCACTACAAAAAAAACTGATCTAAATTCAGTATTATTTTGTCTACCACGTACACTACTTATTTTGCTCCTTAACGTGATAAGCGGTAATAACATACCTGAGAGAGGAAAGGAACCTGTTTTCGGGGTTTGAAGGAGCATTCTTTTGCATGATAATGACAGGGCGGCGCTGTTTTACACCACACACACATACATAGTGAATGTGGAATTCCAATCGCCTATACGAAAGCCCGTAGACACTTTATACAAGGTTCGTACCTAAAAACATTTTATCGGATACTATTTCCAAAAACATCAAAAATTGTTTTAACTCTTGTTTTAACTCTTTAAAACAGATTCTCAGTAATCCTGTTATTTTGCTTATACTCTGTTTGAAAATGCATGATAGCACAGTTTTTATGGCACAGGTCTTTATACTGAATGGTCCAATGCAGAAAAAAAGTAAATGTTGATACCATCTTATCTGAATTTTCACTAGATTTTAGTATAACCACGCCGAAAAATTTCGAATGCAGTACATCCTAAAATGTAAATAAGCAAACCCTAAGGGATTAACCAATAATTCTATACCTCAGTGACGGGGAACACGAAATTACTTTAATATAAAAAATAGTAAACTGTCAATATTAAGTACCTACATTTATTTTTATAAAAATAGTATACCTACTAGATATTAGTTTAGGACATTTCCTTAAAATTTAATAATAAACCACAACCAACATTATATGAATTATAAAATCTTTGCAAAAAAATATTTCATAGTTCATATTTCGTTTTTAGAAATACGGGGTGATTCCATATAAATTTGTTTGTTTGTATTTCGGGTACTAGCGTCATATAAACTTATTATAATTAATATAAATATAGAGTTACATACCTAAATAAGTCGTTTTCTCCCGATAAGGAGTCATCATCATCAGTTTCCTCACTTCCCACAGAAATAATAATTGGTTCTGTTGTTTCCCCTATTAACATATCAAGTTTCCAGAATTTCGCTTCCTCTGATATGTCTTATAGCGTTTTGCCAATTGTCCGGTGAAATTTTTTATATGAAGTCACATAATAGTTGACGAACATCTTGAAGTTTAAATGTTGTATTGTTTCTCGCGACATGTCGCTTCATTTGAGCCAAGATTAGTTCAATGGGGTTAAGTTCGGAGAGTTCTTGCTTTTTCCATTTAGTGTTAAGTAACGGTTCCTTTAATCTTGAATGGTAATTGGCATTGTCCATAACTATTACAGAATTGCTCATTTGACTGAAATATTCCTCAAAAACATCAGCATTCATTTCTTCATGGTAGTCTTTCGTAGAATTTGAAACAAATTGTAACAAGCCTCTGTCTCCTCCAATATGAGTTATAATTAAACGGGGACCTTTACCATTTGGAAATTTTAAGCCAGTAGACAAACCTTCTATAAATGCCTGACGAGCATTTGTAACCTGTTTATCTTACCAAACTTTTTTTACAAAATGTCCTTTATTTATCCATGTTTCATCTAAATAAATATTTTTGTCTTCTCTTCTTAATTTTCTAATTGCCTCTTCCAACAAATAATTTCATCTTTCTCTATGAGCGCAGATTTTCTATCGTTCTTCTCCCAAACGAAGTCTAAATCTTGTAAAGTTTTCCACAATTTGACTCTGTTAACGTTTTAGTCCAGTAACTGAAGGGTCAAACCTGGGAATAAGTCTGGCATGAGTTCCCACATAGCGCATTTTGTAGGTCACCGCAGGTGTTTTAACATGAGAAAATCCTTAACGCGTTGTGGTCAAGGGGAGGGGCTGAAAATGGGCCCCAAAACCTGGAAAATGGGTTTCCCGCTAATATCTGGATAAATATGCCAATTAGAGAATTTTTGTTCAGACAAAAAATGGAGACCAGCTCATTCTCTACAAAAATGGCCCTTATCATTTTCTTCGAAAATTCAATAGTTTTCGAGATAATGGCACTCAAAAGTCCCCTCATTTCAGCTGCTGCTCTACCTTCAGGAATTCCGCTTTCTATGAATTAACGCGTAACCGGGCGGACGAATTGTTCAATATCTCGGGAAAAAATTAATATTTTTCGATGATTCAAAGTTCATCGGAATGGGAAAACCCGTAGCTACAATTCCATGTGACTTGAAGTCAGTTCGTATTTACCAAAAATATTTAAAAAAGCGGTCAAAGTTTTTTTCAACAATATTTATTCATATTTTCTTTAAAAATAGTCGTTTATTCTAATTTTGCCTTGATAATGGGACCTTAGGGGGTCTTGAATGACCTCAAAAATTTTTTTGCATTACTTTTCTGGCGTTCTAATATACAATTGATTTGTTTATTTGCATATTTTAGCCGATTTCGGAGTTCCAGAGAATCTTCGGAACAAGCGCGAATTATAATCTTATGATCCGTTATATTGATTTCCAATGCACATCATTTTAAAGCTTAGATGGTCTACTTTTCGAATATATTTTTTTATTTTTAATAGAGTCTAATAATTTTCGAGAAATGAGGAAAATTGGTCACACGAGTCAAAACCGGCCTTTTTTTTTGTTTATCCATTTCTTGTTCCCCGCTCTTTATTTCTTGAGGATTAATAATTAGATGAAAGTAAATTTCTGAGGTCTTTCAAGACCCCCTAAGGTTCCATTATCAAGGCAAAATTAGAATAAATGACTATTTTTAAAGAAAATATGAATAAATTAATGAAGCAGCCTCTAAATATTGTTGAAAAAAACTTTGACCGCTTTTTTAAATATTTTTGGTAAATACGAACTGACTTCAAGTCACATGGAATTGTAGCTACGGGTTTTTCCATTCCGATGAACTTTGAATCATCGAAAAATATTAATTTTTTCCCGAGATATTGAACAATTCGTCCGCCCGGTTACGCGTTAATTCATAGAAAGCGGAATTCCTGAAGGTAGAGCAGCAGCTGAAATGAGTGCCATTATCTCGAAAACTATTGAATTTTCGAAGAAAATGATAAGGTTCATTTTTGTAGAGAATGAGCTGGTCTCCATTTTTTGTCTGAACAAAAATTCTCTAATTGGCATATTTAGCCAGATATTAGCGGGAAACCCATTTTCCAGGTTTTGGGGCCCATTTTCAGCCCCTCCCCTTGACCACAACGCGTTAAGGATTTTCTCATGTTAAAACACCTGCGGTGACCTACAAAATGCGCTATGTGGGAACTCATGCCCGACTTATTCCCAGCTTTCGATCTTTTCAGTCCTTCATTTACTGGACTATTTGGCAAAGTTTCGTCTCCATTAATGTCTACTAAAAGTTTATCCAAAGTAGGTATCTTTTTTGTAAATAAAACGAATGCACTTTTCTTCGGATCAGTTGTTTCATAGTACCGTCTATTTGAGTGGGTTTTCTCCCAGTTGACGTTTTAGGTGCTACTGTAATACTTCCATCCTTTCGTTGCTTCAAAAGTCTATAAATGGTTGCTTCTCCAACTCCGGTCATATGTGAACAATTAGAAACTATACTCCAAACAGTACTATTGAAATGTTCCTGTACACAGAGCGTCATGTACATTTAACACTAAAGTTTTCATATGCACGGTTAAATTGCACTTTAATTTCACAGGAGTATAATTAGACGTTTGTGCCATTTTTATTGCAATATCAATATTGCTTTTTATCGCCTATTATTACAGAACTAACAATTCTGCGTGTTATAATCACAGGACTACACAAACAGAAATGTAAATTTTAACTAAAATAATTTATAATCTGCACAACACTTTCTGCCGATTAGAAATTTTCAAACAGAGTATAGTTATAAAAAGAACAATAAATAATTGTTTATTGAAGTGTGTAATATTTTTTTTATTATTATTGGGACAACATTAAATGGTTATTACCTCTACAAACGATTTTGTATCATTTATTTTTCATGTAAGAAATGTGCCGTATGTCTTCATTTAGTAAAGATATTAATAAAAAAAATATTACACACATCAATATACAATTATTTCTCGTCCTTTTTCTGTCTACAAAAGTGTGTACACAAGATAAAAATATCCTTTTACTTTATTTAGCGTTCGAAAACATGATCGCTATAGAATTTTGGGGTGTTAACCCTTGGGGATACTTCGTTCCTGAGCCCTAGAGGTTCGTGGAATTATTTATAGAGCTAAATTAAAGACGCTTATCTGTCTTATATATCACCAAAATGATTGTCCAAAAGTTATAAAAAGTCCATAATTCCCTTCAAAGTTAATAATCATAATCAACTAAAAAATAATTCGGAGCACCCCCCAGGGTGAAGATATATTTTCCCGGTAGAAGACGCGGAATCTACGATTCCCCCATTTTGGGGGTTGTTTTTGGCCGTTTGAGGGGTGGGGTCAAGTCAAAAATAATTTTGGATATCGCCATCGTGTTCAGCGTCCTCGAAAATGAGGGGGAAGATATATTTTGCCAGTGGAAGACGCGCGATTCCCTCATTTTGGGGGTGGTTTTTGGCCGTTTGAGGGGTGGGGTCAAGTCAGAAATAATTATGGATACCGCCATCGCGTTCAGCATCCTCTAAAATGAGGGGAAGATATAATTTGCCAGTGGAATCCACGAATCCCCCATTTTGGGGGTGGTCTTTTGATGGGTGGGGTCAAGTTAAGAATAATTTTGGATAACGCCATTGTGTTCAGCATCCTTGCAAACGGACGGTAGGGAATATATTACCGATGAAATACGCGATTCCCCCCATTTTGGGGGTGGTTTTTTGCCGTTTGGGGGGTCGGGCAGAACCCAAAAGAGTTTTAACCACCGCCATCGTGTTCAGGATCCTCGAAAATGGGGGGAGGTTGCTGGTTAAAATATTTGTATATTTTTCCGACTCACAGAATGCACTACAATGTCAACAGTCGATTTCTCGGAGGTGAGAAAAGATATTCATACGATTCAAAATAGATTTGGAAGAAAACGAGTAGGATTTTCAAATGCTATAAGTTTTGTGGAGATCTAACATGTCTTCAAAAATAGCATTTTTCGTATTTTTATGTTCTCGAAAATCTGACGTGATGCGACAATTCTGATTTCGGATTCAGAGCGTCAAAGACCTTCGTTATCTGAATTAAAATGTTGCTTGTCGGTGTAAAAGTCGCAAAAATATTTGCGAGCTTTCCACATTTACACTTTAATACACTCTTAACTATCTTTTTTGAAGAAGAAAAAAAAATACAAACATGCACCTAGAATTGTGTATCCAAAACTTTCTATAAATTTAAAAAGCGGTTCAAATAAAAAAGGAACACCAAATAAAATCAGCTCCTTTTATGGGCGGCAAAGTGGAATGTTTCCAAGGTTGTTCACCTTTGTTGACGCCATATCATCATCGGTGGATCAGTTGGAGGAAATTTCTGCACTGCTGATGAATCGATTTCGATTTGCTTTGGAGAGAATGGCCGCAGATTGGCGGGTTGCGTATATATACTCGCGGTCGAATGTTGTTAGCATGGGGTGATTGCGGTAAGATTGTTAGGTGTTTAAAAATTATACAGGGACAATCTGCATATATTTTTTTTGTTGTTCCAGTATTTTTTAATAAAAGTTCTACTTGTTAATTGCATAAAATCTCAAGTTTGACATATCGTTGAACTGGCATTGAAGAGTAAAGTCAAAAATAAAACAAAATTTTCCCATTCGAATGGCTGGATAACAACAACTTGTTTCAATTCAGTTTTTTCCCCTCTATTCAAATCTAAAATGGAAATATTAAAATTGGGTGTTGTTTTGATATCTTTAATATGTGTCGATTTTGGAAGAGTCCCGGGGTCCGTAAATTGCGGACCCCTATTACTAATTAATGCAGGTCAGGTCAGGTCCGCAAATACAAATTAAAGGGGCAATTTGCGGACCTGAAAACTGGATTTTTGAACCAGACATTAGTTTCCTTTGATTTTTCCTAAAGCCGAACCTGAATTTTCATATCTCTCAATAATTCAGTACATTATTCGTGAGAAGTGTAATCTGTATGCCAAAAATAGAAAAGAAATACTGAGTGATTCAAAAGTTCTGGCCAAATGAATAATTATGCATGATTGATAAAACACCCTGTAACTCGGTTATGGAAGCCAAGATACCCATTATAATTATATGGGTTATTTAGAATATATTCCTTTACCTACAAAACACCCTGTATAAAATTTTAAAAAGTTTTTTATATTAATGCTTATTTTTTTTTCAGGTAAGCGTCTTATCTAAAAAAACTATTCTGAATTGTAAGTATTGAATCAGTCATATTATTTATATTTTTTTCATTCTCCGTTAACTGCTATGGTCATTAGCCTGGTGTTATGTGTAGGCTTTGCTACTATTTCCCAGCACCACTGTAGAAACAACACTGTTAATAAGAACAGGGTATATAATTTTACATACTACCAAAAGGGCTGGTTTTAAAACAATTAAAAGAAAATCCAAGTTAACGAGTCTCAAATACGTTTACCTGTTATTGCATAATCTGTATCGAAAAATATAGTAGAATGAATGTTATACTATATAGTTTTGGAAATTAAATTTAAATATTCACTTAATTTTTTACATCCTTAAAATATATTTATTTGTAAATTCGGTTTAGAGAATCTAAATAAACTTTTATCTAATCCAACACTTGTTATTCAAATTCTATAACGTACACAAGATATTTGAACGTAAATATTGACAATAAACAAGGAAAAATACGCGGAAAATTTTAAATAATTTGTTATAAAACTGCCTAAGGATGTGAAATAAAATCACACATGTTCCCAAGAACAAAGACATTAAAAATGTCCTACACTGCACCAGCGTCTGGACTTCAACAACTACTCATTGGGCTATATGTCCCACCAGGTATTGAATTAGGAAAGTCCAGACGTGGTTTGGTGCCCGACCAAGTCGGGGCTTTAAACCAAAAACTTCGATTTTGTTATTAAAGGAGCTTGCCATTCTTAGACCGGTTTCGGAATTATTGTTCCTCATCAGTAAGAAGCAGACTAGCTCGACATCCCATCGTTAAAGGATGTTTGAAAATGAATTCGACTCGCCTCGTTCTTGATAAAAGTGTTTGCGCTAGAGCAAGTGAAGATGGCGTTGGGCTGTCCTCGTTCGTGATACACTTGCTCTAGCGCAAACACTTTTATCAAGAACGAGGCGAGTCGAATTCGTTTTCAGACATCCTTTAACGATGGGATGTCGAGCTAGCCTGCTTCTTACTGATGAGGCACAATAATGCCGAAACCGGTCTAAGAATGGCAAGCTCCTTTAATAACAAAATCGAAGTTTTTGGTTTAAAGCCCCGACTTGGTCGGGCACCAAACCACATCTGGACTTTCGTAATTCAATACCTGGTGGGGCAGATAGCACAAGGAGTAGTTGTTGAAGTCCAGACGCTGGTGCAGTGTAGGACATTTTTAATGTCTTTGTTCTTGGGAACATGTGTGATTTTATTTCACATTCTTAGGCAGTTTTGTTACGCCCATGGTCCTTTTTTGGAATTTTTATGGTTCAAAAAATTCCACCGTCGTATTTGTTATAAGTTTAATTTGAAAATTATTTTATTCGAAACAGCATCAAATTTTGGAAGTAAAAATCACATATACTTAACATTATTTGAACTGTACTTTGTTTGAAAAATAAGGTGAAGTAAATTCTCGTATAGTTCTCCCAAACTCAATTGAATGAGCTGATAAAAACCGATAAAAACATTAATGGATTCGCCGCTTTGAACTTACACTACTGTTCTGCATGTCATAAATAACTCAAACTACTGAATAGCAATACAAATAGTGTACGGCGCAATTACTGATTGGTTTCCACGCGACCAACGGTTCCACTCAATCTGGTCTACTCTTTACTTTATATAGGGAATAATATTTATTTAACTTTCGGTTTTCATCCTAAATTAGAAAAAGTTTAACTATTTTTTTTCGTCTTATTTTTCGTCGGTGGTCGGACAGATTTAATAAAAAAACAGATTTTAGTATTTTTCTAAAATTAAACATATACAGTTAAATATGTTATACAGGGTGTTTCTTTTAGATTTTATGTTTCATTTGCACAACGTGTTCATAGTTAAAGTTGCCTCACGTAATATTTTGAAAAACTTTTGGTTGTTTTTAATTGTATTTGGCCTAATTTTTGTCTAGTGATACATAAAAAAATATTAATTTTTAAATTCCAAAAATAAAATATAAGAAATCGTCAATCATTCGAAGGCATAGATGAAATAAGTTTAATCAAATGTAAAAAGTTAACTTACAAAAAATCGTTAAAATTTTCGAAAATGGCCTTGACGAACATCGGTTGACCCTGTACATCAATCAAACCACAAATAATCTTTTGGTTGGCATTAGTGATACGTTGTGTGTTGTTGTTTTAATGAATGGAACCGCGTAAAAGTGAAGAACTATTTTTTGAATGAATGAACTCTTGGAATTATTAGAGTGAGTGAGTGGGAGCGAGACGACGATAAAATTGGCGCGAGCGAGAGTGAGAAGAGGTAGAGAGAGATGGGAAGGTCCACTGTGTATCCGGCGACGGGCGTTTGTTAATATGTGCCAAGAGCCGGACAACGTGTACACCACGGGTCACGGTGACGATGTCGCTCTTGGTCTGACGCAAATATCGACGGAGTACTTAAAAAAAACCGATTATTATGCATATTCGGACTATTTGTATTGCATTAATCCATTTAAATGTGCACTTTAATTACGTCAAAATGAATGTGTTGATCGGTTTTCGAGATAACCTCAAAATTATCGGGGAAAACGCTAAAACCCGTTTTTAATTTTTATCTCCCGAAAAAATATTTTTTTTATGAAATTTGGTGAAAGCGTTCTTTTTTGTGTTTTAAATGAGCTGTAATTTTTTTAATGCAAAATATTTATTTTTCTTTTTGATGCGAATTTATATTAAAAAAGAAGCCTAATTTTTAATCGAAAAAGTTCCCATACAAATTTTCTAACTTTATCAGAGCTCTTTTTCTTCGTTGAAACCTCGACTTTAAGATGGTATGAAAAAATATATTGTTCGTATCGAAAAATATCGTTAAAAATGAAAATAACCAAAAAACGACTTTTTCATAATCGATTTTTCAGTTAATCTAGACAATTTTTTATTTCTTATCGTAATTAAGCATTGAAATTGATGAAAAAGATTAATTTTCACATAATATAATGTCATTTACATTCAATTAACTGTTAATGGTTTTGAAATTACCGAAAACATTGTTTAAACAATAATCGAAAAGTTCGCTCTAATTATACAGGGTGTTTCATAGGTAAATGAACATTTGCTAACTGTGGATAAAGGACACTTAGACGAATAAGAAAAGTTTATATTTGATATATCTATCTCGGTTCATTACTGAGTTACAGGGTGGTTTATCAATTTTGCACATTTCTTTTACCCCCCGTATTTTTTGAACCACTCTGTATATTTATTTGATATTTGGCAAGCTTGTTCTACTCCATTAAAACAATCAAGAGACATAGTGACCAAAATTAAAATCCAGGTCCGGCTTCAAAAAAAAATATCGAAATGATTTTGCTCTTAAACAACATCCTGTATATCAAAATTTTAAAAATTGCGTTGCATGAAGAAAATGAGCACTGAAGTTAACCAAGTTTCATAAAAAAATATTTTTGCGGGAGATAAAAATTAAAAACGTAAAATACGGTTTTTAACGATTTTGACATTTTTTAATTATCTATAACTTTTACATTAAACTATTTTCGATAGTATGCATATTTCAGCCACAAATCGTAATAAACCAATATACAACCCTCAAATTGTATATTTAGCTACCCCCACCCCCCCTACCGGAACTTTTAATTTGTCCAACTGATTTTTTAATGAATAGTGGAGTGAAATTAGACGAAAATATTCTGAAAATGGATGTAAGAGCTAAGTCAAATTTTTTGTAAATATGTATTTTTATGTCGGCAAGAGATGGTAAAAATTAAAAAAAAATATACATGTATTTGTCCATCAAAAATCGGCATTTTTCAAAAAAAAATTGAATTGGCCGCCATTTTTGGAGAAACAATAGTAAAAAAAATTTTTATCTTAAAAAGAAGGATTTTGTGTGTACTTTTGTCTAAGAAAACATTTTATTTCTTTATTTAAAGTACCCAATTTAGGGAATAGGAAAAAAATAAAAATTCTATTTTCATTTTTTTTCCAATTTTTTTATCGCGATATGTATGCTTGATTTTCTTAGAAAAATTGTATTTCAGTCCAAAAAATGTTTAAAAAAATAAAAAATATATTTCAGGTTCTAAAGTAAGATTTTTATGAGGGAACGAATCAATATAAAAAATGAAAATAGAATTTTTATTTTTTTTTTATTATTCCCTAAATTGGGCACTTTAAATAAAGAAATAAATTGTTGGATTTTCTTAGACAAAAGTACACACAAAATCCCTCTTTTTAAGATAAAATTTTTTTCGATACTATTGTTGTTCCAAAAATGGCGGCAAATTCAATTTTTTTTTTTTTTTTCGAAAAATGCCGATTTTGGCTGGATAAATACATTTTTTGTCCACTAGAATTCGGGTATTTAAAATCGGTTTGGCCCTGTCTAATCAACGCCTTTAGAAACAAAAATATATTTTAGGTTAGTTGAAAAAATCTAGAAAAATTCTACACTTCTTGTATCGCCTTACAAATTTAAACTCCATTTATCTATCACATCGTATTTCGTAGAAAGTTCTAAACCTTTCAATTGTACCAATTTTCAATCAAATTTTAAATTTTTTAATTCGCAGTCCTGCAAGTGAAAACCCAGCCCCATTTTTATTCATATTGAGTTTTATTTCAATAAATCCAGAAGTGATCAGAGTTACGTTATCGGTATTTGCAATATCAAATATTTTTTGATAAATAATTACTTGCATATTATTTAAATACGTTTTCCAAATAGAGTTTTATGATTGAATTGGTAAATGTATAACGTTTGAATTCTAATGTAATTACCATTTATCGATATTTCGGTGCGGCAGAATGATCGAATTTATAGTTTGAAATGTACCATGTAAAATTTAAAATTTGTCACTGAAGTGTAATCACGAAAAAAATACTAAATTATAAATAGTCACATCCCCAAACAACCGGCCAGCCAAAAAAATAATTATTTTTCTTTTTAAAATCCCTGTTAGGTACAATTACACAATAAATACATTCACTATTTGATATATCTTATTTTATTTATTTTCTCTTGCACATGAAATGTGATTTGTACTTTGACGACTGTCAGCATATGTTCATTGTAGACCTGAAATAAATTTCTATTCTATTCTATTCTATTCTATTAAAATAGTTATTTATGCACCAAGTGCGCCATATAGATCCTAACGCATTCAGCCCGAGGGATGAATAGCCCAAATAGGATTTTATTTTTCACGAAAAATTTACGTTATTTTAATGAAAAAACGATTTTTAAATCGGTTCATTGATTCTAGCATTTTCTTTTCACATTTTTTCTCACATTTGTTGATATTTTGACGTTTGTTAAATATTGTTGTCAATTTTATTATATTTAGTGAATGTCATTGTTGCTTTGTGTTATATACGTCTAAAAGTAATGTAAATAAATACCGATTTACCAAAAAATATCAAAGAAAATGCACCCAAAGCAAACAAAAATGTATTGCCAGAGAATTCCAGACCCCCTTATACAATGCACTAGGGCAAATAACACCGATGGCTTGCCCACTCTCGAGCACACACTTCCTTGTGACCTTGCGATTATTCCCATTCTGTTTGCCTCCAAACGCTCTTCTTCAGTCTCTTCTTAACTTAAAACAACTTAAAATTTCGAAATATCCAGAGAAATCATAAACAAATGATCCAAAACATTTTGAATGCTAATATAGAATGTTTGTAGTGTTAAAGTGTTAATAAATTTATTTTTGTTTTCAAAATATATAAATAAACTATTTTTAATGAATATCAATGAATATATCAACGAAATTTTCCTCTTTAATTCAATTTGAAATCGAATTCCCAAGAAATAACCGTACAAATAGCAATTTCATGGTCGTGAACTCGTAACGGAAGAATAAAATTAAAAAAAAATAACTACCAAATAATAATAATCAATATGTATTTCGCACATAATAATTTTAATCTGCAAACCATTCTTCTTGACGTCATCGATAACAGTAAACTATCTTAGCATATTTGTTATTATCGGGAGCGACTATTACCAAAAGCATTTTTTTCTTTCAGAGTTTTACGGATATTGTGAAACACCGTGTTTACCATTAGATAAGATATACTGGACATTCCCTTGTATGTAATCAAGTTTGTAAGAGTGAACTTTATACTCTGTATTAAATTTCATTGATACTTTTATTATTAACGACGTATTCTTAGTTTTCCAAACAGAATTATTGTTTATACGTTCTGTCAAATAAATTCCGAGAATGTACGAAAAATAATTATTTGCCGTAAGTTGGTACTACTGTAGCTAATTGTCACGTAAAGTTTCGGCGCCATCTGTCAATCAGTTTGTTTGTTTTGGTTTTGTGCTACAAAATAATTTGCCTTTAATAATATTTGGAAGTGAGAAGTCAACTGTCAAGTATATCATTATCTTTGAGAAGCATTTGTTTCAATCTTTCCATACCACTTCAGACAGTTCAAATTACTTAGCTTATAAAGGTTAATACTTCATCTGATCTAGTTAGCATAGGTTGTCTTGAAAACCAAATAACAAAATTGCGCACAATGACAACAAAGATTTATTTACGTCAAAATATGTTGTGGCTTACTTTTGAAAGTTATACTCCGTTTGAAAATGCATGATAGCACAGTTTTTATTGCAAAGGTCTTTATACCGGATTGTTCAATGCAGAAAAAAGTAAATGTTGATACCTTCTTATCTGAATTTTCACTTGATTTTAGTATGACCACCCCGAAAAATCTCGAATAAATACATCATAAAATGTAAATAAGCAAACCCTAAGGGATTAACCAATAATTCTATATCTCAGTGACGGTGAACACGAAATTACTTTTTTCTGCAGTCGTCTTGAAAACAAAGTTTTCGGTATGATTTAATAAAGCGAAAGTACCAATTTATACAAATCGTACCGAAAGTAGCATTTTCGGGACGATTTTTTTTCACTTTCGGAACGATTTCTTTACTTTCGTTACGATTCGTGTTACTTTCGGGACGATTTTGGATATCTAGTAGGCGGTTTTGACAATAACATGAACTTGTATTTTATTCTGACACCGCCTGAATCTGCTAAAGCGGATACTTATGAATTATTGCGTAAGTAATGTATTCATAAGAGTGATTGTTATATGTAATTGTCTAGATATATAAAGTTCATACGTTATTATCCATCAATATCCTTTTTAACATACAAAACGGCTGAAGAAAAAATATTGTACGTAACACGATCCAAAAGTGATTTCACGGGACTCGCAGGATTCCAGGACTCGCCTACGGCTCGTCCTGGAAATTTCCTACTCTTCCCGTAAAATATCACTTTCGGAACTTGTTACGTAAATTACTATAATATAAAAAATAGTAAACTGTCAATATTAAGTACCCACATTTATTTTTATAAAAATAGTATACCTACTAGATATTAGGTTAGGACATTTCCTTAAAATTTAATAATAAATATACACACAATCAAATTTATATGATATAGATACTAAAAAAAATTTTTCTCATAAAACACTCATATTTCGTTTTTAGAAATACAGGGTGATTCCATATAAATTTGTTTGTTTGTATTTCGGGTACTAGCGTCATATAAACTTATTATAATTAATATAAATATAGAGTTATATACCTAAATAAGTAAGTCGTTTTCTCCCGATAAGGAGTCATCATCATCAGTTTCCTCACTTCCCACAGAAATAATAATTGGTTCTACTGTTTCCTCTATTGACATATCAAGTTTCCAGGATTTCTTTTCCTCTGCTATGACATGTCTTATAGTGTTTTGCTAATTGTCCGGTGAAATTTTTGATAAGGAGTCACATAATAGTTGACCAACATCTTGAAGTTTAAATGTTGTATTGTTTCTCGCGACATATCCCTTCATTTGAGCCCAGATTAGTTCAATGGGGTTAACTTCACAGTGATAAGGTGGTAACCTCAACCTTTAACTCCATGTTCTTTTGCTATTTCATCTACAGTATACTTCTTAAGTTTTGGTGAATGTTGTTTACATAACTGCAATAGCTCTTTTTTGAGTAATCCCTCTTCTGCCACTATTTCTTTGGTTATTAGCCAATCGGAGAGTTCTTGCTTTTTCCATTTAGTGTTAGGTAACGGTTCCTTTAATCTTGAATAGTAACTGGCATTGTCCATAACTATTACAGAATCGGTAATAAATCTATCATTTGACTGAAATATTCCTCAAAAACATCAGCAGTCATTGCTTCATGGTAGTCTTTCGTAGAATTTGAAACACATTCTAACAAGCCTCTATCAACAAATCCTTTATCTCCTCCAATATGAGTGATGATTAAACGGGGACCTTTACCATTTGGAAATTTTAAGCTAGTAGATAAACCTTCTATAAATGCCTGACGAGCATTTAGCTTGCCAAACTTTTTTTTACATAATGTCCTTCATTTATCCATTTTTCATCTAAATAAAAAATATTTTTGTCTTCTCTTCTTAATTTTCTAATTTCCCTTAAATATTGTCTCCCGCAATAAATAATTTCATCTTTCTCCATGAGCGCAGATTTTCTAACGTTCTATCTTTTTTTGTAAATAAAACGAATACACTTTTCTTCGGATCAGTTGTTTCATAGTACCGT
Source organism: Crepidodera aurea (assembly GCA_949320105.2). Lineage (NCBI taxonomy): Eukaryota > Metazoa > Arthropoda > Insecta > Coleoptera > Chrysomelidae > Crepidodera > Crepidodera aurea. The sequence goes on along the minus strand of OX439475.1, from coordinate 14,988,841 downwards.
CTATGTGAGTGGGTTTTCTCCCAGTTGACGTTTTAGGTGCTACTGTAATACTTCCATCCTTTCGTTGCTTCAAAAGTCTATAAATGGTTGCTTCTCCAACTCCGTTCGTATGTGAACACTTAAAAACTATACTCCGAACAGTTTTATTGAAATATTGCTTTTTATCGCCTATATTAGTACAGAACTAACAATTCTGCGTGTTACAATCACAGGATTACACAAACAGAAATGTAAATTTTAACTAAAATAATTTACAATCTGCACAACATTTTCTGCCGATTAGAAATTTTAATCCTTTCTAAGAAAGTTGAGGGCTACTTAAATTGATCTTGAATTGTAAATATTTTCTACCTGTAGAGATTACATACTTACCAAGAATTGAAATAAATTGGTATTTTTATAAATTTTAGGAAGAAAACCCGAGATTTCATTTTGGAACAAATAATGCTAAACATTTTATTTTAGAAATTATCCGCCACTGATTTATGATGTTATATTGGGGTTTATCTGCTGGGTCACAAAAATTTTGCTATCAATCATTTTCCAAACAGAGTATAGTATAGGTTGTCTTGACAACCAAATAACAAAGATTTGTTTACGTCAAAATATGTTGTGGCTTACTTTTGAAAGTTAATAATTTTTTAGTTATTTAGGGCTTTATTTGACAGCGCTAAGTTTTTCAAATTATTTAATTCTATGGTGACGTACGCTTTAGATGGATGTGAACTATTTTCCTAAAAGGATTTCTTTAAGTTAAAAGATATCTGATCCGATGGACCATGAGGGAATGACTGAAAGCGCGACCTTAAGTGAGCGCACTGTGCATCCGGCTATTTACACGCTTCATTCCGTTGGAAAAAAGTCCTATTATCGTATATAGAGAAATTCCCAGTAAAGGCAGTTAGATAAATTAACGGGTACGTTGTCACCAGTACGGTCTTGTTACGCGCGTCTCTCGCCATCTTTCTTCAGTTTTCTTTTCGTCTTTGTCTTTCCTTTGCCATGGATGCACATACCGCAAGTGGTTTAGATTCACAATTATCTGGACGGAATTGAAAGGGGTGCCAGAAATTTAAACACAATATATATTAAAAGGGGCAAAAAAATTGTACCTACTATAGAGATAATGCACCATTATTATTCATTTGATAGAAAATTTTATTCGTGATAAAAGTTGGTGCATTGCTTAAAACTGCTATTGCAAGCGTCAAACTTTCAAATTTCTAAATGGTATACAGGGGCGGGCAAAAAATAGGAATTTTGAACAAGAGTAAAGTACCCTTATTTTTGGTAATATCAAATAATTTATTTAGGAAAGTTGTTAGAATTAAAAATTACACTGAGATTTAAAATCACAGCCTCCTACGCAAAAAATCCATTTTTTTTATGTTATAATATCATTTCGGATGCACTTTAGGGGCCTTCCTTCAATCACTATAATACATTTTGGTTAAAAAAATTTGGTTTTCTTCGTTATTTTTACACCTTTCTAGGCCTTTTTTTAAAATTTTTATGATTTTTAGTTTTTTCTTGGTGCAAAGTTGACATTTCACCCTGTAGACATGTACATAAAAACTACCATTAAGATTTATTTAAATTAAATAAGGTAACAAATAAAACGAAGCAACTAAATAATACATATCAGCAGGTTCACAATGACTTACAAAAGAAAAATAATTACTACCTAATAAAAAAAATAATTTAGGAGGCTGTGATTTTAAATGTCAGTGTAATTTTTAATTCTAAACAACTTACCTAAATAAATTTTTTTGATATTGCCAAAAATAAGGGTACTTTACTCTTGGTCAAAATTCCTATTTTTTGTCCGTCCCTGTATACCATTTAGAAACTTAAAAGTTTGACGCTTGCAATAGCAGTTTTACGCAATGCATCAACTTTTATCAAGAATAAAATTTTCTGTCAAATGAATAATAAAAAATTTTCCCATATGATGCAGACTTTTTGAGTCGCACTGTAGAAACCTAGAGTGGATTTGAGAAAGAGAAATAACTATGAGCATGAGGCGAAACATTTATGGATCTGGAAAAATCTTTTGGTAAAGGTTCATCAATTAAAACAACGTTAATGAATTATAGATTTGCATTTTTATATGTAATAGTAGAAGATAATTCGGGAAAAAACTAAAAGTATCTTTGCCTAAAATGTTTTTGTTCTTCATTCGGAGTCGTTTTTTTACAATTTATTCCTTCAAGCGCACTATATTGGCTATAATATTCGCTATTGATAAAATTCTTCCTTTCTATAGGTAATTGATGAATAAATTCCCAAAATACGGAGGCCAAAACATTAGCAGCTGACATTTACCGAAAAGACATTTTCCGTGATTTCAAATTTTTTCACCCTTGCTCCAACGAAGGACGCATGCCATTTTTTCCGGAGTATTTCTTTGATTAGAACTTCTATTTTTTATATGGGCATGTGATTTAAAAACACGTGACCCTTTGAGTCCTTTGAAAAAGAAATGGCTGAAGGCTATTAAAGAATCTATAAGCTGAGGTGCTGGATAGAATAAGAGACTCAAAAAAAATAATAAAGCGGTTGCTTTTTCAACTGAAAATTGTGATTTTCTCATCAATTTTTAAAAAAAATTATTAACAAGAATGTTTATTGGTGTCGTAGCATTCCTAAATTTCTTAAAAAAATAAAAATAAGTTTAACTGGATGGTCGTTTGTCCTTACTTAAAAATTGCCGATGTTTCGACCTTATATTAAGCCTACCTCAGGCAAGGACGCTAATTTCTCAACTAAAAATAAGTTTTTTGGAGTTAACAGCAAGAAGATGCTCCCCATAAATTGACACTATCCACAATCCAATCTAATTTTGTCCTGGTAGATTGGCAAACTGAACCACCAATCTACATCGACGACGTCGGCTCCGAAGAGAGGCATTGACCTGGGCCGGGCGGGCCGAGGGCCGCAGGCCGCCCAAGTCGAATGCCAACTCTGGCTCTGGCCGCCAGGCACTTCACTTACTTCTCTCCTTGCTCTTGCATTTGCTCTTCCACATTACATAACCGCCTCCCCTTTCACGCTACTTACGCATATGTGAACTGTCACCCGAAAAAGCATTTTTATGGCTTTTTAAGGACTTAAATATCAACAGCGCCAACTCAAAAACTCGAACGAGGGCAATAATAAATTACTTATGATGTAGAAAACTGTTTGAAACCCTTGGGGCTGAAAAAAAGTTCATTTCGGAAGGTATCACACGCGATAAGCCACTGACGGTTGGGTTTTTGTAGTCGAGGTACGCATCCACTATTTTGTAAGGAAAATATTTGGAGATCGATAAAATATCCAAGGAATTTAAAATCCACGTCGTTCGAATAAATGTTTAAAACGTTAAACAGGTGTGATTAAATTTTTAACAATTTTATATTATGAAGATGAGATAAAGAATCACAGAAAGCAAAGAGTTGTGTTGATTTGGGAATATTATAAGAGATCAGGAAACACAATTCTGAAAAATAGAAGTATCTAGAAGTAACAGAAGAAGTGAGAAAGAAACGATTAAAGGGGATAGAAGAACTGGGCAATAAGGAAGGTCAAACTTTACTAGAAATAAATACCCAAAAAACGGAAAAGGAAGAGGATTGCTAGGCAGATACCTGTAAGGATAAAAGAATAAAAAGTAGAAGAAAAAATAATTTTTCTACGACCTATCTCTAAAGTACCTTGTATTTTACCGGTTTGTAGCGCTTAAAATGGCTGTTGATGGTTAGAGTGAAAAAAGTAAAAAAGCGTTAAAAAAAGTGCCATAACGTTAACTTTATTTCACGCTTTTCATAAGCTAATACAGTTGATTGGTGCAATATCAAGTCACCTTTGACTTTGACAGCACATGAACTGTAGCTGATTTGACATTAACAGATTTGTTTATAGTATCAATAATTCGATTTGTTTTAATTTAGTAGTTGTTCCTGTTATTATTATTATTATTATTATTATTATTATTATTATTATGGATAGTCAAGATTCCGAGTTTGAAATGTAGCTACATTAAATTTGCTGCCGGAGAAATCCAAACAAAATTATCTAAAAGAATATGACACCTTTATGAAATGGCGGAACCAGAATAATGTTCATAGCTTTACAGAGTATTAGCTTTTTTTGAAGAAAGGTCTAGAAAAATTCGAGTCTTCTACATTATTCACAATTTAAATGAAGCTTTATATCCAGCATGAATCAAACAGAAACAAACGTTACTGGATCAAAAATTCACATTAGTCAACCAAACAATTGGTTTTTCAATATTCACATTGCGAAATGAAACTAAAATATATAATTTAGTTGTTGATTTTTTTTAATATTATTGTGTACAATGTCATTAGTTGTAATTATTTGTTTAGGGCTGTAGAAAAAATATTGTATGCAACATATGCATAAAGTGTTTTTTTTTTCACTCATGGAATTGCCGACTTCGACTCGGGATAACTTTTAAAAAATCCATGCTTTTGGACATATTTCCGTTAGTAATTCAAGCTCTAGGGAGATTACTAGTGATAATACACTTCTTTTTCCCCATTTAATCAACTTTGTATCTATAATGGTTTACAAAATCCAAATAGTGTTCAATTAAATTTGCGCCACCCTGTATATATATAACACATCTTTTGGTAAAAATGTTTAATATCCTTCTGTCTTCATTTGTACGCATTGGCTTTTTAGGTAAGTGCTAGTATTAAACAATTTAGGTTGTGTTGACACTACAATAATCGACTTGTTTGTTTTTAATTTGATTCATAGTCCCTGAAAATCAACGGAAAACAGCAGCGGGGGGCTCCCTCAAAGTACTTTCTAAGGGGTCACAAGAAAAATGTAATTGCGGATGATTTGACAAAATGAAATTTAATAATTTCATAACTGCTTCAATTTTTTTGTTTAATAAGATTCACTCATTAATTGTAGACTATTTTATAAGATTTTTCATTTTTAAAATTCTTCAAATGTTCTTATTCGGCTTTGAATGAACGAGAACAGATATTTAGCTATCTAGCGGAAGGAATTTCATTAAATCGGTAAAGACGTGATGCTTTTCCCTAATGACAAATATGAAGTTTAATTTTCAGTCAAGATAAAGTTTGTTCTTATTTTAGTTTTTGAATGCTCTGTTTTTTTTTTCATCATTTAAAGTTTTATAATATATTCATTTTGACTTGTTAGTAATATAATATTTACATCAACAGTCACAGTATTTTATATTTCCATCTCTTTTCACTTGAATATTCTGTATAAGGGCGTATTTCTTCACTACTTATATATGGAAATACTCTTTTGAAGACTTTGCTCCTTGAAAGCCACCTTACTTCGTTGTGATAAAGAAGATTTTCAAATAAAGCACCCATGTCTTCGCAGATCCCTCTAAAAATACGGGTCTGCAAAGCTTTTCCTTTAATGGAATTTACAACTTTAATGATGGTTGTCCATTTCAGAAGGTAAAACTTTTGACGCAAGAACTTCTCGATGTAAAAAACAATGTCTCCATGTGGCATTATGCATTATTTCTTGTAATCTGACGACAAGCCCAGATTGATGGCCTGTCATAGCTTTAGCGCCATCTGTGCATATAGCAATACATTTTCCCCAGTCAATATCATATTTACTTCATTTCACAAAAGCGTCGAATAAACATTTTCCTAATTCTTCTTTGGATGGTATTATTTGACAGAGGTATTCCTTCTAACTTAGCAACCTCTTTTTCGCCAAACATTATATGTACCATTTCAACAGCTGCTGGCAAAATCAGATTTTCAGCAATTGTGTGCGGGTTGCCAATGAAAAAGGATCTTGCTGTTTGTGAAGGACGCCCAGCTTCCTTTCAAAAAATTTTACGGGTTTGTCTTTTTTATCTGGATGTTTGCTATTTAAATGTCGAAGTAACTTTACTTCATGCTTTCTACCAAACAGGTAATTTATTTAATCACAAAATACTACAAACTTAATTATTTATGGTACAATTAAAATATAAATTGCAATTTTGGTACACAGTAGGAGTATTGTTTGAAATCTTTGTTAACTCATTGATAACGTTGGGTGTAGGTAAATCATTAATGTTGTTGATGGGTCCAGCTGTAGAGTGAGAAGCTCGAGGAGTGGCTGCAGGATCTTCTGTTTTCTGTTTTTTAGCTGGAGGTTCTGAGGCGTCACTTCTAAGGGTGTTTATGATGTTGGAATAATGCTCATTATCCATTTGCACATAATGCTTAATTGAGTTGGCTGAACTGTGGCCAGTAATTTTAATTAATTGTTGTTCACCCAACCCTCCTTTAGCCAGGTTACTGACTGCTGTCGACCGCATAGAGTGGTTTGTTATTTTTATTTCTTTTGTATTTAATCCTGCCTTCTCTGCTGCTTCTTTAGTCCATTTCGAAAGTTCGGTTTTTCCCACTCGAGTGTTTTTGTACCGCATCCACTTGATTGTTCTTTGTTCCATGATGGGTTTACTCTTAAGAATAATCTATCAGTTGTTATTCTAGATGAACCAATTCAAAATCGCGCCTTTGTGATTGGTGGAAATTAAGACGAGGGAAATAGTCATAAGTATAAAGTCAGTTTTTCTTTTTATTACTGCCACTTTCAAATGTAGATTACTTGTAAATTAGGCACGTTATTTTTGTCGCTATTTTGGTTTGGGTGATGAGTAGGGGGAAAAACGGGGTCGCGCTTTAGATAAGTTTGGTTTACACGCAGCGAACGGTTCCACTCAATCTGGTCTACTGTTTACTTCATATAGGGAACACTATTTATTTAACTTTCCGTTTTAACCTTATATATGGAACTGAAGCTATACTGTGATTTGATTTTTTACTCCGAAAGTTGTTCGGGAATATATGGAAAACGGAAGGATGTTGAAATGAATAAAGAAGCAAATTATTATGCGAGTTTGGCGTTTGATCACAGGTGTCAAATGCAAAGTGAGGAAAATTGAAGACTCGTTCGAAATATGAATATGAATGAAATGAGCTGCGATTAGAATATAGTGCAGTGCTTGGCTATAATAGTATATCCTGTGCATTAAACTCGAACAGACGCGTCCATGAGTCGAATCGAGCACCAACTGACAACACTGCGAGCGCGCCATCTCGATGTCGGCACGCCGTTTCTTTTAGTCGATTCGAAAGTGTGTAAAGGGAACGTAACTTGGACAACCTCACTCTCTCACGGCCTCACGCAGTTGTTTACTTCGTGAAGACTACACGAAAAATTATGTGTGATCAAAGTGTAATTGCATTCTGGTGTGGTTTCGATGAGAAAAAAGTGAGACGGATAATTTTAAACCATTCAGTGTTCTGGGCTACGATGACACAGGATATGAATCTTCTCTATGATATGGCAAACACGTGTAAAATTCAAAACAGGATGCAAAACAGGAAACTTTTATTAGTGCTTCTGAACGAGGTAAGATTTTTTTGGTTACTTATTTTTTTTTTCGTGTTAACACGGAGTGTTTTGTTTTAAATGACCGCATTAAACATTTCAGTTACCTTTAAAAGTTGTTCTACGTACCGGCAGACCGTGAGAGTCTTCTTGGCTGTGGAATGCGTGTATACCGTTATGAGGCAAACAAAACATAACCCCTCTCCCCACCGCGGCCCGCATTCGTCGCGATGAGGTTTAATTGCGCATAACTAACATATTTCGTTTGCTTTTTCCGTTTTGATGGTTTCTCGGTGCTTGTATGTGTGTGAAAGGGTAAAATTAAATTCAATCTAGACCGTTATTTCGTCCCATGGTTCAAGGTATTCGATGATGCATATGACGCCGTACCTCCATCCATTCATGAAAAGATAGTAGGACGTTCGTAAACTTTACTTTCTTTTTTTTTCTTCTTGTATCAAGATGCATTTGTCGATTTTTGCCTGTCGCGGCTTCGTCACAGAACGAGAGAGGTGAAGGAAGGTCGATTTGTTTTGCTTTGTGCGTAACGTCGTGACGACCTCAATTCTCTGTTGGCTATGCGATGGCCTCGTCCTTGAGTATTACGCATTGCGAACATTATCCTTCATTCAGAGGCAAGTGCGTTTCTTATTCGCGCCCATTTTACCATGCGACTTTGTTTATTGTTTCTGTCTCGACTACCAAAGATTATCGTTGGGGTGTTTATGCTTCGGTGTTTGTTTATTAGAATCGATCGATCATTGACGTACCCGCGATTTCCTTCCGGGGTTTATCTAGCTCACATTTAAGGGCTAAAAGTTAACCCTCATTTGTATACAGTGTCATCACGAAAGTACGCAGCATATGGGAAACTTTTTTATTAAGGGTTTCTCGATAAAAAGTTATTCTTGATAAAAGTTTGTGCATCCCCTAAAACTAAACATGCACCAACAAAATATAGTAAAACATTCGTAATATACGAGGAGCTTTCAAAAATTTGAATTTGAGACAAGAGTAAAGTACCCTTATTTTGAAAAATTTCGGGAAATGTCATTTAGAAAAGTTGTTCAGCATTAAAAAATACATCATGGCCATCTAAGTGAAATTTTATTTTTTTACCCTTTAAACAAGAAAATGTAGTCCCCAAAAGAAAATTTGGTAAAACGATAAATAGACAACGTCCTGTATACGGCGGTTTATTTAAAAAGCCTGTAATATTACAAATTACACAACTATTGTGTCAACCACTGTCAACTTTTTTGGTGCAGTTATTTTGATTTTTTGTTAACACCGAAAATTGCTCAAAATTATACAGTATTGTAACACGAACTTAATTTTCAATAATATCAAATCATAAAACATCAAAATAAAATAAGTATTTCGGCACACTCATTGATTTTCTGGAAATTTTCTTGTTTAAAGGGTAAAAAAATAAAACTTCACTTAGATGGCCATGATTTCAAATCTAGATGTGTTTTTTAATGCTGAACAACTTTTCTAAATGACATTTCCCGAAATTTTTCAAAATAAGGGTACTTTACTCTTGTCTCAAATTCAAATTTTTGAAGGCTCCTCGTATATTACGAGTGTTTTACTATATTTTGTTGGTGCATGTTTAGTTTTAGGGGATGCACAAACTTTTATGAAGAATAACTTTGTGTCTAGAAACCCTTAATAAAAAAGTTTCCCATATGGTGCGTACTTTCGTGATGACACTGTATAAAAAACTACTTTTTAAAGTTAAATATTGTAGTTGTTACAAAATGTAAGCATTTGCGTCTATTTTACGTATTCTTAAGGGTCATTCCACTTTAGGCGCCAGAAAAAAAAGGCCATTTTTGAGAATTTTACGAGGTGAACATCAATGTTAAAAAGAAAGTATTTTTTTTGATTCGTGTGAAACAAGCAAATCAAAAATATTTTCATTCTGTACGAAAGTTGCTATGGTTTGAACTAGAATTATTAATTTTGATGCAAAAATAACAAAATGGCGAACGTTTTAACCAGGGTTGGCATGTATTTAATCAGTTTTTTATTGAACGAAAAAAAACAGTAGATAATTATTAAATTAACAAAACAGAAAAACATGAATCAAAAAATATTTTCCACTCGGTAACAAAATATGACTTCTCGTAATAATAAATAGGATTCAAAATTTGGAAATAGAAATAAACATATAAAATTAAATCATTCTGATTCCGAACCAATATCATCGATATTCTCAATCTCTTCTGTTTCTATATTCTTGGATTTAGTGTCATCACTGTCATCAGCTTTTGTTTTTGTATTCCACAGACCTGGAAAACAGGGAAAAGTCAGGGAATTCAAAAAGGGTTTGTCAAAGTCAGAGAATTTTGCATTTTTCAGCAGAAGTCAGGGACTTCAACCAGTGTATATGGAACACCAAATAGCTGCACAAAATTCCACATCAGTTGATTTCAGATAAAAAAAAATTAAGCCAGCTCTGTTGTCTTCTCGATGTTTACTTCTATTTTCGGTTTCCCTTTGTATTTTTTTCTTGTCTGATACTTAAAAAATACATCAATGAGTTTTTTCCTTTTACAGTTTATTTGTAAATTCAAAGATATCTCGGTACAATTTATCACATCCACAAATATGCACACTGGTTATATGTAACTCACAAATTGGAATTCTTTTTAGATATTCCTTGCAAGGAATTAGATTTTGTGTCATTATATGCGATTATTTCCATTTATATAAACACAAGTTTTTCATTTACTTATTTGTATTGCTCAATAAAAGGTGGATTCTTGTTCTGAAAAAAGTTTGTGCATGGGCAGGGAAAACCTGGAAAAATCAGGGAAAATTTTCTTGCTTCCATTATGGGAACCCTGTGATTGATGAAGCAACTGCTGTATGCAAATCTATCATTTTACTATTCCAGCTGCTTCCTTGTTGATAGCCAACATCTAATTTTATTTTTGTGGAACAAAGGTAATTTTTGAATGGTGAACTTTTAGATTGATCTACCCTTATGAATGGCATATTGTCGGGATAAAATTCATATTCCATGGCTTGTTCGACTTGTTCTTTGTTCTTTGGTCAAATTATCTCCTTGAAATCGATGATCCAATATATTCGCCAGATAATGACTTTTGTCATTTCAAAACGTTTTTTAACAAAATTTTTATCAGTGGCTGTGAAATTATTGAAATCACGGACCAATTTTAACCAAATTTCTGTTGCCTCTTCTAGGGTACAAACTTTTGACTGAATTCTACATAAAGCAATTGCTATTAATTTTAATATTTCATGGTAGGTAGTCTGTAACGGTTTCAAATAAAAAAAAACACAATGTTTTGTTTTTTTTTAAACGTGTTTTTGCCTACCCTGATTTGAACACGAAATAATGGTAATTATTGGAATATTTCGTATTTCGGTAAAGAAAATTGAATGGGTCGGTCGAAGAAAAGAAGAAGAACAGAAAAGTTAGAACGTTGTTTAGAGAAAAACATGATATTTATGAATGACAGAACCAAAATAGTACTAATGGTAAAAATCTTCTTTTTTATCTACATTCCACGTTTCTAGTGTGTAAAAACAAAAATTTTTATTATAATTGACCTGAATGAATGTGTACTTTTTTGACTTCTGTTTACTTTTTAGCAAAAATAAATTTGTTTTAAATGTAAATATTTAGATCCCTAAACCCAGCATCTCGCTACGACCTAATGTCGCGTATCGATGTTTATTTATTAAAATGAGCACAAATCACAAACATGTTTAGCATGAGACACCCTTGAGTCTAGATATATATTTCAAGATGCATCGTAATTTTTTGTTTTGGTAGACGACTGACATACATGATAACTCATATCTAATGTCTACGCGTTAAAAGAATTGAAACTGTTTTTAAAACTTTCCTTTACAATGTGGTGGGTGCAAAAGTTGAAATATACTTTTTTGAAGGGGCTATGTTTGGATAATCTAATTAAATGAATTTTTTTTTATTTATTAAAATATCCATTGTTAATATTTCGCTAAGCGATCACGGTCCCTGGCAGCACATATTCATATATTGGCAACTAATTAATTACATGACATTCCTAAACGTTGACATTACTACCACTATGACCAACACTAAAAAAGTAAAATCCTCCAAAAACAGTTTCACAAAGTAGCCATTGTGAAATAGAAAAAGTTTGTTGTGTGGGTTGTTATATGCGGTTACCTTAGTTTTTCATAGCCTATGGGCGGCAAAATTGTAAATCCGCCTCTGGCTATTACCCACAGATTGAGTAAGCCACATTGTCTAATCACAGCCCTTGGTTTCAATATTCAGGAATATCACTAGTGTATAATAGGTATCGGACTGGCCCTAAAGTATCTTTCTGATATATATTATGCTAATAATTCTAAATGTTGTTTTTTTAAAGGGATCTGCAAATTCAAATATTTTTTGTTTTCCGAGAAGGCTGGAAGTTTTAAAATATTTTTTCCTTAAACTTTCATTTAGAAGAAATAATAGTACTATTATCTTTTTTAAATTAATCAAAATTTTCTTCTGTGTGATATATTTCGAAAAAAGTTGCAGCACATAGCCCAACATTACTTGGTATTTCACAACTAAGTCCTAAAATATATGAAACAATGGCCTTTATATAAATTCACGAAAATACGAAGACGTGGTCGCATTCAGTCGTCACGAGTGCAGACGGCGCGCTGTCAGTTCGTTCTTTTGTTCTCTGGTAATAGACTATATTTTATTCTTGAATATGATTTTTTCTTAGCTTTCATATTGTTATTTTCAATTCTCGATTATATTCGAGCGAGAAAATTACAGCAGCATAATATAAGATGCCGCTCGATTTATCTCGAGTGTGCACAGTTTGGTATGTTTATCGCGCTCGAATTAACTCGAGCGCCTACGTTAAGGGGTTAAAAGTATTTTGACTTTAAAATATTTAAATATCAATTTGACAGTAACCTAGAAATTCTCACGGTGTAAACGTTATCTGATTATTTACCCCTAATGACTTACTAGCTCGAATATAAATTTATATTTTGTCAGGAAGCAACGAATTTGCAAGTTAAAATCAGAAACAGGTACACGCCACTTTTATTCTAGGATAATATTACGCGAAAGATAAAAAAAATCACGATTCTCAATTATCTTTATAACGAATTGTTTGAAATCCTTACTTTGGAAAAATTAATTTTTATTATAGAAATCGGATAGTGGTGTTGTTACTAACACTGACAACAAAAGCCGCACGCTATTCCCCCCAATCGTTTTCGAATTTGAATTAACACTAACTCGTTGAATCGATTTGAATTAATTTACCAACATTGTCCATATTAATTGGTATAGAATTTAAACAAACGTTCCGCCCGCAGTGTCAGAAATCGAAAATACCAAACAATTTTACTACATACAGCTTTGTTTGTTGTTTAATCGTTAGCTTGAAAAAAATTTCTGTGTACTGAATTGATAATAATATGGGGCCATTATACTTTCCTCGATAGATTAACTAACTCATTTTGTTAATTACATTAAATATTTTAATCTGTAAAAGTTCAAATGTTTCTAAACCCATTTACATTGATTACAAACGGTCGTTAAAATCGCAACGGCATCCGCTTAGGGACTAGATGAAAAATACCTTTATTACATCACTAAAAAGAAATGTGTTTGTCAATAGTAGTCTATGATAACTCGGACGAGAAGTTTCTTATTCGGACGATTATGTCGGTTCTGTCAGTGCAATACACACTACACTAAAAAGCAGCCGAACAAATAAACAAGTGTAAGAAATGTAACATAACCTACAAATGTCACTTGGTTTTGTTTAAAAGAAAAATCATAGCAAGTCAATATGTTATTCTAATAAGAAAAGAATAAATGGCCAAGTAGCTTGTGTAAAAAAGATCAGAATCCACACAATTTTCGTGCACAATTGGTACATTGAATCCATTCAACATGTTTCATTCTCGTCAGCCGAACATCTTCAGCTTTTTTTTTTTTTTCGTGGACCTCTTATTATTATTTGTTTTCCTTTCTTGTTATTCGACTCGTCAAATACATTTGTCTTTGTTCGATTTTTCTTCTTCTCAAGTGCTTAATTTTTTTTTCCTGTTCCAAAGAGTCTTTAATTTTTGTTTCACACAAACCTGAAAGCATAAATAAAAACAACATCACTTAGTAGAACTACTATATATAATGTACTAAGGACGATCAAATTCAGTTCAAATATTTTGTAACGCAAAAACAGATAGATAGACCCTGCCAGAAATGTGATCAACTAACCCCGACAGGAATTGTTCAACTAACCCAGCCATTCTATTCACAAAAATGCTTTATTGTATGTCATATATTATTGTCAAATTCCAGTTGAATCTGAAATATCCCCACTTGCTTTGCCATAAATAAATAATCCAAAATCTAGCATCAACAAGATTTAATACAAATCAAATAAAAATTTTTCTTCTAAATCACATTTCTAACACAAGATGCAACTATCAGCAGCCTCTGCCGTACGGAAGCTTAAATATAACTGACTGACCAACTTACCCCGCGTCCCAACTAACCCCGGTCTCCCCTACGCCGTCCTAAAAAGTAATTTTTCGGACGTGGACTGAAAAGTTCTTCTTGTTATTGTGTACTGTTCGGAATTTGACGTTTTTTTTTTGACATATTTATTCCAATAAAAAATTCATTTTTATTAGTGTACATGATATGAAACTTTTTTCAATATTTCCGTAGAGTTTGAAACTGTTTTTTTATACAATTTTCATTGGGTCCTCCTAAAACTATAGACTACGATTTCAAGAACTTTATTGTTCGAATTTTAATAATTATTTTTTATAAACAAGGAAATAATTGACAAGTTCGAATTTCTGAATGTTGGTAGATCTAGCAAAAAAATAGTATTGTTGGCAACGCCGCTCGGCCGGAAAACTATGTTGAAATCGGATTGTTGTTTCGATTACACTATCACAAAAAAAAAATAATTTCATTGATAAATTCTTCATTGATTAGTGAATGCACCGTTTTATAATGTCACGGCTGTTGTATGTTGCCTATAATATATTTATTATAGCGTCATTTATCGGGAAATATTATTAAATATTTACATTACGAAAAGATAAAAAAAATTTTACGATAAGTAAGTAGTTTGATATGTGAAATTAACAATGAAATAAAAAAAATGTTCGATTTAATTAATGAAGAACATTAATAAAAAAATATTGATATATATTTTTTTAAATTATGCATTTTCAATACAAAGATACTTTCAAACTAATAAGTGATATCGTCATCTAGAGCGCAAAAAACGTCTTTTGTGAATTAACTGTTTTAATGAGGATTTATCACGTTATATATTTAACGACCAGCTTTTAGCTCACATATAGATTAACCGACTTATTAAATGGAAATTCTAAATGCTGTCTGTGTATTTGTGTCGCATTCCTAGCCGCTTGAGTCAACGCTTTGACCCAAAAAAAATTAAAAATAAACTCTTAGTAGGTAGGTCTGGACTCATTTTCCAGAAATACATGGAAAAACAATTGCGGCAAAAGGAAAATAAACTTTTTTATATACAGGTTTATCGAATTATATGACGAAGTAGAAAATATCGATAAAAATTATTTTTACGAAAATTGGTGGATGCCCGAAAACCTTCACCATTTTTTTTTTAATAAGTTCATTTATTTTTATAAATACACTATAAAAAAATTAGATATACTTATTTTTTACTGCATTTTATAAAAGGTAATACCACGAGTGCTCCATATAAAATTTAAGAGGACGAGTGATATTTGGAAAGGTTATTTTTTGATTCATTTTCAGTGTTTTCTTTATCAATTTCACACAACTCTATTGGCCTCCATTTTTTAAATTTAAACGTCAAATGTTTGAACTGTTACAGATTTAAATACAGCGCCCATTATTAAATCTAGCATTTGATTATGATCAGCATCAGGATTCATTTCTTCCTGATTAGTCGAGGCAATGAAGCATTATGTTAGGAAATCTTTTAGGATAGAACAGATCGGAATGCGGTTTTTTGCATTCGCTTTCAAAAATTATTTATACCATTCCTACCTAATTTCTACCTATTAGAAACCTGAAGTTGCATTGCTGCAGCCAAAAATGCATTTTTTGAGATGCCTTTTGGCAAATTTGATAATTTTGTAAATAAGAGTCAGAATTGGCCCAAGGGGTTTTTGAGGTCGCTGATCACGATTATGATGTTCAAATTGACCCCCCGAACACCTGGAACCCAGGAACGCCGACGAACGTCATCTCCGTGGGACTATCCCGAAATTCATGCGAGGAAGGAGAGAAACTCGGCGCCCGGAGGTTTTTTGGGTCGGTGAATTCAAATACGGCATTGGCGAACACCCCACGGACACCTGGTGCCCCCTAACCTGGCCCTGAACGTCATCCCCGAGGGTTTTCCAGACACAATTGAAAAAGACGAACCGAAAATCGTTACGGGGGGTTTTTTGGGTCGCTGAATTCAAATATGCCATCGGCGAACACCCCACGGACACCTGGTGCGCCCTAACCTGGCCCTGAACGTCATCCCCGAGGGTTTTCCAGACACAATACGAACCGAAAATATTGGGGACTTCTGATTTTTAATACTTTCTTTTCTCGCCCAAGAATCAATTAATTTTCGTGGGGTTTTTTGTAACGTCATTAATTTTCTTTCTCTATTTATGATTTTCCCCAATATTTTCGGTTCGTATTGTGTCTGGAAAACCCTCGGTGATGACGTTCAGGGTCAGGTAATTTGCTTAATCACAAAATACTACAAACTTAATTATTTATGGTACAATTAAAATATAAATTGTAATTTTGGTACACTGTTGGAGTATTGTTTGAAATCTTTGTTAACTCATTGATAACGTTGGGTGTAGCTAAATCATTAATGTTGTTGATGGGTCCAGGTGTAGAGTGAGAAGCTCGAGGAGTGGCTGCAGGATCTTCTGTTTTCTGTTTTTTAGCTGGAGGTTCTGAGGCGTCACTTCTAAGGGTGTTTATGATGTTGAAATAATGCTCATTATCCATTTGTAGATAAGGCTTAATTGAGTTGACTGAACTGTGACCAGTAATTTTCATTAATTGTTGTTCACCAACCCCTCCTTTAGCCAGGTCACTGACTGTTGTCGACCGCAAAGAGTGGTTTGTTATTTTTATTTTTTTTGTATTTAATCCTGCCTTCTCTGCTGCTTCTTTAGTCCATTTAGAAAGTTCGTTTTTTCCCACTGGAGTGTTTTTGTACCATCCACTTGATTGCTCTTTGTTCCATGATGGGTTTACTGTTAAGAATAATCTATCAGTTGCTATTCGAAAAGACGGAATGGACAAAAGGTAGGGTTCTTCGAGTTAGGGACCAGCCATTTAGTATCGGCCATTTTTTTTCTCCACCCTGGGCCGTTTTATTGAAGAGAGGATTATATTCTTCTCTTCCGAAAAAGTAGAATTTTTGAAAATCAGTTATTTTAAAAAATATGTAACTATGTTATCTACCTGTTTTAATCCCAGAATTATCCACTTCCTCTTTAAAATAATGAACCCTACAATTGACTGCTTCTCCACCTCTCCAGGCAAGTTCTACTGAAGCGATATGGTAAAATTTTCGCTGGAGTCCCGCCGGAGTGTCTTCGTCCCATAATAAAACCATTGCGTAATATTCTTCCAATTTTAATGAAGCGGAGCTCGATTTCCTTTTATTGGTGCACATCTGCAAATTCCTTCGTTTCGCATTACGAGCTTCCCTACTAGACTTGAAAATAATATCTTTAAATGGATCAAAAATTATTTTCTACTTCATAAAATACATCTCTTGCAACGGTGTTCCACATTGTCTTCACTAGTTCTTTGTAATTTTCACAGTTTTCTTTCTTCATATTCCACGCCCAATCTTTCAGGATTAGGTTTAGTTGCTCTAAACTTGTAGTTTCCAAAAGCTCGTATTTCTTTGCCTTGCAGAATTCCGTAAACTGTTTCCATATTGACGTATGGGTTTTAACGGTATTGAACGGTACACTTTTCTCAATCCCCAGATCAATATTAGTCATAGAATCACTTCCAAAGCGACTCATTTTTACTACATAAGCTGACTAGCACTGTTTAAAAACAATATTACAAAATTTATTGATAATAAAATCAGAAAAATTGTTTAGCGTCGTTTTCTGGTGTCCTAGGAGACCATAATTACTTGTTATCAAAGGTATTGTAATTTTTTGTGACAACAGCTGTCAAGTTTTACCGCGGGTAAACTCGAAAAAACTACTGACAGGAGCTGTCATACAGTTTTTTCATCTAGAAACCATTTGTAATTCGAAATTGCGCGTTTGTCATTGGTGGAAATTAAGACGAGGGAAATAGTCACAGTATATGTCGCTTTTGATATTGAATAATATTAAATACCTTCTATTGCAAAAGCAAAACATTTCTGATTTTTTCTCTATTAATCTCTATGGCTGAAGGATTAAAACGATCTAAATTTAAATGAAGTTCATCGACTTCAACGTTAAGTTGGCCAGGTAATAAAGCAAAACGTTAGGGGGCCCATAAAAACTTTATAAATACATCAGCGTACCCAGTAAATTTATAAAAGGAGGCAATAAGACAAAATTGCTAACCGCATAACTCTTAACACAACGTGGTACTGACGCAAGTAGGTATAATTCCACTGTCTCAGATATTTTCAGAAATCCAAGAGACCGAATTAGCAGCCCTTTAAGAAACCGCTTCTCTGCTATATATTTTTTTTGTGAGAGGTAGACGTTCTAGGAAATAAAGCCACCCATTAACCAACGCTGCTGGATCGCTTTTATTTGCCCTCCTTCAAATTCAAATTTTTCTTAGAATATAATGGGCAGGTAGAGTTCCGAAAAAAACGTCTGTTCGTTTTATATGTAATTTTACTTTTAAGGGACCGGTTCGGGGATGGAATTTTGACCGTTCCTAGTATTAGTAGAAAGCACTGCGGGTCACTGTTCTCTTGGCGGTCTTTTTCGCGCCAATTTTTAGAGGGCAATGTGCTCGTTTTCACTCTTAAGTGTTAATCTGAACAACTAACGGTGTATAATATTTTTACATTAGAAAAAATGAGAAACTTGCAAAGGATAATTTATAATATAATCAAAAATTTACTTTTTGTACACCACTATCATAATCAACATCCATCTTCTTGAAAATAACTTGAAATTGAAGCAACTACGAGCAAACACAGTCAAACAGGCGGCGTGCTAACAAACCGTTTCTATAGTAACGACACAGAAAGACCACTGGATGCTGTGAAATTGTGCGATAACTTATCGGGATAAAAACCACGTCAAGATGTATTGGAAGTATTTATTTTTAATATATTTCAGACGATGTAAATTCACATTCACAGTTGTACAAAAGATGTTGTTTGTATTTCGTGTATAAAATTTGTGTTTTCGTGGCACATTCGAGAGAATTTTTGGCCTCGACTTGCGGTCTCGGCCAAAAATTAACACTCTCATGTGCCATTAAAAACACTCATTTTACGCACTTAATACAAAAATAACTATTTTTTAGTCCTAATCGTATTTCCTTTAAAAAAATGTGTTGCAATGTACACAAATATCGTTACAATAATACAAAATCCTTAGTATATCAGTAATGAAGGACTACAGTGAGTGAACTTATAATTTTGGAATATGTTGTGATCTCAGCCTTGATTTCGAGAATTTCTTTTAAATAAACTTCATATTGCCCTTAATTGGATTAAAGATTGTATAGTTAATCGGTTACAATATGTAGTTGTCGAAAATATTTCATCAGAACAGGTGCACAATGATCTTGGTGTTCCACGGGGCTCCATTTTGGGCCCTATATTTGTTTTTCAACGACTTGGATAAAATTTACATACCTGCATATTTTACCATCCGTGCTGATGACACATCTCTTTGCCTTGTCAGACACAAAGAATTCAAGCGATAATTGAACTTGAGTTTTGACTGAATTAACAGACTGTTCTCTGCCAACTCTTTTTCTCAATGCTGACAAAACAAAATTTATCGGATTTCATAATTTTCGAAGCTGTGTAACAGTATTAAATTTGGAATGAATGGCAGTGACACTCAGTTATCGACCATTAGTGACAATATAACATTTTTGGGCTTGCAAATTGACAAACATTTAAACTAGAAAAAACACTGCCATAAACTCATATCGAAATTACATAGAAATCTAAAAGACGCGTTAAATTTAAATCAATTGTTGCAGCTACATTATGCTCAAGTCGAGAGCAGGCTGGATTATGGCGTATATTTTTGGGGATTTTCTAGGGTCTCCTCAAATAGTTTTATCTCTCAAAAGAGATACGATTGGTCTTTCAAATAGAACATCTTGAATAACCTTTGAACAGTTAAACATTTTAACATTACCTTGCCTTTTAATTTACGAGTTATGTCTAATTGTCTATATCTATAATTTTGATCCTAGTTTTTAGATCCCAAAATAGATGAAATTATCTGTAATCCATCTTGAAATTCGAGCGTTTTTTTAGAGATCAATATATGTACTTTTCAAATCAAAAAAAATATATATTTATTAAAATGTTATATTTAGCAATGAATGAACCAAACGTCAAAATATAATACTTTTTATTTTTAACTTCAGAAACATGCATTCACATTCGTAATTCTTGGAATCGTTTCTTAACATTTTTGACGACCGGTTGAGAGGTAGAATTTCAACTGATCCTAGTAGTAGAAAACATTTTGGGTCATTGTTCTCCGCGTCAGCACTTTTTGGCGCCAACTTTAGGTACGAAAAGAGATCGTAATGCAAAAGTTCATCGTGCCGATTGGTGTGTCTGAGAGGACGGTTTAATTTCCTGTATTTCGAATATTTACCAAACTAAATCGTCTAAAAAAACATAGAACTACAATGTGATGTATTTCTTGTGCCGTGAAATAAGTTAACTTATGTTTATTCTATGGTAGTCGTAGAAAAAGTATAGTGTGCAACACGTGGAAAAATGACTTCTCCACTTGTTGCACAATATATTATTTAGTGACTTTTATTTGATGCAATTTTTTTAAATTCTACAAGGCAAGCTTGCAAAAACCAAGCCTCTGGTCTAAAGATGAAAAACTAATAATTAATCAACAAATAAATCCTCATAAATTGTCATTTTTTTAGTAAATTCATTTCTTTTCCCAAAGTGAGCTTAGACTGGCAAGTTCCTTTGTAGCACTATGTCATATAAAACATTCGAATTTGATTGGAGTGTTAATTTTTAATGTGGAGTTACTAATACCGAGAACATTATACACGCGTTGATGTATACGGATAACATTCATGAGGTCCACAAGTTACTTGTTCCGCGATGTGAATCACGTACGTAAATTAAAAATTTATTAATTAATCTACATCATATACACGACTTGGAATTTTCGATTTATTAAACGAGCACTTTATAAAATCAAAACTATACTAATAGACCAGTAGATATGGATATGATTTTTACAAAATTTAACAATAATTACAAACGTTTTAAAAGCTCCAGTTTCGTATTTGTACTCTACCAAAAAAAGCAACTTGGCAACATGGCAGCGAGTAAGGCAGACGTGTGTGAAACTGCAATCAACCAGTACAGCTTATAAGAAATATACTCTATGGATAATCAAGTACTTTAATTGGACCAGTGTGTAGTGTTTATTCAGCTAGATTCCCGAATTAATGAGTTAATCTTAAAACTATTTGCAAATATTTTCCAATTTATGGTCAATTTTTTTATTATTATTATTAAACATCCATAAAGGCATTTTATATTATAATCTGGTCAACAGTGACCAATGAGCACTTTTGTGAAACTTAAAACTAAGGTATACTCATCAGAGTTCCTTAGGTTCTGTAGAATGGATTGCACTAAACTTTAACGTGCACACACAAGATCTGCTTTTGCACTAAAAACACTAAACTAACTCAAAGGGCTTGATCCTCTTAAGTCTTCTTTCTAACCCAGTATTGTCAAGGAGCTGGATAGCCTCGACATTGACATGATGATGAAGTCTTTCTTCATGCCTCTTGGCTAATTTCTTGATGGTCTGATGAACAGTGTCCATTTCCAGATCCCTATGGAGGTCACTATCGCGAATGTACCAAGGGGCATCTACTATGTTCCTCAGTGCTTTGTTTTGAAATCTTTGGTTGATTGCTAAGTTGCTTGCTTTGGTGCATCCCCATACTTGTATACCATAGGTCCATACAGGCTTAAGTATCTGCCTATAAAGCATAAGCTTATTATGTAGAGACAGGGTGGAGTTTCTTCCAATTAGCCAGTACATTTTTCTATATTTCAGTCCAAGTACTTCGCTTTTTTTTTTAACTTTCCAAGTATTTTTTTAAGTATTTTGCTGTGTTTGAATATGGAATCAGGTTATTGTTTATGCTGACTGGAATATGATCTATCCTTTTGTTTGTAAAGTTAATGTGGAGTGATTTTGTTTGCAGCTTGTGGGTTGCTTCTTCATTGCTCTTTCCTACTGCTAGAATGGCAGTGTCGTCAGGGAAGGTGGTTATGGTATTGTTTTCTAACTCTGGAATATCACATGTGTACCGTAAGTATAGGACAGGTCCTAGGACACTTCCTTGTGGTACTCCAGCCTTAATTTCTTTAAGATCGGAATAGACTTATTCTTGTCTAATTCTAAAGTACCTTTCCGATGTATATGAATGGAGGATATCTGTATATTGTTTTGGAAGGAAAAGCTTGAGTTTATGTATTAAGCCTTCATGCCAAACCTTATCAAACGCTTGTACTACATCAAGAAAGATAGTAGCACAAATGTTTTTCTCTTCTAATGATTTCTCTATAATGTTGGTTATTCTATGAACTTGGTGGGTCGTCGAGTGCTTATTTCTAAATCCAAATTGGTGATCAGGGATAATTTCTCTTTCTTCGATAAGTGGTTTTAGTCTTTTGAGTAGGAGTTTCTCAAATAGTTTCGACATAACAGGCATTAATGAGATCTGTCTGTATGACGATGCCTCATGTGGTGGTTTCCCTGGCTTGTGTATCATTATGACTTCCGCAATTTTCCAAAGGCTGGGTACATACTTCAGTCTAAACGCAGCATGTATTAGGTTAGTTAGTTATTGCTTTTTTGGATAACTGTTTTAAAATGTCTCCAGTAATTAAGTCAAAACCTGGAGCTTTTTTCGGATTGATATTTTCTTTTATTTCAGTAATTACTTCTTTGGAAGAGGTAAATTCTATTTCTTGATCAATCTGTTGATGTTCTTCCAGAGTGGGTTCTTCATCTTAAAAGATTTTTTCTAGATGATTTGCAAATCTTGTTGCTCATTATTTCTAGCCCATTTACCATCTTCCAATCTGACAGGTGGTATTCGCATTATGGATCTTTTAAATCTCTTAGTAGCATTCAAGTGTGAATAATCAGTACTGCTGTCGTCTGTCAATTCTCTTAGGTAAATACTAATCGATTCTTCTTTAATTTGTTGTATTTCTCTTTTGACTCTTTGTGTAGCATTGTTGAGTATAATTTTATCTTGTGGGGCTCTAGTTTGCTGCCATTTTCTTCTAAGCTTTCTTTTTTCAGAGATTAGTTCCCTTATTTCTCTAGGATAGTTGTTTCCTACCGTCCTTCTTTTAATAGCAGGTGTAGTAAATTACAATGGAAAACTTATACAAATGAGAAAAAACAAGGTTCCATAGCTTTTGAAAGTTTGCAGAACTATGACTTCTGCAAAAATTTATAGTTTGTTTTCATTAATGCACTAACATACCACTTTTGGAATTAATGTTAATTGATTGTCTATATCTACTGGCCTATAAATGAAAATTCCCCTTATATAGTCAGGTAAAATTCCCCAATTTTAAGTCACCTCATATCCCTAATATTAAAACCGTCACGGTATGACTCACGGACCTTATGAATCAGAAATTTCGGTAAGAGCAAAAACCCAAGGGTGCCGCATACAAACATCCCTTTTAGTTTTTTAACGCGCCAAAGTACATCGCGTTGCGGCCTGCGTTAACGTCGTTGAATGAATAATAAAGATCGAACAAAAAATTGTATAGGTAAGCATATGGAATAGTATACATACACACACGTTACATACCGGGAATTCCCTAGTGCAATGACCTTTTGTTACTCTGATGCGTGCGCTACACCTGTAAATACGACGCCAAACTGCCTATCATATTTTTCTCGGTTTACTTACGTGTCGTTGTGACAAGAAGTCATAAGATTGTTACGGAATTTTATTACTTTAATTTTTTGTACGTCAACTAACCGATTCAATTGTATTTACTGTACTGTTTTGGATAGACGAAATTCTATATAATAATATTGAAAACTCGCTCGACGGTGAAAGAATAATGGGGCTTGGAATAATTGATATGTAATTATTTTTTTGTTTTCTCGTCCGGAAACAACTAGGTTTACTAAATGGAAATACAAATTTGTCGGGCTAGTCCAGCAAAAAAAAGTTTTTTTTTATGATTAATGATTGATATTTCTACCATGAAATGCTTCCTGACTAAAATTAGTATCTGAATATGTAAATAAATGTTTTGTAACGTTAAATTTTCCAGCAAAAAGAAATTCAGTCTACAACGATCGGTAATTTAAGGGCGAACGCCACTGTAATGGATAAAAATAATGCTAACTTAAATAGCAAAAAAGTTTATCGCACATTTATGCCACAAATGTGGCCTAACTAGCGCCCTCTACAAATTACATCGATTTCTCGTTCCCAAAAACCCCCAGTTCCAAATTTTTATGTATACATGTTCAAAAACGCTAAAGTTATTGCAAAAAATAAATCTTAAAATTTAAACTTTAACACCCTGTATATTCCTTATTAGCAACATTTTATTAGAGCAAGTTGGTTCAAATCCTAAATATTTACCATACTTCTATGTACAATTACTTAAGGATCACCCTGTATATAAAATCAATAGAAAGCATTATTCATATCACTAACGTGGGTTATACAAAATGAAAACAAAAACTCCAAACAAATCCCACACACTTAATTTTATTTTTAAAATAACAAGTATCTTGAAATTTAGACCACAGGGAAAAAATGAAGCGAAATTTAGACCACAGTGAGAAAATGAAACAGAAAAATATTTGGTGAAAGCAAACTATATTCTGAATAAAAGAAAAGTGCAGTAAAAGTGGGGATATAACGTCACATTCCATAGGTGTACTTTGCAAAATAAAAATAAACCAATAAATAACAGGGAGGATTATATGTTGTTAATGGGATTAAACTTTTTTTAATCTCTTGGCATTAAAACACCTAAAATCAAAGATTAAAAAATAAAAAGTTCAAGAACTATTTTTAAAAGTCACTGTCTTCACTATCATTGTCTTTTCTGAGGTTTATTATTATAGGGTCTATTAGGTTTTCCATTGCTATATCCACTTTACAAAATGAATTTTCCACTGTTCTCAAATGTTCTCCATTTACATCTGAAACTGACTTCAAAAAAAATTTAAATGTTGTATTATTTTGAGAAAAATTACCCTTTAATTGTGACCAGATCAGTTCAATGGGATTTAACTCTGCATGGTAAGGAGGCAATCTGAGAATTTCAATTCCTTTTTCTCATCTCATCTATAATATATTTTTTGAATTTGTTTTTATGTTGCTTTGCTATTACATGTAATTCTGCCTTCAAAGATTTAGGAGGACTGATAATATTTTTAGAATGAAGCCATTTTGAAATATATATTAATACAAAATAATCAATTAAAATACATACGATCCGTACAAAAACCAGCAAACTTTTGCTCTTGAAATTCTTAATATGTTCGATATACTTTTGGCTCATAGAAAGCTATAAAGTTCTTAAATTATGTCATTGAATCTGCCCCACGTGGAGTAGTAAGTAACCTGTAGAGATAGGAAATAGCTGAGAACACAGAATTCTCAAAGGTCAAAATTCCGCTGCATGTACATTCTTTAACCTGGGAATCAGAGAAAAATTGAGATAGATTTACCGGAATTAATGAACTACAGAAAAAGATTACTTGGATAAAATTCTCCAAGCGTTTTTAGAAAACTTATGAAACGAAGTTTTAACAATTATTGAAATTGAAGCGGGGAGAAAGATGAGGGAGACTAAAAAAATAGTAGAAAGCTGTAACCGAAGACCTGAAAAGTTTCATATAACGAGGCGGAAAGAACTTAAGGGCTTATTTGAGATACACAATAGATAAAGAAGGAAAATTTGAAATGCTCCTTACAATATTTCAAATTTTGGTGGAGGATTTTTTAAGTTGATCTGAGTAAATGGCACATTTCCTATAGCTAAAAATGGCGAAAGCGCTCTTTGAAATGTACAGCTATATAAAATTAACAATATCTCCTAAATCGTTAAATTTATCGAATTCAAACAACAGTACTTTTTTCTAGCAAACCCATGGGGACTCTAGATTTGCTATTAACGGATTGAAATACTAATTCCTGTACAAATTTTGGCCTGTTAAATAGCGGAGTTAATACATAGCGCTAATATAGTTCTTATAGCGTGGAAAAGAAAGTCTGTATGTGTTTTATATAGTGGAGTGCTGTTAGATTGATACCGTCGAAGTCCTTTTTTGGAATGTGTTTTTGGCACTACATACTTTAATGTTTATAAAAATAAACTCCTCCCGAGTTATAGGGCGTAGAAAATTACGATCTCTAAAAATGTTTTTTAAATATAACCGAAAATCTTTTAGTATTACCTACGTAAAAATTCATATGAACTAATTTTATGGCATTGGGCTAACAATTAAAATGATTTTTTTTATTTTTCTACGATTAATTTGAAGGTAAATATGGCAATTCAAAAACGGGTGTTTAAAGAAACTGCATCGTTCTGGCGTAAATATCTGGAAAAATATGACTTCCAAAAAAAATGTATATAACATCCTAATGAGAGAACAACATTGGGAACATTTTAAGACCATCCAGAACCGTTTTAGGCAGAAAAAGTTATAGACAAAATAAATTTTTTTCAATTTTTTTAACCCAATCTAGACTGTGGTATTTGAAAAAAAAATCCTTTTGCAAAAAGTCGTAACATATGTTTCTACAATTGTCCAGTAATTTTTAGCCCCATGGGATAATTATTTTTTAAGTTTTGGTCTGTTAAAGTTGAGCTAAATTTCTGTTTTTTATAAGACATGTTCATTTACATATTTTTATTGTTTCAGGTAAGCCAACTCTAGCATTTCTCATGTATGTAATACTTCATTAATATTTAACTAATTTATGTTCTAAGTATCATGTCTACGTTTTAGTAGCGTGAGAAAAAATAACGTGACATAAATCTAATAATAATACTTATTTTTTACCGTAAAAGAAAAGCCTACCATTAAAAAATAGTAAACGAAGCGAAAGTAAAATCAGTTCGAGTAATTGAGTCGATACTGCTTTTCATATCACTCGATAATTTAATATTTTAGGTCTTTATGTGGGTCAATACTGTACTCGAATCGTTCATTTACGCTTTACTTAAATTGATCTTGAATTGTAAATAAGAAAACCCAAGATTTTATTTTGGAACAAATAATGCTAAACATTTTATTTTAAAAATTATCCGCCACTGATTTTTGATGTTATATTGGGGTTTATCTCCTGGGTCATAAAAATGTTGCTATCATTCATTTTCAAATAAACTATAGTTGTCACATGGACGTACGTCTAAGAAAAAATCATTGAATGGGATGAAACTATCGGCTAGTAATTTCGTATTATAGAATATTCTCGCCCTAGGGTAGAAATAATATATTACAAACCGAGGTGGAAAATATGGCATTACAGTCGGGCGCTAAAACGGCTAGACGAGGTGCAAAGCGCCGAGGTTAGTAGGCGGTACTTTTGACATTTGTTACAATTTTTATCCGTCATCAAATTCAGTCTAAATCCAACCTCCGTTTAGGAAAAGATAAAACTACTAAAATGTCTGATTCTGAGATTGAATTGATGAGTTGTACTCCACCAGAACTAAAAGAAACTGCAGAAAAGATAAAAACATAAAAATTAAGTCGCTATATTTCATTCAAACAACAACAAAATTCTGACATTAATAGTTAGAAAATGCCTACTTTCGAATCTCTAGCATGCTATGAAAATGACATATTACTGACTGATTGTGAATAAAAAAATATTGCAAGACACATACATACACTTTTCTGAAAGTGCATGGGATTTTGGACCCAATAAGACATTATTTAAATAAACGCCCGATTTAAATATAAATAAGAATATTCTAATAATCATTTGCATCACTGTTTCACCAGTTATATAATTTATAAATTCCTACAACTTGCCTACGACATTTTCCATTTTAATATTTAGTGAAAATTCTCGATTCAATCATGTCAGTGGGACGTAGAGCAACCTATTTTCCAAACAGTAAATAAATAAAATTTGACCCTGAAGGTGAAAGATCTGGGTGTTCGTTCATCTTCATATCATGAATTTTTATTAAGTATCAGTATCTTAAAAGTTCATAACACTTAATGCTCCTGCTGTGCGGAAAATGAGAGCAATTTGAAAAGGATAACACTTCGATGAAATATAAAATGCCACTAACGAACACGCTCTTAGCTTATCATCACTCCCTGGTATATGTGTTGTTAATAACAAAATAAAAAACGCGTTGGAATAAAATTTTGAAGAACATCAATACTTAAATGACATTTTCGAAAATGTTGGATATCCAAAACACAGAAATCTGTAGGTACACTAATTTTAGCCTCTATAAATCAATTCAAATTTAGGATTTTATCGATAAAATTTTCTGACGTAAACAAGTCCAGGGGTGGACTGGCTCGTACGATCTCCAACTTTTTTGTTTGATATCCATAAAATATATAAATGCCAACTAGTGTTTCAACAAATGTCAAACAACACTACATAATTTTACTTTTATTAGATTAAATACTTAAGAAACGAATAATAATAAACTTAATTCACAAAAAATCGATAAATATTTTTGAAATTTATATTTATTAAATCAATTTTTTTATATTTTCAGACATTGTAAAGTTTTTTTGATAAATATGAATGTGATGTTAATTTTTTTGTATATTGTTGAATTTTATTGTTTCTATTACATGAATTAACAAGAAGGATTTTATCATTTTTTAGAAATATTCCTTATTTTGAGTAGAATCGAAACATCTTCTTGAGATCTTTCACTTGTATGTGGGTAAATTGGGTGCTAAATGTATTATATAATTAAAAAAATATATTCTGGTTTACCTACAAAAATAAAACGATCATTGACTTAGGTCTTCATTATAAAGTGGGCGATAATACCTTCACGAATTGCAAAATTTCGATTACTCGTACCGATTTAAAATTTTGGTGGTCACGCCATCACCAATCCGTATGATTCATACATTCACCGCTCACGTTGTCAATATTTTTCTTCTCCGAAATCGGAACATAATTTGGTAAAGTGGTGGACTAATCAGACGAGGGTGGGTTTGATATTTCTTTTCTTCAGTGGCGTACAGCTGAAACACTAATTATTATTTTACATAATGGTGACTTGCAAATTTGTTTCTTCCGGTAAAATGGTGTATTTTTGACGTTTCAATGGAATTTTAGAATAAAATTTACGTTAAAAAATTGTCTACAAGTTTTGTTATTCTATATAGTGGAGTGAAATTAGAATTTTATATGGATGTAAGAGCGAAGTCAAATTTTTTGAATTTTTTCGATTTTATACATAAAGAGAAGCTTGTAAAAAAAAATTCCATAAATTTGGGCTGGAGCTTCGCGAGATATGTGCCAAAAACGGAATTTTTGGTATTTTTCGAGTGGATTGCTTCACTATTTTTTAAATATCTCCGGCTCTAAGAGTCGTGGAAAAATAAAACATAATTAAAATGAACGTGATGAAGTAGAGTATCGATCCGTATAGTAGGGTTTTTTTTAAAAAGGCATCCTAACCTCAAAAAACGAATTCGCTCACATTATTTTTTTTTTTACTGAGGAGACATGGTAAAAATTGAAAAAAAAAAATGTATTTGTACAGTCAAAATCGGCAAGCTTCCCTTTATGTATAAAATCGAAAAAATTAAAAAAAATTGACTTAGCTCTTACATCCATTTTCAGAATATTTTCTTCTAATTTCTCTCCACTAATAATACAAAATACATATTGATGGATTTTAATACTTCGAAAACGAAGCTGTTACATTTTTGTGTAAGTAGTCGCTTTTTCTGCCATTTTTTGTATTTATAGATGCAGATTTCGTCCATGGTAACAATACAAACAACATTTTCTTCAAAACGCCGCTTGGATATCACTTTAAAAAAAGCGTTCTCATTTTTGAAATCTATTCTTCCTCTTTTTTGTAGTAGCCTAAGATACTTGATTTCCTTGATTACCTCTTTCGGTTTCATTTAAGGATCTATTTCAATGCTAACTATATATCACCACCCAATAATTGTTTATTTTGAAGTATAAAAATTGGATGAAAACAAAGTATGTAATACAATGATTTCTGCAATGAAATCTTCGTCAATTTTTTTACGCCTATTTTACTGATATTGGTTACATCCATTATTCTTATTTTTTAATTTGACTTATTTACAATTAGGATTAATAAAACTGTGCGTAAACAACATCGCTGTTCTACAATTTGTTTTTTTTATGTGGGATATGTGGGGGAGGCAATTGACATTAGGCGAAACACGTGTTTTTATTTTTATAGATGATGGAAAATCAATGAGTAAAGTATAATAATTCTTATCCTCTATTGCCCCAAGCTAGGTTATATTAGAAACGCAAGATATACCTAAATATTTCTTTGCTTAAGATGAAAATTACATTCGAACATTATTTTAAAAATAATTTTAGATATTTTCGCGCCATGTCGTAATCACCAATATTATGGCCGAATTTTTGATAGAAACAACTAAAAATAAGGATGATTAAACATGATGAAATATTAAATTTTCTTACTATTTAACTAATAAATAATGTTATCCGCAAAGTTTATAATTAAGAATCAATGCTCGTTCAATTAACTTTTATTTTTTTGCTAAATTTTTTATAGATAAGATAATTACTTATTACGAAATGATAGTCGATGCCAATTCCAAATAAGATAAAATTATTTTGTTAGCAGAGGCAGATCCAGACTTCCATTTTGGGGGGCCACGAAGGTATTTTTACTGATTTCAAATGTATCAAATATATAACCTATTTTAGAAATTTATTTTGAATTGTTTATGAAGTGCAAATGTCGTTAGTCACATGATAAGCTAGGATTTAAATGGCACAGCTCTCCCCCATCTGTCGCAGTTATATTAATTACAAAGAAAAATATGTCCACGCCTGCCTACAAGTACGTTTTAACAAAAAACCAAAATGCGTTATAAAAGTTCATTTAAATATTAATGCCAATTTTTGGCACGCTTTTTGTAAGTCCAAAAAGGACAAAATGAAAATCAAATTGGAATAAGTCTATTCGCTATGGTTTTTCACATATTTTCTCTAAAATGTAATAAATGTATCATTTGATCTTTCCCATAAGTAAGATTACCTCGAGTAACTCAACCTGTTAAATTTCTGAAAATACATTTCGTCTCATCCACCATTCGAGCCCACAGGTACTTTTTAATTATTTTACAATTGATATTTTTCAATACTTATTTGCCTCTGTATTTACTTAATTAATCAAATTGATTGTATTTTTTTTGTATGATTGTATTAAGCTGCAAATAATAACTGAAAAACAAAGGTATTTCTGAAATAAAAAATATTAGAACATAGATGTAGCCTAATTTAAATACCAATATGTCATAGAACATTTGTTAGAAAGCATCAGAAAAAGTAACATTTAGCAGCCATGTCATTTGAAAGGTATTTTCAGAAATTTAACAGAATGTCATTAAAGGGCATTTCCGTGATTTGGAGGCCTTCTACGGATAAATTTAGTTCAGATTGCCGAAAAAATCATACTTTTAAAATACAAATTAAACAAATTAAAAATCCTGCTTACAATATAATGTAAAAACATTACAATAGATGTTCACCAAGACATTTGATTCAAATTTAACATCTCAGAATTCTGATAAACGGCCTCAATTCTCATAACACCTGTTATTATTATTTCAGAAATATATTTTTAGATTTAGTTATATTTACTTTCTTTACACCCACAATTTACTTTCCGCTCTGTCTAAATAGCTTAGACGTAGGTTGTTTTATTTGTTATCTGTTAATAAATGAGTCGAGCTGTTGGAAACCGTAGTTGTTTGTACAAGTAAACACCCCATCACAATTATCAATCGTAAAAGTCTCTTTCCTAGAATTAGAAATGGGGTGAAAATAGAAATCGTATTTCTGTTGGTTAGTGGCATTTTGGAATACGCAGAGCAACCGAGTTTAATCTAATAATATCTAATAATTATAAACAAAATATTAAATACATTTTTTACAACTTAACAAAGTAGTTCTAAACGTAATTTCCTTTTACTTGCAACCGTATTTAATTCAAACTAGTAAGAGAAAAGAGATAAAAAAATGATTTATGGATCGAACTTTCTTAGCCAATCGAATGCCTCTCCAAGCGACGAGCTTTGTTCTAATTGGTTAATTCTGCATATTGACACCAGCCAATGAATTCCACATGGACTGAATGAGGGTGTGGCAAATGATAAATTGATACAGGTAGAGATCATTATTTTATAACCATTTTTTGTAATATTAAAATGTGACAAAAACTAGAGGTAGAAGAAGAAGAAGATTAAAATCGCAGTTCACTACAATAAATAAAATTTTATTTCGTAAAAATAAAATAATTTTCTGATGTACTTCTTGCGCTAATTATTGACATGAAGACATCCTGTATGTGGCAGTTTAATTTCCATGAAGCAAAATTAACCACCAAGGATTTACACAAAAGAAAAACCGCTTAACAGAGAATTTTTGCAAAAAAAAACCTACAGCCGATCGACATTTATCGACAATCATCAAAATAACCAACGCTAAAGGCAGTAAGAAAGTAACTTTGATTATTGGAGAAATAGTTTTTTTTATCGTTGCCGAGGTTTCTGGAGGGCGGCTATAGGCTCAGGCGACGGCGGCGGCGAAAATGCACTTCGTCCTGATTGAAAACTAACGCAATTAATTTCTAGACGGAGATCTCTGGAGGCACGCCGCTCATTTAATATCCAATCATATCGATTTGCTTTTGATTCCTTTTTCATGTGCTTAGGGGAATTACCGACAACCTCTGTAGCGCCAACTGTTTATTATTTCATTGTTTTGCGATTATTACAGCTACAAAATTTCTTTAAATTTGTTCTCAACTCCTATACGGAATAGAAGTATCGGATATGTAGTTCGAAGGATTGATCTTTGATCCTTTTTGGACACAGGGTAAACTTCAAGCAAAGGGTTCCTGAAAAGACCAGTGTCGTGCGAGATCTGGAAGGGGCTGGCGAAAATTGAGACATTCGGTTTTTCTGAGATAGTTCACAAACTTTCGATATAGTTTTCCTAACCTCTTTAACTTTGAACCTTTTAGAGACCAGTGGATTATCTCCAATCCCCAACACCCCAGCAGTAACAGATGATATTGATGCAAAACAAACTGTAAGAAATATTAGAAAGTATAAAAAAGTGGGAGGAAACGAAAAATATAAATTAGACGGTAGATGTCACCATCTCCAAGGTAAAAAAATCCAATTTGAGAAAGTTTGAAGGCAGAGTTTTTTCTCGTGCACTTAATAAAATACTTGATATATATTGTTATGATGTTAAAATTTTTAAATTTGGGCGAATTACGTAAAATTGGTTTTAAAATTGACAGGGTTGTTATGGGATGTTTATGTTGATAGTTTCAGTTTGTTTCGAGTTTTTATCAAAAATGTCACATTTTTGAAATTTATAAAATAAAGAATAAGAAAATAAAGAAAATATATAGAATTTTGATTATCTTCTCAATTGGCGCCAACAACGTGTGCTCGAAATTGAGTGAACCCAAAATATGAAGGAAGATAATAATGGAATCGAAAATAGGGGTGAAAAGTTGATGAGATTCATGGAAGCATTGTTACAGAGGACGAATAATAAAATAGAATAAAATAAAATCGACAATTTAAACGCCACTATGAACAGGAAAATAGAAACACAGGAACAGAATTTACAAGAAATTAGAAATACACAATAAGAAATGGAAATGTCTTTAATTATGCAGGAAGAAAGAATTCTAAATCTGCAAACAAATATTCAAGAAGTACAAAGAAATACAGAAATAAACATAAGGAAAACCAAATAAGAAATTGAAAACGAAACAAAACAAGAAATAGAAAATATTAAAAGAAAGTTGATTTTAAAAGGAAGAGAAATCACAAGTTTGGAAGAAGAGATGAAGAGAGAATTGCAAGAAAATAGAGATGAAACGGAGAGAGAATTAAATATAAACAGAAGAAGAATGGAAGAATAAACCAAGAAGATAAAAGAATTGTGTGAAATGTATAACACAGGAATAATGGAAATTGAAGGAAGAACACGTCAAGGAGAAGACCAAGAAGAAGTAAACAGGAAAATAAAATTGCTTGAGAAAGAAATTAATAAATTAAGAATGGATAGAAGAAGAAATGAAGATGAAGAGAGAAGTGTTACTATGATAAGACAAAAATTAGATGACATTTACAAAGAACTAAAAAATTATATGGAAAGGATGAGAAGACAAAATATGGGAAGAACAGATTTTATTCACACAACAACTTATCAAGTAGGAAATGAAGAAAACATAAAATTTGATGGTACCTAATATCAGGAAATTCCATCCAAAAATATTTATTAAAATTTTAACAAATAAAATCAAACATTACCTTAAAAAGAAAAATAAAAAAATTTTTAAAAATGTAAAATAAAAAAAACAAATTATAAAAACAAAATAAATTTAAAAATACTAAACATTAGAGATAAATTAGCATTCATTTGTTATTCTTTCCAAAATTACCAAATGAATGCAAATTTGGGGGAATTATGTAAAAGGGGTTTTAAAATTGACAGGGTTGTTATGGGATGTTTATGTTGATAGAGTTAGTATGTTTTGAGTTTTAATGAAAAATGTCACATTTTTGAAGTTAGAAAATAAAGAATAATAAAATAAAGAAAATATATAGAATTTTGATTATCTTCTCAATATATTGATGAAAAGGTCAGAATGTGATCTTTTATTTAGTACAAGTCCTAACCCCAAAAAATTTTAGCACGAAAAGAAAATAATCCTCGAAAAAAATGTCGATTTTTCATAGGGGTGAGAATTTTCTCAATTTTCCGAATAACCAAAAAATATGAAAAAAAAGAAAAATGTCTATGGTTCTTGTTTATCTATTAATTCCCGATAGACCCGAGCATTTTCGAAAACTCCAGAAATAAAAAAAAAAATCTAAAAAACATGTTGTTTATGAAAATGTACAAAAATAATTTATTGAATTTTTCTGAACATATTTAACACCTTGCAAAGCCCCGTTATCCAAAAGGATTCGGTGAAATTAGTCTTGATAAAAAAAATATGAATAAATTTATAAGAGGGTCAAAATATCGAGCAAAAACAAACTTTGGTCCGGTGTTTCAATAATTCAGAGAAATAGATAAAAGGAAAAAGTAACATGATATTATAGCTACAGGTTCCTTCTTTCATCTGAACTTTGAATCATGAAAAAATATTAATTTTTACGTGATTTTTAGAGCGTGCTCACTAAATGCAGGGCAGGAGCTAAAAGTATCATATTTTTGACAAAAATGATGAGGATAGGCGAAAAAACACATTTTTGAGACCAATGGGCCATTTTCCCGCCCTTCCATAAATTTCAGACAGCTGAGATTTTCTTGGGTGATGAATACCTGCAAATTAAACAAAAATGATGCCGGACAGACCTTCATTTATTAGACTACTCCGAAATCCCATCATTATTGATTATTTTGACACGTATCTGTTAGTCTTCTGAGAAAATACAATCATTTCAATTCAAACAGAGCGACAAACAAATTATGACATGGACGAATTTCAATTGGAATTATTTTTCTTGTACGTCCACGTCCGTAACTAGTGTCAAATGACC
The DNA here is from genome assembly GCA_949320105.2 of Crepidodera aurea. Taxonomy (NCBI): domain Eukaryota; kingdom Metazoa; phylum Arthropoda; class Insecta; order Coleoptera; family Chrysomelidae; genus Crepidodera; species Crepidodera aurea. Next base: position 14,953,357 of record OX439475.1, on the reverse strand, counting down.
AGCGGTGACAAAATGCATTAACATTCTTCTAGGAAACAAACGTCAGTGTACATTTTACAGTAATTTATCTATTTGAAGAAATAAGTCCAGAAACAAATGCCAACCAGTCGACGGCGAGCAAATGACCATTGGTATTTCAGGAAGTGACTGGTATGCCAAGAATCTGATTGCCAATCTTGCATTGTAACCATGGGCGGCGGCACCTTAATTTCTCTTAGAGTGAAAGGATATTATTTGCATTACGTCTAAAGCACATTGGGGAAATTGGAACGTCGTCAAGGGCTCAAATAGAGTTTTTTTTAGATACTTTTTTGTTCTTTCTTTGGTAAATTTTCGGAGAAATCAAACGTTTCGAAAACTACAAAAACTACAAAAAATGATCAGATAAATTAAAAAAGATAAAAAATCATAACATAAGAAGTGTATAACAGAAATAAAGCCATTTTATTATGTTTTATACTGTTTTTTATGCAGGTATTATATTTTTCTACTATAAATAAATAAAAGGGATCTAATCATTGCTTTAACAGTTCCACTCTGTATGAAAACTATTGCTGACATTAATTCAGCCTCAAAACACAAACTTTATTGCAGGTCCGGTATGAAAACAGGCTGAAATAGGCTGCATATAAAAAAAAGTTTAATGTAAAAGTTGTAGATAATTAAAAAATCTAAAGCTTTTGTATTGATCATTTTTCAACATAACCTCAAAATTATCGAGAAAATCGGTAAAAACTTTTTATCTCCCGCGAAAACTTTTTTATGAAAACGTTCTTTTTTGTGTTTTAAATAAGCTGTAATTTTTTTCAAAGCCAAATATTTATTTTTCGATTTTATACGTATTTAAATTACAAATTTTCAATTTTTTAACTTTATTAGTGCTCATTTTCTTCATTCTTAGACTTTTAGATGGTATGAAAAAAATATTGTTCGTATAGAAAAATATGCATTTAAATACAACACCCTATATCTTTAAAATTTGGTTCATAAATTTCTAAAATAACTTAATAAATATATAAAGTAAATTCCACGTATTAAATTTTATTTTTTTAAAGTCTATTTTTTATTGGGACTGCCACTGGTTCATTCTGTTCGTTCGACTGAGTTTGCACTATGCAACTCTTCAATAAACAATGTATATATTATTTAAATTTGGTGACTAAGTAACAACGCAACTATTGATATTTTTCGTAGGTGCCTATTTAGGATATTCTCTTGGGGGTAAGGGGTAAATTTTCTCGTGCATTTTATTATATTATTTCCGAATGGTTTACAATATTTTTGAAAATCCACATGACAGTTATTATTTGAGATTTTTCTCAATATTTTTGTTTTATTTGAGATTTTTCTCAATATTTTTGTTTTATTTGTAGTTTATCCTTCTTGAGGTGGTTTATTCAAAAATAGTAATCATTGAATACATTACAAAAAAATTATCCACTAGTCAAATGACCTTTTTTGGTTTTTAATAAAAATTGTAAATATGCATATTTGTAAAACTAACCCTATACCTACCTACAATTGATCTGATAATGTTAAAAATAAATATTTGTCGCTTTGTGTAGTAATATTTTTAAGAATGCAAGAAGCGATTGCATTTAGTTTAAAAAATATATAAAAGAATAAAAATCGTTTTATTGACTGGTTATCTTATATTTAATTTTTAATTCCTTGAGAATGGTACTCTTGTGAGTTAAAAAATTTGTCATTTTGTTTTTTTTTTTTTTTAGTTTATTGTAAAAAATAGTATATTTTTAAAGATAATACAAATTAATTTACTCTGTTGAGGACACACACAATCAAATATCAATCATAATTATAAAATAAAAAACCTTAACTCTTTGAAACAACTGGAAAAATAAAAAAAAATATGCTTTTTCAGTCTTTTTGAAGTATAGTAAAATTATTTAAAACTGTCATAAAATTTAACACTGGAGAATTAGATCGAGTAAAAGAGGAAACTAATTGGTTTGCTACCTTTGCTCTATTTTGCAATGACTTTTCTATATAGCCTTCTGCTACTTGAGAAGATTTCCATCCTCCATGTCTTTTTAACGCACCTGCATTTACCAATATGGTGGCTGAAGTACGACGAAAACAATGCCCAGTTAATTAATAAGAAAAGTGGCAATTTATTTTTTTGAAAATTTATAAAAAAATTACCAAAAGACACATTAGATGGACTCGAAGACCAGTATTTTTTACATTATAAAAATCTCCAGTGATCATCGTTTTATTAAACTTTTAACTTTTTTATATTTTGAAATATCGATATTGTGCTTTAAATTTACAGTTGCTTTTTTAATTGAAAATATTTCCCATAAAGTGGAAGATTTCCATTTTTTTAGAAAATCGCCAAAAAAGGAATTTTTTTGCCAATCTCTCAACATTGTGTAATATTTTTCATATTCATGCTTGGATTTTTACGACAGCAAATTTTATGTTATCGGCAAATGAGGTCTTCCACTTTTTTTTCAAGTTGTAAAAGTATTTTTGAATTTCCTCTGTACAAAGTTTTTATTTCGGTAAGATGTACTGGGTCTTTTGTTGTAAAAAAGGTATTTTTTTCAGGAGAGCAAACGTATAAAATAGGCGCAAAATCACAAAAAAATGATTTTTTTCTTTTAGACCTTTTGAAAAATAAGAAAATTTTCTGGTAATTTCTTTATCAAAAATATAAAAACAAAACGATATTTCTAAAAAAATTTAAAACACCTACCTACTAATCATTGGCTCATCTATGTCTACTGATTTGATGTGTCGCGTTTTCCCAAAACCTATATTTTCGAATTTCCCATATGAACAATCAAGATTCAACTAACTGGAAGAGGATTATACAAAAAAATGTATTAGGTAGTTATTTCTTATTGTTCTAATGTTATTGATTCACAAATCATGTGTACCCTAGGCATGGGCGGATCCAGCCGATTGTCAGGAGGGGGGGGGGCTGTCTTCCACATAAGTTGGAGTTGAGGGTCGGGAGGCTATGAAATATATTAAAAAACGTAACCTAAAGGGGGGAGGCTGCAGCCCCCCACAGCCCTCCCCCTGGATCCGCCTATGCCCCTAGGGCTTTCAAAATAATTTTAAAACATATATCAACTGCCTTAAGTATATGAAAAAATTTATAATGAATTTCGTCAAAGTAGACGCAAACATTTGAAATTTTAGAGATGTCGTCTCCAAGGCATAAAATAAAGGTTTGAATTGCTGATTTTCTCAATTTCCAGCTCTTGTTGAGTTTTAGCACAAAACAAAAATGATTCCTGGGAGTCCTTTATTGTAAATTTTATATGGGTCGTCTTTCCAAATGAATTTTTGGAACAAAATTTGGTCGATGGCACCAAATATAAAAGTGAAACATAATTTCCACCTAAAAAAAAATACAAAATTAATATGCTACTTTTTGGCATATTATAATTTGAACTTACTTTCGTCGCACGTTTCCTTGAAGGCGTTATCTAATAGGGCTCTAGCAGCTTTATCCTTTCTGCAAAACCAGTATTTGCAGAAAACATTTTTCCCAATTTTTTAAAAAGAATTCCCCATTTTCGAACGCGACATTATAATCCATATCAACCTAAAATAAATATTTAAGTTAAAAAAACAGCAATTTTTTATTTTAACGTCTTAGACATAGAATTTTAGTATAGGTTAATGTGTGCCAAAATAATATTTACCAAGCCGTATCCCCAGTGTTTTTTGTAACTATCAGAAAGTACCTTCCTTTCTTTGGCACAATAATTATTATTTTACTGTCCACAAAACACAAACTGTATCGTAACACCTAACCTCTGCATGCGCAGCGCGAAGAGTTAAACATATAGGTACGCTAGTTGTTCGTAATATTAATGTTCGTAGAGATTGATCTATTATTAGGTAGCACCATTTTGGCGCGTTTTTAAGCAGTCAATGGTGGCATTCATAGATTTAACGTTTAGTGTTCATCAAAACAATGAAAACCGTTAATTAATTTTCAAAGCTTGTAGTTCTTGGATTTATAAAAAGTTTTTATGGTTTTAATGGAAAAGTACATAAGTTTATAATCGCAAAACATTTATTTGATTAATATTTGTATTATATTAAGGATACAGTTAATTAGTTTTTGATGTTTTGCGTTTATTGCTCAACGATTTTTTGGTTATTGTTTTAATGCACTAGTTAATTGTTTTATGACGTGAAATTATTCTCCCAATCACCATATCATTAATGCCCAAAAAATTGACGACGATACTTTATTGATTTTACGTACAAATATTTTTTCAGTGTTCAGTCATGTCAATTTTAAAAAATACCCTCACTGATATAATCAAATTTTCCTAATACAATTCACATTTTCGGTAGTACATCTACAACTTTTATATCGCGTTTCTCTTAATTTATTTGATAACGACAATCGAGATCATATCAACCTGAATAATAAACCGTAAAGGACCGTACGCGCTGGTCCAATTCGAAACAAGTCGTGTAAATTTGTACTCCCTGTTGATCCACATCCCCTTTTGTGGCCCCGAATTAAATGGGTATTGTTATTTAGTTACTTGAACATAAAGATTAAAAAGCCACCTGTTGATATTGTCTGACCAGAGCAATGTATGTATCCCGTTGTTTATTTTTATCAACATAAAGGTGCATATGCCGTAAAAATTGGGGGCTGATTTCACGTTGTGTTCTTTGTAAATGACTAGTAAGGTAATTAAAACAGAAAAATTTAAGGCTTTATATTACATTACAAAGAGTTTTTTTTTATACATAAATTAATGTAATTTTATACAGTTTATAATATAGTTTAAACGTATTTTTAAGGGATGTTTTGAAAGAGTTTTTTTTTAATAATGATCATGTTTGAAATTTAAGTTATACCTAATGGTAGAATGTTCTCTAACAGAGTTAAGCGCGGGAAAACCTAAAATAAAAAATTGATACAAATTACTTATTCGTTCAGCCATAAATTTAGGCGTCTTCTTGTAAATCAGGGGCCCCATCATGTTCTCCATGTGATTCGAAGGTTTTTTCTTTCTGTCCATTATTTCTTCCATAATTACTTACTATTGGGGGAATTCCCATGATTGGTCTGTTTAGTCATCTGTGAATTCTTTGAGGTAAGCTTTTAAAAAATCATTTTTAATTTCGTGTATTTTGCGTTTAAGCTTAACTCTTATTTTTTTTGAGAGATTATCTCTAATTTCTGTTGTGCAATTGTTATTTGAGATTCTGCGTTTAATGTTTAATGAAATAATTTCCGCCGTTGTTTTTCATTTATTATCGGCACTGATAGATTGATTCTCTCTTTAAGGGATAGTTTAAAGCTTTCTTTATAATATTTTGACTTAGACATCAAATTATCCAATTTTTTTGGGTTTACTAGTATAAAATCCCGTTAACATTCACATTTATTAATATAAAAAAACAAAAGATAAAAATCACAGTTAGAATACTTAGTAATTATTCCCAAAGAAGCTACAAGATGGCGGATCGCGTTTGCCAATTATGTAGAATTAAATTTAAAATTCAGAGGTATCTTGTATCTTATATATAAATCAGAAATTTAATAATAGAGTTTTATTTATTTTTTTAATATTTACGTTTATATAATTAAAATTTATGTAACAAAAACAGCGTGAAATAGTGTGAAAAATTCTAATTTAATTAGTAATTTTAAATCAGTACAAGATGGCCGATTACACCGAGTAAAAAATATTTTATAAAATAATTTAACCAACAATACCTATAATTGAATTGGGTTGGTAAAATTCGTCTATGTGATTGTAGACGTGATATTTACGTTTATATAAATATAATTTATTCGTAACAGGATAATATAAAAGAAAATTTGTACTTAAATAATTTTAAATTAGTAGCTACAAGATGGCCGACCGTAGAAACTAAATTTGCTTTAAAACTAGATTTAGCCAGCAAACTTTTTTTTTTTTTAGATTTTCAATCTCCAAATTGTTCTATGTTCTATTTACTACAAAAAAATATTTTTTGAAAAAATTAAAATATAGTCATCTTGATTCATTCCTATGAAATAGTAATTTATGATACAAGGATGGGAGTGTTACTTTTTCTCTTATGGTTTTCCTTCTTCGACTAACGTCTCAGCCTCCAAACTCCATAATCGTCCGAAAAATAAACTTCTCGTCCGCATTATAATACAATATTTTTGATTCGAATATAAAAAATATTAATAAAATAAAGAAAAATACTAGTTCTACTCATAATTTTATAGTTTGCCATTGTCAATGGATCTTGTGTTAGAAAGTTTTGATTTATGATAAACTACATCAGTGTTATTAGAATTTTTTCATTGAATTTGAGTGTTGCGAATAGCTGATTGGTTCTGTCAGTGCAATATTCACTACACTAAAAAGCAACGGAACAAACAAACAAGTGTAAGAAATGTAACAACATAACCTACAAATGTCACTTGGTTTTGTTTAAAAACAAAAATCATAGTAAGTCAATATGTTATTCCAAATATTATTGAACGCAACTATTAATTTAAACCTAAAAGAAAAAGGTAAGCCAAATATATTTTTCTACGATCGTGCAAAAAGTTAGTACTTCGACACTGACAGTGGCAGTTTACGTAATTCATTTCAAGTTGTCAATTTAAAATTTTAATATTTTGTTGTAAGCTGTTAAAAATGTCTGATTCGAATAGTGTATACTCATCCAAATTTCATTCAAACAGTAAATAAAGCCACAACAGATTTATTACCCGAAAAGTAAAAAAAAAAATGAAATTTGTTATAAACGCTTTATAGACCGGTGTTAAGAACATTAGTGAAAACGTTCTAGCGTATTTGAAAGAAAAATCGCAGATCCTAAAGCCATCGACTTTATGGTCAGGATATTCAATGGTGAAGGCTGAAATTAATTCGAAAAAAGTAAATAACTAGTTTAATTTTATTTTCGATCGTAGAAAAAATGGTGTGTGCTACACGTGCAAAAATCATATTTGTTGCACTCAGCATGATTGCAGCTCTCAACAAATATACACTTTTTGCACTAGTTACACAAATAACTATTTTCGGACGTGGGCTGAAAAGTTCTTCTTGTTATTGGGTACTGTCCGGAATTTGACGTTTTTTGACATATTTGAATAAGTAAGAACACGATTTAAAGAGTCTCCATGCTACAGGTGGAACTTCAAAAATCTCCACATAAAAAAGTGATTGTGTGAGCCAGAAGACAGTAGGGAGATCTACAAAAATATTGACAGATTGACGTTTAGTTGTTCAGTTTCTTACATTGTTTTATTTGTTGTTGAAAAAAGTAGTAAAAAAGTTTTTAAAAATACCAGCAATAGTAGTTTATATAACTCAGTGTGTTATCGTTGTGTCATCTATCACTTAATTGCCTTTGGTTTATTTCGTTATTAAGAAAAGGCGTCAAAATATCGGTCGACATACGCGTAACGCAAGCTGAGTTTATCTGAAGAAGAGCGTAGCGAGCGTTTGGAGGCAAACATTATACGAATAATCACAAGGCCAATTATGGAAAGTGTGAGGAACAAATCTTGAATTGCCGTGTTTTCGCATGGGCATTTGTATACGTTGCGTACTCGAGAGTTGGTAAACCATCGGTGTTAATTATTTTCTCTCCGCGGCACAGCGAGATGAGTTCTAGGGAAATTGGGCAAAAATCATAACTCCAGTTCTGTATGAGATATTTATTTTATTTTATTTTTGTTTTTTACTTCAGTGTCAACGGCATCAACTACTATGGTTATTAGCTTCGTGTTCTGAGTAGGCTTTGTTACTGTTACCCAGCGCCACTTTAGGAATAGCACTGTTAATTAGAACCCAACAGTGAATGGTCGACTGAATGAGATACATATGCTAGTTAATATAAAATTTTGTATATTTTTAACAAGTTTAAGACATACAAGAAATATTTTGTCATATGTATTAATTACAGTTAAAGTTCATGCATCACTATCACTAGAGTTAGAGTGAACGCACATTTTGTAAACCTGGTTCATCTAACTATATTTCTATTACATATTCGGAAATGTCCTCGTCTGAAGTTTTCTTTTTATTACTGGCATTTTTAAGAATTATAGCGATTTGCGGGTCAGGTGTGACTTGTGGGGTTGAAATAAATTTCTTGTACAGGTGCAACTTGCTGCAAAAACTTAATACATGGGCAATTAGACAATAAAATGAGCTAATAGAAGGCACAAAAACCTCAGAGGTTTTTTTGTGTATTTACGAAAAAGTTAAATGTTTCATATTTACAAATTTTTACTAAATAATATTGTTCCGAATCAAATTCCGATACACGTTTTGAAAAATTTATGGTAATAATTACATTTATATAAAGAACATACCTTCCTGAAGACCTTCCATACTAAACGCGAGCGCAATATTCTCACAATTTCTTTAAAAGTACAACTGATAAGGTGCCAAAACTACCTACCCTTCTTATAGGTATGTTTTGACAGTTAAATATCGTTAAATTTCGTTAAATATTCATTATCTAATATTATAATTAGAAAGTAACTGCATTTTCTCATTGTTAAGATTGTTTAGAAGGATGAATTTTTTGAATTATTGCTGCAGGACAGCCCACTGTGCGCGGGAGGAAAGACAAAAAATATTTTACATTACAAGGCATTGCAATGAATAATTATGGTTGAAATTATTTGTCATTTTATTTCATTACTTGGTCGTACTGTAAAGGGAAGATTTGGTCTCTATTTAATCCTAAGAAAGGACGTATTTTTATCAGTTTTTTCTTTTCCTGGTTATTTATATTTTACAGGTTTCTATACCTTTTTGGTAAAAAAGTCAGACTATCTTTTGTGCCATAGAAAAAATAATTTTTATTTATTATGGGACCTTAAATAATTAAATATTTATGGGAGGGACTTCGGGGACAAAATCGACCAGATAGATAACTTTGTTTTGACATTTGTCATTTTGTACTTTGCAATGGAAAACATGACTAATTTACTTTACTCACTAGGGCGTAAAAAATGTAGTTTAAAAAGTGAGACAATTGTTGCATAAATAAATATTTTCTATAATTTTTTCATCTTTTTCTTTCCAACGGAAAATTGGCCTTTTTCATAAATTCTTGCAACAGCATTTAACAATTTGCTGTTCTTATAAACGTCGAAAATAATTTAAAAAGATTAAAATATTAGAAATTGTGGAAAATATACAGAAGTGCCCAAAACCAAAATATTAATTTTTTTCTTAAAAACGCATTGTAATTATCGCCTCGTCCAAATCCAATTTGAAAGATATTGCACCACAATTCTATAATATTTGCCCATATGGTCTGAAATATTAAAAATTGGAAAAATTATGTAGAAGTGCGCAAAACTAAAATATTAAAAATCTATTACGATATTTTAAAAACGCATTTATCCGATAGCCCCACCAGGAATCGATTAAAATTTTTAAAAATCTCCAAAACGCAATTTGAAAAATATTGCGCCGCAATTCTATAAAATTTGCCCATGCGGTCGGCCATCTTAGATTATTTGTCGCGGGGCGGAGTCTCGCTCTCCAATGAATCAAAGACACCAGAGTGTGCCGCGAACTTGTTCTCCGCCGATGATGATCGTGTTTTCTACGTATACCCAAATGACGATCGCCGATCGCGGGCTATCTGCGATCTCTATACGAACCGCGACGTAGCACTTCGTTGGCGATGATAAGAGAATTCGCGAACGATTATCAAAAGTGTCTGGAGGCCTGCCGCATGCAATCCGCGGACCCACTAGGTAAAAATGGCGGAAACCTAAAAGAGTTTGTTAGTTTTCTTGCAAAACACTATCCAACGGGGGCCAGAGGGGACAAAAGACGCTGAAACTGAGCATCCATGAAACTTAGTCGGTCTCACTAAAAAGAACTGCAATTTAACTGCGAAAAACATGAAAAAACTTCAGGAAAAGCTCTTTATTTTTAAGGCTATTGAATTTATTGATATTAATTTTAAAGATAAAAGAATCAATATTTATGCATAATTAGAGAAGAAAAGATTGTATAGCGAATGAAATAACAAAAATCCACGGTCGAAAAACTAATCGTAAAGTATAATACCAACTGGGTAAATGACAGGGTTGGATTATTTAAGTCGTGTTTTACCTTGAAGAAATTAGTTGTAGAATATTGAATAAATATTTCGATCAAAGAACAGAATGAACTTTTATCAGATTTTGGTGAATTTATGTAGAAACACTTTCAGCCATTTTAAAAATTTTCTTTATTTGTAAAGCTTAATCTTTCGCAAATTAAATTTTTGGGTTAAACGTTTTTTTTTTTCAATATCCTCAAGCTACTTTTGATATTGTACCTGCAAAATACAACTTTATTGCTTTTATCAGAACTTATTTTTATAAAAAGTTTTACTGAAATATCAAAATTTAGTATTTCTAAAATATTTCTTTTTTTTTTCAGACAAAGAGTTGCCAAATCTGTCTTGGAGGAATTTCGAACATGTCGTCCAGAAATTTTAGCACCATATCTTCCAGAAATAATGAAAATTCTTGGGCAAATGAGTGACGGTAAGTTCAAATTTTTTTATACGCTTATTTAGGTCTCTCCATATATTTCCAAGAAATGCTAGATCGAGTATTGGAAATCTAATAAATAATTTTCGAAAAATGTTCGTTCTTTTGTTTATTTGCAACGTTTTAGTGATTGTTTTTATCTTGTCTAGTACTTCAACAACAAGGGTAAGTATCAAAGTGTAAATTAAAATAGGTAACACTAAGAAAAATTTCGTACGGTCCATAACTCGCGGTCAGCCCTCCCCTCCTATGGTATTTTGGATTTTTTTCTCTCAAACTACGTGATTGTAGAGAATATTGTACCTTTATTTCAGAATAAATTCAAAATTCCAAAAAAAAATTACTTGGGAGACTCAGAAAATTCCAAAAACAAAATTTCATGACATGATTTAAGAAAATCGTTCATAACTTTTTTAAAAGAAAAGATACAACTTTTGAAATATTTTTTCTTTATTTATCATGAAATTTTACATCTAGTGAAGTAAGTGAGTTAACAAAAAAAATTCCTTGGGAGTCTCAGAAAATTCCAGAAACAAATTTTGTCCAAAATTTCATGACATAATTTAAGAAAATCGTCCATAACTTTTTTAAAAGAAAAGATACAACTTTTGAAATATTTTTTCTTTATTTATCATGAAATTTTACATCTAGTGAAGTAAGTGAGTTAACAAAAAAAATTCCTTGGGAGTCTCAGAAAATTCCAGAAACAAATTTTGTCCAAAATTTCATGACATAATTTAAGAAAATCGTTCATAACTTTTTTAAAACAAAAGATACAACTTTTGAAATATTTTTTCTTCATTTATCATGAAATTATACCAGTCCCCATTTAATTTTCTCTTTAACAAAATAGGTTGCAGAATTTTTTTGTAATCATATAGACATGTTTTAGGTCTCTAAAATTCTGAAAAAAATCATGAGAGTAGTATTTATCATTACAAATTATATAATTTTAAAAACCTCTAGAAGTCCCTTTATTAGTGTTTGTATAGGGATGCCAAGGTTTTGAAATAAAGGTACCAATATCGCCTACAACTATTAATTTTTTCAAACTTTTTCAATCATGCGATTTAAAAGAAATATATTAAAGATGCTATTAGAATTTATATAGAGCGTTCATAAAGTCAACATCCGTATTAAAGCTATTTGGGGGCTTTTTACACCCATTAGTCCAGTTGCCAGAGCCACATTTAGACCAAAATCCCATAAAATGTGATGTCGCACCTTTTTTGATTGTAGAAAACGATAAAAAAATCTTTGCTGCTTTAAAGTTCACAATTTCGAAAACAACATCGAAAATTTGGTTTTTTTCATCATATCTGGGAAAAATTTCGAAAATATATATTATGTTATTAAAAAATAAAAATTGTATTACTATAAAAATATGAAAGCGAATTCGAATTCGCGCACCAAGCCGCTGAATACAAATATTCAAGCGAGGCGTTCGGGATAAAACTGAAGTATCTTTGCCTAAAATGTACGCAAAAAAAACAAAAAAAAAGCATTTTGAAGAGGAGACAGGAAGCCATTAGTTTTTAATTTTTTTTGTTTTCTTATAGAAAATTTGACCGGATGTTATAATTTCTAAAATTCTCACTGATTTTTATAAAACTGAAGATATATATTAATAGAGGCATAACAAAAAAAAATCCGTATACATTTGATGTAAAAATAATTAAAATGATGAACATTGTCTCTGTTTAATAAAAATTATGTTTTAAAATAATAATTCATTCGACGCCATTATTATTTTGAAAATAGTGTAACAAAACAAAATTAATTATTTTTCTTAAATAAAGTTAAAAATATACTTTATAATGTGTAATAATTCGGAAATTGATTTATATAAATAAATAAACACTATTTTGAAAATAAAAATGGCGTCGAATGAATGTTGTAAAAATTATTTTAAAACAAGTTTTATTAATCAGAGACAATGTACACGGGTTTTTTTTTGTTATGCCTCTATTAATATATATCTTCAGTTTTATAAAAATCAGTCAGAATTTTAGAAATTATAACTTCCGGTCAAATTTTCTATAAGAAAACAAAAAAAATAAAAACTAATGGCTTTCTGAGAAAGCTCTTTAAAATGCTTTTTTGTTTGTTTGTTTGTTTGTTTTTTGCGTACATTTTAGGCAAAGATACTTTGGTTTTTTCCCGCTTGAATATTTGTATTTTTATTCATTTTTTATATTAATATAAATTTTTTTTAAATAACTTATAATATAAATTTTAGTAAAATTTTCCACTCTTTCACGTAAGTAGTGCTATTAGTTTTTCATTTTTTTTTTAATTTTTCGAGATGTAACGCAAAAACCAAATTTTCAATTTTGTTTTCGAAATTGTGAACATACTTTAGAGCAGCAAAGATTTTTATCGTTTTCTATACATCCAAAAATGTATCTAAGAGCCTAGTTTCAGCGATATCACATTTTATGAGAGGTCAAAGTCTCTGACAACTGGGCTACATCTAATAATAGTAAAAACTAAGTGTTTCAAAGAACTTCTTCACTTGCTTTCTATAAAGAATGCTCTTTAAATAATCCCAGAATAAAAAAGCATTTGGCGATAGATCCAAAGAATGATGATCCAATCAATGCTCTCTCGTGGTCTAATCCATCTACCAGAATATGCTAAATATACAAATATTCACTTACTGATAGAAAATAGCCGAGGAGCTTCGTCTTGCTGAAATATTACTTCACCAAAACATAGCTGTAAGGAGCCCCTAAATATGAGTTTTTAAGCAGCAACAAATGTGCGGCTGCTTGGAAGAAGAGGATAAAATTAAAAAAAACATTTACAGTCCGTAAGAAATTTAAAAGTGCGTTAAATCTACGTTCTGCGCACCAAACAAATTATTTTACAATGAATGCCTCAAAACTGTTTTATATCCAGAATTCTAATTTGTTGTTCCTTTTCCATTATCCACAAGTACGACACTGTTCAAGAATTTAAGTACATCCCGTTTTCTTTTTGTCGAACGCGATTAGGACAGTTGCTCGGCCGTCTTTTCTGATCACTCTTTCCTTAGATTATGAGTCAGGTCAGGGAATGGATCTGACGTGACGTCTGACCCTCCCTATCGTTTTCAATTTCCACACACAATACGATCATTTTCAAGGGTAATGTCACAAAAGATTTCGGATTTTTGGACAGCATTTTTACCCGAAGTAAAAGAACGCAAATGCAAGTGCAATAACCGAATACGATAATTTGGTAAAATTACAGTTTATTTTTCTGAATTTGTTGTAATCGAGCTGCTGCTAGGCGATATTCTGAATTGTACTCAAACAGAAGACCAGTCAGGTCATAAACTTTTTAAATGTCTTAAAGACAGGTTGGATAATAAGGGTTCAATTTCGTCCAACACTTGAGAATGGACGATCCAGACTGATTAAAAAAATGAAGTCTTGACCTTTACATTCCCAGAATTCTGAATGGAAAAAACTTCCCAACAAAAATCTACTCATGCCGAGGGAGAATTTTCTATAAATGGACAATCACATAATTCCGTTCGAGCTTCATCCCAACATGGAATGCGAGCGAAATTGTTCGTCTAATTCCTCCACCTCCTGGCATTGTATCTGCTCCTGTGTCTCTCAAAAACTTCTTCAGATCGCAGGTATTAAAGATTGGGGTTAAATTGGTACATTGCTAAAGTCGCTGTTCCAAAAACCTATGCCTATTCGACTCCTAATTTTTGAAAGGAAATGTCCTGCAAAGCAAAGAATTTTCTGATAATTTAGCAAAGAATCAACGCCCTGTCACCGGGCCAACCCGTACGGAAATCGCTTAATATCCTGTGATTTGTTTTTATAAATGACAACCAAAATCGTCTAATCAATCTTCATCATGACAATGCTAGTTCATATGCAGCATTACAAACATTAGTTGGCCCCTATTAATATCTTTACGTACCGATAAAAAAATGCGTGGTCAATGTTTTTCAACGCCTGAAGGAGCAGTTTCCCGAATTTTTAGCAACCTGATTTAAACAATTAATTATAGAAAGGGAGAAAGAGACCAAAACTTAATTTTCTCCATGAAATGGACATTCCCTATCGCAACATTTTATATTCAAATAATTACTTTTATTCATCATACATTAATTGGTTGGCCTAAGGCATGTAAATTTCAGTCCCTTCCTCTAATTGGGTAACATGGAAATTGATTGACTTCATAATGAAAATGAAATCAAATTACCTGCTGGTGATTATTGCATTTTATACTTTTTAATTTTTAACGAATCGAATCATGTGATATTACGAAAGGCTTTTGACTAAGTTCCTCAAGTTACATCTAAATTATTGCCTTTCTAGAAAGTTTTAATCCATATGCATGGTCATGGTTATTCCATCACGTAAATGTTCTAGATTTGCTTCTCATCCTATTACTTTGAATATCTTTAAAGCCTGCAAATTAATCCTTTCTATAAAGTTAGCGACACATTTTAAAGCAACTCCCAACCGACTCTATCACAAACAGATTGGACACTTGAATTATTAAGTATTTGATTGAAGGTTTCAATAACTTTTCCATACAGCAATTTTAAACTTTCAATGCAATAAACTTTAAACGTTTTTAAAGCAAACAGTTTATCCATATCACAAATGTGGCCAAAGTGTAAATAAATAAATAAACAAAACCACGGTACCACATATAATAAGTTAAAAATACTGATGACAACGGCGACTAGTTTCGGCTATTAGTCATCATCAGGCCTAAAAATAACAAGAACATTGCGACATTTATAATCAATCAATCAAATGTGCTTTATTGTCTAAAGAAAAAACTTATTGACAAAGCTGTGTAATAAGAAAAAAAAATAGAAATAAAAGGCTAAAAACACGAACACAGTTAAAACAAATAAAAATTAACAAGAGCCCTTTTTTGTAACACAAAAACTCTAGTAAATAGTGAAAAATAAACACTTTTAGCTATTTCAAAGTTTAGACTTTTAGAAACTGTTCTTATTGCAATCCAGATACTTACTTATTACATAATAGGTTTATGTGTGAATCAAATTTTAAATTTTCATCAATGCAGATTCCAAGAAATTTAGTATTTTTTAGCTTCTGTATGTTTTGTTGATCAAGAACAATATCTGATATATTACATTTGAACGTTATCAAACTAGTTTTAGATGCATTGAAGCTTAATAGGTTAGAATCACGCCACTGTTTTATTAAAATTATTATATCATTACTAATTTTGCTAGCTAGAATGTCTTCATGTTTTTTGTGCCACATTATTGTCGTATCATCAGCAAAAATAGTAAATGATCCATTAATATTAATATCGGGTAAGTCATTAATATATAATAAAAAAAGTAGTGGCCCCAAAACAGAACCTTGAGGTATACCACTGTCAAGATAACGACGATCTGAGTGAACTTTTTTAACAACTACCCGTTGACATCTGTTTGACAGATAAGATTTTAACCAATCCAAGACCATCATACCTCTGAAACCATATTTTTCCAGTTTACTCAACAATATTCTATGATTCACACAGTCAAACGCCTTAGATAAATCACAGATTATCGCTGCAGCAACTGATTTTTCATTTAGCTCTAGATATAGTTTCTCTAGAAAAGCAAATATGGCGTCAGATGTATTTTTTTTTATTGGAAACCAAATTGTCTAGTCGAAAGGAGAGAATACTTGTTTAAAAAATTTATCATTTGACTTTTTAGCTAAGCTAAACTAATATATCCTAGGATGGAAGGTTAAACAATTAAACTAAATAATATTTAAACTATAATAATACTTATATACTGTGTGGTACCGACTTTGAGTTATTTTATTTATTTATTTTTACATTTTTTATTGACATCTAGTTTTCAAACTATTTTTTTTGTCATTAAAACTCAATAACCTCCCCCTCGAAGTACGCCGTTGCACCACAGTCGTCGTACGTCGTCGTCATCATCTTCATAGTCGTTGTGAATGTCGTTCTATTCTGGGGCGCGTTGAACTTGAGCCGCCGCGTTTCCGGTACAGAGAGGCAGGCAGGCAGGAAGTAGCGCACGTGGATCTGTACGTCGTGGGGCCCCCACGGATCCCCCCCTTGACTACGGCGGCACTATTTACGTCCAAGTGCCGGATAAATTTAAACGCAGACACCCTAATATTTCTTCCTTTCGGAAAGGTAGGATATATTGGAATGCGTGTGTATACCCCACCGAGGGAAGGACCCGTACAGGGAGATACTCGAATGCCGAATGTAAAAACTTTCCTTTAAATAAACAGCGCAAATAAAATGCTTTTAAATTGGGTAGGAACGTTTAAAAAGCACGTTAACTTTAACTTGAAATTAGTAATAAACTTTAAGAAAAAGTACGAATCTAAAATGGGGAAGTTCCTCTGGATTTGTAGTTTTTAACACGTTGCCTGATAATCTAATAAGAGACTTACGGAAATATGGAAAAAGGAGAATAATTAATGTTGGTATAGTCCTCGTAATCGCTTTAGTCAGGCCATCTGAAAAGTTCTATAAAGTCGCTATCGAGTGTTCTACTTTAATATATAGTTCGGGAGCCAGAGAGTGGAAAGTATAAATTAATATAATAAAAATATGTGCAATCGCTAAGTTGTAAACGACTAATGGCTCGGCTCCCTTCAGAAATGTCAGAAATTTTCATCAAATTAAGCAGTAATCGAGTACTTTTATAAGGCTTAGAAAAACTTCGTGAACGCTTTTCTAAGTAAATTGAGTTTAGATAATTGA
This sequence comes from Crepidodera aurea, assembly GCA_949320105.2. NCBI lineage: Eukaryota > Metazoa > Arthropoda > Insecta > Coleoptera > Chrysomelidae > Crepidodera > Crepidodera aurea. The sequence goes on along the minus strand of OX439475.1, from coordinate 14,936,091 downwards.
AATCTGACATCCAGCGATACGCCAACTGGCGCTTTGTTGTCGAACACAAAGTAGGGTGAAGATTCTATAAGAAATACATTACGTCAAACGGGAAAATCGATTTTTGAGATAAAAAATGACCAAAATTGTAGTAAAACACTGAAAAATCGAAAAATAAAGTGTACGACGCAGTACCAGGGTGTAATAATAACTGGACGTTGTATTTCATTATTTTTCCGAATTTTCATTATTTCGGAGAGCGAGAAAAAATTGATCACGAAGAGCAAGAAGAGAAGAAAGATATCAGAATATTGAAACAAAGAAAATCGAACTTGATGAATCCAGTGAGCAAAGCAAAGAAGAAGTACCTGCAGAATCAGCAGAATTTAAGGACAATCAGCCCATTATTGACATAGAAGCCCTGCAGGTACAAACAACACTCATCACTTGTCCATATCTGCTGCAATTTTCCCATTAATTTGATGGGGATGACCTCGCAAATTCGAAGTTGATAAACAGAAAGCCATTACGTCCACACAGCCACTGTCACTTTCATTAATTTTTTTCCCGCATTTAACCAAGTGTAGAGCGTATAAAATGAAAATTGTATTTAAAAAAATGGCTCACTTTGTGCAGAGGCTTGCCATAAAGGATGGAAGATTAAATAAAATGATGAGGTTAGGAAGAAAATGATTCGTTTGAAGCGACATAATATAAACCTTTGGAAACACCCTGTACTCCCGAGTGTATTACTAGAAAATGCATACGCAGCCACACACTGGCATCTGCTACTCCGTTTAGACCCCCAATGAAGCAAGAAATCATTGCGCTTAGAAGTTAAAGATGATGTGTCATTGCACCCGTCTTAAATAAAGCGCCGCGCTCATCGCGCACAGCGAATAGATTCGGGCACGTAAAAATTTCAGAGTTGTAGGTGTTTCTCGAAAAAATATCTTGTCTAGGTCGTTGATGTTAAAAAAAAAAGTTGGCAAAAGATCAATAATTTTAATTCGAAAGAGGATTTATGGACGACTATAAATTTTCATCGAAAATTTAAAAAAAAATCTTCAAAGTGCTTTTTTAGTCAACTTAAATGCTGTAAAATGTCTGAAACAGTTTTATTAAATTTGGATTTTTAAGTTTTGCTAAATTTAAGTAACGATGTTTTAACTTATTTTTCCTGTCCTTCGTTTTCAACCCTATAGTGGAGTGAAATTAGACGAAAATATTCTGAAAATTGATGTAAGAGCTAATTTTATACATAAAGATAAGCTTTTAAAAAAAATTTCAATAAATTTGGTCTATAGATTCGCGAGATATGTGCCAAAAACGGCATTTTTGGTATTTTTCGAGTTTGCTTCACTATTTTTCAAATATCTCCGGCTCTAAGAGTCGTGGAAAAATAAAAAAAAAATTAAAATAACCGCGATGAAGTAGAGTATCGATCAGTATGGCAGGATTTTTTAAAAATGTATCCTAACCTCAAAAAACGAATTCGCGCACATTATTTTTTTTTTTTACTGAATTGGCAATAAATAACCAAAGAATCGTCGAATTTTCTTAAAAATTGGAGAAAACATGTATTTTTATGTCGGGAAGACATAGTAAAAATTTCAACAAAAAAAATGTATTTGTCCAGCCAAAATCGACATTTTTCGAAAAAAAATTGAATTAGCCGCCATTTTTGGAAAAACAATAGTAGAGAAGGATTTTGTGTGTACTTTTGTCTAAGAAAATCCACCATTTTATTTCTTTATTTAAAGTGCCCAATTTAGGGAATAATAGAAAAATAAAAATTCGATTTTGATTTTTTCCAATTTTTTTATCGCGATATTTATGCTTGATTCTCTTAGAAAAACTGTATTTCAGTCCAAAAAATGTTTAAAATACTATTGTTTTTTCAAAAATGTCGGCCAATTCAATTTTTTTTCGAAAAATGCCGATTTTGGCTGGACAAATACATTTTGTTTTTAAATTTTTACCATGTCTTCCCGACATAAAAATACATATTTTCTCCAATTTTTAAGAAAATTCGAGGATTCTTTGGTTATTTATTGCCAATTCAGTAAAAAAAAATAATGTGCGCGAATTCGTTTTTAGAGGTTAGGATGCATTTTTAAAAAACCCTACTATACGGATCGATACTCTACTTCATCACGATCATTTTAATTTTTTTTTTATTTTTCCACGACTCTTAGAGCCGGAGATATTTAAAAATTAATGAAGCAATCCACTCGAAAAATACCAAAAATTCCGTTTTTGGCACATATCTCGCGAAGCTCCAGCCCAAATTTATTTAAATTGGGCACTTTAAATAAAGAAATAAAATGTTGGATTTTCTTAGACAAAAGTACACACAAAATCCTTCTTTTTAAGATAAAATTTTTTTCTCTACTATTGTTTTTTTAAATATGGCGGCCAATTCAATTTTTTTTTAAAAAAGGGCGATTTTGGCTGGACAAACACATTTTTTTTTTTATTATGTCTTTCCGACATAAAAATACATATTTTCTCCAATTTTTAAGAGAATACGAAGATTCTTTGGTTATTCTTTGCCAATTCAGTAAAAAAAATAAGGGGCGCGAATTCGTTTTTTGAGGTTAGGATGTATTTTTTAAAAAAACCCTACTATACGGATCGATACTCTACTCCATCACGGTCATTTTAATTTTTTTTTATTTTTCCACGACTCTTCGAGCCGGAGATATTTAAAAAATAGTGAAGCAATCCACTCGAAAAACACCAAAAATGCCGTTTTTTGCACATATCTCGCGAAGCTCCGGCCTAAATTTATTGAAAATTTTTTTACAAGCTTCTCTTTATGTATAAAATCGAAAAAAATAAAAAAATTTGACTTAGCTCGTACATCCATATAAAATTTCACTCCACTACTAGTAGTGCATCTAACTTTGTTAATAGCCTGTATATTTTTAAAACATTCAAACTAAAATAGTTTCTAACCTTTTTATCTTTAAAATAAGGAAGTTAGAACCACGTCAAAAATAATCCGCATCATAACTGATTGTGCTTTTCCTGTCTGGGTACCTAGAATTCTCGAAAATCCCGGCTTCGAGACATATGCAAAGATAGTGTTAGTTGCTTGTATCTCTTTCATCTTTTAGGGATAATTTGCCAGCATTTAAGAATTTTTTGATTGCAAGAATATTCAGTGCAGTTCATTAAAATATAAAAATTCGGAAGATAAACATTATTTTTATTTTAAAATACTGCACGCCCATGTACACTTAAAAATTTATAGTAAACAAGTTGGTATTGCAATCGTATTTGGTATCGCTTAAGAATGATTCTGTTATTTAAAAAATTTTACCTTGAAAAGAATTCATAATATTCTGAGAAGCGGAAATAGCTATCAACTTTATTGATTCTCATTTGTAGAAAACCGAATTACTCATGTGTATTTAGACGAAAATTTTAGTCATGAATAGCTGATTCATGCTTTAACTAGTCGTTATTTCTAGAAAAATAGATTTTATCTTTAAAAAAAAATTTTCCGTCAGAACTAGTATTAGCAACTTTTTGAACACAAATTATTAATGCTACGTAGTTTAAAAATTTGAAATAAGACTATTTCGTTACCGTAAAATTAACAGATTGAAATAAATTCCAGATTTAGTTCGAGGTACGCAACACCAAACGCAAACTGTGTTGTAGGACGCTCCAGACATTGGGCGGTGCTGCGCGAAGTTGAATGAAATAAGGTGAAACGGTGTGACAAGCGCGTACTACAAGAGCGTTCAACGATCTCTACTTGCCGCCGCGATTCTAGCGCCTTGCAGCGGCAATGCCATCAAGTAGGCGTGCTCGGCATGGCTGTGAGAACGCTTCGTGTTTGCGTTTGTAATTTTTTACAAAATTTCAAGAAAAAATTGATCTATTTTTTGTATAACCAGTGAAAAAATAAAGATAAGTACTCAGGGTAAGTCGTGAGCAGCTTTTTAGTGCGAAACTCTCAGTATTTCGGCTGTGTTTGTGCAAAGCGTTTCCGGTTAACCTGCAAGAATATTTTGGGCTCAAATCAAAATGGAGGCAAACCGCGTGCTTCTAGGTTTGCCGCTTTTTTTCTTGTTGCTGTTTACTGGGGTTATTGAAACACTAAACATCCTGTTTGTTGGTTATTTTCTAAAATTAGTGCTAATTATTTGTGAAAGTTATGGTTGATATTTGTTCAAAACACTAATAATCATTTTTTTTCGTTCTAGAACCGATCTTGAGGGCTGATTTACTGGATGAAATACCACATATAGCCGCACAAGCCATAGAATGCTCAACTCGGGTCAGTGCATTTAAGAATGTAGTGAGTGACTACCTAATTCCACTTGTAGTAAGAAGTTTAGGATGTTCAGATAATACACTAATTGCTCATTCGACCCTTATTAATCTAATAAAACAAGGTTTTATAACGAAACTACAAGCTGAAATTCAAGTATGTCCCGCTATTTTGGCGCTAACGAAACTAGAAACTGCCTCCGCCGTGGATGTAAACACTGGCGCTATCAATGTAAGTAGTTGCTAAAAAAAATGCTTTTAGGAAGTTGAAGTGACTAGGACACCACAATTTGTGGTTGTTTTACATAACCACATTGGGAATTCTAATTATATAAAAAAAAATTGCACAATAATTTTTTTTAATGAATTTAATTCAAACGCTTTATTTTTAAATTTAAAAAATCAATCTTTATTTGCTACTCTTTTAAGTAGGTTTATTTTTATTGCAATAAATACTGATAGTATTTACGTTTATACATTTCATTTTTTGTTTTAACTTTTTTTTTGCTGTAATTTCTTTGTAGCTTTAATTTCCCAACAGGTGGTTTAAATGTTAATAATTTAATTCATTGAATGTATAATTCTAACGTATTTTTATAAGGTAAGTTTCTAAACAAATTACTTACAATATTTTTCCCAATATCCCTCTCATTTGGTTTTGATTAGTTAATTAATTGATAAATAAAATGGTAAGTGTATTTTACTGGCTAATAGTTTTTAGAAATAATTAGTAACTAATTTAAAGCACTTTGAGATATGTTGTCATTATTGAGTCAGCATTTTTTGTACATATTCTGGAAATTGATTTATTTTTGTGAAGACTATTGGACAAAAAATGTTATCATCACATAAACAAGTGGCAAAATGATACATTTGAACTAAAAAAAATTCTTGAATCCAGTCAACGGCGGCTCCAAGGGGGGCAGTAGGGGCAATTGCCCCCAAAGTCCGACAATGAGACATTTCTCATCTGCGCAAACCAAATTTTAATTTTTTTGTAGATTCTAGGTCCATTTATATCCTTAAAAACTCACTTTATCGTCCCAAAAATGGCCTAAACATTTATTTTCGGTAATTTTGGCATTGCCAATCGTTTCTTAGATAAAATTCATTGTGCGTAAACCAAATTTTAATTTTTTTGATTTTTTTTTTTGTAGATTCTAGGTCCATTTATATCCTAAAAAACACTTTTTCCCTAAAAAATATCCCAATTTTTTTTGTAGATTCTAGGTCCATTTATATCCTAAAAAATGTCCCAAACATTTTTTTCGGTAATTTTGACATTGTCAATCGTTTCTTAAACAAAATTCATTCTGTGTAAACCAAATTTTAATTTTTTTTAATCTCCCCCCCCCCCCATCTCTGGGCTGGAGCCGCCCTTGAATCCAATTAAGCATTCCTACATTGTGTAGAAATACCAATAAGAATTGTGTACGTATCTTTAGAATTTGTATTAAAAAAGTAATTAGAATAAAAATTTTAGGCTGTGGCTCTTTGAAAGACATGGGTAGTGAGATGTTCGTACTTTTTTGTCTCACTACCTTGTCTTTCATGGAGACGTTGCCGTTTTCTTCGAAAATAGTGAGTTTGCCATTGCTCATCAGAGTTGGCAGTTTTAGATTACTCAATTCTATCACAGCCAGCTTTGATGAGCAATGTTTAATTCTGATTCAACGAGAATAAGAAGAATCTTTAATATATATTGATGAACCTGCTTACTACTTTTACCTACTCATCAACTTGGTTGTGACTTCTGTGATTCCGAGAGATATCACAGCCACTTTGATGAGCTAGGTGAAGGTGTTCACCACCTAGATGAAGAAGTTGGGAGTCGAATTGGATGCTTATTGATGTCGTAGCAAGTCAACTTGGCTGTGAAACCTTTTCTTGATGGTATCACAGCCATTTTGACGAGTTACGATGTTGATGTCTACAACAGATGTTTTCTTGTGGATTTTTTTTATCTTATTACTAGAATTGTTTTAATTGATAATTTGTATGACTCTTCATATTTCTTGGTACATATGTGAATCACAGACTAAATTATTACTTTTTGTATTTTTCCAAATTAAAAAACAATTTGTGATGTGAAAAGTTGAATTCTTTAGTAGTAAATAACAGTTTAATTGATAAATGATGACCTTTTGTAAAAAAAAAATAACCAAAACTTGGCATAAAATGAAGTTAATGATTTCTGATCATTTAAAAATATGAATGAATATCTTTTACACTATTATATTTGTTTTGTCACACCTGTTCTTTTCTAAGAAGATAAGACCACTGAATTTATTTTTATCAGTAGTTAACACCATTTTCATGTTGTGTAATTGCGTGTGATTCGATATTTTTAATGGAATTTTATCTGCTCTTACAACTTATTACTTATTCTTGTCTAATTTTTGTTTTCAACAATTTTGTATAGAAATTATTTAAAAATTAAATAAAATCACTTTTAACTAGTGAATTAACAAAAATTTCAATATTTCCAAGTTTTAGTTTTTTTTTTTTAATATTCTCTAAAATTAAATTAATAAATTTCTCTTACCAGCCGTTGAAATTTTTCCAAATTGAGATGCCGTGCCGCTCATCAGGTGGTTGTGAAACGGGAATTTAACGCGTATCACAGCCAGCTTTGATGAGCGATGCAACATTTATTGTCGACGGAGTGTCGGTGTAGTTCCAGATTTTTTTCTTGTCCTATTTTTTTTTTATTTTTTCATCATCAAGTCTTACTGTATGCTTTCCCTCATCAAGTGGATGTGAAATGTTTTATTTGTTTTCATATCACAGCCAGCTTTGATGAGCGTAAGAATGCAATAATTTCATCTGTGGAATCGAGTATCGAAAAAGTTAATGTGATTATATTTTATTATTGTAAATAAAAAATATATATTTGTGTTTTATTTTTAATTATTTTCCAATGGAGAACTCAAGAGAACGAATGGCCAGGAAACGGGTCTCTGAAAAGGTAAAGGAAGTATTTCGACTTTTCTGTCATGCTCTTTCGGGCGTCTAATTGTGGGTTATTTTATCCACTCATCTTGTTTTTCTTATATCTCGTTTCTTTTGTCTTACCACTTATTTCTTATATCTAGTTGGTTTCGCTCTTCCCCTTTTAAACTATATTTGTTTTTTATTGTTCTTATTTCCGCTTATTCTTGTTTTGCTGTTCTTATTTTCCTGTTAATTTATTTCTCATATTTTGTGGATTTTTATCATGTAATCTACTATCCTTTTTGCATTACATTCTTCTGTCAAAAGTATATTTGTATTTTATTTCTTTTATTCACTATTAAATAATTTTTCTCCATAATTTCCCATACATCCTAATCCTCTTTTATGATCCACTCTCCCATTATAATCGCGGTTTCAATAATCTCTATGATTGTAAATTCGTAAACACCTTAAGTACTTCCTCTGGTGTTCCCTTTACTAGCCAATAGATTTGGTTAATGTTTAGATTTAAAAAAAAATTCAAAATTGATATTAAGTAACTGCTAGTTATTAGCCATTTTAGCTGCAAATTTACAGGAAACGCAATTGGTATTTTTGGTTCATCAACCATATATTTAACATTTACAAAAAAAATGGTTTTTTGCAGATTAAGTAATAAACGATTAGTTAATTAGTAAAAAGAGAATCTAATATTACAAAAAATTCGCAATATGCAGAAACTTAATTTTACAATCTTGTAAACTGATAGCATTGTTAAATTTTAAAACTAATTTAATTTTCTTCCTTTGATAATTAATCATCTTGCCAGAAACAAAACTCCAAAAAAAATGGAATTTAAATTTTTTTAGATAACTAATTTTTTGTATTTTCAATTCTTAATTTATTTTAAAAAAGAATAAGCACCTTTAAAATATTTTTTCATATTCAATTTTTGTATGTAGCTTCCTTTTTAATGTCTACATTTTGAAACAGATTCTGAGCAGAAAGGTTAAAAATATATTAAAAAAAATTTTTACACGAACAATTATTTTCTACTTCTGGGGAGCATTTATCGAAAATTGTTGCTCGATGCCAATTTCGCTTGAGTTCTTTATACGGAATTTTTTTTGCATTGGCAACATTTTTTCAGGTTTAATTTTTGTGTAACACTAAACGTGATTAAATATATTATATTAAACAAAAATACAATTAGCTTGTACTTACCCGTGAACGTTGATGAAATAATTAATTTATTTAAACAATGATTACAAGTATAATAATTTTAATCTTACCAAAGGGAAGTGCATTTATACTTAGAATAACTATTTCCGATTAAAATACATTCCGCTTAGATTTCAATTGTTCCAACTAATCTTAACTATGATAAAAATAAATGTTCGATTGGGAAATAATTATTACTCAGAAAAATAAATCTAGTTGGAAATGGGAGGTCAATTACACAAAATTCTGTGCAACCATAAATGAAAGTTGTTTATTTTATACAATTATTAAAATTTTTGGTATTTTTTATATACAATGTAAAGTAGATGCTCTCAATTGAAAATAGAAACATTTTTAAAAATCTGAAGTAATTTTTTAATTTAAAGAAAGTTAAATTAAGACAAAATATTGTTGTGTTTTGCATCTAATTATGTAACGTGGATATTTTAATTAACGAAGTTTTGTCGACAATTAAATTGAGATTAAAAAAAACTTCAAAATCGGGAGTTTTTGTCAAAAAAAAATTAAACGAAGTAAATTAAAAAACTCAATTAAGTTTGAATAAAAGTCGGAATAGAATATAAACATTAAAGTGCCTCAAAAAAAATGTACCAAAATAGTTTAAATATCTTGTCTACAAGTGACAACTTGGAAAATAGTTGTTCATTTTTCTCTATTTTTTCAACATGTATTTATTGCTGGTTCACTATGAAGGGCTCATATTGCAATTTGTTTATTATATATAATTTTATTTAAAAAAAAAACTCGTTATTTATCAAATTGTAAAATTATTTTTCACATGAGATTATTTAAATTAAAAAATATATTTATCAGTAAATACCAAAAAATTTTCAATAAAACTAAATGTTATTTACATTTTTAAATGCAAAAGACTGATGCCTCGGGATAAAACATACCACCTGGTATATTTTAGGATAGAGGGTTATCTTTTGAATGCCCAATTTTTTTATTTGAAACTGGTTTCTTTATGTAAATCAAAAAAAATCTAAAGTATAGAAACATTTTTGAAACAAAGCTAAATACTCTCCAATTTCTAATAAATATATACTTCGAAATATTTCTAAAACTTATTCAGAAGATTTTTTAAATGCTTCATTTTCAACATTCAAAACTTTTACGTTGATTAAATTGACTCGTTATAAGTCGACTCTTAAAAACTCGTGAGATCATCTGCGGCACACTGTATATGTAAATTATATTTTTCCTGCTATGAATATATCCTCTTTTGCAGCTAATGAGCAAATTAGCTCCATTACTTGGCCGGGATGTAACAGAACGTGTATTCCTCGGAAGGTTCACAGAACTATGTTCCAGTCCAATGTTTTACATACGAAAAGTGTGTGCGGCACATTTTGGAAATTTTTGTTCCGTAGTCGGCAAGGACGCCGTCGAAAAAGTTTTGGTTAGTGTTTTTTTTACATATAGCAGGAATTTTTTAAATTTTTTTTGTCTGTCAAAATATCTTAGTAAAAATGGAACATTTCACATATTTATTTCTCAACGAAACATACTTTTTCAACTCCGTTAAAATAGTTCAAAAAAAAAGTTGGGAAGTATCTGAAATTGCGTTAATATTTACATTTTAAGACATTTACTGGTTATACAAATCTTTATATTTTATTTCAAATTCTTATCATAAAAATCTTCACAAAGGTGGAATTTTTTGAACCAAAAAGGGACCATGCGAGTGACAAAACTGCACAAAGGATGTGAAATAAAATCGCACAAGCTCCTCAAGAACAAGGACATTAAAAATGTCCCACACTGCACCAGCGTCTGGACTTCAACAACTACTCCTTGGGCTATATGCCCCACCAGGTATTGAATTACGAAAGTCCAGACGTGGTTTGGTGCCCGACCAAGTCGGGGCTTTAACCCAAAAACTTCGATTTTATCATTAAAGGAGCTTGCCATTCTTAGACCGGTTTCGGCATTATTGTGCCTAATCAGTAAGAAGCAGGCTAGCTCGACATACTCCTTTAATGACAAAATCGAAGTTTTTGGCTTAAAGCCCCGACTTGGTCGGGCACCAAGCCACGTCTGGACTTTAGTAATTCAATACCTGGTGGGGTATATATCCCAAGGAGTAGTTGTTGAAGTTCAGACGCTGATGCAGTGTAGGACATTTTTAATGTCCTTGCTCTTGAGGAGCTTTTGTGATTTTATTTCACATCCTTTGTGCATAAAAATCTTATCAAAAATTGTCCCACTCGTGATTCCCTATTAATTCTGCGTTTCACATTAACTTTTAAGTGTATCGTCTTTTGACAATGGGTTTTTCGAAAGAATGTTGCCAACTTGTTAGGCATGACGTTTATTAATTGCTGTAAGAAGCGATTATAAACGTTACAGGAATAATTAAGATATTCCACAAATTCAAAACAACTAAACTAATACAATTCTTAAGGAAACTAGTAAGGAATTCAATCTATTTCTTCTTTTCGTCTTTCTTTTAGCGAAACTGATAAATGAAGCACAGAAGAGAGTTTTTGACAACTTAAAGTAAAAATTGCAAAAGCTTTTGATAGGCTCTAGTCAAATTGTCACTTCTTTGTAACCCTTCAAGGAGAAAAACAAAGTAATGAAATACAATAAATCTTTTCCTTTGTTTTTCACCTTGAAGGATTACGAAGAAGTGAGTGATACTTTGACAAGAACCAGTCAAATATTTTTTGCGCTAAATCGTCGAGAAACTCTTTTATGGGCTTCATTTGTCAGTGAAATAATGGGGGAAAAATATCACTAGAAACAAAATAAGTTACAATTATAGTCTGTCCACATAATAATTCAGAAAGAAAGGAACACACCGTCAAAGTTACCGTCTATGTCGCCCTATTTGAGTAAGACGCCCCAGTGCCGGCGACCTTAAAGAGAAATACAGTCATAAATCCCATGGCCCCTTTCTTCAAAGGAAAGCCAAGCGCTTCGGTCTCAGCGGTACCTTTGACGGTGTGTTCCTTTCTTTCTGACTTATTACGTGGACAGACTATAGTGATGAAATGAAGCAGGAAGATACTTCACCTTGATTTCAAACACAATTGTCGACGAAATATTTAAAAGTTAATGGGAAACTTAATGTAGAACTTTGGACTAAACATTTAATAATATTTGTTTTTATAAGAGTACTTTTTCCAAAAACTTTACTTTCAAATATATATTGTAGTTACCTCAATATCTGGCGTTATGCGCGGACGACGTTTGGGGAGTAAGAAAGGCATGTGCAGAAGTCATAACATATCTATCCTGTGCTTGTAGCAAAACGTCCAAAACCGAAAAATTAGCACCCGCTTTTGGTGATTTACTTCAAGATCATTGCCGGTGGGTTAGAGTATCGGCTTTTCAATCGTTAGGACTTTTTATTTCGACTTTTGCCGATCCACCAATTACAAATGTAGGCTACAGTATAACCGGTGATTTAGTTTTAGTCGATGGAGAAGGCGGAGAGTTCACGTAAGTAAAAATACTTATTTTATAATAAAATCTTGGAAGGAATAGTTTCAGTTAAATGTTCTCTAGTCATGTCGGGGTTTCCCCTAATACTACCATTGTATTTAAAACGTAAAACTTTATTTTCGGTTATTTTACAGAGTTTCTTGTTCTCCTTCCCCATTATCGTTATCTGAAAGATGGTGCAATGCTGTAAAAGAAGGAATGATGAATCCATTAAATTTTGATTTGGAAGAAACCGATCCACTAGCATTAGCAGGTTTGGAAGAGAGCGAATGGAGTTTTAAGAAGGAAGTGGAAGACTTAAATTCAAACACAAAACCTAAACCCGAACCGTCGTTAGACAATGCAAAAATTGATGGAGATCTAGATATACTTATAGCGAAAAAAGAAATAGACGAATCAAAATCGATCCCCAGTGTGATATTGAATAAAACTAATTGTGATAATATTAGTGAAACGATTAACAATGAATTAAAAGATCAATTGCAAAATATTAAATTATTTGTAGATAGTAAAGAAAATAGTACAAATGTCGATAATGAGATTAGTCAATTAAATTCGAATAATAGTAAAGGAGATCAAATCGCTAATAAGAATAATGATACAAATGACAACGAGAAAAAGGTAAATAATATCAATAATAACGCGTGTGATACTATAGAGGATGACTTGCATTTATTTTACTCACACAATTATTGGTATATTAGTCCTGACATGCCTTTAGATCCCACTCTAGTAGCTGGTGATATGTCCCCAGTCACAATGGACGGTTCCGGAGATGTAAGTATTTGGTTTTATCGTTTACTCTAAATTTTTTCAATCAGTTCAATTAGTCAAAATAATAAGCTTGGTAATTAGAAATACTTTTTTTTTTCTGGAATAATCAGTTTCCTTTATTTTAAAAATCTTCAATCAACTTCCGTTTTATTAAATTGTTTCAATAATTATTTAGTCACTTAAACAGGGTTCCGAAAGACCTGGAAAACAGGGAAAAGTCAGGGAATTCAAAATGTGTTGACAAAGTCAGGGAATTTTGCATTTTTCAGCAGAAGTCAGGGAATTCAACTAGTCTATAAGGAAAACCAAAAGGCTGCACATAATTCCGCATCAGTTGATTTCAGATAAAAAAAAATTAAGCTCTGTTACCTTCTCGATGTTTACTTCTATTTTCGGTTTCCCTTTGTATTTTTTTCTTGTCTGATAGATATCTTGGTACAAATATGCACACTGGTTATATGTAATTATATGACATTTTGTGTCGTTATATGCCATTATTTTCATGTATTTAACAAGTTTTTCATTTTCTTATTTGTATTACTCTATAAAAGGCGGATTCTTGTCCTGAAAAAAGTTTGTGCGTGGGCAGGGAAAACCTGGAAAAGTCAGGGAAAATTTTCTCGCTTCCATTGTGGGAACCCTGTTAAAGAACAGATTAGTTTGCAATAAAACGACCGTTTTAGAAATAACTATTATCTATTTAACGAAAATAAATTTTCTCTCACAGTCATCCCTCTCGAAATATATAAACTATATTAAAAATTGGTTGCACCATGTTTGGACTGCAAACAACTACTCCTGGCATTGAATTACAACAGTCCAAACGCGTGTCGGAAGCTATACGATAGCACAACCAACCCTTTGATTTTTTTATTCAAGGAGTCGTCATTTTTAGACTGGTTTCGGCATTATTGTGCCTCATCAGTAAGAAGTAGACAGCTCGAAATCGTATCTCTAAAGAATGACGGCTGGTTGTGCTTCCGACACGCGTTTGGACTGTTGTAAGTCAATACCTGTGGGGGCATCAGCCCCAGAAGTAGTCGTTTTGAGTCCAAAAGTGGTGCAAACAATTTTTAATATAATTTATATTATATTTCGAGTGGGATGAATGTGAGAAAAACTTTATTTTCGTTAAACATTACCCACTTGTGATCATGATAATTTTTCGTGTATTTATTATTCACGACAATAATAGAAGTAACATTGGAACTTGAAATAATCACTTGTTATATATAAGTACGAATCCGCGATCTCAAAACACCCTTAAAATCAATCTAGTTCCTGAGATTTAGAGATTTGATACCCTACTCCAGATTTTTGACATTTACATGATCAGTTTATTGAATTATATTCTCGTACCTTCAGGTGTCGATACACTGCGACCTATAAGACCTATTGTGCCCCCTTCTGCTCCCCATTCGTTAAGGATATCTCAACGATTAGAGCAGTTCTCCTCCAGTCCTATTGCTTTCAAGAAGTTCAGGATGTCGGTAGGCTTCACGTTAGGATTTTCTATTTCATATTCTCCTAGGTATCGTACCCTTCGATTTTGCAGGGTTATGCATTCTGAAATAATGTGGATCAAGGTTTCCTCCTCTTCCTCGCAAAATCTTTATTCTTCTTCCTCTACTACTAATCCGAGTTTCTTTAGGTGACCTGTTAGGATACCCGTTAGTATTCTGAGCTTGTTTTTACTTTTGCTGATGCAATCGTCTGATCTCTTCTGGTTATAGTTTCTCAGTAGTGTCTTGGCCTGCCTCATTCCTTGTAGTCCTATCCAGTATTGGGATCTATTATTTACTTCTTTTCCAAGTTCATCAAGTATTGCACTGGTGCTTATTCCCAGAAATGGTGTTTCAGCCCCTTTTTTGCGAGTACGTCTGCTATTTCATTACCCTCCACTCCAGTGTGTCCCGGAACCCATAGGAGGGTTACAATGTTGTTCTTGCTTAGTTCGTTTAGATTCTCTAGGCACTCCCAAAACATCTCGGAGTTGATTACGTGGGAATTCACAGCATGAATGGCTGCGAATTGTATTAGTATTGATATCTCTTTAGTTTGATTAAAATTTTATTAAATTTAAGGGGTAAAAAGATCATCAAAATATCTTTATTAGTTTCCCAACCATATCGATCTAGGACTTTCTGTCCAATATGAAACATAAAGCAATGCAAAAAACGATAAATATATTCTGTAATTATCTTAAATCTGGATGTTTTCTTTCTAAAATTGTGTCATCTCTTCTGGATTTTAAATTAAAGCTCTTAAAGTGATTTTACTTTGTCAATAATTTTCTTTTTTGTTTGTGATGTGTGGTGTTCAAATTTAAATTTGTTGTCCAATTGTATGCCTACAGGGTCTTACATGATTCTGAATTGGTAGGGGTATTGTTTATGTCAAGGTTGAAAATCATAAACTGTATTAGGATTACGACCAATTCTCCATTTGGAGAAATTAGAAATAGAATTATAGACTGCAGTTTATCCATGATAGCGATAGCGTACAAGATATTTCTTGAATCTCCAAATGTATTACCTTAAGACAAGAAATTTTCATTATTTGAAGCAGTAACAAATGCTGCAGGTTTGCATAACAAGACAAACACTAATTTTTAAAAAGGCTTTTACTAATTGTCTAGAATTAAAAGGTAATTATGGTATATTAATAAAAATGCTTCTACGTGAGGTTAAAAATTCATCAATACCATCAATTTTTTTAATAAAATTTTCGTGAACACTTATTTCCTTAAAATAAAGAAAAATTTGCAGAAGTTTACAGGGTTCAACGACTTTCAGTATTTGATATATCCCAAATTAAAAAAATAACGTGGTTTTTATTCTATTGATTTTTAATTATCAAGCTTTCACTATTTTATGATATTCAAAATTATTTTGAGAGTAGTAAATAGATTGCTTATGTTGCTTATTAGTTTTTGGTACAACAAATCCATGTTTTGCATTATTTTTGTCACCGTAAGTACTTATTCAATTATTTTTTTATGTTTATGTGTTATTTGTTGTTCGATTGTTGTTGTTTTTTTTTTTTTTTTTTAATTTTATTTTATGTGTACATTTTGTGTAAATCACTATACGACTAATATTTCATTTACTAAATATCACAGGCTTTTTTTTTGCTTTAATTCTGAGTATCGAATTTGAGATTTCACTGAACGTTTTTCGCGTCCAAAAAAAAAACAAGATGTAAAAATAATAATTATCTTGTTTCTTGAGACGGCAATTATAGTCAATTCACCAAAAGACTTCACTCAATAATTTGAAAGTTTTTCTTTATTTCAGCCTATTTCGCAAAGTAACAGTACTCCAGATAAAATGACAGATAATAATAATTCAACGATTTCTTTGGATGAAAAGGACTTCGTAGATGATAGTAAGTTTAAAAATTCCTTATTGTGGGTGTCTATTTGCCAGTCGCGTATCACTTTCAGAGAACCATTTACTGGGGGAGACGTGGCTTCGTTGCAAGTTTTTTCCTGGTTTTCTCTTTAATCTAGATAATTCCCATATTATATTATTACCTATTGTTCGAAATGTAGATAAGCAATAAAATTGTGTGTTCGTTAAAAGATTCCCAGGTCTGGATCAAAATATCTTATGATCATTATACCTATAGAACAGAACTTAATGGCTAGAGTAGGTACGTCTCTGCATAGACCGCTTGCTGATAACTGAAGTAGTTGGTGATTTATGGTCTTACAATATTTCTGATTTTACTTTAATATGGGCTGTAAAAACTTGGTTAGGTCTCTCCTTATAATAGAGAGGACTACTACACTTTTGCTGTGGTTTACAAATAGCTGCTCCCCTTAGCACCATTTGTTCATAGTGTTTAAGGGGGTTAAGTACTCTAGAGCCCCTAAAAATACGTGTTCTTGGGATTGTTTAAAAAAAACTTCATACATTGAAATTAATACTGTAGTTTAAATAGAACTTTCAAGAAATCCACATCTGCCCTCCCTACACTCCACAGCTGCCATGAATCAATCTGGTACAAACCCCCCAAACCTAAATTAATTTAAATACCTTATATTTTCCATGTGACATTAAGTTTTTTTTTTGCTATTTGAAAGTAAACTTTTAAAAAATAGCTATTTTTTGACAATTGCAAGCTGCTAACTTTTTAAATTACTTCTTCAAGGTGGTGTGTACAACAGTTGGTTAATCTTGATAAAATAATAGGTGTTTTCCTAAAAAATTAAACTGGCCTCGTAATTTTTCTCCAAATTCCACTCTTTTCCATATCAGATGTACCCTATCACAAAATAATCCAATAAATGTTTAATAAAGTTGATTTCCCTGTTTTGCTTGTTTATATACATGTACCAAACAAAACAAATATCCAAGATAGATTATCTCCAGGTACAAATAATTTTTTTGATAGTCTGTCTCTAAGACGGATGTTAAAAAAATCACGTTAGCTACGGAAGGTTAAAGTAAAACCAGAAATATTGTAAGGTCATAAATCATCAACCACTTGAATTATCAGTAGTGCGTCTACCTACTCTAGCCATTAAGTTCTCTTCTATAGGTATAATGATTGTTAAAATGCCAATTTCATAAGATATTTTAATCTGGATCTGGGAATTTTTTAACAGACCCACAATTTTATTGCTCATCTACATCTCTAACAATAAGTAATAATGACCTATGGTAATAGACGTGCCCACTATTTTTTTATTAAAATTTTATTTGGATTTAATCGACTAAATTCTTTTTCAGGCGTAATTATAAATAATATCACAGTGAAAACGGAACCGGAACAAACGATAGTTCCGCAAATTTTAGTAGACAGTTTTATATCCATGACATACCCAACACTCTCTCTAAACATAGAACACGAAATGGCCTACCATTGCGCATACTCCTTGCCAGCCGTTGTCTTGACGTTAGGCAGCGAGAATTGGCACTTATTAGAAGACACGGTTTTTTCTTTAGCTGGCGACATGCAGTATAAGGTTAGAAGAACCGTCGCCAGTAGTTTACATGAGTTAGCCATCATATTGGGTCCGGAATTAGCCACAAACAGTTTGACTTCGCTTTTTGAAGGTTTTATTAAAGATCTCGATGAAGTCAGGATAGGCGTTTTGAGACACCTGACGGCTTTCTTGAAAGTTATAAATCCGCTCAAAAGGAACAGTTACTTACCTAGGTTAGTAGTAGAAAAAAAATCATTTTAGTGATATATTGGGGGAAAATAATTAAATTGGTGTTTTTGGTTTTACAGGCTAGTGGAATTTTTGCAAACCGATAACGAGTGGAATTGGCGATTTAGGGAAGAATTAGCGAAACAATTATTGGAAGCGATGGAGCTGTTTAAACCCTCAGATGTTTCAAAACATATTGGAATCATTGCAATTGATCTACTTTGTGATAAAGTTGCGGCTGTGCGAACGATTGCTTTGTCTTTGGTAAATATTTTATTTAAGCTTTATTATAACAACTAGAGGAACGCATAATTATTCTACATTTAGTTTTAATTAGGGGATTTACAAAATAAAAGTAAGTTGTTTAGCTGGGGTTCCCCGATAAATCTGTTTCCTCGGAGATTTTTGAAAAGCACCGTTTATTCTATATATCTGGAGCTATAGATTAGTTAGGGAACCTGTAATATCAAGGTTCATTCTTAAAGTTCACTTTCTTAGGATGAAATCCAATTTTTGTACCCCTGATTAAATTTACTTGCAGTAAATACTGTTAAAACTTGTTACAGTAGCTCAAACATATGCTTCAATTGGGTCTGTGACTCAACCTGCTAAATTTTTGAAAATACCTTTCTCATCCCCCCTTTGAGACTGTTCTTCAATTTCTAAATATCAAAAATGAAAAACTATCATTTAACAGTCAAGTTCTTTGATCCTCGAAGGTTAGAAAATTGAAGTATGGTCTCGACGGAAGCGATGAGATGAAAAGTATTTTCAGAAATTTAACAGGACTTCTAGTAGAAATGTAAGTAACTTTGTTTGCTGGAAAGATCTACGGGTATACTTAATGAATTTTATAAGCAATATCCGGCCGGTTATTTCTCGACACCAAAGTTACCGTATTCCTGAATTTGCAGAAGGGCCTTAATAATCCGACAGGTTTTCTCGACACCACGTAAAACCAGGTAATTAAGTCATAATGATCATAATACCTAAATTGTGATATTTGGGGTAATACTGGTGTCGAAAAGGATTGTTGAATTATTTTCAACCTTAAAGCTTAGTGTCGAGATTGGCTGTCTGATAAAAAATTTTCCTTGCACTGTTTAAAAATTAAAGACTACACCTGATATTAATAATAGTAATATTTGTTTTAGGTGACACAAATTATTACTTACACGTCTTCAGAACCAAATCTGACATCTAGTCTATTAGTAAAATTAGCCGAGACTTTTGCCCACTCTAAAAAATGGAAGCGTCGACAAACGTTTTGTTTGCTGTGCATAGAATTGTTGAAAGAAGAGGCCTTAGAACCAGAACAATTTATGTCCGATGTGATGCCACATTTATTGGATTTGAGTTGGGATCCAGTAGCCAATGTCAGACTTGTTGTAGCGAGATGCATATCTAATCACATTTTAAAAAATGGTAATTAAATTTTATATCAAAATTATAACCGCTCTTGTAAATGAAGAATATTAAGTGCCTGAAATTATTACATCTGATAATGATAGTGATTATAGTATCATTTTCTATTGCCAAAAAAGTACCTAAGAGCCTAGTTTCAGCGATATCACATTTTATGCGAGGTCAAAGTTTCTGACAACTGGGCTATACTTATTTTCCTCATATGGCCTTATAGAATAATTCATTATTTATTTTTTTTAGAATATTTTGCGGATTCATCTAATGAAAGTTACGATGGACTCGAGACTGTTTTAAGAAGACTACAGGCCGATAAAGACAGCGACGTCCGTCAATCGGCAGAAGTTTAAATGTATCGAAAATATTTACACCATTATTAAAATTGTATTGGCCTAAAAAACCAAACAGATTTTTTTTTACTTACTTTCAAAAGACTTAAAACTATTGTCCTACCAACTACTAAACAGTTGTTAATTTTTAATAAGTCATTGTTAAGTAGAAAAACTAAAAAAAAAATATTTCCTGTATTCGTATTTAAAAAATAACTTCGTCCTTTAAAATAATAGGTTGTAGAGACAAACATATTTTATTAATTTACGTGAACATCTATTTTTCATTGGTGGGTGGGGCAATATTAACCAGAGGGTTCTTCCTGGATTTTATACACATCAAATTACCAAATATTTAAGTTTTACTAATTTTTAATCGCAAACTTAATCTGAAATAATTCAAACCGGGAATTTTCTTATACTTCAATATTTAATAAAACGTTAGGAATTTGGAAATTTGAAACGTGATATCTATGAAGAATGGCCGCGAACTCGATCTATATTATATTGTCGGTTCAAAAAATATAAATACAAAATTTTACAAAAAAAAAGAATACGTTCTACTTAATTTTAAAATATTTTGTGTGAATGATTGTAGGTTTGGAGTTATAAAATTTTTATTTACTGTATTTTATCTTGTAAAGTGCCTGGTCGATTATGTTCACTGTTATGATTCCTGTTCGTAAAATATTCCCAATGTATTTATTAGATTTATTTTTCATACCTATCCGTTTGTTTTCGTAGGTTAATTTGTGTATTTTGTTGTACTTTTTTATTATAATTCCTGTAATATACGTATGAAATTTTGAGAAATATATTTGTCTAAATCTTTCTAGGTTGTTTGATTTCAAAATCGTCCGCCCTTTTTAGTTATGCCCTCCTCTCGATTATTTATTCTTTTTTTAATATTTTTTATATTAGCAGTGCTTACTAATTTTAAAAGTCATCGCTCTCTAAATTAACGTGCTTTTTAAATTATTTTTATAAAAAAAATAGGTTTTTTCTACATTTTCTGTGGGGAAATCCCCCAATGGCTGTGACTTTGGAACTGTTCCGAAGCCCACCATATATTTTAACGTCGACTTTTTCCTGATCTATTCTCATAATTTTACTAAAGAGTGTTCCAATTTTTTTTACAATGTCTTTTAAAAACAATTACTGAGCAAAATAAATATCGGTATTAAGTTCGTCCTCTATTTGAAGCAGAAAGTGTAGCTGTCTGAAGATGTAATTAGTAAAAGTCCAACGATAAAACAGAAGAAAATTATACATTTAATGACATTGACGTTTATTAAACAGTCGTCAACTATAAAAACACGTCTTTTTTCTGTATTATAAAGAACATGTGTTAAGAGCAAAAATGACTTACTTAAAATCATGGGAAGAGTTTGAAAAGGCCGCAGAAAAACTGTATTTACAGTCTCCAACAAAAGTTAGATACACAATGAAGTATGCACATTCAAAAAATCACTTAATTCTCAAAATGACTGATGATGTAGTTGTAAGTGTATTTGGTACATTTTGATTAATATAAGTAATTATATGTATATTATTTCTAGTGTCTACAATTTAAGACGGAAATAGCTCAAGATATTAGAAAAATTGACAAATTTATGAATAATTTGTTAAGGCATATGGTATCAAAAGAACATTAATCTAGTTGATTATCATTTAAATGGGAAATTGGATGTACAACTTATACTTTTAAAGCAAAGAAAGTGATTTTTTGTATTTGAATTAATAAAATGTGTTCTAAACATTCGAGCCAAGTTTTAGTTCTTTGGTCATCAGTTGATTTCAGCCAAAATTAAAGCTCATAAAGTAAGGCATTGGAACTAACAATTAAATCATAGATTACAGAGAAAATCTTAAAAAGATGAACTTTGTAATCCAAATTATTTTAAAAGCATAGTGCTGTTAAATGGGGAAAGGAGTTATTAAAACCAATATCTTTGAAAACTGCAGTTTAATTTGGTAAATCTAATTGTTAAAAATTTATAATACAGTAGATTTTTGAAAGAATTTATTTAAAATTAAACCATATTATTACGTAAAAAATCATCATCTTTTAACTTATTTAAATGAGTACTTAAAAATTCATCTACGGAATCTGTATTCCATTTTTCAATAGCAACTGTTTCCTGCAAATGCCCATCTTTATCATACAATTTAATAATTGGGTCTAAACCTCTAACGTATTTGATTTGTAAATTGGGGTATTTGTCTGGCCTTTCACTTTTGATGAATGCTTGAATTTGAGGATAGGCACCAAATTTGCAAGTACATACTTCCAGAACTGCTTTATAATACACCTTTTCAGCTGTATTTACTTCATCAGGATGGCAACATTCTTTGCAGTGGTTTCTGGAAAAAAATTAATCAAGGAAATCAAAATATTTCATAGAATTTGGTTTCATACATACAGGAGGTCACCTAATTGAAATTTGGTAAGTTGATCACAAGACGAACACAATAAATTGGGTTTATGAAATCCAAGAGACCAGCAATCTTCTGTTGAAAATTCTGCAAAACATGAGTGCTAAAAAACAATGTTTAAATCTCTAAATTATGTACTATTAATTTATTAAACTTACAATAAATACTATAAAAAAACCAAATATTTTTTTCATATTGAAATCTTTTAATTACTTCAAGAACTACTTTATATCTAAAAGATTTTGTTCATATAGATTGTTGAAGTATAAACACGTCACAACATTTATATAGGTTATATTTTTGGATAGTGGCTGAATAATATATACAGAAACGATTTAAACTGTGTCTGTCTATGTAAAAGGCATCTAAAAGTGAGGTTAAATGAACAATATTTAAATTTTAATTTTTTAAAAAAGAAAATCCACATCGTATTTAAAAATGAGTAGATGTTAAAATGTTCAAGTTAATGAATCAAAGATTAATTCCAGTTTTAAATGACCAAATATCGTTGTTGACTAACAATTTTAATAAATGTGGTTTAACTGTAGTTTCGACAAATTTATCAATTATAAGATTCAAACATATTAAAATACCTAAATCCATTGAAATACAGGATGAATCTGCAAAACCAGATCATAGAAAAATTGGAAGAGAACAAGACTTATATTTCTTTAACGAGGTGTCTCCTGGTTCTTGTTTTTTTCAACCCCGTGGTGCTCATATATATAATACTCTAGTAAATTATATTAGGAAGCAATACAAAGAAAGAGGTTTTAATGAAGTAATTACTCCAAATATCTATAATGTGAAGTTATGGAAAACATCTGGCCATTGGTCACATTATGCAGAAAATATGTTTTCATTCGATATTGAAAATGATAAATTTGCATTAAAACCTATGAATTGTCCTGGGCATTGCCTAATTTTTGATAATAGGATTAGGTCATGGAGAGAACTACCATTAAGATTTGCTGATTTTGGTGTATTACACAGAAATGAACTTTCCGGTGTCCTCACAGGTCTCACTAGAGTAAGGAGGTTTCAGCAAGATGATGCTCATATTTTTTGTACCCCTGAACAACTTAAAAATGAAATCAATGATTGCTTAGATTTTGTTAAATGTGTCTATACAACTTTTGGCTTTACTTTTGAATTATGTTTATCTACAAGGCCAGAAAAATATATGGGAGATATAAGTTTGTGGAATTCTGCTGAAGAGGCTTTAGAAGAAAGTTTGAACACTTTTGGATATCCTTGGAAAATGAATCCTGGAGATGGTGCATTTTATGGTCCCAAAATTGATATAACAATCAAAGATGCTTTAAAAAGAGATCATCAATGTGCTACTATTCAGTTAGACTTTCAGTTACCTCTTAGGTTTGATTTATCATATGTAAGTGATAAAGGTGACAAAAAACAACCAGTTATGATCCACAGGGCCATTCTAGGGTCAGTAGAAAGATGTATTGCAGTTTTAGCAGAATCATATGCTGGAAAATGGCCATTTTGGCTCTCACCTAGACAAGCTGTAGTTATTCCCGTTAAACCAATACATAACCAATATGCAGAACAAGTAAAGGAAAAAATATCTGAAGCAGGATTTATGGTAGAAATAGATAAAGATCCAGGAAACAGCCTTAACAAAAAAATAAGAAATGCCCAACTGGCTCAGTTCAATTTTATTTTAGTTGTTGGTGAAAAAGAACAATTTAACAATACTGTTAATGTGCGGAGTAGAAACAATACTGGCCATGGTGAACATTCTGTGGATAGCTTAATTGACAGATTTAGTAGATTAAGAGATAAATATGTTATAAATGAAAATGAATTCTGAATAAATATTTATTTAAAATACTTTTTGTAAAGAAAATCGTTATTAGTTTCCCAAAAGGCTAAACGACCGGTCTTTCTTTCATATTTTTGGTAGGATTTAAGTAACATGCAACCTACAGTTCTCCCATTTACAAATGAACCCCATAAGTAAAGCTGGTGAATATATCAAATCCACAGATAAATAATTTTTTTAAATCTCGTCGCTCACATCTCGTTTTGAAGTAGAAACGAATCTGAGGAATATAAATACATTTAATTTGATAAAATCCCACAGTTAACTGGATAAAGGAAAAATAACTGGGCAAAGATGGGAACCTTGGAGTACCCCTAATCAGACATTTAGCTGTTTCTTGAGGCTTCACAGGTAGGAATCTTCTTTTAGATGTTCACTTGCGGAAACTACATTAAAAAAAATGATAAAAAATTTAATTAAAATTAATAATAAATAAAAGATGATCAAAGTTGAATGTACATTTTTGATCTATACTATGTTTGTTAGGTAAGAAGTTATTTATCAAAACGTGATCACTCATTCTAAAGACTTCATGGGGAAACCAGTTTTCTTATAAAATTAACACAATTGTATTGTCACCCTGAAAAGGAGGAAAACTCCTATAGCAGGGAATTAGAAAAATGAAATGTCCTAGAAAATGTAATATATACCAAATGAAAATAAATAATGAACTAAAAAAAAAAAAAAAAAAAAAAAAAAGATCATGAGCTGGAACAAATATTTTATTGTTCATTTATTTTAGTAACATCCCTTAATAATGGAAAGGTAGAGTACAACGGCGGCTCCAAGTAGGGGCATTTGCTCCCCACAAAACTTTGCTTACCTATCTGAAGGTATTTGATATTACTGAAAGTATTCCTAAAAATGTTGCCTGACGTCAACCTCCGGCCTTAATTTCGTTGCCATCTTTTAGTTTTCTTTTACAATCTACTTTATAAGGGATAAACCGCAAGGTCCATTTTGGTGTACATACCTCGTCCATTAGTAGCCATTAAAGGCCATTATTAGCCAATAGTGAGGAGCCATTACTAGTCATTAGTGTACAAAAATTTAACTCGCGGTTTACCCCTCGGCGTAAACCAAATTTTAATTTTTTGGATTTTTTTTGTAGATTCTAGGTCCATTTATATCCTAAAATACTCACTTTTTCCCCTAAAAATGGCCCAAACAGTTTTTTTAGGTATTTTTGACATTGCCCATCGTTTCTTATACAAAATTCATTCTGCGTAAACCAAATTTTAATTTTTTTTGTAGATTCTAGGTCTATTTATATCCTAAAAAACTCACTTTTTCCCACAAAAATGGCCCAAAATATTAAACTTTTATATTTAAAATAAATTAAAACTTTGTTTTATTTAGAGTCAAATGAAGGAAATGAATGAAAGTACTTTTTTAAAATTAAATAAATAGAGTTTTTAAGCATATATTTATTAAATAAAAGATAAATAAAAACAAATTAAAGTATCATCCTAATCTGGTAGTTTAAATGCAATGCCAAGTGCTTTAACTTAAAAATCATTTTCACTTTTAAGATAATCATTACTAAGATCTTGAAATTTCTTAATTAGATTATCCAAAGTAAATTCTCCATGCACTACATTATCCCTAGTACGAACGTTGACAGTTTTGCTGGACTTTTCTTTTTCTCCAACAACTAGAATGAAATTGAACTGAGCAAGCTGAGCGTTTCTGATTTTTTTGTTCATGGTATCGCCAGGATCCGTGTCTACTTCTGCCATGAATCCTGCTTCAAAAAGTGATTGTTTGACTTCTCCTGCATAATCATCATAAGTAGGCCCCACAGGAATAACCATTACTTGCCTTGGCGAAATCCAGAAAGGCCACTTACCAGCAAACGATTCAGTTAGTACAGCTATACATCTCTCTACTG
Source organism: Crepidodera aurea (assembly GCA_949320105.2). Lineage (NCBI taxonomy): Eukaryota > Metazoa > Arthropoda > Insecta > Coleoptera > Chrysomelidae > Crepidodera > Crepidodera aurea. The sequence continues at coordinate 14,910,337 of OX439475.1, read as the reverse complement.
ATCCAAGAATGGCTCTGTGAATCATTACTGGTTTTTTCTTATCACCACTATCAGCTATATATGATAAATTAAATCTAATAGGTAACTGAAAATCTAACTGGATTGTAGCACATTGGTGAGATCTCTTCAATGCATCTTTAATTGTTATGTCAATTTTAGGACCATAAAATGCACCATCTCCAGGATTGAATTTCCATGGTTGCCCAAATTTGTTTAAACTTTCTTCTAAAGCTTTTTCCGCAGAATCCCATAAAGCTGCTTCTCCTATGTATTTTTCTGGTCTGGTGGATAAACACAGATCAAAGGTAAATCCAAATGCTGAATAAACATATTTGACAAAATCTAAACAACCATTTATTTCATTTGTAATCTGTTCAGGAGTGCAGAAAATATGGGCGTCATCTTGTTGAAACCTACAATAAAATTATGTTGTATATCTCATATCTGACACATTAATTCATACATTCACTCATCAATAGCCAGCCCAAACTTGAGGAGTACTTTCTTTTTGATGTACACAAGAAGCGATTTTTTGATTTGATATACTCTTATATGAAAGAAAAAAATATGGTTTCAGTTTTTTCTAAAATATTCTACGCCTAGACTAAACTGCTGGAGATAGAAATATAAAATTTGGTTAATATATTCTACAGAATAAAGAAATAAACACTGTTTCAAAATTGTAACTGTAGACCAAGATACAGGGTGTTTATATGGATCAGAATTGAAATATTTTAATCTCAGCTTTGGAAAGTTTGCTGCAAAAGGTGGAAACATGGAATTTGATAAATAAACAATATAAGAATACAATAGAAAAAAATTAATAAAATTTTCAGTTTTTAAAAATTGTAGTAATGGATTAAGATACAGGACCTTAAATTTTATAAATGAAATATTTTAGGCCCATTCCAAACTGCTGTAAATATACAAAAGAAAAAATAAATATATATTTTGAAGTTTTTTAAAATTTTAAGCTGGGCAGATGCATGGTGTTAAAATTTATATGGAGCAACTAATTTGGTGAAATGTACTCTAGATATGAAAAAATAAAATAACAACTATTATATAATAGTTATATTTAAGAAAATATCCATGTTAAATAGTAAAAAATCTACAAAATTATCATTTTCTAATTTTTAAATTTTGACAATTATTTTATTCGTACCTTCTGACTCTTGTAAGACCAGTAAGAGCACCAGATAGTTCATTTCTGTGTAGTACACCAAAATCAGCAAGTCTTAGAGGAAGTTCTCTCCACGACCTTACACGGTTATCAAACATAAGACAATGCCCTGGACAATTCATGGGTTTCAATGCAAACTTATCCTTTTCTACATCAAATGAAAACATGTTTTCTGAATAATGAGACCAGTGGCCTGAAGTTTGCCATAGTTTTACATTGTACATATTAGGAGAAATTACTTCTTCAAAACCTCTTTTTCTATATTCTTTCTTTATGAAATTTACTAAGGTATTATATATATGGGCTCCTCTCGGTTGGAAAAAACATGAACCTGGAGACATTTCATGGAAGAAGAATAATTCCTGTTCTCTTCCAAGTTTTCTGTGGTCTCTTTTAGCGGCTTCCTCCTGCAAATGCTCCCATTCTTTAAGTTTTTTAGTGTCTGGAAAGCTTATTCCATACACTCTTTGCAATGTTTCAGCATCAGCTTTTCCTTCCCAATAGGTAGAAGAATTTTTGGTGACTTTAAGTGCCTTTATTTTTCCAGTGTGTCTGATATGTGGTCCCCTACACAAATCTATAAGTGGACCACATTTGTAAACAGTGGTGGTAGGAGTATTTACTTTTTCATTAAGAATGCGAACTTTGAATTCATTATACTTAAACATTTCTAGTAAATCTTCTTTCTTCATTTCCAATCTTTCAAATGGTTGTTTTTCTTTTACAATAGTTTTCATTAAATTTTCAACCACTGGAAAATCGGCTTGAGATATACCTTTGTCATCAAGAAACATATCATAATAGAAACCTGACTCTATTGGCGGTCCATAACAGAGGCAACCCCCATAAATTCTTTCCAAGGATTCCCCAAGTACGTGGGCAGTAGAGTGCCAAAATACTGCTTGAGCTTCTTCATCATCAAATTTAAGAAGATGTAGTGAACAATTTTCTTCCAAAGGTCTATCTAAATCCCATAGGACTCCATTAACTTTAGAAATTACGGTGTTATCTGCTAACCCTTGACTAATTCCTTTTGCAATATCGTAAGGAGAAGACTTCCATGCTATTCCTTCTACTTCTTTACCATCTGGTAGCGTGACTTTAATGGGATTTTGCGATTTTTTTGCAATCTCAGCATCATATTCTGATTTCAATTTGTTCCATATTGTCAACCTCTCCTGAATATAAACTGGCAAAGGATTTAACTCCCTGACTGCACCGGAATCGCCACCACCCGGTGCTGGTTGTTTATTCTTCTTTTTAGATTTTTCCGCTTGATTTTGGGATTTTTTATCAATCATTTTGTCCACTGTTTCACTCATGGTTTATCTTACAATATAAATTTTTATCGTTTAAATACTGTGTGTAATATTTTGTAACGTGCTTTGCACAACCTTACATTCGTATGTCACAACTTTACCGTCACAAAATTCTCTGAATCATATCACGTCACATTTATCCAAGGACAGTATATACTTTTACCATATTAGCGATACAGGTAACTTCTTCTTTAATTTTAATATAATCCTAATCGGTCATGTAGTAACAGCAAGAGGTCTTTAACTTTTCAAATGTTATGCCATCATTAATTTATTCCGAAATCGTTCGTAAGGCGATGAAAGAGGCAAAAGCGGACAAAAGAACATACACTACTGCGCAAAAAATCTTGGCAACATAGAATTTGCGCAGGATGAAAAGATGATGTGATAAATATACGTCTGACGGAGTTGTCAAAGTCAGTGGGTTTTATAAAAATAAATTTGCTTTGCAAAACGCCCTTTGATCACAAGTGGTAAAATCATGTGCTGTTTTCACTAATTTTAAGTATACAATAGTTTGTCGGACATAAAGTGAAATGTCCATTATATTTTTTGAAAAGTAGGTTCTTCCCATAGTGGTTATTAATCAACAAAACAATGAATTTGGAAGATTCAGGGGGTAGTATTGGCCTCGGGGTCGAAACTGTCTATGGAACCCATGAAGATTCACATGTAGTCATGTCTGAGAAGGTTCAGTCTTTGGCAGGAAGTATCTACCAAGAATTTGAAAGAATGATAGCAAGGTATGACGAAGATGTTGTGAAGACTCTAATGCCTCTTTTGGTTAATGTCTTAGAGTGTCTCGATGCTGCTTATCAACAAAATCAGGTGAGACGTGAAATTTTTTAGTTTTATAAAATCATTGATTTGGTTCAATATGTTTGAGTACCACATTTAACAAACGTTAATCAATTCATAGTTGACATAATTTGTATTAATTAAAAGAACTATTTAAAACAATCTTACCACAGTTATCAGATAATATTTGAAAACTGCTATATATTTTATCCACAAAGTTTTTTGTTTAAAATAATATATTTATTTCTTTAATTTATACACTAATACTTATCCGTTTCCTACTTAGTCTCAGTAATGAAACATTTTCAGATTTTTCTTAACGCCAGTAATTTCATAAATGTCTAAAATAAATATTTAAGATGTGATACATTTGTTTTGTTTACAATATAGTGTTCATTAAAGTTATTTTTAAATAAAATTACTAATTTTTCTGCAAGGCTAATGAGATAAATATTTAATTATAACACAAATACTGTATTACTATCATCATCTTAAGCAATCTGGAGTTTTGGAAAAATGTTATTTAGTCTTTGATAAAATATTAAAACAGGCAATTAAATGTGACTTACATGTATTTTACAAGTGTAGGATTATTTTTCAAAAAATTTTAATTACTGATTACTTTAAAAACATTTATAAAAAAACAGTAACACAAACATGTAAGTATATTTAAAAGTTAGGAGCCTTATTTTTATCCTCAAATTTCAAGATATGTTATTTAAGAACAAAAACAAATATCTAGATACTAATTTATTAATTTTTTTCAGGAACAGGATGTTGAGTTAGAATTATTAAGAGAGGACAATGAACAACTTGTTACCCAGTATGAAAGAGAAAAAGGAGCTAGAAAAGCATCAGAACAAAAATTATTGGAATATGAAGATGCAGCTGAGGGTAATTTTTTTAAAGAATATTTTATTTTGTAATGTTTTTGTGCCTGATATTTTTAATAAATGAAGATAGATATATAATTTATGAACTCTATTGTCAATTTAAATGTAGTCATCTAATCAAACAATTTTTTGAATCAAAATCTAAGTTACTAAACCATTTTTTTAAATTAAGGAGAGCGCAAAGAAATGGCGACCCGCTTAGAAGCACTGGAAAGCATAGTACGAATGTTGGAACTGAAACACAAAAATTCCCTGGAACATGCTGGAAGGTTAGAAGAAAGAGAAGCAGAACTGAAGAAAGAATATGCAAAACTACATGAAAGATACACAGAATTGTTCAAGACACACGTGGATTATATGGAAAGAACCAAATTGTTACATTCTAGTCAACAGTTAGCCAATGAAAGAGTGGACACAGGTAGATTAAATTCGAATCGTTTGAATGTGGGAAGAAGTTCAGGACCCATATCGTTTGGTTTTGAATCTCTAGCTAATGCAGAAATTGTTGACAGTGTACCATCATCACCAATTAGTAGCACTCATTCTTCGCCCAGGTAGAAATTTTATTGATCTATTTTGTAGTTTATGTTGTTTTTAATTTTGAATAATTATTTTTAAGTTTACACAGCGAAATGGACAACTTACGAGATGGCATCAGCAAAGTAGAAAGAGGACAAACCACAGATTCGTTAAATGTAGAAAATAAAAGTGTTATAACTTCTCCTGTTAGTCCACAAGCGCCACAAAATAATAATGGTCGATTAAATACCAAAAAGGAGCAAAGAAGCGGCAATACTTTGTACCAGGAATTAAGTTACCATGTAAGGATATGTTTATTATTTTTTGAGTTAATTGAAAGTACATTTTTTTCCATTTGCAGGATGTAGATGCTGATGATGATGGAGGTGATATTACAGGTGAAGTTAAAAGTTTAAATTTATTTGTTGGTAAATTAAGGAATTCCTCAATGCTATAAACTAAAATTTTTCTTAATTTTTAAAATGTTTGATTTTATTTAAATGGGCATATTTTTGTCCAATTACAAGATTTTCGAAGTACATTCCCATTCCGTCCAGTTTAAGTAAAAAGATCATGATGTACTGTGTCAAATGCTCAGCTGAGATCATATAAAAGTTTTTTCTTGAACCTATTTTTGAATAAACTGTATTGTTCACATAATTAACGTTTTGTCATACTTTAAAAGTTTTAATAATTAAGGGGGATAAAGATTCAGCAATATGAGTAGCAACAGTTTTTAAAATTTCTTACTTTAATATAATTAAGTATCTTTCATTATTTAATTTCTTCATTTAGGTGGATGGGTTCATCCAGGTGAATATGCTTCTTCAGGTAAGCAAAGTAAAATAATTTTTATAGACCATTACAGAAACTTTTTATTTCATATTTAAGATGGTACATTTGCGCTTCCTTAAAAATATTTCCATAAATTTTTAGAGTATAATTAGTACCAAAACATTAAAAAGTTTAAATTAGATTTTGAATACGAAATTGGTAAACAAAAAACTGTAAATATGCTGGTTTTTACATTAAATATAATTTTTAATCAACATATTTTTGGAAATATTCTCAATTGTGTTTAATGTACTTTCTTACAACTAACAATTTATATTTAAAACTCTACTTTAATTATGAATTTATAATAAGTTTTACCTAATTGGGCTTTAGAACATAATTTTACAACTTTAACATTAATTTGATTGCTAATTAATTTTAAATATCTTGTACATTGCTGGATATCGAATATTTGCCCCCCTACTAATGCTTTTAATTATACTAACGCTTTTTTTGTTTCATTTAACCTTGCAATGGATAGTCAACGATAATTTTTATGGTAAGTAGCCTTAGTTCGTAGTAAATTCCTAATTTTATTTTCAGCCATCTACTCTAGATGGACTAATATACTAAGTTGGTTATAACAAAAAATTTTGCACGATAAAATTTGTAATTTTTAAATTTTTTAGGTATGGGCAAAGAAGTCGAAAATCTTATAATGGAAAATAACGAACTATTAGCTACAAAGTAAGTAAAATCATTAAAACTTCAAAATAACTAAAAATAATTGATTTTCTCGACTTTAATTTATTCTATATCTAATTATTTTTCAACTCCCAAGATTATTCCTTGATATTCTATGAAATAAATCTTATTAAATTTTTTCTTAATATACAGGGTGAATCATGAGGAACTACCTCGTATTGAGGCCCCTATGGGGAATATCAAATGACCATTAAAAAGTGTCTAGTCCCATTGTTTAATAATAAAATGACAATACCGATGAATCGCTAAAGAAATATTATACAGGGCTGTATTATTAAAAATATAGCATGAGAAAAGTTATATTTTTTTAAATCTGCTTCAATTTGCTAAACTTTTAATTTATAATCAAATTTGATTTTTTTATTAGACATTGAGCAATTGTGTGGGGAAAAAAATAAATGCGCCACTGTTGTCTATTTGTGTACTTTGTAAGATCCTTATTAGAGTTTTAAAAAACCATATATAGGGTGAAATTTTTTATATGAACAAAACGAACTAATTTTTTAAGAACGGGCTGATTTTTTTCCAGCTTGAAGTGTAACGTTTTACCAAAATATGAGACAAATCAAGCTTACCGTTCAAAGAAATTTCAGACAAATTTCACAACTCGTCCTGTATATTATTAAACAATGGGAGCAGACAATTTTTAATGGTCATTTGATATTCCCCATAGGGGCATCAATACGGGGCGGGAGTATGTACAGTTTCTCATGACTCACCCTGTATATGAACATCTAAAATCCCTTCCCACATTCTAACTTTTGAATGAATTAAATTTCTTACAAAAGGCTATCGACCGAGATCCTTCTGCCCGATTTGTAATCATCAAATGTGGCGTTTTGAACAATAGTATTAAATGGGAACAATATCCGAGTGATACCTATTTTGAAAACCGCTTCAAATGTATTCATGTCAGGTTTTATTGAGAGAATTCACTTAGAAAGTGATACTGACGTTTTGTCATATTAAAATCTTTTTGGGGATTTATTGGCGAACTTTATTTTCACTGTTCTTTTAAGAAGAATTACTTTTAAAGTGTTGACCACACAGAAATTCACAAAAACTTATGCCATGGAGAAGGGACACGAAGTATTTTCTTTAGATACTAAAATCGAATATTTTACACGAATAGTTTTACCATCGTCATTGGCGTCTCAATACATGGGTGGAGAGGGTCTAATATATTTCACAAATAAAATTTATTCAGTAACAGCAAAAAATTAAGTACACCAAAATAAAATAAATCAAATCCTTCAGTTATTTTCATTGCAATAATTATGAAAGTTATAGAAGTGACCAAAAAAATGTAATAGAATGAATGTATTACTCCAAAAGGTGTGGTTCACCAATTAAAAGAAAATTATAAAACCGCGCGTCTCAAAACGCTTACCTGATGTTCAGTTGGTTTTTCTAGCAGCGATCAATGGTCAGCGGCGGCGGCATACCAATGCGGTTTCCAAACAGAGCGTTATCTGGCACAAAGAGATTTTATATAATTTTAAATTTTCTATAAACAGTTTTTTCAGCTTTTCATGACAACTTTTATTCCAGGAACGCTTTAAACGTAGTCAAAGACGACCTAATTGTGAAAGTCGACGAGTTGACTGGCGAAATCGACATGTTGCGCGAAGAAATTTTATCGCTCAACGTATCCAGAACGAAACTTAGAGAAAGGATAAGCGATTTAGAAGACGAACTGAAGAAAGTGAAAGAAGCAAACGAAGCCAAACAAGATGCCGAAGAAGAAGCCGATGTTCCTATGGCGCAAAGAAAAAGATTTACGAGAGTCGAGATGGCAAGAGTTCTTATGGAACGCAATCAATATAAAGTGAGTCGAATTGAACATTTTTTTGTTTGTATTTGGGTCAATTTTGTTGACGGATTATATAAATACTACAAAAATTACATTTGTAGTACATATTGTCACGTATCCCAAATATAGTTAAAATATTTGCGAAAAGTCAAAATCTCCTTAGAACAGTTTATTTATCAAAACTATAATAATACAAGTTTATTTATATAATTAATCGAAAACCCAAACATCTAACCAAACCAGGTCGCGCCGCTAAATTTCGCTGATGTGCAGAATCACGAAAGTCAAGGTTGGGTGGCTCAAGCACGAGCCTAACCTAGACAGAAAAGTAGAGCAATTTTACCAAAATAATGATTCTGCACATTCAGCTATCTTTGGTTTTAAAAACGTTCCAAGGGAAAAGTAGTCGGTAGTCAGGTAGTCGGTTAGTCGGTTAGCCGGTAGTCAAGTGGTCGGTTAGTCGGTAGTCAGTTAGTCGGTAGTCGGTTAGTCGGTAGTCAGGTAGTCAGTTAGCCGGTCCTTGGCTACGAAGGGGGTCTCCCACCGAAAAGGTGACCGCCAGAAGGAAATTAGGCTAGAATAAAGAAATTCACGTTAAAATTAATTACGTACATAAAGTAAGAAGTAATAGTCCGCGAGTTACGGTCCTGGTTTGGGAACGAGAACCTTCAGCACGATAGGGCAAATTGGGAGAAGCGTGACCAGCCCTTTACCCGACATGCTTAGGTAAGAGATAATTGTTAGCATTTTGTCATTTATTAATTTATGTTTATCTGAAGGGTGACCCAATAAAGTTGTATTTGTTTTGTACTTCTTGTTTTATTTCTCAGAGTGAGTGGTGGTACTAAAGAGTAATAACTGCTAAGTGTTCAGGGAGAGATCCCCATAACTTCGTAAAGGTCGAAAAGGCGTTTCGCCCTGGATACGTAGCAGCGACACGTAGGCCAAAATCGGACCGCGTGACATGGTGGAGGCGCCGGGCACCGATCCCGGTACCCCGCGGTATTCAGTTTTTTGTTAAATAGGTATTTTCTGTCGTCTTCATTTTTGTATAAAATTCATTTTTTTTATCCACATTATTGGGCAAAATTCTTAAAAAGCTGGCCAAAAGCCAAAAGAAGAAGGTAAAATTAGAAAAATATACATTTTCTTATCATTTGATATAGTTTATTTGATTATAATCGATCCGTCAGAATGCGTAAACTAAGTGAGTCATGAATTACCAGGTAGTCCGAGCATATCATGAATAAATGTACCGAAGCAATTTTACGATGTTGCCATTTTACATAGATATGCTCCAATGTTTTGAAGTGCATTTTCTAACCGATGTCCGTGCCGACTATACCGCCATTTTGAATGAGTTTTTGAATAAATTTAAATTCTAGGAGCGATTCATGGAGCTGCAGGAGGCAGTCCGCTGGACGGAAATGCTGCGGGCATCTAAAAGTGATACCCCCTTTGAAAAAACCAGCAATAAAAGCATCTGGAGATTTTTCAGTAATCTATTTTCGGGAAACGAGAGAGTACAACGGCCGATGGTGGTACCTCAATTGAGGTATCAAACGACAACCAATCAAGTGACACCGGGCATCAAGGCGCTACCTAGGATTGGACATCACGATCTTATTGAAACCGAATTGGGTACGGAATTATGATTAGATCTGTAGTAGTAGATTTTGTACCTGCTGTCAATTTTTGTCTGTGATATTGTATGTTTGGGAACGTACTGAATTAATTTATTACATTATTTTATTTTTTATTTAACAACGATTACATTTGGAAACCAATTAAGCGACAAATGTGGACACAATGAAAAAACACAAAAAAAATTTATTTAACTGACAATTTTTTCTGGTTCAATGAATATTTATTTGCCAGCTCTTTAAAATGAATTACAAATGAACAACAAATTGTAACAAGGCGTTTTTTTCCCACGATATGGTAATGCATCGGTTGGGAGGACCCCCTCCACTTTTAATCCACGCCCCTTCAGTCACTTGTCAAACAGGCTTGTCAACAATGCAGGTTATCAAGGTTCGATGTCTTCCTGTCATCTGTCAACTCAACAGGGTTGCCAACAACAGAGTTACATAAATGGGGCAAATTCACCTGTCAATGAGTGACGGAATCAGCGCCACGAGCATACTTAGGAGAAAGAGAACGGCTAATGGCGTAAACGAAAAAGTAACTTAATCAAAAAGGGGCCTTATCCCAACCGATGCATTAACTATATTTAGTGTAATTTGTTGTAGCAACTCTGTTCGACAAACTTCAAAGAAAATCCGTGATATACCAGTAACAATCAAGAACCGAAGATTTAAAAACAGTTTATTGCCCAAACTTTTTGCATCTTTTAATTAATTTTCACTGAATACTTGCAAAGCAGGGGTTTTAATTATTTGTTGATGAAGACTAAAGATTTAATTGCTCAATGATTTTAATTATTAAATAATAATTATTTATCTGTCATATCATTGTTCAAACTTCTAAGAATTAAATTTATAAAATTACAAAATATTACATAAACGAATTAATTGCTCAACTTGATAATACAAGACTATAAAAATATACTGAATCTAACTGTAGTTTTTAAAGCGAGCAAATCTTACTAAAGAAAGTACTAAATATAAAAATTAAATGACAGTGTTAGATCTTCTCTCCTTGGATTATACTTTGGGTCAAGTCCCGGTGATGGTAGGTCCTCTTTACTATTTTAAAATTGCGTATTCCTATGCTTGAATGTAGTTCGCCAATCCATAGCTATTGGGACCTGACATGGAGGCGGAGCTTAGTTCCGTCAAATCCAATACGAACAATATATTGGATTTGACGAAACTAAGCTCCGCCCCCCATGTCAGATCCCAATAGCTATGGATTGGGGAACTACATGTCATATCCTAGTTTTACTTACATTTTGGTGTTGGGCGTATACTTCGACCCAGTACCATTCGACGATTCAATTTTATTTTATTTCAATTGACATTTAGATTTAAATATTCCGCAAATATGATTTCTCAAAAATCTTCATTTATCAATTTTGCTTATAGACGGTAGTAGCGTATTTTAATAATCATAATCTGCAGCCTTAAATGAATTAAATAAGCTAAAATTTTATTATAGTAGTGGATTAATGATTCTTAATTATTGAATTCAGAATTTACTCGTACCTTAGAAATAATTTTATTGTGTCCACTTTTCACAGGAAGTAATTTTGCACGATCACATTTTTTTATTTTCGATACTATACTAACTTATAATTAAGTTAAAAACATTTCGATTTAAGTATGATTGAAACCATTACATGTCTCATATTTTTTAACATATGATGGAAAACTTATAAACAAGTAAAATCTTAATTTTTTATGAGACATGAAATTGAACAAAGGTTGTTATTTTAATGTTATAACGTTTCTTTAATTTTTTTCACAAACTAAAAGTGCCAAAGTTATAGCATAAGTTGTAATATTTAGGATATACAGGGTGTTTCCTAATTGAATGCCGATATTTCACAGGGAGATTCCTGGGACATTTTTAAGATACAATTGTCGTATGAACGTAGGTCCGCAAAAGTTTCCTCGTGAAGATACAGGGCGTTGAGAAAAAATTTTATAACGTTTTTTTTAATTATCTCAAAAACGCGTTCAAATATTTGATCGAATTTTGCTGAACGTTAGAATGGCATAACTGTGCATTTTTCCACTTACAACAGTGGCATTTCGTGTAACAAAGTGATGACAAATTATGAAACGAAAACTTGGTACGCCACTGGTTTTTTTTTTTTTTTTTTTTCGAAATATAATTTTTTTCTTTATAAGTAAAAAAAAATAAAATGATATTTTTGCATAGCATTATGGTAATAAATTCATTTAACGTTGAATTTAACTAAAATTTTATGTTGCTGAATATGGTTTCTTTTATCAAATGTGAACGTTTTTGTCTACAATTTCGCCTTCTTTCAACTTCGTTAATGTTCTACGAAGTTTTTAATAAATAAGGCGTTTTCGATATAATTAAAAAAACGTAAACATTTTTTTCAATGTCCTGTATCTTCAAGATGAAACCTTTGCGAACTACAGTCATATGACAATTTTATCCTAAAAATGTCCCTTGAAATATCGGCATTCAATAAGGAAACACCCTGTATTCTCAGTACATTGTTGCTCGAGAATAATTCCAACTATAATCGGTAGATTTTTTTAACAGTTATCCGGTGTTTGTTGGAGGTGTTTTTTATTTTATTTTTAAGATTGCAATAGTTTGACACATTAATACACACTAACAATCTTTTTATGGATTGTCTATTTTTACTATATTTATCAGGTAGATAGTTAATACAAAAACGTAGAAGCGCCACAAGCATTTTTTGAATATATTTGATACATATCTGATAAATACACTTATAGTATTTCAGTTGGCAGGGATAGTTGACAGATATGTATCAGATGAGCCTCATACATTTCTAGTGGAGGATTTGAGGCGATTTTCTCGAATTTTCTGGACTCTTTTTTAAACACCTTGCGGTAGGGGGGAGTAGGGGATTAGGAGTGGTACACATATATTTATATATTTTTTTTTCTTCAAACAATTTATTTTATTATAAACAAAAAAGGGTAGAAAACTCGATAAGCAGAGAAAATCCTATTAGGGGTGGTTTTTGGTAAAAAAAAAGTATTTTTACCCTCAGATTCGGTTTCAGCGATCTCGAAAACGGGGGAGAAGAGGCTAAATTGGCCCTGTCTGGAAAATTCGGATGTCACTCAGACTTCTGACTTCCACTATTCACTTAAGAAACTATTGACACAAAAAAATGTTTGTGGCTCGCCTTGAGTGAGACTAGATAAATATACTAAATAGTTTTATAAACATTTAATAAGATAATATTGATATAAAAAAACTGTCCGTCTTTATAGGTACTAGAACAACGAATTTCTAACTAATAACCAAACGAAACTTTCGCCAGTCTAACGTAGCCTTCTTTTTTAGTTCATAGCTTATTTATTAATATGGTTATATTGATTAACAAGTTTATATTCTGGTAAGTAGTAACTGATCAAATTATAATAAAAGGAAATTCGATGCAGTTCTGAAATGTACAGAAGAACAATTTTCAAATGAAAAAAATTTAACTATGCACTTTACGGTATACAAACAGAGCTTTACTAAATGGTTAAATCCTTACCTATTAGGCATTTCTGGAACCAGAACTTATAGTTTCCCTTTTTTATGAATTTATCAACATTTTTATTAATTTTTTCTAGAAAACCGATTTTTTTTTCCTTAAAAAATTTAATTTTCCACTACTTCAATCGATGGTAGAAATATCTTCCTAGATCCTAAAAACTGCTTTAATTAAAAAATAATGTACTTCAGTAATACTGCCAATATGTGTCAATTAGTATATAAATTGCAGAGGTAGTTAATTTAGAGAGTAAACATTAATACAACTTTCAGTATTGTGTAATTTTCAAATAAAAAATAACACAACAAAACGTTCACGATACATCGACTACTGTTCCTGATTTCTAGCTTCCCATCCAACCTGTCGTGGGTTTTTCATCCCTTGCAGATGATCCCCACCAGCTGGGTCGTTTTTGTTTAATTCATTCGTTATCAAACTATTTAAAACCCAGATCTTGTCTTGGTTGTGTGTTTTTCAGCATATCTCTTCGGGTTACTCCTCTAGTGCTTAAAATCTAATGCTCTGTTGTGTGAGTATCCATGGTTCATATCCAGATGAAGATAATTAAAAATAGATATGAGAAGCACAATCTTAATATTTCCGTCTAAAATACATGGTTATGTTATTGCTTGTAGGAAGACGGTAAAAGACATTTTTTTAGGCATTAATACAAGCAAGTAGTTAAAAAAAAAATATAAGAAATACGACCAAATATGTAGGAAAACTGTATAATTGTTCTCACATCATAATAGACCCAGTTTTAAAGCACAAATCTGAAAACATATTTTTTTATGTTGTACATATTCATCTACTTCATACGTACCTTTTTTTTTTTTCGTTTTGCCAACTTACATATATTTGATCTAGGAAAGACAGCTACCAAATTATGATAAAACACAAAAATCTCTTTTCTAGATTTTTTCTTAAAATTTATTTCACATACCAGTCCATCTTCGGAAGTAACATAGACTAATGTTCGGATATTTGCTGTGATACCTTTTAAGATTAAACAATTTCTGATAGTTGTAGGTTTTTAAAACAATAAGACTCAATTAAGTCTAGTCTGACGTTACCACATGTAATTATCTTTACACCCTTATTTGTGATTGTTGATTAATCAATAAATTGTGTTAAACTTTATTTTGTTTTATTTTATATTTTTTTTTGTTATTTGTTATTATCGTTTAGGAACCCATGAGTTGTATAAAGAAATGGTGTTCACAGAATAGATTGACAGTAGTTACTGTAAGTACTGTTCGAAATGTATCATTTTGGGTAATACATTATTGCATTTTTAGGTTCCGACAAGCTAGCGATGAGGAAAGCCTTAGAAAGGAGGGATCAGTATCGTCAGGTCAGAGCCCATGTCAAAAAAGAAGACGGAAGGCTTCAGGTAAGACCTATTGATAAAAAATTGTTTTTTAGGGTTGAGAGTGGCACTTTTCCTCCCCATTCGTCCATATTTATATATAAACTTATTAAACTCAGCATCAAATGGATATAGACGTCAAAATTACTGTTGGGCTATTTCGGGTTTCTTCCATCTCAGTAACAATTCCTTTCTTCCTTCTTAATCATCGATTCTTTCATTATGTCTCTTAACTTTTAAGTATTCTAATTATGGTTTTCTAATTGATAGATAGTAAGAAATACAAAAACAATTTATGGGCTTTTTTAACTCAAATTCCTTTGAAAGATTCCTACTAGTGTTATCTAATATTGTGATTTGAAAGTTATAATGTTTACTGTTTAATTTATTCTTACTGTCTGTTTAAAAAAGTTGTATTTTATTATAGAAAATTGATTATACAGCAGAAATTTTAAAATTGACAATTTTTTACAGGCTTATGGATGGAGCTTACCTGGTAAGGTTAGTTCGACGAATTCAGCCGGTAGGCAAAGTAGCGGGGGAGTACCAGTGCCCGTACCGGTTTACTGCCGTCCACTAGCAGAAACCACGCCTGATATGAGGATTTGGTGCGCCGCTGGTGTCAATCTGGTGGGAGGTTATACAAAAGATGGAGGTTTAATGGTAAGATATTAATTTTAAATCATAACTTATATCGTTTCATATCAAAACTATTTTTACTAGACAAATTATACAGTATGTCCCTGAATTAGTATGATAAAAATTTAGGAATGGTAGAACGGGTCAAAATAACGTTAGTAGTTCATTAAAAATAATAATTATCCCAAAAAACTTCATTAAAACCCTGAAAAAATATACTTTTATTAGAATTTTTCCAAAGCAAAGGCATAAAAAAATAACTGGAGTTCCATTTGCATACATATGCATATGGTACAAAAGAACTAAATCTATTACATATTTTATAGTAAAAAATAATACTCTTAAAGGATTTACAGGCTGAAGGGTTTATGTCCATGGTCATTTGGGTATTTTATTCTATATAATAAATTATTCTTTTTTACTTATATTTGAAGCATAATTAAAACAGAAACATTTGCTTGTCTGGCTCTGTAATTGTAATTTTTATTTACTGTATATCGAATCTAACAACAGTTTGTTGGACTAACTCTAAGATTTTTAGTTTTATTTGCAAGTGAAAGAACTTTTATTCTTTTTACCAGGTGGGTGGAAGTGTCTTCTACTCTGAGGAACCAAAATCGCCCTCGCCAAAACCTCAAACTGAAATTGAAACTCTAGATCAAGAATTGAACTTTGGCAAAGAAGGTGCTCTTCTCGAAACCCGTCTGTCGTCCTACGTCTGGATATGCACGACCACCTTAATTAGAGGTAAAAGATAATAATTAACCAAACTTTCATTATTTTATTTTCAGCTCACAAAATCATTATTTTGCATGAGTTTTAAATCTACACTTTTCTAAGTAACTAATCCCTAGGTACCCCAGTCACCCAGTGCGCAACTTTAGTCACTGTCATCGATGCAAACAATCCCGCGGAACTTCTGAACAGTTTCGGAGTGTGTTCCGGTCACGTTCTTTGCATCGCAAGTGTACCTGGTGCTAGTCTTAGCGATTACGAAGACGCCGTTCCAAAAATCGAATACAATAACGACATTGTAAATAAAAATGAATATGGAGATTATTATCAGACGGAAGATGGACCTGACAAACAAAAGAAGGAAAACGTGGAGACGACAACAGAGGGAAATCACAGCGGAGATAATACTGAAGAAATTGCTAGTCAAGAAGTGACTGGTAGTCCGGTAATTGGTAACAGACAGAGAATTAGAAATCAGGAAGAACAAGATGAAGCTGCATTGGTAAGTAAAAAAGTAAGAATGATTAAAGCGACAAGCTCCTTTAATAACAAAATCAAAGTTGGTGGGGTTAAGTCCCGAGAGGGTTCTGGTTGCACACGCGTCTGGACCAATGTAATTCAATGCCTGTTGGGGCATGTAGTCCAAGGAGTTGTTGTTTGAGGTCCAGACGCGGTGCAGTGCGTTTCGACATTTTTTCAAGTTGTACTCTGAGAATAAGCGCAAAAATTGGAAAATTAATTTTATATCAGTGTAGACACTTGTTTTGATAGTTTTGTTGCTATAAACTTTTTAACTAATGAGTTTATTTAAGATTTATAGACATTTTGGTATCCTGTCAAAAGAGAAATAAAATTGATTGTAAATACTTATTTCAGCTTGGAAGAATAGCATTCGTAGAAAAAGATGAATCTGTTGTAAATAGAAAAGATAAGTATACCAAACAAGAAAACATTTGTGATAATAGTAAAGATAAGTTAGACGAAAATACTACTGCAACTTGTGATAAAATGAGTGCTGGGGAGCAATCAGCCAATCAAGACAGCTCAAATAATACTCAATCGACGGAAAGCGATAGTACTCAAAACGATGAAACACAAACTCCAGAAGTTATGTCTAGCGTTCTAGCCACTATGTGGATTGGTGACGAGAACGGAAATATTTATGTCCATTCCTCTGTGGCCAATTGGGCACATTGTCTGCACACCGTAAAATTAAAAGATGCTGTTATATCTATAGTGTAAGTTACGACATTTCTATTTGAAAACTCAAATAAACCGATTTTTTTTTTTAGACACATTAAAGGTAGAGTGGTTGTAGCGCTTGCTTGCGGCCAAGTGGCCATCTTCAAAAGGAACCAAGACGGTGAGTGGGATCTGTCTCAATATCACTTGGTCCAAATTGGTATTCCCTACCAATCTGTGCGTCAATTGGCTGTTGTGGGAGACAAAGTTTGGTGCGGATATAGAAACAAAATACACGTTTTGCAACCGCACGATTTAAAAATTGTTCATACTTTAGAAGCACATCCAAGAAGAGAAAGCCCAGTAAGTATCTAGTTATCCAAAACTTACTCAAATGATGACATAATTTTTGATAAAATAATTAAATACATATATTTAAATTCCAGGTAAGACAAATGGCTTGGCTGGGCGAAGGAGTTTGGGTGTCAATTCGTTTAGATTCAACGCTTAGATTATATCACGCGCATACGTATCAACATCTACAGGATGTTGATATCGAACCATATGTTAGTAAAATGTTAGGTAAGTGAAAAGTCATTTAGAACATTTTATTTAGTAATCATGAAATTAGAAATTACATTTTACACTTTTTCTCCGGCACGCTCCAAATACACCAATAAACTATTTCTCAGTTGATGCTTCTTGTAGGGTTGGTAGTTTTTTACGATTTGCTTTAGGTATTTGTAGAATTTTTACCTTTTATAGGGATATAATCCAGCCAATTATGAGCTGGCGAACGTAACAGACTGTTGTATAGTTTGGGTAGCACTGGTTTGTGTCCTCACTTATCCAACGATTATTCGAAAAGTTGAAATAAAAATCACCTTCATTTAACTTTGTATTAATAACGACAAATTCAGTATCAACAAAAACAGGAAAGATTGGCTTACGCCTCGAAATAAATTTGATTCGTAAAAATGGTCTCAAGACGAATGTGTTTGTTGTGAGTCTAACTGTATGACTGAATCCTTAAATTAAAAAGTTACGCCACAAGGTGTTGAATATATCTCTATCTTTATTTTTTCCTCTCTCAGGATTGTTTGTGTGGTAACGGGTCACCTGATCCAATCAGATCGCTTCGCGTGGGTAGATCACTCGACGTAATAAGAATATTCTCGCGTTTGAAACTGGTGCGATATTTGTAGTTGTAGGATAACAATATGTTGTAATTCAATCGACTGAGCGATCTCTTTGCACTCCAGAAGCTGGCCGTTGTTTTTATAGATCTTTTTTTGTAAGAGCGCGTCAGTGGCGTAGTTAAAATGTATTTGGGTCATTCCATAAAAGTGGGATAATTGGCCAAAGACATTTTCAAAATACAGTATGACATACTTTTGATTTAAGAGTAAGTTTAATATGATTATTTGTATCTACCTACTCCACTATGAGGAGCAGCAGAAATCATAGATTGGGTTTTCACGAATTTTGAGTGATTTTAGGTTTTACTGGACTTCGGAGTTGACTCACTGCCTATGGTGTTGACGGTTTTATAAATAATGAATAAGATCAAATTAAAAATTCTTAATAATGTTTAGTATTTAATAAACATATTATTCAAAATACGGTGTTGACGATAATAAACATACGCCTGCCTTAACGTCACCAAGCACAAAACAAAAAAGAACAAGTAGTATACCTCCTTGACCCTTACGCTCAACTAACGAGATTTTAACTGATTCGAATGGAAATTCAATCGCATAATTACTCCCACTACTTTACTCCATTTTGCAACATCATCCTTGAGAACGGTGTTGATGCCAAACTTGTAGGACACTTATTAATGTGTTATAAAAATAGAGAATTAACTAAAAACTCTCAATGGGCGTAACTAGTTACTACAATTCAACGCGTTTTTGAATGTATACAGCATTATGGTTATATTTGGACTATCTGTCGAGTTAAAATATTTAAATATAAATAAAAAACAGGCAGGTGGACACCCTACGGTATTGACATTTTAGCTGTAAATGTGGAAAAACCACTAATAATATTATATTTCAAGGTGTTTTTAGAACAGTCTAGATAAAACGTGTTAAGAGGCAAGTGATAACCTGAAAAAATCAACAGGACACAGATTGTCCCGTTTTTATGGAATGACCCATTTAGTTTTTTATTTTATTAGCTATTGCCAGTGACGGCGTGTGTGTGAAATATGTAGGTTTTCCAACAGTATAGTAATTGAAGGAATTTCTCATCAATTCTAATCTTTCTTTTAACCATCACTTTTTTCCGCAACAAAACGAAATAAGATGTTTC
Source organism: Crepidodera aurea (assembly GCA_949320105.2). Taxonomy (NCBI): domain Eukaryota; kingdom Metazoa; phylum Arthropoda; class Insecta; order Coleoptera; family Chrysomelidae; genus Crepidodera; species Crepidodera aurea. Next base: position 14,890,853 of record OX439475.1, on the reverse strand, counting down.
ATAATAACTTGTTTGTATTTGTCAATTTACTTCATTTTTTCCTTTTTTTATATTATTGGATATTAGGTATCAACGTTTATTTTTTATTTTACAAATATTTGTAATAGTATGTATTTTAATTTGAATCCTTTAAATAAAAATAAACGTTATTATTATGGCTCTGACAAATCTTGTAAATAAGTCATCAATTATACAACCCAGACTCACAAAATATTTCTTCAAAATTTTTATATTAATATTTGTTTAAATAAAAAAATTATATGAAAGTTAATTTTGATGTTTTTGTTTTCTAGGTACGGGTAAATTAGGTTTTTCTTTAGTTCGCATTACTAGTCTGTTAATTTCGTCAAACCGGCTGTGGATAGGAACCAGTAACGGAGTTATCATATCGGTACCGTTGACCGATAACAACAGCGCCGCAGGTGCCGTCATTCCCAGAGGTACTGTTTTGCAGGGACCAGGCGCTGGGGTTCGAGTACCTCCTGTGCCTGGCAGTTTTGTACCATACTGTACAATGGCTCATGCGCAGCTCAGTTTCCACGGACACAGGGACAACGTTAAGTTCTTCGTTGCTGTGCCTGGAAATGGTGGTAATATTTTTTAACACATATAATTTTTTATTAAATTAGTTTTATTTTAAGTAAAAATCATATTTTTATCTAAAACTTTTACCTACAGTTCAACCACGAACAGTTAACGTACTATCGTACTAGTAGTAGTTCAATTGAACCCAAATAATCAAATAAATTCCGTTGTCACCTCCAGATAATTTTTAGATGTGCTACCATCTATGGAAGCAGATAATTTATTCAATTGAATTCATATGGTAATTACTCTTGAACCTTTTTTTAATTGTGCTGTGCTATGTATTTCAGAATCTTTAACGGAATTGCGTCAAAAACGCTTTTGATATGCAAAGGTCTATTTTTGACTCCATCTTATAGTTTTCGAAGCGTATATTTAAATAATGTAGGGCTTTATGGGTTTGTTTTAAAATGAAATGACTTTCTCTATGTACATTATTTTTATGGCTATTTAGTCGTCTGGAGTTATTTATGACATGCAGAACAGAAGCGTACCGTGTATAATATTTGTTAGATTACTATTTTTTCAGCCGTATTCAATTGAGTTTGGAAGAACTATACAATATATTTGATATTCAAAAATTATTTCAGGTATGAGTGCAGCTTCAACGCCTTCTGAAGCAATGTCGACTTCAGTATCTTCAGTTGGAAATAACTTAAAACAATCAACTGCCATGTTGGTTATTTCAGGCGGTGAAGGATACGTAGATTTTAGGATCGGTAAGATTTCATACATATTATTGCACTATTTTCAGCTTGATTGGCTTAAACTGTATGCATGCGCTTGCTTTTCTGTGTAATTGTATTAAAATTAAAATAATTGAAGGATTCCTGGGAATATAGAGGATAGTTTACTACTTAAAATTATGTACCTACATCTGTAATAATTAATTTAGAAGCCAAAAATATATGTTTGTAATTTTTTTTTATTTGAGCCTAAAGCTCAAGAACAAAATTAATATTAGGTATCGCTTGTGATCACAATTTTATAAAAATAAATTAACTATTTTAGCTTTTTCGTCTAGATGCTTTTAATAATTAAAAAAGGTATTTTAGTGACATATAAAAAAATACTTTAACTAATCTAGAAAGGTTTTCAAGTTTGTGGGTTTGCACGAAATGTACTACTAACAATTCTGTATATAACGTCTTATAATTCGAAAAGTTTTGTAACAGCTTAAATAGGAAACTAAGGATTCAAACCAAAGACCACATTCTTCCGACTCAAACAAGTAATTTTTGACTTGGAAAGGTGTGTGCGAATAATCTTCCTATATTAATGAAACTCCCTCTTACGAACACCAAAAAAACCGCAAATATAGAAATATTTAACAAAGAACTGATCGGTTGCAAATCCTCATACATCGCTGCCGACTGTATGATTAAGACTGTTTCATGCTTTAGATCCGATAGCATAAGAAGCAAGGCTGAAACTACTGGGACTTTATAGCTTTAAGAAAAATTTTTTGTATATATTTGATAATGTGCCTATATCTTTACATGCACATCTGAATGAATATCACACATTGCACAAATTACGCATTTGTTTGATTGAGTATCCACAATGATACTTTCATCACTTTTGGTGTGCAGCGAAAATCTGTGGAAGAATTTTATCAATTTTGTTTGTAAATAATAAATAATATGGTAATTAGGTTATAAAACTTTTCGTAATTTTTGTGTACTACATTCACATCACAACTTATGCAAACACAAAAACCTAATAACGTATTAGAGTCTTAAGACATATCAACATTTACAGAAGATGATGAACCCAAGGATGGAGCTTCTCATCTACTAGTTTGGCAACTACTAACTGATATTCCTGGGAATCCTATGGGGTAGGTCATACGGAATTGTTATTTAATAAGAAATAAATTACTAGCTTCCTTTCAGCATTAGTTTTTACCGTAATAAAAATATTTAGAGCCCTCCCAAAGTAACACTTTATAATTATTTATTTTTACAGCTTGAATCTATTTTTATTTTATTTTTGGTGTTTTTTAACATATTGGTATGTTAGCTTATTGTCTAAAATTCCCAAAAATGCACATAAAAAAACGAATGTTTGCGTTTAGAAACAAGCCAATAATGGAGGAGTTTGGCAGCAATTTAAATATAGAGACTGTAGTGTTATTTCAAGACTCACTTTAGGGCTTCATTTGTAATAATGCGATTGATGTGTCAATCTGCAGTAAAATTACTGTTATCATATTTTTATGATAAAAGGTTGGTTTATCTTCCTAATAATAATGGTGTGATTATAAATAAGTTGTAGGTCAAACGATTATAGTTTGGGAAAAGGATGTGGCCCTGTGTTGTCCCTTTAAGAGTCGCCAATATGGTTTGCAAAGGTCTACGTAAACCACAGAAACGATGCTTTATTTATTTCTCTATATAATTCGATAAATACAGTTATATTATTATACATAATTGAAAGTATATACTTTTATAGTCATTATAAATTAAATTCTTTTTTTTAAATGTACCAAACTCCTCCATAAATCCGTTCACTTATCACTAATCCGTTTTCTTATCGTCTTGCATTGTTATTTTTCGGCAGGTGACGAAATGGAAGAAAGTGTTATGAGTAATTTAGAAGTAGTTTATACAAAAGAAGCATATGCCGAGGAACAAGCAGCTCGAGAATTGAGTCATCTCATTGTTTGGCAAGTGTCGATGAGTTAAATTCACTCAATATGCAGACGATTTTTCCGATTAATTTATTTCTAGAACAAACGAGATAAAAACTCAGTATTTCGAATGGCAGTCCGATAATTTAACAAGAATATAAAATAATCAGAGAGGATGGGTGCCTCACTGTTGGGTTCTAGTTATCAGCGCTGTTCCTAAAGTTCAAAAAATAAACGATTAAATCAATTTTCATTTAGCTACATTAATTTTCAGTTTTAGTTAAGTTTTACCCAGAAAAAGTAGGTTTTTTATCCAGGAGTAAATTCATTATCCTTGTGGGAGATCTAAAGATGCAATTTTTTAAAAAATGCGTATTTGAAAGCTCATGTAACTCTAATAAAATTGTTGTTCTGGATATTTGCAAGAACTGTCCAACTCTTCTAATGAATGATAGCGATACTTTTAAAATAAAATTGATTTGTAACTTGTACTCGATATGAGCCTCGTTTAACAATCTTAGCAATTTAATCGCCAAGAATGATGCAGCATTCATTGTGTTCAAATGATGAAATAATTTTTTATCGCTACCATGAAATAATTATCTCATTTGGTTCTTATATTTTGTTAAGTTTAAATGTTCTGATTAATTTTTATTATACAAATAGATTTATAATTTTTTCTAGCGAGTTTCAAGCATATATTTTTTGTAAATTTTGAAATAACGGAATCAAAACCAAATAGTATAGTCATTTAATTTTTCTTCTGTTGATTAGAATGGTGCAAATAAGATGTTAGATAAGAATAAATAAATTTAATATACTTTTTATAGTTTGTTGATTATTTTTCCATTGTTATCTATTTAAATTATTGTAATAATTATTTACATGAACGTTATAAAATGAATTTTCACAAAGGCTGTTTTGATTCATAAAATATTGACCTCAGTAGGTACTATTCTGTTTGCGGTACTCTTCAACCTATACACATTTAGCCACTTCAAAAACATGAAAACTTATAAGACGTTTCCTTTTTTTTGTCGAAAAGTTGTGAGTGAGAAAAAATTTCTCAGTCATTCCTATGAGCAACAAATTATTAAATTTTGATACCATGCTTGAAATTTTAAATATGTTTTACTACCGTCAGGTGGTGCTAAAAGTGCGGTTCTGGTGTGGTACAAACTGTGTAGTACCTGTTGAGCTGTACCTTATAATTTGTTTTTATATTTATAATTTCAATTTTTTGTTATTCTTTTGCCATTTACAAGACAATGATTATATATTTATAAATTGATAAAATTAGAACTTCTAATAGGCAAGGAAATTTATATAAAAGAATAGTTGTTTAATTCCGTACTATAAATACTGTTACAACATATTTTAATAATGTATCTGTTCGAGAAATAACATTATTGTAAAGTAGTAATTTTTATCAGTAATAAACCTTGTAAAGTTGAGTAACCTATTCAATTATTTATTTGTAAAGTTTTAGGAATGTGTAATTTTCTTTTAATATATTAAACTGTGCTTTTATTGTATAAATATAAACGATATAATCCATTTTTTATTTTTCCCAATTTTAAGAAATAAATATCCAATATTATAGTTAGTTGGGAAAAAGCGTCGAAACTCCCAATATTTGTTAATGGGGTTAAGAACAAACGGCCCCTCACGAACCCAGTGGCGTAAATAAGGGGGGTGATTAGGTGATCAATCACCCCCCAAAGACTAATAATAGTGTTTAGAAAAAATACAATTTAATGTAAAACAGAAAAGACAATAAAGTTGCTAAAATCACGCTTTTAAGAGTATAAATTTTGTACATTCTCCGGGGTAAGACCTCCGGTCCCCTTGATTTGAGTTGGGGGATGCCTCAGTAGTGTCTCCTTCCAGGTTTAATCGCCCCCCCAAATTAAAATCCTATTTACGCCACTGCTGACGAACCTACTAAAAAACATTTGTTAATGAACATGAAATTAATATACTCGAATGGTCAGGTAAAAATTATATTTCATACACGCCCATTAGCTTAACGACCAAAGCAGAAATTATTTGCCTTCGACGTTCTTAAAAGTCTTGTTTCTTGAAGATGAGATTACTTCATATGCTCACGTAAGTGACTGATTTAATTATTTAAATGAGCAAATGGAGCAGTCTAAACGTTGTGATCATTTCCAATGTGTTACATAAGGACTAAATAAACATTTATAGATTGTTCAAACTTGAAAACAAGCGGAAAATTTGACAGTTGGCTGTCAATCGGATTTCAGTAGGTGCCAACATAATTCTACTTCACGATCGAAGTATCTTGTCTGCCCGAAAAACGTCTTTTAAATCTCCAACTACTCAACGAAAAAGAGGTTTTATAGTTTAAATAATTCATTAATTAATTAAAGAATTTTAAAATAGTCCACTGTTGATATCATAGCGAAAATGACAATATGACGTCATATTTTTCAGGGACTAACAGAGTTTAGGGAATTTTTTGATTAAATTTTATTTCCAACGACAGTCCAGGTGTTTTGAATGTTTAAAAAATGACTAATGTTTATTTTTGTTATTGACCTAATTTGTATATATGCTTATTGAGAAACATTCAAATTTTTTTTATTGAATTAAAATGGGGGTTAAAGAACAATTTTTAAGGATAACTCAATTAGCTTTATGTTTATTTGGAATGTTGAATACTTTTTATGTGGTTATAGAACTTATGTATTTCTTGTCGGTGCCTAAAAAAGTGGAGCCTTATAAGCAAGGTAGGTGATAAAATATATTAGCTAGTTTTTCCAGCATTGATTTAAATTAACTTAGTAAAATATTGGAATTGCAAATCATTTCATTGATAATTCTATATATACTTATTTTAATTTCATAGTAAGTTTTATTGGCAACAAAAAATTTAACTTTTAGATCCAGAGTTAATGACATCATGGGCTCTATTAATAAATATGGTACTCCTATCTTTATTTATTTTGCAACACTCCTTATTAGCATCAAATAAAGTAAAAGAAGCATTTCAAGCTAATGGGTTTCAAGTCATTTATCGCAGTGTATATGTTATATCAGCTTCTGGAATTTTATTAGTAAGTGTTTAATATTTAAATTGGAACTTTAATGCTTCTAAGCGTTGCTTTAGAAGTTCCACAGATTTAATTTATCTCTGTCTGTTAAGTGAGGGTGGTAAGTAGGGAAGATATTTGACTGTTAAGTTTTTTTTTATTAAAATTATATAAATAATCTAATATATTGATTTAAATGCTCATATTTTTAATGTTTCGGAATCCAATGTAGAATGACTGATGAAATGGAATATTTTAATCAAGATTTTTTTAATAGTCCAAAAAAATCTTTTTATTTTTGTAGTATGTATTGAAACATTGGAAACCTACATCAAGTTCAGTTTTATGGGGATTGAATCTAAATTACAGGCCCATATGGTGGTTGTATATTTCAATTCATACAGTGGCATGGATTATTATTTATATTGGAAATATCTGCTGGGACGTGACAGAACTTTTAGGCATTAAACAGGTAATATAACAAGTATAGGAAAAATTCAAATTTAAATCCAAAATACATTTTAGGTATATTATAATATGGTGAACTTACCAGATCCAACTTTAAGGAAATCACAGCAACTACAGAGACTTAACACTCACATGAGGCATCCGAGTTTTTTAGTATTTGGAATCATCTTTTGGTTAACTCCTATAATGAGGTAGGTGCAAACGATCTAATTAACTTTAAATGTTATTTCTGTATAATACACTTTCAAAATTTTGACACATTACCTAACATTAATTATTCAAATAATTGGTTTACAAGAGGCTCAAGGTTGAGCCTTGTGGAACTCTTATAGAAAGTGTGGTAGATTGAGATATTACAGAATCTACAGTCATATTCAATTCTGATTTGACACAGTTTTTCCATATTAAAAAGTATAACCAGTTTAAAAACTAGCATTTAGCAGATATTTTCGTTGATTCTTAAAATTAATTTAGATTATTGAAGGATGATCTCAGTTGGGAATGAGACTTGAGGAATTTAAGTAGCAAAAATGAAAGTGAACACACACATTCTTGAACTTTCCTTGCATTGATTCTAGTGATATTGAGATCAAGTTTTTATAATACGTTTCTTCTTGGTTGTTTTGCTTCCTATTTGTTATAATTACTATTTTTTGAAATGTTAACAAGCTAAATGTTTTGTTTTAGTTTGGACAGGCTATTGCTAGCGACAATTTTGACAACATACATGTACATTGCATGGAATACAGATGGGAGTGACTATCACTATCAAAAATATCAATTAGAACGAAAACATTTTAGATTGGATAACTTCTAATAAAATTTACAGATTGGTGTGAGTGGTTTTCAAATAAGGCAATATAAGTAGAATAATTTTTAAGACTTCCCATTTATTTATTTTGATTTTCTATTACAAACAGACTTGTAAAGTTTCTTTTCAGATTGTTAGTATCAAACATTTTTATTGAACTTATTATTTAAATTAAAATATATTTATAATAAAATATTGCTATTTACACATTTATATACTTATATATAAGCTAGTAATCTATTTATACATCACTAATATTTTATAATATTTTTGTTTAAGGTTTATAAATAAAACTATTTTAGGATTATTTATGTAATTTTTAATTCATTCATTATATTCATGAAACCTATATACCTCCTTAATGTCTTTTAAAGTAAATATTTAAATCGTCACCCAACCAGTCAACTATAAAACTATTATTATTAATATTTAACATATTGATTATAACAATTATTAATAATCAAATTAAAAATCTAATGAGTATTAGTCAACCTGATAATTCGCCCTAGTTTGATACTTTAAATTTCTTTGTGTTGGATCTTTCTTCACTTCTTTCCCTTTTCTTCCTACTAATAGTTTCTTCGAGTTTATTTACAATAAGATTGAAACTTTGCAAAACACTTGGTGCACATTTTAACACATTTTTATATTTATTCAAATCATCATTAAATTTAGTTTGCAAATTATAAATAAAAGTACAATTTAAATACTCTTGAATAGAAATGTGTGCAAACGGAGTATCAAAAAGTGCATTTAAATCACATATGTGCAATAAACAACTTTGAAATGGTATTTGATAGAAATTTGGTTCATTCAATGTCAGAATAACGAATTAAGGACTTCAAACATTCTATTGAATCATTTCTAGAAATATTTTCTAATGCAGACTGGACATGCAAAAATTTCACATTTTGATTTTCGGGAGAAAGTTCAAGTTTTTCCAAAAAATGTTTAGATCTGATAAAACCTATTTTTTTGTCAATGTGACTTAAAACCAATTTACACATTACCACTGAATATATCAACTGCCAATTGGTTGGTGCCTTTTTCATATAATAATAAATAGTTAAAAGAAAAATATTCCACGAGACTGGAAAAGAGCTTATGCAATCAAGAAACTGAGGATCAGTTCTTAATATTTCTAAAACGTATTTCTTTTTTACGTCTATATCCAATCCTTCTATCTCATTATATGTGGGCAAAGGTATATTACATATAGGTATTGGTTCAAAATCTTCCCCATTATTATTATTATTATTAAAATTTGGTAGAACATATAATAGTTCTTTATCATCATTTGTCAAAATTTTAAAAATCGCGCTCAAGATATTAAAACTAATTTTATGCGAGTGCACTCCAGAATCATTTTCAATTTGTACAAGATGGTAATATTTTTTATATATGAACATATTCATAAATGTACGAGGGTATTTGCCATATCTGAAATTTTCTAAAAATCTAAGAGGGATATTATATGAGGAAGAAACATCATTTAAGTTTTTTCCTGTTGAAGGAGTAGCTTCTGTTTCATTTGAATCATTTAAATACTTTAAATAATATGCACAATCTGGTAATTCATAATTTTTGACAATCTGTTGAAGTTTCGTTTGCATTTCCTTGTTTCTATTAAAATAATTATAAAGTGTGGTTTTGGCATACTCTGTAGTTATACGTTTCAACCAATTTAAAATGCATGGTATTTTATCCTTCCAATTAAAATTTTTACTTACAATTTTGTGATGAAATGATTGAATATCAAAAGTGTTTACAAAGTCGTTTCCTGATAGTGTCGCCAAGATTGGCAAACTACTGTCTTGCAGCCCTTGAACTGATTTTAAGAATATTTCTCTTTTATAAATTTTACATATAATACATGTTTGAAGTGGGTAAATGGTTAAGTTAGAATTTTCAAAATCAATATCCAAAGTATTAAATGGAATATACAAATTCCCAAAAATATAAAAATCTGAATCGGAGCTCAAAATGGGACAATTAAGCTCTCTAGCTATGGTTGCAATGTGTTTATCTCCTTCAAAATCGCACATTACTTTTTTTATACCTCTTTCAGTAACCATATCCTGAAACGTTTTATACATAAAAAGGCAAAATAGTTGTTTATTTTTTTTTACTTCTTCTTTAGGATTTAAATGACTTGCATATTTTAGTTGGACCCTCCTTTTTTCCATAATTTTTGGTAATTTTTTATCTTCATAGGCTCCATCAAAAACTACATAGGGTCTTATTCTACATTGTCCCAATAAATTAAAAAAGTCGTTTATTACTTTTCCATACATATCGTAATCTCCACCAAAACATTCAAAATTTTTTCCAGATTTGTACCAATATCTGTATAGCTCGCAAGCAACAGAGTTTCCATCTATAACAAGTTTTGTATTTTGCAGTAGATATTTTTCCAACGTATTTGATTTGGTTTCCATAAAAGTTGTAAGCCCTTGTACGCCCATTTTATTAGTCTGATAGATTATATAAAATTTTACTTTTGTTGAACACAGGTAATTCACATATAAATGACAGCATTGCTAGGTTAGCAAAAATCAAAAATATTCTTCTTATAGAAGTTTCATTTTTAGTTAGGTAAGTCAGTCTCTTTAATATTGGGCTGAATACAAAAAAAGTACGAGACTACCGGTGCTCGTGCTGATATTATGTCAGTTAAAAATAGAAAATATATTATTGTTTTCAAGTGGGATTCGAATTCACCTGCATTTATTATTAACTGCTCCCTAATAAAACCTCTTGTTCTGTGTGTCAACTATAACTAAATTAATTTACCCAAAATTCATGGATTCCTGGGGACTCGTGATTTTATCAATCAGTTTGTTTTCGTGGTTTTTTCAAATAAAGCCGTTTTCGTGAAAAGCAAAAATTTTATCGATAAAATTTGGAGGACCCAACGACTCCAAAAACAACATATTGTATATCAACAAAAGCAGACGACTAATGTGGGCGCGTGGGTATACGTTGTTAGGTTATGTGGAATATCATGGATCTCAGGCGGAGAGCGTAAAAATGGGGGGACATCATTCTAACGAACATTTAATAACCCCGCTCGAATATAGGAATCAATTGACATAAACGGAAAGGTCAGAATATAAGCTTCACTTCAGTCTGGGTATTAACCCTCAAAAAATGAACAGCGGGGAGGGAACAAGAAGTATTTAACAAAAAAGTCCGGTTTTCACCGGTGTGATCAATTTTCCCGATTTCTGGAAAATGGAGGAACTTTATTCGAAATAAAAAAATACATTCGAAAAGTAGACACTGTAAGCTTTAAAATTGTGTGCATTGAATAACAATATAATGGAATGAGTTTTTAATTAGTGCTTGTTTCGAAGATTTCTAGAACTCCGAAAACGTCTGAAAAATGCAAATAAACAAATCAATTTTTTATTAAAACGCCAGAAAGATACCGAAAAAAAATTTATGAGATCATTTGAGACAACTCAAGATCCCATTTAAAAAAAATGGGATAAAAAACTATTAAAAAAAATATATGAATGAATTACTAAAATGGTCCAAAATATTGGGAAAACAAACTTTGACCACCTTTTTCAATGTTCTCAATAGGAAAGAACGGGCTTCAAGGCACATGGATCGATACCTTGCAATGAACTTTGAATCATCGAAAAATATCAATTTTTGCTCGAGTTCTGAAACAATTCGTCCGCCCGTTTACAAATTAATGCACAGACGGCAGCATTCCTATAGAGGTAGAGCAGCCGCTGAAATAAGGGGACTTTTGGGTCCGATTATCTCAAAAACTATCGAATTGCCGAAAAAAATGATAGGGACCATTTTTGTAGATAATGATAAGATCTTAATTTTTTATTTAAACAAAAATTGTCTAATTTGTATATTGTGGCAAATATTAGCGGGAAACCATTTTTAGGGGCAATTTTCAGCCCTCACCCAAGTCGGAATCGTGGTGAAATATTTCGCCCTTGGAAGCAACCATCAAGACCTAGAAATTAAGCCACAAAGGAAATCTGGACATACTTATCTACATCATTATCCCTTCAGTTACTGGACTAATTTGTAAATAAAATGAAATTAACTAGTTTTAAAAGTTTATTCTAAAAATTATAAACAGATTTCTTATGGATATGAACTAGAAAAATTATTAATACATGTGTTTAATTTGACAAGTCAAAGTTAATTGTGATTAAATTCATATATAAGATAATATGCTGCATTTGTGTTGACTTGTCCATTACAAAAAATTAAATTGTATTAATTAAGGAAGATTTCTTAAAATACAATAAATACTTAATGATATTCCATTGGTATGAACATTCATTTAAATAATAAACGTCAAACTCACGCTGAGTGTAAGCCTATAATTTATTTTGTTACATTTAATGTAATAATGGAAATAATTATTAAACAGGGACAGTATTCGTTTGTCCATGTCGTCAATATTTATTTTATTTAAATTTAATAACCTCCTCTGCTAAATCCCCCTCTACCACCTCTGAAACCACCACTAAACCCACCTCCTCCTCCTCCTCCACCATAACCGCCTCCTCCTCCACGGCCGCCACTATAACGTCCTCCGTTATTGTATCCTCCACGGAATCCTAAAAATAATGAGTATGTAAAAAAAATAAAAAATAACCAATATAATTGAAGATGCATCAACAATACACTTCTCAATTCAATCTTAGCAATGAATTACCTCCTCTGCTACCTCCACCACCTCTGAAGAACTTTGGTGCAGGTCCGCTAAAGTTGCCAATAGTGTGCCCTCTAGGTGGTCTTCTAGAATCCAAAAAACTTGATTTTGCTCTTTCTATTTCAAAACTACCGGCGTGAAGTCTGCATAATTCTTTCAATGTAGACACCACCTAAAAAGAGAGATTTCAAAACTAAGATGGCAATAAAAATTCGAGTATGAAATTTGCTTAAAAAGTCCTGTATTAAGTTAAAAGTGACTTCCTGAATGAAACATTTAAAAAAGTAAATGATACTTACTTTGAGATCTGTAGGTCCCATTTCCAAAATCTGTTCAGGCTCCTTAGACGCTCGTATAACAAGGCTTTCCAGGGCAGGTCTCAAAGCTACTATCATGGAGGCCACTTCTGGATCCATATCTAAATTAACCCAATTATCTAATCTAACTACGTTGTCTATCCAATCAACTTTTCTTGAACCAAAAAGTAATAGGTGCAACGGAGTCACCATTGTCATCTGTTTGCAGGAAACAGCTCGAGTTCGGATTTTTTCTCCAAACACAAAGAAGGGATAAGGAAAACCTTGGTCTTGATTACTGCAGTTGACTGAAGTTTTGTGGATAAGCGCTGCCTTACTTTCTGTAGTCAATACCTAAAAGGAAACGATTCATTACAGTCTTAGTTTTTACATTGTAATTAATATTTACCTTTCTTTTTTCTTTGTGGAAACAAACATTTGGATACAATCCATAGCACATAAGGGACATAACGACATCCAATCTGGGATCTGGTCCAACTGTTTCCATTGGTAGTGGTGCCATTGTTTCCTCTGGGAAACCAACATTGTTTAAAATCTGTTGTAGTTGATGTTTAGCTTCCCAAGTCACTCTCATTGTGGGCAGGCTTATTCCTTTGAACTCACAGAACCTTAATTCGGCTTCTTCTCCACTTTGTCGAGCGTGGTCCCACAGTTCAAATGCTGTCAACATTGCAACGTGATCAGAATGTCGGTCCCCTGCTAAAGCCCTCTGATGGTAACTTAAACGTCTCTGTCCCATATCTAAAGTGAAAATTTCCGGAAATGTAGAAGAATTAGCAGCCATTGTAGCGAGAGGACCGCCGCACATGAAGATACAACCCAAAACCATCATCTTACCCATTCTGGGTTCAATTGGTAACTTAGCGATGATTCTACCTAACGGAGTCAACTCGTCGTTTTGATCTAAACATTTCATTTCTCTCAGAAGCACTTCGGCTTCGATGACAGCATCCAGTGGAGGAGGTTCAATGGCCTTACTCAAGAAGTGACCAATGGAACCCAATCTCAATAATTTTATACTTAGAGCCAATTCGTGTAGAGGAGTTCTGAACATTTCTGGTGTCATATGTTCATCTAATTTGTTGAACCTTGCCTTTGAGCACAAATGGAAGCATATACCTACAAGAAAAAATTGTAATATAAAAAATGCGATGAACCATTCATTGTATACATACCTGGTCTAACACGACCGGCTCTCCCTTTTCTCTGTTCCAAATTGGTTCTGGAAGCCCAAACTGTAGCGTAGCTCGTCATGTTGTTGTGAGAAGTAAACATTTTCATTTTAGCTTTACAGCTGTCAATTACAAACACCACATCGTTTATAGTAATAGAAGTTTCAGCGATATTGGTGGACAAAATGACTTTAGTGACATGATCGGGAAGTGGCTGGAACACTTTTCTTTGATCTTCTCTCGGGATCTGAGAGTGCAATGGCATAATGCAGTACTGTGGTCCACCATATACCGGATGATTTTGGAGATGTTTCATCATGGCAAAAATCAAATTCCACCCGGGCAGAAAAACTAATACCGCTCCTGGTATACTTTGAGATTTTATATAGTCTAAGAGAGCTTCAAGAAGTTCAAAACTTATTTCTTTTTCATTTAACCTAGCCATTACGTTTTTAGTTACGTCGGAATAGTCCCCTACAATTACCTGCAAATTATTATTAACAGATGTAGAAATGAATATTTAAGTGGGTCTGATCAATACAGTTTAAGTTTTAATCAGTATATGGGTAGTGGTAAATTAGGAGTCATCAAAATAGGCTCAGTAATTTGGAAAGCATCATGTTAGAGTCAACATAAAAAATCTTTTGGTTTCTCTTGACTATAGAAACCACTGTGATGTCATATATAAAGAATTATCTCATTTTAAAAATCAACCACTTGGGTGTAAGGTCAATAAAGAACATTTTACATTTGTGAAAGCTTTTTTTCCATCTTTTGAAATCGTAAATAATTCCAATCAAGCTTAAATCTTAATAGATTCTAGAAAACAAAAAACCGAATTAAATTAGGAATTACCTTATTCAAATTTTCATCGGGATCTTCAACTCCAGTGCCCTCTTCTTCATCATCGTCCTTACCTCCTTTGCTTTTCCTCTTTTTAGTGTCTGAAGGTGGAACAAACTTTGTCAATTCGACAGCATCTTCCAAGAAATATTGTTTTACGGGAAAAGCTCTACCAGGAATTTCGATTACAGGACAATTATTGAAATATTTTGAGAATAAAGTCGTGTCAATGGTGGCGGACATAAGAATAACTCTGAGGTCTGGGTAAGTGTGAATCATGTCCCTTAAAACGACCATTATAAAATCGCTATTAACGTCTCTCTCGTGGATTTCATCTACAATTACATGACTCACTCCTCTAAGACCGTTTTCGAGTTTTTTAAGTAAAACTCCCACGGTACAAAACATAATTGATCCGTAAGGTCTTGGTAGGGCAGATTCGAAACGCACTGAATATCCTACCGCTTGTCCTAGATCTTCACATCTTTCGCTAGCTACTCTTTCAGATACGGACACGGCGGAGATACGCCTTGGCTGGGTAACACAGATGTTGCACCAAGCTCCTTGGCCAGACATTACATAATCCTCCAATATGAACTGACATACTTGAGTGGTTTTACCTGAAAATAAAAATGTGTTCATTTATTTATATTATACTGAAGTATCACATATTGTATAATACACAAATTCATTTAGTTGTTACTTACCACAACCAGTATTTCCTCTAATTATAATGACTGGGTGTTCATTGATTGCTTCCATAATTTCAGATTTCTTATTAAATACTGGCAAATGTTGCCTGTCTTGTATACTAGTTTTCAAACTGCTATCTGAGTCCAAACGATCTCTCCATTCCTTAAGCATATTTTCGCTCAAATCTTCCAGCGAAGCAGTAGCTAAGTAACCTATTTAAATAATTCACATTAACTTCAACTCCGTGTAAAAATAATTCAAATAGAAAATGCTTTATTTTAATGGCAATCATAGTAGTTTAATGGAAACTGATTGATGTTAAATAAGTAACATTTTTATTAAAATAAAATAAGTGGAGAAATACCTTCATCGATATTGCAACCTGTCCAGCAGTTCCAGTTTTGTTGAGGTGGCGACCAAGTAACAACACCAGCCTCTGTAGGCTTAGAGGGGTGGAAATCATCTAAAACATGGTGGCTCAAAAGAGAAACTGGAACCATTTCACCGTTTTCATCTTTGATAGCGTTAGTTACAGGTGTAGGAGTTACATTTAATTCATTTAAGCAATCCTGAATAGTTTGTTTTAGCTTTGGCGAAATTCTAACTTGGAAAGGAGGCATTTCTGTAGCTGCCTTCTTCTCTTTCTTGAGAGTACCTAAACAAATATATTATGTAGAATTATATTTATCCATTTTGTTATTTTTTATTACCTGAAAAAGCTTCGATAACTCCTAAGTGGAACAACTGTCTCACTATTGACAAAGCACAACTTTTGCTAGCAGTTTGTTTGTTGGAACCAGTATCACGTCCATGAATAGTCCTTCCTAATTGTTTAACATAAAAGCCGATTTCTGCGACAAAGGTCCTAAAATGAGAGTGCAGAATTTATGTAATGTCATTCATATTTCATAGTTTATACTTACATTGCAGTTCAAGATAGCATCAAGATCTTTGCAGAACCTACATAAAAACATAAACCAAAAGCAATTAATAATTGAGATTATCGAAATTTCTTTCCTGATTAGTTTTAAGAGAAATTGTCCCTGGCTCTACATGAATTAAATGATGTAAAATCCAATTATATTTATTTCAACTTTATAAAACAAAAAGAGAACATATTACATTAACAGTTTGTATCCCACATTAAGTTTACTCTAATGGTTTACCTTGATCTTTATAATTTTCAAAATTTATGTGTGAATTGAGATGACATTCAATTAAGGTTTAGGAAAAAAAAATTAGACAAATTTTTTTAGGCAAGACATATTTGCATTGTCCATCGAGTATTTCGGCCTTCACAATATATATATTTTTTAAATTATCTAATTGACATATTTGCTCTTAAAAACATATTTTCACATAAATATCCCATTTGATTATTCAATACACTGCTTCCTAGAAGTATACTGAATAAAAACACTAACAGATACTATAAGAAGTTATTATAATATCTATAAGTGCCATACTATTAATATTTTACTGCTTTTGGTAAAGTTTTTATACAGGTCATGTCATAAAATGAACCAACTTCCAAAAAATGTGCGAGTGTAGGGAAACACTAACATTTTCTTTGTAAGTTTTTTTAAAATAAAACTGCGCTTGCTGTAAAGAAAACGACTACAAATCTTCTAAAACAGCGAGCGCTAACAAAAAATAAACACCAAGTGGTTTTTATACTATGAAAAAAACGATTATTTCTCGCCATTTATTCTCTAATTGTCATTAAACATTGTCTTTCAATAATTAACCCTGATTTAGAGTATACACAAATAAAATAATAAAACGTTTATTGATTATATTTAAATGTTTTTTCTTGATCCAAACATTTACTTTTGCAGATATATATGAAATTAATCTATCCAAATAATACGCATTTTATGAGTGGTAAGTAAAATCTTTGGGTTCCTTAGAAAAATAGCAAAAAATCATCAATTTTCAGTTTTTAATATTCATAAAAAAATGTAAATGATCCTTTTAATAGTGGAGAAATAAATCAACAAACCTGGAATGATCTGGACCAACTTGTGTATATTTATAATCAGAATGAATCTTATTAGATTGCATAAATTGATGCAATTTAGACTTTGCATTTTCAACGGTCCAATTTCCATGAATTTGAGCATTAACATCTAGATCTTCAGCTTCTTCCATTCTTTTCTGTTCTTGTGCTCTGTCCATGTAATGCCACTGGTCATCATTGCGACCACGAGGGCGATAGGCCTCTCCGAAGCTTGAGGGACCCATACCTTGGCCAAATACTTGATGCTGAGGAGCAGGTGCAGAAATCGTCTCTTGTTGTCCATCTGAAATATATTTGTATATAAGATAAAAGTAAAACACATTTTTTAAATTTTATTTCATTTCAATCTATTTGAACTATAAAAAACAAATAACTACAAATCTTACGGTGAATCGCAGGAGCAGGAGTTGCTTCAACATCTGCTGGAACGTCATTTTGACTCACAAATCCTTGTCGTACCAAAAAGGATACAAAATCCTTAGCTGCATTACACTGGGCATCTTTTTTGTTTGTAGAATTTCCTGCACCCACGTAATTGTATCCATCTATGCGTAGTTCGCACAAAAATCTTTGACGAGTTTTAGGACCTAAATTAATGTCATTTTAATAAATACTAAGATTTATTTTTGAAATCAATTTTGTATATCAATATGAAATAAAATTTTAAACAAAGATCCCATGTTTTTAAATTTTTTCTTTTTGTACTGACATTTGTCAATGAAAATAGTTGTTACACCTAACCCCATCTACCAAAAAAAATAGTTTTATTTAAATAAAACGGGAGTGCCAAAACAACCCAACATAGAAAATTCGTAACTAAACCAGTTGAGAATGCTTTCTAGCATTGCCATAAACTGAACAAATTGTAATGACATTCAGTTCTCATTCTAATCAACACCGCCACAGTCTACTCACTTTTACCAAAATAGTCATTCACTATGCGTCTACTTTAAATTCAATGTCAATGTTAAACTTCAAAATTTTCATATTTTTGACCCCCTTTTGAAGGAGTTCCCGAAGTGGTACGGAGGGGCACATCAAACCCTAAGCTTAGTTTTTGATGCTCTATCAAAATCTGAAGTCAGAATTTTAAAATTCATAAACACAAAAAAGCTAATGCATTTTCATAGATGAAATTATAATGTAATGAAGAATGGCCAACTGACAAGGATCGTTGATAATGGAACCTTTGGGTGTCAATCGGGACAATATAAATCGCAAAGTAAATAACCTACCTATGTTCTTTTATTTGTTAACTTAACATTTTAAAATGACGTATCCTGAATTGATTGTAGTTTTAATTATAAAGCGGTTTTATAAATTATTCAAAAAATCAATAAAACTTACCGGTAGGCCTCACTTCATAAACCGGATCTTTTTTATTTTTTTGACAATATTGATTTAAAAACGATTTCACGTTTTCACTCATTTTCAATAATTTAACACTGATTCTAACAATCAACTTTGTACGAAATAAAATTACAAATATCCTTATACACAAATCATTCTAAAGCGCTTTGGAAAATGGAGTTCAATGGAATATTTTTTCAAGGGAAATGACGTAAATGACAAACTCTGCAAGTAAAATAACAAGTTTCCAACCAATTGAAAGCATTGGAATTTGAAATTACGAATAACAAACGAACGACAACGGAAACGATAGAGATAATTTAAAGTTTAGTTAGTTTAGAAAGAAAGAGAGAGATGGATTGCTATGTTCGCAAATAAGTGTTAAGTTTAGTGCACAAACCAATTACCCAAAGCGTTTTGGTTGTGTCTACATTTGTTTTAATGTCCACGTGAATTTAACAAAAATGGTAGTTTTCACATGTAATCATTGTGGAGAAAGCTTGCAAAAACCTAGAGTTGAGAAACACTATGCATTTTCCTGTCGAAATGTTAAATTTCTTACTTGTGTGGACTGTTTTAAAGATTTTAGGTTAGTTTAAATAATCATGTCATTGATAATTTGTTTATTAAAAACTTAAAACTATGTACATGTGCATTTTAGGGATGAAGAATATGTTGTACATACGAAATGTATAACCGAAGAGGAGCGTTATTCTGCAAAAGGGTCCATGCCGAATGGAGTCGTAAAAAAGGGTGAACTAAAGCAGGAATCGTGGGTTGATATGATAATATCTATTCTTGACAAAGAACCCACTCTAAAACCCTCTCAGAGAAACTTGCTTGAAACTATTTCAAATTATAGCAACATTCCTAGGAAGAAACCGAAATTTTTTGTAAGACTTTAATATCTATTTTTAATATAGAGTTCCCCTCAGAAAAGCACTTAATCATATTAATAAGTATTTTAGATCGTGATAAATGATTCTTATATTCAAGAAATTCAGGACAATAAAACTGTAGATAGTAACTGAAGCGATTATTGTAGACATTTATAATTGCTATTAAATATATTTTGTCACTCTATTACATTTTTTAATGTGTTTAAAAATTAATGGTAGCATTAGAATTTTAGTTGCATTATTATCAACTAAAAGAGAACATACCATGGTTATTATATTTAAACCATTCTTTATTTTAGAATTTCATCAAAAGCTCTTCTGGTGGAAGAATAAATATGAAAGATGTTGAAGATGTCTGGAATATTATAGAAAAGTATAAGAATAATAAGACAAATTCAAATTTAGAAGACAAATCCAATAAAAGAAAAAATGATGAAGTAACTACCAATAATGGAGTTGAAATTGAAGAACCACCAAAGAAGAAAAAGAAAAGAAGAGATTCAAACATCGAAAATGAAACAAATGATAAAAAACTGGAAATTACAAATTCAGCAGAACCAATGGAGGCTCAAAAATTCAATTTTCAATCTAAAATACTTAGTATACTAGAATCAAAAGGAACTATATCTTTAAAGAAACTTGAAAAAAAAGTAATAAATGCTTACCTCAAACATTCAGGTGAATCTGAAAGTAATCCCAAGATCATAAAGAAGTTCAATAAAAAATTGAAAAAAATATCAAATGTAGAGATTAATGATAGTAATGTATCATTAAAACAAATGTAAATATTTTTTAAATAAATGATATGCAATTCTAGTATTTTGTTTTATAATTTTAAACAGACAAAATGAACTTGTTTGAAATTCACGAGTTCGTTACAGAATTTTTCCGTCGACCGTACTTAAAAAATAAAGATTACTTTCATTTTTTATTTATTTAACGAAAAACAACAATTACTATTTTCTATTTATATTAACTTTATTCACAGTTAGTTCAATTTTCCTGGTAGTTTTATTATTGTAAATAATATTAGAAATTGTGCAATTAATAAAATTAAATGAAGGAAATGATAAATCATTATCTGCTGAGTTTTTGAATTTTAAGAAATTAAATGATGACATACAATGACATAGTATTAACACACCTTCTTGATTTCAAATGTATGTTTGGTTGCCTACACCATAGGTAACTGCCAATATAAATGTATAATAAGAGCAATGTACGTTGGGTTGCATATAATAAAAATCATTCATTAATAGGGGTCATTAATCAACGATTTTGAGTGCGTTAAAATAGAACATAAATGGTCGGTCGACAGAAAAATGTATGTTAAATATTACTACCCACAATGGTATTTGGCATTACGGGTACAAATCCTAAATTGTATAACATAAAATTTAGGTAAATCCGTTTTTCTTTTTATTTATAATCCATCATAATTCTTGTTACTGAAATAGGTAGTTCAAATGGCATAGTGCAAATCTTGATTTTAGATGTTTTACCATCAAATTTGGATTAAGTCAGAAAAGGAATCAAAACATTCCAATTGGTATTAAAAATATTTATAATTAAATGTATAGCTAAATCAAAAAAATTCCATAAAGTTGAGTAAGCCAATCTAGAGGCTTCTATTTTGATAATTTTCTAGTTATAGAAACAAAATATATGATTAATTTATTTAATAACAACTATTTATAGTTTACAATTAATAAATAAGTGACTCATTACAATTTACTCGAAGAATTTGGTCAAATTGTTTTAGAAATGACGATATATCCAACCTTCCCCACCTAATCTCACTGGAACATTCACTTGCCAGGTCCACACTCACCCATTTGGCCGATTTAAAAAATTGCATAAATAACTCGTAAAAAAGTATTCTATATCTAAAGCTTTTTGGATCTTAATTTTTCTTGTCAAAAGAAATTGGACATTTGTGTTTTATAAAAATGCACAATTTACTACCTATGTATTTTCGCCCAAAAAAAATTGTGGTAGTATAAATGGATTTGACGTAATTTTCCTCTCTGTTTACCTACATAATCTATATTTATATGTTTAAAAGTTCTTAAGACGTTGAATGTTATTTAGCGAAATAATAATATTTTAAGCCTCTGAAAATATTTACTTTTCTTTGTAAATCACGTTATTTTTATTTATTGTGCCATTTTTGCTACATACACATTATTTATGTTTTGCTTGCGAATTAAAACTTATGTCTGAAATGTTCTATTGCTTTTTGCGTTTACACATAAAGCATTACATTTTTATTATAGACCAATTTATGGGGACTAGTATTTAAAAATAAGGGAATTTTTTATTTTAGCTTTGTGTTTAATATCATCAACATTACCATTATTTTTTACTCCTTCCACTTGTGCGGGCTAAGAATGATACACAATACGGCCCTGTCTAGAAACGCGCAAACGTGGAACATTTATAGCAACTTGTGGTGTCGACATTTTCAGTTTGAAATTCCGAAGTATTCTGTGAGCCAGGTGGATTTTTATTAAAAAGTTTCATCATGAGTGTTATCCGTAAGTACAAGATTCTTATTACAAGTTTTATCGCAAGCACTGAAAAACTTTAATTTCAGTAAGTTATCTGAAAATAGATAACTATCTAAGATAACAGTTGAAATACCTACTTATCGGAAGTATACCGGCAAAGTATTATTTATATAGATAAATGATGTGACTAGTTTTTATAACCTAAATGCATTTGGTGTTGTTTTATGTGGAAATGATATTTATATTTTATATAGATTATTTAAGTTCGGTTTTGGAAAATTTTAAATATGTAAAGTTAAAATAACGTATTTTAACTATTATACCAATGTAGGTTACTTTAGGGTTAATAATATTAACTTATATATTATAATAGGAACCAACATCATAAAAAGCAAATTTTTCATGGTGTGCCACAGTTTAAAAATTTGTTAAACCAATCGTAAACGATGACATAACTGGTAACTTTTTTGATATCTTGTTGGAGAAATGCCTTTTTTGCTATAAAAATGGACTACGTCAGCAAGTTTTTTTAAATTCCGTTAGTTTTATTGCTTAATAATAATATTAAGGCGTGTTCATATTTGTTTATTAATTTGTAATGTTCAATCTTTAAAACCTTCGATGTTTTACTTATGAAGTCATTTTTAATAATAGCTATTACAAACATTTACATTAGTTTGCTTTTTATGTTTATAAATAAGGTAATTCGATTAATTCAAAAGTCTATCGATAACATTTTGTTGTTGAATCAAAGTTTATCGAAGTTAGAAATAGAGCTACAATTTATAGATTTTAATTGGCGTTCTTTTAATATATCCTTATAAATTATGGTAAAAAATTCTTTTGAGGATTTTAAATTACATTTTATTTCAATATTTTTTAATCCGGTCTCTTAAACTTCTTCATTAAAACTAAATATTTTATAAAATATTTCATTCATTTCCATTTCTTCTTTCTATAAATAGGTAATGACAAAAATGTCGCCATAATTTTATTAGTTTAACTATAATATTGGATATTTCGAAAATTGTTACTGTGCTAATTATAATTTTGATATCAAACAAACAGTAAACGCCCGTGAGAGTATAGTGGGGTAATTATTCTATAATTATAATTATAGCCCTAGTAAGAAAAAAATCTAATAAAAGCCAACGAAAAACAAATATTTTTCACATTATTTTTGAGGTCAAGTATACTACACTTACATATTCATTGATTATTTTTATGGTATACGGCGTTACGCCCATGGTTGCGACCTCCAAGATCATTTGACCATTTCAATCTGATGTATTATGATGGTGTAACACAAACAACTATTTTTAGAACTGTTGTCATGTACAATAATTTAGATATTTTAATCATGATGTGACTTCTTTTGAATTCCGAGGTGAATAACAAATGTTTGCACCTATAAAAATCTATTTTTATTAAAAAAAATCGTTAATAAGTCTAAACAAATTTTCAAAATTTACTTTTATATATTTATTTCTTAAAATTTTAATGAATACACCGTTACTTTAATTTCAACCTTTAATTGAAATACTTTACAAAAACATAAATATAAATCAATCTTCATTGTTGTTTTTTATGGAAATCTCCCAAATTTTTTTTTTTATGCTTGTTCAGATATATTAATCAAGTATAATTGTTAACTCTTAAATTTAAAACAAAGTATTTTCTCCATTGATCAGCTTTTAGCTTAAATTTAGTATATGTATCGTGATTGATTATATCAAATTCTGTATTTTCAGAATAACCCAAGTTTATTTTATGGTACCTCATCGTAAAACCCTAATGTCCTATATCGTTTTCAGTATAATTAAAGTGGATATTTACGAAAAAGCATTAACAAAATCGAATATCCTGTTTTGTAACTTCTATGTGTTGACCTATATAAATATACGACAAAGAACAGATTCGTAAAAAATCAAAGGCGTGCTTCATATATTTTTTATACAAAAACTTAAGGTGAATTTATTATTAAATTATTAATCGTATGAGATGCACTTGAAAAGGAAATAACAAACAGCCCGACCTAGGAAAGAAAGAGTGCGGGAATTAGTCATAAAAATTCCTGAAAATATCTGCGAAGCCCAGTCAGTGGCGTAGATGCAACCTTTTTCTTGCATACTGTGAAAAAATTCACATTTTTCACAATATACGATAATTTTGAGTAACACATTTATTTTTTTATACTCCCACGTATTTTGACTCGCATTATTTTTAAATAAAAATGTCATAAATCATTTCTATAGTTCATATAGTAGCTTGGTACTTCAAATACTCTTCTCTTTGGATATTAAAACCACTTATTTATTTCAAAAAAGTTTAATTTTAACGTTTCGACTTTTGTTTCTAAAGTCGTTGTCAAAAAAATGGCATTTTTTTTTAAATAAATAAATGGTTTTAATATCCAAAGAGAAGAGTATTTAAAAATGTCATAAAATATACCTTGTACTAATTTTTATCTAAAATATTGTTTACCATTTTTATTTTTTAACCTTTGTTATCTTCCATGAATAATCCTCGTTAAAAACTAATTAAGATAACATTTATCACTACGGATTATAAAATAGTGATAACATTTTTGTATAGTTGTCTTAAAAATAAGTTAGACAAATTGTTTTGATCTTTTTAACTTACTGGCCTATTCCTTGAAAAAGAAAGTGTTTTTATAAGTCGTTATCTTATCTGTAGAAAAATAATGTATAAAAAAATATATGTGAATAGCATTTCTTTAGGACATAAAAATTAAAGTTAAAACGATCAAAAAAATTTGTCCAACTTATTTTGAAGGCAACTATAGCACATCAATAAATATTTTCAACTAAAATATTTAGTCATAATAGTATTTCAGTGAAACACAGAATCACAATTGAATTATTCAAATACGTTTTTCAACAACGCTTCTGTTTTCGCCTCAACAGCTTTTTGTTTAATTTGAAATAAAAATACAACAACAAAACATTTTACAGATAAAATCCAGAAATCTTAGGTCACTCTCATAATAACGCTTCTTTTTGACTTTCAACATTAATATCTCGATAATATAGTTTGTTAGATTTAGTTGGGAATCTGAGGTGCTGAATTCGACCACCTCTATACAACTCGCGAACATCCACCTAAAAAATATGAAATCCTATGTAAAATGACCTGCCGGATTCGAATTTTTTGTTCGCCCTTTTATCCGGAATTGCGAAATGTGTCAAAACATGACATTTTTGAAAAAACTGAAAATTTTCCTTAAAATAATATATTGCAAACTAGTGCTTAACTTTGTTAATTGGTGTCCGATCGTTATGAATTTTGGATATGATATTTTCAGTACTTCCCTGACATAGTGTCATAACAATAAAAAATGTAGAACGTCAAATAAAAGCTATTATTCCTATCATTTCTCAATCTCATAAATCGCACTATACCCTATAGTGTCATATTAATATTGTAATGCGCGTCATCTTTGTTGCGCGTATGATGGTATTTACTCTCTTTGACACACTGATCGCTTTATTCGCACCCACAGTGATAAAGCCAAGAGATGCAACGCGCCGATTCAATTTCGTTCGGGTTTAAAAAAGTACACAACCCAAATTAAACGTCGTATGAAAAAAAAATTAAAGTAAAAAGTTTCCTTTCTGTATTGGCAACATTTTTCTCGCTTATAGTAGTTAACTATCTCTAAAGATAAAAAAGTTTTCTCGACTCACCATTTTACTCTGCAAAATGACGATATTTTGTGTCATCTAGTGAAAAAAAAAATGGCGTAGCTTTTATTTGACGTTCTACATTTTTTATTGTTATGATCGGGAAGTACTGAAAATATCATATCCAAAATTCATAACGATCGGACACCAATTAACAAAGTTAAGCACTAGTTTGCAATATATTATTTTAAGGAAAATTTTCAGTTTTTTCAAAAATGTCATGTTTTGACACATTTCGCAATTCCGGATCAAAGGGCGAACAAAAAATTCGAATCTGGCAGGTCATTTTACATAGGGATTTCATGTTTTTAGATGGATGTTCGCGAGTTGTATAGAGCATCTTTAAAACGCTTCAGGCCTCAAATTCCCAACTAATTCACATATGAAACTTGGTATACTGATGTAGATTTGAGAAACCTAAATTATCGAAAATTAGAGCATTAAAAATAAATATGCATAAGAATGTCACACAATTTAATGGCCATTAACATGTTACTGATATTTACAAATACAATTAAAATGTTTCCATATAATCCATTAACGTTATCGTTAAAAAAACTGATGACGTAATTATTTATTTGAAATTCGGCAGTCATTAGTGTATTATTCATAAATTAATAATTGTTTTTTAAATTTAAAACACATTAAATAAATTGTCTGGTTATCAGTATCAATAGACTGGAAATTAGAGCCAAAGCAAAATAAAGGGTGTGTTGACAAATTCTTCCAATATAGAAAACGTTAAAAAGACATAAGTATCAAAAGTTACAAAATATTTTTGGTCCTGTTGCGTTCATTGTGCAATTTCCTGTACACCTTGATTCGAATGACACCATTGATGATGATTCACCGTGTGTTAATTATCTTTAATAGTAAAAACGTTAAAAAAACAAAACATCGTCAATCTCCGCCGCTGCGTTTTGGCGCCTCCAAGGCACGAACAAAATATAGCGATGATGTAACACGACAAGGATTTTAAATCGATTATATTATTGCTCTCATGGTCTCTTTCTGTGTAACGGGCATCAGCAATAGCGACAGACTATTTGGTGCCCACTACTTACTACCCACTTTTTTTAAGGACGCGAGTTTGACCTAAAATCGGAGCACGTAATCGCAAAGGTTCATACCTATAAAAACGTTTTACAAAGTCGTTTTAATTCAAAGCACTTGACCGGATATGACGTTGAAATTATCATTGGAATAAATTATCCTTACGACGTTAGTCTTTTAATTTTATTAAAATTTCCTGAAAATTCAGATCCTATATTTTTTCGTGAAATTAACAACGAAAATCACAGGCGAGGTGAGCCGTAATTCTGGGAGAGTCATATCGCTCAGTAGGCCCAATAACGGAGAATGTTGTACAACACATTTTTTGGGTCATTATACATATATCAAATGGTAATGATCTCAGAATCATATGAATTTTTATCGAAAATTAAGGATGATTTTTTCTCATATCAAAATTTCTTCCTAGAAAATTGTTTTCCTTGATTTTCTGGAAAATATGACACCTGGTCTAAATATTGAGATCATATTAGTTATTTCCTTATCAATTTTGTACAAATAAATGAAATATCTGCAAAACTACCTGCATACAAGTAAAAGTGGCAACGATGCCATACAATTAAATTCACACCATCACGTGTGACTCTCAATGTAGACGAACTATAGCATCAAAATAATAAAAAAGATCGTGTCAAATAAAAGGTAAATTGATTATTCCAAAGTAATATAAATAATAAATGGAATATCCCCAAATCCACCTACATAAAAGGAAGAGTGGCAACGACGCTATACAATTAAATTCATAACGTCACAGACTCTGAATTTAGATGAACTATAAGTAATATAGACCAGTGCCGATAATTTTTGAAACCAAATAAAATAATAGTAGGATGAAACTCATTGGAAAAGGAAGAGAATATGACAAAAATGATAGGAAAAATAATTTACGGGCGATCTGAGGTTGGGAAGTGGAAGGGGGGAGTTTTTAAGGGTAGAAAACTGTTTATCTGGATTTCCGGCAAAACTACAAGTCCTATGGAAAAAAGTTAAATGGCAAAGTTGTAGGTAATAAAAAGATCTACAACTTTTGTATTTACACTTTTTTCACATAACCTCAAAATTTATGTAAAAAATTCAAATAACCCAAGTTTTTGGTTTTTTATTTTTCTTTTACAAAAAAACAATTTTTTTTCACAAAATTTGGTGAAAACTTACCTTTTTATGTTCCAAACACACTGTAATTTTTCTACTTTAAAATATTTATTTTTTAACCTTATTTTGACTTAATATCGAAAAAGCAGTCTAATTTTCAATCGAAAATTCTCACGTCAAAATACCTGCTTTTTTGAAAAAAATCGGTAAGCTTTTTGTTCGTTGAAATCTCTACTTTTTGATGGTGTAAAAAAATATACATTACTATGGTAAATGTTTTCAAAAAATGCAAATAAGAAACGAAGAAAACTCAGAATTTCTTTTTTTTAAATCATCATGTACAATTTTGGGCTATTTATTTAAATTTATACTTTAATTACTCTTTTGTTTATCAATGTAACACGGAATCTTACATTTTTCGAGTAATTAAAGTATACATTTTAATAAATAGCTCAAAATTGTACATGATGATTAAAAAAAAAGAAATTCGGAGTTTTTTTCGTTTCTTATTTGCATTTTTTGAGAACATTTACCATAGTAATATATATTTTTTTTACACCATCAAAAACTAGAGATTTCAACGAACAAAAAGAAAAATAAAAAACCAAAAACTTGGGTTATTTGAATTTTTCACATAAATTTTGAGGTTATGTGAAAAAAGTGTAAATACAAAAGTTGTAGATCTTTTTATTACCTACAACTTTGTCATTTAACTTTTTTCCATAGGACTTGTAGTTTTGCCGGAAATCGAGATAAACAGTTTTCTACCCTTAAAAACTCCTCCCTTCCACTTCCCGACCCCAGATCGCCCGTAAATTATTTTTCCTTCCATGTTTGTTATATTCTCTTCCTTTTCCAATGGGTTTTATCCTACTATTATTTTATTTCACTTTTTACCATTTTCAAAGGCATCTGCACTGGTCTAGAACTATAATATCAACGTAATAAAAAAGATCATGCCGAATAAAAGGAGAATTGATTATTCCAAAGTAATATTTAAAAAAATAAAAATAAAATTAAATCATAAAACATTTTTTTAATTTATAAGAACAAAATAAAATGCTCCGTCCACGTTTCGCTAACGATGTCAGTATCATCATAGCCGACGATTAATATTAGCAGGCGGTCTACTCAGAGACGTACCTACTTTAGCCATTAAGTTGTGTTCTGTAGGTATAATAATATAACTATTTCATAAGTTATTTTAATACGGACCTGGGAATCTTTTAACGGACACAATTTTATTGCTTTACTACATCTCGAACAAAGGGTTATACTATACCATTTCATTTGCTACGCGTCAGAGTAATAACTTAACTCTTCTAGAAAAATCATTTACATTTTCCATTAGCTGATTTCTAACTGAATATCAAGATTATAATTAGTTTTTATTTTCTGATATCTAAAATCGGGACTCCTGATTTGATGTGCGTGTCTAAACATAATTTATATCAATAAATGTCTTTGTTTATGGTGTTCACTTTTTCCCCCTAGAAAGTTTTTCCGTATATTTTTAGTGTTAGTCCACAGATTGATACAGAGATTTGTAAAAGCAAAATCAATGTTGGTTTACTTCGTTAGTGTGTCACTAAAACCAGATGTTTTATACCTATTTAATTACATACAAATATAGCTTAACATTCCAGATCGGATATTAATACAGAATTAACCATCGCATGACTCGTGACCGTTTAGCAAGTATATATCTTAATGGTGTTTGTACCTAACTCCTTACTTGTCTCTGTAAAATGTAGTTTTGAACCATTTGATACTCATTTTATTTTCTAAAATATTTCAGAATAATTTTTATTATCTTTCAAAAAAAGCCGGTACATTTCACTAAGTAGTTGACAGTCAATCTGCATCGATATTGTTATTTTCGTCCAATCAAATTATCCGTAAAAGGTGCCATATGATACGTGAATAAAATTTTTCAACCTAATAACACGCTCATAGAATAAATAAATACATTATCATTAACTTTCTTACTTTTAGTTGTGAGTTAAGTAAATAATTTCAAATATTCACAATATTCGCATTTTGCTAGCCCCTCAAAAATATTTTAAATCCTTTCTAAGCCTTATTAGAAGTCCTACAAAATCTAACAACATTGCACATAGGATTTAACAATATGTACGAGGGCGTATTAATAATTCTGTTGGGACTAAACCTGGTGAATAAGAGGGTTGATGAATTAATTCAAAGCCAACTTCATCAAATATCTGCAACTTTGCAATGCTTTGAATTTTTTTTTTCTAAAAAGTATTTTATCTATTCAATCTTTAATATTAACTCAAATATTTTCACCAATAACTATCGATCTATCAAAATTGTTTAGACTCTTAACAAATCTAATTTTAGACGACCAAATGTTCACATTTCTCTAACCGCATTTCTATACATCCGTTAAAAATAGAACCCTATTAAAACAAACTATTTTTAAAAACTTCTCAATCATGTTTATTTTGTGAAAAGTTTACATTTCGTTTTTAAAAAAGCGTCTGAATATTACATATATCTGAAATCTTTCATTTGGTTTATAATGTTGATGTTTTAGTAGAGGCATCACGTGTCATGTTTGATTTATTGTTCGTTTTTTATTATAATATGATTCAAAATATTTGAGACTTACTGCTGGCCTTTTTTTACAATCAGTATTAGCCGAGGATCCTCATTATTACCTATTGTTCGAGATGTAGTAAAGCAATAAAATTGTGTGGTCCGGATATGAAATAGTTGGGAATTTTATACCTATAGAACAGAACTTAATGGCTATAGTAGGTACGGCTCCGCGTAGACCGCCTGCTGATAACTCGAGTAGTTCGTGTTTTATGAGCTTAAATAAAGAAAATAACTGATCCGATGCCATCTGGTACTTTCCAATAAAAAATAAGCGAAAATTTCCGCACAATTTAAAATTGTAATAAATTTGATAAAAGTTCTGTATTGTGGTGGTATGAGCAAAAATTATTTTAAGAACAAATAACATTCCAGCTGTGTTGCATGATGAATATTGCATGAGAACTTTATTACATTAGTCAAATATCTCAGAAACAGTATTTTTCATTTAAACTTTGAGGCAGGAGGCAATAAAAGATGAAATGTTCGTTTTCTTTTAATTGAATTCAACATGAAAATGTATGAACGTATCTTAATGTATCGTTAGTCAATAAAAATAAAATTAAACGCTTATTTTGTGCCAAAAATCAATTTATTTATGTTATATTACTCAGTTGTGTTCATCTACGTATACATGCAGTTTTTTTAGGTGTTTCCTGATAAAAATAAAATTTAGTACAAAAATCAATATAGTACTTAAAAATCTATTTATACACGTTCGGATTGGCCTAGTTTAAATTTAAGAATTGCCTCCAATTTAATGAATAACAACGCTAAATATAGAACCTTGGAGCCAATTAAATAATCATCACTAAAAAAATATGTATTAAGGTCATTAAAGCATTTTCTGGTTAAATCAAAATAATTGATTGTTGACATCCCGTTTTTAGGCTAATAGAATTTCGCCAGCTAATAAATTTATCAGTAGAAGTAAATTGGCGGAACATTAATAGTTTTAGATTTGGTACTAAGTCGACCCCGAGGCACTTTCTGCAAAAATACACTGCGTAATATAATTTTCGAATCTCTTGTCAGATTTGTTTATGTCTAGTATATTTTTCTGTCAATAGTTTTTGCTTTATTTCTCTTTCTTCCTGTATCATTGCCCATAGTATAACCAGAAATATAGTAAGGTCATGTAGAGATGTAATAAAGCAATAAAATTGTGTCATTATACCTATAGAACAGAACTTAATGGCTAGAGTAGGTACGTCTCTGCGAAAACAGCCTGCTAATAAATGAAGTGGTGGATGATTTATGACTTTACTGTATTTCTCTTGGTAAATACAAAATATGTGTGTATTATTAAATGGTATTTGTTTTCAGAATTGGAAACCGAAGACAGGTTAGAATACAACTTCTTCCCGAACAATACTGGCTTTGTCCAATTCAGGGTGAAGGCCGGCAACGATGCCCACATCGCTTTAACCACACAAGCAGCAGAATGCGACCCCATGTACGAAATCTTCATCGGCGGTTGGGGTAACTCAAAATCAATCATCCGCAAGAACAGAACCAAACCAGAAGTAGCCGAGGTACCAACGCCTGGAATTTTGAACCCACACGAATTCAGAGGTTTCTGGATCAGATGGCAAAACGGAAATATTTCAATCGGTAGAGAAAACGAAGTTCCACCATTCCTATCATGGAACGACTACGAACCCATCAACATCGAATACGTCGGTGTATGTACTGGATGGGGAGCCAATGGATCCTGGGTCGTTGAACCCCCAAGAGCCGGTGGTGGTGGTGGAAGTACGTATAGTTTTCAATTTATTTAAATTTTTTTACTAAATGACCGTTTATTTGCAGGTTTCGGTAGCGCTCCAGCCAATTACACCCAACCCCAATCACGATCAAACTTCTCATCAGTATGTTGGGCACCAGGTAGGGGAGGTCAAGTACCACCAAGAGCTTTCGCTGGCGGCGAAGACAACGGTGAACCACTGTACGTTATCAGGTCCCAATTCAACGGAGCCTTAATTCCAGGCAAGCTAGTCCCAAGCCATGGTACCGGCTACGTCGCATGGGGAGGCACCGAAAATTCAGTACCTGAATATGAAGTACTTTGCGATTTCCCTGGACAATGGATTGCTACTTCAGGAGGTGAGTAAATATATGACAAAAATCGAGGGAATATCTCAAATTTGATATTTAAAGAACGTACGAACCTTAAATATTTTGGCTTGGTTCCAAGATATAGTATTATATTCATGCTATGAGCGAAAAGTAAATTTAAAATGCGACAAACCATGTAATGGAGATTAATTGGATTTTATTTGATGAATAAATTTCGTATTTGTTAGTAAAACATTTTTCATTAATATGCCCCTTTTTTTAGGAAATATTCCACCAAATTCGTTGACAGCTGGTCAAAGTGAAGACGGTGAACCGCTCTACGTAGGTAGAGTCGTCCACGATGGAGCTTTAACAGTTGGCAAAGTACAACAAAGCCATGGGGTCTGCTACGTCCCTTACGGAGGACAAGAACTCTCCTTCCCCGACTACGAAATTTTGGTACAATAAATGAAAAGACAGTATCAATGTTGTTCAAGCTTTGAATGTGTTGCCTAGGATAATAATCCAAAAAAATAAAAATAATTATACTTGTAATCAAAATTATAAAGAGCGAAGTACAGCATTATTTGACAAGAAATTATATAATGGCTTCTAGGTGCCTTTTTAAGTACCCATAGGGATATATATATTTACTTTCATGTATTTTACATTTAGTGAAGACACAAAATATTTTGTTTATGTTAATTAATATATTGTAAGGAGGAGTTTTTATTTATTTAATTTTGAATCTCAGCTATTATTTTTGGTGTATATGCACTACTTTTGTAAGTCTGTTTTAATTTGTAATTGTAATACATTTTATTATCATTATTAAGTTTTGTGTTTTTTTTTCACCCGGTATCAAGAAGATATAGTTCTCCCAAACTCAATTGAATGAGCTGAAAAAAACCGATAAAAACATTAATGAATTCGACGCTTTGAACTTTGTTTATTTTTGTTTAAATATTATACACGGTACGCTACCGTTCTGCTCGTCATAAATAACTCCAGACGACTGAATAGCCATAAAAATAATGTCAGCGCAATTACTGATTGGTTTCCACGCGGTGAACGGTTTAACTTTCCGTTTTCATCCTATACAGGGCGAGTCACGAGGAACTGTACATACTTCTACCATAAGCATAGGCACCTTAGGGGATTACCAAATGACCATTAAAAAATATCTTCTGTTTTTCTTTAATAATGTACAGAGCGATTTTCAAGGAATGTGCACGTAGGAAAGAACGCAATTTAATTCATATAAAAATTATCCTTTATTTTGACGATTCTTAATTTTGTTGATTTTTTAACGCAGTGCAATTTATTAGTTAGTGTTATATTAGTAATTATCACAAAAATAATTTTTTAATCCATAAAAAAGAATTAGTTGCAAATTGCTTCAAATTTGTGGAAAAAATAGTTGAGGGTGGTACTTCAAAGACGAAACGTTTTAAAAAATTGGATACGCTATTTAAGTTGTAAAAAAGCTTTATAATTTTTTTTCTATCTTTCAAAATTAAGGTGTTAATTAAATAAAACGATAATCATCAATTTCGGTTTTCCCCAAATATCTCTGAAACCGGACCTGATATTTTAATTTTAAAAAACCAATCAATTTTTCTTGAAAATACGCATCTTTTTTCCCATTTAACCAACTTTGTGTCTATAAAGCTTTCCGTCATCCCAATTAAAATTGCGCCACCCTGTATACGTTTTGTAGGAATTTGATTTAGTTATGAATAATAAATTAATAAGTAGGTATACTTTTTCTAATTTCAGTTGAATATTTATTATCTTCAGCTCAATATAATATAGGGTTAGTTCAAAAGAGTATATGGTATAATAACAAATACAGGATGAGTCACGAGGAACTATAAATACTTCTACCATAAGCAGATGCACCTTAGGGGATTACCAAATGACCATTAAAAAATGTCTTGTTTTTCTTTAATAATGTACAGAGCGATTTGTGAATTTCGACCAAAATAATGTTTGGTCATATCTTTTCAATGATTAAGTCGATTTGTCTCATTTTTTGGTAAAAGTGTGTATTGGTGTCTATGAACTAACTGACATATTCAGAACTAAAAAATTCCAGGGCCGGCTTCGCGAAAATTTGTTGAATTGCTATAATTACAATAATTCATCCTGCATGTACATGATTTCTGTAAAATGTGATATGATTTCTCCAGAGGACATAGACAGTTAAACCTGGATATTTGAAATTTTTGTTACGCTTGCCTTTTTAAAGTCAAATTGAAAATTGGCGATAATGAAATATCTTACTGTACCTATAATGTTTAGTAATTATAAAGAAATCTTTAAAATAAACAATAACGACACACTGTATTCCAGTATAGTACATGCCAGAGTTTGAATTAATTTACAGGGCCGGATTTTCCACAAGTTTCATAAACAACAATTTTTTCTACGACCAATAGTTACGCCGCTCGAGTGCGTTGAAAAATGTGCAATTTTCGCCCGTTTTCCTTATTGCGTCGGGGGTTAAAAATCTGAAATTAGTTTATTAGGACTAATTAAGATTTCCAAAATTACAGTCTTCTTCTGACGTTTGCTTGCAGCTGTGAAATTGAATTTAGGCGACACAAACAAAAATCACAAATGATGTATAACATCCTTTACAACTTTAATTCGTAGTCATAGCAACTAATGCCAAAACGGCACGCAATGGTAATAAATATGATAAATTGTTTCCCAAAATTATATTTGGGTAATATTCGTAACTTTGGTTAAGTTTCTCTGGTTATTTAGCAATAAAACGCCACTTCCCTCGGGTGCTCGCGTGTAATGTTTTCAATATTTATTATTTTATTAATAAATACATCCTCAAAACTTCGTTGTTTTGAATAGTAATTATTTAATACGGTTGTAGTTAAACATTAAGTATTTTTTTCTCTAATTTCGTTTAATATATACCATACTAATAGCCCCGAAATTTAATGGGCCTTATTTCCGGTGATGAGAACTAGTTATAGTAAACAGCTGCTTTATATTATGCAAATGTGGAAAGTAGAACCAGAAATATAGTAAGGTCATAAATCAGTATTAGCCGACGACCCTCATTATCACCTATATTGTTCGAGATGTAGATAAACAATAAAATTGTGTATCTGTGTAAAGATTCCCAGGTCCTGATTAAAATATCTTATGAAATAGACATTTTAACAATCATCTCGGGGGTGGAAATTATTTTATTAAAAATAACCCCAGGAATCAATAGAGGTACCAATTGTAAGCAAAATTTGTTATATAAAGTTATTAAAATAAATCAATACTTTTTGATGTGCTACCATCTACGATTAGAAGAGAGTATTGACAATTTTTAAAGCAAAAAATTCCCGGTGTATCGGGGGTTGCATACACAATTTGCATTGTGTGTTGCAAAACTTTTATTTGACTGATTCTAGACAAAATGTCACTCTCTTCTTTCGTATCCCTTTCAGAGATTAATACAAAGTTAGCAAAACTTTTTGCTTTAAAAATTGTCAGTACTCTCTTCTACTCATAGTTGGTAGCACATCTAAAAATTATAGCGGATATAACTATTGACTTGTACAAGTTTGGAATTTTATTTATTGGATTCGAAAAGCCTAACTGACGAAGCCAAAAGGCAGAAGCCGGTCTTATGATGTCGAATCTGATAAATTAAATTCCTTACTCGTTTGCTAATACTTTTTGAGTTATTAAAGATCAAAGATTTTGATTATTCGTGAAAAAATGCATGTTTTAAAGCGGTTTTTCATAAATAACTCAAAAACTATAAGTTTTTACAAAAAAGTTGTCATTACCAAAATTGAAGCTAATAAAAAATCGAATAAATTGCTTACTTGAAAAACCATTTAATATTAATTCAAAGTGAGTTATAGGTAATTGAATGTATATTTTTTTTCGGCGAGTACTCAAATCTAAGTATTCAAGCTTAAATAACGGGAAAACGAGGCATTTTATAAAATAGACTTACTGAACACTTTTCAAAGTACTCAGAAATACCTATCAAATGAGCTCTAGAAGAAGTTGGTAGCAACAAAATTAAACAAGTTATGATGAAAATAAGAGGACCCTTTCGAATTTTTTCGCAAAAAGTGAAAAATATAACATACGCCATTTCCACAAAAATTAAAATTTATAGTAATCCCTATAAAACTTTCTTTATTTTAGCATAAGTAATGACCTCAAAAATTTTGACCGGTTTAGAATGCATATTTTGGAAAAAAAATATGATTGAAAAAAATCAGAATTTTTCAAATTTTCGTAAATTTCATTTTCTTTTGATAATAATTCCAAAAGTTTTTTTAACAAAGATTTTACTTTTTTTATTTTTGTAGGATAAAAAATAACCAAGATAGAAACGTTTAAAGCCTAAATTTTACTGCGAGAACCATGTAACCGGGCCCTTTAACCTTTTAAAAAATAAGGAATTTAAAAGATTAAATTTAATACGATGTTATAGCCCTTGAAATTACCTTTCAAATGGTTTTTGGATGAACCTGATATCATAAAAATTAACGGAGTTATTGTAAAAAAACCAATAACATTTTTTTTTGGAAAAATTTTTGGAGCAGATTTTGTATGTATATATATATAGGAAAACAGATAGATAGTAAGAAGTAGACGTGTCGATAGGTACATGCTCACAAAACAAATGATTCTGCTTTAAGGGGGTGGTTTTTAAGGGTTTAAATTTCACAGTCAACCAAAAATTATATCATAAACATTAAACAAACTGTTTGTGTAATGTTAATATGCGATATCATATTTCAGAAATATAAAAATTGATTTTTTTATGATTTTCGATTTGCTAAAAGGGTTGAGAAATTAATTAAAATCATAAATCATGCATATAAATGTTGAAAAATATTTATTTTATTTAATTAAACGAGATTACTTACGCGAGAATGCTTAAATCTGCATTTTTTACCATTTTTAACAAAAGGGTTGGATTTTACCCCTAAAATGCAAAAACCGCAAGTCATTTTTTAAGTTGAGGGTAAAATATACTCAATGCCAAATTTTCATGCAAATCGATGGAGGTTCACCGAAATCGGAGGTAATAGTTGATTTTTACCTTCATTCACTGTAGTACTATAGAACACAACGTAATGGCTAGAGTAGGTACATCTCTGCGTAGACCGCCTACAGACAATTTTGGATGAAGGAAAGGAGAAAAAACAGTAAACAACTTTTTTAAGCTTTACCAGTAAACCTATAATATTTTTTATAATTCTCATACATAACTTTGAATATTTCAGTAGAAGCACTAGACAGCACCCTCATCAAGTAAGAGATGGCGTGTTGGTCGCAAATCGTTATCAAACTGTAGATACAGTTGTTTAAATGCATCTGAAACCCCAAAAATAATAACCTTCTAATTTATTTATTTAAAACAACACCTAAAGTTAAAAGTTTTGGCATCACATAGTGGATTTTTAAAGGAAAATCCAGCTAAAGAAAATCCGCGTCGTTCTCTGAATTGATGGTACACAAAATGGTGAAAATCATTAGAGTAAAAATAATAGATGAACGAATAGTATTGATTTTTTCCATTAATCTGGAGAAGAATGCGGAATTTTTTAACTCCCTTGACTTCAGTAAGTATTACCTTTGTGGCGCCAAAAGTTTTTAACATAAGTTTAAAAAAATACAAGTGCATTCCTACTAAATAAAAATAAATCTGTCAAATACTCTATAAATATCTGCACAAACAAAACGAATGTAGATCATATATTTTTAAATCAACAATCATTAATCACGATCACTAAAATATTTATTTTTCGAAACAACGAACATTTATTTGAACCACAGAAATCATGTTTCAGTTACTGGGAAATGCAAACTACTTATTTCCTAATTATTAAAAATTAATTTGGAAATTAGTTGTAATGTATTTTCCATGAATCATTGGAATATTAATTAAGTTCTAGTATTGATTAACTTTCATATTAAAAAACGCTTAGCTGTTGATTAAATTACTTTTTTTCATACTTTCATACTCGATTTCTAATTAATGAAATGAAACTTTACAATATTTACGTCTAATCAAAACTTTTTCTTTGGCAAAATTAGTAGATAGTAAATGAGAGCATTAAAGAGCAACCGGTTGAATGAGTGATTATTATTCTTCTGTAGGACACCATACAACAAAATAAGTTTTGTTCTTACCTTAATATTAGGATAAATTGTAACTTTTTCATACTGCTCCAAAATATCTGCAATCAAATACATAGCAATCCTAGACATATCTTTCTGATGAATCGTCAAACTTTTGGTCAATTTTTCTAATTGATAGGCACAATCGGCTAAAACTCTAACGACATTTTCATCTTTTGGGGCATCGGAATCGCTTTTTTGACACAAACACCTTAATAAAGCTCTGTATTGTTGCAAATAAGGTGGTAATCGATCCATAATAAGAGATTTTCGGTATTTCAAAAGATTGGATAATAAAGAAATTGCCAAGTTGAAAAATAACTGAAAATCTATGTCCTGCTTTCCAAGTAAGACCGTCACTTGTAATATTAATATATCGATCATGGGGGGCGATAGATGAAACTAAAATAAAAATGAGTACATTACAAAAAACGTATTTTTTGGGTTACTCTATTAATAAATTATAATGAACCAGTGAAAGGTGATAAATGAGAAGTTGTTTAGAGATTATTTTGTTCTACAAAAAAGGGATTTGAGGACCAAACAAAGGGCTGAAAGAAGAACAAATTGTAAAGACATATTTATTAAGCACATGATCCTTACACTACCTTGCATTTATATTATGACATGTAAAAATGTCGTAGGGGTAGTTGGTGAGGGAGAGGAATTAAACTCTGTCGTAACAATAACAATAATTGGTTTTAACTCGTAACAATAATTAATACAATACAAAATATATATCTAGCCTTCCATATAGGATGGGAGATATATCTCTCCATAATGAATAATTCAATCTACATTGACCTCTAGCAGAGAGTGAACTAGAGTTCACTCACGTAAGATCGAGGCCCGACCTTGCCGTTACAAGTCGGTGTCTTGATAACAATAACACGACCCGACAGTAACCTTAAACAATAACAATTATACAATATACTGGGCGATGGATATACTCGGTATATCACAATATTGTTATGGCGTAAAAAATGGAACAAAATTATGGGAAGTGTATTTTAAAACGAATAAAAAAAAATATGTAAAAAGGACTTAAAAAAAAAGATGATGTTTGTTTATGTTGATGAGATTTAAAATGCCATATATGAATTTTGAAAATAAAAATTATTAAAAAGTAAGACAAATCATAGAATTATCATTATTATATCAATTGGGCCGTGTTATGCAAAATGCGACCAACCCACAAATTCACTCAAACTATGTCTATAAGACTACTAAACTAAAAAGCATGTATTCTTTATTCTGCAAAAAACAACCAACCCATTTTCATATTCCCTAAACTTAAACTTGTATCAAAACTAACCAACTTGTTTTAAACACCGTTTTAATCTTATTTCGATAATGCAAAAATCTGTCAATTTTGTGGAAACTGTCATGTATAAGTGGAACATTATGTTCCCATTAAAAATCATTTATATCATCCTAGCTTAGTGTTTATATAAATATTCGAAAATATTCCGGGGCGATTTTACAGATGCTCCATAACTTTTAAACGGCTTTTACTCAAAATAAGAGAAATGTGGGTTGGTCGCTTTTTGCATAACACGGCCCAGTTGGCGCAGCAACGTGGGGCAAGTAAATTGAGTTAACCCAAAAGATGGAGGAACATACTGAGATAGGGAAGGAATTTAGTGGAGAATATGTGGAACAAGGTGAACAACAACGAGACCAAAGTAGTGTAGATGGACAGGATGTCACCTATTATACAACTAGATTTAAATGAAGAGCAAGGGGTACATCATGTTGCAGAAGTAGCAGAAATGAATGTTGGGGAAATGGGAGACACAATGTTTGGAAGAAGTAACCTTATGATGATCAATATATTTCAAGTCCTCATGTATGTAAAAGCAAACATCACAACATTTAAGAGTTTGAACACTAATAACTATGATACTAGAAACACAACAGCATTGGAAGTACCATCGCATAGATTATCAAAAACAGAAATATATGAGAAAATATATGTCAATCAAATTATTCAGCAAATTACCAACCAATGTGGGAACATCACCATTAAAGACTTTCAAAAATTATACAAAACACCTACTCTTAGAAAAAGCATTCTACTCTGTGGATGAATACTTAAACTCAATGTTGAACTGAAAACTGTAGATGTATTCTAAGACTTAAAATTTGTGTACTATATTTGTATTATCAAAAAGAACTAATAAAGATGTATTTTTTTATTTATCAATCCTTAAAATGATTCGAACTTTACGTTAGTTTAGAACTACTGTCTGACCATCTATAGGAACAGAAGCATCTGGAATGTTAGGAATGATAAAACGCTGCTTTAATTCAATTCTATATTTAATTTTTATATATTTTCACAATTACATGTGAAGGTGAATAATCTTAGCACACAGGACATTCACACAAAGGACTTGCATAGAAATCCAATGACACTGAAGAAGAGCGTAGGCAGCGTTTGGAAGCAAACAGTATGAGAATAATCACAAGGATCACAATCATTGGAAGTGTGTGGAATAAATCTTGAATTGTCGTGTTTTCGCATGGACAGTTGTACATTATAAAGCATTGCAATAAATTATGGTCGAAATCATTTAATTATCGTTTTATTTCATCTCATGGTCCTGTAAAGGGACGATTTGGGCAGATAGTTTAACTTATAATAATCAGTGTAATGTAATAGAAACATTTCGATAAACTATTTAACTTATAAGTATTTTTTTACTCACATGATTTGTCTGCACAAGCGTTATTTCAAATTTTAGAAGATTTTCATAGAAATCGCTATTATATTCGGAATTTTCGAGATGTGTCAAAATAAGGGTTAACAGCTTTTGAACTCCTTCCTGTAGGCTTTTAGTTTTTACAGGGTTGATATTAGAAGTAAAAATCGACTCCCAGGTTTTTAGTAGGAATCTAAATTCTTCATTGTTGTTTTGTTCAAGACTGTGTTTCTAAAATAAGAGTGTTTTTTTTTAAATGATTAATTTTAAAATCGAAGTACATACCGAAAGAAGGTATAGATCTCCGATTACGACGCTGAATTGCTCGTTGGAAATGTAACAGATCATCAAAAGAATTAACTGGGAATATTCCTCCATTCTAGAGAAAACTTGTTTGTTCGTTTTGCATACCCGCCAAATTTTCATTAAAAACTCTTCATTGAAATCCTTTATTTTTGGTTTATTCTGCAAAACAGTATTAAATAGGAGCAAATATCCGATCTTATGGAATTTTTCTTTTCTTTCAAGAGCGAAATTTGTATAGGAATCCAAGACATTTAATAATTTTGAAATCTGGTCTTCTTCGTTCTGTGCAAAAGAGGTTTTCAAAGCGTAAGCATATCCGGGTATTAAATGATCGTTCGGTTCATTTTTTAGTACCAAATCGCAAATTTTATTACAAATTATGGATCTGTAACGTTCGGCGACTGTTTTTATTTCTTTGGACATCTTCACTTTCTTTAACTGAAATGATAATTGTTTTTGTTAAAATTTTCAAAATATGCTTTTAAATTTCAAACCCCCAACATTTTTTAAATTCCTGTTTTATTTTCTAACGCCCCGAAAAAAGAAAATCGTATAATTAACTTTTTAGCCCGATAAAACAAATTTGCATAATTTATATTCAATACGTATAACAGATAATTAAATATTTTGTCATACCCACCTTATTAACTGTATTTATAATTATGATACCGCATTGCATATACGTTGGATTGTGTAACATGTCGGCAATATGCAAAATAAGTGACTCATAATCGACGATGGCATCTTTATATTTAAATATATTATCAATAATAAGTATAAAGATTTCTTTCCATTCATCAAAATTATTCAGAATTTCCTGACATAGTAATTCTAAAGTAAAAATGTCGGTCAGCCTATATTTGTACTGTTGCAAAACACCTAAAAATATTTAAATTTTCTCATTTTAAATTAAAAACAAAGCCTATATTCAAAATTCAAAATCTCAATAAAATTAAAGAAAAGAATAATAAATCACACCCCAAAAAATTACTAATTGAACACCAATAAATATAAAAAAATATATAAATAAAAATAAAAAAGATATAAAAAATATTATTCACTGAACCAACCAAAATTTATTAAAAATTAACGGAATCAATATAAAAATATACATAAAATTTTTTATCATAACGAAGAAAATGTCAAAATATAATCATTCCCATAAACACATTCCCTCACAAACTCTTAATCAGTAATTGTGACACCCTTTTTTTTCGGACAGGGCCAATTTAGTCTTCCCCCCCCATTTTCGAGGTCGCTGAAACCGAATCTGAGGGTAAAAAAGTTTTTACCATCGACATCCCCTTCAAAACTGCCAAAAACCACCCCCTGGAGGGGTTAAACGCGCTTTACAAGGTTTCCCTGTATAAAAACACACTTTTCTCCCATTTTCGAGGTTGCTGAGCACGGTGGTGGTGTTGGATATCGCTTCCGACCTCCACCAACCCCTCCACCAGCCAATACTAAATATTTGCAGCTGATATTTAAAAAACACCACCAGATTCGGGGGAGAGTATTGGCGGTCGCAAGCAATATCCAACACCACCAGCGTGCTCAGCATCCTCTAAATGCGGGGAAAGTGTTTTTCTACAGGGAAACCTTGTAAAGCGCGCTTAACCCCTCTAGGGGGCGGTTTGGACCGTTTGGGAGGGGATGCCGAGGATAAAAACTGTTTTTAC
The DNA here is from genome assembly GCA_949320105.2 of Crepidodera aurea. Taxonomy (NCBI): domain Eukaryota; kingdom Metazoa; phylum Arthropoda; class Insecta; order Coleoptera; family Chrysomelidae; genus Crepidodera; species Crepidodera aurea. The sequence continues at coordinate 14,847,402 of OX439475.1, read as the reverse complement.
CCTCAGATTCGGTTTCAGCAACCCCGAAAACGGGGGGGGGGGGGAGACTAAATTGGCCCTGTCCGTAAAAAAAGGGAAAATCACCTCCGACTCCTGACCTATACTAGACCGTCTGTTGCATAAATTACCGTACATTATTTTTATTGCTATTCAGTCGTCTAGAGGCATGCAGAACAGTAGCGTGCCGTGTATATTATTTATATTTTCAGCTCATTCAATTAAGTTTGGGAGAACTAAACCTCACTGAGGCTTGAATCCGGTTTGGTGAAAAATTGAAACATTGATGAATTTTTTTTAATAAGTAATAAATTTAACTTACCCACAATTAAATTTTCTACACTCTTTTGTAAGTTTTTATGATTCCCCTTGGTAAATTGGGGGTTAAGATCCTTATGTAAAGAAAAAATGTATAAAACGAAAAATTTCTGAACGTATTCTTGGCAGAAAATTACCGGAAATTTTCTTAAAACTTCGAGTAGCTCTAATATTCTGTCTTCGTTAAATTTTAATTCCTTATTAGAAACTAATTGGTTACCAGTTTTATATATTTTAGATATTTTGTTAATACAGTCAACTTGTTCATTTCCACTATAAAACTGATCAAGAGTCATAACGTTACAAATTTGTGTACTAATTTTTTTGGTTACTCCAGAATCATCGTCGTGTTTTCTTTTCCTTTTTGATAGAATCTTATCACATTTTATTATGGTACAATAAACAACTGCGTTCAGAATCGAATCGTTATTGAAAATGTGAGAGTTTTTGTGAAAACTTTCAAAATCTCTTGTATCAACCAAGAGTTTTTCAGCCAAGAAATTTTTCGACGTCGGATCTAATGTAGGTACTAAAGTGTTCGTCAAGAATTTATTTTGTAATATATCTTTCCAACTATTCTCTAAATCATCTATCAAATATCTCGATAAATCCGTTAAGGATTCATCATTCATTTTTTGTTCAAATATGTACAAGGCACGGACTTTTTGGACAAATAATTTATGCTGGAATAAAATTATTTATTAATAACTTTTATTAATATCAAGTTTATGATTTCTTACCAACAAATGTTTGCAAGGTAATTCTCCAAAATTAGTTATTCTTTCCGATATTTGACACCATTCTTCAATACTCAAATATGGATGCAAATACGTAATATTACAAGAACTAAAATTGTATTCTGACGATTTTTTCGGTGTTTCCTCTTGATTGGCAGAATAATATCTTAAAATAATGCCTACCTCTGCCCAATGGTAAGCTATGCTTAAGAAAGATCTCATGAGAGCGCAATTCTAAAATAAAAAACAAACTAAACTTGTGTGGGTAGTTTATCTATTTTCAATTGCAGAACAAAATAATCCCGCTTTATACAAGCCGCCAAGGCAACTTGTCGGCACATCTACAAGCCGACAAAGCAACTTATCGGCACATCTACAAGTCGCAAAAGCCGATCAAAGCAACTTGTCGGCACCGGAGATGCCTAATTGAGTCCCAGAATTTATAATCCGTCTTAATGATAGCCTAGTTGAGTCCCGGAGATGGGTAAATTGAGTCGCGGGCCTACCTGAGCTTGCACAGTTAGTAGGGGTTCATAATATGTTTCTAGAATATTAAAACAATTGCATTTGCCAATTTCTTTAACCAGATGTTTCAGTTCCAGTGTGTATGTATTTTTTCGTTTATTTGGCAATAAAAAGAAAACCAATGGTCGTCTTTTAGACCATGAACGGAGAACATTTGCAGAAAGAACTTCGGGCAGTATTCAAAAGTTCCATCTATATGAATATCTAAATCTGATAAAAATTCTAGGTTGGACTTGCAGGAAAACATAATTATTTGATTTTCTATATCGTTTACCATTAGCAACTCTTCGCCTGCGTTGGTTTTCACTGGGAATGTTCTTCCATATTTTTTGACAATTTAGGCAAAACAGATCATCGTCGGGCATTATACAGATTTTTCTGACCAATCTCACATCCTCGGTTGTCAAGGTATTAATATCGCCATTTCGTAACTCCTTATGTAAAATTTTCATCGGGCGTTCACTAATATCTTCTACGGTCTTTCGCTTTAAAGAGTTACTTAAAATTTGGCTATTAAGTACCTCTTCGTTTAATTCGTTATGATTGTGGTTACCCATAATTTCTGTTACTATGTTGTCAGCCCCTTCGGTTTTTAAAAATGCCTTGCATCTAACATTTAGAGAGTAATTTAGAATTTCGAAAATACCGATATTAGGAGGATTGGATAGATTACGTGATCCGGGACTCAATCCGACCATCTAAATTTCTTGACCCTTCTTAATTCAGGTAGATGGGACTTAACTTACCTTTGCCCGTCGGCACACCTGGAAATTTTGTTTTTACATTTCTGCAATTGAAATTAGATAAACCATACACACTTTGAAAAAGGACTTATGTGTACAATGTAATAAAATATCAGTTTTCTACATTATTTTATAAAGTTTTATTTTTTTATTGTTTCTCTTCTTATAGATATTTGCACCTGAACTTGTTATATTCAATAATAAAAATTTAAACTATTATTTTTTCAATGTAGCCCAGTTGCCAGAGAAGGATATTGACCAAAAGCTCGCACAAAATGTGATCTCAATGAAACTTGGCATTTAAGTAATTGAAAGGGTGTAGAAAACAATAAAAAAAATTTTGCTGCTCTAAAGTAAATATAAGTTCACAATTTCAAAAATAAAATCGAAGATTTAGTTTTTCCATTATATATCGAAAAAAATCGAAAAACTAATAGCACCACGTGAAAGAGCGGAAAATTTTACCAAAAAATAATATTATTTTTAAAAAGAATTTTTATTACTATAAAAAATTATTAAAAATAAGAAAGCAAATTCGAAAACTCTACGCGCGCCGATCCGTTGAATACAAATATTCAGGTGAGGCGTTCGGAAAAACTAATGTATCTTTGTCTAAAATGTACGCAAAGAAAAAAAAAGAAAGCGTTTTAAAGAGGAGACTCTAAGCTTTCTCTGGAAGTCTTTAGTTTTTATTTTTTTTTGTTTTCTCATAGAAATTTTGACCGAAAGTTATAATTTCTAAAATTCTCACTGATTTTTATAAAACTGAAGATATCTATTAATAGAGGCATAACAAAAAAAAATCCTTGTACATTTATCATCATTATACTTTTACTTTTGATTTAAATATAATTAAAATTATGAACATTATCTCTGTTTAGTAAAACTTATGTTTTAAAATTATCATTTTTTTTACAATATTCATTCGACGCAATTTTTATTTTCAAAATAGTGTTTATATAAATCAGAAATTAATTTTTTTTAAAATAAAGTTAAAAATAATTCAGAAATTGATTACTTATGCTTAAATCTGCATTTTTTACCATTTTTAACAAAAGGGGTGGAATGCCAAATTTTCATGCAAATCGATGGAGGTTCATCGAAATCGGATGTAATAGTTGATTTTTACCTTCATTCACGGTAGTAATAATAAAATAAAAAACTTACATGTTTTCTATTTAAAAGTTCTTTTCCAAATATATGTAATAAGTGTTCTAACTCTTTTAGACATTTTTTGGTTTTTTCAACAACGTTAGCAGCAACAGTGTGTTCTGCTACTCTTATACTTGACAAAAATACACCAATTAACTCACTTAAGAATTCCATATGAAGACAATAGGCAATTTTATCTAAAACATAGTCTGTAGGTTAACATCTATCAAAATGATTTTTTTTAATTCATGCCATTCCTAATTAACTACAATAATTATTACATCCCTTTAAACAGTGGCGGCAATTGGACATTAGAAGTAGGGGGACGAACACCATCTGCAAAACCTTCGGTTATGAAATACCCCTTCACCATCACCCGGAAAATGAAAAAAAAATAGATTTTTAAGATGTTTGAATGAATTTCTTCAGTAAAGTTAAACATTACATCTAAGTAAGTTGAATGTAGTTAATCGCCGTCACTGCTTTTGAGGTAGATCAATAATTCTAGTACCAAACGTATAAGTTTAAAAAATTCTTACCATTTTCTACTCCGTTCTTGTTTTCTAACAACCTTCTTAATGCATATAAAAATGTTTTAAATACATTAATTACTTGCCAGCTTGCTAAACTTTGAATATTTTTCGAGAATGATTGTAAGATTTTCTCCGTTAAAACATTTTCTATTCTTAGATTTTTAATGTCCACAGCTTTTTCATTATTTTCATTGAAATGGTTATTCAAGACAATTACGATTTTTGAAATTAAATTCTCTACTCTATGTAATTTTGAAAACAATTCGAAAATAGCTAACATTAGTTCTTCATATTCCTCATTTTGATCGAGATTATTTGTCAGTAAAGAATAATTTAAAATATTTTCGGTTAATGTTTGAGATATAGTTGGATCCAATGATATTATTTTCTTAATTATTTTGTAGTTTATCTTTGATGGTTTATTTGGAATGATCGAGTCAGTTAAAATCGTTTTTAATAATTCTGTAAAAGTAAGTTCATTAACTTTACAATTAATATCCAGTTTAGTTTCTTCCAAAACATCTAGTAATTCCAGTAAAATCTTTTGTGATTTTTTAGTTTGTTGAATTTCCGTCGAATTATTAAGTAAACTATTCGTCAAAGGTATTAGTTCATATCTAAATCCACATATATGAATTAAAATAAGAAAATACTTGTAAATAATTAAAGAATCACTTTCATAAGAAACAGCACAAGCATGAAATGAAAGCTTAAAGTGAAGTTCCACCGATTTTTTATTGGATTCAAATACTTTGGATAAGTAATTTATTAAAATTTTTAATTCACATTGGTCTGTATCTTCTCTCCCAAAAACTTGATTTATAAAATTACCAAAGTTTTTGTGATTGTTATAAAATATACACTAAAAAATAAAAAAATTCAAATAAATAAAAATTTAAAGGATGACTTTTATAACACGGGCTAATTCATTTGATAAATAATTTCAATTGCATTTTATTTTATTATACGATTGTAATTTTAATGGACGTCAGTCCGTAAATAAATAAATAATTGTCTGAATAAAATTATAACATTAAGTATAATGAAAAGATTAATTGTAGTTTTTTTGTATATTTCTATATAATACACTTACTTTCTGCACCACTCTAGATATTTGAAGAAAGACACTTTTATTATCCCATTTTGTTATACATTTAACAAGAGTTGGAAATATAATGTTTACAAACTGTTCCATAAAATCATATGTATTCAATAAGCTCTTATAAAATAAGTGTAAGCCCAAGAATTCTATAAAATAATTAGGACATTCAATCCTCAACAAAGTACAGTTAATCAGCTTTAAATAAAGTTTAACTTCAAATTTAAAATATTGTTCAAATATTTTATTTCCCAAAAGGGTAATTACTGTATTGCAAATGGTTTTTGTAATATTTAAATCTTCAACTTCTAAAGTTATTTGTTTAATAATAGCCTGAAACAGAAAAAGAAAATAAAGTGGTTTTAGTTTTTGTTTAAAAATTATATTCTTACTTCAACAATACTCTTTATATCCTTACTATCTATTTCATTTCTTGTAATCTCCCTAAAATGATTAGAACTGAGCCAATTTTGAAGTATAACCCAAATGGTCCCTTTTTGGTCTGTATTACTTAAGATCCACTTTAAAAGAATAATTATGCATTGCACAGGTAATTCAGACGATTTGAAGAAGTTAGTAGCATATTGTAATTTGGTTGTAAAGGTTTCTTTCTCATCATTTAAGTGGAGTAACAGTTCTACAAAGCAAAATATGTGCGAGTTGTAAATTATTACAAAAAAATAACACCTCACCTTCCTCTAGAGTCATTCTGACAGTAAAAAATGTATTAAAATAAACTGCTACAAACTAAAACTATGTTCTGCAAAATATAAGTAAAACTTTAATATTTATGTTTTCTTCCAGATATCTAAAATAAAAACATGCTCTCGTAAGTTCCTAACTTCGTCTTTTGTAGCACGTGTATATTGACAGATGTCACAGAATCACAGAACTAAACAAAGTTTTAGTTTTGTGACGATTTGTTCAGATAACGCTAGTTTTTATCTATTTTATTAAAGGTTGCCTTGTTTAGGCTCTATTTAAAGGTGTATATAATAAATGATTTCCTTATTTATCGCATATTACAGAATCATTTTAAATAATTCAATAAAAATGTTAAGATATAATGACGTCACTAACCGTTTAAATGGTATTTTCTAAAAGTGACTAAAATTAAAATGTAAAATCCCCACTTAGTGTCAATGTATAATTTTGACATTTGAAAAGCATTTCTTTTCTGCCGTATCGTTAAAAATGGCACCGACGTAAGTTTAATAAATTTAATTAATCTTGCTTCATCCTGGTTTCTTGACCGTTAATTTATAAATAAATTGATATTAAATAATTTATATCTAGGACAGTAATTTTTTACGAAGTTTATTTTTTATGTTTATATACAATTTAATTTCATAACCCAAATTTCTATCTCACTTTGCATGTTGATACATATTTATACTATATCATATTGTTTTTTTATTTTTAGAGTGGACAAGACTAAAGTTGAAAAGAAAACTAAAACTGTAAAGGGATTGCCTGCAGTTCCTGAATCAGTTTTAAAACACCGTAAAAGACGTGAAGCATCCAGAGCTAAAAAACTTCAGTCCATTGTAAAGAAGAAGTCGGAACAAATCAAAAAAAGGAAAGATATTTTTAAAAGAGCCGAACAGTACGTTAAGGAGTACAGATTAAAAGAACGAGATGAAATTAGGCTAATTCGTCAAGCTAAAAATAAGGGTAACTTTTATGTACCTGCTGAGGCTAAATTGGCCTTTGTTGTCCGTATTAAGGGGTGAGTTTTTTTATTTAAAATTAAATTTAATATAAAAACAAATTTAAATTAATTTTGTAAGACAGGTTCATAGTAGTAATTGTAAAATATGAATTATTACTTTCCATGCTGTCTAAAATAAATGTAGTTTGGTCTTGTTGTGGTTTAATTTTTCTTACGTAGAATAAATCATGGATACAAACTTACAAAACACTTTATCAAGAATATCACTACACAATCAAAATTTTTGAGCTGAGAATGCTGCTGCTTACTTACAGTGATTGATAATTTCTTTTCTTTCAGTATCAACAAAGTAGCACCAAAAGTGCGTAAAGTTCTTCAGCTATTCCGACTACTTCAAATCAATAATGGAGTTTTTGTAAAACTCAACAAGGCTACCATTAACATGCTTAGAATATGTGAGCCTTACATTACCTGGGGTTACCCTAATTTAAAATCTGTTAGGGAACTAATTTACAAGAGAGGTTTTGCTAAGGTCAATGGACAGAGAGTATCTATATCCAGCAATCAAATTATTGAAGACAGATTAGGAAAATCTGGTATTATTTGTGTTGAAGATTTGATTCATGAAATCTTTAGTGTTGGATCCAGATTCAAATACGCATCTAACTTCCTATGGCCTTTCAAGGTAAGCGAAATATTAAACAAAACATGTTTATTAAAAAGTTTTTATTGAAAACTTATATTCTCTTATTTTAAAAAAAACTTTATTTTAGCTAAACACACCCACTGGTGGCTGGCGTAAGAAGACCAACCACTATGTAGAAGGTGGTGACTTTGGTAATAGGGAAGATAAGATTAATGAACTTCTTAGAAGAATGGTTTAAACCACAAGTTTGTTTAATAAAATATGTATAAAAGACCAAAATCTTGTTTTATTAATTTATAATGGTGTGCGATTTTCTGGGTTTCCCCACAACTGTGCCATAAATTATTACCGCCCCAGAGCGCCACGGCAAATAATAATAGGACTCTTATCATTACAACCTCTGCTTCTGGGGTTTACTTGTAAGAGGGTGAATTGAAGGGCGCATATTCTTTATATCCGATTTTTTTAGATTAGTAAAGATTTCATTTTAGAGCCGAATGCGGTGTATTTTAGAAAAAATGTGATAACTTTAATTTTGGTTCGTTCTACTCTACATAAATTTTCGCCACCCTATACACCTTATTTATGTCACAGAACACCTAACTATATAGATAAGGTGTTCCGTGTTTATGTTAGCGAGGCAGTGACGTCACGTCAAGAATCTGCGGCGTTGCCAAGTAGAATTTTTTTTCGTTCACTTACAGTTACTTTTTTCCTAGCTTAAATCTAATGTGCTATCAACTTGATTGGAATGGATGTAAAAAAGTACTGCTAGTCTATAGAACAATAAAATGTTGACTATAATGCATTTTCAATAGTAAGAAAAGTGTATTAAGATTCAAAAAAAAATTAAAAGTTATGCAGTTTTGGAATTTTTATCGTAATATGCCACTATGTTATAGTACATTGACACGTTGGCGGTCAATTTGTAACTACTCTAAAGGTTTGTTCCAACATAACACAAAACCAGTTTTCGTACGGTCGGGATTCTGCGCAGATTAGAATCGGTGTCACCAAATCTAGACTGCGCAGAATCCCGACCGTACGAAAACTGGTTTTGTGTTATGTTGGAACAAACCTTAAATAAATCAATAATTTTCGCTATGTCACAGCGGCAACGTCGCAAAGTGTTGCCAACCTTTAACAATTATTTTCCCCTGCACGTTAAGTTAAAATCGTATTTGCTCTTAGTATTTTCGTGTTTATTCTGTTAACAACAGAAATAACTAGAAATTACGTCACTGCCTCTCTAAAATGCTTAGTGTTTTTTAATGCGACTTGGTGGCAACACTGAATTAAACGTCAACTTTAATTTTTATAGGTTAGATAAACACAATTTTTTAAAAATTTAAATCTAATTAACTTACAATTAAGATGACTTAATAAGACACAACTAGCTAAGTCTCTAATTAACAATGATATTAGCTAGTTAATAAATTTATGTAATTTATCGATTTTAATGTAATACTTAAAATGCCTTATTCTAGACGATCAAGTAAGAAAACTTTCTTATATACTTTATTAGTTTTACTAGTAGGAGCTGTTGTCTACATTGAATTATTTTCATATTACATAAATACTTACAATTGGCATCAGATACAATGTCGACACAGAGATAAATGTACAAAATTACTCTTAGTAGCAGATCCACAAATTATAGGAAATCATGAAGAAATTTTACATTTCCTTACCCCACTTACCATTTTTGATAGTGATAGGTAAGAACTCATACTTATAGACTCTATTTTAAATTAATACAATATCGATTTTACTTATATTTTGTGAATGTTAACACTTTGTATATTGATTATACTTATTGGCACATACTTACATTTCTATAATGATTGATTTCTTAATAGTTAAAAATATTTTTTTAAACTCACTTTAGTTTAAAACAAATCATTTTTATATTGTAGGTTCCTAATGCAAACATATTTACAGGCTTATCATTTCATTCAACCAGATATTGTAATATTTCTAGGGGACCTTATGGATGAGGCACATCGAGCCTCAAATCACGAATTTCACCAGTATGTTAGAAGACTTTTAAATATATTTTTGGATTCTTCAAGTTCTTCATCAGTCAGGGTAATTTTGTTATTTTATAATTGGAGGATATGACAGTCTTATTAAAAAAAATTAGGTATAAAATTTAAAAAGGTCTTTTGGGGGTTCATATATTTCTTTCTGGTATTGTTGACAATAGCCTATTTTTTCGTTTAAAATTTTAATTTTCAGCATATCTGGCTCCCTGGTGATAATGATATTGGAGGTGAAGATTCTCTGGTTACCCAAGAGAAAATTGACAGATTTGAGCACGCCTTTTCTCAACCTAGCTTTATTACATTTAGAAACTTAAATTTTTTTAAAATAAACAGACTAGTTTCCCAAATTCCCGTTTATAAAAAGAAGAGGGAATTTTTCAATACAAGTGAATTATTTATTGGTCTAAGCCACATGCCATTAATGTTCAAACCCTCAGCATTTGTAGAAAAGGTAAAAAATGATAATTGACAGAGACATTTTACTTTTCCACATTTACAATCATCACCTAAGTCATTTTCGTTTCATTTCAACTCTTATTATCAACAATATAATAGAAGTGTTTTTTTTTCTCCAAAAGTACAAAGGAAAAACCATTTCCACATGGTACAATTATAAATTTCTAATAATAACGTATCGATTAATCATTCTCATAAAGGAACACAAGAGATTATAATATAATAGGATAAAATTAATATTAGCATAATACTGATAATTTAAAAAGTAAATATCAGTAATTTGTATTAAAAACGTATTTGCTAAATAACAATATGTAGAAGATTAAGGTCTTAAAATTGTTTTATTAATCCTTTGCTATAAAATAAAAACATACTGGTTGTTTTTAACCATCCAGTTCTAGATTAGGACTAAAACTCTATTGGGTATCTTATCAATTTACTGGGGCTTGATATTAATAAAAAATAATTGTATCCAATTTTGCTATTTCCTTTTTATCTTTTACATTAGATTAGGTTACTATTAACAAATGGCTTCAACAATGAAAAAAAATGTCATAATTAAGAGCAGCCTTACTGATAAATAATATAATTTTTAACAGAGGTTTCGGACTATAACATAGGGAACATGTTGGATTTAAAGGAGAAGGGTTCCATCACCTATAGAAAGAATTAATTTCATTAAAAAATTTCAAAAAGATTGATCTTAAACTGTTAATGAGCTGCAAATTTGAAGGCATATTTTATTCATTAGATAAATTTTACTTTAAGGTTTTAAACAAAATGATGCCGCATTTGTTATTCACTGCCCACGAACACAAATCAATGATAATTAATACTAATCCCCATCATCGACAAGATTTTCACCTTACACCAATTAAACCAGACTATAATAAGAATGCAGTATTCGAATATTCATTAGGAACTAAAGATATGTATGAAATATTGATACCAACTGCCTCCTACAGAATGGGAACAAGTAACATAGGATATGGATATGCTGTTATAGGTGAGTTCTGAGAAATCCCATATTCCCTAGTTATATTCTTTCTTCTTTATGATTTTTTTTAAATATCTATCAATTTGATAGTTATTATACACTGAAATTTCTTTATTATAGTGCAATATAATAACAAGAAGTTTGCATTACTAGATTAATGAATTCGAATTAAGGAAAAAATCAGAAAATCCAAAAAAGCTAAAAGTGGCGTTATTTCTGTTTGGATAATTATGAATGTTAAAGTTGTAGCTGAGTTTTTCTTGTAATTATTTACAAAAAAGGTTAAAGTTGTATGTGTAAAATACTCCTGCTAGTTACAAATGCTGTAAATTTTATTACAACCTATTAAAGCCAAATAAAATGGTTATAATTGAAAAACAAATTTAAAGTAAAAATTGTATTTGTTTAACTGTTTTTAATTGTTTTAAATAAATAAAAACGATTTTACGCTTCAGTAACACAATGACGGATATATATTTTTTAATAACCATGACATAATTTCAAAATTATAAATCAGTTTGCGAGTTTATACAGGGCGCGGAATTAGTCCAGTTCCTCCTTTATATAGTAAGAGTAGAGCAAAATTGTATTCAAATAAAAGTTAAAGTACATATAGGACCATATTTTGAAAATATTTTCAAATCTGGTGGGTCGCCCATAATGACCCAAAGTTACTTTGTATTTTGTGTTCCACTTAAAGTAAGTTTGGTTCACCGTGTCATAGATGACCCTGTATATTCGAAAATATTTTCACAATATGGCCTTATATGTGCTTCAACTTTTAACTCATTTTAAAGGATTCATTGGACACCCTGGCAGTAATGTTGCACCCTTTATGTAGTTTGATTTTTTTTTTCAGAAAACAGTGATCTTAAATTTACTGTTTTGTGGTCTCCGTCCAGATTTGGTCATCTAACATTTTATGGCTTTTTAGCTAGTCTATTGTTTCTATATTGTTTAAGTAAAATTGTATGCAGATGCTGCATTTGTTTAAAATGCCCATTAAGAATCAAAATATAAAGATATTATCAGTTGTTAAGTTTACTTAAGAAATGTATTTTTGTTTTCTATAAAACAGTGATCTTATTTTTTTGTGGTTTCCGTCCAGATTTATATACTTAAAATTATGTTAAGTCTATTTTTAATTGAGTATTTTTTTTATTGAGAATCTACTTCAAAGTTTATAATTTTGCTAGTATCGGCAAAAAGTACATGCTTGAAAATTAAACTTTAAACATATCTTTAGTTATGTTTGCGAAATATATTTTCTATAAATTCTAATCCAGAATATTAGCTATTGTAGCATATTTTTGTACCTGACTTTAATAAATATTTATTCATATACAATTATGTTTTGATTATTTTTACCTTTACAGCAAATAATTGCTGATTCTCAACACAATTAAAAATATTTTTGCACATTAGTCACATGCAATAAAAAATTTATGACATAAATAAAATTATATTGATTTTAAATATTGAGAAAATCGATTATGAACATTTTGGTTTTGGTTTGTTTGTTAAAAAATATCCGGTTTATTTTCAAATAAAAATTGTCGTTATTTCTACATTGCATATTTACGTTTTATAATTAAAAATAAAAAATTTAGAGTTCTATTAAAATAATTGTAATCTAAAAATACTATTTTTGTTTTAATAAATTTTGTGATATAGTTTTTAAGAAGTTCTTCTTATCATTAGTTTTTTGGAAAAACATTTTAATTCTACAAAAACTTGCTTAACAATTATCCATAATTTGCTATTCCACATTAACAGGCAAAAAAATTAAACTTCTGTTTTAAAGAAATGGAGGAGAAATTAAAAGACGTCCTTATTTAAAATTTCTATTGATACAATTGCACAACTTTAACCTAATATTAAAATTTAGATTGTACCAACAAACAAACTAAAAATTTATAAAAATAAGGATGACAACCCATGGCTTTTGCTTTTAAAGCAGATTTACATAAAAATATTTAATAATACATTACAAAACAAATCATATTCTATAAAGTATTTTGTTAATAAAAATTATTTTTAAACGTAATATAAATAAGAATAAATAACTTAATTGTATAATAGGTATACAATTCAGCCAAAATTGGAAGTTTCGAATAATTTGTTCTCTCACTGATTTCTATTAAAATTTATTTATTTAAGTAATGTTTACAATTGAATTAGTAAATTTTGCAATTAAACTTGTGTGTTTGCTTAATTTTATGAAAATATGAGTACATATTAAAAAGAAGAGAAACCTACATAGCTTTGCTGCCTTAACTGTATTATATAAATAATATCTGCTTTTACAATTTTTTACATTATAATTCAGCTTTCCACAAAATTAAGCAACCGTTAAAAGTCAAATTCGTATCCAAAGTTGTACAGTGATGCTCATAAAATGTGCAAAATCATTGACATCCATTTATTACTTTAAAATAATAGTGTATATAATATAATATTTTCAAATAAATCATTTTAAGTGAAACAATGATACATTAAACTAAGTCATCCATTCTCAAATGTGGTCAATGTTTCATTAAATAAAACGCCTCAAAGTCAGTACCACATGTTTTATATTTAAAAAATTATAAGGGCAACTAGTTTCGGCACAAAACTGCAATCGTCAGACCTGTAAACGACATTGACTTTGATTATATGTAGTTTACAGGCCTGATGGTGGCAGTTTTGAGCCGAAACTAGTTGCCCTTATAATTTTTTAAATATAAAACATGTGGTACTGACTTTGAGGCGTTTTATTTAATAAATTATAGATTAATTCTTATAGATTAAAAATTGTACTCTTTTAAATACACATTTTATAAAAATCACTGCTATTTTTTACAAAATATACTTTCTACTCTACCAAGATTTTCTTTTGTATAACTGGTGGGATATGTAATCATTCATTTTTCTAGTGTAATACGATAGCTATTTTTATTTATAGGATCAGGTATTTAAATGAAATAATTATTTTAGTTATCTTCATTCTTAATCTTAATAGTACTTTGGTGAAGTTGCTTCTGTGATTTAATTCTATAACCACAATAAGTTCTAAGGAAAATGCTTAAAAAGACTAATAACAGTCCAATAGCGCCAAAAACAGAGACATGATGATGATAAATGATGCAGCTAAGTAGTACTGAAAAACCCTGTCTTATGGTACTAATAATCACAAAAACTAATGGTCCAAAAGTGGACACGGTATTATAAATAAATAACTGACCACATGTACTACATAAGGAAAGAACTATTACATCTATTGTAAAAGAAGGAAATTTGATCATGAATTGAAGACTATGCAAAAATCCGCCTTGTTGCAGGAGGGACACAGCAGTGAATATGCTTGAGAAAAAATTTACAAAACACATCATTTGTATGGGTTTCATTTCATATTTTTTAAACAAGCTTCCTTGCCAGTTTGCAGTAAAACTATCAAAAGCTATGTAAGAACACAATAGTATCACACCAGAAAAAGTAGTTACAGTAGAATTAGATCTATCATTACCTGTGTCAATCATAAATAATAACATTCCAAGTGAGAGAATTACAGCTGTTACATATTCGTAGTATTCATATTTTGTCTTAGACATAAATCTTCCCATAATCATTACAGGAATTGTTTTACTTGCTTTTGCAAGCACTTGATGTGGAAACGAAACATACTTCAATGCTTCATACTGACACCAAGAACTCATAATATTGGAAAATGAGCAAAACACATATTTGTATAAAGGACACTTATGTCTAGGTTGCCTTTTACATAGTAAGATGCATGCAGACACTAAAAATGCTAAAATTCTATTTACAAAAACTAGAAACTGGGAATCCTTAAAGTATCCAATATCTTTATTGGTGGTTTCATAAGCTTGTGTCATAACTTTTTCCTGAAGAACACCCCACAGTAGGTATGAAAGCTGGAGCCCAAAAAAATAAAATAAAAGAAGCAGTCCATCCTGTAAGAGGGTCCTGTCTTGTAAAGGAGAATGTACATTCGTATTTACTGGTAAACTCTCTTCTTCACCAAAACATGTTCTTATAATTGCTCCAATTACACCTCTGCCACTTTTGTTGATATAATTTGTCTGTTGTACATATCGAAGAACTAAATAACCTGGTAAGAATAACGTGGCATATCCTAAAATATTTCTAATGCCATGTATTATCCAGCTATATTCTTCTGGGGGATTTTCAACTAATTCAGTGCTAAGAACAGTTCTGTTCACAAGGTAAAGGAATACGATTGAAATAATCACTATGAGGCAAATAAAAACTTCTGAATTATTTGCCATGTTGGTTAAATTGTTTACATTTTGAATCTTTCACTGACACTTTTTTTTAACCATACTGTGAAATAAACTTTCGGTGTCATCTTTTATATTTATTATGATGATGACGTAACTTGAAAATATGAAAATCTTCTATTTTTAAAATTTATTCTGATCTGGCGACTGTAGAACAAAATAGGAAAGGATAATGTAGTTCAAAGAAGAAAACTGAAAAAGCGAACCTTGTAATGAGCTGCCCAATCAGGCATCTGTAAACTGTTCCAAAAAAGAAGAGGCAGGTATTTATGACATATTTTTAAAAAATGTAAATAAAACAAAAACCTTTATTTTTTTAATCACTAAAATATTATAAAAGTAATTTTAACATATCGGTATTGCTAGTAAAATAACATGGCACATTTAGAAAGGGTAATTCTTTTAATAGACATGGATTGTTTCTATTGTCAAGTAGAAGAGAAACTTGATCCTAATTTGGAGGGAAAACCAATTGCTGTTGTACAATACAATCAATGGCGTGGAGGAGGGTAATTTTTTTTGATTCAATTAAAAATTGAAGATATAACATTGGTGAAACTTTACTGTATATTTTTTAAGTCTACCGTAAATCAAAATATTCATTTTTTTAGAATAATTGCAGTTAATTATCCTGCTAGAGAAAGGGGAGTAACCAGGCATATGAGAGGAGAAGATGCTAAACAAGCATGTCCAGAAATTATATTGGTAAAGGTTCCAGATATAAGAGGCAAAGCAGATTTATCAAAGTAATCATTAAATTCTATAAACAAAATCACAGTTCACAGTAGTTGTTTTATTTTTAGATATAGGGATGCTGGAAAAACAGTTGCAGAAGTTCTACAAACTTTTACAAAACTTCTGGAAAGAGCATCTGTAGACGAAGCCTATTTAGATATTACAAACTTAGTTTTAAATAGAATGAAAGATGGCGTTGGTCAAATCAGTATTGATAAATTAAAAAACACATTCGTTGTTGGCTGTGATACTGAAGATTTTTTATCCAATATAATTAATCAAACCGAATTTGCCGAAAGCAATTTTAAACTATGTTTAGGTGGAATAATAGCTGAAGAGATCAGAGCAGAGGTTTTCAAACAAACGGGTATATATATTTTTTTAATAAGTGGATATTTTCGTGACTGTTCAATAGTAATTTATGTAGATAAAATTAGTGGGAATCAGTCAATAGTAAATAATTAGTACGATTTCTTCATTTTAAGTCGAGCTTTCGAAAATGTTTATTTTCTTTATCAAGCAAAACAAATAACATGAAATTCAGAAAAAATTCAATACAAAAAGAAACAACAAGGTTAAAATTTAAAAAGACAATTACTAAAAAATCAGTATTCAATTGAAATTGTATGAGAAGTTATTCTATCTTTAAGCATTCTACTTGTTTGACCAATGTATACTTCACCACAGCTGCTGCATGGGATTTCATAGATTATGTTGAAGTAAACAGTCAAACAAGTAGAATGCTTAAAGATATTATTACTTCTCATAAAAGTTTCAATTGTATACTGATTTTTTGTGTTCAAAATATTGACTATTAACTCTTGTATTCTTTGTCAAAAATACTTTTTTTACATTTTATAGCGAGATGGTTTGGGGTCTGAGTTTTGGACAATTTCACTTTCAACTGTGAAATCTCGGCAATCTTTTCCTTTAGGATGTTTATTTTATGTTTTAGGTTATACATGTTCAGCGGGCATAGCTCACAATAAAATTTTAGCGAAACTTGTTTGTGGTTTGCACAAACCGAATAAACAAACTATCTTGCCCCACGATTCTATACAACAATATTTTGAAACATTACCTCTAAGAAAAGTCAGAAGTTTAGGAGGAAAATTTGGAAAAGATTTATCAGAAGATCTCGGTATTTCAACCGTGGGGGAACTCGCAAATTTTTCAGAGAAAGAACTAATAGAGAAATTTGGCAAAAAGAATGGGTAAGATTATTTTTCATTAGATAATGCAATAGATTGAGAAAATTTAATTGACTCGACATCCCAAGACCTGCCATTTGGCGTTTTCAGTTGGGCCTTTGATTCAGTTTAAAATTTGACAAACTCGGTTAGATAGATGATAGAGAATATTCATTCAACTTGATATAAAATTAAAATATGTATATAATTACAGGTCATGGTTGTACAATATTGCTAGAGGAATAGACTTTGATCCAGTTGTTACCAGGCTAGTTTCTAAATCGATAGGTTGTTGTAAGAAGTTTCCAGGAAGAACTGCTTTACAAACCCACGAAGCCATTCAACATTGGATAAATGAACTAGCAGTAGAAATTTCAGAAAGATTAGAAAAAGATTTAGAAGAAAACAATCGAAAAGCGAAACAAATGATTGTTAATTTTGCACAGGAAATTGATAAGAAATATGTCAGCAATTCTCGCACACACCCTTTAAATTCTTATGATCAAGCACAAATAGCACAAGACGCTATAGGAGTAGTAAAAAGATGTTGTCAAAAATCAGACGGTTCTTATAATGTAACTTTTCTTGGTATCAGCATTAGTAATTTTCAAGAAGATAAAAAAATCAAAGATATCGCATCGTTTTTTAGAAGAAGTATAACCTTACAAGAAACTTGTTACCAAAAAGAGAAATCAGAAGAAGAAAAGTTACAATTTCTGAAAGATAATGAAGATTCTATAGATGTGGATATCGAAGAAGAAAATGATGACATGTGCAACCATTCGATATATTCAGCGTCTACAGATGACTTGGAAGAAGATCCTAAATCTTACATTTACTTTGAAGATATATACCCAGAATTTGTATCCAGTCAGCCTTTAGAATCATATGAATTTGCTAATATTGTTTCAAAAGACAAAAGAGAGTTAGAAATTAGAAGACAGAGGTCCAAATCATTTTTTAACAAATATTTTGATAGTATGGCTGGAAATAGTAAAACTCCAGATTTGCAACTTCCAAATGAATCAGAAAATTATTACCAAAGTAATACATCATGTATAGAAAATCAGCTAAATACAACTGATTGTAACGAAGATTATAAAGAATGTGAAAACAAAGAGGTAATAGATGAAGAAAAAATTTTTAAAAATGAAAAACGAAAGTCAAACGATGATGATACATGCATAAAAAGAAAAGCGACGGAAACTAATATTTTACAATATTTTCCGAAATGTGAGGAACCTAATGAAAACTATTGTCCAGAATGTAAGAGAAATATTCCAATTGACGAAGCTTTGGGTCATTCAGACTACCATGTGGCTAAAGAATTACAAGCAGAATTAAATAAAACTGTAATAAGCAATATTGTTAAAGTCAAACCAAAAAATAAGAAAGCTGCTAGTGAAAGCATTTCAAACTATTTTAAACCTAAGTGATTTTTAAACATTTTTCTATGTATTTATAATTACTGAATGTGAGATATTTTCCAAAACCTAGATTAAGGATATTGTATTTTTTTATATTATTGTTAAACGGATTTTTGCATTTTCTATTTTTTGAATAAATAATAAAAACATTAAGTAATCTTTTCTTTGTATTATTTAGTTAATTTCAAATATCTACTAATTAACAAGTGTTTTTGTACCCCTAAAACGCATTACAATGACATTTTATTCAAAATGGCAAAAGAACCACATATTGTTATGCCGCAGTTGAGGTGTTAAAATATTTATATCAAATGTGGCTAAATACCCTTGATGGAAAAGGCCAGATAAAAATCAAAAAGCTTTTACCATCTACTACAAGACGGCGCTTGTACCTACATGATAAATGAACTACCGAAATAAAAATTTTAATGCATCTGGATCAAGGATACTAAAATTTTTTAGGGTAACGCAAAATTTATCTTAAATGATTTCAAGGAAAGATCTGATTTCTGTTTGGAAATATACAATGAATTTTCGAAATATTTTTTACAGGTAAATTAGCTTTTTTTAGTTATCTAGAGGCCTTATTTAAAATTTCGGAGTGCTTTCTGTTTCCCGCTATTTATAACCGTTCAATCTCAATAGTTATTAGGGATTCTCAAACTGGTTACTAAATCAAAAGGTAGCGCAAAATTCCCAAATCTCAAATAAATATGTAAACGTGGAAGTAATCAAAACCAATCGATTTTTGTTCAATTTGATAAAAAAAAATGTTTTTGATTCTCTAAAACGCGACTTTAATTAATCATTTTTTTTAGTTTCGGTTGTGCAAGCATTTATGCGGGAAAATCCGTGTACCTTTGCCAAAGAGTGGATGGTTAAATTTAGTATTTTTGTTTGAAAATATTTTACACCTTTTTTTGCTAAAATTTAGAAACTCCGATCACGAAATAATTATTTTTAGAATATTTTATTTAAAAAATATGGACAAGGTGAATCAAAATTCAATAATAAAACCATGGTGATAAATAATTTATTAATTTATTTTTATATAAACAAAGATACAACCGATAGTGTTATTTAATGTGTATACCTAGACATCATTGTGAACTGCTATTAAAATAATTTGAAACGTTAGGATAGCGCTCAGGATGAAAATCTTCGTTGTCCTTCAAATTTGTTTGCACAGTCGAACGAAGTAGATTTCTATAAGCATTTTGAATTTCCGTAGACGCGCCGGCTGCTTGCGTTACTACTTCTAAAGGAGCTACAGAACTTAGTCCGCTGGCTGTGACTGCCTGCCGAACGCTATCTGAAAAGTTAGCAAATTTCGTACCCGTACATACATTTTTCGTTTAGAAAAGACGAATAAATGTTTAATATTTTGGGTTTGCAGCAACTCTTTTAAGTTTTTATTAATCCAAGCTTTCGGATATGATTATATCCATCATCAGTAATATTAAAAAGTTACAACTTAATGAGATTGTAACATCAAATGTGTTGTAAAATGTTGTAATGGCATGACCAATAAACAAATCATTTTATTTATTTGTCATTCTATCATCTAAACTTATAGGAGTACACTTCTCATCTTTTTTGCTGCAAACCCAAAACATTAAACTTTTTTTTTTCGTTTAGTATACTGTTACCATCTAATTCTCAAATCGTTCTCGTGTGAAGCACAATGTGAAATACTTAACTTTTATTCAATATATTAATTTAACTTTAATTTATCTGAAATTTTAATTTTATCCTTGTAAGTAACTTATTAAAAATTATTAATTTTATTATTGGATTTAATAAATACATTCTAGACTCTAATTTGTTAATTTTTTTTTTAAATTTTGTTAAGTTAATTTTTTGTTTGTTACCTTCCGACGTAACCTCAGTCAGAACGTAATTAACTTCTGTTGGGCGCCACCTACTCGGTCAGTAGAGAAATGAGAGTCTCTTAAATCTCAGTCGTGCTTCTGAAATTGGCCGCAAAATTACAAAAATCGTAATAATGACTCAATAAAATATGGAAGTATTTATTAACAACAAAAATAACGGTTGAACTTGTAGTTGTAGTGAGATGATTATTGAGAAGAAGGTAAGCGTAATGTTCTTATTTATTTGTGAACTTAACAATTACCACTGATTTAACAAATCACCCTCTTACCTTATTCTAATTTGATTATCTACTAAAATGTAAGCTAACCTAATTAAGTGCTTTGGCCTTGTTTTGTTTGTAAAAGTTTGAAATATCGATATTCAAAAATGCATAGGTACCTTTAATACTATTTAAATCTTTTAGTTATCTCTGGTTACTTTCTTTCCAAATTAACGATGTGACGAAAATAAATCTTCTAGGATTCTAATCAGGAATATGAGATAAAAATGCTACGGGATGTGGTTGGATCTGGATAATAGATGAAGAAACAACAGGAGCTGGATTTTCTTTCAGGAACAAACGATGGAATGTTAATTGGAATTCTTTTATTGATTTAATTCCAAGGTTTTCTTGTAAACATCGATTCTAACATCACTTAAAATTTGACAGGTAAAAGTTCCTTACAATTTCTTTCTTCGATCAGAGTGGCTTTGATTTTGGTTTTCTTTTGTTTTCACGATAAGAATTGATGTGTACTGTTCGAAAGATTTTTAGCAAAGGCCCCGCTTGACAGCAAGTTTTGGTTTTTATAAACCATCATGTCAAAGCCGTCTAGATCGGGATTTGACATAATTTTCAATTAAATTTTTATAAAATTCAAATTTTTTTTTTAATTTTCATATGCTTTTTGACTATTACCAAATCATTCCTGAGATAAAAAGAATGATTTTGGTATAATTTATTTCCTATTCTAACTTATATTAAATGTACATGAAGACTTTTTACTTTCGTCATTATCGATTTTATAAATTTTATTATTACTGCCTTTTTTACAATAATACTTTAATTTTGGAAATCCCCACTCTTTATTTTCTTGATTTATTATATTTCCCCTGAATTTACATTGATCATATTGTTAAATTAAGATACTGCACTTTGAGGTTAAGTTTAAAATTTATTTCGCTTCTAATATTTAAAATAACAACGTTTTCATTGTTGTAATGATTGCAGACTTATCTAAGACTATTTTGTCTTAACTTCTACTATTTAGTTATTTGCTAGTTTGTAACTATTCTAAAATCGTCGATGAAAATTCCTTATGGAATTACCATGTTACACTTTGTTATCAGAAATTTAATATTTTGTCATATGATTACTGCTCTAAAATTAGTTTCAAACTTTATTTTGTTAATTACGTTCTGCCTAGTGATTTTTTAAATTAAAATAAATAGTTATTTAATGGATTTAATTAATTTATTTTGTTTGATAATTTCTCTATTATCGAATAAAAGTTTTGTATTCTCTTTATTTGGCTTTTCACATTATTTAACCGTTACAATACATTTAAACATATGCATCTTTTTATTTCTCACAAGTTAGCAGCCACTTGTTTAAAATGAAAAAATAGCATTTAGTCTTGTATATTTTAAAGAAATTATTGATTATTGTAAGAAAAGTTAAAATAAAAAATAATTTTATTTCTTATAGTACCTGAAATTACTTGTGGAAGACTACCATGTGGTTTGGAATTATTGATAATTTTTCTTCTTTTGCTAGGCATGCCAGATAGGTAAGCATCACTAAATGGACCTTGTGGATTCTGTCTCCTTTGTTTTTGCGCATCCCTCGTTATAATAGGCACCCAATCCTAAAAATATGCATCTAATTATTTTTTCTAAATCAATGAGGATCTAATTTGACTTAAAAGTGTGTCCAACATATTTTCTAATAGAGGTGTTTATTATTTGATGGTAATAATTCCAATTAAGTTTTAATAAATAAAATGATGAATAAAATTTGTCTACCAAAAATAGTTTATAGGGAAAACCATCGAACTTAAAAGTCCATAACATCACGATTCAATCTCACATAAATACTTAATAAGTTGAAACATGTGTAAAAAATAACAGAAAACCTTTAAATTCAACGGTTTTTTTTGTAAAGTTCAAAATGTTTCCCAAGAAGCCTAATTAAACTAAAAATGAAATATTTCTAAATTGGTCTAAACATACATTTAGTAAATAGAGGAATTAAATTCAGAACAAAATCGGGCTATATTTTCACAATAAATAATTTATAAATATTCAAATTATAAATGTGCTATCTCATCTATTAGTAAAACTGATAAATGAAGATTGACAACTTTACAAAGCAACGAATTGCCAACTTGCATTATATTTCTCCCTTAAAGTGATACGAAGAAGAGAGTGACATCTTGACCAGAATCGGTCAAAAAACTTTGCAACTCCCAATGCAAGTAAAGTTGTCAAAACTCACTTCTAAGCTTGATTTATTAGTTTTACCGATAGATGGTAGCACATTTGCGAATTTTATTGACTTATGCGCGTTTCGAATTTGATTTATTGGATTCGAAAGTATAACTGATGAAGCCGAAAGGCAGAAACCGGTCTTAGGAAGTCAAGAATAAATTAAGTTCCTATTCCTATCTCGTTTACATATTTCAGAAGACACACAATTCGGATTCATTTTGAGACAACTGGGAGACAAGAGGATAAAAATGTACACCAATGCAGAATAGGTTTATAAAAAGCCGTTAATTAGATTAAAAGTGAGGAAGGTACTGAAATCTAGAGAAGCATAAAACTTTTTAGTAAAAGGATTACAGAGAACCTAAAAAATTACGTAAAAACAAGGCTAGAAAAATCAGAAATCTTTGAAGCAACTCTGGGTCTGAGGGCGCCAAAGATGTCTTTAATTTTTACTTAGATGAAACAAAAGGGGATACTGATTAGAAAGCTGTAACTGCTATCCTGATATGGTTTTAGCAGTTAAAGATGAAATAATTTTCAATACAAGGAATTTTTTCTAATTTTAATTTATTCCAAAACATTTGAAGGCGAGGAAATTTAATTTGGCTTTTAACAAATTTTAAATACAATCAAAAAACATGCAGCTAAATTAAATATCTTCATATTTGTAATTTAAGTTTTATAATTTTGACTTTTGACCAAGAAAATTCCCATTTACACTTATTTAAATACTTTTCTCTATTCCTTCAAGAAACTTTCAACATTTTGTGAAAAATAAACCAGACCAGTTACATTCACAGCTTATAAAGAAACTGAAGCAAAAGTAATTTACCTCTGGGACTTGTCCGTGCCACGGTTCAGATCCTATTACTACATTTGGCAATGGTTCAGTATCTGTCACAATTATGGATGAATTTAATTCAGTTCGTACATCTTGTACATCAACATCCATTAACTAAAAAACAGTTTATTTAAGAATATATGTAATCATACACACGTTTTAAATATTTGTTTGTTTAATTAAAGGTTGAATTAACAAAAAAATAAACCATTACCTCTACTTCATTATAATTATGGGACAACGGCTCCGGATTGCTTGAGAACACAGATTGTTGTGGTTGTTGTTGCTGCTGCTGCTGAGGCTGCTGTTGTTGTTGTTGGATTGGTTTATGAACAATATAAGGTTGCAAAATACTTTCTGGTATACTCAGATTAGATAGAATTTGCCTTAATTGTACTCGACTTGTCATAAGTGTCCAATTTTGTATGTCTTGCGGTATATCCCTCATAAAATTAGTCTGAAAATATATTTACAAAAAAAAATTATTTCTACACTGGAAGAAAAGATATATCTTCAATTAATGCTCATAGATACCATCAATCAAGCCAAGAAAGGTCAGATAAAGATACAAAAGCTTCAGAAGTAGATTTGATATAAAAATAAAAACTAAATATTACCATTATCTGTTCATAAACTTGTTCTACGCCCCTTTGACCGGTCGAACAAGCTAACAGAGTCAATGCTAGAAGTTGTTTTGCCGTGGTTATACACTGCTCGACTAACATACGAGTAGAATGTGTATTTAAACTAGTTGCAACGAAAATTATGTTCGGCAACCTAAGCCTAAATAACTGTTCAGCTGATCTAACCATGTCGATGTCGTTTTGAACTGGCAAGGAGGCCTAAAAAAATAACAAAAGGGTCTGATCAAAAAGTGTCCCACCCAAGTTTTATTAATATACTTACAAAGTTTTCCAAAAACGGCTGCATTTCTGCTACAAGTTTATCTACACCCCTATCGATGCCGACAGGTGATATGTCCCCATCGCAGATCCTAGTTCGGAAGAAATTTTGAATTTCGCTAACATTTCTATTTATCGGTTCAACACTGCCGCTATATAACGAAAATATGTCTCTGAAAAAAACCAAAAAGAATATAGATTTTAATTGAGGTGCGCTTAGGATCGTTTAACTTACACGAGCGTCAGGTTTCTGACGAAAAGCATAATTAAATCAATAATAATACTTTCGCCCGGTACGTATTGATCATCCTGTTGGAACTGTTGTAGGAGTTGGTCCAAAGTTGGACCCTGGCTCAATAAGTCTGGTAAATTCTAGTGTAAAACAATAATACAATATAAAAGGAGGGAAGTTTGATAAATCCTAAACTTTTGTAGTCAAAATTTTAGTATCGGTCATTTTAGTAAAATATTTACACAATGTATCTGAACTTGGGCGTTAAGATATTGGGTGTCTATGATAAATTTTAATTAAAAAAAAAAATGTATGATTACACTTTGGCGCAGTTAATAGGATTTCTATAAACAATGCCTAGAACATTAGTGAATGGTATAAAAGAAACTCTACCATCAGAAAATCAATCAAACCAAAAAACAATTTTTTCAAGATAGTTTAGTCACTAAAAACATGCAAGAAAAACAAAAAATAATTTGGAAAACTGTAAATTCTAAATTAGGTAAAAAAAACCTGTACTGACATTAACGCAATTCAAGTTAATGGTTCATTAGTATCTGATAAAAATGATATTGCCAACGAGTTCGTAAATCATTTTTCATCAAGTGCCTGTAATGCAGTTCAAAAAGTACTAATTTTAACGATTATACCACTATGTTTGTACCACAGACAATTCACTATATGGAAGTAACTGAAGTCCAAGTATTACAAATGATTGCATCTTTGAACAATACAAATGCAGAAGGCATTGACTGCATTTCAACCAAAATAATTAAATCGATGGCTCCTCACATTGGTGAAACGTTTGCTCATATTATTAATTCATCTGTGCTACAAGGAGTTTTTCCTAATGCTCTAAAAGTAGGGAGGAAGCCAAACATCACTAAATAATTACAGTCCTGTTACCATACCTACTATATTCGGAATTTTTTTTTGAGAAATGCGTTTATCAGAATATGCTGTCTTTTCTACAGAAATACAATATAATCTCAAGTTGTCAACATGGCTTTCTACCAGATAGGTCAACGGAGAGTGCAGGTACAAACTTTTTCAATTATATACACCGTCAGTTGGCGATGGACAGTTTGTTGGTGCACTCTTTTTTGACTTATCCAAAGCCTTCGATATAATAGATTTAGACATAGTACAAAAGAAACTATATGCTTTGGGATTCAGAGGGTTGCTTTTAAAATGGTTAGGTTCT
Organism: Crepidodera aurea; assembly: GCA_949320105.2. Lineage (NCBI taxonomy): Eukaryota > Metazoa > Arthropoda > Insecta > Coleoptera > Chrysomelidae > Crepidodera > Crepidodera aurea. The sequence goes on along the minus strand of OX439475.1, from coordinate 14,821,288 downwards.
TGTTTGGAAGCGAGACAGATATGTGTAAAGGTTGATAATTATAAATCAGAAATAAAAAATGTAACTCGTGGAGTACCACAGGACTCTGTTCTAGGACGGTACAGATCACTAAAAATATATTATTCTTAGGACAGTTTAACAGGATAATATTTCACAAAAAATACCAATTTCATAATTAAGTCTTAATTGCATGGTAATTTATTATTGGGTAATTATAGACGATAAACTTACCAATCCCCCTTGTAAATTTGTTAATATCGATCCGATGGATGCCAAATTAAATCCGCCTAATGGATTATCACCCGTAACATTATTAGTTGATACATTAGGTGAATTCCAGGTGTCATTCTCGTTTCCTCTCCTCTGTTCCGATCTAATCGAATCGAATATGCCGTTTATGAAGTTAAGAATATTGGAACTTTGTCTTGCGTTCCTTTGGTCGCCTGATGCGTTTTCTTCTCTTTGCTGTTGAGGCGTAGAACTTTGACTCGGGGGTGCTGAGGCACTAGTTGCGGTTCCTTGTTGGAATTGCAATCTGCTACGTCTTGAAATGTGATGGGAGTTGCAGGGAAGAAAGGGATCGAAACCACCTAGAGTTTAATAGAGAATTTCTTACTGGTTAATATTGCATTAGCTCTATTGAAAGGAATTGAAAGTTAACATTGCAATTAAATATAAAACGATCCGGTCGCCCAAGGGTGGAAGAAAATATCCAAACTTATATCAAAATTCGCTGTGACGTACGCCGACCGACTCCCCACAAAATTTTAATACAAAACAAACGAAAAGTCGTAAATAGAAAATTAGGAACTGGAATAACTAAGAACCCCTTCCTCAATTCTGAACAACATTCCCTTAATAAAATCTCAAATAAAAATCGATTTAAATATCTAGTCAACGCGGACATCGGTTAGAAAATGTACTTCAAAACATTGGAGCATATCTTTGTAAAATAGCAACATCGTAAAATCGCCAAACCCGAGTTTCTCGGACTACCTGGAAATTCATGACTCACTCAGTTTACGCATTCTGACCGATGTCAGTGTCGACTATACAAATTTTTTATGTACCTTGCATGGCTTGTTGAGCCAAATGAACGTGAGGTCTTGGAGTGGATCTGGTGTAGGTTGAAGTAGTGGGATTTGTTTGAGTATTGCCGCGTGCTTGAGAATTTTGACCGGCAGCTGGTTGCGCTTGGGCGGCTGCGCCGGTACTTTGCTGAGTTGATTGAGTCGACTGAGGTTGAGATGTTTCGCCCGTAGGAGTGCCTGTCGTTTGAATGTTTCTGTTTATTATCTGGCCAGCCATCTGCATCAAAGTTTGCAGGAATTCTGGAGTTGGGCCATTAAGGGCGCCTCTCAATACTGAAAAGAAGAACATGTATTTCTTGTTTTTATATTTTATTTCACTGTTAACACATGTTAGTTTTTTAGGAAAACAAAAATAAGGTGGTAGTTTAATTTAAACAACTAAAACAAATGGATTATGTGTGGTATAACATATTTGAATAAATAATTTGCTGTGTAAAAAAGGTGGGGTAGAAGCCAGTAGAGAATTTATTTTATAGAGTCAATATAAGGGTCTGTTTAAGAAATGAATAAAGCATCAATTGTTTTAAGTATTATTAACAGTAAAGTTATAAAATTAAGATGGGATTTGACGGAATTTTAAAAGACTAATAAACTCAAAAACAGACTTTTAAATAATTTTTATATTTTATAAAAAACAAAACAATAAAAGATGGAAGGCACATTTATATCTTAGAAAATCAATCCACAATAGAAATTTCGTAGGTATTTGGAAAATATTAAATAGCCCAAAATTTAAATTCTGTTATGTTTCTATATATTTTTTAATGACAAAAAGCATTCCCACAAATTTAAGAACATCATGCAAAAAAACAGATAATCAATTCAAAACAAAAACACTATTGGATTAAAAAAACATATTTCCATTCATTCCATTATTTTTGCTAACCTTTTCTAAAAATAATATTTGGATAAAACGAGAGAAAACTATTGGATTTATTTTTTTTGTGTAACTAGGTAGCGTGAAATAAATACTTTTTAGGATGAAGAATTAATAAGTCAAAACATGCTTAAGAAATTTACAATATTTTCTAAAAAACATTAAATTGAATCGCTTTCTCTAAAACTATTATCAAAATTTTTCATAATAAAACAATCATAGTAAATATTTTTCTTTTAAAATTTTAAAAAAATAAATTGGGTTATTCAGTATAACTAGGAATGTATATTTCAGTCTAAGTTTTTTTTAGATTCGAGTAGGTAACCATAAATTATGAAAATTTTAAGATAAAATCAAAATTAAACTTTAAAAGAGTCTAGTTGCATCTAGTAAGTTTTTTGTCATTATATTCATTGAAACTTGTGATATTGGACACTCAAAAATTAATTATAAATTTAAACTTACCCATAAAAGTTTATCTTACATTTCACAAATAAATTATTCTTGATAAAAAACTCTGCATGACTTGTTGATCCATAATCAGGTAGAAAATGTTTAAAACATTGTATGAAATATAGGGAAAACAAAAAGTAATGATTTGGACGGAGAGAAAAATGCATACAAACTGTAGTGGAGGGCAAAATGTTCATTGAAATTGAGAATAAGTAGCACAAAATTATGAACAATTGTAGATTATTGATACTCCCAGGTAAAAAAAGACAATAAAGACTTCAGAAATTGTTAGATAATTTATTGATAACCTTCTTTATCAATTTATCAACAATGAATAATACTGATCCAAAAGTTACATTTAAATGGGGACCATGTAAAATTACTTAAATACTACAATTGTGCATAATTTTTTGCTACTTATTCTCAATTTCAATGAACATTTTGCCCTCCACTACAGTTTGTACGTATTTTTCTCTCCGTCCAAATCATTACTTTTTGTTTTCCATATATTTCATACCATGTTTTAAATATTTTGTACCTGATTATGGATCAACAAGCTTTTTATCAAGAATAATTTTTTTTGTGAATTGTAAGATAAACTTTTTGGGCCACACTGTATATAAATAAACGAAAATAATAAGTCCTCACTCAATGGCTTACAACTTTTGAAGTATCAATAAAGCACTTTTATCTACTAATGTCAAATAATAAACCAAAAAACAAACCGGAATTTGTAAAATTGATGATTGGTTAAAAAGTGTTGAGTAATGAAAATTCAACACTTTTAATAACCAATAATCATAAGGCAACTAAATTTAACCAATCAAGATCAAATCGAAGTTTAAATTTAATCTGCGGCAATAAAAGTGATTCACTAAAAACATTAAATTTGTTAGATTAGTCGAAATTGCAAGAAAAGCCACGAAAGAGCCAAAAAATCTAAAGACAAGATCTCCTTTACCTTTACCCTTACATTCAAAATTTTTTATTACAGGTGTTCCATGTGGTGATCTAGTTTTATTTTTGATACCATCCACTTTAATAGTAGCTGAGCCACTCCATGTGAAAGGCATATTAAATGTCACTCGACCCTCCGCAATCACGCTGCTTTTTTGATACCATAAACTTACCATAGAAATAAGTGATTTCCCAAATTTTCAGCCTAAAATACCACAAGGAAAATTTTTAGGCTCAATTTTAAGTTTGTTCAAAATGGCAACGAGAAAAAAATAAAATACGAGTTTCCTTAGTATTTCTCATTAACGGTACATAAAAAAATGCAACAAAGACATTTCTGACGTAAAATTTTCCCCTCGGAATATCTACTGTGAATTTCAGCTAAATCGGGGTATATGTATTGGAGAAATTTGAAAATAAAAAAAAATTAAAAATCCGCATTTCCCGGCTGGCTTTTCCGAGGGGAATCATTGAAAACGGTTGGCGTGAGCGTGTTCTAAGGAAAATTTTACGTCAGAAATGTCTTTGTTGCATTTTGTTATGTACCGTTAATGAGAAATACGAAGGAAACTCGTATTTTATTTTTTTTCTTGTTGCCATTTTGACCAAACTTAAAATTGAGCCTAAAATTTTCCTTGTGGTATTTTAGGCTGAAAATTTGGGAAATCACTTATTTCCATGGTAAGTTTATGGTATCAAAAAACCAGCGCGATTGCTGAGGGTCGAGTGACATTTGATATGCTTTTCACATGGAATGACCCAGCTGCTATTGCTTTTAATCATTGTATTCTGGAACTCTTGTGAATAAAATAACTATTTCTAATAAACGTTTTTACCTAATTCTACTAAAAAACCGATAAATACCCACGATGCCACATATCAAATTAGCAAGACCAACACAACACTTACAATCATTTGCTTGATTAGAAGAACCAACAAGCGTTGTCTCCAAAGAATCAATTGTAATACCTTCAGGGGTGACTTCCATAAAGAACTCGACGTTGGGATTGTTGAAGTTAAAAGCACCACCCTGAGGATTCTCTTGAGTATTTGTTGTACCATTACCAGGACCGCTACTACTAGAATTAGTGCTGCTTTCTGTCGCGTTTGTCGGAGGCGCTTCACTGGTATTTTCAGAAGTTGTGTTTTGAGCCCTAGGTTGATTCAATGGTCGGACGCTACGGATTTCTACAGGAAACGATTGCACCCTCATCGCTGTGTTAGGCAAAAATGGCAAACCAACGAACCCAGGCTGCACAGATATAGTGGGTCTAACATTAGGCGGGATAGAATTCGAAGTTGTCGTAGCTGTAGGAGTAGCACTTGTTGGAGGGGCAGCTCCTGCTGTTGTAGTTGTTGACATGTTTGAATCTTCTGTAGTTGCAGTTGTTCCTGCATTTGTTGTTGGTGGATTTACACGATCAGCCGAGAGATTTATCTGTGCCTGAATTATAGTACATTATTATCTTATAGAAAAGCAAAATTCAGTTACAGTGAGAATCGCGGAATCATAGGTGTTTTTTTAAATGAAAAGCTCAAGAAGTTGATCATTTAGGAACTTAAATTCTCTATTTCAGTTTCGCATCTTCTGGCAATGAATTAACTGATTTACCGATCTGTCAAAAGAGTTACAATGTTTCTATCCTAATATTTTATACATTGTTCAATGTCAGGAAAGCTGAGTAGGTAATTTAATTATTAAAAATCAGTTTTTTAAACATTAATTTTGTTTAGCAGTATAGCATAACGATACATTAATAATTTTTTATGGATCATGGATGACAGAGGAATTCTCCGAATTGCAATGCGATACTGCTTCAATCGAACCCTGATACATACGTTTTCATTTGTGCTATGGAATTAAATAATGTATCATTCCCTAGAAGTTAAGCATGTTCAAACTTAAAGGATATAGAAGAACAAATTTGGCGAAATGGTGATCTTTAAGCTCTAAAACATGGTATAAACGAAAATCACAAAATCAAAAATTTTTGAAAAGAAAAATGTCCGAAAAACCTGGATAACTCCGTCCAAACTTGCTCAATTTCAATTTCTCTAGGCGCGACGATTTAGTATTTATATCAACTACATTTTGGCCCAGGGAAGTCTCAGTACAATAATTATTAAAGAAAAGTTGTAATAGTTTTGGACGATTTTTCCATCAACTTTCAACTGCAACATCTTAGTGCCCCGCGGAGCGATTTTAAACTATGAATGGTGATTTTGTATCTATATGAATGATGGCGAAATTTTAAATTTACGGATTTTGGGGCCAGGGAAAACTCGGTGCAATAATCATGAAAGTGTGTGTGCCACCCCTTAAAAAAATATGTATCATTGCATGCAATTAAAAAACTAACCATAATTACCTCAACTTGTATTGGAATGCCAGTCTGAACAACAGCTGAGTGTTGAATAAGAATCGGGCGACACAATAATGGTCTTGGTGGGGGCGCCCTAATTCTTATTATTAAGTCACTTAGGGAGTGGTAGGCGTGTCCCAAAAAATGCATCACTTCAGAAACTCTGTTCAACATTATTTGGGTTTGTCTTTGATTCTGAAACAGAAATATACCAAATTATTGCGTCCATAGTTGCATGAAAAACAGAATCTGTGTTGTCTTTTATTAACAAGGAAAAAACCTTTTATTAGTACTTACATCAGCAGGCACTTCTGGATCTTCTCTCATAAAAGTTTGGTATCTTTCCAAAAACGGAGCCAACCTAACTTGTAATTGTCCAAGCAATGTCAAAAGGTCAGACATTTCTACAGTTCTTGAAGCATTTCTAGTAAATATAAGACAAAATGGAAATTAAAGATATAGCAAATATGTGAATAAACTTTAGTTTATGTAAATATATATACAACTAATGTTTCTTACTCTGGTAGTCCATTATTAGCAGTAGGTCGCTGATCAGCATTTAAGTTTTCAGTCGAAGATCTCGGAGTAGCATCTGGAGGTGATGCATCTGCTGAGCTGTGAATTGATCCAGTACCACTGTTCACTTGAGAACTACCACCGGTGTTAGCTAAATTCAAATTTCTAAAAGGGGTAAATTATGGAGGTAAATAAAAAACAAATTCTTTTTATTACAAAATGTTCACAAATTAATTGAACTTGCCCTGCATTGTTTGAAGCATTCAATAAAGTATTTTGGACAGCATTGAGGACTTCATTGATTGGTTCAATGTGATTCGGAACAATAACCCTCGCTTCGATTACTGGTGTCACTTCCTCTTCCTCTGGATTTTCATTAGCCAAGGGTTGATCTTGATTACTTGCATTAGGACTTTCTAGGAGACGTATTACAGCTTCAGCTCTTCCCAACATTCTAAAAACAACCAAAAATTTGCCCTAAGTGTGATCAAATATATTTGGTGTAAAAGTAGTTTCTTCACTCTTTGATTTGTTCAAATAATATTCTTTATTAAAAACTAGTTTCAACATATGATACATTTATACCTTCGTGCAATATTTAATCTGCTTCCAGAGAGGCTATGGGTTGGGGGAGGTGGTACTATGCCTTGGGACTCCATTAAGTTTCCTGGAAATGCCATTGAACCCAAATACATTGCATTTCCTTGTTCCAAACCCCTGAATCCTCGAAAACCCCTTCTCGTTGGTTGAGGTGAAGAAGATCTACTGCTTGATCTGGGAGTAGTGCCTGGTGGTGGTCTTTGGACCAAGTGCACCACTTTGCCATTGACATCTAAATTTAATTCAATTTAAATATATTAATGAACAACTATAAAATTATTTTTTATAGACTGAATTTTCACATATAATCTAATAATATGAAAGTATACTACTATTTGCTATAATTTTGTTTTTCTGGTTATCTTCTACATTTTAATAACAATGTTTCATAAATCAATGATTCATACAAAACAAGACTTATTCAGAACATTTAACGTAAAAAAATAAAAATAAAAAGCAAGTTATTGGGATGGCAATAGCAATAGACTACCATAACATATACAAATTATGTGAAATAAAATGTTAAATAACATACCATAATCAGCTAGTTTTGAGCTATCTTGTAACACTCTTCCGCAGTAAATTATACGTTGAGTTTCAGCAGGAATGTTCACTGTCTCAGCTATTTTTACCTTGAACTGCTCAACTGTAATCTACAAAATAGGAGCGTTATTCCAGGGCTAATTTAATAGCTGTCAAAGCCTAATGGATATTTAAAATAGTTAACTTACATCATCTTCAACTGAGAATTGATGATTTTGAGAATCTAAAGTCTTCACAGTCAGTTCAATCATCTTGTCTATTAAAACAAGAGAAATAGAAAACTTGATAACCACAGTTACATATACTATTCTACCGATCAAGAAACTTCATATATCATAGAATTAGTTATTTTCGTCTTACTTTTGCAACAATGTCTATTAGATTATATATTTAAAGCCAGAACAAACAGTCTTTATTAAAAAACTAAGTTTCACTTTTTATGGCGTAGATTAGATATACCAAAATGGCCACAACAAATGACGTGACGTGATTTGACACTGACAAATTTGGAATGTCAGACTCGGTCAGGCAGGGTTGCCAACTAGCCTTTACCGGTTTACTCACAACTTCAAAATATCAAGTTTTTGTTATAAATCGTAAGTGACCTAAACAAAAAGCTCTTATCTTATCTTATTATTATTAGAGGGGATTATGAAATAGCTATATCATTGGAGGGAAATTACTACAGCCACTTTCACTTTTCGTTGAAGAGCTCAGGCGCGCGCCAAGTTACCAGATTTTCTGTCATGTTGGCTAATATGAAAAATTAAGAATTTGACATACTTCAAAATTGTTAGCATTTGCTATTTAGGTTATTTTAAAGTGATTTGTGTTTAATTAAAAGAAAATAATTTTTAATGCAACATATCTTTTATTTTCTTGAATAAATAATGTGGTTAAACCATACATAAATTAACAATTTGTCTATGGGCTAAACATAATCTTACACTTTATGTTTATGATGATTAAAATATAAATCCTATTGATCTTTGTTGTGGTTTCTTTATTAGAATTAGGTTTTGAGAAGTTAATTTATCAAATTGCACATTTTAAAGTAAAAGAACAGATAAAATATCTACAAATGTTGCAGACAAATATGAAATTATCACATGAATGGATCAATAAATGTTTATTCTTTTGAAAATACGATTTTTACAAATTCGCACTAAATCTGTATTTAGATTCACTTTCTGAGTAAATGATTTTTCACAAACGTCTCATTTAATATTCTTTTCACCTGAATGAATTAGTAAATGTCTTTTCAGAGATGACTTATAAGTAAATGATCTTTCACAAACGTCGCATTTAAAATTCCTTTCACCAGAATGAATTAGTAAATGTCCTCTTAGGTGCGACATCTGAGTAAATGATTTTTTACAAACGTCGCATTTAAATTTTTTTTCACCTGAATGAATTAATAAATGTTTATTTAGATTGACTTTGTGAGTAAATGATTTTTCGCAAACGTTGCATTTAAAATTCTTATCACCAGAATGAATTAGTAAATGTTCTTTCAGAGATGACTTCTGAGTAAATGATTTTTTACAAACTTCGCAGCTAAAATTCTTTTCACCTGAATGAATTAGTAAATGTGTTTTCAGAGACACCTTTTGAGTAAATGATTTTGTACAAACGTCGCATTTAAAATTCTTATTACCCGAATGAATTGGTAAATGTTCTTTCAGAGATGACTTTCGAGTAAATGATTTTTCACAAACATTGCATTTAAAATTCTTATTACCAGAATGAATTAGTAAATGTTCTTTCAGATATGACTTCTGAGTAAATGATTTTTTACAAACATTGCATTTAAAATTCTTAGCACCAGAATGAATTAGTAAATGTTTTTTCAGAGACACCTTTTGAGTAAATGATTTTTCACAAACGTCACATTTAAAATTCTTTTCACCAGAATGAATTAGTAAATGTGTATTTAAATTGCTCTTGTTTGTAAATAATTTTTCACAAATGAGGCATACATAAATTTTTTCACTTGTCTGAACTAATAAACGCGTTTGAAGATTGCCTTCTTGAGAAAATGTATGTTTACAATTATCGCACTTATATTTTTCTTCATCATTAGTAAAACATTGTTGGCAACCACCTTCTTCAACATTCTTGCTGTTCTTATCAACTTCTTCTAAACATTGTTCACTTTCATCCTTAATATGTATTTCTTCTTTTTCAACCTTAAAACTGTTATCACTGAATAATTTTGTCTCAATATCTGTATATTGAACTGTACAAGAATCATTTGTAACATCAAGTTTTTCCTCTATCTTGAGATACTGCTCCTCTACTTGTTTAATGTTTATTTCATCCTCCCATTCTTGTTCAATTTTGATTGGGGCTTGAGAAATAATTTCTATTTGTTGAGATTCCATCTTACTTGTAAAAACAAAAAGCTCTACTTCTACTAGTATTATATTATAATCTAATTCTAAATTCTACTAACAGAAACAACTAAGTTTGTCGCAGAGAGAATGTAATATATTAAATTGTCTCTGGTTTGTCGTTCCTACTACTATCAAAATGAAAATGAATAGAGATGGGCGATACGATATTTTAAAATATCGATATTTACATCTTTGGTACATTCTGATATCGATACTTTTTTGTAGATATCGATGAAAGGTCATATTGATGAACAAAAATTATTCACTCTGTATTTTTTATTTTCGGATTTTGGTTATGTCAGCAGGGGAATAACCATCCAGAACAGTAAGCCCTTGTTCTTTGTTTTATAACATATATAAATATTTCTATTTTTAGTTTGTGTTAGGTAGTTGAAAAGGTTTTACGCAATATATTTTTATTTTTAACATGCCATGTCTCATCGAAACGATTTGTGGTCCTATTTTATTAAACATGGACGAAGGAGGAACTTCTCAAATTTGCAATTTTTTAGTACATCCACTAATTCAAAAAGACGAAAAAATATCGTATCGTCCATCTCGACTATCGAAAAGAAACGTGCCAAACCAGAGCTGCCAACATGGCTCTTAAAGAAATTCAAAATTACCCGCCTTAAACAAAACATTTTAATACTATTTTTAATAAATGAATAAAGTTAATTTTATTTCATAAAATAAAACAAAATCGCAGAAAAATAATATTTACTTTATTAAATATTTTAAATAAAAGTCGACAAACATGCCTTGAGGAACTAGTTAATTATTTGAAAATGATTATAAACAAACACCATTCATTCTAACAGAATATTTTCCGTTTGACAAAAATTCTTTAATGAATTGGTAAATGTTCTTTTAGATGTGACTTCTGTGTAAATGTCCTTTCAAATATGACTTCCTAGTAAATGATTTTTCGCAAACGTTGCATTTAAATTTTTTATCACCAGAATGAATTTGTAAATGTTGATCTAAAACAAATTTCCGAACAAATGATTTTTCACAAATGTTGCATTTAAAAATTTTATCACCAGAATGAATTAGTAAATGTCCTTTCAGATTTGACTTCTGAGCAAATGATTTATCACAAATGTTACATTTAAAATTCTTAACACCAGAATGAATTAGTAAATGTTTCCTCAGACCTGACTTCTGAGTAAATGATTTTTCACAAACGTTACATTTAAATTTTTTACCACCAGAATGAATTTGTAAATGTTGATCTAAAACAAATTTCCGAATAAATGATTTTTCACAAACGTATTTAAAATTTTTATCACCAGAATGCATTAGTAAATGTCCTTTCAGATTTGACTTCTGAGCAAATGATTTTTCACAAATGTTGCATTTAAAATTCGTAACACCAGAATGAATTAGTAAATGTCTTTTCAGATCAGACTTATGAGTAAATGATTTTTTACAAACATTGCATTTAAAATTCTTAGCACCAGAATGAATTAGTAAATGTCCTTTCAGATTTGACTTCAGAGTAAATGATTTTTTACAAACGTCGCATTTAAATTTCTTATCACCAGAATGAATTAGTAAATGTTCTTTCAGATGTGACTTCTGACTACATGATTTATCACAAACGTTGCATTTAAAGTTCTTAACACCAGAATGAATTAGTAAATGTCTTTTCAGAGATGTCCGCCAAGTAAATGATTTTTCACAAACGTCGCATTTAAAATTTGTATCACCAGAATGAATTAGTAAATGTTTTCTCAGATCTGACTTCTGACTAAATGATTTATCACAAAAGTTGCATTTAAAATTCTTAACACCAGAATGAATTAGTAAATGTCTTTTCAGAGATGAGTGCCGAGTAAATGATTTTTCACAAACGTCGCATACATGATTGTTTTCACTTGTGTGAACTAATAAACGCGAATCAAGATTGCCTTCTTGAGAACTTGTATGTTTACAAACATTGCCCTTATATTTTTCTTCATCATCAGTAAAACATTGTTGGCAACTATCCTCTTCAAAATTAATGCTGTTCTTATCAACTTCTTCTAAAATTAGCTCAGTCTCATCCTTAATATGTATTTCTTCTTCTTCAATCTTAAAACTGCTATCACTGAATAATTTTGTCTCAATATCTGTAAATTGAACTGTACAAGAATCTTTTGTAATATCATGTTTCTCCTCTGTTTCGAGATACTTCTCCTCTAGTTGTTTAATGTTCTTATAAACTTCTTCTAAACGTAGTACAGTTTCATCCTTAATATGTATTTCGTCTTCTTTAATCTTAAAACTGTTATCACTGAATAATTTTGTCTCAATATCTGTATATTGAACTGTACAAGAATCATTTGTAACATCAAGTTTTTCCTCTATCTTGAGATACTGCTCCTCTACTTGTTTAATGTTTATTTCATCCTCCCATTCTTGTTCAATTTTGATTGGCGCTGGAGAAATAATTTCTCTTTGTTGAGATCCCATCTTACTTGTAAAGACAAAAAGCTCTACTTCTACTAGTATTATATTATAATCTAATTCTAAATTCTACTAACAGAAACAACTAAGTTTGTCGTTCCCACTACTATCAAAATGAAAATGAATAGAGATGGGCGATACGATATTTACATCTTCGGTATATCCTGATATCGATACTTTTTTGTAGATATCGATGAAAGGTCGTATTGATGAACAAAAATTATTCACTCTGTATTTTTTATTTTCAGATTTTGGTTATGTCAGCAAGGGAATAACCGACCAGAACAGTAAGCATTTCCCTTGTTCTTTGTTTTATAACATATATAAATATTTCTATTAGATAGTTGAAAAGGTTTTACGCAATATATTTTTATTTTGCCATGCCTCATCGAAACTATTTGTGGTCTTATTTTATTAAACATGGAGGAAGGAGGAACTTGTAAAATTTGCAATTCTTTAGTACAACTACTAATTCAAAAAGACGAAAGGCGCCACTCCCAAGTTGGATTAAAAGTAAAAAATCCAAGAAAGGCAGATTTTTTTATTTTTGTTTAGATGTTGTATCGAAAAGAATATCGATATTTTTGAAACAATATATATCGATACTTTATAGAGTATCGTCCATCTCTACTATCGAAAAGAAACGTGCCAAACCAGATCTGCCAACATAACCGGTCAACATGGCACTTGAAGAACTTCAAAATTAACGGCCTTAAATAAAACATTTTAATACTATTTTTAATAAATGAATAAAGTTAATTTTATTTCATAAAATAAAACAAAAGCGCAGAAAAATAAAATTTATTTTATTAAATACTTTAAGGAACTAGTTAATTATTTGGAATTGATTATAAAAAACAACCATTCATTTTAACAGAATATTTTCCCTTTGACAAAAATTATTTAATGAATTAGTAAATGTTCTTTTAGATATGACTTCTGTGTAAATGTCCTTTCAAATATGACTTCCTAGTAAATGATTTTTCACAAACGTTGCATTTAAATTTTTTATCACCAGAATGATTTTGTAAATGTTGATCTAAAACAAATTTCCGAATAAATGATTTTTCACAAAGTTGCATTTAAAATTTTTATCAACAGAATGAATTAGTAAATGTCCTTTCAGATTTGACTTCTGAGTAAAAGATTTATCACAAATGTTACATTTAAAATTCTTAACACCAGAATGAATTAGTAAATGTTTCCTCAGACCTGACTTCTGAGTAAATGATTTTTCACAAAAGTTACATTTAAATTTTTTATCACCAGAATGAATTTGTAAATGTTGGTCTAAAACAAAATTCCGAATAAATGATTTTTCACAAACGTATTTAAAATTTTTATCACCACAATAAATTAGTAAATGTCCTTTCAGATTTGACTTCTGAACAAATGATTTTTCACAAACATTGGATTTAAATTTTATCACCAGAATGAATTAGTAAATGTTCTTTCAGATGAGAATTCCGACTAAATGATTTATGACAAACGTTGCATTTAAAATTCTTAACACCAGAATGAATTAGTAAATGTCTTTTCAGATCTGACTTCTGAGTAAATGATTTTTTACAAACATTGCATTTAAAATTCTTAGCACCAGAATGAATTAGTAAATGTTTTCTCAGATCTGACTTATGAGTAAATGATTTTTCACAAACTTTGCATTTAAAATTTTTATCACCAGAATGAATTAGTAAATGTCCTTTCAGATTTGACTTCTGAGCAAATGATTGTTCACAAACCTTGCATTTAAAATTCTTAACACCAGAATGAATTAGTAAATGTCTTTTCAGATCTGACTTCTGAGTAAATGATTTTTTACAAACATTGCATTTAAAATTCTTAGCACCAGAATGAAATAGTAAATGTCCTTTCAGATTTGCCTTCAGAGTAAATGATTTTTTACAAATGTCGCATTTAAATTTCTTATCACCAGCATGAATTAGTAAATGTTTTCTCAGATCTGACTTCTGAGTAAATGATTTTTCACAAACGTTGCATTTAAAATTTTTATCACCAGAATGAATTAGTAAATGTTTTCTCAGATCTGACTTCCGACTAAATGATTTATGACAAACATTGCATTTAAAATTCTTAACACCAGAATGAATTAGTAAATGTCTTTTCAGATTTGACTTTCCAGTAAATGATATTTCACAAACGTCGCATTTAAAAGTTGTATCACCAGAATGAATTAATGAATGTTCTTTCAGATGTGACTTCTGACTAAATGATTTATCACAAACGTTGCATTTAAAATTTTTAACACCAGAATGAATTAGTAAATGTCTTTTCAGAGATGACTGCCGAGTAAATGATTTTTCACAAACGTCGCATACATAATTGATTTCACCTGTGTGAACTAATAAATGCGAATCAAGATTGCCTTCTTGAGAACTTGTATGTTTACAAACATTGCCCTTATATTTTTCTTCATCATCAGTAAAACTTTGTTGGCAACTATCCTCTTTAAAATTCATGCTGTTCTTATCAACTTCTTCTAAAATTAGCTCAGTTTCATCCTTAATATATATTTCTTCTTCTTCAATCTTAAAATTGTTATCACTGAATAATTTTGTCCCAATATCTGTAAATTGAACTGTACAAGAATCTTTTGTAACATCATGTTTCTCCTCTGTTTTGAGATACTTCCCCTCTAGTTGTTTAATGTTCTTATCAACTTGTTCTAAAATTAGCTCAGTTTCATCCTTAATATGTATTTCTTCTGCTTCAATCTTAAAACTGTTATCACTGAATAATTTTGTCTCAACATCCCTATATTGAACTGTACAAGAATCCTCTATTTTGAGATACTGCCCTTCTAATTGTTTCATGTTTATCTCACTCACCCACTCGGGTTCAATTTTTATTTCTTTAGATCCCATATTTGTAAAAGGTAAAAGTAAAAACCTTTACTACTACCATAGACCTTTTATAGAACTATTATGGACGCTAAACTTAATGTTGAAATATTCGATTCTGATTTCTGCGCCACTACTACCCAAAACAAACTGACAATTCACAATAGTGCCAACATAGCACTTGATGAACTTCAAAATTACCCGCCATTGTTACTGCTAAAAATATTTTTAAAATAAAACATTTTAATACTATTTTTAATAAATGAATAATTTAATTTTATATCATAAAATAAAACAAAATCGCAGAAAAATAAAGTTTAATTACATTCGTTTCCTCTTACAATTTCTTTTATTAAATATAATAAAAATCAACAAACTTGCCTTGAGGAATTAGTTAATTATTTGAAAATGATTATAAACAAACATCATTAATTCTAACATAATATTTTCCGTTTGACAAAAATTCTTTAATGAATAAGTAAATGTTCTTTTAGATGTGACTTCTGTGTAAATGTCTTTTCAGATTTGACTTCTGAGCAAATGATTTTTCACAAATGTTGCATTTAAAATTCGTACCACCAGAATGAATTAGTAAATGTCTTTTCAGATCTGACTTATGAGTAAATGATTTTTTACAAACATTGCATTTAAAATTCTTAGCACCAGAATGAATTAGTAAATGTCCTTTCAGATTTGACTTCAGAGTAAATGATTTTTTACAAAAGTCGCATTTAAATTTCTTATCACCAGAATGAATTAGTAAATGTTTTCTCAGATCTGACTTCTGAGAAAATGATTTTTCACAAACGTCGCATTTAAAATTTTTATCACCAGAATGAATTAGTAAATGTCCTTTCAGATTTGACTTCTGAGCAAACGATTTTTCACAAATATTGCATTTAAATTTTTTATGACCAGAATGAATTAGTAAATGTCTTTTCAGAGATGACTGCCAAGTAAATGATTTTTCACAAACGTCGCATTTAAAACTTGTATCACCAGAATGAATTAGTAAATGTTTTCTCAGATCTGACTTCTGGGTAAATGATTTATCACAAACGTTGCATTTAAAATTCTTAACACGAGAATGAATTAGTAAATGTCTTTTCAGAGATGACTGCCGAGTAAATGATTTTTCACAAATGTTGCATTTAAAATTCTTAATACCAAAATGAATTAGTAAATGTTCTTTTAGATGTGACCTCTGAGTAAATGATTTTTCACAAACGTCGCATACATAATTGTTTTCACTTGTCTGAACTAATAAACGCGTTTGAAGATTGCCTTCTTGAGAACTTGTATGTTTACAAACATTGCCCTTATATTTTTCTTCATCATCAGTAAAACATTGTTGGCAACTATCCTCTTCAAAATTCATGCTGTTCTCATCAACTTCTTCTAAAATTAGCTCAGTTTCATCCTTAATATATATTTCTTCTTCTTCTTCAATCTTAAAACTGTTATCATTGAATAATATTTTCTCAATATCTGTAAATTGAACTGTACAAGAATCTTTTGTAACATCATGTTTCTCCTCTGTTTTGAGATACTTCCCCTCTAGTTGTTTAATGTTCTTATCAACTTCTTCTAACCCTAGTTCAGATTCATAATTAATATGTATTTCGTCTTCTTCAATCTTAAAACTGCTATCACTGAATAATTTTGTCTCAATATCACTATATTGAACTGTACAAGAATCCTCTATTTTGAGACACTGTCCCTCTAATTGTTCAATGTTTATCTCACTCATCCATTCGGGTTCAATTTTTATTTCTTGAGATCCCATATTTGTAAAAGGTAAAAACACGAAAAACCTCTACCAGAGAGAATATAATATATTTAAATTGTCTTGTCTTCTACTACCCAAAACTCCAAAACAAACTGACAATTCACAATAGTGCCAACATAGCACTTGAAGACCTTCAAAATTACCCGCCATTTTTACTGCTAAAAATATTTATAAAATAAAAAATTTTAATAAATGAATAAATTTAATTTTATTTCATAAAATAAAACAAAATCGCAGAAAAATAAAGTTTAATTATTACAATTTCTTTTATTAAATATTATAATAAAAATCAACAAACTTGTCTTGAGGAACTAGTTAATTATTTGAAAATGATTATAAACAAACATCATTAATTCTAACATAATATTTCCCGTTTGACAAAAATTCTTTAATGAATAAGTAAATGTTCTTTTAGATGTGCCTTCTGTGTAAATGTCTTTTCAGATTAGACTTCTGAGCAAATGATTTTTCACAAATGTTGCATTTAAAATTCGTAACACCAGAATGAATTAGTAAATGTCCTTTCAGATTTGCCTTCAGAGTAAATGATTTTTACAAACGTCGCATTTAAAATACCTATCATCAGCATGAATTAGCAAATGCTTTCTCTTATGAGTAAATGATTTTTCACAAACGTTGCATTTAAAATTTTTATCACCAGAATTAATTAGTAAATGTCCTTTCAAATTTGCCTTCAGAGTAAATGATTTTGCATTTAAAATTCTTAGTAAATGTCCTTTCAGATTTGACTTCAGAGTAAATGATTTTTTACAAACGTCGCGTTTAAATTTCTTATCACCAGCATGAATTAGTAAATGTTTTCTCAGATCTGACTTCTGAGTAAATAATTTTTCACAAACATTGCATTTAAAATTTTTATCAACAGAATGAATTAGTAAATGTCCTTTCAGATTTGACTTCTGAGCAAATGATTTTTCACAAACATTGCATTTAAAGTTCTTAACACCAGAATGAATTAGTAAATGTCTTTTCAGATCTGACTTCTGACTAAATGATTTATCACAAACGTTGCATTTAAAATTCTTAACACGAGAATGAATTAGTAAATGTCTTTTCAGAGATGACTGCCGAGTAAATGATTTTTCACAAACGTCGCATACATAATTGTTTTCACTTGTCTGAACTAATAAACGCGTTTGAAGATTGCCTTCTTGAGAACTTGTATGTTTACAAACATTGCCCTTATATTTTTCTTCATCATCAGTAAAACATAGTTGGCAACTATCCTCTTCAAAATTCATGCTGTTCTTATCAACTTCTTCTAAAATTAGCTCAGTTTCATCCTTAATATATATTTCTTCTTCTTCTTCAATCTTAAAACTGTTATCACTGAATAATTTTGTCTCAATATCTGTAAATTGAACTGTACAAGAATCTTTTGTAACATCATGTTTCTCCTCTGTTTTAAGATACTTCCCCTCTAGTTGTTTAATGTTCTTATCAACTTCTTCTAACCCTAGTTCACATTCATCATTAATATGTATTTCACTATCACTGAATAATTTTGTCTCAATATCCCTATATTGAACTGTACAAGAATCCTCTATTTTGAGACACTGCCCCTCTAATTGTATAATGTTTATCTCACTCTCCCATTCGGGTTCAATTTTTATTTCTTGAGATCCCATATTTGTAAAAGGTAAAAGTAAAAACCTCTACTACTCAAAACTCCAAAACAAACTGAGAATCAGAGAATGTAATATATGTCTCTTCTGAGAATCCAGTAGATAGTGGATCTAGTGTTCCTTAAACATCGATATGCATATGCATCGTTACTATCAATGCAGACATACTATCAAAAAATATATCGAGAATTTAACGTTTTAAAAAAAGAATTTTACATAATAGTTTTTACTTTTTGTTTCGACGTACCACAGAGAAAGATCAAAACACTAATCCAGTGTTGCCAACATACCGCTTGAAGAACTTCAAAATTACCCGCCATTTTTACTGCTAAAAATATTTTTAAAATAAAACATTTTAGTAAATGAATAAATCTTAATTTTATTTCATAAAATGAAACAAAAATTCTTTAATGAATTAACAAATGTTCTTTTAGATGTGACTTCTGTGTAAATGTCCTTTCAGATGTGACTTCCTAGTAAATGATTTCTTACAAACGTCGCATTTAAAATTTTTATCACCAGAATGAATTAGTAAATGTCTTTTCAGATCTGACTTCTTAGTAAATGATTTCTCACAAACGTCGCATTTAAAATTTTTATCACCAGAATGAATTAGAAAATGTTGATTTAAATCACTTTTCCGAATAAATGATTTTTCACAAACATTGCATTTAAATTTTTTATCACCAGAATGAATTAGTAAATGTTGATTTAAATCACATTTCCGAATAAATGATTTTTCACAAAGGTCGCATTTAAAATTCTTAACACCAGAATGAATTAGTGAATGTCTTTTCAGATCTGACTTCTGAGTAAATGATTTTTTACAAACGTTGCATTTAAAATTCTTATCACTGGAATGAATTAGTAAATGCCCTCTCAGATTTGACTTCTTAGTAAATGATTTTTCACAAACGTTGCATTTAAAATTCTTAACACCAGAATGAATTAGTAAATGTTGATTTAAATCACTTTTCCGAATAAATGATTTTTCACAAACGTTGCATTTAAATTTTTTATCACCAGAATGAATTAGTAAATGTAATTTCAGAGACCCCTTTTGAGTAAATGATTTATCACAAACGTTGCATTTAAATTTTTTATCACCAGAATGAATTAGTAAATGTAATTTCAGATTCCCCTTTTGAGTAAATGATTTTTCGCAAACAACACAAGTATAATTTTTTTCACTTGTGTGAACTAATAAACGCGAATCAAGATTGCCTTCTTGAGAACATGTATGTTTACAAACATTGCCCGTATATTTTTCTTCATCATTAGTAAAACATTGTTGGCAACCACCCTCTTCAAAATTCTTGCTGTTTGTATCAACTTCTTCAAAAATTAGCTCAGTTTCATCCTTAATATGTATTTCTTCTTCAATCTTAAAACTGTTATCACTGAATAATTTTGTCTGGATATCTGTATATTGAACTCTACAAGAATCTTTTGTAACATCATGGTTCTCCTCTGTTTTGAGATACTTCCCCTCTAGTTGTTTAATGTTCTTATCAACTTCTTCTAAACGTAGTTCAGATTCATCTTTAATATGTATTTCATCTTCTTCAATCTTAAAACTGTTATCACTGAATAATTTTGTCTCACTATCCCTATATTGAACTGTACAAGAATTTTTTCTAACATCAAGTTTCTCCTCTATCTTGAGATACTGCCTCTCTAGTTGGTTAATAATTACGTCATCCTCCCATTCGGGTTCAATTTTTATTTGGGCTTGAGAAATAATTCCTATTTCTTGAGATTTCATCTTATTTGTAAAAAGCTCTACTATCAAAAACAACACAATAGTCTACTGTGACAATCCAGTGCTGCCAACATAACCGGTCAACATGTCACTTTAAGAACTTCAAAATTACCCGCTATAGGTAACTCGGATTAAGATTGCAGCGCTCATGCGGTGAAATTGGAACTGTGCTAAGGAGTAGTAGTTGGTTTACTTCGTGCTTTCTTATGGGATATTTCATGTGTATTTAAGTTGTTTATTTGGTATCAGTTTTGTTTTTTGAATTATTTCTAGGTGTAAATTATGTATTGTTTTTGTCTAGTGTTTAGTGTGACATTCATTTTATTTTATAAACTATACATAAACATTTATTTTATATCTTTAAAAGTGTGATATTTCCAGTTGTATTTAGGTGAGTAGTAGTCAGGAGTTTTACTCAAATACATTTTAGTCTCAAATTATTGTTTCCATTATTTTTTAGAAATGAAGTTAAGCATTTTAGAGTACATGAACTATTTGGGAGGATCGGCTAATTCTAAATCTGTAGTTGAAGGTGAAAATGTCCTGAATGCAGGACATCTGATTTTAGCGGGAAAGACTATAGAAACTTATGAGTGGATAGAAATATATGGTTTGTGTTTACAAACGAGTGCATTGGAATCTAATCCACATGAAATTACTGGGAAATTATCTATTTCTAACACTGTAAAAGTGGAGAACCTCTTATGTTCTTGTAAAGTTATAGCATGAGGTTTTAATGTTCTCCGTTTTACTCTAACTGTAAATAATAAATCAAAGCAAAGTGGTAAATAATAATTAAATGTTTTTACCATACCTTTTTGAATAAAATCACTTTCAGTAAAATGTAGAGAACACACTCTCATGGTATTTGAAACTTTCTTGCCAATTTTTAATGTTGTGATCCACAATCTTTTCCTATCCACTAATTCTCTATTGCCAAGTTTGGTTTCAAAAAAAAACTTTGGACGTTCCTGCTTTTGGAAACGAATGAAAACTTAGTTCAGGGTTTCTTTTTCCCCATGATGAACACTTAGGTACACAACAATAATGATTACTCATTATAAAAAAGATCAACAAATCAAAATTATTTGTAAAAACAAGACAAAAACACTATGAAAATTACTTAACAACGCTAAAGAAATAATCCCAAATGTCAAAACTACTCCTTAGCTCAGTTTTCGCATTTTTCACCAGAGGGCGTACCAGTTAGGACGAGAAGCCAATACTGCTACTTAAAAGTATTATTAAAATAAAACATTTTCATACCATTTTTAATGAATGAATAAATTTAATTTTATGTACGATTGACCAATAAAACGCTTTTTATAGAACAGTTTTGCGTCAATAAAGTACCACTTTATTTTACTAGTAAAATAAAGTAATTGTCAACGTCACTGACAAGTTGCAAGACAACTAATTTGACATGTTTAAAAAATTAACATCTACTTGTCATCGCAACTGCCGTGTGCCAAAATCGTATCAAATTTTTATTTTTTCAATTTATTATTTTTTTTAATTGCAATCGAACATAAAATCATGTATATAACGCGTACATAAACAGGCTTTATGGACTCATCATTTTATAGCCTCTCTCGCAAGCTCGTTCGGCCCTAAAATTATTCGTTCAATAAAGCCGTTGTTTATGTACTTGTAATATAAATAGCTTTAATTTCATAAAATAAAACAAAATTGCAGAAAAATAAAATTGAATTACATTTGTTTTTCCATATTTCTTTTATTAAATATTTTAAATAAAAATCGACAAACTCACCTTGAGGAACTCGTTAATTATTTGAAAATGATTATAAACAAACACCGAATATTTTTCCCTTTGATAGAAATTCTTTAATGAATTAGTTCTTCTAGATGTGACTTCTGTGTAAATATCCTTTCAGATGTGACTTCTGAGTAAATGATTTTTCACAATCATTGCATTTAAAATTCTTATCAGCAGAATAAATTAGCAAATGTTGATTTAAATAACTTTTTCGAGTAAATGATTTTTTACAAACGTCGCATTTAAATTTAATAGTATATTATTCAACGAGCATGTAATAGCCATTATATGCGAGTAGAATACTATACTTTGTCCACGACTCTCAAATAAGTTTAACGAGAAGAATGTTTTTTTTGCCGTTCTCCACTGCAAAAAGGATTCGTATGCAGATACAAAAAAATTTTAGATTTTTCAGACAACAAATTTAATGCCACCAGTTTTGTTTCTTCTTCAATGTTATTATTTTGAGATATTTTTATTGTTTAACTAAAAACTATTTCGAACAAGTAATACACTTTTAAATATATTCTGTAATCTGACATATCATGGCGTGCTAAGATTTTTCATAATATTCAAAACGGAGGTAATTTGTTTTGCCTATATAAAGCCTTACTACTTGTTAAATATTTCAAGGTGTAAACAACTCATTTTCTAACATTTTTTATTCTTATAACTTTACTAAACTAACATGACCGTCATAATGAAAACTGTTCTACTTACATATTATTACCTAGAAATTAATATAAATAACATTTTCAAGTTTAAACATGCTGAGCTGTCATTGACGTCACCCAGTAAATAATGACTCACTGGGTGACGTCATACAGTGAATAATAGGTATTATTATACTTAAGGAAGTACAAGTATAATGAATGTTTTATAGAACAGTCGTGGACAAAATGGTTTATACATGCAACGCCAGAATGAATTAGTAAATATTCTTTCAGATAAATCAGATATGACTTCAGAATAAATAATTTTTCACAAAGGTTGCTGTTTAATTTTCAACTATAAAATTAAACATAACATTCAAACCCTCAATCGTATCAAACCGGCAACACGGCGCGGTTACCAAATATATAAAAACATACGACATGTTATAAATCACGTACGCCATATCGGAATTTGCAATAACAAACCAGCAACGTCGCGAGTCACGTAGGTGTCATGACGTTAAAACTTTTTCAATTTTGTGTTCTTCAGTAAGAGGGAAAGAGAATGATAGACATACCGGAAATTCCGACAGCCATCATCGTTTCACAGCCCCACACGTATCGCAACGAAATACACAAACGGGGACGCGAATTTTTAAATAGTATTCATCAATTCAAATTTTGTTCGTTTCATTTTACACTGATAAAAATAATTTCTGAATGATGTGATTTATTTACTTTATCCATTACTATTGTTTAGTAAATTAAACATGTGCTTTCCTGTTATTTTTTTGCGTTGTTTTACGTTAATATTTTTAATAAAACGGTAATTGTAAGCTGCTTGTTTTCTTGAAGTTCTGCAGACAGCAAAAACCAACAAATATACAGTTCCACTGAAAAATTACTGACATTCGTTTAAAAAAGCGGCGTTGCTAAACATCGGCCGACTTGGTAAATGAATGCAAAAGAAGTTCTCTAAATTAGAGTCCTTAAACACTTGCATTTAAAATTTTTAACACCAGAATGAATTAGTAAATGTGCTTTCAGATGTGTTGTAGAACTTCAAAATTACCCGCCATTGTTCCTCAATTTCGGGACAGCGCGGAACGATTATTTTTGTTGTTAAAAGTTTAAATTTTTATTTTGAGGTTATGACATGGTTGTCGTTAAAATGCCATAAATCTAATTAATTCTACTTGAAGTAGAGCTCTAAAATTTGGAAAGGTGGTGAAGAAAAGATGTAGAAACAGTGTCTACCAAACAGAATGTTGGCTTCCCTAGTGGTTTTCAAGCGAGGACGTGGTAAAGTAGAAATTTGAGATTTTGAGGTAATGACATGGCTGTCGTTAAAATGCCATAATTCTACAACTACTTGAGGTAGAGCTCTAAAATTTGGAGTGGTTGCGAAGAAAACATGTAGGAACAGTTTCTACGTAATGTTTGATTCCCTGGTGGTTTTCTAGCAACAAGGTGTTAAAGTTAAAATTTACGATTATGAGGTTATGACATGGTTGTCTTTAAAATGCCATAACTACTACTTGTGCACTCAGAAAGGTCTGCCGATGAGGATTTAGATTTAGGCCTAAATAATAAATAAAAAAATGATTAAATATATTTTATCAAAGATATATGATAAAATTATGTATTAAATACATTTACATTTAGTACTATAATAAATATAAATTTTTACAATAGAATAAATAACCAAATTTAATAAAAATATAACAATTTCTTGAAGATAATGTATAAGTACAATAATTTTTTGCTAACTACAGTATTTTGTAATACTTGCATGATTATATCTTTATCATCATTATTATACAGGGTGTTTCATAAGTAATGGTCAATATTTTAATCATAGGTTCAGGACCTCAAAATATTAATATTTTACTAAATAACTCTGGGTCAAATATTATCTACTACTAAGATACAGGGTGTTGAAGATAAAATTTATTATTTGTTTTTTTGCAATAATTTTTTTATTATTTAGTATATTGACTTGAAATTTGGTATGGTTATATTTTTAAGTTAATAAATTATAAGCGTGTTATCAATTTTGAGATTAGATAAAGAGGGCGCCATCTACACTCTACTGGATGAATAAAAGTATCAATTTTTTTTATTCCTGGCCTTGTTTGAATTTTTTTCAAGCCAAGCCAAGGTATACTTGTTTTAATATCATAACAAAAATTGATACTTTTCTTCATCCAGTAGTGTAGGTGGCGCCCCCTTTATCTAATCTCGAAATTGATAACACGCTTATGATTTACTAACTTAAAAATATAACCATACCAAATTTCAAGTCAATATGTTAAATAATGAAGAAATTATTGCAAAAAAACGAAAAATAAATTTTATCTTCAACACCCTGTATCTAGTAGTAGATAACATTTGACCCAGAGTTATTTAGTAAAATATTAATATTTGGGGGTCCTGAACCAATGATTGAAATATTGATCATTCCTTATGAAACACTCTGTATATATCATATAACAAAATAATGTGCTTCAAGCATCATCAATTCTATTTTATAAAAAAGGTTTCTTATAAAGTATAAGAAAATATGTATGAATCTCATTTTAAATCTAAACAAAAATATACAGAATTTTAAATTAAATTAATATACATTTTGAAGAGTTCATTTTATACAATGAACTGTAGTCTTTAAATTATAAAATGTAAGAAAACAAACGAGGAAAGACGATAAAGACCATCTTTTTCTTACTGACAAACTCTGAATTTAAGGTAGAGTATATAGTTTTCAACTTAGAGTATATGGCATCTTTAAAATAACCAATTTTTCTCATAGAACCGTCTCATTTGGCATTTCGAGTATCATTTACCATATTGGTTTTTTAAATTCTGTGAACAATGTCACCAACTTCAGACATATTCAAACAAACGCTCGCAAATGTGCTACCATCTATCAGTAAAACTGATAAACGAAGCTTAGTGAGTGTTGACAACTTTAAAAAGTAACAAATTCCCAACTTGCATTAGGGGTTGCAAAGTTTTTTGACCGATTCCGGTGAAGATGTCTTCTTCGTATCCCTTTAAGGGAAAAATACAAAGTAAGCAAACGAATTAGGAATTTAATTTAATTTTCCCTGAGGTTGGCAACTAACTGTTTATTAATTATCTAAAATACGTAACGTAATAATCATTTTAAGTTCTTTGATATACATTCTGCCGAATCCTTTAAGTACATGAAACCAAATCACTAAAGGCTCTTTAATATTCCTATATTTGATTTGAGAAGTAACCGATAAAATTATCTTGATAAGTTTATACTTTTTTTTATAGTAAAAACAATAAAAAAGGAGTAATAAAAATCGTGTAAAAAAATAAAAATGTAAAAACACATTAGTTCTGGTCCCTTGGAAATTTAAAACGAATTCGGAAAACATATTAGAATGCTTAAGACTTAATAATTAAAATAAAAAGACTATTCAACAGTGACGCTTTTTGCCAAGTTACGGGGGCAGTCGACGTTGCATCCTTTGAGTACTGCGATGTGGAAGGAAAGCAATTGCATCGGTATGACTGTCAAAATTCCTTGCAGACAGTCCACGGTTTTGGGTATTTCAAGGTTTTTCTGGCTATATGACATCGTTTCTTTGTCTCCTTCTTCACAGATTAGGATTGGTTTCCCTTCGCGGGCAGTTACCTAAAACGAATTATATGATTTTTTAACTTGTCTTGTTCTAGCATTGAATGCTGTTAAGGGCGTTAAAAAGGTTATTTAAAATCATGTTCATTTCAAAAAATGGGAAAACCTATTTTTACTGTTAATTTTCTCGTTTTTGAAATGGACATTTTGTCAATTATTACAAAATATGTTACAGTCCAACATTATTTGCAGGCATAACCAACCATCTGTGGCCTTTTCAGATAAAAGGAGATTGATAGGAGCTTCCTTCAAATTTATTATCATCATCTTGTAACAAAAAAATTCTTAGCAGTATGTGTATGGTCGGAAAATTTAGGGTAAATTATAATTAAATTAAAAAAAAATAAATTAGACACATTAAAAGATCCGGAAGTGGGGTGAGGGTAGCTAAATATACAACTTGAGGGTTGGATATTGGTTTTTTACGATTTGTTACTGAAATATACATCCTATCGAAAAAAATTAAGTTTCATGTAAAAGTTGTAGATAATTAAAAAATGTAAAACTTTTGTATTCATTATTTTTCAACATAACCTCAAAATTATCGAGAAAAACGATAAAAACAGTTTTTTTCGTTTTTAATTTTTATCTCCGGTGAAAATATTTTTTTTTATGAAACTCGGTGGAAACGTTCTTTTTGTGTTTAAATATGCTGTAATTTTTTCAAAGCAAAATATACATTTTTCGATTTTATACGAATTTAAATAAAAAAAGCCTAATTTTCAATCAAAAAAGTTCACTAACAAAGGGCCCCGCAGTTTTTAAAGGGGAATTGGGTTTCACTCAGTCTCACTCAAACCTGTTGAAAAGTATCAGTCATATTGTTCTCATTAAATGTCTCTGTGGGCGCGATAAAAAATAATGAAATGATTTTGAGATACTGGCCTCTGAAGATGGAGATTTTTTAAACGACGAAAATCTTATTTTAGTGTCGTGTATGAGTCAGACGAGCCAGAAAATATTTTCATCCGGAACAAGATTACCTCTCCCCCCGTTTTTGAGGATGCTGAACACGATGGCGGAATTAGAATTTCTCTTTGGGGTTGCGAAACCCCTCAAAACGGCCAAAAACGATCCCCTAGAGAGATTAAACGCGCTTTACAAGGTTTTCCTGCAAAATACACACTTTTTCCCCATTTTCGAGGATGCTGAGAACAGTGGTGGTGTTGAAAATCGCTTCTGATTTTATAGTTTTTCTCGATAATTTTGAGGTTATGTTGAAAAATAATTAATACAAAAGTTTTACATTTTGAATTATCTACAACTTTTACATTAAACTTTATTTGATTGGATGTATAATTCAGCCACAAATCGTAAAAAACCAATATCCAACCCTCAAGTTGTATATTTAGCTCCCCCCACCCCACTTCCGGAACTTTTAATTAGTCTAATTTATTTTTTTAATTTACTTATAATTTACCCTAAATTTCCGACCATCTATATACTGCTAACAATTTTTGTTGGTCTAATTCGGACATAAGATAATCTAGTTTGGCAACATTATTTGCAGGCAAAATCAACCATCTGTGGCCTTTTCAAATAAAAGGAGATTGATAGGAGCTTCTTTCGAATGTATTATGATCATTCTGTAAACTTGTTTAAACAATTCTTTGGAAATTACTGAAATTTTATATAGACAATTGTAAACATTATTTTTCTTCATCGAATCATTTGTTTATATATATTTTTTTACGATAACAAATCCATTCCTAACTTTGGTTTCATTTCAGAAGTACCGAGATAAACGAACAAATTGTTTTTACCTGCTGTAAGGCATTCATGCATTTATTATATACAGGGTCTCTCATAATTATCATCATCACAGGCATGGTTTCGTCTACGAGAGCAAGCGGTCCATGTTTTAATTCCCCAGCCATAATTCCTTCGCTGTGCATGTACGTCAATTCTTTTACTTTCTATAAATCAAAAAAGCGATATCTTCATATTCCTGTTAGAATTTTATAATTTTTTGAAAATTTCTTACCAACGCACCCTCCAAACAAGTGGCGTAATTGAAACCTCTACCCATGATTAACAATGACTTTTTGGTATACAAGTCTTCGGCCAATTCCTTTACTTTACCGTCTAGCTTCAATACTTCGCGGATTTGCTCTTGTAAGTTTTTCAAACTGTTGATAATCTGAAAAACGAATTATTATTGTTTTAGCCAATTTTATCAAAGTTATAAAAGTTAAGAGGACGAGTGGTATTAGGAAAGGTTCTTTTTTTGAATCGTTTTGTCTTAAAAACAGAGAATATAGTCATTTATGCAAAAGACACTTTACACACAAATGTTCAATATTTTCTTGTATCAATTTCACACAAATCTATTCGCCTCCAATTTTTATTGAAACGTCAAATATTGAGCTGTTATAGATTCAAATAAAGGGCCACCAAGGCATGGGCGATTGAGTTTGGCTTATTGGTTTAGACTTTGACATTTGCCAGTTTTAAACGGATTTATGGAGATTTCTGTGTTTATAGACTGAAATGGAAAAAGTATCTTAATTTAGCTAATTTGAAGTGTTTAGGTATTTAAAAACTGATGTTGAGTGTTGAAGTGAGTTATGGGTGAGCGGATCAGGTTAGTTTACATATACATTTTGAAATTTGGGTATTAACATAGATTTGCAATACATTTTAGTATAATAATAATTGATAAAACAAAAACGAAGAGACGGTTTTATCAAAGGTAATACCACGAGTCCTCCAAATTTTATCGATAAAATTTTTGGTTTTCACGAAAACGGCTTTATTTGGAAAAACCACGAAAACAAACTGATTGATAAAATCACGAGTCCGCAGGACGAGTGATTTTATCTCAAATCAGTTTGTTTGAGTGGTTTTGCCTAAAATAAAGGCGTTTGAGTATGAAGATCAAAAATTTAATCTATAAAATTTCAGAGGACGAGTCGTATTTGAAAGGATTATTTTTTGAATCATTTTGTATTAAAAACAGAGAAAGACACTTTACACTCAAAAGTTCGATATTTTCTTTTACATTTAAACGCCAAATATTACAAACGTAATATAAGTTGCCTATCTAGTAGTAGGCATTTAAGATTATTTATTAAGTGTAACGTTTAGACGTTTTGACATTATGTTAGTTTTAAACGAATTTATGGACGGAGCTGTGTTGTATTGACAATAAACGAATAAAAACAGGTTAGTTTACAAATAAATTTTGAAATTTGGGTATTAACATAGATTTGCAATACATTTTAGTATAATAATAATTGATAAATGTTTACATTTGACATCTCAAAAAAGGTAAACATAGTT
The DNA here is from genome assembly GCA_949320105.2 of Crepidodera aurea. Lineage (NCBI taxonomy): Eukaryota > Metazoa > Arthropoda > Insecta > Coleoptera > Chrysomelidae > Crepidodera > Crepidodera aurea. Next base: position 14,791,601 of record OX439475.1, on the reverse strand, counting down.
TAATCAAAAAACAAAAACGACGAAGCGGTTTTATCAGTATAAAACACAATGATTGGTTAGGATCCTGAGCTGTTATTGGCTGAAACCACAAAATCTGACTGTTTTGACAGATGAAAAAAATAATCAGTATAAAACTCAATGATTGGTTAGGATCGTGAGCTCTTATTGACTGCACCCACAAAATCTGACTATTTTGACAGATGAAAAAATTAATCGAAAATAAATCAATCTCTGATGAAAAAAAAAGTTCTAATCCTTACCTCCTCTCTTCTCAGCCTCAAAGACAGCCTATCTTCGCTCATGACTAGCGCAAACATAACCAAAGCAATAAATTGACTGGTGTAGGCTTTGGTCGAGGCCACACCAATTTCGGGGCCGGCGTTGATGTGAACGCCACAGTGCGATTCTCTACAAATCGAACTGCCTACTGTGTTTGTGATACCGATTATCAAGGCGCCTCTTTGTTTACAATATCTTAAAGCCATCAACGTATCTGCAGTTTCTCCGGATTGAGATATGAAGAAACAAACGTCGTCTCTGAATACGGGCGTGGTGCGATCCAAAAAGTCGCTGGCTAATTCTACCATGACGGGAAGTTCGGTTAGTTCTTCCAATAGCTGTCTGGTTGCGATAGCGCTGTGGTAACTGGTTCCGCAGCCGATGAGCATCAGTCTTCGACAACGTTTGATTTCTGGAATGTAGTCTTTTATACCGCCAAGAGTGACCGTCTAAAATAGTAAAATAAGTAATTGATAAAGTTTCCCTATCGTACAAAAATCGATGAATAAATATCAACGTAATTTTCTGTTGGGCGCCACCTACTCGGTCAGTAGAGAAATGAGAGTCTCTTAAATCTCAGTCGTGCTTCTGAAATTGACCGCAAAATTATAAAAATCGATAATAATGACTCAATAAAATATGGAAGTATTTATTAACAACAAAAATAACGGTTGGACTTGTAGTTGTAGTGAGATGATTATTGAGCAGAAGAAGGTAAGCTTAATGTTCTTATTTTTTATTTAACAAATCACCCTCTTACCTTATTATAATTTGATTATCTACTAAAATGTAAGCTAACTAATTAATTAAGTACTTTGGCCTTGTTTTGTTTGTAAAAGTTTGAAATATCGATATTCAAAAATGCATAGGTACCTTTAATACTATTTAAATCTTTTAGTTATCTCTGGTTACTTTCTTTCCAAATTAACGATGTGACGAGCATAAATCTAGGATTCTAATTAGGAATACGGGATAAAAATGCTACGGGATGTGGATGTATCTGGATAATAGATGAAGAAACAGCGGGAGCTGGATTTTCTTTCAGGAACAAACGATGGAATGTTAATTGGAATTCTTTTATTGATTTAATTCCAAGATTTTCTTGTAAACATCGATTCTAACCTCACTTAAAATTTGACAGGTAAAATTTCCTTACAATTTCTTTCTTCGATCAGAGTGGCTTTGATTTTGGTTTTCTTTTGTTTTCACGATAAGAATTGATGTGTACGAAAGATTTTTAGCAAAAGTTCCGCCTGGCAGCAAGTTTTGGTTTTTATAAACCATCATGTCAAAGCCGTCTAGATCGGGATTTGACATAATTTTCAATTAAATTATTATAAAATTCAAAAATTTTTTTAATTTTTATATGCTTTTTGACTATTACCAAATCATTCCTGAGATAAAAAGAATGATTTTGGTATAATTTATTTCCTATTCTAACTTATATTAAATGTACATGAAGACTTTTTTACTTTCGTCATTATCGATTTTATAAATTGTATTAAACTTTATTATTACTGCCTTTTTTACAATAATACTTTAATTTTGGAAATCCCACACTTTATTTTCTTGATTTATTATATTTCCACTGAATTTACATTGATCATATTGTTAAATTAAGATACTGCACTTTGAGGATAAGTTTAAAATTTATTTCTCTTCTATTTAAAATAACAATGTTTTCATTGTTTTAATGAGTGCAGACTTATCTGAGACTATTTTGCTAAATTGTTTATAACTATTCAAAAATCGTCGATGAAAATTCCTTATGGAATTGCCATGTTAAAATTTGTTATCAGAAATTTAATATTTTGTCATATGATTACTGCTCTAAAATTAGTTTGAAACTTTATTTTGTTAATTACGTTCTGCCTAGTGATTATTTAAATTAAAATAAATAATTATTTAATGGTTTTAATTAATTTATTTTGTTTGATAATTTCTCTATTATCGAATAAAAGTTTTGTATTCTCTTTACATTATTTAACCGTTACAATATATATTATAAAGCAAGAATTTACGTTAATTTTTAATCACTTTGTATGTTTTATATTTTGACGTTGACGTAATTGAGAAATAAATAATTTGACTGTCAGTTGCTTCTAAAAAAAAGTATTAAATTTTCTCATAAAGCAAAGTATTTCACGACAAATTGTTCTGGCTCTGACGTTTTCAAACACAAACACAAAAAACTTGAAAAACGTGTTGATACGTGAGCCGGATGAGCAACCGTGACGTCACCAATGCTTTTTGGGCCGGAGCGTTTTTTAAACCGCTGTATCTTAAAAACTATTTCTCAAACAACCGTAGGAAAAAAAATTGATACATAAAGTCGTATCTGTAGAATCAAATAAAAAAATTAAAAAAATGCATGTCCGAACCGAATTGCTAAAGTCAATACTAATGAAATGTGCTTTAAATTTGACAATCGGAGACTTACCCCATTTTCAAAGTTGACACGACCTCTCATTGTGTTTACAACGGATTCTGGTTGTTCAAAAATTTCCTTCTGCATGAAGAAATCGTAATTACCCTTCATAATTTGTTGTAGTTCCATTTTTACGGTGATGATTTCGCGTTTATGGGGATCATCGACGGCTCTTCTAATCCTGTGAATGCTGAGAGCACCGTTTTTGACGGCAGCAACATCGTCGTCCTAAAAATTGTTTCAACCACGTTTAAAGAATACGTTTTCATTGGAAAATGATCAGTGATTAATTCGTTCTTTAGATTAAAATGTACAGAAGAATCATCGTAGTTTATAATTAGTTACAAGAAATTTCTATAATTATTTTAAAAACCGATCCTACTTAATTTTACTTTACCGATAAAACTCTCTTTTTTGGCCTTTACCAGTCTTTTTCCAATGAGATGGTCTACGGTCTCTTTGTTTCTCTAATGGCGCACAGATAATAGAGAGAAAACACGAAGAGAATATCACACCGCGTCATATCCGTATGACGTCACCGTTCTTGGTATTCGCCTACTCGAGCCCAGTGGCGTGTTGTGTGGTAGCCTGATATTACCATTGTACTGACTCCTTGTGCATTTTTACTTTTAATGTTTATTTTGCTTTTAATTTATAATAATAAATATTTTTAAAATAAACATTTTGATTAAGTAAAAACTAGTTTTAACGAAAATTTTAATCTATTATTATTCGGTAACTCCCCAAAACAGAATAAACGCGCCCGCCTATGGCGTTGTTAAGGAAGCTACGGCGTTGCTAAGGGAAGGAGCAACTGGGTCTATGATGCGGTGTGATATTTTAATAGTGTTCGGGTTCTACCAAAAATTAATTACATTTATAATCTATATTTGGTTCCTGATTATATAATATATATAATAATTATACTAACAAAAATATGGGAGAATACAAACTGATTTCAAATTGTAAGGTGTCAATAATCAAAATGTGCTAACCTCAAAATAGATGACTCTATTTGTGTGTTCAATAACAGCGGAAGCATCTGAGGCAAAGAAATATTCAACTTGTTTGTCTTCTAGTGGTTCAAATTCTGATGTGGAACCTGTTCTTGGTAAAGTTGGGTAATCTCCCCTTCCGTGAGGACGATGTTCTAAAATTAACAAAAACAATAAATAATCTCCTTTTTATTCTCCCACCTTAAATGACATATGAGTTTTTTGTGATTGTGTTTGGTGTAAATTTTGAAAATAGGTAGTCAATCAACTAAATAAAAAAAACTAGAACTTAGGTAAAATGAAGAAACTTAACATTTTTTTCGGAGAAAAAGGAACTTTGCTTTGATTAGAAAGAAATTTCTCTAAATAAAAACAGAAGTTGAATATGTGGCATACATTTAGACTAATAAAAAATAGAAAATGTCCACTTTTAATAAATAATTTTATCAGTGTAATCTAATATCATCTTTAACATAATTTTGTTGTTTAGGTAACTAATCTAATTTAGCCAAATATATACAGGGTGTCCCTGAATTAAGAGTAGTAGTTCATATAATTTTTTTCGTTTATGAAATTTACACCAAACTTTTTTAATAGTTAGTCTGAATCTAGTGAATGATTTTATTAGGCGTTATCCCACGTCATATGGCGAAAAAAAACTTGTGCTCCAATATGTACCTTTAAGCAGAAAATAAATTTGACTAGTTTTTCTCAAAAAAAGTGCTCATTTTCTACTGTACACTATCAAATTATATATATTATATATAAAAGCCGATACAATTTTTTATGAAAAAAATTTCATTTAAAATTTGGTTGTAAGCGAATTGGTTTTAAATATTTTTGTAATACATATGTTGATACTTCTTTTCTGCAATATGAAAAAAACAATGTTAATATTGTTTTGCAAGGTATATAAAATAAAATATTTCAAATTAAAAGAAAAAACGAGAAACTTTGAGAAAAACTATTGTTATTAAAATGTAGATGAATTTCCAATAAATGATAAAATCAAATCAACTAATTTTTGCACTTTAAAATTGACATTTGAAAGCGTTTTAAGATTAGAAATTAGTGTTATGTAACTTATTTCTGGTTTTAGATTAAATTTAAAATAATAGTTCATGCAAAAAATGTCTGTGATTAATTCAATATTAAAAAGAAATTTTAGATTTCCAGATTAAACCTACAAATAATAAATTTATAATGTAATAATTTATTCTAGTTAAATTATTGTTAAAATTCAAAAAATTAGTATTTTAAGCATGTTCTTTCACAACTATAATAATGTACCTAAAAAAATTGCAAAATTACATCTTAATTTTTTTGTATAAATTTCAGTAGATTTGAATATATTATTTTTCGGCCACTTAAAATGAAATACAAATATTACAAAACATTAAGCTAGAAAAAAAAATGTATAATAAATGAAAATACATACTTACGAAGAACCACCACCTGTGACAACTTTCGATTAAAAATATCAAGCAAGTTATGTTAAAAGCCCAAAATGCTAGAATTAAGAATAAAAAGAGAAATCAACAAAAAGGTACTACCTGGATTGGAATCCGTCTCTGCAGGAGAAACCCATAAATAAAACAAAGGACAAAACAAACAACATTAAAAACAAAAAAAAAACAGTATAATTAAAAAATCAAGTCCTTCAACAGAGATTAAAATTTCAGAATTTGTATTTAATTTGGTTTATTGTCCTGGAATGAAGTTGCAAGGCTAAAAATAGGAACATATATTTGATTGAATATAACTATAAAAAATTCTGTTGAAGTCTTATAATAAAGCAGTGCAAAAAAATGATTGTAGCAAACATGAGTGCTTTGTTCGTGAAATAAAAGCAAAATTACAGAAAATTTAACACCGTATAAAAACTTACGTGACAAATCCATGTTATTGTCATAAAATTTTAATATAAATAAAACTATATTAAGCGGTACACTTATATAAAATAGTTTTGTTGAGATTAAAGTTGCACTTTAAGTTTGGTTGTCGAGAAACACTTAAAAAAGAAGACACCAATTTGACATTTTTTTTACAAACATTGATTCAAATTAAAACCTCTCACTTTAACATATTGAATTTTATGAGTCATTTGAGTGTCAAAGATTATTAATTTACTTTCTATTTTTAGGTCAATTAATATAAATATCATGAAAAGACAGATTGATTAAACAAAAATTTCAACAAATAAACATTATTATTATTAATCGAAACCAAAAGCGGTTACAATGACTATAACGTTTGATAAATAGGTGAAAAAAGTATACTTTATATTGCACGGCAAAGATTTTAATCGACTGATGATAGACTATCTGTTTATCTGCCAATTAAATGTATGCAAATATTGTGAATGTACTGAAAGATAATTGCTGCTAAACCGCCATAAAAATTGGTTGCGGGATACAAAAGAAAAATAAAAGATGTCAAAATGTAGCATGACATGATTTTAGAGGTTCGGCGAATTGGGTGCATATGTATTAATATCTCATATTACAATGACTATAACGTTTGATAAATTGGTGAAAAAAGTATACTTTATATTGCACGGTAAAGATTTTAATCGACTGACGATAGACCTAGGGGTAAACCGCAAGTTAAATTTTTGTACACTAATGGCTGATGGTAGCTATACCGAAAGTGAAAATGAAAGAGCCCAACTCTTACTGAACACTCACTTCCCTGGGAATGAACCTATTTCTATAGGGCACACTCCAGAACCGTATAGTAGACCTACCAGAGAAGATACGGCAATGGCCAGACATATCTGCAGCAATAGACGCATAAGATGGGCCTTGAACACCTTCCAACCGTTTAAATCAGCAGGAGCAGATGGAATATTCCCCGCCCTACTCAAGGGCGGGCAAGAAGAAATCCTACCACACCTAGTGAGTATGTGTTGTAGCAGTCTAGAACTGAGATATATACCGGAAGTATGGAGAAGGGCCAGAGCCACCTTCATTCCTAAAACAGGGAAAAGGGATACAACCAATCCTAAATCCCTTCGACCAATTAGTCTCACATCGTTCGTTCTGAAAACGGTGGAGAAAGCAACTGATAACTATATCAGAACAGAAATCCTGGAACGGGTGCCTCTGCACCCCCATCAGCATGCGTACCAAACGGGCAAATCCACGAAGACCGCACTAGAGAACAAAGAATCTGTAGTGTGTGCCTTTCTAGACTAGGGGCTTTTGACAACACACCACACGAAGCTGTCAAAAGAGCACTAGAAGAAATAGGGGTAGACACCACGACAACCAGATGGATGTCTCGACTACTGTCTACCAGAATAGCAGAGTCTAAAATGGGACAAGACACTATTTCCATCTGCACAACCAGAGGATGCCCACAAGGAGGAGTGGCCTCCCCAGTGGATCGACTTCTCTGCGATTTGACCGAGATTGGTATATCGTGTCAAGGCTATACAGATAACATAGTCATAATCGCAAGAGGCAAATTCGAGAATACCCTCTGCGATACAGTTCAAAGAGGGCTGGACTATACTAAAGAATGGTGTCAATCGATGGGACTTAGCGTCAACCCCATCAAGACTACCTTAGTTGCCTTTACACGGAAAAGAAACATTAACCTCAAAACCATCGAATTGGACGGGAAAGTTATTGAATGGAAGCCAGATGTCAAATATCTGGGACTAATACTAGATAATAAACTCATCTGGAATAAGCACGAAAATGAAGTAACCAGCAAAGCCACGAAAGCTCTAATGGTGTGCAGAAATTTTGCGGGAAAAAATTGGGGATGTAACCCAAAGGATGTACACGTCAATAGTGAGACCGGCCATGACTTGTGGAGCAGTAGTCTGGGGCAGCAGAACTAAGCTGGCCAGTACAAAGGCAAATCTAGCGAAAATCCAAAGACTAGCGTGCGTATGCATAACAGGTGCAATGAGAACGTGCCCAACGGCCGCCATGGAGGTAATCCTAAGCCTTACATCCCTCCATATAGTAGTGGAGAGTATAGCGATAAGGACAACCTACAGAATGACCAGAGAAGGATCAACCAAACGCAAGTTTCGACTCCTTCCTGGAAATCACCAAACCTGGGACATGCCCCAAGATGAGATGACAAAGAAGTTTAGCTTTGTGAAAGAATTCAACACAAAGCTAAGTAACAAAAACTCAAGAGAAGTGCCACTAAATGGTACACAGTTCTAGAACAACAGAAGGAACAGGAATAGGAGTATATGGGCATGGAACCAAATATTCCGAAAGTTTAGGCAAACCTCCGAGCATTTTCCAAGCTGAAATATACGCCATCGGAAAATGTGTCCAGTTCAACATAGAAAGAAATTTTCGCAGACAAGAGATCATCATCATCATGTCAGACAGCCAAGCAGACATTAATGCCTTGAACTCCCACGTAATCAACTCCAAGATAGTTTGGGAGTGCCTAGAGAATCTAAACGAACTAGGCAAGAACAGCACTGTTACCCTACTATGGGTTCTGGTACATACTGGAGTGGAGGGTAATGAAAGTACTCGCAAAAAAAGGGGCTGACACACCATTTCTGGGACCTGAACCCTTCTGCGGAATAAGCACCAGTACAATACTTGATGAACTTGGAAAAGATGTAAATAAGAAAAGATCCCAATACTGGTTAGGACTACAAGGAATGAGACAGGCCAAGACACTACTGGGGAACTATAACCAGAAGAGATCTGACGACTGCATCAGTAAAAGTAAAAATAAGCTCAAAATACTAACGGATATCCAAGAAGACACCAATTTGACATTTTTTTTTACAAAAATTGATTCATATTAAAACCTCTCACTTTAACAGATTGAATTTTACGAGGCATTTGAGTGTCAAAGATTATTAATTTACTTTCTATTTTTAGGTCAATTAATATAAATATCATGAAAAGACAGATTGATTAAACAAAATGTTCAACAAATAAACATTATTATTATTAATCGAAACCAAAAGCGGTTACAATGACTATAACGTTTGATAAATAGGTGAAAAAAGTATACTTTATATTGCACGGCAAAGATTTTAATCGACTGATGATAGACTATCTGTTTATCTGCCAATTAAATGTATGCAAATATTGTGAATGTACTGAAAGATAATTGCTTCAAACCGCCATAAAAATTGGGTTGCGGGATACAAACGAACAAGAACAGATGTCAAAATTTGCTTCCCAGAAAGTTTTCATGCTGTGCATGGCATGACTTTAGAGGTTCGGCGAATTGGGTGCATAAGTATTAACCTCTCATACGAACGTATCCATCACATTCCATATTTGTTACAACGCACCAGTTTTTTGGGAGAAAATAGCAATGACCAATGGCGGAACTCCTGAGCCAATGTTACATTGAACTGCAGTGAAATTTAGTATTTGCCATTTGTTCAAGTAGCATTCAATGTTTTGGAGAACACTTTTAAAATATCCTTACGCTGTATTGGTAGAAAAATGTTATGGTGCAGACAGGATAGAGTTCTATCAGTATTATGAAAATATGGAGTTACCAAAAATTTTTTGACATTATTGAGCATTTCTTTGACACAGGACAAGATTTCAATAGACACAGGCCACCAATAGTACTAAATCATTCAGTTGTGAAATTATTAATTAGATTCGTTGTTGTGGAAAAGTGAAGATTTTAAAGTTAAAAATGATGATACAAGAACTAATGGGTGACGAAAACAGTTAATTCCGTTTTTTAATGCATATTTAGGAGGGAAACTTAGAATAAACCGCCTCCCAATTCGCCATATTGAATTCCTTCAGATTATCATTTTTCCTGGGTAAAAAAAAAATGTTTAATTGCAAGGACGGTTCAACACAAACAATTTTTTTACCATTATATCAAGTGTAGTAAAAAATAAAATAAAAATCTGCTAAAAAATGTTCATAATAATCAGAAAAATCTATTTTTAAAGGACGATTACTTGAGATTATGTTCTCAGAACCCATAACTTAATTATCGTGTTTTTGTTTTATAATTTCAAATTCTACAGAATCGATACTTCAATTGAAAATTAACAAGAAAAAAAAACATAACCGTTTAACTAGAAAAAAGTCCTTATCTTTAAATATATCTTAATGGATACAATCAATTATTAAATCGATACCAAACCGAAGGTTAATATCTCACAGAAAGAATAAAGTGAGTACGGTGATAAGAACCAATAAGTAAATATAGAAAGTTCTCCACTAACAATCGAACAGTGAAAACATAAAAAAAATGTACACCAAAACATTCAGGTAGTCTTATATAAATAAACAAAGATAAGCAGTAGGATTTTACAAGGAATTTTTTTGTGTTTAAAGTATTTGGTTGACAAAAAAAATATTTTGAATCAACAGCAAATATTAGTATTCAAAATGAATTGTTCAATTAACTATGACAAACAGCTTAATTTAAAACAAATAAATTTAAGATACACAAAGGATAATGACATTGCAACGGATAAAAAACATTCTGTAAAAGTATTTTTTTATAAACCAAAAGGGTCAATCCATACCAAGTGGTCCAAAAAAAAATTAGGGGTAAACTATTCATAAAAAAATGTATGTCCAGTAACGAGTTAGATAGGAGAAGTAACTCTTATGATACGCACTGTATAATTAGGTAATTATGGTTTTATTTTGTAGAACACAGTGTACTGAACTCGATGCAGTTTATTTGGAAGGCTAGGACGATCCATTGCTGTATAAATTAAAAAATCGTAGATGCCTGCAAACGCAAAAAATAGCGTGCGGCCTAAAACAAATATGGCCGCCATTTCCAAATGGTACACAATAAAAATTTTGAAAAAATATTTTTGAACCCCCAAATATTAATTGTTTCTGAGATGGTCAAGCAACTAGTGCTGGACCACTTGATATGGATTGACCCAAAATTGAGTTTTAATTAGTTTTAATTCTCTGAAGATGCTAATATAGTTGTTGAAACAAATGCCAAGTGTACAAAAGATAGAGTAGGAAAGTTTTATGGTATTTAAAAAAGTGAGTATAGGGAAAAATAAATTCCTTGTAAAATAACAATGAAAATGTGTTAAAAGCAGCATGACTTCGATTAGTCTTATTTTGATTATTATATACCTGGTGTAGTTGGTGATGGAGGAGGATCTTCTACAAGTAACCAAAGAATCCATAGGAACAAAAAGGAAAACAACAAATATTTGATTAAAATGGAGAATTGTTAATAAAAAAAAACATGTCTAAAAAAAATGTTATTTGTACATGCAAAAAAAACATGCAGATTAGTTACTCCCATTGTGAGTCAATTTTTTTAGTAATAAAAACATAAAATATTTACATAAACTAATAAGTTTCAAACAAAAATCTTAAAGCAAATAAAGATAAAAATAAACTAATTGTAAAGTTTTGTTAGCATTATCTTAGAATATCTAATTAAGTATTATGTACACAAGTTATTTTGCTTAAAATTGATAAAGTTAAAATGAAGCAGACGCAATAAATATTGTCACGAATCCCAAATATATATAAAATAATAATTTCCCAAAAAACATTTGGGAATTTTATTTATCAAAATTATTTTACTTTAAATTCATTTACTCAATTGAGAACAAAAAGTATAAACATTTAATTAAACCAGGTCGTTGCAAAATTTCGCTGATGTGCAGAAACCCGAAAATCGACGATAGTGGAAGTAAATGTAGGGAAATCTATTGAAATTACGGACTCTGCCATGTCAGCGATTTTTGCCTAAAAACTATTCGCGACGGGAAACTTTAGGCAGTCAGTCGTCGGCTGCAGAGTTAATTTGTCGGCTCAAGAGTCAAGGGTTGGTTAAAAGTTAAGTTCCTCTGGGAAATTATTAGAGCCCGGCATCAGAACCAAAGGCAAAGTTAGTACTTTAACGGAGAAAAGCCAATAAGGGAATAGTGACAAGCCCCTAGTCCCATTGTTGATTTATATTTACTATATGTATATTTGAAGGGTGGCCCAATAAAAGTGTATTTATTTTGTACTTCTCCTGTTTTATTTCTTAGAGTGAGTGGTGGTATTAAAACCTAATAACTGCTAAGAATTCGGGGAGAGACCTCCGTAACTTCGTAAAGGTCGAAAAGGCGTTTCGCCCGGGATACGTAGCAGCAACACGTAGGCCAATACCGGACCTCGTGACATGGTGGAGGCGCCGGGCACCGATCCCGGTACCTCTCGCACGCCAAGCGAGGTCCGGTATTGGCCTACGTGTTGCTTTGGCTTTGATGCCGAACTCTAATAATTTCCCAGAGAAACTTAACTTTTAATCAACCCTTGACTCTTCAGCCGACAAATCAACTCTGCAGCCGACGACTGACCGCCTAATTTTTCCCGTCGCGAATAGTTTGTAGGCAAAAATCGCTGACATGGCAGAGTCCGTAATTTCGATAGATTTCACTACATTTACTTCCACTATCGTCTCTCAATTAGGCAATCTAACATCGACTTTCGGGTTTCTGCACATCAGCGAAATTTTGCAACGACCTAGTTTAATTAAATGTTTATACTTTTTGTTCTCTATTGAGTAAATAATTTTGATAAATAAAATTCCCAAATGTTTTTTGGATTCGTGACAATATTAAATAAACCAAAAAGACAAAAAGTATTAAAAACTTTCTATGTATATATTAGTAGTACAGTTATGATGTGAGTAAAAAAATATTTACATGCAATAAATTAGTAACAAAGCTTGTCTAAAGTTATTTACAAATTCTACTTCATGCATGCACACCTACCACCGTTTTAATGTCAACTCCGGATTGGTTCCAAAATACAGGTTTATTTAAGAAAGTTTGGAGTATCAGTGAATTCTTGAAAAATAAAATAAATTTACTATGTTAATTACATCTGGCAACGCCGTCAAAGAGGATATGATGCGCGCGAAATTTAAAAACATCGGGATATCAGTGTGTGAAACAGAGTTACTATAAGCATACTTCTCTCTCTTTTGCTTTTAGGCGGCGTTGCCAAATATAAATACTACGTCAGTCAAGTAACACATATGACATTTGAAATCTGGAATTTAGTAGTGAGAATTAAAATATCATTAGAAGTTTAATTCGAAGATGTGGTCAATGATGTTAGGAAAGTAGGCTCGATGTTGATATATTTTTACAAGACTGATAATGGATAAAAAACTGGATTTATAATTCAAATGGATCAATTTTTGATTTTTAACCTACATTTAATTACAAAGCTGTTCGGTAAAACAACACTGCAGGAGGAAATTAAATTTCATTTAAATTTTATGCGGCGATCGGTTTTTAGAAAATATAATAATTCAAAAATTCACTGTAATTGTTAACCATGGTTTTTATTTATTTATCGAATAAAAAAATATATTTTTGCTTACCCTTTCCATATAAAATAGGTACGTGATCTGTGGCAAGGCGGGTAAAAGTTTTGATACCGACCAATAGAGGAGAACCTCTACGGGATGCCACACATTCTCCAGGGAAATATTTTGATTTGAAACACAAGGCAAAAGCACCTTCCTAAAAATAAATAATTTACTATTACAATTTTTCAAACTGTCAATTTGTCAAATTATTCAAGAAACAACCATGGCGTTAATTTAAAAATATTTTTTTTTTCAAGAGCATTAAAATATGAATATTATACAGCGTCATCCCCAAAGTACGCCCCATATGGGAAACTTTTTTATTAAGGGTTTTTCGACAAGAAGTTATTCTTGATAAAAGTTTGTGCATCCTCTAAAACTAAACATGCACCACCAAAATATAGTAAAACACTCGTAATATACGAGGAGCCTTCAAAAATTTGATTTTGAAAAATCTCGAGAAATGTTAGTTAGAAAAGTTGTTCAGCATTAAAAAATAGATCGAGAAAGAGAGAACGTGATATTATGTGACGTATCTCTGTTGTTATTGGTCCGATTTGAATGTGGTAAACGGCATTGTAATATAGAGGTGGTAAATATTAGGTACGTAAGGAAAAATCATGCGCAGAAACGTTGCCAGATGAGCCTTAACGTCTAACTTCGTTGTTATTGGCCCGATTTGAATGTGGTAAAGGCATTGTAATTTAGATGGGGTAAAGAAAAATCATGCGCAGAGACGTTGCCAGATGGGCCGTAACGTCCAACTTCGTTGTTATTGGTTCGATTTCAATGGGACAAAAAAATCTAATCTAAATAAACTCCACCCACGCCATCTAACGGCGTTAAGATTAAGTGCCACCTAAACACTTTACTGGCGCAACAATTGTTTCTTTTTGGAACAGTCCACTTAATATCCACTTCCGATTTCCGATACAGTTGCTTTCGTGTTGATGTCGTTGATGTTAATGATTAAATCAATCCATATATTGACTTACTACTTACTCAAACAGTAAGTATTGCATCTTTGTATGTGTTTTATCTTGACGCAATTATGATGTAACTCCACAATATCCTTACTTGTACATCACTTTTAAAAAAAGTACTTTGTTTCTCTCTTTGTTTTTTCATTAATACTTATCCCATAAATTTCGTACAAACTTCCCTCAATTTCTTGAAAAGAAATCTCCTTTTTTTCATCTATTTTTAATCCTAGATTCCAAGCATATTTTACTGACCAATCAGCTTGATGTAAATCTAAGATTTTGACATATCTTTTAAAAATGATAACAATTCTATCTACCAGGTAAGTTTAAGTTTAATTATTGGTTCTAAATTTGCTAAACAGTTTCTCTCTCTTTCCACTGGATTAAAACCACTTAGTTGTTAAAAAAGTTTTTTTATTGACGTTTCGGCTTTCCAGATCGAAAGCCGTTATCAAAATGACATAAAATAAATAAATTTACTAGAAACAGAACACTTGATAATCTTGCAAAAATATGACATCAACATAGTATACATAGAATAAGATTTTGAGATTGAAGATGTCAAAATCTGTTTCAATCATATTTTTGTGACGTTTCTGGGAACGAATTTTTGAAAGGATAGCGCATTTGCATATTATAAGAGAATTTATACTTCGTCATAAATGAAGTTTTCTTATTAATATTATCATAAGAAAAAACCAGATAAAAACTTATGATACTATCCCGATATAGAGGGTATCCTTTTTGCAATTAACTCTTTTTGTAAAATAGGTATCCAAATTTTTGAAATATCAACCGAACAATTAGAAACACATTCGTTATTATTTAAGCATATCAATGCTGCTTCTTTAACTTTGCGGTTATAATTATTCGGTTCTTTTAATAATCTAGTTGAAAAATTCCATTGTATTTTATGACCAGAATCCCATGCGTGTTCACATATTTTGGATTTTTCGAATTGTTTATTTTTAATGTACGATTGGTGTTCATTAAGTCTAATATGAAAAGGTCTAGATGTTTCTCCTATATAAAATTTATTACATTCGCATGGAATTTTGTAAATACAATTTTTTGTGTTTTGAATTTCATTAAAAGGTTTTGTATTTACTATTAAAGATTTTAATGTATTATTAGTTTGAAAAACTGTTTTTAAATTAAATTTATTGCCAATCCTAATTTTTTCGGATAATTTTGGAATATAAGGGATTTTTACTATATTTGAAAGAATTATTGGGGGGTTTAAATTTTGATCTTTAGTTTTGATGTCTCGGTAAAGTTCACGATTTATAAATTTACTTGGGTAGTTGTTCTTAATCAAGACAGATTTAACAAGTGATAATTCATTATTTAAGGTATTGTCATTTGAACAAATTGTTTTTGCTCTATCGGAAAGAGATTTGACAATACCTCGTTTAACACAAATTGAGTGGTTTGAATTAAAATTTAGATATCTATTTGTATGTGTTTCTTTTCTAAAAACTGATGTATCAAAACAATTGTTGTTATTGTGTATTAGTACATCAAGAAACGGTAATTTTTTATTATTTTCAATTTCAATTGTAAATTTAATAGTAGGTTCCGAATTATTAATAGTATATAAAAATGTATCAATATTTTCCCTATCGTGTTGCCAAATTGCAAAGATATCATCTACATATCTAAACCAGACAGAAGGTCTTAAATTTTGTTTGTTTACAATTTCCATTTCAAAATTCTCCATGAAAATATCACACAATTTTGGTGATAAAGGAGAACCCATTGCCATGCCAAAATTTTGCTGATAAAAATCACTATTTAATTGAAAATATGTAGTTTTAATACATAGTTCCAATAATTCTAGAATTGCTGAGACGCTTAATTTAGTTCTATTTATCAATGTATTATCACTTGTCAACTTTTTTCTCACAAGATTAAGAGTTTTATCGACAGGAACATTTGGAAATAAACTGACTACATCAAAACTAACCATTATATCTGAATTTGTAATTTTGATTTTTGATAATTTTTCTAAAAAATGTTTTGAATTTTTGATAAAGGAATTAGTATTTCCTGATAACGGATCTATTATTTTAAGTAGAAATCTTGCTAAATTTTGACAAGGTGAATTTATAGAACTTATTATTGGTCTTAATGGTATTTGTTGTTTATGAATTTTGGGTAAACCATAAAAATGTGGAGGTTTACTATAATGAGAAGTAAGAGATCTTCGTTCTTTATCACTTAGGAATTTTTTATTCATATTCATTCATAAACAACAAATACCATTAAGACCAATAATAAGTTCTATAAATTCACCTTGTCAAAATTTAGCAAGATTTCTACTTAAAATAATAGATCCGTTATCAGGAAATACTAATTCCTTTATCAAAAATTCAAAACATTTTTTAGAAAAATTATCAAAAATCAAAATTACAAATTCAGATATAATGGTTAGTTTTGATGTAGTCAGTTTATTTCCAAATGTTCCTGTCGATAAAACTCTTAATCTTGTGAGAAAAAAGTTGACAAGTGATAATACATTGATAAATAGAACTAAATTAAGCGTCTCAGCAATTCTAGAATTATTGGAACTATGTATTAAAACTACATATTTTCAATTAAATAGTGATTTTTATCAGCAAAATTTTGGCATGGCAATGGGTTCTCCTTTATCACCAAAATTGTGTGATATTTTCATGGAGAATTTTGAAATGGAAATTGTAAACAAACAAAATTTAAGACCTTCTGTCTGGTTTAGATATGTAGATGATATCTTTGCAATTTGGCAACACGATAGGGAAAATATTGATACATTTTTATATACTATTAATAATTCGGAACCTACTATTAAATTTACAATTGAAATTGAAAATAATAAAAAATTACCGTTTCTTGATGTACTAATACACAATAACAACAATTGTTTTGATACATCAGTTTTTAGAAAAGAAACACATACAAATAGATATCTAAATTTTAATTCAAACCACTCAATTTGTGTTAAACGAGGTATTGTCAAATCTCTTTCCGATAGAGCAAAAACAATTTGTTCAAATGACAATACCTTAAATAATGAATTATCACTTGTTAAATCTGTCTTGATTAAGAACAACTACCCAAGTAAATTTATAAATCGTGAACTTTATCGAGACATCAAAACTAAAGATCAAAATTTAAACCCCCCAATAATTCTTTCAAATATAGTAAAAATCCCTTATATTCCAAAATTATCCGAAAAAATTAGGATTGGCAATAAATTTAATTTAAAAACAGTTTTTCAAACTAATAATACATTAAAATCTTTAATAGTAAATACAAAACCTTTTAATGAAATTCAAAACACAAAAAATTGTATTTACAAAATTCCATGCGAATGTAATAAATTTTATATAGGAGAAACATCTAGACCTTTTCATATTAGACTTAATGAACACCAATCGTACATTAAAAATAAACAATTCGAAAAATCCAAAATATGTGAACACGCATGGGATTCTGGTCATAAAATACAATGGAATTTTTCAACTAGATTATTAAAAGAACCGAATAATTATAACCGCAAAGTTAAAGAAGCAGCATTGATATGCTTAAATAATAACGAATGTGTTTCTAATTGTTCGGTTGATATTTCAAAAATTTGGATACCTATTTTACAAAAAGAGTTAATTGCAAAAAGGATACCCTCTATATCGGGATAGTATCATAAGTTTTTATCTGGTTTTTTCTTATGATAATATTAATAAGAAAACTTCATTTATGACGAAGTATAAATTCTCTTATAATATGCAAATGCGCTATCCTTTCAAAAATTCGTTCCCAGAAACGTCACAAAAATATGATTGAAACAGATTTTGACATCTTCAATCTCAAAATCTTATTCTATGTATACTATGTTGATGTCATATTTTTGCAAGATTATCAAGTGTTCTGTTTCTAGTAAATTTATTTATTTTATGTCATTTTGATAACGGCTTTCGATCTGGAAAGCCGAAACGTCAATAAAAAAACTTTTTTAACAACTAAGTGGTTTTAATCCAGTGGAAAGAGAGAGAAATTAAAATACAAACCACTATGAGCTTCCGAAATGAATTGCTAAACATTATTTTATAATTTAGAGTACTACATCCTTGTTTTATGTTATAGTTTTTGTTCTAGATTTGTACAGACACTCTGTATATTGTCAACCCAGACTTTGAAGAAGACACCCTGTAGATGTCCCTGTTCCCGTTTAAGTGACATTGGACTTAAGCGAGTAATTTGTTCAGTGGACTGTATATCTCTTTGAAGAAGATACCCTATAGATATCCCTGGTATTGACGAAGGTGGTTTAAAAACACTCAACACTTTCCTGAACTGTGTATTAAATTTTAACAAGAAATAGTACAAATGTATCAATTTAGATTTATGACAATTATGATAAATGGTTCAAATTATTCTTATGAACCCAATCAAAAACTTCTTTTGCATTGTTTTACTAAACACGAAAAAGAAATTATTTTTACATCGGCTTGTGCCGATGGAGCTTAATTGAAGACTAATTTTGCTTCGAATTTTAGTGTGGACACGAAAAATCCATGACATGTTGATGTATTCAGCAGAGATGTTACCCAAAGACGTTTATGCTTATTCTAGTACATTCATGATTGGAAATTGAATTAATTCTGATGTAAATAATAATATTGAACGTTTGAATGACTTACCAATTGCTGAACGACGTTTTCAACAAGTTCTCTAAACGAATAATTCGGATGTTGTTTGTAAAAGTGATAAATCAATTTTGCAATAATTTCCGTATCGGTGTCGCTTTCGAAAGAGTGTCCTTTGAGCTGTAAGAAAACTTTGACTTCTTTGTAATTTGTGATAATGCCGTTGTGAACAACAACGAATCCGTTGTGTGGATCGGATCTCTGCGGATGGCTGTTGACCTCGTTAGGAACACCGTGGGTTGCCCAACGAGTGTGAGCAATACCACAGTGGACGTCCACTGATTGGTCCATGACCAAATCATTGCTTCCTGAAAATGTCATACGTCATTATTAGCAAATCAAGTCTAATTGAAATAGGAGCTGCATTAAATATTCTTACAAGTAGTTCTTGCAGATTTATTCAGTAATTATCTAATACATTTTTGAAAGCTTAAAATGAGTAAATTTTAAAAATTTACTATAACTTTTTCTGTGATAAAGCTAATACTTTGACGAACCAATGAGCCACCCTGTATACACTTATACAGCTATTACTAAAGTTATTGTTATTGGTAAAAGTATTCTAATGCTATAAGCAGGTACGTAATAAGCAATAAAATTTAATAATTATTAAATATCGAGACACCCAGATACTTATCTTATCTATTAGGATTTGTGATTTTTATTTAAAAATTATCGTGTTTAAGTCTAATATGAAGACACCTGGTGATTATTAATAGATATTTTATGTAACCGAGCAATAAGTTGAGAAATTAATATAAGAAAGTAACTAAATGTTATTTTTATTATTAGTAATTAGTAGTATAGTCGACCCCAAAACTTTATGTCCAAAGGAAAATGCCGAAAATTAAAAAAAAGTTAATCCCTCTGATATTGGTGGAATTCCGACTTTAGACAAGTTTTCAAATATTTTGGCCTTCTCCTAACTGTCACATGAATATAAGCTTAATTCAACCAATGCATGACTGATTTTTTTAAATATCGAATATAATCAATATGAAGAAAATGGAAAAAGCTGTAAAATATATGTACATCTTCAAAAATTGTTACTATTTTAAAACACAAAAAAGGTCTATGTAGTTTAATTGAAATCGAATATTGCCAGATTCTCCGAATAGTACAGTCACTGAAGGTTTTTACCTCCGGTTTCGTTGAACCTCCATCGATTTTCATGAAAATTGGTGAGTTAGAGGACACCTCAAGAAACAAAAGTGACAAGGTGCCAACTTGCGCTTTTATCCTGGGGGTGGAAATTATTTTATTAAAAATAACCCCAGGAATCGATAGAGGTACCAATTCTAAGCAAAATTTGTTATATAAAGTTATTAAAATAAATCAATACTTTTTGAGTTATTAAAGATCAAAGATTTTGATTTTTCGTGAAAAAAATGCATGATTTAAAGCGGTTTTTCATAAATAACTCAAAAACTATAAGTTTTTACAAAAAAGTTGTCATTACCAAAATTGAAGCTAATAAAAAATCGAATAAATTTCTTACTTGAAAAACCTTGTAATATTAATTCAAAGTGAGTTATAGGTACTTAATTGAATGTATATTTTTTTCGGCGAGTACTCAAATCTAAGTATTCAAGCTTAAATAACTGGAAAACGATGCATTTTATAAAATATACTTACTGAACACTTTTCAAAGTACTCAGAATTACCTATCAAATTAACTCTAGAAGAAGTTGATAGCATCAAAATTAAGGAAGTTATGAGGAAAAAGTGAAAAATAAAACATACGCCATTTCCACAAAAATTTAAATTTATAGTAATCCCTATAAGACTTTCTTTATTTTAGCATACGTAATGACCTCAAAAATTTTGACCGGTTTAGAATGCATATTTTTGAAAAAAAATATGATTTAAAAAAATCAGAATTTTTCAAATTTTCGCAAATTTCATTTTCTTTTGATAATAATTCCAAAACTACTCGATATACGTAAAAAATGATAGAGAACGAAATTTGAGTTTTTTTTAACAAAGATTTTACTTTTTTTTATTTTTGTAGGATAAAAAATAACCGAGATAGAAACGTTTAAAGCCTAAATTTTACTGCGAGAACCATGTAACCGGGGCCCTTTAACCTTTTATCTTTTAAAAAATAAGGGATTTAAAAGATTAAATAAGATGTAATAGCCCTTGAAATTACCTTTCAAATGGTTTTTGGATGAAACTGATATCACAAAAATTAACGGAGTTGTTGAAAAATTTTTGGAGCAGAGATGTTGTATGTATATATAGGAAAAAAGATAGATAGTATGAAGTAGACGTGTCGATAGGTACATGCCCACAAAATATACATATGTGTCTGTGTGTATGTATATTTTGAAGATAGAAAAAGTGAAAGGAATTCTATACATCACAAAGTTTCCATTATTTTTATGACAAGGGGTAGTTTTAAGGGTGGAAAATTTCACAATAAATAAATAAAGATTTTAATACTCAGTAAATGAGATTTCAATTCAGTAATGTATTATTCAAATGATTAAAGTTTCTTGAAACCAATTTTTTCAATGATTCTGCTTTAAGGGGGTTGTTTTTAAGGGTTGAAATTTCACAGTCAACCAAAAATTATATCATAAACATTAAACAAACTGTTTGTGTAATGTTAATTTGCGATTTCATATTTCAGAAATATAAAAAATGATTTTTTCATGATTTTCGATTTAAGGGGTGGCTGCTAACGGGGTTGAAAAATTAATTATAATCATAAATCATGCATATAAATGTTGAAAAATATTTATTTTATTTAATTAAACGAGATTACTTACGCCAGAAAGGGGGGATTTCGCCCCTAAAATGCAAAAAGCGCAAGTCGAGCATGTAATTTTTGAAGTTGAGGGTAAAATATACTCAATCCCAAATTTTCATGCAAATCGATGGGAGGTTCACCGAAATCGGAGGTAATAGTTGATTTTTACCTTCATTCTCTGTAGTAGTAAAAAGTGACTAGACATTTTATAGGTATCAATTTTTTTTTTAATTTCGGCATTTTCCTTTGGACATAAAGTGTTGAGGTTTACTTTCTATCCCTAACATGTTGAAAACTTAATAATCTTTTGTTAAAATTTGCTTAAGGAATAAATTAAAATTAATATACACAACTGGGAAAGAAATTTTATACAAAAACAAGAACTTACTATTTTTTATTTCTTCAGCCAGCAAAGCGACCTTGCCGGTCTTTTTAATAATGACGATATCCTTGGATTCTGGGGAGTCGACAGCTACACCTAATTCATTAACACAATTATGTATCAAATTTAAATTTAATAGGAAATATTTAAAAGGAGATGAAATTCAGAGTAAGGCGTTTATTAGATTCAGTACTTCGTTAAAAAGATTATTTTTTATATTTCAATGCAATAAATAAATTAAAATTTTTAATGACTGAAGAATTTAAAATGTTTCATTTCTAATTTACCAGCAGAATCATATCCTCGGTATTCTAGCCGTTTTAATCCATTAACTAATAATTCCAAAATTTCCTCCCTCTTTTTGGGGGTAAGGTAATTCAAATAGGCAAAAATTCCTGTAACAAAAAAAAAACAAATTAGGAAAAAAAAGCATAAAAATAAATATTAAAAAATAATAGCTATACTGTATTACAAATTTCTATATTCATTTTGACTTATTTTTGTATTTGAGGATGAAAAACATATTTCCAAAATATAAAATGAAGTCAAAATTAAATTTTTTTCACAATGAGGTCTCCAATTTCGAGTATGATTAATTCCCAAAAAGCTGATAGCCTCCATATTGTTTCGGACTGTATATTTATTAATACATTCACATGTTTTTTGCATATAACCAAAAGTCAATTGAGTTTTTTTATGTTAAAAAATAATTAACGCATATCATTTACATATATTTTCCAATATCAGCATTAAGATCTGTTGACGAATTTGAGATGATTAAAAACAAATTATCTACATACATTGTAAAAAATTATCTCTGTTGAAACATAACAAAAATTCAATAAAGTAGTATTAATTTTTCATTCTACATAGTTTATAGGGGATGTTTAAAATACTATTACTGATACTTGAATTTCGTGCCTAAATATTGTATATTGATATTTTCGAACATCATTAACACATGCAGCAGTCAGGACCAACACAAAACTTTGTTATTTTTATATTGAATGGCTTAAATATGCACTTTTGTTGGTAGAAAACGTCTATTCGTTCGAAATGCCGGTGTTTACGTACCCTGACAAACGGAGCTAGCAAATAACATTCCCTTGTAGAATTACATCACGCTTCTTAGCGAAAATAATTCTGATTGAAATTTTTTATATGAAACACATAGTTTTGTTTTTACCTGGCTGAAATATTTAGTTAGAGGTTTAAAAACAAATCCTATTTCATTTTTATCAGTGGCTGTATTTATAATGTTTGTTTTTATTAACAAAAATTCAGTTTAACTATTCAGGCATGCATATAAAAATCAACCTTCACGAATAGTTCAAATACAAAGTGATAAAACTCAAAACAACAATAAGCAAAAGTCAACGTTCGAAAATTCAAATATTTTTTTTATATCTCTTCCTGTACGCCTTCTATCAATATTACATAATCCTAAATTACACTCGTGATTATTTATTAGAAATGTATAGTTACTTTCACTAATGCAACAACAAAAACTCGTAAATGTCAGCAGGGTAGTTTGTAATTTATGTGTAATAATATTTTAATGGTAATCTAATCACCATTGATTAATGACTTGTTTGTGTTTTAATTCTTAAGAATACATATTTGGTTTTAATAAAGAAAAGCCCAAATTTTTATATTGCAAAATAAGGTCAAATAACAAAATAACATCCCACTCGAAATATACCACGTTTGGACTACAAACAACTTCTCCTGGCATTGAATTACAACAGTCCAAACGCGTGTCGCTATACGATAGCAGAACCAACCCTTTGATTTTGTTATTAAATTAATATTTTCCGGGGCTAACACGGGAATTGGTCTTTAGGCAAGCAAAGCAATTTTTTATGGCTTTGAAGGTCAATTGTTTTGGGTGTATCAACCTTATAGGAATAAATTTATCTTGCCGGAAAACTATTTCAAAAACAGATATTTTATCGCTGACTGATAATTTTACCTAATTTAAAAATTTCAAATATAGTATCAACAAAATTGTAATCGCCAAAATTTTAGGAACTATCAGTCAAATATCATATTAGTTAAGAAAATTTTAATTCTCAAAAAGTACTATTTATGTTCAGAAATAAAAAAATATACCAAAATATTTAAAAAAATAAAAATAACTCCAAACTTAATAGATTTAGGCATAGTAGACTTTTATAATTTTTAAATGGTAATCGAATTTGCTTCATAATAGGATTATAAAATACAGGGTGTCCTATTTAAAATAAGATCGATATTGTCGTTTGAATATATCATTAGGGAATCGCCCCATTTTGGACACCCTGTATAATTTTAAATAACTCTAAATACATTATTGCTTTCAATTGTTAGTCTTATTTTTTCAGTTAAAATTGGATTTGGCTGATTCCATAAGTTTCCAAGTTATTGGTTTTCTTGTAAGTGCTTCCATTTTTAGAAATATCAAAATATCTCGAAAAGTAAAAAGCTTAGGTGTAGGGAATAAACAAATTAACATCTGAAACAGAAATTTCTAAGCAAAACATACCAAATAAAAATGTATTTCTACAACCACACATTGTATACACATTTGCGAACGTATCATATTCGCTGTCATGGCAACCGCTTTCGGTTTTGTGCAATTAAAAGTACCATGTCTACGTAGGTATGAATATACCACCTTGGTGTCCACTTAATAATTGAGAATGAGGAACTTTTAATTCTTAAAAACTACGACAATTTAATTTCTAAGTACATTGTTTTTCTATTTATTTTTTAAATTAAGTTAAAATTTTGATTTATTTATAAGTCAATTAACCTCTGAACCATACGAAGTAGAAAAATACTCGTAGTAAATTTTTATGTTAATAATTGATAAGATAATGTAATAAAAAAATTTAAAAAAATATTGCAACTAGAGTTAAGTTACGTTTTGTGTGCAACAAATTATTGATCTGATTCACTATTTCATAAAAATTTTAATGGTTGTTCTTTCAGTACAATTTGTTTGGTCTATGGTAGATTTACTGCTGCAAGGAAATATGAGTGCGCGTAGAACTCTTGGCGTTCTAACAACTTTTTATTTTCCCGCTAAAAATTTTGTTTAGTAGTTTGAGCTGATTAAAACATGCGCTTCGACATATTTTTTCACATAACTGAGCAATTTCCACACTGAAATGAAAGGTAAATTATTTTAAGCGTCGATGCTGCTGTAAATTTTGGTGGATCAACAATATACTGACACTTTAGCAGATATAAAACGTAATTTTGTATAAAACCTGATTTAAATAAAAGCGTCTGGTGTATAATATTTATTTGGGTAAGTTTTTTAGGCTAACTCCGTTGGTTTTGGAAGGAAACGAACCTTGTTTTGAACTGGTAAAGGTTAATCCTTCATGCATTTCTTGGAGTGGCAACGTTTTTGCAAGAATTCCAAATCAGTCTCGTTCAGAATGCCAAGGTTAACTTCTTTCTATTCTTACAAAGCGAAAGTAATATAAACAGATTAGGTGACAATAATCGTAAATTTTCTGTTAAACAGGATTTTTGGATTCAACAAAAAAATAATGGGACAAGTATATTAAAAAATAAAGGAGAAAAATATTATTAAATAATAGTATTTAAAAATATTTAGGCTTGTTTGTAGCTTTTTGTTGGAATTTTAAAATAATTTGGAAAAAATTTACCATTACTTAGTTCCCTATTCTTGTCATTAAAATGATAAGGTATAAATATCTATAAAATTTTAGTGGCTTTAAAATCAGTGTTGATAAAATTTGCACTTGAGTTCAATATTGATTGAAATAAAGGAGTTTTAATTTTTATTAAATGTACAATTGCAGATCTAACTGATAATTAATGATTAATTATTAATTAATCCTTGGTGAGAATATTGTAATAATTCAACATGTTTTGTGAAATCAAAAATCTTGAGAATATAAAATATTAAAATTGTCAATTTCGCGTGTGGCAACAGGAATACCATCTTTAAAAATGTATACAGAGTAGTTCTTTTTGAAAGTTATTAATTTTGACTACTGGTACTTTTACCTTACTGAAAAAATTCTGAAAAATATCAGAATGGACAAGACTAAAAACATTCGGTTTGGATTGGTTCAAAATGATTTGTTTAAATAATTATCGTAACATTTTTGCTTAAAATTAGTAATGATAAAACGTACACTAGGATTCAATCAAGATATATTTGATAAGCTGTGTCATACTGAATGAACAATATTGTAGATCTTACTGATAATAATGATTAATTATGAATTAAACCTTGGTGAGAAAACAATTCCATATATTTTATTAAATTTAAAATCTTGACAGCAGGAAATGAATTGATTTATTTAGAAGTGAAAAAATCAGATTTATCAATTGATCATTTCCTGTGTCGTTTATTGGAAATTTGCACATTTTTATTTAAAAAAAAACAACGGGAAATTATTTTGTAAAACGTGTCAGATAAAAGTCCATATTCATCAAGTACTTGTTTTTGAAAGTTATTAATATCGGCTACTGGTTCAAATAAAATTTGCCCAGAAAGAATTTCTACAAATGAAGAAAACATGTAGGAATCCAGTTCTTGAATGTCACTTTTCTCATACAAGTTTTAAAAATTGTACAAAAGACAGGATATGATCAAAGTTTCGCTTGTTACGTGAATGGTACGCACAATTTTCTTGATGTTCACATTGTGGGTCCTCTGTTATCTGCAACATTGTTTAACATGGCATGGAAGGAGAGCAATTAATCGCGAGTACCATCACAAAATAAAAGAAAACATTAATCCTCTTTTTAATCCTCAGTCAATATACTTTGATACAGCTTCTTTACTGGTAAAAAATGTGTCAAACGTTTCATAATACAATTGTGTAGAGAATGTTATTATTGATTGAAAATTGCAACAACACCCTTCGTTTTTGTTACGAGATATTTGTAGGTAGGACATTACAAAATGTATGTATGTTCAAGTTAAATAACATTATATAGGTGAGGTTGGTATCTCGCAGATATTAGTTTAATAATCAACTTTCACTTTGACTACATAGTGGAACAAGTAGACTATTGAGTAGGTACAAATATTAGCAAATCAATCAGGTTTATTATATAATTAAATCATTTAACTCATTTTATTCATATACCTATGTTGAATTAAATAGAGCAGTCTTACAATATTGTACCTCGCACCACCTTTAAATTTAATAGTCTTCGTTTATAATAATACTTTTCATTCAAGGAAAGTAACTTAAAATAGATAATAATTTGCCATGTCAACAAAATCTTTAAAACTCATAATACCTATATTTTAAAATATAAATTGACCCATAACCGATACAAGTGTACGATTTTTTTTAAATAAAAAATAAATAAAATCTAGATTAATTAAAAAAGTAATTATATTTATACTTACCGCACATTTTGTAATACGAAGAAGTATAAGTATGTAAATACAAGCACTAACAAACAACAACCTTTTGTATTTTCAAACTAATCTCATACTAAAAGATAATTTTCGATGTTTACGTTTTTATAACTGATAAACGTCAATGTCAAAAATCAGGACTGGCACAATAATACTAGGGACTTTAGTTAATTCAGATTTCTTATATTCCTTAAAAGTTGTTCTGCTAATTGCATCTTCTTTTATTTCACTTATTTCTGCAGTTCTCTTCGTCTACAGAATTTATCCAAGAAAATTTGAACAAATTGGAAAAAGCGTTGACAAGTAAAAGCAAAATACAACACATAACCCTATTGTGTCTTTAAGTACTTAATCATTTCTTAACAAGTTTAATTGACTGATTATTATTGAATTAAGTTGTGTATCTTATGACAATCAATGGCAACATTAGAAGATAAGATTTTGGGTGAAAAATCTCAGTATTATTGTAGTAGTAGTGAAGAAAGTGACCATGACCAATCTGATGTTGAAGAGCAAAATAAACCCCAAGAAAATAAAGAACAACCTGTACCCCCGGATGTTAATAAATGGGAAGGTACTTCTACAAATACGGGTCCAAAAGGGGTAATAAAAGATTGGCAAAAATACAAACAACTTAAAACGGAAAAAAGAATTGAAGATGAAAAAGAGAAAATTGCCTTAATGAAGAAGCTTACTTTAACTGTTCAAACATCTTTGGATGAAGAACGGGAAAAAGCAGCTTTGGAAGACCCCGAACTTGCAGAATTACTAAATGATGAGTTTTTAATTTCCTATCAAAAGCAAAGAATGAAAGAAATGATTCAACATACAAATTTAAATTTTAAATTTGGTAGGGAGATACATTAGATAGCATATTTTCCATTATTGTTAGTTATGTATATTACAGGTGATCTGATCTTTCTACAAACAGGCAAAGATTTTTTGGATGCTATTGACAAAGAACATAAGGCAGCTACAATAATTGTGCACATATATGAAGATACAGAGGCATGCAGAACTATGAATATGGCTTTAAAAGTTCTATGCAAAATTCACACTAAAGTTAAATTTTGTTGTATTAAAGGATCAGCAGCAGGGATTAGTCAACAGTTTAAAGCAGATGGGGTACCAGCATTATTAGTTTATAAAGCAGGAAATCTTGTTGGTAACTTCATAAGGTAATTTAAAATTCTTAGACAAAATATTTTAATAATAATCTATAACAACTAGTATATTTCTTTATAAAAAAAATTATTATTTATGTAGGTTGTCAGATGAGTTGGGTACAAATTTCTTGGCAGAAGATGTCCAGAATTATTTAGTGGAACATGGTTTACTTGAGGATAAAAGTTGTACTCCAACTTTGGTTTCGGAGGCCAATGAAAATGATGATAGTGATTGAAGATGACTTCAATAATAGCAAAGCTTGTCCTCACCCCACTGTTTGAATGCAACTAAAATTGCAATATTTCTTATAAGGCGAAAGTAGATTTAGTTTTATTTAAGCTTATCTATTATTTATTAATATACATTTTCCTTTACAAACTGCTTGTATTTAATTTATATTTTAAAATGTTTGGTCCAAAATGAACTTATATCTTAATTTGAACTGAAAAAATAAAAAAGTATTTACCATTAGGTACTTAACTTTTTGTTGTAAAAAAATATTTTTGAATTATTTTACTTTTTTTAAGGAAAACATTCTTAAATGCAAAACTGAACTGCCAAAAGTGCTAATCCTTCTCTAATTTTAGGTTATTTATTGTTTTACAGTATTTTGTTAATAAGAATATTTATTTACTTCATTCTCTTTATTTTGTGAAATTAAAGTTCTACTAGCCAACATGAATTGCTCTGATGGTAGGTTTTACCCTAGCATGTATTTTGTTTAATACAAAATCGGCACAATAAAATGATTAATATTAAAAAATATATACAATTTAAAAAAAAAAGGACATTTGTATGTAGGTCTTAAACTTCCTGTGTTAATTTGTAGTATATTCTTTTCAAAAATATATTGGAAACTGGGCAAAACTATTAGGAGCAATTTTAAAAAAAAAGTTTTCAGAGTAATTTGTTTTGAGAATTAAGGGGATGCTGTGGTCATAATTTGCAAAAATCTAAACTTATTAAATTTTAATAACAAAAAACCAAACCACTGAAATGAAATAAATTGTAAAGGGTTGATTATTGCATAATTAAATAATACAAAAATAATATTTTAAATTAATATTATATTAATTAATAATAATTGTTTAATCCTTAAATTATTGACAGGCGTCATTGAAACAGGTTTGTGTATATTCAGAAATCAAAATAACAAAAATATTCTAATAGGTCGAAGTCCTTTTGGGTATTTTATCCCATAAAGAACTTATTATTATTATTAATTCTAATTATATATTCATGATCCTCGCCTTATTTAATTTCAAAACAAACGGATACTCTTTAAAATATATATTTTACATTTTCTTAATGATAAATTAGTTTATGAACGAAACCAGTGACCAAAAATTATTGTATTGTAAGTATTTTTTATAGTGATGTCCCTTACAAATAACCTCTTTGGAAAGAACCCATTTAACGTTTTTACTTACCTCTTACCTGCTTCAAAAATCCGTACTAATAAGAATTTCAGTTTAAATTTGAACAAAACGTATTTGAGGTGTTATATTATAAAAATAATTGGCGGGTCCCCTTAATTCTATGTAATAAAGCAATATTTGTTTATTTTAAGAACATTTTCTTTGTTAAATCGAATAAAATTTTTTTTTGTAAGCAAATACATAAATGTTAATGTGTCAATTTATAAAATCTTATGTCCTCATCCAAAATGTATTTATACGAAACCAATTTTGTACACGTTCTTGTATCACTTGTTTGTAAATAAATGAAATAATTTATATATTGTTGTCTTTAGTTTAACATTCCCGTTGAACACTTTGGGTGACGCTTTCATTAAATGGCGCAATTTCATTTCATGTAGAACTTTTTATGCAAGCATGATTTTGATTTAAATTTTAAAAAATCCCGTGCTTCAGAAAATAATAATCTTTTTATTTAGTACCGATGTATTGTTTGAAACAATGAATATTTTACGATTAATAAGCGTTAATTAATGTGAGTTTATAACTGTTAACTATCCTATTTCTAGTAATTTGGCAATATTGGGAGCGGCAAAATAAACATGACGAAATATTTACAATTTATATGGTGCTTTACTTAACATTTATTTCAATAAGCCGCAACCTTGTGATTATTCATTTTAATTTGTAAATTTAAATGAATGTTACCACGACAACATCAGTGTGCAAAAAGCAACCAAATAATAAAAGAGTATCATTATGTCTTCAATCAAATTCAATAGAAGCAGAATGTGTGTGATTGCCTGACTGATTTTACCTCGCCGTTCAAAAAGTATTGCTGTATTGCACAAATGTATTTGTATCTAGAAACAGAATAATTTTAACTTATTTTACCGTATTTTAAAATAAAAACTTTTTCTACTTTCGAAAAATATTTACTTTTTGGCCCAATCTTGGCTACAATGATTTAAAAAAATAATTTAACCATTCTTCGCTAGTTAACTGACGCTGTATCTGTAGGGCGTAAATACATTTTTTTTTGATATAATATTTAAACGAGACTCTGGAATGAAGTATATTTATCAGCAATATTTAATCCCTTTTAATTGATTCCTGGTTGTATTTTAAATTCAAAGTTTATTCTAATAGCCTCTACACTCGTGAGGACCAGGACAACATTAATAAGTGTTCAAATAAATAACTACATACATTCATTAAATAAGTGGATATTTTCGTTACCGTTCAATAGTAATTTATGTAGATAAAATTAATGGGAATCGGTCAATAGTAAACAAATTAGTACTATTTCTTCGTTTTAAGTAGAGCTTTCGAAAATGTTTATCTTTATCAAGACGAATAACATGAAATTCAGAAAAAATTACATACAAAAAGAAACATCAGTGTTAAAATTTTGTCTTGATAAAGAAAATAAACATTTTCGTAAGCTCAACTTAAAACGAAGAAATTGTACTAATTTATTTACTATTGACTGATTCCCACTAATTTTATCTACATAAATTACATTCATTAATGTAGGGAATAAATTTTAAATAATGGGAAATCAAATATCAATATTTTTCCATTCAAATGGTACTAAGTAATTTATGCAAAACTTTTTGTGTTTGTGAATAATCTGACACAATTTATCTAATGAATGTAAAATTAGAAAATTCCTGGAATTTTTTTAATTCAATATTTTTGACTGAATGAAATGTTGAGCTTTTTCTTAAATGAAAAATAATTAGATATATTGAGCCATTGTACCAATTCTAGTTATGTAGTGGGATGATCATAAAAAACATTTAACTGTACAGTACCTATATTATAACTTAAAATTACAAATTTTTAGTGTTTTAAACAATTATACAAAATTTTTTTCTTTTCTAGTGAAGCCTTATACTGCAAATATGATTTCAAAATATCGTCAAATTGCTTTCCAGAAATTTGTTTATATTTTTCTTTGAGCTCTTTTAAATCATCAATTTCTTTCCGACAGTCTTTTTGTTGTTCCTTTAATTCTTTGATAAGTTCTTCATAAGCCTTCAGAGAGCAACTAGTTTCAGTGAATATATCAACTCTACATTTTTGCTGAGCTATGATGCTCTTTATATGATTAATTTGTTGCACAAGTTGAGATTCTCTTAATTTATCTTCTAATATCTCTGGTAGCTCCATTACTCTTATGTTAGTAATTTCTTCTAATAACTCATGTAA
Source organism: Crepidodera aurea (assembly GCA_949320105.2). Taxonomy (NCBI): domain Eukaryota; kingdom Metazoa; phylum Arthropoda; class Insecta; order Coleoptera; family Chrysomelidae; genus Crepidodera; species Crepidodera aurea. Next base: position 14,759,561 of record OX439475.1, on the reverse strand, counting down.
ATTTATTAGATTTTTTAAATATTTTTGTTGTTCTATGTGAAATTTATTTTTATATTCTAAAAGAACTTTATCGTCTGAACTTAATTGAATTGGGTTCAACTGAGAATTGCTTTCAACAATTTCAGTCCAATTTTGATGTGATGTTGCAAGATCTGTAGGACTTTCTGACAATTTTACTTTTAACATTTCTTGAAGTAAGCTACTTTCTGAATAAGTCAATACTGTATTTTGTTTACCATGTCCTAAGAGTGTGAGATCTTTGTTCTTGTGTGTTTTACTACCTATGGAGGAAGTTTGTTTCACATTTTCACTTAACATAATGTCTTTTACTTTTGATTTTAATGTAGGATCAATGTCTCCATCAGTTATTATACCCTCAATTAGATCATATATAATTTTTTGTTGTAAATACTTGCTTTGTTCCTGTTTTAAAAATTCCATAAGATCGTTAACTTCTTGCTCTTGAGCATTGTATGCTGGTTTAGAATTTTCAAGAGCAGTAAAAGATACATCCTTACTTATAAAATCTATAACATTAGACATATTTATGTCACATTCATTTCAATTGAAATACAATTTTTTTCAATTAACTTACTTTTTAAAAAAGTAGCGTTTGTTCAGTTGTTGACATTTTGACTTGACGGTCAGTACAGCCACGCCACAGTAAAAATTTTAAGAAAACTAGTGTCGCCAATCTTATCTTTCATTTATTCCAAATATAGTTTTCTTTGGAAAATATAGAAATGTTTAACGTTCTCTACTTACTTAATTATTCTAATTAAGACGAACACAGCATATTTAATTGCATATTCAACAAAATTGTACTGTTCTTAATCAGAAACAGGCCAACTTTTTGGTTTAGTATGTTGGGAATCATGATAAAAAATGTTTGTTCGATATATCAATGCACAAGTGAGATGGAGTCTTAATATATTTAGGTTAAAGAAAGAGAAAACAGTATTTTGTGTAACTGTACTGCATAAAACTCTTGCGAATTCTACTACGAACGTTATTTGGACCATTGCCGGCATGTTGGCGTTATAGGATGTTTTCTTGTCTTGTTCAATTTTATACATCTTTAGGAAGTGGAGTCTTAAATAGTATTTTCTAATCAAAAGAGTCCTAAGTGTGAAAAGTGAAATGTTCTAAAACCAATTCATTTAAATAATTTTCATTATATTTTGTAATAAAAATGGAGGACTCTTTTGTTTTTGCTAGTGTTCTTACTGAAGAAGAATGGCAAGCGGTTCCTAACGAGTTAGGAGAAAAACTTGAAAAATTTGTTTCTGACAAATTTCAAGAATTTATTACAGCAAAGGCTTTATTGGAAACAAAATGTTTTAATTTAGGTGAGTAGAAGCTAAGTTTCTAGTTGATTTCGCAGTTCCCGCAAACAACTTGCAAATATTTGTATGTTCACATTGTAGTCTAGGAGTTAAAAAGTTTAGTTGAAAAACTATGGCATTTTTTTTACTTGCTTAAAATAAGATATTGTTAAAATGGATTTTCTGTTTAATAGTTTTTAGTTAAAGAATTTCGGAAACAGTGGAAAAGTTCTATCTGATCTAATTTAAGAAAAATGCAGTGAGTAGCCTGTTATTAAAGATTTTCTTTAAATTTTTTTTATATAATTTAACAAACAATAACTTATTGTTGCAATATTCAACAAACGTCAGAATATCCTAACAACGGGAAATTAAGGCACCTCTAATATCCCAAGTGAGTTATGACCATGTTTATTGATAGCGTAACCATGATGATATAAGCTTATAATAGCCTGGTCAGGAATAAATATTTTCATCAGGCAATTGCAGTCCCTCGGGCCAGAGGCCTTCGAGAATTAAGGCCCTTATAATTCGCTTGTTACATAAATTACTATTATTATCTGCTTAAAACACATGCATACAAAAAAGTTGTCAGACCCAAAGACTTGACACATGTTTTTCTATGTATGTCGACATACTGAATCCGAATCCGAAAACTTGAAGCCAGAATTGCGCCATTAACCTCCAGTTTTTTAAAAATCTTTTTGGGGCATCAGCGTTAATTGCATAGGCACACAAAAAATAGTGGCCAGTCCCAATGATTTCACACATGTTTTTCTATATATTTTAATGCGCTTAATCAGAATCTGAAGTCAGATTAGCGCCACCACCCTCCAGTTTTTTTTAACTCGCGAAAAAACAATCAATGCCGATCCCCAAAAATTAAATTTCACGGTTTCACTTTCTTGATTAAAATCCTTCTTGTATAATTTGAGAAGCGTTATTTGTTTGCGTGATAGATCTGGGGTGGGTATACTTTTGAATGAATTGTAGAGAACATTTTAGGTGAAAGTGAACAGACCCATTAAGTTGTCCTAATCACTTCTTTCTCTTAGGTTGTTTATTATGTAAAAAGTCAAGACTGTCAGAATACTTATATTGAAATTTTTTTCTTTATTAAATATACATTAAATAATAATTGTTTTATTTTTTAATCGTTTATTTTTATATACAATCATTTTTTGGTTATGAACATATTTTAATAGGCATGTTTCTCCCCATTCCAAATATTGGTAAATAGTAAATCGTAAATAGTAAAATCCCACTGCTTGCATTTTTTTCTTATTCTTACAATATGTCATTTGCATTTTTTTGAATCTGCGAGTTCCTAGACCAGTTACTTCCTACTCATAAAAAAAATACTGCTGCTTTTAGGTTGGCTCTCATTTTTTTTCTCGGCCAAATTTATATTAAAATGTATGTTTTTTTTATGTACTAGTTTTAAAATAAAATTGAGAGTCATCCTATAAGCACTAAAAAAATATTATGCGCCTTCAAAAAATATGTACTACTATTCAAAAATTGTTTTAATATGAAAACTGTTGACATTTTTGCAGTCACTTCCATTTAAAAGAAAATATTTTTTATTAATAATTCGAACTAAAATATTTTTAAATTAATAGCAACATTGATAAATAATTATCTATAATAACTATCTATAATAACCTATTGCTTGTAAAGACAAATTGAGTTAGAACTAAAAACAAATTATTAGGAATATCATACATAAAACAATTTCTAACAAATTTGGTACAATAAGTCATTTATAAAGATTTATATAGTTAATTAATAAATTCTTTTAAGCCATAATTCCAAATAAACGCCCGCTCACTTATTAAAAAATGCTTAAATTAAATAATTGTCTTTTTCTCTTTATTTCTCTGGATTAAAACCACTTATTTTTCTTAAAAAAGTTTTAATCTAGAGAAATAAAGAGAAATTGAACTAGAAAACCACGAGGAGCTTCCGAAATGAATTAATTGTCTTTTACTGTGAACCTGTTTGACTCTATCACCATCCCTCAAAAGCCAACACGAGACACGGAAAAATGGGAGTGTTGAGGGTTCTGGAATAAGCCCTATGTTGTGCCAGTTTCCCAGAACGGCCAACAATGTGTTACCGCCTTTTTAAACTGCATCGTAGTTCGAATTTCGAGTGGACTGTAATTTTAGATTGAAGAAATGTGCTGTAGTAGGTTTGCCTTCTCAACTTCATCCAACAAAAACAATGGACACTTTTATTTAACCATTTATTAAACTTGTTAAATAAATAAATGAACAAAAACAACAACGTAACAAAGATTACATTAAACTAGTAATCGTGAACAAAGTATTATAGTTAATTTAAAGAAATGACCACATCATTCAGAAAATATTATTTTTACGTTGTGCTGGGGCAACGGAGGGATCTAACTTGGTTCGCAGTTAGAATCACACTGAATTTAAAATCGGCGAACCTCAGTCGCTTCAAAATCTTCCCTTCCGGATTGCGCAACACCTTCTCGAAAGATTCTTTAGCGTGAGCCGCGTAAACAAGCATGTAAAATTTTTTCTATTGTCTAGACGCGACGGTTAAATTTATGGCTTGATACCATCATTGTGAAATAGAGCAAAAAATTATCTTTGATGACACCGCTTCCTGGTTTGACGCCGCTCGCCAACGTATTTTGGTGCGGCGTTGCCGGTTGAATGAATAAACGAATATGAGTTTACATGTTTAATTATCTGAAAATTAAACAGGGAGCTTACCATTTAGCGTACGTTTTTCCAGCGCGACCTAGAGGGTAGTGGTCACCCATCCACAGTTTAACCGCGGCGAGAGCTGTTTAAGCGTTAACTGTGCTCACCAACCTTATTAATTGAGTTGTCCGTATTGGTGTTTTCTTTAAAATAATTTTTCACTTTTAGAAAAAGTCGATAAAGATGTAGAAACAACAAACGAAAAGCTGGAACTTGAATGCCAAACATTAAAATCAAAACTAGAGTTAGCTACGAATACCATAAATGAACATGAGACTCAACTTTCTAATTTATCGGCTGAAATTAATAAACTTCATACCCAGTGCAATACACTGGAAGCACAAACGGCGGAATATAGACATCAGCGAAATATTGCAGTTGACGAAAGAGATGAACAATTAAAAATGATGAGTAGGCGCAATTCAGAAATCGAAAGACTCCAATCCGACCTCAACACAGTAACCAGACAATTAGAAGGGGCTATTAACGCCAAATGTGAAGCCTTAGCATCTACCGAAGAAGTTGCTTCTATGAAAATGAACATAGAATACCGTGAAAAGAGGGTAGAACAAGAAAGAACATTACTAAAGATCCAAATGGAAAGTTTAACAGAAGAACTGAGACAGAGAACCGAAGAGTTGCTTAATATGAGAAGAGATAATACCTCAACTTGTATACAACTTGAATCGAAACTTACTCAAAAAACACAAGAATTGACTGTAGCTATTGAACAGATTAAATCCATTACTGATTTAAATACTAATCTTACTGCTCGAATCGAAGAACTTTCTCAAAAAATGGCCAGTCAAAGAGAACTAGATAATAAGATGAGTGAATCTTACATTTACGAACTTGAAGCTAAGACTAAAATGGCTGATGCTTATAAATCGATGTATGAAGAACTTCAGCAACATACTGACGAACTCAAAGAAGCTCTTTCTGAGGTAAACATTAGAACTTTTTCCATGCTCATTTTTCTGACACATCATATTCCACATTTAATTTCATCATTATTATTTGAATGTTTTAGGTACAACAATTATTAAAATCAGCAACCGAGCAGTACGGCGATTTGGAAACTAAACACAAAGAATTAAAATTATCTAATGAAGAAATAATTTCTAAAAAGAATGATTGTATTGAATTGTTGAAAAAAGAATTAGAAACTGCCAATGAAATACTTGAGAACTCCAGATCAGAAATTAATGGCGAAGGTAATTTAAAGATTTTAGTTTTTTTTTTGGTATGTGTGTGAGAAGCTCTACAGGCTAAGTTGGCCCATGGTTTGGATTGTGATCTTCCATTTCTTCTTATCCAAGCATTTTTCCTTCCAGTTCTGTACCCCCAAGAAATGTAGGTCCGCCTCAACTTCGTTCTTCTATTGTTCCTTCGGTCTTCCTCTTCCCTTTTTTCCTCCTATAGTTCTGCAGATTATAATTTTTGGAATCCTACTCTGAGCCATCCTTCCCAAGAGTCCTTTCTACCTTATCTTTTGGGCTTTAACAAATCCTGAAATACTGGGCCTAGATACATGTCTTTGAGTTCTTGGTTTGTTCTTCTTTCCCACAATTCATTGACTCGTTTCCCCCAAAAATTTTCCTCAACCTTTCTTTTCCAAATCTCCAAAGTATTGATGTCTGTTCTTCTCAAAATCCACGTTTCACATGCAAATGTAACTATAGGTCTAAACACATTTTTATAGAGCCTAGTTCAGTAGGTGATTCAGCAGGTGGTGTACAAACATTTATTTCCCTTTCCCAGTCTTGTTTTAATTTCTTCTTGTGTACCAGGCTTTCTTGTAAATGTTGCTCCCAAGTAGATAAATTGCTCGACCTCTTCAAAATTATATACCTTACCACTATTTGTTTTTACTTTAAGACAAGCTCCCTTCGTAAAGCCGTCATCCGTCCATATTTAGTTTTTTCCTCATTTACTTTTAGACCATTTTCCTTTGCTTTCTCTTCGAGTGCTTTAATAACTTGTATTAGTTCGTTTTTGCTTCTACATACAATTGCTATATCGTCAGCGAAGCCAAACATTGATGCTTTCTATTGTATAATAAACTGTATTTAAGTTTGCCTCTCGGATTATATTTTCTAATACATAGTTAAATAAAAATGTTGACAAGGGATCCCCCTGCCGCAACCCCACTTCAACCTTTTTTTTTAATGGTTCTATAAATATTTAGAATATTTTGATACATAGGTTTTACATTTTTATAGGTTTGTCACCTAGCATGGCTTCTGCCTCGAAGTTAATGAAAACAGGAATGTCTTATTCAGAATTATATTCTCGATATGTCAATCTTTCTGATAAATTAACAAATAAAGAAGAGGAGTGCTCTAGATTAAATAATTATATCGAAGCGATCGTTCGTGAAATGGAGAACAATTATCCGAAATTAAGAAAACTGCACGAAGATTATAGCGATAGTATGTCAGCTATTGACGCTCTTAAAGAAGGTAATGAACAGTTGCTAAACGAAGTTCAATTACTTCGTGACGCTAATGGTGAATGCAAGAAAGCAGAAGGAATACAATCTAGAGAAAATGAAAGGCTCAAGAAGGAAGTTGCCGATTTATCGAGACAAGTTGTTGTCTTATTACAAGAAGTTGAAAATTCTCGTGTCGGTTCATCTTCAACATCGACGGACAATGATTTAAGTGATAGCGTTAATTCTGCAGACATTATTAGTAAAAAATTAGTTACGTTTAATGACATTTCCGAATTGCAAGCTAATAATATTAGATTAATAGCCCTAGTAAGAGAATTATCTGAGCGTCAAGAAGAAGTTGAGAGTTTAGATCCAGCAGCCATTGCAAATTTGAAGGCAAAATTAGAAGACCTGACCCAGTCACAAAATGATTTGCTAGATGAACGCGACCGTCAAACTAAAATGATGGTAACCCTGCGTAATCAGAAAGATATGTACAAAAATTTGTATGCTCAGGCTGTTAAAGGTTCCGGAGAAGACATTCAAGACGCAACATTCCTCTCAGACAGTGGGGAACCCAAACTGAGATCAGAAACTGAAACACAATTAGAAGAAAAGATTCACGAATTCGAACGTCAAGTTGAAAAGCTAACGAAACAGGTCGAACATCTCAAAGAAGAAAACGAAACTTACCGTAAAGAAAAATCTGCAAACGAAAAAATATTACTCGAACAACTAGAAAACATGCGAGGGGAAGTTAAGGAGTTAACCAGGCTGAATTGTAAATTGAGTTCACATGCTGATCTCAATGAAGAGAAATTCAAGATCCTACATAATAACATGGAAATTTATAAAAAACAAATTACCGCCTTAGAGAAACAAAACAAAATTTATAGCGAAGCCATCATCAAACATGAACAAGCGGCTACATATCTAAAAGACGAAACTCTACAATGCCAGACGAAACTTTCCAAAGCTGAAGTAATGTTAGGCAATTTGCAGAAAGAAAATGCTCTTCTAAAAGATGCCGAGCAAAGATTACTCAAAGAAAGAGAGTCATTTAAGCGCGATTCCCACCAACAGAATCTTATTAGATCTAATATAGAGTTAATCAAGGCTACCCTAGAAAGGACTGACGCAGAAAGTAAGTTGCGATTAGAAGCAAGACTCGATGAAGCTCATAGGGAATGTGCGGCCTTGCGAAGAAGGTTACAAGAAGAGCAAGATCACTTTAGGCAACTATCTGATCACTTATCGCAACAAACCAAGGCAGCACAAGATCGAGCGGAAGAAGAACGAGAAATTGCAGAGAAACTTCGCAAAGAAGTGGCCGAGGTTAGGGACGATTTGATTACAAAGACCGCTCAAAATGAAGATTTGAGTAAAAAATTGAAGAGCGGATTGTTTATTCTACCTGATACTAATGCCGAAACACGTAAAGTTAGAGAATTGGAACAACAAGTCGTTGATTTACAATCTGAGATTGAATCGTTAAAGAAAAAACTGAAAACTGCTAAAGATGCGTCTGATGAGTATTTCCAGGTTGCTGAGTCATCAGAAAAGCAAGTTCAAGACGCCATGGAACGAAACGAAACTTTAATACAAGAAATTGAAAAGCAAAAATCCAAAATCAAGGAATTAGAAGAGAAGTGTTCTGAGCTTGAAGGAGAATTGTCGATTCAGTTAGATGATCAAGATATCATGAACGCAGGTATTAAGAGTAAATCTACAAAACTACAAGAAGAATTGAATATTAGAAATTTGAATTTACAAACTGCTAAGGAGCAGCTGGAAAATGCTAGATCTGAAAATAAACAATTAATCGAGCAATTAAAAGCTGTAGAACATAAATATGCGAGAGAAGTCACTTTACATTCCGTTGATTTGCAGTCACTTACTAAACTGAAAGAGGAGTTAAATGAAGCTCTTAGTGAAATCAATACATTAAGAAATGACAGACAGAATGCTGTTAGCAGTTTAGAACAGTTTAAATCCGATTGGGAAAAACAGGAACAACTCTTCCAAAAAGAAAAAGCCGAATTAGAGGCCAGATTTAATGATATGGATTCTCAAAATAGTTTATTATATGATCAGATTCAAGCCCTTAATTCACAAATTGGAATAATACAAGCTCAAGCTACCGACTCTCAAAATATATCTACCGGTGACAGTTCTTTCAGCAGATCCTTCACCGAAGACGAAGTTAAATCATCAGAACAATTACTAAAGATAATTAAGTACCTTCGACAAGAAAAAGACATTGCTGTAAGCAAAGCTGATATTATTGATGCCGAACATTCAAGGCTAAAGTCCCAATTCGAAATGCTCAACAAACAGTTAGAAGAGGCTAAAACGGGTCTTGAAATGGAACGACAAAAAACTGAGATTTCTGTTGTATCAACAGCGAAACATGCTGAAGTTTTGCGTAAACTCGAAACGCTTAACGCTATCACCGATAGTAATAGGACTTTGAGACAAGAGCGGGATACTCTTGTTGCACAAATCACAAACTTACAGTCACGTGCGGAAACATTCGAGACGGAAGTCGAACCTTTGCAAGAGAAGAATAGAGAATTGACCACGAAAGCAGATCAATTACAAAGTGAAAACATCTCTCTTCGTGCTGAATGTACCAGGTGGAGGCAAAGAGCTAACATGCTTATAGAAAAAACTAATAGAACCAGTCCTGAAGATTGGAAGAAATTACAAACAGAACGCGAGACTCTTGCTAAACAGTTGACTATCGAAAGATCTAACGTTACTAAATTAAATGATGATATTAACAACTTTAAACAAGATAAAATCAAACTTGAAGAGCAGTTACGAGCTTTAAGAAGCCAGAACAACAACCAAGCCGAAGAATTGGCTAGGCTGCGTGAGGAAGTCACTAACTTACAATCACAAGTAACTCAGCTTACAAATACAGTAGACCAACAGAGCGGCGAAATAATGAAATTCAAGGAAGAAAACCGTGTACTGACTGAAGATACCGCTGCGAAAGATGTTAGCTTAACAGAACTGAAAAATAACCTAGCGCAAATTAGGAAGATCGCAAAGAAATACAAAATTCAATGCGAAGATCAGACAAAAGAAATTGATACATTTAAACAGCAACAACAGCAACATGAAATTGATCAAGTTTCGAGTACCGAAAAACAAGAACAATTAGAGACCCAACGTTTGGAATTAGAAGAGCGAATTACTCAATTAGAAAATACCCACAAAGAAAGCGTTGACCAATTAAATCAAGAAATATCGTCGACAACTGAACAAATTGATAACTACAAGAAAGAAATAGAAACTTTAAAACAAACTAGTCAAGAGAAAGAAGAAAGGTTTAAAACTTTGTTTAAGAACGCGAAAGAAAGGATAATGAGCTTGACAGAACAAAATACTGGCTTGAAAGAAGAACTTAGAAGACAAGACAGTCCAGCGAGACCCGAGGGGGGTGAACAATCAGGTAAAGATTCCAGTAGAAATTCTGAACTTTTGGAAAAAATTGCTTCATTGGAACGAGAACGTGATGAAATTTTAGAAGAGCGACAACAAGAACAAGACAGACACGCAGCAGAATTGGAAACTTTGAATCAAAGAATTCTACAATTGCAAAGGCAGTCCGGTCACCAGCAGGGTTCCAAACCAAGCACAAGCTCAAGTTCTTCAGAAAAGTCTTCCACAGAGCGACCTACTGCTGACATAAAACCAATGGCAGGTTAGTTTTTGTTTATTAATAATTTTACGATATTGAATATTAACATTTTTATTATTAAGGCCACTCGACAAATACTCAAACGCAATCAGTCCCTATCCAACCTTGGAGGAGTGGAGGTGAACCACCTCTTGCAAGCATAAGACCAATGTCTGCCCAATTAAGAACAGTTGCAGTGTTACCAACTAGTCAAAGTCCCAGTGCTGTCATGGTACCTCCACAGCAACAGGTAAGAGTAAGGAGTGTTTTTGTATTTTACATTTTTCTTTGCGCACTGTGTTTATTAAGTTTAAATTAATTCCAATTTCAGAGGTGTCTCAAGGGTCCATACTTGTACTCTTGTTGTTCAATCAGTAACATAATTACTCAACAAGAAATAATAATGTATATATCAGAAGGACTAATAAAAGAATAAATTCATTTTCATTTCTGTAAGATACTAAACAGTTTAATTGATTTTAGGTTCACACAACCGGATCTAGCTCAATTGAAGCCTTATCCAGTAGCCCCACCAGTTCCCATACCGAATACGTCCCGGCTACTAGTTCTGCAAGTCCTGCGATGTTGGGTCCACGTCAAGTTGCCGTACCTCCCACACAATCGTCTCAGGATACCGAAGATGACGAGAATAATATCCAAGTTCAAGCAGCTCCACAAGCTCAAGCTGTAGCCCTCGTGTTGCCCAGGGTGGAACCGCCTAGCGGTAGCAGTGGCCCTACCCAAGAGCAAGGAACAAGCAGCAGTAGTTCAAATACTGTTACCACAACTCAAGCGGGCCACAAAAGGCAAAGAGATGCTGATATGGATAGTTCACAATCTGATGATCAGAGTAAACCCCAGCAGCAAACTAAGAGAACGCGAGTTCAGGTGAGAATAAAATTTTATTACAATTATAAAAATTTGTAAATGTAAAAATGGAAATATGTTACAATAATGTTGCCTACTTTATTATTAAACAAATAGTTAAGAGATTTAGATCTACAAGTTTTTCTAGTAGTGAAATTAATAATTATAAGATTCCATTTTCATTTTATATGAGCTGACATTGAGTTTTTTGGTGGAAATTAAAAAAATTTAAACTGAAATATTCCATTAAAATATACAAAAACAAGTAAATACTGTTAATATATATTTTTACAGCAGGCAGGTACAGTGAGTGATAGTGGTTTGGACGTAGAATATCAAGTTCCCACAAGCAGTCAGAGAGACCACGACGACGATAATGTGATTGTGGTTGAGAGTGACGAGGAAGGTGGTGCCGACGAAGGAGAAGGTGCGGACGATGAGCAAGACGATCCTGATGACACGGAAGGATATGACATGGAGGGAATGGTAAGCACAATATTAAGCCAAAAAAAAAACGAAAAAGTTTTTGGTAGAAACTGATTTGATTATGCGTTCCTTTTGTTTTAGGAACAGGATAATTATGAAGACGCAGATTGTCCTGATGTTGAGGACGAAGAGGAAGCAGGCAATGAAGTTGAAGTGATGGATGATTCTAGTGAAGTGCCAAATCAGAGTGAGAGATCGGTTCACGATAATGTAGAGGAAGAAAATTCAGAGCAGCCGCAATCGGAGGCGATAAGTAGTGGCACTGATGGTGAGTTAATGAAGCATTAAAAAAAACTTTTTTTTTCTAAAATCTTTGGTGTTTGAATTGCCATTGCCATTGAACTTATTTCCCTTTTTCCTTAAATTTTGTATTGTTTTGTTTATGATTTTTTTTAATTGTATTAGCATAAACAATTTATACATTTGAAACTAGTTGAAATTTAAAATTCTAGTAGTGGAGTTGATCTGGGCAAACACTGATTAATCTTTGACCTGTGGCAACTTTTTTAATTTTTTACCAAAATTTTGAGCGAAATGTCGAAGTCTTCCTTTAGGACCCTGCTACAGGATGTATTAAGGAGGCGATGATTTTCGCGAAAACGGATTTTGAAAATCTTATCTTTCAATTTTCGCGACAAAAGAGTAAACTGGGCGAAATTTTTTTTTCGTCATCGTATGCGAAATTTTTTTCTCTTTGATTTGAGCCCTACAAGAACTCGATTCGATAATCAGGAAAGGAGGGAGGGGTGAAAGCGTTTTGTACAAGTGCAAGGGATAGGGTTAGTGACTTCGGACTGGATTTTCAAGGGCAATCTATTCTCTTTTAAGATTTTTTTACCCCAACTGCATTAGAGCCTGCAGGTGCCCGTGATATATTTATAAAAACGAGTGCAAATAGTATTTGTGAGAGAGAAGAGTTATGAGAGGGAGCGCTGTGCTCCTTTCCCAATTTTTGAAAAGAGCGACTTCGTATATCGGATTTTTTTCCGCCAGATCGACTCCATGATAGACAGTATTTGTTTATACAAGAGAACGTTTCTATATTATTAAATTTTTTTAAATCTAATTACTTTTATACTTAAGTCTGTTTTTAATACCAGGCACAGGTATTAGTAGTGGTGTAACAATTTCTCAAGTATCAACTTCTATCTCGATGACGGTACCGTCATTTTCCCGTTCGAGACCGATAGCGCCTTTACCATCCAGGCAACAACAACAGTCCCACTTACTGCCTTATGGGCACGGTGGTCTTGAAGAAATAGGAGACGACGGCATAGTGCCATCGACGCCTACCCTCTTCTTACCTCGACGTTCTGATGGTTTTGGTGAGGCGGTGAGTTGGAATGAACGAACATAATGTAGAATATTTTAAGCGCTTCAAGTTATTTTCAACCTAGTATGTCATTAAAACTTGTACGCTAAAAAACATTGTACATTATCAATTCAGAATACGCGTTCGATTCCCTCCTCTCATTTTATTATATGACGTTCGTAGGTGAGTTCGCCCCACGTTCCGACTAGTGGCCGATTCACTTTTAACGAATCAACTACAATGTCGAACAATGTCGCTGGATCCAGTGGTATCGAAAATGTTCCAGAACAGACGCTCATGGAGCCAGGAAACTTGGATGATAATAGTATGAAAAACACGTGTAGATCCTAAAATTTTTAATAATGCGTTTTGTTGTTGCAGGTACTGGCAGGAGTGTGCCAACTACGCCCTTGCAATCTTCGCCTCAGGAAGGAATCCCCGGAAACGAGGAGCAGGGTACCAATCAGATGACGCAGTCCGATGGTAAGTACAATTAAATTGAAATAATTGTTTTATTTATTTTATTATTATTGTTGGTCATTTGAATAATTAATGAAAAATAAATAAAACTCGAAGTCGTCTCCACAACATATAATTTTAAACCCCAATGTAGGGATGGGGTGCTAAAAAACAGGTTTTAGCATACAAAGAACATGTTTTCGAACATAGAAATGTTCATCATCAGTTGATAAAACAGGAAATATTACAGTAAAACAATAAAAAACAATAAGTATAGTATAAATATTTAGAGTTCATTATTTAGTGTAAAATACGCCAATATTTTTTTTACTAAATTCCGTTTTATAGCACATCATCTGTAGATCTATAACTAATAACTAAGTAGGGATACCGTCGCTATGGAGGACCCTCTCCACTCCACTTTTAAGCCACGACCCTGCTGTCACTTGTCAACACGGTTGCCAACTCAACAGGGTTATATAAATGGGGCAAATCCAAATTGTAGCGCCACGAGCTCACTTAGGAGATTGGCTAATGACATAAGGGGAAAAAGTAACTTCGTTATTATTGGTTCGATTTGAATGGGGAAAACGCCATACAAATTGACACTTAACTGCGTTTTTTTTGGAATGCGGGGACAGGAGTGAAACATTCAATATAATTACAATTATCTTACAGCAGAACTTCCATCGATTGCAATAGGCAGGGAGGTCGACGATAATGAAACCGGCGGTGAGGGAAGTTCTGGTGATATGGGACCTCCTGGTATTGCAGGAACGTCTTCGGAGAGCTCTCAGCAACTAGAACAAGGCGAGGAGATGCTCGAAGGAGATGACGGCGTAAGTGTGATAGAACTCTGATAAATTAAAAGTATAATTTTTTATGATTGTGTGAAATAAATATTAATTGTAGTACCCCAAAAAAATTAATTCCAAGAATAGATAGTGAGGGACTATGAAGAAAATGGCAATTCTGTCTGAAGTTTTATCCTCTTCTTTAGGAATCATTGTATTAAAAAAAAAATGTGGAAAAAGTGGATAACTTTATACATTGTTACCATTTTTAAACATACAAATTTTGACTTTATTGCTTTATTTTTGTAATTCTATATATTTGCTATATCTTCCGTCTTCCATGTAAATTCTTTATTTTTTTTGGGTAGATTTTAAATATATTCTTTTAGCAGATACACTCTTGTAGTTGCAGTTTTATTTTCTTCTGAGTAAGAGTAATTCTGGATACCAGTTTTCGCCTATCACTCTAATTTTTGAACTTTATTTTTTCTAAAATTCTTTAAGTATAATTTGTGCTTCTTGTTTCCCACAAGCGAACAGCGTTATGCAAATTCCTACAAACCTCCGAGTGACTCATCTTGGTAAATTTCTGAAAATACCTTTCGTCTTACTCCTCATTCAAGGGTCCATCTTCTAAAAATCGTTCTAAGACATTGTTTTTCAAATTAAGCCACAGATGCGTTTCCGGCCGTAATTATTAATATTTGTTTTATTTAAATTTCGAGAAATTATCTTTGTTTAGTTAGTATTTGCGAATTAATTATAATCTATACAGAAAAGATTAATTATGTAGATACAAGGGTTAACTTTTCTTGGAATCGATAAATAAGTAATTGAATATGTTAATTGTAAAGTAGCTGGTTATCAATTTGGCAAAAGGATAGAATTGTTTTTTACTCGAATTAATTGGCAAATAAAAGAACAAAAATAATTTATGGAAATTTCTAACAAAAAAAAACAGTTATATTCTGTGATTCTGGTGGTTCAGTTGATTAAATTTGGTGTCAAAGGAGGAATGAGACGAGAAGTATTTTCAGAAATTTAACAGGCTGGCTTCCTGTGATTTTAAGGCATTTTAGTAGAAATTTAATTAACTTATCCAGGAAATATTCTTGGTTCACTTAATAAATTTTAGAAAAAACTCAAAAATGACAATGAACAGACCCACTGACATAATTTAATTCTAGTTTTTAAAGGTCTTCGTTTAACTGAAAAATAAATTATTTATAAAATCTGGAATGGCTACAAATCAGATTGTAAGAATATATGCATAGTGAAGGCTAATAGGCAAATAAAAAATACATTTAAAGCATTCAAAAACGCTAGATACTATGTATACTGTATATAACTTCCGAGAAATGGATACAAAATGTTCTTTTAGAACAAACACACAATTTTATCAGGAAGTTCACTTTAAAATAATACAGAAAGCCAGATTTTTGATGAGAGATTTTAAATATAATTCTATGTTAATGCCGTCAGTGTGAATAAGCAAAAGTTGTCAAATTCTCCAAAATTGCTTACACTGTAGTAGAATTCAGAATTTGGCGAGAATAAATCCAGCATTACACTTTTTTTGGGAATCCTATAATTTTCAGCTTATTTTCTTTTCTATGGTAAGTTAATCCTTCTTAGAGAGCTGTGTAATGCATATATTTATAGCGCATTTTTGTTATTTTTATAATTTTTTTTGAAAGGTGAGTTCAGAAGGTGAAAAACCACCGCTAGCTGAAGGTGAAGGTGAAGAAGAAGGCCGAGAGGCTGAGGCTTCACCTAGCACGAACTCCAGAAGAGTAGTGAGAGGAAGCAATTCTGCTCGTAGGTCCGTAAGGTCGTCAATTCCCCGATCGGGAGGTCATCCACATAGAACCGGACCCACGCCTATTATATGGGGTGATAATAGGTCTCCGCAGAGACATCAAGGTTAGTCGTTTTTTATCGATAGATAACTTAGTGAGACTAAAGATTTATGAAAATCCCAAAATCTTTTTTTTTGATAGTACTTATGATATATTATCACCGTTTGTGCAGTTGAAGCAATATTGTTTTTCTTCCAGATATCAGTATTCTGGAAAAAGCTATCGTTATTGTTATAATTACATCTATAATTGTTGCAATAATTAAGATCCTTTTTCTTGAAAATTGTAGGTGATCTACACAATTTAAGATATAAGTTAAAAAAAACCGACATTTCTAAAAAATAAAATAAACTTAATTAAAGAAAACATTTTTTATATATAGTTAAAATCATATTTACATTTTTTGCCGATTGTCATTTAAATATTCAATTAAAAAATGTATTAGACCATCTAACGCCATCTAGAACTTATAGGTCCAAAGAGGTACATGTTAAAATTGTGAATTTAACGGATATTTTTAACACCTTTCAGTTATTTTTTGACGTTGAAAATGTTACAGAATGGGTAAAATTGGGTTATTTGAACTACCGGAAAATAACATCCGTTAAATATTTATCGTGAGACGTACAGAATAACTTTTATATTTTACCACACGTTATTTTTCTAACGTCCTTTAAAATTTAACATATTCTTTTCACTGAAAACGGAAAGTTAAATATTATTCCCTATACAGGGTGGCGCAAATTTAATTGAACATTATTAGGATTTCGTAAACCGTTATAGATACAAAGTTGATTAAATGGGGAAAAAGATGTGTATTTTCAAGAGGAATTTATTGGTTTTTTCCAAATTAGAATACCAGGTCTGGGTTCTGAGATATTTGGAAAAACCGAAATTGACGATTATCGTTTTATTTAATTAACACCCTATTTTTTTAACATAGAAAAAAAGTTTATAAAGCTTTTTTATTGAAGGCCAAATATCGCGTATCCAATTTTTTAAAACAACGTTTCGTCTTTGAAGGGCTACCCTCAACTATTTTTTTAAATACGGACCTGTACTTTTTAAACACTTAATTTTTTGATTAGGTTAGGAATGCCTATTTAATACATTTAAATTTATTATTATGTTATAATTCAATAGTTTAAAGTTTAAATAAATTATTTGTTTTATGATTGTAGTTTTTTAATTTAATTTATTCAAAAAAATTTAAAATATTTTCGGCCGTATTTCCTAATAAAAATATTAAGTGTTCTACATGGTTGGATAGAGAAATAAATGGGGATTTAAAAAATGAAATAAAACGTACTTGTTCGTATTTAAAAAATATAGTTGAGGGTAGACCTTCAAAGACGAAACGCTGTTTTAAAAAATTGGATACGCTATGTTAAGTAGTATTTGTCCTTCAATAAAAAAGATTTATAACTTTTTTTCTATCTTTCAAAATTAGGTGTTAATTAAATATAACGAAAATAGTCAATTTTGGTTTTCGTCAAATATCTAAGAAACCAGACCTGATATTTTAATTTTGAAAAAACTAATTAATTTGTCTTCAAAATACAAAATACCCAATAGTGTTCAATTAAATTTGCGCCACCTTGTATATAGTAAAAAGTAGACCAGATTGAGTAAAACCATTCCCCGCATGGAAACCACTCAGTAAATTATTTAATTTACTGCTAATTTATTGCTATTCTGTTGTCTGGAATTATTTATGACATGCATAACAGTAGCGTACCGTGTATAATATTTAAACAAAAATACACAGTTATATTTCAAGTAAAAGAAAATATTATTTTTCCTTATTTATTTATCCATTTTAGTGTATTTTTTCCCACAATTTGTAACCTTCAGAAGGATAAATAAATATTATTATTACCTCTCTGTTTTTTCTTTGTCATTATGGAAATTCTTGTATTTGTTAAACCTGTTTTTTCTCTTTTTCAGGTGGCAGAGGGTCACCAACGGGCAATTATCAAGCAAGGGCAGTAGCTAGACGGGCAAGGGGTGGTCGTATGCAAAGACCGTTTGGACGCTTTTAATAAGACATTATCATTTCATTCCATTAACATCTTAGTTTGTTAAGGATCATTTTTTCGTTATAAGTTTTATTATTCGTTTAGTTCTGCATTTTTTGTTTAAAGTTTTATTATTCATTTAGTTCTGCAACTTAGAGTCGTGTTTAATGTTTTGTTTGTAAAAAAAAAAGTTTCACATTTGACTGAAATGGTTTAATTTATTAGAGAAGTTTAAGGAGTATACTATGTATAAGCATTTATAATAAATATGGTATCGTATATTTACATTTTTCTTCTAAAGTGACAAAGTAATTGATGTAAAAGGTACCAGGTAAGTAAGTTTATAGACTTTCATTTCTTACTTATGATGGTTATAACGGCCTCACAGGGATAAGTATGCACAGAATTGTATTAAGACCAGTTTTAACAGAGTGAAATCGTGAAAATTGTAGTTTGGTCGAGATTTAACCATGTTTCCCAAATTATTAAGGGCAATTCCCAGGAAAAAAACATGGACGGACGTAAAACTGATGTTAAATCCTCCGTTGAAATTTTATACTTTTTAATGTATCCTACTTGTCTTTTTTGTTGTTTGTCTGTTCATTCAGTTTTGACCTTTATTTGTTCCAAAATTCCTCTTTCCCGAATCAGTTAAATTTCTGAAATTACCTTTCTTTTTATTTCCCCTTCGACTTTAATCATCTAACCTCTAGTATCAAAAAACGATACTGTTAAATGTTGGTTTTTAAAATGAATGGCCATATTCTATATCAAATTTTCTAAGATATACAGGGTGAGTTATGGTAGACGCGACGGTCTATTGTGGCTAAACGGTTAATATTTTCAAAATTTTATTTATTTATGGATATGTGGGTTGATAAAGGCTACATTATAAAATTATTTTGAAGTATATAGGTTGTCCCAAAAAGTGTGGCGTATCAAAGTTATATTATTTCTTATGGAAGACCCTATATTTGCATTTACAGATTATACGTTAAAAATAAGATAAACTTTCTTAAGTATTCCCTATACCTAATCGTTTTAGTTTTTGAGATCTTTTGATATTTCTAAAAATTACAAGAAAACCAATAATTTGGAAACATATGGAATCAGCCAAATAACTGAAACAATTAGACTAATAATTGGAAGCAATAATGTATTTAGATTTGTTTAAAATTATACAGGGCGTCCAAAATGGGGCGATTCTCTAATGACATATTCAAACGACAATATCGTTCTTATTTTAAATACTGTACTTTATAATCCTATTATGTAGATTACCTTTTAAAAATTATAAAGGTATACTATGCCTAAATCTATTAATCGTGGAGTTATTTTTATTTTTGTTAAATTTTACATTATTTTTCCACCGTAATGCCTAAATATAACACCCTGTATTTATCCACAGCTGCGTTTCCGGTCGTACTCTTGAATATTTATTATTAAGGAATTTTAAGAACAAAAAAATTCGTTTGTTCTGTTTTTAAATATACAATATATAGAATAAAAATGTATTTTCAGAAATTTAACAGCCTGGATCACTCGAGGAGTTTCTCATCATTTCAAGGTCTTCTAGTAGGCATTTAAGTAACGTTACTTGCTTGCGGAAGAGATTATAGGGTGGACTTGATAAATTTTAGAAAAATAAAGATCAAAAATCAAAGTGAAATAGTTCATTTGGCAATAAGTCGTGTTGGTGGAAAATATGTGGATTATTTCACAATTGCTAAGCAGGGTACATGTAAAGGGTAAATAAAATACTCAATAAATTTTTGTCAGTATAATTTTCCATAAAAGTGATTTTTACTTCAACACTTGATTGTTAAGGGAAAACATACATTACATCATTATAAATTGATAGAAGCAAAATTTCATAATTCTGTATATACATTAAGTTAACATTATTTTAAAATATAACAAAAATAAATAAAAAAATCAACATTTTAATATAATATAAAAAAAATGGCACTTCAATGACATAATTGTGGTAAAGAATATACATCAGGTGCCAAAAATTCTAACGATTCTATCATACACGAATAGTAACGAAATGAAAACATATGAGCAAATGTAAATCTGACGTATTAAAATACTAGAACTTTATAAACTATTGCACATAATTGCACAAAAAACAAAACTATATAAAATTGTACAAATACATTGTTTTAATACTATAGCGTATAAACAAAAATAGTCTCTTTAAACAGTTTTTTAAATTAAATCCATATACATTTACCCTAACAAATAGTAGAACCAGAAATATAGTAAGTTATAAATCATTATTATACCTACAGAACATAACTTAATGGCTAGAGTAGTACGTCTCTGCGTAGACCGCCTGCTGATAATTGAAGTGGTTGGTGATTTATGACCTTACAATATTTCTGATGTGTTTTAACATTTAAACAAAGAAGTCTAAATATTGAAACAATATTAGTAATAATTAGAAATTATAAATCTATTTTCCACAAAACTAGTAAATTTAAATCCATCGAAAAGATATTGATAAAATATGGTTCGGAAAACGTAATAAACTGCCGTATTTTTGTTTATACACAATACAGCATTCAAATGACTTTGGTAGGTACTACTTACATGAGGAAATACATAAATATGATTTTTTTTATATTTATCACATATGCAGACACTCATTTTTTTTTAAGATATCAACTATACAAAAATTATTGATATACATGTCACTTGCAAAAAAGTGGTTTAAGCAAGAAGTTGAGATTCATTTGATTAAGATTTAAAGTAGAAGCACATCGTTTAATATTTGAATAAATAATAAGTTATTATTCGAAAAAGAATTTTAAGGATTTTTTTCTAACCCACATATTTGTACAATAATTGTTTTAAACCGTTTCAATGGATTGAGCGAAATCTAAATAGACAAGTAGAAGGCGCGATGTGACAAAAAAATACACAGAAATTGTATAATTACGATTTTTGGTTGCCAAGTGTATGGATAGAGATTTACCGAGAGTGACCATGGCAGTCAACGTGTTAAATTTGTAACTAATCGAGTGCATGGGACAAAATAATTCGTATCTAGTACCAAAAATATGATTATTTAGTTCTACAACAATACATGGATTAGAATAAACCAACTATACTTTTGAGACTAGGATTATAAGTGTTTTAAAAAGCACAGAAGCAATTTCAGTCGTTTTTTAAAAAGTTGAACCGACTTCTAATCACCATAAAAAGCTGGTCAAGTCTCAGTGTCTTACATATCGGAAAAAATACGGATTTAAAAAATAAACTGGACTTCAAAGTTTACATATTTTGATTATTTCTATCTAGTAGTACTTTAAGAATGTTAATATGTAAATCTAAAATTTTATACAAGCAAATCAAGTGGGTACCTAGCGATTAAAGTAAAAAACGATACATTGCTTCTAACTTTGACTCAGTGTATCCAAAAAATAATCGGAATATACAAACTTAGAAGATTTTACTAATTTTCATAATAAAGGACCACGCACCAAGTAAAGGTAAAAAAGGTCCCGGTCAAATTGGCTGAAAATTTCGTGAAAAATTATTCAAACCTTTCTGATTAAAGAATAAACTCAATTTTTCGTTATAAGCTTTTGCTTTTAACCACTATTAATAGATATCTCTCAAATAAAACTGTAAGTTTTACATAATAAGAGTTAATAGAACTACAACAGAGGTTTGCCGGACCCTGTATACTTGTTTTGTGATATTTTCAAAAACTGTAGCCAACCGTCGGATTTTGATTTCAGAATGGAACCCCCAATTTCATAGTTTTAGATGCCCAAAATTGTTAAAGTTGAAAAATAGGAATTTGTGTTTTTTACCCATTTTTCCAAGGTTTCTAATGATTATAACAATAGTTGAGTGATAGGATCTTCTTCGGACTTCATATTCTTTAATCAGAAAGGTTTGAAGAATTTTTCATGAAATTTTCAGCCAATTTGACCGGGACCTTTTTTACTTTTACTTGGTGCGTGGTCCTTTGAATTAATTGGAAGATTAAAAAATTAATCAAATGATAACACATTCATAAATAAATGGCAAATATTAAGTACTCTTTAACAATTTTTAAAATTCGTTAAGTTCGATTTTGATCTTTTGGACACACTGCATTTGACTTTTTTTAATTGTAAGAGTTTAATTTGAAATAAA
This sequence comes from Crepidodera aurea, assembly GCA_949320105.2. Taxonomy (NCBI): domain Eukaryota; kingdom Metazoa; phylum Arthropoda; class Insecta; order Coleoptera; family Chrysomelidae; genus Crepidodera; species Crepidodera aurea. The sequence continues at coordinate 14,737,429 of OX439475.1, read as the reverse complement.
CCTATTAACCTAATACCAAGCAAAATGTTGGTCATCAAAACACAAAACGAGAAACATTATTAATTATCAATATTTATAGTTTTTTTTACAGTAACAATCAGGCTATGCTACACCATGTAGTACTTTTTTTGAAAAAGAAAACCAAACATTTCAGTTGTTAGGCCTGAAATATATATATATGATAACATTTTAAAGTCAATTCATAGAAGTGACTAAATAATGATTCTTAGGTAATTAATTGCGGCTACAAATTTACTAAAAAGTAGGACTATAACTAGACAAGTAGTGAATATTTTGTTTTTAAATTCGATAATGTATTATCAAATACAGTAAAAAAGCAGTAGTTTGATATTTTTTCATAAATTCTTTTATATCGTTGAAATATTTTTTAACTACACATTTTTTAATATGCAATGCTATCTATATGTAGCCCATACATTTTTCTTCGTGGTAAATTTTGGGTTGGTAATAATAATGCCCTTTAGATCACCCAGTTCTTCGAAATAATGAAACTTTTATTGACAACAAAGCAACTAGTATGTCGTAAATCAGTGGAGATTACGTTTGGGCAGCCATTTACAAGGTCGGCCGTTTTAATTAATGTTACTATACCGCCTCTTTAAATGCTGTACTATGACGTAAAAAGCGGACTGTAGATTTTTTGTTGTTGTCCAGAAACCTCCCAATAAAACACACACGTATCGTTTAAAGTTTAATAAAAAGTGTCAACAATAACGTTGCATACACAATTTGCATTGTGTGTTGCAAAGCTTTTATTTGACTGATTCTAGTCAAAATGTCACTATCTTCTTTCGTATCCCTTTCAGAGATTAATACAAAGTGTATGCAACCCCAATACATCGGGAATTATTTGCTTTAAAAATTGTCAATACTCTCTTCTAATCATAGATGGTAGCACATCTAAAAATTTTATCTTATAGCGGATATAGCTATTGATTTGTACGAGTTTGGAATTTTATTCAAATAAAAGTGTGTTTTATTGGGAGGTTTCTGGACAACAACAAAAAATATATACAGTCATCATGTTTCATACAGCATTTAAAGAGGCGGCATAGTAACACAAGTTTCAACGGCCGACCTTGTAAATGGCTGCCCAAACGTAATCTCCATTGATTTATGATCTAGTAAAAAGGTTTCGTCTTACCAGAGAGTTTTTCAAATTCCGGAAAAAATAATTTATTTATGGACCACACTGTATATTTTAAATATTACTACATCCTTGATTATTTTTACATTCGATACTTTTGTCGTTTAAATCTTTATGAAAAAATATCACAAACCCGAAATGACGATAAATGTGAAAATTAGATATACTTCAGTGATTATACATATTTTCCTTATTATATAAGAGAGCTAAAACATGTCAATAGTATTCATATTTTGAACAGTCACATGGAAGTAATTTTCCAAAAAAATGTCCTCTACAGAGTGCCTTCGTGTACTTACAGAAAACTCAATTCAAAATAGTTCGTTGGGATATCGAAATATTCTTACAAAATTTTTAATTTATCTGTTATTTTTTTTCGAGAAACTTATATTTACAATTAATGTAAAATATCTAAAGGACACTCTGTATTGTCCTTAGGTACATGATATACTTCACTTACCAAAATATTTTTGCAATTACTATCACACATTTACAAAGATATAAACGCAATTTTTTTTAAAGTTAAAATAAGAAAAATATATCACATATCCGAGTAATTCAAATGCTAGTTTAAAATATTTATATTTAAGCCAAGTGCGTTAGTTTGTAAATTATTACTAGATCTAGGACAATATTTTTAACTTTATCCTTACAAATTTCTGTCATACGAATAATAAGTGAACATACATTTTCTGTTTGGCTTTAACAATATCTTTTTTTAGTGATAAAACAATTAATGTATTAAAATTTATATTTCTACTACCTTCCGCTGCTATTCAGAATTACTGCAGGCTGCAGGACTGCCATATCTTTCACATCAATTCTTTGGACTGAATTAGCAATAATTTACAAATAAATGAACGCACCAGAGCATGGATTTTATCGACCAACTTTCGAGTTAAGCCCTGTGTAAAAATGGGTTTTAAAAAGTGGAAATAACAATTTGTATAAAGAACCATTTATAAATTATTTTGGAGAGTTTTGCTGCCGTCGAAAAATTAAAACACCTTCAGCTAATCAAGATTTGAAGGCAATCTACAGGGTGTACCAGACAAAAGCAGCTACCTTGAATAACTTTGGAAGTATTTGACAGGGAATATGCTACTTGTATCTATTCGTTTTTGTCTTTCTAGTATCGTACAAAGAGAGTCGAGTTAACCCTTCATTTAATGGCATCTTTCAGAGACAAGTTATTGGTGGTTATTGTCTCTAAATCTCCTTATAAAAATGAAACTTTTCTATTTTAAAGATTAAAAAATATGTTTATGGGATTCATTTTTTCCTACAAATAAGGAAAAAAACATTCTTTTTGGAAAAATTGGAGTTATTCAGAGACAGCGACTTTTGGATGCACCCAGCATAAGTATTTGTTCCAAATTTGTCAATATTTTTAAGAATTTCAAACTATCTTTGGCAAGTAAAATTGTTATTCTATCTAAGTTTATTATTTGAAAGTCATCTAAGGTGTGAAAAGATATTTTAGACTATGGTTTTGATATATTAACAGCTTAATTATATTTTTTAAGAAAAATGCTTATGTACAAATTTTTAATTTAATTTAAATAAATTCTTAACTATAATTACATATATTTAAGTAGTATGAAATTAGAAGTCATAATATGGCACAAGAAATCAAGACTAAGTGTACAAATGTTTCTCTACAGTTACCTTTCTCTATTGAATAAAAATGGCAATGTACAGGGTATTCAGAAAGTGGACAGTTATCTGAAAGAATCAGATTATAATGACAATTTTGTGAATTCAATATTTTAAAATTTTATTACTCTTAAGGGCGTAATTTTTTTTTACATTTTCGTAATGTTTAGGATGTCTAGAATCGCGCTCTAAAAGGTGTTTTAAAAATTCGAAATACCTTTCATTTTATACCTTTCTTTATGACCTTTATGATTTTGACCAGCTGGTATCATTGCGAGTGAATATTTTGCTTGTTTACATAGTTTATAGGCACATACCTACTTTATAGTGTTATTTGATCTCGTATTTCGCCAGTTGATTTTAAAAATGACGATAAATTGTTATCTATACGGCGTCCAACTTAAAGAAAAATAATGTAAACAAACGTTTGCCGATTTGAATCCACAAAGTCTCTCTTTCTCTAACGCTTCTCTTTCTAACAAATTGAAGGCAGACATTTGTCACTCTCACTCTTCAATGTGTTAGAAAGAGACGCGTTAGAGAGAGAGACGTCATCAAAAACTTTTTGTTTGTTTACATTACTTTTCTTTAAGTTGGACGTAGTATAATACTTTACGCGCTTTTCTCGACACAAGTTTTGCAATGCAAAAGGGCTCTTTTTTTTACTTAAACGTACGGTGTGTCTTTGAGGTAAAATTTTATTTTTTAAAATCGTTTTATTTACTGCTTCTTGTGATTTCTGTCCATCATTCTTTTGAGATACCCTGTGGCTAGTCTATAGTAAGTCAAAGTATGAATAGTAATTTTTTTATATCTATTTTTTGAACTAGTCTTGTTACTTGTTACAAACGTCCATGCAAGTTGAGTCAAATCCTTCACTTAAAAGAGACTAGACTTACAAATTTTTTAAAATATTTACCCTGTATTTTCGCGGGTTATTAGCAAATCCTTAATTTAAAATTTCTTTCCATTTTTTTAGCAATAACATCAAATTTTCTAATCTCTTTTAAAGGTATAATACAAATACAATAATAGACTTCAATCTCTAAATATGTTTAGATACCAATATATCTCTTAGAAGCAAAGTTAATAAATATCGTCAATCCAGTGCAGACTGTTGTCAATATTAAAAAAAAACTATAGGACAAAAGAACCCCACACAAATCTTATGGCAATTGGCTGAAATTTGGATATGTTGTTCGTTTCGGCATCTTGAGCAAAAGTCTCAATGGACACAAAGCTCAAGTTTGCGTTTTTCGGTAATATTTTCAAAAGTTTAGTATTTGCTGCGTTAAAAAAGTACCCTCTTATCTTTTCGAGTTCGCTGCATTCCAATCTAATGCCAATATAATAATATTGACAGTTGACAGCTGTCAAACGAACTGTCAAACTAACTGTCAAACAGCATGTAACAATCAAAATTGATAAAATTAATATGTAAACATGTGTAAAAAGACGATATTGACAGCTGTCAACTAGTTGTCAAACAACAAGCAATAATCAAAATTGATAAAATCCACATGTAAGTATATGTTTTTGAGGTTCCTGAGTTCAAAACTGATGTTAAAAAATCGATATTGACAGTTGAGAGCTGTCAAATAACTGTCAAACATGTAACAATCAAAATTTGAAAAGATTACCTTTTTAAGTAGTAAACAATGTCAAATCCGTGGAGCTTTGGAGCTCCGTAGGAGCCGAAATACGCAAAATTGAGCTTTGCGCCCATCCAAATTTCAGCCAATTTGACCAGGTGCCAATTCCCATAAGATTTGTGCGGGTTTCTTTGTTATTTTAGGAACATAATAATAATATTCGCCCTTCAATTTACCCCCTTACGAGTGAATTCCAGAAGCATATAGCTTGTCCGAGGGAGGGACGGGTATTATTATATATTAATTTCCGTGGCGCTCTGGGACGACTACCTGTTTGCTTTTCAGTTGTGGGAAAACCCAAAAAAATCTCACCACATCATCACCATTCTTTCAGTGAATTTATTTACCCCGGTTTTTCTGACAACGTTTAGGGAATTTAATATGTAAACGTGTAAATAAAAATTCAAGAAATTTATATTAGCATTTCTACGATAAGAAGGCATTGACATCACACGTCAAAAATCTGCAGCGTTGCCAGTTTTTTTAATTATATTATAAAGCATTTTTAAGTAAGAAAAGTGTTTAGTAATGAAAATTAGTTTCTTTTAAATTTTAAAGAAAACTGAATTTACAAAAAATCCAACGAAACAATCTAACCTACAAAAAATTAAATATAGATTGATGAATCAATAATTTTCGCTATATCATATTGGCAACATCGTGAAGTGTGTTGCCAACCTTAATCTTAGTGTTTTCGTATTTATTCGGTAGACAGAAATAACTAGAAATGACGTCATTGCCTTCTTAGTGTAAAAATACCATAGTTTGTCATGGTTAGAGGATTGATAAGAAAGTACTTATAAAAAGGATAATTTGTAAAAAATAGTCTTCGTTGATGACTGGATTACGCTATATATGAAGAGATAATATGAAATAACTTTGCTTCTACGAATCGGTCTATACGGTTGGATGGAGATTACCAGTCACAAATTGTGAGAAATAAGTCCCGGTTAAGTACAAATTAAATAATATAAACTAGAAAATCATAAGACTCACACATCACCATAAAGATCTCACATTAAACATAGTTTATAGATCTGCTTAGAAATTTTTGTTTTCGCACGTAGAACGCATCCTAACTGTTCTATTTATGCAAACTGAAGCCGAATGCCGCTCCCCCGTTGCCACCGCTGCGATGGAAATGGACGTTTTGCCATTTGTTGTCCCTTTTATGCCACACACGACTCTCTTCTGATTGATGGGTGTGTGCTTGACCATGTCTGGAATTAGAAACAAAGGGTCAACCTGATATAACGATATTACGAACAATAACGGTTATTCGGGGTAATTCTCCACTAACGAGACATTTTTATGGCCTAACAAACTCAAATATCAAAAAAGGAATAACAAACAGAATATTTTTCATTCAAATTGGATAATTTAGTTCCAACAAACGTGCAAAAACGGTAAAAAATGATACTTTTCCCAGCGGAAACATTAGTAGGTTCGAATATAAAATTAAAAAGACAAATTTTCCCAAATATTTTTCACTCACAAGGCGTTTAAAAATCTGGTTTTCTAAAGGGAAAATTTGAGACAGTGTGTTACGCACCTTTCTCTATCTCCGTCGCTTTTTATTTGGCCATTTTCAATGATCAGTTAGTTAATTAATTCTAATTTTGCTTTATATAAAAAAAGTGTAAAAATAACTATTTTTACAAATTGCGCCCAACGTGGGGCAATTAAAATAAAAGGGTGTAATTCCCAACAGCTTCTTCTGCCTTCTTTTTTGTTCAGTTTTGGGCCACCAGATCACAGAAGCGTAGGTGTCTTTTGTTACCATTCGTTCTTAATTTTTTTAATAAATCAAAAACGTACTAATAATATAAATGTTACGACTTTAAAAACTTTGTTGATCGTTCATCACCCTGTTCCTCTTAAGATGGTACGTCTATGTTTGTTAAAGCTTTATTGGGTCACTGGCTTGTGATAACGAACATTACATGTGACATAATAGTTTATCTTGTAAGTTTAAATGTCGCCCTTTATTTAATATAGTTTGATAAGGGTCTTCTACGAGATCACTTCTGTAAAGATACAAATATAAACGCATCTTTGCCCTCCTATGATAGTTTGGCAGGTCTTATTTTCTGAACTGCCTATGAAGATAGTTTTTAAATATGTTTACAACATACTAATTTGATATTGTCAAAGTAAAAGAAAAAAATTAATTTATTTCAATACTTAAAAATTCTATAAATTAAGAACAATCACTCCAAAATATTAACTCAGTGCAAGAGCTGTGAAGGATTTGCGGCTGAAGCACTTAAAATTTCAGAAACATCCTTACAGACTTAAAATTTCGAAAAAAGTAGAGCCTTATTTTAAATTCATTACGTTCAATTATCCATAAAATCATTACATTGCCGATTTAGTAATGGCGCCTTTAGAAAATCATGTCAAGATGGCACAATGGCCACTGTATATAAGAAATCTGGGAAAGGATCAAGGTAAACTGAAAAATAATTAATATGAAGGACAACAACTTCGAAAAGTGGTTTAAAACTGAATTAATTTCAAATATGGAAGAAACATTCGTTTTAAATACAATAAGTCTAGATTTAAAAAAAAGGTGCGACGTATTAGTAACTTTTGAAATACTACCTGAACTATTGGTTAATGGTAGCTCAGGTATATGATAGATCAATAGACTCTGTAATGTACAATAAGTCTATATATTATATAATAAGTCTATATTTAAAAAAAGGGTGCGATGTATTAGTAAACTTTGAAAAACTATCTGAACTATTGGTTAATGGTAGCCTATATTAGAGATAAATAGACTCGGTAATGTACAATAAGTCTTTATATAATACAATAAGTCTATATTAAAAAAGGTGCGATGTATTAGTAAATTTGAAAAACTATCTGAACTATTGGTTAATGGTAGCCTATATTAGAGATAAATACAATAAGTCTATATTATACAATAAGTCTATATTTAAAAAAGGCGCGATGTATTAGTAAATTTTGAAAAACTATCTGAACTATTGGTTAATGGTAGCCTATATGATAGATCAATAGACTGTGTAATGTACAATAAGTCTTTATATGATACAATAAGTCTATATTTAAAAAAAGGTGCGATGTATTAGTAAATTTTGAAAAACTATCTGAACTATTGGTTAATGGTAGCCTATATTAGAGATAAATACAATAAGTCTATATTTAAAAAAAAGGTGCGACGTACCTATTAGTAAATGAAAAACTATCTGCACTATTGGTTAATGGTAGCTTATATGATCAGATCTAAAAACTATAGGAGTTATTGCATGAGGAACGTTCTAGGGTTAAAGTGTCAATTATTCTTTAAACTTAACAATTTAATTACAATATAAATATTAAATATTTTAAAACTTACTTGTCCATGTATTGCGTTAACCTAACATACGCGATACAAGCCGCATCTTCACCCAATAAATGTACATGTGGATTCAGGATTGTTGTATTTACAGCTTTACAGTTTTTGCCCAGGACTGAAATAAAATATACAGTTAGGTCGAGCCAAATTCGTTTTTTTCTCAATTATGGGGATACTTCATATTATACAGGGCGTTTCGAAAGTATGAGGCAAAATAACAACTTCACGTTTTCTTCCAAATCGCAAAAAAACGAATACAAGATGAAGAACGGTCTTAACGGAGTGGGTTAAGGCTAACACAGGTCCTTTCTCAATCATTTGAATGGGCGAGAACACTAATTTCTGGGAAAAATACCACTACTTGCGCTACGACGAGTCAAGTCGAAAATAAAATAGTCCGAAGCAGAAAGCAGTCTGAAGGTCAAAATGGTTACAGCGTTGCCAAACATTCTATATGAATTTCTTAACTTTATGCGCAGATATTAGATCGCAGTTATTCACAAATTAATGTTATTTAATTCGAAGTATTTGGTAATGCCGTGAAATATTAAAAACGGCAAAAATAAAATAAGCAATTAATAGCACTTGTATCGAGCCTCCATGTCTGAATGTTCGTGGAAATTTGTTTTTTAAAATATTACAGAATAATTTGTAATAAAAATTATGCAAACATGTCATTTAGTGGTTATATTTTAATTATTTGCACATTTAAACTCGATTTATTCATTTGTGATCTTGCTTAAAAAGACTGAGAATAAATAACGTAAGGGTAAAAAACACAGTGGAGCAGGGCAGGTCGCTGGTAGCCTAGCTGGTCGCTTACTCGTTTACAGCGATGTAGAGTTAAAGCGTGATTCCTTACGGGTACAGGGTGGAGCATAGCAGTAAGTCATGGACATCTAAATAAGCTGAGAAAGTAAGACGTTCGTTTGACTGCGGGAAGAAACAGGAAAGAACTATTGTACGTACAATTGTCTTTACGAAATAGAGAGAGCGTTACGTGAGGAGTTATTTTATGAAATGTATGAGGGACCTCTCAACTTTGACCAAACGAAAGCGGGAGAACAGCCTTAATAACATTGGTTTAGGTGCCACAGAGATGAGGATTCCGCTTTTATACAGGGGAATATTAAAAAAAGTTAAATATAAATATGGCCCTATAATTATCACCTAGAGTTCTTAAAAAATAAAAAAATACCGATTTATAAAATTTTCTTGTTTTCTAACTTTCAATTATTAATTATGGACAATAATTTTTTACCGTTATCGAAATAAAATTTGTGGAAATCCATTCCTTCCACCAGATTTCCCATTGCTTCGGGTTCAAACGCTGTTAGATGTGGATCGCATATTTTTCTGAAAGAAAAACAGGTTAAAATCGATTAAATAATTATAACTTCGCATTTAATAATTTTCAGTGCTCAATAAAAAATTGAAAATTTGTAAACCAGGTTTTTTTTAATTTAAATCCGTATAAAATCGAAAAATAAATATTTAATGCACAAAAAAACGTTTTAACTTTCAATTCTTTACAACAATTTTCGATATTGTCAAAAATAAAGTTACTTTAATTTATATTTTTTGACGAACCTCGTATACTACTGAAAAATTTTTATATCTGATGAGTCTATTTTACGGTTTAGATCATGCAGAACTTTTTATAAAAAATAACTTTTTTCCCAAAATTAATAAAAAAGTTTTCCATACGATTCCAACTTATGTAGACATACAGGATGTTAATAAATAAGAATTACAGATTTTTAGGGGACCTGAAGACACCATCTTCAAAGAGCTCTAGCTTTTACATGTTCTACATGCCCTAAAAATCTGTAACGTGTATTCATTAACACCCTGTGTAACATTTAAGAAGCAATTTATACGAGGGAGAATCAATTATTTTACATATTTTAATTTTTATATTTGACACATTGTAGAAATATCGTATTTTAAACTGACACGGCCGTTTCGGCACAATTAACTGAAAATATTACAGTATTTTCTAACTATTTATTAAAACTATTTTCTAACACAAACTAGAATTTTCTAACTCAAGTGATTCGCGAGAAAATGGTGTTGTCCTAGCTTAACTGTTAACTATTTAATAATTCCAACAAAATAGTTCCAAATAGAAATAATTTAGTTTTTATGATCCATTTTCCAACAATAGTACAGTTGTGATAGGAAATAGCCTAGGAGAATTGTTTTTGGCCGTGAAATTGCAAAATATTGATTCGAAATGCGTTTTCGTCGATATACTATTTAATAACTCCAGCACAAACGTTCCAAATAGAAATAATTTAGTTTTTATGATAAATTTTCCAATAATAGTACAGTTGTGATAGGAAATAGCCTAGGAGATTTTTTTTTTGGCCGTGAAATTGCAAAATATTGATTCGAAATGCGTTTTCGTCGATATACTATTTAATAACTCCAGCAGAATCGTTCCAAATAGAAATACTTTAGTTTGTTATGATCCATTTTCCAACAATAGTACAGTTGTGATTGGAAATAGCCTAAGAGAATTTTTTTTGGCCGTGTAATTGCAAAATATTGATTCGAAATGCGTTTTCGTCGATATACTATTTAATAACTCCAGCACAATCGTTCCAAATAGAAATAATTTAGTTTTTATATGATGCATTTTCCAACAATATTACAGTTGTGATAGGAAATAGCCTAGGAGAATTGTTTTTGGCCGTGAAATTGCAAAATATTGATTCGAAATGCGTTTTCGTCGACCTACTATTTAATAACTCCAGCACAAACGTTCCAAATAGAAATAATTTAGTTTTTTATGATGAATTTTCCAACAATAGTACAGTTGTGATAGAAAATAGCCTCGGACAAATTTTTTTTTAGGCCGTGAAATTGCAGAATATTGATTCGAAATGCGTTTTCGACGACCTACTATTTAATAACTCCAGCACAAACGTTCCAAATAGAAATAATTTAGTTTTTATGATAAATTTTCCAATAATAGTACAGTTGTGATAGGAAATAGCCTAGGAGAATTTTTTTTTGGCCGTGAAATTGCAAAATATTGATTCGAAATGCGTTTTCGTCGATATACTATTTAATAACTCTAGCACAAACGTTCCAAATAGAAATAATTTAGTTTTTTATGATGAATTTTCCAACAATAGTAAAGTTGTGACAGGAAATAGCCTAGGAGAATTTTTTTTTGGCAGTGAAATTGCAAAATATTAATTCGAAATGCGTTTTCGTCGATATAATATTTAATAACTCTAGCACAAACGTTCCAAATAGAAATAATTTAGTTTTTTATGATGAATTTTCTAACAATAGTACAGTTGTGATAGGAAATAGCCTAGGACAATTTTTTTTTGGCCGTGAAATTGCAAAATATTAATTCGAAATGCGTTTTCGTCGATATACTATTTAATAACTCCAGCACAATCGTTCCAAATAGAAATAATTTATCAATCAATTAATATTTTGCAATTTCACGTCCAAAAAAAATTCTCCTAGGCTATTTCCTATCACAACTGTACTATTGTTGGAAAATGCATCATAAAAAACTAAATTATTTCTATTTGGAACGATTGTGCTGGAGTTATTAAATAGTATATCGACGAAAACGCATTTGGAATCAATATTTTGCAATTTCATGGCCAAAAAAAAAAAAATCTCGATGGACTCGGCACCCGTAAAAGCTTCAAATTTGCTCGAGTTTTAATTATACATATACCATTCGAGAGTTATTAAAAAGTTGGAAAATTGGGCGTTAGAATCATTTTCATAACTATTTCGGGGAAAAAGTTATAAAAGGTTATGCCAGCTTAACAGTTAAGCTAGCACAACACCATTTTCTCGCGAACCACTTGAGTTAGAAAATTCTAGTTTGTGTTAGAAAATAGTTAATAAATAGTTAGAAATTACTGTAATATTTTCGGTTGATTGTGCCGAAACGGCTGTGTCAGTTTAACATACGTGTAGAAATATCTATTCTGATTCTATAATTGACTGTCATTTAGAAGTTTATTAAATCAACGCCCTTTTTTAAATGAATTTAGATTGGGGGATATTAGACAACGAGCAAAAACTTGTTATAAAAAATTAAATTACTTACGTATATGCTTCAAAGTCGCCCGTATTAATAGCTTCAATTAGTTGCTCCGTCATCTTAATTATCTCTTGTCGCCGAGCTGTGGAAAAATCTTCATTAATACATTTGCATAAAATAATAGAAAGAACACCAGTGACCACCAAACAACCAGACGATCTAAATGGAGTACCAAGTACCACTGGTTTATACATGGAAAGTACAACAGTACGTAAATTACGTTTAGAAAGATCATGCACAGCTTAATAAATACAGGATATATAACGGTATAGTGGGGGCGATTAGTCTAATTTTTCGAAGGAATTATTGCTCGTATTTTAATTAAAAAATATAAAATGGTAGACTATGTTTCTTAGGTTGTGCTGTAAATTTTATGTAACTAGTGTGGTATTAGGATAAAATTGCAACAATTTTTCAAACGGGTTGGAAATATACCTAAGAGAAAACAAGGTTTTGGTCATGTTATCAATTTTTCTTACTAAAAGGTAGGATATCAATTAAAATAGGTCAAATACTTGTTTTACTGTCTTCATTATAAATGATCGACATTTTCTGAACTGATATTATATCCCCTGGATTTTTGTTTTGACACTTTTTGACCCGTTTATTGTGATTGACTTCAATCCTCTCCCTAATTTTTTTAAGTAGCATTGATATCTTATTTGAAAGTTAATATCGATGGCTTAGGTTAGAAAAGGAGTAACCATTAAATACAAGTGCCATTTTTCTGCTAGTAATGGTGCCTCGAAAACACGAGACTAATAAACTTAGTAATTGAATTTGAATTAATACAATTAAAACAATATTTTGCCGAATTGACGTTTCAATAATAAAATTTATGTGTTTCTTAATCAACAATTTAAATGAAAAATATTTAACTATTATATTTTTAAATTATTAAGTTACTTAAAAGTAATTATATTAAATTTTTTTACTTCTCTTAGGTACTCTAACATTTTTTTGATATTTAAGTTTGTGAAAAATTGTAGCAATTATTTAAATTAAATTTTTACAGAACTCTCTTTGAAACAGGCAATCATTTTCTCTCATCGTCCCCACCAAATATAGTAATTTTCCAAATTGAAAGCGTCAAAATATACGTTGCTACAAGTTAAAAGAGATTAAATGCCAATACAGCCAATAAAAGAAATAAAAATGAAGATAAAACCAGTTTACGCCTTGTACATACTAGTGCAATATTATCGCGCGGCCATCGGAACAAAATTTAATTATGTAAGTCTACTTATTTACAGAAGTTTAAAGTTGAATTTTTTGATTTTTTTTTGTATGCGAGTTTAATCAAACTGAATGCTTATTTGTCCAAAATGATGTACAAATTTGAAATTTGAGACACTTATCGGTTTTAGGCTCGTAATCATGGGAAAAATTGAAAAAATATCACCGCCACAAACTTGGGGAGTATGGGTATAAATTTGGTATACAGGGTGAGTCAAGAGGAACTGTACATACTTCTACCATATGCAGAGGCACCTTAGGGGATTACCAAATGACCATTAAAAAATGTCTTCTGTTTTTCTTTAATAATGTACAGAGCGATTTATGGATTTGGACCAAAATAATGTTTGGTTATATCTTTTCAATGATTAAGTCGATTTGTCTCATTTTTTGGTAAAAGTGTGTATTGGTGCCTAGCAACTAACTGATATATTCAGAACTAAATAATTTCAGTGCCGGCTTCGCGCAAATTTGTTGAATTGCTATAATTGCAATAATTCAATGATTTCTCTAAAATGTGATGTGATTTCTCCAGATGAGATAAATAGACAGTTAAACCTGGATATTTGAAATTTTTGTTATACTTGCTTTACATTTTTAATTAAAGATTCATTTTAAAGTCAAATTGAAAATTGGCGATAATGAAATATCTTACTGTATAATAATATTTAGTAATTATAAAGACAATAACAATAACGACACACACTGTATGCCAGTATAGTAAATACCAGAATTTGAATCAATTTACAGGGCCGGATTTAAAAATCTGGCATATCTGGTTCATGTCAAAAATTCACCATGTTGTAACTTTTTTCACCCGCAATGGACTGAAATTAGATTGAAAGTGTTTGCATTAACTTAGTTTTGTCATTTGTTTCAGCAAAAATCATGTGTAATTATTTTAATCGGAATGAAATTAACAACCCCAAGAAATGTTTATTCATAAATTAAGAAATAATGTGGGCCTACGAGGGATCTACTTTCAGCATGAGAGTGCATCACCTCATTTTTCAGTTGCTGTACGCCAACATTTAGATACCATTTATGGAAACCGATGGATAGGACGATGGGGTCCTGTTTCATGGGCACCAAGATCCCCAGACTATAATCCAGTTGATTATCACATTTGGGGGGCATTTAAAACAGCTGGTCTACGCAGAAAATATAAATATGCGACAACAGCTCATTGATAGAATTATTCGCTGTTGCAATATTATCGACAGTAATATCCCAAGACCTTGACAAATAGCCGACTATTTTTATTGTATCTAAATTTCGAGTTTATTTTAGGATCAATTCGTCGAGACTTAATTTTGGCATTAATAATCTGAATATTATTCTTTGATTATTAATGCCAAAATTGTCGAGTCAAATTGTAAAATATACGAGAAATTTAGTAGCAATAAAAATAGTAGCTAATTTGTCAAGGTCGCGTTATATTTAATAAGATTATTTCCCGAGTCACAAAAAATTCTGTACGTACGTATAAATTATACTAGTTTTGCTCTTTACTGTCTTGGCAGGTACGTTTAATTTAATTATATTATCAATTTCTTGAAGATTTTTACTCCCGAATCTACTCATTGTTAATACTTTTTAACAAAATGTGTCAAATTTAATTCTGTAATAAACTTTAATGGCAAACTGTCAAAATTCAGACGACGCGTGCCTACTATGTTTGTCGTAAAATGGACGGTATTACATAGAAAGGAATGAATGAATATATTTATAGTTTCAGAAAAAGTGCGAAATCAGTTGGATTTGTGTATTTGCTACTAAAGATCGATAATTTATTAACTATAATCAATTTTATAATACCATTAGTATAGGTTTTATTTGAAAAATTTGAAATTTACGGGCGGCTTCGTTATTGTTGGATACCGTCCTTCAGGTGAATATTGAGGACGATGATCAAATAGCCGAATATTTACCACCAAGGTGAATAGTCGCTTTATTTTGTTTTGATTGGCTGCGTCAAATCAGTTTCCAAGCACGTGATTGGTTAAAAATTGATATTTGACAGGCAAGGGAAATAGTCAGAAATAACCCATTGACAATAAGAAAGTTCATTACACATTTAAACATTCGCCAAGAAAAGTGCATTGAGGCAAATGGATGTCATTTTGAACATCTTTTAAAATCGTAATGTTTATTAAATTGTTTTTACTTTGTTCCGCATTGTTAAAACTGTTTTGTTTTTGGTTATTATTATTTATTTTATTTCTTAATTTATGAATAAACATTTCTTGGAGTTGTTAATTTCATTCCGATTAAAATAATTACACATGATTTTCGCTGAAACAAATGACAAAACTAGGTTAATGCAAACATTTTCAATCTAATTTCAGTCCATTCCGGGTGGAAAAAGTTACATACGGGGTGAATTTTTGACATGAACCAGATATGCCAGATTTTTAAATCCGGCCCTGTAAATTGATTCAAATTCTGGTATTTACTATACTGGAATATAGTGTGTGTCGTTATTGTTTATTTTAAAGATTTCTTTATAATTACTAAACATTATTATACAGTAAAATATTTCATTATCGCCAATTTTCAATTTGACTTTAAAATGAATCTTTAATTAAAAATGTAAGGCAAGTGTAACAAAAATTTCAAATATCCAGGTTTAACTGTCTATTTATGTCCTATGGAGAAATTATATCACATTTTAGAGAAAACATGTACAGAGTGAATTATTGCAATTATAGCAATTCAACAAATTTTCGCGAAGCCGGCCCTGGAATTTTGTAGTTCTGAATATGTCTGTTAACACTAGATACCAATACACACTTTTACCAAAACATGAGATAAATCGACTTAATCATTGAAAAGATATGACCAAACATTATTTTGGTCCAAATAAATCGCTCTGTACATTATTAAAGAAAAACAGAAGACATTTTTTAATGGTCATTTGGTAATCCCCTAAGGTGCCTCTGCTTATGGTAGAAGTATGTACAGTTCCTCGTGACTCACCCTGTATATTATAGCGATCAGGATTCTAGAAAAAATAATACAACTTACTTACAACCACTTGTGAGCCAAAAATGTATGAATACGAAATCGAAAAATCTGGACAAAACTAATGAAAAATAAGGAAATTAAAGTAATGTGATAAATGAGCTATTTTTTTCTTTCAAACATAACCGTTCTTTGCTGAGTAACCCAATAATGAATTAAAATAAAAAAATCAGGACAAAATTAATGAAAAATAAGGAAATTAAAGTAAGGCCAAGTTCACAATGGCCATAAAGGCGCTGCGACAATGTCGCCAGAAATTTGTGTTCATAAAACAGTTTATGTTCTACTTAAGAGGACTTGTATTGTTTTTTATTTTTTAAATCCGTCCAAAAATTTTAGCCAGACTCAAAAATCTTGTTTTTTGTCACTGAGAGAAAAGATTATTTTCGTATACACCGATTGGGAAAATAAGTATTCACTGTCTCCTGGACTATACAAGGATGTTAAAACGGAAATTAACAAAGGCAACAAAGCGGTTAACGTCAAGCGTCAGCCATTGTTTTACTTTCGAATTTCAAAGTATTTACTTTTACGTCAGTTGATTCACGTGATTTATTTTATCAAAGACATTGATATATAAGTTGATAATGAAAGAAAAACGTTTAAATACGTATCAAAATCATTTCATTTTGTTCATCAATTATAAAATTTGAAAAAACTCGCATTACAAGAAATATTCACTCTCATTGACTTTTAATGTATTATATAATCCTACAGAACAAGTCCAACAGAGATCGGAGATAATTCAGTCAAAAACGTGAAATGAAATGACTTCAATTTCCTGCCTCTGTCGAATAAGATGGTCAGAGACAGAACGATATTCCTCGACGCTCTTTTTTATATTTTCTCTGATAGATTGGGATGCCAAGAAGTTCCTTGGATTGTATATTTTCGAGTCGCTGGTAATCGATAGTGAAATAGACCTACGAAAACAAATCTGACGAAACATCCTCGACTGTAACTTTATTTCAATCGCGGTTTGCCTTAGTCGCTTAACGATAATACGATAGTTTGCACAGGCTTTTAGAAATGCATTATACCTACAAAATTATACTCTGACCACATTTGTTCGTTCCGAGAAGAGTACTTAGTATTATCTGGTCACTTAAGTTCGTAGGATGACGCTTAGATGGTGCCACTATTGACAAATGATATGCGTCAAAACTTCATGACGATCTGAAGTTTAGTTACATTGGTTTTGGTGACGCTAATTTTCAAAACACGGAAAAGCATTAGATTGCAAAACCATAAAAAAGTCCACAAAATAGTACTCTAGATATAGTAGAACCCACTTGTTTAGGAGAATGAAAAAACGTTATAAAAACACAAAGGATACCGCCAATAGAAGGAATGCTGATGAATCTGGACATTTTTGAGCAGTTTTATGTCGAAAACACCGTACACTGTCCATATACATAAAAATAAAATAATATTTTGGCTATTAGCACCACTGTGCAAAGATTCAATAACCAACTTAGCTGGATATCGTTATAGAACTTCAGAGTATCAAGAAATATCCACCTCGAAAAAACAATATCTTTGTAAAGATGCCCAAACCATATGTATAAATGTTTATAAGAATATTGTAACTTCCGAAGGTGAAAGGAGTGCCATTGAAAATACATCTTTTTTAACAAATGTTCCCATTAGCACTCTTTATAGAATTATAAAGAATGGTCCAAAAAATCGTAAAGAGAGGTGTGATAAAGGATGTGTTAAAACTTTAGATCCTTCAATATCAAAATTAATTGGTAGTAATATTTATGAATCTTACCAAAGAAATGAGTTCCCAACAGTGGATAGTATATTTTCTTTACTAAAAAGTAAAAGGACAGATTTAAGAATTTCTAAAAGCACAACACAGCGTTGGATATCGAAAATTGGATTTAAATACCAAACTATCAACAAGAGGACTGTAATAATGGAAAGCCAGAGGATCATAAAATGGAGGATACAATATTTGGAAAAAATTAAGGCATCTCGAAATAGTAACAGAAAAATATACTATTTAGATGAAACGTGGTTCGATACCCACGATACGCCAAAGAAAGGATGGTCTGACGGAACAAGAAGATGTTCAGTAAATGTTCCTCGTAACAAGGGAACTCGACTTACAATTCTTCACTGTGGATCGGACTCAGGGTGGGTACAAAATTGCCTCAAACTTTCTGGAAAAAATTTGGAAGATTGTAATTTAGATTACCACAAAAATATGTCTGGAGAAAGTTTTGAAGATTGGTTTGAAAATCAGCTGTTAAACAATATTGAAGAGAATAGCATCATAGTGATGGATAATGCTTCATATCATTCCCGCTTAATAGAAAAAGTTCCCAATACCAACTCAAATAAGTCTGAGATTCAGGAATTTTTAAGAAATCATGAACTTTATTTCGAAGAAAATTATACAAAAAACAATTGCTTCAAGTATTAGGCACACAATCTTTTGAAAAAAATTCTTTATTGATGAAATGGCATCAAAAAGGGGCCACGAGGTATTGCACCTTCCGCCCTATTTTTGTGTATTTAATTAATTTGGGGACAACTTAAAAAAAGAATAAAGCGTCATAACGTGTTTTCCAAATTTGACGGGTTGGTTGCAAATTTGGTAAAAGAAGAAATTAACAAAATTTCAGCTGATGATTGGCAGAAAAAAATCAAACATGTCATCAAAGAAGAAAATTCTTATGTAACGAGTCCGACCCAATTTATTATCAATGTTGATAACAGTGAATCCGATGGTGAGGATTGAGATAGGGTAGGTAAGCTTAATTAATTTATAATATTTATGACTTTATTCGCTGTGTTTTTAATTTTAGAATTAAAATTTGAGACAAAATTTTAATTAGTAACGTTTGTTAATCTCACAAGAGATCAAAAAATGAAGATATCAACCTCTATTCAAATCTAATATGCGTTATAGAAATTAAAATGTAAATTCATATTAAATAATTATACGCCATTCTCCCCTATAACGATATCCAGCTAAGTTGGTTATTGAATCTTTGCACAGTGGTGCTAATAGCCAAAATATTATTTTATTTTTATGTGTATGGACAGTGTACGGTGTTTTCGACATTAAACTGCTCAAAAATGTCCAGATTCATCAGCATTCCTTCTATTGGCGGTATCCTTTGTGTTTTTATAACGTTTTTTCATTCTCCTAAACAAGTGGGTTCTACTATACCACAATAGTCAAATATGTACTCTCTTTTATTTGACTACTGTAGTATTTATATTTGGCAACGCCGCGTAAGAGAAAAAGAGGCAGAACTATGCTTTCGGTAACTGTCTTTTAGAGCTGTCAAATGCACTAGTATGCGTAAGGGTTTGACATTAGATTGTAAATAACTCAAGCACAGGAAATTAGAAATTAGCCGATCAACAATAACAACGCGTCGACGTTTCAGAGCGCTGAAAATATTTTTTGACAATGGATGGAGCATAGATCCATTAGTATACTCCAGAGTCGAATCAGCAATCAGCTGAGTGGACAGCAAACGGCGAAAGACTGCCAAAGTGACCAAAAACGCAAATATCAGCTGATACAGTTTTTGGTCTCCTTATTTTGGGACGCGCGGTGTATTTTAAACTTTAATTACCTTGAGAAAAGAAGAATCATCATTAATAGCGAACATTATACGAAAGAACGACCTCAAATGAAGAAGAAAAAAGTACTTTTTCACCAAGACAATGCACCGTGTCATCCTACGAAATTATTGAGTGACAGAGTACATAAACGTATAACTTACTTAGAATTTCATTTGGAATAATGTCATACCTGAGGTTTGAGAGTTTGTGGATAGTTGAGTGTACGGCTTATCGGGACACACAATCCGAATCTCTATAATAAAATTGCAAACAAGCATTGTTAGTATTTTTTTAAGCATTACATGCACAACCATTTCTGTAGACAGACTGTTTTGTGGTTAAATTTTAATGAAAAATTTTCATACACGCATAGGAATTTTAAATGTCAAACCTTTTTTGCGTATTCATATTGGAATTTCTATAAAAATTATTATTGCAAACTGATTTCCTGAAAAACCTCAATCTTTTTTGTTTCCCTATGAGGAGATACAAAGAAGAGATTGAGTGATACACATTGGCTTGAAATGGTCAACCACCCTGCAACGCCCAGTGCAAATTAGGAATTTGATTTATCAAGTTTGCATCGATCATACTGGGAATCCCACACCTCTCATTCTGCACTCTGCATATTTAATAATAATTTTAAAATGTAGAACTTAGAATTTCCTATAATTTATTTATATAACTTTGGGATTTGGGACACCCTGTATAGGCCACAGTGTTGTTTTGTTTTTTTAATAAAACTTTTGAAAGTGTTTGTATAAAAATAAGCTATTTTTATAAAACTGTGTTAGTTACTAACTGGTTTTTAAAAATGTTAACTTTTTCTTTTAAAAATGTTTGTTCGTCGAATAAATGTTTAGCAATATATTGGGAGTTTGCAGTATATTTATTATTTTTATTAATTTTTGGTTTAGTGATAAACTTTATATATAAACTAATATTCATATACAGGGTGTTAATGATTACGTGTTACAGATTTTTAAGGCATGCGGAACATGCAAACAGAGTGAAAAGTTCCTATAAACAGAAAAAATTAAAATCGATTTTTCTCTAAAACGGTGCATCTTTTTGCCTCTAAACAAGATATCCTTTTTTTAGCAAAATCTTTGATGTTTTTTAATTCATTATCAAAAATGTAAAAAATAGTGACATAAAAAAAATATGACTGAAAGTATCCGTTGACTCCCCCAAATGAGACGCTTATGATAGTGTCAGAAAAATCTAATTAACACCAGAAAAATCCCTATGTAAAGTTTACTAATCCTGCCAAGTTTCATATTTTTTAAATACGGCGATCTGAAGATATTTGAAAAAAAGTAACCTGAAGACGCCATCTTCAAAGAGCTCCAAAAGCACTTGTTTATAGGAACTTTTCACTCTATTTTTGGATGTTCTATATGCCCTAAAATCATTAACGTCCTGTATAACAAAGATTTTAAGACATAACTTTTAAAAAACTAAAAGTTATGATGGTTTTTCTGACATTGGATTTGTTAATATCATTTCTGAATAAATACATTGACATTTCCAATACCTTTTTTAAAAGAAAAACCATTTTGCATCCATAAAATGTATATTTTTACATTTAAAAATAGTCATCTATAATATGGGTTAGTAGTTGATATTAACATCAAACTTAGCTTACATAAAAAAAAAAAAAAAAAAAAAAAAAAAAAAAAAAAAAAAAAAAAAAAAAAAAAAAGATTATTTGAATGAAAACAACGTTAATATTTTTTGAAAGAAATTGTATCGTTTATTTTTATTTCCGTAAATGTTAATTAATAAATATTTTTCTAAAACACGGATATTTTCTTCAGACATTTAACAAAAAAAAATTAATTTTAATAGTTTTGTCCTATTTATTAGCTTTGGAGCATCTCTAATAAATTTTAATGTACTTTTAATAAGAATAAAATAATTATTAGTTGTTTTATTATTTGTTTTGTTTTTAAAAAAAATACACAATTTGAGATAAAGTTAGTAGTAAAATTTTTTTTAACTGCTTGGTTTATCTAATTTCAGTCTCCTTTTTAGTGCAGACAATTTCTCCTCGAGATTTTTGTTAATAGCTGAAACAATTTTTATTGTTAAATTTTCACTTGGGCATATAGTGTCTGCGGAAGTCTGCACTATACCCGCTGATTCAAGCCTAGAGTATTTTTTTTATTTGGAATACCTTATTTGGAAATAAAGAAGCATATTTTCGTTTAAAGAAAAAATGCTGTAACTGCCTACACATATTTAAAAAAAATAGGCTAAATGAAAAGAGCAAGATTCATCCAAAGTATTTTTTAGCTTCTGTTAATGCTATGAAATCGCGGATCTTGACAGCTGACATTGAGACGGATTCAAAGCATCCCTATCTTTTGAGTTTAAGATAATTATACAGGGTGACCCAGGGGTACGTGCATGCTCCATAACTTTTTTTCTATCCAAGCTATCGGTTTGATTTTTTTTAAACGATAAGACCGACAATGGGGCACATTCTAAAAATATTTCTATTTATATACAGGATGTTCCAAATAAGATACACAACAAAGTTCTGGTTTTCCCCGCCATTAAATTGTCGATATAACGCACCCGGGTTTCCTAGACTTACCTGCAATAGTTTTTGACTTATGTCAATTTATGTGTCAAAATAGCGTCGTCCAGAGATCCACAAAAAAATTCAGAACTTCAGAACTGTTCAAGATAACTTAATCAACTTTTTTTCCAGTCGATTCCTTAAGCTTCAGCGCATCTTCTGAGTTGTAGGCGAATTCGGAGTCGACGTTCTACCGCCTACTACGATTTTTTGAAAATTACAAATTACAAATAGCAATAACTCGACTTTTTCAAATGCACCACCCTATATTTTATTACATCATTGCATGGCATTTTTTAAGAGCTTTTTGCTGATATAGGGTTTGGCCTACTCGATTCTTTTTTTCTTTTAATTAGACGCGTACGATTATTGAAAGTATATGGATTCCTTTTTTTTTCTCGAATTTCTTATTTTGCAATAAATCTCGCAAATTTTACAAAATAGACCCCACAAACCCTATATCAGCAAAAAGCTCTTAAATTAAATAAAATATAGGGTGATGCATTTGAAAAAGTCGAGTTAATGCTATTTGTAATTTGTAATTTTCTAAAAATCGTAGTAGACGGTAGAACGTCGACTCCGAATTCGCCTACAACTCAGAAGACGCGCTGAAGCTTAATGAATCGACTGGAAAAAAGTTGATTAAGTTATCTTGAACAGTTCTGAAGTTCTGAATTTTTTTGTGGATCTCTGCACGACGCTATTTTGACACATAAATTGACATAAGTCTAAGAAACCCGGGTGCGTTATATCGACAATTTAATGGCGAATCTAAAAATGTAACAAAAATGGGGGGGGTTGCCATTTAAAAAATCAGGATTTAGTTGTGTATCTTATTTGGGACGTCCTGTATATAAATAGAAATATTTTTAGAATCTGCTCCATTGTCGGTCTTATCGTTTAGAAAAAAAATCAAACCAATAGCTTGGATAGAAAAAAAGTTATGGAGCATGCACGTACCCCTTGGTCACCCTGTATATCTTCTATTCAAACTTCTCTGGGAGTTAATGCGTAAAATCAGAAAGCCCTCTTGTGTTTTTGATAATTGACTTTATCTAGCACGTAACAATAAAACACTCGAAAATCGCAGAACAAAAAGACACTAGTATTTTTGTATACGTCACTTTTGAGTCTTAAATATAAGAAACCAAATATCTAAATATTTCCTTTATTTTTTTAAAAATATGAAGATTCCAAAAATTTATTTCAAAATTTTCGATTCTATGAAAAATTCCAATATTTTTTAAAGCTTTGGATATAGTACAAACTTTAGACACACTGTACACAAAAAAGCCACATCAATCAAAGCATTTACTGTATGTTAAAGTACCAAAAACAATCTGTCTCTTGAATGGTTACATTCTTAGAGTGTACCAATAAAAAAAACAAAAAATATAACCGAGGGAAAAAAAAACAAATGTATTACCTGCTTTTATTAATTGCCGATTTTGTTTTAAAATTTAATTTACTGTAAATACCTAAAGGTTCGAGTTAAAATTATTATTTTTTTTAAATAATAGAAGAGTGTACTTAAGTAAGGTAAAAAACAATGAAAAATCCATGTATCCAGTTTGATGATAAAAATATTCACCAGTTTGAGGATTAAGAGGTTTTCCTTGTATGTATTTTTCACAATAAAGACGTAATTTTCTAATATCACATCACGAAATACTTATTAACAAACGCAAGTATTATTCTAAACATTTGGCAACGTTGTGCATCTAACACATAATAAAATTTGTGACGTGTGCAACTATTTTTGTTGTGAAAAGACTATACGCTAAAATAGTTTAAACAAAAATGCTCTGGAAATTCCAAAAGACACGTTTTAAAAATATTTTTGGATACAAAGAGTTTCAATTTCAATTTAAAGAACCACCCCGTATTTTTTTTAGATTTACTAATACTGTAAACAACCGTATAACATTTTAAAACAACATTGCAAGGTTGCCAAGTTATTATTTTTCCTGAAAATAGGGAATCATTCAGATCCTACAAGATAAATATTTTTATATTGTGCAATTTTCAATTAATTCAATTCAATTCATGATAGCTTGTTGGAAATTAAGGCCGGCATCTCCAAAAATTACCATCGCGTCACATTTTTCCAATATTCTCGGAAATCCCATCAACTCGGTGCAATATTAAATTAGGGATGTATTCAGAACGGCTTTATCATGATAATTTACATCTGAATTTGTTCAAAATTAATTTAATCATTAACAATGAATGAATTTTTATGTACCTCTCAATTTACAAAGTGGCGATACATTTTTTGTCAGGAATATTTTTCATTATTCATTAAGATTTCTTTTACACTGGAATAATAATTAAGTTTTGAAGAAAAAGGATCAGAGAGGACTTTGTTCAAGATGCTACTTTGACAATGCATAAAATATTAACCTACGTACATTATTTTTACAGTTTAGCTTGTGCAATTTTAGAACAATTTTCAATACTAGGAATTTGGAGATTCATTTAAAAAAATATGAAATAAAAACTTAACTTGCAATTCTCCAAATTCCTTAAGGACAACATCATACTTTCTACAAACTGGCTCTACAAGAGGTATCTACAACGATACACTGTTTTAGTCATCTACTTCCTTACTATTGACAATTATTTTTTTTTCTAGCTTACATCGTATTTATTGTTATCATCATCTTACCGTCATCGACCTCTAATTCGCAAGATTCAAGACGTTGATACGCCACTGAATTGTCTAAATATCAAAATAAAAAATTGTAAACAGCTGCTAAATGTTATCTTATTTTTTTAATTTAAATATTTGTGTTTTTTTTAATATAAAAAAAAACTATTTATACGAATATAGTCATAGTCTTTTACCCCCCTACAAGCAACCCTTAAAAGGCACCAAGAGGCTTGTTCGAGTTAGAAATGACGTGCGATTTTTCAGCATATATACATTAGTCTTCAAAATACATCGTGGAATTGCACTTGTTAAGAATATGTATTATTTTTAGCGAAACACTAAAAAAATATGATCTTAAATCCATAATTTTAAGTATATTATATAAAAGACAACTATTTACTAGGAAATTCCAAATTAAAACAATCCTCAGATAAGTTTATGTTAAAAAAACTTTGTTTCTTGAGTGAGGGTTTTTGTAATCGAGGCCCTACGTTTGATTGTTTTTTCCAGAGTTCTTTATTCTTTGGCTTCCAGTCCTTGATTTCTCCTTCTTTAAGTTCTTCTTGAATTTTTTATTTCCACCGGCTCCTTGACCTCCCTTTCATTCTTTTCCCTTCTACCTCTCTCCAGACAACGGCGGCCCCAGGGGGGCAGTGGGGGCAATTTTGGCATTGCCAATCGTTTCTTAGACAAAATTCATTCTGCGTAAACTAAATTTTATTTTTTTTTGTAGATTCTAGGTCCATTTATATCCTAAAAATCTCAAACATTTTTTTTCGGTAATTTTGACATTGCTAAGCGTTTCTTATTCAAAATTCATTCTGCGTAAATCAAATTTTAATTTTTTTGAATGTTTTTTGAAGATTCTAGGTCCATTTGTATCATAAAAAACTCACGTTTCCCTTCAAAAATGGCCCAAACATTTTTGTTCGGTAATTTTGACATTTCTAATGGTTTCTTATTCAAAATTCATTCTACGTAAACCAAATTTTAATTTTTTGTATTTTTTTGTAGATTCTAGGTCCATTTATATCCCAAAAAACTCACTTTTTCCCTTAAAAATGGCCCAAACACTTTTTTTCGGTAATTTTAATATTGCCAATCGTTTCTTATACAAAATTCATTCTACGTAAACCATTTTTATTTTTTTGATTTTTTTTTGTAGATTCTAGGTCCATTTATATCCTAAAAAACTCACGTTACCTCTCAAAAATGGTCCAAACATTTTTGTTCGGTAATTTTGATATTGCGAATTGTTTCTTATTCAAAATTCATTCTGCGTAAACCAAATTTTAATTTTTTGTATTTTTTTTTGTAGATTCTAGGTCCATTTATATCCCAAAAAACTCACTTTTTCCCTTAAAAATGGCCAAACGTTTTTTTTCGGTAATTTTGACATTGCCAATCGTTTCTTAGACAAAATTCATTCTGTGTAAACAAAATTTTTATTTTTTTATTTTTTTTGTAGATTCTAGGTCCATTTATATCCCAAAAAACTCACGTTACCTCTCAAAAATGGTCCAAACATTTTTGTTCGGTAATTTTGACATTGCGAATTGTTTCTTATTCAAAATTCATTCTGCGTAAACCAATTTTTAATTTTTTGTATTTTTTTTGTATATTCTAGGTCCATTTATATCCCAAAAAACTCTAGGTCCATTTGTATCAACATACCCTTGCAGGTACTTGTCATGTAATTGCAAGAAATGAACTGCGCCCTTTATTTCTCTGTATTTACTTGTGTATATATTATATTATTATTATTTTATTGAGAAATAATCAAGACATTTATTATTATTATTATTATTACTATTTAAATTTTATATATATATATATAAGAACGAAGAGACCAGTGGTTGGGACAATGCCCTGGAAACAAGGGCAGCTCCAGCCCAGAGATTTGGGGGGGCAACGTCGTTGGCTGTTAGGGTTATATATATATATATATATATATATATATATATATATATATATATATATATATATATATATATATATATATATATATATATATATATATATATAAATATATAACCACTGGTCTCTTCGTTCTTACTTCTTTCTCAATTTTTTTCTTCTTCAAACAACTCATACATCTCCTGATTTGTTCTTCTTCCTTTTTTCATCCAAAGATTCTTCGTAATATTTTCCTTTCCCATCTCGATATATATTCTTGTGATTTTTTGTTCATCACCCAGCTCGATTAATAACAATGGATGAATCATTGGTCCATGACTTTACACCAGAGACGAAGGAACAGTCAAAACAATGGACTGAAAGGGGAGAATGAGCTTCAAAGAATGGGAAGACAGTTCCATTTGCAGCAAGGGTCAGTTTTTTTGGCAATTTTGTTTCTTTAAGACATTGCAAATTTGCCAACAATGAAGAGGTGGAGTCTGCGATTGATGGCTATTTTGTGGAGCTCCAAATTTCACACAACACTCGCAGGTTAGGAAGTTGCCGTGAGAAAGTTAATTTTTAAATCATAATATGTTCCCTCGGTAACAAAAATTGATGTATGCAAGCTTTAATTAGAATTACGTTTATTTAAAATTGGGTTTTCATTCCAATCCATAAATAAAAAGAAAGAGACTGAAATTCAGTTCATCAGGTGTAGGGGATTTTGGTAAAACATCAACGAATGGTTTATCCCATTGGAAATTCATACGTGTGCGTGTGCATAAAAATTCATGTATTCGTACATTCTCAATTCATATTATTAAAAGTATGTGGTAAAACTAATCGTGTTGTCAGATTGGTTAGATTTGCCTTGTGCGATAGTAGAAAACATTAAAAATATTTCCGACACAAAAGAATGTCGTTTTTATATTTAAATTATTAATCTGTAATAAAATGTGTGTTGCTTAAAAAACGAAAGCTTTCTAAATCCTGCTTTTAAAATACGTATAGTGTTTTTTTTCATTTGAAATATATTTTAAGGAAAAGTGAAAAGCATTAAAGAAAAACAAACCTGATTCCTTTTTCGGTTCATATTCTACGGTAGCTTCTAGCCATCTTTCAATATCGTTGTGCCAAAAATCCACACCTAAAGTGCATTCATTTAAGCGGACATGCATGCAAACAGTTTATTTCATTAGATTTACTTTAATCGTAATTGTAATTAATGGATTTTTTGTTGTATATGTCGTATAATATAATTTATCAATTAATACTGGGGATGAAGTATAAGATTTGTGGACACTGAGCTTTTGCCAATCACTAGACAAATCATTTTTATTATTTGTTGTTTAAATAGCTAGTCGAGCGTTCTATCCCAGCCTGTACGACGAGTTGCCTATATTGCAACTTTCATTTTGTTATTTAAGTGGAGATGGCGTTTTGTCTTTCTTTGCTCTGAATTCTTCCTTTTACTTTAGTGAACATCCTACTAAAAAGTCTTTAAACCAAGGAAATCTTGCGGGATTACTCAAGCTGTTGAATTTCTGAAAATACCTTTTCTCCAGTTCGCCTCCGACATAATACTTTTAACACCTAAACCTTCAAGTATTCTATAACTACGTATTGACAATTGAAAAACCAGATACTGTAATATTTAGGAAACATACAATCTAACAAAAGACTGAAGACAGTTCAAATGTCGATTACTTTGTGGGACACTAACATGGCGTGATCTGACTCAAGAGGTCTAACTCAAGATGGCGGCTGACGGGACCTTAGATCTCTAGGAGACAGAAAGTCGGCGTAATTCTTCGTAGAAGACTCAAAATTAACGTCAAAAGTCAAAAACAAACTTCAAATGTCAGCATTTGTTTATGTTAAAAGTATGAAGTTAGTTCTCACTTTTGATGCACGCCTTTGATATTTGACGTCCGTTTTTCTAAGTTAAACTTTCGTTTTTGACATTTGATGTACTTTTTGACATTTGACGTTCGTTTTTTAAAGGTCGGCGTAACTTTTGAGCCCTCTACGAATGCAAACGCCACCTCTCTGTCTCGTAGAGATCTGAGGCTCAGATGGCCGCCATCTTGAGTTAGAATCCGCTTTAAATTATTTAAATTGGAAATTAAATGAATAAAACTGAATATTTAGTTTATTTTAATGGGTCTGTTTACTCAATTTTTTTTAAATTCGTTAAGTATACCCCGCGAAAAACGTTACTCAAATTCCTACTAAAAAGCCTATATAAATTATGGCAATCGCCTCAAGTGACTCTTCCTGTTAAATCTAAATTTTTAAAAAAGATGACCATTCAGTTCTTTGATTCCCAAAGTTTAGACGAATGATGGATGCTCTCGTTTGAGAATAAAACGAAAGGTATTTTCAGAAATTTAACAGGTTGAGTTAGTCGAGTAGATTCCTGTGATTTTCCTTCTAATAGGAATCTGAATAACTTATTTGCTTGCGGGAAAGATCAGATTGTATAGTGATGTGTAATTATTAACATATTTCGTTTAAGTAGAAATTTGTAAATGTTTTGTAAGTAAAAACACATAAAATTTGTTAAATAATTTACGTTAAAGCTAACTCGTTAGTAAACAAACAAAAACTGCAACTGTTAGTGAAAAAAATAACGCTTATAACCTAACCTTGAACGCCTTGCAACAAAGCCTGACCCAAATTTAAGGCGTTTGGCCTTGGATTTGGTGCAGTGACAGAACCAGAAGGAGAAACTGATGAAGCAGCCGCTATTCTTGGCGATTGAGGAGGAGTTCCAGGACCTAGTAAGTTTAGATATATTGTCATTTAAAAGTTTTTAAAGGATTTTAAGTTAGGCCTTCGAAGATTGGTCAATGCCTACTAATTTTTCTCATTAATAATTCATTTAAGAAGTAAATCTAAACACCAAACATTCTCATTCTAATATTATTTTCTAAATTGATTAAAGGTCGAAAAAAAAATTGAACCAATGCGTTATTTTAGTAGATGAAGAAAAATAACAAAAGCCTACATAAATTTATTTTAAGTGATAAACAGTTTACGTTTGAAAATACCTTGATTTAATAATACTTTTATTTAAGAGTAACAACACTTTTTTGTATTTTTAAAAAGGTGTATACAGTTCTAATTCTCCCAAACTCATGTGAATGAGGTGAAAAAACCGATAAAATCATTAATGGATTCGTCGATTCGGACTTAAAAAATATTATACACGGTACGCTACTGTTCTGTTTATAAATAACTCCAGACGACTGAATAGCAATACAAATAATGTATGGTAATTTATGCAACATGCGGTCAGCGCAATTGCTGATTGGTTTCCACGTGGTGAACGGTTCCACTCAATCTGGTCTACTGTTTATTTTATATGGGGAATAATATTTATTTAACTTTCCGTTTTCATCCCTTATTCGTTATTATACCAGTAAATTAACGCCAGAAAAACCCCAAACCTGGGCATCAATCTGTCCGTCAATTTTTTTTTAATTTGCAGGTATTCATAGTTACATTTACCTACGTGGAATTTGTGGAAGGGTGGGAAAATGGCCCTCGATTTTAGATAAAAAATGAAGAGCAATTCATTAGTTACAAAAGTTGTCCCTATGATTTTTTTCGTTACACTAATATTTTTTGCAAAAACGGCGTTTCAAAAATTAGCAATTTTTTTTAATAATTCGCAAAATTATTGTGGTGATGGTGATGGTAATGATGGGCTTTGAAAACCGATATGGTCCTTTTATATCTATTAATTCCCGATAGACCCGAGCATTTTTGAAAACTTCGGAAATCCAAAAAACGCCCTAAAAACATGTTGTTTATGAAAATACATAAAAATAATTTATTGAATCTTTCTGAATATATTTAACACCTTGCAAAACCCCATTATCCAAAAGGATTCGGTGAAATTAGTCTTGATAAAAAAATTATGAATAAATTTATAGGCGGGTCAAAATATCGAGCAAAAACAAACTTTGGCTCGGTTTTTCAATAATTCAGAGGAATAGATAAAAGGAAAAATTAACATGACTTAACAAAAAATATTAATTTTTACGTGATTTATTGAAAAATTTGTAATCCGCTTGGGAGTGCCATTCTAAATGAAGGGCAGGAGCTAAAAATGGGCGTGTGTTTTGGAGCCTGTTATGTCGAAAAGTATCATATTTTTTACAAAAATGATAAGGATCACTTTTGTAGGTAATGAACCTTCATTTTCGTCCAAACAAAAATTCTCTAAGTGTCATATTTTCGGAAATATCGGCGAAAATAGGCGAAAAAAAACACATTTTTGAGACCAATCCCGACTTCCACAAATTTCAGACAGCTGAGATTTTCGGGGGTGAATGTGCCCATGAATACCTACAAAATGGTGCCGGACAGACCTGATGCCCGGGTTGGCACCTTCGTTTATTGGACTCATTTGACACTATTATCTTTTCTTTCAGCGACATGTTTATTGTCAAAATATTTTTTAAAAAAGTTAAATAAAAAAATTGTTTTCATGAAACAAACTAGGTTAGATTAAAACAAGATGACAACAAAATCGAATTGAAACTTTAAAATATCTAAAACCCAATAAACATTCTATCTGAAACATAATTTCCCTAGAGCGATAACTGGAAATTAATTTTTCTAAACTAATAAAATGGTATTTTATCGGCCCATAAAAATTAATTCGATGGCTTAGCACGCGAAATGAAAGAAATTTTCAAATGTTATTTATTTACTTATTGACTGAAAGAACCGACAGATATTAAAAATTTGCTAAAGGAGAATTTACTCTATTTACTTTGTAGGTTAACATACGATGAAAAATCAATTACGAATTCTAGTAAATTCGAAAGATATTGCGCAATTAAAATGCCAAATGGAAAAACAACTGTTTTGATAACAGATTTGATACTTTTGGCAAAAACCACATTTTTTCGGATTGCATAACCATATTGCAAAGAAAAACAACTATTATATTTATGGCAGTCTACGTACCATAATCGAAACAACTACTCCTGGGACAAAAGCCCCCACAGGCGTTGAATTACACGATTCATACGCGAATTGGAAGGTTGTTTAACTAAACCAACACTTTGATTTCGTTATTTGAGGAGATCGTCATTATCAGACCGGTTTCGGCATTTTTGTGTCTCATCAGTGAGAAGTAGACAACCTCGACATCGCATCTCTAAGCCTTATACCACTGATTGTGACGAAGTCGGTGTATTTTTATCCTACGCCCTCTTTACTCGAATAACGAAATCAAAGTTGCAGGAAGTAGGCAGCCCAACACACAGTACAGGCTCGGATAATAATAGCCAGGCTTTGAGAAAAATGGATAATTCAGTTTATTTAATTATTATATTATTATGGACAAATTGCATCTCTCACTAAAAATATTATTTCCGTAAGTAATAATGTTTGTTTATTGGCGAGTAGTTACAGTCCTTTCAGAAAATATACATTTTAATAGACAAGACACAATGAATTGTTTATAAAATTGATAAATATGTTTTATTGAATATCTTGATTGTAAAATAATTGCAAAGAAAAATAATTGTTTTAAAATAAAAACAGGAAAAACCGAAAGGCCAGTTGACCACACTAATTTATTAAGTTTTAAGACAACTACTTTCGACCTACAGCCATCATTAGATTCTAAAAGTCAAATGAAAATGGCCCATGGTCTCAAAAATTGGTTTTT
Organism: Crepidodera aurea; assembly: GCA_949320105.2. Taxonomy (NCBI): domain Eukaryota; kingdom Metazoa; phylum Arthropoda; class Insecta; order Coleoptera; family Chrysomelidae; genus Crepidodera; species Crepidodera aurea. The sequence continues at coordinate 14,704,829 of OX439475.1, read as the reverse complement.
TCGCCTATTTTCGCCGATATTTCCGAAAATATGACACTTGTTTGGACGAAAATAAAGATCAGTTCATTACCTACAAAAATGATCCTTATCATTTTTGTCAAAAATTTGATACTTTTCGACATAACCGGCTCCAAAACGCATACCCATTTTTAGCTCCTGCCCTGCATTTAGACAACATGCTCTAAAAGAATGACACTCCCAAGCGGATTACAAATTTTTCAATAAATCACGTAAAAATTAATATTTTTTCATGATTCAAAGTTCAGATGAAAGAAGGAACCTGTAGCTATAATATCATGTTACTTTTTCCTTTTAAGGTGTTAAATATATTCAGAAAGATTCAATAAATTATTTTTGTGTATTTTCATAAACAACATGTTTTTTTAGGGCGTTTTTTTTGGATTTCCGAAGTTTCCGAAAATGCTCGGGTTTATCGGGAATTAATAGATAATCAAGTACCATATCGGTTTTGAACGCACATCATTAGAAAGCTTAGCTTGTTCCCTTGTCGATGACATTTTTCTTTTTTTCATATTTTTTGGTTTTCTGGAAAATTGAGAAAATTCTCACCGCTATGAAAAATCGACATTTTTTTTTGAGGATTATTTTCTTTTCGTGCTAAAATTTTGTGGGGTTAGGAATTGTACTAAATAAAAGATTACATTATGACTTTTTCATTCGAAAAAACTCTGCCTTCAAACTTTCTCAAATTGGATTTTTTTACAATAAATTTATTAATTAAGTGCAAAAAGTGAAAAAAGTTGGTTATTATTGCCTAATCTTTTGTCTTCAGACAAAAAACGGGAGGATATCCAAGTTTTGGGAGGATATTCAAATTTTCCTTTTTCACCACAATAATTTTGCGAATTATTAAAAAGAATATTTTTGAATTTTTGAAACGCCGTTTTTGCAAAAAATATTAGTGTAGCGAAAAAAATCATAAGAAATGCTTTAAGGGTCATATTTTCATTATTTTTTTAATTAAAATTATCATTAGTAGTTATACAATGCCAATAATGGCCCAAGATGTATAACTACTATCATTAAAGAACCAAATCATTTGGTTGTTATTGATGTGAATGTGTTTTCAAGCATGTGGCGATCTGCCAATCAAATACGTCCGAAATACGTTCTAATTAGACTACAACTGAATTCTAGAATGAAATTTTGGTAATAAATAATTAGCAACTGTTTGTATTTTTCGCTCTGACGAAATATGTAGGTAACATTCTCGTTTATTAAAATATACTTACAGATTTATTAATAATAATTGATTTATCTTTGAAATATTTCACTGAGAGAATCAAATTATTTTGACCTAAATACAGATGGATAAAATTAACATAAAAATTATTGATGAATCATAAAACATGTTTTATAAAGCATATCCATTACAACTTTATATTGTTCTTGGTGCACAATAAAAATTTTTATTATTGCATATCCTAGAAATTTTGGAAACATGGAAAGGTTTAAAATTTTAATTTCAGAACAGAATTAACATATAAACATAATGATGAATCAGAAATAGTGCAGCAAGAGGAAGAAATAACGCTAGAAGAATTTAAAGACTATTTAAAAGTCTGACTATTTGAAAGTCTGGCACAGTGAATTGATCTCATCGGATTAGGGGACCTCATCTTACTAATTCTTAAGAAAAAAATAATAAAATTGTCTAGAATTATAGACTTATCTGCCTATCTTCAGTTGGTTCAACGGTTACAATGTTACAAAAAATCAACAGAGACCGCATTGGTGCAATTGACAGAAATCCAGGATGCACTAGAGAACAAAAAAATCTGTAGTGTGTGCCTTTCTAGACATAGAAGGGGCTTTTGACAACACACCACATAAAGCTGTCAAAAGAGCACTAGAAGAAAGAGGGGTAGACAACATGACAACCAGATGGATGTCGCGACTACTGTCTACCAGAATAGCAGAGACTAAAATGCTACAAGACGCTATTTCCATCTGCAAAACCAGAGGATGCCCATAAGGAGGAGTGGCCTCCCCTCTTATGTGGAGCTTAACAGTGGATCGACTCCTCTGCGATTTGACCGAGATTGGTATATCGTGTCAAGGCTATGCAGATGACATAGTCATAATCGCAAGAGGAAAATTCGAGAATACCCTCTGCGATATAGTTCAAAGAGGGCTGGACTATACTACAGAATGATGTCAATCGATCAACACCATCAAGACTACCTTAGTTGCCATTACACGGAAAAGAAACATTAACCTCAAAACCATCGAATTGGACGGGAAAGTTATTGAATGGAAGCCAGATGTCAAATATCTGGGACTAATACTAGATAATAAACTCATCTGGAATAAGCACGAAAAAGAAGTAACCAGCAAAGCCACGAAAGCTCTAATGGTGTGCAGAAATTTTGTGGGAAAAAACTGGGGATGTAACCCAAAGATCCTGCAGTGGATGTACACGTCAACAGTGAGACCGGCCATAACTTATGGAGCAGTAGTCTCGGGTAGCAGAACTAAGCTGGCCAGTACAAAGGCAAATCTAGCGAAAATCCAAAGACTAGCCTGCGTATGCATAACAGGTGCAATGAGAACGTGCCCAACGGCCGCCATGGAGGTAATCCTAAGCCTTACACCCCTCCATATAGTAGTGGAGAGAATAGCGATAAGGACAACCTACAGAATAACCAGAGAAGGATCAACCAAACGCAAGTTTTGACTCCTTCCTGGAAATCACCAAACCTGGGACATGCCCCAAGATGAGATGACAAAGAAGTTTAGCTTTGTGAAAAAATTCAACACAAAGCTAAGTAACAAAAGCGAATGGGACAAAGATACCATCCCAAAACTCAATCAGTAAAAGTAAAAATAAGCTCATAATACTAACGGGTATCCTAACAGGGCACTGCCGTCTGAGAGGCCACCTAAAGAAACTCGGATTAGTAGATTCTGCGAGGAAGAGGAGGAAACCTCTATCCACATTCTCTCAGAATGTATTACCCAGCAAAATCCAAGGGTACGATACCTCGGAGAATATCAAATAGAAGAGGAAGATCTACCTAACCTGAAGCCTACCGACATCCTGAACTTTTTGAAAGCAATAGGACTGGAGGAACTGCTCTAATCGTTGAGACATCCTTAACGATTGGGCAGCAGTAGGGGGCACAATAGATCTTATAGGTGTATCGACACCCCATCACAGATAGATACAAAATATAACCTCGAATGATAAAGAAAAAATAAGGAAACACAAGGAAAATGGAAGATGAATACTGATAATAATAGTATATTATACAATACACAAGGTATATACAATATTTCTCGCTCTTTCGAGACTAAATCGCTCATTTCTGATGTTTACTCCTCATGATTTTCTTCATTTCTTCCTCTTTCCAATTTATTTAATAAACTGTCAATCGCGTAACCATAGTTACCATAGTAACAAGAATAATTTGTTAATTATAATATAAGCCTATTTATAATAAAAGTTCAGATAAATGAAGGAAGATCAGAAAGTTTTCAAATCAAGAGAGAAGTAAAACAGAACAAAAATGGACAAATTAGTGAAAAGAACGAGTGGAAAAAAATAAATAAAAGGTTATTGGATATAAAAACCTTATTTCTACCAAAATTGCTATACGTAAATGATATTACACTAGTAGCCAGAACGATATGACAAATGGAGACAATGATCGGCGTATGAATAGAAGAAATTGAGCAACTCAATATGAAAATAAAAACTGATAAGCCTAAAGGTACGATAATAAACTAAATTGAAATAAAGAACGAGACAAAACAATCACCTAAAACTAAGCTAACTTAGAAATGGTAACCAACTTTGAATACCTGTGCAACAACAAATGATGGAACACTAAATGAAGAAATAACTAATAAATAAGTTTAAGTTAGGTTAAACTGTCAAACAATGAAGACATAAGGCGACTCGATGGATAAGTCAATGTATTTACACTGGAATGCGATAGATGGAAACACCTTGACAATGTAAATTAAATGGATTATCATTATTGTACATGGAGTATAAAATTTTACGCGTGATATAATAGAGTGTGAAGTACCTCAAGATACAGTGTTAAGCCCAATACTCTTCTCAATTTATATGATTGTAAAGGAAAATAATCACTTTTGCAGATGACACCGCCATCTTTTATAAAGGAGAAGAATAAGAAAAGAATAAAACAATCATCAGAAAGAGAGTGATTAATTAATTAACCAGTAACTTCTGTACTTAAAATAGACAAGTTCGTTTTAACGCCACCACTAAGATTTGTACTGGTTGATCAATTAAATTCTATTGATTCCCATTGACCCACTTAGGAATTAATAACCCAGCAAAATTGACTGGAATTCATTGGGAATTGAATGATTCGAATTTACAGAGACGAATATTCGGGAGTAGTGTTCTCAGAAGACTAGCTATGGAAATAGTTTTGAAGAGACCAATTTATGGAAAAAAATATTGAAAGAAAACTAAAGCACAACTTCTAAATTTACTGTATGATAGTAAAAGATGGATATAATAAAGAATAATGATAGATATTAGGTAGATATTAAAGCAAGAACCAATTCTGTTCAAAACTACAAAAAAACAGTGAATTTGTTACCGTCCCTTTAAAATTGAGGACCCTGAGAAGAGCAATGGAGTCAAACAGGAATAAAAAGAAAATAAGGGGGAAATTTAGAAAGATATAGGCAAGGGATATTATAAAAAAGAGAAGAGAAATAAAAGAATAAAGCATCAAAGAAATATACGCGTTTTTTTAAATAAAATTTATCTTTGCAATGATAAAAATCTATAACAACGCTGTGACTGGTGTTTACGGAAGACAAATTGTGGTTCAAGATAAACATGCTTAAAAATCCGATTATAAAACATGTAAAGGTGTAGTTACTCTAATTTTTTGTCAGACACGAACACTGTATAAAACACTCACTTTCCCTCTTTTTTGTAGTACCCCAAACTGCCGCAAGAGCGGACATGATGTCACTCAAGCACCCAATTTTACCGTTTTATATTACGAAACTTGTAGTACAAAAAAAAAATAAAAACGATTACAAGATTAGAGCACGATCCAAGAGAGAAAAAAGCGGCACGCCGAAATGAATACAATCTTGTCAGAGGTCCAAAATTAACTGATCGTTTAATCGTAGTTGAAGTTGTAAGAAAATAAAGCCTAAAACTATTTTTAGTGCGGCGAGTTAAAATATACTGCACCTAAAAAGAATTGTCTGTTGGAGATTATTATACTCTCTCCTGCCGGAAGCTATTTTATATACGGGGCGGAGTGGCCGGAACTCGTATTTCCATTTAGGATAAGCAGGATAGGCCCAGTCTGTCCGGAATCTAATTGAAAGGATTTCAAAAATTGTGTTCCAATTTTTTTATTTCGATGTAGAATAGTTTTGGAAAATGTTTTTTTATTTTATACCTTTTGCAAAGTCGTAATGCCTTCACAAGAGAGGGGCCTCAACAATAGAAATTTCAGTGGACTCCACGCCCGACCAATCTCATATCGATCAACTGACTATAGTTGTTCGATATATGCAAGAATCGATGCCAAAGGAAAGATTTTGACGTTCAATTCCTCAATGTTTCACAGCAAGCACAGAAAGACACCGAATTCTAATTAAAAAATTAAAGAGAAAAAAAACCAGAAAGTTTTACGTTTTGAAATAGCTTAGCGATACGCTGGTCTTGTCGAGCTGAAGCAACCAGCAACCAGCTTCTTCTAATAAGAGCAAAAAGACATCGTGAGGAACGAGGCAACGCATCTTCTGGAAAAGATGAGTGGTCTCTAAACAGCTCTATTTGCTATCTTTTGGAACGACATTTTGGAGCGATTGGAATCATTAAAATTATTTGTTAAATCCAAAAGAGACAAGTTTGATGAATACGAAAAATCAGCTAAAAGAAAATCAAATACTGGCCAGTACTTACAATCACGCACCAGAACAAGTAGCAGGGAACCTGAGGTGCTGAATTCGACCACCTCTATACAACTCGCGAACATCCACCTAAAAAAACATGAAATCCTATGTAAAATGACCTGCCGGATTCGAATTTTTTGTTCGTCCTTTGATCCGGAATTGCGAAATATGATGACATTTTTGAAAAAACTGAAAATTTTCCTTAGATGACTCAAAATATCGTCATTTTGCAGAGTAAAATGGTGAGTCGTGAAAACTTTTTTATCTTTAGAAATAGTTAACTAGTATAAGCAAGAAAAATGTTGCCAATAGAGCAAGGAAACTTTTTTACTTTAACTTTTTTTTCATACGTTTAGTTTGGGTTGTGTACTTTTTTAAAACCGAAGGAAATTGAATCGGCGCGTCGCATCTCTTGGCTTTACCACTGTGGAAGCGAATGAAGCGATCAGTGTGTCAAAGAGAGTAGACACCACAGTCTTCTTCATACGCTATAGGAGGTATAGTAATAATTTTTTTAAAACCATAAAACACAATATTATTATTATCTAATTAAAATATTTATTTTACAATGCATTTTCCCTCACACTGGCAACTTATATTGCATCTTACATTCGCTTTCAGGCATTTGCACTTGTTACCCCAATTAAATAATTTACATTTGCAAAATTTCTGAGGCTGTTTGGCGGTACACTATTTTAGCTCGTCCCTTATATCTTAGTTATTTATTATCAGTATCATTTCATTTTTTGCTGAGGTACTCAAAAGGAAAAGCCAACCAATCTCTTGCCTTTTAATTTTTTTGTAAGATCCTAGTTTTTTAAATAAAAATTAATTTGCGGATATCAAATTTTTGAAAACTAATTGACTTTTGTGGACGGGCGTTTTCGAATAATGTTTTTATTTGGAATCCGTGAAAATATATCGCTCTTTGTCATCTATTGCAGCCATCCGTTGCCATCCGGCCAGGTTCTAACTAGCCTTTTTGATTGTAAGAATTTCTCAATTGTCTTTACGAAATAAAGAGAGGGTTGAGGAGTTATTTTATGTAATGGATGAGGGACCTCTCAACTTTGACCAAACGAGAATCAGTAAAACAGCCTTAAACACACACATAACTTACAACAAAAACCCAATCACGAGCAGATAACGCTCAATTGGGTTGTGCAAGCAACTTGTCGGTACATCTGGGAATTTTGTTTTTAATATGTCGGCAATTGAAAATGGACAAACTACTCGTTTAAACATTAGGATGTTTTGACCCTAGGCCGTTCGATTTTAAGCACACTTTTGAGTGTTTTTATCATCAAAATTTGGTCGAGTTTGAGGTTATGATACTAATTTTTAACATTTAATTTTAGAGGTTCGTATTTCGAAAACGAATACCAATATTTTCCAGAGATACTGCAGGGATATCTGTTTAATTGACGTTGAAATAGGTACAATGAAAAAACTCCTGAGCAACAGAAATAAACCATCCATCTTAAAGTCAGGACTTGATTCCTATTTTCTTTTTTCAAGTTCGAAGAATGTTTTTAATATTGTAAAAATCATTATTTCAAAAATGTAAAAAAAAGGGGCAAATTAAAGAAGGATTATAGTGAAAATTAAACAAAATATTTAAATTAGGTAAAAATGTTTCTAAATATAATATAATTTCAGTTATTTTTGTTTTTACTGATGCAAGTTTAAATCTCAACACTTTCTTCTGTAACGCGCTATTCGTCCTCGATTTTTACTCAGCAAGTTAGATAACTTTGTAATTAAACGCATTTTTTAATAATATATTTAATTAGATGTTATATCCACACTTCTTTTATGATGAAAGAAACGTTATATAATCTCCGAAATAATATGTTTTTATTTTAATCATGAGACACATATTTTTGTCTTTGATACTGAATGAAAACGATATTTAGTTACAGGTATATAAAGGCGGAAAATAATGATTTTCAGGTTCCTGTATATACTTTGAAGTTGATATCATTAAACGGAGTAATCACGTTTTCTATACTATTTTTTTATAACACTAATATCATGCAAAATTCTTCAATAAATAGTTTTTAAGAAGATATAAGATCAAAACATTGAATAGTTCTTAAATATAAATAACTAAATGCAGTAAATATTAATAAATCATTGAATTATACGACATATATAAGAAAACTAAATACAGAATTAATACTCATAAAGTTGTGTGTAAATCTATTACATAGGATAGAAGTAAGATATAAAACAGATTGCTCTATTTGACAGTTATCTTACTTCGACTGTCATTTAAGTACACTGTCAAACGGAGCTACCTATGATATATCTAAAGTAACGTATAGCACAGAAGCATAGCATCATTCCACGTTATAAAACAACAATAATTCAGACCATTCCATCATGCGTTTCAAAAAATTTAACTTGCAGATATTATAAGTGTAATAATATTAAAGTAATTTACTGTTGATGAAGAAGATAAATAGTTGATAACGTAGATAATCAAGCAATTAATATAAGCTGTCACAAAATGTTTTGTATTAAATATTAAATGAGTTTTAAAATGTCACAACTCTTGCTTGAGTTAAAAATGAAAATGTCAATTTCTCTTATAGGTATGAACAATAATTAATAAACCAATACCAATGAATACAGTTGTGCCTGAAAAAGCGTAAATTTTTAAAATAGCTCTGACTATACTGAAATATCACAGAATCAAAATTATATTTAATCAATTTTGGGATATTGTCGCTATTTTTAGAAGTCTAATTACAAATAAATAAATTGTAAATGTAAAATGGACACCCTATTTAGCTGCAATGTGACTTTAAAATCGATAATCAATTAGTGCCTAAATATATTTTAAATAGTATAAATTTGGATGCACATTTAAGGGTCAATGTCTATTCAAATTTTGGTGAAGGTGTGTATTTTTTATTTCCTCAAGATAAATAATTTTAAAACTATCTAATTTGGGGTTTGATTACCTATTACGGATAAAGTTTCGTCCTCAATAACGTAACTTTTGATCCTAGATTTTTTTTTACCTTCGTCAAAATCTGCTAGGACTTTTGGCGAATGAATCAAACTAAAATATATTTTAAAATAACGAAAGATGGTGTTGTTAGACTTTATATTGGTATTGATTTATTTAACTAATATCAACTCGAAAAAAAAATGTTTTATATAGAGTTGTGACGATATTTGAAACCCCTAATGTTTAAAAGATACCGTTTAGAAAAAGAGTTTAAGGCTTTTTCAGGATGAAATTTATTTAACGATTAATCATACTGGTTTAACAATATTACTGTGATTTTTTCAGATTAAAATTCACACGTAAAGTGTGATGAAAATTTGTATAAAAACCAGGTTAGTTTTTACGATGTAATAAAATATTCATTTATAATTTTTTATGGGAGATTCAAATTGAATTTTTAACTTTGACGGATTTCATCTATACGACATATTTTATGAATGTAAGCTGAATATCCTCGGTTAGAAAATAATCTCAGTAATATTTTTAAATATGTCATAAATATTCTCATCAGTATGGATACGGAAATCTGTTTTATGCGGATAGAAAGGAACAAAAAATGATTTAGTTGAAATTAAAGAAATAAAACTCGCAACACTGTAATAAAAATAAGCATTACTGATATTTATTAAAAATAAATAAATAGGAATTACCCAGAAGATTTATTTTTAGAATTATTAATTACAATTAAACAATTCATTTTATCGTTTTTAATAATACACAACTTCTTGATTACCTTTTATGATGTGTAAAAACATTTTAATCTAACTCGCGAATGTAGTACCATCTATCTTTAAGGGAAAAATATAAGTCACTCCAAAGGATCACTCAACAAGCAATTTCAAAAACGCAAGGGATCTCTGTATCGCAGAAAATCATGGGGAATATCCCGGCTATGCTTAGACAGGAAATGGAGTCTATGAGATGTTCGAAAAAGAATTTGGTGCACACACTAATTCCATTGACAGTTGTTCCAGGCCTCGGAGGCTCTGTTAGATAGGAAATAGAGTCTAGGGGATGTTCCAGGCCTCGAAGGATGTGTTAAATAGGCCAGTCGACGCACCATTGGTTTATTTTATCCAAGTCAGATTTTGCAGCATGAGAATGCTCGACCTCATGTTGCTACAGTGATCAAGACACATTTGGAAACGTTGAAATGGGAAACACTTATAAGCAAGCTGTTTTTGTATACAAATGTTGTTTAATTAAATATGTCACACCAAAGGATCAGTCAACAAGCAGTTTCAAAGAAGGAAGGGATCTCTGTATCGCAGAAAATTATGGGGAATATCCCGACAATGAATATAGGAAATGTAGTCTATGGGATGTTCGAAAAAGAATTTGGTGCACACACTAATTCCATTGGCAGTTTGTTCCAGGCCTCGAAGGATCTGTTAGATAGGAAATGGAGTCTAGGGGATGTTCCAGGCCTCGAAGGCTCTGTTAAATAGGCCAGTCGACGCACCATTGGCTTATATTATCCAAGTCAGATTTTTCAGCATGAGAATGCTCGACGTCATGTTGCGAAAGTGATCAAGACACATTTGGAAACGTTGAAATGGGAAACACTTATAAGCAAGCTGTTTTTGTATACAAATGTTGTTTAATTAAATATGTCACACCAAAGGATCAGTCAACAAGCAGTTTCAAAGAAGGAAGGGATCTCTGTATCGCAGAAAATTATGGGGAATATCCCGACAATGAATATAGGAAATGTAGTCTATGGGATGTTCGAAAAAGAATTTGGTGCACACACTACTTCCATTGGCAGTTTGTTCCAGGCCTCGAAGGCTCTGTTAGATAGGAAATGGAGTCTAGGGGATGTTCCAGGCCTCGAAGGCTTTGTTAAATAGGCCAGTCGACGCACCATTGGTTTATATTATCCAAGTCAGATTTCTCAGCATGAGAATGCTCGACGTCATGTTGCGAAAGTGATCAAGACACATTTGGAAACGTTGAAATGGGAAACACTTATAAGCAAGCTGTTTTTGTATACAAATTTTGTTTAATTAAATATGTCACTCTAAAGGATCAGTCAACAAGCAGTTTCAAAGAAGGAAGGGATCTCGAAGGCTCTGTTAAATAGGAAATAGAGTCTATGGGATGTTCGAAATTGCTCTTTATGATTTTGTATGGATGACCATATGGGTGTCGGTGTTGATATGTTCCAATCCACAGGGGGAAGGAAACAAGACGTGTTTGGCGAGAAGTAAGCTTCAATCTTTTAAGACATTCCTCGTACGGTAGATTTCGTATCGATCTCCACCAATGAGTCGCTGATCTTTGAATCCTTTCAAGAAGGTTTATGTCTTTCGCGAGCCAAGGGGACCTCATGTTGCTAAAGTTCCTAAAGTGATCAAGGCATATTTGGAAACGTTGAAATATGAAACACTTGTAAGTAAGCTGTTTTTGTATACAAATTTTGTGAAACTAACTTATCTACCAAAAAGTTCTCAATTTTCTTTTTTATTAGAAGCATTTTTGAGGGTAACTCCTATTTAGCTTCCTTGAAATATATTTATTGGTATATTATTGAACCAATCAATAAAAAATTAAAGCCCCTTAAATTTTCAGTCTTAAATCATTGGGGATTATCTAAAATTATTCCAAAACAAAGGCAGAAATGTACTTGTGCTAGAATATGTAAAGCAGCGCATGTACGTCTATTATTTTGGGTGATTTGAAGTAATCCACTCAATGATAGTACCTTTATTAAGTCAAAATTACAAACAAATGAAAATTTACAGGTCTCCTTTCATTCATATTTCCTTAATTATATTTTTGAGTCAATTAAGTCAATTATTACAGTGTTGCCAGATCAAAAAGGCTTGAAGCGGATTTTTTAATTGTTTTAAAAGTTTTTCACCAAAATAAGTTAACAGTATTTTACTAGGACTTTCATAAGGTATTACACATATTACGAAATGATTTTTTCGAAGTCTTAAAATAAAAATGGTGGTATAAAACATTGTTAGCAGGATTGAGAGGATAATAAATTTGAATATTTGGTCTATTTTGGGTGTAAAATATTCAGGTTTGTAAAAAGATATTTTTAATAATAAGTTACTTTATTTATGTTAAGAACATTTAAGAAATTCATTATAAATGCATCAGTTTAATGTAATAAAATGCTGCTAAACAATTCAGGAGCACCAGCGGTCAGCCAATGCTGTCTACCAATGGCGATTCGGTCTCCGTCCGGATCTATTACCAACATTATAAGACTAAAATGTTTTCGTTATATTCAGATGTCGCTGTTTGAATGCATAAACAAGCAAACGTATTGATTAATATATAAATAAAAATAATTGGTTACTCTTATAATCCGATGTTTTTTGAGATTTAAATTTAAAAATAACTTTTCAATTTACTGAAACCTGCAGTGAGCCTTAACGTTGCGCCTGTTAAATTTTATTTCACACATGAATAAAAAACCAAAGTAATTTGATTATTTTCCCTTTGAGCATTTTAATAACTTTGGTGAAAAACTTTTTCAATCTGATCCAAATATGTAATGTAAAAAAATTTGCCCTACTTCGAGCCCGATGGGGGTTAAAATAAATGAAATGGAAATAAATCAGGAATAAGGACTTTACCTTCGGGTTCTTTCGCTATAACCGTCGAACTTCTGTCGACTCCACCTTTCTTATCTTCTGAGCGTTGGCCCAGAAAATAAACATGTTATCTTTTTCGTCAGTTACACTTATGAGTTAGGATTAGTCTTCGAGGTGATAGAGTTAGTACGTTGGATACATTGGAAAAATTCCATTTAGTTGGAAATTGACACGAATTCAAGATAAAGTTGTCTGAAAAAAGCTTAAAAAATAGGTTTTATTCTGAAATAGCTCAATGCCTACTTTCTCGGAGCAATTTTAGACCCCAAAATACGCTAATCTAGTATTTTAGTCCGTTGCTAAGCAACGAACTTTCCCGGATCGAAAACAGTCCGGGAATATTTTATTTTTTAAATAACCATGTACGATGATATTTTGCCAACCAACTTTATTTTTGAAAAAAAAATGTTTTTAATCTAAAAACTTTAATATCTTGAGTCCTAAAATACTTCCACAAAATTTCATCAACATTAAATTATTTTCGCGGAAATTAAAAATAAAAAACTAAAAAAAATTTTTTTTAATAATTTTTTGCATTTTCCGCAAAAATTTTGAGGTTATGGCAAAAAATGACTCACATAGAAGTACATTTTTTCTAGATCTACAACTTTGCCATTGGATATTTTTTGATAAGACATCAAGTTTCGCGGAAAATCGCAAAATACCATTTTGCCTCCCCCCTCAAATTAACTCTTTAGCTCTCCTCTTGCTGAACGAATTTTTTTTACATTGTAAGCCCCTTTATCACTATCAATCATAAAAAACCTGCCGAAAATTATTTTTCCTACGACCACATAGGAAGTAACAGATATCGCACTCTGTACACCGACGGAAAGTGGTACTTTCCACACACGTGTAAATTACTTTCCTATCTGTTCTACAAGTTCATAGTTACTGTTTTGTTTTCAAATAAATGTTAATTATCAATATTTGTATTTATTCTACTACAAAAGTGATTGTAAATAAAACAGCATTATTTATAATATAAACTAAATACAAACATACATAGAACCTGTCTCAAATAAAACATTTTACAATATTTGGTAAAATTATAGCGTGGTCGTAGGAAAAATAGTGTACATAACTTGTGCGAAAGTGATTTTTCACACTCGTGAGATTGTCGCACTCGGCTTATGCCTCGTGCGACAATATTTCCCACTCGTGTGAAAAATGTCACTTTCCGCAGTCGTTATGTAATATACTATTACGTTTTTGCAATTAAATTACCTATCTCGCCTGCACTACAAATATTATTGAACACAACTATTAATTTAATGCTAAAGAAAAAGGTAAGGACAATTCTTGTTGTATCTCTAAAAATAAAGTGGTGGGGGGTATTCAAAAGTTTCAGTAAAAAACACCCTGTATATTCGAAACGGCTGAGCCGATTTTAACAAACTTGGGCTAGTTAAAAAGAGCTATTCTTGGGCTACAAATGCTATAATATTTGAAGTTTTGATAGTTTCAGATGTCACCGCTAGAGGGCTTTTTTTTCGACATTTCGACAGAAATAGTTAATTTTCTCAAAAAAATTAAATATATTGGTATGATTTCTTTTTCATGAAAAAGTAGCTAAATGATGCCTAAACAAGCTCGCGAAAACCGCATTTTGATATCTTGTTCCCAACCTAAAATTTAGGCCAAAGAAAATTTTATACGGAAAGCCCTTAAATTTTTATTTTTTAAACTAATTGATTCCTTTTATTATGTAAGTTGTGGCCCTAAAAAGCACCGATTTAAAAAAGGAAGATTTTTAATGCCCCCGTAAATGCTCGAAATGCTGACCATCACGCTATATGCATTGCTGAAGCCTCTCATGGGTAGGCAAAACTGCAGCTTCAATTTCGGCTCTCGGTATGTTACGTAATGCATTACGAATCCGGTTTTTCATATCTCTCTGGTCGTAGGTTGAGTCTGAAAATCAAGACAAGTTAAGTCTGGTGATCGCGCAGGCCATGGAAACAGACTTCCTATTCCAATCCAACGCTGTTGTCATACCAATGCATTTAATTTTTTTGAGAAAATTAACGATTTCTGCCGAAATGTCGAAAAAGGCCCTCTAGCGGCGACATCTGAAGCTATCAAAACTTCAAATATTATAGCATTTGTAGCCCAAGAATAGCTCTTTTTAACTAGCCCAACGTTGTTAAAATCGGCTCAGCCGTTTCGAATAAAAGGTTCAGATTATCCTATACTTTAAAGATCAGGTATTTTTTTGTTAGGTTAATATAGCGGAATTCACAGAAACATCACTTTCTTAGATTCAAGATTCCAGTTACGCCCCCTAGCGGCCATTTCAGAAATTTGAAAATATTTTCCAGGTTTTTCTCTGGGTCGTTTTAGTAATAACTTTCTTCTGCAAGCCTCTACGATGGACAGTTTCCCAAATACAGTACCTCGCATTCTTATTTGGCCACCCTGTACTGTATCGAATTTGACGTTTTTTGACATATTCGAATAAAAAATATTGCATGATAACGCGGACGAGAAGTTTTTTTTTCTCGTCCTTGTATCATAAACTACTATTTTAAATTTCAATTTTCTTCGAAGAAATAATTCTAGTATTGCTTTTAGAATTTCACGTATTTTTTCACACACTTTCTCATTTTTTTTCTCGCATTTTCTTCCCTCTTTTTCCACTAATATTTTTTCAGTAAAAATTTCAATAGTATCAAAATTACGTTAATTTTCACGATTTTTATTATGGCATTTTAATTTGTTTGCTAATTAATCAATTATTATTGTGTGGAATTGATTTTGAGTCTTTCTTTTGGTCATTTTTGGTAGTCCTATGTCCCATTTGATATTTGTGACTTGAAAAGCTTCGAGAGGCTGCAGTATTGTGGGGCTATTGATCTTTACATTGTATAGCAAAATAAAAGTTAACTTAAAATGTCAATTTCCAATCAAATAGAATTTTAACAAAAATTTTATCCAACTTTCATATTAACTTAAAATCTAGTTAAATGAAAAACATTATTGGAATTTTGTGAGTTGTGCCCCAAACTACAACTGTGCTATGAATGACATTTGGTGCACGTGTTTTCAGTGATTGATAAGTTATCCATATTTATTAAAAACCCACACGTACGTCCATATTCTCTTTCGAATTTAGTTGATTGAAAGTTGTATCTTCTTCAAAATAAATAAATGTATTAAATCGAGGATCTCAAAATGATTAAAATGAATATCCCATGTAATTAAATAAAAAATTAAATGTACTTATAAATAAATGTTTTTGGAATAATTTTTAATACTTACTTCACAAAATATTTCTTGATGCCAATCGAACTAATTTTTACAAAAGATATTTACATAACCCGTCAGCCAGGACTCATTTAAAAATCAGTAAACCTTGATGAGACTTGGAAATTATTTAGGTTTATGGATTGGATCATGCAAAAAGCCTTAATAATAGTTACTGACTGGAAAATGAAGCAAGAATTTAAGAATCAACACAAGAGCAATGAATACAAGCTCTCGTTGCCATAATGTACATGAAATACTGCAGTAACAATCGCAGAAAGTCCCACCAATTCCACCATACTAAGTGCCCACAAGGTTTAAAGAATGACCACCCTTATAAAGTAAAGTAATGGGAGTATTGGTCTGGTACACAAAAATAGATGAAGAAGTATGGGGAAACAGTTGCATCAACTATAAAGTAGAATTATTTGTCATAATTTAATGTCCTGCAGTTGGGATCTTAAATCTGGCTTGGGGGTGGTTTTTGGCCGTTTGAGGGGTGGGACCAACTCGAAAAGAATTTTAACCCCCGCCATCATCTAAAACGGGGGTTACGATAGTTTTTCCAGTGAAAGACGCCGAATTCCCTTTTTGGGGGTGGTTTTTGGCATTTTGGTGGGTGGGGTCAACTCAAAAAGAATTTTAACCCCCGCCATCGTGTTCAGCATCCTCGAAAACCTTGGGTTACGATAGTTTTTCCAGTGAAAGACGCCGAATTTCCTTTTTGGGGGTGGTTTTTGGCATTTTGGGGGGTGGGGTCAACTTGAAAAGAATTTTAACTCCCGCCATCGTGTTCAAAATCCTCGAAAACGAGGGGTTACGTTAGTTTTGCCAGTGGAAGACACGGAATTCCTATTTTGGGGGTGGTTTTTGGAAGTTTTGGGGGGGGGTGAGGTCAGCTCTAAAAGAATTGTAACCACCGACATCGTGTTCAGCATCCTCGAAAAAGGGGGGAGGATGTCAAAAATGATTTGTATGTTCGTCCAATTCACAGAATGCACTAAAAGATAGAGCCTGGATTGTATGGACTTTAATTCTAACCAAACATTTGAACTACTGCATATTTTATATTATTTTTCAGGGAAAGAAAGATATCCTGGAATTATACATTGTAGGGGATATACCATAAGCCTTTCAGAAATACTTGGATGGAAAGAAAGGAGAAAAATAGACTAATGAAAAAGAAGAAGAAACTGTCGTTTATAAAAATTTTGTAGGTATCCTGTTTGTTTTTTGCTAAAATATATATATATAAATACTTTAAATTAAAGTGTAATAATAAAGCAGCGTAAGATACAAAGCCAATTTTTGTACACTGTAGAAGACATAAAGAATATACAACTTTCAAAATCATACACCAAAAAACACAAAAAATAGCTCTAAAAATGTACCGTATCTATTTTAAAACTGGTTGAAACGAATTTGTAATTTTTAAAAGGTTTATTAAAATGATACGAGATTAGATAATTTCAAAATAAATGGTAAAATATTGCCAAAAAAATACTTATTCTCAGTAAAAAGAATTTTTCAATTAAATTGTTTATTTTATAAGTTTTGTAATTAGTGCAAAAGTAAATAACGACATTAGATGAACCTCTACCGATGGTACATTTTTAGAACGAATCAAATTTAAGAGAAACTGTTTGGACCATCCATTGCAAAATATAATTATTACATTTTTCAACCAAAAACATAATTTTCTAGATAATTTGGTAATAATTCCCGTTTGATCAAGTGAAAAGTCAGTACTTTTAAAAGTCAGATTAGAAATTACTCTGATTTGGTTAAAAATAAAATAATTACGTCTTTTACAAAGATGTAACAATTTCCCTAAAGTTGTTTTAAGCAAAAAAATAGCCCGGGAGATATTTGTGGAGTTTTTAATGAATATTTTTACCTTTTAAAACCATGGAATGGTAAAAATAAGCTGTTAAATTTATTAAATAAAAAACACTAACTCGATGATTTAAAACATCACACTTTAATATTGAAATAAACCAGTGGTATGTGGGTGATGAATGGCTATATTACATATGGGAGCTACGGCATATTTGTTGTGAAATATACTATAAGTTAAATTATTAAGGATTTTTATTTATTAATTTTTGAAAGCCCTGCGTTATGGAAACTGTAATTTATATGTTTATCTGGGAGGAAATATTTTTTTTTAATTGAAAAGTATAAGAAGTTGCTATGGTAATTTGTAATACAATTCACGATTTATTTGTGATGAGAAGAAAGTATAAAATTGCTACAAAAAAAACATTTTGGCGGAATATACACTTCATAAAAAACTTAAAACACATACAAAACGGCGTAGATATAGAAAAGAAGAAGAGCTAAATCCCTGCTTCAGAATGTAGTTAATAAAATAAAAAAATTACTTAAACTATTTTTTATCAAAAATAAATTTATTTTTGGTGTTACACCTCAAAGAAAAAAAAATCTACGGCCTTGAAGCAGTTCAACAAAAATTAGGAATAACTTAAATCAGCTCAAACTATAAATTGCTATAAAATTATTATTATTATTAAAAAAAATACTGTCAAATAAAAAGATATTTATTTCACAACAAATATTTTCACAATGTGCTTGATTATTAGGAAAATACAATTAGGGAACTGCAAATTCTAAATTAGCGGAAAAACAAAATATCAAATAGAACGTCTTACCTTTAATATCGTCATCTTCCAATGTTGTCGAGCTGTCGGTTGATTCTTTGACTTGAGATCCTTCGCCTTTTTTCACAATTATACTTCTACCTAAAAGTTAAATTTTAACGTTAAGCGAATACAGAGATTTATATGGGTGAACAGAAATCCAAAAAATTTCAAAATAAAAAAACAAGCCAATTCAGTCTGGTTCCGAAAAAAAGCAGAGTAATAAAATATTTCAAATTGTCGTTTAATTGATAAAACACGCGATTTATAATATATAATGATTTGTATTCGAAATTCTCAAAGCCAGAGCTTTAAAAAGCCTAAAAAATCTTAATAATAATACCATTTTATATATGATATAAAAAATAGATGAAGCACCTCACTAAAACCTAGTTTTCCATTACTATGAACTAAAAATAGAAATAAAAGAAGTTTTACATAATATAAGTCACAATAATGGTGAGAAAAATATTCCCGCAGATTTGCTTCCGAGATATGTCAAAATTTAGTTTGCAATAACAGATATTTTCAATTTTTTAAAATTGTGAGATGAACTAAATTCTAAAAAGATCCACTAAACACTAAACGTTATATTTTATAGGAAATCGAATGAAAATGGTTCCAAAGTAGTAATAAATTTGTGAAGAAGGTAACCATAAAGATTTTCTGACGTCAATATCAAAGTTTTTAAGAATTGAGATCGAATTTGTTATTTTCGAAATACACGGATATAAGTAAAGCTAAAATTAACTAACGGATCACATGAATCCTATGTACTTCTTCAACAGTAACTTCGAGGTGATTATGCAAGATCGAAGGGAATGAATAGATGATAACATCAATCGCAAACCTGGAGAAGAGGAGAGACATTAATAATGGATGAAATAAAGGATCAAATAACAGTAAAAGGAATAACAAAATTTGATAGGTAGAAGAATGAAAATATAAAAAGGTAAAACAGGCGCTAACAAAGAAAGGGGCGGTACGTTTAATCAAATTAAATGGTACTGCAAAGTGCAAAGTACTGCCTTGAGTTCAAATATTTAAAATAAAAATTTGCAATTTGTCGTCCGGAAAAATAAATATCAAATCGACAATCAAATTGTTTGTTAAATCATCACAAAATAGTTTGCATAATTTTAGATCAATTCAAAATTTCGATAATCGTGAAAATTTTATTACTCTGCATGGAAAACAAAACAAAAACATTTCGGGTGATTTTTCCACCATCAGTTCTGAGATGGACGAATTGTTCGTGACTCAATACATTCAAATGAGATGATTTTTTTGGTATTTTGCCACTTAGAGAAAAATGGAACTGCGCTGTAAAAAATAAGCTTTAAATGACGTGTGGTGCCTGATATGATGAAGTAGTGATTTATACAGGATGTCCCCTAACGTATTTCTCGTACTGATTTTAGTTTAGGAAAAACGTTAAGAAATATCGCGTATATATTTTTTAATTTATATGTTGTGATGTTTTATTTAAAATCGAAGGAAAAAAAAAACGCATGCAAGCTATTATTCACACTTAATCGTAACCTCAGCTAGATTTTTTTCTACCAGTGCTACTAACATGCTAACATTCGTTTATGTAAAAAAATTCTTAACAAAGTTACTATATCATAATAATACAACTAATATTAATTTATGTAGCATTGATTACTTAAATAAAAAACTCATTTTTTTAGTTTAAATGATCTATAAGAGTCGAAATTCTTTAGAAGTGTATACATCAGATTAAAAAGGCGAATTCTCATGAAAAAAAATCTGCTTTCAAGTATATTCATATTTAGTTTTCGATGTAACAAACATACGCGCCAATTGCTAGACCAAAATTTCAAGCCTGGTCAGTTTACAAATTTGAAATTAACCTCAAATTCCAATTCAAGGTCAAGGCCAGAGAAATTCTTTTCCAGGTGCAGAACTGGCACTTCATATCTACTCATATTAGGTTGAACTTAAATCGGACTCTTAGATGGACGTGGCTTGGTATCTAAGTACCAACTAATAAATGTGAATATACTTGAGTGAAAAATCTTGAGAACTGGCCCTACACCGCTGGCACGGACCGATCAAATAGTGAGGTTACGGGGTAAAAGCAAAAAATAAAAATGGTAGGTATGTAGTATGGTCGAAATTGATGCAGGATGCAGTGTTCTTACCACATTCTAGTTGCATCAAGGTGAAGAGTGAAGTGAGGTAGGGTGACGCGAACAAGTCCGCCACAACCAATAAAACAAGAGTTACCAACTACCCAATGCTCTATACTAAATTATTATGCAGGGCTACTAGTGGTATAGCATGTAAGAGGAGGATGTAACCTTTCTTAACAAACCTTTTCATTATTATTATTTCGATAAATAATTTATGTTTAGGGATTTTAGCCAACATCTGGAAACACCGCATTACATTATATTAGCAAAAATAGAAACGTTCATTTTTATATCTAGGGGGACATATTTTGATTTATCGAAAAAAGGTGGTACTAGAGGCAATTTGGAAAAGAATAATGTTTAGAACTAAAGATGGTAAACTGACTTTAAGACCCAGAATCACATACGCTGAGTAAATTACAGAGACTTGCCTGTCAAGAAACCAACTAGATGGTGGGTTGATTTACAACTAATGGAATAGATGAGAATTTTGGATGTTAGTTTCAGTGAATGACACTGATTTGATATGCTAAAAAAATACTATGCTTTTATCCCCTTATTAATAGCTACGCCATTGCCTTCTTATATCGAATTGACAACGGAGTTCATTTTACCCAAATCCTTCAAGCTATTTACTTTTTTGAGGTGAGTATTCTAAGTGTAATAAAGTAGTTTGGTGTTGCCAAATGAAACATAGACACAGATCCGGAATATGACATATGACATATGAAAGTTGACAAAGGACATATGGCAGCTGACATATGACAGAAGGGGCATGGCTTGAAAGTGGAGGGAGCGTGGCTTGTCATAAGAGTTGTTAACAAAACTTTTCCATATTCTATTAATAGTCAATGGCAAAATAGTTTTATAACTGATAATAGGTCCGTAAATAATCCCTTTAGATGGTCCCAATCGCAGAAGAACATTCCAAACGTAGCTAAGATGTAATAGAAAGGATAAAAGACGTTTGTATAAAGTTGAAGCATTCAACTTTGAATTTTATATAAAAAAAATAGTTGTATATAATTTGTTGTATCCTATAAATTATTTTTGGTTTAATTATTTGTTAAGAAAGGCTTCAAGTTGATTCTAATCTTGATGTGTTAATTGTTTTAGTTTTAATGAAATAAATGAAATTATATTCTTCGAAATAGTTCAAATTGAAGAAAAAATAACACATACTTGTTGGAACCAGCTTGTATGTGGGTGTGTATGTGTTGGAAGTGTGTGGTGTTGAGCAAACAAAAAATAATTGAACTAATCGTATTTACAATGTATAAAATTTTCTAATTTCTGTTTTATATAATTTTGATTTTCTCTGGTATGTTATGTTCTCACTAAACAAGTGGAAAGATCCAGAAGAAGTATATATAGTCGATCTAGATTTGTAAAAATTAAAGATCTAATAAATTTCTAAGTTCAACATGCTTCAATGCATATACTAATAAATAGACAGGGTCGGATTGGGGGGGGGGGGTTCGAAGATCACTAGTAATATGCACCGTTGAGCCTTCCAAATTACAAAATTGATAACAGGATCTACTGCAAACATGCAGATTTTATTAGTTTTTTATTAGACTTTTTCACTTATGCATTTTACAAATATTATTATTAATTTTAAATCTACTCCTAATTAATATTTCACGGGGAGATTCAACAGGACGTTGACAGGCTGTTAAAATATTTTTTTTTTCAAAACTACTGTAAATTTGTAATTTATTTTAGTCTCTTAAAGATTTGTAGTTAGCGAAAGACGAAAAAAATGTCATTTTAAAACAATTTTTTTTGGAAGAACCCATCGTCATTTTTACTAATTATTTTGCCAATCCAACCCTGTATCAAAATAAAATATAACCATCTAAAGACACTCTTTAAAACTCATTCAAATCGGAAATATCGTAAAATAAGTACAAAACCAAATGAAAAAGGGTGGTTCAGGAAGTATTTTCACAAAATAAAAGTATATCTATGAGAGTTCGATGTACAAAATGTTAATACATGATGATAAAATAAGCAAAAATACATAATATACTACTTAAACGAGGATCCAGTATAGATTTTTGTGGAATAAAATTATTGTTCGTTACTAGAGTTGTTGGAATCCATAAGAAATTATTCGGAGCAAGAACTCATAAAAATAACATTCGGAATATAAATGATTATTTATAAATTATGAGAGCGGCGCCACTATACGGATTCAAAATGTTGTCATGCAAGGGTTTCGCAGTCCCTAACTTCTAAAGTTTATTTTTTATTATTAGTGGATGAAAAAAGTTTGTACTTATTGGTAAAGGTCTAATCTATGTTACGACGAACTCACTTTTTTTAAATTTGCTTTGGTTCTTTTCTAAAAAAAATTGGAAAAATTATGAAAAACATGGACTTTCGCGATTTTTTTTAGAAAAAACTAAATCAAATTTTGAAAAAGTGTGTTCGTCGTAACATAGAATAGACCTTTATCAATATATACTTATTTTTTCATTCTCTCAAAATGAAAACAGAACCTAAAAAGTTAGAGACTACGAAACCCTTGCATACACTGTTTTATAGTATAGTACAACTTGCTCTAAACATACTTTTACTACAGTGAATGAAGGTAAAAATCAACTATTACCTCCGATTTCGGTGAACCTCCATCGATTTGCATGAAAATTTGGGATTGAGTATATTTTATCCTCAACTTCAAAAATGACATATGCTCGACTTGTGCTTTTTGCATTTTAGGGGTGAAATCCACCCGTTTTGTTAAAAATGGTAAAAATTCAGATTTAAGCATTCTGGCGTAAGTAATCTCGTTTAATTAAATAAAATAAATATTTTTCAACATTTATATGCATGATTTATGATTTTAATTAATTTTTCAACCCTTTTAGCAACCACCCATTAAATCGAAAATCATGAAAAAAATCAGTTTGTTTAATATTTATGAAATAATTTTTGGTTGACTGTGACATTTCAACCCTTAAAAACCACCCCCTTAAAGCAGAATCATTGAAAAAATTGGTTTCAAGAAACTTTAATCGTTTGAATAATACAATACAATAATACATACATTTCTGAAAAATTTGGAAAATTCTGATTTTTTAAATCATATTTTTTTCAAAAATATGCATTCTAAACCGGTCAAAATTTTTGAGGTCATTACTTATGCTAAAATAAAGAACGTCTTAAAGGGATTACTATAAATTTTAATTTTTGTGGAAATGGCGTATGTTTTATTTTTTACTTTTTAAAAAAAGTCGAAAGGGTCGTCTTATTTTCATCATAACTTGCTTAATTTTGATGCTATCAACTTCTTCTAGAGCTCATTTGATAGGTATTTCTGAGTACTTTGAAAAGTGTTCAGTAAGTATATTTTATAAAATGCATCGTTTTCCCGTTATTTAAGCTTGAATACTTAAATTTGAGTACTCGCCAGAAAAAAATATACATTCAATTACCTCGTTTTGAATTAATATGAAAAGGTTTTTCAAGTAAGGAATTTATTCGATTTTTTATTAGCTTCAATTTTGGTAATGACAACTTTTTTGTAAAAACTTATAGTTTTTGAGTTATTTATGAAAAACCGCTTTAAAACATGCATTTTTTTCACGAAAAATCAAAATATTTGATCCTTAATAACTCAAAAAGTATTGATTTATTTTAATAAGTTTATATATTTTTAATAAAATAATTTCCACCCCCGAGAAGGGGTGGCATCCACCCCCAGTGTAAAAGCGCCAGTTGGCACCATATTACTTTTGTTTCTTGAGGTATCCTCTAACTACTCACCAATTTTCATGAAAATCGATGGAGGTTCAACGAAATCGGAGGTGAAAATCTTCAGTGACTACTATTTTGATATTGAAATAATTCTATGAACATTGAAGGTATAGTTGACGCGTAATTTACAGTGAATATAAGAAGAAAAAATGAATAAGATAAAATGCTGAACCCTGAAGTCTTTCCACCTATATGACATACCGGGTGACAATGAGACTATGGCCATGCCTATATCTCGTTCATTTTTCAACCGAAAAAAATAACCGAGATATAGGCATGGCCCTAGTCTCATTGTCACCCGGTATACCTCAAATGTTTGATTTGGTTTTTGAATTTTGAATTTTCAGCGTGATTTGATTAATTCCTTGCCTCATTTTGTCTCAAATTATCGATGCTATTTGGTCCCATAGGGATCCCAATTAAGGGAACTTTTTGGGACCCCGTTATACCATTAATAAAGAAATCCACAAGAATTCGTCTTAGTCGGACTTTTCGAAGTCAAAATATATATTTTTTGGATTAAAAAACTTGGGAAGACCAAGGAAAAAAGAATTAATTATTGGATTCTGTGTGTTCTTCAAATTTAAATTTTATACTTGCTCGACGAACAATCCCCACGAATTCCACAACTCAAATATTAAAGCCCTACTTCTCAGGCTTGTGCTTGGTTAATACATTTACATTTATAGTGTGTTTAAATCATTGAAAATGTTACTATTGCAGGATTAAATTGATAGTAAACACTAAAAGTATTTTGGTTACTCGTGAAACATAGTTGCCAGGTGTGAAGATTTTTATTTATTTTTGATTCGGTATATTAATTAAAAAAAAGCGGCTTCTCTTAGGGGCAACTCCTGCACTGATCATGTTGTAGTAGGTTTCATAATTGTACAATGTATTAAATAAATGCAATATTTCTGTCTAACGTTGCAATTTAAAATTGTCAAGTCGGCTACTGTTACTATCCTGTCAAATAGTTTAAATAAGTGGTGCGCGCCGTAAATATTTACATCTGTATTTTTATTTTGTTAAAATATTTCAACAAATGTTGTTACAAAAGTTAGAAATAATTTTTTTTAAGATCGACCACAAAATATACACTTTCTGGACCGACAAAAGCTTGTTGTTCCAGTCTCTGTTTCTTCATTTTTCCAATCGCTGTTTGATAATACAGTCTGCCGTGATTTCGTTACTATGGTAACAGCGTTGCAATTCATTGTCAAGTGACAGTTGGTTGTTGTGACTTCGCAAATTTGAAAATATGGATTCAGATTTTGAATTTACTGTGCAATTAAAAGGTTTCGAAGAATATCAAAAATAAGTGAGAATTTTCACACGTGGCAAATGAAAGTTTGTAGACTATAACTTAAATAACTGCTTATGTATTTGAGCCTATACAGGATCCGATACTAACTGTTATTCTTCTTGATAATTACCAAAAAAGCTTCAGCCTTAATATACCTCTTTCTACACTAAAAAAATATCTATGAATACTTAATGAATATTCAAAATACACTGATCAGCACAAAAACAGAAATATTTACCTCTTACTATATCGTAAGTGGATTTGGAAACAAAAAGTGGTTTGGTTAGAAAGGTAAGAAGCTTTGTTTTGGTTTCTACAAAATCGACTGCACAACGTTTCGTATCTTTTGTATTGAAATCGCTCAACTGGATTGTCGGTTTGTTTAAAGTCGATTCGGAAAAACCAACAAGGCCAGAAATGTGGTTTGGTGAAAATAGGTAGTAGTTTAGAAATGTTGACAAAGTAACAGAGAGTAAGTAAGTAAATAATTTTTTTCGCCTTTTTTATAGTTTTTCTCAGTGCTTTCAATTGAATTTTTTAGACTTTTTTACAGTTTGCATTAGTAAATTAGTAATAATTACACTACCACTTAAAATATTTTGTTAAAAATTAGAAATTTAGGGTAAATTATAGGAAAATTAAGAAAAATCAAGATGACTGAGTAAAAATTCCGGAAGGGGGTGGGGGTATGTAAATATACGTCTTGAGGGTTGGATATTGGTTTGTACGATTTGTTGCTGAAATATGCATCGTATCGAAAAAAGTTTAATGTAAAAGTTGTAGATAATTAAAAAATCTAAAACTTTTGTATATAACTTCAAAATTATCGAAAAAATAAGCTGTAATTTTTTCAAAGCAAAATATACCTATTTTCAATCGAAAAAAAGAATGTTTTCACCAAGTTTAATAAAAAAAATTATTTTTGGGGGAGATAAAAATTTAAAAAACGAAAAATTTTTTTTTGCGATTTTCTCGATAATTTTCAGGTTATGTTGAAAAATGTTCAATACAAAAGTTTTAGATTTTTTAAATATCTACAACTTTTACGTTAAACTTTTTTCGATAGGATGCATATTTCAGCCACAAATCGTAAAAACCAATGTCCAACCCTCAAAAAGTATATTTAGCTACCCCCCACCCCCCTTCCGGAAATTTTACTGAATCGCCTTGATTTTTCTTAATTTACTTATAATTTACCCAAAATTTTACGACCATCCACATACTGATAAGAATTTTTTTTTGCTTCAAAAATGATTGCCTCTGGTTTATTTTGTAATACAATTCCCGAAACAAAAGGGTGCTATATCGGCAAGGATTGATTTATGCGCATGCGCCAAAATAAAAGTAACGATATTTATTCAAAATTTGAATTTCGCGCATGCGCCCTCAATCATCGTTGTCCATTAGACAAGGAAAAACGTATAAAATCTGGCTTCAGTTTTCAAACATTGCTCTTATGGCGTTAAGTCAATATTTGTAGTTAAAACATATATGGATATAAGTTATAAATACATTTACACGAGTTACAAATTAAAACAGAAGAAGTAGCGCTATATTCAGTAGCATCCCTTTTATTTATTTACAAAAAAAAGGCGTGGAGGCAATCACAAAAATTAATATTTTAGAAGGACAGAGTAAAGGAATAAGATGATTATAAATGCTTCTTGCTTAATCGAAAAACAATGAGCTAGTTTGAAAGATGTTTTAAAAAAGCACGAAAAGCGGGTGAAAAACTTCTGGCAACCGAACGATATTGATGAAAAGAATTATATCAGATTAAAAAGGGTGGATTTCTTAAAAAAAAGAAGGTATTTTGTAAAGAAAGGAACATTTTTTACATTGAAGGGATGCATCGTTATGCTTATTATTCCAGAAACGGATTATACAATAACAGGTAAGCATGTTTGAGACTCGTTAACTTGGATTTTTTTTTAATTGTTTAAACCAGCCCTTCTGGCAGTACTAACATTCATTCTACTATACTAGTATTCTTAAATTTCTTAATTGTAGGATCCATCTTTTTAAATATTTTTTAGTTTCATTGTTTTATAATGTCATTTTTTGTTTTGTGGAAAAACGCCATTTATTTTAGCCAGACAGTGACGCAATTTCTAGTTATTTCTGATGTCAACAGAATAAACACTAAAGCACTAAGAGCAAATACGATTAAACTTAACGTGCAGGGGGAATTAACTGTTAAAGGTTGGCAACACTTCACGACGCTGCCGATGTGATATAGCGAAGCTAGAAAGTAAACAGTTAGACTTAGCGCCGGAAAAAATAGAAGCCTTAATGATGGTAGGGAGAAGGAGAACGAGGGCACCCATAATAAGAGTTCAAGGAATCCATGTAAAATTTAAACCAAGCATAGAATACTTAGGGGTATACCTGGATAAAGCTATGACATTCCGGGAGCATATACATAGAAAAAGAGGAGAAAGCTATGAGTGCAATAGCCAGAGTAATGCTAACAGTAGGAGGGCCGAGACCTAGCAACCGCAGAACACTTTGTAGTGTATTGGAGTCGATTTTATTGTATGCTGTACCGGTATGGATTAAAATATTAGAAAGAAAACATATATAGAAAGAATTGGAAGGGTACAGAGGGTAGCAGCGATTAGAGTATGCAGCGCCTACAGAAGAATCTCCAGGATGGCGGTATTAGTGATAGCGGGCATGATTCCTATAGAAGAGATGGCGGAAGAGAGAGTTAGGCTTTCAAAGGTAAATAATACAGAGGCAATTAAAAAGGAGGAAAGGAGGCGCACGTTACAGAAATGGCAGGCAAGGTGGGTAGAATCAAGGAAAGGCGAATGGACAAAGAGACTCATCCCTAATGTAATAACATGGCTAGAGAGAAAACACGGAGAAGTAAGCTATTACACCACACAGGCAATTAGTGGCCATAGTAACTTTAATAGCTACTCGTATGCCATAGGACGAGCACCGACAAAGGGTTGCAGAATGAGTGAAGACGAGGTTGAAGATGCAGAGCGCGTTATCTTCAGATATATAAGATGGGCGCAAGAAAGAAATAGTCTGAACAATATAATAGGAGCAGAACTAATGGTGGAAATTTTATCGACCTAGACAAGGGGCGATAATACCTGGACCCTAGCAATGCAATACATAGAAAGAGTAGTGAGGGTCCAGAGATCAAATGGCTGAAAAGAGATAAAACGCCGCTAACCCACCGCCCCGAAGTAATATTGACGTAGTTCCAGGGCGGACCTGGAGGAGCAGAGGGGGGGGGGGTTTATTTGGTGAAAATCGCCACACTATTGCATGTAGGGGCGTGCTTCGTCTTTGAAAGTGAACGAAAAAGGATTCTACCTGGCAACGCCGCAGATCTTTGACGTGTGACATCACTGCCTCGCTAAAATAAATGACCTATATCTAGGTTCTTGAGACAGTTATGAAAATAAATATTTCTTACAACAATTGTAAGGATATTTACTTAATTGTCTATATGGAATTTTTATGAAGCAAAAATCATTTTGGTAATATTACTAGTACATAAAGTGTGGCAGAGAATGTTAATATAAAACATAGCGTTTTATTACGACCCCATTATGAAAGCAAACTAGAAAAGTCGTTTTAAACGGTTAAAAGTTAAAATAACGGGCATAAGTTTACATTAAACGTTAACAAACTGCAAAAAAGTCGATTCACTAAAAATCATGTTAAAAATGTTTTTTTTTTGCACTCGCTGACTACAGTAAAAATTTATGAAGCGAATTATATACAAAAGGAAAGTGGAAAAAGTCGTTATAAAAATATGTGCTCCTTCAAAGCGTATGATCAATAAAGCCATCCCTCTACAGAACGGTCATAAACGATGCAGTGCTCTGCCAGACCGGTATTTTACCGGAATATTATTAAGAAGGGAATGACAACAAAGTTATAAAACGATAAGAGTTCATTTTTACCAGCGACTCGTATTATCTGTCACATTTTTCTTTAGTTTATAAATGGCAACAGTTATGGAGAGGAAAATCAAGAAAAATTAACCTAAGAAAGGGGAAAAACACAAAAAATTAGGACGTACAAGCAATGAAAACGCCTATGGAAAAGGACAATGCGTTAAGGTTCATTTTCACGTGACATAAAGTCGTGACATTGTGACTTTTACAGTTTTCATGATATAAAATGTCGCGGCATTCACTGTACATGACATAAAAAGTCACGACTTTATAGAGTTTTAGCACTTTTCCGCTACCGCTAACGTTAACGTTAGACTGTCGATTATCAATCCGCGCATGCCTAAGTGTATTGTTACGTGTCGCAAATCTAGCGGAACACGTTAGATTGGCGAAAATAGTGGGCGTTTTAAAGTGACACGTTATACGAAATAGGGATTTCCTAATTGATGCCCTTCCTGAAATTTGCATTTGACATTTCGAAGTAAAAAAATTAATTTAATTTATGAGATAATAGAACGACTTCAATAATTAAAAAGTATTGGCATCAACAAATAACTATACCATAAAATTCAGAAATAAACAATAGTTGACTTTGACCGTTAACAGAACAAGGTGTAAAACCACGGTAAAAGTTAAAGTTCCTGAACTTTGCTAAAACTATATTCTGTACAATCTACGCAACGTTACTTTAACGCTAGGTTAACGTTAGCGGAGATCAAACGTAAATTTGCTAAAACTCTCTTATGTCATAAGAAAACAAGCCTTTACGCCGCACGTCCTCCTGATAGCCCCGAAATGCCACGGCAAAGCACGAGAATGAACGAAGCTTCAATAAATGTCACGTACCTTTATAACGAAAAAAAGAAAATATGCATTTGGAATACAAGAAAAGCCAATTGGCAATTAGCGAAATAAATAGATGGAAGAAATGAAAATAGCAGGTGGGGTAGATATCAGAGTTACGCTTATTCTACACCAGGCAACAAAATTGTTGGCAACATGTTGACGGTGATGTTGCCAACATGTATCCCTTCAACAAGCCAAATATTGATGGAAATTTGTTGCCGGTTGCTTGTATCCGTGTTACCCATTTGAAATGGGAAACATCGCTCAGTGTGGATGGTGTTGTCAACATATTGCCTGAATCTCATTGGTTGAGGTTTTATTAGTTTCATTTTGCTTTTAAATTACTTACGTATACCTTATTTATTTTAGCAAGGCCATGACGTAATTTCTATTGTCAACGGAATAAACACGAAAACACTAAGAGCAAATACGATTTAAACTTAACGTGCAGGGGAACCTAACTGTTAAAAGTTGGCACCACTTCACGACGTAGCCGATGTGACATAACGAAAATTCTTGATTTATCAATCAATGTGGCTACTCACTTAAGAGTAGTTACAAATTGATCTCCAACGTGCCAATGTCTTACTATTGAAACACTTTTCTTACTATTGAAAATTCTTTATAGTCAAGATTTTATTGTTATATAGACTAGCAGTTCTTTTTTACATCCATTCCTATCTTCAATCAAGTTAATAGCACATTAGATGCACTTATATTCAAGCTAGGAAAAAAAATAACTGACACAATTTTATCTTTAAGTGAACGAAAAAAATTCGACTTGGCAACGCCGCAGATTTTTGACGTGTGACGTCACTAAAATAAAATAAATAGGGTATGAGTCGAGAGTCGATGGAGGCTGATTAATAAAAATAAATAATTTAGAACGCCGAATTTAGTATATCACTTTATTCTCTTTTGCTAAGGAACACACATTTTTAGAACTTTTTATTTTTGTTTAGAAAAAATTTGGTATAAATATCCCTTCCTGAGGTCTATATACACAGAAACTGAGGAAAATGTAACCCAATTGAAAATAAGACAGTTATGAAAAAACCTCCTGAAACAATAGATAATTATGTGGGAAAATATAATTAAAAAAAACAATAATAATTTGGAATTTGGGGTTTACTGACCGTCTAAAGGTGTAAAAATTTAAAAAATAAATAAATTGTGTATGTAATGTGTGTAGGCGAGTGCTATTTTCGTGTGTCATAAAATATCGAAAAGTTATTTATTATTACAATAACATTTTATTTATAGGTATATGTACAAAAATTTGTGAATATCTTCGCATTTAAAAACATGAATTTTTCGTAACTGATAAAGAAGCTTAGAAATGAGTTTGACAACTTTACAAACCAACGAATTCCCAACTTGCATTGGATCCGAAAGCCCAACTGACGAAGCCGAAAGGCAGAAACCGGTCTTACGACGTCGAATCAAATAAATTAAATTCCTAATTAGTTTACTTACAAAGTAAATTGAGTTCTATCCTCGTTTCGTTACTTTGTAAAAGTAAAAGAAACCAAAAATAGTAAAAAACTTTGCGATCCAAATACAAATTATGAATTTACGCTTTGTGAAGTTGTAAAAGCTCTTTTAAAGGCTTCATTTATCATTTTTCTTTTAGTTGATCTAGTTATTGAGCTTATTTATTGGATTATAAAGCCCAACTGATGGAGGCAACTTAGAAGTCGAATTGATTTGTTTCTTACTCGTCCCTAAAAAGGGAATGATTAATAATTTTGAAATAGTTGCCATACTGATTTTGGAAAACTGTGGTACAGTTTAACTATTTTCAACTGCAGAACAAAATTTATCCCCCTTTATACAAGGATCATTTAAAAAATTATGCGAACTGCGAAATTATGGGACAAAATATAATGATCTCTACCTGTATAAATTTGTTCTTTGCCACACCCTCATTCGGTCCATATTAGTTGGGAATCTGAGGCCTTCTAGGAAGCGTTTTAAATATGATCTATACAACTCGCGAACATCCTCCTAAAAAACATGAAATCCTTTGTAAAATGACCTGCCGGATTCGAATTTTTTGTTCGCCCTTTGATCCGGAATTGCCAAATGTGTCAAAACATGAAATTTTTGAAAAAACTGAAAATTTTCCTTAAAATAATATTTATTGCAAACTAGTGCGTAACTTTCTTAAATGATGTCCGATCGTTATGAATTTTGGATATATTTTTCAGTACTCTCCTGACCTAGTTTCATAACAATAAAAAATATAGGACGTCTCATAAAAGCTATGTAATTTTTTTTGACTAGAATACACAAAATATCGTCATTTTGCAGAGTAAAATGGTGACTCGAGAAAACTTTATCTTTAGAGATAGTTAACTAGTATAAGCAAGAAAAATATTGCCAACAGAGCAAAGAAACTTTTTTACTTTAACTTTTTTTTTCATACGACGGTTAGTTTGGGTTGTGTACTTTTTTAACACCGAAGGAAATTGAATCGGCGCGTCGCATTGCCACTGTTAGGATGCTGTGGAGCGAATAAAGCGATCAGTGTGTCAGAGAGAGTAAACACCACAACCTTCTTCAAGCGGGCAACAAAGATGACGCGCATTACAATATTATTATGACAATATAGGGATTAAAACACAATATTATTATTATGTAATTAAAATATTTATTTTTCAATGTTTTTCCCTCAATTACTCCATTTTGCAAATGTAAATGTGTGAGGGAAAATGCATGGAAAAATAAATATTTTAATTAGATAATAATAATATTGTGTTTTAATCCCTATAGTGTCATAATAATATTGTAATGCGCGTCATCTTTCCTGCACGTTTGAAGAAGGCTGTGGTGTTTACTCTCTCTGACACACTGATCGCTTTATTCGCTCCACAGCATCCTAACAGTGGCAATGCAATGAGTTGCGACGCGCCGATTCAATTTCCTTCGGTTTTAAAAAAGTACACAACCCAAACTAAACGTCGTATGAAAAAAAAGTTAAGTAAAAAAGTTTTCCTGCTCTGTTGGCGACATTTTTCTCGCTTATACTAGTTAACTATCTCTAAAGATAAAAAAGTTTTCTCGAGTCACCATTTTACTCTGCAAAATGACGATATTTTGTGTATTCTAGCCAAAAAAAATTACGTAGCTTTTATTAGACGTCCTATATATTTTATTTATTATATTATTATTTTATTATTATGAAACTAGGTCAGGAAAGTACTGAACAATATCATATCCAAAATTCATAACGATCGGACATCATTTAACAAAGTAACGCACTAGTTTGCAATAAATATTATTTTAAGGAAGATTTTCAGTTTTTTCAAAAATGTCATGTTTTGACACATTTCGCAATTCCGGATCAAAGGGCGAACAAAAAATTCGAATCCGGCAGGTCATTTTACATAGGATTTCATGTTTTTTAGGTGGATTTTCGCGAGTTGTATAGAGGTGGGCGAATTCCCGACTAATATAGACTTTTAGATGTGCTGCCATCTATGATTAGAAGATAGTATTGACAATTACTAAAAGCAAAAAATTCCCGGTGTATTGGGGTTGCATACACAATTTGCATTGTGTGTTGCAAAGCTTTTATTTGACTGATTCTAGTCAAAATGTCACTCTTCTTTCGTATCCCTTTCAGAGATTAATACAAAGTTAGAAAACGAGTAAGGAATTTAATTTATCAGATTCGACATCCTAAGACCGGTTTCTGCCTTTCGGCTTCGTCAGTTAGGCTTTTCGAATCCAATAAATAAAATTCAAAACTCGTACAAGTCAATAGCTATATCCGCTATAAGATAAAATTTTTAGATGTGCTGCCATCTATGATTAGAAGAGAGTATTGACAATTACTAAAAGCAAAAAATTCCCGGTGTATTGGGGTTGCATACACAATTTGCATTGTGTGTTGCAAAGCTTTTATTTGACTGATTCTAGTCAAAATGTCACTCTTCTTTCGTATCCCTTTCAGAGATTAATACAAAGTTAGAAAGGGATACGAAAGAAGAGTGACATTTTGACTTGAATCAGTCAAATAAAAGCTTTGCAACACACAATGCAAATTGTGTATGCAACCCCAATACCACCGGGAATTTTTTGCTTTTAGTAATTGTCAATACTCTCTTCTAATCATAGATGGCAGCACATCTAAAAATTTTATCTTATAGCGGATATAGCTATTGACTTGTACGAGTTTGGAATTTTATTTATTGGATTCGAAAAGCCTAACTGACGAAGCCAAAAGGCAGAAACCGGTCTTAGGATGTGGAATCTGATATATTAAATTCCTTACTCGTTTTCTAATATGGACTTGATTGACGGGTGTCAATATGCAAAATTAACCGATTAGAACAAAGCTTGTCGCTTGGAGAGGCATTTGACTGGCTAAGAAATTTAACGGAAGCAATATCAGCAAAAACACTAAAATTAAAAATAATCTGATTAAATTTTCATTTCTTTTTTCGTTCTCGTTCCAATTTCACGAGATACAAACTTTTATTACATCGCAACTCATTCTGCGTTAAGTAAATTTTAAAGCGAGCCACATTTAATCAAAACTCTCCTACTCCTTAAATTTAAATAAACGAAACTCTCAAACATTATGTGTGTAACTCTGCCAGATTCGTAATTTTCATTTTCAAGTTGAAATTAAACGGTATTATGTTTTGCAGCTTTTCCCGTATTAGTTTTTTATGAGATAAGGCCAGAGAGTTCGTTATTAAAGTTGTGGTGGTGTTAGGAGTTACGTGTTGTTTCCGTTTGCATATAGGGCGAGGCATTACAATTACTGCGTTTTTCCAAAAAATTATCATTTCTGACTGTGTTTTGAGTAGCTGGGGTTAGAGCTTACGTTAAAAAGTATTTTTATAGTATTTTTCTCTTATTAACCTCTTCGAGGATCAAAGGACGTGCTAGTTTCCATCAGTCGTGCTCTTTAATATTTGTTATTTAACAAATTATTTTTCTTTCTTATGTATGAGAAGGTATGTCGGCACTATGGAGCACTACCACTCATCCACTTCCAAGCCACACCCCTTCTGTCATC
Organism: Crepidodera aurea; assembly: GCA_949320105.2. Taxonomy (NCBI): domain Eukaryota; kingdom Metazoa; phylum Arthropoda; class Insecta; order Coleoptera; family Chrysomelidae; genus Crepidodera; species Crepidodera aurea. The sequence continues at coordinate 14,669,343 of OX439475.1, read as the reverse complement.
TGTCGTCAACTTATTTGTTTACTTGAATCTTACGGTTGTGTATTTTTTTGCACACTGTTGTCAGACTGTTACTTTACAAACAATATTTTCAATTACTTATTTTATAAAACTAGGATAATAAAAGTATATTCACAAATTTTTGTAGGAAGCAGAAAAACGTTATTAGATTTAATAATCGCAGTTAAAAAACTACTAAACTTACTTGAGAAATTGCGAGTAGCCAGCATAGTAGTAAGGATAGCACCCTATAATTTACGAATGAAACATTATTGACTGTTAGAGATTTTGTGAAACGGCTCACCTTGAGTTTACGTCTTGCATTGAATTTCTTGAGACAGTCGACGGTTTCTTGTCTGTGTACCACTGAAGCAACACGTTCTCTTTGCTGAAATAGAAAAAAAAACATGAGTATCTTTTTCATAAAAAGACAATTAAATTTATGTCATAAAATATCCTATTTTTGAGTTACAGGAACGAAAATATTATCAAAGGAGTGCTCCAAATTTAATCTTTAAAATTTAAGAGGACGAGTGGTATTTGGAAAGTTATTTTTTTTAATCATCTTGTATTAAAAACAGAGAAAATAGTCATTTATACAAAAGACATAAATGTGCAATATTTTCGACTCCATTTAAACGTCAAATATTGAGGTGTTATAGATTTAAATACACTTTGTTTGGCCTATTCGTTTAGAGCTTGTCATTATTCGTCAATTTTAAATGGATTTATGGAGATTCTCGTGTTCATAGACTGAAAAAGTTTTTCTTTAATTTAGCAAATTTGAAGTGTTTAGGTATTCAAAGACTGATGTTTAATGAACAAAAGTTGAGTGTTGAAGTAAGTTATGTTAAAGCGATTTAAAATAAACGAATAAGAACAGGTTAGTATACAGATACATTTTGAAATTTGGATATTAACATAGATTTGCAATATTTTTCCGGACAGTTACACGGACTTAAAAGTTCTCCCTCTTGTTATTGTGTGCTGTCCGGAATTTTACGTTTTTTGACATATTATCTTTTATAATTCATCGATATACATGCCATTATTCATATTTGGCATGTGAGGGTACGAAATCGATACTAATTCAAAGGAAATATCCTAAATTCAGAACGTTGCTTTTGGCACTATTTCAGAATTTCAGTTCAAATTTTGGCTTTACGATAAGGATGTTACGTAAGAGTAATGTGATTAACCAGGAACAATTAACTATGCAAAACCAGTAGTGTACGGACGAAATGGAATTAAAGTTTTTTTTCCTTCTGGTTCTAGAAAGTTATATCATAATAAATTTATCCTGGAAGTTGAATATGAAATTGAATAGAAGTAGAAGCAGTAATATTATTTATCTCGTGGATGGACTTGTTATAAATTAAACGTTTTATAAGAGATGGTTTTCTCGAAATTGTAAAAAATATAGACTGTGGAATTTAGTCCTAAAACGGGATGTTTCTCTGAGGTAGATCCTTTGATCCGCAAAGCTCCATGACGAGATGTAAAAGATTTTTTATAGACGTTAAGTTGAAATAACTTTTTTATAGCTATTTAACTTAATTATAGACAAACTGGGAACAATACAAGTAACCATTTGTTGGAAATACAGAGAAATATGTATAAAAAATACTGACAGAATAATAATAATAAAATTGTTACTGATAAAGTTGTTTAATAGTGTAAAAAGGCATTTTAAATTAAAAAAAAACTTACGCAGATCCATGGGTGTTTAAGAGCTTCTGCGGCTGTGATCCTCTTCGCTGGATTCACAGTTAACATCTGGTTGATGAGATTCTTTGCTTCCGGGGTCACTGTGTCCCATTCTGGACTTGGATACTGAAAAAAAACAAAAGTGTAGTTTAAAATTTTAGACTTGAGGATATTAGAACTTAAATATTTGTCTATAAACTAAAAATAATAAGTGAAATAAAGCTCCCTTCATCTCTATCAGTTAATTCCGTTGAGTTTATGCGGAAAAGAAACATTAACCTCAAAACCATCGAATTAGACGGGAAAGTTATTGAATGGAAGCCAGATGTGAAATATCTGGGACTAACATTAGATAATAAACTCATCTGAAATAAGTAGGAAAAAGAAGTAACCATCAAAGCCACGAAAGCTCTAATAGTGTGCAGAAATTTTGCGGGAAAAAACTGGGGATGTAACCCAAAGATCCTGCAGTGGATGTACACGTCAATAGTGGGACCGGCCATCACTTAAGGAGCAGTATTCTGGGGCAGCAGAACTAAGCTGGCCACTACAAAGGCAAATATATCGAAAATCCAAAGACTAACCTGTGTATACATAACAGGTGCAATGAGAACGTGCCCAACGGCCGCCATGGAGGTAATCCTAAGCCTTACACCCCTCCATATAGTAGTGGAGAGTATAGCATAAGGACAACTTACAGAATGACCAGAGAAGGATCAACCAAACGCAAGTTTCGACTCCTTCCTGGAAATCACCAAACCTGGGACATGTCCCAAGATGAGATGACAAGAAGTTTAGCTTTGTGAAAGAATTCAACACAAAGCTAAGTAACAAAAGCGAATGGGACAAAGATACCATCCCAAAACTCAAGAGAAGTGCCATTAAATGGTACATAGATGGTTCTAGAACAACAGAAAGAACAGGAATAGGAGTACATGGGCCTGGAACTAAATATTCCGAAAGTTTAGGCAAGTCTCCGAGCATTTTCCAAGCTGAAATATACGCCATCGGAAAATGAGTCCAGTTCAACATAGAAAGAAATTTTCGCAGACAAGAGATCATCATCATGTCAGATAGCCAAGCAGCCATTAATGACGTACTCGCAAAAAAAGGATCTGGAACACCATGTCTGGGACCTGAACCCTCCTGCGGAATAAGCACCAGTACAATACTTGATGAACTTGGAAAAGAAGTAAATAAGAACAGATCCCAATACTGGATAGGACTACAAGGAATGAGGCAGGCCAAGACACTACTGGGAAACTATAACCAGAAGAGATCTGACGACTGCATCAGTAAAAGTAAAAACAAGCTCAGAATACTAACGGGTATCCTAATAGGGGACTGCAGGTTGAGAGGCCACCTAAAGAAACTCGGATTAGTAGACAAAGAAGAATGCAGATTCTGCGAGGAAGAGGAGGAAACCTCTATCCACATTCTCTCAGGATGCATTACCCTGCAAAATCCAAGGGTATGATACCTCGGAGAATATCAAATAGAAGAGGAAGATCTACCGACATCCTGACCTTTTGAAAGCAATAGGACTGACGGAACTGCTCTAATCGTTGAGACATCCATAACAATTGGGCAGCAGTAGGACACCCCCATCACAGATAGATAGATAGATGCGGAAAGGCCCATTTGTGAACTGTACTGTAAGATAAATTGATCACTTTACCTTCGCAATTTGATTACTATTTCTAATAACTAACGATTATATTTCATCATAAATTAGTTACTGATACTAACACAGCAAAATAAATCTACTTACATCATAAGCTCCTGCTTTTATTTGTGCGTATAATCGATGTTGATCTTCGTCCCAAAACGGCGGATAACCTACAAGCAGAATATACAAAATGACACCACACGCCCATATGTCCACCGGTTTGCCGTACGGTTCCTTTTTGAGTACTTCCGGCGATAGATAGCCTGGCGTTCCCGCAAACCCGAACCACGCCTGCTGCTCGCCCTGCACCTCTATTGCTAATCCGAAGTCTGCCAACTTGACAGCTGCTCCTTTCTGTTTGCTAGCTAATAATAAGTTTTCAGGCTGAAACATAAAAAATAACTTGTTAATATGACTCTTAATCGGATGTGATACATACAAAAACTAGTAAGATTTCAGGAAAACTTTGTTGATTAAATATGTAGTGACGTAATTTATCAATGCACCCTCGTATTTTGAAAGGTAGTAGATCCATTGCAAATTGATTACATAAAACCCGCTTATGTGTATAGTTTTTTTTGGAAAATCTGGAAAACAGTTCGTAAACTAAACAGCAACAAGTGGGATTCGTTATTTTGTCAGCGAAGATAGATTGTAGGTAATTTGCAACTTTTTAGAAAAACTAGAATGGTAGAGCAACATGTTGAAATTTCAGACTTTTTACAAAGCAGATTGATTGTGTAAGTCGAGTAGTTTAGAACAAAATGAATCAGAACAAAGAACATTACGAAAACGTGTCCTTTTACGGAAGGATAATGAGGATAATCGGGCGCAACCCAACTCGTGCCCACTAATCCTTTAAAAGGTAAAAGTGTAATGGTCTCTATAATCCGGATGCCTAAGTCGTACCCATTTGAAAAATATACCTGAGAATACGATCTAATTTAAGTATAGGAACTAATAAATTCATAGATTTAAAATATAGGTAAACAGGTATTATAGAAAAATTGGAATTTCCTCACCTAACCTATTATGTGAATTTTTCGTACTTGTTAAAATAATATCATGGTATATATCAAAATGAAAATGACCATCAAGAAAGCGTGGAATTCGAAGATGAAATCAATAGAATCAATTAATGAATCAATCAATAGAATCAATCCAGTGGCGTAGCCAGGAATTTTTTTCGAAGGGGGCCCACTATTTCTCGTAGATAATACTTACTATAAATACTTTTTTCAGCAGTGATGGGGTAAATATACAGGGTGAGCCAGGGTTAAACCGTCAAACGTTCAGGATCGGTTTTTCAGGAAAAAATAAGATTTTTTATTCCCATAATCCTGGGTTCTAACTTGTTTTGATTTTAGAACAAAAGAGATTTATATGAATTGCTCAAAAAACAATTTGGTTGATTTTGATAAAACTTGTCACGCTTATTTGCGGCAATAATTTAAATATTATTAGAATTAAATTATTAATTCTAGTGACGTTCCGCAAGGTAATTTAATTGATATTGGGACAAATCATTGTACGCCACTGTTTTTTTGTATGTTCATTACTTTTCTTGAAATAAACAGTTGAACACACAAATTGTTTGCTTCTTCAATTTTATTCGTTTTTGAGAAAAAAATTAAAATCTTATTTTTTTCCTGAAAACCCGATCCTGAACGTTTAACATTTAACTCTGGGTCACCCTGTATACAATGTAGGCTATTTAAATACATTATTTTATTTAACAACAATTTGTTAATTATTAAGATAAGATTAAAAGACGACTAATTATTAATATAAGATTGAACTTTGAATGAGCATTATTCAAAGGCAATTCTTCGAGTTTGTCTGACATCAAAGCAAGGCCTGTTAATCAATTGGTAGATGTTTTATTCCGAAAATAAGATTTCAGTCTTTTCATCGTTGAGAAACTTCGTTCAGTGCGTTCTACAGAGGCAGTGGTAACGGGTAAAACGGCTAAAATTTGGAATAGCGTAAAAATGTTCGGAAACAAACAAGGATCTGCTACATTTAAAGTATCGACTGCACTTTGAGGAAGACAGGAATCTACTTTTTGGCATTTCACTGTCCAAATATCCCATTCACTGCGTAGAATAACCGTGTATATTGTTTGTAAATCATCTGAATATAACTTAATCGCTGGCTCAAAAACGTAAAATAATTATGATTTATATAGTTACCACATTTTCTTATAAACTTATAGAAGTTTCGCCACCCCCCTAGGCTACGCCACTGATAGAATCAATCAGTAATTCAATCAATATAATCGATCAATAGAATCAATGAGTAGAATCAATTAATAGAATGAAACAATCAATAGAATCAAACCATCAATAGAAATTTATAGTAATTTATATAATAGTAATATTTATTAATTTTAAGACCTTTTGATATTTCATTTATTCAATTTTTATACACATTTGGCAGTAGTAAGTATTTATTTAAATATATATATATATATATTTTATTGGCAAAAGTCATTTAAAACTTAATTTTATTGCAAATGTTATTGGAATTTCTGTGTACAATTTTGGAAATATACGGTAATATTTAAGATTTAAATATACCATTACATCTTTGTGCAGGATTTTTTTTTTCAATTTAAGTGAATGGAAAATTAGGATCCCCTGGAAGGAAGCGAATGATAATCCAAAATCTGGCTAATGACTATCGAACATAAATATATCTCAAAGGACTTTAAAAATCCCCTTACAAAGGGAAAGCTTTTTGGAATATATTAGTCAAGATCGATTAGATGAGATTTGGAAGGAAGATACAAAAAAGGAGCTACACTAATTTAAACAAATGTATTCAAATGATATTACTTAAAAACCACGAATACCCTACTTTAGGTGAACAAAGAAAATTAAAAAGAAAGAATGCTGTAAAGAATTATATAATGAACTAGGTATAATGTAATAAAAGAGTTGGAAATTGTTAAGTAAATAGGGATTTTCTCACGAAATATCTGGGGAACTTCCTGTTAAAATGTGCCGCTGTCCTCTGTCCTACTTATTACGCTATACAGAATCTCTTCGAGTATTTACTTTCATTCTTTTCAATTCTGCTCAAATAATACTAAATCTAGAAACATCTACGTCCCGTTCCTAGCATCTTTGACAAGCAATTAGAATTCTCAGACAACATAGATTTCTTAGGATTGACCTTTCATCAGAATTTAATCTGAAGGCAACACGTAAGGAATCTTAAATAATCCTGCTAACCTAAACAATTATATCTTAAAGAAATTATCAAGAAAATACCTAGAAAATAAGTTTCCAGGAGATAGACAATTTGTTTCTTTTAATCGGAAATCTAAAACTTCTGGTGATTCATTAGTTATTAATTCAAACTGAATGAATACTTTAGGTTCGTATGCTTCATCAAAATCATCGATTTAACACTAATATAGTGTATTTAAATCGGTATAATGGGTCTATTAGAGACAAGTCGTATGGTCTAGTCTGTCTTTTTTGCTTTCTTGCTTCTTAATTTACCAAATTTGGTAAGTGGAAGTTTTTTCATTACCTTTTCCTTTTATATGAATCCAAAATACACTTTTATTATATAATTTTAGCGTTATCTTGCATATTTGCAGTTTTTTCATTACTTTTTCCTTTAATGTGAATCCAAAATACACTTTTCTTATATAATTTTAGCGTTATCTTACCTTGAGATCTCTATGTACTACACCATTTTGGTGACAATGGTTGACTGATTCTAAAATTTGTTGTATACAGTGTGATGCATCGGCTTCCGAATAAAATTCTCTTGCTACTATATCTTCAAATAATTCACCACCGGTTACCCTGTAACAAGAAACAAAAATTTTTAGGAAAAATTAATTTTTGAAGGGTGGTTAGTTAGATTTTGGTTTAGAAATTTGTCATGGATTCAAACAAGCCTCGTAAACGCTTAAAGAATTTGCTCAAATCCAAACTAAAATAGTTTTAAATTGTCTTTTTATTAATTAAAAAGTATCTGAAAGCAAAATATAATTTATTATTACATTTCCTTTATTACTGTCTTTGCAATAAAGTATTATGAAAAATCTTGCGAACTTCACGAAATGGGAATATATATTAGGTTTGTTATCGTGAATAATAAGAATTTAAAGTTTTCAAGAAATTCTTCTGCTAGAAGAGATTTATTTTAACTACATTCGGGGCATTCCTAGTTTTATATATATACTCTCAGAACTAAATTAAAAGATTCCTACTTTATTCGCATTCCATACATATTCCATCGTAAATAAGTGGCTGAGGAGTAAGCAAATTTCGTTGTAGAAAAAAGCTAATCATGATTTTATGAAAATATTTACTTTTTTGGAACATATTTTTGTCAAAGTATAATCAACCGATTTCAACATCGCACATTGTGCAAAAAGCTGACTAAAAATCAACAGAATACAGGGTGACTAAGGGGCAGGGTTGGATTGGGTCCTCCAAAAAGGAGCCAAGTTCTCTGAGGGCTCAAAACCACAACGATTAGGGGGTATTTTCAAGCTCACAGTGCCAGTCTGTCCCGTCTTTTCGTCTGCTGGATTGAGTGTTGACTGTAGCTTCTGACAGGGACACCTCAAAACAATCAATACTACGCGTGCGCTGCTGTCTGGGCAAGGGCAAAGGCCATGGATACAAGTAGACCAGAGTTGGCTACTTGTATTAACCCTCTTTGGGCAACTCACCCGCCTCTGGTCCATCGCCCGCCGATCTTGTCTATAACAGCTGACTGGGACACCTCAAAACAATTAATACTGCGGATGCGCTGCTGTCTGGGCAAGGGCAACCAAAGACGGTGGATACAAGTAGACCAGAGTTGACTACTTGTATTATTCCTCCCCCAAACCACCCATCGTCAACCCGTCTTCTATACTCTGATGATACTGCTCTGATTTCGGTAGCCCAACTAAGCAACCAACTAAGCATCCGAACCCAAAACCTACTGAATCAGTTCAAAAGCTGGAGCAATAGGTGGAGGGTCTCACTGAATCCCCTAAAAACACAATTCATCATCTTTAAACATCCGAATTCAAAAAGACCCAACCAGCTCCTCCAAGACGTCAATGTAAACCTCCAGGGAGTCAGGCTCGATCAACAAAGGGAAGTAGACTATTTGGGTGTTCGATTCTCTCAAACACTTAAATGGTCTCCCGACCTTGACAACACGCTTAACAGAATGCGTAAACAAACCGGCCTCTTTGGCGCTTTATGTGGCTTTGGTCGGTTCAACACCAAAACCCTAATCCATACTTACAACTCCTTCATCCGCCCCATTGCCGAATACAGAGCAGTCCCATACGGCGTACTACCCCCTATCTAGCCCGAAAAATATCTTCACTCGAGAGACGTATCCTACGACGATGTCAATATCTCCCCTATCTGTTTCCTTCTGGAGAAGTTTACGACAACGTCTCCAGCGCCGCAATTCTCTCGCGTTTCCAACTCCTAAGGAATAAATACGTCTCTCCTACTCTGAATGGCTCAAACACCCACGCCCAAACCTGAATATAATATATAATAAGAGTAGAACACTCGATAGTGACTTTTTAGAACTTTTTAGATGGCTGGACAAAAGCGATTGCAAGAACTAAACTAATATTATTTTGGCTCCAACTATACGCTTCGTATAACTGATTAAGGATTTTTGAGGATCACAGAAAACAAATCTGCAATGCCATGTCTGATTGTGAGAAATGAACAAAAAATGTTTACCAATATTTTCACAAAAATAGAGCCACTAAATTATTCGATAATTACAGCTCAACTCAGTAATGGTTACCGTATCATTTTCATTGTTTCAGCAAAAAATCAATATTTGATTTTCATAATTCATGCAATACAACTGCTCATTCCGAACAATACTATATTTAATATGCAGTGACCTCTAAATATTTATTGTTATTTTTAATAGTTAATATTAAAAAAATTTAAGGATGTAGTAATTGAAAATTAATGGGAAAACTTATTGTTTTTCCATTTTGAATTGCTGAAATATAAAAACAAAATTCCCAGATGTGCCGACAAGTTCCTTTGATGTGCCGACAAGCTGCTTTGATGTTGGCGGCTTGTTTGAAAATAGATAAACTATAACTGATATGATTGTTTAAGAAGAAATTTAATTTCAAATAACAACTGTACCAGTCCAAACAAATTTTATTCCTTTGTACTATAAATTTAATCAATTATTAAAAGGAAAGTTTCGACTAATGTATTCTTTAGATTATTTTGCCGGATACTGAATGAATGGTTGATATAATTGGAGTCGAGTACCTTTAATGCTATCAAAGATTATTGATAACACTTGCTACTACTTTCTATTCTTTATACAGCGACCTGCAATTATTATTTTAATTATTGTCGCCATTGTTAGTTGTTTTTCGAACAATTTCTTTTTGAGGAAATGGTAATTAACAATAAACGAGAACTTTTTACAATATAATACTGCATGTTTTGTAATAGTTCTATTTTAAAAGCCTCTTATCTATGGCATTATTTATAATATTGTAGTTTCAAAATTTAAAGTAACATTATATCCGCTTTATATAAAATACTACTTTTTGATTTTATTTGATATATAAATCTTCACCAATTAAGCTTCTTCATGTAATGTTGATATCGGCGCGAAACTCTGATTAAGCAGGTTCCACCAAACACCCTATGTTCCCGCTAACGAAACTCAGGTAAGAAATCAGGTAGATAACTCTTGAAATTAATAATCCCAAAAAAAATAAAATAAAATTCACTTTATTCACAGTAAAAAATTGACTCAGAATTAGGGTTAATTGGAAAATTAAGTTACCATTAGGAAGGATGTGTTAGAGAATCATATATCTACGGGGTGTTGCGATATTCGACCGACAACGCCTTACACCAGATAACCAGAAAGATCTTGTTCATTAATAAAATTTGATATAGTAATAAAGAGCCTTTAAGTGCTTTAAAATCAAAACTAACCAGTTGAGAATGCTCTTTTAGCATTGCCATAGTAGTCCAATAAATTAACGCCACAAAAACCCCAAACCTAGGCATCAAGTCTGTCCGTCAATTTTTTTTAATTTGCAGGTATTCATAGGTACATTTACCTCCGAAAATCTCAGCTACGTGGTATTTGTGGAAGGGTGGGAAAATGGTTCTAGAGTTCCCGAAAATCCGTTTTTCTAGGGTATCTGCTGAAATATGACCCTTAGAACATTTTTGTTTAGACAAAAAATGAAGAGCAGTTCATTACCTGCAAAAGTTGTCCCTATGATTTTTTTCGCTACACTAATACTTTTTGCAACAACGGCGTTTCAAAAATTCGTAATTTTGAGAATCTGAAAATACGGCGTTTCCTTCCAAAATTATTGTGGTGAAAACGGAAAATTTGAATATCCTCCCAAAACTTGAATATCCTCCCCATTTTGTCCAAATTCAATTTGAGAAAGTTTGAAGGCGGCATAGCTTTTTCTCGTGCACTTAATAAAATACTTGACATATATTGATGAAAAGGTCAGAATGTGATCTTTTATTTAATATAATTCCTAACCCCAAAAAATTTTAGCACGAAAAGAAAATAATCCTCAAAAAATTGTCGATTTTTCATAGGGGTGAGAATTTTCTAAATTTTCCGAAAAACCAAAAAATATGAAAAAAAAGGGAAATGCCATCGACAAGGGGACAAGCTAAGCTTTCTAATGGTGTGCGTTGAAACCGATGTGGTCCTTGATTATCTATTAATTCGCGATAGGACCCGAGCATTTTCGAAAACTCCTGAAATCCAAAAAAAAACGCCCTAAAAAAACATGTTGTTTATGAAAATACACAAAAATAATTTATTGTATCTTTCTGAATATATTTAACACCTTGCAAAGCCCCATTATCCAAAAGGATTCGGTGAAATTAGTCTTGATAAAAAGAATATGAATAAATTTATAGGAGCGTCAAAATATCGAGCAAAAACAAACTTTGGCCCGTTTTTTCAATAATTCAGAGAAATAGATAAAAGGAAAAAGTAACATGATATTATAGCTACAGGTTCCTTCTTTCATCTGAACTTTGAATCATGAAAAATTATTAATCTTTACGTAATTTATTGAGAAATTTGTAATCCGCTTGGGAGTGTCATTCCTTTAGAGCGTGCTCTCCAAATGCAGGGCAGGAGCTAAAAATGGGGGTGCGTTTTGGAGCCGGTTATGTTGAAAATCAAGAATCATTTTTGTAGGTAATGAACTGATCTTCATTTTCGGCCAAACAAAAATTCTGCCAAAATCGTCATTCATAATGTGTCTACTTTAGATTCAATGTCATTTTAAACTTCAAAATTTTCATATTTTGGACCCCATTTTGAAGGTGTTCCCGAAGAGATATGGAGGGGCACATCAAACCCTAAGCTTACTTTTTGATGCTCTATCAAAATCTAAAGCCAGAATTTTAAAATTCATAAACACATAAACACAAAAAAGCTACACACACAGAGATCGAATTCAGATACCGAACAATTTGTTCGGTGAAAATTTGCAATGAATCAAAAACAAATTAAATTTTTTTTTTCAATTTTTGTGGACAATTTGCTCTTTAAGAAGGGGTAATTTTTGAGAATTTGTACAGTAGGGGGCCGTCGGGGGTTGGCAGCAACTTTTACCCGAAGTTTTTATGTCACTGGAGGAAATATTTTTTTTTTAATTTATTTTAAAATCTTTGTTTATTTTTAGTTAAAAAACGAATAACAATCGAAAGAGCTAAAAGGAACGTTGTTGTAGATATTTATTTAAAAAAAAGTCTGCCAGTGTAATTTAACTGACGTTTTGGCTTAACATATTGCCCAACAAAAATTAGTCTCTCAAAGGTCCCACAATTATATGATTTTTTTTATCCAAATCAAACTAATAGTATATATTCAAGCAAGTTCTTCAAAAATTGCACTTATATTCGCATTCTGTTTGCCTCCGAACGATGCCTACGCTCTTCTTTAGTCTCATTGTGATGTGATAGATAACACAACAATAACACACTGAGTTGTATAAACTACTATTGCTGGTATTTTTAAAAATAGCCTGTATATCAGTCCATAAGCCCCTAAAGAGTATACGTTCGTATACATCAAAGAGGAGGCGTAGAGCGTATTATGTCGTTTGGTATTAGCACCCAATTTGTAAGAAAAATTGAGAGAAAATATTCCGACACTCGAGACGCCTTCTTTCAGAGTGAAATCAATGAAAGCGGCGGTGCCCTAAAAACAAACAAGTAGGTAAAATAGCCCTTTAAGGATACATCCATGTTCCTTTTCCTGCTGACGATGTTAAACGGAGCGTTTGAACACGTTTCCCATTAGGAAACAATGGGATAACGGAAGGGGGATACATTTAACGGAAGATTGAGGTGACGAATTGACGGATATCGTCAGGATATAGTTTAAGTTTAAAGTATCAGGTGGATGCGATATTTCCTTTTTATTTATTTTTGACAAATTACATTGTATATTAACCATCCAATAATTTAAAAAAAAAATAGAAATTAGAAAATAAAATTTCTTGACTTATTTATTAATAATTAGGAATTATTTTCACTAGCAAGAGCTTTAGTGGAGTATATCACTCCATCATTCCTGCATGAAATGTTCAACCGCGGCGTCGCGCGGTGTGGGGAAGGGGAAATCCTCTATTTAAAGTACATGAAAACGGTTTTTCACAAAAAAAATACTTACCAAAATTGAAGAGCTTGACAAACACGTAAGCACGTTCTAACCCGAACCTGATAGCTCAATTAGTTCGCGAAACATCGCGATTTGAAATTGCAAAAATGAAAAAAATTAATTAATTATTTCTCGAGAGGGAGTGGAGTTGGAGGCCCCCATTTTTTTGTGAATGAAAGGGTAACAACGAGTACTTCCTAATTATCAGATCGAGTTGCTGTGGGGCTCAAATCAAAGATAAAGAAAATGCCGTCGGGTGGTGAACAAATTTTTTTCCCTACCCCCCCCCCCCCATCCTTCATGCCTAAAAACGCGAGCAAAAAAATTGGCAATAAAAAATTAATTATTTCTCGAGAGAGAGTAGAGTTGAGGGCCTCAATTTTTTGTGAAAGAAAGGGTAACAAGGTATACTTTGATGAACCGGAGGGTGGGGGAAGTGGGACAAGTAGGAGGGGAGATATGGGGGAGAGACCAGCGTAACCAGCCACGGCTTAAATTGTTCACTTTTTCATTCGCTAAAATGAATAATAACGAGAGTAAATGTGTTAAATGTCGAAAAATATTTAGCAAATTAACGCTTCCTGTTAATTTTAAGTATCTAAAAAGGTTTAACCCTGAACTGGTATCGTGGGGTATTTTGAGAGAGAACATTTCAGTAAAAATAAAGTAGTGCTAATTAATATTTTTTCTATTGTTTCAGGTAATCGCCTAACTTACCGTGTTATAGAGAACAGTGAAAAAGAAACTTTAGAAAAACTAATCATTTTTGAAAAAACTGTGATTGGATACCCCACGATACCAGTTATAGTGCTATGTCGCGGCGTCCGGTAAAACAAAGTGACCTTGAAAAACTTGCGGAGAAGGGTTCAATGCAGATTTTGTTGAAGAGGATGATGATTTCAGCGATGCTTCCAGCGAACACAGTGAACATGAAACTGAATCAGAAGTAGAATTTTCTGATGAAGAAGTCGAGGTAGAAGAACCACCTGAAGAAGTAGATAAACAGGAACCGGAGGATCCTGTTTCAAGCAATTACTATTATGGCCGTAATAGATTCAAATGGGCTAAGAAACCACCGGCACCATCTCGAATAAGACAGCACAATATTATCCACCTACCTGGTACTAAAGGACCAACATTGAAAAAAAACCTTCGACTCCTCTTGAAGCTTGGTCTCTTTTATTTACGGATAATATTATAGACCTTATCATAGAACACACAAATCAGAAAATAACTGACTTATGCCTGAAATATGGAAACACGGCAAGTTTTGTTGATCATATCGACAAAACAGAACTCAAAGCATTTCTAGGAGTCATGTTTCTTACTGGAGTATTCAAATCTGGGCACGAAGATGTTGCAAGTCTTTTTGCTGCTGATTGTACCGGTCGTGATATTTTTAGGGCCACAATGAGTCAGAAACGATTTTTGCCGTCGAGTGGTGAACAATTTTTTTTCCTACCCCTAATCTTTCATGCCTGAAAACGCGAGCAAAAAATTGTCAATATTCCACATACTTCGGACTTTTAAATTATTCAAAAATAACTCGATTTTTTCGACTTCACAGAGCAGAATAACCTTTTATTTCGCTGTTTACAGACAATGTATTATTTTGTTGTATCTTATTTTAAATCCTTACGTTAAAAGAAAGCAAAAAATCCATCAAAATTGAGCCTCCGGATACATTACACCCTAATAACAAAATGAAACAAATTAAATTTACTCTGAACTCTGACCTTAGATTTTATTTACTCTCTTGCTAGGCAGCAGGACTTCCTCAAACAATTTACTGTACGCTTTCTAAGAAAATATTAATTAATTTGGACGTTCGTGCTCGTGATTGTAGGGGCTCAAAAGCCTATTCTTTATTTTATTCCTATTACACTGCTATTACGGCTCCTATTATCCGGATTTTATGATGTTGTAGCAGTCACTTTGATGTTATAGTTCATAGTTCCTATTATCGTTTTGTTATGGTCGTTTTTATTTTCTTTTGCGTTCATGATATTTGAATCAAACGACATTTTGAAAGAATAATAAACATATTTAATATCGTACGAGTTCTCGTATGTCTATTTCATTTTTAAGAAGAAAATCGGTAATTTTTGTTTTTTTTAAACAAACTTGTGTATAAAATTATAATTTTAAGTCATAGTTGAGTGTATACAATATGATTCCACTCCAAACACTTAGTCCAGTAAATTAACGCCACAAAAACCCCAAACCTGGGCATAAAGTCTGTCCGTCAAATTTTTTTTTTAATTTGACAAGGTAAGCTTTCTAATGATGTGCGTTGAAAACAGATATGGTACCTTTATTATCTATTCCCCATAGACCCGCGCATTTTCGAAAACTCAGGAAATAAAAAAAAGCCCTAAAAAAACATGTTGTTTATGAAAATACACAAAAATAATTTATTGAATCTTTCTGAATATATTTAACATCTTGCAAAGCCACATTATCCAAAAGGAATCGGTGAAATTAGTCTTGATAAAAAAAATATGAATAAATTTATATCGAGCAAAAACAAACTTTGGCCCGGTTTTTCAATAATTCAGAGAAATAGATAAAAGGAAAAAGTAACATGATATTATAGCTACAGGTTCCTTCTTTCATCTGAACTTTGAATCATGAGAAAATATTAATTTTTACGTCATTTATTAAAAAATTTGTAATCCGCTTGGGAGTGTCATTCCTTTAGAGCGTGCTCTCTAAATGCAGGGCATGAGCTAAAAATGGGGGTGCGTTTTGGAGCCGGTTATGTCGAAAAGTATCATATTTTTGACAAAAATGATGAGGATCATTTTTGTAGGTAATGAACTGATGATGATGATCTTCATTTTCGTCTGTCTTTTAGCTTTGCTCCATCCCTTCATATTTTTTTCTTTTTGTCTTATCCTGCTTTCCATAGTTACTGACTATGTCATTTTGTCACATCCGCAAATGGGGCCTGTCCTTTATTTTCTCTCGTTATTTATTTTAGAGATTAATATGTAATATACCAATGTGTACAAGGATGGTCTTATATATTTTAATTTTCACCTTTTTGCCCACTTCATTTATTTAGAAAGACTGCCTTCCCTCTGACCTTCGTATGTTTTTCTTTATTCTTCATCTTTTTTCATCCCATCTTGTGTTATTTCATATTCAAATAATTTGTGTAACAGTTTGTTTATTTAAATAATGAAAATAATGTAGGAACAGTGTGGAGCGTGAAATATCAGATAAAAAATACATCTAACTTGAGATATAGAATTTACCGGCTAAATTAATTATTAATATTGCACCTTTAACTTTGTAAAAATACAGAAATTTCCAGCCTGAACCCGTTCCTGCGTGAACATATTTATTCTGCCGTATTTGCCGCTTAAGGACTTTGTTATGTATTCATTTTTGTATGGCAGGAGTTGGAGGATAAAATAATTTAATTTGAAAACCCAAAAATGCCAGAAGCAAATTGGAATAAATTCCAAAAAATTCAGTGTATGTGAAGAGCTTTGGCGGGATTTGTGGATTAGAGAGGGATCGCTTTGATCGGTAAGCCAAAAGTTACAAATTTTAAAAGGTTTTAGCTCGGAAAATGTTTTTGTCATTAAAAATATTTTGTTTGCTGAGATTGTCAAAAATGATACTACAAAGAGGAAAGACAAGAAAATGCAGATCTCAGGAAAGAAAAACGAAGTTTTAAGAGACCCAAGGCCTACAAGGTCTGTAGAGCAATAAATAAATAAATATATATACCAAGGAATATTCTGTTTACTGCTATTTGATATATTAATTAATTATTTATGCAGTGCAGTATTAAACATTTTCCTCCACGCCAATGGTTTGAATATAACCACATTTAAAAAAGTTAATTTTCACAATTGGTTAAAGTGCAGTGACTCTCTTTGCGCTCTTATCCAAAATAAACTAAAATATAGTCGTAAAACAAGATGAAACCACCGAAATTTACTGCCAATTGGGAGCGTATTCGCTTTATTTGACAAAGCCAAAATAAAGTGGTCTTGGCTACGAAAATCGTATTTGTGGAAAGATATTCTTGGCGCCAGAGATACTTCTTCGACCATTTCTGTAATATTTTTATGCAAAAACGACATATGACCCAAAAAACGAGGAAACAAAAGGCAGGGAAATTTTATACAGCTCCTAAAACCATTTATTTTATGAAATTCAATTGACCTTTATGCAGTTAAAATTGTATATTTATACAAATGAGGTAACCGATACCTGTTCTGTTGGGTATCAGACCACTGTCAACTAATTCGCTTTACTGGTCACTTGGTTGGAAATTGCATTAACCAAAGTCATTACTTTGAGACCAAAAATCAAGTTCTTTTCCTTTAATATGGAGGCTATCAATTCAGAAGACACTTTGAGAGGTTAGGAATTCCTTCTTGGTTAAAATGCTGGGGAATGGCTAAATCTTCTTTAAAATCAATGTCTCTTCATTTAGATTTGTTATCCTGCAGTTCGTTATATGTTCCTATTTCCTTTAATCCTCTGGAAGCATAGGTAGAATGCTATAGAGGATATGTCTACTAATGTTGTGAAATACCTCTCTTTATAAGAAATTTCAATACTTTTTAGAACAAACTGACAGCAAGTCAAATTATTAATTTCTCAATTACATTAACGTCAAAATTTAAAACAAACAAAGTGATCTACCGCCGGTGTTAACTCATTCCTTGTAACTTCCAGACGATGTAACTTCTTAACAGGGCACTTGAAGATACCATTTGAAGTTCGAATGTCTGTTATCCTCACGATGCCATCAGCGCCTTCGTAGATCTTTGCGACTTTTCCCATCGGCCAAGCTTCTCGTTGATCACCAGCAATTCACCAATTTTCAAATTAGGTTCATCCTTGTTCCATTTTTGTCGTTTAATCAAAGTAGGAATATATTCAGGAAGCCAACGGTTCCAGACTATATCTGCCAAGTATTGCGATACTCTCCATTGTGTTTTCAAAAGCAAATCTCTCTCAGTAAACAGTCCAGGTACATTTACTGTTTAAGGCTGTCCTGTGAGAACTTCATTTGGGGAAATGCTCACTAAATCTTGGGTCAGCGGACGACTATTGACGACATATTCTACCACAGTAAACAATGTTTGTAGGACCTTTTCTTTGGGATACCTTTCTTAAGATAAAAATTGCATTCATCATAATGATTTTCTTATTCTATCCATACCGAGGAAACGATTTCGTCAGAATATAAGAACTAAGGAAGAGAGATATGAAGGAAGATGCGGTACCCTCATGATGGCTGATTACTGCTGGAGCCTCAAATGAGACCATCCTACCAACCATACGTCTTCCAGTTTGAATCTACTAGACCACAAAAGTTTTTTTGTTATACCTGGTGTCAAGTTCTCTGAAATATCTGTACAAGTATCTTCACCTGTTAGCGACTGGTATCCTACAAACTCAGTTTCCATCCTGCACATTTTGCGTAGAAAGCATTGACCAGTTAGGAGCTCAAACTTAGTCGTTTTCTAATCCTTTTCTCAATAGAAAATATATCCCAAAGGTAAATACTATTAGATTAAAGTTGGAATGAAACGAAATTTCTACTTTTGGGTATAAATGGCACAATAAATTATAGTGGATTTGTTGTATTTATGTTTAATATTCGTCTGGACATTCTGTACAACACTTTGCTTACGAAATAGCCAGTGTAATGGTCCGAGAATTTAATAATTTGGTGGATGCGTCGGGTAACGAGAAAATTCTCGATTAAACGAACCAGATGTAATTGCTATTAGGGTAGAGGGGCCCGGATAACGAAGATTTTAAATTAAAAAGAGAAAAATCATTATAGCTAGTATTTTTAAATGTGATTAGACAAATTTCCACCATATTTGTCACATTATTAGACTTTGTAACGATAATATAATTGCATTAAATTTTAATTATAATAATTGCTTTTATTAAAGGCGATTTATAAATAATTATAGTGGTTATACATAAGAAAAAATAATTCCAAAAAAAATTAATTAAAATAAACATTGATTGGCCATTGATTTTATTTCATTCCCTGTTTATTGCCTTCATTTATTTGATTCTTTTAAACATTGGTATTTTCGATTCACATTTCACGATAAAATGAGGTTGCTGTCTGACATACTCTACATAGAGATATAAAATAAAAGGGGAAAATAGCCCTGGTTTTGGCGGAAAAAGGTAAAAAATTCCACCAGCAAAGTCTGAAACGACGGAAGGAAGAATCATTTAAGGAATAGTTGAGGTGTTGAGTTGACGGAAATCGTAGGAAGCGAGAAAGTCGAGAATATAGACACTTTGGCTTTACTTCGGGGTTTATTATCGATATATTTTCGGATTCCTCTCGTAAATACGGATATTTTACAATCAAATGAAACTTTTTATTTCTTGAAACAATGTCTCTTTGCAAACCAATGCAATAAAAAAGTATGTAGGTACATAATAAAATCCTATTGTCAAGACATGTACACGGTGACTAAAGATAATTACTGAAATGGTCAATAAACCCCATCGTACATAATAATAATGATCATAATAATAACCATAACAATAATAATAAGTAGTAGTCCCAGTAATTATACCTATCATCGACCGGCGTAGTACCCAAGACACTGTTCGACAGCCTCGCCAAACTGGGACTACCTAAAACATCTTCTCTAACATCCAGAAGGCCATTTTCCTGAATACCTGCCACACAGTGCGTAAGTTTACCATGTGAACTGATCCTAATCCCTTTGGTACTTCGTACTCGCGATAGGTAAATGATACCCAGCTCCGAGCTGATTAGTGCAAAATAATAATGATATATGACCGTCAATGCACTCGCTTACGAGTGAACCCCAGAATCAGAGCTTGTGCTGATGATTGAAGGCGCATTTGCTTTACAGTTGTGGGAAAACCCAGAAAAACAACTCACAACACTCTCCCAAGATTTAAATCTTTGCAGTGTAAACTAACAATTAATACAATAATACAGTTAAAAACAATAAAGGAAGCAATGACCAGAAAAGATTCAGGCACATCTGAGTTGTCCCTCTGTGACATTAAATATAGCATAAAGGAATCGAGGAATCTTGTCTGTCCTGGATAGACTCTATGCTAAGGAATCGATTGATAAATGCAACCATACTTGGAGAGACTGCATCGGTCCGGGTAATACAAGGATGCCCACAGGGAGGAGTATTGTCTCCTCTCCTATGTAACCTGGAAATTGACGGGCTGATAGGGATTCTTAAAGAAAATGGGCATACAACTATTGGATATGCAGATGATCTGGGCATCATTGTGCAGGGTAAATTTAACACAACGGTAAGAGATCGTATGACGCAGGCTCTTAACCTAGTGGACGAATGGACAAGTAGGGAGGGGTTAGGAATAATCCTTCAAAAGACTACGGTAGTGGCGTTCACCCGCCGACGAAAATTGGAGGGCTTAGGTCCTTTAAGACTGCAGGGGAACGAAATACAGCTAAAGGGGGAGGTGAAGTATCTCGGGGTGATTCTAGACTAGAAACTCACCTGGAACCAGCAAATAGAAAAAGTAGCGATGACCTCCCTTATGGGGGCCAGACGACTTTATGGAAAGAAATGGGGGTTAAGACCAGACATGCTGTATTGGTTATACAACATGGTGGTCAAACCGTCAATAACATATGGAGCGACAGTGTGGCAGCCCAAGACACTACAAGAAGGTGCCAAATCAAGACTAAGCAAGGTGCAAAGACTTGTATGTCTTGGCGTAACCACGCCCACCGCGACCATGGAAACGCTGCTAGGTCTGCCTCCTCTGCACCTAGTGGTGCAAGGGGAGGCCAGAATGGGTGCTTACATGCTGAAAAACCCCGAATGGAGGGAACAGGGAATATGAGTATTGTCAGAACTGTGTCAAACGATATATTTAATATGGAGACTGACCATAGGATAAAACAATACAACTTTAAGAGCCCATTCAGAGTGTCAATTATAGACAGGACTGAATGGACTGACAAAAAACACTACAACCTTCAAGGTAAGGTCCAAAACCAAGGAGGTAGTAGGAACAGGGATATACTCCAAAAATCTAAGAGTTAGCCACAGCTATGCCTTAGATAGAAATGCTACGGTATTTCAAGCGGAGAAACTGATCACACCAGAGAAAATGACACCGAGATCTTTCATTTCATCGATTCTCTGCAAATTGGTGCCATTAATGAAATAGTAACTGATAGTGGGTGACTTCTTTATTGTCATGAAACTCGTTATTTTGGATTTAGCTTCGTTGAGAGATCGGCCAGATACTGAAAAGTAATTCGAGAGTTTGTTGAGTTCATCTTGAATTGTACCAGAGTCTTTTTCACTATCAATTCTTCTAAATAGCTTGACATCATCGCTATATAGGAGAAATCGAGAATGTTTAATACACAGAGAAACGTCATAACACGAAGAGGAGAGGTCACAAAATCGATCCTTGTGGAACGCCTGAAGTGGCGGTGAATTCGGAGAAAGATATTCTGCGTTTGTCCGCTGAGCCGCCAAAGCCGACGTGAAAGTATTTATGAAATTCTCGAGATGAAGTAAAAGAGAAAAAACAGAATGAGTATAGAGAAGAAATGAAAGAGATGTAAGAAAAAAAAGTAAACGGTTCGTTTTTTCGACATTTCCTAACAGTAAATTAATCGAAAAAGCATCGTTTAAACATTAATTTTTTATGACTACTATTAATTTCAAATAATCTACTTTCAAAATCATTAAAATTCTGTAAGAACAAAATTATACTTTGCATGTTTTTACTAGCGCGTGGAATTTATTTCCGTATCCATAAAAAACCACTTTCAAAGTCAATTTCCTTATCAGAATGACTGCCATTTCGTACTTTTATAACAAAAAATAATTTCCTTTAAAAGTATTCAGCGTTTCCCAACCATCAAGACAAAAAAAAACTTCTGTAATTGTCTTGTTTAAACTCTTTTACCTCTGACATACCAATTACAAATCTTAAGAAGAAAAGAAATGAATAGCAACTTTACAAGAACAAGGAAAAAACCAATCTCTCTGAGTTACAACCTAAAAAAACAAAAAACGAATTTTATTCTCGATAATAAGGTTTCCAAGATAGCGATCTTTCATTTAAAACGCCCTCATGCGTGGGAGAGGTTACGTAAAAAATCTTGAAAGACGATTTTCCGTAGAAAGTACAAAGAAAATATCAAGTAGAAGATCTTTTATAATATAAAATATACTGATACAAAATATGTTTCAGAGATACTTATTATGAAACAATTTATTAAATTTGTATTCGTTTAAAAAGGATTTTTTTAAATGAGACATTTCGGAGTGTAATATATTGTTGTATATTACGGCGAGAGAAATACTAAGTAGAATATTAAAAATTAGCTAACAAACCTAGTGGTAAGTATTGGAAACCATGTCGAATCCTAAAAACCAGTCAATATATCAAAACTCAGTAAAACATTTCTACATCAATTCTTCACACCCTCTCCAAATTGTAGACTTCTATGTCAAGCAGTTTTAGATTTATAGGATTATTAAGACATCCATGTCAAATCCCAAAAAATGCAAATTTTCATTTCGACACCTCGCTCTTCGAAAACTAGTCAAAATATTAAAACTCGGTTTTCAAGAAATCATTTCTAGGTCAATTCTTTACACCGTCTCCAAATTTTAGGCTTCTATGTCAAATAGTTTTAGATTGATAGGGTTATTAAGACAACCGTGTCAAATCCCAAAAACCGCAAATTTCCATTTCGACACCTCGTTCCTCGAAATTTAGTCACGATATTTTTTTTTTTTTTTTTTTTTTTTTCGTAGCAAAACACTCTGTGGGAATGTTTTCTATAATTACAATCTGATCATGAAGATCAATAAGCAATTTTGTTCCAACCTAACTTAACTAGAATTCTTAAATACTAAGGTCCTACTCACTAGTGTACCTTAGGGTCTGATAATTTTAGTAACACTACCGGTAACGTGTAACACAAATCCACACAATACTCTGTTTGTAACTAGCACTGTCACTGAACTAGTTCAAAAGGTTTGGTCCTCTTGAGCCTTCTTACTAAATTGGTATTATCAAGGAGCTGGATGACCTCAACGTTCCCATGTTGGAGCAGCCGTTGTTCATGGCTGCTGGCAGATTTAGATATAGTCTTGTCAACAGTTTCTACATCCAGGTCCCTATGAAGATCACTGTTGCGACAGTACCAGGGTGCATCGACGATGTTCCTTAATACTTTATTTTGTAAACGTTGGATAACTTGAATATTACTTTTACTGGCGCAGCCCCAAAGCTGACTACCATACGTCCAAACGGGTTTCAATATCTGCTTGTAGAGGAGCAGTTTGTTATGTGTGGACAACTTGGAGTTTCTTCCTAATAACCAATACATCTTTTTATATTTTATACCAAGCACTTCACGTTTCTTTTTATTGTGAACTTTCCAGCGAAGTCTAGCATCGAGTGTCATTCCAAGATATTTTGCTGTATTAGCATAGGGAATCTGAGCGTTATTTATTCTTATGGGAATGTGTTGGTTTCGTTTATTAGTAAAGTTAACATGAACAGATTTATTTTCATTTAACTTAATACGCCATTTTTTAGTCCAGGTGTTAATCTGGTCTACAGATGTTTGTAATTTTCGGTTGGCTTCTTCATGGTCTTTTCCAACAGCCAGAATGGCAGTATCATCAGCAAATGTTGCAATAGTATCGTGCTCAAGGTTAGGAATATCACTGGTATACAGTAGGTAGAGTACTGGACCTAGTACACTACCTTGGGGTACTCCTGCCTTAATTTCTCTTAGATCAGAATATACATCTTCCTGTTTTATTCTGAAGTATCTGTTTGATAAATAGGATTTTAAGAGTTCTGAATACTGACGTGGTAGTAACAAATTTAACTTGTGGTTAAGGCCCTCATGCCAGACTTTATCAAAAGCCTGGGCCACATCTAGGAAGACGGTGGAGCAGACTTTCTTTTCCTCTAAAGACTTTTCAATTATGTCTGTGATTCTATGCACCTGGTCGATCGTTGAGTGTTTTTCTCTAAAACCAAATTGATGGGAGGGAATCAGGTCCTTTTCTTCTATTGTAGGTTTTAATCTCTTAAGAAGCAGTTTTTCGTAGAGTTTCGAAATAACAGGCAACAAAGAGATTGGTCGGTATGACGTTACTTCTTGGGGAGGTTTACCTGGCTTAGGTATCATTATAACCTCTGCTACTTTCCATAGCTGAGGTACGTATCTCATCCTAAATGATGCATTGATAAGGTTGGTCAGTTTGACAACAGCTTTACGTGGGAGTTGTTTCAAGACTTCCCCGGTGATCAGATCAAATCCAGGGGCTTTTTTAGGATTTATATTTGTTTCGATTTCCACATAAACTTCTTTTGGAGAAGTAGGTCTAATCACTGAATCTTTCTGTTCTGGTTCATTCCAGTCTTGGGTCTCTTCACCATCGTTGGTCTGGAAAGTCTTTTCTAAGTGTTCTGCGAATCTGGTTGCTTTTTGTATATTATTTCGTGCCCAACTCCCGTCTTCCTTTCTAATTGGTGGGTTATGTGTAATAGGACTTTTTAATCGTTTGGTTGCTTTCCAGAGTGAATAATCGGTACTGCTGTCATTAGTTAATTCACTCAAGTACTCACCAATCGATTCATTTTTAATACGTTGAATTTCGCGTTTTAACTGTTGTGTTGCATTATTTAAAGCTGTTTTATCAGCTGGTGCTCTGGACTGTTGCCATTTTCTTCTGATTTTTCTTTTTTCTAGTATAAGGTCTCTTATCTCTTTTGGATAATTATTTCCTTTTGTTTTGTATTTAAAATGAGGGGTGTTCTCCCAAGCTGCTTGTTGAATATCTTTGACAAAACGTTCGACTTCCTGGTCTAGTTGTTCTTCTGTTCTCAACGGAACCGAGAGATTAATTAACCGTTCAAGTTTGATTTTGAAGCTTTGCCAGTCCGTTCGTTTGTTGACTAATTTAGGCTGATTTTCTTTTTGAATCACGCTATCACTCAGTGTAAGAAGTATGGGTGAGTGATCTGAGTTCATGTCCCAAGCTTCTTCTACATGTATATAATTTGAGGATATATTTCTAATTATAAAGAAATCTATAAGATCAGGAATTTTGTTCGGATCTGTGGGCCAGTACGTTGGCTTTCCAGTTGAGAGTGTTTGCCATTTGAGATTGTTGCATGTTGCTAATAGTTCTTTACCTTTAGATGTTGTTAGTCTGGATCCCCAGTGGGTATGTTTCGCATTGAAGTCTCCTCCAACTATGAATCTGTCTTCTTGGCTATCCAGAAAGTCAGCATATTGTTCTCTTTTTATAGCATGTCTCGGTGGGGAGTATAAAGCTGTGATTGTAACTTCGTAAGTCTTTGTTTTAATTTTAACAGATGTGGCCTGTATCTCTACCGTTTGGTAACCCATTTCTTGGTGGTGTAATATACATTCCTTTATTATAACTGCACTTCCGCCTTTTGCTGAATTGTCTGGATGGATAGTATGATATACCTTATAACCCTTAAATTTGATAAATGACTCCTTAGTGAAGTGCGTTTCAGCAATGAGACAGATATCAATTTTTTCTAGTTCGAGGATTGTTTGTAGTTCTTGTTGGTGCTGTAGTAACCCGTTTGCATTCCATTCTAGGATTCTTAAGTGTTTAGCCATTTCTGGTTTTAGGGATTGCTCCTTGAGCGCGTTTTTCTAGGTTTAAAATACGCTCATCCATCTTGTTTAGTTTGTCCAAGATTTGTTCGAGCATATTGTCAATATTTGTACTTGTTGTACCTTGGTGTTGCGGTTTTTTGTTAGTCACGATATGAAAATTTTGTTTTTAAGAAATTATTTCTGCATCAATTGTTTACACCCTCTCCAAATTTTAGACTTTTACGTCAAGTAGTTTTAAATTAATACGGTTTTTAAGATAATCTTGTCAAATCCTAAAAAACGCAAATTTACATTTCGACACCTCGCTCCTGCAAAAATGGGTCAATATATTAAAATGTTGATATCTAGAAATCATTTCTACGTCAATTCATTAAAACCTCTCCAAATTTTAGACTTCTATGTCAAGTAGTTTTAGATTAATGGAGTTATTAAGACATCTATGTCAAATCTCAAAAATCGCAAATTTTAATTTCGATACATCGTTCCTCGAAAAATAGTCAAGATATCAAAATTTTGTTTACAAGAAATTATTTCTACATCAATTCTTCACACCCTCTCCAAATTTTAGACTTCTATGTCAAGTAGTTTTAGACTGATATATGTCAAACCCCAAAAAAAGCTAATTTCAATTGCGACACCTCGTTCCTCGAAAAGTAGTCACGATATCAAAACTCGGTTTTCAAGAAATCATTTCTACATCAATTCTTTACATCCTCTCTAGATTTTAGACCTCTATGTCAAGTAAGTTGAGAGTGATCGGATTATTAAGACATCCATGTCAAATCCCAAAAACCGCAAATTGCAATTTCGACGCCTCTTTCTTAGAAAACTAGTCACGATATCTTTTAAGAAAACTCATTTATTATTATATTTATCATATATTCATAGGGTTGACTAATTGAAGAACTTTCGGGGTTTCATGCCCGTCGGCGTTTAAGTATTTTAAAAAGAAAAATTGTTCCCTACTGAAAATTCACGTTAGCACTCTGAAAAATTAACTAAAAAGTTCGAAACAAAATGTTTCAAGTTAAATAGCAAAGTGCTGCAGACTAACATTATGGAAAAATATATTTCGCATAATACCGTACGTGCTCCATCAATTTAAAAAAAGTCTTGAATATTTTAAAGCAAAAACTCTCGTAGGGGACGTGTTGTAGATCTCGATATTGCACTCATTGTTTTCACGCTGTGCAGTGACCGCGCAAGAGGGACGGTTAAATAATACACGAGCCCCTTTTAGGATGCGCAATATAAAACTATATTTTAATATACAGGATGTTCTATATCTCCAATGCTAACCAAACATATACTTGTTGGTCTAGACTTGCATTCCAAAAGGTGTGACCACTTTTACGGTATTTAATGATAGAAAACTTTAGTTTCGAGTTTTGGGTTACCCTGTATGTAAGTGGATATTATTTTCTAAATACTCTATAGACTAAATTGGATGTAAAATTAAATCAATCTATTTAAAGGGTGTGGGAGTTACAAAAAATCGATTTTCGCTTTTCTATTTAAAAAAAAAATGCAGAATTTTTTGCAATTTTTTACAATAAATTATATTGTCTAAAAATAGTCTTAAAAAATTCTTTAAGATAGTTAAGTCATGCTATGGCTCCTTACAAAACTCCCCAGGACGTTTCTAACTTCTAGCTTACGTTTTGATGTTCTGCTATCACTTCTCGTTTTTGTTTCATTTTGAAATGTATATTACCACTCAACCGTTCTATCTATTATTATTATCTATAAATTTCAGTGCCGTAATACAGTTTTTCTTGAATCAATTCTAAGGCGAAAACATTTTCCAGATTGATCAATATTGAAACTTGACATGGGCACGTATTAGCCCATTTTAAGGACCACAAACATTGGGGAATTTACGTAGAATTTCTCCAGTTCATGCTTCCCTAAATTTGATTTGGCTTCTAAATCGAGAAAATCCTGTATAGGTATATTAAAAAATTGTGCATTTTACCATAAAGATATAGTTATAGTTTGTCCATCTAAAGCAAAGGAGTGTAAACAAACTTGCACGTGGAGACAACGTGACTGGTCTAGTATACAGGGTCGCACTAAGGGTTTTATAAAAATAAGTAATCGATTCAGGTACTCAGGTACTTTGTACCAATTTTGTGCTGGTGAAATAGAAATTTGTTTGCTTGTTTCGGTTTTATAAACATTTAAAATTATTTCCTTAATTTCTACAGTTAGATGCTTCCTTTATCGCTTTTTAGGAGGGCTATAAGTAACTTCCTCAGCAGATTCTGTTTCAGACATTCAAAACAGCCTTAAGTTATTTAAATTGTTTTTTATACGGTTAAAAAAGGCTAATAGAGCATAAAAATGGAGTTCCGCAGGGTTCAATCATGGAGCCATTACTATTCACTCTCTATCTAAATGATTTACCTAAAAACCGTTCACAATGTCTTACTTGCTTATATGCAGATGATGCAACTCTGCTTATTACTGACAAATCTCAGTTAAATATTCAATCCAATTTAAATTCAGTATGCAACACACTATTAAGTTGGCTTAGCTGTAACTCATTATATATAAACCCCAGTAAAACTAATTATATGACCTTCCACAGTCAATGGAAGTCAAACTTACCCTCGTAAGATGTAATAATAAATAATTAATCTATTGAACAAACAGATTCTGTTTATTATGGACAGCAATAACCAGGGCCGGTTTAAGGCATACGCAAAGGATGCGGCCGTGGGGGCGCCGCAGATTGAAATTTTTGTGAATGTAATGTAATAAAAAGTAGCCCAAACAGCATTTTAGGCTACTCAAATTTTAAAAATTCTCCCAGACCCCCCCGGTATTACGCCCCCCTAAATTACGCCACTGGTATATGAGGGGCGCCAGTGAATGAAGAATATCACGTCTTTCCTTCCGTTTTTGAGGATGCTGAGCACGGTTGTGTTGTTGAAGATTACTTCCAACCCTCACCAACCCTCCACTGGCCAAAGTCATCCCCGAAAGGGGTGAATTTTTCTTTATATCAGCGGCTTCGGGGGTGGGTTTGGTCTTTTGAAGGGGTTGGTGAGGGTCAGAAGTAATTTTCAACACCACCATTGTGTTCAGTATCCTCGAAAACGGGGAAACAGGCGTCTTGCCTCTAAATGTATCCAATTACCCGTAGAAACCCAAAGTGGTGCAAATTAACTCAAAATAGGTGGAAACATTTGAAAAACATAAAAACTTTTGAAAATCGTCGAAACCGTTGAGAAAATACCTAAAGAAGTTTAAAAAATTCAAATTACCCGTAGAAACCCAAAGTGGTGCAAATTAACTCAAAATAGGTGGAAACATTTGAAAATACTAGATAAAAGTTCTAAAAGCTTGTAATTACTCAAAATAGGTGGAAATATGTGAAAAACATGAAAACAGATGTAAATAGTCGAAACCATTGAGAAAATACCTAAAGAAGTTTAAAAAATATAAATCAGTTGGAAATGGTAGTTAAAAGTTCTAAATGCATCCAATTACCCGTAGAAACCCAAAGTGGTGCAAATTAACTCAAAATAGGTGGAAACATTTGAAAAACATAAAAACATTTGAAAATCGTCGAAACCGTTGAGAAAAAAAAAACATCCCTATCGGGGGTGAGTTTTGGCCGGTAGAGGAGTTGGTGAGGGTCGGAAGTAATCTTCAACACCACCACCGTGCTCAGCATTCTCGAATACGGGGGGAAAGACGTGTTTTTACAGTGAAATGATGTGCTGCCTGTTTAACCACATTAGGGGGTAGTTTTTGGCAGTTTTAGGGGTTCGGCTGGCAAAAAGAGAAATTCTGATACCGCTATCGTGTTCAGTATCCTCAAAAAAGGGGGGGGGATCGATCCGGGTAAATTTTGGTCCATTTTCACAGGTGGGGAGCAGACCGACCGTTGTAAAGTGACGTCACAGCAGCCGATGACACCGCGTCGTCGCACGCATAGCTAAAAAATTAAATATCTCGGAAACTATCAGACATATCATAAAAAATTTTTTACGGTATTTTTGTATTTTTAATAGAGTCTATTGTATGGTAAAAATCAAAAATTGGTGATATTCTTCATTGTTCGCATCCACTAGAAAAATGTCTAGAACCGGCACTGGCAATAACTCGCAATGTATTAAAATGATAAAATCGCTGAACTCTATGTGTTATCAGTTTAGAATAATAAGAGAGGTTCTTAAAGAAGAGGGACTTCCAAACTATTGTATGGAATAATAATTTGGGGGTGTAGTAGAGCTCGTCTGCTGTCAGTGCAGATTATTATGTTTTTGCCCGAAATTCCTTTTCTGGTTAGTTCTTTTGTGGCAATTGAGATACCAGCCAGTTCTGTTTGAACCCCGCTGGTATTTTTTCCCATTCCCATGCTTTAGCTGAGTTTTCTGATCATTTTAAAAACTAGAACTATGTCTTCTTATTGTGTATTGTGTCTATTTTTTTTATTGTTATATTTAATGTATGTGTACGACTTTACAGCAAATTGTTGACGTGTCCAATGGCTCTAAATGTTATAATTATGGATAAATAAATGAATTTGAATTTGAAAAGATTGGATAAAATCATATTTAATTTCAATGTCGTAATATGCTCCATTGGCCTTTTTGTAGTTGGACATAAAACCTCAGTTTATATTATTAAGCTTATAACCTTTTCGAGCAAAAACAATTAACTTAATTTTTTAAATTAAAAGTATGGTTTATTTTAAAATAACTTACCACACGAATTCATCTAATTACAAAATCAAATTATTCCAATAATATGTACACGCTTAAAAAATAAATCTACTATACAACTAACCAGTTCATATAAAAGAAAATCCTATTTAAAAGTTAATCCTTAATACACACCTGTTACAAATTCAGTCCGCTTGAAGATTTTGACCGTAATCACGCGCTGTGCAGACTTTTTCGCTGTGTTTACACTCCTTCTTTAAGATGGACATAGTATAGTGGACTTTATCGCATTATAACATTGCGCTTTATATAACAAAGATACTTAATGTGTAAGTATCTGTTTTATTATTAAAATAAATACTTATTTTACGACTACTAAAATCAGTTAACTACCGATTTGGATTAAATATTCGTAATTTACGGACGTGTCGTTAATAAAAGTAGTAGTAGTAATTTTTGCACAACAGGTTTTTACAATTGGCTAGCCTGGAACTAAACTGGTCTTACATGTTTATCACAAAGGAAAATGATCTCAACGGTTATGTTAACATTCAAACAATGTGTATGGTAAATCAAAAGGCGTTTATGGTGTTTTCTCGCGTAGCAGTTCTTAGATACTTAGACCAGTTCAGTTCCAGGCTAGCCAATTATATAGTTGAGCGCACGACCCAACAGCTAAGAGAACGCCACTGTCGCCTCGTATGATAAATACCCTTTTTTTCGCTCTTAGAAAATAAATAGCTACTGCACATGCAAATATAAAATACTTACAAATCAAACACTAAATAATGGAAATTTTCTTCCTGGATACTGTCATGTAATCTCACTGAAACACAGAAAAAGACCATAATAAGTACCTCGTGAAATAAAGTAGCTGACTGAAACATGCAAATGAAATAATACCATAAAATTAGTGTAAAAAAGCGGTATTTAAGGTAAAACGGTGTAATCATGTTACGAACGTAACATTAACGTAAACAGTCTATTTAAGAAAAAGAAAGCAAAATCATACGTTAGCCAAGTCGGCGTGAAATCCAGATGGCAAATACGGATTATCGCCAAAATAATAATTCTTCATTATTTACATACAAAATACAAATTTACAGTCCAACAGAAATATCTGTAAAGGCGAGGGGCGTTAAATTTCAAAAGGAGATTATTACGATTATATTTTATAATTAATATTCTAACTATTTACACACTACGTTTCCATTATTTTTTGTTTAAGACCTTAACGACCGGCGCCGGCGTAGTGGAGCCAAATCTGGTCCCCTTGACCGCACTGTAAAAAAAGGTGAAAAGTTTTTAGGTAAATCTGTTAATTTTACCATTTCCATATTTAGTTTTCCGAAAGCTCACGATATATCAGCTAATAAGCGAGTACTATCTTGGTCATAGGAATTTAAGTGACGTCAGTTCACCATGTACCAACAGCTTGCGGCCATTTCTTCATTATTTTTGGCAACTCAAGTGCAAACTCAGGTTACGCTTCTCCATTTTTTAATCAATGTAATTGAATTTTTATAATTTGTGTGCTTCTAGGGACACTTAAAGTAAGCGACAGTTGTTTAAACAGCAGGAATGGTGTTAGTTGTGATTTATAATTAAAAAACGTACTAAAGGTAAGATTGATTTGAGTATAAAGTATGGTAATTAATAGAAGTGACCAAAAATCTTAAATTGTGTGTAAATAAATCCTGTCTAAAAACCCTTAAGATTCATTGCTGTTTTTGTTGTTGATGTCAGAACGCAATTGTAGGTAAACATTGACATACTTCTAAAAGATTGGTTTAATATGCATATTTTTAGAGAGTTATAATGATGTTGAGCCAAATTAGAAAATCTGACATGTGACAAATACAAATCGTCAGAAAGTAATGCAAATTTCTGTCAAAAGTGTGTAGGAAATGAATCTGACACAGAATCTCAGTCAGACCATGAAAAAGACGCGAATATAGGAAAAGAAGTTCTACGAACAGCAACGAAAGATGTACTTCCAGCTACACCAAGGAAAACAAAATTTACAGTAATTATACCTCATTTGGTAACAGCGATTCTTCTCCACCTATCACACCAATGTGCTCTGATATTGTTTACAATACTAATCGCCATATTAATTCAGGTAATTTGAAATAGGGTAGAAAATAAAATATATTTATTCAATTTGTCATATATTATTTATTTCAGCTTTTGAAACAACAGCGTTGACAACTTTATCAAAATTATTAGCAGAGGTAGAGCAGAACTCGTGGATAATAAGTCAGATAAAGCTCCAACTAAACTTGGCAAATGCTGAAAAACTGATTTCCCCTGAAAATGTTCCAGACCGTTTTCCATTTTCAACACTAGAAGAAATCCAAGATTTTGAAAAAATCTCTCTGATAGTGCTCTTTGGAATATTTCATCGTTTCATTGATTTAAATAACAATTTAACATGAAAACCGTGTACAAGGTGTTTATAGATATTCAGTGTCACACCTACAGGGTCTCCTAGGAACTTTAATGTAATTTTCATTTGTAGTTTTACGAGTATATATGTAATTTTTCGGCAAGTTTATGTAGAAATACAATTGATGTAGTAAAATTACATTAAATTACGGTTTAAATATGTTACAACCGTAATTTAACGTAAACTCACTAATTATTTTTTACAGTGCGGCAACTTCTTATTTGAAATACTAGTTAGAGAGCATTTTATAATATCTGCAAATTTTTTTTCATTCCAAATGATGTTTTTTTGAGCGTGCAACATCTGAATAACACGCGGTCCGAGCGCTTGATTTCAAACACTGGGATCGCGTGCTAACAACAGATAACTCATTATCTTCGGAATTCTTCGGGTTCTCAGGTGCTGCCGCCAATGAGACACTCGATGAACCAGAAGAAGAAGAAGATCAACACAGTTTGACATCTACAGGAAAACGAGGCATTTGCTACATTAGAACAAAAACTCTACATGGGCGAGTTGCAGCTCAAAATATACATATAATATACATTATTGTTTAGACTGCTTTTTTTTCATGTCATAGAGCGAAACAAATTAAATAACGTTTTTCTGTAAGAGTATTTGCAACTGCTTTGTATTCATTTCCGCTTACTACAGCCGTCTATATATTTAGCATTTGTAAGTTGCGTCCTGTCGATATGACAGCTGTGAAAATAAGAGTATCAAGCGTGCTTTCTGAAGTTAACAAGCGGTCCCAGGGGAAAATAACAGTGTGATAACCGTTGTTAGCACGCGGTCGTTAAGGTGTTTCTTTTTTCAGTTCTGAATATTCTGACTTCTAATGTCCTTTATTATACTACCCAGCCAGCTCGTCCTTCGTTTCCGTTTGCTGATTCCCTAGCCATCGTATTATCGCTCCTTTGACAAATTTGTTTAATATTAGCACGCTGAAAAGTTCTTCCAACTCCTTCTCCGTCCTCTTCTGGATTCTGTCATTAAAAATTCAAGGATAAATTCGAATTTTTTACGGTTTTATTTATTTGCACCAGTATTTTATTTTCAATTTTCAAAAATCTCGTTTTCATTCTCCCCTGAACGAAATTGTATCTTTCTATTTTAATAACAGAACAGAAAGCGAAAGTCAAAAGTCCTTTGATGATCGGTTGCTATGGAAGTACTTTCGTGCCATGGATAAAAAAGTAAAATATCCCTGAGAGATTTAAGGGCTCATGTTCGTTAGTAAACTCTTTAATGTCCGTTTCTTGATTTTATTGATAAATCTGTCTATTTTTGGTATATTATTTCATTAGCAATATCTTTATTGGCAAACTCTTTGGATTTTTGGCATATTATTTTATTAGCCACTTCAATTTTATGGCTCATAGAATCTGCTATGTATCCTTCCGCTACCGTTGACGACTTCCAGCCACCATTGCTTCAAATCCCCAATATGTCAACGCCTGGAACATTTGCTAATAATGTAGAAGACGTTCTTTTCGAGATTGTATTTTTCCAACCACTTGATTAACACATCTGTCTCTTTCAAAACGATAAAAGAAGCGTTCATCTTGAGCTTTTTTCGGTCGGAGTTGCAGATAACGATGTACAAATGTTACCCAATCTTCTGTTACTGCAAATGTTTTTGGCACATTGTTTTTTGTACTGGGAATCTTCACCAATATTTATTATACAATTTTTATGTTCCAAATCTTTCACTTTAATATTATACATCTCTTCAGTTCAGCTATACCAAAAATCGCTGCGACTTTTTTTAATAAATATATTTCATCAGGAGCGTCATAAATTTCATCATTTGTAAATACCTTGAAGCTAATATCCGTCATTGTTTCTCTGTGTTGGTTTTTTTTTTCATAGAAACAGTCAATTTCAGCATGGAGCAATCGGATCATAATGTAGCAGGAGACAATGTCTTTGATTTTTCGAAAAAAAAATGCAGAATTCTTTGCAATGTTCCAAATAGTCAGTTTTTCAATGCAGGTGTTATTTCGATCACACTATCTGAATACAAAAAACGAATAAAAATTGAAATTGCGTCTAGACTTCTCAGATATCATTCTCACTCGATAGATAAAAATATAAAGAGAAAATAAATTTCCCGGGAGATCAAATAGGATACATATAAAAAGGAATATTACAGCGATTGACGTGAACCACGTCTTGATATGCGTGATTTTCATCCTGAAAGGTATTCATGAAAGTATAAAAGAATCAGATACAGCTCTCGTATTATTAGAAATCACGTGTAAGGACATCTCATTACGCCTACTCGAATAAAGCTCTTCCAAGCAGGCGAAAAAAAGAAACCGTCTCATCTTTGAATTCGTAAACATATAGGAAAAATACATAATGTATTTCCAACGTAGCATATAAATTGAACGTCAGGTATCGTAACTATATCGATTATTTTTAATTTAATTACTAATTTATTTTTTAATCACATAAAGGACAAAAATCTAGTGAAAAAACTCATATACAAAAATTATTAATAAAATCCCACGTGGATCCGACTCGTCCTATGGACCCATCTCTTCTCGCAATTTAGCTAGTGCTCGTGCGCGAAAAAGCGGTGGGTGGTTTGAATCTAGTAACTTTTCTACCTATCCTTGTCTGATTTTACCCCAATTATTTTTGTTGGGTTGACCATTCTGGAACATGCTTGTTGTTTGCATAGATAGACCAAGTACATATTTCTTTTAATTAAATCAAGAAGTCTAGACTTTGTGAATTAAATCATTAAAACAAAACAAACCAACACACAAATCACTTTAAAATAAACTAACCTGACTAACAAATGCTAACAATTTTGTATGTCAAATTCTTAATTTTTCATATTAGCCAATATCACAGAGAAAATCTAAGTTTTAAGTTCGCGCATGAGCTTTTGAACGAAAAGATATGAAATGGGTCTATTGGTTGGATATTCAAATGAAGCGCTCTGATAGGACAATGTCGCGTTCACTGTCTGTGACTAATACCGAATCGGATTTCGTTTAGACTGATGAAATCGAGTAATTTTTTGTCCCAATCGATGAAGTGAGATCCCCCATCATTCCTGCATGAAATGTTCGACCCAGGCGGCGGTGGAGGAGGGAGAAATCCTCTATCTAAAAAACTTGAAAACGGTTTTTCCGACAAATCTCAGCCGGGTTTGATCCCACAAAAAAATATTCTTACCAAAATTGAAGGGCTTCACATGCACGTAATCTCGTTCCAACCTGAACCCGATAACTCAATTAGTTTGCGAGTTATCGCGATTTGAAATTGCAAAGAAAAAAAATAATTGATTATTTCTCAAGAGGCAGTGGAGATGGGGGCCTTAATTTTTTGTGAATAAAAGGATAATAACTAGTACTTTTATGTGCCGGAGGGTGGTGGTGGTGGACAAGTAGGGGGGGAAACAAATATTATTGAAACGCTTGTAACTTCCGTACTAATTGAGATAACGCAACCAACCAGGGCTCAAATTGTTCACTTTTTCATTCGCTAAAAGATAGCAATACGGAAAAAGTTATTTTTTCACAAGTGCGCGCTTGGCATGAAGAAGTAGGTTGTGGAATATTTTTTTTTTCATTTGTCAACGGCATTTTTTTTATCTTTCATTTGAGCCCCGCAGTAACTCGATGCGATAATTAGGAAGGGCGCTACGGGCCGGAAAAGTCTTTGCTATATAGCGGAAGAATGGAAAGGAGTAGGGAGTTCTAACCGAGCTCAAAAGAAGGACGAGAAAATTTTCTAACCATTTATTCATTTTATTATTTTGCCATGTCAGTATCTTGCCCGCCCGCGCAAGTTACAAATGGAAAAATGGAACAATACAATTTCAATTCGCGAACTAATTCAGTTACCGGGTTCAGGTTGGAACGAGATTACGTGTTTTGTTATGAATATTTTTTTTGTGGGATCAAACCCGGCTGAGATATGTCGGAAAAACCGTTTTCAAGATCTTTAGATAGAGGATTTCTCCCTCCTCCATCGCCGCCTGGGTCGAACATTTAATGCAGGAATGATGGGGGAACTGACTTCATCGACTGGGAAAATAATTTTCTCGATTTCCTCGGTATGTTTTTGAGCCGTTTTTTTCGCCAGATCTACTCCATTAAAACAAGATTTTTTAAAATAAAATCTGAAGTCGAGGAGTCTAAATTTTGTTGTTGTTCTATTTGGTTTACTTAAGTAAACGTGACGTTAATAGATGAACATGCAGATATGAGAGTCGAAGAGAAGGGACATTCTAAACATTAAGGGTAAAAGGAAGTAAAACGTGAGGAGGTTAAAAGATACGAGGCTTATCATTTTAGGCTAAATAATTTTCCTCTCTACCGAAGTAGTGTGGAATGCACGATCCTAAAGACAACGTTTGGTATGCGATTGATCCCTTAAATCTATTTTCATTTGAGTATTAAAGTCAAAAAACAGAAAAGTAGTTCGTTTGGAGGAAAAAAATTACACTTTGACAGCGTATTTAATTTTTGAAGAGTCCACGTGCAGCGTAACAGTTGGAGTCGGGAGATCGACGAGCATGAGTGCTTAACCGTGAAAATGCCCAGAGCTGGGAAATCGATAACCGGCGACGGTAACTAAGAAGAAACGTCAAGCGCGTGTAACTGAATTATAAAGAAAAAGCGGCAATCGATACAATATAATTAATTTTAAATATTTATAGAAAGCATCAGAGACATTTCGTGATGCGGTTTCGATTCGAAGTCACGTGGCGCCCTTTTATTATCTGTTAGAGTCGAAATATATCAGGAGTACGTGTGCGGTTTTAGCAAGTAGTCCAGTCAGTACGAATTTAATACGTTAAAATTCATTATTTATTTCATTTTCTAGCGTCTAGGCCCGTCTACATTGTTTTTTGTTTGATGAATAAAGGCTAAAAATATGTTTATTTAATGAAGTTTTGAATATACACGGTGTAATTGAAAGGTGTGCAAATATTTAAACTGTGTAAACTTGCAACAAGCTTATGAAAATTATTTCCCAATCGAAGGGTTCCAAACGCCCATACATTTGTAACTGCTGTTCAGCATTTAAGAGGCTATGGGTCCTTGTATCCTTGGTGAAAACGTTCTTTTTTGTTTTAAATAATTTTTTCAAAGCAAAATATTTTGTTATGGTGTAAAAACTGAGACAAAATTATGGGAAGTGTATTTTTTAAAAGAATTAAAAAAAATTATGTAAAAGGGACTTTAAAAAAAAGGTGACATGGTAGTTATGACATGTTTGGTTAAGAGATGAGATTTAAAAAATGTCAGATGTGAAATTAAATAAAGATTATTAAAGTAAAGTAAAAAAATCTTAGAATTACTAATAATCATATCAATTGGCGCCCAACGTGGGGCAATTAAATGAGTTAACCCAAAAGATCGAGGAAGAACAGGAGGATATGAGACAAGGAAGAACAAATAGAGAAGATCGATTAATGGAATTTTTAATCAATATGAATAAGAAATTAGAAGAAAATAAGGAAGAAATGAATAATATGAGGGGAGATTTGAATAGAAAATTAGATGAAAATCGGGAAGAAACTCAAAGAATGAACAGAACAAGAGTTTAGAATAAATAGAAAAAATTAAAAAGGAGCAAGAAGAGCACAAGGAGCAAATCAAAAATATACAAGAAAACATAAAAGGACAAGAGAAAAATTTAAGAGAAGAAATTCAAGAAAATGGTGTTTGAATCAGACAGGACATAGAGAATGAATTGGAATTGAAGAAAGATTTGAAGACAGATATAATGCATTTAGGAGAAACTATTGTTTGTTGTTTGTTAATTTTAACGTCTCTTTTCTGACCTGATGGCCTAAACTGAACGGAAGAAGAAACTATAAAAAAAGAAATAAGAATTGTATGAAATAGCTTAGAAGAAATCAGACAAGATTTAAGAAAGGACACAGATAAAAAAATAGAAGAAACAAGAAAAGATAGTAAAAAAGAAATGATTACAAGAATAATAGAGGTAGAAGAATTACAGGAACAGAAAAATAAGAAAGTAATAGAAATAGGGTTTATTGAAGAAATATGTCAAATAAAATGGAAAATAAAAATGAAGAAATAAAACAACAAGTATAGAAAAGAGAAACGATGTTGAGAAATAAAATTAAAAGAAATTATCACAGATAGAAGATTAAATTAAAAAAATATTTTTGTATATTGGGAAAACAATTTAAATGAAGAAATAAAAATGAATTTTGAAATAGCAGAGGAAGAGAATTTAAGAATACGAAAAGAAGTCAAAGAAAAATACAAGATATTAGTTGGAAAAATAGAAATTAAAATTAGGTTTTCTTATTTCTTTTCAAGATAGAAATAAATTAAGTAAACGTGACTTAAAAAAAAGGTGACATGGTTGTTATGACATCTTTGGTTGAGAGATGAGATTTAAAAAATGTCAGATGTAAAATTAAATAAAGATTATTAAAAAGTAAAAAAATCTTAGAATTACTAATAATCATATCAATCTATTTTTCGGTTTTATACGAATTTAAATTAAAAAAAAGCCTAATTTTCAATCTTCGTTGATGGTATGAAAAAAATATATTGTCCGTATTGAAAAATATCGTTAAAAATGCAGAAAACTAAAAAGGACTTTTTCATAATCGATTTTTCAGTTAATCTAGACAACTTTTTATTGCAAATAAGCATTGAAATTGATGAAAAAGATTATTTACATGCAATTAACTGTTAATGGTTTTGAAATTACCGAAAACATTGTTTAAACAATAATCGAATACTTAAAAACTTCATAAAACTTCGCTCTAATTATACAGGGTGTTTCATAGGTAAATGAACATACACTAACTGTAGATAAAGGTCACTTAGACGAATAAAAGAAACCCCTATTTGAAATATACAGGGTGTTTTAACCATTTTGCCCATTTCTTTTATCCCCGTATTTTTAGAACCACCTTGTATATTTATTTGATATTCGGCAAGCTTGTTCTACTTCATTGGAACAATCAAGAGACATAGCGACCAAAATTGAAATCCAGGTCCGTCTTCAAAAAAAAATATTGAAATACTTTTGCTCTTAAACAACACCCTGTATATCAAAATTTAAAAAATTGGGTTGCATATTCAAAAAGATCGGAAAAAGTTTAACGGTAATACAAAGTTTTTGAGTGTGCACATTTCATTCTACTCGTAAAATTTTAAAAGCAAACTTAAGAATTGCGAATTATCATGGAATTCGATTATTGTTTAAACAATGTTTTCGGTAATTTCAAAACCATTAATAGTTAATTGAATATAAATGAAAATCAATTTCAATGCTTATTTGCAATAAGAAATAAAAAATTGTCCAGATTAATTAAAAAATCGATTATGAAAAAATCGTTTTTTGGTTTTTTGCATTTTTAACGATATTTTCAATACGAACAATATATTTTTTCTTTCATCTTAAAGTCGAGATTTCAACGAAGAAAATGAGCACTGATAAAGTTAAAAAATTGAAAATCTGTATGGGAACTTTTTCGATTGAAAATCATGCTTTTTTTAATATTTTAATTTCTTATAAAATCAAAAAATAAATATTTTGCTTTGAAAAAATTACATTTTATTTAAAACACAAAGAAGAACGTTTTCACCAAGTTTCATAACAAAAAAATTATGCGGGAGATAAAAATTAAAAACGAAAAATACGCCTTTAAACGATTTTATCAATAATTTTGAGGATATGTTGAAAAATGCTTAATACAAAAGTTTTGGCATTTTTTAATTATCTACAACTTCTATACTTCTTTCGATAGGATGCATGCTTCAGCCACAAATCGTTAAAAACCAATATCCAACCCTCAAATTGTATATTTAGCGACCCCCACCCTCCTTCCAGAACTTTTAATTTGTTCAATTGATTTTTTTAATTTACTTATAATTTACCCTAAATTTTCCGACCGAATTCGGGTATTTAAAATCGGTTTGGCCCTGGTCTAATTAATTCCATAGAACATTTAAGAGACAAAAATATATCGAAAAAGTTTGCACCGCATATGATCTTAAAACAACATCCTTTATATCCGATAAGAAATTACGGCAATATACTAGCCGATGAGCCAAAGGTCAAAAATATAAAAAAACTCTTAGTTCATTTTCTGAACCGTTATCCAGAACGACTGGGTTAAAGTTGGAACGTAAAGATAGATCGTATTTTCCAAGCAATACATGGGTATAACGTTACTTGCGTTCCAATCGATTACCGCTAATGGAAATCTGGATGAACGCTTCTGATTGTAATGCTAGATTAAATACTCTAAAGCTGTACCGGAAAATATTTATGAGAAAATTGGATTTTCTCAGAAATCGGTTTTTTACTACCTAGTACCGTACGAAGGAATACAAAATTAATAGGATTATCAGATAACAAATACCCTTTACTAAGTAAATTAAATACAAAAGTACTTAAAGGACAATAAAACTAATTCTAGACAAAATCTAACTGTAAATAAAAATTATGACCGACCAATATTTAATATTTGCACTTGAAAAAACAGTTTTAAGGTAACCCAAATAAAAAAATCCAATAGATTCATTCAGATCAGGAGACCGAGGAGGCCAAGAAATTGGACCATCCACGAATTTTGAAATATCCGATTTAAAAGGTCTGAAAGTGTGGTGGTTCCCCGTCATACCCATATGGGCCCGCATTTTTCGACGGTAGTATAATTTTTTTTTCCATAGCAAAACACTCTGTCGGAATGTTTTCTATAATTACAATCTGATCATGAAGATCAATAAGCAATTTTGTTCCAACCTAACTTAACTAGAATTCTTAAATACTAAGGTCCTACTCACTAGTGTACCTTAGGGTCTGATAATTTTAGTAACACTACCGGTAACGTGTAACACAAATCCGCACAATACTCTGTTTGTAACTAGCACTGTCACTGAACTAGTTCAAAAGGTTTGGTCCTCTTGAGTCTTCTTACTAAATTGGTATTATCGATGAGCTGGATGACCTCAACGTTCCCATGTTGGAGCAGCCGTTGTTCATGGCTGCTGGCAGCTTTAGATATAGTCTTGTCAACAGTTTCTACATCCAGGTCCCTATGAAGATCACTGTTGCGACAGTACCAGGGTGGATCGACGACGTTCCTTAATACTTTATTTTCAAAACGTTGGATAACTTGAATGTTACTTTTACTGGCGCAGCCCCAAAGCTGGCTACCATACGTCCAAACTGGTTTCAATATCTGCTTGTTATGTGTGGACAACTTGGAGTTTCTTCCTAATAATCAATACATCTCTTTATATTTTATACCAAGCACTTCACGTTTCTTTTTAATGTGGACTTTCCAGCGAAGTCTAGCGTCGAGTGTCATTCCAAGATATTTTGCTGTATTAGCATAGGGAATCTGAGCGTTATTTATTCTTATGGGAATGTGTTGGTTTCGTTTATTAGTAAAGTTAACATGAACAGATTTATTTTCATTTAACTTAATACGCCATTTTTTAGTCCAGGTGTTAATCTGGTCTACAGATGTTTGTAATGTTCGGTTAGCTTCTTCATGGTCTTTTCCAACAGCCAGAATGGCATTATCATCAGCAAATGTTGCAATAGTATCGTGCTCAAGGTTAGGAATATCACTGGTATACAGTAAGTAGAGTGCTGGACCTAGTACACTACCTTGGGGTACTCCTGCCTTAATTTCTCTTAGATCAGAATATACATCTTCCTGTTTTATTCTGAAATATCTGTTTGATAAATAGGATTTTAAGAGTTCTGAATACTGACGTGGTAGTAACAAATTTAACTTGTGGTTAAGGTCCTCATGCCAGACTTTATCAAAAGCCTGGGCCACGTCTAGGAAGACTGTGGAGCAGACTTTCTTTTCCTCTAAAGACTTTTCAATTATGTCTGTGATTCTATGCACCTGGTCGATCGTTGAGTGTTTTTCTCTAAAACCAAATTGATGGGAGGGAATCAGGTTCTTTTCTGCTATTGTAGGTTTTAATCTTGAAACAACTCCCACGTAAAGCTGTTGTCAAACTGACCAACCTTGTCAATGCATCATTTAGGATGAGATACGTACCTCAGCTATGGAAAGTAGCAGAGGTTATAATGATACCTAAGCCAGGTAAACCTCCCCAAGAAGTAACGTCATACCGACCCATCTCTTGCCTGTTATTTCGAAACTCTACGAGTATAAATTAAGAAAAAAAATTGTATTTGAATTTTGACTTACCCCGTATACAAATTTTGTAATAATGAAAAAATAATACTTAATCAAAGCCTGCAAAAATTATATTTAGTTTTTTATATGAATATAAAAATACCCTGTTCTATTCAGAAAAAGGAGAATCCAGATTTAGAATAAAATACAGTGTGATCCATTTAAAAAAGACAACTTTAATCTGACTCCGTGTTATCAAACACCCTGTATATTCACAATTAATTTATGTGAAGCTTAAGGCAGCCTACAATTTTCGCAAATAGATTTTTTGATATCTATTATAATAACGACTTTGTCACACAATTTGGTCATCCTGAATTGCGATATACTTTTTATTATTACATGAAAAAATGGGGATTTAATGAGAAATACTCCTGTCCTCCATTTAATAATGTCCGATGAAGCAAGTTTCTATCTAAATGGAGCTGTCAACCAACACAACTGCAGGATTTGGAGACTCCCCTGCAGTAAATGTTTGGTTTGCAGTAAGTA
Organism: Crepidodera aurea; assembly: GCA_949320105.2. Lineage (NCBI taxonomy): Eukaryota > Metazoa > Arthropoda > Insecta > Coleoptera > Chrysomelidae > Crepidodera > Crepidodera aurea. Next base: position 14,625,810 of record OX439475.1, on the reverse strand, counting down.
AAAACGAAATTTATGGGCCATTCTTTTTTGCTAAAGAATCAGTGCTAAGTATACGGACATGTTGGAGTTATTTTTTTATCCACAAATAGACCAGAATCAAAATGAAATCTATTTTCAACAGGATGCAGCACGTCCACATTTTTCGCTGATTGCTCGTGAGTAATAATTGGAGAGGTATAGGGGAGGACCAATCGGATGGGCTCCAAATTCTCCAGACTTGATGGTACCAGAACTTTTATAAGGGGATCTGGCTTATAAACCTGCACCCCAAAACTAAGGGGATTTAAAAATCAACATACGTCCATTACACCCCTTATAGCCATATAGAGCATTTGTTAAAATAGAAGTATTGAGCCGCAAATGCTTAAAAAACTGTAGCATATTTCACCTCATATTTTCGATCTTTTTAAAAGTAAATGGCTCCCGTAGGTCACATTTTCTTTCATCATCAATAAATGGCCCGAGGGCATAAAAATATTCATGAGGTAAAATAAACATTTTGGAACGATCGCATATCAGCTACTGGCTCGCGCCAACAATATTGCAATAAATGTAATAAAATTAGTATAACGTCTTCTACTAGAGATGCATACATCTAAGTATTAAAATATTTCTAAACAAATTACATTGTTTCTACCTACTCAATAGAAATAGAAGATGAAAAATGGGCGTCTAAACCGGGTCATAGAATGAATAAAACTTTTTTCTTCTTTAAATTGTGATGTCCGCAAATTCTTCACTATCTACAACTTTTTTATAGTTTGTTTTATTAAAAAAAAATGTGTTTTGAGTGATGAGAGAAGTAACAACAATTTTTGCTCTGTTAGGTTCATCTAAAGCTAGCAGAACATGAGTTTTTTAAGAAAAAAAGGAGCAATACATTTTTCATTAGGGCATTAAATTAGCATTTAATTAGCACTTAATTATTTATTTATTAATTTATATAAGAATACAAACAGGACGAGCTGTTTACTGTTTACTAAACTAATACAAAATGGATAAATCCTTATTAAATGTTGCTTAACAACAAAAATAAGAAAAAAAAATCGGATGTGGCCATGTACATGACTTTACCATACTTTAACGGCCGTATGGGCTCATAATCCAATTACTCGTACATATTTAAGGCAGGCCATGCCTGGCAAGAGCGTACAATTGTCTCCATGAAACAAAACACTTCTACTGCTCTTGCGCTATTATGCAACTATGTTATTCCATATTTTATTTTTAACTCGCTTATAATACAAAATTTGAAAAAAGTTTTTAAACAAAATTTATAGTAAATTTAATTTAAAATAAATTTTTTCTCTTAATATTTTTACATAAACTTAATAGAAACGATAATAATTGCGAAAATCTGAAAATTCTCGACAGTAATATAACAAAACCTCGTTTATGAGCGAATAATTTTTTTCGATTTTTCCAAAAATAGTTTTGTTTGAAAACTTAACGAGTTTAATTCGGAGATTGATGTTCTGAATTTTCTAAAATAAAACTATTTAAGGAAAAATCGAAAAAAAAATTATTCGCTCATAAACGATGGTCGAGTTATATTTGATCAGATTATTTCTCAAATAGTTTAATAAGCCAAAAATAAATATTTCAACTCATGTATTTTTATTTATTAAATGTACAGTTATTACAAACGCAATTATTGTAAACAACATGTATGATGTGTTGCCTATATTTTAGGAGCTGTTAAGGAGGACGATGTAGTTTATTCAAAAAGGTATGATTTACTGCATCTTTGCAGAGGAGAATTTAGGTAGTAGTTAGTAGAGCTTTGACCAATTTTGAAAAGATTTTTCCCTCGCGTGTTATAGGATGGAGTAATGAAATTAATTTTACTTAAAATTCAATTTGCCGGTTAACGATTTTGTAGGTAAATTTAATATCTGAAAGTTGACGTCTGTCGACTAGTGATATGAGCTTCAGTTCTCGTTTGCAAATATCGAAGTCTGCATAAGTATGAAATTTTTTTGAAAAATATTTTATAAATTTATCTTGGACTTTTTGTAATCGGTCGATATAACAGTTATAATAGGGATTCCAAATAGAAGAACCGAAGCTTAAAACACTATTGACATATGCCATGTACAAATTTCTAACAGACCTCCACCTCTTTGAAGTCGTGACAAACGTGCATTAGGAATCCTAGTGCTTTATTAGCTTTTTTTGAAACATATTCGATATGTTGGTCAAACAAGAGTTTGGAATCGATATAAATAGTTCATTATTGAGGAAATATTCGTTTTCGATAGTGTCTTTATTCCTTGAGAATGTTATACATTGACATTTTTTTGTATTCAGATAAAGATGGTTTTGCTGGCAATACAGAGTCAGACGATTTAAATCTTCTTGGATCAGGAGTTTATCGGAAGAAATAAATATTTTTCGAAAAAATTTCATGTCGTCAGCAAACTCCAAGAATTTTGTATTAATGAAACAAGAGGAGATATCGTTAATGTATATATTGAACAGAAGGGGCCTAGGTGTGACCCTTGAGGAACCCCTGAGGTTATTATAGAAATAGAACGAAACTTTCCGATGGATATAGATTGGGATCTGTTGCTGATGTAGGAACCAAACCACCTAAGCAGATTGCCATGTATACCGACTTCGGAAAGCTTTCTAAGTAGGATGCTATGATCGATTTTATCGAAAGCCTTACTAAAATCGGTCTAAACGGCGTCTACCTGATAACCCGTGTTCATAGTTTCTGATATATAAATGTACTTATGTTTTGTTCTGCTAACCTTGCTCTGCCAGCTTCATCGACATCAATTTGTGTATAAATTTTTCCAGGGAAAATTAATAGAATACCAATGACTTGAGCCAAACGCCAGGCGTAACTAATTGAAACGTTGGTATCAGAAGGGTAGCAGATAGACTTCTAATCCGTCGCTACTAAACCTCTGATACGTGTCTGTAACCCCTCTGATGGTCCTCGTGGGTTAAATCTGGTGCCTGGCTAGCATGAGGCCAAATTTTGGGTAAATTATTATTAAGAGAAATAACTTTTTGACATAATTTAAGGCATTTCGGATAAAGATAGACCCAGAAAACTCATCAAATCAAATCAAAGACAGCTCAAAAGTTTATAAATAGATGGTATTTACTACAAAAGAATCTCTAGAAATGTCCAAAGAAATTATACTCAAAATTACTTGAATTACAACTTTGTGACATGAGGACAATTTAGGGGAGGTTAAATTGAATCTTTTGATGTTTTTTAAATACTTTAAACAAATGAAACTTCAAAGTAAGCAAATACACTATAAGACAAGATTCGCAAATATGCCACCAAATAAAAATTGTAACAAATGAACGTGGATTAAAGTTAAAGTATATTTTTAAAAGAGTCAAATTCAAAAATCGAAAATAAATGACATTTTATTTAGTTGAGAATTGGAACCATTGGCGTTTTCGATGTATAATTATTTTAAAAACGCTTCATTATACTCTAAAAGAAAATCATGCATGATATTTGTAACCTTGTACATTAAACAATAAATCGATACAGGAAAATTTACCCAGCAACCTATAAATTTCATTGATTTATTACCACAAACGAAACTGTAATTGGATATTAATTTATTAGATTAAACATAAATTTTAAAGCTCGTTTACTAACAAAATAATTTTGGAACATCGGTTTGTGGTAAGTACTATTATCAATCAAGAATTTGTTATTTACGCGTAAGTAAACCAGTTTTACTGTTGACGTTTATAATTTTTGTTGATTGTCCATTATAATCACACTAATTTTGGGTTTAAATTTTTAATTTTTGTTAGCAGAAGAAGAAGAAATATTGTAATTATCTGTTCGAAATCGAACATCTACGCCCCTGATAAATAAAGGGAATAAAAATATTCAAATAAAATAAATATAGCACGCCCATGTGTTCTTGGCCTTGTATCAAAGCGCTGTCAATCAGCCACACTAAAAACTTCGTTATTATATCATACTAACCGGCACGAAAACATAATTTCGGTTGCATAAAAAACATTTAGCCTCTATACAGTTAGACAATAAGGTTCATCTGCACGTACGCGAAAACAAACACGTTAGAGAAATGTACAGTTAGCATCAAAAGAATCTCAGAAACAATCGAACCATACTACGTCATAACGGAACAAATGCATTTTTCTGCATGGCAACAAGCGTACATGATCTTTTTTAAACGTTTTAGAGTTGGTCTTAAATTAGTCTTTGATTAAAGTTCATAAGAATAATTTGAACCATTTATCATAATTGTAATAAATCTAAATTGTTACGTTTGTACTATTTCGTGTTAAAATTTAATATACAGTTCAAGAAAGTGTCGAGTGTTTTTTAAACCACCTTCGTCAATACAAGGGACATCTATAGGGTGTCTTCTTTAAAGAGATATACAGTCCACTGAACAAATTATTGCTCGTTTAAGTCCAATGTCACTTAAATGGGAACAGAGGCATCTATAAGGTGCCTTCTTCAAAGTCTGGGTTGCCAATATACAGAGTGTCTGTTCAAATCCAGAACATTATCCTTACTCTATTTGAAGCCGCTTTTATATGTCAATTTGTTGAATGAATCTACTCAAAATTTGCCTGAGATTTTCTCTCCAGTACTGCTTAGATATCCTGTAAGTAATCGAAGCGTCTTTTTTCTTCATGGAAAAATACGACTTAATTAATTCAACCATGTCATTACTCTGCGGTAATTTTTGTTACCGGGAATTTCCAGTTAGTGAACTTAATAATTTTTCAAGAAATAACTTCCAGTCTGATTCAGAGAAAGCTCAATTTCTTATATACATTTTTTTTAAAGCAGCGCTTTCAAATACAAAATTACTAAAGTCAAATATCTCTCCATCTAGTTTTTGTTCATTACAACAGAAGTCTAGAAATGACAAAAGATATTTCATTAACTTTACGATCTGTGCTTACAAAGAATAAGCACCTATTTATAATGCTTAAAGATCAGTTTATCTAAGACTTATCTGTAATCTCGCGTCGAGTGTTTGCAAAGACCGGTTGTAAATGGTTTAGCTCAAAATAAATCTATTTACTCACCGAATAACGGATAAATACACACGTAAAATGTCGGATTGAATAAAAAGAAATGTAAAAGAAAATGGTCGGTGTTTTAAATCGGCCAAATACTCTCTTTTAGGTAAATATTATAGTTAGAGAGCCAGTGCTACATCAGATGAAGCGGCTGTAGATAGTGCGAGCCCTCCTCTACAACTTTTTCATCTGGAGTAATTCTCTGTCGCCTTGCTGGACCGCGCTACAGCCCTTTTCAATTGAACCCCGATTGATTTTATAAAGTAGTCGGCGCTACGGCAGAAAATCATTTTACAGCTTTTAGGGGACCCGAATACCACAAATATCACATTTTCTGACACCCCCGACTTACACAGGATGGCAGGACAGTGGCGTACGGTTTTTTAATTTACTTTTTTGCAAAAAACTGAAAAACTATTTCCCTCAGCTTCCTGTATCTCAAAACCGCATCGTAGGCATGCATTATAAATCAGCTCAAGGACAGAGACATCGTTGACTATCTCAGAGGTACCCTTAATAGCTACTTCACTGGGAGAAGGATCTTGATAGACCGCAAAGATGTTAAAACCTCTTGCGGAGTCCCGCAAAGTTCGGTACTGGGCCCCACGCTGTGGAACATCATGTTTGATCGTTTTCCCCGAATACAGTTGCCACAGGGATGCAGATCAGTGGCGTACGCGGATAGCTTGGCGGTAATAATCACGGCAGTCGATAAGGAAGAGCTCATACACAGGGGAAACTTGGCAATACACCGCATCGGCAGATGGATGAGAAGCAACCGACTGAAGTTAGCAGCAGGCAAGACAGAAGCTATCGTGCTGAAGGGCCAGAGGAAAAGGGAAGGCGTAAAGTTCGACGTGGAAGGGAACACAGTAACCAGCCAAAGGCGCATTAAATATTTGGGAATCTGGCTAGACGATAAATTGACATTTGGATATCATGTCCAAAAGACGACCGAGAAAGCTACTAAAAGCGTAGGGGACTCACGTGTATCCTAGCAAATGTAAGCGGACCTAGAGAAGACAAAATGAGAACACCATGCTCAAGTGGCAGGAGAGATGGGAGAGCCTAGCTAATAAAGGACAATGGTCGAAGCGCCTTATACCCAACATAAAGAGATGGGTGGAATGTAAACATAAGGCCGGGAATTATTATTTTACCCAGGTACTATCGGGTCACGGGTGTTTTCGCACTTATACTAAGAGAATCGGCAAAACGGACGACAACTGCGCTTACTGCAACGAAGCACACACTATTCATGAGTCCAATATGGGAAGGAGCCCGAACCAGGTTAAGAAGGGAGATAGGCCCTGTAGATGGAAACACCCTAGTGACTAAAATGATTGAGAAACGAAGCAACTGGAGCACGGTGTGCGCAGCCGTCACTAAGATCATGCGGGAAAAGGAGGCAGACGAGCGCGAGAGAGAAGGGTGATAAGACCAGCAGCACCCTGAAGATAAAGCACACAAGCTAGTGCCAGAGTGCTGAAGGAGGCGAGAAGAAGGGGTGGTTTTAGCAGATAGGCTACACGATAAGGTGCTCTTATCCTGTAGAATCCTGCACACCTGGGACATCTTCCCAGAAGTCTTTCGAAGATACCTCTTCAAAAAAAAAGGACAGTGGCGTACGGTTTTTTTAATTTATTTTTTTGCAAAAAACTGAAAAACTCTATTTCCCTCAGCTTCCTGTATCTCAAAACCAGTACACGTTTGGATATATGTTATGTTCTCCCATATTTTGAGATATTGCTGGCTCGTTGAGTTTGATGGTATCTTAACGGGACAACGGGTATACTGGGGAGGTTAAAAAAATATCAGCGGTCGGCTCGAAGGACCATCTAAATTTAATTAAAAAATTATAATTAGGAAAACGGAAGCCCCCGCTAAAGTAAATTTTAATCTTACATAATTTTCTTTTCGCAAAAAACTTTTAATACCGCCAGACAACTTGACTCCTTCCGTTTAAAATTATAATCCCATACGAAAATTTCAAGTTTCTCCCGCGAGTCTACAGAGCACGCATTCACATTAATTAAAACATAAGAAACTTGAAGCCCCAGAAGATTTTCGAATTAATTATGCAGACAAGGTAGGTAACCACCGTGCTTTACAACTCCATTTGATTTATTTTGATATCTTAGAATCTTTCACAATAGGATTGCAAAAGTTATCGTAAATTTTCTTAGCATCTTTTAGGATCAGTTTCATAATCAATCCAGTTTGATTAACAGAATTTAGGGAGCCAATAAAACTGTTTATGATATAGGGGTCCCTAAAGTAGTCTTTCGTTTAAGTTTTCTTTATGAAACCTGTCGTTGGTTTCGAAGAAAAAATTAAGTTAAATGTAGAAGTAATTAGTGGAGAAATTTTAAAACAATTACCCAAAAAAGCAATAATTAAACTAACTAACCTAATAAATGCTGCCTTCAAATTGAAGTATGTACCCAGTCTTTGGAAAATTGCGGAAGTCATAATGATACCCAAGCCAGGGAAACCACCACATGAGGCATCATCATGCAGACTGATCTCATTACTGCCTGTTATATAGAAACTATTTGAGAAACTCAAAAGACTAAAACCACTTATCGAAGAAAGAGAAATTATCCCTGACCCCCAATTTGGATTTAGAAATAAGCACTCGACGATCGACCAAGTTCATAGTATAACCAACATTATAGAAAAATCATTAGAAGAGAAAACATTTGTGCTACTATCTTTCTTGATGTAGCACAAGCGTTTAATAAGTTTTGGCATGAAGGCTTAATACATAAGCTCAAGCTTTTCATTCCAAAACAATATACAGATATCCTCCATTCATATATATCGGAAAGGTACTTTAGAATTAGCCAATAAGAAGCCTATTCCGATCTCAAAGAAATTAAGGCTGGAGTGCCACAAGGAAGTGTCCTAGGACCTGTCCTATGCTTACTATACACATGTGTTATTCCAGAGTTAGAAAACAATACCATGCCAAAACACTGCCGACGACACTGCCATTCTAGCAGTAGGAAAGAGCAATGAAGGAACAACCCACAAGCTGCAAACAGCTGTCCACCTTATCTATGAATGGATGAAGAGATGGAAAATTAAACTTAATGAAACTAAATCACTCCACATTAACTTTACAAACAAAAGGATAGATCATATTCCAGTCAGAATAAACAATAACCTGATTCCATATTCAAACACAGCAAAATACTTAGATGCCAAACTCCGATGGAAAGTGCATGTTAAAAAGAAAAGACTGAAATATAGAAAAATGTACTGGCTAATTGGAAGAAACTGCACTCTGTCTCTACATAATAAGCTTATGCTTTAGAAACAGATACTTATGCCTGTATGGACCTATGGTATCCAACTATGGGGATGCACCAAAGCAAGCAACTGAGCAATCATCCAAAGATTTAAAAACAAAGTACTGAGGAACATAGTAGATTCGCACATTCGCAATAGTGACCTCCATAGGGACCTGGAAATGGACACTGTTGACCAGACCATCAAGAAATTAGCCATGAGTCATGAAGAAAGACTTCATCATCATGTCAATGTCGAGGATATCCAGCTCCTTGACAATACTGGGTTAGAAAGAAGGCTTAAGAGGATCAAGCCCTTTGTTTAGTGTTTTTAGCGCAAACGCAGAGCTTGTGTGCGCACGTTAAACTTTAGTGCAATCCATTCTATAGAACCTAAGGAACGCTGATGAGTATACCTTAGTTTTAAGTTTCAAACTCTATTAGATTAAGTTAGAATTAAATTGCTCATTGGTCACTGTTGACCAGATTGTAATATACTAAATGCCTTTATGGGTGTTCAATAATAAAAAAAATGTAGAAGTACAATTACATTATACACATGTGGAATTGAATTGAATAGTTGAAGCGCCGTCGTATACATTTCTTATATTTTGTGCTGGTCGACTTCTATATGAACTCTTGTCCGAAACACACTGATAATTTTTCCACATCTGTATATACCAAATAAATGGATGTGTTTACTAAATTCATCGATTATACACGGAGACAAATTATCTTTCCCTAAATTCCTACTCTAGGAGGCTTTCTCGCGTGACTCCGCGTTATATTTTCGAAAATACTCTTACCCTCGTTTGCCTCTGAGTACATACTACAATTATATTATGTATAATATCAAAAAAGAAAATTATAGTACAACTATAACAGATAATGTTGCATTAGGGTTTTTCTCATATAGTAACAATTTTATTCATTCTATTTTACCCTTAGAAAACTTGCATAGTGATTAAAAGAACAAATTGTACTCATGCAAGCATGTGACTAACAATGAATAATGAAAAATTAAATTTAATAATCTAGAAAACGATTACCTAAATGCTTGAGAACCTCAGGATTGGTAACTATATTTACAATGAAAGACAAAAAAATACGTTAAAATTTGCTTTAACAATAGAGTTCGTGTAAGCCGTACTTTACAAACGCTTGCTAAAAATCTAAATAAAACACATGCGTTTTCTAAAAACGGTTTTCACAATCCCAATAATTTTTTTTTCAGTAGTGCTTTCATTGTCGCCAATAAATTTGTTAATTTGTAAGTAATAACACTGAGACGAAGAATTTACATACTGACTAAGTCAGGAAAAACTCCATGATGTAAAAAATTCTGGAATCTATTAACATTATGGATGAACCAGTGCAACGATCTGATTAAGAAGTGACATGAGCATTTTAAGCGTGATTTTATTTGAGTTTTACACCAGGGGTCTTACTTTTTGCTATGCCTATATTTGAGCTATGTTATTTTTACAAATAAGGTATCATTTGTACCCAAAAGTTCTTATATTTTAAATATAACTTGAGTTAAACCACCTCGACGTTTTTTTTGAAGGCACAATAATGTTTTTTGTGCCAATACAGACAGTATCAAAGACGATGAGGTAAATACACCAGTAAAACTTTTTCACTCCCAGAAATTTTAAATCAAATAAAAGAAATTATCATAATGTCATTCGTCTTCAACTTAATAATTGATCAAATATCAAAGAAACTTTCGAGAAAAGCCTTAGTAATGCTATCGACCATCTTTGATAGTATGTTACGTCACTTAAAATGATTTGGTTTGGGTTAAAAGAAAAAAACACTTTACCATACGATATTGGTAAAAATTGATTAAGGTAAGCTTGAAAAGTAACAAAATTATTTTGTTTGGGTGTTTATCAGTCATTTGACAACGTTTTGTTATCAACTGTGGTGTCTAGTATGCATATGGGTTTGACATTAGGTTATAAATAACTCGAGCACTCTGGAAATTAGAAATTGTGGCAACACCGCATTTAAAATAAGTATTCAGATTACAAGGCATTATTGATGAAATGTGAAAACATCATTAGCACCTCAGAGCATTCTTGAACAATACCAAAAGATTGGAACGAAAATTCAAGTAGGTGTGTATGCGGGAACGACTTGCCTGAATGGATATTTTTGGAAAATCAAAGGTAAAGAAAAAACCTGCTTAATTAACGCATGGCGACTCTTTTGACTCCTCGAAATTCTGAAATAAAGACTCTGGAAAAAAGGGAATACTTAATTGGAAAGAAGATCGGTCAAGGTTCATACAGATGTCTGGTCTTTGGGTATAATTCTATTTATAATGTTGATTATACGAAGGTGGAATTTTTTGAACCTTAAAAATACCAAAAAAAGGACAATGGGAGTGACAAAACTGCACAAAGGATGTGAAATAAATCACACAAGCTCCCAAGAACACGGACATTAAAAATGTCCTACACTGCACCAGCGTCTGGACTTCAACAACTACTCCTTTGGGCTATATGCCCCACCAGGTATTGAATTACGAAAGTCCAGACGCGGTTTGGTGCCCGACCAAGTCGGGGCTTTAACCCAAAAACTTCGATTTTGTTATTAAAGGAGCTTGCCATTCTTAGACCGGTTTCGACATTATTGTGCCTCATCAGTAAGAAGCAGGCTAGCTCGACATCCTGTCACTAAAGGATGTCTGATGATGATTATGTTTTATGATGCCTTTCATGCGAAACAAGTGCAGTAGCACTTATCGCTAATCATTCATTGTATTTATTGAATAAATAAATAAATAAATATATAACCCCTGTCTGATTTACGAACATGTAACCACATTTGCAGATGATATAGTAATCCTATGAATTGATGAAGATCCAGTAAGAACAATCTGTTTAGATTACTTTTACAACAAAAATTAGAGGTGGTTTAACAAAAGTTGAATTTGCGAGTAGATTCTAAGGAATCTTTGGGTACAACAGTTAATTTTTTTCACAATTTTTCAGGATCGAATATTGGCTGAGCAAAATATATGGGAGATCTGGTGAAAAATTGACACTTTATTTTTATGTGACCACATTTTTGTGTTATTAGATTTTTGCTAAAAATTAATAATTGTATGCAGCTTACATTTTTTATTTTTTTAAATAATTATTTATTTAAATTCTTATGCTTTCATTTTTTTAGTAGCAAATTATTAAAAAACAGAGAAATAATCTCAAGTTCTGGAGAACAGCAATTTTTTCATCTAACTGATCAATTATTTTTTATTTTTTTAATGCATTTGTTGTCGAGTACGGTTTACAAAAACACTCTACTGACATTCATCGTTAGTAGGAAATGTGTGTCAAACAGAATGATGTATAGCTATCAAAAAAGCTGATGATGATAATTTATGAGGTAAAGGTACGTATATTTGCGTGTGGTATGCAATTCATATTCATTTATCGTATTTTTTTTATTTGTACATACCTATATTCGGATGTTGAAGTTTCCTACATATCCTCGCTTCTCGTTCCAATTTTTGAAAATCTGAAACACAAATCGATTTTACGATACTGAAATTACCAATTGTTTGCTTTATTTCATACGCTTTATTTAGTCAGACCGAATTAGGTTTTCAGATGGAAAAAATTATACACATTATTTTAGAAGATTATTTTTTGACGGTTCTTAAAACCAATGAAATGCTTCTTTATTTGTCACAAGGGTAAGTTTCAACCAATTATTTCATTATTATAATGGGAATAAATCTCTTGTGATTATTCTCGGCAATAATCACTGTAGCTTTTGTTTGATTAGCAAGTGTCAGATAGTTGTCAAAATAATTACCTAAATGTGTCAACGCGTTATATAAAATGAGTGAAAATCATCGGTTTAGTACCTTTTCTGATGCAGAAATAACAAAAAATATTTTAGAAACTACTTCGAAAAACGCTCTAATAAGTAATCAGTCGGTATGGAGACAATTTAAGACCTTCAACATAGAAAGAAATTATATTCTGGATCAATCTACTACGCAACAGCTACTCTGGCAATGATTTTAAAAGATTTGGCTTATAACATGAAAAGAAAGAACGGAAATGATTATAAAGAAGCAGTAATAAAGACAATGTGGAATAAAACGGCAAAATTAATTCAAGGACTTTACTTTAATAAGTATAACAGGTCCTTTGATCCTTTCCATGATATAGAATTCAAAACTGCTCGAAATGCAAGAGATTTTTTTTTATTGAAACTGAAATTTACAATCTGCTATATCTTAGCAATTAATAAATGGATTCAAAGTAGTTACATGGAGGAAGAAATTATCCAGTGATAAACTTCCTATTATATATTAACGATAAAAGTTGTATGTATGTGATTGCTAAAATTTAACACATCTTTAACCTTCATCTGACTTCGGGTTTTCTAGCTTCTTCATTAGGATGGTCTTCAAGTTTTTCAAGATATCTGATGGTTAGTTGACGTATTTCTTTTTCTACATAAGGTATGGTTGAGTCACCATGTAGAGTTTTATTGCTTACGTACCAAGGAGCGTTGAATATTGTTCTAAGGATCTTAGACTGCGTTCTTTGAATGATCTGAGTGTTTGATTTCATGACGCAGCCCCAAAGTTGTATTCCATATGTCCAAATTGGTTTTATTATACATTTATACAGTAAGAGTTTATTTTCTGTGCTAAGTTAGGATCTTTTACCAATTAATCAATTCATCTCTCTCAGTTTCATATTTATTTGAACTTTCTTGGCCGTTATATGTGGTCTCCAGGTAAGTTTACTGTCTAGTATGAGTCCTAGGTATTTAACTTCATTGTTCACTGGAAGTTGTGTATTGTTGATAGATACGTTTGGGCAGATTACTCTTCTGTTCGTAAATGTTATGTGTGTTGATTTTGTTTGGTTAACTTTAACTCGCCAAATCCTCAACCAGACTTGTAGTAAGGTTAGATGGGTTTGTAGATTCCGAGATGCTGTCTGAGGAATTTCGTGGATGGCTATAATAGCAGTGTCGTCTGTGAAGGTAGCTGTCGACGTTTGCTGTGTTGTAGGGATATCAGCTGTATAAATTTGGTAAAGAAATGGACCAAGGACGCTCCCCTGTGGAACTCCTGCTTTGATTTGATGATAAGATGATAATTAGAGATCGTACTTGATTTGGAAAAAGCGATCTGTGAGATAGGATTTTAGTAGGAGATAATGAGGTGTTGGAAGGGTTATTTTCAGTTTGTAAAGGAACCCATCAGGCCAGACTTTATCAAATGCTTGTTCAATATCGAGGAACGCTGCCGTACAAATTTTTTTTCCTCTAGACTTTTGTAAATTTGGCTAACGATTCTATGACATTGTTGCGTTGTTGAGTGATATTGACGGAATCCGAATTGATGGTGCGGTAATATTGTGTCTATGTCGGTGTCCTCTTTGATTCTGTTGAGCAGTATCCTTTCGAAGATTTTGGACATAGCTGGAAGCAAGCTTATTGGTCTGTATGATGTGACTCTATTTGATGGTAAATGCAAGAGATGCAACAAGAAAAGTTCTGTGGCACTTTCTAATACAGAACTGTTGAAAATTTTTAACTATTGGGACGAAGATACGCCTTGTGGATTGCAAAGAAAGTTTTTTCACGTTGCATCGTATAAGCTACAAAAAAAAGAAACCGACATAATGGGATTAAATACTAGCCGCATTGAATATAATCTCATCTATACAAAAACTGCACAGGGTGGAGCACAAAGGTGCGCTAATAGTAAATGGTTGACTCCAAACATAAATAACCCAGATATTTGCCCTATTCGTCTTTTTGAAAAACTAATGGATAAACGTGAAGAAAAAATTAAAACCGAACGCTTGTTTCTTACTCCAAATCCGACTTGGCAAACTTATGGTTCTTGGTATAAAAACGTTCCTGTGGGAATAAATTCCATTCCAAATGGATGAAAGAATCAGCAGAAAAAGTAGGTCTAGACAGAGTTACTAAAAGGATAACTAACGATTCTGCCAGATCAAGTGCAGTAAGTAACCTTTCAAAAGCTGGTGTAGGAGAACAAGAACTAATCAAGGTGACTGGTCATAATTCTACAAGTTCGATTAAACCATACTTACAATTGAACCAAGAACATAATTCAAATATAATAAATAATCTTAGAGAAAATACACAGGAGGAAACAGTTAATATAACAAGCAATTCCAAATCGTCAATAAACAGTGAGTATCGAAATAATTTTAATAATTGTGTTTTTCATTGTACGAATTTAAATGTACTCACAATGTTCCAACGATATTTTCGTATATTGTAATAATTAATTAAATTACATTTTTCAATGGTGTTATTGATCTATCATTGTAAAAATTGTGAATCAAAAAATAATCTAGTCAAATATAACTCGCGAGTTCGATAAATTAGAAAATAGTTTGACAGATTTTGTTCAAACTTGTCGCCATTTGCAAATAGCCACTCGAGCCCTGCGGGCTTTCTTTACTATTTCCTGGCAACAAGTTTTCAAAAAATCTGTCAAATTATTTTCAATTTATTCTAACTCTATTGTTATATTATTACTGAAAAAAACCAAATTAAAAGTAAAAGCTGACCAAACATCTATTTTCTTTTATTTAAAAAATTTTATTACAGAAATTACAGTAGGTACACCAGGATTTTTTTATTACATATAAATTCTTCTAATTATCCAAGAATTCAATACCAGATGCTTCGGTGAATAAAAAATAGCTACTACTAATTGAATAAAAAAAGAAGGCAAACTCCCAAGAATGTCACTTTTAATAATGTAGTGGCATCAAACCTTATTCGTAGATATTTAGCCAAGACTAATGGTGTTTCTGCGAGCAAACTTGGTTTACATGTTAAAATTTTCAATTCAATCAGTTTGTAATTGTAGTCTAGCATTTGCGTTATTGTGCAACCAGGGAATCGGGTCACTGGGAAATAACGCTTTAATTATAGTCCATAAAGTGTAATCAGAGGTAAATCGTGAGTGGTTCAGAGAGGGCTTTAAGATCAGTTTGCATTTGTGGGCTCAATTTTTTTTGTGAATAATATAATAAAAAAATTAAAAGAATCACGAACTGCCACTATCTTAACAAAATAAGGCGGGAAAATAGCTTAGAAACTGAGAAAAATATGAGAAAATGGATAGACATGAGTTGAGAAGATTTCGGCAAATAATTAAAGAAGACAAAAAATTAGAGAATGACCGAGTATACTGTTTTGCTTCTAATAAATCAAAGGCGGTTTGATCAATAATCAATCACGAACTCCGAAATTGTGCTGAAATACCAGAAATGTTTGTTAATAACGAGAAAATGTGTGATCCCTCTCTAATAACAAATTCATTGAATGAATACTTTATAAATACATCTACCAGATTGTTACGGGATGTTATCTATTATCCATCTCCTTCTGCTTTACATAAAATAAGAGATGTCTTACCAACTATTTTCATTGGCCCGATCACAGAAACAGAAGTCTTAAATACTATATTTGAATTGAATTGAATTCATGCGGAATTGATCAAATTAGTTCAATATGCTTAAATACATTGCCCATTATATTATTGAACCGATCTTTTCAAGAAGGTGTTTTTCCTAAGATATTTAAAACTGCCACTGTTCAAAAAAGGTGACGTATCATGTATGGATAATTATAGGCCTATATCCATGTTATCTAGTGTTTCTAAAATAGTGGAAAGAATTATGTTTAGGAAAATGATAGAATTCGCTCTTAAATATAACGTGTTTCATGATACAACACGTGTTCAGAACAGGTAGATCTACTCAAACTGCTATCCTAAACTTTCTTAATTTGAACAAAAACAAAAAAAGTGTAGTTATTTTCATGGATTTAAGCAAATCATTTGATCTAGTAGATCATGGTCTACTTAATGTTAAACTTTGTAAGTATGGTTTTAGAGGAAGAGTTGGTGAGTGGTTGAATTCCTACCTATCTGACAGACATCAGTCGTTAATTCTTGTCTATCAGAAACACCTGACCTCAGGACTCTGTCCTTGGGCCTCTTTTATTTTTAATCTTTATCGATAACTTAGCTCTGACGGTTAATGATGTACAGTATTGTACTATTTGCCGATGATACTTCCTATCTATTTTGTAATAATGATATCTCCCAATTAACTGTTGAATTTCAAATTAAGAATAAATAAGCTAGTACAATGGTTTGACGAAAATAAACTTATTGTTAATAAAGAAAAAACTGTGTTTATTCATTTTACTCCTAGGGTGAATGATATACTTGAGAGTCATCTATTGAGAATAGTTGGAAAATCTATTCATCAAGTACAGTCCACAAAATTCTTAGGTGTTCACATAAATAACGCTTTAAGCTGGAAATTTCATATTGATATACTGTGTAAAAAAATTTTATCTGCACTTTTTGGGCTTAGAAGAAATACAAAAACAGATTAAGGAAGTAAAAATTCCATAAAATAAGGATGTTAGGAGCGCTCTAGGTCCTGGAGAAATTAATTCCGAGCTTGCGATGTATGAGCCACATAAACTGCATGAAAACTGTTCGAAAGATTCGTAAATATTGTTAAATATGAAGAGAGCATGGGTTAAAACCACTTAGTTGTTAAAAAAGTTTTTTTATTGACGTTTCGGCTTTCCTATCAAAATGACATAAAATAAATAAATATACTATAGAAACAGAACACTTGATAATCTTGCAAAAATACGACATCAGCATTTACACAGAATAGATTTTGAGATTAAAGATGTCAAAATATGTTTCAATCATATTTTTGTGACGTTTCTGGGAACGAATTTTAAAAGGATAGCGCATTTGCATATTTTAAGAGAATTTATACTTCGTCATAAATGAAGTTTTCTTATTAATATTATCATAAGAAAAAACCAGATAGAAACTTATGATACTATCCCGAAATATATATAAAAAAAAAGAGTTAACTGCAAAAAGGATACCCTCTATATCGGGATATTATCATAAGTTTTTATCTGGTTTTTTCTTATGATAATATTAATAAGAAAACTTCATTTATGACGAAATATAAATTCTCTTAAAATATGCAAATGCGCTATCCTTTCAAAATTCGATCCCAGAAACGTCACAAAAATATGATTGAAACAGATTTTGACATCTTCAATCTCAAAATCTATTCTGTGTACATGTTGATGTCGTATTTTTGCATGATTATCAAGTGTTCTGTTTCTATAGTAAATTTTTTTATTTTGTTATGTCATTTTGATAACGGCTTTCGATAGGAAAGCCGAAACGTCAATAAAAAAACTTTTTTAACAACTAAGTGGTTTTAATCCAGTGGAGAGAGAGAGAGAGAAATTAAACTAAATAAGGTATATTAGCAGTGCCACATATAGAACTGGAATTGAAGAGTAGAATAAAAAAATAAAACAATTTACAGGTTATAACATTTAAAAAACCAAAACGAACAAAAATATATGAAAAATCTCGCAAAGAACATAACAGGAAATGTCCTAAACGTCCTAATTTCCTTTATCCCAAGTTTTGTACATTTTAGAGGATCCATTTTAAAGAAAATTAAGGCGTTTCCAAGTACTCATGTCACGTTAATGTCCAATCAAAAGCTTATAATTGTTGTGTACGTCAGTTTACGCAAAGGTTCGTTCTATAAATACTATATGAAGGTTTTAGTGTGGGGGGCACTATGGAGGGTAATTTTTAAGTTGTTTCTGTTGAAGAGTCACGTTGGTAGTACTGAAAATGTGGCTAACAGTCAACTGGACTCATTTTTCGTAAACCGCGTATTTTACTCTTTAAAAATTAAAAAAAAAATCTTCTACTCACCTCTAGCTGATAATTTTTTTGTATTTATAATTTTTGCTGCGAATTCCAAACCAGTGGATTTTTGAACACATCGTCTGACTACTGAAAATGCACCTCTGAAACAATAAAAAAATGTCAGTCACATGATAATTTATATTTATTATTTGAGAAGGAATTTGTTTTATTGATTATAATATTTCTATTATTTTTATGGAATCTTCTTTAAGAACATATCATCCGAAATAAATGTCTTACACTTCCAAATTACATTAAAAAAATATAAAAAAGCAGAAGCTTTACCTAACAACTTTCGGATAATATGCCACATGTCCACAATAACATTTAACACTAATAAAACAGACCTCATCAGGTTTCATACTAGGCAGAATATTTCGGATGATATCTTGATAGTATACTCGAAAGCGTTAGTTTTCTGGGGATTCATATTGATGAATTTCTTAATTGGAAGTATCATTGTAGTAAAATTAAGCTAAAATATGTTTTATTAATTTACGAGAGGTGCTGCAATCTCATCAACTTGTAAGTGTTTACTTTGCTCAAGTCGACTTTTGACTTAGATATGGAATATGTCTCTGGGGTAACTCTACGTATGCTTCAAATGTTTTCATTGTACAAAAGCGAGTAATACGATGTATGGCAAACTTTTCACAAAGTAAGTCCTGTAAACCATATTTAAAAAAACATTTTTAGATGTGCTACCATCTACTGGTTTACTCATATTTAAAAAATTGCGGACTACTCCCACTTCCATCTTTGTACATTTTTTAAATTTGCGTGTACATCTTTAAAAAGGAAAGTTATTTTGTGACTAACAGAGATGTTCATAGTTATAAGACAAGACAAGTTGATGAGCTTTGCGTGCCTTATGCAATGCTATATGTAAGCTATAATGCACCAAATTTTATGGGTACACAATTGTTCAATCAACTACCGATTGAACTAAAACGTTGTGTAAATATTAATATATTTGGAAAGCATTTGAAAATTTTTCTTCTGGAAAAATGTTTTTATTCCATAGCCGAATTAATATTTTTGGTCTTTTAGTCGGTTTAGAATTATAGCGTGTCTGTATTAAGTTTTTTGTAATTGTCTTAAGGAAAATAAAAAAATATTATTATTATCATTTTTTATTTAAAATCTACTCGCTGAAAATAATCCAGATTTTCATATTTTTCTTTTATTTTCTGTTTTAAAATTATTATGGGAAGCTGGACGAGCAATTTCTATTATTGAATCAATTTTTTTAAGATAAGGGTAGGGGGCGGTGAGGAAAAGTATCTTGGAATGTTACTTGTATTTCTATCTTAATTTTCTCGAACATATTTTTAATATAATAATAATGTTATAACAATGTTCTTCTTCTGTTGAGAAAACCTGGAAATAATACAACATTATCAGTATATAAACAGGCTGAGAGTCTGCAGCCGAGGCGAATTGACCGGTCTCTTCTCTTCGAGAAGTCTTTTCAGCCACCCAGCCAACGACTGACTCCTTAAATTCTGCTTATTTTCCTCTTTTTTTTGAATTTCGAATAATTATCCCTATTTCCTCTATTTATGTTTTATGTATTATAGTCTCCACTATTTTGGTTTTGCTCTTCTGATTCATTCAAGTTTAACACATTTTTCAAGGTACTGTTACCATCTTTTTATAACTTTTTCTTTTTCCATTTCTAGCTCTAATGTTTTCCAGTACTCTGAATAATAGTTTTTCACTTGTTTCTTTTATGAGCAGAGTTTTCTACCTTCTTTCCTTTTCTTTCATAAGTAGTTTTTAATCTCCTCATTCCTCGAGTGTTTGTTGTTTTGCAACTTCTATTATTACAGTTTTAAATTTTGTCCACGTTTATTTTGATCTCAAATTTGCTTCTGGTATCTCTTCATTTTTGTCTCCTCGACTTTGTTTTATTCTTGTGCTATTTCGTTGTCATTTAACTTGATCGTTTTTGCTGCTGGTATTGTTTACATTTTCTTTGGTAGTTTTTCTTCTGTTGTTTTCCGACAGAACTCTATAATTCGTTTACCATTACTGATACTTGTTATCTGATGTTCTTGCGAAGTCGCCTTAATTTGTGTTATATTTAGTTGGCAACAATGTACGACAATGACACTGTCACTTGTCAACATGTCATCGGCGTCTCGTCCTTCGTTGCCGGTCTGTACAACACGTCTTTGAATACACGTTCAATGTTTATTGAATTGTTTCAATGAATCTGCAGACATCCTTCGTCCATACACTTATTTCATTGTCAGAACGTATTTAGTGGCATCTTCTTCATAAATACCAGTAATATCTTCTATTTCATTATTTTTTGTCCTCACATTTCTGTTTAGGTGTCCTAATAATAATAATATTAATTCTTTAATATTTTCGCCTGAACCATAATCACTATAGTTTTTTTAGAAGATTTGGTTTCAAATGGTTTTAAATCATTTTTCAAAGATCGTTCCATATCTATGTAGTAATCTTCAGAGCTTTTTTCGCCAAAAATATCATTTCTGCAGCTTCCAAAAAATCAAAGTTTGTAAAATGTTATATAATATTTACTTGATCTGAAACATGGACATATTAAGAAATACATGTGTGTAAGGGCATTAAAGTGAAATTGGAACCGACTGCAGATATATTCTCTGTGCTTGTACCCTTAGTTTGAACTACACCTTCATTTTTTGCCCATGACCCATTTCCTATTCAGGTTCAAGGATCCAGAGCGTATCCCACATCATAAACCCTTAAAATCGAGGTCAAACTTCAGATTGATTGGCCGATGGCCAGGAGGCGTTTCAGATGGTTTGTTATTGATCACAACATATATTTTACAAAGTTGAGAACGGCGGAAACGCTTGTTAAAGGTAAAAGCAAAAGTTCGTTTCTCGATTAAATGGGATTTTCTAACCAAATAATCCTGCTAACTGTAAGTTTTAATTATAATTAAAACAGAAAAGCTTTGCAAGCAAGTTTTTTTTTTTTGCTCGAAACCTTTTAATCTTATAATGAAATTTTCATAAATATACAACAAGCGCTTATGCAACGGGTTTTCAACTCTTAACAGTTGTTAACGCCGAAGTTAGACCAGTTTCAATTTAAAATTTATATGCTCTGAATATGTTATCAAACAGCTTGTTTACCTCCTGGTTAGAAATTTAAACGGGGAAATTTGACATTAAACGGGTGTGGTGGATTTTTTCACATTTGAAGGGAACGAGGGCCAAATAGACCAGGGCCAATCATTTTTGTAGTATGTAGATGGTTGGAAAATTTAGGGTAAATTATAAGTAAATTAAGAAAAATCAAGAAGACTGAGTAAAAATTTCGGAAGGAGGGTGGGGGTGGCTAAATATATATATATAGAGAGAGATAATATGCTTTATTGTCAAAGAAAAATTACAAAAATTTTCTAGACAAAGCGAATTTAATACTAATCATAATAAAAATAAATTACTAGACAAAATAAAACACAAACAAAATATGAATAACAATTGCATTGGATATGCAATATCCGTCACTATAACTTAATGTTCAAATTAAAATTTTCAATTTAACTTAATTTAATTATTGATTCTATATGCTGCACCCCAAAAGTCTAAGGCACGTTTTAGAATTCTGCCACTGTGTAAAATGGGCTTTCTTGAAGAAAAGCCCTAGTCAATCTTCTGAACTTATCATAAGAATTTATAGATTTTAACTGTATCGGGAGGTTATTATACAATTTTTTGGCATTGTAGGTAATAGAATTTTTTATTAGATCAGACATGGGAATAGTTAAATAAACATCAGTATCTAAATTTCTTGTAGGGTATCTACGAGTTGGTCTTTCCGATAACTTTTGAATGTGCTTGCGAACTAAGCAGACGGATTCAACGATAAATAGAGCAGGAAGGGTTAGAATTTTGAAATTTTTATAGGTAAGTTTTAAAACATTGCAAAGGAGAACCCCGTACGCCATAAATTTGTAGTTTCTTAATGAAGATTTCATAATTAACACAATCAAAGGCCTTTGCGAAGTCACAAAATACTGAAGCTGTGAAAATTAAGCGATGTATATATTTCACTAAGAACGGAAAATATTGATGAGGTGTTAGGATGTTTTGTTTGGAAAGAAAGGGCAGTAGGCGATTTTTCATTAGGTAATAAAGCCATAGGTCTATAGTTACAGGTTTCGGTTTTGTCGGCACCCTTATGACGTGGGATTATTATAGCTGTTTTTAGAAAGATACCAGATTCGAAGGATTCATTAATCAGCGAAGTTAACGTGTTAATTACTACATCAGGTAAATTTGAAAATATTTTAGTGGACAAGCCATCATTTCCGCAGGAAGATTTATTTTGAATGCTGTTTATGGTTTGCACTAGTTCGTGATTATCTACTGGTCCTTGGAAGAAACTATTAGCGATCCTTTTAGTAGGTAGGAGGAAGGAGAGAGCATCCTGACCCGGAGTAGAGCTGATATTCTTACTTACATTAACAAAATAATTGTTTAATTCATCAGGACTACGATTAACAGTGTTTGAAGAACGGGTTTTACTTCTTAAGTCATTTATAATCGACCAGGTTTCTTTGGAAGAGTTTTTAGCTCTTGAGATGCGATTTTTATAATAGTTTTCTTAGTAGATTTGATAATTTTCCGATACAATATTCTATAGTTGTTTATATAGTTTAATATTAGGGAGTTATCTGAGAATTTTTTAATATACATAAGTGACCTCATATTTTTAGAATAAATTCTTATTCCTTTATTTGTCTAAGGTTTATGACGTTTAGTTTTAATGGGGCGAAGGGGAAATACGTTTTGATGGTTGCATATTGGTTTTTTACGTTTTGTGGCTGAAACATGCATCCCTTCGAAAAATGTTTAATATAAAAGTTGTATATAAGTAAAAAATCTAAAACTTTTGTATTAATCATTTTTTAACATAACGTCAAAATTATCGAGAAAAACGCTAAAAACAGTTTTTTTGTTTTTAATTTTTGTCTCCCTCAAAAATATTTTTTTTTTATGAAACTTGGTGAAAACGTTCTTTTTTGTGGTTTAAATAAGAGTTATCGATACAAGAAGATACAATGAAGAACAAAATGTTTCACGCTTTATACAAGGATCATTTAAAAAATTATGAGACAAAATATAATGATCTCTACCTGTATAAAATTCTTAGCCACACACTTGTCGGTACATCTGGGAATTTTGTTTTTATATGTCAATTAAAAATGGACAAACTATATCATGTTCTTGTTCTACAACTAAAATACAAATAAGTAAACGCTCATTCGGTCTAAACTCTAGTTATTAAACAAATGTAATTATAGCTTAATGTTAATTTCATAACTGTAACACAATTATATTCTATATTCTCAGGAAACCATATTATGCGAAAATACAGTCGATTTTAATTTTCAAAACTAAATTAACGTACATTTTAAGTTTACATCGCAGTAACTAATAGTTAAATGAATGTACTTTTTGCAGTAATTTAAAAAAATCTTTTTTAAGATGTCACTTACAAAAAATTTGTACTTGTTGGTAAAGATCTAATCTATGATCCAATCGTCTCACTTTTCTAAATTTGCTTTGATTGTTTTCTAAAAAAAATCATCAAAAACATGAAATTGTGCGATTTTTTTTTAGAAAAATTTTGAAAAAATGAGAACATAGGAACATAGATTAGACCTTTACCAATATGTACTTATTTTTTCATTATCTCCAAATGAAAAATGAACCTAAAAATTTAGGGACTCCGAAACCCTTGCATACACTGTTTTATAGTATAGTACAACTTCCTCGTAAGGAACAAATACAAAGTAAGCAAACGAGTAGGGAGTTTAATTTGTTCGAGTGTAAAAATATTTCAAGATTCCAGATATATTTTTATAAATCATTCAATAATAAACTCTTATTGAGTAAACCTACTAGAAAATATCCAAAACGAAAAGAACGTATACAAACACTTGTAATTCTTGAAAGTGATTCTGAAAATATTAGGCACCGATATTTATAGACTTCGTGTTTGAAATAGCATAAACTATTTCTATAGAAATGCGACCCAAAGACTATTTTTAGAAAATTCGCCCAATTATTTGTTAGATCTTTGTAGGATCGGAAATAACGATATTGCAATTTAATTTATTTCTATTATACCATCAAGTTTATAAGTAAAAAAAGATCGTTTTATTCAATTTTAAGTGTATTTTTCTAGACAGATTTATGAGTACTAAAATATGAATGAATATTGTAAGAAGTACTTATTAGAATTTATATTTGTTACTAATAATTTAAAAATATGTCGAATACATTTATTGAAAAGGAATCTATTATATCACGCGTAAAAATTTCTGAATTTTATACTCCATGTACAATAATGAAAGTCCATTTAATTTACATTGTCAAGGTATCCATCTATCACATTCC
This sequence comes from Crepidodera aurea, assembly GCA_949320105.2. Taxonomy (NCBI): domain Eukaryota; kingdom Metazoa; phylum Arthropoda; class Insecta; order Coleoptera; family Chrysomelidae; genus Crepidodera; species Crepidodera aurea. The sequence continues at coordinate 14,601,253 of OX439475.1, read as the reverse complement.
AGTGTAAACACATTTACATACCCATTGAGCCGCCTTATGCCGGTAACTTCATTGTTTCACAGTTTAACCTAACGTAACCTTATTAGCAAGTTTGTTGAATTGAATTGAAAAAGTTCGCTTATTGAAGAAGTTCCGATTGAAAAATGTAGCACCCAGAAGAAGAGTAACAAATTGTACATTTAATTTCATTATTTTCTGTTAAAGAAAATTAAGAAAATAACAAAAATTGTTTTATTTTGGCCGCAGCATCTCAGACCTTGCGTCAGAAGAGTTAAGTTTTTAAAGAGTTTAGTAGAGTAATAATCGTCTGTAGACCACAGCCCCGTTTTTGAGCAAAAGCCAAAATAAGCCCTCTAAAGAACGGAATAATAAATTGGGGAATTGTGACACGTCCTTGTTGATCTTTATTTAATCACTGGTATATTTGAAGGGTGACCCAAAACAAAGTGTATTTGTTTTTTTACATCTCTTGTTTCATTTCTCAAAGTGAGTAGTGGTATTGAGACATAATAACTGCTAAGTATTCGGGGAGAGCTCTTTACCCCTCGTAAAGACTGAAAGGGCGTTTCGCCCTGAATACGTAGTAGCAATACATAGCAATACATTTGACATCACTGTTGTACATTGAAACTAATGTTACAAATCCGATTATATTGATGCTTACTATCTATTCCCCCAAATTTGTTCGTGAAACAAAATTTTTAACTTTAGTTTACCTGAAATTTATTTTGTTTGTAAGCAACCAATTAAAAACTATTGGTTTTATTATTATAAGATTTAATAAATAGATTCTTTAACCTCGACCCTAACTCATTAATATTTTAAAATTTTACTAAAATATTTTTTTGTTTATTACCTCTGTCGTAATCTTAGCCAGAATGTAATTATTTGTTGGGCGCCATCTACTCAGTCGGTAGAAAAATGAGTCTTAATCCCAGTCGCGCTTCTGTAATTGGCTGTGAATTGTAAAAATCGATAATAATGACGCAGTTGGTAAATGTAGAAATATTTATTAACAATCAAATAAAAAGTTATGATTGTTGTGAAAGGTTTGTTGGACAGAAGAAGGTAAGCGTAATGTTTTCTCTTATTTATGAAATTAACAATAATACCAATTTTACAATTGAATCGGTTATTTGAGAAACCCCATAAGTCAGTGTTTTTATGAAAATGACTTTTTTATTGCAATGCATTCGTAACATGTATTTATACGCACTGAAGAGAAATCATATCAATCAGTCTTCCCAAAACCGAGATATGATTGGCCGAAAATCACAGTTAATTAAGAAACCCCATAAGTCAGTGACTAGTTTTTTGTGTCTCCTGAAAAATTTACTTTCCTTGACTTATGTGTTTTCTCAATTTACCGATTCAATTACCCTTTTACCTTATTCCAGTCTAAATTTAGTTACTTGCTAAAATGTAATCTAACCTAATTATATGAAAAACTTTTGGCCTTGTTTTGTTTCTAGACGTTTTTAAATATCGATATTTAATAGTGAATAATTGGTACCTTTAATAAGACTTATATCTTTTTAGTTACTTCTGGTTACTTTCTTTCTAAATTCAAATGTGACGAATATAATATCTTCCAGGAATACAGGATAAATTACTACGGGATACAGTTGGATATGGATAATAAAGCAGGATGCAACAGGATCTGGATTCTCTTTCAGGAACAAATGAAGGAATAAATGATTGGAATTCTTTTCTTGATTTACTTCTAAATTTTCTTGGTTTACACAAAATATAACCTCACTTAAATTTGACAGGTAAAATTTCTTTTTATCTTCTTTCATCAATCAGTATGGCCTTGACTCTAACTTTCTTTTGTTTTTTATTCGACGAGCTCTGATGTTGACAGTTCAAAAGATTTTGAGCAAAAAGCCTCGCTTGACAGCGATATTTGGTTTTTATAAACCATCATATCAAAGCCCGATTGGGATTTGACAGAATTTTAAATTAAATTATTATAAAATGATTCATATACACTTTTTGATTATTACCACTTCATTCTCGAGACAAAAAGAATGATTTTGACATAATTTATTTACTATTTCTACTTATATTAAATTTACATGAAGACTTTTTACTTTCATCATTATCGATTTCTTAAATTCTATTAAACATTATTATTACTGCCTTTTTAACACTTTAATTTCATCGGACACGGTGGCCTAGTTGGTAAGGCGTCTGCCAGTTCAGCTTGGTCAGTGTTCGGAGAGTAGGTTCGAATCCTGCCGCATTCAACTGGAATTAAAGTCAGATAAGACTTTGGCAAGTGCAAAAAGGTATTTGTGTCATACGCAGTTTCATTCACGCCGGACAGGCCGGATGAGATCGGATATCTCGTGGAACTGATAGATGTTGGTGACACAATTACACACTTATTAGTCGGTAGATCACCTGCATGACAAAGGCATAGTCCTGGGTTTAAGGTGATTGAGGACCGTGGTTCGGAGCCCACGATAAGCTGTAGGTCCCGTCCAGTTTAGGCCATTAGGTCAGAAAAGAGACGTTAAAATTAACAAAAAAAATACTTTAATTTTAGAAGTCCCAACACTTTATTTTCCCGATTTAATGTATTTCCCCTGAATTTAAATTGATCATATTGATAAATCAAGATATTGCATTTTGAGATTAAGTTTAAAATTTATTTCTCTTCTAACATTTAAAATAACAATGTTCTCATTGTTGTAGTGATCGCAGACTTATCTGAGATTATTCTACTTTAACTTTTTCTATTTGGTTCTTTGCTAAATTATTTGTAAATATCTAAAATTGTCGATGAATATCCCTTATGGAATTACCATGTTAAAATTTGATATCTAAAATTTTATATTTTCTTATATAATTACTACTCTAAAATTAGTTTCAAACTTTATTTTCTAAATTACATTCTGTCTAGTGATTATTTAAATTAAAATAAATAGTTATTTAATGGTTTTGATTAATTTATTTGTTTCATTATTTCTCTATATATTGAATATAAGTTTTGTATTCTCTTTATGTAATTCTTCACATTGTCAACCGTTACAATATACTCCTTCGTTTTACCATTGATATATTGTATAAAATTTGAAACAACAGTTCTACATTTAAAATTGAGTGTTAATAATGGGAATATTTTATCTGTGTTACATAAATTTTTTATGAAATATTTCCCAATACCCTAACAAATTTCATTTTAAAAGTAATTTATAAATGTCACTTATAATAGCTTTATTTCAATCATTTTGAAACAAATATCGCTTCAGTTGGTATTACGGCTTAGATCATTTCTTATTTTTAATAATGACAGGTTTCTGTTTTATGCAATAAAAAAATCATACGAGGGACAGCAATCAGAAATGCTTTCCAATTACGGGAATTGTCTCGTCTTAATAGGGTTTCAAGATTATCTGATTAGTTTTAGCAGAAAGACGTACAGTATAACGACCAATAATCAGCTTTTCTGTACAAAATAATGAAGAGAAAATCGAGAAAAACAATAATAAATTTAAACCGAATTTTTTCCAATTGCAATTTATGTTCAAAATATGTTGACAAGTTGTTAAACATAGAAGCACAAGTGTCTCAAACGTATAAAAATAAAAAACAAATTGCATTTCCTAATTTAAGTAAATGTGAGAAGCGCCTTTCACAATTAAAGCTAGAATTAACAAATTTAATATTTCTGCCTTCTACAGCTACGGCAACCAAACAAAAACTTCTCTTAGCCCGAGAAGTTTTGGAAGTAGGAGTCCAGTGGAGTATAGCAGCAAATGATATAACTGCCTTTGAAAGATATATGGCTAGATTAAAATGTTATTATTTTGATTTCAGAATCAGAATCAACATTTAAATATCAACTGCTGAGTTTAAATTTGTTATTTGATTGTCGCAAAATAGAGTGGCTGAATTTCATACAGAGTTGGAGCTTTTACCTGCTGACCATATTCAGAATGATGTTTATATTTGTCCATTGAGCAGTATTTGATGGATGGAAGTTATAATAAGATATTTCTTGCAAAAGGGAATGTAACTGCTGCTACCTATCTTCAAGATCACGTAATTCATGACAGTTTTCTCTAAGTTATTGTCTTAGCTTAGCTTCTTTAAATTCTTCCCTTTTTATAACCTCTAACTCTCTTGCTAAATTATTGTCTTCATCCACTCTTCTTTCTTTTAATGCTTGTTGTTCAACTGCTTTATGCCGTCTCGCAATTTCTTCGCATTGTTTTCTTTGATTTTGAACGTATCTCTCAAAGTCTCTACATTTATATTTATCTGTTACATGGGCATATGCCATTGTTTGAAAATCACGGCGGTCCATTTCCTTGGCAGAGCTATCTTCAATAATGTTAGATTTGTTAACATTTGCCACTAAGAGTTATAGAAATGAAATATAATCACTAGCAACAATTATAAAAATTGAGATAAAAAATGTACAAGTAACTTCATGCAAACTCAAAAACTAACTACTACTAGTTCTATAAAAAATCATAGATGAAAATCACAAAAAACTCAGACAAGAAAAATTAAATGAATATGGGAGACTGCAGGACAGAGAACGAAGTCAAAAGCTATAAGAAAAAAGTTATAGCAAGAAATATTTAAATTAAAAACTTGACCTCATGAGAATGAGAATGTTAACAGAGGACAAAAATACATGTTATAACCAAGAAGAAGACTGCTTTATATATAGAGATCTATAGTTCTTGGTCCTTGTCTTTCAGTTTTTTATTTTATTTTTTTTTTCTTTAAGATTCTCGTGAATTTTTCGATTCTAACGCTTCCTTGTCCTTCCTTTTCTTCTTTTCCCTGCTACCTCTCTCCAGGCTATTTGTCATCTTGTGACATTCTCTCTATATGTCCCAACCACTGAAATCTCGTCGTTCTTACTTCCTCTACAATGTTTAGCTCTTCAAATAACTCCTCCTTGATTGTTCTTCTTCTATAGACATCTACCTTTCTTCTGCCGAAAATTCTTCGTAATAATTTCCTTCTCATCTACCGCGTCAGGATATAGCATGAGTAAAAGTGTGACGTCGACAAATAAAACGTAGTTAACACAATTGTTTTTTACACAACTTTACATCTTTATTATAGTGCCGATTAATTTGAAAATGTTTTTGTGGGGCAAAACACACTATTTTGTAATCGATGAGGTAAGCAAATTTGTAGTCACGATAACATCGTTAATTCTACAACACGCTAGTTGTAAAAACGCACTTTACGCCCGGAAATCTGATTCATAAATTGCATTTTATCAACAGTTGTAGGTAAAAGTAATTCGAAATCAAATGGCAATTTTCTAGGAAAGATATTTTTAGGATAAAAATACATTAGACCCATTATGTTGAAAAGAAAGTTAACATAGAAATGGTTCTAATTATTGCCACTTTTTAATGTTGAATTAAAACTGTTACATATTTCAAAGTTTATTCCCAATTTGGTTAGAGAAGCTCTTTTGGAATTCCTAAAGAAACTGGATAAGTTCGTAGGATGACATATAGATGGCGCCACAATTGACCAATCCGTATGATTTTTAGGAAAAACTAACCTTCAAATGATACGTGTCTAAATTTAACAAACTTGTTGAGTGGCCCGGTAGATAGTTTTAGACTTTTCACGATGTATCAGTAGCTTCAAATTTGCATTAAAAAAAATTCCCCATTAATATAAAAAATCGATCTTGTCGTGCGTTGTTCCATATTTTCTAGCACATAGCTAGCATAAAGAACAATACGTAATTTTCCCTTTGCATATTTATCAATTTCTATTCGCTATTTTCTCTCCACTTCTCGGGAAAATTTAATTTTAAATACAACTTGAAGTATTTACTTTTTAATGCTATCAAATTTCCAGTATAAAAACGAAGCTCTTTCTAATTAATATGTAAATTTCATGAATAGTTCTAAAGAAATAACACTTCTTAATGCTGAACCTTGTAAATTGATACTAGACTATTGTTTAAAAGCTCTCAGTCCAAATGAGTTGACTACGTCAGAAATTGACTTAGAATTTGAACATGAGAAAGGCCATTACAGTGGAACAAAAACAGAGTCGTGAGGATGTTTCAATCGTGTGTTTGGCGAAGTTTCACAGCAATAAAGCAGTTTTTGAGATAATTCATAACCGTAAATGAAATATGGATCCATCACTTCATACCTGAGATGAAGGAACAGTCAAAACAATAGAGCGAATCGCGTTCAAATAGTTCCATACTTTCCTGCAGGTCATGGTTACAGTTTTTTGGCATACACAAGCGATAATTTTCATTAATTATCTTCAAAAAGGAAAAAAAAATCAACGGCAAATATTATGCGAACTTATTGCAGAGTTCGAGTGACAACATTAAGAAAAAATTGCCTAATTTGGTGAAAAAAAAAGTTTTATTTCAACAAGTTCACGCACCCTATTGGTCAGATTTAGCCCCCTTGGATTATTTTCTGTTTCTCAATTAAAAAAAAGAGTTGGTAGTAAAAGATTTGCCAACAATGAAGAGGTGGAGTCTGTGGTTGATGGATGTGAATTTGAACAATAATGTTAAACTTAAAGCAGCTAAATGTTGTCATTTTTTATCCATTATCCATACATGATTTGGGAAACGATATTATATGAAAATCTAGTTGATAATTTTATTTATAATATTAGTTTATTGAAAGTATATTTTTGGAAGTACAAACAATCAGCAACTACAATAGTTTTACCATTCCAATCGAGACGTGAACTTTCTTTGTATATGTAGTTTCCCGTTCACAGTTGATACGAACTAGAAACCAGTTGTATCTATTTGAAACCATTTAATTCTGGAGACAATTCAAATATGCCGGGTCGCGTTTGCCGCAGAGCCGAGATCGATATTATGAGAACAGAGAATATTACCGAGATCCATATGTGGAACGGCATTGTCCACATAAATAGAGCAAGGGAAAAATTACTTTAAACTTTGATCACACCGGAGTTCGGTCCTATTGAATTCTAGAACAGATTCTGGAAAATAGAGCGAGGGTTCTTCTCGAGTATGAATTGTATGTCCGAAGTTGTAGTTTGGTGCTGTTATTTGTTGCATGACAAGTGGTTCGGCCTCATTTGACTTTTTTATTTTTTTTAATTATAATATCGTATTTTTATATAATTTGGCAACCTCGCATATAAAATATTATCGGTAGCAGGGGATGTCAAGCAGTTTTTTGTTTTTTAATCATTGTTAACTGATTTGTCATATTGTCAAGATGTTTAATAAAGTTATTAGTAAGTGTTAGAAAATGTTTTAATCATCAAAAAATATATAATACAAAGAAAGTACAGTCCACATTAATCCCGAAAGGGACACGAAAGTCAAAACAACACATAATGGTCCATCGAGCGAATTATTTACTTGCAATATAATTGCAACTCGTCAAAAAAAATATTGGATGAAAAGCCGACACTTGTGAAAGAAGCCGTTGTATGGAGATTCAAGGTTGATGACAATATACAATCAGATCGAGGGAGGTGCGGTGAGTGCATAACTGTTCCTTATTTTCATTTTTTACCAAGAGAATTATTGTAATTTGGAATTGCTTTGTTTGAGACGATAATTTGAGGTTTATTTTTGTTGGTATTAAAATTAAATTAGAAATATGACTGATTTGGCGACGCTAAGGCAGAAACGTGGTGCCTTGAAAGGCCAAATCACACGATTTAAAAATTTTTTAGATGGTATAAACACTATAAACAATGATAGTTTACAGCAGTTACGCGTTAGATTAGAAAAGTTGGAAGAAAGCGTGTTAGATAATTTTAATGAAGTACAATTGGGAATTGAGTTGCTAGAGCCTGCAGAATTAGAACTTAATACCCGTGACGAATTTGAGACATTTTTATTTGAGAATATAGCCCAAGCAAAACAGAAATTAGCAGAGTATGACGCAACAGTTCAGGCGCAGATCACTCTAAATACAAGTGGCTCAAGTAGAGGCCAAAGCATTGATTTGGAATTAAAAAAGTTTAATTTGCCCTTTTTTAGTGGGGAATATGATAAATGGTTTAAATTTAAAAATACATTCATTTCATTAGTTGACAATAATGCAAAATTTGATAATGTTCAAAAGTTCTATAGATTATTAGAATGTTTAAAAGGGGACGCAGAAAAGGTACTGTCCGAATTAGAGGTGTCTGATGGAAATTATAAAGTAGCTTGGGACATGTTAATAGAAAGGTTTGAGGATAAACCCGGTATTATCCAAAAGCATCTAAAAAGTCTTATAGATATGGATCCAGTAAATGACATAAGATCATTTTTGGATCAACTAAACAGCCATTGGAGAGCATTAAAATCACTTGGGGAGCCTATTGAGCATTGGGACAGAATTTTAATTTTATTAATGTCCCGAAAATTATTGGGACAAACGAAAATATTGTGGAATGAGGCGCGAATAGGTAAATTTAAGGGGGAACCCACTATGGATGATTTTAAGTTGTTTCTAACTGAGAGATGCAAAAGCATAGAGGCGTTAGAAGATAAAGATAAACAAAAGAGACCAGGTAACTCAATGACGCATTTTTCAAATCATAAAAAAGAATTAAAATCATGTGTGGCTAGTTTCGATAACAAATGTAAATTTTGCAACGGTCAACATCTTATTTACTTTTGCGATAAGTTAAAAGATTTGGCTGTCGAAAAACGTTGGCAAGAAATAAAAATTTTAAAATTATGTATAAATTGTTTGAGACCTAATCATTTTGCTCGAGAGTGTCGATCCGAAGGATGCAAAAGGTGCGGTAAAAAGCACAATACGCTGTTACACTACGAAAATTCAAGAAATGCAAATCAAACAAATTTTTTATCAGTTGGAAATCAAGGGTCCTCACATTCGGAATTAGAACGATCAGCTGAAACTGCGGCGTTGCCGGTTCAGCTAGATGTAATAAATCACGAAGTATCCGCTCATTGTTGTACTCCCGAATCACAAATTTTATTAGCCACGGTTGTAGTTTATGTCACAGGAAAAAATGGTGAGCAGCATAAAGTAAGATGCCTGCTTGATAGCGGTTCGCAAGCTTGTTTCATAACAGAGCGCTTAGTTAAAAAGTTAAATTTGCCAATTACTAAATTAAATTTGCCCATAATGGGAGTTAATCAAGTTAGAAATACGATAACAATGCAAACTAAAGCTACGATTACATCAATTTTTGGTAACTACCAAACATTTGAAAAATTTTTAATGTTAGAAAGAATTACTGCAAGTATTCCTAATTATTCCTTTAATACGTCACGTTTAAATATTCCTAGAGATATTTTATTGGCTGACCAACACTTCAATTTGGCCAGTGAAGTTGATATTTTATTAAATGCTCGTATATTTTATGAAACCTTAATTGAGGGTAAAATAAATCTCGGAATAGGTTTGCCTATATTGCAAAATACTTTATTCGGTTGGGTAATAGCAGGTCCATTGACCATGACACAAGAAAATAAGCAAAATGAAGTTAAATGTAATTTATCGGTATTCCAAGAATTAAATGACATTGAGAAATTTTGGAAAATTGAGGAAAATGAGCCAAAAAAGGTACTATCAATCGAAGAATTGGAATGTGAAAATCATTTTTCCGAAACGGTTACTCGCGACGCAGTCGGGAAATTTGTGGTTACTTTACCGACGCGGGAAAATATTTCGGATTTAGGGAACTCGTTAGGAATTGCTGAGAGGCGACTAGTTTCAGTCGAGCGAAAATTCTTGAAAAATCCTTTATTCAAGGAAAAATATGTTAAGTTTATGAGGGAATATTTGAACATGGGTCATATGGAAAAAATATCGGACAAAGATATTAATTCACGAAGTATGGGTAATGAAAAAATTTATTATTTGCCACATCATGGGGTATCAAACGAGGCTAGTAGTACCACAAAATTAAGAGTGGTATTTGATGGCACTGCGAAACCGTTTGTCGGTCTAGCATTAAATGAAGTACTTAAAATAGGGCCGTGTATTCAAGACGACATTTTTTCAATTTTGTGTAGGTTTAGATGGCATAATGTAGTTATTATTTCTGATATCGAAAAAATGTATAGGATGATAAATGTTAATGAGAAACAACAAAATTTGCAGCGTATAATTTGGCGCGAAAGTCCCGATGACGAAGTTCAACATTTTAAATTAAAAACAGTTACTTATGGCACAGGGCCGGCTTCATTTTTGGCTACTCGTTGCCTTAAGCAAATTTCTGATGATATTGAGGATAAATTTCCTCAATTAAGCAAAACCATATCACGGGATTTTTATGTAGATGATTTGATTACTGGATGTGAAACAGATAAAGATGCAATCGTTATAGCACAGGAAATTACGCGTGTTTTTAAGCAATACGGATTTAATTTAAGAAAATGGAATTCGAATAAAATATCAGTTTTAAATCAGTTGTCTGACCGGAAATCAGATAATTTGGGGCACTTTTTAACAGATAATGATAATTCTAAAACTTTAGGAATATTTTGGAACGCAAAACGGGATGAACTTGAATATGTCATTGATACCAAAGTAAGGGATTATTCTCCAGTGACAAAACGCGTGATTCTAGCTTCTATTGCTAGGATCTTCGATCCACTTGGTTTAATCGGTCCGATAATTACCCGAGCAAAAATACTAATGCAGAGACTATGGCAATTTAAGATTGGATGGGATGAGAAAGTCCCTTCTGAAATATTCACAATTTGGATGGAATTTAAAAATCAATTACAGTATTTACAAAACATAAAAATTACAAGACACGTATCAGTGAATGCTAATAAGAGCATTGAATTTCATGGTTTTTGTGATGCTTCGGAAAAGGCTAGCGGAGCATGTATTTATGTACGAACGATAGATTCGCATGGTACAGTTAATGTTAAATTATTGTGTGCTAAATCACGTATAGCGCCTTTGAAAACAATTTCATTACCGCGATTGGAGTTAGTAGGGGCTCTTTTATTGGCGCATTTAATGAATAGGGTCCAACAGGCATTTGATAATGTTATACCAACCTTTTATTGGTGTGACTCTAAAATTGTACTATGTTGGTTAGCTGAAGAGCCACATATTTGGAAAACTTTTGTAGCCAATCGTGTTAGCGAAATACAAGGTATGAGTGACGTTCGTAATTGGAAACATGTGGAATCTAAAGAAAACCCTGCAGATGTAATATCTAGAGGTGTTAATCCGCGAGAATTGTTAGATTCAGACCTGTGGTGGAAGGGACCACAATTTTTAAGTGAAACCATAATTGGAAATGTAAATATAATAAATTCTAATATCACTGACATTCCTGAGAGAAAAAAGGTTAAACCTATGACTTTGATTAATCAACTTGAACCATTTTCACTTATAGATAGATTTTCTAGCTTAACTAGGCTACAACGCGTTACGGCATGGATTCTAAGGTTTGTTAAAAATTGCAAATCAAATGCGACATCTAAATTGAGCGGCGAATTATCAATGTTAGAATTAAATGAGGCTTTAAACAAATTAATTAAAATAGCACAAACTGAATCATTTGAAAAGGAAATAAGTTCTTTAGTAAAAAATAAATCTGTTTTCAATAAAAGTAAAATTAAATCATTGGATCCGTTTATCGGTAAGGACAGTTTATTAAGGGTAGGTGGTAGGCTACGAAAAGCGCCTCTGCACTTTGATCGAAAATTTCAAATTATCTTACCGTATAAACATAATCTGAGTAAATTAATTATTCAAAATGAGCATCATTTACAATTGCATGCAGGTCAACAGGCTACGTTAAATTCTGTAAGACAATATTATTGGCCAATTAATGGCAGGAGGGCAGTACGAAGTGTTATTTCGAAATGTATGACATGTTTTAAATGTAAACCTGTCTCATCTTCTCAAAAAATGGGTGATCTGCCCCTTGATCGCGTTAATCAGCCCATCAGGCCATTTCATGTTTGTGGAACTGATTTTGCAGGTCCGTTTCTTATAAAGGATGGGAAATTAAGGAATCGCGCTATAATTAAAGCATATATGTGTATTTTTGTCTGTTTTGCCACTAAGGCGGTTCATATTGAAGTGGTTAGCGATTTATCCACTGAATCTTTTTTTTAATGCCTTTAAGAGGTTTATTTCGCGTCGAGGTATATGTAAGCGGGTGTATTCTGATAACGGTACTAATTATGTGGGCGCTAGCAATCAAATTAAAGAGTTATTTGAATTAGTATCTAATATTTCGGCCAATGAAAAATTTTCAAGGTTTTGTAATGATAATAAAATTGAATGGTTGTTTATACCTGCTAAATCGCCTCATCAAGGAGGACTGTGGGAAAGTGCTGTTAAATCAGCGAAATTTCATGCTAATCGTATTATCGGAAATTATCATTTGACATTTGAGGAACTTTCAACTATATTTTCTCAAATAGAAGCAGTTCTTAATTCTCGTCCTCTTACCGAACTCTCCCATGATCCTTCAGATTTAACCCCATTAACACCTGGTCACTTCCTTATTGGAGCCCCACTCACCGCTCTACCAGAGATGAATATCCAGGAAGTTCCTGACAACCGTTTGCCCAAGTATAGGCTTATCCAGAAAATGTACCAACATTTCTGGTCCCGTTGGTCCCACGAGTACCTTTCTACTCTTCAAAGGAGAAACAAATGGTCCAAATCCTCCAGCAATCTAAGTGTTGGTCACTTAGTTTTATTGAAGGAAGACAACATTGCCCCCCTACATTGGAGATTAGGGCGCATTATTGAGACTCACCCTGGCACGGATGGTATTGTTCGCGTAGTGAGTGTCAAAACTTGTTCGGGTGTAGTTAAAAGGTCTATTCAAAAAGTGTGCGCTTTACCAGTGAATTCTGACCTTTAAACTTTATATACAATTTTTTCTGTTTGATAATTATTTATGTTTTACTTTATGTTTTATGTTGAAAGGCAATCCTTTCAAGGCTGGCGGCTATGGTTCGGCCTCATTTGACTTTTTTATTTTTTTTAATTATAATATCGTATTTTTATATAATTTGGCAACCTCGCATATAAAATATTATCGGTAGCAGGGGATGTCAAGCAGTTTTTTGTTTTTTAATCATTGTTAACTGATTTGTCATATTGTCAAGATGTTTAATAAAGTTATTAGTAAGTGTTAGAAAATGTTTTAATCATCAAAAAATATATAATACAAAGAAAGTACAGTCCACATTAATCCCGAAAGGGACACGAAAGTCAAAACAACACAACAAGTTCCTATTGTAAAAAGGGGTTGTGTGGAAATCTGTGAATACTCAGTTCCACCTTTAATTTAAAGTATTGGCTCTCACAATTTGTGTTGCAAAGAAGTTTCAGCACACGTGCCTTTCTTTCCATTCAAAATACGATATTTGTTATTTAAAATAAAATACTTACAAATCCAAATCCACACTTAATAGTAATAAAATTGATTCTTCGCTTAGTTCTGATTGTAGTACCATTAAAAAACTATTGATTTGTCGTAAAAATCGTATCTCAATTGAAAACTCTTACGATTTAAATTTAAAGTATGAATTTTTTCCTATTTAAACCATTTTTATAGTAAAATCGCAATCGAGCCGGAGTAATATATCTGTCAGAACAGGAAAGTTCAGATGTGGGTGCCTATATATTATTTAAGGGGGACGTAAAATCATCATTTAAAAATATATTTTTTTGAATATGTATTATTGAGTATTATTTCAGTATGTAGGTACTTTACAAATTTTTTTTTGAGTTATTTGCAATTGTTATGTAAATGGTAGAGTTATCTGTTTGAGTAAATTAACAACAAGGTATATAACAAATATTTTTCAAGACCTATAAATTTGACTATTAGGTATACCTACATGAAATTGTTTAAATCGTTATTCATCATTGACTTCTTGGAAATCTTAGCTTAACTTAGATTATAGAAAGTAATCTGAGGGTTCAAAATCTATAAATGTGACTATAATTGTATTAAAAATGTAAATGGGATAAATCCTTAGATTATACAATTCTATAATCTAAGGGTAAATCGTTATTTTATCGTCTTCTTGGAGATTACTAATGCCATGGAAAAACCAAAATGATAACAAGGAGATGGGATTATAAGATGGTTACCTACCTAGGATTTGGTATGAAGATAAGATAGGCAGTTGCAGTTAGTATCTTGATCAGTTCCCCATATTACCTACCCTGTTTGATTAGCCTTCTATATTATCTATTATAGTAAGACTCATCATTTTATAGCCTCTCTCGGCCATAAAATGATTCGTTCAATAAAGCCCTTGATTATGTACGTGTAATATAAATAGCTATTAATTCCTATGGTTTTTGAGATTTAAACGATTTTTTAGTAGGCGGTATTGATAGTCCTACTTTTATAATATATACCCAGATAACATAAGAACATCCTTTTAATATTCATAGAATAATTATAAGGAATGCAAGCAAGGAATACGATTAAACTATTTCTAGCATTCATAAGGCAAATTTTATTGTAAATTCTAAGAATAATATTAACACACTGGTTTATGGAGTGCTTGTAGAACTTCTCATAAATATTCACATATATGTACCTTTAGGTTTGGTAGTGATATTGCATAATATCTTAGGATAAGTATATAGGAGAGAGCATGGTCAACACCCAGCACTTAAGTTAACCTCAGTGACATTTGTAAAAGCACCTAAATCTGTATTTAATTTAAATAAAACCGGTACAATTTTGAAAATGCCAATTATAGGGGAATTATTGTACGTGAAACGTTAACTAACAGTAAAGAAAATTGTACAATCATCTAACGATCGATTCCACCGTAGCGACCAAAAAATGAACTTGTTAGCTCAAATTATCATAGCATTTCCAATAATTTTAAATCAACTAGGTTCTGTCTAGATTTACGGGCCAAGTAATAATAAAAATATTGAGATATTGGTTTAATACAATTGATTTGTAAAGTGTGGGCATAGCATACTTTGTCAACTTCCTTTTTCTTCCTCTTTTGTTGAGTACGAGTTTTTAAAAAATTATCCATAGATAACAGATATGTCTCTGCCGATTTGGAATTATTCCAGTAGTGGTCGGGTTATTCAGATTTATTTGAAAAATTAAAAGTAAATACTGAGTTTTAATATCCTGGTGAATAATAGGGACATATATTGACATAATTAGGGATTTGGAATTTTTTTTGTTATTCTTACATAAGGTAAAAAAACAAAAAAAAATGATTTTTCTTATCGGAAAAGTCAAACGTGGTTAATCATTTACGTACTCTGTATGCTTAATGTAATTATCAAATAGTCAACTATGCCGTTAATAAGCGACTGGGGAGATACGTTTGTTTTTGTGGCGTTGCGGTACAGTAATCACACATCGTTATGACAGATAGCACACTGTGTATCAAACTAATTTGCAAATGGCCAGGACATCGTGTTAGTGGGCACTGTGGGATATCTAGTGCGGTAAAATAAGCAAAATATCATGTAATATTTTGACAAAAGCATCTAAGTATTGCTACCATGTTATGAAATTTTTTTTAACCAATCACAGACATCTTAAACATAATATATTTGAAAATAAATAAAAAAAGGAAAGATTTGTATTTTTTCAAAAATCATTCCTCCATGTCTGATAAATTACATGTCCTACACTCAAAGAAATTTACCAGTATATACAACAGGAATTCGGCGAATTCTACATGAAATTCCCCCTATATAAGCGACAGCAGGAATATTTGTTAATTCAGGAATATGCTGTACCATTTACAGAATCGTTACATGGATTTAACTGGAACATTCCAGTTATTTTAACGAACTACCTTACTTTTACCGGTTTAATAAACAATCTAGATAGTTGTACTCGAAGCTTCGAACTTCAGTTTTTTCAGGAATTTCCAGTAGTTAATCGGAACTGTAGTATCGATTTAGCAGGAATTTTCCATTGAATTAAAGATCTTTCATTCATATTCATACATTACAATACTAGTTAGTTGTATTCGAAGCTTATAACCTGAGCTTTAACAGGAATTTCCGGTAATTACCTAGTATTTACCTGGAATTTATTTCAATACACAAATCCAGAGCCCTCGATATCCCCCTCTGGATTGACAGGATATTCCTGTAACATTTACGGTGGTTTATTCCGGTTGCATCTACGTATGTTTTACAGTAATATCTTGTAAGTATAGCAAAATATTATTCTATATACACAGGAAATATTCCTGATAAATTAACAGTACCTTTACTGCTATACTTACCGGTTTTTCCTGTCCATACAACTCAAGTCACTTTATCTGGAATCGGCCTGTTAGATTGCAAGTATAGATTGTTGTTAGAACCGTTTTTTCTTGTTATAATAACAATAGTTGCGTTTAAACAACAGGAATTCCCGGGATTCGTTTTTTTCAGTGTATCAAATAAATATGACAAAACTTCAACTTTAAGTAGCCTGAGCCTGAACTATTATTTCTCACTCTCTCGAGAATTTTTCATACTTTTGTCCACTTAGATTAACAAACTAGTCCATTTAAATTGTGTTGTAGTCGGAGCGATTTTTCCAGATATAGATAAGCCACATATGTTTTTTATCATCAGGTTTTCAGCTGAAAATTGTGTTCGTACCTATCTGAATCATTTATCGAAAACGTTTTATATTGTCTGTGCAACGCCTGAACATTTTTGTGTTTAAACGTGAACTTATCAGCATATTTTAATTTAGTACATACATAAAACTAAAGTTCAATCCGACTGGTGTAGAAATTTTCAGGCCGCAACTATTTATTTTACTGTAAAATAAAGTGCTCCTTTATTAACGCAAAACTGTTCTATAAAGAGCGTTTTATTGTTCAATCGTACATAATAGCTATTTATATTACATGAACATAAACAAGGGCTTTATTGAACGAATAATTTTATCGCCGAGCGAGCTTGCGAGAGAGGCTATAAAATTATGAGTCCATAAAGCCTGTTTATGTACGCGTTATATACATGATTTTATGTTCGATTGCAATTAAAAAATAATAATAAATTGAAAAAATAAAAATTTGATACGATTTTGGCTGACAGCAGTTGCTCTTCTCTCTGCAAGCTACGAATCTTTCCATTAAAAGTGTAGAGTTACAGTTTCAAATAGTAAATTTAATTCGCAGACACTCTGTCAGTAAAACTAATAATAATGGCAGCACATTTGCAAATTTTATCTTACAGCGGATGCAGCTATTGACTTACGCGTGTTTGGATTTTATTTAGTGGATTCGAAAGCCTAACTGACGAAACCGAAAGGCAGAGAATGTCTTAGGATGTCGATTCGGATAAATGAAATTCCTAACTCGTTTAGTTAGTTAGTAGATTTTGTAGAAATTTAACTAAAGAGCTAATTACTACAAGGCGCTGCAAGAAATGGTATAGTTTTTCCATTTTGAATTGCACAATTATAAAAACAAAATTCCCAGATGTGCCGACAAGTTGCTTTGATGTGCCGGCAAGTTGCTTTGTCGGCATTGGCGGCTTGTATAAAGCGGGCTCATTTTGTTCGGCAATTGAAAATAGATAAACTCATTTTTAAATGAATTAATTTGCAATATCTATTGTTATTTTAACAAAAATTAACAAGTAGCTTAAATCTACAAATAAACTCTTGTATTGGAAAATAAGATCGAAATTGTTTTGTAGATTTTTGTAAGGGTAAATAATTACATCGTTATTTTATATTTAACTTTCAAAGAACTCTTTTGTAAATTATAAAGTTTAAAATTTATCAGTTTTGGGTGATCTCCCTTATCTAGCAATATTTTAATTTACTGGTTTAATAAACCTTCCTAAAATATTTGTCATTGAATTCATACATTTATCTTTTCTAAATAGGTTAAAAAAAGAAATTTTGATAATTCTAAAATCATTAAAACCAAATAAGATGTTTATTTTTTAAACTTGTCAAATTAGTTGTCTTGCACCTTGTCAGTGACGTTGACAATTACTTTATTTTACAGTAAAATAAAGTCCTACTTTGTTGACACAAAACTGTTCTATAAAGAGCGTTTTATTGGTCAATCGTACATAATAGTTATTTATTTTTCACATACGTTTTCCCGTTTTAAAAATAAAAGTATGTTGAGAAATATATTAAGATTACGTCAAAATAAGCTCCTTACGAAGCAAACCAATCACAAATACAAAATTAATGAAGTTCTGATGTATCGACCTTTATTATATCTGACGGTAAATCAAAAAAAATAATTTGTCGTCTTTTTTGCAGGAAAATCCTCCAGGGGTTATAATTACAAAAGTTCGGTGAAAAACTTAGGATAATAAATAACTGATGAAAAAACTTTAGTACTTTTTCAACTGTTAAACCTTCTATTGGATATCTAGAGTTATTACTCTCTGGAATATAGAGACAGCACAGAAATTTTTATTCCTAGTCATTGCCGCAGAAAGAACACACCAGGGTATAAAGATAATTATATTAACGTTTTTAAATAACTTTAAGGTTTAGAAGTCTAAAAGTATGAACAAAGTAAAAAACAAATCATTATTTAAAAAAACATTCAATTTGTTTTGACAAATGTCATTCCTCTGATAACTTCGAAGTAAATTTTGCCACGTTGCCAGTTCAATTTTCAGAAAGAATAGATTTAGGCATAAGTAGTAATAGATTTCTAGCAGAAAAACTTACTTTGGTATATATAATATGGCCCTTCAATCTTCCGATCTGAATTTTTTCAAATTGTATGGGGCTGTCAGGTTAGCTTTAGGTTAGGTTAGTTTTAGGTTAGATCAGGGTAGCTTTAGGTTAGGTAGTTTTAGGTTAGGTCAGGTTAGCTTTAGGTTAGGTTAGTTTTAGGTTTGGTCAGGTTAGCTTTAGGTTAGGATAGGTTAACTTTCGATTAGGTTAGGTTAGATCTTTGTAATAAATAAATAAAAGTAAGATACGTATCACATTTTGACAGTTGTTACATTTTGACAGGTATCAAGTTTTGACAAGTGTTAAGTTTTTGTCTCGTTACTCAATATTTTTACTAATGACCACCAGAGCAGGGTAGTATCCGGATACTTTTGATGTATCCGAGAGCTATATCCGGATACTTTTTAAATTTTGTATCCGGTATCCGTATCCGTGACGAAATTTGAAAGTATCCGGTATCCGGATACTTTTTTTGACATACGGATACTTTTAAATTTTCAACGTCTGCCGGTAATGTACGCACCACACTTCAATCCAGATATACATAGTATGTTAAATTCTATTTTATTTTCCGTACTCATGGTATAATACGTTTACGGATGTTTAAATAACTGTTGTTAAAATTTCAAATCATTTTTCTGAAATATCTTTTGAGCAGTGTTATATGGAAGATTTGCCACGAGTTATTCTCGGTTAAAGATATTCCTTCGTGGGATTATGTAATCCGCTTTGGATGCCGGCTAACCACAGTGAAGTGGGGTGTGGATTGATATATGTTGTTAATTAAAAAATGGGCGCCAGGAGATTGTTTTACCCTCATCCAAAATATAGTCAATTTAGTCACTCAACCTCCAGAATGGATCTAAATGGAGCCCACCAAAAAAAAAATAAACTACGTCGCAACAAAAATTTGCTTACCTTAGTTCGGGTCAAGACTATTTGTGACTATTAGTAAATGAAATAAAAGTAACTAATTACTAAATAACTATTTAATGTTTCCACTTACACAGGTCAAAAAAAGAAAAAGGAACCCAAGGGGTCCCACTAAAATTGTAAGAAAATTGCGCTAGTTTAAAAAAAAGATGATTAAATTAATTAACTGATTACGAACAATAGGGGTGTTACACCGTCCGCGAGAGCTCTCAAGGTCGTTGGAATTGGGCGTAAAAAAAATACCACTCGCACCTATAAGTCGCTTACAAAATTCCAAAAAAAAAATTAGAGAAAATATATGAAAATATTAATTTAGAGACCTTTAAAAATCACTAATTAACAAATAATGTACATAAACAAATATAAAAAAAATATGAAAAACTTGCTGTTGTTCCAAAACTAAATTGCGGCAACTTGCAGCTACTAACTCGTCAGGTCAGGTCAGCTCAATACGAAAATCTGGTTAACACTCTGCCCAACACGAGAATCTGGTTAACATCCGCCCAATATGAGAATGTGGTCAACACTCCGCCCAACACGAGAACCCTAAAATAATATACATTAAACCCCTAATCGAATACCCCTCGGCCCAGAAAGAAATTTACAAACTCTAACAGTTTATACAATAAAAACATTTAAATATCTCAACATACCCTTTTATACAGTGAAGGGGAATTCTCGGCGAATCAGGAACTTTCCTGACAGATGCTTCCGTGGAAGGTGAATCCTCGGAGAATCAAATCGTCTCCCGGGGAAGGTACTATCCCTATAATATTAATAGGCCTTGCACACTTGCCAAATAACATAATACTCGACTTTCATGAAAAACGCCTTACCTGACAAAAATGGCGTCGTTACGAACGTGGCTTGGTTTGGTACAAAATATCAATTCCTCTTCAAGAGATTCAGACCAGGGTAAACACACCAAATCAAATAGGCACCCTGCAAGTCTAACAATATGGGAATCGCTCGTCTATCCCAATCAATGGTACGAAATAATCTTCATAAAACACCGGGCGATTCCTCAAAATATTGTCTAAACCACGTTACACTTATCACCCAACAAGAAAGAAAAGACCACCCGGCCGAAATTTCCTTCTCAATCCTTCTAGAACGAATTCAACCACGCAAGTCCAGAAAGAGATTCACCTATTAACCGCCACGGGTCTCTAAAAACGACTTGACCAATCATATAACAGGTGACTGGCTAACACAGCCGTACAGTACCTCAAATTTAACAGACGAAATGACCGGAACGACAGTTCGAAACATGACATCGATAAAATAGACGTAAACAACAAACTATTTTAATAGATATACTTTATACGAAACTAAATAGCTCGTTCAAATGGATATAAAGTGACTCAAAAACTTGAGGCTATCTTATGTGATATATGGTTCCTAAATAATATAATCCGATCCCGACAGTGGCTCACATCTACCCAAGAAAACAAGGTATGGAAAACTAATTAATGTAGTAAGGTCTTAATACCGAATTTAAACGTTACAGATTACACAACTCTACTTAGTTACCATGCATTGATAAGCGAATATACCCTTGAAGACGTGGTATAATCAGTAGTAATATCACAAAAGCATCGAAAATAATTGATTATACTTCCGAGTCACGAGACGTATTTCGCGAAACACCACGAGAGCGCAGCTCGAGTGGTGTTTTGAAGAAGTACGTCGAATGAGAAAGATATTATAAATATTATTTTGGTATGCTCGGTGGTATTTGACTATATTCGTACGAGTTATTTAATTATTTTTACTATGACAACCTTTTCAAGAAGTAAGTATACGAATTACAAAAACGATTATACCACGTCGTCAGGCGTATATTCGCTTATCGATACATGGTACCTAACTAAGTAAAAATAGCAATTGCTATTGGCTAAATGTATGATCAGTTGTATATTCGTATCGAATATTTCTTTAAAACACCACTCGAGCTACGCCCTCGTGGTGTTTCACGAAATACGTCTCGTAAGTCGGAAGTACAATCGATTATTTTCGATGCTCTTGTGGTATTACTACTGAAAATCGCCGTTTGTTTCTTGTTTCTTGAGTACTTTTTGATTTCTCCTTCCATTATTACTAATAAAAATACATGTACTTAAGTATATTACATAATTCTAATACAAGCAATTTAGGTCCCTTTTAAAAGTATCCTAAAAAGTATCCGAAAAAAGTATCCGGATACTTGTATCCGAGTACATCTTTAACTGAAAGTATCCGTACTTTTTTTAAAAGTATCCGGATACATTTTGAGTATCCGTATCCGGTACTCGGATACTTTTTTTCTGTATCCGACCCAGCTCTGCTGACCACTATATAGTCCATTCAAACACTCGTATGGATGTCTGTCAAAAAACAATAATTCTAGTACTGCGCGTTTTTCTTTAGAATTTTTAAAATATCACCAGATAATATAAATTTATTTAAAGCTCATAAACACCTTGCCAACTTGTCAATGTAAACTGTAAATAATGTCTATAAAATCTCGTCGTTAGCTGACCGAAGCCAAGTTATCAAAAGTATCAATTCATTCAGAATATTTGCATTATACACTGACACTTTTTATTTTTGACTTTGAAAAGTTTCAAAACAATACAGTTAATTCCATTGGATTTGGAAACAGAAAATAAACTTTTCCTACTACTATATGCGAAAGTAGCTTATATCGCATAAATAAATACGTCAGAAAGTTGACACACTTCTGTCACATTTAAAACAGTGATGATATGAACTTAAAACTGTTACGATATGAATATTTCAGTTTTGAATTTTGCATTTCTATCTAGAAGGCAGGAACTGTCAAATCAATGACACAAAGTTTAAAAGTAAGTACTAACATATTAATTTAATTGTTGTTTCTTATTAAATAATTTTTATCTTTGGAATTTGTTTTAATTATTAGTCGTAGGAAAAATACTGTACATAAAGCGTTCGAAAGTGATTTTCTCGCTCGTTCCGTGTGAAATAAGTCACTTTCTACACTTGTTATAATATAAATATAAACTGTCATTCAATAGAGTAAGTCGAATTTTTCCAGTCATCCCTCGGGTGTCTCAAAAAAAAAATAAAATACCTATCGATTTCTTATATAGGAGAAATTTAAAAAATACGTTGTTACCTGTAATTCGGAATGTTTTTTAATTTTTTTTTGGTCTCAAAATCTTTATTTTTCAAAAGTATTTTTTATTTTTTGGTTATCGAAGGATATCTCGTCAAAAAATTTTAAAAAATGCATGAGGTCAAGAAAATAAATAATTATTTCAGATTTAACACGTATAAAATGTTTGTTGGGGTTAAGTGGGGCAATTGTTTGGCCAACTATAAGAAAAGCATAAAAAAACAATATCAAAGTCTGAAAATTTGGTAACTTACTTAGTTTTTCTACTCTACTTTGAGATAAAAATATTTTGGAACCAATTTTAAGACTTGCCCTTGCAAGCGATGCTCAGTTGACTTGAAATCGCGCCCAAATACATTATTATTCAATTGTAACATTGAATCGAATTAATCTATCAAATATTTCTTTACATTATTTGTAATTCACTCTTATTATCTCTAATAACATTGTCCCGTAAGTGGATTTTCTGTTATTACTGTTATTATTACAGTTATTTTATAGAAGGTACGCACGGGTTTTACTCTATTGATTTTTAGATAAAGAAAACGTATTTTAGTTATCACTATGATCAACTTTAAGGACTTTGTACATACTTTGTATTTTTTGGAGCAAAATGTAATACATTTTTATTAAATTAATTTAGCTAAGCGCTTTTTCGACCTAAGAAAAGGTCATCTTCAAAGCTAAAACCTAGAATTCACAATTTAGTATATAACAATGTCAACAAATATAGTAACTTACTAAATTCTAGGTCTTAATTCTGAATATTATTAAAAGTAATGTAAACATATCAAAAATAAATGATTCTAATAAATGTAACATAAGTGCAGATAATTTTAATAACTTCTTTTCAAATATTGCCCATGATACTGTTCAAAATATTTCTCTGTCACAGAGTGATCTCGTCCAAGTTCTACCTAATTTGAGCACACCAGAAAAATTGTTCTCTTTCTCTCCTGTATCTTTCATAGAAATAAGAGATATAAATGTTAAGTTGGTTAAGTCTGTGAAAAGTATTATTAGTCCCCTCACTAAATTAATTAACTGAAGCCTAAAAGAAAATACCTTTCCGAATGTGCTAAAGTTAGCCAAGGTGATTCCTATTTTTAAAAAGTGTGATCCTAACAGACCTGAAAACTACTTTCCTATCTCCTTACTACCTATAATTTCAAAAAGTGTATTGCCATCCAAGTAATAAATTTTTTTTTTGATGAAATTAACCTATTTACATCCTGCCAGTTTGGATTTAGGAAAAATAGAAGTACTGTCATGGCTATTCAAGACCTAGTTGACTTTCTACTAAACTCCTCCTTCAATGACTTAAAATATGGAAGTGTCTTGTTTTGCGACTTGAGCAAGGCTTTCGATTGTGTTCCCCATGATAAACTTTGCAAATACGGTTTTAGTTCTGACAGCACTAAACTTCTAACTTCTTATCTAACAAACAGAGGCTCTGTTTTGGGACATATACTTTTCTTAATATACATAAATGATTTACCATTAATAGGACCAAGCGGTAAATTCACTCTTTTTGCTGAAGACACAACGTTCGCTTGTACCGCGGATTCTCTTGAGACTGCAGAACTAGAGGTGAATGTTTTGCAGAGTGGAGTTTGGAATGGTTTAACATGAATCGTTTGCATCTTAGTGCAGACAAGACAAATAAAGTTATTTTCACATTAAGACCAACTGACAGGTCAAGGGATATGACAGTTAAGTTTTTAAGAGTCAGTTTGGATCCTCTCCTTCAATGGCATGCACACATTGATATTGTTGCTGGAAAGTTAAGAAGCTGTATATATGCACTTCGGTGCTTTCGATAACAGCTTATTTTGGCATTTTTCATCCTATTTTTCATCCCATTTTCATGCTATTTTAGCCCCTCTCACTGCAGAGGAGGGCAATCAGAATACTGGGAAGGTTGGGTTACAGGGAGGATTGTAGACATCCAAGTTGGGTATACTCACTATACCATCGGTGTGTATCCTAGAGAACCTATTGTGGGTACATAAGAATAGAGATAGGTATAGGGTGCATGGGGATATCCGTAACTATGGGACAAGGAGTACAAATAAGCTAGTTCCAATTTACCAGCGCTTGACAAGGTGTCAGAATGGTCCAGGATTTCTGTCTGTTAAGCTATACAATAAACTTCCTAATAGCTATACAATTTTACCATATGTACTCTTTAAAAATAAATTGAAACAAATACTAATCACACATGGATTTTATTCAAACGAAGAATTTTTAAATTTCCCTTTTCCTTTATGAAAATGGTACCTATATATTGTAGCTACTGTAATTGTATGTATTAGTGTTTTTAATGTGCCAGTGTAGTACTTGATTTTATCAATTTTATTTAAGCAGTAACACTTTCATTATTTTTTTATTGTTTTTATTTTGTAATTGGCAAACTGAAACATTGTACTGATGTATTCAATCTGACTTGTGGAAATACTTTTTGTATACTAATACTAATAAATGAATTTGAATTTGAAGATAACCTGTTGTTAGGTCGAAAGCGCTTAGCTAAATTAATTTAATAAAAAATTTCACACATTTTCTTCTTTTCCTTAACTATCATCAACCCCTGGTATAATTTAGACTCGACTTAAATTCATCTACAATACTTTTTAACGGATAATGCAATAAAAATGCTGGAATTGTGATTTTTATGATGAAATAAATCTGTTTTATTGAAATCGAGAAAACTCATCGGATGAATGCATATATTTTTATAATGAAATTTCTCTAGGGGATGCGAGCGGTAGATGTCTAGGTCAATATTGATATTCAGTTACATATAAAAGTTGTTTTTGTCTCATTGTGAGCTAAATAAATATATAACAGTGTGTTTGACTCGACTGTTATTTTTATGTGAAATGAAATATATAAAACCTACACTCGTAATGGTCCAAATAATATTCCAGATTCAAAGGATATGTCAACACGTGTTCTAGCCAAAATTTTAGATTAAAACGCTAAAAGGAACATATTAAATAGCAAATAAGCAATTTAACGCTTTTCTTTTTAAATAGCGAGCAAGGGCGAGTTCATATGTTATTATGCGTTGTTAATTGCTTTCCTTCAATCAACATTTTTTCCTGCTCCTTTAGACATTTGACCCCAATGTCGTACACTTTCAATTTTAACGACAGGCAAGGGTGGATTCATAGTTTTTATTGATTGCTAATTCCTTTCCTTCAATCCATGTTTTGTTCCTTTTCTTTAGACACAGAAAAAACATTTGTGTAAAGACGAGATAAAATATGGCTCAAGGGATAAAACAATGTCAAGGAACAGCTATCCGATACTTTGTCATCTGTTGGAAGCTTTATTTATGTATGACTGATTCAGATCACTGCTCCTGTTTCTGGGCATCAGATAGTATTGTTATAATGCTCTCAGAGATCAGAGGTCAGGTTCAGTGGTCCCACCTTCTACCCTTCCATGTTGCTCTTACATTATTTTTAAGTTCGGTTGTTGAACATTTGGAAACTCCATACCGATACAACAAGCATTAAATTCTGACTTTAGAAGAAAGTTTCACGCTTTGCTTATACTGGTCCATAACTTTGGCTTCTTTTTTCATCTCATCATCTTCCATTGTAGGAAAGATATCACAATAGGGAAGAATAATATCCCCATTCAGGACTCTATCCTTGATCAGTATAAATATCGAAGAGTTTAAATTGATCCTTGTAACCAAATAGCAAATATATTAAAATGGCCTGCAATTTGTTTTGTTCAGAGTCGCAAAAACATTAGCGATGAAACTGTTCACTGTTCACAAAATCCACTTTTGGCCATGTTATTTATATAAATGTGCGTCAGGATTTCTTCTAGTTCTTTTATGTGTTGTTCTTGCTAGCCATAACTATTTTGGCTATATTTGCTCCACACGAAACATTTCATCATAAATAATAAAAATGTCGATCGTTACATAATTTGGTTTTTGGTTTTTTTCGTATTCTTACAATAATTTTAATGCCTCCAATGATATCATTACGGTCACCTGATAGTCTTCGATTAATTTTATCGTGTGTATTAATGAGTGACAATATATTTAAATGAAGAGATAGTTCGTGGTATCTTTTACACAAAAAAGTGCTTTTACGATAGTGGAAATTGATTTTGTCATCAATCAACTAATGGATACAGATATTATAGAAAAATGTTTATTTTCATTCAGGACAACGTAATAATACAATAACAAACAATAATTTCGAAACCATACCAAGGCTATTTCGTATCGATTAGGGATTTATATTGGTAGCTTGCTTGGCCTAGTGAATAAAATATAAAAAGCTTGTGTTTATCTTCTATATTCGGCTTGTAGAATAATTTATTCCAAACCATGGATTGACAGTTTAAAATATACTGCGATTCAAAATTCTATAACCAAATCCTTAGGTATCCTTACGTCCTTAAGTTCCTACATTCTGCAATAGCGCGACTGGGTCTAGAGCTTCGATAATATCAATTATTGTACGACTCAAGTAGATGATTTTGGTTTTGAAAATATCGCTTGTTGTGTCGTTGATATTGGGATCTGATATGGAGGCGTGGCCTATCCAAAATGGCGTCAATTAGGATGAAGATTTAAATTTGACATGAGTGTGCTCTCTTATTAAATATAAACAATGAGTCTTACGATTGACAAAATTTGGAAAAAGGATACAACAAATGCGGGAAAAAAATTAATGAAAGTGACAGTGGCTGTGTGGACTTGGTGGCTTTCTGTGCCCAACAGATGTAAGCAATCATGTGATTAGTAACTAACAAATGATATAGTACTTTTGTCTCTGGTACTGAGATCGGAAATTGGTCTTTCCTAATATTTTAGACGATTGAAAAAGGTCACATCTTGCTGTTACTCCTACTACCTTAAATACATGAAAAAGGTCTTTCTAAAAAAAAATAAGTATTTCCTAATGTATGCTCCATCAGAAGTCAATTAATCCAGTTGGCCAATCTAAAAATCGCTTAATATAAACGGTGCTTCAGCTGTTTCCGGTCCCATCATGGCATGAAATAAGGTATATCCAAAGGATGGGATGTAAATGTAGTAGACGACCTATGACCTACATCCCGCTATGTGAGAGGCCACAATCTGTATTAATGATGCAAATGATTAATGACGTTCATCTCCAATCTCGAAAAGCGCGGCTCAAGCTTTCCACAATATTAAATTGCAACATTATAGGTACAGCCTATTTATATTCATTGACTTTCTAAAGTGCCTCTCGAATGGATTATAGCATGAAATTTTTCATGGCTGAATGAATTTGACACCAGTTAAATTGTGTCGTAAAAGTGATATCTGAAAAATTAGCTAAATTAATTACATGAAATTCAGTTCCATGAGCAGGTGAAACATGAAAAATATCTACGTTACCACCGCTAATATGTATTGTTACGTACTATTGTGCTGTGTGTTTATGATGAAGTAATTTTTTTATTTATCTATTTTATTGTTGTTTAATTTGTTTAATTTTAAATTTTAGTACATAACCTATATCTTTATTATATTGCAAATTTTGTTGGATTAACTAACCACGACTTTAGCTCTTTCCTTTCTTTAATTGAATTTTATTTTGTAATGCGATTTAATTTAATTTATTTTTTTAACTAATTTTAAAATTCACGTAATCTTTTTATTCTTACCTTTCCTCGTAATCTTAGACAGAATGTGAATTTTATTGGTGGCAGTTTACATTGGGCGCCATCTACTATAAAGAGTAGAGATTCTTAACCTCGGGTGTGCTTCTATTGGCTTACTATTTATAGAAATCAATAATAACGACTCATTAAATAGAATTCATATACATTTATTTATAGCAGGAAATTAAGTAAACCTTTTAATTAAATGTGTAACAAGTGCTTGGTCGAATAAGGTAAGTACAGTTTTCATTTATATAAGAAAATTAACATTATGAAAAAATTTTATTGTCACACCCTTATCTTATTCTCCAAATTAATACTCTAACCTAACTTATTTCTAGGTTAAATAAATCTTAACCTTAGTTAATTGTTTTATGACCTTTTTATTGTTTTGATGCTTTGTTAAATATCGATATCTAATAAAAATATGGTACCTTTCTTTATGACTTAGTCTTTTTTATTCTTTTTCCTTTAGCTATTATGGATGAATAAATATTCTTTTTAAAGATTTACAACTGGAATACTTTTCAAGACAGGAACGGGGATAAAATTGAATCAGAATACAACTGGATCACTTTATCAGGATACCGAACAGGATGGCTTCTTCTCTTGATTTTAAAAGTTTTCTTTTTTATTTTAAAATAGCGTCACTTCTTTGACAGGTAATGTTATATTTTTAATCAGTGTTGCTTTGACTCGATTTCATTTGTTTTTGTTATACGGAGCGAGTGAACACTTCGAGAGTTTTTTAGAAAAAGCTTTTCTTGACAGCGCGAAATACTTTTTATAAGTCACCAAGTCATAGCTTACTAGATTGAAATTTGACAGTTTTTTAACGTAAATTTTTACAAATTCAAAAAATATTAATTTTTATATAAGTTTTAATTAACAACAAATTATTCTAGAGACGAAAAGAATAATTTTGATATAATTTTCACACCATTCCTACTTATATTAACTTTATACAAAGACTTTTTATGTTCGTTATTACTGAGTTCTTAAATTCCATAAAACATTATTATTGCCTTTTTTCACTGTATTTCTTTAATTTTAGAAATCCGAAACTCTATTTTATACTATTTCCCTTGAATTTTAACTAATTACGTTGATATATCATGATATTGAAATTTGAGGTTAGCTTGTAATTTTCTTTTTCTCCTAACAATATAATAAATAACATTCTCATAGTTATTATATTCGCAGAATTATCTGAGACTACATTAATTTGAATTTATCTATTCAGTTCTTTGCTACATTTTAAGTAAATACCCTAAATCTGTTAGTAAAAATCTCTTATGGGCTTTCAATGTTAAATTATTCTATGTGATATTTCATAGTTTCTTTTACAATTAATATGCTAGAACTTGTTTAAAACATTGTTTTAGAATCGCATTCTGTCCTGTGATTACTCAAAATATAAGTAGTGATTTTATTCATATTAATAAGATTATCCTGTTTCTTTTTAATTCTTCGTGTTAGATAATCAATTTCGTATTCTCTTTTTGAGCTATTTGAATTAGGTAACCGTTACAGTATATATCTGTAAATTATAGAAATTCTTCAGGGATAAGAGACCAGACAATTCTAGAAACACTTTTCCAAGATATAACAAAAATATTTTACACTGCTATTTCAATTTTCCGTTTGCAGTTGCCTGGAACGCCAGATTCTTTAGATCCATATCTGTCAGCTGAAAATTAGAGAGAAGGTGGATTTCACCTTGACAACCCCCTTGAATTCCTATCTGTTGGTCCAAATCGAACAAAAACAAACGATATCAAGTAATCAATTATGAACAAACAATTGTGTCACGAACATAGCTTAATACAAAAAGAAGTTTATGAATATTTAAAGATTTATGAAATGTCATTTAGTCCTGACTTTCATGCCAGCAAAATTGAATTGAAATCCTTTTAGTTTGATTGGTTCCGTATGTAAGCTGGAAAATATTCCGCTGGAAAATTAATGCACTGTCCAAATATGCAAAATTTAATTTAACAACAGTCGTTTTTGTTTCATTAATCATCCGTTAAATAGGCGTGGTCAAAAGTTTATTGCATTTACGTTTGTTAAAATTTAAGACTTGAAAAATGTATCTTTAATACATGTTCAAGGGCCAAAAAAAATTAAAAATTGATGTGCATTTTCTCCTTAAAAATAAATGTACAAAAAGAGCGTTTTATGTAATGTGGTTTTTTTTTACTTTTATGAAACAGATATGCTTTCGAAACATGATTTGATCAGTTAACCAACTAAAGTTGAGAGCATTTCTAAGTTTTCAATAATCAATAATAACCTACAATAATTTGTCCTACCTTGAATCATGAATTAGGTTATTATTATGTACATTAGGAATCTTACCAAAAATTTCGTAAAATCTTAAATTAAAAATCACTTTACTGAATGTATCTTTATTGCGTTTATAATAACACCAATATGATTGTAAAACATCTGGTTAATGATTAAATATCGCACATATTATTCATAGGTTACAAATAGTCAAGTGCTTATTATTTTATAAATTAAAAACGATCTTTTTGCAAATTGTACAAACTGGTGTCAATTTAAAAGTTAAAAGAACATGTGTAACTGATGCATGTTTTACTTATTTTTTGTTTTTACAATTATTGTCCTTTGATTCTAATGGAATATCAAAAATATTTATTTTAATTCATTTTATAAAGTCTCGTATTTGGATGTGTACCAATTTATTTATATGCTGTAAAATCAATATAATATACAGGGTGGGCCAAACTTCTGTCCTCGGAGTGGTAAGAGATAAAACTTTCAAAATTTGTGTAAGCTAGTACAGTTACTGGGTGCACATTTTGAAAATAGTTTCGATTATACAGGGTGTTCCATAAACTCGAGGCAACACAAACTTACATTTTTTTAAATGGAACTTACTATATTTTATTCAAGAATCGAAAAGATCTCAATCAATGACCCCATCTTTAACACTCTGTAAAACAGTAAATCAAAATATATCAACAGGTCTTTGTATTCAAATTGGCTGTGCTCACTATTAATTACTTTTTTTATCTGTGGCTTCTTTAATACAGAGTGAAACAGAACTCAAATCAAGCAATATCTCAAAATTTTCAAATGGATCACCCTATAAGTCTTTTTACAATTTGTTAGTACAATTAATAAGCTTTCAAACGATATAGTATAGGTAGGGTATAAGTTAATGGAAAACTGTAAATATTTTATGATAACGGAAAAATCATGTATTTTACGTACACAAATTATATGGTATTAAATTTTTAAATGAAATGTACTGTATATTTTAGGTTTTTTAAGGCATTAGAATAGTCTACAAATTGTAATCGTAATTTTGGATGTATCTATTACTTTTTACTGTTACCACTAGAGAACCCCATACCTTTATAAAGATATTCGGAATAATACAAATAAATTTTGATGCCCCCAAATTGCGCTTCCTCCCGTTTTCGAGGATGCTGAACATGATGGCGAGTGTTAAAATTCGTTTCGGGTTATACCCTCCCCCCCCCCAAATGGCCAAAAACTACCCCCAAAATGGTGAATCGTGTCTCTACAAAGACAATCATGTCAAATCCCAAAAAATGCATATTTCAACTTTGACACCACGCTGATTAAGAACCAGTCAAGATATTAAAACTATGTTTACAACAATTCATTTTACATCTATTCTTTACATCCTCTCCAAATTTTGGAACTTTATTTCAAGTAGTATTGGAGTGGTAGATATATAAAGACACCCATTTCAAATTCTAAAAATAGCATATTTCAACTTTGACACCTCCCAGTCAAGATATGAAAACTGTTGTTACATTAAAAGATGTCTACTTGCAAAATTGGTTACATCTACTGTCAAATATAAGAGAAAAGCGAGCTTTCTTATGTTCTCTAATTCAATTTCCTGTAAGTGGCTTCGTTTGAACAACGTGCATATCTTTCTTATTCCCACTTTCCGAATTTAAATATTTAAGGCACTATTTTTAGACGTTTCAATTCAGCTTTTCTAATAGAGTTATTTTTAACCCTTCTTGAGGTTATACCGAACCATATGTGGAAATTCGAAGCGATTTAAGCAAATAGGTTAATAATTGGTGGGTCAGTCCTTCGCAAAGAGAGGCTGTCAGTGTCGATGAAATATAGGTCAATAACAAATACAAAAGCGTTAGAAAATACGATCGACTCTGCCTCTTACCCTCGCTTGCTTTATAACAAGGTTATTTTTAGACTGATTTTATAGAAAAGGCAGTGTTAAGCTAAAAAGCTGTGAGGTGATGTTGGTGAAGGTGCAAATTTTACAATAAACGTCTAGCTGGACGAAATTACAAGAAGCGCAATTGGTTTTCTAAGCGTCTAATAGTGTAAAAAAACTTTTTTGTTTCTCTGAGTACCTTCAGTGACTTCAGCACTTTCTTCCAATCGAAAATAGTTGTGTTAGAGTGATAAACAGGCACTATCGCTATAGAGAAGGGAATTTGTTAAGTAGATTAGTTAGGATAACAGAGGAAGGATATATGATGTAGTATTTGATGATGAAACTAATGGTGAAGTTGCATTTTCAATGTAGATTAATTTCCTATTAACTTACCATAGTACTAAGATGGAATCCTGATTAGATACCTAAATCATCATACAAATCTTAAATAAATATAAAAAATTTGCTATAAATAAAAATGGAGGAACGCTTTGTTGAATGAACCCTGGTTTAACTCACCTTCTTTATTTTATTTCTGTGTTTATAATATTTAATTCCAAAGACTCTGTAGCTAGAATTCCACGCGCAAGGAGTGAAAGCAACAGTATTTAATGATTTTTTGTAATTCCCAAATGCCCAAAAGTGGCACATTCAATTCTTGTATATTAGTAAAACCACCCTATTACATGGTTTCATTTCAATGAATTACTAATGACTTAAACAAAGGGTTTGGAAGATAATATAAATATAGCTGTCTTTGATATGATATTAAAAAACCTTTTAGTTTGTACAACCTTAAAGCTCATGCAATATTTCGTGATTTACCACAATTAATTGGTAACTGTTTCAAACTTTTTTGAGCATTAGATATTTATTGTTAGTTGCCCAATTTTTTATTCAACAAATACTAGTAAACGAATATTATCTAGTTTTTTGTATAATAAAATGTCTGTTTTAACGCGAAAGATGATATATAATGTGGTGATATAAAAAAGGAAAGAGGGATCGCTAGGGGAACAAAGAAGTTTGAAAGATTAAGAAAATTTGGGGGTTGTCAAAAAAAAAGATTTGGAGAAAAGTCAATTGGAGTTGAAAATTTAAAGAAAGATAATTAAAAATAAATTCTTATAAAATCAGTTTGTGGCGACTGTCACAGGATAATTATAAAGGCATAGTTTGGAGATTCAGTGCAGAATATTGTATAGGAACTAAAGAAAAAAAAGAGTTTTGGACCTGGAATTGGAAAGTCAGCTGATTAAGAGGGAATGAGAAGAAATTTGGATAATAAAAGTAGTACCAGAAACTTTGGAATACAGTGCGATTTCGAGATTCATATAAAAGACCTAATTTAGAGATTTTGACGCAAGTGGCCTAAGTATAAGAAGGATTTGATTAAGTGAAATAATAAATTAATATAGTTGTTTTAAGGGTTTGATATTATGTGGGTTTCAGCATTCCTGTCTCAAAGAATAAGAGATTATATTTAATGTTTTTGTAAATTGTGGTTGGTTTTCATTTTGTTGGTTGACAGATTATATAGTTTTGTTGTTTAATAAAGTATTTGTGTTAGGGGTAAGCGGAGCAAATAGAATAAAATAAAAGTAAAAAAAATATCGAGACAATAAGGATCCCTAAAAGATAAACAAACCCAGCGGTTTACTTGCACTTTTCGTCAGAACGAATGTCAACAGATCCGTATAGACTTTGCTACAGGTTCCCAGCGCGAAACCCAACAGAGAGGTGGTTGGGAGGAGATACGAAAATCTAGTTCTAAATTTTTAAACTATTAAAAATAAGAAAATGATTGGCTCTTTAGGTGATTTTAACTTACGACTATTTTTTCTGTTTTAAATAATTCCATTTTTTTAAAACTTAACAGTGCATCTGTAATATTCTCGAGGGAAAATAGCGAAATTGGCGAAGGGGCATAATTATTGCATCCGTCTAGAATTTAAATACGAACCACTGTTCAGGCGGGGTAGCGGTGGTTAAAACGGAAAACTAATTACGTTTCTAAAGTTATATGAAGTTTAACGGAGTTGCCAAACAGACATTCAAAGCCTCAGTCGAGAAGTATTGGAAGAGATTAACTAAAAGTTAAACGGCAACTATATTAGGCGGAATAATGTGAAATGAGGTTAGGTATTTTAGATTGCTTTACACTAATTTTCCAGATTTGAAACGTTACTTACATTTTGAAATGGTTTTTAAGCAGATTAAACGCCACACTTGCTGGTTTCGGAGTAATGGATCCAAAATTATGATTTGTTTTTACTCATACATTTTAGTTAGAAGGTAAAAATTACATTTTATATTTTTCCCTTGAAGGAGAGAGTGGCAACTTGAACAGAATCGGTCAAAAAACTTTGCAACCCCTAATACAAATTGGGTTTGCAACCCCCAATACAAGTTGTAAGGCTTTCTCTTGCATCTAAGAAAATTATGTCTGCACATCACTGGATCTAGATATGAAACATGATTTTTTACTAAAATATATCTTTTTACATTTAAAATCCGTTTTAAAGTTTTTAAATAAAAACATTTATTTCTTTTAACTTTATTTTTTATTTCGAAAAGTAACCCCTCAGACAGGCAGACGTAAGTGTCATTTGGAAACACCTTGTCTATTATATTGATTTTACTACACATAAATAAATTGGTACACATCCAAATACATTTGCCGAGAAAATGAATGAAAATAAATATTTTTGTTATTCCATTAGAATCAAAGGACAAATAAGTAAAACATGCATCAGTACAAGTTTCGTTACATATGTTCTTTTAACTTTTAAATTGACACCAGTTTATACAATTCGTAACAAGATCATTTTTAATTTATAAAATTATAAGCACTTGACTATTTGTAACCTATGAATAGTATGTACGCTATTTAATCACTAACCAGATGTTTTACAATCATATTTCAATAAAGATACATTCAGTCAAATGATTTTTAATTTAAGATTTTATTCATCTTGACTGGTTTTTAAGGAGCGATGTATAACTTGAATTAAGCGTTTTTTGAGATTTGACATGGTTGTCTTTGTAACTGTATCACTTCAACACTACTTGAAATAGAGGTCTAAAATTTATAGAAGATGTAAAGAATATAGGTAGAAATGAGTTTTTGTAAACAGAGTTTTTATATCTTGACTGGTTTTTAAGGAGCGATGTATCAAACTTGAATTATGCGTTTTTTGAGATTTCACATGGTTGTATTTGTAACTGTATCAGTTTAACACTACTTAAAATAAAGGTCTAAAATTTAGAGAGGATATAAAGAATATCTGTAGAAATGGCTTTTCGTAAACGGAGTTTTTATATCTTGACTGGTTTTTAAGGAGCGAGGTATCAAACTTGAATTAAGCGTTATTTGAGATTTGACATGGTTGTCTTTGTAACTGTATCACTTCAACACTACTTGAAATATAGGACTAAAATTTAGAGAAGATGTAAAGAACAGATGTAGAAATGATTTTTTATAAACACAATTTTTATATCTTAACTGATTTTTAAGGACCTAGGTGTCAAAGTTGAAATATTCATTTTTTGGGATTTGATATGGTTGTCTTTATAACTCTACTAATCAAATACTACTTGAAATAAAGGCCAAGTTTAGAGAGGATATAAAGAATATAAGTAGAAACGGTTTTTCGTAAACAGAGTTTTTATATCTTGTCTGATTTTTAAGAAGCGAGGTATCAAACTTGAAATAAGCGTTTTTTGGGTTTCGACATGGTTGTATTTATAACTCTACCACTTCAATACAACTTGAAATAGAGATCTAAAATTTAGAGAGGATCTAAAAAACAGATGTAGAAATGATTTTTTGTAAACACAATTTTTATTTCTTAACTGATTTTTAAGGAGCTAGGTGTGAAAGTTGAAATATGCATTTTTTGGCATTTGACATGATTGTCTTTATATCACTACCAATCAAATTCTACTTGAAATACAGGTCGAAAATTTAGGGAGAATATATTGAATATATGTAGAAATCGTTTTTCGTAAACAGAGTTTTTATATCTTGACTAGTTTTTAAGAAGCGAGGTGTCAAACTTGAAATAAGCGGTTTTTTGGATTTGACATAGTGATCTTTATAACTCTACTAATCCAATACTACTTAAAGCAGAGGTCTAAAAATTAGAGAAGACGCAAAGAACAGATGTAGAAATGATTTGTTGTAAACAAATTTTTGATATCTTGACTGATTTTTAGGGAGCAAGGTGTCAAAGTTGAAATATGATTTCTTAACATTCTCTTATAAGACTTTACAGGTAATATCTCTAATCAGTGAGAGTAAACTTTTCTATTATTTAGCCCTCAACCCATTCCTAGCCGAAATTTAGTTCTGAATCCACACCCGAATTTCTATAATTCCAAAAAAACAGAGTAAACAATCTTTTATTTACTGAAAAGATTAGGGATCAATGAACCATCAAACCCAACAAAACATTTTCGTCTAAAGAGTTGCACTGACCTATTACACGACAACAAGAAATGGTCATCAAAGCAACTCTCCGAAAACATTGATTTGTCACCAGAATAAGAAACACACGATACTTGAATTGTAACGGCTTTTAAGGTTTTTCTCAAAACAAAAAGTATAAGAAAAAATATAACTTACAAATAAATAACGCTTATAAATAATTATATATTTTAATTAGAACATGATAAAGCTCGTCCGCATCGAGCTAACATTAAGAACAATTGGTTAGATGAAGTGAGAATCGATTCAGTGAATTTTCCAGGCAATTCCCCCGATGAAAATCCAATTGAACATGCATAGGATGCATTAAGAAGGCGTGGTACTGAGCGACATATGCAATCATGTAAAATTCCTGAATTGCAAATTGCTCAAAGCAATGGGTGTGATTCAACAATTGTTTAATAATCTGCACTGAATTCAGCAAGATGTCAAACCTTTATAGCTAATCGTGGAGATCACACGCCGTTCGATTGGAGATGATTTTACTGTTATAGCTGTATGGTAATGTCGTGATTCGAAACATTTGCATGTATATACAAAAGGGATATTTAACAGATGTGCTCAAACTAAAAAAGGAACTGTTTGTAAGCGCATTACTTCAGAACTAAATTATACATTTTGTTTTTGATATATTTTTTTTGATTTGACAATTTTTCTTTATTTTTTTCATATATTCATGTATTAGTTTTTAATGTATATAGGGGGATAGGGTGAGGGGCATTTCGCTATGCTTATTATCCTCCTAGGGCCTTTTTAAAGGTTCATTTCACTTCACTGCACTATGTACGAATGTTGATAACTTAGACTATTTCCCTCGTATACATATATAACCGAACTGACAGGTAGTTATAAAATGACTATTTCCCTCGTCTTAATTTCCACCAATCACAAACGCGCAATTTTGAATTACAAATGGTTTCTAGATGATTATTTTTTTCATCTGTCAAAACAGTCAGATTTTGTGGTTTCAGCCAATAACAGCTCAGGATACTAACCAATCATTGTGTTTTATACTGATAAAACCGCTTCGTCGTTTTTGTTTTTTGATTAAACTATGTTTACCTTTTTTGAGATGTCAAATGTAAACATTTATCAATTATTATTATACTAAAATGTATTGCAAATCTATGTTAATACCCAAATTTCAAAATATATTTGTAAACTAACCTGTTTTTATTCGTTTATTGTCAATACAACACAGCTCCATCCATAAATTCGTTTAAAACTAACATAATGTCAAAACGTCTAAACGTTACACTTAATAAATAATCTTAAATGCCTACTACTAGATAGGCAACTTATATTACGTTTGTAATATTTGGCGTTTAAATGTAAAAGAAAATATCGACCTTTTGAGTGTAAAGTGTCTTTCTCTGTTTTTAATACAAAATGATTCAAAAAATAATCCTTTCAAATACGACTCGTCCTCTGAAATTTTATAGATTAAATTTTTGATCTTCATACTCAAACGCCTTTATTTTAGGCAAAACCACTCAAACAAACTGATTTGAGATAAAATCACTCGTCCTGCGGACTCGTGATTTTATCAATCAGTTTGTTTTCGTGGTTTTTCCAAATAAAGCCGTTTTTGTGAAAACCAAAAATTTAATCGATAAAATTTGGAGGACTCGTGGTATTACCTTTGAAAAAACTGTATGACAGCTGTATGACAGCTCCTGTCCTGAGTTTACCCGCGGCAAAACTTGACAGCTGTTACCAAAAATTACAATACCTTTGATAACAAGTAATTATGGTCTCCTAGGACACCAGAAAACGGTGCTAAACAATTTTTCTGATTTTATTATCAATAAATTTTATAATATTGTTTTTAAACAGTGCTAGTCAGCTTATGTAATGAAAATGAGTCGCTTTGGAAGTGATTCTATGACTAATATTGATCTGGAGATTGAGAAAAGTGTACCGTACAATACCGTTAAAACCCATACGTCAATATGGAAACAGTTTACGGAATTCCGCAAGGCAAAGAAATACGAGCTTTTGGATACTACAAATTTAGAGCAACTAAACCTAATCCTGAAAGATTGGGAGTGTAATATGAAGAAAGAAAACGGTGAAAATTACAAAGAACTATTCGTGAAGAAAATGTGGAACACCGTTGCAAAAAAAATGCAAGAGATGTATTTTATGAAGTGGAAAATAATTTCTGATCCATTTAAAGATATTATCTTCAAGTCTAGTAGGGAAGCTCGTAATGCGAAACGAAGGAATTTGCAGATGTGCGCCAACAAAAGAAAATCGAGCTCTGCTTCATTAAAATTGGAAGAATTGCAGAATTCATTATTTTAAAGAGGAAGTGGATAATTCTGGGATTAAAACAGGTAGATAACATAGTTACATATTTTTTAAAATAACTGATTTTCAAAAATCCTACTTTTTAGGAAGAGTAGAATACAATCCTCTCTTCAATAAAACGGCCCAGGGTGGAGAAAAAAAATAGCCGATAGTAAATGGCTGGTCCCCAACACGAAGAACCCTAGCTTTTGTCTAGTCCGTCTTTTTAGGAAAAAACGAAATTTCTAAATGGACTAAAGAAGCAGCAAAGAAGGCAGGATTAAATACAAGAGAAATAAAAATAACAAACCACTCTATGCGGTCGACAGCAGTCAGTAACCTGGCTAAAGGAGAAATGGGTGAACAACAATTAGTTAAAATTACTGGCCACAGTTCAGCCAACTCAATTAAGCATTGTCTGCAAATTGATAATGAGCATTATTCCAACATCATAAACACTCTTAGAAGTGACGCCTCAGAACCTCCAGCTAAAAAACAGAAAACAGAAGATCCTGCAGCCACTCCTCGAGCTTCTCACTCTACATCTGGACACCCATGAACAACATTAATGATTTACCTACACCCAATATGCAGAATAATATGTTACTCATGAAATAGTCTTGTCAAATACCATTCGGGCATCTAATTTTTCCTGTGAAAAAAAATAGAAAAAACACAATGCTAAGTAATATTTTTTAACAAAAAACATTCGTGCTTCTTGTTAAAATATTACTTAGCAATGTGTTTTTTCGATTTTTTTTCGGAGAATACTTACGAGAATACTATTTAATTTTTTTCAATGCGTTATTATTATTTTGTTACCTGTCATTTGTATGTATCGATAACAAAACTTTATGAAACGAAAAACAGTTGTGCAAACAGCCCACTCAAGAATTTATTTCTTGCTTGTTTATTTTTTTTACATGGCTAAAACCAATTTTTATTTCGCACTAAAATTTTGTCGTATTTCTATCGATATTTTGCTATTTTTATTTACGTTGTTAAAGATTCGTCGTTCTCGTTCTATTTTTAAAAATAAATTTCGTTTTATTCGAATCGGTTTCTCGCTGTAAATAAGAAACTAGGTTGTTTTTATATTATGATTGTAGGTTGGTCAAATTAATGTGTTCAAAAAAAAACTAAAAATAGAAATTTTCGTAATTAATAAATCAGTATTGATTTTTCGCATTGTGTATTTCTTTTTCCAGCGTATCAAAATATGAATAATAGGTATATTATCTAGAAAATGGCAAACCTTCCTTATGTCTATTCATTGACTTAGCAAAGGCTTTCGATACTGTTGATCATCAACCCTAGAAAACAATGGTGTCAGAGGAAATTGTCCGAAAATCTTCGAAAGCTACTTACAAAATAGAATACAAGTCGTGAGAGTGGGTGATACAACAAGTAACCCAAAAAAAATTGAGTGTGGTGTGCCCCAAGGTACAGTGTTGGGTCCGACATTGTTCAATTTGTACTTAAATAACTTATTCAGACTCAACACAGTAAGGCAACATAATAGGCAATATAATAGGATGTGCTGATTACACTGCAATCTTCTGCAATCCCAAGGTACAGTGTTGGGTCCGACATTGTTCAATTTGTACTTAAATAACTTATTCAGACTCAACACAGTAAGGCAACATAATAGGCAATATAATAGGATGTGCTGATTACACTGCAATCTTCTATGTAGCGCAAACATGGAATGAACTTAAAAATAAAGTAGAAACAGATTTTATACTACTCAAACAATGGTTTGACCACAGACTCCTGACAATTAACTTGGCTAAAACTAACTTACTACCATTCAGTTGCAACATATCCAACGTATGCCCATTCGAGAACATCAACGTGATTACACAAGGAAATACTTTT
This sequence comes from Crepidodera aurea, assembly GCA_949320105.2. NCBI lineage: Eukaryota > Metazoa > Arthropoda > Insecta > Coleoptera > Chrysomelidae > Crepidodera > Crepidodera aurea. The sequence goes on along the minus strand of OX439475.1, from coordinate 14,560,039 downwards.
ACCATCCATTCCGTGAAACAAATCAAGTATTTAGGTGTATAAATAGACAGTAACCTGAAATTGGATTATCATATACCTACGATATGTAATTAAAAAACTACAAACAGTCCTTTACCGTTGCATAAAAAAATGCCTGCCAGCCAGACAACTAAAATTTCTGTATTATGCACTTGTTGAAAGCCACTTGAGATACGGCATAATTACCTGGGGTTCAGCCTCACGAGTACATAATATTACTCCTTTGGAGATACTGCAAAGAAGATTCCTCAAATTAATAATGTCAAAAAATTCGAGGTTTCCGTCAGATGGCTGATATTCAGAATGTCAAATAATGGATAATAGACAATTATATTTCTGTTCGGGAACCTTGTTCCTTCTTGTTAAGCCACGCCCACCATGGTGTAGGTGAGACTATTTGCGTACGTTATACCGAACCGGAAGTGTGTGTGTACGATGGAAATGATTCGAGTTACTTGAATTCAAGTAACTTGAAAGGAGTAACCTGAATTCAAGTGAACGTTCATACTATTTCAATATTTGATTCAAGTCATTTCAAGTTGACATTTTTACTTGAATAATTCCTGTTTCAAGTTACAAAAATGGCGTCGAATGATGTGATTCCTGCAGGAATAAAAGTTGTAAATAAGCTAATTGTGGATGGATTACTAAAATCAGAGAAAAAATTCTACACTTCATTTTACAAAAAAATTCAAACAGAAAATAAAAACAACATAACCTCACAATTAGTTTTTTTAATTTGATGTATTAGGTAGGTGTTAAAAAGGCTCGTTCAGACTTTACAAGTTACTTGAATTCAAGTGCAATAATTGGTGCAACTTGAAACAAATTGAAAGGTGTGAACATCACTTCACTTGAATTCAAGTATAACTTAAAAGGTGCTTTCAAGTTTCAAGTTGAAGTAGAGACCAAGTTAACTTTTGCTTTCAAGTTGGGGACTTGAATCACAGTTGAATAATGTGAACTGATATTCAAGTGCACTTGAAGTCACTGGAAGTAGTGAAAGTGGCTCTGCACTGCGGCAAATTAGTCAACCACATTTACGTCTACGGCCCAGCCGTTTTTCGAGTGCCCACGCTGTTGCTAAACTTATCGCATAACCTAATGCTCGAAACATTATATCAAAAAATAATAAAATGTAACAGAACAATAATTTACAGGTAAGATTAGGGTACGCCAGGCCAGCTCGGCTCAGAAAAATGATATAATTGAATTCAAGTAACTTGTAAAGTCTGAACGAGCTTTTCAACTATGATTCAACTCGACCTTCAAGTCCCCAACTTGAAAGCAAAAGTTGACTTGGTCTCTACTACTACTTGAAACTTGAAAGCACCTTTCAAGTTACTTGAATTCAAATAATGATGTTCACACCTTTCAATTTGTTTCAATTTGCACCAATTATTGCACTTGAATTCAAGTAACTTGTAAAGTCTGAACGAGCCTTAAATGTTATTTGGTTAGCTACTCGAACGTTATTGGCATGGTTGCCAGTGCTTGGCGCAGTTGCCGATTTGTTTAAAATGAATGAATTGAATTTTATGTTTAATTTTGTAATTAGAAATTAAACATTAAAATTTTAGTTTAAGTTTAGATTTTATAAATAATAAGTTCAATTCTGATTTTTACTTGCGCCCTAACAGGACAAAAATAAATTTTGAAGAACGATAATTAATATTTCACCCCTTATTCCCAATTTTCACAAATAGATTTCACAAGTACAATTGATATTCTCATTATTCTTTAAATTAATTCCGGCCTATCTGGGATCGATTTTTAAATTGAGCTTTTATTTAAATGATAATTAAATTTTGACCTAGTTTGGGGCTTTCTAAAAGGGACTACCACCACTCGATTGTGCTGCTGTTAAATTCAATATTTCTCTCACAATTTATTATATGTCGGGAATAATTTATATTTCCAGTACGTTATAGAAAACTTTATCATTCTCCAAATTTTTCTAACACGGCTTGAAAATGTATGTCATACTGCTCAAGAATGATGAGTGATTGTTAAGGCAGGTTTACATATGCATGGATTCGCTGGCGCCAATAAGCACGCCAGTTGAACTTTCGCGCCAGTACATGCTTACATTCACAAGTGAATTTGGATCACCAAACTTGTTTACACAAAGCGTGAAACTTAATAAGACTTACAAATCTTAGTTGCGCGTTCGCAAGGGGTATGCAAGTATTCAGTGGCGCCAGTGAAAGTTGGAAGGCAGCCAACTTTTTCGATCCGTGCATGCATGTTTTCAACTGGCGCGCCAGTCGCTGTTTAACATACATTTTTAGTTTACTGGCACGCCAGTACATTCTGGCTCCAGCATGTGTAAACCCGTTAGAGTTTGAAAAAAATTGTGTTAATATTTTGAAATTAAATTGTGAATGTTGTATAATCTCACCAACTTGATGCCAGAAAGGTTTTTTATTTATTTATAGAAAATTACATGGACTGCGAAACGTTTGTTTTTATTATAATAATTAATCAAAGGAAGTTATGCAAACTGTAAATACTTCTGCATATGGCAGTGCACAAAAACACTAAAAAAAAATTTAAATTAAAATAAATAAGTCTTTATTATATCCTATATCAACGTTAAAAAGTTTATTAAGTGTTGCGAACATAGGATATTATTTATTTTGATTCCTTAAAATATGAACAATACAAACAAAATATTCGCAATTATTTTTGAGCAATGTAAACTGGCCTAAAATTTTATCATTGATAGGGTATACTAACAAAGACTGTATTGTTAGGTCCCCCATGCACCTTTTTTAATTTAAACGTTGATAAAAATCGTTGAATCCTTAGTGCATATAAAAAAATATCAACAAAGTATACGTTGTTGAATATCCCATCCTCTTTTTTTAAAATACCAGTTGTTTGTTTAAAAAAAAACATAAAATAATATTTAATTTCAAATGCAATAATTATAGCACAGGTCATTCATTTAGGTGCTTAAAATATTAGATCTGATTCTCCTATATCTCCTATATCCTTTGAGATATCGACAAAAAAGTCGGCAGATTATATCCAGTTTGAAACTTGGTATTATAATGTTCTGGATATTCTATGACGTAGTGCTTAGCCCAAAATTACATTTTTTTAACTGTAAGATGCGAAATATGATTTTTAAATTTTAAGTTACTTTTATAAGCTTCACTTTTAATGTAACTCTTAGAAAAAGTCTACTTTATTGGCATCTGATGTCGTAGGTGTCCAAAATATTGTTGCTTCCTAACCAACTTGCAGAAAGTTGAGCTTGGACTAGTCAATTATAGCGAGCTTTGGATGCTTTGGTTGAAACAAGTTCATACTACATATTTTGATACTTTTTGACTGATTAAAATGGCGTTTATTTTATTGAATAAAATGTCATAATAGACTGTACAAAATAACGGATATTTTGTTTTTTTTTAGCAGTGTATATCTAAGATCCTTGTTCCCAAATCAGAAAAGAAAATATTTTATGTTTTGACTGGTAACATGTGAATGCAATAATTGTTTGTATTACAATGTCGCCCAGCAAAAAATCCCACTACGAAACAGTAAAAATAAACATTTATGAAATTTACACTTGGGAAACTCGCTTGAATAGTCTAGAGTTAAAATTAACATCAGGCAGGGACGGCGTTATATATATGGGCGCACCTAATTAATAATTATATGTATAATACAATCGCCATTAGTATACACATTAAGTTCACAGTGTTCTTGAAATCTTTAGTTAGGTAAATATAAAATAAGTTTTTGGGTAAAAATGCTCTTTATTAATAAATTAACAAGTGAAAAATACGTCCCTGGTTTCAGCCTTGTTTGAACTGCGTTTTTTTCGATTATCAATGTAAATATATGCAAAACGTAGTCCAGTGATTGTACCTAAAAGGTTTACCTAATTTAACAATACCCCATTTCGAAGATCAATCGCCATTTTGCAAATTTACCTGTACTATCACACATTTTATAGTATTCTGAGCTTGGCTACGTTGCTGTTTATATCTTGTACAGAATTTTAACCATTTATTTTAACCTTTTAATATAAAAGAGTATCTGTGACATCACATGACAGGTGCTTACTGTTAATGTTTGAAACAAAAGTGAAACAAAGCCTCCTAAACAGTATAAATTATAATACATAATATTCACTTAGTAGCTAAAAGAATATTTCCATGAGAAGTTCCACAAGGCTCAGCGCTGGGACCAATGTGATTTCTTATTTATATCAATGATCTTTCACTGTCGGCCACAAACAATCTTGTCTAAGGTATGCGCTACTTACATTCCTCTTACCCTCTAATAATACATTGTAGACTAAACAAACAGATGAGCCTAGCAGAGGAGTATCTTTGTAGATTCTCCAGGAGGATCCGGAAACGACATATATTTTTTTTATTTTTGAATGTATTGAGGATACTGTGACGCAAGTTATTAATTTTAAATGCGATTGAACAAAATGCTCTTACCTACTTCGTCTATCTATTTTTGACTCGTTAATATTTAATTAGAGATTGTATTTGAAAATATTTAATTGATAGATCGGTTGCCGGACTTGTTTTCTTATTTTACCTTGTTAAACATGGACGTGACTTTCGAAAACTACTTCTGCAACGAAATTATAACATTCATTTTCAATTCAAATATTTTTGATCTAAAAGTTCGTTTGTTAAGCCCTTTTGAACTAAATAAGTTGTTGGAATACAAAAGATAATTTACTTGGAATGGAAACGTCGAATTGTAAGTATTTCAATAATTAACAATTTTATAAGGAAAACTGAAATTTAATATTCATTGTGCGCAAGTTTCCATATTATTCGGATATAGAAATTTTCTACGGTTTTCGTATTCAAATGATTCTCCTGGAAAAACAATAATTGCGTTATTTCTAGAAACGGTATTCCGGATTGCACAAGTTGCTTCGTATATTTTTTAATTTGCAAGATGATAAGTTACTTTAATATCATTGTCTAAATACCAAAATAAAAGAAGCAGAGATGAAATAGTTAAAAAATATTGCAGGACGAACAAAAATGAATGGAAAAAGGAGTAGCGTTACGATGAGTAAAAGAATCGAAACTTTATAAAAAGAAAACAAGTGGGAAAATCGTAAAAAAAGTAAAGCAAAAAGGTAGAAACTTTATCTAAATAAATAAAGCATTCAGAGACTGAAAAATCCTGAAAGAATAATAATAGAAGTACAAAAGACCTGTGCTTAATCAATATTGGATCTTAGTTTGTCTTTCAACGTTTTTAATTATTAAAATAGTGCATTTCTCTTAACATTAGACGTTTTTATTTAAGAAAATTATCTTTTGTATTGAAAAGGGCATCACAAACTAACCTTCAGATCAAAAGTATATTAATTCTGTTTTATTAATTATTTAAAATATATAAAATTGAACAAGAATGAAATCAACACTCGGAACCTTTGAAATAAAGGAGAAAACAATGCAATTTTATTTATATAATAATGGAAATTTGTTGGATACGGTCTCTGGTGTTAATGGTGTTCTTAATATCAACTGACTACTGATTCCTCCTTGGATAGAGGAAAGAGTAACTTCATTGCTCGTAAGTGGCATTTCAAATAATTCTAAATCAACTAAGTTCTGTCTTACGAGACAGTAAGTAATAATATTGGAAAGTTTTCAGATAATTGCGCAAGAACAACAATAGTTTTGACTATTTGTAGCTCTTCTATAAAATTGTAAAACTAACTGGTTTGTTTTGGATCTTCATTGGAAAGCTTTTTTAATAAGAGAACTCATAAAAAGCGAATAGAAAAATATTAAAATAGTTTTTAATTAACTTTAATTTAGCCTCTTAGACGATCGTTTGAAAAATGGACGTGTATTTCTCTTTTTCTCGTTCCGAAGCCCTGTGAGAACTTTCTATTTAAATTTAAAGAAATTAAACTTGCCGAGAGAGCTATATTTTCTTTCCCTTATTTTCTTATTCAAGCGAGTCGACAAATATTTTCTCCAAGAAACTCAGAAGATCTGAGAATGTAATTATAGTTATATTACACCTACTCGTCTATTATAAAACCTTCTTTCATTAGATGCACCTAAATAAACATGTTTTTAGTGGAATTAAGTGGAAATAAAGATTGATGAAGTTAAAAAGAATGTTATGTTATATATTATTAAAAGAGGTTTGGAAAATGCTAAATTAGGTCAGGAAAAATAAGTTTATTTAATTTTTTTAATTTACTATTATTGGCGGTGATATAACACACTTGGAAAGTATCATTTAGTATTTTTAATACTTTCACTACATTATGTGTTAATACATATATAACCGAACTGACAGGTAGTTATAAAATCACTATTTCCCTCGTATTAATTTCCACCAATCACAAATGCGCAATTTTTAATTACAAATGGTTTCTAGATGAAAAGACTGTATGACAGCTCCTGTCAGCAGTTTTTTTTTGAGTTTACCCGCGGCAAAACTTGACAGCTGTTGTCACTAAAAATTACAATACCATTGATAACAAGTAATCATGGTCTCCTAGGACACCAGAAAACTTTACAGTCGTTTTCTAATTTTATTATCAATAAATTTAGTAATATTGTTTTTAAACACTGCTAGTCAGCTTATGTAGTGAAAATGAGTCGCTTTGGAAGTGATTCTATGACTAATATTGATCTGGCGATTGAGAAAAGTGTACCGTACAATATCGTTAAAACCCGTACGTCAATATGGACACAGTTTACGGAATTCTGCAAGGCAAAGAAATACGAGCTTTTGGAAACTACAAGTTTAGAGCAACTAAACCTAATCCTGAAAGATTGGGCGTGAAATATGAAGAAAGAAAACGGTGAAAATTACAAAGAACTAGTTGTGAAGACAATGTGGAACACCGTTGTCAATAGCAGAGTTCATTATTTTAAAGAGGAAGTGTATAATTCTGGGATTAAAACAGATAGGTAACATAGTTACATATTTTTTTAAATAACTGATTTTCAAAAATACTACTTTTTAGGAAGTAGAATATAATCCTCTCTTCCATAAAATAGTAATTGGCTGGTCCCCAACACGAAGACCCCTTCCTTTTGTCCAGTCCGTCTTTTTTAAATTCTTACGGTTAAACTTTCATCTAGAATAACAACTGATAGATTATTCTTAACAGTAAACCCATCAGGGAACAAGAACAATCAAGTGGATGGTACAAAAACACTCCAGTGGGAAAAAACGAACTTTTGACATGGACTAAAGAAGCAGCAGAGAAGGCAGAATTAAATACAAAAGAAATAAAAATAACAAACCACTCTATGCGGCCGACAGCAGTCAGTAACCTGGCTAAAGGAGGTGGTGTGGGTTAACAACAATTAATTAAAATTACTGGCCACAGTTCAGCCAACTAAATTAAGCATTATCTGCAGATGGATAATGAGCATTATTCCAACATCATAAACACCCTTAGAAGTGACGCCTCAGAACCTCCAGCTAAAAAACAGAAAGCAGAAGATCCTGCAGCCACTCCTCGAGCTTCTCACTCTACAGCTAGTCCCATCAACATTGATTTACCTACACCCAACGTTATCAATGAGTTAACAAAGATTTCAAACAACTCCTACTGTGTACCAAAATTGCAATTTATATTTTAATTGTACCATAAATAATTAAGTTTGTAGTATTTTGTGATTAAATAAATTACCTGTTTTTCAGTTTTCAAATTAATACCTACATATTTATTATGTATGCATATAATAGGTAGTATGTTTTGTAAGCTATGTGTATGCAGAATAATATGTTACTCATGAAATAGTCTTGTCAAATACAATTCGGGCATCTAATTTTTCCTGTGAAAAAAATCGAAAAAACACAATGCAAAGTAATATTTTTTTAACAAAATGAATTCGTGCAGGTGCGGAAAAATTAGATGCCCTTATGATATTACTTACGACTATATAAAAAATTATTCGAAACGTCACTTACGAGCATTGAAGTTACTAATTCAGTATCCAGGGTGGAATCAGTAGTCAGTTGATATTAAGACCTCCATCAACCCCAGTGAACCCCCCCCCCCCTCAAGCACAGAAGACTGTATTCAATAAATTTGCATTATTATAGAAATAAAATTGCATTTTTTTCTCTTTTATTTCAAAGGTTACGAGTGTGAATTAATCCTTGTTCAATTTATAATATTTATATTGAATGTTGATAGTGTAAATATCTTAAATAATTGGTAAGAACTCTTAAGTCCCTCATCGTGTAAAAAAAACATGTTTACGTTGATGCAACTGAATATGTTTATATACAAACTTGTTCGTATTGTATTATATGTTAATGAGATAGACAGGTAGTTAATTAATTTTGCATTCCAATTTAATTATGTATAAGTTACAGTGTCATCTTGCTCAGTTAGTGTTCCCATCGTTATTAATTGCTAAATACAGAACATTATTACTTTGGGGATAGAATGTTGTTTCTCAGAAGATCTGAAAGATACGAAATTTAAATTACGTTGTAAGCAGACTTTTTTTTTACAAACAAAGGGTTTTTGGGGAATAAAAAATGCGACTTTTTTTTATTTATATTTTTTTCTAATACCACTAAAAATTCTCTGACAAACTGAGTACCATTTGAGACCAACGTGGTCTCAGACCAGAGCTGGGGCGAATCCTCAAAAAAAGGATCCGAATCACGAATCCGAATCACGAGACTAAAAAAAAGGATTCGAATCACAAATCCGAATCACGAGACTAAAAAAAGGATTCGAATCAAGTGAAACGGCCCCCCGAACGGATGAAGAACTTGTGTTTCGCTATACACGAGAAAACCTGAGTCATCGTCCATGATGTTGGATCTTCTCCACGAATCGACTTTAACCCCCAAACAGCCAAAAACCACCCCCAAAAGCGTGAAACATTTTTTTCGCTATAAACAAGAAAACTGTGGAGATGACGCGGGTTTTCTCCTTTATACGTAATTAATCAGTTCAACTCACTACTGGGTTAGTAGAAATAAAAAATATTTCCTTTAAAAATTGTGCTGACTTTAAAATTATTGGGTAACCGTGGCATAGGTCCACAGAAACCGGCCAAATAAACATTCAAATGATCATCCGATTATTAATTTCATTCGAATACAGAGAATCCGACTATGAAAATTCATCCGATTATCGTAGTATGGTCTGTAAAAGGAACCGAACCTGATATTGATGATTCGAATACGAATCCTTTAGGATTTCTTCGGCGAATCCGGACCACGAATCCTTTTTTTTTAAAGGATTCGAATCACCGGCCTTGGATCCTCAAAAAGCTCTCCTCCCCAGCTCTGTCTCAGACTGTTTTGGGAGAAACTGGCTTCACAAGACCGACCTGATTTTTGTTTTTTTTTATTTCTTGATAGAGAGCACAGCAAATGAAGTAAATTGTTTCTTTAATAATTGGACAGAAATTTAAAAAAATTTTCGCTTGCTATAATTTTAAATTATTTAGCTTTTTCTTTTCTTAATATCTTCCTAATTGCAGCTTGTTACTTTTTCGCTGTTGCAAGTCTTCGTTGTTTTTTTGTATGAAGTTGAAGTTAGAATTTAATTTTCCGTACTCGCGATCTTTTCTTGTTTGGAATCTTTCATTAGAAGACCGACTGGCAAGGGACAAAATTTGTTCTAAAACATTTAAGTGTGTGATTGGTTGTATTGGTAATATTTGCTAATCAAAATTAATTTTAAAACGCGAAGTATAAGGATGCTTATAATTTGCGTTATATCTTCTGCAATATTTATCGGACTTTTCCAAAGAAATTCATCTACCTGTATGTAAGTTTCCATTTAAAATTATAAAGGTAGCGCCGTAGAGCAACCCTCTAAATGCGTTGTAAAATGAATTTTACGAAGAAAATATACTATGTATGCTGAAAATAATATATTTAAAGTTGTTTAAAATTATACAGGGCGTCCAAAATGGGCCATTCTCTAATGACATATTCAAACGACTTATTTTAAATAGGACACCCTGTATTTTATAATCATATTATGTAGCAAATTCCATTACCTTTTAAAAATTATAAAGGTCTACTATACCTAAATCTATTAATTTTGGAGTTATTTTTATTTTTGTTAAATTTTACATTATTTTTCCACCGTAAGCCTAAATATAACACCCTGTATTTGATCAGCTTACACTATGATCCGAAAAAATTACAGATGAATCCACTTTTCATAATAATGGATTAGTTAACCGTCATAACTTTCATTATTATGATACTCAAAACCAGCATTTGTTACACACAATAGGTCATCAGAACCGGTGGAACATTAATGTATACGGTGGAATTATAGGCGACCAAATTATTTGCCCATATTACTTTGATGGCCATTTAAATGGGAGGAAATTTTTGCAATTTTTAAGAAAAAGTTTCTGGGAACTGTTGGAAAATGTATCATTAGATATTAGACAAAAAATGATGTTTTAATAGTCTAAGCTGATTAAATACAGGGTGTTATATTTAGGCATTACGGTGGAAAAAATAATGTACAATTTAACAAAAATAAAAATAACTCCAAAATTAATAGATTTAGGCATAGTAGACCTTTATAATTTTTAAAAGATAATGGAATTTTCTACATAATAGGATTATAATATACAGGGTGTACTATTTAAAATAAGAACGATATCGTCGTTTGAATATGTCATTAGAGAATCGCCCCATTTTGGACGCCCTGTATAATTTTAAACAACTCTAAATACATTATTTCTTTCAATTATTAGTCTAAGTTTTTTCAGTTTAAATTGGATTTGGCTGATTCCAAAGGTTTCGAAATTATTGGTTTTCTTGTAAGTGCTTACATTTTCAGAAATATCAAAATATCTCGAAAACTAAAAAGCTTAGGAATACTTAAGAAAGTTTATCTTATTTTTAACGTATAATCTATAAATGCAATAAAATATAGGGTCTTCCATAAGAAATAATATGACTTTGATACGCCACACTTTTTTGGGACAACCTGTATAATTCGAAATAATTTTAAAATGTAGCTTTTATCAACCGACATATCTCTGAATAAACAAAATTTTCAAAATATTAACCGTTTAGCCACAATGGACCGTCGCGTCTACCGCGACTCACCCTGTATAAGTTTCCATTTAAAATTATAAACCTGGCGCCCTAGAACAACCCTCTAAATACGTTGTAAAATGAATTTTGCTCAGAAAATGTACTGTGTATGCTGAAATGTTGTTCTTATCAATTCGCTAATTTCGAAAATAATAAACCGTGCTTTAGACTTTTGAAATACCCTGTATATTTACTTAAAGTTTAAATATCCAACAAAGTTTTCCTCAGGAATTAAAAAAACATAAAAAATATGATCAAAATACATAAGTTTGAGGCAATACGTATAAGTAATGCAACAAACTATCAAAAACGAAAAAAAAACTGACTTTTTGTCAAATACAAATTTTATTATCAAATCGCAAGACTTTTAGTAAATAATGAAATTGTTTTATTGACCATTATCCATTTCGTAGAGAACAAGAGTCATTAAGTTAATACTAAGCGTATTCATTACTGATAAAAATCACACTATGCGTCGGGACGCCAAAAGCGCGCAAAACTATAAAATATAATAAATAGAAAATAGTTAGCCGAACAAATATGTTATACGCTTCTGACATGTGATAAAAAGAAATTGTAATTATCGAAACTGGTGTAAATGAGACCAACGTTCGGTATATATTACACAACAAATGGAGTTAAAACTGTGACAGATCAATACCCGCTAGGCGCCGGTTTTATCTTTGTAATTCTAAACTCAAAACTATACTAGAAACGTATATGAAACTATAGTATTTGATCGTATTTTCATGGAATAACCCAATTTTTTGTTTGGAAGAGACAACCACCTGTCATACACTGCACAGGGCTGAGCCTCCAGAATATTGATTTTCTCAATGGCAATGCAGATATTCAAACCGAGAACAAAATTTTAGCGAAATCACCTATAAATTAGAATTAAAATAAGTTTACGTATTAAACACATGCGAGCGTCGCTAGCAAAAGCGAGTTTATTTTCGTGTATCAGCTTGAGATTCGTATTTTAATTCTGAACCGTCCATTGTAACTTTGCGCTCGCAGAATCATTGATATATAAATGAAATGGTTACTACTTACTTTCCTAGTTCTTCTTTCAGATCGTAATTGTCGCTGAAACGCGTACATGCGAGGGGAACTGCCATAATCACTCGCGTGAAATCTAAATTCTACTATTCGATCTATTGGAGGAAAAATCCACAGACAGAACGGTACGTCGAATCTAGGGCCTGTCGCGCACCACTGTCAATTGTTATACTACCCATAATACACAGCAGGATCTGGACATGGCGCAGGTCACTTTGAAATATCAACCTGTCTGCTATTTCTTGTCGCGTTGCCGATGTTTTCGATTTTTCATACGATAGTTGGAAAACAGAATTTAAATTACACCAAATTTTCGCTTTCGAAATATTAAGAAATGCTAACAGTAATATCTGTTTTAGTGCTACTGGTCTTTCCAAAAACCATGTCGGATAATGCCACAAGGAGCGATGGCGCTCCATTGATATTACGACAAAAAACCAAGTAGGGCCATCCACGATATTGTTTTGAGAATCACATCTATACTCTGTTTGAAAATCATTGATAGCAAAATTTTTATGGCCCAGAAGATAAACCCCAATATAACATCATAAATCAGTGGTGGATAATTTCTAAAATAAAATGTTTGTTCCAAAATGAAATCTTGGGTTTTCTTCCTAAAATTTTTAAAAATACCAATTTATTTCAATTCTTGGTAAGTATGTAATCTTTGCAGGTAGAAAATATTTACAATTCAAGATCAATTTAAGTATCCCTCAACTTTCTTAGAATGGATTAAAATTTCTAATCGGCAAAAAGTGTTGTGCAGATTGTAAATTATTTTAATTAAAATTTACATTTCTATTTGTGTAGTCCTGCGATTGTAACACGCAGAATTGTTAGTTCTGTAATAATAGGCGATAAAAAGCAATATTGATCAAGTGAATTTGTGCAATAAAAATGGCACAAACGTCTAATTATACTTCTGTGAAATTAAAGTGCAATTTAACCGTGCATATGAAAACTTTAGTGTTAAATTTACATGACGCTCTTGTACATGAACATTTCAATAGTAGGTACTGTTCGGAGTATAGTTTCTAAGTGTTCACATATGACCGGAGTTGGAGAAGCAACCATTTATAGACTTTTGGAGCAACGAAAGGATGGAAGTATTACAGAAGCACCTAAAACGTCAACTGAGAGAAAACCCACTCAAATAGACGGTACTATGAAACAACTGATCCGAAGAAAAGTGCATTCGTTTTATTTACAAAAGAAGATACCTACTTTGGATAAACTTTTAGTAGACATTAACGGAGACGAAACTTTGCCAAACGTTAAAAGAGACTTCGTTTGGGAGAAGAACGATAGAAAATCTGCGTCCATAGAGAAAGATGAAATTATTTGTTGGAGGAGGCAATATTTAAGGGAAATTAGAAGATTAAGAAGAGAATACAAAAATATTTTTTATTTAGATGAAACGTGGATAAATGAAGGACATTTTGTAAAAAAAGTTTGGCAAGATAAACAGGTTACAAATGCTCGTCAAGCATTTATAGAAGGTTTGTCTACTGGCTTAAAATGTCCAAATGGTAAAGGTCCCCGTTTAGTTATCACTCATATTGGAGGAGATAAGGGATTTGTTGATAGAGGCTTGTTAATTAATAATAAATTCTACAAAAGACTACTGCTGATGTTTTTGAGGAATATTTCAGTCAAATGATAGATTTATTACCGACCAATTCTGTAATAGTTATGGACAATGCCAGTTACCATTCAAGATTAAAGGAACCGTTATCTAACACTAAATGGAAAAAGCAAGAACTCTCCGATTGGCTAATAACCAAATAAATAGTGGCAGAAGAGGGATTACTCAAAAAAGAGCTATTGTGGTTATAAATAGCAAAAGAACATGGAGTTAAAGTGTTGAGGTTACCACCTTATCACTGTGAACTTAACCCCATTGAACTAATCTGGGCTCAAATGAAGGGATATGTCACGAGAAACAATACAACATTTAAACTTCAAGATGTTCATCAACTATTATGTGACTCCATATCAAAAATTTCACCGGACAATTTGAAAAACGTCATAGCAGAGGAAGAGAAATTCTGGAAACTTGATATGTTAATAGAGGAAACCATAGAACCAATTATTATTTCTGTGGGAAGTGAGGAAACTGATGATGATGACTCCTTATCGGGAGAAAACGACTTACTTATTTAGGTATGTAACTCTATATTTATATTAATTATAATAAGTTTATATGACGCTAGTACCCGAAATACAAACAAACAAATTTATATGGAATCACCCCGTATTTCTAAAAACGAAATATGAAATATGAAATATTTTTTTGCAAAGATTTTTTTTAGTATCTATATCATATAAATTTGGTTGTGTGTATATTTATTATTAAATTTTAAGGAAATGTCCTAACCTAATATCTATGTATGTATTTTTATAAAAATAAATGTGGGTACTTAATATTGACAGTTTACTATTTTTTATATTAAAGTAATTTCGTGTTCCCGGTCACTGAGGTATAGAATTATTGGTTAGTCCCTTAGGGTTTGCTTATTTACATTTTATGATGTCTTGTATTCGAGATTTTTCGGGATAGTCTTACTAAAATCTAGTGAAAATTCTGATAAGAATAAGGTATCAACATTTACTTTTTTTCTGCATTGAACAATCCGGTATAAAGACCTTTGCCATAAAAACTGTGCTATCATGCATTTTCAAACGGAGTACAGTACAATTATATTAGCAGTATGCTCTGGATCTTGTAGAATAGTCTGTGTAGTTTTTCCATCATTGTTGGATCCATGGGCCTGTAGAATATTATTGATGATGATGGTGTTCTCTTTTGACGTATAATTTTTGAGCTGGCTCAGAATATATTCGAATTCTCATTAAACGGACTGCTAGGTATCCTTTTTTCTTTAACAGTATGACTTTTTTATTGGGCCATTTTTTAAATGCCTGATAAATTTTTCTTCTTGTTGTTTTGACATATGTGGTGTCTACCTTGGTTATAGTTTAAAAGTGTCTTTTATCATATAAAAATACCAAGCAGATTCAAAGTAAGCAAATTTCCCTTAAAGGGATACGAAGAAGAGAGTGCCATTTTGACCAAAATCGGTTGCGGAGGCCACATATATTGGACGATCAAGCCAATACCTCAAAAATAGAATCAGTTTAGACAAACAAACGAATGTACGATACCACCTAAACATATGCTATTGAAAATAACCACAATTTTAACTTTAATGAATAAATAAAAATATTAACTACCGCAAAGAATTGTTTTAAAATATCTATTAAAGAAATGATTCATATACCTAAAGCAAAATTCTAATGCTGTTAATTTTAGATCGGATCTGGACAACTTTATTTATAATAAATATTTAAATTTATTCAAAAATAGTTATAACACTTACGAATATACAAATATTAAAATATCTTCTATAAACACTTCTAAAATCGCCCTTATGACACTTTATGCTTGGCTTGGGTTTGTTTGGAGACTGATCGTTGACCTGCGCAAATAAAGATGGCCGCGTGACGTCACACTTCTGGCCTTCATTGGCCCATTGCTGGCTGGATTATAGATATCCGATTACAGTTTGCCATACACTGCGCCATCATTTTCCCGATGTAGCTTTGCTATTGCCAGCATTGGGCCAGGAGACGGCCAGAGATTCATTGTTGCTGGGACATCTTATTATTATTAAATTAATAAGTTTTTACACAAAATATTATTCTTTTGTTTTCTATACTTTTGACCTCTATTATGCTATGTTTTAATTTTTCTAATTTAAAAGGTAATAGCTGATTTAGACGTATCCAGTAGCTGTCGACAGTCTCACTGTCCGTCAGCGCTGTCGAGTAGTTGGCTCCATGTAAACACTTTTTTGTGACAGTACAGCGCTGTCCGTCAGCGCTGTCTCGAATAGAAAGTCCGTCTATTTTTGACGACAGTAGTCCTCACCCGCGTCCCCCCAAACACCCGAATCAGTCCATGGCGCATCTTTGTAGAGTGAACAGTGGCGGCGTTTAAAAGTTGACCCGAAAATGAAGCGAATTAGAAACGTTGAACTTGGTTCAACTTTATAGTGAACACGAATGTTTATGGAATCTGCGTTGTAATGCGTATAAAAACAAACAGCAAATTTTCTGAGGTACGTCGTAACGCCAACCTGTACTCAGAGGGAACTTCTAGTTTTCGTTGTTGTAGCAAAGCAAAACCTCCCGTTATATTTCTATCGTTGATCCATTTTCTGACCCATCTTCTTTTTTTATTTAATAATTCTTCCTCCAACATATCTGTAAGCTCCTGTAATAAGAGCGAGGGCATTATCTTAACAGATTTCCTTTTAAAGAACCCCACATTCATTTTCGTACGCACCTGATCATAAGCACACATTTACGACAAACTGGACTCGTGTAAACGACCAGTTCCAGCAGTGGGCGTGTCCTAGCAAGCGTGACAGTGAGACTGTCGACAGCTACTGGATACGTCTAAATCAGCTTTAAAGGCTGATTTAGACGTGCCAGTCCAGCAGCGCTGTCACTGGCACGAAAAAGTGTTTACAAGGGGGCCAGCTACCACGCCAGCGCTGACGGCCAGTGAGACTGTCGCCAGCTACTGTATACGTCTAAATCAGCTTTATATGATTTTAAAAATTTCGTGTAACCAGATGTTTATATTAATAAATTTTTTTAGTTCAAAAGAAATAATAAACGATAAAAAAATCAACATAATTTATTCATGACGGCAACTCATTAAATAAATAATTTTATAGGTCATTAAATAAAACAATGTAATGATAATAAATATCATTTTTACTAGATAATATATAAAACGCAATACAAATACTAAAATAAAAAATGTACATTTTGGTTTGATATACCAATGGAAAATTACATTTTCTAATTTAATTCTAAAACCACCCTAGTTTGTTTATAAAATAATATTTAGGAAGAGCAATTATTTAATATGAATTAAAAAGAATCGCAGTTTGGTTTTTCCATAATCAACTCGATTACAATATCGAATATGTTAAATCATTTCCTGGAGTTATTTAAATTCATTGCATTATAATATGACGATACTTTTTAATTAAAGTATAAAAAGATCGATCGATACAAACTGTATCTATTATTTTTTGAAGATAAAGGAAATTTTACAAAGTTTAAGGGATGTCAATTATCCATTATCACCATCAAATGGAGATTCTTTAAAAATGCGTACAAGATATCCAAGGTCAACGTATAGAAAATATTTATTTTATCTACAACAGTTTTTTAATTATCAAATTAGAATTCATTACTATAGTTGCCTTCAAAATAAGTTGGACCAATCGTTTTGATCGTTTTAACTTATAATTTTTATTTCTAAAGAAATGATATTTATATACACATTCGGACAAAATATTTCTTTGGTATATGCCGAAATCTACAAGTGTAAAAAGGAAAGCAATAATAATATAAGGTCATATAGCCGAGAAAGACGCAATGCTGTACTCCCCTCTGTTGAACACACTTAGCTATTGAAGTGACGGAGTCACGGACACAAACGGCAGCGAACGAAATAACGATTCGTTATCGCTAAGTCGATATCCCCTTCTTCGCGATAAGTGAGGAGTAACGCTGTCTCAACATTTAACACGCTTTCCTTTATGCTCTCGCTAAATCATAATACCACAATTATTTTTTGTCCGAATGTGTATATTTTTTTATACATCACTTTTCTACAGATAAGATAACGACTTATAAAAACACTTTTTTTTCAATTAATAGGCCAGTAAGTTAAAACGATCAAAACAATTTATGCTAAACGTCTTGACTAATAAACCTAAAACTCCGCCCCCCCTTACCCTTAAGCAACGGCGCCCATGTTTAAAAGTGCTAGCACGTCTGTATTTAACTTTTTTTTTTTCAAATAGTACGTTTTTATTCGTTCGCCACTTAATAATGTGTAGGTTTACATTCCACTCCTCTAGAATTGTATTGGACGTTTATTTTACTAATGCAATATTCTCTGAAATAAAATTCGATATTTGTGGAAAGTATTCCTCAAAAACATCCAATATTCTTATCTTGCAACCTTTCACGATCTATCTTCTGCCATATGAATGACACGAAAATTATATCCAAAGTAAAAAAACTCTTAAAATGATATTTACTTAAATATAGTGTCAGTAATAAGAAAAAAGTTCATAAATAATATGGTATGTGAATACAGAAAGCAGGATAGATGTAGAGATGATCGTGTTAAGTGTTAACTTAGTTAATATTCTTCCTGTTTTAATTCAACTGATGATGAACATTTCTGTTCGAAAATATGTTATTGTATCGAAACAGTTTTAGAGTCTTTTGCTAAAATGTGTTTAACATCCCTTATCTTTTTGGTTAATTAAACTTAAACTCCACCTTGAGCATGGAGTACTTCCTTCATATAAAAAACTAAAGGTGTTCTCAACAAATTTATAACATTAAATTAATGAAGAAATGCAAGGTAAATAATTTAAAAAAACTACTTCCAGATTTTCCGATAATTAAAGTAAAATTGAATGAGCAATAAAAGTTATATTTTTCTCTTTATTTTGTAACATTACTCGCCATTGAAAGCAAGGGGAGGGGGCAACGTCGTCGGCTGTTAGGGTTTTATAATAAAAGTTTAATATTTTGCATTTGTTACTATAAATTGACCTAGAATCTACACAAAAAAATTAAAATTTGTTTTATGCAGAATGAATTTTGTATAAGAAACGATTGGCAATATCAAAATTACCGAGAAAAAATGTTTGGGCCATTTTTGAGGGGAAAAGTGAATTTTTTTACGATATAAATGGACCTAAAATCTACAAAAAAATGCAAAATTTAAAATTTGGTTTACGCAGAATGAATTTTGTATAAGAAACGATTGGCAATATCAAAATTATGGAAAAAAAATGTTTGGGCCATTTATGAGGTAAAAAGTTAGTTTTTTAGGATACAAATGGACCTAGAATCTACAAAAAAAATTCAAAAAAATCAAAATTTGGTTTACGCATAATGAATTTTGTATAAGAAACGATTGGCAATATCAAAATTACCGAGAAAAAATGTTTGGGCCATTTTTGAGGGGAAAAATGAATTTTTTTACGATATAAATGGACCTAAAATACAAAAAAAATGCAAAATTTAAAATTTGTTTACGCAGAATGAATTTTGTATAAAAATCGATTGGCAATATCAAAATTATGGAAAAAAAATGTTTGGGCCATTTATGAGGTAAAAAGTTAGTTTTTTAGGCTATAAATGGACCTAGAATTTCCAAAAAAAAATCAAAAAAATTAAAATTTGGTTTACGCAGATATGAGAAATATCATATCATTGCCGGACTGAGGGGGGGGGGGGGGGGGCTACTCCCCCAGGAGCCGCCGTTGGCACCTTCATTGTATATTATCAGTAAGTTATGGTTAAAATTGTCATTATCGTAAGGTTGGACATCAGTCAGTATTATTCTTTTGTGTGCAAAAATGACAAGTTTTGAGATGAAACATACCAAATTTGTGTGGATTCTAAAAAACATCTAATGGTAATTGCTTTGTCAAAATATTTAAAACCAATATATACTTCATTTGTACAAACTATAGGTTCCAATCCTCATTATTAATAAAACGAATTTTTTGGTCCTTCGAGTACTTAAACAATTAGAATTAAATTATTATTGCAATCATTAAAAATTTATTTTTATTGCGGTGTAGACAAACATTTTTGTATAATTTTGTGCCCGAGAACTACATTGGGGTGTACCGCTGCTACCATGGGCGCCGTTATTTAAGGGCAAGGGGGGGGCGGATGCCCCCCTCGATTTTAGGTTTATTAGTCAAGACGCCGCGTGATCAAATTTCCATTTCGCAATGTTTTTGAAACCACACTCCTAGTAAGCATTGTTCAAAAAGATCTTCATTTCAATTTAATGCAATACTTTGATTTGAAAAAATGTGCCCCCCCTGACATTTTTTGTAACAGAACCCATGGCTGCTACTAGTCATTATTCACTACCAGATAGACGATTAAACATCAGGTAAGCGTTTTGAGACACGTTATCATGGAATTTTCTTTTAATTGTTGAACTAACCCCTTTTAAGGTAATATAACATTCATTCTGTTACATTTTTTGTAAAGAATGATATTTTGTCATTAACTTTTCAGCATTTTTTAGTTATGCTATTTCCATCAAAAATTATTTTCTGACCTGAATACCCAAATCCCTCGATATAGACGACAGTGAATAAAACTAACTTGTTTATGACATACTGCTAAAAGTCCAAATTATTTTATTGAAAACAAAGAATATACCAATTTCCCAGTAGAATGTCTATCTCTAAAACTTTAACGAGAATTTTTTCAATTTAACTGCATGACACTAACGAGTCTTGAGGTATATCAAATATCGTAAAGATATCAAAATATATGTATTACAAAAACTTAATAAATATTATTAAAAGTATTTAATTTAATCCGAATCACTATGATAATTATTGGGATCGAAATCTTCATCATCCTCATCATCTATATCTAAATCTTCAAGGTCTTGGAAAAGCGACTCATCAACTTTGACAGCATCTCCTTCGTCCAGGAACTTAAGATCTGATTCGTTTAATGAATTATCAGTCATAAATAGTTCTCTACCAGTTAGTTTCTTTCCTTCTTTTTCTAGCAATTCTCTTTTCTTAGTTATACCTGTTAAAGGAAAATAAAATTATCTCAAAGATGTATTAATATAAATTCTGATTGTGTAGTAATATCTAAAAAGATATTAGAAGTATCAAAAAAAAATTTCTTACAGCCAGTCAAGTTTATTTAAATATAAGCAAAATAATACCTAGCTCATCCTCAAAAAGTTTCTTCCACTTCATGAAAGTTTCAACAGTAACCCTTGTTCCATCAAATCTCTTTTGCTCCGCTTCTTCTTCTTCCTTTAGTTTTCTAGCTATCCTTTCTTCATTTTCTCGTTTAATTTCTTCCCATTTTACATTCAACCATTCTTGGGCACTAGAAACTAAGGTGAATACCATGACCATACCTAAATTCTCTGTTATTTGTTCATTTAAATAATCTAAGAGCAACTGCTCATACTCATCGAAATTTTCTAGATTTTGAAATTCTATAAGAGGTCCTTCTTCTGGATATTTTGGGGTGTATGTAACAATGAGGTCACAACTTATTCCATTCGATGCATCAGGTTCAAATTCTTCAGTTTTGATAGGAATTGAAAACTTATATGTTGGGTCTGTTGACAAAATTTCAAAATCACCATAATAAATAGACTCTAAAGCTTCAATCTCATTTTTCTGCTCCTCTTGGTGATCCATAATTAAAATGTATTATCTGCAAGTAAACATAAGTGATAATCCATTACAATTTATTAATAAAATAAAAACTTACAAAATATTTGACATTTAACCTCAACTTTCAAAGAAAACCTAACCTAATTTTTTCTACATTTAAATTTCGGTGTTCTCATATTTCGTGGTCCTTTGGCTAGTGTGTGTTGATGGTCTTGGCGTTGTCTGTATATAGTCAACGATCTTGGTGATGAAGGAAAATGCTGATGACGGGTTTGGGGTTTGTAGTTTTAAAAACCCGTTTTTTAGGAACAATGGATAATGAAAATAGTTTGAATCAGAATCTTTAATAATTTTATTATATATAGAAATTTTAAGTTCAGTACCCGGCATATTTTTTTTGTAATTTCAACTTTCACTTTCATCTTCGGGCCTAAATCAATCATTGACGTAAGACTTGCGTCATGGAACATGGTCATGGGGCGTGGGAATCTCCCATGCTCTCAAATGTGATCCATGTGATCAGAGTTCATTACGCAGTCACCGTGCCCTAGACACTTGCCAATAAGCAAGGTCAATTTTTAGATTTAGATAATAATTTGGAATTTTTCAAAGGTTTGTTGGATGTCAGCTGGTTATTATTAGTAGAATTTTATTTTATTTAGTTTTTATTGCATCATTTTCACCTGCACCCATTTCAACAGCTTGTAATATGTCTGTTAATAGTAAGTAATTTTTATTTTTTGTATCTAAAATATTAATAATTACACCTTACGTAAATGTGGACTAATAAATGGTTATGGTATTTCTCAAAACATTATCACTTTTAGCAATGTCTGAGCCACCAAGTATCTTCTATGAAGAAGAAAGCCAAGCAAACCGTCTTGCTAGAAAATCTAAAGAAACGCCTTTCTTTCCAATTGGTGAGTAATTTGTCTTTTTATACATTGAACTCATTGTAATCCTGAACTTGTCTGAAATTGCATAGTTAAAAGTGTATACAGTTCCAAATTTAAGTCATCCTAGTTTTGAACTATATTTTATTCTTTGAATCTGTTTGTGTAATTTTATTTAAAATAAAAAAACGTAATTATTAGAAAAACTTTTTCATTTTATTCTGAATAATTCTTTATCCATTACATTATCTTACAAATTTTCAAGAGTACTTTTTTACATGAAAAGTAAATTAGGGTTAGTGCATGGTGTGTTATGTTAATCAGCTAGTTAGAAACATTTTTCTCAGTAAATCATTGCAATTAGTGTTAAAATAATTAACTTTGTCACAGATATTTGAGGTGTTTATTTGTTAAAAATATTTTTCTTCAAGCGAGTAATAATAACTATATTACTTTCAGCAACACAGATCGTAGAAATTTCCTATTATTTTACTAGTACAATAATGAGTTTTCATTATTGTACTAGTACAAGAATGAGAAACGATAGCAAAGTCTGATTATGGGCGTTGTAATGGAGTAGGTAGGAACTGTTATTTTAATACTTTAATTTGACCTTTCAGTTTTGAACATTTTATTGCAAAAATGTTTCAAGAATTACAATGTATTTAAAGAAAAAATAGTATATATATTGCTCCGAGAAGAAGGCTTCATTATTTGTGTTTCGTTGAGATTACACTGCCTAGGCAATAAACTTCTGAGCTCAACACGTAATAAGCGCCTTGTACTTCTAATAATATAATAGTTTTGAAGTCATAAGTAATTAATAAAAGTCACCACTTTAGATGTTAATACTGATTTTTTTCCTGTTTATGATTTTCTATTTTGCATTTGTATATTAAATGGCAACAAAAAACTCAGTTTATATTATCAAAAAAGAGGTTTAAATAACAGTTTTATCTATTTATTTAACTCATTTAAATCAATTTCTTCCTTTATTACAGTTTTGTATAGAAAATTAACTTATTGCCTTTTGTCTAGATAAAACTGTTAAATTTTAAATGACTCTTTAAAAACATGTTTTAAAACAATCCTTAAAATGAAATTTAAACTTTCATTATGTTATTTTTTGGCAGTGACTTATATCATATCAAAACTTCAATATGTAAATATATTTTAGCACCAACATTATTTGAGTATATGAGAATGCAGTTCGAATATCCCAATTTTTAAAGGTAATAGTTGTCTTAATGTTTTTTTTAAACAAGTGTAAAATTTAACAGTTTTATCTTATAATGAAATAGAAAATGAAGTGTTTGTTTCTGCAAAAAGCGGTCCAACTTCTCGTCCCTATGACCAATCCCTTTTTGTTTTTACTTTAACAATGTTCAGTTTCAGAAATAGACATTAATAAATAAGACCATAGCTTGAGAGGTGATTCAATGTAAACACGTAAAATAAATCAAAGTTCCATTAATAATAATAAAAACTAGGTTGATAGTGTGATCAAAGTCGAAATTCTCGTTGTTTTGTAATCTAACTTTTTCAATGCTTTGTTTCAGCTATTGGCGTATGTTTATCTGCTGTAGGTTATGGCATCTATGCATATAAAAATAGGGGGAAAATGAGTACAAGTGTATATTTAATGCACCTTCGAGTGGGCGCACAAGGAGCAGCTGTAGGATCTCTGACTCTAGGATTAATTTACACTATGATTACTAGGGAATTAAACAAAAGACAATGATAATAGTGTTGCAAAGTATTAATTTTTTGTAAATAAATTCTCTTAGGGAATATTTCTTATTTATAATTAAAATTACTAAAATATATTTATTTTATTAATAGTTACATGTTTTGATTGTTAATGTTAATTCATTTTTGAAATAAAATTGAAAATGTACTTTGTTTTTTCTTTAACCCTCTGGCGGGCACGCCGGCGGCAATCTGCCGCATCTTTTTGTTTTTGTGTTATAATTAAAATGTGACGAGCCCTTCGAAACTGGGCATTTAGGTATTCATTGTTTATCTTATTGACTCCGCCTATCGACACATCTGGTGCAATATAATATTTCTGTTCAGCTGTTACAAGCGAAAAATTTAAAGCAGGTAGAATTTGCAACGAACAATATTAAAAAAATTGGGATGTAATTCTTGTCCTTTCGTTCCTTTTAAGCTTTTTCAATGAACTCAAAATTGTCAGTTACTAGGGTGTATCAAAAAATGTTAAAAATTAAAATTTTCGGAATATTTTGTTCAAAATTGGTATGTTGACGTAAAATGTCATTACAAACAAGTTTTTTTAATAACTTTTTTCATACTTCAAAAATAAAGGTACTTTTCTCTTGAGCTAAATTCATATCTTTTGACAAACCTCGTATTCTACTAAAAAATTTGATATCTGATGGTTTTAGACCATGCACAACTTTTTATCGAGAATAACTTTTTTCATAGAACAAATAATAAAAAAGTTTTCCATATGGTGCCGACTTAATTGTACACACTGTATATATTATATATATTTTAATGTGGCAAATTGCCACGGCGCGCCATTTCGTGTAATTCTAGCGCGCCCGCCGGAGGGTTTTTAAATCACCTTTTAAAAATCATTTTATTATGTTGAAGAGAATGTTTTAAACAGCAAAAGAAACTTGACATATTTATTATATTAGAGGTGATTGATGTCAATGTAAAACTTTGTTGTATGTATAAATTAAGTAATTCCAAGAACATAAATGAATTTATCTTTTTAAAATACACCTTCGTTCATCATATACCTACGGAATGATTTCTACTAACAAATTTCTAAATAGGTGCATGTATTTTAAAAGTTATATGAACTTTTTGTCTGAGCTATTGTGATTGTCAAATGAATGAAGTTACTGTTGGTTTTATTAGAGATTATTATTATTTATCAATTTTTTAAGGTACCTAATGTCCAAGGGAAGCGTAGATCTATAAATTTAAAAGTTGTAGATTAGTCGATCTTAAAATGATTTAATTTAAATAAATGTTACCAGTTATTTGCATATTGTTTTAGGGCCAAAAAAACCATTATGTTTTAAATAGAACAGCATATTAAGAAAATTGCTAATTACACGTTAACGTCAATTTAAACAGGATGAAGAAGTGTCAAATTCTTCTTGTTGAAAATATTACTCGTTTGTATGGTAAACAGGTTATTCTTCTGGATAGGCGACCTTCTCTTTTTCGAGTCTTCATAAAAAATATAGTTCTAAAGTAGTTTAGCAGATGTCGCAGATTTATTAACCTAAGAGGTGACGTTTAAAATGTCATTAGATCTTAGATGATTACAGCTATGTTGAGTGTGCGAGTGTGTAATAAGTGTATTATACCAGAAATTATTTTAATAATTTTTTAATGTTAAGTTGTAGTGTATGTTAGTGTCTAAATAAGAACAATTACATTAGTGTATATTAAACAATACTAAAGGGATGAATATATTTTAAAATTGGGAAGGACCACTTTTGTTTACTGCAAGAAAAATAATTAGGTGATCTAAATTTAGTTACAAAACTGCATTAAAATGAAAAGACATACATGATCATAACTACCAATTAATCCTTAATTGAGCTCTGATTCCTTTATTCATCACACTGTTTTAATCAAATTGTTAAAATGACTACTGTTGCAATGGAAGAATATGAGCTCATGAAGGACTCTAAATATCGTCTTTATGTTGCTGCGATAGATAAGGCACTTAAAAATTTCGAGTATACATCAGAATGGGCAGATCTTATTTCAGCTCTAGGAAAGTTAAACAAAGTAAGTTTTTCTTTGTGTATTTTAAATAGTTTAATCCAAGTGGTGCTAGTCTAGATCAAATAATTCCTGCTACTATAAATACCACCGCACAATAATATAAATATAAATAAGTACTATTTGGTAGTACCTAAAAAGTTTTTTTTTTTCATTTCAGGTTTTACTAAGCTACACAAAATTTCCCGTAATACCAAGACGGATTAAGATTAGCAAAAGGTTAGCACAGTGCATGCATCCAGCTCTACCATCTGGAGTACATTTAAAGGCTTTAGAAACCTACGACATTATATTTAGATGTATGGGCACAAACAGGCTTGCTTGTGAGTTATTTATCTACAGTGCAGGTGAGTTTTTAATACATTTATTCAATAGTTGAAGATACATAAATTAATCACCAATTTAAACCATAAAGGATAATATAAATATAAAGTTATTAAAATTTTGAATAAGTGCTTATTTTTTCTGGTAACATAGCCCCAATTCGGTAATGGAAACAATTTTAAAAATAAAAATTTAGTGCTGAGCCTGAACACAGAGGTTCTACTAGGCTAATGTACTCTCTGTAACTTATCAGAACAATTTAAAATATATTTGTAATTTTTCATTTTACTTTTACATTACTGATAATTATACCAATTATTTGTTTATTGTTATGCTTTTCAAACAGTTTTTAAATATCAAACAAAATATATATTAAAAGACAAAACATCTGACTTTATTCAAATTCTTTAATGTTAGGTTTTTAAT
This sequence comes from Crepidodera aurea, assembly GCA_949320105.2. Taxonomy (NCBI): domain Eukaryota; kingdom Metazoa; phylum Arthropoda; class Insecta; order Coleoptera; family Chrysomelidae; genus Crepidodera; species Crepidodera aurea. The sequence continues at coordinate 14,533,191 of OX439475.1, read as the reverse complement.
CATGCTCTTAAAATTAATCATTTATTAATATATTATAATTTATCTGCTGAAATTCTATTGTTTATGTATTAGGACCACTAATTAATTGTAGTTCTAACCACTTTTAATGATTAAAATAAAAAATGGCATTTTTAAACAGACTAAAATAGTCCATGAATCACTGTTTAATTTAATTTTTATAACTTTGTTCTGAAAACACCGCTATCTAAGTAAACTAGGCTGTAATTGCTTATTATCACAACATCAATAAATAAATATATATTTTCCTGTGTTTGTGAAATTTTTATCTTTCTTATATTGTTTAAATTAACTAGAATACTCAAAATAAACATAAACAATTCGTTAACCTGTAGTATATATTTTTAGTTTAAAATTAACATAAACTTATTTATTTAATTAAAGAGTTATTTATTACTAAAAACTATTGATATTGAAACTTTAAAGCACTTTTATTTAAAAGAAAGTTGTTGCACTGGTATAGAACAAAGTCAATATAAGACCATTTAGTTTTAAAGGATATATCTACTTCAGTATTTTCAGTTTGGTAGATAAAGATTGGCTGTGTGTCTTTGTTAAAAGTCGCAAGTTTTGCAAAATAACTTCTTTAGGGATTAAATCTCTTACTATGCAAATCAACATTGATTTGTCTGATTTTTAAATTTCAAATTGATAAAGGCAAATTAGAAACTAATTCTTTTTTTTGAGTGATCGGTGTAAATTATGTATATTTTTAACTTTTGCATATCTTTTAGTATTAATCAATTTATGTTGACTAGTCTCATATCCAGTAATATGATACTAATAGATCCATTAATGTTTCTATCTATTAATAAAACTGAACTTTGTCTATTTGGTCATGAAAAATAATTCTACTTATACATATTAAGAACATTATTTAAAACTTTCAAGAAAATCTGCCACATGAATAAACTTTTTTCCATATATCTAAAAATTGATTACAGAACATTGATGATAATAACAACCAATATAAAAATTAATTATACCCAACATTGAACTTCTATTTTCGTCAATTATTTTATGGTTCAGTTATCAAGACCTTCAAGATATTTTATGAGACAAATATAACAGTCAAATTGATTTTATTTATTTTTTAAATTACAGAAATTACATTTCCGCATATTTTAGTACCCAAATAGACCAATATTAAATTTATTTAAGTCTTTTTTTACAGTTCACATGCAAAAGTCATATTTTATCAGTCAACACCAACAGAAATATAAAACAGATTTATTATTTGTTTCAATTGAGAACCAAATTACATTTTTTGAGATAACTGAAACTGATTATAAAAAAAGTTCTCCAATTTGTTCAATTTATTGAAAAGTTCAGAAAACCCCGTCAGAAATTTGTTAATTTATCTTCAGGTATAATTTTATTAAGCATGGTCAATGTAGAATTTAAAAAATTTCAATTCAATTCAAAAACATTTCATTTTTTTTAAACAACGCTTGCTTCCTACTTTTATTATTTTGCTACTTATTGATTTGTGGCATTTGTTCTAAAACAAGCAATTTTATAATGGCACAAGGAATGTAAATAAAAGTTATAGGTACTTAAATTACATTCCGAAAATAAACGACGGTGTTGTCATTAAACAAAAATAATGTTAGTATAGTTCCCTTAAAAATATTCTGTTTGATCTTAACGGTTTTTTAATCTATTTATCTGCAACAATAGAAATTCCCTGTCGTAAAATTGACCATAGACTCAGCTGTGTAAATGGCAGGGTTGGATTATTTTAGTCATATTGTAACATTGTACCTTATAATGTTCTAATAAATATTAAATAATAAAGAAAAAAAGAAATGGCTGAGAAATCTGGAGTCTAAACAGATCTGACCTTGTTATAATGAATAGTAGCTTGATAGTGACCTTCACAAATGACACAGTCATAATGACTACACCTGAAAATATACAAATAGCATCCACTAACTTGCAAAACCATAATTTTTATATTAAAAAAAGGGAAATGTTCGCTAGTGTTTATAAACAACATACAAATACCAGAGACAAGTGTAAAATATCTCGCAATTCACCTTGCTGCTGGACAGGAGGAGAGAATAATTCTTAAAAGAACATTTTCTTTATAAAGCCACTCTGGACATATGAAATTGAACTGATGGGATGTGCCGATCAATTTGCTGTGATACAAAGGCGTCAATAAAAAAATCATTTGAATTATTACTGATGCTTCATAAGAGACTCAAAATATTGACCTTAAGCGAGGCGAAAGAGGCTTCTCGTTGGAAAATCTACAGGATTCCAACACAATAGCTTACAGAATGCATTATTCAGATTGTTTGTTTAATAAATTTAAACAATAATAGAAAACCTAACAATGAAAAAAACACAGTTGAAACAGATGTATGAAATTACACATAAAAATACAAAAAAAAACATTTATTTTCAATTCTCTACCTACTGATCAACATAAAATGACGACATGAAATTATAAATTCGTGCCTAGAGTATATTTGTAATAAAAGCTTATTACCGATGCAAAACATAGCACGATACATATTGAAAATAAAAATAGGGAAAAAATCAATTGCACTCAAAGACTAAATAAATAAAATTCGAAATCAGCATCACAGTGATCCTTCGAAAAATCAAAGGGACTAAGAGTTTGAAAATAAACAACTATAGAGAAATATTGGAGAAATATTGAATTACATCATCGAAGACTCGTGTTGAACAAATAAGTTTCCGCCATTGACAAAACATGGCGTCACTAGTAAGTTATGGTTACAATTGTCAGATGTAAAACGTCATTATCGTAAGGTTGGACATCAGTCAACCACATAACCTTAAAATATTAGTGATATTTTATCAGAGTGCGAATATGCAAAAATGTCGAGTACACCTGATACATTTTTCAACTATAGTTTTTCAGGGTTACAATTATCTTTTTCAATATAATTATGATAAAATGTTGACTGCATTAAAACATTCTGTCAACATATTATAGATAAATATGTATTCATTCATAATGGAGTTTTATTACAAACATCAGCGTGTATTGGTTAATTATTACAATATCAAAACATAGATTGATAATAGTTTAACTTTCTATCTATTGTTGTAATTAAAATATTGCCGAAATAATCTTATCTATCCTTTATCACGGATTAGGCATATTACGTTTATTATCAGAAAAATTTAGACCCTTAATAAGTATTGATTCGTAATTGTGCGTCTTATTTTGATAAGTAGGACATAGAGTTTTTGTCTCTTAGTCACCGCACATTTATTTTTTCGAAAATCCCCAAACAATTCTCTCAAAATAGTTGGTATTTTGAGTTAGCGTCAAATAATTACTAAAGCAAAATGTTCTTTAATTCCTTTTACCCTAATATTTTATCCAATTCTTTGAGTTATTTTCTCTATCGCTAATCTGTCCGCTTTATGGACATTCTTTAGTATAGTACCTAAAGCATTTTTCAATGAAAAACAGTGAGGGACAATTCAATATTTTATTATAAGTTAATTTTCCTTTTTTAAGGGAATATGGTAAAAAGAGAAAAGTACGATACGTTGGTTAAAATTGATTTTATTTGTAAGAGTGCATTGGCAACTAATGTTTTTTTTTATAAATATTTAGGTAAGGTCAGGTTTGGTTAGATCTTTTTAATAAATAATAAATAAAGTTCCATACGCGTCACATTTTGACAGGTGTCCCATTTTGGCAGTTGTTACATTTTGACATGTGTCACGTTTGACACGTGTCACATTTTGGCAGGTATTACATTTTGATAAGTGTCACATGTTGACAGGGGTCAATATTTTGGCAGTTGTTACATTTTGACATGTGTCACATTTTGGCAGGTATTACATTATTGACAAGTGTCATATGTTGACAGGGGTCAATATTTTGACATGTGCCAGGTTAGGTTGATAATGTAAATTCAATGGACTTTTATTATTGTACATGGAGTATAAAATTCAGACATTTTTACGCTTAATATAATAGATTCCTTCTCTATAAATGTATACGATATATAATATTCATATTTTGATTGAAAAAAAATCTATATGAATTAATGTATCCAGAATATTTTTAACTCCATTAAATAATAGCATTTCCCTATCGTGTTTTTTCTCATCATATTGGTATCATTAAATCTAACCGCGTTTCTTATCGGGATTTTATGCGGTATAACAGTGACGTCTTTTTTGGAAACATCAATAAAGGATATAACTTTTTAATGAAAGTTAAAGAGAGCACCATTAAAAGAGTGAATATAGGTAAGTTTTAGTTGCTTAAAGGTCAACTCGCTCTGACCTCCTAATGTTAAAGGAAACGTTTTTGAGATTGGAATATTAAAAAATATATATTTGTTCGAGGTCGTGGTCTACTTGAATTATTTTTAAATGAGTTTTCAATTCTATTTAGGGGCAAATCATATATTCAAAGATGCAATTAGACCATAATGTCGGGCAAAAATTTTGACTGCTAAAGGACTAACCAGGGGGGGGGGGGGCAAGAAACGCTGCCATAGGCCTAAATAAACAAAAAAATGTACAGAAAAGTGAGGTAACCTTGCCACACTTGAGTTTGAGTGAGAAAATTTAAAAATTATATCCTACAATCGATTTTTGCACCACGGGTAACTAAGATATCGCAGTTTAGGTGAAATAGTTCAAAACATACGGTCCCAAAAATAACTTCCCTTTGTTAAACGCATTAAAAGTACAGTCATCGTTAAAAAATACCATGGAGGTCAATGTTTATCACCCACATTTAGCATTTTACATGGTATTGCGTGTAATTCGTCAAAAAAAATAAAAATAAAATGCTAATCGGTAATATTGATATGTTAAGTTCGTTTTGTAATATGCGGGTATGCAGCCGGTTTCCACACATTCATATCAAATATATTGATTACTTAGCTGACTTAAATTCGTATATGTAAATTAACCTAAAGGTTTATCAAGTATATTAGCTTATAAATATATAAGATTGCAGAAATTAATATCCATAATATATTTATGACAGATATTTTTGACATTCTTGTTAGAAAAATAGACTAAACAATTGTTTCGTGAACGTTTCGATGATGAAACAGAAACGTTGGCAAGAAAATACACATCTTTCTTTATTCCTGATCTAAATACAAAAAAATAAATTATAAAGTGAATATTGTTTGGAAAAAACTAAATTACGTGGTGAGATGATGAGATGATGAGAAAAAAATATATATTTTTTTTAATTTCTGGACTAAATTTCAATAATAAAAAGTTGCGGATTCATTATTAACCATCGAAGAGGCGACTATTGCAATTTTATTGTCCTAGCAAAACCCTCGCTCCACCCCTCAATATATTGTACCGAAACAAGCGCTAAACAGCATAGATAAAAAAAATGATTTAAGAGTCGAAATTTCTTAGCCATTTGAATGCCTCTCCAAGCGACGAGCTTTGTTCTAATTGGTTAATTCTGCATATCAAGGCCACATGGACTGAATTGAAAATAGTTAAAATACAACAACAAAAATGTGGTTTCAGCATGATTTATATTTATATATATGGTCTGCAGACATTGCGGGTACAAAAAGGAATATTGTCTCCATTATTTTAACATATTTATTTCTATTATAAATACCTGTAACCGAATTAAAATTTCCTTTATTATTCAAATTCTAAAATACCGTATAAAATTATATAATATCAGCCTGAAATATACTGAAAATTTACATTTTATGCGAAACATTCAGGTGTGGGTAAATGTATAAAAACTCACTTTGTTATCGTCAACACTAAAGTTATTACCCGGAAAAAAAACGCTTGCATGCAAAATAGAGAGGCAGACCTACATGAAAAGCTCTTTTTAAATATTATTTATAGTTCCATTATTTAGATTGATTTCCGTAGAAAATATTAAATCAATAATTTTTAATGTATGTACTAGTGTCGTCTTTGGCTTTAATCGACGTCACAGGTTTTTTTAATTATTCAGTAAATGAACTCAAATTAGAGTGTCCCTGAATATTTAATCAAGAAATTAAATACTTTCCGAATGTTTTATTCAGTATTTTTTTTGTCAAGGGGGTTGTTAGCCTTGACGGTTCATTCATTTGTTGTGAATTTTTAATCCGGTTAAGGTGAGGTACCGGCATACACAATTTAAGCATTATGATGTATTAAGTTTGTTGATCTTTTTAATTCCATTATATTTTAATTTGCTTTGTAAACCTTGGTTTTTCTATAATTTGTGAATGTCTACTAATCCTAAGAATAACTGAATCCAGGGAAAAGCTACTATATTTGAAATATATGGGCTAGATCAAGCTCAGGCCAACCTTTTATAGGATTAGAACCTGATTTATCACTGTGGCTTCAGAAATAAAAAGTGTAACCTAACAAAAACATAGCTTGGACCCTCTCAAAAGCTTGTGGACAGGCCAAGTCATGTATAAGCAAACTTGCAAGAACAGAATAAGCACATTGATGGGTATATTGACAAAACAATATAATATTTAAGCTAGAGGACCAGACAGTCGAAGATTATTTTGTGCTTCTGTCCAGTCATAGCTGATCTTAGGGTTTCTGTGTTTAGAGACAGATGGCCAAACTTATACGACATTTCTTACTCAACAGACCTTATGCTCAGTTACGATAGTGGACTATAGTGGCTGAGCTAAGGAAAATTACCTGAAGACATTAACGTTTTAAGGCCAAGATAATCTCCTAAAGATCTTGTAACATGTTCCATGTGTCTTATCTCCAAAACACCACGTATACTGGTGTAATGCAATGAACAAAAATGAAATATAAATAGGAAGGTCATGATTGATAGAGCTCTTCATCGAATGAATCTTTCCGAATACTGTTCTTCCTCATCTGTAGATGTATTCAGATAAAATGATTAGGATGGGAGTGGTTCCCTTGTATATTTTTTTTACTTGGAGAACTAACTGTTTCCTATTTCGTGCAACTTCATTTCGCTAGCATAAGTTAGTATTTGCACATCCATATTAGTTCGTAGAGCTTTTGTTTTCCTTCTTTTGATTCTTTAAGTTTCTTAGATTAAAAATATAATGAACAGAAGGTACAGGCTAAAAATAAATTATAACAAAATAATTAAGACATATTAATTTATTTATTACAGGACTCTTTCCATTGATGGGTCACGCTGCCATGAATATTAGACCAACATTATTGACAATTTACGAGACACATTTTATTCCTCTTGGAGATCGACTGCGACCTGCGTTAAGCGGGTTTCTCAGTGGAATTTTACTAGGACTTGACACAGGAACCGACCATTTTGACAGGTAAGCACTTGATGTTGTTGTCGCACTCTTGCAGTTCTCGCTTTTAGGTAGGCTATGTAGAAAATATACCTTTTGCATTAATTCGACTTACCATAACAATTTTTTTAGGACTAACTTACTATTAGAAAATGTGTGCGAGGGTGTGGAACCCCCATATTTTTATACTTGCATTTGGCAATGTGTAGCGAATAATAGTCCAGTCCGATTACCTGCCATTAGTTATGTATTAGCTCATTATAGTAAAAAATTATCTATGGAAGATCAACTTCATTTGATGGGAAATGACATTGGTCTCATGGTAAGTGTATGTTTTAGTTGGTTACATTTAGGTTTGGCGTTTGACAGCTTTGACTACTAGCAGATGTCAACATCAAAAACAGTTTGACATTTGACAGCTTTGACTACTGGCAGCTGTCAACATCAAGAACCTGTGTGTCTTTAATTTTAGCAATTGACAGATTAAATAATTCGTTTTTTGTGAGAAAATATATTTAGGCTGCTAATATTTCTTTTTGTTTTGTTATAGGTTACTGGTTTGTCTGCCGCAGTACAAGATTCTAGTGTATTAGTTCAAAGATCAGCACTAGATTTATTAATGGTATGCTTTCCAATGCAAAATAAGCAATTATTATACGCTGACATGGTGAGATTAGTAACAGCGGCTTTAACAACAATTTTAAGGCGGGACATGTCTCTAAACAGGTATTTAGTATTTTTATTTAGGTCTTAAAAATTATGTTACATTTTCAGATGAAGTCTTACAAAAATAATAATTAAAATATAAATTAGTTTGACATTTGTTCCACAAACTGTTTTAAATTATACACAAAATAGTTTCAGGAAAAAAACTTATCGCAAAAATAAAAACTAATACTAACGACCGACGTCTTGATAATAAAAATTCATTATTATCTGTTACGTATATTATCGTTAGTAGTTAAAATTTATTAGTGTTTGTTTTTTCTAATTATCAGTAAATGCTTAAACTGAAACTACAAATATACCATTGCATAAGGAAATAATGGTAAATTACAAGTTTGTACAAACCTAATTGATGACTCAAATGTTCTCTTATTTCCCCTATTAATAAACAACAATGTGCCACAAAAATTGGAACATAATTTTACGGATCTGATTTCAAGGTTATTTTTAACAAAATTACTTCTGTTTTCAAATAATTTTCCTATCTACAGTTACACTAAATTGGTTAAAAGTGACAACAATAAATTACTTTCTAATCAAATTTAGAAAATTTATTTTTGCTCCGTACTCTTTGTTTTAATTGTCCCCAAATCGATTCAGTACGATTGAACATAAGTGCTTAACGTTCCTTCCCTGATCTAGTTTTTTATGGCTCCTCCTGATCTCATTTTTGCAAGTTGGTCAGCTTTCTCATTACCATCGATACCCTGATGTCCAGGCACCTAGGACTCTGTTCTGCTCCCCCAGGACTTTCAGTTCTTCGATGCATTTCCATGCCAGTTTAGACGTCACTTCTTGACTTGAAATTGCCTTCAGTGCGCGTAAAATCAACCAATCCCTGTAAGCCAGATGAGATCTTGCAACGATTTCTGATAAAAATTCAGTTTACTAGTCCGTCAGTGCGACGTATTTCAAGTTGTCCTTCGCATAAGGCTCTTGTTTCGGGATATTTTATGCCCAAAATTCTCTGACAAAATGTTACAAATTGTCCTTCAGATAAAACTTTTGTTTCCGGGATATCGTATGCCCATATTTCTCTGACAATTTCCAAAGTATGGTTTAAGACTTAATTGCGGTCACATATCTCCTTTGCAAATAAACGCATCGTATTTTTTTTACAAATGAATTTTATGTTCAACATTTGATTGTTCAAAATATTTTAAATACAAATCATTTCTGAGCAGTTGTTTTTAAAGTGACTTTTAAAACAACTTAGTGATCATTTCTTTGTTACATTTTGTTCCTTTTTAAAATTTTTTTAATAAAGTGTTAATAAATAACATGTGTGCTTCAATTATGGGAAAGAAAAAATGAAATCATAAAGTTACAGTCCACTTACAACTCCGAACAATGCTTAAAGAATTTGGTTATGCCAAAAACAATTGCGTAGGTCATCTTTGAAAGCTGTTGCACAAAAATATTCAAACCGAATATAAACAGTATCCCTTCTTCTAGTCCCTCCTTGGTTTTAGATCCGTCTGTGTACCAGATATTTCCTTGTAGGTTGTAGTGTTTTTCTTTATTCCTGTCTATAATTGACACTCTGTATGGACTATTATAGTCGGCACGGTCAGAAAATGTAGTTCAAAACATTGGAGCATATCTATGTAAAATGGCAACATCATAAAATTGCTTCGGTACATTTATTCATGATATTCTCGGACTACCTGGAAATTCAGGACTCGCTCATTTTACGCATTCTGACGGATCTCCGTGCCGATTATGCAGCTGTTCGTCATATTAGTGGAGTGCCATTAGATTTATACCTCGAACTCACTTTTTCCCTCAAAAATGGTCATTTTGGTATTGCCAATCGTTTCTTAGACAAAATTCATTCTGCGTAAACCAAATTTTAATTTTTTTGATTTTTTTTTGTACATTCTAGGTCCATTTATATCCAAAAGCTAACTATTTTCCCCAAAAATGGCCCTAACATTTTTTTTCGTTAATTTTGACATTGCCAATCGTTTCTTAGACAAAATTAATTCTGCGTAAACCAAATTTTAATTTTTTTGAATTTTTTGTAGATTCTAGGTCCATTTATATTCTAAAAACTCACTTTTTCGCTCAAAAATGGCCCAAACATTTTTTTTCGGTAATTTTGATATTGGCAATCGTTTCTAATACAAAATTCATTCTGCGTAAACCAAATTTTAATTTTTTTTTAGATTCTAGGTCCATTTATATCCACTTTTTCGCTTAAAAATGGCCCAAACATTTTTTTTCGGTAATTTTGATATTGGCAATCGTTTCTAATACAAAATTCATTCTGCGTAAACCAAATTTTAATTTTTTTTAGATTCTAGGTCCATTTATATCCTAAAAAACGGACATTTTACTCCAAAAATGGCAGAAACATTTTTATTTCGGTAATTTTGATATTGACAATCGTTTCTAATACAAAATTCATTCTGTGTAAACCAAATTTTAATTTTTTTGAATTTTTTTGTAGATTCTAGGTCCATTTATATCCACTTTTTCGCTCAAAAATGGCCCAAACTTTTTTTTCGGAAATTTTGATATTGGCAATCGTTTCTAATACAAAATTCATTCTGCGTAAACCAAATTTTAATTTTTTTTTGATTCTAGGTCCATTTATATCCTAAAAAACTGACTTTTTACCCCAAGAATGGCAGAAACATTTTTTTTTTCGGTAATTTTGATATTGACAATCGTTTCTAATACAAAATTCATTCTATGTAAACCAAATTTTAATTTTTTTGATTTTTTTTGTAAATTCTAAGTCGATTTATATCAACAAACCTAAAATATTAAACTTTTGTATATATCGTCGGCTGTATGCAATAGTGGCACAACTCAAAAATTGGTTATTTTCAGAAATCCTGATAAATCAGTATCAGTAACATTCATTTTTACGTATTTTTTTTATTACAACTTTAGGTAATTAATAGTACTATTATTGTGTCACTAATGCATACAATAAATAGTGGTTGATGATGTTAAATCAATTTTGTCTATTTTTGAGTTATACCACTATTGCATACAGTGCAACAGTCGACGACGTCGCCGCCCCCCTCAAATCTCTGGGCTGGAGCCGCCCTTGTGCTGACAGCCTTCAAAGTCGGTTTTAAATTGACCTGGAAACTTAACTCTGTCTAATTTCGTTTGTCTTGTCTTACCTTCCTATCTGTAGTTCTCTAATCTGTGACTCCACTATATGGTCTGCTTCCATATTAAATGTGTCGTTTGACAAATTACCTTCTCTGTGAATAACTTTTTTTTGCGCGTTCGGAATTTTCCTTTAATCATAAAGCGTCGACTATAAACACTATTTTTCTTTCTTGCAGGCGTCTATACTCTTGGTTGCTAGGCACTGAAGTAAATTTACCTACAGTTCAATTAGAAAGCGAATTTGAAGAAACGACTGCACACGAACAACATTCACTAGCCTACGATCTGCTTAACGACGCCCTAAAAATAATCCTAAAAAAATGCAGCACCGAAATACCGATAGACATAAAACCATACAGATTACTGATCTCGCTTTTTGACAAGCCCCAGATAGGTCCCGTTATCCTAGACAGCATATTATGCGACGTGTTTAGAACGCTTTACCTATCTTGCTTGCACCAACAGAAAAATAAACACAACGTGGTGAGATGTGTATCTTTTACTGGAGATCTAACTAGTTTAAAACATGATGATAACGTATTGAGCAAACAATTCGTTATAAAAAATTGTCCAGAGTTGATTAAAAACGCCAACCTATTATTTAACACGTTACAGAGGCATTATATATGGACGTACATAGAAAAATTGTTCGTGGAAGCCGTAAAAAACATAAAAACCTACAAATACAGAGATAGAAACCAAGTGAGCGAAATTGGTAGCGGACCGCCGCATATATTAGAAATTTGCATATTGACTGATTTTTTACTTGACATAATACCAATAGAATCTTATACGGAAAATACCAACAACATCTTACCGAATTTATTTTGGAAACTAGTCTCTATGTTAAAATCGAATCTAACAGATCTGAATCAGTGTGATATATCAGAGAGTTTGCAACTTTGCACGAAAATTTTGAGCAAAATTCAACCTACGACCTTAATTCAGACCAGTATTACCCCAAACACCAGCTTAGATTCCACTCTCATTGACAGTTTAGATAAGACTTTGGAGAATTCGATATCTGAAGAAAAACTGGATAACGGTGAACTCAAGACATTAGAGAAAAGCAAATCGGACTCTAAAATCAACGAAAATCTCAACAATCCCGGTAAAAACGAATTGACAGTGGGAGAAAATAACCGCGAACGCTCGTACAGCAATCAGATGTTGAAGAAAAAGGAAAAAACAAGTCCTAGAATCGAAAAGAAACCAAAAAATAAGAAGTCGAAATCGACTTCTAAACTCAGCGATTCGAAAAACGAGGCCGATGACTCTTTTAGCTCAGAAAACGCAACTCCGATACCTAATAAGAAACCTTTGGTGATTACCGAAACCACCGAAATTTCCTGTAAACCAGCGACAGTGGAAAACAAACATTTCATCAAGTGTCTGGAGGAGTACAAGCAATTTTACACTCAATTCATTAAAATTAAGCTTCTTCCTAATACCGACATTAAATCAGTTATGGACACATTGACCTGTGATAAGGATGGCAGAACTCATAGGTTGGTTAAATTGTTGGACGCGCGTTTAAGCGATGACGGAAATGAATTTCGTCCTATCGAAGTGAACAATTTCCTTACGAAAAGTAAAATTTTCTCTCTTTCGTGTATGGTTTCCAAGAAAAATGAAAGTGACTATGAACGATCTATGAGAATAGCCTCTAACATTCTTCTGGAATTTTCAGCTTTTCCTAATCTGTTGGGTAAGTAGATCATCCTGTATTAGTTTTTATACAATTTAAATGAGACGCATCACCATATATAACTTTCTGTTGTTACACTTATATTGTCAGTAATAGTAAGCAAACGAGTTAGGAATTTAATTTACTCGATTCGACCTCCCAAGACCGGTTTCTGCCTTTCGGAAGTCAATTGACGTATCCGCTATAAGATAAAATTCGCAAAAGTGCTACCATTTGTCAGTGAAGTTATCAAAACTCACTTCTAAGCTTCATTTATCAGTTTTACTGATAGATGGTACAGTTTGTCCGTTTTCAATTGCAGACATATAAAAACAAAATTCCCAGATGTGCCGACAAGTTGCTTTGATCGGCGTTGGCGTTAAAATACGTTAAAAATATAATGTAAATGATTATCATAAATTGGATGGCGTTTTGCATTAAAATAGACCAAGCGCAATTTTCGTTAAAATCTTTTTTTTTCAACTCCTTGCGGTAGGAGTGGTTAGGGTTAAAAAAAATTGTCAAACCCTTGCCGAAGGGGTAGGGGTGGGTTAGGGTCATCTCCGTCAAGGAACTTTGTATTTTCCTCGAAAGAGAGACTATTACTCTCAAAAAAATTTATATTTATTTATGAGTCGAAATTTCTTAGCCAGTCGAATGCCTCTCCAAGCGACGAGCTTTGTTCTAATTGGTTAATTCTGCCTATTAACACCTGTCAATCAAGCCCACGTGGACTGAATGAGGGTGTGGCAAAGAATAAATTGATACAGGTAGAGATCATTATAGTCTATTAACAAAAGCTGTTATTCTAAAATTGTTAGTAACTTTTGATGAGAGCGTCCAATTCGAAAACGGTTTTCGAAATTGGATTCAGGGGGAAAAATACAAAAGAAAAACTTGGGTAGAGCTTCAAAACAAATTGTTGTTAAAAAATTGTTAATAACAATTGATGGTAGGCCTACCATTAGGGCAAAATGTTGCATATTCGGATTCAGCGACCCCGAAAACATAAAATCCACTTGGTTTTATCCTCGGACACCAATTGGCCGGTTTTACCCCCCTGGCCAATATACTATTATATTTTGTCCCATAATTTCGCATTAGCTCTGTACTTTATTTATATACAGGGTGACCCAGGGGTGTGTGCATGCTCTATAACTTTTTTTCTACCCAAGCTATTGATTTGATGTTTTTTTTAAACGATAGGACCGACAATGAGGCACATTCTAAAAATATTTCTACTTATATACAGGATGTCCCAAATAAGATACACAACAAATTGTCGATATAACGCACCTTGACTTATTTGCAATAGTTTTTGACTTATGTCAATTTATGTGTCAAAATAGCGTTGTGCAGAGATCCACAAAAAAAATTCAGAACTTCAGAACTGTTCACGATAACTTCGAGATGTAGATGAACTCGGAGTCGATGTTCTATCGCCTACTACGATTTTTTGAAAATGACAAATTACAAATAGCAATAACTCGACTTTTTCAAATGCATCATCCTATATTTTATTAAATCATTGCATGGCATTTTTTAAGAGCTTTTTGCTGATATGTGGTTTGTGGGGTTTATTTTGTAAATATTACGAGATTTATGCAAAATAAGAAATGTTTGACGGTTTATTCGAGAAAAAAAAAAGAATCGAGTAGGCCGCTGTCGTAAAATTTGACAGATTCATACAATTTTGAAAAGAAAATGTTTCAACAAAGTGAAATTGTAATAGAAACAGAAATACATTACAAAGTAAACAATTGTACTAATACAATTTGCAAGAACATGAAAGAATGATTAATAGGAAACAATGTAAACATTTTTGATTTATGCTCGTACTTAGGTCACCGTCACCATCATGTTTCACACAAAAATCATTATTTCATGTTCTTGTAAATAGTATTACTAAAATTGTTTACTTTGTTATGTATTTTTGTTTATATTGCAATTTCAATTTGTAATTAAACAATTTTAGTAATACTATTTACAAGAACACCAAGTAATGATTTTTGTATGGAACATGATGTTGTCGGTGACCTACAAGCATTTTTTATAAATCAAAACTGTTTATAATGTTTCCTATTAATCATTCTTTCATGTTCTTGCAAATTGTATTAGTACAATTGTTTACTTTGTAATGTATTTCTGTTTCTATTACAATTTCACCTTGTTGAAACATTTTCTTTTCAAAATTGTATGAATCTGTCAAATTTTACGACAGCGGCCTACTCGATTCTTTTCTTTTTTTTTCGAATAAACTGTCAAACATTTCTTATTTTGCATAAATCTCGTAATATTTACAAAATAAACCCCACAAACCACATATCAGCAAAAAGCTCTTAAAAAATACCATGCAACGATTTAATAAAATATAGGGTGATGCATTTGAAAAAGTCGAGTTATTGCTATTTGTAATTTATCATTTTCAAAAAATCGTAGTAGGAGATAGAACATCGACTCCGAGTTCGTCGACATCTCGAAAGATGCGCTAAAGCTTATTGAATCGACTGGAAAAAAGTTGATTAAGTTATCGTGAACAGTTCTGAAGTTCTGAATTTTTTTGTGGATCTCTGCACAACGCTACTTTGACACATAAATTGACATAAGTCAAAAACTATTGCAAATAGGTCGAAGAAACCTAGGTGCGTTATATCGATAATTTAATGGCGAATCTAAATATGTAACAAAAATGGGGGGTTGCCATTTAAAAAAACAGAACTTAGTTGTGTATCTTATTTGGGACATCCTGTATATAAATAGACATATTTTTAGAATGTGCCTCATTGTCGGTCCTATCGTTTAAAAAAAACATCAAATCGATAGCTTGGGTAGAAAAAAAGTTATGGAGCATGCAAACACCCCTGGGTCACGCTGTATATTCATAATTAAATTACGTGATTTAATTTCTGACTGAATTTAGATTCTCTTTCATACATTTAAATACTAAGCCTTACATTTTTCTAAACAAAGTTCATTCAAAAATATAATAAAACAATTTAATATGTTTATCTCCGGCAACGTACCTCGCGTGTTTATCTACATATTGTCATATGTGGTCCCTCCCCTATTTAAATATTTTAGTGCTATAGCAATTCCAATTAAACATAAAAATCCTTTTTTATTTAATTTAAAATATTTAGAGCTATTTTTTTTACTATAATGTTTATTCACAAATAACAAATTATAATAAATATACAAAGAATTATAAATTTAAAATACAATAAAAATACAACACTACTATGTGCACAATGGTATTTGGAATACTGTGTGTGCACCGATTTATTTGTTTTTTTTTTTATTTTTGAGGTTATTATAGTAGTTAATAAGTAATTGTGTCACATTATGCCAGTTAATTAAACTATTTTCGATATTAATTAATATTATATTATTATTATTTATATTAATTTAAAATTGGCTATCGAAAGTCTCGGGTTCTATCCTCGGTAAGGTGGATTATTTTTAGTAAAACGTATTGGTGGCGCACATAATATAGTTTTAAATTACCAAGCGCGTTCATTTTTTAATTTCAATTTTAAAGAAAAAAAAATGTTCTAATCGGTGTACTTAGCATTTTCTTCAACATTAGAAATAAATCACTAGTGATATGCGATTTGGACCTTTTATACAATTTTTAGATCCAGAAGTAACCGATGAATTACTACCAGATTGGGTGCAGTCGCTTGTAGTTGTGGCCTGTTGTAATGAATCTTCAAGAGATAATCAATTAATAGCCATGAATACTTTACTGGAAATATTCAGTTTGGCAAATAATTCATTATCTGCCAGAAAAGTGGATTGTAATACTAATATTGTTATAACGGGAATTTTAGATGTAGATCATGTTAGATTTATCGAAGAAAGCACTGTTGTTATAGATGTGAGTTCTATTCAAATTTAGTTTGTTCTTAGTTAATACATTTAATATATTTATTTATTTCAGGAAATGTGCCAAATTTTATGGAAACTATTAGGAATTTTAAACAATCAAATTCAATTAATGTTATGCGTTACGCTACTCTATCAAATACACAATACTTTTGACAATACTTCATTTGTAGAAAATGTTATCAACAATTTTCTTACCCAAGAAAATATAAACGTTCAGTATGTCAAACAGTTTTTCTTGCTCTGGCATTTAGGACGAGATTTGTCCATTAAAACGTCACCTAACAAGCCAAATACGAGAAATTTCGACAGGTAAATAATTTAAAAGCTTAAAATAATTTATTTTTTCAATATTTGATAATTTTTAATAACCTTTATTATTTAAGTTAACTCACAATATTCCATTTTTAGTCTCTTGAATAAATGTCATGTCAAACGTCAGTGGCATCGGTGAACGCATTGTTGACTTATGACGTTTAAGTAATGTGTGGATTTATTTTAAAATAATATAATTGCATTGTTTTTAGGTCGCTTTTAAAAATCCTGGACAACCTCCAAAACAAAGACGCCCCAAACCTTCTACTGCTCTCCGAATCATTTCTGACACATGGTCTCTTACACAACGACATTTCTAGAATAATCAACCCTATTTTATTAAAACTTCTAGCATCCAACACACAAAGAGTCTCAATACGACACGTTAACATCCAAGATTCTGATTCCCAAAGCGACATAACCACACAAGATCACAACAGAATGGAAAATATTCAATCAAAAAAAATTTACGCTGTCAGTAATGTAAACGGTAATCTCATGTATCACGTAACCGACAGCCCCAGTCCTAAACCGCTAAAAAAGCGATGGTTTGCTTTTCCGAAAACCGGAAAAAGATTATCATCTTCTGCTATCAACATGACTACCAGTATTAACGAAGATTCCAACATAGTTACGAAGAAAAATAGGGATTTCAAGGGGATAAATCCTTCTCCCAAATCAGAAAAAGCTCCAAAAAACGTCAAACTTATTATTAACCCTCTCGGTTCTAAAGAGGTTTATCCAATGGGATTGGACGGTTCTTATACAAGAAGAGGCTCCAATTCCTCTTTGGACAGTTTATCTTCGAGTAACGATCTGACTCAGACTAGCAACGAGGATTCTTTTGGGAAAAGTTTAACTCCGGATAGAATTAATGGCGAAAGAGATTCCGGTTTCGATAGTTTAAAAAATAAAAGAAGCAGCTTCGAGTTATCCACCGATAAAGAATATAGAGCTAAATTATTGTTAGAAAGCATCGAACCCATTTCTGATGGAATTATAGTTGAGGCTGTTAACGACAATTTAAATTTTTCGAAAATTCCCAAATCGCACAGTTTCGACGATCAAATTAATATCGCTAAAAACACCGATATAGAAAATTCTTTGGTACAGAGTTGGTCGTACTGCATATCGGACTCCGATAATCTTCACGCTAATTGCGAATTAGAAATAAGCAAAAGCGCTGAAGATTTCTTCAAGAGAAACGAAGAAAAATATATAGTTAGTGAAATATTGAATAGCATCATCGAGAGGGTTTGCGCTGAAGTTACAGACGATATTGATGGTATGCCCGTTAGACCTACGGATTTGGATTTAAGATCAAAAATGCACCACCAGACACCGAAAAACGTAGTTTTGTATCCCATACATTGGCATTTGTGTTTGTACTACGAAATATTCGACTCGAACCAAATTATATACGCGTTACAAACTTTGAAAAATTGTATAAACTCCAATCCGCAGTTGTTTATAAAGTGTTTGGCTACTAGCGGAATAAAAAATATGAAAAGTAACGAAATTTTAAATCTGCTAGCGCGACATCGAAAATCTTTACTGGGATACGGATTTTCCGGTGAACTAAGCACCGAACATACGAACTTCTACAGAGGATACATGTTTCTAGACGTAATTATTTGGATATGTCTTAATTACTCGAGAACTTTCTTTCCTTTCATGGACGATTTAGGATTAATTAGTGAAGAAATGGATTGTAACTTGAAGATTCAATTGGAGAGCTTGGATATTCTAAACATTATTATGAAGAAATTGATAGTAATGGTCGAGGAGAATTCCAAAGGGTTTTCGAGTTATATAGCAGATTTACTAGTGAAATGCAAACTACAGAAGATACTATTAAATTGTTTGTTGATTTCCGTGAGAAATTTCGATGACGAAATGACTTTCGCGGAAGAAATTTTAGCGTATAACAATTTCCAGCTTTGCGACAATAATAATAAAGTAGGTGAGCACGTCGAAGGATACCAAATACAAATTTTACGGCTAATAAACTCTTTGATTATCCTGGAATCGAAAGTTTTTTCACAGTCCGACTCCGTAAACGGAGAAAATAACATCAATTCCACCGTAGTTCTAATTCCTCAGCAGCAGATTTTTCTTTCTGCCGTGATGAGCGCTTTGAGGCAACAAAACATGAAGCATCTTCACGAAAGTTGGTTGTATTTGGTTACGTCTTGCCTACCGTACTTCGGAGACAATCTAAAACAGATTTCGATAAGCGTTATTCATCAGATTTGTAATAATATCGAAGAAATTGCGTTGAATTACAACGAATCCGAATTGGAGAATGAATTGTGTTCGGATTATGCCGTGACGCAGTTGGAGGCTCTCACGGTTCTTTGCCATTATTGTTTGTTAGATTCTTCGCAGACCGTTAATCGGAATGTACCTGCGAACTCGAACACTCCTCCGACGCATCCGGGAGAAATTATTAATAATTTATTTAACGTGTTTTTTTCTCCACTGGGAAGCGATTTGCATTTTTCCTCTAAACAAAATTCCGATCATTACCAAAACGCTAGAAAAACTATACTGAGTCATATGCCGAGGATAATTTCTAGCGTTGCTAAGCTGTGGCAAACGATTGTCAATTTGGAGAGCGACTTCAATGGGGTTTACGGAAATTCTAAGGTTGTTAAACAGCAGCTTTTGGAATTTTTGAGTCCGATCTCGGTGCATCACAGTACGAGCTTTTTGGCTGCGATTTCTGTGACTTGGTATGAGAGAAGGAATCCATTCACTAGTGTCAAAACGGTAAGTCATAGTTTTTTTTATTTTTTTACCAGACGAAGCCACGAAAAAGTAGCGTTAATCCAGAGGTTCCCAATTTTTTCGGTTTGCGTCTCCCTAAATAATGGGATTTTTTCCTACCTTAATACATCAGATTTTTTTCTAAATCTTTGATTTCCTTGAAAAATTGGTAAACTTTCCCTTTTAAAAGCGATTTCCCATTTAAAAAATTGAAAATAGATACTTTCTATTTGTAAAATTTGTATTACTATTTTCCTTTGGATAATATAAAATATCTAATTTCAACTGTTGGAAAATAAATTAAACACGAATTTTAAATTCACAAACAAAATTTCGAGAATTTGAAATTTCAAGAAAATTGCCGAATTTTTTAATGGAATATTTCGCAGCTCCCCGAGGAGCCGCGGTTCACACTTTGAGAGTCACTGGTCTAATCTACTATTAGACCAGGGCCAATCATTTTTGAAACAAAAAAAAATCTTAGCAGTATTTGAATGGTCGGAAAATTTAGGGTAAATTATAAGTAAATTAAAAAAATAAATTAGACAAATTAAAAGTTCCGGAAGTGGGGTGGGGGTAGCTAAATATACAACTATCGAAAAAAGTTTAATGTAAAAGTTGTAGATAATGAAAAAATGTAAAACATTTGTATTAATCATTTTTCAACTTATCCTCAAAAGTATTGAGAAAATCGTTAAAAGCCGTATTTTTCGTTTTTAGTTTTTATCTCCCGCAAAAATGATTTTTTTTTTACGAAACTTGGTGAAAACGTTTTGAACAAGCTGTAATTTTTTCAAAGTAAAATATTTATTTTTCGATTTTATACTAATTTAAATTAAAAAGAAAGCCAATTGAAAAAGTTCCCATACAAATTTTCTATTTTTTAACTTTATCAGTGCTCATTTTCTTCGTTGAAACCTCGACTTTAAGATTGTATGAAAAAAATATATTGTTCGTATGAAAAAATATGGTTAAAACTGCAGAACATTGTTTAAACAATAATCGAATTCTTAAAAACTTAATAAAACTTCGCTCTAATTATACAGGGTGTTTCATAGGTAAATGAACATACGCTAACTGTGGATAAAGGACACAGACGAATAAGAAAAATACATATTGATATATTTAACTCGCTTTATTACTGAGTTACAGGGTGTTTTATCAATTTTGCTCATTTCTTTTATCATCCGTATTTTTGGAACCACCTTGTATATTTATTTGATATTTGGCAAGCTTGTTCTACTCCATTAAAATAATCAAGAGACATAGTGACCAAAATTAAAATCCAGGTCCGGCTTCAAAAAAATTATCGAAATGATTTTCCTCTTAAACAACATCCTGTATATCAAAATTGCATATTGTATATTCGAAAAGAACGGAAAAAGTTGCATTTCATTCTACTAGAAAAATTTTAAAAGCAAACTTAAGAATTGCGAATTTTTGTGGAATTCGATTATTATTTAAACATCAATAGTTCAATAGTTCTTTATTTAGTTTAAAAAAAGTACAAGACTTTGTAAACACGTCAGAGCAGAAAAAAGAATCTACAAAATACATAAAACACATAAAAAAAACATATCACACAACGTAAAATATTTTTTTAAATAACATTAAATTTTTAAATATCTACGTTAAACTTACAAGAAGATATTTCTGTTCTGAACCAAGGCGTAAAATTCGCCTATACTGTACAGAGGATTATTTATTAATATTGATTTTAGTCTATTTTTAAATGTAGCAATATTTTGATTTCTAAATACTTCAGGGAGTGAATTAAAAAGTTTTATTTCAAAATTTTCTGTTTTTTTGATTCTAGTTAGTTCTGTTTCTTGTAATGTGTAAATGAATATCACCAGCTTTAATGTAAGAATTTAAATTTTGTTTCACGTCTAGTAGGTTTATATAAATTATTAAGGCATATAGAGTTAATATTTTTAAAGATACAAATATTGGTCGGCACGAATCATCATGTTGAGCATTTACAATGCTCCATACAGCTGATTTTTGGATTATAAAAACTTTATTTAAATGGATGTGGGCAGCTGTACCCCAAACTTTCAAACCTTATCGTATGGTTGATTCAAATAATGAATAATACTTAGTAATGGCTGCGGGTTGATTTACAAGTTGCCTTATTTTCCTTATAGCGTATGTAGATGAGTTAAGTCTTTTATAGCTGAATTATGTGGTCATTCCATGTAAGTGTGTTATCTATGGATACACCTAGAAATTTTATATTTTTCTCAATTGTGGTATTTGCTAGAGAATTTCTTATTTCAAAGACAAGTGTTTGAGTCTTATCCTCATTTAAACACAGCTGGTTGACAATAAATTAGGAGTTTGCTAGTTCTATAGTTTCCTGAAGGATCAGGCCTGTGCACTTACATCTTTCTATGCTGATACCAAATGAGGCGTCATCAGCATACATGAAAGATTTGACCTTTTTGTGTAGAAAAACTGAAGGTAAATCGTTTATGTATAAAAGAAAGAGGAGAGGGCCTAGTACCGATCCTTCAGGCATTCCTCTCTCCAACGGGTAATTGAATGTAAATGACGTTGCATTACATGAAAATTAATCTTTTTAATCAATTTCAACGCTTATTTGCAATAAGAAATAAAAAATTGTGTAGATTAACTGAAAAATTTTTCAATACGAACAATATATTTTTTTCATACCATTTTAAAGTCGAGGTTCCAACGAAGAAAATGAACACTGATAAAGTCAAAAAATTAAAAATTTGTGTGGAAACTTTTTCGATATAAAATTAGGCTTTTTTTTAAATTTAAATTCATATAAAATCGAAAAATAAATATTTTGCTTTGAAAACATTACAGCTTATTTAAAACACAAAGAAGAACGTTTTCACCAAGTTTCATAAAATAAAAATTATTTTTGCGAGAGATAAAAATTAAAAACGAACGTTTTTCTCGAAAAATAATCAATACAAAAGTTTTACATTTTTTAATTATCTACAACTTTTGCATTAAACTTTTTTTCGATAGGATGCATATTTCAGCCACAAATCGTAAAAAACCAATATCCAACCCTCAGCCCCCTTCCGGAACTTTTAATTTGTCGAATTGATTTTTTTTTTAATTTACTTATAATTGTATGTGTATATGTATCATTTTCATTTTATGTGTATATGTATCATTTTCATTTTAGTTCAAAAATTTTTTGTGAAATAATAATTTATCGAAAAAAAGTGTCGAGAAATTTTTTATTGTAATACCGTGCGTGCCAAGAAACAGATATATTTTGGTTCAAACAAAATGTATTATGAAAACTATAAGGCGGTAGAATGTAATTTTTCTTTTTAGGTGCTTCCTGAACCAAATTCTAGCCAAAACAATTTAGTTTACTTAATTTTGGCTATAAGAGTCATTCCATTAGATAATTTAGTACAAACTGTAACGGCTGTGATAAAAAACCCTCCTCCCACTGAAGGACTCAGTGCCGACATTTGCTTGGATGTGTCTGTTCTGGAATTATTTTATTGGTAAGTTTTTAATGTATATTACTGTAGCTAGAGTAACAATTAACTATAAAATGAGAATAAAAATGTGTATTGCAAGTCAAGATCGTCACGTGCTAAAAATAAATTTTTATTTGTTTAGTCTTCGCGCTCTATTCAAATTATCGGTTTTTATTAGTTTAGACTTTGCGCTCTGTTCAAATTATTATTGTTTATGAGATATAGTATTTTATCTTTATTTTATGTTTTTGGTTATTTTGTACATTTTTTTATAATTATTTTTAAAGAATATAAAAAATTGTTTATTATTAATATATTTTTGATCAGTTACATGCGCAATGCTTCTTCCAATCAACTTTTCGAAGCTTGGGGTTCACTTCTGATGCTAATCAGAGAAGGTTGTTCGTTATCTCCTCCTTCTCAGTTTTTGTTGGCCGCCATCTTGCATGAAATTATGATCAAGTGTTGTCCGTTAGAGGAGAAAAAGGATCAGAAAGACTTACAGGATGTAACGGCAAAGGTAAAAAACTTATTTGCTATTTTTTAATCGAGTGTCACAGTTTAATTCAGTTCTAGAAATATTCTAAAAGAAATTCCCAGATTTATATACTAATTTTCCTGTTATTTAAATAACTAGCAGGAATTTGAGGAATGTTATTTTCTTGCGAGAAAGATCTCAGGGTTTACTTAATAATTTTAAAAGAAAATGTCAAAAAAATTAACAAGAAGGTCTTAACAAAGTTGTCATTTAACTATTTTAGCTAATAGACTGTGTATCGCAAGTATGTGGCTCCTGTTTGGAACAAACGACTTGGCTTAGAAGAAATTTCGCTGTCAAGGAACAGGACGAAGATACCACTCCCGATTCGAATATTTTAAGTGGTAGCCATAGTGACATATTTATAAATTCCAATCACAGTGTACAAGCCCAACTGGTAAGACGAGTATTGATTTTTAAATTTAACATTTAAAATTGTAATTGTTATTTATTTTAGGTTCTCTCAGAAATTTTAGCCCCAATTCTAGACATATGTTTCGGTTCTTCTGAAAAAGACAAAGTTAACAACGTACTTGTTTCGTTAATGTGCAATATAGTACCTTATCTAAGAACGCACACTGTAAAAAATATGCCTAGTTTTAGCGCTTGTTCAAAACTACTATCAAGTCTCAGTAGTTATCAATATACTAGAAAAGCTTGGAAAAAAGACGTTTTTGATCTTTTATTGGACAATTCTCTTTTCCAAATGGACTACGCTTGCATGAAATATTGGAGAGTCATTGTTGATAACTTGATGACACATGACAATACAACATTCAGAGATTTAATGAGTAAGCACTTTTTTTCCCTAACGTAAAATATATTTTAAAATAAAGTTCGCAAAAGGCCAGGAAAAACTCAGTTTGACTACGCAATTTTCTGAGCCAGGTCAAATCAAAGTGAAACCTTGTGGAATTACTTGCCAGTTGTCATATGTCAATAGTGCCAGTTGTCATATGTCACTAGTGCCAATTGTCATGTCACCACTAATGTCATATTAATTTCAGTTGTAAAAATGTTTGATTGTTTTTTTAGACCGTGTGTCGATGAATCAAAGTGGAAGTCTAAATCTATTTTCGTCTAGAGAACAAGAGTACGAACAGAAAGCCCAGTTGTTAAAGAGACTGGCTTATGTTATATTTTGTAGCGAGATGGATCAGTATGCCAAATATATGCCGGACATTCAAGGTAATACATTATTTTAACTTTTTTTAAAATACATTTGATTAGAACTGGGAAAAAATTAGAGCTACAAATATTTTTTTAGAACAACTAACAAGTAGCTTGAGATTGAGCATTCCAGGGGTGCAGGCGCAAGTGTTTTTGTGCTTTAGGGTGATTTTGATAAGAATGAGTCCATTGCATGTTACATCTCTTTGGCCTATTATTATCAGTGAAATGCTTCAAGTGTTTCTTCAAATTGAACAGGAGTTATCAACAGATACGGAAGAATTTAGGTACGTTCACATTTATTTTATATACTTTTATGTATGCGAAATTCACTTTAATTATTTATCGACGGAGTTCAGACTTTCATAGGAATTTATGTTTTTGTGGTTTGGTATTTTTAATTTTGATTGCCTTATACTTTTGCAAGAAAATTTCTCGTATTTGTCCTTTGTTGGCTCTAAGACAAGGAATTATTCTTTCTTTCAATTTTCACCTTTATTTTTTTATAAAATTTATTATGTATGCCCTCTCACCTTCCTGTCAAGCAAATATCTTTACACAAATTCCAACTAGACGGCCTTTAATTTACGGGAAACCCCTTAAGTGACTCTTTTGTGAGTATTCCTCGAGTGATTCTAAACAACTTTTGTTTCGTCTAATTTTTTTTTGGAACATTACGGTCGTTTTTGGGAAATGAAAAATTTTTCTCCTCACTTTCACGGAGATACTTTGTAGTATTTATCAAAACGAAGATTTTCAGCTGAAAAAAATTTCGAACATCATTTTGCACCACATTTGCGCAGAAAATCAGTTTTTTATAAAAATCAAATTTTGCAGTCGAATTTCAGAAAAATAAATCCCAAATGAGGGATCGATAGGGAAATCCGGGACGAACATTTAAAAAAAAATCCACCTCAAACAGTAATTTGAATGCGACAGTGGCGTTTGGTCCCACTGTGCGACTGTTAACCAGGCATTTCTGCCTCTGTAGGATGTAATTATGGCAGTACAAACAAAGATAATTTCTTGAATAACAAATATTATAAAGTAATCAATATATTTTAGTAGGTTTAATCCTCCAGGGTTAGATTGAATTGAAATATTCTCTCGGTAATGAGACGAAAGGTATTTTAATAAATTTTAATGAAATATAACTTAATATCGATTTAACTTTAATAATTTTTAAATTTAGACCTGTTATTGTCTATTTTTCTTTACTAGTAGTTGGTAAATTTTGAAAAATGACACTTTTTTTTGCAAAAGTATAATGCTTTAAGTACTAACAGTAAAATTCATTAATATCTAAATTCTTGTTGTGGTATAGGTAGTTTTTTAAACTTTTTATGAGAAATCTGAACTCCGGAACATTAATTTCATGATTTATATTTTTAAACAAAACAAATTGTTTATTTTACAATCATTTTAAACCAAATGGTTACAAATTTAAAACACTAAATATTTAATTAAAGTAATTTTAAATTAGACTTGATTCAAATAAAAATTGTTTAAAAATAAAAAAACAGTAAGTTATCCATTTTTCTCAAATGTGGCCAATGTTTTAATAAATAAAACGCCTCCAAGTCAGTACCACACAATTTTAATAATCATACAACTAGTTTCGCCATCATCAGGCCCATAGGATACTGAAGTAAAAACATCAAATATGAAAAAACATTAAATTAAAGAAACTTTAAAAAACTTTAAAAACTTTGTAACTAATTAACTAACTACTAATTAAGATGAAACACGTACTGGTCTTTGACCCTCATTTAACATGTTTCATCTTAATTAGCAGTTGGTTAATTAGTTAAAAAGTTTTTTAATGTTTCTTTAATTTAATGTTTTTTCATATTTGATGTTTTTACTTCAGTACCCTATGGGCCTGATGTTGAAATGATGATGCCGAAACTAGTTGCCCCCCTATGTGTATGATTATTAAAATTTTGTGGTACTGACTTGGATGCGTTTTATTTATTGTTTAAAAATATTTAAATAATATAATACATTTTTTATGTGGAGCTTTCTAGTAGTTAAATTTATATTTTTATTAACGTTTTGCTTCATATATCACTTTTAGATTAGTATTTTGCACAAATTTTTGTTTCTATTTTACGTAAAAAATGCTTAAGGTTTTTTCAGCCAAAATTCATTCACTTTTAAAATTTGGCTAATAATTTTAATAAATGAAAATATTAAAAAATGACAATTTCATAAATTAGACTGAATTTTTTTGTTTTATTTTGTGCATGATTTACATTGCATTTGGTAATTAATTATGTTTAAATGTAATTAGAAATACTTGAGAATGTCAGGTATAATCTTAATATTTAATGATACGTACAGTGCTGATTAATATTTTTTTACAAAAACAAATTTAAAGCTTAATCTAAGTCAGTAGTTACTAAAACTAAATAGAATTCTTAAGGTATTTTTGTAGGGCAATTTAAGCATCGCTTTGTCATATTTATGTAGTCACACTGATGGGCACATACTAAAAGAAATACAGAATTGTAATCAAATTCATATGTTTTATGTTGCATAAATTCATTGACTTTTATGGAAACCAGCTGAAAAACCACAAAACTAAATGTTTAAAAATTACCAGATATATTATTTTTTTCCAAAATTCTTGTAAACTTTTATCACTTTTTAAAAAATAAGTATTTTTCATCACTATTTTTTTTTTCTTGTTTTTAATTTTTGTAGTTTGTTAAAATATTCAGAAACTACTATGTTTCAAAATAAATAGTAAGCCATTTTTAATGGCAATTGTCCATGTAAATCTTAATTCCTGATGTATTTAATGTACGAATGTATTCCTGCAAGTTTGAGTATTTTTATTTAAAAAATGGTTCAAATTTGCGAGAATATATTACGAGTTATTAACATAATATTTATTTGTTTGTGATTTGCTGTGGTGGCTGGATATGCAACAGGTCCAACAACAGGTAATTAATTCTAATTTTTATTCCTTACTAACCGCTTTTTTTGCTAAAATATGTTAACCTAATTTAAACTACCTCTCCTCTATTCATTTTATTTTTAACAAACGAATGCATTTCTGTGTTATGTTTTAAATTATTTACAACTAATTGTGCGATAAAGTTTTTATAATATTCTCAACAGCAGAATGTTTTTGCCATACACTAATCTTTATCTCACGGCAACTTTTAAATGTTTAAATCAAAAGGTACTTTCTGTCTGTTAATTTATATTTTTTTATTTTTGCAAAACTCCTATATTTAACGGAAAATTGCTTCGGTACATTTATTCATGATATTCTCGGAATACCTGGAAATTCATGACTCACTCAATTTACGAATTCTAACCGATGTCCGTGCCGACTATATCTAAACAATGTACATCAGAACTTTATCGCATAATTCTACTACCCTAAATTACATGATTATTACTAAAAACTTATACTAACGCTTTCTTAAAGTTTCTGGTTAAAACTATTTTTATAAATATTTCCTACATTTCTTTTCTTTTCAATGTTCAAGATTTTTTTTACTTTTCAGCTTTTTTTTGTTATTTTTTTTTTCTAGTAATATTTTTCTTTTGCTTTCTTAAATAGTTCTCATATAAAATTAATGTCATCTCTTGATGCAAGCTGGGCAACCAACAGCAACAATGGTCTTCACGCGTTGGGCCATCCACACTGGCTTAGACTCCAATTGGCCACAGCAAAATTATTAGATTTAGCGTTACTACTGCCTGCAACGACGCTGCCACAATTTCAAATGTAAGTAACAGGAAAATTCTCTTTATTTTGAAAGGGATGGTACACAGATAGATTCTGAACAGCGGAGAACTCAAGCCACGATATTTCAGTCAAAAACATTCAAATTCTGTCAAATTTATCGAGTTTTATCAGTAAGAGCGTCAATTCTTTCTGTTTCGCACCTACATGGCAAATCAATTGTGACAAAATATCTATTTTTCGATTAAATTTGTTTGATTCGACATTCCAAAATAGGATTGACTTGGGCCCGTGGACACTTTTGATCGGGATGGGATGACGAATAAAAAAACTGCGGGGTACTTTAACATTGAATTATTATTATTATTTAATGCATATACAGATGATAACGGATTATTTGATTCAAGTGTAACTGTTTTTAGGTACCGATGGGCCTTCGTAGGCGACGATCTGATAAAACGAAGTCACAACTTCTTCAATCAAGTCTCTTTTTTACCTCACGTCGTTAGAATAGCAGATCTAATGAACAAAAAGTACCCGGACACTCACATAGACATTCTGCCGATGAACAGAAACGAGTTACTCTTGACAATGAACAATATAACGCAACTTAAAGATCTGCACGGGTTCTTTAAAACGCTCAGTTCTTGTTCGGACAGACACCGAACTGATTGTAGCAAGATCATAACCGGCGATCACCTGTACAATACCGAACGACATCAAGATAAACATTTAGATACCGTACTAGAGAAGATCGATAAGGTTATTGAAATGGATCTTTTGGATAGGATTCCTAGGTAAAATCGTTAAAAATTATATGAGAAGAAAGTAGTAAAGCCCGTACAGTCGAATAAAAATGAAGTCTAGAGTCTATTTTTCGTCCTATGTCAAATATTTTTATATTAAGGCATTGGGTTAGGTAGTCTCTCATTGAAAATATTAAAATATGTTGAAGGCAGACTACGCATACAAACAGTTTGGTGATATAGTCGACACGGACATCGGTCAGAATGCGTAATCTGAGTGAGTCATTAATTTTCATGTAGTCCGAGAAACTGATGAAGCAATTTTACGATGGTGCCATTTTACATAGATGTTTTGAAGTACATTGTCTAACCGATGTCCGAGTCGACTATAACTGACACTCAGAGTATCTTACAGTTAACTAGTCATCTGATTGAGTGGATAAAAGTTATAAGTCCAAAATAACCATTATAATAGGCGAATATTAATATATTTTTTTAATGTTCTGACACGTTCCTATTAATAACATTAAAACAATCACAACTAGTTGGTAGCGAAATATTTTATATGTCTAGTGTCTGATATAATAGTTCAAATGCAATTTAATTAATTCTGGAAACCTGATTATG
Organism: Crepidodera aurea; assembly: GCA_949320105.2. Classification (NCBI taxonomy): domain Eukaryota; kingdom Metazoa; phylum Arthropoda; class Insecta; order Coleoptera; family Chrysomelidae; genus Crepidodera; species Crepidodera aurea. The sequence goes on along the minus strand of OX439475.1, from coordinate 14,503,146 downwards.
CAAACAAAAACCCGAATAACTTTTTTTAAATAAATTTTACATAAAAAAATTGTCGATAAATGACACATTTATTAATTTACTTTTTTTATATATATTTTAGTTTGTATTCTAAAATTAGATGATAGAGAGAAAAATGACAGTATACTTACTGATAATTTGAGTGTTTTTGAGCAACGCCTGACTTACATTAACTTGAACTGAAAATAGTTAATTACTAAATGCCTGAATTAATATTAAATCTTATTGGAATATATTTGCTACGTAATTTAAATAAATTTACATTTTCCCGGCGTTTTTGGAATAGATTCTGTGATCAAAAATAATTTTTTTTTGATGAAATAATGAAAATGTATAGTTCTTCCAAACTCAATCGAATAACCTGAAAAAAACCGCCTCTTTGAACTTTGAACGCTTCTGTTCGGCATGTCATACTACTAAATAGCCATAAAAATAATGTACCGTGATTTATGGTAACAGGGAGTCAGTGCAATTACTGATTGGTTTCCACGCAAGCGAACGGGGAATATAGGGAATAATATTTATTTAACTTTCCGTTTTCATCGTTTATTCGTTAATATACTGTTTTGAACTAACTAATATTGAGTTGAAGGTATAAATATTCAACTAAGATTGGAAAAAAGTGTATGCGGATATTTACATGCATTAAAATATCTTTTCTTATTGGTGTCAGCTGTCATATTTCACTAATAGCAGTTGTTAGATTTGACTGGTTCCAGTTTTCATATGTCACTAATGCCATTTGTCAAGTCACTAATGTCAAACAACTTTTCAAGATGGAAAGATGCGAATTACAAAAACGATTATTCCACGTCGTCAAGGGTATATTCGCTTATCAATATATAACTAAGTAGAAATTGCAACTGCTATTGGCTAAATTTATGATGAGTTGTATAATCGCTGTAAATTAATGTACTTTCTAAATACAGGATGATGAGTTTTCGAAATTAACGAACTTATGATTTCAACACAGGATCTATTCCGGGTATATATTTATTTTGTTGGTCAGCAGTTGTTTTGGTTAACACTAAAAAGTGTATATATGTAAAATAATATTCAACTATATGAATGTACTATTTTTCTTGATAAAAATCAGTATTAAATGCAGTGCATTTTTAGTTTTGTAGGTTGTGCAAATATGTTATTTTGTTTTAGAAATGGTTAAGATTGTTTTCTTCATGTTTGTTTATAATTTCGTAACTTTGTGTGTTAATGGCATTGATGTATGTAATTCATAGTGGTTTGTTCTTTTAAATATTCTTCTTTCTAGATAATAAAACAAACTTTTTTTATATTAAAATGTTTTTAATTCGAATTCTCAAATTAAAATTATTTTAATACAAAAAATATCCATAGAGAAGAACATGTTATAGCCTTACCAAAATTTTCGATATTTTTTTATTTTGTCAGAATAAAATAAGTATACAAATAATCAAAAACATTTATTATGAAAAAAAATACAAAATTAATCATTTTCAAACTGCACATCAATATCTTCTTCAGGTTATTTGTACATTTTTGATATCATAAATTAGACCAAAGTTATAATATAGTTTATTTAAAGTCAGTTGGAGCACCAAAAAAAACCGGTTAATAAAAATCTTACCGAATTATGTAGACGGACGTGGTTGATCTTCAAACGGCTCGCATTCAACTAACTACCTATTCTCCCACTTCTAATTTTTAACTCACGCGCAGAATTACAATCCTGGACTTAGTAAATTTCTAACTTTTCGGTTTACTATTTGATCTTGCGCAGATTTAAATATACGGAATTTTTTGACGTTTATAGGTAACATGACATTTACATTTAACTTCAGATTATGTCGAATTTATTCTATTAGTATCTCCTCTGACAGCGAATAGAGTACTTATATACTATTTCAGAGAATTCGCCATCGAAGGAATTATTGAGCTTTATTATAATTGACCGAATACATAGCAAACATATATTCATTTCCTTGGAAATTCTCCAGAGCTGAGTTAATATAAAAATGGATTTATGATCTAGTAATGTAAGTCGATAAGGTGAGTACTTATTGTACTATTCCAACGGACTTTGGTAATACTATTGACAACTGACAGTATTGTTTAATGGATTGACTGTTTATGCCATTCTTGTCAATGTCAAATGTCAAACATAAACTATTTTTTTTACTAAGTTCCTTAATATAAGTGATCATATTCTGAACAACCTTCACAAAAACACGAAGAAAACTGTCGCACATAATTTTTTTATATTCATATATATATTTTATTGAATTCAGTTTTGTTGAAATATTATTTTAGATTTTATTATTAACTTTAAGAATTAATTTATTTATCCATGCTGGTGCAGTTTTATTGTATATATCAGATAAATGTTATAAGATTGTGATTTTACATTGTGATTTAACAGAATAATGGCAGTTTTGCCTTATTGTTGTATTATTTGTATTAACATCTTTAATATATACAGCGTGTTTCATGGTGATTTTAATCTGAATTTTAGACATTATTTCTCATGGAGGAAATGTATTTTGGGGTTTCCAGTATTTAAACACGTTACCCTTAAAGTATATAAAAATTTTTGTGATAATATCAAAAAGTAGTCTAACATTGTTAATAAAAATCCTTTTTACATCATTTGCAATTTTATTTATTTTATTGTTTATAGAATTGACACATGGCATTTTGCATGGCAGTTACGTCAAATGTCAAACAGAAAACCGTTTGTTGGTCGCTAATTAATTATGAATAAATTAAGTTGTAGGTGTCATGTAACCCCTCCATTTTTTGTTTCTTAAATATTTGAATTTTGCGATCTTTTAAAAAAATCTATTTAGTGGGCTACAGAGGGTTGTTAAATTAAGTGTTGTTTTTGAAACCCTTAAAACATTTTCAATTTCCACCGTAAATAAGTTTAATATACAGAGGCTAAACTCGTCCTGATACATCCAGTATTTATTCATTTTGCTACAATAAAATATGTTGAAGAATTATAAGTATTTTTTTTTAAACGCTTTGATTTGAATCTACGTTTTGCGGGTATAAAACATTGGTTTTGCCCCACGGGTATAAAAAGGAATATATGACATTCCTGACTGTTGGTCAGATGGTACAAGGCAACACTTAAAAAAAGAAGATTTGACAATTATTTGTGCCCTCCCACCGCCCGCGCCCATGTGAAGAAAGAAAACAATCGTGTCGGAGTGGTGTACAAAATTATGGCATATAGAGCTAGGTAAATAAAACTTAAAAAAAAGATTAGATAATAAAATTAGAACCGTTTTAGATTAAAAGAATTTGATGACCTTCTTCAACAGGATGTAATAGATCTAGAAGTTTTAAAAACCCTATCATTTCGAGGTACAAATAGATATTTATTTTTTTAGTTCAATTACGAGACTAAATTAATTATTGTGGAAGAAGTAATGACAGTAATTTGTTTTAATTGCAGGTATACCAGACGATCAATCAAAAAGACCTTTATGTTGGAAATTATTGTTAAATTACTTGCCACCAGAGCAAGACCAATGGGAGAAATGTCTCAGAGAAAAACGAGATCTCTACAAGCATTTTATAAGTAATTTACTCTTTAAATATACTTATTGCTCTCATCTCATGTCTGAATAAGATATTAAAGGAATTTTAAAACTGGATCATATTGCAAATGATCTATTATGATTATTTTTAGAGGAAATGATTGTAATGCCAGGTGGAAAAGAATCAAGTGGAGATGTTACCCTAGGTGATCACCCCTTAAACATTAATCCTGACAGTGAATGGCAAACATTTTTTAAAGACAATGAAGTTTTATTGCAAATAGATAAAGATGTAAGAAGACTGTGTCCAGACATATCATTTTTTCAGCAACCCACTGAATTTCCATGTAAAGAAATAGTAAATAGTGAAGATGTCAAAAGACTGCACAGCAGAGTACAAAGAAGTGTTCTAAAATGTGCCAATGTAGAGAGGAAGGGTCTAGGAATAACTAAGGTATGGAAAATTAATAAGATGCTCGCACATTTATTTTCTGCATTTTAATAAAAATTTGTCATACAGCTTTTTCATTGACCAAGGATCTGTTTCAGTAGCAGGTAAACGGATACATATAACTATTAAGCATGCCATTTTTTTTCGTCTATAGCATCCAAGCATGAATTAATGGATTACAACTTATTTTATGGCTGAATTATCAAAGTATGTTTTGTCTGTCTAAAATCTAGCCAAAACTAAGTATCTCAGTTACAAACTAGACGAAACTAATTATTTTGGTTCCCGTTCGACCTTTGGCGTCTATTACAATATGTCGAAGATCGCACAGTCTATTATTATTAATAAAAATCATTAAAAGATATAAAAGTGCTTCATTTATATATTAGATAAGCAAAATCTATGCCTCACATAAATTAAAACGCCTAATATTCAATTAAACTTATATTAAAAATAAAATTAAAATTGCGGTCGGAATTTTATTGATTTGATTTGTCTCTGAGTTCGAAAATTTCTGCCTCTTTATGTTAATCAAGTGATGTGACTGAAGCTATCCCACAACAAATCGGACTGTGGGAGAATTTATTACAATCTGAAAAAAATATATTACACCTCCCGTTTTCGAAATGAGGTTGTGGGCCAGGTTTCAGGTGAAGCTAGCCCACATCGTACAAAACTCGATAATTCCGATAGAAATGCACGTGGAAATTTATTAAAAATTTATTACAATCTGAAAAACGTTGGATTGAAATGAATATATTTATTACTGTGGGCTACTGTAATAAATATATTCATTCACTTTTTTCTGGTAAAATATTATTGCCTTTAACTCTGAATTGCTGACCAAAGACATATTTCGTGAGTGGGCTACTGTAATAAATTTTAAACAGAGTATTAGAGGTGAACGTTGGATTGAAATGAATATATTTATTTATTACAGCAGCCCACTCACTTCTTTCCAGTAAAATATTATTGCCTTTAACTCTGAATTGCCCACCACGGACATATATATATATAGGCTATTCATTCCTGTCGGAATGGTGGCCGCTGATTTAAGCTCATCCGATTCATTTTTTGCGGTGAATCACTCCGCTGTTTTCTCTTTATTTATTTTTCTTTATAAATTACTATGGGTTTTTGCTTCTTCTGTTATCTTCTTCCATTTTTTTCTGTCCTTTATATCTATTTTCCATTTGTTTATATTCATTTTTCGTATATCTTCTCTAATTTGATCTTCCCATCTTGTCTTCGGTCTTCCTTTTGGTCTGCTTAGTTGTGGTGTCCAGCTTGTTATTCTTCTTATTATTGTTAATGGCTCCCTTCTAGTTACATGTCCATACCATTTTAACCTTTGAGCTTTTATGAACCTCACGATATCTTCTCCTTTCATCTTTTCTCTAATTTCATGATTCATCATTTTTCTGAATTCCCCCTCTTCTATTTTCACTGGGCCAAAAATTTTCCTTAATATTTTTCTCTCAGCTATCCTTAAGTTTTCTTCGTTTTTACTTGTCAAACACATAGTCTCTGCGGCATACGTCATTGTTGGTCTTATAGCAGCTTTGTACAATTTCAATTTGGTGTTTTTACTTAAATGTCTGTCATTCATCAATTTATTGTACTTCCAGTACGCCTTATTTCCCGCTTTTACTCTTTCTGCTATCTCTACTTTTCTATCATTTTTCTCATTTATCGTCACACCTAAATATTTAAAGTTTTCTACTTTTCTAAATTTGTAATTCTGTATTCTTATTTCGTTTATATTCTCCATTGTTTCCCTGCTAACTATCATGTATTTAGTTTTTTCTTCATTTATTTCCAAGCCTCTACTTTTCGCTTCTTCAGCCAAGTCGCTTAGCATCTTATCCAGGCTGTTTCTACTTCTTGCAATTAATGCGAGGTCGTCTGCATATCCTATTATTTGTGTCATATTCTGAGAAATTATAGTTCCCCGAGCTATCGCTTTAATCGCTCCGTCTAACGCTATATTGAACAGCGTGGTTGATAGTGCATCACCCTGTCTTACACCTTTTTCAATAGCAATTTCTTCTGTGTATCCCTCATCTGTTATTACTTTGGTTTTCGAATTGTTAAATGACATTTTTGTTAGCCTAATAAGTTTTTTCGGTATTCCCATTTTATGCATTTCCTCTAATAGTTTATACCTCTTAACACTATCGAATGCTTGCTTAAAATCCACAAACAATATATGCAAATTTATTCCATACTCGTAACATTTTTCTATCGTTTGTGTCATTACATGAACGGCATCTATTGTCGATTTCCCGCCTCTGAACCCATATTGGTAATCTCCTAGTTTCTTTTCCGAGTATTTAGTTATTTTCTGTCTTATTAGCGACGTTAGTATCTTATATGCCGTATTAAGTAGGGTTATTCCTCGGTAGTTTTGGCACTTTGTTTGGTCTCCCTTTTTAAAGATAGGTTTTGTCAATCCTAGATTCCATTCTGTTGGCATTTGTTCTTCATTCCATATTTTGGTTATTAGTTCAAATATTTGTTTGTTTAGCTTCTTTCCTCCTTTCTTCACTAACTCGTTAACTATTCCATCTGATCCTGGTGTCTTCTTCTGTTTGAGATTCAGTATTATTTCTTCGTATTCTTCGTATGTTGGTGGGGTTTCTTCTTCTTCTTCTTCCTCTTCTACTGCCTCATAGTTTGCTTCTGTAACCCTATCCACCTTAAACTGTCTTTTATAGTACGTTTCCCATTCCGTTTTATTTATTCTATCCGTTTCTGTCTTCTTTTTACTTTGTTTTTTTATAAGGTTAAATAATCTTTTGTTATTTTTGCTGTCCTGCTCTATATCCAACATCATTTTCTTTACCCACTCTGATTTTTTTGTCTTGCAACATTTGTCAGACTCTTTCTTTTTTTCCTTGTATTCTGCCAATTCTACCTCTCTTCCTGTAATAAGCCATTTCGCCCGTGCTTGATCTTTTTCCTCTTTTTTCTTCTCACATTCTTCATCGTACCAATCTTTACTTTGTTTTTTCTCTTTTGTTCCTAATATTTCATCTGCTGTTCTTGCAATACTATTTTTTATGTATTCCCATTTTTGCTCTATGTTTTGGTCTGCTCCTTCCACTAGGTTTTCTCTTAATCCTTGTATATATTTTTGTTTCGTGGTCTCTTCCTCTAGCTTTTCAATGTTCCATTGTTTTAATTTCTTCTCCCTTGCAAAGTTCCGTAATATCTTCATTTTCATTTTTACCACTACTAAAAAATGGTCAGAGTCTGCATTTGCCCCTCTAAATGAGCGAGTATCTTCTATTATTTTCAGCCATTTTCTCGATATAAGTGCATGATCTATTTGATTGCCTTCATTTGTTCCTGGTTTCATCCATGTTACTTTGTGTTGTTTTTTATGTCGAAATTTTGTACTGACTATATATGTGTCTGTGCTTGTTCCAAAGTTACAGAGCCTTGCACCATTATCGTTAGTCTTGCAGTGTATTGTTTCTTTCCCTGCCACATTTTCATTGTATTCCTCTTTTCCAATTTGTGCATTAAAATCTCCTATCACTAGCTTTATATCATTTCTGGGTGTTTTTTCCCATACCTCCTGTAGTTTGTCATAGAATTCCTCTTTCTGATCATCATTTGCTTCCTGAGTTGGTGCATAGACATTTATTATGGTTAAATTTGCTTGTTTATTTTCGATTCTTATGCTTGAAATTCTGCCATTTACTGCTTGAAATTGTAGTACTTTATTTCTTAATTTTTTATTTACCATAAATGCTGTACCATTTCTTCCTTGCTTTTTGTCTCCCGAGTAGTAAAGGGTATATCCTTCTTTATCTATTCTTCCTTCGTCTTTCCATCTAATCTCTTGCAGTGCCAGTACTTCTAAATTATACTTATCCATTTCTTTAGCTATTTCTGCCATTTTACCGGCTTTCAGCATTGTTCTAACATTCCATGTGCCTACTTTTATTTTTTCCTTGTTTTTCTTCTGTTTGTTTGTTTTTATTTTTCCTTTCTTATTTGACTGTTGTTTTTGTTCCGTTATCGTTTCCTTGTTCCTTGCCTGTTCATCACCTATATTCTTTGTCCCTTTGCTTTGTGCTAGTTTTTTGGCCTTACCAGTTTTTCAGATAACTTATCCCATATCCATTCTTCCCCATCAATGGTTATTTTATTAAATCCAATCTTAACCGTCCTCCCATTAATTCTTTCCTTATGTGCCCTGTCTCTTATTGTCTTTTGTCTTTCCCTCTCTTTCTTAGTTAGATCATGATTTATGTATATTCTGTCGCTTTTTATATTCCTTAATTTTTGTTTATTTTTCATTATTTTCTCTTTCTCTTGACCGTTATCTAGTTCTATCAGCACAGTCTTCTCTCCCAACTTGTGAGCTGCTTTAACTTGTACCTGTATTTCCATTTGGCTTTCCATGAAAGTGGTGACTGCTTTGCTTAACTCAATGTTATCCGTTATATTCATTTTAAGACCAGTCATTACTACGTTATGCTTTCTTTTCTCCTTTTCTGTCCATTCTTGATTTGTTTTAATAGTTCTCAGTTCTTTCTTAATATCTTCATTCTCCTTTTCTATTTTTTCATACATTTTTCTTATTTCCTCATTTTCTTGTTTTAGTGATTGAATCTCCTCCCTAAATTCTTTTTGCTCCTTCCGCATTTCTCTGGTTTCGTTTTTCATATCTACCATTTCTGTTTTCATATCCTGCATTAATTCCAGAATTTTATCTAGCTTCTCCTCTTTTTTTGGTTTTGTTGGTGTTCTCCCTGTCTTTCTGTTTTTCCCAAACGGTTCGAGATTTTCTTCGTCTTCTGTATCTCTTCTTCTTTTGTGTCCCTCGTCTGTAGAATCACTCTCCATTATCGGCCGTCAAGAGTGCAACAGAATCAGTGTCCCCCGCACGCTTATATCAGCGACCTACTACAGTTCAGCAACCGATACGTACGTGGGCTGACCTTTCCTATCACCTCACACTGCCAACCAGCTACTAAATTATCCTCGCTCCGGTCCTGCTTATTCGGAATCTCTGTTCCTTAATCGACCCGATAATAGACTAATATCTATCGTTTGACCTTTGTTTTTTAATATTGCCTCGTTGAGGTTTTACTGTTTGTTTGACGTTTTTAATTAAATAATATTTATAAATCTAATTGGATTGCCGTTGTACTTACAGATTTTTACCGGCTTGAACACTTCTACTAGGTTCACTCAACTTTAGAATTTGTTCATTAGCTTTTACCATCAAATTTTCAATTTAATCACCACTGCATTAACACACACCTTTCCACGCTTATTGCCAGGACAGGACCTGACCACGGACATATAATAAATTTAAAACAGAGTATTAGAGGTGAACGTTGGATTGAAATTAATATATTTATTTATTACAGCAGCACACTTACTTCTATATGGAAAAATATTATTCCCTTTAACTCTGAAATGCTCACCAAAGACATATTTCGTGAGTGGGCTACTGTAATAAATAAATATATTCATTTCAATCCAACGTTCACCACTAATACTCTGTTTTAAATTTATTACAGTAGCCCACTCACGAAATATGTCTTTGGTCAGCAAATCAGAGTTAAAAGCAATAATATTTTGCCAGAAAAAAGTGAGTGGGCTACTGTAATAAATAAATATATTCATTTCAATCCAACGTTCACCCCTATCTTCACCCGAAACCTGGCCCACAACCTCATATTTCGAAAACGGGAGGTGTAATAAATTTTTTTCAGATTGTAATAAATTCTCCCACGGTCCGATTTGTTGTGGGCTAGCTTCAGTAACATCATCAAGTACAATTTCAAAAAAACATTAATATAATTTAGTTAGAAACATCTTCAGATTGGAAATCAGTAAATTGTCTTCATTAAAAGTTCTGTTAAAAAAGAAATTAAAATAAATGAGTTAAAAACCAGATAATACAGTAGAGTGTTTCTACAAGATTCAGCCACCTCCAGAACTACAGGTTGCAAATTAAGCAATAAAATGAGTCGAAGAGTAGGCAAGATAATTCAATATTTTATGGGACTAGTATTGTGTAAAACATTCTGGACAGTATTTAGGTATATTACATTAGTAGGACAGTAACGTAAAAAATTGAATATTTGAACTGGCAATTTCATCCTGAAAGTATTTTGATAGCTTGCTTGTTGAAAAAAATCTGTAGCAGTTTTTCCATACTTTTATGAAATCAAAGAGAAATAAACTTCTTACCAGATAGCCGAAAAGTGTTGACACAACGTGTATGTTTTAGATTGCGTTATTATCAAAAAAAGCAAACGAAGACTATGCACCAATGACAGAAGGCAAGGAAGCACATTGGGAAGTGGTAGAGAGGATTTTATTTTTGTATGCCAAGTTGAATCCTGGACAGAGTTATGTTCAAGGAATGAATGAAATTGTAGGTCCAATTTATCATGCATTTGCATCAGATGCTGATGTTACTTTTAGAGGTAAACGCAAATAAAAAACGGTTCTCGTTAAAAATAATTTTCGATTTTTGGTTTTTTAGAACATGCCGAAGCAGATTGTTTCTTTTGTTTCACAAATTTAATGTCTGAAATAAGGGACTTTTTTATAAAAAGCTTGGATGAATCTGACAGAGGAATTAATGAAATGATGAATAGATTACTAATTCAATTAAAAACTTGTGATTTAGATGTATGGCTCAAATTCCAGCAATTAGACCTTAAGCCTCAATATTATAGTTTCAGGTAAAAAGCTGTTTATGCAAATGTAGCTGATAGATTCAGTCATCATTTATTTCTTAAACGAAAGTTGTAAATTTTACGAAACAATATTTCAGGTGGATAACTCTATTACTCTCTCAAGAATTTCCATTACCAGATGTACTTAGGATATGGGATTCATTATTTTCGGACAAGAAAAGATTTAATTTTCTTATATACGTATGTTGCGCCATGATAATGTAAGTAGCAGCGAACTAAATTCGTTAAAAACCAATTATTAAGTTTTTACTCTAATTTCAGTATATTAAGAAACCAATTATTAGATGGCGACTTCCCGTCCAACCTGAAATTACTCCAGAATTTCCCTCCTATGGACGTACAAATTATTTTATCAAAAGCTGTCGAATTATCCCAAGCGAGGCATTTCAAAATAAATACTTATTAATAATTTGATGATATTTAACTACTCAAAATTGAAATCCATATTATAAATTTTTTATATAATTTTTCTATTGGTTTTAAATCAAATATATACTATATAGATTTTTATTTTTTTGCATTTTTTACTGTATTAAAATGCTGTGCAGACATTTTTTGTGTGTAAATGTTGCTTTTTTGTGCTAATCGCATCTCATTTTGAAAGATATTTGTACCATGTCAAAAAGTGCCAACCCTGCAAATATCGGTGATAACTAAGGACTCATGGATAATCCCGTCCCATTCGCACTTAAGTTGGATGAAATATTCTACCGTTATTTTACAATATATTTGGCTAATTTGCAGTCGTATGGACTGTGCTCTACGTGAGGATTTTTGATGATATAATGGCGTGAGCCGGAAGTCCGTTTTGTGTTTTAATGTTGTCCTTCTCGCTCGCTTGGAGAAGGAAAAGTTTTGACTTTATAATATAATATAATTTACATATATCTAGCAGATTAATATTACGGCGTTGCCTACTTGTTTATTAAATGATATGAAAATGGATTATGTTTAATTTGTAATTGAAAATTAAACAGTCATGAGTCCACAGTTCATTCAAAATCTCAGTTTCTGGACTAGTGGCCCAAACAACTTAGAATTAAATAATAAAAACAATGAAATTTTCTTTCAATAAATAAAGTTGTTTTATTTAAATTATTTAATGGTTGGACGTTGGCGTAAAAAAATCTTTGGCAAAAGTTTGTCCAACTATTAAAGGAAATACAAGTGTTGCATCTGCGTATATTTTAACAGGTGTGGCGTCCTTTTTTATTTTCCCCCAAGATTTAGCTTCATCTGGTCTGGCGCCAGCATCGCTTCCGTCGAATTCTGAAGATGTATTTATGAAAACAGAATAATCGGCTCCATTTCTCTAAAAAAATAAGCTTTGATACTATATTCCAGCGCCACTTTAGAAAAAAAACTGAATGGTGGCGTGGGTAATCACCTAATATATGAAAACTCTCATATTCATTTAAATACTGCTAAGATAATAAACTGTTATTTCTTAAAATTAAAATCAAAGGGAAAACGAAACATTTTCTAATCAAATAAATTTCCTATAAAAGCCACAAATTCTGCAATAACCTAATACAATTTTGAAATTTTTTTTAAAGCTTAGTCACACAACAAGCGAAGAGAGTAAAACATTTTTCCCACTTATCGAATCAGAAAATACCTATTAAATAATTATTAGATTGTTTTATCACAATATTACCATTAAATTTGCATTACAAATATGGTGTTTGACGAGTCCTCCTCCTAATATAATCATTCCAGTATGTACAGATTTCATAGCCATTAGATTAATTCGTCTTAAATCTAAAAAACAATGCATAAAACATCAGAATTATGGTTGTAATACAAACATTGCATTATTCTACAAGACACATTCTCCTTTATGAAAAATAACACTGAAATAAATTTATATTTTTGTCTTTTTTTTTAATAAAACTAAAAAAATCGATTAAATGCTTCTACAAAACAAAAAATAGTTTACAAATAAAATTATTTTAAATTTAAAAATATGTATTTGAATACAAATTGGAATTTAAATTTTTGTCCTACTTGCACCCATTATTTTGTGCCAAATATATTTTATACTTGCATGAAACAGAGCATATAAATTTGGCAACAACATATTTTGTATTTCTGTGCAAAAATTTCAGATGTACAGTAATATTTAAAGGGTTTATAAGCATTTTTTGTGATCAGATAAATTTGTTTCTTCAAATAATGCAAATAACAAATACCTGAAACAATGTCTACAACTAATCCAGGATTTTTAAATGAATGCATAAACATCATATCCCCTAGACTTCCATCAGTTAAGGCAGGGCAAAATACTGGTATTTTGTTTTTCGCTGCCCAGTAATATACACTTTCTTCACAATTTATTTCTTTACCCATTCTCTCTATTATTTTACTAGGAGTCCAGAGGACTCCATCTTTTTGTTCTTTTAGTAGCTCATCAAGAATTGGTAAAATCCAATTTTCAAAGCTACAGTAGTTGTCATTTGGAACTAATAAATTCCCTATCCTATTTATACCACATTCCCTGAGAGATTTACCATCTAAACTAAAATCTCCTACAAAAGTAGGTGCCAGACACTTAATTATGTCTTCTTCGATACCACCTGCAGTAGTAACAATACAGTCTACCTAAAATTATGTAAATGTAAATACTTTACATTTAGTTAGTTTGAATTTTTTCTTACCATTTTATTCTTCACTAAAAATTTAATGGTTTCTCTTAAACCACTAGATATTAGATTTGAGGTATATCCTAAAAATATAGTACAATTATTTTTAACCACTGTGAACTCATCATCATTGTCGATAAATTTTTCTTCTGGAATTGGTTGTTTTCTACAATGCAACATTTTGTTAATTTCTCCTACTGCTAGACCAAAATTTGTAGCTTGAAAACCACTATTCAAGTAACTTTGTAGTATTTTTTCATAGTTCAGTCCTTCGTTCCAGTTGTAACCAGCTACCCGTTCATTTAAATATGATAAGTTTGTGGTTTTCTTTAAAACTGCTTCATTTAGTTCTAACATCAAAGAATTTGAACGGGCCATGTTTGAGAACTTTTGAAACCAAAACAAAATTTGACAGATTTCATGAGTTTCAATGGGGTTATGTTATTCTTCTGTCAGAATAATTGGTCTTTACCTATACACCACATTCACAAAAATATTAAGCGAAAATATGGGCGAGTGAAAATAACTTTTCTGAATATTCCCTTTAACTAAAACTAATAGATTCAGTTTAATTACTAAATAAAGAAGATAATTGTATGTAATTTTTTATTAGCACACAAGTAAATAACACTCAACTTTCTTCATTTATCATTGCAAGAATTCACACAATAATTATAATATATACAAGAAGCATGATATTTGCTTTTATAGTAATATTTAACAAACAAAAATCATTTGCTGCTCCATTCCGAGAAGCTACGTCTCGTTACTGATGACATATCATCAGGTGTCATGATATCTCTTCTCTTGCTGATGACCCTTTTTAAAATATCTGCGACTCCCGTATTTAAGATGGCATTTATACAGCTCGTGCTGGACGATTGAACACTTGGTTTCAGTTCTTTTTGCTTTAATAACTCTTGGGTAGTTACTATATAGGATGCGGATCTTTCTCTTGCTACTTTTTTTAGATCTTCTGTGGTGAAAATGGAACAGTTGTCTTCTTTTATTGATGAATTCTAGAAAAAACAACGGACATTTCAGGCCTATAATATTTTTACGATAAGAAGGCCATGACGTCACATATGTCAAAAATCTGCGCCGTTGCCAGGTAGAATATTTTCGTTCACTTAAAGCTAATTGACAGACAAATTTAGATAAGTGTTTTGATGTTCTAGTAATTAATTCATCGTCAGAATAGTAGCTTAATGTCTTAGGATAGATTGCTAAAAAGGGGGTTAAAAAAACTTAAAGATAAAATTGTGACAGCCTTTTTTTTCCTTGCTTGCATCTAATGTCCTATCAACATTACAGTGCTATGAATTAAGTTATAACTTGATTGATGAATTAAGAATTTTCGCTATATCATGTGTTGCCAACCTTTAACAGTTACTTTTCCCTGCACGTTAAGTTTAAAGTTGGCAATAGAAATAACTAGAAATGACGTCACTGCCTTCTTATCGTAAAAAGACTATTATAAATTATTTACTTGTCTAGAGAGCGACTCTGAATAGTAAGACGTTTCAAAATTGGAATTTGCGCAATCGTGATCGTTTCTAGTAAGAGCAGATTGAAAAATCTCAGTGAGCTTTTTTGAATATCTCATTGCTTCATGTACTTCATCAAGTGTCATTAAGACGTACTCTCCAGACGGTTTGTCGGCCATTCCTTTGTTGTTACTTTTAGATTCTGATAAATCTTCGCCCTGAAAAATGATCAATTTAAGGCTATTATCCAGAAATTTATTCGTATTTTACGTACAATTCGATCGTCTGCACTAAGAAAAGCGCTAGACATATACCTGCTTCTAGCACTATTATAATTGAGCCAAAAATTGTTCCACTCTCCAACTTTATTATCGCTGTCGTTATTTGTTTCTGTTGATTGTCTCGCTTCAGCCGGCGTGGCTATAAATTCATTACTGACACTACCTATCCAGGAAAGATAGCTGGACGCGGGACTTTGAACGGTTTTTTCTTCTTCGTTTTTTGTATCCGCGGTGCTTTTAACGCCATTTTCCGGTTCCGAAGAAAAGGATTCTAGTGAAGAACTGCATCTGCTTGCGGTACTAAGCGTGCAAGTGGGAGAAAACGACCGCTTTGTTTTGTGTTCTGAGATCGATTCTAGGCTTCTCCTGAAAAATAATGTGTTAGAAAGCTAGAATACAAAATTTAAATCAGTTTTGAACGTTTAAATTGGGACTTCACAGTTTAACGGAATTTCATTTGCTACCATCTATCAGTAAAACTGACAAATGAAGTTTAGAAGTGACTTTTGACAACTTCACTGATAGATGGTAGCACATTTGCGAATTTTATCTTATAGCTGATATTCGCTTCTCGTCCTAACTGATACGCCCTCTGGTGAAAAATGCGAAAACTGAGCTAAGGAGTAGTTTTGACATTTGGGATTATTTCTTTAGCGTTGTTAAGTAATTTTCATAGTGTTTTTGTCTTCTTTTTACAAATAATTTTGATTTGTTGATCTTTTTTATAATGAGTAATCATTATTGTTGTGTACCTAAGTGTTCATCATGGGGAAAAAGAAACCCTGAACTAAGTTTTCATTCATTTCCAAAAGCAGGAACGTCCAAAGTTTTTTTTGAAACCAAACTTGGCAATAGAGAATTAGTGGATAGGAAAAGATTGTGGATCACAACATTAAAAATTGGCAAGAAAGTTTCAAATACCATGAGAGTGTGTTCTCTACATTTTACTGAAAGTGATTTTATTCAAAAAGGTATGGTAAAAATATTTAATAATTATTATTTACCACTTTGCTTTGATTTATTATTTACGTTAGAGTAAAACGGAGAACATTAAAGCCTCATGCTATAACTTTACAAGAACATAAGAGGTTCTCCACTTTTACAGTGTTAGAAATAGATAATTTCCCAGTAATTTCATGTGGATTAGATTCCAATGCACTCGTTTGTAAACACAAACCATATGTTTCTATCCACTCATAAGTTTCTATGGTCTTTCCCACTAAAATAAGATGTCCTGCATTCAGGACATTTTCACCTTCAACTACAGATTTAGAATTAGCCGATCCGCCCAAATAGTTCATGTACTCTAAAATGCTTAACTTCATTTCTAAAAAATAATGGAAACAATAATTTGAGACTAAAATGTATTTGAGTAAAACTCCTGACTACTACTCACCTAAATACAACTGGAAATATCACACTTTTAAAGATATAAAATAAATGTTTATGTATAGTTTATAAAATAAAATGAATGTCACACTAAACACTAGACAAAAACAATACATAATTTACACCTAGAAATAATTCAAAAAAACAAAACTGATACCAAATAAACAACTTAAATACACATGAAATATCCCATAAGAAAGCACGAAGTAAACAAACTACTACTCCTTAGCACAGTTCCAATTTCACCGCATGAGCGCTGCAATCTTAATCCGAGTTACCTATAGCTATTGATTTACGTGTGTTTGGAATTTGATTGACTTGATTGGAAAGCCTAACTGACGAAGCCGAAAGGCAGAAACCGGTCCTAGGATGTTGAATTGCATAAATTAAATCCTATGTAAAATGACCTGCCGGATTCGAGTTTTTTATTCGCCCTTTGATCCGAAATTGCGAAATGTGTCAAAACATGACATTTTTGAAAAAACTGAAGATTTTGCTTAAAATAATATTTATTTCAAAATAGTACGTTACTTTGTTAAATGATGTCCGATCGTTATGAATTTTGGATACGATATTTTTCAGTACTTTCCTGACCTAGTTTCATAACAATAAAAAATATAGGACGTCTCAAAAAAGCTACGTAATTTATTTTTAGCTAGAATACACAAAATACCGTCATTTTGCAGAGTAAAATGGTGAGTCGAGAAAACTTTTTATCTTTAGAGATAGTTAACTAGTATAAGCGAGAAAAATGTTTCCAATAGGACAAGGAAACTTTTTTTCATACGACGTTTAGTTTGGGTTGTGTACTTTTTTTAAAACCGAAGAAAATTAAATTGCCACTGTTAGGATGCTGTGGAGCGAATAAAGCGGTCAGTGTGTCAGAGAGAGTAATAATGCTCCTAAGGTTTGATATTTTTTAACGATTCTTACTCACTATAGAACTCTGTGTACCTATTACCTTTTAAAATATATCATTTATACTATCATACTGGTAAATAAGGTTTTTTTTAGGGATTTGTCGTCGACTGAATATTCTTTTATTTTTCTTGTGATAAGGGCATTTTTACAATGCGCAATTTTCATATCTGGCTTTTGTATAATGCCAAAATTAATGTCCAAAGAGGCAAAACCTACATTTTTAAAAATTACTCCATTTTGTAAATGTAAATTATTTAACTGTGGTAACAAGTGAAAATGCCTGAAAGCAAATGTAAGATGCAATATAAGTTGCCAGTGTGAGAGAAAATGCATTGAAAAATAAATATTTTAATTAGATAATAATAATATTGTGTGTGTTTTAATCCCTATAGTGTCATAATAATATTGTAATGCGCGTCATCTTTGTTGCACGTTTGAAGAAGGCTGTGGTGTTTACTCTCTCTGACACACTGATCGCTTTATTCGCTCCACAGCATCCTAACAGTGGCAATGCAAAGAGATGCGACGCGCCGATTCAATTTCCTTCGGTTTTAAAAAAAGTACACAACCCAAACTAAACGTCGTATGAAAAAAAAGTTAAAGTAAAAAAGGTTCCTTGTCCTACTGGCAACATTTTTCTCGCTCTAAAGATTGTTATGAAACTAGGTCAGGAAAGTACTGAAAAATATCATATCCAAAATTCATAATGATCAGACATCATTTAACTCCTGGGCTCCTGGCTGTACTTTGCAGTATATATTTATTTTTCCATAAACTGCGTTACGAAGTGTTATTAATATCTAGTTAGCTTTGAAGTTTTCCTTTGAAGGAAACACCCTGAAAGAAATTTCACTACGATGTTTGACATAGATATTTCCTTGATTAAAATTTTACCCGATTTTATAGTGTGAATTAATAAAACAGATATTTGAGAAAAAATGGAATGTCTCACCTAAAAGTACTATCCAAGGATTTCCGGTAACGACAATTTACAGAATCCGGACTGGATTTGTCTTTAAAAAACACGCTATCACTATCTTCAGACACCGAAAAAGTATTACTAACTCCTTCTTTATTTTCTTTTTTCTGTAAATAATTTGTCCCGGCTCTTTTTACAGTACCACTTCTCGCCAAAGTAGGTGTTGGACTTCCATACAATGTGAGATCAGTCATATTAGTCTCATGCTGATCTTGGGATTCATGTTCCTCGTAAAACGGAAACTGATTGCTTGTAGAACTACCTGTGAAAAATGTATGATAAATAGCGACATCTTAAAAAAAAAACAATAATAATAAATCCGTCTGAATCTGCTAATCAATATTTTAATTTTGGATGAAATAATGCACTGCAAACATAAAGTAAAAGTAATAATAAATACAAAGATAGAAAAAGAAGATGTTGAACAAGTTATGTTTAAGAGGTTCCAAACAATTGCAAACAATACATACACAAATGAGAGTGGTCCAAGGACTGAAAAGAATGGAAGATATGATGTAAAAAAGAATTTGAAAATAGAATCAATATATTAGAAGGAATAGATGAAAAACAACTTGGATGGTGGTGACTTCCCCTAGAAGAGAAAACTTATTCTATGCCGTCTTCCAATACCTAGTTGTCTAATTATTGATTTTCTTATATGTCTCTCAGCAACTTTTTTATTGATTCCTTCCCTCTAGCTTTTCCTTGTTTCTCTTTACTCCCTTCAAGAAATATCTACTGATATCCTTTAAAAATCCAAACCTCCCAGCCTATAAAGTACACTTTAATGCATTAATAATAATAATAATAATTATTAAGACCGACTATTTAGTTGGTATCTTCTTGTTCAGCTCAGGGAAATCATGTTTTGGTAATTCATGCACATTAGGGTTGTGGCTGGGACATCAGCCACGTAAAAATGCGTCTAGAGATGGGAGAAAAATAATGGTATCACAGATAGATCTATTACTTTGGTGGAGACAAATGGTATAAATCAAATAAAAAGTTAGTTATTTGTGATGAAACAGAGGGTGCTCAAGTCTGTATAGAAAAGTTAAAGAAAGAAGTAAAAGAGAAATAGCATTATAAAATTCTGTAACAATAAACATTACTAAAACATTTTTTAAAAATTAAGTATTTGAACAAAGCAGGATGAAGACCATGTGAGAAACTTTCTCAGGTCAGTTTTCCTTCTTTTATAAATTTAAAAAAGGCACTTTCAATAGGATTTTGATATTAACTCTTGGGTAATATATTTTATACTTTTTTTAAATTTTAACTGTGGACCAAGTTAGTAGGTGTTAAAGTTTATATGGAGCAAAATTGAATTATCCAATATTCAGGTCAAACTGTTGCAGCTATAAACACAAATTATCTTAAATCTCTTGTGAAATAAAAAAACATATGGTTGATTCCAAATACTCCCGGCACTTACTGTTGAAAATATTTAAATTCATAAATCGTAGTATTATAAATAAAAGTGAAATTTGATGGTAATGTGTACTCACCTGACGATTCTGAATTTGACTTCAAGCTCTCATCCTGCGACATGGCTTTTTATCGCAAATTTTTTCGTACGTGACGTCTGTACCTATTTTCGAGATGAAATTTTTTGGAAGTTTGCACCTAAAGGGTCTATCTATTTATAATGAAATTACTAAACGGAGGATGTGAGCCCTTGTAAACGCTTACGGTTGAAGGGAGTGTAGTCATGCCAACGATTAGATGTCTAATGAATCTTCATACGAATCGTTGGTCATATACATAAGTGTGTCGAATGAATCAATAAATCCACCTGCTACGTTTTTCGTAATGTTTTATTATATACGCGCGTGTTCGATATAATTGTTGCCATTATAATATGTCATTACGCCTCCTCAAAGTAATAATTTATTGTGACCAATGGCGTAGCTAGTCGGGGATTACCCCTAGAAGTTTTTTCAAGGTAACATATAGTAAATACGTGATTACCAGTATATTACGTATCAAGAGTTGTAAGTAGCAAATTACGCACGAAGCTGCGAAGCCTCGAGTACGTAATATACTTACGACTCGTGTTACGTACTATACTTTATCTACGCCTCAACAAAAATAACTATTTTTTTTAAATATAAATTTTAAACACTGACATTATTAAAGGTGGCACTGTAGTATCGACATCCAAGATTTTGTCCAGATTCTACATGTTTCTTTTTCTTTTAACACATGCTCGATTGTCTTTTGCCAATTTTCCTTCGTAACAAGTGATATGGAGGTTTCTAACAATGATTCTACATCTTTTAACTTAAATGTCGTATTATATGTCGACCTACATAATCCTTTAACCCATATCAGTTCAATAGGATTTAGTTTGCAATGATAGGGAGGAAGATGCACAACATCAATACCATGTGTTTTTGCAAGTTGCTACATAACGTATTTAATTTCACAATTTCCAGTAGTTCTATTTTTATTGATTTTTCTGGAAAGTTAATGTGTCTGTCTGTTATCCACTTAATGCTATCTTTCTTCCGTGAAGTATTTGGCACACGTTCAATTATACGGGAACGGTAACTAGCGTTATCCATTACTATAACTAAACCCTGGTAAATGCTCTATCATCTGCCGAAAATGTTCTTCAAAAACATCAGCGTTCATATCTTCATGGTAGTCTCCGGTTTTTTTAGATTGAAATATTAAAGAACCATGTTTTGAAAACCCGTCATCACTTCCAATATGAGTTATAATTAGACGTCGTTCTTTACCGGAAGGAACCTTCAATCCTGTAGATAATCCTTCCAAAAAAGCCTGTCGTGAAGATTGAACCCAGGTTTCGTCCAAATAAAATATTTTCTTGCCTTCTGCACGTAATTTAAAAATGGTTCTGAGGTATCTCCGTCTCCAACAAACAATTTCATCATAATCAATAAGTGCTGCTTTCCTGTCCCATTTATCCCACTTGAACTTCAAATCTATTAGAGTTTTCCGTAGTTTTGTTTTTCCCATTTTAGGAAAATACGGATCACTATTGATTGCGTCCAAAACCTTGGCAAGTGTTGGTATCTCTTTTTTAAAATAAACTTCGTGAACTTTTCTTCTTATTCCACTTTCAATTTGTTCTGTAAATTCCACTTTTTTCTTACCTCCTGCATTTTTCTTTTTAATTCACTTATAACTTTATATAACGTTGATTTGCTTAAACCCATCATATTACTTGTCTTTTCAACAGTATCGTCAACAGAAAGCGAAAGATTTTCCATTCTTAGACAATTATAAACATTGCTTATAAATATTTTCTCGTTAACTGACAACGCACACTTTTTTATACGTTTGAATCACACTGCATTTTTCAATACTACTGTCACTATTAACCGAAATTAATATAGAAGGCTAATCAAACAGGGTAGGTAATATTGTGAACTGATCAAGATACTAACTGCAACTGCCTATCATATCTTCATACCAAATCCATGGTAAGTAACCATCTTATAATCCCACCCCCTTGTTATCATTTTGGTTTTCCAGTAATCTACATATATAGGCACCCACATCTGAACTTTCCTGTTCTGACAGATATATTACACCTATAGGGTGGCCATCTTGAAAAGCATTTTTATTGGTCAGGGGCGGGGCTTAAGAGGTGGAGGGACGTTGCTATTGGTCAAGGGACAAGGTGGAGGGGGTAACTTGAAAAGGGGGCGGGGCTTAAACCGGAAATGGCGGCCATCTTGGCCTAGTAATGGCATAGCCCTACTACTCGGCTCGATTGCGATTTCAGTATAGACACATTCATCCATACATACTTAATGGCCAGTCGAATCCACTTGAAATTTGGGTAGTAGTTTCATTTTCTAACGTAGACACATTTTCAACTTCTAAAGGGATGAAACAGGGTGTTCAACTTTGTATGGAAAACCAGTTTAGCTTGGTTTTCTTAGGTGGCGGCAAAGTTACTTTGGTATTTTTCTGTTTACGAAAATTGTCGTTGAAATGGATGAGCTATCGATTTATGACATATTGAATTTCTGGTTTAAATTTTTTTTGGAACATAACACCCTTAAAGATGACATCATAAAGAACATAACTAATCAAACGAATTTTTCGAAAAGAAGCTGTAATTTAAGGCCCCCATACACGATCAAACTTGTTTGACAAACTTGGCTTGTCAAGCCAGCTTGACAAATTAGTTGGACCGTGTGTGGGTGAAGATGGTGAGTTTGATGGCTTGATTATAAGTTTGATACTTTTCTGATTTTGCCTGAAAAGTAGTTTGTGGTTTGAAGGCGTGGTTGTCAGTCAAGTTTGACAGTGTGTGGTCCCATCAAGCCAAACTGTCAAACTTGCAGTTCAATTCTCATCCGTGGGAGCAGTTTAGTATGTGTGAATGGAATGATTTTACCCAATGCTTGAGGGGATATAACTGATGAAAACTTCAAATCCTCATAATTTCTCCCAGTGGCCAAAAATCGCAGAGTGGCAGTTAATCGTTCATTTGCAGATATAGTACTTCTCATTATAGTATCTTTTTTCTCAATTTTCGGGGTTACAAGTGATAACAACAACAGATAACTGTCCTCATCCATACTCATAAAATTATGCCAGTCTTGTTCTCACATCTCATTCAGTTTTATAGATTTAAGTGTTTATACTGTGCTCTTTTCAGTAAACATTGCTTGCACCACTTTGATCTATTCCTTTTTTTTAGTTTCTTGTAAGTTAAATACAAATAAGCCAATTCTTCAAAATCCATGATAAGTGCACTCATCTACAAACACTACTAAAAATGCAGTTTGTATAGTGTGTGGGATCGCAGGAACCTCAAACTTGCTCGACAAACTTTTGATCAAATTTAGTTTGACAAACTTGTTTGATCGTGTATGGCGGCCTTTAGGTATACGCCTGCCATTTGTCACGAGCGCCGCTCTAACGGAATTTTAGGTAAACAAACTTAACTAATAGAGAGTTATTGCAAACTGGCAGAATGTATACCGTATACGTTATACCTTAGCGCTATGACGATGTAAGGTATGCGTAAAATAGTGAGTTATTGCAGTTGCTTTTCTCAAGGTAGTGACGTTTGACATGCTAATAGTGGGGTGTCAATGGTGTCGAAATATAAATATTGAATATTGTGCTTGAGTTGATGGTAGAAAAGTATTAACGAAATTACGGAAGAACTTTTGAATATTTTTGTTGAGGAAGAACATGAAGATGAACACATAGATGAAGCCATATTATTTCACCTTATCAATAATAGGGAAGGTCGAGGAAGAAATATCTATGATCGCCTCAATTTAGAGTTAATGTTAACCCATTACATAAAATCAAATTTCCGATTTGAAAGAGAACACATTGTATTCTTAGCAGAACGTCTTATGTTACCAGCTGTAATTAGAACAAGAAGAAGTAATGTTATATCAGGTATAAACTATTGACTTTCTCCTAATGAAAGTAAAAACCTATTACCCCTAATTTTGTGTTACAGGACTTGAAGGATTGTGCATTTTGCTTAGAAGATTAGATTATACGAATAGGTTGAAGGGTTTTAATGAAATTTCAACAATCAAAACCGGGAACCAGGAAGTTCATACAAGAAAAGACTCTTAAGATCCATCGGAGCAAAAAACAAACCAAGAAATAGAAATATGTTGTAGAATTAAGTTTAAATTACTTTGAAATAAAATATTTTTAACTTTCTTACCTTTATTAAGCAATAAATTAAGACTAATAGTTTTTTAGTTTTATTTAAAATGCAAATATCAGATATCAAAACTAATGGAAAATTTCATTTTTTGTATTTTAAATAATTAACATCTTTTCAATAATATATATTTAAATACATATAGACAAAACATTACAATTAAGCACAGAATTTTGGAAAATGATTTCTTTAATCCCCAGCCAGCAGTTAAATTTACATTATAACGATTGGATTATAGGTTTTTCCCAATCTGTTGTAATCCAAACAGACTAAGTTCCTTGAAATAATGCAATAATTTATTTTTCAAAATACTCATAAACTAATTCATCTAACAAACCCTTTTATGGTACCGAAGCCCTATGTTTTGAGGGTTAGATATTGGATTTTTAGAATTTGTAGCTGAAATATATCGTAAACAGTTTAATATAAATGTTGTAGATAATTAAAACTTTTGTATTACTTTTCAACATAAACTCAAAATTATCGAGAATAATCGTTTTTATTAAAGTCTAATGTTCAGTCGAAAAATTTTGTTTACAAATATTCAATTTTTTAACTTTATTTACGTTAACCATTGAATACGGTTTAACATTGCTCTTCTTCTGTTATTTAATTCTAAAATCGATCGGGAAAAAGCCGCTTTTTGGTTTTAGAACATCAAATATGCATAAGGTATAAGGTTTAAGGCTCTCCTTATGCCTTAGATATAGCGTACGACGTTATACCTTAAAAATGGTTGTTTACTGTTGCGCACGCGTAACTGTCACTGTAAGGCATACCGTATACCCCAAATGATGTGCAATAACTCTCTATTAAGTATATCTAAGGGAACTAAATTGTACGAAAGTTATCATGTCAGTAATGTGATGGAAGAAATTAGAGAGGATGGGTTTAGATTAATTTTCGGTACTGTTTTGAGGGAAACTCCTGGTGCAGAAAGCATGAAAACACGTATTCACCTAAAGTAGTAAATTGTGGATTTACAGCAAAAGGAGGAATTACAAGCGTACATTTTCTTTTGACCAGCTCGGTTCGGGATCTCATCCCCCGGTTCTAGTAATTGTAAAAATCCGGAATAGTCGACTAGAAAATGTGAATTTGACAAATATACGCCTGTCAATTTCGCTTGACACGAGCGGCGCTCTAGCGGTATTTTAGGTAAACAAACCTAACTATTAACTTACGGGCCGCGCCACAAGATGTCAGTTTGAGCGTTGCTGGGTTGGCGTATGGCTTTTGATAGTTTTTATTGCATCGACTGTACTTGTCAAAAAAATTAAAAATTGATCATTCATAGGGTATTGGGGAAAATTTTTTGCAAAATATCAAGCATGCAACGGCATGAAAACCGATTTTTTTCATATTCGAGGTCAACAACTTTCCCTTTTTCTTGTATGAATCCTAAAACTACGAAACCCATCGAAAATGCTTCGACGCAAACAGAATTCACATCGAAATACAAATTTGTGGATAGTCAAGAATCATTTGAAGATGAGGATATTATTTTAAAACCAGAAAGTAAAATGGTTTATATTTTAGCTTTAAAATATGTAAATAAGTTTCACGAAGTTCTGAATAAAGAACTCGACAAAATTTACGAAAATTTTGGTGACGTTGAAGAAAAGTTTACATGTCCACGTGTACCGAATTATGCAGCCATGTTTCCGTTGGTTTTTAATTTCGCAGTAACTGATCAAACACCGTCAGAAACGGAAAAATTAAAAAATAAAGTAATCACTCGATCAAATATAAAACTCGTTGATCTTATTTCTGAATCGAAGGTGACTCCATTTAATTCGTCAGAGAATGTAAATGTACTGGATTACAACACAAACTTTCAGGATATTCTGAGAAATATCATTCCTAGCGCGGTTCCAGAAAAGGGTAAACCAACTGATATTTCCTCTCAAAAAATTGGTGCCCTAAATGCAGAACCTGTGGCGCAAGATAGCGTATTAGTACACTTGCAAATCCAAGAAGACTCTAAACAAATTCGAAGAAAGAGTAATTTAGTACAAACTTCTTTTAATGTAGTAGCTATCGAACCTTGCATAGATCTTTTAGAATACGGTAGAAGCAAGGAAAAATTTAAGAAATTAGGAAGTCTTCCATCGATGGAAAATATTAGTGTATTACCCAGACGAAAATTACCTTCGAGACCTTGTACTGTTAAATCTTATACTCCAAAAAAAGTGAAACAAATGTTCGATGACGTCTCACAAGATTCAAAAAGCTACAAGAAACTCTGGTGTAACGACGAAACTGATGATAGTATTATTTTAGATGACGAGCAATTCGAACAACAAAATACCATGTACAAACCACCTTCCATTAAGGACTTTTTTGTATATAAACATTCGCAAGTAAAAAACGAAAAGTCGAATCCTTTAAAACTAAACGAAAAGGATTTGACCAACATTAACGAGAAAACGCTGAATACCATTGGGTTGTTTACAAACAGAGGAGACATAAAACCTGACGTTATAAATTTGTTGGAAAGGCAGAAATCTCTGAAAGCTAACGATTTGAGAAATAAACAATTTAGAAGTAAACGACAATGGGACCTTGAAATCCATTTGAATCCAAAAACTGATTTGAATTCACGTACACCTTCTTTGGTTAGCGATCGGTCATTTTTAAGCTATTCTGATATAAAAATACATGTTCAAAATGTAAAAAATCAATAAACTCTTTAAAAAACTGTGTTGTTTAATTTTCAATCACAAAAAATTAAACATAATTCAATTTCATTTCATTTTAATAATCAAATAGGCAACGCAGCCAAAACAGCCAGTACGTTTCGAGCAGAGAATAGGCAACGCCGCAATATTAAGTAAATTATAAAGTCAAAACTTTTGCTCCTCCATGCGATAGAAAAGAGATACAAGATCTCTTCGTTCCTGCGTTAGTTCCAGTCGGTGCCAACCACGTGTTCCGCTTCCGGTTCGAGCCATCATATCATCCAAAATCCTCACGTAAGCCACAGTCCATACGGCGACAAATTAGCGAAATATATCGTAAAATAACGCTAAAAATATTTCATCCAACGGGTGCGAACGGTACGGTATTATACAAGAGTGAGATGCAAGATCTCGCTACTTAAAAACATTTCCTCATTCCGATGTATAAAACAAGGGGCGTGACTTAACAAGTCCCAACGCGCTACAAGCGAAACTAGCAAATTCAAATTCAGTATGTTACAAGCCGCCACAGTCAGCACATCTCCGGGGCTACTCAATGCCTTGTAAATATTTTTAAAGTCAGTGTTGGCCGCGAATCACGCCACACTACTAACAATTCATTTTATTCATTTCCTTTTACAAATCAGTTCAACGATTGATAGTTCAAAATGCTTACAAGTAATATACTTTTGGACGTAAAAAGTGTTAAACTCACTGCATGTTTTATTTGGGAGTAACTGGATATGCGAAACAACTACAGTATACATTTTACAAATCAAATTCAGACAGCATAGTAATCAAACCGAAATCGGCTGT
The DNA here is from genome assembly GCA_949320105.2 of Crepidodera aurea. Taxonomy (NCBI): domain Eukaryota; kingdom Metazoa; phylum Arthropoda; class Insecta; order Coleoptera; family Chrysomelidae; genus Crepidodera; species Crepidodera aurea. The sequence continues at coordinate 14,475,543 of OX439475.1, read as the reverse complement.
CCTTGCAAACGGCTACTTTCGTAAACCACTGAAATTACGACAGGTCCGGTTTCAGTGCCAAAATACGACATGGTCCTTCGACACAGATTTAAATCAGCAAAATTCTTCAAAGTTCCAGGACCAAGACATGGTCCTTTGACACCGCATTGAAATCAGCAAAACTTCGTCAGTATCCAGTGATCTCCAGCATCCAGTTACCTAGAATGTCCAAATTCCTACAAGCTCTTCACAGGCTCTATCGTGTAGCCTAAAACCTTCAATCAACTTTCAACACAAGAATTTCTATGTAAAGGTATTTTTGTTATATTTTATTTATTTATTTTTACAAATCTTTTGTAGGCCGATGGTAAAAAACTTTTTGTTCTTTTTATATATAAAAACTTTCATCTGTCGATTTTCAGAACTACAATTTTTAAACTTATAAATTTTCGTTACATGTATTTTTCATTTTTTATAACATAAAACATTTGTGGCATTTCTATAAATTTTTTACAGGAATTTTGAACTTATATATTTGTCGCACATATTTTTCATATTTTTTACATATAATTTGTCGCATATTTCTAATCTATAATACATTGCATTTACTTTGTATTTATATTTTTTATCATATATATTTCATGTTCTAACAAGAAAGTACAGCTTTTAAAATAAATAACACTTACCAGTTCAATTTCTCTATATAAAAAAAAATTAAACACGTGTCAAATACTTTTTCGCTATTGCTTCTATTCTGTATTGCTCTCTAAATGTGGCCCCAGTATCCAAGTACGATATGTTATCCAAAACAACGTTTTCTTTATTGAATGTTGATATGTCGGCAGAACTATGTGAGCTTTAAGTACTAGAATTAAAGAACATTTATCTACACCTAATAAACCTAGCTTCGGTCACCTTTCACTCAACTGTCATTGTCAAATGTCAATTTAGATATCCACGATGAAAGACCTCATTTATCAATTTTTCAAGTTATTGTTAAATCTGGGCAATCTCTTACCTTGTCAACAGGGAATTATTAATTCCATTTTCTTTAAATTTCCTACCTCAAGGAAGGATGATTATTTTTTAATTTTGTTTCGGATAATTTTAAGGTCTTTAAAATTAAAAGCGTAATTTTTCTTTTTATTTTTATTCTAGTATTTTCGATACTACAGTAACCTACGACTTTTGAGCACTTCCATGGAAGAACCTTCCCTCAATTTCCCTCTTTTAAATGTTAGACAAGGATTAATAAATCCAGGAAACTATTTTTTTCTGTCAAAACTGCGGTATAAAAATTGTGGCAAAGGGTATTAAAAAGCCTTCGTATTTCTTGAGTAAAATATATTTATTTAAAATGAATTGTTACAAAAAATTAAGATACATATGCTTTACTTTTCGAAGCATCAAGCTTCGACTTCAATTGGTGGAGCTAAGGGCACCTGGTGCCTCTTAGGCTTAATGGATCTATTAACTTTGGGAGCAAGAACAATAGTTTTTCTTTTCAAATATACAGGGACGTAGTCGATATCGTCGTCATTTTGTTCTTTCGATGTTGATTCCATTTCCACCAAGGGAATGTCATCAGCTGGAGTAGATTGTTCTCTTCTTAAAAGCAACCTCTCTTCTTTGGCTAAAATGTTTTTTGTAATGAAAATATTGCGAAAATCCTGGTTCATCGAAGGTTCTAGTAAAATTACACAGCAAGGAATTGATTTGAGTATCGAAATTACCGAGGAATATTCACTCTTGGCTAAATTATTTTCAGCATCAAAGCAAATATGATAAACAGCATGAGAAATTGCTTATCGTCGATTACTGCAAACCTTCTTTTAATATCGAGGGTTTAGCTAATAATACTTACTTAAATACACTACTTCATCGTAGCTGTTTAAAGGATTCACACCAAAGAAATCGTAGAGTTGTTGATCAAATTTGTAATCCATAACTAATATTATTGCAGACAATATGACACATATTATTCCTAAAAATTATAGTAAATACAAATAAGTTAATAAATAATTTGTATTGATTGGACAAAATACAATTAAAAACAAAACTAATATTTAAATACTTATTAGCAAATGCAAGTATTATTCTAAACATTTGGCAACGCTGTGCATCTAACACGGAATAAAATTTATGACGTAATTAGTGACGTGCCCAACTATTTTTGTTACAGTATAGAGTAAGAAGTAATGAGAAAATAAACACTTTACCCAATACAAATGTACACCAGTAGTTGAAACCAAATTTGGTAGTAAGCACTCCTTCTTCAAAAGGTATTGACAATGGGATTGGATTGCGGACTACCAAATAAATCAGATTTGCAAATAATTGTAATCCTCCACATATTCCAAGAGAATATGCACCATAAGATATAACTAAAAAAAACACCTTCGCATTTCTATCACTGTATTAACTCAACTAGGTATAGGTCATTTATTTTAGCAAGGCCGTGACGTCACACGTCTCAAATCTGCGGCGTTGCCAGGTAGAATTTTTTTTTCGTTCACTTCAAGATAAAATTGTGCCAGTTATTTTATTTTTCCTAGCTTGAATACAATGTGGTATCAACTTGATTGAAGATTGGAATGGATGTAAAAAAGAACTGCTAGCTTATAGAATAAAATCTTGACTATAAAGAATGTTCAATAGTAAGAAAATTGTTTTAAGATTCAAAATAAAAATTGGCATTGACACGTTGGAGGTTAAGTTAAGCGAGTAGCCACATTGATTGATAAATCAAGAATTTTCGCTATGTCACATCGGCAACGCCGTGAAGTGTTGCCAACCTTTGCTCTTAGTGTTTTCGTGTTTATTCCGTTGACAATAGAAATAACTAGAAATGACGTCACTACCTTGCTAAAATAAAAGAACTTTAAGAGCAAACTTCTCTTCCCTCTTTTAATTTCGCGCTTGGAGGTTTAAATGAAGGGCGACTTACCCGATTTAAATAAAATAATAGAAAGTAACCAAAACGGAAAAGCAGTCCACATTAAAATATGCGTATACCATCCAGCGGTTCTATAAAACCGTCCGTATCTTTGTCCTTCGCCATCGATCACAAAATAATCCACAACCCAAAGAATGGGCAAAGGCAGACCACGGTATTGGGCAGCTCTAAACTGTTGTTGTAGGTGACCGGCTGCAAAATGTATTTTATAACAATATTATTATATTTATAAAAAAATCTAACCGTATGGTCCGAATCCAAATCGTCCCTGGTCCCATGTCCATTCAAATCTTTCATTATAATTAATTATTTCGTATTTAAAGGTACTGTTGGGATCAGGAGTAGCTTTTAGAGTTACGTTTACACTTCTAAGCCCGATTTTTACTGAAATATTGGCATTAATTTCGGCTCCAGTGCCTGCTTTATATGGAGTCTTCGAATTTACATGTCCCACTTCCCATTCTTGACCAAAATTATTGACTACAAACAAACATAGAGTTATCAAGATTGAACAAAGAAATAAAATGTTAAATAAAAAATTGTTTTTATTATGACTAGAAATGTGAATTAAAATCTTACTTAATAGAAGTGTTCCCAGTATTACAGTGAGTGAAACACGTGTATAAATACTTATATTCTGAAATAAGAAAAGCCAATATGTTAATTACAGCATTTTATGAAAAATCCCTCTCCCTTTACATCTAGTTGAAATATAGGATGAATAGGAGTGAACCTAAAACAGTGCCTTGAGGTTTTCCATAACTAACATTTTATTTATTTACTATACTTTTAACAGCAAATTATACTTACCGCTTTCAATCTGGTAGTGGGAATAGATATAAAAAACGATAATCCTAAAATAACTCCTGCACATATAAATCCTGCATCTAAAATGTCTACAGTAACAGGAGTGGCATGGGCTTCGTACTGGGTTGGAAAGCCTTCTTTTCTTCCCAAATCGAACCACATTTTTTTCAAATTATAAATTACAATATTGAAAACTTATATTAACACTCTCGTAAATTGATATCAGAAAAATGAGAATTTTGCCGAAGCTACTCACAACTTCCTTTGTATCTTCCTGTGATAAGAACAATATATATTTATTTAAAATTCGTTTTTTATCTGTTTGTGGTTGCAATAAATAAGTGTTGCCAAAGCTTCAGATATTAGAAAATAATTTTCAGGTTGTATATTTAGTCTTTTACTGGTACAATTTATTTTTTATAATTGCAAAACAATCTCAAAATAGATAAAACAAAATTTTTTTGTACGGTAATTAATATTTTTGTGTTAAATTTAAAGAATATTTCTTAAACATTAATTTATAAGAAATAAAACTACTCAAAGCCGTTTACTACAAAATTATACTGAAGCAAACTGTTCAGCGGCTACTAGTTTCGGCTGTATGCCATCATCAGTCCTAAAATATTACGTATAACGTTCAAATCAACTTAGAATTACAAAAAAACCCAACAAACTTACCAAATGAAGAACTTGATTAACATTAAAATCAAAATTATTGTAAAAAAAAAACTTTTATTATTAATTTTAAAATTTAGACCATTTCGAAACAACGGAAATATCTTTTTAGAATGCAACTCAGTCTCTTAACAGTTCATGTATTTTTTAAAATTTTAAAATTATTAATCAATTAGTTTCTGTAAATAAAAGTAAATTTCTTTTAATAGATTTACCCCTAATAAAACCATAGTTGCTATAGTTTTTCCATTTTCAATTTCAGAAATATAGAAAAAAATTCCCAGATGTTGCTTTGATCGGCTTGTAGATGTGCCGACAAGTTCCTTTGTCGGCACATCTACAAGCCGCCAAAGCCGATCAAAGCAACTTGCCGACACATCCGGGAATTTTTTTATATTCCTCTAATTGAAAATGGACAAACTATACTCAACTTTGTGAATGAATCAACAACTTGACATACACGGTGATTCGCTAATGTTTTAAAGTCCAGCATCTCAAATGTACAGGGTGTTCTACGTCGTGTTAGACCAAAATGATATTTTTTGAATGGAGCACCCTGTATTTAATTTTAAATTGAAATTTTTTTATATTCCTGTAATCGAAAATGGACAAACTATACTCAACTTTGTGAATGCATCAACAACTTGACGTACAGGGTGATTCACCAATGCTTTAAAGTCCAACATCTCAAATGTACAGGGTGTTCTACGCCGTGCTAGACCAAAATTATATTTTTTGAATGGAGCACCCTGTATTTGATTTTAAATTGAAATTTTGTTATATTTCTGTAATTGAAAATGGACAAACTATACTCGACTTTGTGAATAAATCAACAACTTGACATACAGGGTGATTCACTAACGTTTTAAAGTCCAGCATCTCAAATGTACAGGGTGTTCTACGTCGTGCTAGACCAAAATTATATTTTTTGAATGAAGCACCCTGTATTTTATTTTAAATTGAAATTTTGTTATATTTCTGTAATTGAAAATGGACAAACTATACTCGACTTTGTGAATGAATCAACAACTTGACATACAGGGTGATTCACTAACGTTTTTAAGTCCAGCATCTCAAATGTGCAGGGTGTTCTACGTCGTGCTAGACCAAAATTATATTTTTTGAATGAAGCACCCTGTATTTTATTTTAAATTGAAATTTTGTTATATTTCTGTAATTGAAAATGGACAAACTATACTCGACTTTGTGAATGAATCAACAACTTGACATACAGGGTGATTCACTAACGTTTTTAAGTCCAGCATCTCAAATGTACAGGGTGTTCTACGTCGTGCTAGACCAAAATTATATTTTTTTAATGGAGCACCCTGTATTTGATTTTATTGAAATTCCTCGAGTGGATTCGGATACGGGCACTTGTTTCCCCAAATTTACGTAAATTATCGACGGCGGAGATCAAACATTTCATCTTCAATGTGTTATTTAACAGATTAATACTCATGGATAATTATTTTTTCATTTAATTTTTTTTAAGTGCAATTTCTGTCACTATTTAAAACCAGAACATAATTTTGGATAAGCAAAAAAAACAACACCATTTAAATATTATATTTATTTTTCTCAACTCACAAATTCTCTCCCCACTATAAAATGCGTAGGTACTAAAACGAAAATGGAATGTAATATTGTCATAAATTTGGTAAATTGAGCTAGTTTTATTACCTAAAAACTATTCAGCTGTAACTTTTATCACAATAGCAACAAATACACTAAAAGAGTATATGGCAAGATAATTTTACTAAAACATAAAAACAACGTATAAAAACATATATATTTGGTTTAACATTTCAAAATGTGTCCGTTTTTCAACGAATGTTTAGTCTAAAAGGCACTAGCGAAGGTTTCTTTTCCATTTTTACATCAACACTAATACTATATATACTCCATCCAACGTAAAGAAAAGTAATGTAAACAGACTTGGCAACGTTTGTCGATTTGAATCCACAAAGTTTTTGATGACGTCTCTCTCTCTCTCTCTCTCTCTCTCTCTCTCTCTAACGGGTCTCTTTCTATTACATTGAAGAGTGAGAGTGACAAATGTCTGCCTTCAATGTGTTAGAAAGAGACGCGTTGGAAAGACAGAGACGTCATAAAAAACTTTGGGGATTCAAATTGTCAAACATTGCCAAACGTCTGTTTACATTACTTTTCTTTATTTTGGACGTAGTATAATTTTCTGCAATTGTTGAATATTTTTGTCAACATTTTCTAATTTGTAAAATGTGACCAATCCATCGAATTGTCTGGGCTTTGACCATCTAAGATAATTTCCGCTCATCATACAGCTCATGTAACTTGATTATTATTTCTTTCACACCTCTTGTACTTTTTGTTTCCCTCAAATTCTTTTCAACATCTTTCTTTCCCATATGTCTTTTTGATCCTACGTTTGACTTCACTATGGGTTGGATAATGGTCTTAGATTTTCAATTTTGTTCTTTTTGATTCCTCATTTGATGTTAAAGAACTCATGTTTTTCGTTGAGGTTTTTCCACAACTGTAAAGCAAATGCGCCATCAATCATCAGTCACTCCCCCGCACAAGCTGCAGAGCTTCTGGGGTTCACTCGTAAGGGAGTGAGTCGTCTCCCGCACATGATGATCCTTTTTTATTCTGTTCTTATTTTATTTTCTTTTTTCTTTCTTCTTTTCACCGTTTAATTATAATTTAATTTACAAAATTCTTGTTTTTGTAAATTTTAATTATATTTTACATTCTCTCTTTAGATTCATTTAGAGTCGTCCAAACAAAAAAATTACGTATATAAAAACAACTTCAACAACTTCAACTTCAACGAAATAAACAAAAGACTAAACAAGCGTCGAAAAATTGACTATTAAAAAGCATAAATAAAAAATAAAAATATCTTTTAAAAGCGGTTATTGGAATGTTCAAGAAAACTAACCAGGTATTTGTTGCAAAATAAATGAGTTTGTTCAATAAATTATTTAAAAATTACTTTCTAAAATAATAAATACAAAAAAAAACAAGTCTACCCAATATTTATAAAGTATCACGTCACATTCTAAAGTAGATAAAAAAAAACAGATCTTCAACATTTATAAATCCAAGCTGCCTTAATTATATTTAAATATCAATTATATGCTCGGTAAAATTTTTCTAGTCTCATGTTTGAAGGGGCCATTTTCGGTTTGTGTAAATACTATTTTTTCATTATTTTTCATAATGAAAGATGTAAAAAACACAAATATACCTCTTCCAAAAATGGTTGTTTTTATTAGAGATTACAGCTAATTATCTAAATATCACAGCCTTTAACGTGGATGTTTCAGATTTGTTGGCTAATTTCGGCAAACATAAAAACAACGGAATAATTCTCAACTAAATAACATTGAAATTATTGGAAAGCACACGATGAATCACCAAACGAAAAATCATGACAAATCATCTATCTAATACAGGGTGGCCCATAAGTAATTGTACATAGAAGTATGGTGGATTCCTCACTTTAAAATATTACGATTTGAACCAACTTGCTCTAATAAAATGTTGCTAATAAAAAATATACATATTCAAAAACGTTATTGCAAAAAATAAATCTTAAAATTTAACTTAAGGACCACCCTGTATATAGGAAGAAACCACTTAACTCTTGAATTAACAGTGTATATAGACGTTAAATTTTAACGCCCTTATAGGGCGGTTGTGAGAGTAATGAACCCTTTTAAGAAGGTTATACATTCAAAAATGTATAAACCATCTCAATATAAAATATACTGTCTGGATTTCCTGTAAGCAAATAATAATTACTCGAATCTTCCCTAATGACAGCCTGTTAAAATTCTGAAAATACCTCTCGTTTCATAACCCATTCGAGGCCAAAGTGTCCAGCGTCGAATTGATTGTTGCTCGAACTTAAACTCTATGCAGATGCGAGACTATTCCTAATACTTAGTTGTAACTGAACAAAAATAATTTCTTGAATAACAAATATTGAAGAGTACGTCTGGAAAGGCAGATGTGGCTTAATTTAAAAAACAACTGTCTTGGAGGGGAATGAGACAGAGGGGTACTTTCAGATATTTAAGAGGCTGAGTTACTCGTTAGGATGACACGACTACAGTTTAGAGAAGAAAAGAGTGCAGTAATTTAATTTGTAGAAGTAGTACAAGTTTAAGAGGTAGAAATTTTATTTTTACCTCATCCTTCAATGTTTATTTGTATAGTTTAGAGAAGAAAGGAGTGCAGTAATTTAATTTGTGCAAGTAGTACAGGTTTAAGAGGTAGAAATTTTATTTTTACCTCATCCTTCAATGCTTATTTGTAGTTAAAATGAAAATTTTTAATACATTTGATCGGCCTAATAAAAGATCTCGTTTGATTTAATCATGTTTCCATGGTTTTTATTGTAATTGATTCGGAATTTTGTATTAATATATATTTTAAAATAAATTCATTCTAAAAATATTATCAGTCCTCCTAAATCCTTGAAGGCTGAATTACTTGTAATAGCAAAGCAACATAAAAACAAATTCAAAAAATATATTATAGATGAGATGGCCCGAGAAAAAGGAATTCTCTGATGGAGAACATTTGAGAAAAGTGGAAAATTCATTTTGGAAAGTGAATATAGCAATAGAAAACCTAATAGACCCTATAATAATAAACCTCAGAAAAGACAATGATAATGATACCAGTAGTTATAGTGAAGGCAGTGACTTTTAAGGATAGTTCTTGAGCTTTTTATTTTTTTTAATCTTTGATTTTAGGTACTGAAGTGTTTTAATGCCAAGAGATTAAAAAAAGTTTAATTCTATATACAACATATAATCCTCCGTGTTATTTATTGGTTTATTTTTATTTTGCAAAGTATGCCTATGGAATGTGACGTTATATCCCCACTTTTAATGCACTCCTTTTTTATTCAGAGTATAGTAGGAATGTTTTTACTAAAATATTTTGATACCCAAATGCAAAACAAATTTAAACAAGAAACTTAGCCAACAAAAATTATAAACAGTCCACCTTTAAGTCAATTTATTAGTTTTGTTAACTTAATATATGCTGGAAATAATCATTTTACATCAAGAATGCCGAATACTTAGAATGTGACGTTTCCCAATATCTACAAATCGCTTAAAAATTAAAACACCAACTTTGTTCAATATATGACATAACAAGTAACAAAAAAATAATAATAAGAATAATGAGCAACAAATAACAAAATAGTGGGGTCGTATCAAATCAACTGTATAGTACAATACGTACATTTACGTTTCATGTGCACTTTTTGGGATATTTTGTTCCCTAAATTGTTGCTACTAATCAAGATCAGTGAGTATTGGAGTGCATATACTTTTTTTTTACTAAAAGTAAACGCATTATGATTTTTAAAAGACAAATTTCGCGATTTCACCATACCCTTAACCTTTAACTGTTAAATAAACCATAAGAACTACATTTAAATTATTCAATGCGACAATGTCACAATCACAAGTGTTCGTATAAGCTAATATTAATAATCCCATAATTTGTTTTGAGTTATTTTGTCGACCCCACTTAAAAAAATATAAAAATAGCTTAAACACCAGCTGGATCTACATTTTGAGCCGCCTCTAGGCTAGCCTTACGGTGATGGTACATGTGTACCCGTAGGCAACTTTGGTTTCGCATTGTCTTACCGCATATCTGACAGTCCAGGTCTTTGGAATTGGCTTCGTGCTTGTCCCTGATGTGTACCTTCAGATTGTAACGGTTCACGAACTTCCTACAGCAATAGGGACAGAATACGTGACCCTTTTGATCGGTTTGATACGAGAGCAAGTCTGGAAAAAAATTGGGATAGAATGTAAATAAAACACTAACAAACTGATCAGTGTTTACCTTATTGCCCTCTATGTTACTATATTAGAAACTCAACCGTCACCACAGTTTTTAAAATGATTTAGTGTATATAATTCGTTTATATATATCAAATGAATTAATCTATTTTACCTGTAACAATAAAAATACCGAAAATACGGTCGCAAAACTGATTGCAGAGTATCAGTTGGGTCAAAGGCAGGGTTGCATTATTTTAGTTATATTTTACTTGAAGAGATTAGTTGTAGGTTATTTATTACAGATTTTCCTTCACTTATAATAACTGAAACGTTTATGGTGTGACCTTTTTGATATTTGTATTTTATTAATGTGATGTCTATGAGAAATATATGTATATTAATTAATTGACAAATGACTTCTTTATTAAATCGAAAGGTAATAATAATTTGTCAATTTAGCAGTGTTGTTCTAATTAGGAAGCCATTTGTTTATTGCCTACAATCCTTTCGTCTAAAGAGCCTATTTAGAAAATATAAAATGACAAGCAAAAGTTCAATTTTTATTTATATAATTTTTTTTGGCTTACTTACCGTTGATAGACAATTGGATGAACCTTATAATAGTTTTTTTACCGATCAACAATGTTTAGAATAACATTCTAGTAGTAAAGGAATTGAATTACCATTTTATAAAGTTGCAAAAGAAAAAACATTTCAATTAAAATATTTATTGCAAATATTCGTGTTACAAATTATTAGTTTCATCAACAATTAATTTAAAATAGATTGTTAACAGTTACACAACAACAATATCGTAGATATCATTTTAGATAAGTCTATATATCTTTTTATCTTATTTGTTTCTTCCACTATTAATCATGTGACGTAAATCTCATTATACAGGGTGTCCCGTTGGTAAACGGAGATATTTTAAAGGTTTAGGGGTCTTCTGAATAACCCTCTCTTGGCTGCCATAACGGAGTTACTGGGTGTTTTATCAATTATGCATAATTATTCATTTGACCAGAACTTTTGAATCACTTAGTATATCTTTTCCATTTTTGGCATACAGATTACACTTCTCACGAGTAATGTACTGAATTATTAAGAGATATGAAAATCCAGGTTTGGCTTTAGGAAAAATTGAAACATTAAAAATATCAAAACAACACCCTTTATTTCATAATTTTAATATTTCCATTTTAGATTTGAATAGAAAAACTGAATTGAAACATGTTGGAGTATGCCAAAAATGAAAAAGATATACTAAGTGATTCAAAAGTTCTGGCCAAATTATGCATAATTGATAAAACACCCTGTAACTCAGTTATGGAAGCCAAGAGACCCATTATATTTGGGTTATTTAGAATCACCTTTGTGATCTCTACCTTACCTTTAAAATATCTCCGTTTACCAACGGGACACGCTGTATAAAAAAAAACAATTTACCTGTATCATAGATACATGGTTATTCCTGACAAATATATATTAACGCTTAATTTCAAAGGTTTTTTATTAAACTATGAGATAATCACTAATTTGTATATATTTTTTAAAAACTGTTGTTAGTTGTCAAAAAATTTATAGGCGAACTTTGGCAGTGTAACAATAGTTAATTCTGTTATAAAAATATATGGCACAATTTTCATTTTCAAAATTTTTAACAAGATAACATTAGAATGTTTCAAACAGAAATTTTTTGTGAGAAAAAATCTAAAGAAAATATTCTTCGAATTTGTATAATAAATATAACTTAAGAAAAAAAAATGGCACTTAGATTTAAAATAACTTAAATATAATAATAATAATAATAATAAACTAATGTTTAAAAAAACTTTGGCATCATAACAAAAAGATCATGTAATGCTTTCCTAATATAAAAAAAAAATAATATAAATACCCACTAAATATGGTAACAATCCACAAAAACTTTAATCTAAAGCTTAGTCCTCGCATAACAAAACCATCCTCGAAAAGTAAGAGGTTGAAATTAAAACAGAGCATTCCCAGTGATACTAGATAAAAAATTAGGGATAATAAGGTTATCAGAAAAAGCAAACGGGCACAAACGAACCAAATTCTCCAAATAACATTTTTTTTAAATAGTGAATTAAATAAAAAAGTTCTTAGTTATTAATTTATACTGCACAAAGGATGTGAAATAAAATCACACAAGCTCCTCAAGAACAAGGATATTAAAAATGTCCTACACTGCACCAGCATCTGGACTTCAACAACTACTCCTTGTGCTATATGCCCCACCAGGTATTGAATTATGAAAGTCCAGACGCGGTTTGGTGCCCGACCAAGTCGACCGAATCGAATTCATTTTCAGACATCCTTTGTGCAGTTTTGTCACTCCCATGGTCCTTTTTTGGAATTTTTATGGTTCAAAAAATTAGTTTTCTATAGTTTTGCAAACTTTGATTTTGTTATTAAAGTGAAGATGGCGATGGGCTCTCCTCCTTCGTGATACACTTGCTATAACATCCTTTAAAGATAGGATATCGAGCTTGTCTGCTTCTTACTGATGAAGCACAATAATGCCGAAACCGGTCTAAGAATGGCAAGCTCCTTTAATGACAAAATCGAAGTTTTTGGGTTAAAGCCCCGACTTGGTCGGGCACCAAGGAGTAGTTGTTGAAGTCCAGATGCTGGTGCAGTGTAGGACATTTTTAATGTCCTTGTTCTTGAGGAACTTGTGCGATTTTATTTCACATCCTTTGTCCAGTTTTGTCACTCCCATGGTCCTTTTTTGGAATTTTTATGGTTCAAAAAATTCCACCTTTATAAATTAAATGGAACGGTGCGATTTCGGAAAATATTTTATATGAACTACTGATATTTTGTTTAGTTCAATAAATAAATAAATAAATAAAATCTTTATTTGGCACTTGAGTGATGCTACAAACAGAAAAAGAAAAAACAAAAAATAAGTTCTGCTTACTTAAGGTGCCCTTCAAAAATTCAAAAACTTCTTTGATAAAAATTGGGAAGGGCATTAAAGACACAAATTCCCTAATAAAATAAAGATTTCTGTAACGCTGTCATTTTAACCGACTATTAAGTATGTCTGCCAGGTAACTTTTTACAATTTAAATATATATTTTTAATAGAAGTATTTTAGTTATTATCTGTTAAAAGAAAATGTACGGTAGAACCAGAAATATAGTAAGTTCATAAATCAGTTAGCCGACAAGATGTTGATAAAATATTTTATGAAATAGGCATTTTATACCTATAGAATAGAAATTAATGGCTAGAGTAGGTATGCCTCTGCGTAGACCGTCTGCTGATACTCAACTGGTTGGTGATTTATGACCATACAATATTTCTGGTATTACTTTAATTATTTTTTGACTGATTCTTGGTTTCCTTGATTGTTTGCTAATTATACTACGGTGTATCATAGCTAAAATTTATTCTGAAATGTAATTGGTTGACTTCCTGGGCTTATAGGGATTTTCTATAATGACAAGTCGTAAACACAGGTGGGGTAAGTGCAGGTCCGTCTTCTGGGTATTAGTAACAAGGTCAATGAAAATTGTTTATTAACTTCAAACGCATCAATATGCATTTTTGTCTGTAATATGTGGTGAAAAACAAAATTTTGTCGTGTTTGTTAATAAAATTTAAAGAAAACTCCAATAATCTAGTTCCGAGCTACTTTTCGAGGAAGATTCGTTTCACGCATTTACTTCTATTCTTTGAATGGTTTCGTGAATGGTGGAAAAATGAAATTTGGCTATATGCTTCCGCAAACTCTCCGTATTTTTGTACAATTGAGAACAAATGCCGCACTTGAAGGGTCCTGCGAATTCGCCGTGTATATTTTTCTCGTGCGTTCTCAGATGGTCCCGCCTAGTAAACTTTTTCATGCACTGTCCGCACTGGTAGTGGTTCTTGTTGGAACGGTTATCGGGTTTGCCTAAATTCAATTAACGGTTAATACGTTTGAGATTCCTGGATGGTGAGATTCAGGGTGTCAACCTCTTTCTTTTGAATATAGCAATTTTAATGGTGAAATATAACTATTTTAGTTAGAAAGGGCATCTTTGTTTCTCTATATTGGTTTGAAGTAAATTTAATAAAGGGTGTCCAAAACTATTAAACGGGAAAGTATGATTCACTTTTAATTATTTCCTGAATTACAAGATTTTATAAATAATACGAGTGAATCCCAGAAGTACAAGATTTGCTTGAGAGGAAAACTGCAATTAATATTTGTCTTGACGATTTTTTTTTGTTTTACAGTTAACACAAACAACACAATTGTAGACATTCCCACGATTCGAATTTTTTCAGTGTAAATTAACATTTTTTTAGCAAATAATGTTAAATACGTTACAAATCAAATGTTCCAACATATATTGATTTTTAAATCAAGCTATTGTCAGTCGGAATCTTTAATATTTATTATTTAAGAATTTCAGGAAACTATTCAGTTATTGATGCAATAATTAAAATCTACGAAAAGAAACAATCATTTTGAATAATCGATAGATACAGAGGCAAATATTTATAGAACCGATAAATAAGTAATTGAAAATATTAATTGTAAGGTATTTTCAGAAATTTAACAGACTGAGTCACTAGAGGGGATTCCCGTAGTATACAAGCTTTCTAGTAGGTAAAGATAATTGCTTGCAAGAAAGGTAACTTGGTTATTTCTACGAATTTTAAAATTTTCTTGAGCAAGTAATTGCGTAGAATATCACAGTGGCGATCCTCTTAAAGGCAGATATGGTTTTAGGTAATTTTGAAACTTGTTTTGAACGAATAATTAAATTTAAATTAAACATTTATTTTGGTTAATAAAAATTAGAAAAAATATATAGGATGCACCAAAATTGATAAAATCTATTTATTTTTGATTGGTTGACACCCTGTAGAAAAAAAAGCAAATTAGCTCTTACTTCAATACTCCTGGTGAGGCAACGTTTCAGGCAATAAAAATACAATCAAAGTTAGTCATATATTATGTATTTTAAACTAAGTCTAAGTACACGATATGTTAGACATCACTCAAATATAACAATATACTCAAAAAAAAACTATTATTAATATCACAGGCAGTGGAACTCAAATACTACAAGTGTCATCAAAGGACGAAAAATAAGAATGGACCGATCCAGATATTTTTTTCAGCATTTTCAAAGATAAATTAAAATATATTTTTTTAACTAAAAATTCTTTTAATTTTACTTCAATACGTTAAAAAATCTGTATCGTCGTTTCTCTAAATTTATGTTAAATTAAATTTCCTTAGGAATAAAAATATATATGCTGTAGCCACTTTATTTTGTCCTACAAGATTTCATTTCAAGCAAAAAAATTTGCACAAAAATAAAAAAATGACCTTAAACAATTCTTCAAAATATGAGATATGTTTCAAATAATTGATTTACCCAAATACAACATATTTTAATAATTTTTTTATGAATGGTTTTGACTATATTCATTCAAAAACCAGAAATGTTTTTTGTACATTTTTTAAACATTTTAATTCAAAATATAGTTGACACGTATAGTTGCCTTCAAAATAAGTTGGACAGTAACACACAGTAACTTCTCAGAAAAATTAGATTTATGATCAATAATTTTCTGCAGGGTCTTTATGATTGGAAGTGGTAAAGGGGCTTACAACAAATGTAAAAAAAATTCGTCCAACAAGAGGGGTTAATTTGAGGGGGGCGAAAAGGGGACAAAATGGTATTTTGCGATTTTCCGCGAAACTTGAAAAAATATCCAATGGCAAAGTTGCAGATCTGGAAAAAAATGTACAACTTCTATGCGTCATTTTTTACCATAACCCCAAAATTTTCATGGAAAATGCAAAAAATTATTAATTTTACTTTTTATTTTTTTATTTTTAATTTCCGCAAGGTCTAAGATAACCACAAAATTTTTCAGATTAAAAAATCTAACGGTTATCAAGATATCAAAGTTTTTAGGTTAAGAACATTTTTTTTGTTTTTACGTGAACTTTTTGATACAATAAAAAATAGTCCCCATTTAAAAACATGCTCAAAAAATGATTTTTGCAATAAGGAATTTTTCAGTAATTGTTGATAATTTGTTTACATTTTTAATAAAATAAAAAACTGATACGTTTTTGCAGAACTAGGCCTGCAAACGCATACTTCTAAGTCCATAATTTGTCGCAAATCAGTTAGTTTTGGTCGGATTTATATTACGACGCGAATCACCTTCAATTAAATTTATTTTGTGTTTTTCAGGAACAATTTGTTTTTATTGGCGAATTTTGAGAATAATTTTATGTGTAATAATATTTTTTATTGTTGTTGTAAATATATTTTAATTATAGTAATACATAGTTACTTCTAAAATTCTTTTTGATGAATTAATCTTTAACCCCGAAAATTTTGATGCTCAATTAAAACATTAAAATATGTCGAATTTAGATTCCAGATATGATATAAATATTAATTTTTTTAAAGAATTGTTTTATGTCCCGTACTCAAAAAATGGCCTTCAAACCCCTCTTTAACCAAATTTTGTCTCTCAGATTTGAATTTCTTATGTATGGTAATGAGGTGTGTAGTAAGGCTATTGGCCGTTTTAAAATACTTATGACACAAATCGCAAGGCAATTGTTGATTAGGCAAATGCACATCGTACATGTGTCTTCGGATGCTGCTCCTTCTCATCCATTTCCCACAAGTGTGACACTTCGCTAGAAAAGTATTAGTAATTTCTAAATACATTTCAAAAATTTTTTTAGCAGATGCTTATACAAGCGGTCTACTTACCATGCAAACTGCAAAATGAATAAAACGGCACGAAACTCACAAAAACTTGTAAAAAAAAAGACGAAAAATATAAAAACTAGCTCACAAATGCAAATAAAAATATGTACAATATAAATGGGTGTTAATAAAGAAGCGGTTATTTCTAAAACAATGTATTTTCTTGATTTTATTTATTTATCAACGAGCTTTAGTCCACTATTCTTAAAATAATTGTGAAAGTATTTTAAAATATCTCTAATCTTTGCAAAATATAACATACAGACAACAATTTAGAAATTGTAAAATCACTGATTTATCAAAATAAAGTCATTTATATTTTCAAACACAAAATTTAATCATTTTTTTAAATAAATTTTAAGTATTTTTCTAGGGGTGACTTCGCCAGTTACCTGGATGAGTGGATATTTTCGTGACTGTTCAATAGTAATTTATGTAGATTAAATTTGGAGGACTCGTGGTATTACCTTTGATAAAATTAGTGGGAATCAGTCAATACTAAATAATTAGTATGATTTCTTTTATGCCGAGCTTTCGAAAATGTTTATTTTCTTTATCAAGACGAGTAACATGAAATTCAGAAAAAATGAAATACAAAAAGAAACATCAATTTTAAAATGACAATTACCCCTACTACAAAATGAACTTAAGTTATTTAACTCCTAAACACAAGTAAAAAAATCAAGAAAAAACATTTTAACATGCATTAAATCATAATAAAAACTTACCTTGATCTGACGAATTCAACAGTTCTGCAGACGAAGTGCTAAAATTGTTGTCCCATACAGTCTTCATATTAATTGGTTCTTTGATTTCATCTATATCAGAACTGGCTTTCATTGTATTGACTATAGTATTGTTAACAGGTTGTTGATTAGGACTGTTAACACTGTTTGATTCCATTTTTGATTGTACTGGCTCAAATTCATTTTTCACAGATTTCGATTGAGGATGATTTTCATTCTGCTAGGAAATTAATAAATTTAAATTATCAACACTAAAGAAGTTTAATACTATTATTTTATACCTTTGTTCTTTTATTATTTGTACTTCCATTGCTTGTGTTTTTTGTTCTTTTGGCATGAGTAACAGTTGGTATTGGGGAAGGGTGGGAATACGGAGGTAATTCTACATCGGCTTCGATAAGCTGACTGTACATTTCATTCTCATCTTCATTATCACATTCTCCTTTAGTATCTTTTGAAGAGGAAGCATCCTCGCTCTTTAAAAAAAGTCCAGATAAATAGATGTAACTCTGGTGTAAAAGTTTTTAAAACACATTTATTGCTGTATTAAGTCCTACGTTTATTACGATAACTGTTATCTGGGGATTAATCAAAAACAGTAATAAGTCATATTTGCTATCAAATTTAACCTATGATCACTGGAAGCAGTGACGTAAATAAGGGGGGTGATCATGGTGATCAATCACCACCCAAAGACTAATGATAATCCGAAAAAATACATATACTAAAAAATAATTGTTCCAAAAAAAAACTCTAAAAAAACTAAGGCAATAAAGGTACTAAAATCATGGTTTTACGAGTATAAATTTCCAAAATTTTTCATTCCATACCCCCAGGCCCCCGTGGTGTCTCGTTCCAGTTTAATCACACCCCAAATTCAAATCCTATTTACGCCACTGATTGGAAGGAACTACATATTCTAAAAGTTATAAAAATACACAACAGTGGTCTGTTAGAACAGTGATAAATATTTCAAAAATCAAAGATTTCTACATTATTTTCAAAATAACATTTTATGTAGGCCGGACAGATCACCGTCGTGCATCAGAATGTTATGTAAGGACTATAATTTTCTTCGTTCATATTTTTAAATAAGGTTCTAATCTTTTGTTTTTTGGCAATAAATAGTAACACTATTTATCTTTGATTTGATGAATTAACACATTTTTTACTTACAGAGTCATCGCCAGTCAGCCCCTTAACTTGCAGTAATTCAGCAGTTCTAAGAAACTGAGTTAAATTATCCCTAAGGACACTAACTTCCCCCATATACATAAATTCAAGAATATCTTTCATATTTTCATGACCAACATCTTTTAATATCACAATAGGATGTTTACAGGGGTTGACTTTAAACATTTGTTTAAAATAAGGGCTGCATATAGAAAGAACTATTTTGTGGGCTTGTAAAAAGTGACCATCCACAGCCAATGTTACATCGACCATTTCAGCAGCTTCTAGAAGTTCATGAAATCCCGAAGTCATGTTTGAGTGAAAATTGTTCCATCTTAGCGAAAATTGTTCGGTTGTTGCCATTTTGCTGAAGATAATAAAGGTGATAATAGCAATTTTGAGACGCCATTTAACCTTAACATAAATAGCTTACTCACCCTTTTTTAATTTTTCAGTAGATTCTATTTACTATTTTTAAATAAATGAGTTTGTCTTAGAGGGCGAAGTTCAAAAATATGTCTAACAATGGTTACATAACAAAATAAAAACTAATCTGAAGCTGCTTGCTGAAAACACGAGAACAACCCTAATTAACCATTTCCGGACCAATCCGGGCATCCGGGATTTGTTGATTGATGAGAGGTGAGGATGAGCTTCGGTATTTCTCGACTTCTTTCGCCAAGGATGAATGTCAATGTCAAACTTCTGTGCTGAAAGACGTGACAATGGAAGGCCACAGGGCTTTTCTTCCTCCCTAATCACTTGTCTTTTTTTAAACCAGTATATATTAACAGGTATTAATTAATAATAATTTTCATTAAAAAATAATTTTGTCTAGGTTTTAAAAATCTTCTGAAGTAAAAAATGAATTTGATATATCAGCTGTCTGCTTGACCCGTCTTGTTGAATATTAGAAAAGAAGAGATCGGTACTGAAGATATGTGTAAATAATTGGTTATGGTTGTGAGCAAAACTAACTTAAAATGTTTGGTTAGGATTTCGTTTTTTGAAGTTATATGATGTTGAATTTTTGGAGACTTCAAATTAGATAAAAAACCTAATTATGGCCCATCGGCTTTTAAGTAGTTGCAAACAATTAGAAAATTTAGTTTGGAAAACATTTAAACAGAGTAATTTGAACGTTTCACAGGTATGATGAAACTATTTCATAATAATATGAAAGACCTTTATTTTTAATGTACTAATTTTACAGAGAAAATTTTCTTTGAAAGAAGCAGTACTAACAGAATGGCGGTTGTTTTGCGAAAAGCCTCCCAAAGGGTTCGAAAAATATTTTAAACAAGGTGGTGCAAAAAAAGACCCTAAAGAACCTTCAAAAGATGGAAAAGTTGCTAAAGAAGGTAAAGAAAAGCAATCAAAATCCGAACCAACAAATGATGCTCCAAAACGAACACCTATACCTCCACCTAGTTCTAGTCCTGGTACTGGACCTGGAAGTTCAAAGCCCTATGAACAGTGGTCATTTGGATTGTTTGGGGGAACGGGAAGGGGGTAAGAATTAAATTTGAAATAGTTAATTTTTATACAGTAGAAAATTATTAATATCCTTATTCTTAGTGTCAAATGATAATTAAAGGAAGGTAAAAACTATTCATGAAGTTTGGTAACCATTATTTATTTAGAACAGGCAGAAATTCTTTTATTCTATTTTAGGGGAAGTGGAGGAAAACCATTTGGTGATCAAGAGAGGAACAAATGGTATGTGTTAGGAGCTGCAGCAGCTGTGGCCTTCATAGCTACTGTCACTATGTGGGAAATGGGTTATAAGGAAATCAGCTGGAAGGAATTTGTACATAAGTATATTTTTTTAAAATTAAAATTAATAAAAAATTTATCATAACAAATACTTTTTAGTTACTTACAAAGAGGGGTAGTAGATAGATTAGAAGTAGTAAACAAAAAATGGGTAAGAGTAAAACTTCTACCAGGAAACACTGTAGAGGGAGCTGTAAGTATAAAAATCTACACAGTGGTATAAATATTCATCCCTATTTTTTTTTGTTAATAGAATATCATCTGGTTCAATATAGGCAGTGTAGATTCATTCGAAAGAAACCTTGAAAATGCACAAATGGACATGAATATGGAACCTACAAATTTCATTCCCGTGATTTATAAGAATGAAATTGAAGCAGCAAGTCTATCTGGCATGCTACCTACTATTCTGGTAATTGCTTTTCTCATCTACATGATGAGACGGTCAGCAGAAATGATGGGCGGTAAGAGGGGAAAGAGAGGAGGCGGATTGTTTGGAGGTGTTATGGAGAGTACAGCTAAGTTAATTAATTCTGCTGACATTGGAGTTAAGTTTAGGTAAGCATAACGGTTTCCAAAATATTATAATAATAATCAAAATGTTGGCTAAAGATTTTTTAGAGTCTGTTTTAGCTTGTGGGACATAAATTGTTTTAATTTTAAGTTTAATACAAAGTTTCTAGTGATTTACAACTACACTTGCTTTCGTTTAAATATATTAATCAAATGCAATATTAATTTGAGATTAACTCTACATTTGTTAATATATTTTTCAGAGATGTAGCAGGTTGTGAAGAAGCAAAAATAGAAATTATGGAATTCGTAAATTTTTTGAAAAATCCTCAACAATACATTGATCTTGGTGCCAAGATTCCTAAAGGGGCGATGTTGACAGGTAAGGTTAATATTACACAACAAAATGAGTATAGGCATAACCAGATAAGAAGATTTGCAAAATTTGTAAAATTTCCAAAATTTCCGGAGCCTTGACCTCACGGTCACTGTGAATTGTTTGTTTGGAAATGACGATAATTATTTTTTTATTGGAAATTTATAGTATATTTCATTAGGAGTCCAGAAAATAGGCTTTTTCTGTGCTCGCGCGACGGGTTCCCGTGGGAGACTTGACAATTTATAATTTTGGTAATCTTTATTACTTGACTGAAATATTTGTGAATAAAACCCTAAAAATAATTTTTTGGTTTTAGGCCCCCCTGGAACAGGTAAAACTCTTTTAGCCAAAGCGACTGCCGGTGAAGCCAATGTTCCATTTATCACAGTATCAGGATCTGAATTTCTCGAAATGTTTGTGGGTGTCGGTCCTTCCAGAGTAAGAGATCTCTTTTCGATGGCCAGAAAACACGCGCCTTGTATACTTTTTATTGACGAAATCGACGCAGTAGGAAGAAAGAGAGGCGGTAGAAGTTTCGGAGGTCATTCAGAGCAAGAAAACACTTTAAATCAACTTTTAGTAGAAATGGACGGATTCAATACAACCACCAACGTTGTAGTTCTTGCCGCAACAAATAGAGTCGATATTTTAGACAAAGCTTTGCTTAGACCTGGTAGATTCGACAGACAAATATTTGTACCAGCACCGGACATCAAAGGTAGAGCTAGCATATTCAAAGTCCACTTAGGTCCACTTAAAACTAATTTAGATAAGAACGATTTAGCCAGAAAGATGGCAGCGTTAACACCGGGATTCACAGGAGCTGATATAGCCAATGTTTGTAACGAAGCCGCTTTAATAGCTGCTCGTGATTTAAACGATTCTATCAATTTGAAACATTTTGAGCAAGCCATTGAGCGCGTTGTGGCCGGTATGGAAAAGAAAACCAACGTTTTGTCGCCGGAGGAAAAGAAAACGGTGGCATATCACGAAGCTGGACACGCCGTTGCAGGCTGGTTCCTGCAACACGCCGATCCTTTATTGAAAGTCTCCATTATACCGAGGGGTAAAGGTTTAGGTTACGCTCAATATTTGCCGAAAGATCAGTATTTATACAGCAAGGAACAGTTATTCGACAGGATGTGCATGACTTTAGGAGGGAGAGTGTCTGAAGAAATATTTTTCAAGAGAATAACAACTGGAGCGCAAGATGATCTTAAGAAAGTTACACAAAGTGCCTATGCTCAAGTTGTTCACTATGGTAAGTGCAATTTTAATTAGTATTAAAAGTTGTTTTACAGCGGGCTTAATTTGGATATTAACTATTTGAAATATTTTATGTAGATGTAATTAGTGGGAAGCAGTCAATAGTAGATAAATTATGCATCTCGAAACATTTTTAATAATGTCAAAACCAAACACATGGTTTCAAAGATAATTTATTCGGATCATAGTTTATGCTGGTCAAATGCAGGGTGTTATATTTAGGCGTTACGGTGGAAAATAATGTAAAATTTAACAAAAATAAAAATAACTCCAAAATTAATAGATTTAGGCATAGTAGACCTTTATAAATGTTAAAAGGTAATGGAATTTGCTACATAATAGGATTATAAAATACAGGGTGTCCCATTTAAAATAAGAACGATATTGTCGTTTGAATATGTCACTAGAGAATCGCCCCATTTTGGACGCCCTGTATAAATTTAAACAACTCTAAATACATTATTGCTTTCAATTGTTAGTCTAATTTTTTTCAGTTAAAATTGGATTTGGCTGATTCCATAGGTTTCGAAATTATTGGTTTTCTTGTAAGTGCTTCCATTTTTAGAAACATCAAAATATCTCGAAAACTAAAAAGCTTAGGTATAGGGAATATTTAAGAAAGTTTATCTTATTTTTAACGTATAATCTATAAATGCAATAAAATATTGGGTCTTCCATAAGACATAATATAACTTTGATACGCCACACTTTTTTGGGACAACCTGTATATTTCAAAATAATTTTAAAATGTAGCCTTTATCAACCCATATATCCATGAAAAAATAAAATTTTCAAAATATTAACCGTTTAGCCACAATGGACCGTCGCGTCTACCGTGACTCTCCCTGTATAGTTTACAATTGTTTTTTTTTTAATAAAGCACTTATTATTATTATTTTTATTATTATTTATTAATAAATAAATAAAACTAATCAATGTCGGTACCACATATAATCAGATTGTATTTGGAAAAAAATTTTTTAACAAAAATTTTGCCAACTAGTTTCGGCTATTAGCCATCATCAGGTCTACAAAAATACACAAGAAATAGCAAACAGTTTTTTATAATGAACTTTGTAACTTAGCATGAGGTAAAATTTTTAAATCTGATTATATGTGGTACGGCATTGATTAGTTTTATTTATTTATTACACTTTGGCCACATTTGAGATATGGGTAACCTGTTTGCTTTAATTATTATTATTATTATATTATATTTTTATTTAAACATCTGCAGGTATGAACGAAAAAGTGGGAAACGTCAGTTTTGACATGCCTAGAGAAGGCGAGATGATGTTGGAAAAGCCTTATTCCGAAAGTACAGCCCAAATGATCGATGTAGAAGTTAGGAAGTTAATAGATAGAGCACACAAGAGAACAGAAGTCCTTTTGTTGGAGAAAAAAGAACAAGTAGAAAAAGTAGCCGAGAGATTACTTAAACAAGAGATCATAAGTAGGGATGATATGATTGAACTATTAGGTAAAATTCTTTAAAAACAAAACTAAACACTATTTATTTTTAAAAAAATCAATTTTTTTTAGGCAAGAGGCCATTCCCCGAGAAATCAACTTACGAAGAGTTTGTGGAAGGAACGGGTTCCTTCGAAGAAGACACCACCCTTCCGGAGGGTCTAAAAGAATGGAATAAAGAAAAACTCAAAGAACCGATAAGCGAGCCAGGTCAACAAACGCAAGCTTAGAAACTTTATTAACGTCTCAGGAATAATTATCAGTAGTAAAATTTGTCCAGGAGTTTTGTTTTTTGTAGTAAAATTGGTTTTTAATTAATCAATGACTCTTTTGAATGTGATTGGGTAAATAATAAATTTGATCGGAATTTATACGATTGTTCTTAAGATAGAGGCAAAAACCAAATTTTAAAATCATGTAACCGAAAGCTTCAGCGCGGTATTTTCGTGTACTTAGCCCATTCATCGTTTATATCAACATTCAGAAACCATTTTTTCTGTAACCTTTTCCTTCAAATTTCTGGCCAAAATATTATATCTAAACTTTTTTTACGAGGGCAAAACGGTATACAAGTTATGTACAATTGTTGATAATAAAAAATGTAAATTTTGTTCCGTCTATTATGTTATGTTCACTCTTATGTTTGAAAAATAAAGACGATTAGTTACACCGTGTGCTAAAAGTTTGATTAGTGTTGGATTTAATTTCAAATCTTTTTACGATGTTGTTTTTGCATTTTAGGTCTTGGATTAAAGAGAACAATATTTCTTAAAGGCGAACGTTTCGTCAATTTATTTTGACATCTTCAGAGCAATGTAGAAGGGTTTTCCGTGTTAAACGAACGGTGATGAACCATAACTTTGCAGTTCTTTCTTTCTGTTACCAACAACAAATGAAGAAGTTATAAATACAATTGCTAAACTAAGAAACTCCAATTGTCTGGACGCAAATGAACTTAACAGATTTATAATTAAAGAAACGTCACATACTGGCATTTTCCAGATGCTTTCAACTTTCGTCCAATATCCGTAATATCCGTAATATCTATTTTTAGCAAAATTATTGAAAAACTGATAAAAGAACGTTTGTATAACTATTTTGAAAAAAATAATTTTTTCACCAATTTCCAATTTCGTAAGGGACGTTCAACTTCTCAAGCTGATCTAGTGGTTGTGAGCGGCATAGTCGATGGCCTTGAAGGTGGCAAACATACAGCTATTACACTGTGTGATCTTTCCAAGTCATTCAATTGTGTCTCTCACAATATTCTATTAGAGAAACGGTGGTACTATGGTGTTAGAGGGACGTCTTTATTATTAATTGATTCATATCTAAAAGGTAGATATCAGGCTGTATTCTACAACAATTCCAAGTCTGACTTTAATCTTATCAAATACGGTGTTCAACAAGGTTCTGTCCTTGGCCCTCTATTATTTATCGTTTATATCAATCACTTACCAAATTTTATGCAATCCTATAATTCTGTAATTTTTTTGAATGATACATCTTACATCTGCTCTGAAAAATATCTCTCAAATCTTAGAAAGATTTCTGAAGACGTAGATTCCAAGTCCCAATTGTGGTTTGCAGCCAAACTAAATACGGACAAAGTCTTTACATTTCTAATACTATTGCTAGGGAGAATACAGACAGTGCTAAATTGCTTGATATATATGACATGAAATAATCAAGCTTGTAATAAAATTTAAAATCAATTCTGCCAACATAAAACTGTGTTAAATAAAAGATACAATAAATTAAAAATTACAACATAAAACAAGAATGTTGTATTCTAAATTAAAAAGCAATTATTTTCAATTTAGAAATCAATTTTTTAAACAACATGAAGGAACTGCTATGGGCAACTGTCTATCACCGTTCATGGCAAATCTCTTTATGAGTAAATTCGAAACCAAGATTAGTCAAGAATTTGAGTATTTCCCAAGGATATGGTACAGATATGTGGATGATGTATTTGCTGTTTTCGATACTAAGAAAACTAACTTAGTTGACTTCGTGACAAAATTAAACTCTCAATTTCCATCCATAAAGTTTACCTATGAAATAGAAAACAATGGACAACTAGCATTTTTAGACACTTTGGTTATCAGGAAAGAGAATAAGTTAGAATTTGACATTTTTAGGAAAGATACCGCCACAGCAGGTATATCCCATCAGATTCTTTTCATTGTGATCAACACAATATGGCTAGCTTACATTTCCTAGTACATCGTTTATTTAACTTCCCACTAAGTAAAGAAAGATTTAATAATGAAAAGAATTTGATTAAGAATATAGCTGCAAGAAACGGTTATGACGAAGACTTAGTTGACAAAACTAATCAACAAACATACATTTAAGAAAAACCTACGTGACACCACGTTTTTCCAACACGAAAAACAGACTGAAAAATTCGTTTCAATACCGTATAATCCCACTTACACCAAAGGACTTACCAGCGTGTTCAAAAAAGCGAGTTTAAATTTAGTTTTTCAGTCTAACAACACTTTAAAACAGTTATTAGGTAATCCCAAGGATAAAAACAGTAATTTGGAAAAAAGTGGTATTTACGAAATTAGTTGTGGGGATTGTGATAGAAAGTATGTTGGGCAGACTAGACGCTCTGTACACGTCAGATTTAAAGAGCACATGGCTCACTTAAAATATGGGCGTGCGGAAAAATCTAGTATAGCCGAACATGCTTTTAATCAAAATCATAGAATAAGTATAGACAATGTAAAATTACTTAAAAATATATCCAATAATAAATTGTTGGCCGAATTTGAAAGTATAGAAATAGGTAAAATGTAAAACTAGTTTAAACAGAGACAAAGGACCAATTCCTCTTAGTCCGCTTTTTAGTTTAATCCATTAGGTTCGGGCGAGTTAGTCATCCTTGGCTGATTAGTTACCCTTGGCTGATTAGGTCACAGGGGATGACGGTGCCCGGCACCACCGGGGGCAGGGGGTGTTTAGTCATTTAGAATAAATAGCTGTTAGAAATAGTTCATTGTTTAGTCTATCATCATCAACTCCTGATGATGCCAACATAGTTGGCGAAACGCGCGTAGAATGTGTTAAAATTTGTGTTTTGGTTAGTGGTC
The DNA here is from genome assembly GCA_949320105.2 of Crepidodera aurea. Classification (NCBI taxonomy): domain Eukaryota; kingdom Metazoa; phylum Arthropoda; class Insecta; order Coleoptera; family Chrysomelidae; genus Crepidodera; species Crepidodera aurea. The sequence continues at coordinate 14,448,125 of OX439475.1, read as the reverse complement.
GACGATAGTGTTTCAACTTACCTCTTTCATCTTACGATGCCCTGAAGATGTCAAAATAAATTGACGAAACGTTGGCTTTTAAGAAATATTGTTTTCTTTAATCCAAGACCTAAAACCCAAACACAACACCATAGTTGGATTTAATTTTTACTATCCCATCCTTAGTATTAAAAAACTCGTAGGGGCGTTTTCAGCGACCCATTAACTTCTAGTTCTTTCCTGTCCAGACAAAATAGAAAAAATTCTGGATCGTTTAAACGCTTTGGCGGCCGGTGCAGGTCCATTTAATTTTTCGTCCTTGTGAGGATTGGTAAGATTGTGAATTGAAGGTTTTATTTGTGATTTCTGATTTAAAGGATCACTAAGGTAAGTGTATCTCCGACATACACACACATTAGACGGGAATTGTGCTGTTCCAACCCTAATCACCTTAATATTTGACTAATGACTAGCCAAGACAATAGTGAACTGTATTTGTTGCTTCTTTCGTTCTCGTAGACTTTGAAGAGGTGGAATAAAATGCGACACTTAAAAAACTCCACATGTCTGAAAAGGTTAACAAGTTACAATGTAAAAAGAGGAAAAAGTTACAATTCTTGCTTAGTTATTAGCAATTGCTCAGAAAAAGAAACTCATGTGGTACGAATTTGTTATTCATTGATTGTAAAATGTATTTATGAAAAGCCCTATGAGCTTAAACGAATGAAAAATGATAGGTTGCTATCTCTATATAAAATCTGATTATGACATGTTGTCTTCTTGAGTGCGTAGGAGCGCCTGCAATGGCGTCAAAAAAGCCACGTTTATTTTCAAGTCTTACTCGCTTTGTAGATGACGGAAATCACGTGCTAAAAATTAATTTTTATGTTAAATACATTAATTACTTTGATGTTAGTTTACGCTGCAAAAATTTCAATCCTGGGGGAGTCCATCGTTGTCGGTGTTGTGAGGTTTTCCCACAACTTTCGCCCCAGAGCGCCACGGCAAATAATAGTAGTCGTCACTCCCCCGCACAAGCTCTACTTCTGGGGTTCACTCTACCTCAAAGAAAATGAAATATTTCAAATTTATTGAAAAATTAAATTAAATATTCGATTCCATAGCTATATCATAAGATTCCAAGTCGAACCTTGATGGTAGGATGCTCGCTCACAGGTAGATTTGGCGGGAAAAATTTTTTAGAAGGGAAATTTTGGAAAAAGAATTCATTCTATTTTTGGGATCGAAACAATTGAGTCCGGTAAAATCTTTTAAACCGCCGTCTTCAAATTCCAAGTAATTCCGAGTAAAAAACCTAGGTACTTACTGATAACGTTTTTCAATATTTTTATTTTATTTTTCACCGTAGTTGGCGTTGAATTATTTTGATTTTATGTACCGAGCGCATGGGAACATAATTAAAATTTATAAGTAGTAAATTTTGATACACCATATGTTAAAAAAGGTAGACAAAATAAAGAAAAAATAATTAAATAAAAACAGGTCTACCAATTCAAAAATTTCTCTTAAAATAAAAAGAAAATACAACCGGATGTAATGTCATTAATTTAAAAAAAGTAATTAAAAATTTTTTAGAAGGGAAATTTTGGAAAAAGAATTCATTCTATTTTTGGGATCGAAACAATTGAGTCCGGTAAAATCTTTTAAACCGCCGTCTTCAAATTCCAAGTAATTCCGAGTAAAAAACCTAGGTACTTACTGATAACGTTTTTCAATATTTTTATTTTATTTTTCACCGTAGTTGGCGTTGAATTATTTTGATTTTATGTACCGAGCGCATGGGAACATAATTAAAATTTATAAGTAGTAAATTTTGATACACCATATGTTAAAAAAAGGTAGACAAAATAAAGAAAAAATAATTAAATAAAAACAGGTCTACCAATTCAAAAATTTCTCTTAAAATAAAAAGAAAATACAACCGGATGTAATGTCATTAATTTAAAAAAAGTAATTAAAAATTTTTTAGAAGGGAAATTTTGGAAAAAGAATTCATTCTATTTTTGGGATCGAAACAATTGAGTCCGGTAAAATCTTTTAAACCGCCGTCTTCAAATTCCAAGTAATTCCGAGTAAAAAACCTAGGTACTTACTGATAACGTTTTTCAATATTTTTATTTTATTTTTCACCGTAGTTGGCGTTGAATTATTTTGATTTTATGTACCGAGCGCATGGGAACATAATTAAAATTTATAAGTAGTAAATTTTGATACACCATATGTTAAAAAAAGGTAGACAAAATAAAGAAAAAATAATTAAATAAAAACAGGTCTACCAATTCAAAAATTTCTCTTAAAATAAAAAGAAAATACAACCGGATGTAATGTAATTTAAAAAAAGTAATTAAAAATAAACTTACCCTAAATAAAGATCTGTAATCATTTGAATATCCTCGGTTAAGATCGTAAATTCTGATCAATCTCATTGGTAGAAAATTTCGGTATGAAAAATGTACGATTCAAAAAAATTTTGTTTAGAAAAAAAAGAGGGTTGATGAAAAATAAGAGAAAAATAAGACGTTAAAATTTTGAGAAGTCTGGAGTTTCTAAAGAAAAGACGAATAAAACAAATTACCTATAAAAGTTCATTGTAAAAGTATAATTAGTACATGTATTGAATAAAAAAAACCAATTTCAAGTAACCAAATTAAAAAGGGTATAGGATCTCCAAGACGAAAAAGGAATGTCAAAGTCAGGAGGGACAATCCAATTAAAAAACTTGAAGATATAGAACTGAATTATTATTATTATTAAAGTTGTCGATTGCCACGAGAATTACATCATTTTATATAAATAGTAAATTAATTTGAAAATTATCATATCATTACACCATATAATTTCATTTAAAAAAAATTATTTTATCGGCTTTTAGTCACAAATTTAGAGCCGGTATAGCAGCCATCCCATTCGGCAACGTGACCCTGCTATCTCCTTTCTAAAGTGATTATTAAATTCTATAATCTGTAATATGAAAAGTTATTGTGTAACCCCGTGGTATCTGGCGCGGTCGATCTACGGATCCTACCCGCTGCTGCGAGTGACAGCTGATTCGGTGGGGCCTGACGTTATTTGTCCGAAACCCGAACAAAAACAACAATTGGAGATTTCAAACGACAACAAATTTAATTGTGAAAACGAGTTTGCGTTTTCGCTAAGTTTTTACACCGCCTCCCCAGACAAAAGAGCTTTAATTTTACTGATGGAAATGTCATGTACGTTGCTGCTTATGTTTTTAACTCTCCGGGCTTCGGGTCGAACCGGTTTGGTCGCTAGTCTGCTACGTCTTTGTGGCTTAATTGGATAAAACTTTTATGACGTTTTGTATAAACTGTACCACTACGAAGTAAATGGACTTACTTATGGATTGGTATCTAATTGAATTAGTTTTTTTATATATTAGATATTGATTATTAGAGCCCAAATGGATTATACAGTGCGTCTATAAACTTAAGTCTTATTTCCAAAACGGAGCGAGTTATTTCAATATGGTAAAATCAGGTTAATACAGCGTCATTTGGTGGCACCGCTACGACAGTCAACAGGCATTTGGTATCGAGCGACAACTTATTTTGAACGAAGATCTATCAGCGAGACAAAATTCCAAGTGGTCTTATAGTACCCGTCTGTAAAGAAAAGGATTGTGGAAATTACAGAGGAATCAAACTAATTAAGAAATAAAACTTCAAGAGGAGTTTTGCTGGTGCAGTTGTCTGATCTCTTCTGGTTGTAGTTTCTCAGTACCTAGTGTCTTTAAATTAAACTAGCAAAACTCAAAAATAATGTCAAATATAGAAGGTCTCTCGTTCTTGTAAAGGAAGCTGCTGCTTGAAGTAGTTCACTCCATCCTGCTGTACGGTGCACCATTATGGGAAGAAATCCTGGCAGTGGACAAATATAAAAAGATCATGGAAGGTCTTCGTAGAAGCCATACAGGTGATTACGGGCACAATACCTGTGCATCTCCTCGCCCAGGAAAGGAAAAACCTATATGGTACCGACAGAGCAAACACAGAGCTACAGCGGAGAGAACTCAGGGAGGAAACCATTGGAAAATGGCAGAGGGAATGGACGGCTCACGAGAGAACAGCTCAGTGGACGAAAACGCTGATACCAAATGTAGAAAAGTGGGTACGATGTAGGCACCGCAGGGTAAATTATTACACCACACAAATATTGTCAGGCCATGGCTGCTTCGCTACCTATCTGTATCGGATAGGAAATAGAAGAACCGACGAATGACCCAACATATTGGTTGGCCGACGAGGGATATATAGTGGCAGTCATGAAGAAAAAAGATGAAAGATGAGAAGGACAGACAACAGACAGAGGAAGGAAAGATAGCCGTTTAGCCGCTGTATGCATCTGAGGCAGGTCGGAGACGATGATTCCGGGAGCATATGAGCTTAGGTGGAGTTTTTAGTGAGTAGACCTGCAAAGGGGAGTCTCACACTACCTTGGTGCAAGCCGAGGTGTCCATCAAGGAGTTTCTCCACTGAAAAAAAAAGTACCTAGTGTCTTGGTCTACCTCATTCCTTGTAGTTGGGATTTATTGTTATTTCTTTCAAGTTCATCAAGTACTGGTGCTTATGCCTCAAGAGTTCAGGTCCCAGAAATGGTGTTTCAGTCCCTTTTTTGCGAGTACGTCTGCTATTTCATTACCCTCCACTCCAGTGTGTCCTGGAACCCCCATACGAGGGTAACAGTGTTATTCTTGCTTAGTTCATTCAGTTTCTCTAGGGACTCCCAAACCATCTTGGAGTTGATTACGTGGGAGTTTAGAGCATTAATCGCTGCTTGGCTGTTTGACATGGTGATGATCTCTTGTCTGCGAAAAATTCTTTCTATATTGAGCTGGACACATTTTCCGATGGCGTAGATTTCAGCTTGGAAAAGGCTCGGAGATTTGCCTAGACTTTCGGAATATTTGGTTCCAGGCCCATATACTCCTATTCCAGTTCCTTCTGTTGTTCTAGAACCATCTGTGTATCATTTAATGGCACTTCTCTTGAGTTTTGAGATGGTCTCTTTGTCCCATTCGCTTTTGTTACTTAGCTTTGTGTTGAATTCTTTCACAAAGCTAAACTTCTTTGTCATGCCATCTTGGGGTATATCCCAGGTTTGGTGTTTGAGTCTCTCAAGGAATGGTTCTATTGTTGAAGAGAAACCATTTTTTGAGTTTACTTTCCATGTTAACTTGCTGTTTATTTCAAATTTCAAACACTGTGACGAGTCTCTATGTGGGATTTAATTTGGCTGCAATAGTTTCCGCTCCAAAACTGACATTAATTTCAACTCCATATGTTACAAAATACGGTAACGGGTCTCTGTACCTAACTTTGTTATTGGACTAAATATCCGGTTACATTCTGGCAATATTGGTTAGCGGTAAATAACAGAAAACCGCGAAAAGCGATTGACAAACTCTGTTTCTTTGTCAGGAATACCGTTGCGCTGCCGCTGTATCTCGAATAGCGAAATAATTCAGACGACGGAGGCAACTTCCAAAGTTTAAATGACGATTAATTAGAACACTCCGTGGTTTAACGCGCGGTTTTAATAAAACGAAACAAACTAATTCCACATACATGATGAGGGATTCCATCTGGTACTTTGGTACTTAAACAGTGCTAAAACTTATAACGGTATAGACATGGACAGACATAGAACGTATTCAAAGGGGTTAGATGTGTTCCAACCAAGTAAATAACAATAGCATACATTTTTGATAAAATAATACTCGATCTTGTGGAACAGTGGACGTTGAATATTATTTATAATAATATTAATATTGATCGCAAAACTCCAATACTTATCTCAGGCCATAACATCAAACCGCCAGCTTTATATCGCCCTGTCCACTGAAAAATTGGAATATTCCGGTTTTTTGGTCCACGTCAAATCTAAAGTTTCTTTACACACATCCTGTGGTCAGGCTCAGAGAAAATGGACACTGGCCAGCTAAACCCTATGGACACAGCAATATTCTCAGCTCGGAAGTGGGGAAGATGTTGCCCGCGTCTACTGATTACACCATTCCCAAGCTGTATCTTGGCAAGAATTTCAGAGTTAAGATACTAGCTAGGGGTGAGTGATAGCTACGGACTGCCAAGCCGCCATCTTGGCCCTCAATGCTGCTACCATATCATCGAAATTAGCTAGCAAATGCTCAAAGGAGCTTGCGTTAATTAGTAACCTATACAGCGTGACGTTACTTTGAGTTCCAAGCCTTAGGAACGTACCGGGGAACGAATGCGCTGATGAATTAGCAAGGAGAGGCTCAGCCATGGACGTGGTAGCCTTAGCCTTAACCGACGCTAGGTGGAAAGCCTTAACCACGTGCAAGACGGCCAGGCAAACGTGGCTCTCGTACGTCAAAAGCAAAACTGATAACCTTCTGAAGCTTTCGAGGAAGGACATAGCTAGAGATACGGTTGTTTACACGGGGCACTGGCCAATTGGCGAGCGCGTTTCTCGGCTTGGTATTCCGTTTAATCGGTCGTGTCGTAGCTGTGGAGATCCTAGCGAAAAAGAGACAATTAAGCACTTCATCTGCGAGTGCCCAGCGCTGGCCAGGGCCAGGAATTGCTCTCTCGGGAATTATCTCCTTAATGAACTCACCGATCTATCCAGTAAGGGGCCTACGGAAACAGTACAAATAATGCTCGGGTTCACGCGATTATGGTAGCAAAACGGTGATAAAGCGCTAATTGAGACTCAGGACCGTTTTCCACTTGCTCGCCACTTGAAGCAACCAACCACATCCTCTGGAATATTCTGTGATTGACAATGAGTGGATAAAAAATTATTCAGCTCTGAGAATCTAGACACTATCGGCAAACTTACTTTGAACCTATCTCTTGATGTTGATTTTGCCCTACTTTGTTCTCGTCTTCGTGCATACTTCTTACTTATTTTGTGTTTCTCTTTCAATTTCTTCCTGTTGCCAGCCCTATTCTTTCTCCAGTTAGCACTCATTTTTACTTGATTTTCACAGGTACGCCTTGGTATATCGATGGTATTAGATGGAGGAACATTTGTGTAGCGTATACGTTACGTGTTTGAGTAGTATAGTTTTAAACGTATATGAGAAAAAGACAAGGACTAAAACTAAGTGCAAGTCTTCCTAAGTAGCGGACGCCTATGCAAGGAGCAAGTTGTTTGTCGGATAGCGGCAATTAAACTAATCTCAAGTATATAGTGAGTTTCAGTATTACAAATTTACGTCGTTCCATAACTGTGGGCTAATCCCTCATATACAATTTAAGCGAGTCAATGGTCCATGGAAATTAGGATGCAAGTGCCAGGGTTGCCGTTTACCAAAGGGCCCAACGTGTTTAGCTCATCAATTATTGGAGTTTGGGACGTCGAGAGCTGCCATGCGAATTACCCTAACGAATTCGAACTAATAATAAAAGCAAAAGCACTAAAAAGTTGAAAAGATTGCATTTTCATTTACCTCTTTCCGCGAAATACATAAAATTAAACCTTTAACCCATCAAAAAAGTAAAATTTAGACAATTTTTACAAGAAAATGATTTAATAAGTTAATGAATGCCGTTATAAAAGTTTGCAGTAAATATAGTCGCAGCAGACTGTAGAGAAATTGGGTTAAGTCGGGGGCTCTGCAAATAATAATAAAGCTCCAAAGAGCTGCAATGTTGCCAGCTGACTTTTCATTCTACTTATCTAGAACGATATTTGGGTAGCCTACCATTAAAACTTATTTGAAATACAGTCAAACATAATCGAAGAGATTGGTGAAAGTTGGACACCTTATAAAGGTCATTCTTCTAAGTAATCAGCAGAAAAAAATGTTGAAAGGTTAGAGAGATTTCACAGATATACATACATACATAGTTTGTAAGAACTGGCGGATCTGGAACCAGCAGGAACTGGACAATACATTAATCTTTTCGAGCAACAAAGTTCAGCTTGTAGACTTCTTACTGATAGTATAACAGCAGTGGAAGCTTTAGCTGTGACAGCAGCCTTTTCAGTAGCTGTTGCCTCGATTGTAGTAGGAGCTGTAGTAGTGATGGAGCAAATAGTTCGGAAAATGTTCCCATCTAGTGGAAAAATCTCTGTTTGTACAATAGTCTATAAATAAGTTGTATTTTACAACTTTGGTGGTAAGTCTAGCAACCTTTCTGCTTTTCTGCTGAAACATTATTATCTAGAACAAGTGGATACATTTTATATAAAGTAAGAAGACATCTATATTAATGGGGATCGTCCGCTTGGGCATTTGGTCTAGGGGTAAGAAAAACTGTGAGTTTATCTGAATATTTAAGCACATAGGTAAGATGAGAATGAACGTAAAGTATAAGTACTAGAAGTTTTTAAAGGTATCAACTTGTCCAGCTGATATTATTTTGTTCATTCCGATTAATTTATCTTTACAAACTCTGAGGTACGTTTTGTTCAGCTTTTATCCTCTTGTGATCCTTTGGTCATTGTTGGTATATTATTGTTAGTATTGTCATCTGCCTCATGATTTCCTTAGATCTGGGGATTTTTTTTGTCACCTGGCAATAATAGAGAGTTACACTTTTTATGTAAACTCATTATGAGACCCTGGAGAGCTTCTAACTTTTTAACTTAAATATTCGTCATTTTTATTTAAGTTCGGTAATACCGGCTCGAAAGCGTTGTTTTATCTGAATTTTATCATTACTTTATACGGATAAAACTTTGGGTCTAAATTAATGGCGCAATTATTTTTAATTAAGGGATTCTTCACTATGCCGATACATTTTTAGTCACTGCTTCTCATCAAATTTTACAGAAACAAAGATGGTAAGGAAGTTTTTTGTCGGAGTTTGTTGTTTCTTTGTTCGTTAGTTTACTAAAATTATTAACAGAATGTACAACATAATTTAAATTGCTTTAGATAGAATTGAATCAGTTGAAAATTTAAATAAACCCCGCCCAAATATACGTTCAACAAGCGTAGCCGAGATTTCTCCAGAAATTGTGAAAAAAATGTACAATTAAAAACACACACTGCACAAAGTTTTGTGTCGCTTGTGATGCTTCTAAACTAACATAATTTTTTGTTATAAAGTCAATAAAAAATTTCAAACATCGATCAGCTGACCTATGTAACCTTTGTGAAAGAATCAATCTAGTGATACTACAGTTGGGATATGCATCTATTGTATGGTCTCCACAATATCAGAACCATTGTACGAGTCTTGAAAGAGTTCAGAACAAATTTCTGAGGTATTGTGCATACAGATTACATATTCAAATTAGTAATAATAACTACACAGATCTTTTGAAAGCGCGAGAAAATGATGATTTTTATATTTGTTTTTAAGATTCTGAATGGTTTGATTCGTTGTCCTGAGCTTCTTGAGAGTATACGCTTTTACGTGCCAACTAGAAATTTCTGAACTGTTTAACATTCTTTTCATTGCACAAATTATGGCAAGCACTCTTCAGTTGAACGTACTTAACTATAAGAATATTATTTAAGGAGAACTTGATTGATGATTACTACAGATTAATAATCTTGCATATTATGTTTTCAAATATATTTTTCTTTCTTTTTCGTTTCTTTTAAATTAATTTTTTTTCTTTTTGTAGTCGACACTTTTATATATTGTTTATTGTTGTTATATTTTTGTAATGGGGTGAACCCCTAAATAAATAAATTTTTAATATATCTTTCCACACAATTAATATTATTATTAATAAACAATAAGTTTTGGATCTATTTCATCTTTTTCTCCAGCCATACTTGTTTTAACGCCTTTCAATGTTTTTTCTTTAGCCATTCATATTAAATAATAAATAAAACTATTTTTTACTAAAAATATTAAATGAACAAAATTTTTCTGAATTTTCTAAAATAATCTTTCAGTATTGGATTTTTAAATATATAAAGGAAGACGAAGAAAATCGTTTTATTATTTCTAAAGAGGGATATTTCTACTTCTTATTTTGAAGGAAGCTTACAAGTCTTTAACGTCATTCAAAACACGTACATTTCTTTTTATCTTTCTCCTCATTATTTCACAAACATTTAACACACAAGCAAGCAGTGAGAAATATACTTTCTTTGATGTAATTGCTCACGTGAAAGCTACAAGGTGGATTTAAAAAAAAACTTTTATAATCAAGTTTATAGTTATGTCACAGTAGATACAGTAGTTCCACTTAGCGTCGGCACCTTTGATATTGGTGTCCAGCAGTTTCATTTTTTATATTCGCACTGGTATTGACACTATTGACAGTAATGACATTTCTCCCCGCCACGATCCCTAACAATGCTCATATATACACTGCTTGATATATCAATTATTGATATAAACTGCTCGCTAAAATTCAGTCTATGCAAATAAGGTTGGAAACATGGAAAAGTAGTAAAAATTAATTATGCAGTTTTCAATGAGGTAAAATTCATTTAATCGGATGCACCCGAGATAAAAAAAAATGTTTGGTGATTCTTACGTATTTTTGTCTCCTGAACACGAATTTAAAGTCAAAAAGCGGAGGTCTCGAATGCTTTTTGAGATATAGGCCCGAAAAGTATGAAAACTTGTTTCTAATCTCACGATTATCTTTATTGCCACACTTATATTAACTTCATCTATACGTTTATTAGTACAAATTTGAACCATTTTTAGTCTAGATTATGGGTCGATGCTATTGAAACGTGGTTTAAAGGAGTTTTTGGGAATGGAGTTTCTGCCAAAATTCAATATGGCAAATACAAAATTGTGGTTGAGTTGTGTGCTTATATAGTTTGATTCTATTTAAAAAAGTTAATACAGCCATTCTATATTCGTTGTTAAAAAAATGCAAGAGATTATTACGAGAATATTTAGTTTTCCCATTTCAGTTGACATTTCACATTCCTAATATATAAGAAAGAAATTTGTTGCATACAATGTACATAGTCAATACAATTTTTTTTAAGAAAACAAGAACCAAGAATGCATGACACCTCATAAAAACATAGATAGATACATATTTATTAATATATGAATTGTTAAATTATCATAATTCGAGATGCTATTGTAGAATTCTCACAAAAATGATCAGTTTTCAATGAAATAAGTGGAACATACATAGGGATTAACGCCTCATTGATAAAAATTACTAAAACCAGAATTTGATGACATAAGAGACTACTTTATGAAATGTTTATAACACTTTTAATATATTACACAGTAGATTGGATGAAATTTTTTAAATCCGGCAACTATGGAAGGAGTGCCGGTCGTTCTTAAACTCGTCGTTTGCGCATTAGCCAGGAGTCGCAACACTCGCAACTCCTGGCTAATGCGCATTGAAAACTTATAACCAGAAATTGGCCGAAGTGGAATTACTGTATCTACTGTGGTTATGTCCTTAAAATAAAATTTATCAAAATTATTTGAAATTAATAATTTAATTTTATTTCACAACATGACATCGATTTCTAATTGGTCCTAAACAAAACTGAAAGCGGTTACCATGATATACGACAGAAAGTCAATTGTAAATTTAAAATGAAACTCTTATTCCTGTAAAAGCTAAGATTCACAGAAAACGAAGTATGCAGATCAAAATTTTCCTCTGCAAATCAATTCTGAAGACTCTCTGGTCACATCGGATTCATCAAATCTGGGGATGCTCCAAATCTACCAGGATTAAAAAAATTTTAGTTTAGAGTTCTGCTCCGCTGCCACTTGTTTCTGAACATCAAGATCCGCTTCAGGGAAACCAAAATGGACAATTTTCTGCCAAGCCACAAACTTTGAATGGTAAACGAATGAATATCTTAAATTTTCTTATTATTAAAATTGAATTTTTTTTTCATATTTAAAATGAGATATCACTTGCCCCATATTTGCGTAGCAACTCGTGAGAAAAGTTGAACTTTCCTCACTTGCTGCACATTATACTATTTCAGGTTTCTGTTTTTTCATTTTTCCAATCGCTGTTTGATAATACAGTCTGCCTTGATATCGTTACTATGGTAACAATGTTGCATTTTATTCTCAAGTGACATTTCGTTGATGTTTGATTTGTTGGTTATGTCAAACTTGTTTTGTGAGTTAAGATTGAAAATGTGGATTCAGATTTTGAGTCTTCTGAGCCAAGTTACATTTTAGAACTAACCAACAAAATAATTTCTGTCATAGTTGGGACCTATTTTCCCGGCGTCATTCTCCTAACATTCGTAGACATTCCAGCTCATTACCAGAGCAAGCGTATAAAGTTTCACAATGATATCAGAATAAACCGAGGTGGTGCAATAATAATTAGAGAGTTTATTATAAAATAATAGGGCCAATGGTAATTATATTAACGGGGATCTGCCTAGTACACATATGGTAATGTCGGTGGAGCTCAGCCGAGTTGTTAATAAAGAAAGTCGCGTTTAGAGCGCGTTTTAATTACAGGCGGTAATTAGTGAGTGGCGTTATGCAGCCGGCGTGTCGTTAGTTAGAGTCTGTATTGTTTACACCCTGATACCTGTCCTTGCAGGTTCTTTGCAAAAGGCGACACTGGAAAAAATGCTTACTTTGTAATGAGGTCTAGCATCATGTTAGTCTAAGGTGGTTTAAATAATAATGTTTTATACGAAGTATCTCTAAATATCCAAATAACAATTTTAGTTGTATCTTTACTTTGCTTTGTTGTAAAACCTGAGCTGAAAACTCTCATATTCTCGAAGAAAGCAGCACATAAACCTTTTAAAGTCCATACTTCTCAACAAAACTATCTAGAATTCAGTAAACTGAGATCCAGATATAAACTCCTTTCTAAAGAGTGCTATAACTGATTCTGAATCACGTATACAGCCAAATCCTCTCTGTTTCTGGAAATATGTAAACTCAAAAAGAAAGTCTAAGACCATACCCAACGAAATGCACTTAAACAACAGACATGTCAACTCCGGTCAAGATATTGCCAATTTGTTCGCAGACTATTTTGCATCAGTTTACTCAGACGCCACTTGACAATCACCCACTCTCGAAACAGCCCACAATATTAACATACCTAATTTCCATATCAAAATATCTGAAATATATGATAAAATCTGCAATCTTGATCCAAATAAAGGTGCTGGACCTGACGCAGTACCTCCGTGCATTCTCAAATACTGCAGCTTCACACTCTACCGTCCCCTCTATTTTATCTTTAATAAATCTCTTGCAACAGGTAACTTCCCTTATAATTGGAAACTCATCTGTGTGATACCCATTCATAAATGCGGTGACTTGTCTGATATAAAAAATTATCACCCCATATCCATATTAAATCACAAGCTGTTAATACACAAACTAAGTAGTTTTGGCATATCAGGGTCATTTCTAAGTTGGATTCAAGATTACCTCCATGAGCGAACTCAAACCATAAAAGTAAAAAAATTCATTTCCACCGAAATTGTAGTAGCATGGGGTGTTCCGCAGGGTTCTCACTTATCACTTAGCGCCCTTGCTTTTCAATATTTTTATTAATGACATAACGTCAAGAATCTCGAATTTGTTGATGATCTAAAAATTTTTTCCAAGATTGCTTGTCAAAGCGATGCCCTAAATCTTCAAGCCTACCTTGACCTTATTGCTAACTGGTGCCACTCAAATGGTATGGTTATAAATGTCAACAAATGTCACCTGATGAGATTCTACCGTTGCAAAAGAGCAATCATTACGGAATATCAAATCAACAATATAGTTTTGGATGCTGTTCCTAACATCAAAGACCTAGGAGTCATTAATAAACAAATTAATAAATAAATAAAATGATATCGTTAGACAAGTTAGACAAGTTCAACGGCCAGAGAAACATGAAAAATTAGTCGTTATGTTGAGTGTTTTGTATTTGTAATGGATAAAAAGATTTAGAAGTTACAAAACAAAACAATATAATTATTGTTGCCACTAATGTGCCAACTAATTCCATAGCTACACATAAACTTCTGCGTCAGTTCCAGATTAATGTTTTATGAGAGAAATTTCTCGCACGTAGGCATTTGGCAAGTGAAATTTCGAGACATTCTGTATTATACAATAGTAAATTACATAGTATACATCAGAAGAAAAAAAATGTCGAAAGTCAAGTCAGAACGGTGAACAACAAACAACTATTATTGGGGTACGAAGGCAGGCCGGCAATCGGCGGTCCATTTGGACGTGTCCCTTTGTCACAGTGTCCAGAAATTGGACTGGACCCGTTGTGAGACACTTTTAACGAGGGCGGGGAGCTAGATTAAATTTTTCATGGCTAGCTATTCCGCTCCGTGATGGTTTCGAGTTACGAGGGATCCGGTAATAGTCAGGGTGTCATAGAAATCTTTGAAACTTACTTACGAAAACCCTTGAATTGCTACGACAATAATTTTGGATTGAATGAGGAATAGAAAAATGTGGCGATATTAAATTATAAAAATGGGAAATTTGATATGGAATTGTGGCTATCTACAATGAAAAAATATTTCTACGTAAAATCAATAAAGTATCGTCGTCAATTTTTTGGACGTTAAGGCTATGATTCGTTGATTCGGAGAATAATCGTTAAGCAATAAACGCAAAACACCAAAAACTAATTAACTGTATCCTTAATACAATACCAATATTAATCAAATCAATGTTTTGCGATTATGAACCTATGTACTTTACCATTAAAACCATAAAAACTTTTTATAAATCCAAGAACTACAATCTTTGAAAATTAATTAATGGTTTTCTTTGTTTTGACGAACACTAAACGTTAAATCTATGAATACCACCATTGACTGCTTAAAAACGCGCCAAAATAGTACCACCTAATAGTAAATCAATCTCTACGAAAATTAATATTACGAACAACTATCATAGATGTTTAACTCTTCGCGCCGCCCCCATAGCCCATATAAGTGCAACCACATGCAGAGGTTAGGTGTTTCGATACAGTTTGTGTATTGTGGACAGTAAAATAATAATTATTGTGCCAAATTAGTTAATTTTGGACTGGAGATCGACAAAGAAAGGAAGGTACATTCTGATAGTTACAAAAAACACTGGGGATACCGCTTGGTAAATATTATTTTGGCACACATTATACCTATACTAAAATTCTACGTCTAAGATGTTAAAATAAAAAATTGATGTTTTTTTAACTTAAAAAATTATTTTAGGTGGGGAATTCTTTTTAAAAAATTGGGAAAAATGTTTTCCGCAAATACTGGCTTTTTTGCAGAATGGATAAAGCTGCTAGAGCTGGAGTTCAAATTATAATATGCCAAAAAGTAGCATATTAATTTTGTATTTTTTTAGATACTTTGACGAAATTCATTTTAAATTTTTTCATATACTTAAGGCAGTTGATATATGTTTTAAAATTATTTACTTGTTCAATTTAGATTTTCACAAGAGAGCAAAATGTTTTGGAACTTTTTTTTGGAAAAGTGTTTTTATAATCATGCTGTTCCCTTTGAAAGCTCTAGGGTACACATGATTTGTGAATCAATAACATTAGAACAATAAAAAATAACTACCTAATACATTTCTTTGTATAATAATCCTCTTCCAGTTGGTTGAATCTTGATTGTTCATATGGGAAATTCGAAAATATAGGTTTTGGGAAAACGCGACACACCAAATCAGTAGACATAGATGAGCTAATGATTAGTAGGTAGGTGTTTTAAATTTTTTTAATATTTTTGATACAGTAATTACCAGTATACCTAATTTATAAAATAAATAAATAAAACTTAATAATATTAATAATGAATCTATGATCACTATTTATTGTTTTAATGTACTGGTGTTATAGATTAATGTCAATCATCCCTAACGTTAATAACCGACGATCATAGACCCATGCTTTTTATTTATGGTTTTAATGTACAGAGATCATAGACGTATACTTACTTTTCATTGTTTTTAAAAACATTAACCATAGATTAATATCCATCGTTCGTAACATTGATAACCGGCTATCATATGCCTATCATTGCGATTATAAAACTATGCTCATATTTGATTGATTTTACGTACAAAAATCGTAACTTAAGGATTAAGCAAATGTACGTATGAACGTTTACTGTATTAATTATAGCTGTCATCGGCTGAAAATTAATGTTGACGTCCATTGATTTGATGTACTTTTTTATTAATACACGTACTTTTTTCGTTTAGTGTCAGATGCTAAAGAAGTCTCTTTTGATATTAATGGCCATCAATTTTGCAGTGTTTTGGATAGTCAAAATTCGTATATTTTGACGCAATCGAGTGCACCAAAACGTATGTAAAAATAACAAAGTGCAACTTTAAAAAAGATAAAAAAATACTTAGTTTGGTTTGATTTGTATTTGTGAGTTACCATGTAGACACTAATCGAACGCGCTGTATGTAACCTCTTTTTTCTTCAGATGTCGCGTTCACCGTAAAATTTAAATTTACTTTTATCTTTGTTTACCAAAAATTAATGTACATTGAGAAGTATCTCTAAATTGGTGGGAGCGCTCAGCGCTCTCACCATATTTTAAAATAAAATTCAAATTTTTAATGTTAGAAGATGAATAATGAAGAAAATCACCATCAACTCAGCGTAATGTATGTCAAAACTTGCTCTTAGAGTATTTACCTATTTGTTATATATTTTTTTTATTTATTTAACCTTTATGTGGACAATTCCATACCGAATCAGGGGCGCGCCAGCTTTTTATTGAATATTTTTTTAGAAAATTGTATAGTAACTGAATCATATGCATATATTTCAATAACATCCTGTATATATACGGAGAATATTTTTATTATCAACGAGAACATGTACTGTGTTTCTAGCTAATCGAAAACCCCTAATTCTAAAAATAACTTTTGAATTTATGGTTTTGAATATATCGTATAGTAAAGTTGGTTTCTACGTTCTTTTTTAAATATATTTTGGATTTTTCTTAAAAAACGAATTTTGCTTTTTCTAGTAATAAATCAGGGTCAGACTTTGTGTTTCCTAATGAAAAGGGATCTTAATAATCGTTTTTGAATTTTTTCTATTCTATAGGAATAAAAAAGAGTCTTTGGATTTCAAATGACACATCCATATTCCAGCTTAGATCGAACAATGGAATTGAAAATTATCAAACAAGTATCGTGATTGAATTCTCGGCTAGATCTCAAAACAAAGCTCATTCTTCTAGAACATTCAGAAAGAGAAACAACATCAGAGAAAATGATACCGACATCTTTCATCTCATTGATTCTCTGCAAAATGGTGTCATTAATGAAAAAGTAATTGATAGTGGGTGATTTCTTTAGTGTGAAACTCATTATTTTACATTTAGCTTCTTTGACAGAAAGGTCAGACACTGAAAAGTAATACGAGAGATTATTTAGATCATTTTGAAGCGTACCAGAGTCTTTTTCTCGTTCCATTCTTCTAAATCATCGGCATATAGGAGAAATTGAATATGATTAATATACTAAGAAACGCCATTAACAAATAAAACGAAGAGGAGAGGTCCCAAACTCGATCCTTGTGGAACGCCTGAAGTAGCGGTGAATTAGATGTTTTCATACATCTTATGAAAGAAGTAGATAGATGGCTATTTTAGGAAATATATCTACAAAGTTCATGGCACACGGACTATGCAAGCATCAATGAGAAGGAACGGGGAACTGGAAAACGGAAAACGAGCAATTGGCAATACAAGTCGAAGGGGTGAGTGAGGAAAGGAACTCGATGAAGCAACAGTTCGGGATGGTTACAGCACACTTGGGACAATCCCTCTTTTCTCCTGCCCTAACGAAGTTACGGTTTTTGATCTAGGGATGTTCTGATTTTTTTTCTGTCGGTTTATCGTTCTAAAAACATAAACTGTACGTCGTTGGATTGAAACCGATATGAAACTAGGTAGAAAGCAATCCTGGCGTTGGTGTACAGTAAAATATCGAAGTAAATAAAATTGATTTATAAAAACAGATGAACAAAACTTGTACCTAATTTTTTGTTTAAATGAAAATATGCTTTGAAAACACAGAAATGGATGGTAAAGATCAATTAGTAAAAATAACCATCAGTTTTAAGTGAAACGTCAAAAAAATTGTAAAAATGGACTACTAACTAAATGACTTTTTTTTGTGAAGTTAATTTGGTGGACGCGCCATTCGCCATTACAAGTCTGTTTACGGTACGATAAGAAAAAGTTCGATGTTAAACGATTGATAGCATAAGATTTTTGATTCATTTCTGAAGCTCATAGTGGTTATCTTGTTAGTTCAATTTCTTTTTTCATGAAATAAAGCCACTTATTTTGTTGAAAAAGTTTTAATTTTTGACGTTTCGACTTCTAAGTGTCGTTTTCAAAATGACATAACAAAATATATAATAAAAAATTTACTATAGAAACAGAACACTTGATAATCTTACAAAAATATGACAGCAAAATACAACAATGAGAAAGATTTTGAAATTGAAGATGTCCATCATATTTAGTGACGTCTCTGGGAACGGATTTTGAAAGAAGGATAGCGCATTTGCATATTATAAGAGAATTTATACTTCGTCATAAATGAAGTTTTATTATTAAAGAAAAAACCAGATACAAACTTATGATACTATCCCGATATAGAGGGTATACTTTTTGCAATTAACTCTGTTTGTAAAATAGGCATCCAAATTTTTGAAATATCGACCGAACAATTAGAAACACATTCGTTATTATTTAAGCATATCAATGCTGCTTCTTTAACTTTGCGGTTATAATTATTAGGTTCTTTTAATAATCTAGTTGAAGAATTCCATTGTATTTTATGACCAAAATCCCATGCATGTTCACATATTTTTGATTTTGTTTATTTTTAACGTATGACTGGTGTTTATTAAGTCTAATATGAAAAGGTCTAGATGTTTCTCCTATATAAAATTTATTACATTCGCATAGAATTTTGTAAATACAATTTTTTGTGGTTTGAATTTCATTAAATGGTTTTGTATTTACTATTAAAGATTTTAATGCATTATTAGTTTGAAAAAATTTTTTAAATTAAATTTATTGCCAATCCTTCTACTTTTTTCGGATAATTTTGGAATATAAGAGATTTTTTCTATATTTGAATGAATTATTGGGGGATTTAAATTTTGATCTTTATTTTTGATGTCTCGGTAAAGTTCACGATTTATAAATTTACTTAGGTAGTTGTTCTTCATCAAGACAGTTTTAACAAGTGATAATTCATTATTTAAGGTATTGTCATTTGAACAAATTGTTTTTGCTCTATCGGAAAAAGATTTGACAATACCTCGTTGAACACAAATTGAGTGGTTTGAATTAAAATTTAGATATCTATTTGTAAGTGTTTCTTTTCTAAAAACTGATGTTTCAGTACAATTGTTGTTATTGTGTATTAGTACATCAAAGAAACGGTAATTTTTTATTATTTGCAATTTCAATTGTAAATTTAATAGTAGGTTCCGAATTATTAATATTATATAAAAATGTATCAATATTTTCCCTATCGTGTTGTCAAATTGCAAAGTTATCATCTACATATCTAAACCAGACAGAAGGTCTTAAATTTTGTTTGTTTACAATTTCCATTTCAAAATCCTCCATGAAAATATCACACAATTTTGGTGATAAAGGTGAACCCAATGCCATGCCAAAATTTTGCTGAGAAAAATCACTATTTAATTGAAAATATATAGTTTTATTACATAATTCCAATAATTTTAGAATTGCTGAGACGCTTAATTTAGTTCTATTTATTAATGTTTTATCACTTGTCAACTTTTTAGAGATTAAGAGTTTTATCGACAGAAACATTTGGAAATTAACTACATCAAAACTAACGATTATATCTGAATTTGTAATTTTGATTTTTGATAATTTTTCTAAAAAATGTTTTGAATTTTTGATAAAGGAAGTAGTATTTCCTGATAATGGATCTATTATTTTAAGTAGAAATCTTGCTAAATTTTGACAAGGTGAATTTATAGAACTTATTATTGGTCTTAATTTGTTGTTTATGAATTTTAGGTAAACAATAACATTGTGGAGGTCTACTATAATGAGAAGTAAGAGATCTTCGTTCTTTATCACTTAGGAATTTTTTATTTTTATATAAAGTTTTGTACATTTTGTTTTCAATACTAGTAGTTGGATCTTTATTTAATTTTGAATAGCTACCGTTCTCAATAATGTCGTTAATTTTGTTATCATAATCTGTTTTGTTCATGACAACCGTCGCGTTACCTTTATCTGCCGGTAAGATTTTTGTTGCTAAAGTCTCAGGTTTCGTATACATTTTTACACAGAATTTGAACTCTATGTAGAAGAAACGTCTTTTTTTCCATTTGATGACGCCTTCAGTCACTATTTTGTTTGTTTCATTGACCAAACCTTGAATAAGTTTCTCTAATTTGGCGAATGCGCTTTGCCCTCTCGCCATAATTTTAAATGAACGCAGATTTCAAAGATTTCCAAATATTTTTCCCTGATCTATTTTAATGCATTAATTGTTGACGTTGTATGAATGACAGTTTTAATTTTAGAACAAAAACGACACAAGTGTTTTATCTTTGAAAAGGGTCTGGTGCGTTTAGGAATTTATGATTTTGAAAATAAACACATCGTTTGTAGTAAATAATTCAAATATATATTTTAGCACGCCTTTTATTACCTTTATTTAACTGACTTTTGTGATTTGATGAAATTCTGTTTAAAATTATTGTAGGATTCTTACTTTTATTGCCAACCTTTTCACAATACTAAAACCGTAAATGTATTATTAAACATGGCCTTTTTTTCATGATAAAATAAAAAAAGATTTATTTAACCAGCCGTAATGTATTTTTATCCGAAAAAGCGGCAGCTATCATTGCGGTAAATCCAAATTGCACTGAAACTCGTACGGCAACGCATCTATATTCATTTTCAATGGCAATAATTGCAACGCGATATCCATAATGGGATACCAGAGTAATTAAATTGTTCTAAACTATCTTGATTATTGTGAATATAACAAGTGGCTGGAACAACGACGCATTACATTAACATTTAAATGTTCCAGGACGCGGAAGGACCATCGGGAGGATTATGGTAATGTTCTAAAGGAAGATTCAAACTATACGAACCTGAAGGATGCTAAGACCGCTTTGGAACTGTTCTCTGATTATGCGAATTATGTAGGTAAGGAGCTGATTCTGGTTTTCGAACAACGATGGCAACAAAGAAAATTATTTTGAAAATTATATCTGAACATTTAAAACTAGAGATGAGTTCCTCTTCCACCATTTTATTAGATTTTCTGAACTATTAGCACTTCCTTCAGATAAATATTTTGTAATTTCATATTTTCAGGAATTTTCATCGACTGGGACTGCGTTTTTACTGCGAGATGTTTGAAAGAAACCTTGTACATCTATATCAAAGTCAAATCAAACTCCCGAATTGTATATCAAATAAAATCAATAGTGCAGAGTCCAGGTGGTGGGGTATTCTCATAATTAAACCTGTGGAATTTCATTCACAGAATGAATTCTCTAAACCAGTAATTTTCACAATGTATGACATTGGCGATATTTTTCACATACATTATTCTGTGAATAATTTTACAATGTATTCCTAAGGCATGTATAATGTAAAATGTAGGTCACATAGTATATTTTGTGAAAATCAATGAGATTTTTCGCACATTATTTGGGTTTTCTAAATACATGTGAATGTTCCTCTCATGAACGAGAATTATTTATCCCACCTCTAGTGGGATAAAAACGATTTGAACCGTACTAAAATGCTTGTTGCCCAGCTTTGATTAGTTGCAACTGAGACAATAACTCATTCCATAAACGTTTTGCTAAAAATGGTGTGTATGGAAACGAAATTATTTTTCCGACCATTCAAAATAACCGGCGATTGTATAAAAATGAAATGTCGCCCTTTATGCCATTTTTATATCTCTTTGAAAATAAATTGAAATGTGACTAAATTCGAATATTCACGGTCGTATATATGTGCGCTAGCTGGCTGCTACTGTCCAATTGTTTTTTGATGGTTTTGGTTTATCTCCAGAATTCGACCGTGTTCGTTTTCATTGAAAAAGCGACAATCCGGTGTAAATGGAAATAAAACATTATTCTATTGAACTGGTATCTACCTGATATACTTCGCTAAAATAAATTTTAATTATGGTTTTTTTAATATACACTTTTACAACAACCTTTAAGGTAAATAAACTTGTGGGTGTTAGTTAAATAAGATCTTTCGTGAACTAAAGACTTAAAACATCATAAAAACTTTGCCAAGTTTTTATAGTACCATAGAATTTTGGCAATTCAATGTCTAGCAATTTAACTGTAGATGAATCTAATTGAATTGGTTGTGGATTCGTAACAACAGAGGAAACTGTTGGTGCAATTTTTGCTTGTAACAAATCAAACACGATACTTGTAGACTTAAAATAACAAGATTCAATATCATCACGTTCGTTTGAATCTTTTTCATTACTAAAAATTCTAATTGCGGTTGTAAACCTTTTCGTTTTCTATTGCTTGTAATCTCTTGGCTTATTCGTAGAACGTATTGTGGTTCTTTTTATCTGCTAGGAAACCTTCAAAAGTGTTAATTTTCCCTTAAAAATTCCCCTTTCATGTTTGCATTCAGCGATTTTAAGCTCGTCTTTTTTAGGCATTCTTCGTGTAAACTGAGCTTAAATATTTAATACTTTCTTAATATTTCTTCATACTTTCCTAATATTTCCCCATATTTTCTTAATATTTCTCCATACTCTCCTCTAATTTCTCCATACTTTCCTATTATTTCTCCTAACTATCCTAATACTGGTGAAAAATTAAACAAATCAAAAGGAATTTTATTATTCCATACTCTCCTCATGTGGAATTAAAAAAAATCAAGAGGAATTTTATTCCTCCATACTCTCATCAAATTTTTCCATACTTTCCTAATATTTCTCCATGCTCGCCTAATACAGGTGAAAAATTAAACAAATCAAGAGGAAAGATTGTGTGAAATAATCCAAATTTTACGTGAAATTATAAAATCCAATACAATAATACGTGCGAGAGACTAATCAACGATTGATTATTTTGACTTTATAACGAGAAAATACAAATTTGATAACGAGAATATGACATAAATACGTGAAATAACATTCCTTAACTCGAAGGACCTTTAGATGATTAATATCTTAACTTTTTATAGAATTTATATTTATTTTAATTGACATTACACATTTTGATTTATCAATCTTCTAATCACTTTTTTTGTTACCATGTATACATGTCCGTCATGGGCGTTTCATTAACGGGGATTAACAGGATTAAACATTAAACAATTGAACATAAGCAGCTTTTTTATACTTAGGTATATCTACTAACGATTTGATTTGATTCACAGCACTGCCAGGCTTGATTTGATATCAATAGCAAATTATATAAAGTCAGAAAATAGATAAAGTCATAAAGAAAATTGTATATAATTTCTTAAGCACTGATACCTGAGTATATACAATTTCGCCAGCTCCTCGACCAAAATCGAAATGCAAATATCCTCATCAGAGAAATAAGACTTCTTTAATCGTTTGCAAGTTAATTCCATCAGAAGCGGCCTTTAGTGTTAATTCAGTGGTAGCAATATTTAATAATTAATTTCAGAATTGAAAGGATTATTAACTTTTACCATAACGAGAAGTCCTCACCTGCATTTATAAAATTAAGTAAATTGTCGACTACTTTAGAATATTAGCTGAAAATAAATTCAAGATATAAAACGTAATTTCAACTAGTTTGATCGATTCTTTTGCATATATTATTAATTTTTCTGGTACGTGCAAGTGAATATAAATATTCATAAAGTCTACAAATTCTGATATCCATATTAAATATATCACTGGATCAAGTGTACGTCGTTGCAGTTTGAGAACGTTTTTTTACAATCATGATTTGAAAATTATTTTTTAATTAAACAATAGGCTGGTGCTTACATCACATGCTTCATTTGTGAGGCTCTATAACTGGAATTTGAACGGATGATTGAATAATACTTTATATCGAGTAAAATGAACTTTCATTATGATTTTTGTTGAAAATCATGATGTGCTATCGTTGTAGTGCCGCATCAGTCATAAGAAGAATGTGAATCCATTAAAATTATACCATTTTTCAAAGTTTTATTTTTTCTGCAGAAAACAAAAAGTTCCGCGTTCAATTTTTTTTAACTGTTGCTTAGTATCATCCTTAAGCTTTAAATTGAGAAAAATAGAAATTGTCTGGTCTGGCTTACAAGGTGTTCTTTTTAAAAAACTAATAAAAATCTAAAAAAACTAATTCCTATTTTATTGAGCTCAGTGTGCCAAATTTTATATGTCTGAGACTTTTACTTTTGGATATACTTATCGTAGAATAATTCACATATTTTCAAAACGCTATGACTATGTACAGTTTGTCGTGGGACACCCTGTATAAGAAACTCTCATTCTAGCGATTTAATTACTTTTTTGTGCAACTAAAGCACGCATTTCATATTCTTATGGAAATAAATAGCATCCAACTGAATCGAAGGGCCACCCTGAAATGATATATTATAGAAAATACTCATAATATATGGAATCCTCTTGAATTTTATGGTCCAGAAAATATATTGATATACAGTGTTCATCTTTATTTCTTATTGGTCAACACGTGTTCGGAGCAACAAACATAAATAAACATAAGAGATCCAAACAAGAGAAACTTGACAATTTATCGCGATTCCTTTCTTACCGTCCGATTTATACCCGCTGAGTTTCCGCCAAGAAGTGGAAATGGTGGTTGCCGTTGCCAAAAACCTCAGCGGACCATTCGCGATGTGTAAAAACTGGGCCAGAATGCAAAATCTGCTCCACTATATCAACTTGACGTAGACAAATACTTCTGCAATTTGCGCATTTCCGCAAACATGTGGACGCGAATAAACAACAGAGTATGAAGGGTGTGAGGTTTTAAAAAGTTTTTTGGCTCGCACAATAGACACTGGTAGAAATAATACAAAATTATTTATAACGAACTCTAATCGAATTCCTCTAAAAGGAAAGTCCAAATGAATCAAAACGGGGCATAATATAAGTCTGCAATTATTAAAACTTTCAGATTTATATTACAATAAAATATTTGGCACAAGTGAAGTAAAAAGTTTGAAATTCGATTTATCGTTTAGGGGATTTAGACAGTTCTCAAAAAATATTAAGTCTCATGGTGCAATTTTTCTAGAATCAGAAATGGCGACAATGAAAAAGAAAAGAATGATCCAGAACAAATTCGCAATAAAAATCTACAAGAAACATTAGTTCAGGAACCTAAACCACACAGATTCGCAGGCTTGATTTGGTTTTTAAAAGCTTGGATTGAATTCAATTCAGTAGCTAAGCCAAGCTTGAATTTTCAAGCTTTTACCTACGGTTACTATAGAAAACAGGTAAACACACAAGACACACAGCCTCAGTATACAGCTCATGACGCACGGTAAACACAAAACCGAGTCAAGCTTGTATCCGCAAAAATCAAGACAAGCCAAGTTTTCCTTTTTAAAAAGGTTGACTTTCAAGCCTAAGCCAAACCAGTGAAAATTTCCTTAAAAATAGTCCTAAATTTAAAAAAAAAGTAATAAAAATGACAATATTAATATATAATAAAAAATTATACCACCGATTGAACTGTGAAAGTTGATTTTGAGCCTAGATATTATGCCTAGTGACATATTTTTATCCATAATTATAATTTATAAATCTTGTCAGTCTACAATTTATTATTTATAAAATTCATACCAGTTACCCCCGCTCCCCATCCCGTTGACGACCGTGATCATGTCATTGCAAATAAACAACTTCTTATGAACAATACGAACTTTTAAAAGTTTTTTGGCTCACGATATTGCTGTTGGCTGGATATTTTATTTTTCGCAGAGCATGTCTCGTTCAACATTGTATTAAAGTGAAAATTAACTTCTCAAATTTTAGCTTTTATGGCATCCCTGGCAGTTCTTTTCTTGAAACGTGTCCAGCTTTTAACTTTACTGTTAGTGCAACAATGAAAATATTGTTATTGTAGAAAATGCAGTTTTTCGTATCATTGTTTGTTTTAATAAACGATATTATGTGATAATGCTAATATACAAGGTGAAATGCATTACTTTACACTGTAAAAGGAATTATGTACCAAATATAGAAGGGAATAAATGACAATTGTCTGTCGTCTCCTGTAGAGCATTTGTGTATTAAAATCTCATCAGGAAATTAAAAATTGAAATACTGCTGTTAAATCGCGCCTTTTAAATATAGAAATAATTTTAGCGTCCTTTTATCGTCATCTTTCTTCGACCTGTTGATATATTCCAGCATCCATCTCAGCTGTTGCTTTGTCAAATTAATGGGATAGAACAAGGTATGTAGCTATCGTATCAGACGTTGGGGCTGCATCTCTGGGGACGTCGAAACTCTCAACCATACCGTATTTTCATGTAAAGCATTTATATGCCTACAGGATTGAGATTTATACATTATGGATTAATTTGGCAGAGGAACGTAAGCAGGAGCAAGAGCAAGACGTGCTTTTAGTGAGATTGATGAGCGGGCTAAAATATTTTTCTTGCTCGATTAATAACCGGTGTTGTCGTTTGTGTCGGCGTTGAATATTTCATGGTGTACTTGATTGATTGGTTGTTTATGTTCTGTCGATTTAACGCGGCAAAATCTGAAAAACATTAAATCTACGGGGTGCCGCGAATTGTTTTTCAAAATTTGTTTAGAAGGATTATTTTTTCTACAAACAGTTATTAAAAAGAATTAACTCGGGTAGAAATAAGTTAAATAACTCTTCCGTCGACCGACCATTTATGATGTATTATTTTAACGCTCTCAAAATCGTTGATTAATGACCCCTATTAATGAATGATTTTCTATTAATCAACAATTTTATTATATACAACCCAACGTACATTGCTCTTATTATACATTTATATTGACAGTTACCTATGGTGTAGGCAACCAAACATACATATACATTTGAAATCAAGAAGGTGTGTTAATACTATTTGTCATTTTATGTCATTATTTAATTTCTTAAAATTCAAAAACTCTATGTATAGTATGTAAAATCAAAGTACTTCCTTCAGCCCCACCGCTTCTTCTTCTATCATAGAAGTTCAAGAGGACTTAAATATAAATTTATCAAAATGCTATACAGCAGATAATCATTTATCACTTCCTTCATTTAATTTTAGTAATTGCACAATTTCTAATATTAATATTTACAATAATAAAACTACAACTGTGAATAAAGTTAATATAAATAGAAAATAGTAATTGTTGTTTTTCGTTAAATAAATAAAAATTGAACGTAAGACATCTTTATTTTTGATAAGTACGGTCGACGGAAAAGTTCTGTAATGAACTCGTGAATTAAAATGGCGATTAACAATCTCGAATATTAACGCGCTCGCTTTGCTCGCGCGTTAAATTATCTCGATTGTTAATCGCCCTTGTTAATACACTTGTTCGTTAAATAACCATTAAAATAAACTGGAATCAGGTCAAATTTTCGAAAAGGGCACTTGCCAATGATATATAGTAACCATGGTGTTAACCATTGTTCATTTTAGAAAAGTTTGAAAGTTTTGGATGTGTCACTTTTAAACCTTGTGTCTTTTTGCAATATTGTCTTCATTTTTGAACAAATGTATGAGTTTTGATGTCAAATTTTATCTACATACATTACTACTGAACAGGCACGAAAATATCCACTTATATTTATATAGAAATATAAACAATATAAGACAAAATAAATACAAAAGAAGATGCTTAGAGAGCCGTATGCGCAAAAAAAAACTAGTGGACAAAGTGGAAAAGTTGAAGAGACTCCTAAGCACTTCAAAGATCCTGAAAATGGATAAAATTTTGATTCTTTATACTCCGATATCGAGATTGCTGTTTGTTACTTAAAAAAATTATTTTTTTTTGTAAGTTTTGGCATTTACTAGACATAATTTCGAAATTTCTATACTATAACGTTATCATCGGTGTTAGGAATAATGTTCATTTTTGAATATTGAAAACTAAATTATTTAATATCAGAAAATTTAAAATGCGATGGTGTCCTAGGGAAAATAACTCAAAGTACAGCCGATTCTCGCCCTGAAAGCTCTTCATTAGTTAGCCTAAGAAACTTGAAACTGGCATTATTTCCATCATTAATTGTAACGAGCCAGAAATTAAAATTAAACAACTTAAGTAAGTTACACGTTACAATACTTCGATAGGATCATCATCGTTAAGTTCTTGAATTATTTATATTTCATGCGACAGCTATTCTTGTTCCAAGTTGACAACGCTTCGGCTTTGAGTCATAAATAAACTTTTTCAATTTATATTCCAAATAAGGCAGGATTATTTTCGATTTTTTAAGAAGTTAACTGAATTTATAATTTTCTGTATAATGATACGCTGTCAATAGAAAACAAAGCTCAGTTTTAATAACAGGTTAAATATGAATACTTGATTGGATGCTAACGAATCTTTTCCAGGAAATAGTGTATAATTAAAGCTATACTGTAGGTAGATTTCCTTAAACTCTTAAATAGTAATTATTGCAATATAAACCATTATTAGAGGAGAAACTATATAAACCTTTAATGTTTCTATAAATATTTTATTATTTAATACGTATTGAACACTTAAAATAGTCCCAATATATTTGGGTTGATTTAATCGTTTATTTAATCATTTAAACTATGACTAAGATACAGAATTTGCATTGTTGAGGTTAAAATGGGCGGTAGAAGAAAAATTTTTCACTTAATTCCTCCATTCCCCTTAATTAAAATAATTTAGAATGACCACGAAAACTTTTTGGAAAACAAAACCATGTTAGGACCAATTACCAGACCAATTAATCCCACAATGCAATGCCTACGTCAAAAATAGCCCGTGAGTAGGGCGGCGAAGTAGAAAAGGGGGCGACGTACGCCGCGTCGGGCCGTAGATCCATCAAGAGGGATCACGCAGGTCATCTGATAGAGGTTGGCACGAGAGTTATCCAGATAGCGGCAACGGCGGTAGCGGCAGTGATTTACAACATCGTATTTCCCCGTGAATCCATCACGTATGCGTGTTGGGGGGTGGGTGATGAGCCGCCCCCAGCCTACTAAACACTACGCTCTACCTGTTAGTCTATGTGCACTGAGATATCAAGAAAATATCTATAAATTTAACATTTTCTCTTAGTCATCCTGGAAACCGGAAAAGTAGTGCCACTTTTTGCAGTTGTTATGCAGGAAACCCGTAATAGAACTGCCAACAATCTATTACTTTTTAGAAATACACTAGTGTTCCTAAAGTACTAGATGACAGTGACATTTGCATCTAAAAACTGCAAACTACGATGCTGAGAGGAAGTACGTCACAGCATTGAAACGTATACTACTTGATACACTGAGAAAAGTAACATGTACTTATTCAAATTCTTACAAAACCGAACTGCACTAAGAAAAATAATAGTGTAGTACCGTTATTTCGTAGCAAAATAAAGGTTAAACATGAAAATGGATAGATTCACTAAATATTAAAAATCGAACGTCCTTTATCTATCATCTGTTTTTTTAACTCGTAGACTGATATACATAGAAAATAAGCTATTACGCACGGACTATATATATACTACCTGTGGCAAAAGTGGCAAAGCAAGGCCACAACACCTTTACAATTAACTTCGCACCGTATGTGGTGAAATACGTTTGTGATGCGTGATGTGGCCGTGGGGATTTTGAATTTGAAAGGTTAGCTAGACTGGCTTACTCACTAGTTATCTGCCACAATGCGAAAATTTAATAGCGGATAAAGCTTGATGGAATTAAATACTTTGATGAAAAATGCGATACTATTTTGTGTTTTCTATTTATTTGAAATTTTGTATTTATTTTTTAGTTCCAATTTTTTAGGGCCTCTAAAACTCGACCTCGTGATTTCACCACAATATATATCATATCATATTACTTTCTACTCATTGGCCAACTTGTATAGTACTTTCTGTTCTTAATTTTTGAGAATGTCATCTTCAGCTATTGCATCTAATTTGATGTAACCAGGATAAGAATGTTGTTCTTATAAGGACTAAATTACGAGAGTGTGCGTACCAGCAATTAGTTCTGGTACCATCTGTGTCATTTAACAGACATACTGAATTTGAACGGAAGCTGGCAAGATTTCTTTTTGTAAAAATCGATGTTTCCAATTGAAATTTTCAAAACCCCTTTGAGTGAATAACACGTCAGATTTTTGTTTAAAAATACAAAACAAATTTAATTCTAACATTCTTAATCGCAAAAGAAACTATGAAAAACTTTATAAACTTATTAACAGTAACATATAAATTAATCCTTCTTTAATACTAACATAAATATAATTAAAAATTTGCGTTTTTACAGGCTCCACCAATAGCTCAACAAACATTTTCAATTTCAATGTAAAATATCACAAAAGTGAATAAAACCCTGAATGGTCGCCTTTATGCAAATTAAATTATAATCAACTGGAATGATTTGTGCACCAAATTAATTTTTGAATTTCATTTCGATTATTTATTGCTAGCTTTAATTTGTTTTTATTGTCCAGTTTTAATGGCTACAACCATCAATGTCACAAATAAAGGCATTAATTAAAGCCTGTTTTATAGATACATTATGTTTATGATGGATATGTCGCGTTTCTATTTTAATTGACGAATCAATTTGTACGCATGTTATTGTTGGTGTGTTACATATGTGTTTTAACCCCAAAACTCTAAAATAAGTATTTGTATTTTCACCGTTCTGTTATATAGTAAACCAAGAGCGTTATTAAAAGGAATTGGTATAGTTTTTTAATCATTTTTATTTTATAAACAATTTTCCTCTATATATTTCTATCAACAGTCTATTTTCTGTTCCATATTTTATTTATTTATGTGTTTAGGCCAGGGTGATTTTGCTCGATTTCTTTTCTTATTATATTAATCGGTATTCTTCTTCTACGTCGTTTATGATTGCGCCTTATATCTTCATCATCTTTCTTACATCTTCTTCACGTGTTTTGATTGATTTCTTGCTGCTCTTCATCAAAATTCCAATATTTGTGTTTTTTCTTGGTTTGCAAGGCGTATCTTTAGGTTATTCGCCTTTAATATCTTTACTTTTTTGACCTATTGCAGTAAATATAATTCTTTTTAATTTTTTCACCTTGTATTTCCAAATCTTCAGCAGGTTCTTCTCGTTATACATACAGATATTGAGTTTTGTTCATACTATAACTTTAAACTCCGATTTACGAGATTCCTCTATTAATTTTCTGGTACTTATCAATTTTTTTTTTCTTCGTTAGATGAATATAATTTCTTTTCACTTTTTACGCGGAACACCCTGTGCTTTAACGCTCAAACCTTCAAGCGTTGTTCCACTCATTGAAATTGAAAATTTCAATCGGAAACCGAATAATTCGATAAAAAAGCAAAAAGGGCTAATCCGGTGATTGGCTATAAGCAGGAAAATCAGCAGGAAAATAATCAGAGTTTAGGCTTCAGATACTGCGTATACGGTGAATGTAAATTCCACGACGGATAACTGACAGGGGAGATAAGAGTCGTCATAACTCACGGCATTTTCATCTGGTGCTATCACGAACACAGTTACAACATTTGTTATCAGTTTCGCAGGCCTGACGTCTGACTTTTCCTACATAAATAACCAATAGCGTGCCTGACTTTTTGGTCGGGAAGGGAAAACGGCTTTCAAGAGACGACGAGCATTTTAAATGAAAATACTCCTCCAGGGTGAAATTTATATGGACCATTTTAACACGTTCTTACAGAATTTATCCAAGAAATCAGATTCCCAAAACTGCCTATTAGATGTATGCACTATATAATTTTATTTTAACTCGATATTGTTTAATATGTTTCATAAAAGTTTTATTCACTTTATGTTGGCAATCCTGCTCACATATGTTAGATAAGTTGTTGACAGATACGTTATTTACAGATATAAGATATCTGCTGATACACCTGGAAGCTTCACATTTTTGCGGTGGCTTTTGTTAGGTCCAATGCACCGTCTTGTATTTTTCAAAAATCAATATTAGTACTGTTAGTACTCCCCGAAAATAGTAACCCTGTTAACAGATGGCAGTGACGTTGTTGACAAATGGCAGATATCTTGTTGACAGATGTCTATTGGTCCCTACATCTCAAGGAAACTTATGAACCCATTTTCTGATCCAAACTTTAAAAACAGTAAAAAAATCAAGGCAGATCATATCTAAGAATGTTAACATTGACAGTTGGAGACCCTGTCGATAGATAACAGATACGTCATTGAACCTTAGGGGCTGCCTCTTCTAAGCTTACTCTAGTTTCTTTAATAATTAATTTCTGCAGTCCACCACTGTGTTTTTAACTAATTCTGTTACTTATTCCTCAGCTATTCCTTATATTTTTTCTGTCCACATTTTTCAGTTTGTTTCCTGAATCTTTTATTAACAATTTCCTGGTATTTCTTATGACATAACTCAAAACACCGAAAAATAAATAGGCTATAAAACAATATCAACATTTGTAACTACTGTAAGTATTAAATTGCACGTGGCAATACAAGAAATTGCTCATAATTCGTGATATTATCCCATTCCAACGAGGCTAACCTGTTCGTTTCGTAATTCCTGACGCTTCATACGCCCAACTGACTGGATTGATGGCCGGAATCGTATTCAGGTTCTGATGTAATCGAAATATTTGGAGTTGGCGTAACGAAAAATTTGATTTCAACGTTAGGCACTTGTTCTAGAAACGAAAAGTGCATTGTCATCAAGTGATCCGGTAAACCTATCTGGAATTTAAGGATTGAGTGCATCCAATACATGCAGAATAGACGTTTTTTACCATCTGACAGCACACTATGTATGGAATAAACGGCGCCGGCGGGGGAAAAACTAGAGATCCTAAAGCATGATTTCCTATCTTTTAGATCAGGGACTTTTCAATGCATTCAAAGTCTAAAAAGATAGTTTAACGAAACAAAAAAGCAAGAGTGAGAAAAATATTGAATTTTGTGAAACTTCACCAAATAAGGACCAAGATGAATACAGATGAAGATAATTAAGAAGTTCATGAAACTATTCTAAACAAATAAAGCAGTTTTTGTTTGATTTCCTATACTTCAATTAGTTTCGGTGCTACCCTTTGCGCAGAGATAATTGACACACTGGTATTTATTGAGCGTGGGCCAAGTAGACTCCCTTGTGGTACTCCTGCCTTACAAACAGATGTGGAATTTGTTAAAATCGTCATTTCCCACTAGTTGTTACATTTGTATCTAATTCCTCTTCATCTTGTAGGAGTTTCAATAATTCTAAACTCTTAATTAATCTAAATCCTGTATTAACAAAAAGTTTAAATTAAGGAATTATTCCTCCCGCCCAATTTCCGCAGCGGTGCGGTGTGGCATCGAAATTTAGAAAATATTCCTTCATTATAAGCGGTGTGAAAGGTGGAGGGGTTGGGGGAGCCATGCTACCAGATCAATAGCACCTGTAGAAGCAATTACGGAAAACTTTTGGTGATTAAATTGAATTAGTTTAAGGTCGCGGCCATCGCAGGAACGCTTCAATGGGAAACAATGCAAATAAAGAGAGGGAGAGAAAGTACAACTTCGGTGTAGGTATTTTGTATTTCCATGGCAATAATTTTGAGTGAAGATAAACGATTTCGGTTTGCTTGAATTCGCGATATCAACACAAATCATATTTTTAAATTTAGAACACCTTGTATTAACCGTTCGATAAACCATTGCAGTTTTCCAATACAGTTCGAATTGTTAATTTGAAATCACAATTTTTTTAGCATTAAATCGGACATCCGCGGAAGTAAAAATAAAATCTACGAGTATTGACATTCCAAATTAGATTTCCAATCGGCAATGCGTTCGTATCATTGACCAAATCCTCTTTCCATGCATGTTTGCCAAATTGGGTCACGACTATCGAGGGTCTATTACGAATATAAGCCGATAACTATAATTATTTGATTTGAAATAGAAGCGTTTATTAACTGGAATATTATTGAAATGGAAATTAAAGGAAATTCCAAAGGGTTAAGTTTTCGAGGTTATTTTACTTTTCTTCTCATGTTATTCTGTAGAATCTACCCGATTCTAAAAGATGTGCATACTGTCGTGAAAAAGTAGAGAGAAAATTTCTTTTCCTTTATGTAATTTTTTCTATTAGATCTATTATCCTTTGAACCTGATCTATGGTTGTCTATTTTAAGTTCTTAATCCACTTTGTCTCTTTGGTAATACTTAAATTCTTAAAGAGTTTTGACATTACTGGAAACATTGAGATTGGTCTGCGAGCTTTTGTTTTGTTTAGTTCAAAATCACTCAAAGTTTTTATCAGATTAGTGAGAAACATAAAGAACCCCGCACAAATCTTATGGGAATTGGCTCGCGGTCAAATTGGCTGAAATTTGGATATGTTGTTCGTTTCGGCATCCTGAGCAAAAGTCTCAATTGGCACAAAGTTCAATTTTGCTCCAAAGCTCCACGGATTTAACATTATTTACTACTTAAAAGGGTAATCTTTTCAAACGTTTACTATTTGCTGCGTTAAAAAAGTAACCTCTTATGTTTTCGAGGTCGCTGCATTCAAATCTAATGCCAATATAATAATATTGACAGTTGACAGCTGTCAAACGAACTGTCCAACTGCATGTAACAGCATATGTTTTTAAGGCTCTCAATTCAAATCGGTTGTCAAAAAGACGATATTGACAGTTGACAGCTGTCAAACAACAAGCAATAATCAAAATTGATAAAATCCACATGTAAATATATGTTTTTGAGTTTAAAACTGATGTTAAAAAATCGATATTGACAGTTGACAGCTGTCAAATAACTGTCAAACAGCATGTAACAATGTGTTAAGATAGAGTAATAATTAGGTGGCAGCAAGCATGCTTCAGTTGTCTTTAAAATTACAATTTTTGGGATTTATCGAATCCTATGAATCTGTAAATAATCTCGACTACTTACTCGTTTCTACTTGGTCTGGCAAATGAAATGAGAGAGAGTGATCGGGGAAATCGAGAAAGAGATTTTTGGATTACTAGATATTTCTTTGAAGGACTACTTTGTCAGACATCATCGTTTATTTATAAATCCTTTCCTTGATTTTTGATAGTTTATTTGTCGTTTGCCTTCGCTAAAATACCTTAACAGTAATGCTGTTTGACAGCTGTCAACTGTCAATATTGGCATTAGATTTGAATGCAGTGACCTTAAAAACATAAGCGGGTACTTTTTTTAACGCAGCAAATACTAAACTTTTGAAAAGATTACCTTTTTAAGTAGTAAATAATGTTAAATCCATGAAGCTTTGGAGCGTAAGCTCAACGGAACATTTTTTTTATTTAATTGTTTTGTTTTTTTTCGCAATTTGACCATAAATTGGAAAATATTTGCAAATAGTTTTAAGATTACTCATTAATTTGGGAATCTAGCTGAACAAATTAGCACAACACTACAAAGGTCTAATTATCACAAATTAAATCACAAAGTTTTTTTTTTGTCACTATTCACTTCTACTTTTAGTTTGGATTGAAACCAAAAAAATGTAATAAATTATTAAAACACATTGAGAAAAATCTCTACACTATATATCATCACGACGCAATACAATTTGTGCATTTGTCACAATCACATTGCTTGTGAAGAAAAAAAAACTCATATCTTAGATGGAGCACTTTCTCCTTATTGAACAGGAAGTTATCCGCAGTTATTTCATTTTCCATAGCGATCGGCCAATTTCTAGACGGGACTTTGTGTCGGAAAAGGGCGACATAAACCAGAGAATAAAAGTAATTTTTGAATATAGGGCGAGCAATAAAAAGCGGTAACTAACCGGTGCAGGGTCAGATCCAGCTAGTTCGGACCATAGTTTTATTTCTTACCATTTATACTACTTGTTTATTACATGTCTCACTCCTTTTTTAATTTATATGGAGTCTGTTTCGGAGGATCGCTCTGGAAAATGCATATAGGCCAACACAGGCTAAATCTTTGAAACCCGGCAACCTATCGGGACATCTTGAGATACTGCGAAACAGGATTTCGAACTCACTGATGGGTCAAAAACAAACGAAGGAGTATGAATAGGATATCAAGAGCCCTGTGAAACACTCCAACAATATTCCAAGCGGATCTATTAGCAATAAATTTATGTGCTCAAGTCTGCCTCAAAAAAGGCCTCAACTCAGCCAGAATATTTGTTGCGACTGGTAGTTAAGTTGTTTTAAAGGCTCTGAAGTCCTCAACTTATACCCCAAAAAGCCGCATCTGGGAAGAAGTCCGAAAATGGGAAAAGGAACTTAGTGCAGCATACTGGACAGATATTCCAGGCTAAAGACATGCAAAAAAGTTAATACGACGAGATTGCTCTTGGTGCTTCAGAAATCTGATAGAGTAATCACAGGAATTCTCATTGGACACTGCTTACTCAGATACCATCTCTGTAAGATGGGCAAAGAGGACAGTGGAACATGCAGATTCTGCGATGATGCAGTTGAAATGAAGGAACACATTATCTGCAATTGCCTTGTAATCTACAATTTATAATGGAGTCCGTTTTCCGATTATTTTGATAGATACGATTGCATATAAGTTGTGATTCGATACTCTATCTTGCTGCTGTTGAATGAATCTCTAATTGATCAGTGTCGAAGGCTTCAGTAGTTTGAATGAATGAATACTTTTTATGTAACTCACACTGGCATCTAAGGGCAAAGAAATTTGGCTTCGCCCCTGGTTTAAGTATCTTTAGATCATTGCTTGGTAAATATTCAAACATTTTTTGGCTTGAGTCTTTATATCTATGTTACTCGAAGTGGCGAGTATTGGAATCACACCATAGAGTATATCAATTCCTCTGTTAGAGGATGATCTTAAGAGTTGGAAGGAAGATAAGTGGATATATGTAACGAGCAATTATCTTATTTTCTTCGAATATGATTTTTTTAAATCATTAGATTAGACAGTAGCGTAAGAAACATTTAATGGCGTATATTTAAATATCTATAGAATCCATTAGACATTATGTGTGATTCGGCCCTGGTCTAAGAGGGCTTAGTCTCTGCCGGATTCGCGCGGCGCGCGGTGCCGAACCAAATCCGATTGTGGCTTTGGCGGAGAGGCTATCACAATAAATCCTCGGAATGGGGCCACATCCACAGGACGTACAATTCGGTTTCGGGTATTTGGGAATCCGCCGCCGCCGTATCACAAATCTGGTTTGCTTTGTTTCAGCTCCTCTTTTGTTATTGCTCGCCGGTTATGGGACCACCGCCACCACCCACCGCCGCTTCCCGTTTTAACTTATTAACGGTAGCGAAGTGAAGGGCAAGACAATGCGAAGTTGCCTTGAAACGACTAGATAATTTATAGAATTATTTTTACGCGGTCCAAATATAATAGAAAACTGGACAGACGTATATACATTTCGGTAGAAAAACTAAAGTTTCAACCTAATTTCATAACGAAATAAAAGTGCTGGAATGGATTAAAAAAGAAAAATAAACGAGTTTGTTATTGTCGTTTATTTTATATATAATAAAAGTGGATAATAATACGCTTAACAGAACAACAAAAACTATTTTTAAAATGTAAAAAAATATGATGTAAAAAAAGATTAATTATTCTAAAGAAGAATATTTTAAGAAGAGAAATTGGAATAACCATTTGATGAACCACAACGTATAAGAAATATGTGAAAAAAGTATCATTAACGATAAGGAACATAAACAGAAAATAAAACGTATTATGCTTTAAAAAGAATTACAAACTGGAAAACACTAACTGGAAGATCAAGAAGAAACCATAAACTCAGGTGGAAATTTTCCTTTCTCATTACACATTCCTTTACAGTACGACCATGTAATGAAATAAAATTACAATGAAATAATTTCGACCACAATTTATTGCAATGCTTTGTAATGACAATATTTTTGCCGATTCTCACGCAATGTACAGCTGCCCATGCGAAAAACACAGCAATTCAAGATTTATTTTCACACGCTTCCAATGATTAAACTTGTGATTATTCGCACAATGTTTGCCTTCAAATCGAGCGATAAACCGCAGAGATAAAAAAATAATTCATGAGTCGAAATTTCTTAGCCAGCCGAATGCCTCTTTAAGTGACAAGCGTTGTTCTAATTGCTTAATTCTGCAAGGTGTGGCAAATAATACATTTTCTTTTGATAATACGGCCTTTTTATTTATATTGAGCACCAAATATTTATATCTCATGGTTTAATTGTGGATTTTTGACAAAATTCTACAAATTTTCGGAAATCGATTGACAACCTCCTGTCAAAACTCTTTTTTTATGTCACGAGCATCACCTTCACTAAAAATCTTGTATTGGATATCTACCTTTAAATACATAATTTTGTTTTTAAATGTGATAAATTTAGGCACTGTTTCATATCTTTTGTTATAAAACATTTTTAACAGCATTATTCTCAAAATATGGGACTAATAAGAACGTGATATTTTCCCCTACATCTTCCTGTTTTAATTTTTTTAAATTTCATATGTTTTCTTGTAAAGGTTCTTTCCATTCTTGTTCCTTGATTCTTTAATATTTTACACAATTTTTCTAAATTGTCTCTATACTTAGATATTGTTTTTTTATGTTTAGATCCAAAATTTCTGGTTAAATATTTTACTATATCTTCTGACAAAATTGTAGGATTGAGGTATTTCAATTTGTCAATTTGTCATTGCATATGTTTCCCTACTAGTAAAACCTTCCTTGTACTTCCCTGTATACAAATTTTCTCTTATTTTCGTTTGTACTATATTATCACAAAACCCAAAAATAATTTAAAAAATTTTTACACATCTCTTCACTAGCACTCCACCATATTGCTGCCTGTTCTTTAATAGTCTTTTCTATCCATTTTCTCCATTTTTATATTTCTCCTAGTACCTTCACTTTTTCTTCTTTCGCTTTTATGTACTTTTCTGGATGAAGTCTTGCAAATCATTTTCATTATCATTTCCCATTATTATAATTTTTTGTCCACTTGAAACTTGATTTTTCTTTAGTTTTTCTTCTAATTCTTTAAACGATTCCGTGAATTCCTTCTTATTTTCCTGAATATCTCTTTTTAATTTAGTTTCTCCTATTTTTATATCCGTTTCCTTTTCTTGTTTCTCTAATGTCGCTTCAACTCTTTCAATTTCTCTTCTTATTAAAATTATCATTTCCTCATTATTCTTCTTGAATTGATTTCCCATCTCCATTCTCATATCTCCAATTTGTTTTTTAATATTTTCTTCCGCATTTATTTTTATTTCTTCGTTATTCTTTTCTAGATTTTCAATCAATTTTTCTTGATCTTGTCTTCTCTCTTCACTCATTTTCATTACTTGTCGTTTCTGGGGCACAATGTATAGATAAATTTTGTTCTGCAATTGAAACTAGTTCAACTATACCAGCAACATCTCTCGCAGTTTTCATTGACTAGCCTCATAATACTTATAGTGCGGAAGTAAAAATAGACTATTTCTAAACAGAAAACCATATACAATAAATATCCAAATTCTGTCGTGACATTAACTCATTAAAATCCACTGGCAACGGTTTTTATTGTGTAATTATGTAATTGCTCGTATATTCTACGTTATTACGTAAATATATATGTTGTACATAATCCCAGTGTGAATATACAATCCATGCGAACGTGGAAGTTCATAAATTTTTAGGTGTTGAGTTTTCTTTTTCGAAATATAAAATTAACTGTATAATGGAGGACTTTTGCGACAACAAACCAAAAAGAGGTAGACCAAGAACATGCAAAAAATAACATTTTTATAGACGGTTATTAGAAATTTTATGATAAGAAAATGTTACTGCAATTTTATAATATCATTGCGTGTCTTTCGAAAGAGAACCATCATGTAATGTTTCATATTAAAAATACTTGAGCTTCCATTCGAAATCTCAATATTTTGAAAAGTGATTGCAGATGTATAGTAAGAAAAAAGTTAATTAAGGACTCTTATCTGTAATAAATTTATTTATAATTAAATATGAACCAATCCAGAAAGTCTACTACATTCAGTTACAATATATGAAAAATAATCTAATACCAGGATTAACTTTGACAAGCGCTTTGGTGAGCTTTTGGAAAAAGGCAGTGGCCATCTTTTGGTCCCATTAGGAGTGAGATAGCCTAAGCCTACTAGATCTTCCAGGTGTATTGGATAATCCGTAGTTTGGCTGTGGAAGTTTATTTTTTTATTTCCTGGGCATTGGTCATAGTCCTGGTTTCCATGGTGTTTTGGGCGGCTTTCTTGATTATTTCCCTCGTATTAATTTCCACCACGCGCAATTTTGAATGATAAATAGTTTATAGATGAAGAAACTGTATGACAGCTCCTGTCAGCAGTTTTTCGAGTTTACCCGCGGCAATACTTGACAGCTGTTGTCACCAAAAATTACAATACCTTTGATAACAAGTAATTATGGTCTCCTAGGATACCAGAAAAAGGTGCTAAACAATTTTATTGTCAACAAATTTTGTAATATTGTTTTTAAACAGTGCTAGTCAGCTTATGTAGTGAAAATGAGTCGCTTTGGAAGTGATTCTATGACTAATATTGATCTGTCAATTGAGGAAAGTGTACCGTACAATACCGTTAAAAGCCATACATCAATATGGAAACAGTTTGCAGAATTCTGCAAGGCAAAGAAATACGAGCTTTTGGAAACTCCTTTTTTAGCGGAACTAAATCTAATCCTGAAAAATTGGGCGTGGAATATGAAGAAAGAAAACGGTGAAAATTACAAAGAACAATGTGGAACATCGTTGCAAAAAAATGCAAGATATGTATTTTATGAACTGGAAAATAATTTTTGATCCATTTAAAGATAGTATCTTCAAGTCTAGTAGGGACGCTCGTAATGCGAAACGAAGGAATTTGCAGATGTGCCCTAATAAAAGGAAATCTGTTTCATTAAAATTGGAAGAATACTACGCAATGGTT
Source organism: Crepidodera aurea (assembly GCA_949320105.2). Taxonomy (NCBI): domain Eukaryota; kingdom Metazoa; phylum Arthropoda; class Insecta; order Coleoptera; family Chrysomelidae; genus Crepidodera; species Crepidodera aurea. The sequence continues at coordinate 14,407,084 of OX439475.1, read as the reverse complement.
TTATTATGGGACGAAGACACTCCGGCGGGACTCCAGCGAAAATTTTACCATATCGCTTCAGTAGAACTTGCAGAGTTCATTATTTTAAAGAGAAAGTGGATAATTCTGGGATTAAAACAGGTAAATAACATAGTTACATATTTTTTTTTTCAAAAATCCTACTTTTTGGGAAGAGTAGAATATAATCCTCTCTTCAATAAAATGGCCCAGGGTGGAGAAAAAGAAATGGCCGTTATTAAATGGCTGGTCCCCAACCACGAAGAACCCTACCTATTGTCCAGTCCGTCTTTTTAAAATTCTAATGCTTAAACGTTCATCTTGAATAACAACTGATAGATTATTCTTAACAGTAAACTCATCACGGAACAACGAACAATCAAGTGGATGGTACAAAAACACTACAGTGGGAAAAAACGAACTTCCGAAATGGACTAAAGAAGCAGCAGAGATGGCAGGATTAAATACAAAAGAAATAAAAATAATAAACCACTCTATGCAGTCGACAGCAGCCAGTAACCTGGCTAAAGGACAGTTGGGTGAACAACTATTATATTAAAATTACTGGCCACAGTTCAGCCAACTCAATTAAGCCTTATCTGCAAATGGATAATGAGCATTATTCCAACACCATAAACACTCTTAGAAGTGACGCCTCAGAACCTCCAGCTAAAAAACAGAAAACAGAAGATCCTGCAGCCACTACTCGAGCTTCTCACTCTACAGCTGGACCCATCAACAACATTAATGATTAACCTACACCCAACGTTATCAATGAGTTAACAGAGATTTCAAACAATACTCCTACTGTGTACCAAAATTGCAATTTATATTTTAATTGTACCATAAATAATTAAGTTTGTAGTATTTTGTGATTAAATAAATTACTTGTTTTCAGTTTTCAAATTAATACCTACATATTTATTATGTATGCATATATAATAGGTAGTATGTTTTGTAAGCTGTGTGTGTACAGAATAATCTGTTACTCATGAAATACTCTTGTCAAATACCATTCGGGCATCTAGTTTATCCTGTGAAAAAAATCAGATGCCTTTATAACATTACTTACGAATAGTTAATTATCTGTTGGCGTATATTTTGCGGTGCATTTGAAAACCAGAAATAATGTTTGGATTTTTTGTGAATTCATGTAATAATCGAATGCTGATATGGAGGTGTGAAGAATGGCGTGTTGGAGGTTTTTCGGGATGGTAGAGTAGATAATGAAAATATATCTCACTTAGATGACAAATCATAAAAGAATGGTGTGTTATACTTTTAGTTTTATCTATCTTTCTTTCTTACTATGGATCTATTTAGCCTATTGTACATCATAGCTCCTATTTTTTTCCTGCTGAAGGACCCAGATCTGCTTAATCTTGATATATATTTTTTAAATTATATCATAAAATCAATAAAACTATCTGAAAATAGTTCCGCAGACCTGCAACGTTACAACTGGCGACGAGCGTTTTTATGACCAGACCTTGTACTCAATTAAGGCCTGTTTAAAATACTGCACATGCACATGAAGATTTAACTGTGTTAACCGTACAAACTGCACAGATAAATCAAGGGGAGAAATATAGTTTATAACGTTCTTTTTGATTCTCCTATAAATTACAGAGAGCATTCGCAACGACTTTTAACAACGTTTCGTGATCTCGTGGTGATTTCAAACTGTAAATTACGACTTCAGGAAATGATCCATCCATATTCCACAGGTGATTGCTGAAAAAAAAAGCGGGTGATTTATTCGTCGAAGCGTAGTTGTTTAATTACGATGTATATTTCACACTGACATGTGAAATGTCTGTAAAAGCGGATAACCGGCTACGTGGAGGAATTACGGAGGAGTTTCGACAATGGAGATTTTTAATTCGTTCCCCTCGTTCTGGCGGCATCTGTTTAGAGGTTAAATTACTGAAAATAATTACTTATTATTTGCCTAATTGATGTAAAATACTGGAGTTTTAAATTTTAAAATTACAAATGTTTTTACTTTTTTATGTAAGTCGTAATACGCCTGCCCATTTCGATTTCGCTTGACACGAGTAAACAATTATAACTATTAACTTACGGGCCGCGCCACAAGATGTCGCTTTAGGTAAACAAACATAACAGTTAAGGTAAACAAACATTTTGAGCGTTTTGAACTTGACTCGGGCGCCGCTCTAACGTAATTTTAGGTAAACAAACAGTATAATTTTTTGAAATTCAAACCTAGACAAGATATTACAAGCAAATAATGTTAACATGAGCGTCTTTCGACGATTATTTCCCGCATCTGTCAAAATTTATTCGCTGATAAACTCACCTTCCTACCTTTTCGAATAAACTACATCGTCCTCCTTAACAGCTCCTAAAATATAGGCAACACATCATACATACACCGCTTATTTTACGGTCGGCATTGCGGAAATCAAGTATACGCTGAATGTCAAATTGAAATTTATTAATCTGATAGGTTATTTTTAGGCATCGTTTACTACTGTAAAAAAATGGATAGATTTGGAAATGAAAATATCAATAATTTAATAAATAATTCAGTACCAGCAAACACTGTGCGCACTAAAAAATCTGTGTGGACACAATTTGAAGAATTTTGCAGTGGCAGACGTTACCAGATGTCTGAAAATACTACAAATGTAGAGTTTTTAATAACTGTACATTTAATAAATAAAAATACATGAGTTGAAATATTTATTTTTGGCTCATTAAACTATTTGAGAAATAATCTGATCAAATATAACTCGACCATCGTTTATGAGCGAATAATTTTTTTTCGATTTTTCCTTAAATAGTTTTATTTTAGAAAATTCAACTCGTTAAATTCGAAGATTGATGTTCAAAGAATAAAACCCTCGAGCTAAAGCTCTCGGGTTTTATTCAGAACATCAATCTCCGAATTAAACTCGTTAAGTTTTCAAACAAAACTATTTTTGGAAAAATCGAAAAAAATTATTCGCTCATAAACGAGGTCTTGTTATATTACTGTCGAAAAAGTATTCTAAGGGAACTAAATTGTAAAGGCTGGCCAAATAAGAATGCGAGTACTGTATCTGGGAAACTATCCATCGTAGAGGCTTGCGGAAAAAAAAGTTATAACTAAAATGGCCAAGAGAAAAACCTGGAAAATATTTTCAAGTTTCTAAAATGGCCGCTAGGGGGCGTAACTGCAATCTTGAATCTAAGAAAGTGATATTTCTGTGAATTCCGCTATATTAACCTATAAAAAAATACATGATCTTTAAAGTAGAGGATAATCTGAATCTTTTTTGTTGGACAATTTTTGCTGCATCTCTAAAAATAAAGTGGTGGGGGGTATTCAAAGGTTTCAGTAAAAAACACCCTGTATATTCGAAACGGCTGAGCCGATTTTAACAAACTTGGGCTAGTTGAAAAGAGCTATTCTTGGGCTAAAAATGCTATAATATTTGAAGTTTTGTTAGTTTCATATGTCGCCGCTAGAGGGCTTTTTTTTCGACATTTCGACAGAGATGGTTAATTTTCTCAAAAAAATTAAATGCATTGGTATGATTTCTTTTTCATGAAAAAGTAGCTAAATGATCCCTAAACAAGCTCGCGAAAACCGCATCTCGGTATCTTGTTCCTAACCTAAAATTTAGGCCAAAGAAAATTTTATACGGAAATTTTTATTTTTTAAACTAATTAATTCCTTTTATTATGTAAGTTGTGGCCCTAAAAAGGACCGAATTAAAAAAGAAAGGTTTTTAATGTCCCCGTAAATGCTCGAAATTCTGAAGCCTCTCATGGGTAGACAAAACTGTAGCTTCAATTTCGGCTCTCGGTATGTTACGTAATGCATTACGAATCCGATTTTTCGTATCTCTCTGGTCGTAGGTTGAGTCTGAATATTCAAGACAAGTTAAGTCTGGTGATCGCGCAGGCCATGGAAACAGACTTCCTCTTCCAATCCAACGCTGTTGTAATACTGCATTAATATGCTCTCACACAATAATGGAGAATTTTTATTTCTAATTCTTTGGACCGATGAAGCCACCTTTAAAATCTGCACAATATGCATTATTGGTCTGCAGAAAATCCACATTGGTTGCGTGAAGTTCAGCACCAAGGACGTTGGAGTTTAAATGTGTGGTGTGGCATACTGGGAGGCAGAATTATTTTTTTTTAGCAATCCCTAAGTGGCAATGTCTTTCTTGACTTTTTGGCCAATAAATTACCGTTGTTGTTGGAAGATGTTTCACTGGAAACACGTCAAAACTTGTTTTTGCAGTTGAATGGTTGCCCAACACAGTATGCTATTATTGTGCGAGAGCATATTAATGCAGTATTCCAACAGTGGTAGATTGGAAGGGGAAGTCTGTTTCCATGGCCTGCGCGATCACCAGACTTAACTTGTTTTGATTTTCAGACTCAACCTACGACCAGATACATATGAAAAACCGGATTCGTTAATGCATTACGTAACATCCCGAGAGCCGACATTGAAGGTGCAGGTTTGTCTACCCATGAGAGGCTTCAGCAATGCATAGAGCGTGATGATCAGCATTTAGAGCATTTACGGGGGCACTGAAAACTTTTCTTTTTTAAATCGGTCCTTTTTAGGGCCTCAACTTACATAATAAAAGAAATTAATTAGTTTAAAAAATAAAAATTTAAGGGATTTCCGTATAAAATTTTCTTTGGGCTAAATTTTAGGTTAGGAACAAGATATCGAGATGCGGTTTTCGGTAGCTTGTTTAGGCATCATTTAGCTACTTTTTCATGAAAAAGAAATCATACCAATGCGTTTAATTTTTTTGAGAAAATTAACCATTTCTGACGAGCTGTCGAAAAAAGCCCTCTAGCGGCGACATCTGAAACTAACAAAACTTCAAATATTATAGCATTTGTAGCCCAAGAATAGCTCTTTTCAACTAGTCCAAGTTTGTTAAAATCGGCTCAGCCGTTTCGAATATACAGGGTGTTTTTTACTGAAACCTTTGAATACCCCCCACCACTTTTTTTAGAGATATAGCAAAAATTGTTAAACAAAAAAGGTTCAGATTATCCTCTACTTTAAAGATCAGGTATTTTTTTGGTAGGTTAATATAGCGGAATTTGCAGAAACATCACTTTCTTAGCTTCAAGATCGCAGTTACGCCCCCTAGCGGCCATTTAAGAAACTTGAAAATATTTTCCAGGTTTTCCTCTTGGTCGTTTTAGTAATTACTTTTTTTCCGCAAGCCTCTACGATGGATGGTTTCCAAGATACAGTACCTCGCATTCTTATTTGGCCACCCTGTACGAAAGTTATCAAGTCATTAATGTTAGGGATGAAATTAGAGAGGGTTTAGATTAATTTTCGGTACTGTTTTGAGGGAAACTCCTGGTGCAGAAGGGGCAATAGCGTACTATGATACAGTGGCGTACCATTTGGAATATTTTGGTATTATCATATTTTTTATAGAACACATTTCAATTTCATTTTCTAAGGAATGAATGACTTCCATGTAAATTACAGTAAAATGGGAATTAATGTTAACCGAAAATAAATAAAATACCATGGAAAATTGTTTGGAATGGGAATAATCTGAGTTCTTCAAGAGTTCTTCTTCATGATTAATAAAACAAATAAATAATTTGACACAAACTTGTAGTTAAAAATTGCAGGTTCAAGTTTCTTTTGAATGCCAGTTATTAATTTCTGATATTATTTGTCGCAGAAAGCAACATGGATCATTTAGAAGCCAAACAGTATGTTGGATCATTTAGAAGCCAAACAGTATGTCTTGGCAATTAAAGTGTTTGACGAGGATTTTTCTAACAAAATTCATATTGACCGGACTACTGCGGTCACATTTATCCACAATGTATTTCTCTCTTTGTGAAAAGGGGGTCAGCGAGGTTGAACGGAAGCCAGTGATAGTGGTCTGCCTTTAAGAAGGTCCATCACGCTATATATCAGCTTATTCTCTACCGGTAATGCCCTTTTGCAGACTCAGACTCAGATACGCTTCAGTTACTATTTGGGATTCACTTCAAGGAATTTTACAATGTAACCTTAAATCAGGTCTTTCGTGTTTCGTATTTTATTTAAAATGAGGAACCGGGTCGAAATGAATTTTTGAAAGGAAGATAGCAAAATTTAGCGGATTTACGTTTGGAGAAAGCTTAAGGAAGCTTGACAAACATGGTTGTTCAGATCATCCAAATGATATGAATATTCAGTCGATGATCGCTCCTTTGTTATAATCAGAACACTTTTTTTTGTTCTAAAAGAAATTTATGTCTGCCATATTCTTTAGAGGAAAGAATGAGTCTTTTAGTTTCCACTAAGTATTCCTCATTTCCGAAACGTCTTACTTTGTCATCGTTAACAACAACCTGAACTCCACTATGTATTAATATTTGAGTGGAAAAAGCCTCCGACTTGAGTGCGAACTTCCCTCAAGACGAATATCATATTCATGGAAAAAAATAAATACTCTTACACAATCTCGCCGGTTTATGATAAACGTTGTTTAGGTCTCGCAAGGGAATGATCATAAAAGTAACGGTATTTCAGTTAAGATGAAGTTAATCCTACTCCGATTTCATGTTTTTATACAAGAGTAAACATTGTATCCAAAATATTTCTACAGCTATCGGTTATATAAATCTGTTTGTACCCGGCAACTTGATTTACTCTTAAATTTATGACGGATAAGTCACGCAAACTTTAAATTTAATATTAACACTTAAGTACAATCATGAGTTAAAATAATGCGGTGAAGAACAAGGTAATGTTGTACGTAGAAGGAATACTGTTTGAAATCGAACATCTACGCCCATGATAATAAGGGGAATACAAATAATATTCAAATAAAATAAAAATAAAAATAAAAGAAACAACAAGCACGCTTATGTGTTCGGTATCCTAGAAACAAACACTACAGTTAACCAGATCTCACACAGAAACAGTATGGCGTAACAAAAGCCGTTACAATACGTGTTAATTAGGCACGCGGCTAGCTTTGACGGGCAAACTTCAATCCCACTAGTTTTGCCGAAAACAATCACAAAAAACGTCCACAGAAAGAACGTCGGTAAAAAAATAAACATCAATAAGACCGCGAGCGACGCGTTGCGATTAGCTAGAAAACCGTTAGAAATCAAATAAAAGAGATAGAAACACATAAACAGAGATCGACTTATCCAAAGCTTGATATCGGAAGCTTCCAGTTCAAAACTTCAGTAGATCCTTATCTCTCCTAGAGAGTGGGTCGGTGGACCTCTCCTAGTAATTCGCGGCGCTTTCGTGTCCACCATAAAACATTTGCATAATTCATAAATGCATACATTTTAATAACAAAAATTTCTTTGAGCAATTGCACCACATTTATAACCTGTTGTTAGTTTTTACCATTGTTACAAAGTGTTACGAAAATTGTTGTTAATAGAAATTTACAAATCAAACAGTGCATTCTTTCATTATACTTCATCGTACATTTTAAAACCAAAAGAAATTATCATCATTGCCAGCTTTAGTTACACTAAGTTGGAACAGAGGCATCTACAGGGTGTCGCCTAAAAAGTTTGGGTCTTCAAATATACAGGAATGGCCCAAAACAGAATACCTTATATTCTTGGCAAATACAGACAGATAAAGCTCTTGAATTATCAAGTCAAACCTTGGAAAAAACAAGCCAAGCTTTCATAGTTTATTTATTAATACACTGCTCTACATGATAAATCCCATCTATAGAGCAGGAATGTAGGCAGGAATAAATTTACATAAAATAAAATTATTTGAAAAATTTGGATTTTATTTTTTACAGAACATTTGAATATATCGATATGAGAAAACTTTGTGTTGCAGTTCTATAACATATTGTGTACTGGTGAGAACTTAAGCATGTTTGTGCGTGCTGCTGGGAGATAAAAAGTGCTGTTTACCCGAGATGCAGTTCTTGGAACATCGAAATCAATTCTTTCTGCCAAATCAGGACGATCTATTTGATTATTGATGATTTTGTATAAAAAAATCATTGAATTATATTCTCGTCGATATTCAAACTCATCCATCTTGTGCCTCTCCAGAAGGTCACTTTGAACGCAATACCTCTTGGTGGATAGGAGTTATCTATTTTAAAGCTCAAAAACTTCAGGAAGCGCCGTTGAACTGATTCTATTTTGTCAATATGTAACTAATAGTGAGGGTTCCATATTAGTGAAGCATATTCAAGCTTAGACCTGACAAACGAGTAGTATAGCGTTTTGGATGTAGTCATATCAGAAAATTCCTAACGCAGCAGATACTAAGTTGTCAATATGTGGTACGAACGTGAACTGAGGATCGAAGGTCACTCCTAAGTCGACGAATGTTTCCAGCCTATCCAATGTTTTACCATCGATAGCATAGTTATAAATTAATGGTTCTGATTTGAGTAAGAAAGACATAACATTGCATTTCGAAATACTCAGAGATAAATTATTAAGCCGGCACCAATTTTGAATTCTGTCCAGGTTACGAGAAAGATGCTCACAATCACTTAATTCATTTATACTCCAGCATATTTTCATATCGTCAGCGTATAGCAGACAGTTCACATCAATGACATCAACAATATCATTTATAAATATATTAAATAGCAGTGGGCCTAGGTTAGACCCTTGGGGAACACCGGATGATGCAAAGTATTCGATTGACTTGAAGCCATTGGCAACGACTTATTGTTTCCTGTCATGTAGATATGACGAAAATAAGGCCAAAAGGGAGTCAGAAAGTCCCAAGTGAACTAATTTTTTCAATAACATTCCGTGGTCAAGTCTATCGAATACCTTTGAAAAATCTGTATATATGACATGGATAATCGTTCTTCATATGAAGGTCTAACGCCTAAAAAAACTCTGATGGCTTTCCGTTGTACGTTTTTAAGTAATCTTACAAAAAACGACAATATCAATGTTTCATCAACTTGTTTCTGCCAATGTTGTTGCCTAAGTCACTTGCCTATTTGTCTAATTTATCTAATAATAAATTGATTTCTAATACAACCATTATTTTCACTAAAGGAGAAGGAATTTGTTTATTTTTAATGTATGATTGGTGCTCATTAAGTCTTATATGAAAAGGTCTAGATGTTTCTCCTATATAAAATTTATTACATTCGTATGAAATTTTGTAAACTCAATTTTTTGTATTATGGATGTCATTAAAAGGTTTTGTATTGACTATTAAAGATTTTAATATATTATTTGTTTGTATCATTTTGTTTTGATTAATGTGATAATTGTTAGAAAAGGATTTATAATTGTAAAATTCAAATATACCTCCATCAGTTGCATCCAATGCTGTAGATAATTTAGTATTGGCAGTCATTAATTAATTTGTGATAGGAAATCTCGAGCGGGCATATATTTTCAATTTAACCGAATAGAATTCCGGTTGCCGCCGTTACCGGATAAAATTCTGCACCGCATTTTATACTACGGTCGAATAATCTGTTGATAATTTAATGTTACCGCGATTTAATATTTTCATTCCATCCCAGTTGCCAATTGTAATTGCGCATTTCGCGGTTTTTATAAAATATAATTGGTTTTTTTATTAGTTATATCTGTAGCTCGGTTATTTTACCAATTCAGTTAATAATTTATTGCTATAAGTATTAAGTCACAGAATTTTAAGTTCAATTTTTCATTTTTATGAAATAATCGTAAACTTACGCACTGTATCGCAGGTATTTAGGATAACAGCCTTCTGGATGTCAGAGAAGGTATTTTAGGTATTCCCAGTTTGGCAAGGCTCCCGAGCAGGGTCTTTGGTACTACGCAACCGACCTAGTTCAAGATTTGCCATAGATAATCTTTCTTCATATGAAAGTCTAACGCCCAAAAAATACTCTGGTGGCTTTCCGTTGTACGTTTTCAAGTAATGTTCTATCTAACACCTTAACTTACCCATCGAGTCGCCTTATGCCTCCATTTTTTGACAGTTTAACCTAACTTAACTTTATTAGTAAGTTTGTTGAATTAAATTGAAAAAGTTCGCTTCTTAAAGAAGTCCTGATTGAAAAATATTGCAACCAGAAGAAGAGGAACAAATTGTTTTATTTCTTTGACAGTTCAAGTTAACCTAAAATGAAATTGTTTGTTGTATTTAAATAAATATTAATTGATAAGTGGTGACATTTATCTTTCCAACTTTTTCTACGAATTTCGGATTGATCATTTTATCTAGCATTAAGTTTTTTTTGTTTCCTGATAATTTATGGTAAATTTAAAATAGTAGTTTGTAAGTTTTTTTTGTGAGTTTTCAGGTTGCCTCAAAAAAAGTATGTCGAAACGAAAATGTAGAGGCAATCCTCATCCTATTTTTCGGGAATTCAGTTATTGGATGTAATTGAGCTTCTGAAACGGGAAATTAGATTTCAGCTTGACCTACACATCAGCCTTAAGTGCCGTTGAAATGGAATAGTTGTCAGCAAGTTCGAAATGAAATGAAACATTTATTTCGCTAGAAATCCGTTTTGACTTTTTTATGGGAAAAACAAATCCCATTTTGTTAAAATCGTAGAAAAATATTACACAAAAAATAACTTTGTAGCCAGTTGATTTTAGCAAAAAAAAAGACCGACCGATAATATTCACTTTTTGGACAATTTTTCATCCGGTAAATGGGTCATTCTCCCAGAAAGGTAGAAAACCTTGTTACTTCTGTATTACAGCGAAAATATGAGTAACAGATTAACGATTTTACATGTCTTTTGTTGCAAATTTAAGCTCAATAATTATTCCTAAAAAAGAATTTTAAGAATCCATTCTCATTATTTTATAATTTTTATTTAATGTGACTTTTATCATATTCCGAGGCTGTTACTAGCACAAGATTTGTTGCATTTATTCCTTTAATTTGAAATGTTTCTAATCAATTTTTAAATTTACTGTCTCATTATCGAGGCCTATAGTTATATTGATCAAAATTCGTAATTTATTAGAAACATTATAATTTTTATAAGTTTAATATCGGTAAAATGATATGTTACCTTACCACATTCTGAGTCATTTCCGAAGCACCAAATAAAAAGCGCCATAATTGGCAACCTTGTTGATGTTTCGGTTTGGTACGACTAAAACTAAAACTATTTATGCCTCAGTTACATGTAGACATCCATTGGAAAAGCACGTTTTTTAGTGGAAACAGTGAAAGTGTTTTTATATTTCACAAAGCAGGTGCGTACATTTATTATACATCATTTCCGTAGATATTTGAAAATAGTATCAAATTTTGGTTTTTTCGTAATATTTTTAGTTTGCTCGATTTGTTATGACTGATACTCTTACCTGGAATAATTATATTTGGTATAATTTGAACAGATTTCTAATAATTTTAAAAAATGTTCAATAACATCATTTCCGAGGCCATCATCCCCGAAGTCTTAATAGGCTTCGGTAATGATGTATTACTTCGGAAATGATTATTCGGCCGACTTATATCACAGATTTAAATGAAACATCTAAAAATTTATTCACCTATTCTAGGTAGCTATGGCAAAAGCTAATGCGGAAGAAAAACGAAGAAGAAAAACCGAATTACAAAGGTTGAGAAGAGAAAAATTGAAGAAAAATCCAGAAAGCCATGAGAAAGAAAAGAAGAGTGAAAGGTCAAGATATCGTAGAAGAAAAGAGGAAGCTAAAATAAAAAATATTACTTCCCTTACAGCAAGAGAGCAAAGAATGAAGAGGAAGTCTTGGAAGGTATGTTCCAAAAAATATAGGGATAATAAAAAAGAAAAAAAACAGCAAACACTTAGATTTATCGAAGAATGCACTCCTCCCTCTACTCCAATAACCCAAATCGCGGGTCCTAGTAGCGCTTCGATACGCGGAAGGAAAAAAGTAAGAAAATATCGGGCAAAAGTTTACAGAACATTAAAAAAACTAAGTAAAAATTATGAAATAATGAAAGCGAAATTTCATAAATACAAAATGAAATATCACAGACTGAAGCAAACAAAAATAAGAAAAGTAAGTCCCAAAAGTAGTGTAGAAAAAGTGAAAAAAAAAACTAATATTTAATGAAGCCCTACTGGAACAAATAAAAGTAAATTATAAAAGACGTGGGAACCACAACCGTAAGTCTATGTTTCAACAAGTGTTAACGGGAAACGTTGTGAGGAAATACAAATGCTTGAATCAATTAAATTTCGTAAGTAGCATAGTTAAACAATCCAAAACTAGAGACATGGAAAAAACAAAAAAAATCTATCATAGAGTCAAAGACGAGATAATAGCTTTTCTGGAGAGAGACGAATACAGCAAACTTTGTCCAGGGAAGAGAGACACAATAACACGTAATAAGTTGAAAAAACAAAAACGGTACTTAAACAAGCCGTTACGTATCATTTACAAAGCATTTATAACTCAACATAAATGTTTTGTCTCTTATTCCACATTTTGCAAACTTAGGCCATTTTGGATTGTGCACCAAAATGTTAACAAAAGAGACACATGTTTATGTTTGAAATGTGAGAATGGCAACTTATAAAAACATTAAAAATATTGAATATAGTGAAGGTAAATTGTATTGAAACATTATTTAAAACTATTTGCTGCAATGAAAATGATACATTAAATGAAGAATGTTTATTTAGAAAATGTGACTCTGATTCGGAGCCGGAGGTAGAAGCGTCCCCAGAGAGAACTTTTAGTGAAGATCAACCTAAAAAGAATATTCCTAGTGAAGTTGCCAGGCAAGAAAAGTTTAAAGTATTATGTTGCTACTATTTTGGAACTGAGCCAGACTGGAATTATCATTGCGAAATTTTTAAGAAGAAAAAGCAACAGTTTTATTTTCGTATTACCTGATATTGAAGATTCATGTGAAATCGGTAAATCAGATATTGAAGGCATACTTCCACAGCCTGATATCAGCCGCAATCGTTACACGTTTAATTTTAGTTTTGATAAATACTGTAAGCAATTATACTAATGCAAAAAATAATGTCAGTTACGTTTAGTTCCAAAGACTAAAATATTTTTAGTTTTAGTTCTGTTGTTCAAATACGTTCAATTTTAGTTTTGTTAAATACTGTCAGTATTTTTATAATAATGCAAGTAATGCATTACGTTCGTGCCAAAGAATAAATATTTTTAGTTTTATTTTTCGTTTTTTATTATTTTGTATTAATAATAATAATAAAAAATACTTACATTTTGAATATAAAATTTGTTTTCCATTTCGTCAACTCCGAGGTTTTTGCCTAAATAGTTAAATAATACCAATAATTCTGTCTTTATAAGTATTGTTTATGGCTAATAATTGGTTAATATAAAAAATATATATTATTATTTACGAATTGTTACATAGAGATTAATATTATTCAGAAATACGTTAACTTTTATCAACTCCGTAGTAAAGAATCATCATTACCGTAACAAGTGGTTTTTTAAAACCCAAATATTTCAAAAATCTTATCTAGTTATTCGTTGCCAATGATAACAGAGGATTCTATTAACATTAGACATACTTTAATCTACAAAATAGATCGTTTTACTACTTTGTATTTTTTTTTATTTTCACATCTCATTTTTCGCGCCTTTTACGCAGAATGACCCAAATGACGTTTTGTAGGCCAAGGCCGGAAAATGAATCCAATGAATCAAATCGCTGCGCTGTTTGATAATACAGTCTGCCTTGAGTTTGTTACTATGGTAACAATGTTGTTGTTTATGTCAAACTTGTTTTGTGAATGCAAATTTGAAAATATGGATTCAGATTTTGAGATCTCTGACACAGAAAATGAAACTCTAGAAGGAATTTTGCAAGCAGCAATGAAGGCGACTGGCGATATATTGCCAGTAAAATCAAAAACCCAGTAAGAGAAGTCATTTAAAAATTGGTGTCGGGGAAAAAAGGTAAAAAATGTAAATGAAGAAGTTCATTTTGCATATTTTGCTGAAAAATCCCAAAAACTGGCTTCTTCAACATTAGACATTCCGTTGGAAAAGCACCTAGCAGAATCCCCTCCTATCTTAAATTAGAAAATCCAGGCCAATTGAAGATTGATAAAAAACAACGTTGATATGCTCTAGAATCTGCTTGTCTCGACCTGCAAAACACTACTTACTTAGAAATGTGATTAGGATTAGGTAGTTCTTTGAGCTCTCCAGAGTTGGGTAGAGCAAGTAATTAATAGAAATGAATTATTTGAAAGGTGTTAAATGCATTATAAAGAGAGACAATATTCGAAACGACGCAAAATAAGATAAATTGAGCAAATATTGGAAGATATAGAAATTCACCAATTGAAATAATTTGGTCACTTAAACACCTACTGATATATTAAGCCTGTTTATCTTTCTAGTTATCAAGTTGCACTCTATAATTTTTCTACGATTACGGATTTCTTCTATGATTTTAAGAATTGTTTCGATAGATTTTAGTAGTTTTTAGATAAAGTAGAGTCCAAAATTTTCGATATTTCAGTGGATCATAAAATTTGTGGTAAAAGAGAAACAATTAGTCTTTCTAAATTGGATCCCAAAATTGATTGAGCCCTTTTTTCATTAACAGTACTATATAAATCACACATGTTGATTTAAAGCTGAAAGAGAGTGATTTTTTTCCATTAATTACATCGTATCGATTTAATTAAAACAAGATAACCGAGAAAACCTTGGACCATTGTTTCCATTGTGCCCGGATTTGGAAAGGATACAAGCCCGCCTTTTCCTATCTTTTCGGGTTATTGTTCTCTTTATATTCAGCTAGTGCTCTCTCATATATTCATTTTTGTTTTCATTGTTTTCCCGCTGACGGTGTTTTCACCAAATCCTGTTTTGGAATTGTGATTTAAAATAAAAACGGTTTATATGCGTGTTTATCTGGATTTACACTCTTGTGTTTCTATAGTCGACCGCCATTCGCAACAGGAGGGAGCCTTTATTTATTAATAAAAATGCGGTTTTTAACCAAAATAGGCATTTTATGTATAGAAAAACGATTATTTGGACCGCAGGATCGACAGCAAGGCAGATGAGCGGATGGCTAAATAGTATAATGTCTAATTTATGAGTATTTATTTATTTATTTAATTACACCACCCCACAGCAAAGCCAATTAGTGGGTGGGAGAAGAATGTAAACACAAAAGAAAAAGAATAACATATTGTAACGGTTGACTAATGTGAAGAATTAAATAAAGAGAATACTTTTTTTTTTTTTTTTTTTTTTTTTTAGTTTATTATTTATTTTCATTTGGTATATATTACATTTTCTAGGACATTTCATTTTCCTAATTCCCTGCTATAGGAGTTTTCCTCCTTTTCAGGGTATCAAAGAGAATACAAAACTTATATTCAATATATAGAGAAATAATGAAACAAATAAATTAATCAAAACCAATAAATAACTATTTATTTTAATTTAAATAATCACTAGACAGAATGTAATTTAGAAAATAAAGTTTGAAGCTAATTTTAGTGTAGTAATTATATACCTAAGAAAATATAAAATTTTAGATATCAAATTTTAACATGGTAATTCCATAAGGGATTTTCATCGAAAATTTTAGAATATTTACAAATAATTTAGCAAAGAACCAAATAGAAAAAGTTAAAGTAAAATAATCTCAGATAAGTCTGAGATCACTACAACAATGAGAACATTGTTATTTTAAATGTTAGAAGAGAAATACATTTTAAACTTAAACTCAAAATGCAATATCTTGATTTATCAATATGATCAATTTAAATTCAGGGGAAATGCAATAAATCGGGAAAATAAAGTGTTGGGACTTCTATAAATTAAAATATTAGTGTAAAAAAGGCAGTAATAATAATGTTTAATATAATTTAAGAAATCGATAATGACGAAAGTAAAAAGTCTTCATGTAAATTTAATATAAGTAGAAATAGTAAATAAATTATGTCAAAATCATTCTTTTTGTCTCGAGATTGATGTGGTAATAATCAAAAAGTGTATAAAAATTAATAATTTTTGAATTTTATAATAAATTAATTTAAAATTCTGTCAAATCCCAAAAGAGTGGGCTTTGACCTGATGGTTTGTAAAAACCAAATTTCGCTGTCAAGCGAGGTTTTTGCTCAAAATCTTTTGAACTGTCCACATCAGAGCGTCGCAAAAACAAAAGAAAGTTAGAATCAAATCCATACTGATTGATGAAAGAAGTTAAAAAGAAATTTTACCAGTCAAATTTAAGTGAGGTTATATTTTGTGTAAACCAAGAAAATTGAGAAGTAAATCAAGAAAAGAATTCCAATCATTTATTCGTTCGTTTGTTCCTGAAAGAGAAGCCAGATCTTGTTGCATCCTGCCTTATTATCCATATTCAACTGTAACCCGTAGTAATTTATCCTGTATTCCTGGAAGAAATTATATTCGTCACATTTTGAAATTAGAAAAGAAGTAACCAGAAGTAACTAAAAAGATAAAAGTCGTATTAAAGGTACCAATTATTCACTATTAAATATCGATATTTAAAAACGTCTATAAACCAAACAAGGCCAAAAGTATTACATATAATTAGGTTAGATTACATTTTAGCAAGTAACTAAATTTAGACTGGAATAAGGTAAAAGGGTAATTGTAAAATTGGTATTATTGTTAATTTCATAAATAAAAGAAAAAACATTACGCTTACCTTCTTCTGTCCAACAAACCTTTCACAACAACCATAAGTTTAACCGTTTTTTTATTTAATTGTTAATAAATATTTCTACATTTACCAACTGAGTCATTATTATCGATTTCTACAATTCACAGCCAATTACAGAAGCACGACTGGGATTAAGACTCATTTTTCTACCGACAGAGTAGATGGCGCCCAACAAATAATTACATTCTGGCTAAGTTTACGACAGAAGGTAACAAACAAAACAATATTTTAGTAAAATTTTAAAATATTAATGATTTAGAGTCGAGGTTAAAGAATCTATTTATTAAATCTTATAATAATAAAATCAATAGTTTTTATTAGGTTGCTTAGAAAGAAAATAAATTTCAGGTAAACTAAAGTTAAAAATAAAATATTGAATAAAAGAATAACATAAAAATATAACAGATAAAAAAAACAATTAAAAATATAAAATATATAGGCATATACAACTTAATTCATGGAAGTACATTAAAAACAAAACCTCGTGGAGATGGAGAAAAAAAATGTACTTCCATAAGATAGTTGCAAATTAAAACGTACAATAACAGAGATATATCACAAATGGTTTGCTAAACATTTATTTTTGATTTGTGGAATATTATCCACAGAGTTCTGCATCCGAGAGTGAATTTGGCCCATGTGGTAAAGGGGAGAGAATTTTAAAACATTAGTTCTTGCAGTCGGGAAATAAAATGAAGGTAGAAGTCATGTAGCAAAGTGTGGTATGTGGAGACGCAACATACTTAGCAAATTACGACAGTCAATTTTATAAGTTACAATTTTATGTAGAAAGACTAAAGAGTTACAGTCGCTCCGGGATGCCAGATCGTTAAGTTGAAATCGTGGGATATTACGCGGAGGGTAAATATTATCCGATTTGTACCATAGGAATTTAACATATTTCCTTTGAATGTTTTCAATCTTATCCAGTATAAGAGAAGCGTACTCTAATTTGGATCTAACGAATGCATTAAAAAGTAATGTCACAGTATTTGTCTCTGCAAATGATTTGGTATTTCTAATCACAAAAGCAAGATTTTTGAAGAAAAAGAAGAAGAAGAATTGTGGATTAGTACACTTAATAAGTAGGTGGTATAAGATTTACGCAATTCGAAAATACAGAGAGTTAGAAGAGCTGCTGTACGGGACATTAGTTTGAAGGACTACTAAAGCGTAAGGAAGTACTCCGAGAAAGGATTGTAGTCCAGTAAATTAACGCCACAAAAACGCTAAACCTGGGCATCAAGTCTGTCCGTCAATTTTTTTTTAAATTGCAGGTATTCATAAATCTCAGCTACGTGGAATTTGTGGAAGGGTGGTAAAATGGCTCTACAGTTCCCGAAAATCCGTTTTTCGGCGATATCTGTCGAAATATGACCCTTAGAGCATTTTTGTTTAGACAAAAAATGAAGAGCAGTTCAATACCTACAAAAGTTGTCCCTATGATTTTTTTCGCAACACTAATATTTTTTGCAAAAAGGGCGTTTCAAAAATTCACAATTTTGAGAACCTGAAAATTAGCAAAATTATTGTGGTGAAAACGGAAAATTTAAATATCCTTCCAAAACTTGAATTTCCTCCCGTTTTTGTCTGAAGAAAAAAGATAAGGCAATAATAACCAACTTTTTTTCACTTTTTGCACTTGAGCTAAAAATGGGGGTGCGTTTTGGAGACCGTTATGTCGAAAAGTATCATATTTTTGACAAAAATGATGAGAATCATTTTTGTAGGTAATGAACTGATCTTCATTTTCGTCCAAACAAAAATTCTCTAAGTGTCATATTTTCGGAAATATCGGCGAAAATAGGCAAAAAAAACACATTTTCGCGCCATTCCACAAATTTCAGACAGCTGAGATTTTCGGGGGTTGGCACCTTCGTTTATTGGACTATTTGGGCTAAATCGTAAACTCATATAAAAGATAAGACAGAGAGGGTAAGTTGTCAAGCTTCATTCACACTTTTTCATAACCCAGGAGACAAGATGTACTAGATAGACCAGTCACGTTGTCTCCACGTGCAAATTTGTTTGCACTCCTTTTACTCTGACAGTAATTATTTAATTATTTCGACTAAGTAACAAATCCCAAAACACCGGCACTGCGAACAACTAAACCAGCAAAACATTTTTACAGCTGCTAACGACGTAAAATCTAAATTTTCATTTAGCCACTCGGAATCCTTTTTGTACGTGACTGCTGAACGTTGGGGGCGCAATCAGCTGTAACTTGATTTGCTTAAAATAGTACGATTTTTACCCCGATAGGCACGAATGGGGTGCGCACTTAATTTCTTAACACGACAGATATACAGAGTGGCAGATTCTTAAAAAAATGTTTGTCTCTTGATGCTCAGGAAACTTCAAATATATGTTGACCAAAAAAAAATTACTTTTCCTCTATGTATTGCTATCTTAAATTATGAAATATTGTACGTAAAAAGGTCATATCTTGTTTGGACATTAAAAATTTATATGATTGTACAACTCATCATAAATTTAGCCAATAGCAATTGCAATTTCTACTTAGTTACCATGTATTGATAAGCGCATATACCCTTGACGACGTGGTATAATCGTTTTTGTAGTTCGCATCCTTCCATCTTGAATGATTTTGGATGATTTTACCTCTAATACACCTAAGGCGTTAAGAAAAGCAGACTATTACTGTAAACCGCAGGTTTTTTTTTAAATCGATACAATAACAATATAAAAATTTATATATCTCAAAGCCCAATAAACATGGGTTATTACTTTCCACTTATTTGAGCTTCCTTGTATCCATAAAAATTTAATACCTAACTTAACTAAGATTTTATTTCGTTCAGAAAGAATGTCATAAAATAAAGAAGGAATGTAAACTGGAGTTCTGAACGTGAAAGTATGGAACTCTGCTTTAATCCGTAGGAACTTTTATGTTTGTTAAACTGTTAATCAATAATCTGTAGTTTTCGAGATGGCCGATAAGATTTTAATCGCGAAGTAACTCTAATACGTTTTGGTATATATAAAATGAAGTTCCTGTATTTAATGAATAAAATTTTATTAATTAAAAGCCGATTATTCTCGTGCAAAACTAATTAAATTAAATATAGTGTAAATTGTTTTTATCTTTCACGTAAATAATTTACTTCGGTTTATACAGAGTAACCATTTTATTTTGCTGCACAAACGTGTTGGATAATAGGCACAGCAATTAAAAAATTAAAAATGCGATCGTTAATCTATTCAAGCATTCGGGTTTTGTTCGACCTCCCTCGGAAGGACCAGATCAGGTGGTTTTTGTTTTTCCAGGCCCATGTAACGGCACTGTTTTTTGTGTATATAGATATTCATGTTTGGCAGAAATAATTTAAAAATAGCATTTGGTTATTTGATCGTTTAGCGGAATTTTCTGTGAATTATGATAGGGTAAAAAAATGTAAATTTGAAAACAGTATGTAAATAACGCTCATAGATTTTTTTTCGCATAAATAAACGACAATTTAGTAATTAAGTAAATGAAAAATGTCTTAATGTTGCGAAAATAGAAGGAGCTCAAGGCCACAGCAATTATGTAAGATAACTAAAGTCTGTGACCAAGAACAATTCCCCTATTTTATGCAAAAATAAAACATAACTTTAATATTTAGATAGGAATTATTTATAGCTTGCAACCCCCAAATACAAACTGGAAATTTTTATCTACACTATGGCCCATGGCCCACCATGGCCGTTAAAAAATTGGTTGGCTCCACACAGTGGACCACTAGATGAGGCATTGTTGAATGGCCACTATTTCCACCCATTTGCTTTATTTTTCTGTGCTGTAATTGAGAAATCAACTATTATTATTATTAAATTATAACTACAGGGTGTTTCATAGTTAAACCGACATATGTTAACTGTAAATAGAGGGTACTTAGGTGATTCCAAATAACGGTGGTTACTGCGTCTAACGCCTTTAATAATCGAGATACGGGGTGTTTCATCCATTTCGGCCAATATTTTGATAATCCGTAACTTTAGAACCACCATGTAGATTTCTCTCATACTTGGTACAGGTATAGTGTATTAATAGCCCAATCCTATAGAGTAAGAACTACAATTAAAATCCAGATCTATCTTCTGCAACTGTTGACAGCTGTCATAATCGATAATACAGACTTAAGAGCTTATCTATGGTTGCCAGACGTGAAAACTGGAAAACTCGGATCATTTGCGTGAATTTTGACAGTTTTGGACGTGTTGACAGCATTTTGACAGCTGTCATGACATAATATATGGCCATTTTCACGTCTCCAGGCTCGAATATTCCAAATACATAAGAAATCATGGGTCAGATCGCCGACTCATGACCTTCATTTTTTTTGTAGGCCTGTGTTATCAATGAGGGACTGAGGTATAAGGAATAAAACAAGATTCACAGATTAAAAATATTTTATTGCTTTTTTGGGCTAGAGTGAACGAATAATAATATATATATTATATATAATATATAGATGCTCTAAATAAATAACATGCATACACTATTCTATCTAGGTTTCTTCTACGAAAATACTACCTCAAAAATTTCACTCCAAAAACCTTTATTGCTTTTCATTGCGACGAATTATACAGCATGTACTAAACTTATCTTATACCGGGTGTCCAAAAATAAAGCAATTTTTTATATATATTTCTGATTCCATTGAAATTTTTAGACATTTTTTATTGTTTTTGTATTAATTTAATTTTTTATGGATAAATAAACTGCTTCAGTCTAAGTTTTTGACATTGAGAGTTAAAATAAAAATTACTGCGGTGAACAGTGAACAAGGAAATATGATTTTGAAATTAAAATTAATTTCTCGCCTACCATGTGTGAAAATGAAGCATATCAACCCTAAAAATCGTCCCTTGGGCTGCTAAAGTCATTTTTTGTAGTTTTTCAGTATCTAGATACCTTTGACTTTGACGTTTCACATACATTTTCATTAAACGTCATTAAATTCAGTCTGTATTTATAAAATTAAGAATTTTTGTTATATTTTCCTATTTTTTGTGTTTTTTTGGTAGGCGAAAAACAGTTGTGTGTCACATATGCAGAAAACGCTTTAATAGCCCTTACTCACTTATCCATAAAAGGTAAATCATCGAAAAATAACTACTGATGACGTATATAAATGAGGAGATTTGGTATATAAAAAATTTTTTAATGGGTAAATAATTTGTATTAAAAAATTAAAAGTTATTATTTTAGAACACCCGGTTAGTATATTTATTTGCCAAAAATTCGAAATCTAATAGTGCATATACCCGGAAGACCCCAATAATTGTTATAATTTAAAAATATTTGTAAATGTGTATATAAATTTCTGTCAATATATTCATTTTGCTTGTTTTAAAAATGTATAAGCCTTTTGTGCATTTAAGAATTGTATGATAAAATAGAGAAAAAAAATCATAATTTATCTTAAATATTTGGGTAATAATAATTATCATTTTAATAGCAAATCGATGTTATAATTGAGTTTATTTAAAATCAGTTAAATTTTCAGTTTTCTTTCGAAGTAGAAAATGATAAAAATATCTTCGAGGACGTATTGGTGCAGCCAATGATTCGGATTGGATAATGCAAAGAGAATATTTTAAATTCTTGCAATATTTCGTTACTCATATCAGACCTTCAAAATAAAAGCTGATGCCGTTTGACAACCATAATTCTCTCACTTAGCCATAAAAACTTTAAATTATGCCTTAAAATATGTAAATTCAAAAAATTCTAATTAATGGGATTGAATATCGCTCCAGCAAAATTACCATTTCCTTGCAGATGTAGCGATTATTTACGGATGAAACATTCTATATAAGTATAAGTCCTTAAAAACGATTGATCGATTTCGTCCTGTGATTCAGTGACCGAAAACCGAAAAACAGAGGCCATTCATTTCAATAGCCAACTTTCCTCGTCCCAGTTTCCGAAAAGCCGAGCAAAACAGACAACAGATCAAGTTCAGAATCAACTGTTTTATGCATAACTTACGACCGATATTAATTTTAATCTTTGTAACGGATGTCGCATAGGCGTATCGCTAAATGTTTAGTTTTACTGAAAAAAAAAAACTAAAACGATAATAATTTTGATCTTTTTGTTAATTAGCAGTAGATCTAGCCTACTGTAATCAGGGAGACCATTCAGTTGGGCAAATATATCTGCTCTAATCCGTTGATGAAAAGGGTAAAAATAATCATATAGGTCAGTTGGTAAAATGTCAGAACAGGTAAAAATATGATACAAATCAACAAGTTAAAAATATCGGGATGTGCCGAATAAAAATTTGAGTTAAAATGGGAGTGGCATAACTCGCATGCATTCATTGGGCAAATATATCTGCTCTAATCCGTTGATGAAAAGGGTAAACATAATCATATAGGTCAGTTGGTAAAATGTCAGAACAGGTAAAAATATGATACAAATCAACAAGTTAAAAATATCGGGATGTGCCGAATAAAAATTTGAGTTAAAATGGGAGTGGCATAACTCGCATGCATTCATTGTTCTACACTTGCTGTTTGTGATGCAAGCCCATATACGTGGAGGAAATTTTGATTAAATATCAATGTAGTTATCCACAATATAATCGCAAAAATTTCGTTGGCAAAAAAATTACCCACTTCATCAGGTTCCAAAAAATAATCTCAAAAAGTTTTAGGCTGAAAGTTAACTAACACATCGAGCACTTCGCTTTGCAAAGAATGAAATAAGGAATACTGATGCCTAAACTAGAAATAAGTATTCTCAATTCATTTCGGAAGCTCATCGTGGTAGTTGCTAGTTCAATTTCTCTTTATTTCTCTGGATTAAAACCACTTATTTTTCTTAAAAAATTGGTTTTAATATCCAGAGAAATAAAGGGAAATTCTCAATTCATTAAAACAGGTACCTACAAGTACATTAAAAGGACATTATATGTTCCACGGTTGTGGAAAGTATCAGAAGTTATCACGATACCAAAACCAGGGAAACCACCACATGAAATTACATCTTACAGGCTTATATCCGTACTTCCTGTAATCTCGAAACTGTATGAAAAAATATTACTAAAAAGACTAAAACCTATTATAGAAGAAAAGAAACTAATTCCATCACACCAGTTTGGATTTAGAGAAAACCATTCAACTATAAACCAAGTCCATAAAATAACTAATATCATCGAAAAAAGTTAGCTCTATTGTCTTCCTTCAAGCTTTCGATAGAGTTTGTCACGAAGGACTCAAACACAAAATGAATCGATTATTGCCAAAACAGTGTTCAGAATTATTAGCATCATATATATCAGAACGATACTTTAGGATTAAACAGGAAGAAGTACACTCTAAAATTAAAGAATTTAAGGCAGGAGTACCACAAGGAAGTGTATTAGGGCCACCTATTATACATCAGTGATATTCCTGAATTAGAGCAAAATACAGTTGCCACCTTTGCAGATGACACCGCTATCATGGCAGTAGGGAAAACCCACCGGGAGTTGGAAATGGACACTGTTAACCAGACAATTAACAAATTTGCAAGAAGTCACGAACATCGACTTCACCAACACGTGAATGTCGAGGCCATCCAGCTCCTGGACAACAGTGATCTAGTAAGAAGACTCAAGAGGAAGAAACCCTGAGGGGTATTTTAATATAAAAAAAAGGACATTAAAGGTTGAATGGTAGGATTAGGAACTACCTGATCTTTTGCCCAACTGACATATTACGGTAATCAGAAGCAGGCAAAACGGACTATGCTTTCATTTAATACTTGTTTTAAGGGAGTCATATTATATTTGCAGTTAAAAATATTCAATAGTTTTTTGTTAATATAGATAAATTAGGTATTTTTCAAATTAACCTGGAACAAACACATTAATAACTGTATGATCAAATATTAAAAAACCCTGAATATTTTATAAGCCGATACGAGTGGGGAGCTGATTCCAAAATCAATTTATTCCATAGGGCATACGTGAAATCGATTTTGGACTATGGCTGCTTTATCTATGATTCTGCAACTAAATCAGGTTCGATTAAACTCGATGGAATACAGTTTAAGGCTTTGCGAATAGTTTTGGGTCCTTAAAATCTAGTCTGGCGCTTTTGGTTGAGTGTCTCGAACTCAATTTTTGTCTGAGACGTCCGAAAAATTCGTACTTAAATGTCAAATGAATGACAATGTAAAGAAGTTTATTAGCATCTTCCTAGAATTTAAATCTTTTTTCTGTAATTTATTATTTAATGCACTAGTGAATTGAAGTCGGGACTGTTTGATTCGGTACGCATATGGTGAAAATACTGCGAAAATTATGTTCAAAAGTTATTATCCATCAGGGGACGCTCTGACTGTGTTCAAAACAAAAGAGAAATTTACGCAATATGATATTCTCGTTGTTGGTGGGAATTATGTGCAATAATAAAATGAAATATGTGAAATCCGCGGCGGCTTCATTACAGGCTCTATTAATTTTATTTTCTAAAATTATATTGTCCTGCACAAATTAAAATAATTTTTTGTCGGTTTACATAGTGATTCTGCCATATTTATAGCGTCCATTTGAATAACAATTTAAATTTAAATATGTACTGAAAATATATTATAACCGCAATGAAAATTTTAATTAACTCTTTAAACCACCAATTGAGGTTTTGGTTTTTTTTTACTTAGAACGCAAAATTTATTAAAATGAAAAGAAGTTTTTGTTCGCGTATTCTGCGCTTCCTCCAAATTAATAGGCTTTTCTGCCGGAAAATTGTTAAATTCTTCATGGTGCAGGAAAATTGTGTACATTACAATTATATTTCCACAGTTCAACTATTGCATGTCAATATTTATTTCTTCAGAGTTATTCTTAGATGCAACATAATATACTCGGATAATCTATGTTAAAAACTCTTGGGCACCAAACCACGTCTGGACTTTCGTAATTCAATACCTGGTGGGGCATATAGCCCAAGGAGTAGTTGTTGAAGTTCAGACACTGGTGCAGTGTAGGACATTTTTAATGTCTTTGTTCTTGGGAACATGTGTGATTTTATTTCACATCCTTAGGCACATTAGGGAATCTACCTACCAAATATTAATTTTTTCTGAGATGGTCAAGCAATCAATTATTTTTTTTTGACCACTTGGTATGGATTGACCCGGCATTTTTTTACTTTTTCGGAGGACGGTTTTAATTTAAATGATGTTCAGATACAGTATTAAAATGTCCACAATTTCAATTTTCCATTCAGAATATCCTTTTGAGGCATCCAGTTTGGTGCAAGAACTCGAAATGATAAATAGAAAGTCCTTCGTAAAAAATGTGCCTTTTTAAAAAATATACAAGGGTGTACGTACGAAATATATATCAAAAACGATTTTAATAAAGTTTCAACAACTGGTCACCAAATCATTCTGACAGTTTTATATAAAAAGAACGGAGGAGACTGGGGAGAAAACCCAATAGACTGAAATGTCAGGCTGCGGGATATTATTTTCGCCGTCTAAAATATTCTCGACGCATGTTTTTGTATATTTTATCTTTGTACTGTTTTTGTTACGGGTATTTTCTTTTGAAAGTATATTTCGTACAAGGAGTTTGTAAATAAAAATGCAAATTATTTTTTTTGTTATGAAAATGACACTTTTTCAATTATATTTTTATTAAACAAAAATGTCTTAAAGGAAATTTCCGAAAATTGAAAAAGAAGCAGGAAATTAACGCAATAAACTAATCTAAAAGTGTGATGATAAATTTGTATTAGTAATAATATATAGGGTGGTATATAGTTACTCATCTATGGAAGTATTCCATACGCCAAATCCGAATTGTAGCCACTCGACTAAACGGCGACAAAATTATAAATGTAGATCTAGTAGCTTCTGTCTTTAAATCTTCTTCCAGTACACCACACCACATTAGGTGCCAAACAAACAAAAAATTGAATATAACGCAAGTTGAATGAAAACAGCTGAACTTTAGTCCTATAAATTCGTGTTGAATCATAGAGGCGACGCAAATGATAACGTATTTTATTTGATAAATCAAGAGTGTACAAAAGAAATAGTGTAGGCCCCAGAACAGAACCCTGAGGCACTCCTGAAGGGATTGATCTTTTTGAAGAGCATTTACTATTAATCACAACGTGCTGAGAGCGATCTATTAGATAAGAACGGATAAACTTCAAAGACTGATGGTTAAAGCTGACATATTTACATTTAGCAATTAGCAGTTCATGACTGATTGTGTCGAATGCCTTACTAAAATCAAGTAGAATTAGCGTACTTGTCAAATTACGATCAGAAGCTCTTAAAATGTCATCAGAAACTCTTGCAAGTGTATTGATGTGCTATGGCCAGGTCTAAATCCCGATTGTGTAGACGGTATTAAATTATTTTGTTGAATGTACTGAATAATTTGTTGTACAACTTTCTCTAAAATCTTTGATATGACAGATAACAAACTAATTGGACACATATCGCTAAACTCTGCAGGATTGGTTACCTTAGGTATTGGGTTCACCAGTGCATCTTTCCACACATCTGGAAAGAAACCGGTTTTCGAACAACAGTTAATTATGTGTGTTAAATAATCCGCTATGGCTGGTAAGAAAAGCGTTATCATTTGGAGAGTAATATCATCTGCGCCTTTAGCATTAGACTTCATTTTACGTATACTTTTTATAATGTTCGATGTGTCAATCATTTTAAACTCAAAAACTGATTCATTGAATCTATGCTCATTATAGTAATCTATGTTGTCCAGACATTCTGCATCATTATCTCTGAAAACAGTAACAAAATAGTCATTAATTTGTTCAGAATCTGATAGATGGGGAGGAATTTCCATTGGCTTCGAATATTGTATTCTTAACGTTTTCAAAACCTTGCAAAATGATGACGAATTTTCCTTTTTAGCGAGACAATTCAATTTTAAATTTTATTACAGTTTTATGTCCAAGCTTCACTCTTTTTCAAAAGCATTAATATCCAAGATCCTATCTACCCACAAGCTGATAACGTTGAGTAGTGTGGCGTTGTGACCTTGAAAAGACTAATTTTAGCCAGGACGGATTTTACTGATTCCTTACGGGATTTAACATGGAGAATGCTGGTGAAAACTCATAGCAGATTTACTAACGTCACATCAAAAGCTTGCATTACATCACGACTCTATAATTGGATTTTTTTTTACCAGAATATAATGTTACTATTCGTTTATCAATACATACGTGGATCCTGTTGAAAGTTGTCCGGTTATACAGTGGTTTATAGAAATAAAAAGGGCAAATTTTAAAAATGAAATAGTATAAGTAAGAAACTAAAATCTAACAAATCATCCAAACATGATCTATACAGGGTATAAATTGGAAATTTCGACAGAAAGCCCTCTCGAATCACCGTCCATAGACATCCTGATCGACACCGGCGGGTCAAAAATGCGGACTAAAAAGGGAGGACTACCTGTTAGTTAACTTACAGCCTAAAACTTCACGAGACGAGGATTTTTTGACCATTTTAGGCCGAGAAAACAATTTTTGAGATTATTTTTTGGAACCTGATGAAGTGGGTGATTTTTTTCCAACAAAATTTTTGAAATAATGCCGAATGAGAGTTTGTGCAAGTCGGGGGGTGACAGAAAATGTTATTTTTGTGGTATTCGGGTCGTCTAAATGCTACACTCGCTTCATCTGACTTCGCACTCACGTCGTCATTTTTTCATCGCGGGCTTTATAACTATTAAATTACATATATGATTATAGGACATTTTTTGATGGCAAGTAATTTGTTTATCCTCGTTATTTTTTGTGTTTTTAATGCACCATAGGTACCATTAATTTTTATTCTGCATGTGTATATCTAAAACATCTATTCCATTATATTTAATTATTTTAAAACGACATTTCTTATAGCAGGTTTTTAAAAATTCCATCGAAAATTATTCTTTAATCTACTAATAAAATATAAAACCTTTTACGGCGGAATACAACAAGTGTACATACCAAAAATAACTGGAACAGAATAAGTTGTCGGCACTATTAAAATAAAATCAGTTCCTTTCAAAAATGGCCGGTAAAAGCGTTGTGAATACCATCAACTTTCTATACCGAAATTCAATTTTAAACTACAAAAGCTTTTTAGTAAATCGGTTTACCGTGGCTAGATACTCCTTATAAATTTATCAGGAGATAGCAATAAAACGTAATTTTGTATGCACAAGTGGCTCAAAGAAAAAATCGTATAATTCGGAAACTTTAATGCTCTTAACATAGAGTAATAGTAATATTTATTTTACTTTTTAAGTGTCTCTTTGCCGGGTATACAATAATAGGCCACCCTTTTATAATCCCAGATAAGAAGACTGCAATTTGCAATTGCTCGCAGCGGTCAGGGTGTCCTAAGCCCATGGTGCATGTCTTTAAAAAGGTATACTGTGATTCACAGGCGTTGGTTGTCCGTTCTCGGCTTGGGCTACATGAAGCCCACATCTCTGGAGGAAATCTTGCAGATTCAGAAATGTAATTCTCCGTTAAATAATCGCAGAAGGACGTTATACGGGTATCGTTGGGGGCCTAAGCATCAATTCTTCAACGAAGCATTCCGAAACATCATCACTGTCTAAATATATAAGGCCGAAAGAACAGCGTAACCATTTCCCCAACTCACTGTCCTTGTCGGAATACTCTCTTTTGAGTCCAACATTTTGTATTTTCCACAGCCAAGCTTAGCTGATGTAGAATCTGCAGCCAGTTATCTGTAGCTGAGGCCAAACATTCCGGCTTGCTTTGTGAATAGCTTCTTCGAAAACACACACAATTTCACTGGGATTAAATGTCAGATTCTTGCTATCACAAACAGATATTACAGATCTGAACCCTTGCTCATAAGCTTCTGTCTTTTTATTTTTTATAAGTGCAAAAACTAACGGCACATAATGTCCATTACGAAAATGGATTAAGTTTTCTAAAGAATTTGGATTGCCTGCCTTAATCCTTCTGTTGCGCGCAATCACAGTATCCAAATTTCAGTACCCCAGGAGGTATTTGACCGCTGCGCGCAATCACAATATACCGGAATATTACGGACAGTCGCGCTTCTGGGATATTATATAAATACTAAAAGGATATAATAAAATTTAAAATTTTTAGTTGAAAGAATTTATCTTCATAAACAACGAAATATTGTTTTTAAACATTGCTAGTAGCTTATGTAGTGAAAATGAGTCGCTTTGGAAGTGATTTTATGACTAATATTGATTGAGAAAAGTGTACCCTACAATACCGGTAAAACACCATACGTCAATATGCAAACAGTTTACGGAATTCTGCAAGGCAAAGAAATACGAGCTTTTGGAAACTATAAGTTAAGAGCAACTAAACCTAATCCTGAAAGATTGGGCATGGAATATGAAGAAAGAAAACGGTGAAAATTACAAAGAACTAGTTGTGAAGACAATGTGGAACACCGTTGCAAAAAAATGCAAGAGATGCATTTTATAAAGTGGAAAATAATTTTTGATGCATTTAAAGATATTACCTTCAAGTCTAGTAGGGAAGCTCGTAATGCGAAACGAAGGAATTTGCAGATGTGCGCCAATAAAAAGAAATCGAGCTCTGCTTCATTATTTGAGAAGGTTGGGACGATCCATTGCTGTACAATCTAAAAAATCGTAGATGCCTGCAAACGCGAAAACTAGCGTGCGGCCTAAAACAAATATGGCCCCGCCATTTCCATTAATCCATTAAACTAGTGCTGGACCACTTGATATGGATTGCCTCATATGCATCTTTCCGATTTTTTTTAAAGGGTATATAGTGGCTGAAAATATCTCCACCAAAAAGTGTCCTCATAAACTATATTTGGTCATTTTTTCAGAATTTTTATCCATCTGGTGCTAAGAAGAAAAACTATTTTCCAAGTTTTTCGGGGTACACGGGCGATTTTACCAAATTTTTAGGGACAGGAGCATTTGATCCCTTTTAACCTGGGATAACATTTGTAAATCGCGTTTTCACTAGAATTAATATTAATGATTCTCAAATTGAATGTATAATAAAAAATATTTTAGACTATTATTACCCAAATATTATTTTCTAAAACAGCTCATTGCATATTTATATTACTTTTGAATTTGCATATAATAATACTATAATTTTTCGGGAAACAAATTAATGTTCATCTAACTAATTTTTCATTTAGTTGTTTCCCCCACGACTTTGGAATTTTTTAATTATATAATATTGAAAACCATGAAATAAGTTGCACTTCTAATTAAACTTACACTTAAATCCTTTCCTCACATTTCAAACAACTATCACAAACTTCAATCTTAAATTTTTAAAACTACATTTCCATGAGCATTCAGTTTTTTCGATTTAACGAAGTCGTCCGTATACACCGGGCATTGTGAGTTAACTATTTTTTTCTATTCGACTTATTTTTAGTCAGTCGAATTGATGTTTGAATTAACCCCTTAACGTATGCCAGTTCGAGATAATTGAAGCTGCGTCGTATTTTATGCTGCTGTAATTTTCACACTCGCATATAATTGAAAATTGAAAATAAGGTGAAAGCTAAGAAAAAAATCGCGCGCCGTCTGCACTCGTGACGATAAACTGCCTTTTCTTAAAGATTTATCAAAAAATGTGCGCGTTAAGGGGTCAAACTGAATCCTGATGAAAATTTAGTACAATCATTTTATATTAGAGTATGCATGTCTTACAAAAATGTTGTACCCATTTCAGGGTACCTATAATCATGTATAGATATATCAAAAAATGGCCTTTAACTTAATTATACGCTTAACACGGACAATGACTAGAATTATTTCTAAAAACGAATTGAAATAAATTAAAGATTTAATGAAATATGAGACTGTTTGAATTTGAGAAATCCAATATAATTTTTAAATTCTTTTTTCAAAAATTATTTGTTTAAATGCTACACCCGGATAATCATACAAAATTGGTCTCAGCCCGGATTTCAGCGTCTATAAAGTTTGCTATTTTTTATAAGTTCGTGTCAAGTAATATTTTATTTTCAAAATAACCTACAATTTATAGTCAGATATATCCTAAGGGTAAAAACATAGTGAAGTATCGCATCAAGCCTCGCCTCAAGCATCAAAAACAAATACATGTCCTAAACGTTATCCGTTCATAGTAAAGAATCGAGCATCGACTAAAGCATCGCATGGAGCATCGCCTTTTCCGAGGAATCAAATCAATTTGATTTTCAAGACTCTTCCCAGGACTGATGCCCGAAATGTGATGTATGATTGGTGCGCTCAAGGTCGTGTGAACCCTGTACGCCTGGATTGATTCGATGCTTGATGCGATGCTTCACTATGTTTTTACCCTAAAAATGCTAGAAAGGAAAATAATAAGAACAATACTTGGACCAAATATAACAAAATACGGAGAACGTAGATTAAAAAGAAATAAAAAATGAACTAGGGGTGGAAATAGTCCGATATATAAAAGCAAGAAAACTGGAATGGATGGGAAACATTATGAGAAGAGCAGCAACAGAAACATTAAAGAGAATGGCGACATTAAAGATGAGAGCAAGAGGAAGGCAACGAAATAGATGGTGGGATCAAATAGAGAAAGATATAAAAGCATTGAAAATAAGAAACTGGAAAACAAAATGCAGTGACAGAAGAAAATGGAAAACCAAGAGTATAAACGCGATGACATCTGAAGAGTAATCAATCAATAGGATTCAATACAACTCTTCCTGAGCAAGCCATAATCCCTCGGGATTAAACGGATTCTCTATTTCTTTCTTCTGCAAATTTTATCTTAATTTTTTCGTTAGTTCATGAAATTATGATTATCCGATTGTAGCATTCGATGCCAAAGATTATCAATCAATTATATAGAATGTTGCGCTTAAAAGTGGCACTTTTAAATTGTTTTGTTTTTCGGCTCCAAAATATTTGGCATAACCAAATTATTTGTACTCGAAAGATATGTTTTTAATATTGTCATAGTTTCCACAAGATTCGGAGATAGCAAATAACGTTGAAAAGTTTAGAGATTATTTGGTCCCATTTTTGTTTTAATTAATAAAATAAAGCCGAATGGTTTATTTCAATTCGTTTTCGATTTGTTTCATTCAAAAATATTTACATAAAAAACATTGAATGTATACGTACCACACACTTTTTGTTAGCAAAATACACAATTCAAAAATATACGCTTTATGCTCATCTAGACATTCAATGTCTTTTTTTTTAAATGGTTGTAATATTTAATAAAAGTTCGTTGTTTTCTCGAACTTAAACTATAACGAGAAAAATTCTAAATAAATTTCCTATTTGTCAATTTATTTACCAATCAAATATTTTGTTTTATAAAAGTATTACAATGTTAAATTATTTTTTTTATATATTTTCCAAGCATTTTTATTTTCACTGTTAATGTGTATTTTTCAACATCAAACCTTAATGTCAATATTAGCAATTTGAAGAATTTTTTGTATGCCCAGGAATGCTAATGTCGATTTTTTGTTCTTAAAAATTTTTCTTGGTCTTAAAAATATTTTTTGTTAATTATTTGTTAGTGAAACATTTTATTTTCATCTGGTTTCTTCAGGAGTACTAGGTTTATTTTTTTCTGAAAATATGAGAAATAAGTAATTTTTTTAACTATCCCCTTTTTTGAACCTCCGTCCCCTACAGTAACTTTTTTATTAAACAAATCGTCTGTATCTGCAAATTGTTCGAATGAAAAAATAACTAAAAACATACTTAGTATGAAAGGAATAAAAATGGTTTCCTTGAGAATTTGCGACATCTATGATAGAATAGAGATATCTTTTCTACATCCAACTTATTTAATCATTTTCCCCCTCCTTCGATAGGACCAAGAACGACGAAGTCTATCTGTAGGTTTGGACCAAAACTACAAAAATATGTTTATTTTTAAGTCCATAAGGTTGATTGACTATACCTTTATACAGACAAACTAAATACAATGTTATAGTTACATATATACTTTTGAAAAGTATCATGGCAAAGTTGTAGATCTCGAAAAAATGTACAACTTCTATGCGAGTCATTTTTTACCATAACCTAAAAATTTTCGCGGAAAATGCAAAAAATTATTAAATTTTTTTTTTTCTAATTTTTTATTATTAATTTCCGCAAAAATAATTTAATTTTGATGAAATTTCGTGGAAGTATACCTTTTTAGGACTCAGATAAACAATAGCTATTTATGTAATCAGTCACGAAATGCCTAATTTATGAGCGTTACACAAAATTGCATTTCTTAACGTATTACATACAAGATTTTTCTAATTTTGAATAAAGTAATAGTAAATATAGAATACTATTGATAAAAATTGTGAAAACAGAAATCAAGTCTGTTGACTGCTACCACTTCTTGTCAGTTTGAGGTTTTGTAAATAAATAAGTTAGAACGCACGGTTTTTATTTACTTTTACAAAATGAGTGATTCAAGTTTTGAAGAGCTGCCAAGCGATGCTGAAGATGCAGTACGTAATTCCCAAAAAGTCAAAGGCAGTTTACGATTTGGCTTACGAAAAATTTATAACTTGGTGTAATGAGAAGAAGATAAAACATATAAATGAGAAAGTCTTACTTGCATATTTTGATGGTAAGAAAGATCTAAAAGTATCCACATTATGGACACTTTACTCAATGTTAAGATCCGAACTAAATCTAAACAAGAATATTGATATTAAAAAATACACAAATTTGATAGCGTATAATAAAAGGCATTCGGATGGCTACAGTGCTAAGAAGTCAAAAGTTTTTACCAAAGAAGATTTTGCCAAATTTTTGTTAAAAGCTGATGACAAAGAATACTTAATGACTAAGGTGGTAATGATTATTGGAATTGCAGGAGCTTGCAGAAAGGCAGAATTAACATTTCTTCCATTTGAAAATGTTATAGATGAAGAACGCCATTTTCTTGTTGATATCCCTCCGTCAAAAACAAAAGTTATACGGCAGTTTGCAATTACTACTGGTGACATTGAAAATATGAATTTTGTTGCGTCCACAACATATTTTTTGTTAAATATGTAAATGGAAAATGTACCAGAAATCCTGTGGGAATTAACACGTTTAGTAGTCTGCCAAAAGTTATTGCACAATGCCTTGGACTTTCAAATCCTGCTTTATATATTGGCCAGTGCTTCAGAAGAAGCTCTGCCACTTTATTAGGTGACAGTGGCGCTTTTATTTTAAAATTACAGAGGCACGGTGGTTGGAAATCAAGCACTGTTGCGGAGGGATATGTTGAGAATTCCATAGAAAATAAAAACAAGATATACTTGGTGAAACATTTAATGTAGTGTGCCCCACTTCCCAAATAACAGCCAGTGCGAGCCATGAAACAATTTTGTCGTCGGGAATTAATTTAAACAATTGTTGTGTTATCAATATTTATAATAATTAATTTATGTTCTTATCTTGTGTTATAACAGTTAAATAAATGGAATTTTTTCCATTTTTCGTCACCAGTTACATAATATTTTACTTTGTGCAACTAGTTACACAAAGTAAGATGTTTCATAACGTCAATCAGTTCTAAGAAGTGTCACGCTATATGTCAAAATTAGAAAAAAAAATTTAGATTAAAAAATATAACGGTTTTCAAGATATTAAATTTTTTAGTTTAAAAACATTTTTTTTTTCAAAAATAAAGTTGGTTGGCAAAATATCATCGTACATGGCTTTTTAGGTGCTCATTTTTTTTGTTTTTATGTAAACTTTTTGATACAATAAAAAAAATAATAGTCCCCATTTAAAAACATGCTCAAAAATTGAAGAAACTCAAAAAATGATTTCTGCAATAACAAATTTTTCAGTAATTGTTGATAATTTGTTTAAATTTTTAATAAAATTAAAAACTGATTACTCCATTGAATTCTACAGAAAAAATAAAAAATATTTTTGCAGAAATTGAAAATAAAAAACTAGAAAAAAAATTTTTTTAATAATTTTTTGCACTTTTTTTGAGGTTATGGTAAAAAATTACTGACATAGAAGTTGTACATTTTTTCTAGATCTACAACTTTGCCATTGGATATTTTTTGATAAGACGTCAAGTTTCGCGGAAAATCACAAAATACCATTTTTCCGCCCTTTTAACCCTTTAGCACCCCTCTTGTCGTTTACCACTTCCAATCATAAAAACCCTGCAGATTTTGAAATTACTTTCGATTAAGTTTTGGATTATTGTAATACTTTAGTTAAATACAAAATATTTGATTTTTTAAGCCTATTTTGCACTGTAATTTTTAATAATAAATATTAAATAAATATCAATAAATATTGGACTAGGCGACTAATACCTATTTAAGTACTAGGGTATATGTATTTGGATATCTCAGTTGGATTTTTAAAATGCATAGAATGTGAGGCTATTATTAAGTATACAATAAAAATTTTTACGAATTGACTTCTACAACTATAATTTCGTTGCTTTTTCTTAAATTCTCAATATTTATCTTCATTCAGAGTTTACGTACGAGTATAAGCGTTTTATAGTATTTTTTGTATTGCTTTTTATTGCCGGGCTAACGGATCTAAGTCTTTAACCTTTTTTTAAGTAACAAAAATATAAATAAATAAAAAAATAACAAACAAAATTTAAAAATAAATAATATAAAATAAAATTAAATACAAAAAAATTATATCACTCTCCTTTTAACGTTCAGCAATGAATCAGATAATATTATTAACGTTTCGTCATTATTTCAGATCACTATACAGAGTGTCCCAAAAGGTGTCGATAAATTAAAAAAAAAATTGTTAAAGTCCCTTTCTGAACTTTTATCTTCGATGAGTTGTTTAGTTGTCGAATCAATCAGTCCGATTCAGGAACCAATGAAGGAAATTAGGAAGTCCAAGAAACAAAATCAGAACATAAATATGTGGGGTTTCCACTCATCTGGTGAGGATTTTTACCAAACAAATTATTTTGTATCTGAATTCGATCTGTGTGTGTGTATGATGATTCTTTATGTTTATGAATTTTAAAATTCTGACTTCAGATTTTGATAGAGCATCAAAAAGTAAGCTTATGGTTTGATGTGCTCCTCCTTACCACTTCGGGAACACCTTCAAAATGGGGTACAAAATATATTTTGAATTTTTAAATGAAATTGAATTTAAAGTACGCACACAGTGAATGACGATTTTGGTAAAAGTGGCAGAAGAGCATTCTCAACTGGTTTAAAATACTTTTTATCACCCCTCAACTTTAAAGCTAATTTTTTAGGGGCAACCGGTATACTTTGATATATGGATGTACAAGATAATAAGTATTATAAGAGGTTGGATGGTAGAGCTCTTTTGTTTTTTATATTGACCGTTTTTTCATTAAAAACTGGTGTTTAAAAAAAAATGGTTATTTGGACAAATATTTTTGCACTCATTAATTGGAGCTATTTGAGTCCGGGTTGCGATTGAATAATAAACCAAAAGATGTGATTATGGGAACATGGCCGTAACTAGGTTTCTGTGGGCTCTGGGCAAGACTTTCAACGGTAAAATGAGAAAGTAAAAATGGTTTTCTCTAATAAAAAACAAGGTTTTTCTGATACATATTTTTTTAAAGTTTTTTTTGTGCAAAAATGGAATAATTTATACAGGGTGTTTCATTGAGAAATGCGCATACAGTAAGGGTAGATGTGGACATCTAGGTGCCTCTAAATAACCTATATTTTATGGGTCTAGCGTTCTTTATAACCAAGATACAGGGTGATTTATTAATTTTCCCCATTTTTTCAATTAATCTTAACTTATGAACCACCCTATACATTTTGAAAATATTTGGTTTGTATGTGTTCTTTGTCTACAGTGATGTCGATTAACATAATAAAAAGTCTTATTCCAGGTCCGCCCTTTATATGAATATTTTAAAATTTTATTTACAAATTTGGAAAGAGCACAAAAAATAAGAAAGACTAAATTTATTTAGTGTTTCCCCATACAACTTTTTTACTTAATAACTTAAGTCAAATCTAGATGTTACGATAATGAGGTGGCACAAAGTTAAAAAACAATAAATTTGCTGCCCCAAATGGTACTTTTTTAGCTTTAATCCACAAAAATCATCAACTATTTCTTCTTCTCCCAATTTCTGGATCCCAACCTTATTGAAAAACGAGAGGACAGGTCCGTATTTGGGACAAATTATTATTATACTTATTTTTTGTGTTCTTTCCAAATTTGTAAATACAATTTTAAAATATTGATATACAGGGTATTGTTTCGACTCGAAACATACTAATTTTTTTAAGGCCGGACCTGCAATAAGACTTTTCTTATTATGTTAATCGACGCCACTGTGGACAAAGAACATGCGAACCAAATATTATAAAACTGTATAGGGTGGTTCATAAGTTATGATTAATTGAAAAAATGGGGACAATTAATAAATCTTGGTTATAAAGAACGATAGACCCATAAAATATAGGTTATTTAGAAGCACCCTTATTGTATGCGCATTTCCCAATGAAACACCCTGTATACATTTTAAAAACCGAGACTGACATTACCCAACATTATATGTTTATTTATTATTTTTTTTAATTATCACAGAAATTAATAATCATAGAACGGGTGCATTTACAGTTAAGTCTACCATCGCATCTTTTTAATATTTTATTGGAACGTTAAAAGGAAAGATAGAGTAATATACAGGGTGGCCCACCTATCCTCGCTCGGACCATAGCTGCTAGGCTGATGAAGATCGAGAAAAAATATTATTCTATTTCTATTCTATATATTTTTTCATTTTTAGAATATCTGTCATGTGGACTTTACATACCCATTTGTTTTTGAGGCTCACTTGCAACGTTGTCAAGTTATTTACATTTTAATAAAATTTTATGAAAAAACATGAACGAAGAAAAATCTTCATGAAAACTATATTTTCAAAAATTGATGGAAAAAACTGGATATGCAAGTACCAAAAGTATGTGCAGAAACATACATATCATTTGGGCTCATTCAAAAAATACAGGGTGTTTCGAAACAAGGACCAAATTTCGCGAACTTAAAATTGCCAGATCGAGCCTCCAATAAAATACACAATAAGATTTTTTCTCGATCTTCTTCAGCCTAGCAGCTATGGTTCGGGCGAGGTTAGGTGGGCCACCCTGTATAAACGAATTAAATTAAGAATACAAACATAAAGAACTTTAAATCCAAATAAAAACTTTTGATAACCATATCAATATAAAACTGATGGTATAACCATCAATAAAAAAACCCAATCTAATTTTAATCAAGATTGGTCACTCTCATAAAAAATAAATACCTTGAGCACGTCAAAAATATCAACTACTAAAATTTAATCAGCGCTAATCGCTTGGGTTTGCGTCTCGGCATGTACCGTCTTCTTAAACCTCTGCTGTTTAGCATCCCACATCGTACACGACGACTCCAAATGCTTGTTGAGATAAGATTTCAATGCGAAAGTCTTGTGACACTTGTTACAACTGAAATTCTTATCGTTCGAGTGGGTTTGCATGTGCGCGCGCAGGTTCGACCTATCGGCGAAGGCTTTACCGCAGTGCGCGCAGCCGTAAGGCTTTTCGCCCGTGTGCGATCTGAGATGACCTTGCAACAGCCACGGTCTCGAAAAT
Organism: Crepidodera aurea; assembly: GCA_949320105.2. Taxonomy (NCBI): domain Eukaryota; kingdom Metazoa; phylum Arthropoda; class Insecta; order Coleoptera; family Chrysomelidae; genus Crepidodera; species Crepidodera aurea. The sequence continues at coordinate 14,367,845 of OX439475.1, read as the reverse complement.
TGTTTACCGCAAATGTCGCAACTGTGCGCTAGTTTGTGGGTGAGGAGGTGCATCGCTAAGGCCGGCATACTCACGTAGGCCTTTCCGCACGTCATACACTTCTTTGCGGATTGGGAGTCAAGGCTGCGATGCGTTTGTTTGTGCCTAGATAGGTTGCTTGAAGTGGCGTACTGTTTGCCGCATACGTTGCATATGTAGCGGCTCTTTTGGGAGTCGTCGGATGTGCTTTCTACGTCGATTTCTTGGTCTTCGTCTTCTTCGACGACTTTGTAGAATTTCTGGAACAAATAAGTAACTTAATACAGTTATCCTTTATTAAAGGATACCTAAAAGGCCTTGACATTGTAATTTGATCAATGGAATATGTTTTTTTGACCATCAGGCGATGGTTTCCACGTTTCCCCTACGTTCCTCTAGGGGGTTAAAAACGATTTTTTTTCTCTGCACCATGCCGATGAAATTAAAAAAAATGTATAAACCTTATTTATTTTAGCAAGGCAGTGACGTAATGTTGACAGAACTGAAAGATATACCCTCTTCATGCATATGACAAAAAATCATAGGTTCTAAAAACAAATGTAAATGTTGACGATATCGTAATAAAAGTAATATATAATACAAAAGAAAAATACAGAAATGACAGGTAGGTAAGTACAACATTATTTATGTTACTGAATACGGTGATTATACAGTGAATCAAATAAACAAACATTTTATTTTTATTTTTAGGACTATATAGAATATAGATTTCGATGGCAAACAGTAATCGCTGAACCAACAGGTAATACTGTAAACCCGAATTATACAGTTGTCATGAGATACTGATAATATGTAAATTATAACTGACTATAAATAAAGTAATAAAATATTAGTTAAATATTTTTTCCGGATAAAAAGAATGCTATAGGGTTAAAAACGATTTTTTTTCTCTGCATCAAGCCGAAGAAATTAAAAAAATGTACATACCTTATTTATTTTAGAAAGACAGTGACGTAATTTCTAGTTATTTCTGTTGTAAACGGAATAAACACGAAAACACTAAGAGCAAATACGATTTAAACTGAACGTGCAGGGGAAATCAACTGTTAAAGGTTGGCAACACGACGTTGCCGATGTGATATAGCGAAAATTCTTGATTTATGGCAATCAATGTGGCTACTCACTTGACCTCCAACGTGTTAATGTAACATAGTGGCATATTATAATAAGAATTCCAAATCGTTCAGTGTTTTTATAAGAAGTTTGTTATATTTACAACAAAATATGCTGATGAAAAACTCACATATTTAACGGATACACAATTTTCGTTACCTCCAAGAATAAAAATTAGCCGTACAAATTGGAATTTAGAGACGAGACTTCTAGATTCCAGACATTCGAAGCGAGGAAAATGAATATACCAATAAAAGCTACAAGACTTCAAAAATCGACAATGATAGCCTGGCAAGCGATAATAATATTGATTCTTGTAGCTCTGAAATTACTACTGCCACTTCAAAAACGACGAGTCTGTTATTGTGCACTGAATTTTAAAAAGGTTGAATTAGTTTAATGAAATACTACGAGTGCTTTTTATAGCTTGAAATAAATATAAATGCAAATGTAAAGAAGGTTTTTATTATCGTAGAACAACGCTTATATTTAGATTAAAGTTCGTTCGAGTGATTAAAGGAAAAAAATGGCGTTAACAAGTAGCGTTATGAAGAGTCTAAACCTCATACTCTTCCCCAAAATACAGGGTGTAACAAAAATGTGCACACAAAAAAAGTTACAGCCCTTGGAAAGTACAAAATGAAAATCGATTTTTTCGAATATTTCATGAACTGTTTAACGTTTTGTAATGAAAATGGATACATGGCTTTTTTATCGTAAGAGCATCTTTTTCACATAAAACCACGAAATCTGTACATCTCATAAAAATTTTAGGGGGGTTTTGAACCCCTAAAACCCCCCAAACTTTTCTATATGTTACAATTAAATTAGTATTGTGACACCATCGGTTTTTTTTCTAAAAGTCAGTTTTTATAAAGATGAAGCCTCTTTTTCATTATGTGTAACCAGAAATGTAATAAGAGCATAAATCAAAATTAGCCGATGGCCCTCATTGTTATACCTATAGAACAGAACTTAATGACTGGAGTAGGTACGTCACTACTTAGACCGCCAACTAATAACTCAAGTGGTTGATGATTTATGACCAAACGAAACAGTATCTACCTCTTTTTTTTCAACAATAAACATATACTTTACTGATAGAACTTCCTTATTACCAAGCAACCATGCAACAATATGGGTACCTATTTCCAAACAGGGAAACCCTTGGCTAGAACTGAATAGTCGCAATTCAATTTTCTTGCAAATGCGCGATAATTTGGAGGTACAATTTTGTCTTATTGATAGCCGAAATTTGAAAGATGTAGTTCTATCAGAGAGAACTTTTTATTGGTACATGTTTTAAGTTATTATCTATGCCTCTTTACTATATTGGCTAGTGTATTTGAAGTTTAAAAGATGAAGGTCTGCCATTAATTTAAATTACATTCAATAAACTTACCGTATTTGAACTCGGAATCGTCATCGATATTCGAGATCTATGAAAATCCATGCTATTCTCGTCATCTTCGTGGTTCGTTGAATTCTTATTACTCTTATTGGTTCTTTTATTCCTTCTCTTTCTTCTATCCGGAATACTCAATTGAGAATCACCAGACGTATTTTGTAACCTCTGTTCAAGGTTATCGGGTTCAGGAGATAATGGAAGAATAATGATATCTTCGTTTTGTTCAGGCATCATCGTGACGTCATGGTGTAATCTTTCTACGGTGCACAGCTGAACGTTCTCGACGTCAGAAGAACACTCAGAGGTCGGAGGGGTAGGAACTGCTGCCGGCACTTGTACGACATACACTATAGGAGAGGTAGTGTAGCACGGTACTACGACTTGGGGTACAATCACAGGCTGCGTGGTTTGGGATACAGGAGCGTGTTGTATCACAGACACTTGTCTCTTTTCAGAAGCTTCTTGCTTTGTTTGACGCACGGCCGATTCTGGAGAAAAAGGGCGGTAGCAGTGCGTAGGACTTGGGGGATCGGCTTCGGAAGCAACCGTGTGGTGTATCATCACCACACTTGGTGCTGGTAGCGGTGGGAGGCTTTGCGATAGGGAAAGAAGATCGTGTGCTGCTTCGGTTTCTTCGGCGCTACGTTTTGCGATAGAAAGATGTTCGCCATCGGGCTTGGAGTCTTGGTTTTCGTTGAGGGTAGTACCATTTGGAACAAATTCTTCCGATGGATCTGAAACAAAGATGAAAGATAACATTGTACTTAATTTTATTTTTGAATGATGTTACTGAAAACGTACATTTTAAATAGGTTTAGTAATTAAGGTTTAATCATCAAGAAGTCATCGCAAAATCAGCGATTTTAATCACACTGAAACATTTTAAAACATTTAAGATATTTTTCGTAAATGTATGATAGATTAGTTATTTTTCCCAATTTATAAAGAAAATAATGAGTATTTACTTTAAGGTACATTAACAAAGAACATGATTTATAGACAGTAAAAAAATAAATCTTTAATTTTTTAACGTTCTGATGAGTGTAACTATCAAAATATTTAGATTAATTGGATTTTGAATGATTGCTAATATCTTTGCAACTACCCTGATTAAAACGACCCAAAAGTTATTTGATATAAACCCAAAATGAAGGAAATAAAAGGAATATTACATTTCTTTTTATTACTTAAAAGAATGTTGTATCTATTTTTCAAAAACCGCTAAAAGTCGACATCCCCATCCTCCTTGCAATGATTAAGACTTTTTAAATTCAGATCTGACACTTGTACATTTTTCAAAAGTCCCATTATGATAAATATTGGACATTTTTTTGAAGTAATTCATATAAATATTATTTTGGATTCATTTTAAATACCAGTTCTTTTACATATGACTACAAAAAGAAGTCTAAGGGAGTAAGATCAGGAGAACTTGCAATCTATTCATATTACCACATATATTGGCCTGAAAATTCATCGAGATATGCTCTGATAATTAAATAAGACCTGTATTATCATACTGGAAAACTGGATCAAAAGTTTCATCCCATTCTTGAATAGTTACTATGAGTATAGGAACAACAAACTGTAGTTTCCTGTTCCAGTAAAACTGGTATACTCTTTTCTGGTCATTGCTTTCTGTGTTGTTTATTTTTAACTGTATTTATACTTTATAATTGTATCTTTAAATGTAACTTTATTTATAGCGTCCGACTCAGTTAATAAATTTATCCCAAAACAGAGACTTAGAGTTTGTGCACAATGATTTCGAACCCCTAAATTTAATATTACTTTAGCTCAGTAAAATTTCCGAAAACTTTAACTGATGTTTGATGCCCACTTAATTATTTGAACGATTCGTCCTTTCTAATAATTTTATTCTAACTTTATCTCCGAATATACAAGATTAAGAATTCTTACAGCTATTGTTTTCCTGCCACATCTAAACTTCCAAATTACTTTATACTTTCGAATTCGTGATTAGGGATTCCGCTGAAAAAATAAATTTGCATCTGTTTCATCAGTTCGTGCACGGTGGATCGTTGAGTTTCGCGGGCGGACAAAAGTGTTGGATTATAGATTGTAAATCATATCATTACCTAGACCATACTTATTGAGTATACAGCTCCCAGAGCGTTTTGTGGAATACAAGGATTTTGCTCTGGATTCCGGAGAAAGTCTGTATCCCATTTTTTTAGTTTTAATATCTCTTATTTGGCTATTTAGTGAATTCTCTGACAAATTCTCTGAGGTTTTATAGAATTCTGAGAGCTAGTTTCACTTGATTGTATGGCCTACAAGTATTCTACAGTTCCATGAAATGTATCTTCCACCGACCTCGCTTATCTCAGCCGTAGTGCTAGTTTAGTAGCCCTGTTTTTAATACAAACTTTTGGAGACCCCCAATCAAGTTGTAAGTAGAAAAAACCGCTGACCTTCTTGAAGCAAACGAAACACGTTGGAAATGTATAACAAGAATGATAAAGCAAACAATACATCAGGAAGAACTGGTCGAATAAGAAGACATCCTTGACTTAAATCTTCGTAGCGTTTTCTAGTAAGTCTTATTAGAAGTTTTAATGGATACGCTGATTGTGAACCATCTAATTGGAGACTTCAACGTTACCAACATGTGCGAGGCACGGTGGCGTCTATAAAAGGTTTCTTCCTCTAAAGAAGACATCAATTCATCAATTCATAGACGTTTAGTTTTTTAACCTGTTTGCTAAAGTACTTTTGCTCTATAAATGACGGCATTGAAAGGGCGTTGTTCTGTGATTGGTCAGATGCTTGTGGGATTACATACTCTACTAAATTTGTATTTTAAAGGCAATTTGGAATAACATATTTATTATATTTATTAAAAATTCTGTCCAGTTAGTCGTGTATTTGTCCACCCTGTTAAGGGGTAAAGAAAAGCGTTTCCAAACGTTTAATTTCACGGTTTAGGATTGATTGGAAATTTTCTGGAACGTCTTTCGTTTTAGAAAGACGAATGCTTTTTTTGTTTCTTTTAGTCATCAGAATTGCGGCATTTCCATATTTAAGACTCAATTTCGAAGAATCCAAACTTTTAAATGAGAGTTTCCTTTATTCGAGTATTTGAATGAACCTGCTTTCCTTGTTATTTTTTCAGTCTTTTTTTTTTAAATATAAGCTGGTGTTTTTTATAGATAAAAGTAGGGTGGAAAATGTGTGAAAATATATAGAATTCAAATTTTTTTTAAATAATTTACGAAAATGGGAAAATATTTCGTTTTTTTTTGCTAGAACGCATTGGTCAAAGATTTATAATCTTTATACATATTTATGGAACTGGAAATCTTATATATAAAAGTCATTAGGCAGTTGAAAATGCGGATGACGTGGCAAGAGGTAACCATGAGGTTAGCAGAGGTGGCAGAAGAAGTGAGATTACATATCAACGAAAAGAAAACAAAATTTAAGAGAGTAGGGGTGAATACAACAACTACGGCACTGGAGATTACGACAAAATGGAGTAAAACATCTTTTGAGGTCCAGGGATAACAATATCAAATAGAATAGAGGAAGAAACAGAAATAAAGTTTCAAGTAGAAACGGAGGGGCTATATAACTTATTAAGAAGAAAGAAATATTAAGAAGGGCAAAAATAAGATTATATAAAACGTTCTTAAAACCAACCTTATTATAAGAAGCTGAGACTTGGGTGATAAACAAAAAATCAGAAGAAGATATATTGAGATGGGAAATGAAAATATTACGAAGAATCTTTGGAGGAAAAAAGGTCGAAGATGTCTATGAAACAAGAATAACAAACATTGTGAAAGAAGTAAGAACGAGGAAACTTCAGTAACACGGACGTCCAGAGAGATCTTGTGGCCAAACAAAAATAGCCTGGAGAGAGGTAGAACGGAAAAGAAGAAAAGCAAGAACTGGAAGCCAAAGACCAAGGACAAAGAACTCTGGAAGATAACGATCAAGCTCAGGGCCTAAAAGGCCTATGACAAAGCTTTTATTTAGACATATTTATTAAATTATTTAAGCGCAAAGAATAAATGAAGATTCGTTAGTGTTATTCTAATACAGAACATCAATTGATGTCATTAATGTCAACATAAAAGGTGTAGTTAATCAGATAGAAAAGAAATAATATGCAGTGTCAGGTGTAAGAACATAGCTCAGATCTTAGAGGCATACACTGCTAGGAGTACATATTCAAATTAGGAATTTGATTCCAGGTGAATTTTTGATACCTTTGGAAAACATTCTTTAAATTTAGTAGTTTTATTGGAAGCAACAAACTCTCGTATAGATCCAGTACATTTTAAGTAGTAATTTAATACTTAAGCGTTTATAATAATTACTCAAGTCGGATCTGCGTGTCATTATCAAAAATAGTCACTTTCGAACCATGACTTATGTTCAAACAGCGTTGCCAAGTTTCATTTAAAAAATTTTACTTCGCTACTTAACTCTATTGGTTATATTAGTACAAAAATAATTGTAATTTTCCTCAACCATATTAAATTCTTTGTAAAAAATATCACAAAATATATTCTTACTGATACAAATAGTAGATTAGACTGGATTAAACACACGATATGTCACAAGTATCCAGTTGTTAACGAAACGTCAGTGGTACCGGCAACAACAACTTGTTGATCGTCGAACAAAACGTGCTTGAGATAATTTTTCAAATACACTCGCATGTTTTGTTATCAAGTAGAAAACAAGGTTCACTTTAAAATCAACAATTTTGCGACTAATTTCTCTTGTACGGTTATGAAACGATTACAACCGAAGCAGTTGGTATTTGGGACTCTGCAAGTGGTTTAACAAACACACAGAACATTCCCCCCTCTCCCCCCTGGGACCACGCTATCACGATACCATCCAAACCCACAACAAAACATTCGGCTGGTGGGCACTGTGGGTAAATACAGAGATACAAAGGACGAGTGGGTCGGGCAGAGACGGAATCGAAAATTTGTTATTTATTCGGGAAAAATTAATTCACAAGTTAATAGTTTGACTTTTCATGAACATATGAACATGAACTCATTTTTTATTGTAGGATCTGTAGTTTTTATGATCTACATGGGTGATTCTCTCAAAAGAAGCAGATTTATGAGCTTGAATGACTAAGATTGCATGCTTAAATTTTGGATTTTTCGAAAATCTGTATCCACGACAATGACGAACAGATTTCACTGCCATATATCTCTTATATTATCGGGGAAACATTTGAAGGCGGTCATTATCGTGGACAATTTGTCATTGTAGAGGATGAGAAAGTCCACGACAATGATATTCAACAAAATCCACGACGATGGTGTTTTGAGGTTAAAACATTCTAAGCACAGGTATACATAACATAAGAACATTCTAATTACACATACAATAACAAAACTTGGCAACAAGAACATAAATTGGGATATTTTTCGTGAAATAATAGAAGAAGAAGTAAAATTAAACATACCATTGAAGTCAAGCATAGATATAGAAACTTCAACAAAATTATTCAAGAATAGTCTGGTTCACAAGTGCCATTTCCCTCGAAACCTGATCGTCACCACCGAAAATTATGATTTTGGGCTCATTCGATTCGGAATGGCATCTAGAACGTTCTATCAAAATTCCAAAAGGGGCTGGAAAAAAAATGCAAAAGTTATAAACAATTAAGTAAAAAAAAAATAAGGGTTTGGTTTTTTTTAAATATTTCAAAAACTATTTGAGATCATTGAAATTTGAAAAAAGATCCTTAAAGAGCAGGAAATTTCCTAAAAAAAAGTCCTAACTCCCGGAACTGTACCAACAACACTTAAACGCGTAGTTCGGCTGCCGCGTGCATCGCCCCAATCTGACACGTGCACTAAAAAAATTATTTTAACTGATTAAATATTAATATTAAGGAATAAAAAAGTTTGGGTACTAAGTAGACATATCAATAAATAATAATCCGTCAACAAAAAATTTTTATCACAATTTTTTTATTAGTTATGCTTTTGTTAATTAGTTAATTTTCACCATTTTAATGTTAACATAAAAACGCTGATTATTTCAAAAAAAAGAAATCTAGATTTTTTTGAGCTAATCTTAAAAGAGTTTAGAAGAGATCCCCGTTGGAAAAATTCAAAAGTTTTGATTTTTCGTTTTTTTATTACCAATCAAAGGCATGCGTAAAAACAGAAAGAAAACTACAAGTGCAAAAGTACAATATTTTTAAAAGTTAAATAAAAAATAATAAAAAAATATATGGTTGTTTTTGTAATATTTTTTAGTATTTAAAAAAAATATTGCGTAAAATTGCATTTGTTTATAACAAATTGTTTTTTTAATAAACAAATGAAAAGTTAATAAAAAAATTATTTTTTTTATTTTTTTATAATACGAAAGAACATAATAAAAAATGATTTTTAACAAAAAAAAATTGTTAATTAACAAGTGCGATTTTTGTTAATAAAAAAATTTTTTTAAGGAACGATTTTTTTTTAAATCATTATTTTCATCAAGGATGAAATTCCAAAGAAAAAGTTTTCAAAAATATTATAAACAATGCATTTGTTTATAATAATTATTTAAATAATGTTAGTTAAAAGTAAAAAAAAATTATTGTTATATGGCTTTTATCAATAAGAAAACAAAATATTAACAATGATTGGAAAAAAAAATTTTCCTAATGGCTTTATTTACATAAATAATTTTTTAATGCCTTTGATTGTTAATAAAAAAACGAAAAATCAAAATTTTTGAATTTTTCCAACGGGGATCTCTTCTAAACTCTTTTAAGATTAGCTCAAAAAAATAAAAAAAATTCTAGATTTCTTGTTTTGAAATAATCAGCGTTTTTATGTTAACATTAAAATGGTGAAAATTAACTAATTAACAAAAGCATAACTAATAAAAAAATTGTGATAAAAATTTTTTGTTGGCGGATTATTGTTTATTAATGTGTCTACTTAGTACCCAAATTTTTTTATTCCTTAATATTAATATTTAATCAGTTAAAATAATTTTTTTAGTTCACGTGTCAGATTGGGGCAATGCACGCGGCAGCCGAACTACGCGTTTTTACCGTTATTTTCGCCGCTTAATTAAAATTATAAGAGTTGTTGGTACAGTTCCGGAAGGTAGGACTTTTTTTTAGGAAATTTCCTGCTCTTTAAGGATCTTTTTTCAAATTTCAATTATCTCAAATAGTTTTTGAAATATTTCAAAAAAACCAAACCCTTATTTTTTTTTACTTAATTGTTTATAACTTTTGCATTTTTTTTCAGCCCCTTTTGGAATTTTGAAAAAAGGTTCTAGATGCCATTACGAATCGAATGAGCCCAAAATCATAATTTTCGGTGGTGGCGATCAGGTTTCGAGCGAAATGGCACTTGTGAACCAGACTAGAAGCAGTATGGAGCAGTACACCTACAAACACAACTACTTATTTTCGCAAGGAGTTGCAAACTATAATAAAACAGAAAATGGTTAAAAAACAAAGGCTCAGAAAAATATGGCAGTTTACGAGGTGCCCTCAAGACAAAACAAGAATTAATCAAATAACCAGTCAACTTAAAGATCTCGTAAATAATCACAGAAATGACACTATTCAAAAGTATCTGAAATATCTCACAGCAACTGAAGCTACCGAATATGCGCTTTGGAAGGCCATTCAAAAAAATTAATCGTCCACAACTGCTTAATCCACCTAAACGCAAGGAGAATGACAGAATCCCCATATCAATTAGAATTACCAGTAGAAAAATTCACGGTCACACAAGTCAACAGCTTAATTAAAACAAATTTAAACCTTAGAAAAGCTGCAGGCTATGAGCTAATTACGGGAAAAGTACTTTAAGAACTACCAAGAAAAGGCATAGTAGTCCAAATCATTTTAATATTCAAACCTGGAAAACTAGCAGAAGAAGACAAATCATACAGACCGATCAGCTTACTGCCACTAATGTCCAAAGTTCTGGAAAAATTAATACTCTCAAGAATTGAGCCAGTCCTAATAGTCCGTAAAATCATACCAGCTCACCAATTTGGTTTTAGACCTAAACATGCAACCACTGAACAAATTCATCGAGTCTGTAAAAATATAACTCATCGTCATTTTCTCGTCAAATACCAAGACGCGTATACGACACTATTTCCTGTCAAATCTGGTGACCCTCAGGGTAGTGTTCTCGGACCAGTGTTGTATCGCTTGTACACATCTGATGTACCCACCACTAATGGAGTTGTAACAGTCACATATGATGATGACATCGCTATACTATCAGCCCCAACCAGGCATCACAAAAATTGCAGATGAATCTGAACAGTATACGAACCTGGCTAAAAAAATGGCGAAAACAAGCAAATGATGATGTGAAATATTTAGGTATGCATATAGACAGAAAATTGACCTGGAAAAAACATATTTTTACGAAGAGAAAACAACTTGGCCTGAAACTTCGTAGCTTATATTGGCTCATAGGTCGAACATCACAACTTTCCCTACAAAATAAAATACTTATTTATAAAACAATTCTTAATCCCATCTGGAAGCTGTGGAATACAACTTTGGAGAACTTCTTCCAAATCTAACCACGAAATCCTGGAAAGGTTTCAATCCAAAGTCTTTCGAGTTATGACCAATGCACCCTGGTATGTTCCTAAGAATTACACACGAAATGACTTCCAAATACCCACTGTGAAAGAAGAAATTTCAAACTTTGCTCAAAAATACCAACAGAGGCTACAGCAACATCCCAACAAATTAGCAAAGACCCTCACGGGAATAACACCAACAGGAAGGTTAAAACGTTATATTGTTAGAGAAATAATTTTATATCCAGTATAAAATATTTAATAATGAGTGGGGGTGGTCATAGGGCTATTGCTCTGCATGCCAATATGTTTAGTGACAAACTATTTGCTTATTGTAATTCTGATTTACAGATTGTAAATATAATGGGAGGTAAAGCTGAAAGTACTCTACGAACTGGCAAGGAAACTTTCATTTATATTGGTAAGCTTGCAAACAATTTGCAGTAAGTGGGAATATCTTTCTTTGTATTTTCAGATATTCCCTCCTCTATTTTTTTAACGTTTTCTTCTGTTTTATTTTTTTGTTAGCATAAGTCAATTTTAGTGGCAGTCGTACACAAAAAGTGTTGCAAATCTTGTCGTTTACATTATCTCTGTTTAGAGCCTTTCCATTTAGCGAATCTCTTTAGACAAAGATTTGTCTTAACTCCAATTTGTGCCTGATTAACACAGTCCTTTCACCTACCGCATCCACTATACACAAAAGGGAATCGAAGGGTGCGGAGGGCGGACAATGCCGCCATCACAAACTAATAAATACGCTGTGTAGGTCTCCAGAGAACAGTCACCACTATCAAGTCAGCCAGCGAATTTGGACCTTTTCAGGGCTATTCAAAGGCGCAACAAGAAGCTAAATTGAACGGAAATTTCTCCATGCCTCTAATCGAGCGAGGCAAATGCCAACAGTTGCGTAAAATACAGTGGCGGATGATACGGGTCAAAGGTTTTCCATTTGAGATTGGCGGTGTTTCTATGCTTCACGTATAACTCGGTGTTTTGTGACTTTGGCTTGGCGTTACGTCATTATAGTTTATTATGTCGAGTTAATATTGAAGGGAAAGCTATTTTTGGGTATTTAGGGTCTTAGAATGAAGGAATTTCTAATAGTACGTCTTAGAGTTATTCTTATAATACGTCATTTTAGTTCGAATATTTTCAATGTACAGGGTGGCCAACTAAGAATGCGAGGTACTGTATTTGGAAAACTATCCATCATAGAGGCTTGCGACAAAAAAAGTTATTAATAAAACGGCCAAGAGAGAAACCTGTAAAATATTTTCAAGTTTCTGAAATGGCTGCTAGGGGGCGTAACTGCAATCTTGAATCTAAAAAAGTGATGTTTCTGTGAATTACGCTATATTAATCTAACAAAAAATGCCGGATTTTTAAAATCAAGGAGAAGCTGAACCTTTTTTGTTTGACAATTTTTGCTGTATCTCTAAAAATAAAGTGGTGGAAGGTATTCAGAGGTTTCAGTAAAAAACTCACTGTATATTCCAAATGGCTGGGTCGATTTTAATAAACTTAGGCTAGTTAAAAAGAGCTGTTCTTGCTACAAATTTTATAATATTTGAAGTTTTGTTAGTTTCATATGTTGCCGCTAGAGGGCTTTTTTCGACATACTGACAGAAATGGTTAATTTTCTCAAAAAAATTAAACGCATTAGTATGATTTTTTTTTCATGAAAATAATGCTTAAACAAGCTCGCGAAAACCGCATCTCGATATCTTGTTCCTAACCTAAAATTTAAGCCCAAGAAAATTTTATACGGAAATCCCTTAAATTTTTATTTTTTTAAACAAATTAATTTTTTTATTATGTAAGTTGTGGCCCTAAAATGGACCGATTTAAAAAAGAAAGGTTTTTGGTCGAAATGCTGACCATCATGCTCTATGCACTGCTGAAGCTTCTCATGGGGAGACAAAACAGCAATTTCGGCTCTCGGTATGTTAAGTAAAGCATTACGAATCCGGTTTTCATCTTCATTTGTATCCCAAGAATAGCTCTTTTTTTTAAAGACAATTCTGGGTCGAAAGGAACTCCAAGATCCTTAAAATTAGATGGTCGGTCTAGAGAATAATTATCTATCTTATAATCAAATATAATTGGATCAGATCTCAATGTATATGACATTACGCAACATTTAGCAACTTATTACGACTGCATCATATACTGACTTGATTTAGATTTTCTGATAGTTTCTCACATTAACGATAGGAGAGAAAATTTTCAGGTCATCAGCATACAGTAAGAAATTTAGTTCACCAATGTCATTAATGAAGATGTTAAACAATAGTGGGCCGAGGTTGAATCCTTGCGGAACACCTGATTTGGCGGGGTATTTAGCTACCACCATCCCTTCCGGAACTTTTACTCAGTCGTCTTGATTTTTCTTAATTTACTTATAATTTTCCCTAAAAAATTGAAAAATATTTAAATAGCTGACAATATAAATAAAGATGTTATTATTTATTAGATTATAATAGTTAAAATAATAACAATCCATTATTAACAACACCTCTAAAATTACTAACTATTAAAATATATCACTGTTTTAACCGAATATTCATCAACAAGCAGTAAATCAATAATAATTCTCACTGCCACTAAATACGGCGGTCTTTTATCGTAAACTCATTCGGTAATCAATAAAATTATAATGAGTAATAATCACGTTTGAATAGGTGAGTAATTGGATGTTTCAGACATTTTAGTGATTATATTGTAATTTAGTGTTTTGCTTGTGTTTGAGTACGGATTTATCCAAATTGTATGTGCGAATTAGATAATTAGAAAAATTATTATTCATTATTACTCTATTCAATTGAATTTGTGTAAAATAGGTTAAATCTTTTTGGTAAATTCGCTGCAATTTTTTTCTAAAACTTGCCAGATACAGAATTAATTCTCAAAACACCAAAACAACAACCATAATTTGAAAAAACGAACGTAGACGAGGTCCTGATAGCAGGATAGCAGGAGGCTTTAATGTAGTATAATACAAAAAGCAGGAATGCTGAAGAAACTTCACATTCTACAATATTTGAATGCCCCAATTGGACAATTCATAAAAGCAGTTTCGACCTATTTCTAAGTGTAATAAATCATCCGGACAACGCGATATCAATAATACAGGAGAATCACTCAAGCTGGGAAGAATATTAAGCGAATGAGACAGAGATTTGTTCTGAACTATAGTAAGGTATTTCACTTATCCAGGATTTGCGTTTTTCTAGCAAGAATAATATCACAAATAAAGAAAAGGAATCGAGACAACCTCAGGCGCCTTCCACTATAGTATTACATTTTTTTTGAGAAGAAGACTCAAATCTTTTCAACACATTATATGCAGTGGAGACTTAATAGAACCCTCTTAGTCTCACATCGTTCGTTTTGAAAACGGTGGAGAAAGCAACTGATAACTATATAGAACAGAAATCCTGGAACGGGTGCCTCTGCACCCCCATCAGCATGCGTACCAAACGGGCAAATCCACGGAGACCGCATTGGTGCAATTGACAGATGAAATCCAGGATGCACTAGAGAACAAAGAATCTGTAGTGTATCCCTTTCTAGACATAGAAGGGACTTTTAACAACACACCACACGAAGCCGTCAAAAGAGCACTAGAAGAAAGAGGGGTAGACAACATGACAACAAGATGGATGTCGCGACTATTGTCTACCAGAGTATCAGAAAATAAAATGGGACAAGACACTATTTCCATCAGCTCAACCAGAGAATGCCCACAAGGGGAGCCTAACAGTGGATCGACTCCTCTGCGATTTGACCCAGATTGGTATATCGTGTCGTCATAATCGCAAGAGGCAAATTCGAGAATACCCTCTGCGATATAGTTCAAAGAGGGCTGGACTTTACTAAAGAATGGTGTCAATCGATGGGACTTAGCGTCAACCCCATCAAGACTACCTTAGTTGCCTTTACACGGAAAAGAAGCATTAACCTCAAAACCATCGAATTGGACGGGAAAGTTATTGAATCGAAGCCAGATGTAAAATATCTGGGACTAATACTAAATAATAAACTCATCTAGAATAAGCAAGAAAAAGAAGTAACCAGCAAAGCCACGAAAGCTCTAATGGAGTGCAGAAATTTTGCTGGAAAAAACTGGCGATGTAACCCAAAGATCCTGCAATGGATGTACACGTCAATAGTGAGACCGGCCATCACTTATGGAGCAGTAGTCTGAGGCAGCAGAACTAAGCTGGCCAGTACAAAGGCAAATCTAGCGAAAATCCAAAGACTAGCCTGCGTATGCATAACAGGTGCAATGAGAACGTGCCCAACGGCCGCCATGGAGGTAATCCTAAGCCTTACACCCCTCCATATAGTAGTGGAGAGTATAGCGATAAGGACAACCTACAGAATGACTAGAGAAGTATCAACCAAACGCAAGTTTCGACTCCTTCCTAGAAATCACAGGTTAGCTTTGTGAAAGAATTTAACACAAAACTAAGTAACAAAAGTAACAAAGATACGATCCCAAAACGCAAGAGGAGTGCCATTAAATGAAATGAAATATACGCCATCGGAAAATGTGTCCAGTTCAACATAGAAAGAAATTTTCGCAGATAAGAGATCAAATTTTGATAAATAGTTTGTAGGAAACGTTAAAATTTCATTATAATTGTTTAACCTTCGAGCGGGCGCGCCAGCGGCAGATTGCCGCAACTTTTTGTTTTTGTGTTATAATTAAAATGTGACGATTCCTTCGAAACTGGGCATTTAGGTATTCCTTGTTTATGTTGTTGACTCCGCTTATCGACACATCTGGTGCAATATAATATTTCTGTTCAGTTGGTACAAGCGAAAGTTCCAAACCAGATTGAATTTGCAACGTGGTTGCGGCAGATTGCCGCTGGCGCGCCCTGTCGTGTAAGTTTTACTTATTACTAATTTTTTCAGTTTACCTAGATTGTTTGTTTTGGAAATGTTATATATATATTTTTTTTTTTACTATAATAAAATGATTATGAACGGCACATTTGTCTTATTTTACTAAGTAAAATAAATTTTCTTCGTTATTTGTAAACTACAAACATGAAAAACCAAATGCGGCAGATTTCCGCGGCGCGCCTTCTCATGTAATTCTAAAAAGCGCGCCCGCTCGAGGGTTAATTAATATTCGTTTATAAGTCATATTATGTCAAGTAGACCTGAAAAAAGTCCTGAGATGGTTATTATTGCTGCAATCAGCGTCATTCTCTTTATAAAATATGAATTGTAGATAAAAAACTATTTTTTACCATTTTGCAAGTAGCTAAGTAAGTCAAGAATTTTTGAAGGGATATTTTTTTAGAAAAAAACAACTAAATGAACTACAAAACTCATGTAGACGTTTTTAATTTCCTGCATTCTATATTGTTGTTTGTCGTTGAACCGTTCCAAGTTCCAATGACCCATTTGGAAGTATTTGCTCGAAACCGATGTCCTTGTTTTATTTTCATTCTTTATTTTTAACTAAAAGTGCTTCAGAATAGCTCGCCAAATGTCTGTTTGTGCACCACAGGCGACGACATGTGTTTACAAAAACTTCGATCGCACACTACGATTTCATTTCAATAAAAAACTTTATACAATGAAATATTTCGAAACTTCAAACTGCCATTTCCACGAGTAACTAAGTTTTGATATTTCTTTGGATGAAATATATTTTTTTGTATATCCGCTTCTTTTAGGAAATAATAATAATAAGAGATTCGAAATGTTGAAAGACAATGAAGCAGTGACTGATAATGTTATTATTGGCTTTTAATAAAGGAAAGTTATATCTCAACAAATCGTAGAAGATTTTTCTAAAACAGAAGCCACTGACTTGGTTTAACAAGCTTTTGAGGCACCTACAAGTTAAAATGGTTTAGGACGTAATATAATCTAGAATTCAGGTGCTTAATGAATTCCATATCCTTAAAATCTGATGAATTTCACTTCACGGTAACTTTTTTATTGCACTTCTCAAGATTATATGCTAGAGTAAACTCTTTCAACCAATCTTCCGGGTACGAAATACCGACATGTAGGATCAAGAATAAAAACAAACAGAGCCTTTAACAAAGGACCTCAAGCAAAAAGCTATTACGCTTACAAATTTCAACATAAAAGTGAATGTTATTAATTTACGAACGCCTTTGAGATACCTCCGCAAATAATTTAATTAGCATGGAGCTACTTTGCGAAAAGAGCTGACAATCAATTTTAATTTGTAAATGGAATGGTTTTGTCCTGTACTTTTGACGATGATTTAGTGTGATTGAGTAGGAAGTGATTAACTTGAAGGGTTATTAGAAAGTGTGTGAGAGTTATCAATTAATTTATGGGTACGTTCGAGACAAATTTTAAATGATATGTCAATTATCGCCTACTGGATTCTAAGCAGCAACGCTTCTGACGTTTGAACAGGTATTCAATTGCGATCAGTTTGGATTTGTATGTTTTTAGCTAATTAATAAAGTTTGGTTTAAATTTGACATGCATTTAGATTCTTAATAGGACACGCGTTAATGTATTTTAATTAAAAAATACTATATCAAACATTTTTTGTACTTACATAATTTCATGTCAAATTACTTTATCAAAATATTAACTTTTAATATACGCGAAACAACTAATAAAGTATTAATTTGGCAACGTCGATTTGTTATTTTACTGATTCTATGCTTTCTTATGCCTTCTACCATTTAAGCTTCTAATAAATACATGTTTTACGTATGTGAATAATTGAAAAAAGTCAAAATTGCTTTTAGAATTATGGACTTAGACCCATAGGATGTCGTAATAAAAAAACAAGAAGTTAATATTGCATTTTTTTAAAGATCCAAGTTCCGCATTTTATTAAAGAGTCAACTTCTTGAAGAAGGCCAAACTTTTAAGCTCTTCGTACTATAATTTAACAATATTAAACAAGTGGCTTTCTAAGGAAAATGAAGGCACCTCGTTATCTTTATTACAGAAAGAAAGGCGGACGCGCGATCGCAAGGAAAAGCGAAAAGGACAATTTTAAACGTTTTTCTGCGAATACAGGGCCGTTTTTGTACGATTTAAGTTTAAAGTTGAGGAGACAAGACTTAAAAAGTACATTTGATTAAACTACAGTGCAGTTAAAACTTTCTACGTTTTAAAATGTGCTTGTTTGTAGATACCGTTTGTACAATAATGTTTTTTACGGCTTGATGATTGACTAGATTTCCTACAACAAAGGGAATGGAATTATCAGCTTTTATGAACAATAACTTTATAGTTGCCTAAAAAAGGAAAGAGCTTAATTAGAAAATAGAGACAATGAACGGTCGCAAGTAGATGTACGTTGAGAGTAAGGGGAGAGGAACAAGTTATTAAACCCACTTCCCTGCCAGTAAGTAACAGGCAAGTGAAGAGAACCAGCAAATGAACACCTGTAAATAACTATGCAAATACCACATTCATATAAATATACTAATGATGAAGATGAGGTTACTATCAGACAGAAAAAGGAAAGAAAGATCAACAAGAAAGTGGCTAGGGGTTCCAAATAAAAACTGCATATGAAAGAGAAAGAAAACAAGCATATTATTCTGATTCTGAGTCAGAGTTCTAAAACAGCGTGTCAATTTTCGGTTATATTAAAGCATAAAATGTAGTCATTATTATATTAAATTATGTGGAAATTAATGGACAGTTTTAGGAATGTAATAAACTGAAAAACTAATTAAACTACCTAATACTATATGAGTTATATTTAAAAATCTTATAGCAGTATATACTAATGAATAATACCAATTCCTAAGATCGTTTTTTTTTTAGATTTTGAATCCTAGGACTACCCTGTCCATGAAACACGTAATCTAATTTGGGCAACCCACTTGAAACTCATGCGATGTGATATTTTAGTTGGGCCTTATCCGCATTTCAAGAACTTCTAAACTTTTAATCAAACGTTTTGGGAAAATGAGGAAAATAAAGGCTATGGACTCGTTTTAGTGCAAGTAATCCATTTTCGCGAATGTCAGCTCTCTTTTTGTATGCGCGAATAGCAGTCATTATCGTTTTTTAGGCTTATTCTTTCTAGCTGAAAAATTTAACATGCAGTTCTTATATTATAGGGATTTTTTAGCTACTATCCAAAACAACGAATTGACAATAAATAATACATTAACACGTTTAAGGGGTTTCATTAACGCGTCATAACTTCATACCATATTTCCCCTTAAGATTTTGAATCTGTTACTCACAGAAAAACCTAGGTCTAACAATTAAAAGAAATTATTTTTTCTTCAATGCATTTTATAAAATCTTGTTTTTGTCAAAATATTATTAATTTTTTAATTTTTTTAAGCAATTTTATTCATTGATAGGTACCCTCGATTTAAAATAGTAATCAATAAATCGTAACCCAAAAATAATTGAATAGAAAATGGGAGAATAAAATAAACGTGATAGAAAAAATGGAGATTTATTGGAATTTCACTCAATAATCCTCAGGTGTTGTCGGGAATTGTTCCTTATTTCCAACCCCTTGCTGTTCTTGGATCCACTAACTCCGGTAGAACACAATTGAGGAAAAAAATTTTGTATCTGATGATAATAATAATTATGAGTTAACAATATGTTATAAACAAATTCTGACCAATATTTTTTTTGTAAGTAATTTACAGAAACAGAAACAAATTGCTGAAAAAAATTGCCTTTGAATTCTATTTCATCCTTATATTATACCGAATAATTTTTGGATTAAAAAAAATGTAATTCAAATTAATTATTATGATTACTTTTTCATCTGTCAAAACAGTCAGATTTTGTGGTTTCAGCCAATAGCAGCTCAGGATCCTAACCAATCATTGTTTACCTTTTTTGAAGTGTCAAATATAAACATTTAACAACTTTTATTTAGCGTTATCAATTATTATTAAACTAAAATGTATTGCAAATCTATGTTAATATACAAATTTCAAAATTTATTTGTAAACTAACCTGTTTATTCGTTTATTCACACACACATTAGTTTTTGAATACCCAAATACTTAAAAATCCATAAACGCCTTGGTGCCCCTGTATAACTATAACATATCAATATTTTTTGATGTTTCAATTTAATTTGATAAAGAAAATAATGAACATTTGTGTGTAAAGTGTCTTTTGCATAAATGACTATATTCTCTGTTTTTAATACAAAATGGTTCAAAAAATAACCTTCCAAATACCACACGTCCTCTCAAATTTTATAGATTAAATTTTTGGTCTCCATACTCAAACGCCTTTATTTCAGGCAAAACCAAATAAAGCCATTTTCGTGAAAACCAAAAATTTAATATATTAAATTTGGACTTTTGAAAAAAATAAAAAATTTTGAAGATACAGCCGCGGAAATTTGATCAGAACATCTATTTATTTTTAAATAAACAATAGCAGCACTTTCAGTTAGAAGCTAATCTATTATAATGAATCCAGGAAACTTTTTTTTTCTGTCAAAACTCCATTATGAAATTTGTGGCAAAAATAATCAAATTCTTACCATAACATTACTCGAGGTGGGGCAATCTGTTGGTATTCAAGCATTTTTCCTTTTTGTTTTTTGGCCATTAATTTTGTTCAACTGTATGACTCACAACACCAATCAACAATTTCCCTAATATCCCCTTCACCCCACTAACTGATTTTACGTATTTTTATCACCATATTAACCTAATTTTTCCATATCTATTACATTTTTTTCACACCATCTTAAAGTCGAGGTTTCAACGAAGAAAATGAGCACTGATAAAGGTTAAAAAATGAAAATTTGTAAAATAACTTTTTCGATTGAAAATTAGTTTTTTTTTTTTAATTTAAATTCGTATAAAATCGAAAAATAAATATTTTGCTCTGAAAAAATTACGGCTTACTTAAAACACAAAAAAGAAAGTTTTCACAAAGTTTCATGAAAAAAATATTTTAGCAGAGAAAAAATTAAAAACTGTTTTTAGCGATTTTTTCGATAATTTTAAGGGTGTATTTATTTTAAATTAATTAAAATCAATGTGTTCGAGACTTTCTCCAACGCTCATATTTAATAAAATATAATTAAAAAAAATTTAAAAACTAATAAATTTCAAAAAATACTAATTTTAAAACCTTAAATAAAGTTAAAACAAAAAAGTAAGAAAGTACCACCACACCGATCAATAAAATCAAAAATAATTTGTGGGACGCCCCTGAAAAGGGATTAAAATTAAACTAATAGCATTTTATATTAATCTGAGACACACCAAAACGTATGACGACGATCATGTAGTTCGTTTAGAGTAGGCCTTAAATAAAGACAGCGACAAATATTGTTCTCGAAACTAGGTCGCGTAGTAATAATGACAATATGCGGCGTTTCATTTCTATCCAAGAATGTTTGAATTCTACAAACTTAGGAAAGGGGCAGCATAAATCGGATGAAGATTTCGAAATCTTTGGTGCGTTTTTATTCAAAAACAGAGAATATTTCATGAAAATTGTTATTTTTAGCTAATCAAGTATATAAAAATATCGGAAAGTGATAAACGGTTTTCACTTCTGGGATATGAGAAAGCACACCCAGTTTCACCAAGGTCGTGAATGCTCTTAAAGAGAACAACAACAAACCACGATGAACCACAAAAATGAATAATCCTAAAGGTTTCCAGTTGAAACGCAGTTAATATTCAAATCAAATATTTAACATAGAGACATTTCTGGATGTGACCTCCCTCTACAGCGTTCAGAGTATTTTTACAGTCACATATATTCTAATTTTCGACTAAACTGGGGTTGACTTTTTTCGTAACGGATGTGTTTTTACTTTTATTTTATTAATTAACAAAAACTCAATCTTTTTGTTCAGTTATTTTAGTTCTGTTGCATGTTCATGTTTACTTTTACGTGAATTTTCTCGTATGCATATAAGATAGGGGCAGCATGTTGTCGGGTGCAGCAACTAACTCGAGTTTTTATAGCTGTAAATCACAATTAAACCTAAATCAACAAGCGAATTACGGAGCTCGTTTAAGTTTCTCCTCGGAGAAGATTTATTTTTGTAGGTTAAATTGCTTAACTTTCAGAAATGTAAGTAAGTATTAGTGTTATGAATTATTCTGGGTATTTTTCGTGTTTTTCACCGGCAACTTTTCAGGAGTGAGCTCGTTAAGTGGTAAGTTCTCTCTTTTTCAAAACTTTCCGGATTTGTTTTACCTAGTCGGATTTAGTCTTGCATATTTATTGATCTCTCTTGCTGAAAGTTTCGATTTCTCATTTATTTTCCTCAGTTAGTTATGAACTAAGCCATTTAGGTCGGTTGAGAAAAATAAATTAGGTGTTTTCGAACGGACAACAAAAGTTTGACAACGGAAAGGGTGAAAATACATTAGCCTGAGTACTTTTGGAACTGTAATTTCTTTTTAACAGGGCCCTGTTGCTTATACACACTCATGCCTTTGCACTCAAACTTTTATAATAAAAGATTTATAATGGATACTGACAGCATAAATATATTCCACCAGAAATCTACTACCAGAAACCAGAGCAAATTATGAATACAGGTAACCTAATTATACAATCCACTGTAAAAAATTTCGTCAACAATAATGTTTCTTACGCCATATATTCCGCCTAGATTTCAAACTTATTGTTCTACCGCTGCTGGATGGCTCATTGACTGCCGCCTGAATGTATTGCCGGCTGGACACTTGCTAACATGATATGGGTGATTATAAAGGTCGTTACGCACCTCGGCTGACACCTTTTGAACCGCCGGACGGACCTGGGTTATGAAATTTTATTTCTTGGACGCACCTAGGCCGTTTAACCTACCTCCTGACGCACCTCGATTCCAGCGGTCCACTTTTGTCTTGGTTAGTCACTCGACAACTATTAAGGCGATTAGGACTGGAACAGCACAATTCTCGTCTAATCCCCGACACGTAGAAAAATTTTAACTTGAAAATTTCCAACCTTCAATTGATAGGAACGGACGTTAAATTAAAATCAGTTGAGTGTAATTTTGCGTTTATAAGTCCGAAAATGGAATAAAAATGAAATAGGCATTTACTAAAGCAAAAATAGTTAATTTTTTCCAATATAATTGTTTTTTTATCTCTCACGGTTTAGAATATTGCAATGTTTGAACATGATAGAGGAAACTCTCCTTATAAAGAGCCATCCTTTAAAGTAACTTTTTTTTGTAACATTGAGTGAATTCAAAAACTAGTTCGGGCACTGTACAATTTTCTTTAGATGCTCCTCGAGCAGTATGTCAGCCTCCTCATTTTCTTCAATATTGTGGAAACCCCTCCAATGAGTTTGACTCGATTTGCTTCCACTTAGAGCAGTACAGACCAGGACCACTTGTGAGGTGATCAGTTACTCAGTTTATATACGTTTTTGAGTTCTTCTAAGAATTCACTCTATGAAATACTATTAAACGAGCAAGGTCTGTATGTATGTGTGTATGTATGTATGTGTGTCCGGAGGATCTCAAAATCCACTCGTCAGAATTCAATGATACTTTCAGGGTAGACTAATTTCTATCTAAAACTGCAAAAAATGCAGGTCTCATGTCTGTGAAAATTCGATCTTCCGAGATATTTACAAGAAAATTTAAGCTTTTAGTTTATTTTCTAGCAACGGCAGACAACACAGACCTGTTTCTGTAGTAAATTTTTTATTATATATTTTGTTATTTCATTTTGAAAACGACTTTCATTCAAGAAACTCGAAACGTCAATTAAAACCCCCTTTTTCTTTAAAATAAGTGGTTTTATTTCCATTAGAAGGGAAACTGATAAATATTAGTTTAATTTGTCAGTTGTTGGCATTGTCAAAAGTAGTTAATTGTCAATCGGAAAATTATCAAATCTACTAAGAAAAACTATTATAGAAATCGCATCTCAAGAGCTAAAAACTCTTCCAAAGAAACCTTGTCTATTATAAATGACTTAAGAAATAAAACCCGTTCTTCAAACACTGTTAATCCTAGTCCTGATGAACTAAACAATTATTTTGTTAATTAAAGTAAGAATATCAGCCCTAACATAGCTCCGGGCCAGGATGTTCTCTCCTTCCTCCTACCTACTAAAAGGATCACTGATAGTTTCTTCTTAGGACGAACCAGTGCAAACCATAAACATCTTTAAAAATAAATCTTCCTGTGGAAATGATGGCTTGTTCACTAAAATATTTTCAAATATACCTGATGTAGTAATTAACTTCGCTGATTAATGAATCCTTCGAATCTGGTATCTTTCCGAGCTGTCTAAAAACAGCTATAATAATCCCACTTTATAAGGGTGGTGACAAAACCGAATCCTGTAACTATAGACCTATTGCTTTATTATCTACCTTATCGAAGATAATAGAAAGGCTAATGAAAAATCGCCTACTGCCCTTTCTTTCCAAACAAAACATCCTAACACCTCATCAGTATGGTTTCCTTCCTAAAAATGCACTAGTGACGCAATGTTTCTTAATGAAATATATACATCATTTAATGATAAACTTTTCACAGCTTCAGTATTTTGTGACTTCGCAAAGGCCTTTGATTGTGTTAATCATGAAATCTTAATTAAGAAACTAAAAATGTATGGCGTATGGGTTCTCCTTTGCAATGGTTTAAAACTTACTTAGAAAATAGAAATCAGCAGGTACGTGCTAATGGTGAGGATTCTTCACATCTGCCAATTAGCAGTGGAGTACCTCAAGGTTCAGTGTTAGGTCCAATTTTATTTTTATTATTCATCAACGATATCACAGTGGAAGAATTACTTTATTTGCCGATGACACGAGTGTAACCTGGAGTAGTTCTGTTATACACATAAACAAAGATCTAATAACTATCAAGTCCTGGCGTTAGGTGGATTGACCATCAGCATATATATTTACTTTGTAATGGAGCTATCTTTGGACCATAACCGAGGAAATGGGATCGCTAAAACATCTGTTTCAACTGGTGCGCAACCTCTATCAGAAAAACAGCGAAAAAGTCAGAATCGATGGGAATTACTCGGGGAGGTTCAAAACGACCTCAGGGCTGCATTCTTTCACCTACCTTATTTAACGCTTATAGCGAGTACGTCATGAGAGAGGTTCTAGATGAGTGGCAAGGCGGTATATCAATTGGTGGATAGCTAGAAGATCAGGAACAATGGAACGACTAATCATAGAAGGGAAAGTAGAAGGCAGATCTCCAACAAGATGGGTAGACCAAACAAAACCCTTAATGAATATGAGACTGCACGATGCCGAAGGTATTGCACAAGATATGCAAGCATGGAATCAACTGCTCAATCAAATACAAATGGTGTCACAACATCCTTTGGAGGATAATGGAAAGAGGAGGAGGAGGTGACTCACGATTCTAAATATCCACATTCACTGCCACCTGATTCATCAGCCTGGATCTCGATACGTACAAACTATCTCAATTTTTTCATTTTAAAGAAATCGACTTGTTGTCTATACCCCATATAAACTCAATTGGAGGCAAAAGGACGAACTGTTGGAATTGACAATTAATTAGAACCAAATGACGTGATTCATTTAAAAGCTATTCGTTTGTTGTACATTTTATTCATTTTGTTTCGAATAAATCGCATTCGAAGCGACAGAAGAATTCGCATGTCGTGATGTAATAATTTATTTTAAATTGGAGAGAACTGCGCTAGTTCCGTCATCAGTAACTACATGACAAATTAAAATCAGAGGCGTTTTTTTTGCAATAATGTTCATCACATACTCAAAAATTATTGATTTTCTAGATTGCATAAAATTCGAAGAGCTTTTGTTCTGATAAATGGACGTTGGATTTTTCAGTCGCTATCACAGATTAAACTACATCGTTCATATTACATGCTGTTAATGTCATTTTGTCCATATAGTGTTAAAATTTTGTCTTGCGCATTGAGTAACCTGAAAAAAAGTATCTGTCCCTCAGAAGGGAAAAGGAAAAAAATTGTGGTAGAATTAAAAACAACAGACTAAGACAAACTTCGTAATTTACAAATTGTTTTCTATGTTATTTCACATAATTGAGTCATTGAGTGTGTTCAGGGAATCATAATTAATATCCACTTTGTATCTCTTGTGTAAAAATCACTGTTGCCAAAGTTGGCAAATTTTGCAAGATGTCAGATACATTGTTGACAAATGACGATGCATTACTGACAAACGACAGATACATTGCCGACAAATGACAGATACATTGTTGACAAATGACAGAAACATTGTTAACAAATGTCAAATAAGTTAGGTGCATATGTTGGTACAACATCTTAGATATGTGGTAAGCTGGTAATACGGCAAAATTATCAAATGTTTGGCATAAGAAATATTGCAGTTCTCTTGCCGCCCCTTTTCTAAATACGGTCTACAGAAACATATTTATACATGCTTTCTATGTGTCTCTTTTAAATTCATTGAATAAGTAACTGTTTCCTTTGTTTACCCTGTAACAAACTCGGTACCATTAGTTAACCATCACAAATCAAATGGGTTATTTCGATCTACATTTTTTTGGTTTTATTTGTTTCTTCCAATCGATTGTGATAGATGTTATCAACAACCCGGATATCCAGCAAGCATCCTATGCCAGTTTTAAATTGAATACGTCTGTACTTGATTTATTAGTATAATGTGAACGATACTCGCTGAAATTTTATTTAGGAAATCTATAGCTTACCTTTCAATATGTTTTATTGAACTATCCGGAATGACTGATTTGCATTTTTATTTCATGTTAGTTTTTGATTTCAAACATTTATTTTTATCATTTCATATTAGTCAATCAATTAATTTAAATAATCGCAAAATATACTCAAGTTTTATTTAGTAAATCTAAAGTATGGGTATGATATAATGACAAAACGTTCTTCTTCTTCTGGAAAGAAGAATAATGTTAACGACTGATGCAAGAAGCTACAGTGGAGCTGATGCAGACTTGAACTATGTATTAATAATAAAGAAACTAAAAGAAAAAAACCCATAAAATTAGACAAATAAACGATAACTCAGAAAAGACAATGAAAACGCTAGCTCAATAATAAGCAGAATGAGTGACTGCTCCCACGAAGAATGCATGCAACATATTAAGATGTTTAAAGACAATAAGAGTCCAAAAGGAAAGCTACTAAACGGACATGTAGAAGAGAAATACGTTAACACATATACAGCTATGTTCTATATTCTATTTGGTCTTGCTTTTTTGTTATTTTTGTTTAGTATACTCTTTTTGTCAATCTCATATCTGTTATACGATATAAATGACCCTATCTCTTCTTGTTTCATGCTTTAGTTTACCAAAAAACCTCATATCCATTGGGTTTATTATAAATTTTTATATTTCTATATATCATTAATGCTATGACCACTACGGCTGCCTAATTTTATATTCTTTTGTATTTATTTTCCCAAAAATATCGTCTTCAGTGAATTAAATATTCTTCATTCTTTATTCACTTCTCATTTTTCACACATCTTTTAATATTTTTTATGTCTACTTATAATTCAGAAGCAGAACATTCTGTGTAAAAATAATAAAGGGTGCAGACTCAACCCCTTATTCTTGTGAAGTGTGCTTGACGTGCGTTAGGCACCTTCACACGCACACTAGGGTTAAGGTGGACAAGAGGGCCTTAACCAGAAGGGTAGTGATTTTGTATTTAAGGGACAATGACGAATGAACGATGTGAACCTTTGATCGGCTAGCTCGTAAGCTTATAAATTAGACTAACGAAGGGCATTAGTTTGGAGGACGGGTTGAATATTTTAGTGAATTTTGTAGATGAAATACTGGTAGAAACCATAGATTAGCAGTGTGTCAAAGGGAGTAAACACCACAGTCTTCTTCATATGCGCAACAAAGATGACGCGCATTACAATATTATTATGATACTATAGGAGGTATAGTGCGATTTATGAGATTGCGAAATGATAGTAATAATATTAATAATTTTTTTACAAGCATAAAACACAATATTATTATTATCTAATTAAAATATTTATTTTACAATGCATTTTCCCTCACACTGCTAACTTATATTGCATCTTACATTTGCTTTCAGGCATTTGCAGATCTGCCTGAAATTCTATAGTTTGGTTTGGTTAGAAGACAATAATTGTATAGTTCCAAAGAGACAAAACCTACATTTTTAAAAATTACTCCATTTTGCAAATGTAAATTATTTAACTGTGGTAACAAGTGCAAATGCCTGAAAGTAAATGTAAGATGCAATATAAGTTTCCAGTGTGAGGGAAAATGCATTGTAAAATGAATATTTTAATTAGATAATACACATAGTTTCAAAAGTTATGCATCACCCAAAATTTTCGCTATTATTAACTATTTTAAGAAACTACTGTTATAGATTATTTATAAAATAAATATTATAACGTTGATAGATATTTTTTGTTTTAAAAGAGTTACTGTTTTTTTAATAAATAAAAAATCAAAAACTAGAAAAGTTATTTCTAATTGAAATTGAACAGTTTTAGTATCGTATTTCAAAAATGTCATGTTTTGACACATTTCGCAATTCCGTATCAAAGGGCGAACAAAAAATTCGAATCCGGTAAGTCATTTTACATAGGATTTCATGTTTTTTAGGTGGATGTTCGGGAGTTGTATAGAGGTGGTCGAATTCAGCACCTTAGACTACTAGTACCAGAGGATCAAAAGAATAGAGATAAGAAATAAGAAGTGATAATAGTGATAAGAAAAGCAAATATAAAAAGCTAGTTTTAAAAAAATGTCACAAAAAATGCATTTGAAAATGTGAATAACTTCAAATAGAAAAAGCAATTCATTGTAAACCAGAAGTAGAGCAAGTAATCGATATAAGAATGGTAAAAGCAGGTTAAGCTTCAGAAAGCGAGGTATGGATCCAGAATAGAGGAAATAAAAAAGATTGGAAATGTGGAAAAGAAGTCATGTGACAAATATTCAGTGAGAAACTAGGGAAGGTCTCAGAACTGAGCCTTGGGGGATCAATAACGAATTTTTTGGGTACTTTTGAACTATTTTTTATAAAATTCCCGGTGTAATAGAAAGAAATAATGTGTCCAGGTTACAAATCTCCCGTTCCCTTTATAGTAGATAAAGAAATTGTTTAGTTTCGATGTATTCGCCTTTTATCTTTATTTCTATATTCATAAATTCAAAATGTAACAAATAAAAGACAATGGAAAATATTGCCTGTCCTAGACAAGATCTAAACCTCTAAATATTCTATTAAAATAATTATCACAAAATTCTGTGTGACGCACTAACATTTAACACGTCAGTTTTATAATTGCTACCGTAATATCGAATAGGTATATTCAAATTAATTTTAGTCTGAGCCGAATATCGATCGAAGGGCTGAAATCACTTCTGATAATATCCCACCGATATATATTTGATTAATCAGAGTCCATTAGAATTAATTGAGTCACTGAAGGACTTTATAGTTTCGTCACACAAAATCATTACCCCGTCACGACACGTTTATTGCCGTTTTAAGGCCCCTGTGTTTTGGGAACCCTAAATATACGTTCTCTAAGGAACAGTAGTAATCTTATGTTGATTCTGTCCTTCCTAAATTTATGCACATTTTGGACGTTTCGTACATGGTGATCTTGTTAATAATTATAAGAATGACCTGATCCACTTCGGCATCCCTTTCACTTACAAAAAGTAGATACTGTGACAGCAAATGATTATTCCGCATGATTTGAGTATGCTCGGTAGTTTTTTCGAAAATAACAAGCAGAAATAGATTTTCGTACACAGTAGGAGTATTGTTTTAAATTTTTGTTAACTCATTGATAACGTTGGGTGTAGGTAAATCATTAATGTTGTTGATGGGTCCAGCTGTAGAGTGAGAAGCTCGAGGAGTGGCTGCAGGATCTTCTGTTTACTGTTTTTTTAACTGGAAGTTCTGATGCGTCACTTCTAAGGGTGTTTATGATGTTGGAATAATGCTCATTATCCATTTGCAGATAAGGCTTAATTGAGTTGGCTGAACTGTGGCCAGTAATTTTAATTAATTGTTGTTCACCTATCCCTCCTTTAGCCAGGTTACTGACTGCTGTCGACCGCATAGAGTGGTTTATTATTTTTATTTCTTTTGTATTTAATCCTGCTTTCTCTGCTGCTTCTTTAGTCCATGTCAAAAGTTCGTTTTTTCCCACTGGAGTGTTTTTGTACCATCCACTTGATTGTTATTTGTTCCATGATGGGTTTACTGTTAAGAATAATCTATCAATTGTTGTTCTAGATAAACGTTTAACCATTAGAATTTTAAAAAGACGGACTGGACAAAAGGTAGGGTTCTTCGTGTTGGGGACCAGCCATTTACTATCGGCCATTTTTTTTCTCCGCCCTGGGCCGTTTTGTTGAAGAGAGGATTATATTCTACTCTTCCTAAAAAGTAGGATTTTCTAAATCAGTTATTTTAAAAAATATGTAACTATGTTATCTACCTGTTTGAATCCCAGAATCCACTTCCTCTTTAAAATAATGAACTCTGCAATTGACTGCTTCTCCACCTCTCCAGGCAAGTTCTATTGAAGCGATATGGTAAAATGTTCGTTGGAGTCCCGCCGGAGTGTCTTCATCCCATAATAAAACTATTGCGTAGTATTCTTCCAATTTTAACGAAGCAGAGCTCGATTTCCTTTTATTGGCGCACATCTGCAAATTCCTTCGTTTCTCATTACGAGCTTCCCTACTAGACTTGAAGATAATATCTTTAAATGGATCAAAAATTATTTTCCACTTCATAAAATACATCTCTTGCATTTTTTTGCAACGGTGTTACACATTGTCTTCACAACTAGTTATTTGTAATTTTCACCGTTTTCTTTCTTCATATTTTACGCCCAATCTTTCAGGATTAGGTTTAGTAGCTCTAAACTTGTAGTTTCCAAAAGCTCGTATTTCTTTGCCTTGCAGAATTCCGTAAACAGTTTCCATATTGACGTTTGGGTTTTAACGGTTTTGTACGGTACACTTTTCTCAATGGCCAGATCAATATTAGTCAGAATCACTTCCAAAGCGACTCATTTTCACTAAATAAGCTGACTAGCACTGTTTAAAAACAATATTACAAAAATTATTGACAATAAAATCAGAAAAATTGTTTAGCGTCGTTTTCTGGTGTCCTAGGAGACCATAATTACTTGTTATCAAAGGTATTGTATTTTTTTGGTGCGGATAAACTCGAAAAAACTGTTGACAGGAGCTATCATACAGTTTTTTCATCTAGAAACCGTTTGGAATTCAAAATTGCGCGTTTGTGATTGGTCGAAATTAAGACGAGGGAAATAGTCTAAAACAGTCTTCTTCACTGAGTAAATACTGCTATTTTAGGATAAATTAATATTGGAATTGGCTAATTTTTCTTCTTTTCTTCGACTTGTTGAAGACCGTTTTTCAATTTCTAGAAACGAGTGTTTTTGTAACAAAGTAAATTCTAACGCTTAGAGGTCTGTCAGTAATTATACTTCGTATTAGCTGTGTAGTGATTTTTCCTGTGATACTAGTTGGTTAATAAAAAACCGTTAAACATTTCACATCTATTAAGAGTCAGATGATCGTCCAGTCATATACCATCAAGAGACATTAAAATTCCATAACTGGTGCATATGGTAAACCAGGTCATCCAAATGTATATCTTCTCTATTTCTATAGCAAGAACATTCATGGATCAGGTTATATTTCAATTTTCGATTCCGTAAGATAAAGAAAGATAGTAAATCCAGATTGATTGAAATAATTCTAAAGCCTGTAAAGATTATGTTTTCATTATTCGAGAACATCATAATTTGAATTATGCAATATGTGCATTGCAATGAATCAATAGATTCAATATTTCAGAAGGATTATGTTCACGGACACGGAAACCAATCCGGACGATGTAGCGACAAAATTGATTCTTGGAATCAATGGCAAGTGTAGTTTTTATTCTTTTGCCTTCATAAATTTTGCAAGACCGAACAGAATGGAACTGAATGGAAATGGAGGTGTATATAAACGAATTGTTCTGCAAATAAGACTGATTGAAAAAATTAAGATGGGTAAACGAGTGATACATATATATTGTTACGTACTATCTTTGGTGTAAAAGAGAAAAATTACTTTTGTTCAATATTTAATTTCGTTATTTTATTTATTTATTATTTTAGTTTTAGTACGTAACCTATTAAATTACTGTTGATTTGTTTATTGCCTTCTGTCGTAATCTCAGACAGAATGTAATTATTTGTTGTTGATAATTTTGGGCGCCATCTACTTTCCAGTAGAAAAATTGAGAGTCTTAATCCCAGGAAGTGCTTCAGCTATTGACCGCGTGATTGTAAAAATCGATAATAACGACTCAGTGAATATGAAAACATTTATTAATAATCATAAAAATAACGGTCAACCTTTTAGTTTATGTGAGAATAAGAGTTGTTTACCAGAATAAGGTAAGCGTAATAAATTTATTATTTATAAAATCAACAATTAATATAAGTCTTATAATTACTCTCTTACCTTATTCTAATCTAAATTATTTAGTTTTGAATTAAAATATAATCTAACCTAATTAAATATTAGTTAGTCAACTTAGTTAACCGTTACAATATATGTATAAAAAAAAGGAAAAAAGACAACTTATTTGGCTACGCAGTCATAAGGTAGAACAAAAAGTAAAACTCTTTTACCTATTCAAGCTTTCGAGACTTGGCTCTTCACCAGGAACTCTACAAAGGTTTAATTTGAACAAATTTGATAAAAAATTGAAAAATAGTAAAACGAAAGTGAGGTTAGGTTCTAATAATCCGTGTCGCAAGAGGTTATAAAACATTACAACTATATGTAGAAGGTAACAGTATGTGAAATTAATAAAACAATACTTTTAAAAACATTGATAAAATTAAAATTATATCAAAAAACTTCTTTTATAATTCTTGAGGAACACGTGTGATTGCATACTGAAATGGCGCGAAAATCGTGTAACAGTAAAATGTTGCCAACTGTTAATATCGGTTGGCAACATTTTACTGTCAATATTCTCAATGCCAATTGTCATAATTTTCGCGTAGGCAATCACTTGTGTTGTACACGTATGTTTCTTAATAATTGATGGTGCACATGAAACGTGTACTTTTCTTTATAATAGTTGAGAAATATTTTTGTAAACGGCAAAAATAAGGAAAAATATTAGCTTTCGTAACCGATTTGGATTTAGTTCAAGAAAAAGTTTTCAAGTATTCTGCTTCTATTTTAAAATATTGTAAATGTTCTACACATTGCTCTTGTTTGTCCTAATGCAGTAATTTTTAATCGCTTATCGACAAAATAACTTTGAAAATGACTGGAATGGGTATATTCTTTGAAGTAAATAAACATTGTAGCAATTTCCAACGTCAATACAAGTAATGAGTCAATATTATTCCTACAGGTAGTGCCTATTTACAAATCCATTTGACAGTTCTTGCTTACAGAGCTAATCGACTTGTTTATTTAGTTCGAAAATAACCACTTTTATGAACATTATTGGAAGTTAAGTGGGATTTACGTGGTAGTATATACGAAAATCGATAAGTCGCGAATATATTATTTAGGTAAACATCGAGTAATTAACGTGGTATAAATATTTTCTATTGATTTATGTTTATTAGATATATAAATCAAAGAACTATTGGGAGAAATACTGGAATAGTGTTGGCCCAACAGGATATTATGCCAACACAAAGAAAAAATAATATAGACAAAGAATCGAGTAGAAACGTCGAAGCGTAAAGCCAAGGAAGAAGAAAAATACTAAGACATGTCGTCTGTGGAAAAGATATAAAACTTGATATCAACTTTATACATGTGAGACTCGTTAAAAATTCCTACTTCCGACTGGAACATTAGAGGGTTTAAGGCTAATAAATATGTTGTAGTTTCAACGTAATTTATATTACTATCCCATTTCATACGGAGCAGAAAAGTATTCCCAAGTATTTTCCTTCGCTTTTCGTTCTAATGTCTTAAGTTTGTCTAGCACTATGGCATTGAGATAATCAAAGGAAGGAATTGAAGAAGAATTGCAGCAAAATCTTTCTTTGAATTCCAACTGAATGATTGTTTAGGTCCGCAAATGATGTCTCTCTCCAATTCTTAGAAACTATTTCTGTGTGAAATAGGACCAAGAACATCGCTTTGAGGAATACTTTATTTAACCTTATTACTTTATTTAATTATAGCTGTAAGAATTTATCTTATGAGATTCAATATCCTCATGACTTTATATAAGAAATACAGGGTGTGTCACGAAGATGACCCATTAGCCATATATATAGATATTTGAATTTTGTCAGTATGATCTATGAAAATAGTTTCAACTTCCGGTTATACCGGAACTATACATCAACTTTGTTATTTTAAATAACATCTACCATTTTTCTTTTTATTTTTGGATTTAGCATTAAATTTTCAACAAAAAATTATTTACATACCATAGGTCTAAGCTTAACAATTTCTGAGATATTCGAGATTTTTATAAAAATTTTTGAAAAAAACCTATTTACTTTCATTTCCGTATCTGGCTTAGTTGTTAAGCTATTAATTTCAAATTTTATACAGAGATTGTGAGAATACCCTCCTAGCTTACGGTGAAACGTCAAACGCGATATTTTATACAGGGTGTCTAGAATGGAGCGTCCAATGTTCATATTTTCAATTCTCAATAAGTCGATAATTTCAAATGGAACACCCTGTATTTTATTATCACGCCCGAATCAGTTTTTTATTCTCGTTCGATCTGTATTAGCATACTCTATACCTAAAGTTATGTATTTCTGAGTTATTGCTAGTTTTATTATAATTTGGAGATATTTTACATATATTGGTGGCTAATACAATCTAGCATGCCATGAAAATTGAAAATGACAGTTGTAATAAACAAACTACTGGACAATTAGATTATTTTATTTTCTAATTTCGTTCAATGTGTAAGTGAAAATGGCTCTTCTGGGTTGAATAAAGATTTATTAAATGATTGATGGTGAATGTAATCGCATAATTAGTCGTACGTGCCAATTATTCGCAGATACCCTGTAAAACGCAGACCCAATAGGAAAATGGTCAGGAATATTAGAGACAATCTCTTATTGCACGGATCGTTTAAACCAAAAGTTAAGAAGACCAAACCAAAGTTGATAACGAAATAACAGTTTTAGCTTATTTTCGTGCTTTTCCAAATGCGTCATTGCGAGATGCAGAAGTTAGTTAAAGAGAATCTTTTAAAACAATTCATAGGATCTTCATTACTGTAACCCAGAAGAGCCATTTACATGTCATTGAAATAACAAAGTTGATGGTATAACCGGAAGTTGAAAATATTTTCATTGAATAGATCATACTGACAAAGCCCCATAACCCAATTTTCAAATATCTATAGTTTTCTACATATGGCTAATGGGCCATCTTCATGACACACCCTGTATACGCCTGACAGTGCCAAAGGCTAGATAACATTTTTATTTATTTTATTGTTTGTAAATCTAATACATTTTTACCCTCTTTAATTCTAACACTTAAAAAGAAATACTCTGCAGGTATTGATGAAATACCAGGCTATTGTACTGAAAGAATGTGTAGAAATAATCTCTGTCCAACTATCTCACATTACCAATTTATCTGTTACTCAAGACCAGTTTCCAAAAAAACTAAAAATAAGTAAAACTATTCCTTTATTAAAAAAAGATGATCCTCAATGTGTCGAGAATTACAGAATGATATGTATACTTAGCTGTTTCTGTAAAATTATTGAATCAGCCGTGTACAAACGCTTAATTGAATATTTGGACTACAATAAAATAATCACTGAATCCCAACATGGTTTTCGGCAAAAGTATTCAATCGAACCTGCTTCAATTGAGCTTGTACAATATGTCCATGAAAATATTGATCAGAACAACTATTTAGTGGGAATATTTTTCGACCTAACCCGTGCATTTGACACTATCCTAATCCTATCTATTTAGCAATAAAACTTGAAACAATCGGCATTCGAGGTCCAATTCAATCTTGGATTAACTCATACATGTCCGGCAGAAAACTCAAAGTGCAGGTTGATGATGAGCTGTCTGATGAGTTTAGTACTTTTATTAGAACTCCACAAGGTGGGGTATTAGGACCACTTTTATTTCTCCTTTACATAAATGACCTGCCTTTCAGAATAACAAAGGGGTGTGTTTTTATATATGCAGACGACACAACAATTGTAATTGCAGCTGACAGTTTAGAAGAGAACAACAATCACTCACTACGTTCGCTCGTGTTGTAAACAATTCTCGTGTAATATGTTCTACATTATACACTTGTGAAATAATATACTATTTATTAAGATAATTTTTAGCTTAGTATTAGTATTTATCAATTTATTGTACCTTATGTTTATACTATGTTTGTGACTTGTCTTATGTCATGTAAATGATACAAAAACACCAATAAATCTATCTATCTAAAAAAATATTTTAATTAGCTGACTTTTGGAATTTCTTTCATAAAAAATAATAATTTATTATAGAAACAGGATAAAGATAAAGTTTTCGAAATTTAAGATGTCAAAATCTGTTGTCGACATATTTATCTAATATCAAAAGTGTGTAGACAAACAAAACACTATGAGCTACAGAAATGAATCAAACATTTCTGTTTGTTTTACTGCATTCAGAGTCTAAGATCTATAATATATTGAAGATACAAATAAAAAGATTGACTCTTGTAAAGTTTAAATAATTTGTTACAGTGTATTTTAAAAACTTACTTGTTCGATTGGTCAACGGGGTGTAACACAACGGCGCCACACATCCTTCAGTGGGACTTTCCGGCGCCCCGGTGGAGGAAGAGGAAGAATTGTTTTGGTCCCAAAAGTCCTTCTGCACCTGATACTTGTTGCTTTGTTTTTTGACCATATAGCACCGTGGCATTTTGTATGTATTGATTGTTATTTCCGAAGAAAAGGATCTCCGTGCAGGTGGTCGAGCGGAAAAACAAATGACGAGAAATAGGTGGGACCAGCTAGCAGCAACAAGTTGGAGAGTGTCGCAAGCCACAGGTAAACAACCTGCAGGATAAGAGGTCCTTCGACAGGTCCTGGACACGTCAAAAACACGATCTACGCGAGCCGGTGGTTGCCAACCCGCATAACGCACTCACCCCCTATGCCGAAACTAATATGGACGGTTCCGATGAATATCACGGTGTACAGAACGCACTTTTATCATTTTGGTTATTACATCACTGTTAATAAGTGATTTACCGATAGGTAGAATTGTTTAGTTTTGACATATAACTCACCACTCCCCGATTGAAATGCGTCTGGACGCCACTATTTGACGAAGGGGAAGCGCACGGGGCATGCGCGTACTTCCTACAGGAAGATCGATATGGAACGACACCTGTTACCGAGTATATCCATGTTCTGTCCCTTTTTAGTGCGACTTTTCTGTCGCAGATGCATCTCCCACGCTACTCGAATGCGATTGCATAGCTGTCAAGGCGGTTTGCAATAGAGGGAAATGCAATCTGTAATATTATGAAAAGTCCATTTAATAGATGATTTGAGGTAAGTTTGAAACCGTTCGTCTTTCAAACTTTCTATCCTCATAAAGTGCTCTTTCAAGGTAATAAATTACTAAAATGTATTTTTAAAAACTTGTTATAAAAAAGTCACTTACGGAAAAAAATTGTTATACCCTATAACATATACAGGGTGTTTCATTTCGAGGCGTCTAATTTTTCCAGGTTCAAAACAACACCCTGTATAAATGATTTATAAAAATTACTTTACGCATTTGGAAAGAGCACAAAAAACTGAATTCGCAGACGTATTTTTTGTTTTCCCGCAGATAATTTTACTACAAAAATTTAAAGTTCAAAGTTTCAGTTTATCAGAATTATGGTGGCTCAAAATTAGTCATTGTGTTTTATAGATAAAACCGCTTCTTTGAAATTATTTTTTGTTTAAACTGTGTTTACCTTTTTTGAAGTGTCAAATATAAACATTTAACAACTTTTATTTAGCATTATCAATTATTATTATACTAAAATGTATTGTAAATCTATGTTAATATACAAAGGACCCCGCACAAAAAGATAGGAAATGGCCGCTCGGTCAAATTGTCTGAATTTTTGATATGTTATACATTTTGTCATTCTCAACAAAAGTATCAATGGGCACTAAGCTCGAAAGTCCATGGTTTGGCTGCTATGGATCTCCGAAGCTCCGTGACTCCACCATATTAGTATAGAAACCTTTAAAACGCATATCACCTTTTTAAAAATCATATTTTAATTATTTTAATGTATGCCCTTAAGTTTTTGAGGATGCTGAATTT
Organism: Crepidodera aurea; assembly: GCA_949320105.2. NCBI lineage: Eukaryota > Metazoa > Arthropoda > Insecta > Coleoptera > Chrysomelidae > Crepidodera > Crepidodera aurea. The sequence continues at coordinate 14,329,375 of OX439475.1, read as the reverse complement.
AAATATGATGTCAAATCCATAATATTGACAGTTGACAGCTGTCAATGTTTTAAAGAAAAAAGAAATCTTAAATTAAAGAATGTTTTTGAGGACGCTGAATTCAAATAAGATGTCAAATCGATAATATTGACAGTTGACAGCTGTCAAATGCTCTTAAAAAATTAATCTTACACTAAGGAATAAGAACTTTATGTTTTTGAGGACGATGAATTCAAATGTGATGTCAAATCGATAATATTGACCGTTGACAGATGTCAAATAGCTGTCAAATGCTCTTAAAAAAATAAATCTGACATTAAGGAATAGGAACTTATGTTTTTGAAGACGCTGAATTTAAACATGATTTTAAAATACGTTTGTTGAAACTAATGAAATTGACAGTTGGCAGCTGTCACCTTACAGTCAAATGATTTTTTCCAACTGAAAATTCTTAATTACTTAATAATTGCTTAAGATTTCTCGAAAGTGAAATGTCTGCCCAAATAGTTGTCCGATAAACACAAAGTATATAAACTATATATAGAGAGTAAGCGACGTGCGTGTATGTAAAGTATATAAAGAGTATATACAATACTGGCTCTCAGCCTGGCCGGTAGCTGTTTGCTCGAAAGAAAAAAGGCACTATATGTTATTATAAGAGGAGAAGCTATTTGACAGCTGTCAACTGTCAATATTATCGATTTGACATCTTATTTGAGTTCAGCATCCTCAAAAACTTAAGGACATACATTAAAATAATTAAAATATGATTTTTAAAAAGGTGATATGCGTTTTAAAGGTTTCTATACTATGATGAAGTCACGGAGCTTCGGAGCTCCATAGCAGCCAAACCATGGACTTTGGAGCTTAGTGCCCATTGAGACTTTTGTTCAGAATGACAAAATGTATAACATATCAAAAATTCAGACAATTTTACCGAGCGGCCATTTCCTATCTTTTTGTGCGGAGTCCTTTCAAAATTTATTTGTAAACTAACCTGTTTATTGGTTTATTCACACACACAACATCAGTTTTTGAGTACCCAAATACTTAAAAATCCATAAATCTCTTTAAAACTGACAAATGTCAAACTTTATATCCGAATTTAGCCAAACGCAATCACGTATGCCTTGGTGGCCATGTATGTAAAACTATAACAGCTCAATATTTTTTGATCTTTCAATTTAATTTGATAAAGAAAATAATGAACATTTGTGTGTAAAGGGTCTTTTGCATAAATTACTATATTCTCTGTTTTTAATACAAAATGATTAAAAAAATAACCTTCCAAATACAACACGTCCTCTCAAATTTTATAGATTATTTTTTTCATCTGTCAAAACAGTCAGATTTTGTGGTTTCAGCCAATAACAACTCAGGATCCTAACCAATCATTGTGTTTTATACTGATAAAACCGCTTCGTCGTTTTTGTTTTTTGATTTTACTGTGTTTACCTATTTGAGATGTCAAATGTAAACATTTATCAATTATTATTATACTAAAATGAATTGCAAATCTATGTTAATAACCAAATTTCAAAATGTATTTGTAAACTAACCTGTTTTTATTAGTTTATTTCAAAACTCCTTTAACATTTTTAGATACCTCACTTTAACACTAAACTTAAAATTAATTAAATTAAGAAAGACTTCATTTCATTCTTCTTCTTCGCTTTTATTTACGGCCCCGTTTCGCGGGGTAGCCAGTCAAAAAATCGCCTTGGTGGCCCTGTATGTAAAACTATAACAGCTCAGGTTTCAATTTAAATTGATAAAGAAAATTTTCAATATTTGTGTGTAAAGTGTCTTTTGCATAAATGACTATGTTCTCTGTTTTTAATACAAAATGATTCAAAAAATAATCCTTTCAAATACGACTCGTCCTCTGAAATTTTATAGATTAAATTTTTGATCTTCATACTCAAACGCCTTTATTTTAGGCAAAACCACTCAAACAAACTGATTTAAGATAAAATCACTCGTCCTGCGGACTCGTGATTTTATCAATCAGTTTGTTTTCGTGGTTTTTCCAAATAAAGCCGTTTTCGTGAAAACCAAAAATTTAATCGATAAAATTTGGAGGACTCGTGGTATTACCTATGATTAAATTTTTGCTCCATACTCAAACGCCTGATTTGAGATAAAATCAGTTTGTTTTCGTGATTTTTCCAAATAAAGCCGTTTTCGTGAAAACCAAAAATTTAATCGATAAAATTTGTAGGACTCGTGGTATTACCTTTGAAAAAAATATTTGGATCACATTGTGAATTTGCGTAGAAGCGGAAAGTTTATAGTCCCATAGCTGTAAAAAAATTGCCAACAATAACAAATGATTTTTACAAGTACGTAGTGAAAAAAAATGTGTTTTCTCAGATATACTGTCAAATTTCATATAACCTGTAGAATTCACAAGATATGCCAGTAATAAAATACATTTTTTTGTAAAATGCTGCATAAAATGTAAAAGTGCAATGAGAAATCTCAGATACTTATTGTTTTCTCAAAACGTATTGTAAGTTCACCATTTTTATGTGTTTTTACAGTCGACTTTGTGAATTCACATTTTGAAAATACAACCAACCAATTTACCCACCCTTTGAAATTACAAGACCTAAGGAGTAAAATCAAATTTATTGTTAATTTACCAATGGATTGTGAATTTGCATCCTGATAAGAATATCACACTGTAATATTACATAAGAATATCACACTGTAATATTACACTGATAAGAATCTTACATTGTAATATTAGATACATTGAAAAAAATATCACATTGCATACTGTTGAAATTTTCACATGTTTACGTATGGAATTTTTTTTCTGAAAATCTAATCATTGACAAAAAATAATAATTTTTAAGGAAAAAATGGTTTTTTAAAAATGCATTTGTTAATTAACAAATGAAATCAAGCTCTTAATACAAATACGAGGTTAAAATCTTTTTATTTTAGAGTCTGTATCTAATATAGAAATACAATTCTTCACAGTTGCATTGTGAATTCTTCATAGTTGCATTGTGAATACTTCACAGTTGCATTGTGAATATCTAAGATTGCATGATTTTCTGACCCATGAAATCGTCTGTCGCTCGAATAATTCGTGCATCACCTGGTTATTAACCGTTTTATCGCCTATTAGTTCATTTGTGAATCTCTTGTGCATAAGACAAAACGTTTTGAGTGTATTGAGGACAGTGTTTGTAAAAGTGCCACTGTTCATATTCTTTTATTTGATTGCATGCTTATTATCACAGAAATAATCCTTCCTCAGTTTTGTATATTGTATTGTATATTTTTTAACGCAAGTTTCTGTCAAAAAGTGTAGAATACAGAATGTCAGTCAGACGATGAAACTGAAGCGAACATAGGAAAAGAAGTTCTACAAACAGCAAAGAAAAATGTACTTCCAGCTACACCACTTCCAGGAGCCTTTGATAAGGAAAACAAAAGTGACAGTGATTATACTTACCTCATTTGTTAACAGCTATTCTTCTCCACTTTTCACACAATGTCCTGTGATTAAAAAACAGCAGTGGTAGTACACAGGTACGTTCTTAATTATAATTACTTGGAGTTAACATAATAAACATAACCTCAATCTCAAAACCCTTAGAAATGGATGGTTAAAGGTATGTGCCTCATATATTCCTGTTCAAGTTTTAACAATTTAATTCAATTGTCAGTTGCTAATGATAACTAATTCAATGATACATAAATATTTTTTTAAGAGCTATTAGAGAAAAGTTCTCCTCAACAACAGATAAAGAAATCCTAAAATGCGTTGGGAGTTGGGACCAATTTAGCCACGGGCAGTGATCGAGACGGAGGTTCCAGGGACTGAAAAAAAATGTCTTATAATGTATTTTTGTTAATAAATTTTCAATATTGACCAATTGATGGTAATGTATTATGTTATTTCAATAGTGACCCAATATTGAATGTATGAATGTACCCACTAATTATGCAAACGTAAGTATTTATTTCTTAGTAAACCAGTAAGGAATTTTAATTTATTAGATTCGACATCCTAAGACCGGTTTCTGTCTTTCGACTTCATCAGTTAGGCTTTTCGAATCCAATAAATAAAATTCAAAACTCGTACAAGTCAATAGCTATATCCGCTATAAGATAACATTTTTAGATGTGCTACCATCTATGGTAAGAAGAGAGTATTGACATTAAATTTTGACTGAATCTAGTCAAGATGTCACTCTCTTCTTTTTTATCCCTTTCAGAGATTAATACAAAGTGAGTAAACCAGTAAGGAATTTTAATTTATTAGATTCGACATCCTAAGACCGGTTTCTGTCTTTCGACTTCATCAGTTAGGCTTTTCGAATCCAATAAATAAAATTCAAAACTCGTACAAGTCAATAACTATATCCGCTATAAGATAACATTTTTAGATGTGCTACCATCTATGGTAAGAAGAGAGTATTGACATTAAATTTTGACTGAATCTAGTCAAGATGTCACTCTCTTGAATTTTATTTATTGGATTCGAAAAGCCTAACTGATGAAGTCGAAAGACAGAAACCGGTCTTAGGATGTCGAATCTAATAAATTAAAATTCCTTACTGGTTTACTCACTTTGTATTAATCTCTGAAAGGGATAAAAAAGAAGAGAGTGACATCTTGACTAGATTCAGTCAAAATTTAATGTCAATACTCTCTTCTTACCATAGATGGTAGCACATCTAAAAATATTTATTTCGTGTATAATCACATCAATTGAGAATTTGTATGTATTGTATTTGTATGTATTCCTTAAAAATGCATTTGTTAATTAACAATTAGGTAAATATTAATAAAGAAACCGTTTTTTCTTCAAAAATTATCATTTATATTGCTCTTTTATATTCTAAATTTTTTTCTTATATTTTTTTATTTGTTTATTTAATAAACAAATTGTTATAAATAAATAAATTTTGGCGTTATATTTTTTATTGAACAAAATCAAAATAACAAGAAATAAACACTTACATTCTGAATTCGCTATATCGAATCATTTCCACAATTTAATTTCAAGTAACATGTGAAATCACAATATTCTTTTAGTTGAACTGTGATTTTACATTATCATTTCACAAGTTTTGAGTAATTTGACATCATAGAAATACAAATAATATTAATTTCACAAATATTCTGGAATCTGCTCAAGCCCACAGCGTTCACTGTGATTTCACAATGAATTTGGGAATTTTTCAATTTTCTTATGAAATTTCACAACTACAAAGGTAATAATTACAGTCAATATCTAGGGCCACACATTGATTTTAACTGTAATTTCACGAAACGCTTTTTTCAGTGTATCGAGATTTTTATGAATTGTATGACGTTTTAATTAATATTATTCTAATCCTTGTATACCTGAAAGAAAGTTTCCATGTGAAATATGAAAAAAAGATACCGAAACCCATAGTAATAAATATCAAAAAAATATCGATTCTATTTGACACCAAATTCCCCTATTTGAAGCTCCACATTATTGTCTATAAATGTATTAAAGGAATCAATGATACGCCCAGAAGATATTCCTTTGAAAAATGTTGAAAAATGACTTTACTCGGTATACTTTACAATACACAATTAAAGCTTGAGATGGTTGAACAGGAAGATTGATTTAAGTTGTACAACAGCAAATACACAACTCCGCGTTATCTTTGTTCGATTTAAACCCTTGTCGACGACGGGTAATTGCTCAAAGGATCTTCTTCACTATTCCTAGCTTATTTTCTTGTTTTTCAGGCACTCGAAGCTACTACCGAGAGTGTAATGAAATTTACTCAACTCCCACTTGATGAGTCAAAGCATGCTACACAAATATTAACTTTGGATATGTCAACATACTCCGTAATAGAGTTAACATTATCAACTTAGAAATAAAAATTTAATATACTTGCGCTTCCGTTTTGTTCGGAAAATGAATGTTTTATTTTTTCTTCGATGAGTATTTTCAAAATTCTAAAAACAAGATTATTTTTGCGTTTAAGAAGAATTTGGAGAAATATTTACCAGACTGGTTCATTAACAATGAATCCAAAATTCAAATCTAAAACAATGAACTGTGAATCTATAATGTAAAATTAAAGACACCCGATACAATAATTCCGGTTATTTTTATTTTCCAACTGTATAATTTGAAATAACAATTTATATTTCATTATAAGTATTTAGAGAATGATTATAGTAAATTTTATAAAATGTATCGGAACATGATACAATAATTCCCATTATTTTAATTTTCCAACTGTATTTTGTCAATCAAATAACAATTTATATTCCCTGATAAGTATTTAGAAAATATTTATTTTTTGTATGGATTGTTTCAATCAAATAATAAAATACATTTTGTTATTATAAGGGACGAGATACAGTATAATAAAAAAGTGTCCAATCATATATTTCTCAGTAGTTTTGTGGCTGTGAGAATGAGCTCAACAAGTGGCCAATACTCAATGATGATTTTGGGGCTATTATTATTCACTCTCTATCTAAATGATTTACCATTCACAATGTTTTACTTAATTATATGCAGATAATGCAACTCTGCTTATTACTGACAAATCTCGGTTAAATATTCAATCCAATTTAAATTCAGTCTCATTCCTTGTAGTCCTATCCAGTATTGGGATCTTTTCTTATTTACTTCTTTCCCAAGTTCATCAAGTATTGTACTGGTGCTTATTCCGCAGAAGGGTTCAGGGCCCAGAAATGGTGTTTCAGCCCCTTTTTTCGCGAGTACGTCTGCTATTTCATTACCCTCCACTCCAGTATGTCCCGGAACCTATAGGATGGTAACAGTGTTGTTCTTGCCTAGTTCGTTTAGATTCTCTAGGCACTCCCAAACTATATTGGAGTTGATTACGTGGGAGTTCAAAGCATTAATGGCTGCTTGGCTGTCTGACATGATGATGATCTCTTGTCTGCGAAAATTTCTTTCTATGTTGAACTGGACACATTTTCCGATGGCGTATATTTGGCAGCTTGGAAAATGCTCGGAGATTTGCCTAAACTTTCGTAATATTTGATTCCAGGCCCATATACCCCTATTCCTGTTCCTTCTGTTGGTCTAGAACCATCTGTGTACCATTTAATGGCACTTCTCTTGAGTTTTGGGATGGTATCTTTGTCCCATTCGCTTTTGTTACTTAGCTTTGTGTTGAATTCTTTCACAAAGCTAAACTTCTTTGTCATCTCATCTTGGGGCATGTCCCAGGTTTGGTGATTTCCAGGAAGGAGTCGAAACTTGCGTTTGGTTGATCCTTCTCTGGTCATTCTGTAGGTTGTCCTTATCGCTATACTCTCCACTACTATATGGAGGGGTGTAAGGCTTAGGATTACCTCCATGGCGGCCGTTGGGCACGTTCTCATACGTTATGCATACTCAGGCTAGTCTTTGGATTTTCGCTAGATTTGCCTTTGTACTGGCCAGGTTAGGTCTGCTGCCCAATACTAGTGCTCCATAAGTGATGGCCGGTCTCACTATTGACGTGTACATCCACTGCAGGATCTTTGGATTACATCCCCAGTTTTTTCTGCACACCATTAGAGCTTTCGTGGCTGTGCTGGTTACTTCTTTTTCGTGCTTATTCCAGATGAGTTTATTATCTAGTATTAGTCCCAGATATTTGACATCTGGCTTCCATTCAATAACTTTCCCGTCCAATTCGATGGTTTTGAAGTTAATGTTTCTTTTCCGTGTAAAGGCAACTAAGGTACTAAGGAACTATATCGCAGAGGGTATTCTCGAATTTGCCTCTTGCGATTATGACTATGTCATCTGCATAGCCTTGACACGATATACCAATCTCGGTCAAATCGCAGAGGAGTCGATCTACTGTTAAGCTCGACATAAGAGGAGAGGCCACTGCTCCCTGTGGGCATCCTCTGGGTTGTGCATATGGAAATAGTGTCTTGTCCCATTTTAGTCTCTGCTATTCTGGTAGACAGTAGTCGCGACATCCATGTGGTTGTCATGTTGTCTACCCCCCTTTCTTCTAGTGCTCTTTTGACATCTTCGTGTAGTATGTTGTCAAAAGCCCCTTCTATGTCTAGAAAGGCACACACTACAGATTCTTTGTTCTCTAGTGCATCCTGGATTTCATCTGTCAATTGCACCAATGCGGCCTCCGTGGATTTGCCCGTTTGGTACGCATGCTGATGGGGGTGCAGAGAGACCCGTTCCAGGATTTTTGTTCTGAGATAGTTATCAGTTGCTTTCTGGGATTTAGGATTGGTTGTATCCCTTTTCCCTGTTTTAGGAATGAAGGTGACTCTGGCCCTTCTCCATACTTCCGATATATATCCCAGTTCTAGACTGCTACGACACATACTCACTAGGTGTGGTAGGATTTCTTCTTGCCCGCGCTGGAGTAGGGCTGGGAATATTCCATCAGCTCCTGCTGATTTAAACGGTTGGAAGATATTCAAGGCACATCTTATCGTCTATTTCTGCAGATATGTCTGGCCTAAATTCAGTATGTAACACACTATTAAATTGGCTTAGCTATAACTCATGATACATAAACCCCAGTAAAACTAATTATATAACCTTCCACACTCAATGGAAGTCAAATTTACCCTCGTATGTTGTAACAAGAAATAATGAATCTATTGAACAGATTCTGTTACATTTTTAGGAATTAGTATGGACAATATTATGACTTGTAAATTGCTGAAATCTATGTGTTATCAGATTAGAATACTAAGAGATGCTTTTAAATCTATTGTATGGAATAACAATTTGGGGGTATTCTATTAGTAGCTACGACGTTTTTTTAGCTCAAAAACGAATATTAAGGGCTTTTGCAAATAAACCACCAAAATTTTCGTGTATATCTTTATTAAAGCAATTCAAAATACTTACAGTTGTAGGTTATATATACAGCAATTGCTGATAAATATTCACAAAAACTTCATGACAAAATCAGATATACATAATTATAATAATTATAATACTGTTTCTTTTGCTTTTTTTTAATATTGTTACAGCCATTATTCATACCAATTTTTTTCTAATTGACCTAAGGAATTTTTACAACAAAAGAAAGTCATATTGTATATGTAGAGTTTCCAATTTAAGATAAAATTAACGACCACGCAGCCATTGCGAACTTTTAGTGTGGACCTATATCTCCATATAAATTTGGCTGACAATTTAATCTAAAGTTTCCATAATTCCCAAACCGACTTCATCCCCTTATAACACACAAATATCATTTTAATAATAGAAGCCAAATTTAGTTTATCCTCTACACAAGTTATTCCTATTTCAATAAGAGTAGAATTGATTATTTCTAAAAGGGTATAACATAATCTAATTTTACTTATTGACCGCTCACACAAATATAGTAATTTTCATATAGGGTGTTCAATTTCAAATAAGCAATTATTCAAATACCATATTTTAAAACGCATAAATACCTACTATTTTTTTACTCTTCTTTACACACAGTTATTTGTGATAAATAATAAAGATTTTTCGTATGTAAATCAAAATTTCCTACTTCTCCATCTTCAGCTAATTTTTTACTTCTTCCCACCATCTTTAAACTCCTTATTTGAAAAAGTGGAAATATTGAGTGTTTATAAATATATAAATGGTACTTTTTTAAAAAATTCAGTACTTGACAGCCGCTCCTGCAGTTCAGCAGTCACCCATGCGGTTGAGCTGTCACTTATGCGGTTCAGCTGCCATACATGTGCTTCAGATGTCACCCATGTCATTCAGCTGTCACCCATGCGGTTCACCTATCGCCAATGTGCTTCAGCTGTCACTCATGCTGTTCAGCTGTCACTCATGCGGTTCAATTGTCACTCATGCAGTTTAGCTGTCATCCATGCGGTTGAGCTGTCACTCAAGCGGTTCAGCTGCCATCCATATGCTTCAAATGTCACCCATGTCGTTCAGCTGTCACCCATGCGGTTCACCTGTCGCCAATGTGGTTCAGCTGTCACTCATGCGGTTCAGCTGTCACTCATGCGGTTCAGCTGCCACTCATTCAGTTCAGCTGCCACTCATGCAGTTCAGCTGTCACCCATGCGATTGAGCTGTCACCAATGCTGTCTTATATGTAGAATCTCGACGTATTATTTAATTATCGAATATTACCAAACACTTTTGTATAGCTGGACACCATGTATAATCTAATCCTGTTCATTGGGCGTGCACGTATCTATGTAGGAGACTTTATAGATGTTATGCTAATTGAATAAAGTTAATATGGGCCGCGGCGCGGACCACTGCAGAAAATTAAATTATCACAAAGCAGACCAGTGCGGAAATATTTCGATAAACCGACGCTGTTGCTAGTCTGCTATTTCAGTATTCACGGGAGAATAGTTGGTCATCTCTCACCCACGTCGATTCACACTGTTGCTGATTTTTTCTTTGCGTTAATTGCGTTCTGAAACAAAAAAATTAAAAGAACATTTAACGATGCATTTTAATTTAAAGATAAAGACAATAATGTTTTATTTTACTCGATGTATCTATTAGTTCCACTTGTAAAACCCACAGCCGTAAACGTAAACGTACATTATTCCACTCGAGTTACTGGCAGGGGTGTCAGCCGTTTCCCAAAGGGATATGAAACGACGTGCACCTTGTACAAGGTACCATGTACCGCATTCGATACGACCACACAAGATCATATCACTTAGTCATATCTGGCTTAATTTCCCTCCAGACGCCCTGTCACTCCAACCACTGCCCTAAACACACTTTAATTTCATTCTCCAACTACACAGTAAATAACAGCGTTAAGTTTAAGACGTGGAAAAATCCCACGAGAACGGACGCAATTTTAGCAGGATATTAAATTATATAAAAGACATTCCAAGTTGACAGCCGTTCATATTTTTATTTTTTTCTTATATAATTTGTAGATATTGAGATTGAAGTTAAAAAAAAATAAAAAGTTTAAAGTTATAACAGCAAACGTGCATAAAAAAGCCAGTCGGTATTCAAAAGGTACATGAAGAAAGTCTTTCTCATGTCAAAAAGCAAAAATTAAAATGCAATTAAACTATCGTGTAATACATATAGTAGCCCCAATTTAACAGCTTTAAAGCGGCGGCTTTGTTGCTGCTAAAAAACTTCTAACGTAGCAGCATCCTTTGAGACGGCCGCAAAGGATGCCGCTACGTTGCCGAGGTCGCAAAGACCAGTTAAACTATGATCTTAGTGCATATTTCTATTTTATCAACTCGAGAAATATTAAATTGGGAAATTGGAACCTTTGGTTTATACTCGAAACAACAGAAAACACTGCAAAGTTATTTAAGACTGAATTCTCCAATATATTTTAGTAGATCTAAAAGTTACTTTCCTACAAATAATTGTCTCTTGTAAGAGCATGAGGGCTTGTGCAGAGGATAACCAATACAAATGTTGGACTTCTAAATTAAACCTAAATATAAATTATATCTGATTGGAAAAGATAATAGATCATAATAACGATCATTGTGGTACTAGTCGTGAGTATTATTGGACGAGGCGTCAGCCGAGTCTAATAACACTGCGTGTACCATAATGATTGTTTGTGATCCGATTTTCATACAATATTTTATATTCCGACGATTTTTGTGTTTTTTTTTGATGAATTTTAAGTTTTCGTCAGTAAACTGATAGCTTGATTTTAATAAAACCAGGTAACTATAGAAATATTTGTTTGTATTGTCATTGTCAGAGTTGAATTTTTAATTTTAACGTTTATATAATATAATATGGATAATTTGCCATCAGAAATCGAAGAATTGGCCAATAAAGCAGTTGTTGGTTTGTTGCCCGAAAAGTCTAAAGGCATATATGAAAAAACTTGGTGTTCCCAGAAAAAGGTTGTCAATATCGTACACGAAAAGGTACTTTTGGCATATTTCAAGGAAGAATCAATGAAGAAAAAGTCTTCGAGTTTATGGAGTTATTACTCTATGTTAAGGAGTACACTATTACTTAAGAAAAACGTCGACATAAGTAAGTTCAATCAATTGATAGCTTTTTTAAAACGAAAATCTGATTCTTACACACCCAAAAAATCCAGGATTTTGACTAAAGAAAATATTGCAAAGTTTTTACAAGAGGCAGACAACGAAACATACTTGCTATTAAAAGTGTTAATGATAATAGGTATAAGTGGAGCATGTCGAAGGATAGAAGATGTACACGGTGAGGGGTTGTTTTTCATACTTAGTACAAAAACCAACGTTCCCCGAGAATTTTACGTAACGCCTGACGATGTCGAAGGAATAAATATGGTGCAGCTTGTTGGGACCTATATAGCAATGCCGAAGTTTCTCGTTTTTTTCTATCATTTAGAAACAACAAATGTACAAAGCAACCAGTGGGTATCCATACTTTCGGAAATATGTGCAAAACGATCGCTGCTTTTTTAAAGTTACCCCATTCCGCCGAATACACAGGTCACTGTTTCCGGAGGTCTTCAGCTTCAATGCTGGCTGATTCAGGAGTGGATCTTCACACTATTAAACGCCATGGTGGCTGGAAAAGTGACACAGTTGCTGAAGAGAACTGATAGAGAACTCTTGCGAAAACAAAAGAATTTCAGCAGCCATTCTCGGAAAGAAATCATCGAGTGTTTCATCGACTGTCGTTCCCTCAAAAGAAACAGAAACCATAGAAATTAAAAATCACAATGCAACAATTTCAACTCCTATGTCCAACATCAATTTAACGAATTGTAATAATGTTACTTTTAATTTTAATCATTAAATTTTGTTCCATTTTGTTTTAAATAAATTTTTTCATTTTTGCGTCTATTTTTCATTATAGTACTCAGTCCTATAAAGTATGTCATTTTGACACTGAAAATGAAATCCATAATAATGTCACTATGACACGTCGGAATATAAAGAATTTTGTAATGGAAGGACCTAACTTCGTAGGTAGAAAGGAATTGGAAGAATGCAGGAATAAATAAAGGATACAAAAAAAATAATACACCTGTTACCATTATTATTTTGAGCAACGTTTCGTCGCTGATAATTTTCATCTCCTTCAGATACTCTGTTTGTAAATGTGTTTTAATTGAAATTATTACCTGTAAATTGATTTCGGTTACTATTATTTTGATTGTAGTAACCGTAATTATTATTACCTGAATTATGATAATTTTGACTACTGTTCCGATTATAATTGTACAACTACAATTATTATTATTGATTATAGTTATTTCTATTAAAATTGTTACTTGTATTATTGTTATTGTTACTATAGGATACTTAGCCATTCCTACATTTGTAACGTTTAAATTCGGCATTAAGACCTTACTACATACCACATACCTTGTTTTTCTTGGGTAGATGTGAGCCACTGTAGGGACCGAATTATATTATTTAGGAACATAAGATATTTGACATTCAGCCTCAAGTTTTTTTGTCTCACTTTATATTTATATTTGAACGAGCTATTTAGTTTCGTATAAAGTATATCTATCAAAATAGTTTGTTGTTTACGTCTATTTTATGGATGTCATGTTTCGATCTGTCGTTCCGGTCATTTCTTCTGTTAAATTTGAGGTGCTGTACGGCTGTGTTAGCCAGTCACTTGTTATATGATTGGTCAAGTCGCAGAATTTGACCAGTCATGTTATATGATTGGTCAAGTCGTTTTTAGAGACCCGTGGCTGTTAATAGGTGAATCTCTTTCTGGACTTGCGTGGTTGAATTCGTTCTAGAAGGATTTAGAAGGAAATTTGGGCCGGGTTGTTTTTCTTTCTTGTTGGGTGATAAGTATAACGTGGTTTAGACAAAATTTTGAGGAATCGCCCGGTGTTTTATGAAGATGATTTCGTACCATTGATTGGGATAGACGAGCGATTCCCGTATTGTTAGACTTGCAGGATGCCTAGTTGATTTGGTGTGTTTACCCTGGTCTGAATCTCTTGAAGAGGAATTGATATTTTGTACCAAACCAAGCCACGTTCATAACGACGCCATTTTTGTCAGGTAAGGCGTTTTTCATGACAGTCGAGTTTTATGTTATTTGGCAAGTGCGTAAGGCCTATTAATATTATAGGGATAGTACCTTCCACGGGAGACGATTTGATTCTTCGAGGATTCACCTTCCACGGAAGCATCTGCCAGGAAAGTTCCTGATTCGCCGAGAATTCCCCTTCACTGTATAAAAGGGTATGTGAATATTTAAATGTTTTTATTGTATAAACTGTTAGAGTTTGTAAATTTCTTTCTGTGCCGAGGGGTATTCGATTAGGGGTTTAATGTATATTATTTTAGGGTTCTCGTGTTGGGCAGATTGTTAACCACCTTCTCGTATTGGGCGGATGTTAACCAGCTTCTCGTATTGGGCGATTGTGAACCAGATTCTCGTGTTGGGCAGAGTGTTAACCAGATTTTCGTATTGAGCTGACCTGACCTGACGAGTTAGTAGCTGCAAGTTGCCGCAATTTAGTTTTGGAAACACCGCAAGTTTTTCATATTTTTTTTTATATTTGTTCATGCACATTATTTGTTAATTAGTGATTTTTAAAGGTCTCTAAAGTAATATTTTCTCTAATTTTTTTTTTGGAATTTTGTAAGCGACTTATAGGGGCGAGTGGTATCTTTTTTTACGCCCAATTCCAACGACCTTGAGAGCTCTCGCGGACGGTGTAACACCCCTATTGTTCGTAATCATTTAATTAATGTAATCATTTTTTTTTAAAACTCGCAATTTTAGTGGGACCCCTTGGGTTTCTTTTTCTTTTTTGACCTGTGTAAGTGGAAACATTAAATAGTTATTTAGTAATTAGTTACTTTTCTTTCATTTACTAATAGTCACAAATAGTCTTGACCCGAACTGAGGTAAGTAAATTTTTGTTGCGACGTAGTTTATTTTTTTTTAGTGGGCTCAATTTAGATCCATTCTGGAGGGCCCAAACACTGTGGTTAGCCGGCATCCAAAGCGGATTACATAATCCCACGAAGGAATATCTTTAACCGAGAATAACTCGTGGCACATTGTAAGGCCTATTTTTTTTTTTTTTTTTTTTTTTTTTTTTACTTTAGTGTCAACGGCATCGACTACTGTGTTCTGTGTAGGCTTTGTTACTGTTTCCCAGCGCCACTTTAGGAACAGCACTATTAATTAGAACCCAACAGTGAATGGTTCGAGTGGGGAATCACACCTGGTATATGAAAATCAATTTCTAAATTTTTAATTAATTAAAAATTAGAAAATGATTTCTGCCGTCGGTGGGATTCGAACCCACAACCCTTGGGTTATGAGTCCAGTGCTCTACCACTGAGCCACCCACTCCCCTTGTAAGGCCTATTATAATTATTGTTATTGTTATTATAATAATTTGTATGATTTCTAGAGTAACTTGAATTCCCATTTTTGTTTCTATTGGAATTCCCATTGTAGCTTATTTTATTTAGTAATGTTATTTTATTAGATATTAGTCAATGTCGGCGTGAAAATTAGAAATATGTTGAGGGTTTTCCAACACCATTGTACATGGAATACGTATAACGATATACGTTAGGAATTGTTGCTTAATTTTTTACAGTGTAAAAAACATTTCATCCTATCCTGTCCTGTCCCAGTTAGAAACTATGGTAAAACGAGGAAGAGCGACGAATTAGAGTTTTGTGAGTGGTATTCGCCGGCTGCGGTGGTAGTTTGCCATGGAAAAATTAAAATTCATAAAAGTTTGTTTGGAAAAGTGGGTATTTTTGCGGAGAGAATGCAAATTACATTGGAGGACACGTAGGGGGTGGAGGGAACAGGCTGTTTTTCTGGCAGGTTTATTACTTCTATAGAAAACATTGTTGTTACGTGAAGTTCGAGAGTTTAGTGGTGTTGGTAAATATTGTTTTATTTAAGCTTCGTGCGGTATGTGTTATGTTAAAGTTTTATAAAGGGTGACAATTAATTTCAGTATATATTTAATACATCAAGTAGTCAGTTTTAATATTTTACGCAATCTGTCATCCTGTGAACGTTTTAAAATCACAAGTGAACTTCTAAATATTCCATAAGACGTGATTTCTGACGTGGAGTTTCGCATGTAGTAGCTGATAACTTTTTTACCGTTTTATTTAGTAGCAGAATTCATTTTAAAGCCGTTTCAGAATTTTTAAGTGTTTTTTAGTTTTTATATGATATATTATACGTAGAATATATTCCAACCACGAAATATTTATTAGCCCTGATCGCTAGATAGCTTTGAACGCTTTGGCATTATTCAAAATCTTAGAGAAAGTAAATGAAGTCAAGCTAATCTGGATACCTGGGCACAGGACTATTAAAGGAAACAAGGAATCTAATGTTTTGCTTAGGAGTCCTAAGAGAAATTTTAAAGCTACACGATTTGGTGCGACTAAAAGGTCTAGAATTTGCAAAGCTTCAAATCCTTTATCACTATCCATCAATGTACAACCAGTAGGTTTCTATACTTTAATTTATGTCAAAAAAAATATACAAAT
Organism: Crepidodera aurea; assembly: GCA_949320105.2. Classification (NCBI taxonomy): domain Eukaryota; kingdom Metazoa; phylum Arthropoda; class Insecta; order Coleoptera; family Chrysomelidae; genus Crepidodera; species Crepidodera aurea. The sequence continues at coordinate 14,312,947 of OX439475.1, read as the reverse complement.
CCTTGTAAATTATAATAAAATGATCCCCTAGAGCCCTAGAGGATTCAATTTAAGAAAGTCCAACGCTGTTAGAATTGAATTTTAAATTTTATAAATAAGAAACACGAAAACTGTTTAAAATTAAGACATTTTTCTACGCGTTGCATTTTATTAACACTTCCATTCTCAGCACTTTAATGAAAAGCTATAATTTAATAAAGCTGCAACTATCATTACAACGTACATACCTTATAATTTATATGGCAAGAAAAGCGGGAGAAGGTAAAAACTTCAAATAAATATCTGAAGGTGTTGGCAAGTAGCCGTTGTATTTCTCTTTTATTTATTCTTCTCCTTTTGAAATTATAATAGTGTCATTTTAGCACATGCATATTTTATGCTTCTAAATAATTAACCCTAATGTATACCCTCTACTACACTGTGAATTATAAATATACCGTAGGTAATTATGTCTGAATGTAAAATAAGGAGTATTTAGAATTCTGTGTTATCCAGAGAGGGAGACAATTTTTTTTCTTCTACTACTTTTATCACAAGTGGAATAAGTTTAAACGACTGTTACAAAGCACTTTCTGAAAAGAAAATAATGTGCATTGTTTTAGTGAAAAGATCGTGGCAGAAAATGCAATGTTGTATCAGAATTTTCTTCAACATATAAAAAATCAGCTTCAGATTTGGCTCTAGGTTTATTATTATTATTCAATAAATACAATGAATACAATAGCGATAAGTGCTACTGCACTTGTTTTGCATGAACAATAGAACTATACAATTATACCCAAAGACCAGACATCTGTATGAATCTTGACCGATCTTCTTTCCAATTAATTATTCCCTTTTTCCCAGACCATTTACTTCAGAATTTCTAGGACTCAAAAGGGTCGCCATGTGTTAATTAAACAGGTTTTTTTCTTTACCTTTGGTTTTTCAAAAATATCCATTCAGGCAAGTAGTTCCCACCGACTTGAATTTTCGTTCCAGTCTTTTGGTATTGCTCAACATATATTTAAATTACAAAAATTTGGGGAAAATGTTATGTCATACTTTTATTAGTTTTTATGTTTATTTAACGTTTACTTTGATGCAGCCTCATTGAGGAGTTGTCTTTGTTAGTTTCTAGAAAAATCTATTTTTTGATAAATAGTATATCCAGATATGGGGGCAGTCGTTGGGAGGCAGGTCAATGATCTGATTCAAGGTCAGGCATATGGGGACAGTCATTGGGATCACTTCTGGCCTCCTGCATCCTGTCTATAGAAGTTTAAGCTGTGTTTCTTAGACTACTAATGGCGCAACTAACTGAACATATATTAAAGACTATGACCGGAAACAATAAGGTCTCCTAAGATGGTTTCTACGGACAACTAGAAGAAATATATTTTGAGAAACCATCATAATTATCCTTGCAATTCTACATTGGTGCCAAAAAGCTAATACAATGGTAGAAAACCAACCAACAGAAGAATTGGAGATTCGTTGTGGTGTGAGACAAGGCTGCATCCTATCACCGCGTCTACTCAACCTCTATAGCGAAGCTATTTTCAGGTAAACCCTAGAGGATGAGTTATAAATGGAGAAGTAATTAATAATATGAGGTATGCTGATGACACCATCTTGTTAACGAGCAACCTTGAAGACACACAACATCTTCTAGAAAAATTAAATGATCGATGTAATGAATACGGACTAAAAATCAACTTTAAGAAAACCAAGTTAATGGTAGTTACAAAATTCCCACAAGATGTGAACCGGACGGTGGCAAACCCCACGATGGAGAATGTACCGACATATAAATACCTAGGAACTTGGATAGAACAATCAGGTGACCAAACAAGAGAAATAAGAACAAGGATAGAGATAGCCAGATCAACATTTGTAAAAGAAGTTATTTACGAGTTAGGATATTAACATGAAACTTAGGATAAGGTTGTTATGTTTTTTCCACGCTCTTGTATGGAGTTGAAGCATGGACCCTCAAGAAAAACCACAAAGACAAACTACAAGTAGTCGAAATGTGGTGTTACCGTAGAATGTGGCGTATTCCCTGGACCGATAGAATTATTAATGCCGAAGTGCTGAACAGGATGCAGAAGGAATGCGAAATCATTAACACCATGAGAAAAAGAAAGCTTCAATACCTGGGTCATATAATGAGAGGACAGAAATACACACTTCTCCAAAGATTAGTGGAAAGCGGAGCATTGGCAGACGCCGGGTGTCCTGCCTAAAGAACCTGAGGGATGGTTTAACTGTCGCAGTGTTCAACTGTTCAGAGCTGCAGTCAACAAGGTCACGATTGCTGTGATGATAGCAAACCTCCGATAGGAGATGCACTATAAGAAGAAGAATTCTACATTCATTATGATAAACTGTTCTGAGATCATGTTCATTTTTAAGGTATTTATAATTGATAGCACTTTATATTCAACAACCAACATAAAAACATTGTCCTATTTATCGAGGGGGAGTAAAAAATCTCTTCTTTTATCAACCAAATTACTCGCTACCTGTAATTTCATGCAACCAGTGCCGACAAAAGACAAATTTGTCCGATAACAAGATTATCAAGAAAATGAAAAGTGTGACTCCGCCCACGCCATATTTTAGGCCTAATAGCTCCTCCGTTAAATAAATCGGCAGCCATTGGATGTTTTTTTTCCTGATAGACGATGACATGAATAATGATAGAGCGTGAAAGCCGCGCCGTCAACTTGGCCTTATTTTACACGGGAAGACTTCCAATAGGGGGTAATTTCTGTATGAAAGTGCTTTCTAATTTTCGGGTTTCGAAGTAGATGGCTACATCGACCGAGAAAGATGTCATAGCATGTGATCGAGAATCTGTCTCTACTTATAGACACTTATATACGTGATGGAAACAATTTTCAGGCCTGTTAGTCAACCTTATTATACGAATTTCTCTCTGAGCAAGATATCAATTTAAAAAGGTTTTTAAATTGTAGAAATTGGACCAAGCAAAGTTAAAGAAGTGATTTAATATTTCTCTTTTTTTTAAATCATGGTTTTGATTTTGACCGATACAAGACAGGGTGGTAATTTTCAAAAAACTTTGCCTCTGTTTTAAGGCAGATTTAGATCGCATTGTCATTTTCGGACTGGTTTCTAACTAAGCAGATATTTTTTCGATATTCAACTCCTAAATTTTGTATAGGACAAATTTCTCGGTTAATTTATTCCACAAAAGAAAAAAATAAAGAAGTATTATACGAGACTATTTACCTCGTCTTAATTTCCACCAATCACAAACGCGCAATTTTGAATTACAAATAGTTTCTAGATGAAAAAACTGTCAACTGTTTTTTCGAGTTTACCCTTCAACCTATTCGTATAATCTAATCTTCTAAGCAAAATGCACAATCCTTCAAGTCCTGTAACACAAAATTAGGGGTAATAGGTTTTTACTTTCATTAGGAGAAAGTCAATAGTTTACCTGATATAACATTACTTCTTCTTGTTCTAATTACAGCTGGTAACATAAGACGTTGTGCTAAGAATACAATGTGTTCTCTTTCAAATCGGAAATTTGATTTTATATAATGGATTAACATTAACTCTAAATTGAGGCGATCATAGATATTTCTTCCTCGACCTTCCCTATTATTGTTAAGGTGAAATAATATGGCTTCATCTATGTGTTCATCTTCATGTTCTTCCTCAACAAAAATATTCAAAAGTTCTTCCGTAATTTCGTTAATACTTTTCTACCATCAACTCAAGCACAATATCCAATATTTATATTTCGACACCACTGACACCCCACTATTAGCATGTCAAACGTCACTACCTTGAGAAAAGCAACTGCAATAACTCACTATTTTACGCATACCTTACATCGTCATAGCGCTAAGATATAACGTATACGGTATACATTCTGCCAGTTTGCAATAACTTTCTAATATGGAAACAGTTTAAGGAATTCTGCAAGGCAAAGAAATACGAGCTTTTGGAAACTACAAGTTTCGAGCAACTAAACCTAATCCTGAAAGATTGGGCGTGGAATATGAAGAAAGAAAACGGTGAAAATTACATAGAACTAGTTGAATGTTGAACACCGTTGTAAAAAAAATGCAAGAGATGTATTTTATGAAGTGGAAAATAATTTTTGATACATTTAAAGATATTATCTTCAAGTCTAGTAGGGAAGCTCATAATGCGAAACGAAGTAATTTGCAGATGTGCGCCAATAAAAGGAAATCGAGCTCTTCATTAAAATTGGATAATACCTACATATTTATTATGTATGCATATATAATAGGTAGTATGTTTTGTAAGCTATATGTATGCAGAATAATCTGTTAATCATGAAATAGTCTTGTCAAATAGCATTCGGGCATCTAATTTTCCCTGTGACATTTTAATTCATGTATAGAAAATCCCATAAGCCGCGTGATTTTGTCATTATGACAGCGAAAAAAGTTTGCCCTGACTTTTCCAGCGACAATAACGGAACCTAACTTTTGAAAGAATGACAACCAGCATTGTAAACAAATTTTTGTTGACGTTATGTCAATTTTTCTCAAACTTGCGTTGTCAGGAAAGTTTTCATTTGTGGAAATGTCGCGATTTGGAGAGCCTTCGAGTGGAGAAATTGAAAAAGCCAATGGAGAAGATTATAAAGAGAGTGCGATCAAGATGATTTGGAAATGTTACAAGAGAAGTACTTTAAAGATTATAAAATAATTTTTAATCCGTTCACGGACATACAGTTTAAGAAAGCGAGAAATGCACGCGACACAAAACGCAAAATTTTACAAGCAATCCCAGAAAAAAGGAAGGTGAGTTCTAATGCTCTCATAAAACGAGAAATTTTTGAAATGGCACTGTGCTGGAGTGAAGAAGAAGTAGGCCTCCAAAGAAAATTTTATCACATTGCTGCGTATGAATTGGCTTGGAGAGGTGGAGAAGCAGCAAATTGTAAGGTATTCTATTTTAAAATAGAGACAGACAACCGTGGAAGAGAGACCGGAAGAGTTGAATATTACCAGTGTTTTCGAAGACAGCACAAGGGGGAAATCAGAAGTTTGGGTTTGTCCAGTAAGATTGTTTAAACAAATTATGGGAAGACGGGGAAACCATATCACATGTGAAAAGTTTTTTTTAACTCCAAATCCTTTCTGGCAAAAAAAAAATTCGAAAGGATGGTATAAGAATTCTCCTATAGGGATAAACGAAATATCTAAATGGACCAAATCTTCGGCGAAAAATATTGGACTTGATATCAAGCGGGTGAAAATTACGAACCATTCTAATTGACTTACCGAATAACAGTCTAGCTTGTTTTTTGAGTCGGAAGTAAACTTGACATTTATAATTCGAATTTTGTTGCCATTAGGTAATTCAAATAGCAAAAACAATGCAAAGAAATATTTTTTTAACAAAATGTATTCGTGCAGGTGAAAAAATCATTGTCTTCGACTCGGATTTTTGTTGCCACCAGCACTCAGATTTTTTTCGGAAAAATGAAATGCTCTTATGATATTACTTACGAAAATATTTTTTTTTGATTAATACTAACTGTGAGTATTTATGCCTTAAATAAAAGTTTAATGTAGCAATGAAGCTTCTAAAATTACTATCTAATATTGAACTGTCAAAAGAAATGAAAAATTATTTGCACTTTGAACACTCTTAATTTCGGTGACCCAGTTTATGTTACTTGCAATTAAATTTAAGATCCTTTGATAGAATTGATACACTTTTGTTTCTTATGCTAGACGAATGAAGCTAACTTTAGTTCGTATAAATGGCTATTTCGATAAGCCTTTTGTACCGAGACTAGGTTTGATTTATTGTTGTTTGGAAATATGTTTTTACATCAATTTTTATGTCAATGGCATAAATCTTCTCTGAACTCTTTTATCTAGGATATTATTACAGAAAAATTATTTTCCTGTCTTTACCCATTCTTTAGAAGTTCAAAATTTTGTAATTTTTATATTTTTTAACATATTTATTTAAGGTGTCTGTATTTGTTGCAGGTTATTTAAAACGTATCCATATCATTGCTTTATTCTTATTCTTCCGCCTCTATATTCGTGATGCTCTCTTTTTTCTATCCTTATTGTCTATTTTGTTTACTCCGAAGCTAGTTTCATATTCTTCTCATCTTTCTTTCACTTTTTATGTCGTTTTTGTGGTATTTTGTTCTTATTTTTTCTTGTTTTAGTTTATATATTCTAATTTTTCTTTGATTAATGTTCCTTTTTTCATATGTTTGTTTAAAAAATGGTCATCATTTTGATCAAATAATATATCCAAATAGTTAAGATATGGGGACAATCGTTGGGAGCCAGATCAATGACCTAATTCAAGGTCAGGCATATGGAGACAGTCATTGGGAGCAATTTCAGCCACCTGCATCCGACCACCTGCATCCGGCTACCTGCATCCGGCCAACTGCATCCGGCCACCTGCTTCCGGACACCTGCATCCGGTCGAGACAAGTCTGAACTGGTTTGAAATTAAATTTAATTTTTTATTATAGAGGTAGGGGAATGCGTTACGCACGATACCCGGTGTTTGTCGCCGGGTCTGTGTGGGGCTCGAAAACTCTCACGAGTGCCCATATCCACTAAGCCCCCTTCCTCTCTTCGTGGTTCTTTCCTACCAGGAACCACCTCTCGGTATGACACGGTTTTAAAATAGACATTTCTTGTTTAATTTGTTTCTATTTCTTTTCTTTCTTTCTGTGTCATTATTTTTGTTATCATTTTGTGGTATATAATATCCACCTTTCTTTATCTCTGCATATTTCTTCCACTAAGTTTTCGGCTTCGATGACCACTCCTCCGCTTTCCACTTTCGCTTCTTGTCTCTCTCGGAACCACCTTGGGCACACAAAAATTGTGTGTTCCGCGGTGTCACAGTCACTGTGTTCTGCGCAATATCGGCAGTTTTCTTCAGTCTTGCCGATTCTTTTTGTGTATTGTCTGAAGGATCCGTGCCCTGACAGCACCTGCGTGAGGTAGTAGTCTGTCTTTTTATGTTTGCACTTTATCCATGGGATTAGTTTTTTTGTCCATTGTGCCTTGTTTTTACCTTCCTGCCACGTGTTCCGCCATTCTTCAAGCGTCCTGTCTTCTTCTTCCCTTCTGTTTCCCTCCGCTATCGGTGTCTCTCTGTTCTCCAGCCTTGCTCTCTCCTTTATCTTAAGTTTTATGGGTGCGATCCCAGCGATTACTTGTACAGCCTCCGAAGAGATCGTCCTGTATCCCGATATTACTCTCAGTAATGTTTTTCTCTCCACCCATATGACCTTCATATCGTATCTTTAGATCTGTAGGACTTCTCCCCATGTCTGCCCTGCATAGCAGATTATAGATTTTATGACACCGTAGAGCAGTCTTCTTTTCTCATATGCAGGTCCCCCTAGATTGGGTTATACTTGTGTGAGTGCCGCGACCCTCTGTTCCGCCTTTTTTGTTATATAGTCAACATGTTTTCCAAAATGTAGGTTTTCCCCTATCATTACACCCAAGTACTTAATTGATTTGGCTGGGTTAATTGTAGTATCATTTAGCTTGAACTTTATATCGTCTCTTTTCCTTTTCCCTCCTAGAATCACCGTCTCCGTTTTCTCTGGTGCCAATTCAAGGTAATTTCCTCTCATCCAGTTACTGACTTTTTCCAGTGCGCTGTTCATTATTTCTACCAATTCCTCTTTACTTTTCGCAGTGGCTATTAGGGCCAGGTCGTCTGCGAACGCAGTAGGTTCTATACAGTCATTGGGAGCAATTTTTCGGCTACCAGCATCCGACCACCTGCATCCGGCTACCTGCATCCGGTCGAGACAAGTCTGAACTGGTTTCAAATTAAATCTGATATGAAGCAGGTGGTCGGAAGTGCTCCCAATAACTGTCCCCATATCTTAACTACTTATAGTCGAGGCAATGAACTAAAAAAGTTCGGAAACTAGTTGGAGTGGACGGATCGGAATGCGGTTTTCTGCATTCTCTTCCAAAAATTATTTGTAAAAAATGTTACTGATAGGAATTGGTGACAAATCGGAAATTACATTGCTGCAGCCAAAAATGCATCCAAAAAATGCATTATTTGAGAGGCCTCTTGGAAGATTTAAAAACTTGGTAAATATGTATCAGAACTGGCCCGGATCGGGTACTCGGGGGTTTTCGAGGTCGCTGATTACGAATATGATGTTCAAATTGACCCCCCCAACACCTAGTGCACCAGAACCTGCCCCTAAACGTCATCTCCGTGGCTTTTACTGACACAATTAAAAAAGGTGAACCGAAAATCGTTATGGGGGGTTTTTTGGGGTGCTGAATCCGAATCTGGCATCGGCGAACACCCTACAGGCACCTGGGGCGCCGGAACCTGGACGCGGACGTCATCTCCGAGAATTTTCCGCGGAAGAGTGACAAAAACCACCCTAAAATCATAGTAGGGGCGTTTTGTGGGCCGTTTAATCTGAATTTCACGTCGGAAACGACCCCCCCAACACCTAGTGCACCAGAACCTGCCCCTAAACGTCATCTCCGTGGCTTTTACTGACACAATTAAAAAAGGCGAACCGAAAATCGTTATGGGGGGTTTTTTGGGGCGCTGAATCCGAATTTCACGTCGATAACAACCCCCCGAAAACTTGGGGCACCGGAACCTAACCTTGAACATCTTCTTTGTGGCTTTTCCAGACACAATCAAAAAGACGGACCGAAAATCGTTAGGGGGGGTTTTTTGGGTCACTGAATCCAAATATGACATCGGTGAACACCCCAACGGCACCTGGTGGCCCTGAACCCGGAGGTGCACGTTATCTCCGAGAATTTTTCGCGGAAGAGTGACAAAAACCACCCGAAAATCATAGTAGGGGCGTTTTGTGGGCCGTTTAATCTGAATTTCACGTCGGAAACGACCCCCCCCCCCCAACACCTAGTGCACCAGAAACTGTCCCTAAACGTCATCTCCGTGGCTTTTACTGACACAATTAAAAAAGGCGAACCGAAAATCATTATGGGGGGTTTTTTGGGGCGCTGAATCCGAATTTCATGTCGATAACGACCCCCCGAAAACCTAGGGCACCGGAACCTAACCTTGAACATCTTCTTTGTGGCGTTTCCAGACTGTAACGAAGTTACTAATTTCCGATTTTATTTTCAAATAATTTGTAACAAAAATTACTATTTTTAATTTATCTATAACCTAGTTAATATTTCCTAATTTAATTACGTCTGATTCCAAACTCAACATCATTTTTAGTCCATCCCGGCGATAAGTATTTAGATGCGCGAGCTCCGATCGTGAACGCGTCCGTTCCGCGCAAGTTGAAATATTATTCATTTGAGACACTTCGGACACGCACTCACTTCATCGACGATCGTTGAACAGCAAGTCACGCGTACTACAACGGCAGAACCGGTAAGAAAATATTGTATTAAGTATTATTAGTAGGTTGGTTAAAAATATTCCGTATATTTAAATTCGCGAAACTTGCTAAGTCCAAATCCGTAGAACCGCGCATGACTTAGATTGGGAGAGGGAAATGAATAGTCGGGTAGGATATTAGAGTAGATAAGAATTGGAGTTGCGATTCGACCGTCAGCGAGACTACCACGATCGACCAGTGCTCCGAAATTGGTAAGATATTTTTGAATAGTAGGGAACCGAGTTGATAGGAAAAATTTACTAAGTCCGTAATTATATTCCTGCGCATGAACCGAATTAGTAGTGGGAGAACCGGTCAATATATAAGACAGTAACGCGTATAGAAATTTCAGTTATCCGGCAGCAGCAAGCCAGCTAAAACCCGCAAATCAAAGAGTGCTCCACCGAAACGAAGCCCGGTAAGACATAGTAATTGGTAAGAGTTTATTATTATTTATTCTAAGTTCTATTCTCCTATACTGAACCATTCCCGACGTAGCTTCTACTGAGTTTTTAGAGAGGCTACGCCAGGCTGATAGCGTGAGGTAGTTATCTGAGTTTTTAGTGACTACCGTTCGTTATTTGTTTGAGTCTTAAGAAAGGGCATCCCATATTTATAAAATTAGATCTGTTTGAGTTTGTAGAACATTTCCCTTTATAGATTTAGAGAATAGAACTTAGATTGTCATAAATGTCATTCATTTTCGCGCGCTTTAAGCATAGAATACACGGTAACTCCGATGAGCACTCCCGAATGGCTTATTGCTGTCAAAAAGTATTGTTGGCCGCGTTTTAATATTGCACTCCGTATATCATCCGCTTTTGCACCGCATCGCATGTATAACCCGTTTCATTACGTTTTGGTATTAGTTTTCGTTACATAACCCTTTTCCGCTTGCATCATTGTAAATATATTAATTTAGTGTGGCTTGGGGGTTTAAACTTTTTATTAATAAATATATTTGAAGCACTTGGTTGTGTTATTTTTTACTAATTGGTTTTGAGAGTTTTGAATGTTAATTCCCGCAGCGATCCTCCAGGTACTCGACCCAGTTGGGTAATTAAAGCCTACTCTGCTGGCCACCGCATAAATTGGTCAATCCCATAAAGACCCCTGGAACATTTATTTCTTCACTGAAGCTGCCCGAGTACAGTGTCCTTCGGCACTTAAAACCGAAGGTGGCGCCCGAGGCAACCCGAAGCCTGCGACGAAGGTGCCAAAAGTAAATCGCGAGACGAAAGTACGTCACAAGACACAATCAAAAAGACGGACCGAAAATCGTTAGGGGGGGGGGGGGGTTGGGTCGCTGAATCCAAATATGACATCGGTGAACACCCCACCGGCACCTGGTGGCCCTGAACCCGGAGGTGCACGTCATCTCCGAGAATTTTCCTGAGAAGAGTGACAAAAACAACCGAAAAATGATTGTATGGGCGTTTTTGGGCCGCTTAATCAAAATTTCACGGCAAAACTACCTCCCCAACGCCTGGCGAACTGGACCTTTTATCTTGACATCGTGTGGAATTGTTGATCCTACTTAGATTAGGCGAGGAGGAGAGAAATAAAAGGATCGTTATCGACGTGAAATTCGGCCCAAAAAACCCCCATAACGATTTTCGGTTCGCCTTTTTTAATTGTGTCAGTAAAAGCCACGGAGATGACGTTTAGGGGCAGGTTCTGGTGCACTAGGTGTTGGGGGGGGGGGTCGTTTCCGACGTGAAATTCAGATTAAACGGCCCACAAAACGCCGCTACTATGATTTTCGGGTGGTTTTTGTCACTCTTCCGCGGAAAATTCTCGGAGATGACGTCCGCGTCCAGGTTCCGGCGCCCCAGGTACCCGTGGGGTGTTCGCCGATGCCAGATTCGGATTCAGCGCCCCAAAAAAACCCCATAACGATTTTCGGTTCGCCTTTTTTAATTGTGACAGTAAAAGCCACGGAGATGACGTTTAGGGGCAGGTTCTGGTGCACTAGGTGTTGGGGGGGTCGTTTCCGACGTGAAATTCAGATTCAACGGACCACAAAACGCCCCTATTATGATTTTCGGGTGGTTTTTGTCACTCTTCCGCGGAAAATTCTCGGAGATGACGTCCGCGTCCAGGTTCCGGCGCCCCAGGTGCCCGTGGGGTATTCGCCGATGCCAGATTTGGATTCAGCGACCCAAAAACCCCCGGGCGCCGAATCTCTCTTCTTTCCCGCGTGATTTGTGGGAGAGTCCCACGGAGATGACGTTCATCGGCGTTTCTGAGCTCCAGGTGTTCCGGGGGTCAATTTGAACATCATATTCGTGATCAGCGACCTCGAAAACCCCCGAGTACCCGATCCGGGCCAGTTCTGACATATATTTACCAAGTTTTTAAATCTTCCAAGAGGCCTCTCAAATAATGCATTTTTTGGATGCATTTTTGGCTGCAGCAATGCAATTTCCGATTTGTCACCAATTCCTATCAGTAACATTTTTTACAAATAATTTTTAGAAGAGAATGCAGAAAACCGCATTCCGATCCGTCCACTCCAACTAGTTTCCGAACTTTTGGCCTTTTTACTAGTTTATTGCCTCGACTATTATCCAGTTTCAGCCTTCTTATTTCTTGTTTCAGTTCCACTTAACCTTCTCTTTTTCTCCAGTTCTTTCCCCCAATTCCTGAAAATCTTTTATCGTAAATCCCCAGGCTGCTTTTGTCTTTTATTTTAATTTTATCTTTGTAGTTTCCTCCATAAAAACCTTTCCGGGTTCAACACCTTGCAAGATTGGCTTTTCTCATCAGGTCTATCTACAAAAAAAAATACTTTCAAACCTACCTTTAATTTGCCCCTGTCAACTAACTACTTTTTAAATGTCAACAAATTATAATCGCCTTAACAAAACGAAGCCTTCTCGCATCATTGTTTATAGAGCACGATCTATTCGTTAGATTTTATGTTATCTGGTTTTAACGCAGGATCTGTCAACATTTGGTCGATCGATTGGTTTATACAGTAAATAATGATCGTACGAAGAAAACCGTTTCCCAAAATACTAATTATATTGTTGTTATTCTTCTTTGTGATGGTTTACAATATTCAAAGTATCTGGGATGTAATAAACGACTACGACGAGAAAGTTAAGAAGAAAACTGATTCACCTAAAAAATACAAACAAACTGTTTTAAAACGATGGTTACCAGCACCATTTGTACCCGAAGGGACGGGTATAGGAGAAATGGGTAAACCTGCATACGTTCATCACCAGGAAAGTGAATTTATGGAAAAACAATACAAAACATATCAATACAATGTGTTAGTTAGTGACGCCATTTCTTTAAAGAGATCATTGCCAGATGTAAGACTAGATGAATGTAAATTTAAAAAATACTCCGATTTTCTACCCACGACATCGGTTGTTATAGTTTTTCATAACGAAGCATGGTCTACATTACTAAGAACAGTTTGGAGTGTAATAAAAAGATCTCCCAAGCCTTTACTCAGAGAAATCATACTTGTAGATGATGCTAGCGAACAAAAGCATTTGGGTAAAAGATTGGAAAACTATGTTTCCAAGCTACCAACTAGAGTTCACGTTTTCCGCACACAAAAGCGGTCCGGCTTAGTAAAATCACGTTTATTAGGAGTTAAGCATGTTAGAGGAAAAATTATCACATTCTTAGATCCACATTGCGAATGTACACAGGGATGGTTGGAACCATTATTGAATAGAATTTCTGAAAATAGAACAATTGTTGCTTCTCCGGTCATCGACTACATATCTAAAGACACGTTTGAATACACGGCTTCATTTTACAGAATGTATGGAGGTTTCGATTGGTATTTGAATTTCCAATGGTACGATTTCAAAAGAGAATATCACGATGGTAGTAAATCCGTTCCGATTAAAACACCAGTGATATCAGGAATTTTTGCCATTGATAAAAAATATTTTCTCAAAATGGGATCTTACGATGAAGGAATGGATGGTTGGGGAATGGAATATTTGGAGATGAGTTTTAGGTTATGGCAGTGCGGAGGTACTTTGGAAATAGTTCCTTGTTCTCGTGTAGGACATGTTTTTAGAAATCAGTTTCCTTATGTTTTTCCTGGAGACATTTCAAGAGTTATTTATCGCAATGCTAATAGAGCAGCACAGGTTTGTAAAGTTTCAGTTTCTGAAATACCAGAACAGATTATTATTTTACATTATTTTTTATCTAGTATTTTTAGTATAGAGGCAGAATCCGCTGTGAAACCTCTACCTACCTTATACAAACTTTTAAGTTTTCACTGAGTGTGCTTTTCGTTTTTCATCTAGAACGACCTCTAAAATGGTTTTACAGTTGGCATCTACCTAATCTTGTCTCCCTTCAAAAGTGTCATCTTATCTGTTGTATGCATATTCTTCAAACTTTGTTTGTTTAATTTGGCAATTGTCGTTCTTTTCTCTGTCTTTGACCAATCCATCGAATCAGCGTAAGTTTTATCAGCATCTTGTACATCATGTTTGGCCTCTGCGGTCTATATAATTATAATAATAGATTTACCGATCTGAGACAGACTCGTAAATGTTTAAATTTTTTATTTTTGTCCATGCTGTTACTATATTAAGAGCTTCCTTCTAACTCTTACTTTTGTATGTCTGAGTTTTGTGATTATACCATTAAAAAATCCCAAGGAAAGCATCTGGATAAATTTGCTAGTCTACCAACGTTTGTTTCATAATAATTGTGTGTTTCAACTTTTTTAAGCATAACGACGATCCAAGTGAGTTGGTGATATAGTAAACAGAGGTGGTATCAAATGCTATTTCGATGTATAAAATCTTTGTATTTTCCATTCTTGCACGTAAAATAAGACCATTTGATGTTTTTTTCAACGATAAAATGTTTATTTATAGGTTTGGATGGATCAATGGTCGCATTTTTATTACGCAATGAATCAAGTAGCGAGATTGGTGCCCGCGGGTAACATATCTGGTAGAATTGATTTAAGAAAAAAATTAAAATGTAAAAGTTTTCAATGGTACCTAGAAAATATATATCCAGAATCTTCCATGCCTCTAGAATATTTCTATCTAGGAGCTATTTATAACTTAGAAACTAAACATTGTCTAGATACTATAGGAAGGAAAGAAAACGAAAATGTTGCAATATATTTCTGTCACAATTTAGGCGGTACTCAGTTATTTGTTTATACTAAACGATACCAAATAATGTCCAATGGATATTGTTTAGATGCATCTTTAAACAAAGGTCCAGTACAATTAATAACATGTCAAGCAAAATCCAAGAGGCAAGTTTGGAAATACAATTTGGAGGACCAGACCATTACGCACAGGCTCACAGGAAGCTGTTTGACCAAACCGGATTTTAGTGCTCCATATGTACCACTTCTAAAGGTATGTAATAAAACGAAAGGCCAACAGTGGTTAACCGATGATCACTTTAGATGGCAGGTGGGTCAAACCGACTAGTAATAAAGCGTCAATTTGCAAATTTTGTTTATTTCATTTATAGTTCAATAAAATAAAAGTAGGAGATTACTGGTTGAGTTTTCTTTCTCGGGATTTCGAAATTGACATCTTTTTGCAACACTCTGTATATTGACTTGTCGGTAAACCTATTTGAGTTCTGTTTTTACCTTGTATTTTTTTTTTATTTTTAATCATTTTGAAAATGTCACATTACCTACTGTCTTTTTATTTCCTGTCCTCATTTCCCGTCCCATATTTTTTAGATTTTTTTTACAATGGCAAAATACAAAATAAAAAACACATATTCACAACAGTTAAATATATATTTTTCTAGAGTCTAAATAATCCAGTAAATGAAGGAGGAAAAAAGCCCAACCTTTAGATTATTAGTTTCTATTTTTATTTTCTGGTTGAAAGTGGCTTTTGGTACCTCATTAAAGATGAGACAAAGTTTGCGTGAAAAGCTCGTGCGACGGCCGAGAAAATGGTCCTAAAAGACCAGGATCGGTTTTCCGCGAATATCTCCCAAAATGTGGCAGTTAGAGATTTTCAGTTCAGATAAAAATTGAAGATCAGTTAATTTTCTACAAAAATGGTCCTCATGATTTTTTTCGCAACATCAATATTTTCTTCAAAAAAGTCGGGTTGAAAAATCGGAAATTTTGAGACTCATGAAATATGCAAGTTTTTTTACAAAATTTGAGATTTGGGGTGTTTGAAATCCATTATTTTCAATGTTTTGGACTGTGGAAACCAATTGTAGATGGCGCTACCACATTCTATCCATTGCCAAAAACCTCGGTGCCATAAATGAGAAACCCCGTAAACCATATACTTTTGAAGGATATTTATGTTTCCGAGGGTCTTGTTTTCCTCGCAGATGAGGCCTCAAGCTATACTTATTAGGAAAACAGGCTATAAGATTAATTACAGCATTATGGACTCCACCAATTGGCCTGAAACTAGCGACAATCAGCTGTGCACATGTGGCAAAATATTGAAGCTCATTAGGTTTTTGGTAAGGAAAACTCAAAATCTCTCAAGTGTGAAGAATATTTACCCATAATACCCATAATACTCAACAACAATTTCTTCAAGTTTCATTTATTATAGAAAATTATATTTTTATTTTTTTATTTATTTATTTATCAACATGAGAACCCAATATAATGATACAAGAATAATATATTATAGAATACAATATTATATAGAAAATTTTTAACGAAAGTACAAGAGATTCACGGGTTAGTTGTCCGTGAATTGATGAAAAAAGTATATAAAAATACATTGCAATTATGACATAAATCTGTTCGTCACCAGTCCGCATCTAATTCTTGGTCATCAACGTCACCCTCGCCAAAAATTTCTTCTGGGTCTAGAGTTTCCTCTAGCTCTACCTCTTCGGATAACGTATCTTGGCTGTCTTTATAATTCGAACACTGGCGTGACTCACATAAACCGCAAATAGATGAGCAAGGTAGCCCTGCTTTCTTGAATGAACATGTTCCCTTACATTGACAAAATATCATCTTTAAGAGTTCAGGAAACGCTGAGTCTTTAATGGTTTGGACCGGCATGAGTATATCCCCTTAACGTTTCCATCCCTATTTTTCTGGTGACAGTTCGTTTCCGAGCCACTAATATTTATCAAAATAATGAAAGAAAACAAACACACTTATATCTCCAAGCGTGGCCGCATTGACTGTAGCAGACGGACGAGCGCCGCATAGAGCGCACACGCGACGAAGGACGAAAGCAACGAAAGTAAGAAATTATAGCGTGTACATCAAAGGTTCCCAAACTTTTTTTTCTCGTGGACCACTTTCAAAGTTTTACTATTTTCGGTAGACCCCCTGCTGCTACATTTCTACTGTATTCCCAAAACTCCTAAAAAATATCACCCCAAATTGGGGGTGTTAAGAAGAAAAAAAGGTAGCACATTTTCTTGTGTCCTATTTATTAAAATAATACTTGTGGTTATACAAAATTATAAACATTTATTATTACAAACAATCAACAATGAACTCTGAGATGTAAATCAACAATAAAAAATAGTCATACTTAAAAAAAAAATTTTTTGTTCTTTATTATGGAAACCAGAAAATTTTTCGTGGACCCCCCCTTACAACTTGTGAACCCCTGTTTTCTTTTCACGTCTACGTGGACCCCCGTGTGGTCTCCACCTGGACCACTTTGGGAACCTTTGGTGTACATTAATACTCGTGTTTTTTCCCACGGATCAAATGATATGACTTTATATACATTGATGGAAAGGTGAGAATTCCCCCTTAACACTAGTGAAGGTGTTAAAATGTTAGAAATAAAGAGCAGGGAGAAAAAAGCCACAAAAAAGTACGTTTTTTCCAATTTTCTTGAAAAATTGACAACTTCGTGAAAAAAATTAATTGCACAGCCGAAAAGTAGACGTTCTTAGCTTTCAAATGATGTGTCAAAGAGACCAATCCGATCATCTATGAATTTTTAATTGGTGGTTGTTTACAAAATTTACCTGCGCTCCAAAAATAGCAAAAAATTGGGATTCAACAAACAAAGATTTAATCAAAATGCAAAAAAATATAGTTTACACATTTCACAGATGACAAAGGACCTTCTGAGGACCCATAATCAAGAAAAGTTGGAGCAAATTAGTGCAATACAAAAAAAATAGGAACAAATTCCTGACGAGGTCAAAATTGCCCGGGAGCAGAAAGTTTGACCCCTGTTCCGATATAGCCAAAGGAGTCAAACCGTGACTCAATTCACAGGGTATGATAGCGGCAGATTTCCTCTTTCACATGAACTTTGAATCATGAGAAAATATGCATTTTTAACAAAGTTATTGGATAATTTGTCCGCCCGCTCATGTGTAAATGCACGTATTGTGCTCTCGGCATACAACACAGAAGCTCATTATTCGGGGTGCGCTTGGCCCCGTTTCTTTCGGAAACGGGCAAATTTTCGAGAAAAATCATTAGGACCATTTTTGTAGAAAACTAACTGATCTTCAATTTTTATCTGAACTGAAAATCTCTAACTGCCATATTTTGGGAGATATTCGCGGAAAACTGATTTTCCTGGTCTTTTGGGGCCATTTTCTCGGCCATCGCACGAGCTTTTTACGCAAACTTTGTCTCATCTTTAATAAGGTACCAAAAGCCAGTTTCAACCAAAAAATGAAAATGGAAACTAATAATCTTAAGGTTGGCCCCTTCATTTACTGGATTTAAAGTGTATACAATAAAAATATTGTTTGTTAAAATTAATTACTAGATTAGAAATGTTATAGTCATTTATACATCTTTTAACACCACCCTCTTGAAGTTTTGTTTGACTTAATATTGCCGTATATCTTGTAAAGTTACTTCATTGGCACTGGGTTTTATTATTTGGCTGCTAGTGTTAATTGAACTACAAGATGATGTTCGAGGTTTTTAATTTTTTACGACAACGGCACTCCACTAAACTTTATTCAAATTAACCCCAAACACTATCGTAGTTTCTCTGTCGGTGTGTTAGTGTAATTTTCTTTTTAAATACTCTTTCTTAATCTTTTGGTTGATAAAAACTTTTCTCCTCTTTTTCCACATTGCCAGCCACCCTCGCGCCAAAATTTCCTAGTGTTACAATTCGAAAATCATTCTTATTTGTCAGGATGTGAAGTGAATAAAAATGAACTTCGTCCAGGGAACGGACTTGAAAATGCTCAACTTCTAAGAAGTCTGTCAAGTTTCTTGGTCCCTGTTAATGTGAAAATGGTTTCGCCAAAAATAGGCCAGTTACTCGAGATTAATGCAAAAAAATAGAAAGTAAAGTGATATTTTTAATTTTATAATTTTATTTACTTAATACACACACTCATCACTGGATATGTAGTTAAAATCTTACCACATTGGGGTGATGATATTTCTGTCTTCTTTAGGTGTGCTCTCATTTTTGGCTTAAAACAAATGCAAATAAAAAAATGTCTTTATCTTTATCTAAAAGCAAAGACAAAATTTAATCACTTCCGTAATTTACTCTCCAAGTATTTTTTTACCACAAATTCATTTTTATAATTCTGCTCGAACGACGGGGTTAAAAAAAGACCGAGGAAAAGTTTGATTTAAAATCGAACTGATTGGAAAGCTATCAAATAATGGCAGATGCAATGTCAGGAAGGAATGAAAAATGATCTTAGCTTTTAACACTTTTAATTTCGTTGACCCAGTTTAGGGTTTCTCAATTAAGGTTTACACCCACACCGGTATTAATTTCGTTTTCAAACTTTTATTTCACAGTTAGTAGAAAAAAGGAAATAATTCATTATTTGACTGACGTATGTTTAGGAATAGCATATTACAATCCGAGACGGGAAATTAATTATTACTGTCTAGAGGTACACTAAATCTCGTGACAGTAATAAATTTCCTGTCGGGGATAGTTGACTATTTTATTTTTAACCATAAGTTATTAAAAAATGCAAAAAAAATGTAACAACCTTTACGCCAACCCCGCATCTCCCGACGCGACATCTGGGCGACCGGGTTCGACAAAAATTGTGCAGTATATTTCCAAGATAAAGAAAAGTGACAGTTCTAGTACACAGGGTCGCAGCATGGGTGTTAAAAAAAGTTATTACGCCCCCAAAAATAGGCAACTTATTTTTCTCAGTAGAGATTCGTTGTTCCTTTGGAACGAAATAACACGTAAATTTTATTCTTTACTTATTTCAAATATTTTCTTACATAATCACTTAACAAAGAAGGAAAGAATCTTTGTTTGCTAATTGTTTTACTATTTAGTTAAACTTAATTTATAGGTTACTAATAATAACCGTTAAATATATTTTGTTATCCTCCAACTCTAATTATTGGTACCAAATTTTGACGTTTTGAATTCGCGACGTACTGTTAATTTTAAATACGTTTTGAGAATCTTTCTTTTTGCCTTTGTACCTTGAAGAAGACACTTCGAAGAATTTAATTCGGAAACACGTGTATCGTGAGACGACATAGTCGGATTTTTCAATTAAATTTTGATAGCTTATGCTATAATTTTTCGTACTTTGACGGATTGAATTTAGAAGTTAACGTCCTAAGGGGTAAGCATCTTTATTTTAAATATTTCATTTAATTAACGTAAACATTTTTTTTTCTTTTACATAAACGTTTTTTTTTGAGGTTTTCCTTTTACCGGCACAACTTGGATAATTGTGGATTATCCTTGATGTAGAAATTTCACATGGTACCTAATAATTTGATTTGAGAGACTTGTATGTTCCACGTCTTATTTTGGAGTTCGTGTGAATATTTTTTTGGACCTTTTTTTTTGATATGGTATGGCCACCATTTGCAACCACGAGGATTGATGGAAACGTGATCTTGCAGGATATTGCAAGCTTTCTCTCTTGTTGAAGATAAGTTATTGTTATTCTAATTTTAATATATTGTAAATTTGGGCGATTTTTTTTGATATATTAATTAAATTCGTGGGAATATCTTTTGGCCTATAATCTCAGATGATCCATCAGTTTTTAACTCGTAGACGCCGGAAACATAATGGCTTTCGACGAGTTTCTTGCCTTTAGTGAGGCTTTTCTTTCGAAAAATTGTTAAATTTTCCGGCTTGAACCCACATCTTAGCAGAACCGACATTGTGGACGGTTAATAACTATAAATAAGCGAGTTTTTCAATTAAACTTAAGCGATCGATTTAAATCGACAATCAATTATTGTTTTTCCCGGCCTGTAGAGCGGCGCTAAGAGGCTAAGAGGCAGAACATTGAAGATTTTTTAAGCAAAGCTCTAGGTGAATTTTTGCCTATTAAAGTAAGCTTTTAAATTATAACCTCAAAAGCCATTAGCCTAATAAAAAGAATTTGCATGTTTTTTGTTCATTGTTTTAGGTGGTGCTTATTATTGCAGTATCCGGGGCGTGTAGGAGCGATGAACTTCTTAAAATGAAGGCAACTCATGTTAATATCCTCGAAACAAAGACTGCAATTGAAATACCTGATACTAAGACCTACAAAAGTAGATCTTTTCTGATAGTGAATCAAAATTGGGTAAAATTCATCAAAAAATATGTGAATTTGCGAAAAGAAGTTCAAAATGAACGTTTTTTCTTACAATGGAAACATGGAAAGGTGTATAATCCAGTTTTGGGATTAACTTTAGATTGAAAATGGCCCAGAAATCTAAAATTAATAGGAAATTAGTTAATGCTAGATTGAAGATAAAGAAAATATTAGTGATAATCGATGGATATTAACTTTAGATTGAAAATGTTCAGGCTTTTCTAAGAAAAAAACGCTACTCAGAGTGCAGAAATATTGTCGCAAAATTTTCGTTAAAAATTTTTTTATTTAATCAAAGTTTCGAAGCAACAACTTTTAATATCCGTTTTAATTCAGCAAACAAAACAGCCTAGACATCTAATGACGATTCCCCTTTATCCTCCTTTAATTTAGCACATATTCAACCGTTTATATGGTCCCTTAATTAAAACCTTATTCCCAGATAAAGTTTGCCATATTTAAAACAACGAACGCGCGACGGCGTCGTCGTCCAGTTTGGGACATTCCGCCTGTATTAGCAAACCAAATGTGTTACGGTCGTTTTGCAAATTAGTTTACTGTTAGTTAAAAGGGGGCTTAGAAGGGTACTAGAATGTGTTCTACACCCGTTTACCTATTTTAAACAAGCCCGGATGGAAATTTAGTTAAAGTTACATGGAAGCAGGAACAGATTAACATTTTTGCTTCATTGCGCTACTTCCTGTTGTTTCAAAAAAGTAAATGGGTTTTTACTTTCCTTCTATATTATTTACAGGACATTTTTTATATAACGTGCACCATTCATAATGGGCCGAAGAGTAAGAGAAGTTTATATGTTCTAAAATATGAGTATATAAGCAATTTATGCTCTAGGAATTCAGCCACCCACAAGCTAGCAAGATTCCTACTACCGATCAT
Source organism: Crepidodera aurea (assembly GCA_949320105.2). Lineage (NCBI taxonomy): Eukaryota > Metazoa > Arthropoda > Insecta > Coleoptera > Chrysomelidae > Crepidodera > Crepidodera aurea. The sequence continues at coordinate 14,291,148 of OX439475.1, read as the reverse complement.
CGATCCGCTACAAGGAAACTCTCCAACCTTCGTGAAGAATTCCAGGCATTTCGATGAGATCTTAGAGGAAATTGAGGCCACACAAGAAGACCAACTCGTCAGCTTTGACGTAGACAGTCTTTACACCATCATCCCAGTAGAAGAAACACTCCTGATCATAAAAACGAAACAACAAACTGACGAAAATCTCGAAGACAGAACGCTACTACCAGTGGAAGGAATTATGGACTTATTAGAATGTTGCCTTCGGAATTGCTACTTCCAGATTAAGGACTCTTTCTTCACTCCAGATGAGGAATTACCAATGGGTTCACCACTTTCACCGGCGCTAGCAATAGCGATAGCTCACAAGAAACCCCGCATGTGGTTGAGATACGTAGATGACAGCTTCATAGTGTGAAACCATGGAGACAGGGAACTAGATACTTTTCTTCAACACCTCAACAACGTAAGACCATCCATAAAATTCACGATTGAGAAGGAATCGCAAATCAAACTACCTTTCCTTGGCGTGAAAGTGAAAAGGACTAAAGAAAAGTGGGAAACTTCTATTTGCAGAAAACCAACCCACACAGGACAGTATCTCAACTAAGAATCTAATCACCTTAGATCCACGAAGAGGGGAATAGTCAAGACGTTAATAGATCGGGCTTTCAACCTCTGCAACACCAAGGAAAGCCTCTACGCCGAACTAAATTACATCCGAAAAGATCTCCAAGGAAATGGCTACTAAAAGAAACTAGTGGGACAGATGTTGACCCGTAGACATCAAAAAATCAGCCACAGAGAAGAAGAACATTTTCTTTGTATTTAACATCGGTTCTAATTTTGCTATATTGATCCCCGTTTTTCTCTGTTTTTACTCCAAACTTTTTTGACTTCTGTGTATAGACTATCAGACCAAATTTAAGGTTTAGGTATATGTCGTTCCAGGTCAGTCAATTAATTTGTCTTTCCTGTCAATACGACCACATCCTTACTATATTTTCAGAATAAATTTCTTCTTAGAAGCACCCTGTTAACGCAGTTTTTGTCAATTTGAAGTTCATAATCCAGTTTTCTCTACCTGAAATTTGAGTAAAGTAGGATTTGACTGAAAACCCGTTAGGCATTAAACGAGCACTCCATCTTCGTCCTTTGGCATGTTCAATAGAGATTTTAGAGAGACGCAATCCCGTTAATGTCCCCTTTCGGAAATCACTTGCCACTGATAATGGCCATCAGCCTCCTTATGTAGCATCACATCGGTGTTTTCTTCTAGCCCATACACATCAACAGATTGAAGGGCTTAGGAGAAGCTTAGAGTTCGAATAAATGATTGTGTGTTTCTAATGAAAATAGAGGCAGAAAAAATTACAATTATGCAATAATATCGAAGGATTAATGTTTGAAACATCGAAAAATATGAACACCGTTTTTGTTAACAGTTTTTTTCTATTCTATACTAATTTATCCACTCGTAAAACAGATCGTATTCATTTTCTTATGCTTCTGCTTCAGCACATTCTTTTTATTTCAGCATATTTTTGCGACATTGCCGCTTCTTGCCAGAGAAAATCGTACGGAAGCTCCTATACCTACCATGTAAAGCGATCTTGCAATTCCTCTACTTTTACTCGTTTTTCCCCAGACCTGGGGAAAGTTCGCCAAAAGTGTGACGCTCATTTTGGAAGCTAATGATGCTTTAATAGTGTAATGTTGTAGCAACACTGGCTAATAAATAACACAGCAAACTTTCGATCCAGCTATTTTTCGCCCACAAGAACCTTCAAAATATCTTATCACTTGGGCTTTATTGATTTCAGTCATGAAATTCAGCTATTAGCGGCGTACCTAATTATGTATGTGTATTGAGAGTTATTATCTTATTTGCATATTCATTAGATGCGGAGCAGGCAATAATAATGCAATGCATTCCAATCCCTGGCAAATTATCAATTAATTGCACAACCTCTTATCTAGCATTCAATCAATTTAATCGGCACTAACCTCAATAAAACTAAGGTCAGACGTCGGGTGTTTATGAGTTGGGATTCCAGGATTTCGGATACTTTTATTGCCCCAGTAAAAAATAAACTGATGATTAAACTAACACAAGAAATAACACCGACATATATACAAAAAAAACCAGTATTTCAATATCCTAACACTTTATTTATTATAATTCATATAGGACTAACTAGCAGAATTAGTAGACTTGAAGAGCATTTATCGCAGATAATTTTTTGCATATTGCAAGAATCCTTCCAACAAAGGCAACATTACAATAATCTGCACTCCGGGTATTTTTTATTGATAAAATAATGCAATATTCACCGCTTACCACGTTCATGCTTCCTCGTAATAAAGTAATTACTTGAGTAAACGTCTAGCTCTGAATAGATAAGCAATTAACTATGATAATGGCGTGTCTGACGTGTACGTCTTTAGCCTGAATTCAGATCAAACAACATTCAAGATGAAGTAACATTCGTCTGGGCTGGATATCCCTAGAAACAGGTCCGGTTTTCTTTGACTTTGACGTTTAAGTTCAGAAATATATTGTTATGATTTATTAGTTTTGTGAAATTAAATTAATTTATTTTTTCTTCGACCTCTACAAAAAATTACATTTTACATACTAATTTCCGAATGAAAAGTCAACTATTTTTGAAGGCAAGTACTTTTCGTCCTCAAATGACTCGCGCCGTGCCGTATCCTAGTAACCACAGCAAGTACCGTGCCGTATCCTAGTGAACAAAGCGGACCAAAAGTGTTTGCGGACGAAAATTGATTGCGGACGAAAAGTGTCTGCCTTCAAAAATGGACGATTTTTCTTTCGGAAATTAGTACTTTTTTGTAGAGGTCGACGAAAAAAAGTAATATGCGCCTCGGCGAAAAACTGTCTATTGTCTCGCCTGCTTGCTAGCCTCGGCTGTGCCTCGGCTATCAATTTGCAGACTCGACTATAATAGACAGTTTTTCGTCATTGTCACGTAAATAACAATTTTTGTCGACCTCTACAAAAAATGACATTTTACGTACTAATTTCCGAATGAAAAGTCAACTATTTTTGAAGGCAAGTACTTTTCGTCATCAAATGACTCGCACCGTGCCGTATCCTAGTGACCACAGCGGACGAAAAGTGTTTGCGGACGAAAAATGCTTGCCTTCAAAAATGGTCGATTTTTCTTTCGGAAATTAGTACGTTTTTGTAGAGGTCGACGAAAAAAATTAATATGCGCCTCGGCGAAAAACTGTCTATTGTCTCGCCTGCTTGCTAGACTCGGCTGCGCCTCGGCTGTCAATTTGCAGACTCGACTATAATAGACAGTTTTTCGTCCTTGGTACATAAATAACTATTTATTTATGATTATAAGTTTTGGGAAATTAATTTTTTTTATTTTTATTCAATTTGTGTTCTATTGTGAAATTAAATTTTATTTTCGAACTCACCTCTTGGTGGAAAAATTATTATTTATCTTCCATCAAATAGAAGTCGGTTCATAGCACAGCTTGGTTAAATAATCAGATTCAATAATAAAGAACGCAGTGATTTAAACATATACATATACAACATGGATGAAAGGAAATAAAACAAACAATAAATTAATATTAATAAATACTAAACCTTCTTTTAAACTAAAAATTAAACCTTTTATTATAACTATTGTAAATAGAAAGAACAATTCTAACCTTAATTTGTTTATCTCTACTTATCTAAATTTCTTTCTGTTTTATATTTTTGTTTTAATCGGCCTTTTTAATTTTGCCAAATATCTAGATATTTAGTATTTGGTATCTTTGAATTTCACGTAGGATCAATTATTAAATTAAATAATTCAGGAAACGGGAATCAAGTCACTCAGGGAAAACAGGAATCAATTTCCTCATGGATCATTGGTTTTTACATCGGGAAAAAGGAGTTGTAAATTCTCAGGAACCACAGGATTACGCAGAAACTAAGTTAAATTATGCAGTTCTTGTTAATTTACACTTATTTTCAGGTAAAGTCTAGAATTTTCTAATTGTCACTTTTTTCAATTGTTTTTTTATTTTAGGAGCGATGTGCATTGTTCTTTGGTTCAATTTAAAAGAGCCTCGAAATTTCTGTGAAATCAGTTTTATTAAACCTACAAGTCACAGCACTTTTGTTTAAATATTTCTCAAATTTCTTGAATTTTTACATCAAATAATAAAAATTAATTATTTTTAAACCTAAATTTAACTATTACATTTTGTAGTACAATTAAAAAGATAATTTTTGCTATAACTTTCAACTCTGTGCTCTGTGCTTTTTAAATATTTGTAATAAATTTTTGATAAATTGAGTCTCATTATTTTGATTTCTAATGATTCTTTTATGTTAAATTGATTTTCCTAAAGGTTTTGAGAGATATTAATTTTGAGGTCATATTGATTTTAATTTTGTAAATAACTTTCCAAAAAAGCTATCGAAGAAAATAAGCATGTTAGCATGGAAATATTTCTGGATTCATAATGAGTTCTTGTGTTACTTGGGAGTGTATCTTTTTTAGTTTTATCATTTTTATTTGCTCTTTATTTTGATATTTTATAAGAATATATACGAATCCAAAAATAAACTTGAAGACCACAATAATATTTCTCCACGGTCCTGTCCAAACCAAATAGAATCCTCTCCCTTCTGTCTCTCTCTCTCTCAGACTGGTTATCCCCGAGTCCTAATTTAATATTCAATAATATTTAATAAATTGCATGCAACATAAATCAAATTATGTCAGGCCAGCAGTTATTGACATATTTCCAGTGTATGCCTGTTCTATGACATGATGATTAGAAATGTGAATGCAGCTGCCTCGATGTGAGAGGCTAGGAGATTAGCCCCGAGTTCTAGTTTAGCCACCATCGGTTCATATATTACATTTAGTTGCTTTGAATAGGCCTCTAATATAATGCCATTTATTATGTGTGTTTACGTACTATACCCTCTGGAAATTAACTAAATGATTGTACGGGCCGTTTCAGCTAAAATTCGGTAATAAAGCACACTTTTTGGAAATAATAGAACAAAAAACTAGACTAAAATATACTGGAGTGGAAAGTTTAAACAAAGGTGCTATAGACACGTTAAAAGTAAGAGAAGTTTCTTAGTACAGGATGAATAAACCGTTAGAGATATCTAGTTAACGATTTATTCGATTGTGAAATTCTTTGGTTCATTGGAACCAGACGCTCCCATATCGGTACAGCTGCTGATAGTGCTGGAAGACGCCGACGCATTAGAACCTTGTAATTTTTTTGCAATTTGTATTTTGTTCTGCACCGATTCTTCTAGGTATCCTTCTACTACGCTTCAAAGTAGCATGTTAGCCCCTGCATTGGCCAAAAGAGTCGCCGAAGACCTTCTCAGGCAGTGACCGGTGTAGAGCGCTAGTTCCTCCAATTTCAAAAACATTGCAATTCTTTAACGTATCTTCGACAACGTATTTATTCCCACACACTGGCTGGTACACCTCCTATTTTTGTAAAAACAAAAAAGCGGCTAGAACTAGTATTTTTTGGTCTCAAAGACATGTACTTTTTACACAAATCGATCGGGTTGACTGGAAATCCTTCTTCAAGTATAGTGAAACTTCTCGATTTCCTGGTTTTAGTGTCTGACAAAACTACCTGAAAATATTTCCCTTTGCCTTGAATGTTTTCTATTTTCAAATTGACCAATTTATCGCATCTACAAGCACCGCTAATCCCCATTATCAAAGCCACGTTCATCAACAGGTACTCGTTGTCGGGAGCTTCGTTCAAAAACTTCTTTATTTCAGGTCGTTCTAATGTCTTGGATGTCTTTGGTTCGTATCCCTGTGATTTACTTTTAAAAAAGCTCGTTAGTTTGCCATATTTTGAAATGTCGATTTTTTTATAAAGGTGAATAGTCGAGCGAAGCATCGAGTATTTGTTCCATAGCGACGATGGGGCTAATTTTTTTTGCAAATGTAAAAAATAAGCCAATAGAACATTTTCATCGATACCTTTTATCTTCCGTGAATTCATCCAAGACCCAAACATTTTGAACTCCTTCTCGTAAGCATCTCGGGACATTTCTGGAAAAATCTGCGTCGCTGCTTCTTCCGCTTCCATAAGGATATCCCCAGGAACGTAATTTTCATCGGTTTCCTCCATTTTCTTTACTTTTTTTCTTCAAAAAAACTTCCCTTTTCTGACAGGAAAACTGACAAGTGTAAAAATGTATTTAAACATTTGCTAACAATGTATCATGCCCGTGGCAACCAAACAAACAACCTACTCTGACCAAAATGTAAAAAAGTCACTCTCAAGTCATTCTGACATTTATAGGGTGCTGAGACGCAAGTAGCTTTGATTTGATCACAAAGCTTATTAATTATTATCTCATAAAAAAAAGATTTCTTCCACTTGTTGGATAAAACATTGTATGCCACTCGCATGTTATGTTTCCTAAGTTATTTGAGAATTTTCTCGCGTGACTTATTATCAACATAACACACTAGTACCATAAATAACTATTAGTTATACAAAATAACAAAAAATAAGTCGGTAGTAGCTCAATCTTTCGGTGTTTTACAAATTCGTTTTATTAAAGTTGGTAGAAAATAATGAAATAGGTATTTAAAAAAATAATAATATAAATTGGTTAAGCAAGTGTAAGCAACTTTTGACGTTACCTGAGTATAAATTATCTAAATAAATTCGTTTTATTCAAGTTTTGTAATGAAGTTAGTGAAATTAAAATGTATCATCTGAACCTTTACTCTATAAACGTCAAACATTTTTTTAGTTGCCATGGTAACGATACAAAATAAAGGCTTTTAATTGGTCGAAAATGTTACGTGTGGAATTTTCAGTAGTAATACCACAAGTGATTGAATTTTCGCGATAAGTCTGTCGATTTATTTCATAAAGAAACTGAGTTGCTTAAAAACACCACGAGTCCGGAGGACAAGTGGTGTTTTCTTCAAGAACTAGAGTATTTGCAATTGCGAAACAAATGTATAAATGTTAAAACTCTGGAATGGAATAACTTCGCGAATAATTAGTATTTAATATAAAAATCAATGTAACTGTATCCATTCAAACATCGATTTTGTCGCTCCCTTTTACAGAAAAATACAATAAATACAGCCTTTTCAATGTATTTTTTTCCGACACACACTTATCCATTTTATATAGATAAGCCACTGAACGACGTGCCGATTCGAAGCCAAGCCTATCAGAACGGGCCATCCACTCATAGTCTCTATAGAGATACACACCAACCCTCCTGCATGATATCTGCAGTATGTAGCGGCTTTGCATACGAATTAACCGCAATACACTCAAGTAAACAACTAAATTTACGGTATTCCATTTTAACCTTGTTCGTCTCCAAGGTAGAAGAGTCCTCTGAATGGCAAAATAAAAAAATTATATCGATTTTTTATTAAATGAATTCCTACAATGGATGGAGCTGCTTCAGCTACTATAAGTTTCTTTTTAATATGTTTAAATATTCCTTACGGAATATTTTTTACATTATAATCTGATCAGAAGAAGAAGAATTTTTTTTTCTAACCTAAAATTATACAGTTCAAACTTAACTAACTTACTCACTAGTCTGCCTTAGCTTAACTTAACTACACTAATAAACTAACGTGTAACTATGCACTGTGCTCTGCTTTTTCACTATCACTACAGCAACTCAAATGTCTTGCTCCTCTTGAGTCTTCTTATCAGATTGGCGTTATCGAGGAGCTGGATTACCTCGGTGTTCACATGCTGAAGAAGTCTTTGCTCATGACTTCCGGCGATTTTGGAGATGGTCTGGTTACCTGTGTCTATTTCTAGGTCCCGATGAAGGTCACAGTTAAAAAAGTACCAAGGTGCATCGACAATGTTTGTCAACACTTTATTATGGAATCTTTGAATCTTTACGCCAAGTTTTAGTCCAATTATTAATTCTTTCTATCGAGGTTTGGAGCTTTTCAGCAGCCTCTTCGTGATTGTTTCCAACTGCAATGATTACGGTATCATCTGCAAAAGTTGCAATCGTGTTCGGTTCAAGATCTGGTATGTCACTGGTGCAGAGCAGGTAAAGTATTGGGCCTAGTACGCTACCTAGTGGCAATCCTGCTTGTATTTGTTTTAGAAATATCTTTCCGAAATGTATGAAGTTAAGAGTTGCGAGTATTGTTGAAGCAAAAACTTCTTCATTTTATGTATGAGACCCTCGTGAAAAAACTTTATCGCAAAATTAAGCCACATTTAAAAATATAGTAGAGCAAACTTTCTTTTCTTCAAGCGATTTTTCTATAATGTTCGTGATTCTGTGAACCTGATCTTTGGTGGAGTGTCTTTCCCTGAATCCAATTTGGTAGGAAGGTACCAAATTATGTTCTTCAATGATTGGTTTTAGCCTTTCGAAATTACAGGCAACAGTGATATAGGCCTATATGACAAAACTTCATATGGTGGTTTTTCTGATTTAGGGATCACCATTTCCGCTACTTTCCACATTTTAGGAACATACTCCATTGGAAATGAGGCGTTGATTAGATTGGTTAGTTTTACTATTGCTTTCTTTGGAAGTTGCTTTAAAATTTCGCCTGTGATCAGGTCAAATACTGGAGCTTTTTTGGGTTAATATTATTTTTAATTTCTTCTGAAACTTCTTTAGGGGAGGTATGTCTAATGGTCATATACTCCTGTCCTGGTTCAATCCAAAGATCGTTTGTAGGTGTTGTGCAAATCTGAAGGCTTTCTATTAGTTATTCCGAGCCCAAATTCCATCTGAATTTCTGACTGGAGGGTTTTGAATAATGGGCCTTATCATGTCGCTTTCCACAGGGAATAATCTGTTGTTTTATTATCATTGGTCAATTCACTCAGATAATCACCTATAGTCTCATTTTTAATGCGTTGTTGAGTGGCATTGTTCAGGACAGTTTTGTCTATTGGTGCTCTAGTTTGTTGCCATTTTCGTCTTAATTTTCTTTTTTCTACTACCAGATCCCTGATTTTCTTCGGGTAGTTATTACCCTTTGTATTGCGTTTGATCTCTGGATTATTTTCCCATGCTGCTTGTTGAATGTTTTTCACAAACAGTTCTACTTCGTCGTCTAACTGCTCTTTAGTTCTAAGAGGATTCGAGACAGCTATAAGGTTCTCAAGTGAGATCTTGAAGCTTGAACCTACATAAATGATACAATTTTTTAAAAAAACATGTACCTCAAAAGAGTTAAAATTGAGAAGATTGTTTCTTTTTTATACTACTTACTTACTTAAAGCAACAATTTGCAATAACCGAGGTGTATCAGCTTTTGGAAATACCATGGAAAATAGCAGAAACTCCAGCAAACAATAAACATAGTACAATTTGATAAAAAGTGACAAATTGGATGAATCGGTGATGATTTATCCCAAAATTACGTCTAAAAGACCGCGATCTTATGTTTTTTGTAAAGTATCACATTTAGACAAGGGTACACATACATTTACATTTAATAGCCCAGTTGTCACAGACTTTGACATCTTATAAAATGTGATATCGCTGTAACTAGCCTCTTAGGTACACAAAACAATCTTTGCTGCTCTAAAGTGTATGCTAAGATCACAATTTCGAAAACAAAATCGAAAATTTGGTTTTTTAATTATATCAAAGATTTTTTTATCGTTTTCTGTATCCTTTGAAGTACCTAAGAGCCTAGTTTCAGCGATATCATATTTTATGAAGCTTTTGATCTAAAGGTGGCTCTGGCAACTGAGCTACAAGTATCAATGTTAATTCTTCTTTTGCAATCGTCATGCTTGGTTCACTGAGAAGTCCTTTTTCCCAGTGTAGCATGGTTAAACTTGTTTGACTGTTTTAAATATCCGTCAATTTTGTTCTTCCAGAGTGAAGTGAAAATACGAAGATGCTTCTGGTATAGAGGAGAGTCTACCCAAATCTTTTTGGATCTTGTTCGATGTAAAGACCATCAAATAAAATGATTTAAAAGTATTTCACAAAGCCGCCAAATATTTAGAATATATTATGTATGTAATTCACAACTAATACATCGTTTTTTTTTCTAAAAACTTAATGATGCTATCACCGAACCGTAAAGCCATAAAAACGTGTTTATTTCTTGGAAGAGGAAGCTCCGTTAAAATTATGTTTCTTTTTATGGGATTTATCTCAATCATAATAATGTTTCTGCTTTTATAGACTCCTCACGGAATAAAAACCTATAATATTAACAGTAAATAATGCCCGGCCAATGGTTTTATGGCTTGATTCAATATAAACAGATTCGAATAAAGATAATGGATGTTCTAAAGTTATTGACTGGACTAAATAAGAGGTATAGTATTAGAAAGTCATTGAGATATTAATTTAGTTTTACCAACAATAAAAGACTGTGGTTGCTGTGGTTATTTTGGACTTAATATTTTGGCGCATCCCCAGATTTTCTACGTAACAGAATGAACCCACAAAGATTGTTTTAATAACCTACAAGAGTTGAAACAATTAGAACGATGGGTACCATCATAAGGCATTAATTCGAATTCTAAAGCCTTGAGAAGAGCAATTTATAAAAAATAGTGATTGATTATTAAAATTTTGGTGGAGGATATTTTAAATTTTGGCGGAGGAAGTCTAAAATTTTGGTGGAGGAAATTTTAAATTTTGGTGGATGATTTTCTGATTTCATAAAAAATTTATTTCCTTTTACAATATTTACTTTTAAATTTTGTTTATAAATTCCGGCCTCGTAAGAAATAAAAGTCCTAATTGAAGTGCATCGAATTTTCTTTGAAAACAAAGAAAATCTAATGTCTAATCTGGTTAATTACCCTTTTTTCTTTTGGAAATTTAGACAAAGAGATTTGATGAAATCTTTATTTGGACGGAGAAAAATTGGAGTCAGGAATAAGAAATAAAGACAAAATCTAATTAAAAGAGTATCACAAAACACACCAACACTTTTTGTGTATGTTTTAATTTAGATGCTCAGCCAGATTGCCTCTCATCTAATGAAATCTTTCTTTTGACCTATACGATATTAGTTCTTTAAGTTTGTTTTTTGTTTTTTTTAGAATGTATTAGATAAGTAATGGAAAATAACGATCATTTTCAAGCTTTTTGTCTTTTTTTATTCCATAGTTTTTAATAATTCGTTAAACTCCTTAAATATGATGTAATTCTTAAGTTAACGTGAAAACCAGGGTCGTAACTAGCTTTTTGTGGACAAGGGGCAAGACTTTCTCGGGCCATTTCATAAAAAAAATAAAATAAAACAAAAAAAACTTCAAAAAGTGAGGGAAAAAAAGAAGAAAAATACTTTACCATTTTAAAGCTTAGGATATCGCCGAAATGTCATGTTATGACAAACTTTTTCATTAGAATGACCGTTTTTTCATTTGACCCGAAAAAATGACATTGATGGTTATAAATGCAATTGTATGCAATTTCAAATGGCCATATCTCGTTACAGACAAAAGATAAAAAAAAATGGAAATCATTCGGAAGAACATTTGCTCAAAGTATTCTCTTGAAATTTTTTTTAAAAATCAATACTTTTCACGCTATTGACCAAAAATTGAAAATGTCCTATAAAAAACAAAAATTTAGCCCATCTTTAACAGACCAAAATAATTATCCCATAGGACTAAAAATTACTGGACAATTGTAGAGACATATGTTACGTCTTTCTGCAAAAGGATTTTTTTTTCAAATACCAGTCTAGATGGCGCTAAAAAAATGGCGTAAAAAAAATTTGAAAAAAATTTATTTTTTCTATAACGTTTTTTCTGCTTACGTTAAACGGTTCTGGATAGTCTTAAAATGTTCACAATATTGTTCTCTCATTAGGATGTTATATATATTTTTTTTGTGGAAATCATATTTTTACAGATATTTATGTTAGAACGATCCAGTTTCCTTAAGCACACATTTTTGAATTGCTTCTTATTGATCGTAGAAAAATAAAAAAAAAAATCATTTTAATTGTTAGCTCCAGGCCATAAAATTAGTTCTTATCAATTTTTACGTAATACTAACAGATTTTCGGTTATATTTAAAAAAACTTTTAGAAATGTTGTGAAAATCCTAATTTTCTACGCCCTATAACTCGGGAGGGGTTTATTTTCATGAAAAATTGTATTTAACATTAATTCATTAAAAAGGGTAATTTGTCGATTGCGAATTTTTTTTCTTTTTCCCCCCTCACGTTATCTTCTTCTTATGGTATAGTGGACATTTAAGTATGTAGTGTCAAAAACACATTCCAAGAGAGAAAATGATAGTTCTGAAGCTCCTGTTCTTTCATTTTTTTTAAGTTTGTTTACTTGTTTATTTAAAATAAACAGGTTGCAAATAAGTTCCTCACAGCAACTGATATTTGATTTTATCGAATTGACCTCAAGTTACAAATCTCATTAATTATCCCCCTCATTCGATACGCCTCTGTACAGGTAGTAAAAAGTCGAGCAGAAAAATTGATAAACCGAACCCCGGAGATTGGAACTAGGGATTCGGTCAAGACTTTCCCTGTAACTTGATCTGGAATACAATAAAATGACGTGTCGTTTTCTATTACCTACACCGGACTTGTCGAATATCCGAGCTCGGATATGGATACACATTTCACGTCGAAATGTCACGATTTCAACATGGAAACGAAGCCAACTTTGTTATTTTATACGTAATATAAAAAACGAATCCGAAAGATTGGACTGAAACTGAAAATTTTCAGAGAAATACGTGCTGCAAATTTGAAAAAGTGACATTATACATATTGGACTTTTAACAATAATTATGTTAAGGAGTACTTTACTTTCTTGTATAATTAATTTAATAAAAATCAGCACTAGGAATGCTTCTCAAATTATTTTTAGTGTCTATATTATAATGGTATGTGATATTTCTTTTTATATTTATCATTAATTTTTTTTTTTTTTTATTTAATTTACCTTCCGTAAATTTAGACAGAACGGGTTTTATAAATATTGTTATTGTAGTTGGGCGCCATCTGTCTTATTACATAGGAAATTATAGCCAATATCTATCTCAGGTTCTAGGGTTCTCTAAGAGGTTAGATTTTTATAAAATCAATCACAACGAATGGAATGAAAAATTATAAACATTTATTAAAGGAAAAAAAAATTAACGATAAACTTTATCTGTACAGGAACAATTGTTTGGTGTAATACGGTAAGTGTAGTTTTTATAAAAATAATATTTGCAAGTGTGATACAAAATTTTCTTAAACTTCTTACCTTATCACTTTCTAACCTAACATAATTAAACTTTTATAAAGTTAGATTGTTTTCAATCTAACTTTATTATTTTGGCCTTTTATAGTTTAAACTTTTTAAATATCGATATTTAGTAATTAAAATGGTACCTTTTATTCAATTTAAGCTTTTCGTTCTTATTTTAGTTGTTCAAAATAAATGGGATTCTATAAAATCGTTTTTCCAAATAACATCAAAATCAGGAAACAGGATGGATATTTTTATGCCGAATATAGTTGGATCTGGATACTTTTATACAGGAATACAGCTGGGATTGGAGGAAACAGGAACACAGGATAGGATGGATAATTTTGGATAAAACCACCTTTTTCAGATTGTTGTTCTTCTTGAATTCTTTTTATCGTTTATTAACCTCACTTTTTCTGACAGGTAACAATTTTTTTCTTTTTAAATCGCGTTGCTTTGGGTTTTTCTTTTGTTTTTATGATACGGAGCGATGTGAACTCTTCAAAAGATTTTGGTAAAAAGCCCTACTTTGACACACGAAATGCTTTTTATAAAGTACAATGTCACAGCTTCCTAGATGAGAATTTGACATTTTTTAACCTAAATTTTTACAAAATTAAAAAAAATTATTGATTTTATTGCAAATTTTGACTAATGACATCTTATTCTATAGATTAAAAGAAAATTTTTGATATACTTATTATATCATTTCGAATTATATTAACTTCTTACAAAGACACTTTTTGTTCGTCATCATTGATTCTCTAAATATCATTAAACTTCATTGTTGTTGTACTTTTTTGCTATATTTCTTTAATTTTATAAATCCTAAACTCTTTTTCGTTTAATTTACCATCGTTTCGTTTAACTTAAACTAATTATGTTGAATTATTATTAGATTGAATTGTAAGGTTAACTTTTATAAGTAATATTTTCTTCCTGTCTAAGTTATACGTTAAAAAAAAGGCTTTATATCCAATACCATTACAATATATACAAAAAATATTTAATTCTAAAATATATTGTATCTTCTTCTTAATAAACTTTTGCTTGTGTTAAATATCTTTATAAAAGTGAAGATGGCATTGCACTCACCTCCTTTTTATCGACTTAACCGTTTGTACTAAGAGTTGGTGGGTTCAAAGCGATCTTCAGAATTTCTTTAGAGATAGAAATTCGAGCTAGTCTACTACTTACTGACGAGGCACAATAATGCCGAAACCGGTATAAGGATGACAAGCTCTTTTAATAATAAAATCAAAGTTTTTGGTTTAAAGCTCTGACTTGGTCGGGCGCCAAACCACGTCTGGACTTATAGCATATAGCATATAGCCCAAGGAGTAGTTGTTTAAGTGGTGCAGTCTAGGACATTTAATGTCTTTGTTCTTGGGAACAAGTGTGATTTATTTCACAACCTTAGGTAGTTTAAATATCTGTCTGAGATCTTGGAGATGTTATTTTTATCTATACAAACTTCTTTATGGCCTCCAGGCAAAGTCCACCACGAGATTTTACTCAGCTTAAAACAGCAGGAATTGATCCCTACTGCAGTGTTTTTAGAGCTACGTTCAGATTAATAAAGTAGGGTCAGGAGTACCTCAAAGTTTGAACAGAACCCTTCAGTTTATCATTAATACCTGCTTTAATCTTCTTTGTTGGTATTAAAAGTGCAAGTGTAAGGCTTGCATGTGAATGTTTTCAGGACAGCGAAGCTCTTCTTGGAGGAGAAATCGAAGTCTTCATCTCTATGGTCAAATTATTCTATGATTATTTTGCGTTCAATATTGGTTAAGATTTTAGATACCACCAAAACCAAGGTTCCACGTAATTTCACTATCTTTGAAGAATTTTATATGGATTTTTACCGGAGATAAATGGCTCTTCGTCCAGCAAATGTGGAACATTGAAGGCTTTTCTTAAAGTATGTGAAAGGCAATTCCTGCTGCTATTGCTAAATTTCTGCAACTTCCAAATTCGAACCTCGATACTGTTCGACAATTAAGCGGCATGGGGGATGGAAATCTTCATCAGTCGCCGAGGGATGCATCGAAGATTCGTTGTAAATTAAAAATTCGATTGCCCGAAAACTGGTTTCAGTGCCATCAATATCAGTGGATTCTGCTCAAACGTCAACTAGGAATGCGGTCGTTTCAGACGATAGTGGTAACATAAGTACTCATGTTAATAAAGAAAATAATATTTTAAATGCTACAAGGCGGTGTTAAAAATTGCATTATGATCAAACTACTAAATCAAACAACAGAAGCATTATGTTTCGAATATTGTAAAATATCCTACATATTTAAACTTATCCTACTCCAGAAAACTTCTCGGTTATATCAAAAAATTGTATTGAAATATTTGCATAAAATAATATCATGCATAGGAAAGCAGAAAGTTGCTCTCCCTTTCCCGCATATACGGTATAGTAATGATTTCATAAGTTTCAATGAACATTCCCTCGAATACTGTACAAAAGCGCATACATTTATTCCTAATATAAGGTGGTCCAAAATACACATCTCTAGTATCTAAAACCATAACCAGAATAAGCTTGAAAACTCATTACAGCTTGATGAAGTTTGTTCCGTATTTAATAATCATCCATTTATTCGCCGGGTCATATATTTCTAGATTAGAGAAAATTAATATGCTTGAAGCCCTTGAAGGTGAAAGTCTCCTATTTTAGTAAAGCTATTTGAGTTTTCTACTGCAGCAAATGGAACGTTGAAACTACCTTAAACCCTAAATCCATAACGGAAACATATATCAACATTACTACGAATAATACATAATATAATAATAATAATAATAACTTTATTCAGTCATAAATAAACAATATATAAAAGTACAGGGTGTCCCAAATTAGTGTGTTTTGCAGGGTATCTCGTAAACTAGAAGAGATAGAAGAAAAGCAGTTAAGATGTTATGACTTCTTTTTTTGTTGAAGTAAGGATATCCTAATTAAATCTTTAGTAACTCCAATTTTAGTTGGAAGATACAGGGCGATTATTGATAACTGTCGAAAACTACAAGGTACTATAACTTCTTAATTAAGAAAAATATAAAAAAACGTTATAAAAACTTTTGATAGATATAATATTAAAGAGTTCAGTGGCGCACAGACTATTTTTTTTAGGGGGCTCACTAAGGAAATAAAATGCAAACTTATGTTTTTTTAAATGGGACACCCTGTATATTTTGACGTTTTTCGTTTCCTTTTTTAATTCTCATTCACCTGATATGACATATTATGTATCTATTTTCAATGGTTGGAGCTACAGTGCAAATAAACCATTTATGGATGTTATCAGGTGAAACACCCTTAAAAAATTGATCACTCAGTAACGAAATTTAACATTTTATTATAAGGGTACTAATGTGTGACAATTTTATTTATCAAAATTATAATTAATAAAAAATAAAACCAGATTAAAAAAATAAAAACAATAAACTTATGAAACAACAAGAAACATTGTAACAACTAATTTACCTATAACTAATTTTATTAGAATGTGAAAATTACATTAAATGTTCAAAATGTCCTCCGTTTTGTTGTAGTAATAATTGACACCTTTTTCTTACTGGTCTTACACAATTGAGTATGTGCACTGGCTTTATTTTTCTAAATGCGGCATGAATATTTTGTAATAAATCTTCCCTTCTCTCGAAGTTAGTCTTGTAAATATTATTTTATGATTTTATTTTTGATAATGCTGAATTGGTTGGAGATTATTTAAACGAAAAACTTTTTAATCGATGAAAACGGAGAGCATTTTGAACATTTAATGTAATTTTTACATTCTAATAAAATTAGTTATAGGTAGAGTAGTTGTTACAATGTTTCTTGTTGTTTCATAAGTTTATTGTTTTTATTTTTTTAATCTGGTTTTATTTTTTATTAATTATAATTTTGATAAATAAAATTGTCACACATCAGTACCCTTATAATAAAATGTTAAATTTCGTTACTGAGTGATCAATTTTTTAAGGGTGTTTCACCTGATAACATCCATAAATGGTTTATTTGCACTGTAGCTCCAACCATTGAAAATAGATATATAATATGTCATATCAGGTGAATGAGAATTAAAAAAGGAAACGAAAAACGTCAAAATATACAGGGTGTCCCATTTAAAAAAACATAAGTTTGCATTATATTTCCTTAGTGAGCCCCCTAAAAAAAATTATCTGTGCGCCACTGAACTCTTTAATATTATATCTATCAAAAGTTTTTATAACGTTTTTTTATATTTTTCTTAATTAAGAAGTTATAGTACCTTGTAGTTTTCGACAGTTTTCAATAATCGCCCTGTATCTTCCAACTGCAGGGAGTTACTAAAGATTTAATTAGGCTATCGTTACTTTAACAAAAAAAGAAGTCATAACATCTTAACTGCTTTTCTTCTATCTCTTCTAGTTTACGAGATACCCTGCAAAACACACCAATTTGGGACACCCTGTACAAGTGAATAAAATAGTAATTAAATAAAGTTTACCTCAGACGATAAGTCAGTGACTCGTTTCTTCAAAAAATGTATAAATAAAAATATAGAAATACTTAATATAAAATACTTACTAAAATAAAACATAGACAACGCAAACTGATTAATGATTAATGATTAATAAATTGATTTGATTTCGAATAGGTACCTACATTTAAAAACAACAAACTAAAACTAAATTTAAGAATATCCCTTTTTTGTGTTATTTATTGTTTTTATGTATTCTGGAATCGTATTGTAAATTTTAGGAGAAAAATAGCTGTAAGATCTTTGTGAAACCTGTTTCAGCATTAAGGGAACAACAAATTACTTTTTTTGACGTGTGTCATACTGATAACTACATAACTTCTAAAGAATGAATATGTGTTTTTAAAGTACCTCCCCATGCTACTATACGAATATGGCTTTCTATATAAAATAGTTCCGAGTTTATTGACAATAAATAGTATGTGTGAATCCCATTTAAAGTGCGAGTCAATAATTATACCTAAATATTTTATTTTCTTTTCAGGATAGATGTTAAAAGTAACATTAAAAATATTGTTTTTTCTACGTTTACTGTTAATAATTTTTTATCCAGCCAACATTTTATTCTTGCAAAATCAGTTTCTACTATTGTTTTTAAGTTAATCCACTTATCATCTGCAAAGCCGATAATTTTTCCACTGTTACTCATTGAAAACAAGCCATCAATGTAAATATTAAATAGGGTGGGCCCTAGCACTGAACCTTGAAGCACTCCATACTTTATCTTCTTGTAACAACTTAGAACATCATCCACCCTTACAGCCTGGTATCTTCCTGTTAGATAGCTTTCAAATAGTTTAAGAATGTTGCCTATGAAATAGAAAATAAAATAAAGTTGTTATATCTTACTATAAATTTAATAGCAAACTAGAGCAATGAATTATTACATTTGTATGAAGGATTTTAGTACCTTTTTTTGAACTTTTGATAGGGACATCCGAATATTTTAAAGTAAATAATAATAAAATGAAAACAATAAAGTGTAATTAAAAAAAAACAGTAAGAAACTCTAGTATATAAAGGAAGTCATCCTGTAAACAATACTAAGAATGGAAGGAGTATCGATTTTTTCCATGCAACATCGAAACGACCTAAAGATAAAATTCAAATATGAAAACTACAAAGCTCACCTACAGAAACTCTATACGTACACAGAGATACAGATTTGCATTCATTAGCATTTTTACAATTGGGACACATGAACGCTTTATTTTTAGCTGAAAAATTAGCATTTTTTGACGGTTATGTTAACACCTGTCCCTGTTTTTTAGACGTAATTGAAATGTGTTAAAAGTTGGGCATTACAGTTTACCAAAAAGTTAAACTTTTGTGCGTTAATTAATTTGCATAAAAAATATTTTTTTCTCATGTTTCGGTAATACATAATTATTGTCATCATAACATTTTGAAATACCAAATGAATTGGATGAAGTGAATGATCAAAATCTAAACGTAATAGAGAATTAAATCTGCCGAAAAAAAATTCACAAAAAATGAAATAAAATACTATAAAAGACGACAAAGTTTCAGCCGTAGAAAACGAAAATCTTATTTTTCCTGAAAAACCGAACATGAAAATAATATGATGGGTAACGCACGAATATACGGATTTGGAAAAGCATGATTCCAAGAATATGTAGTGTGAATTTCAGCTCAATCGGTCCATATGCTTTTAAGAAATTTGAAAATCCAAAAAAATGAATTTTCCGCATTTTTCGGCTTTTCCAAACAGAATCATTGAAAACGGTTGGCGGGACCGTATTCTACGGGAAATTTTAAATCAGAAATGTCTTTGTTGTTTATTTTTCATGTAACGTTAATGAGAAATACAAAGGAACCGCGTATTTTATGTTTTTTCTCCTTGCCAGCTTAAAAAATTGCCTTGTGGTTTTTTAGGTTGAACATTTGGGAAGCCACTTATTTCCATAGTAAGATTATGGCAACAGGAGCGCGATTGTGGAGGTTCAAGTGACATCTGATATGTTTAAATTATTTTGACAGTTGTCAAACTGACATAACCATTGTAGTATATCGGCCTACTTCGCTAATTTAATATTTATTGTCATCGTAAAAGGTAAGTCATAATAATGTTTGCACTCTGTTTGTTGTAATTTTTCAAAATAAACTTTACGCCAGCCCGACATCGGTTGGGGCTCTCGCTGTCCACAATGTCAGTTATGTTGAGATTTGGGTTCAGTTTCACAATTTTCCGACAGAAAAGCTTCTGTAAAGAGAAAAAACTCGTTGAGAGCCATCATGTTTCCGATGAGTTGAAAATTGACGGGTCGTCTAAGATCAAAGGGACTGTTTTGCGTGAAACACCTGGTGCATTAAACACTAAAACGTTTGTTTTTGAAAATATTTATTTATTATTTCTTCTAAAGATCTCGCGGGTTGGATTGGAAATTTACGCGTGCCAGAGGTTGCCCAGTCTTGGACTAGACGATTGGAAATCGAGATCATCATCCATTTTCTTTTGCAGAAATATAAAAAGAAAATTCCCAGATGTGCCGACGTTTTTTAATGAAAAAAGATTGTTTCTATGCACCATTTTTAAAACAATTAACGTTCATAGGATGTAAAATATTATGTTTACAATAAGAAATGTGGAGAAAGTTTTTTTACTTAGCTTCCTTCCATTCAAATCAAAAAATTGAAGAAAATATTTATAATGACACCTACGGAAAACGATTTTTCAAATGCCGCCAGGCGTTTGAAACAGGTGATTAACAATCCACCGCCTTCGCCCATATTCCTAATCATACGCGAACAAAGTCACGGGCATAAACGTAGTCTCAAGAGCTTCATATTTTTCCTGGTTTTTTATTGTGTTTTGACAGTTTTATATATACAAAATTGGACAAGGGTAGAAGTAAAATAATTCTAAAACATTACTCAGCCCTAAAGTGACTCACTCTTTAACATCTACTATCCCCATTTACTTTCACCAATATGTAAATTTGTGGTATTTCCCACCAGTATTTAACGACAGTCAAAAAATAATGTGGTTCTGATGTGTGTAAGGCGTGTGTCTGTCCTGTATGATATGGTACACGCAGACGTACGGACGCATAATGTAAATTCAAGTATATTTAATATACGGGAAACGTAGGTAGTTGCCAGGATATGTGTAAGAACCCTGTAGTATGATAGAGATGGGAATTATTCGCGATGATCTTAAAATATAACCGATAGTACTACTAAACAAGTCGCTTCAGCACTTTGTTCGAAGAGGTGAGATCAGCTTTTGTTTGAGAAAATTTGCTTGTTGGGAGTAAAGGAATGAAACTCAGCCCTAACAAAACGGGCGTCTACTTTATGACAACTAATAATAATGAGTGGATCTAATAACAATCTATGAATGACTTCGTATTGAACTCTATAAGAATATCAATATCGATCTGAGGAAGGTTGACCTTAACAGGTTAATATATACAAGTAATGTCAAAACAATAACGAACGTGGTAAGACATCAACCTTCCTATTTACACGTAATATAAATGTGTGCAATAACATGTGTGTCTACATGCCACAACCTGATCTGAATAAGACTTCATCTAGCCTGTTCGAAAGCTTTCAAACCTTTTACATTTATTAAAACTTATTCTAACCAAACTTATTTCAAACGACTCAAAAAAAATTTTTTTTAGAACTTTCAATATCATTGCTTCGCTGCACTCTTTTCGTGGGGGGAGAATGTTTAATTTTCAATCGTAAAAATCAAACATATTCATTATATTCAAAAAATTGCGCAGCGGTAAGGTTTAGCCATTGGCAGCTCCGCATACACTCGACAAATCTAAACAAAAGACATAATTCAGACCTTAATCTCATAACTTTTCAATATGCAGCAGGAGCGACAAAGAGGTCCGTTATAAAAAGAGATAAAAACAATAACGAGCTTGTCTAGGACTACGTCATCGCACACCTGCAAAAGACGCAACGTAGCAACAACGAATATAAAAATGTGATTGGTTCAAGAAACCGCGTATGGGGGTAGCATCTAGTCACCGCGCAGAAAGATCACATCTGAGAGTCAGATTACTCTTACAACTCATAGAGACCATATCTCCGTTTAGTCAACGTAAAAGCAATTTTCAATTTCTGTTCATAAGTTTTTGAACTAATTGATAAGTATCAGATGATTCGTTTACTTTCTGAGTGAATTACTTTGTTGTGTTATTAACAGATGTTAACCTTTACTGTTAAATGTTTAATCAAGTTTGTTTTTAAATAAAAAGTGTTAAACTCATAACTTGTGCATTATTTGGGAGAACTGGATCTACGAAAGAAGACCTATAAGTCAGTCCACTGGTATCCACTCCGACAGCGCTTACAAGGGCAGCATAAACTAAACCAAAAGAGGCTCGTTCCCTGAAAGCGGCTGCATTATTAAGACATTGTTGCCACATTAGGGCAAACAGGTCCGACTTCAGTGTCAAAATATTACAGATAATATAGAATTTTTTTTGAATTTAAAATATCGGTTATCCTGGAACGTAACAGTTACGTCCATCTTTACTCATCAAAAAGGCACTTCGTTAGGGGGTTCGAATTACAAGTACACCGTAATTGCTGGGCTCTGACGAAAGGAAATGTGATAGGAATTTTTGCTTTTCCTGTTTGATGCATTAAGGATTCAGGATGTTTTATGTAGGGAGACGTGGCTAAAAGGAAACCAGTTGCGCGATATTATTTACTTATATGCAGTTCGTTATAGAATAGGTGAAAATGAAAAAAAAATTCTTACTGAAATACAGCAAGTAAATTAAGTCTTCTCTCCCTACTACCTGTTAACTTATTTATATCTCTCTAGCTTTTTCTTGAGGAATGTTTTGGTGGCAACGGGTCACCTGAGCCAATCAGATTGCAGGATGTCAATAAGAGCGCTTAGTGTTTGTTTGGCTTGGGTCTATGATGCAATTCTTTCTAGAACTTTCTCTTGTCTGCATTTTTCCTTCCAATAAGCGCGGCGCGTTTTATACCGTGGAAATATTGGCTGTGAAACAGGATACGACTTAGAGAGCGGTGTCTCTTTGATAATTTTTTGTTACGTTTGTACAATTGCGTCTTAGTTATATTTTGAGAAGAATTAGTTTGAGTTTAAACTATTAGTGTTGCCATCCCAACAAAGAATCAAGTGCCGGGAAACTGCTGCCCTTGTGGTGTAAGTGAGGGGAAACTGACTATTGATACAAAACTGTTGCTGGCCCACAATTTACACATTCGTGATGGGCCAACATACGCAAATTAACGGTGGCCCACTACGGGCAAACCGGCAGTTGCCCACACTATTTTACAATCTTGGGCCCTCAGTGAGAAGTCTAGCCCGACTGTGCGGGGGCTTCAGTTTCCCACCAGTAATTGTTTGTTGGGATATGAACGTATTGGCGTGCTTCTATTTATCAAATATATACTTTATTAAATTTTGTTTATATGTCCCTGCGAATTAGTAGTGGGGGCGTATAAGTTGAATTTTCAACACTTGTCTTCAACTAGTTAAGAAATCAAAGTTCTGTTTATACGGATTTATACTATCTTTCAGGTTGCTGGCATATTGCTGTTAATTTGTAAGAATTCGTAGTAACATTGACGAAATATCGTGCGATCTCGTTGGCTTGCCATTGGGTAACTATATTCGTAACCTCTTTTGGTAGGTACTTTTAGGTTTCTTTCGCTGTCATAATTGGGTTTACCACTTCCACCATAGTTTAAATTTAGAGGCGCCTGGCTACTTAAAATCTCATTTTTGTTGTTCACCACTTTTTGCTCGCCAGATAAGAAGCTGCAGCGAGTAGATTTGACATTTTACAAGATCACTTTTGAATAAAAATCACGCTTGACAAATTGCAATAAAGTTCTGCATTTAAGAACAACTTTTGAGTTACATACTGTACTTTGAAAACTTTTCCTTTAACTGTATGTTCTAGATTGAGGTTATAAAAAGCTTCAAGCAGATTTGATGTCACACGATTGTAACTTTTGATAAAATGCTTTAAACATTAACTACGCCATATAGAGTTGAAGGAGAGACATCATGTGACAGGAATTGCACAAACGATTAATACATTAACCTCGTTCAAATCCCAACGGTCACTTTCTGCGATAAATTTCCTCTTCGCTTTTTATAGCTCCGATTGCGTTTTTTCAAAAGAGTACGCGTGTAAGTTTATTATAGTACACGTGATAGCACACCCTTTCCCACAACCGGCACACCAAATGGATATTTTATGCATGTGATTGGAAGGAATTAACCCTAATCTCTCTTCCTATATAAGTTCATGCAAATGACGCCCGATTTAAATAAAATAATTGGAGTGTTACAAGAACTGGTTTGTTTGTGTTTGTGTTCGCATCTTCATTCACTGTTGTGCAATCAACTCGATGGTTTTATAAAAAAAATCAAAAACCTTTTATAATAAGCGTAAGAGCGACAATTTGGAAAATAAATTAAAAATCCGATTTTTTCCAGTTTTCCAGTATTTAGTGGAACTTTTGTGTACATTTTCTTGTCAATGCGGTACTATTGCCATACCAGTTAATTTTATCCAAATTCAACATTATTTTAGCTTTATTAGGTGTGATTCACCTTGTATAGGAAAATCAGTTTCCAAATTTTTAGTTAATTTCAAACAATACAGTGATTTTCGAACCATAAGTCTAGTGCTCTTCCATTGGCAGATCCACCCCCTAAAAATAGGTCAATAATGATAGAAATATCGAGTAGAACAAGTGCAGAAATAACCTCGGGCTGCACATCTATATAAATAAAAATCAATTGCCGAATGTTTGTAAGCGTATCACTTCAAAACGGCTGAACCTATTCTTTTTTTGTTGTGTTTGTAATCAGGACAATTTGAAATTGCTCCTAGGGTGATCAAATGGTGTTCAAAAGTGCCTGTCTCGTAACATGTGTCCGATAGAAGATTTCTCATTGGAGTTACATGTTTTTTGCGGTGCCAAACACGAATCTGAAGTTTGCAGTACCGTCTCAGGTCGAAAAATGCAAAAAACCTCGAAATTTATAACGCATCGGACAGAAAATGTCATAGTATTCAAAGTTGAAGAGCATAAAATTCTGCGTCGAATGACTCCCTAACCTCAAAATGTATAAGCTCGCCATAGTTATTCGAAAAAATCCAATTTTTGCCAACTTCAAGTGTAAGGTACCTTTACATATTTTTTTCCATTATTAGTTACTCTATAAATATAATTTATGGTTACCTCGGCGTTAGGCGACACATTTACCCTCCAGTTTCATGTTTTAATCCATTCCTAGCCCTACGAGGACACAACAAAACGCCGTTAACCTATTATGTTTTTTCAAATTGGATTTCATCCCCTGTTGCTTACATGCAGTGTCGGGCATCTGTTTATCAAGTACGTTTTTGTTGTGTTACAATTTCATCTGCTACAATCAGGGGCGTGCAATTATTTAACGATCCAGACTATTTTAGTACAGTATATTTCTGTTCGTAATATTTTAAAATGTGCAGAAATTATTGGTCCGGTGTACTAGACGTTATTCACTCTTTGAAATTGCCAAAAGTACTAAAAAACAGACGATGTTGAACTGAAGAGATAAAAACTGAGTCATTCTAAGAATAAATGTTCAATATGATGACCATTTTCCTCTATGCATAACCGCACTCGTTGTTCAAAAGATCTCAAAACATTTCTCAGGATATCTTGTGTTATAGTAGCAAACGCATCCTTTATTTTAATCTTCATGTCATCAGCAGTGGCAGGTGGAGTGTTGTAAACTAAATTTTTAATGTAACCCCAAAGAAAGAAATCCATGCTGGTTAAATCAGGAGATTTACGTGGAAATTCATATGGACCTGCTCTTCCAATCCATTTATTGGGGAATTGCCTATTTATATAATTCCTTCTTGTTTTAAAAACCATAAAAATTTTACGCCGTTCAAGTTTCCATTAAAAAAATATGAACCAATCACATGGTCTCCTAGATTTCCCCCAAATACATTGAGGCTCCACCGATTTTGGCGATACAGGTGACGGTTTTCCGTATCATAGTAATGAAAGTTATGTCGGTTTACTAAGCAGTTGTTGTGGAAAGTGGATTCTTCGGTAACTAAAACATATTTAAAGAGTTCATCATCTCCCCCAACTTTTTCAAGGCTCCATAAACAAAAATCTAACCTCCGTTGAAAGTTTAAGCACAAGAGAACGAGAGAATAGTCGTGGGTCACCCCGTATAAGTACCAGTTTTCCTTTTTGTTGGGGTCACCCTGTACATGAAAATGGAAGCTGGAAACAAGCGCTGGAAGAGCCCGACGTGGTTTATTTTCTCTATTGTTAAATCATCATTCAAAATACAAACTGTTGGTTTAAAACTAAGCTGTTGCTTTTATATTAAGCATTGTACACGATTCGCGTTGTCGACCATGGAGACTATCCAGTACTATCCAATACTATCAGATTTTCGGCTTTTAATATTTGAACAGGTGACAAAATTTTTGTTTGAAAGTGGCTGACAATGTCTGGAGCTGCAAAGTGGAGTTTGAGGTGACAAAACGTTTTGTGACGCATTTGTTTTATTTTGCCTACGCCTATGGTAAGAATTGCTTGAATTATTGTTTAGCGTACCTTTTTTGCGGACACGTGCCACTGGCCGGGAACCAAGAATAGAATTAATTGTGCTCCTGTTTTGGAATGGCCATTGTTGAAATTTGTCTACCACGGTACGAAAAAAGCCGGATGGTTTTATATTGAAATTCCGCACAATCGGATAGAGGTGAAAAATGTTTTTGCTCCAAGACTTTCTTTTTTAGTCTGGGGACAATGTTCAAAAAATTTTGTTTCGTTGTTATTCTGGTTTAACTGAGGGAGAAAAATGTGTTGAATTTTAATTTTACTTAAAGCTAGTTTGCTTTTGTTAATCACAATTTTTTTTCATGAAGATCAATAAGCAATTTTGTTCTAACCTAACTTAACTGGAATTCTCAAAGACTAAGGTCCTAGTCACTAGTGTACATTAGGGTCTGATAATTTTAGTAACTTGTAACACAAAATCCGCACAATACTCTGTTTGTAACTAGCACAGTCACTGAACTAATTCAAAACGCTTGGTCCTCTTGAGTCTTCTTACTAAATTGGTATTATCGAGGAGCTGGATGACCTCAACGTTCCCATGTTGGAGCAGCCGTTGTTCATGGCTGCTGGCAGATTTGGATATTGTCTTGTCAACAGTTTCTACATCAAGGTCCCTATGAAGATCACTGTTGCGACAGTACCAGGGTGCATCGACGATGTTCCTTACTACTTTAGTTTGAAAACGTTGGATAACTTGAATACTACTTTTACTGGCGCAGTCCCAAAGCTGGCTACCCTACCTCCAAATGGGTTTCAATATCTGCTTGTAGAGGATCAGTTTGTTATGTATGGACAACTTAGAGTTTCTTCCTAATAGCTAATACATCTTTTTATATTTTATACCACGCTTTCACGTTTCTTTTTAATGTGGACTTTCCAGCGAAGCCTAGTGTCGAGTGTCATTCCAAGATATTTTGTTTTATTAGCATAGGGAATCTGATCGTTATTTATTCTTATGGGAATGTGTTGGTATCGTTTTTTAGTAAAGTTAACATGAACAGATTTATTTTCATTTAACTTAATACGCCATTATTTGATCCAGGTGTTAATCTGGTCTACAGATGTTTGTAATTTTCGGTTAGCTTCTTCATGGTCTTTTCCATCAGCAAATGTTGCAATAGTATCGTGTTCAAGGTTAGGAATATTACTGGTAGAATACAGGACGTAGTACACTACCTTGGGGTACTCCTTCCTTAATTTCTCTTAGATCAGAATATACATCTTCCTGCTTTATTCTGAAATATCTGTTTGATAAATAGGATTTTAAGAGTTCTGAATACTGACGTGGTAGTAACAAATTTAACTTGTGGTTAAGGCCCTCATTCCAAACTTTATCAAAAGCCTGGACCATGTCTAAGAAGATGGTGGAACATACTTTTTTTTCCTCTAAATACTTTTCAATTATATCTGTGATTCTATGATGGGAGGGAATCTAAAATTTTATTAATACTGTCATTGCAATTTGTGCGGTCTATGGCAATGCTAGAAGATTTAATTTACAGTAATTGTAATATTATTATACAGAAAGAAGAAGAAGATAAATCTTATCAGCTATCCTATCAGTATAGGTTTCCATTCCTGGTGCTGGTGTTCATTATGATACGATATAAATATACCAGTAAGGTCCTGGACTAATAGACGTGGAAACAGTTTTTTCCTGCGAGATTTTCCTTTTCGCCTACTGCTGCGAGTTTTTGTCGCAAGAGATAAAAGTGGTAAAAACAATTTGAAAATCCGAGGGTTTGGAGCAACAATATGAGATAAACTTTTTAAATACATGAGGAAATTTAGTAGGGACCATTTAAACGAGGTAGAAGTAACGAAAAATATAAATAAAATATAAGCCTCATTTAAGACTACTTTTTTAATTATGAGGTTTTTCGAAGAACATTAGTTTCCTTTTATAATGAGAGGGTATGAATATCTGGTTGAGTTTTTTTGGTATATTTCATACGGTGAGCGGTAAAAGTAACAGATGGAGTTTTAGAAATGAACGTACAAATATTTTAAAGTAAATTAAAAATTTCTGTTTCCGCCTTTTGGATTTCAAATCAAACTTAAATCAAATCTTAAAATCAAATAATCAAACTCGTGAATATTTCTTCTCTATCTTTGTAAGGGGCAGTAAAAACATATTTCATTTTTCTAAAAATCTAAAGGGTTGTAAATATTTAAATGAAGAATATAATTTTCATCAAACTTTCTAAAAATGTCAACCAGAAATATCATAAACCTAAGCTAAGAAGCCTATTCCGATCTTAAAGAAATTAAGGCTGGAGCACCACAAGGAAGTGTCCTAGGACCTGTTCTATACTTACTGTACACATGTGATATTCCAGAGCTAGAAAACAATACCACAGCCACCTTCGCCGACGATACTGCCATTCTTGCAGCAGGAAAGAGTAATGAGGAAGCAACCCACAAGCTGCAAACCTTAAGGATAGATCATATTCCAGTCAGAATAAACAAGAACTTGATTCCATATTCAAATACAGCAAAATACTTAGGTATTAGATGCCAAACTCCGATGGAAAGTGCATGTTAAAAAGAAAAGAGAAGAACTTGGACTGAAATATAGAAAAATGTACTGGCTAATTGGAAGAAACTCCACTCTGTCTCTAAATAATAAGCTTATGCTCTGTAAGCAGATTCTTAAGCCTGTATGGACCAATGGTATCCAACTATGGGGATGCATCAAAGCAAGTAACTTAGCAATCATCCAAAGATTTTAAAACAAAGCCCTGAGGAACATAGTAGCTGCCCATTGGTACATTCGCAATTGTGATCTCCATAGGGATCTGGAAATGGACACTGTTGACCAGACCATCAAGAAATTAGCCAAGAGACATGAAGAAAGACTTCATCATCAGGTCAATGTCGAGGCTATCCAGCTCTTTGACAATACTGGGTTAGAAAGAAGACTTAAGAGGATCAAGCCCTTTGAGTTAGTTTAGTGTTTTTAGTTCAAAAGCAGAGCTTCTGTGTGCACGTTAAAGTTTAGTGCAATCCTTTCTACAGAACCTAAGGAACGCTTATGAGTATACCTTAGTTTTAAGTTTCAAACTCTATTAGATTAAGTTAGAATTATATTGCTCATTGGTCACTGTTGACCAGATTGTAATATACTAAATGCCTTTATGGGTTGATAATAATAAAAAAAATCAAACTTTTTAAAAATGTCAACCAAAAATATAAGCCTAAAAATTATCTAATTTTTTCGTTTGCATTGAAACATGATCTAAAAATTAAAAAAAATTAATCCTAACCTGGCTCGTGTTCCTACCACATAATCTATTTTGTTTTAGTTTTATCATAATAAGTGACTTACAACAAAAACAATAACGAATTTATCTAGACAAAATTTACATGATTAATTACTCACACGGTAGATTTCCCATCTCATATCCAAATTACCATTTTACAACCCCAATCAACCCCTGTTGAACCTTTCACTCTCGATATATGCCTTTACCGTACTACTATTGGGATCATTACGGCGTTGCCAAACTGCCAGATCTCATTAACTTAGAATGACGACCAGACAACTTCGTAAAATTTTCGATATTGTACAAAAAGGAAAATCCTCTGGCCCTATAAAAGTCTGGAAAATCTATGAACAAATGAACAAAAAAAACCACCTTTTCAGATCGAGGCTGTAGGTATCCATATATAGAACGTAAATTCTAACAGGAACAAGCGCCCTGAGTATGAAGCAAAATCTAACTGTAACTCTAAATCTACTTCCTTCTTCTTTTTCTTCTTCCTTCTTTTTTTTCTTGTTCCTTTTTCTTTTCTTTTCTTCTTCTTTTATAGATGGTCAAAATTTCTCATTTAAAAAGAGAGAGCCGACTGCGGACTGATGGTCTATATGTTCGCCAGTTTTCTAAACGTATTCCCTAATTTTACACTACCTACTATCTACTATACACATTTAGTAGCTCCACTATTAGTCCTTTCGACAGAAACGAAAAAAAAAACGATCTAAGAAGTTTGTTACTCACTCTCACTCTATTCCCTTGCTGTAAAAACTTAACATTCCGAGAATATTAGAGTTTTTATTACGAGTGGCAACATCTAACTCAATTTCTCGACCAACAATTGGCGCTTGCAGTGTAAGGGGCGCCCTTTTCGCCCCGCGACCAACACGTGGCCAGCCATTAGAACGCGTGCCACAGTATCATTACCGTCGGTGGTCGGGAGGGGGGCCCGATACGAGGGGACCCACGTGCTCTACCTGGTCGCTCGACCACCTGATTGCGTCGCAGCTGGTATAAGGAAGCCCACACTTCACTTCCCTAGCGGTATAGGTTCTTCGGCTTGAGTTCCATCAGCTTCCGTTTTCTTGGTTGAAATATGCGAGTACGTATAGGGTACATTGATCCTACGATATCGGATGTGTATTGTTACGGACAATCAGCTGATAAAATTTCCGGTTTGAATTTAAAAAGGATTCTTCCCGCATTCTTTTTTAGATTCCGTTTTCCATGTTTTGTTTGTATCAGCTTTGGAAAATTTAATATTACTTAAATATGTGTTTTTCTTCTTCAAAGTGTTCTATTTTCAGTTCACTATGTCATCGTATTATCCTTAATTTTCTTCTTATTTTCTCGTTATGTCCCCAGCAAAAAATGCATTTTTCTGAAATCGCTCAAGAATGCCTACTTTCTCGGAGCTATTTCAGTCCCCAAAATACGCTATTCTAGTATTTTAGACCGTTGCTAAGCAACGATCGAAAACTGTCCGGCAAAATTTTTGCCGTACAAGGTCAAACTTTTTGCTGTACAAGGTCATCAAAATGGGTCCCCCTGCATTTAAGACAGTAAATAAATACACGCAAACAACCAACTCATCTTAAGAACAATTATTAAATATATTATTATAACTATTTTTGTATATTTATAGTTATGTTGCAGTTTGTACAATTATTAAACATGGGCTGAACTCTACCTGAAAAGTATAAGTAGGTATTAAACCGAACTAAGTAGTGAATCTCTGACTTTTCTCATAACAATAAACGAACAGTGATTGTCATGGATACGATTTCATAGGTAATTAGATGGTGATAAAAAATTGTTATGCATTTATAAAAATTTCTTAATTTATGATAATGTTGATTGCGACTTCAGAAAAAATAGTATGTTTACCTCGTAGTAAAAGCACATTCCCCGACTCTCAATGTTTGTTGGCCTCGGCTTAACGCCTCGACCAACAATTTGCATTGTCGTCCGGGAATGTATCGCTTTAACTACTAGGTAAACAATGTACTATTCTAGTTTCCAAGATAGCTAACTTAGTGGGCATCCTATTCTTATCCATCTTGCAGAAAATTGATCATCAAGTTCAACTTCAGCAAGTCAATTATCATGAGCAATAATGTGGGTAAATGATTTGTCACTATTTAGAACCTCCAATGTTTAACGATATAAAAAACTTTATCTGTTAATTATTACGTCCGCATTCTTTGTAGCAACAAACAAATTCTGTAATAGTAAATGATTGGTTTTCACAAAATGGAGCAAAATTAGTTGTATTTTCATAATCCCAAAGCAAATCACAGCTTGTAATGGCCTAAAATTAAAGTATTTTACAAATAATTCCTAAATCTTTTACCCGATCGAAAATATTGTTTTTCATAATATTGCATTTTGTGCAATTACTAAGCCTACAAGGGTCCAAGACAAAGGTAAGAGTTGTATAGATCATACATTTTTATTTCTTTAGTCTAAAGGACCCCGCTCCATTCTTATGGAAACGGGAGCACCGTCAAATTGTCTGAATTTTTGATATGTGGTAGTACTTGATGTCCTGATCAATAGTGTCCATTTCGATATAGAGTGCGTTGAAGTTCAAGATCCCGAAATTTTGAAATTTTAAAATGTGTACCAAAAAGTCCCTGCAAAATATTTTTAAAAGTTTCTGGCGGATTTATGTAGTCAAAATACATACGTAATAAATAAAATCAAAATATATTTCCTTACAAGGCGATTCATGTTTCCACTGGCCTTTTTGTTCAAAGTATGTAACACGCAGAAATAGCCTGAAATATCGATAAAAAAGGCACAATCAAAGTAATAAAAAATATAACTAAATATTTTTACATACTGTATTAGCTTATATTGCACTGTTATATTAATTGGAGGCAGGCTAAATTCATACTTACAGGGTGATTTCACTTGAGCTTGTAAGATGACAAAATCAACAAATCTAAAACAGCTGTTTATTGTTCCAATAAATAAAAAAATAGTTAAGTATATTTGAGTTTTTTTTTGTCGAACCCATAATTCATATTTGAAACTCGTTTCTACAACACCAATGCGTTAGAGCCCTAGCGTGTTGGTTTATTTGTTATCCCTTTTGAGGAATGTTTCACTGATATTTTTGGAGAATCATATGCAATTGTGGAAAATCGATTATTCTATCGAGCTTTGAAATACCTCCTATTACACCACCCTATACATTTATTTAATAGCGTTTCTTAATTTTAAAGAGAGATTCTTCACTCGAAAGTTATATTTTTCATATGTAGTTTGTGAAATCCAATAAATAATTGAATAATCTGAAAGAAAATACAGTGTAAATAATTAAACAATCCACTATGTATGCGATATGAGCTTAAAGCTTTATTATGATATTAAAGCTGTTTCTAAGACCATTATTTCATTTTTTTAATTATCAAAGTATATGTGCATATACAGGGTGATTGATTATTGTGAAAAAGCTCAGTAGATCTGTTATAATAAAAGATACGGAAAAATAATATTTATAAAAATTGTAGGCAGCTTTAAGCTTTACATTTTAAAATTAGTTACAATGTTACAGGGTGTTTCATAACGCCCTGCCAAATAAAAGTTTTTAATGGAACACCCTATGTATTTTAACAGTTTTAAAATCTCCCCAATGAGCTGATTTCAACGATATATCACTTACTATCTAAGGTAAATAGTAAAGGATCCACAGCTACTCAAAAATCACATTTTTGTAAATTATGGTGGCTGATGTAGCTGTAAGATTAACTTAAATAAGTAAAAGATAACAATTAATTATTAATTGTTTGGCAGCTGTTTCAGATTTATTGATTTTGTCATCTTACAAGCTCAAGTGAGATCACCCTGTAAGTATGAATTTTTAGCCTGCCTCCAATTAATATAACGGTGCAATATAATCTAATATAGTGTGTAGAAATATTTAGTTTACAATATTTCGTTTATTTTTTATTACTAAAAGTTGCTAATGGTAAAAATTGATATTTTTACAGTTTAATCGCTTAATTTCTCGAAGACAAGCCAAGATCTACATTATATCCAATATTCAGAAACTTTGACGGTTACTTTTTTATCGATATTTCAGGCTATTTCTGCATGTTAAAAATACATACTTTGAACAAAAAGGCCTGTGGCAACATGAATCGCCCTGTAAGGAAATATATTTTGATTTTATTTATTACGTATGTATTTTGACTACATATATTCGCCAGAAACTTTTAAAAAGATTTTGCAGGGACGTTTTGGTACAAATTTTAAAATTTCGGGATCTTGAACTTTAACGCCCTGCATATCGAAATCTAGCCATAGGATAGTATTGGGCCCATGGACACTATTGATCAAGACATCAAGTACTATCACATATCAAAAATTCAGACAATTTGACGGTGCTCATGTTTCCACAAGCGGGGTCCTTTAGTTTGCAAAACTTTTTATAATATTCATTAGGCCTTTTCTCTCATCTTTTTATAAAAATCGATTGAATTAAACCCCGTTGATCCCACCAGCTATGTCTTCGTTAAGTATTATAAATAAATAAATTTTTATAATCTCAAAGAATGCGTGAGAATTTCTACAGCATGCTTTGATTGTTTCCGAAGAAATAGATTTGACTTTTTTCGATAAATTATTCATCGTAAAAGTATCACAACCTCAATCTTAGCATAAACAAGTCATGTACATTATTAATACGTGGTTCTTTTTTCTCTGACACACAATATATTTTTTGAGAAATTACCATGTTTTGTCAATATTTTCTTCCGTATAATTATTTATTGAATTATTCAAATCTCTCTATTGATTTTATGGTGTATTTTATTTGATCACAAATTCACCGACTGAAAATGGGTAATAAATTTATAAAGAATGCGTAATTATGTGAGGATATTACAGTAACAAGGTAATCACATGTGGTGTGTTTATGAAGTTTTGTTTACGTACAATTTATTATTCAATTAAATATTACAAAATGCAACCTGTTCAGACATATATGGCTTTAGAAAAAGAACATGATAGAATCAAGACATTTTCCGGCTTATTGAAATAATAACTAAAACAATTTATCACAAAAATGCTAATTATGAATTAGGTATATTATTTTTCCTAAAAAGTATATAAAACTACAACACCTCGCTCAAATATATAAAAGATGATTGAACTATCCAACCACAGAGATGAAGGCAGGTTGAAAATTAAGATTCTACAAGCAAATTTTTTTTTTAACCTGATTGTTAATTTTCATTTTGAGACATCCAAATGTATATAATGCCTTATCAAATGTTAAATTTTACAGGCTGAAGGACCTCGGTCGATGGCCATTTGACTTTGTCAATAAAGTACTATTATTATTATTATTATTATTATTATTATTATTATTATTATTAAAAGATGATTTTATTTATAACTAACTAAATAATAGGAAAAATCTCAATTTATATATCCAAAAGAACGATTTTCTTTTACCAGATGTTCTTTAAAATAAGGATACTTACATTCTACAGTTACTAATTAGAAACAAGCGGACATGTTTATATAAATATATGTATAATCAGTAAAAATATCCTGACAATATCTTAATAATACAAATTAACCAGGTACCCTACACCGCACCACCTGGTGTTCAGTTTCCTGACCACAAGGCAGTATGACTACACCTGGTGTACTTTTATAATGAAATTTGATTTCCACACCTTGGTTTTTATAGGGGTATATGTTTCTGTTTATACCTAGGATTAGTAATTGAAAAAAAAATAGTAATCTAGTTAAAGAAATAAACAAATTGATATAGTACTAAAAGTAATACGATTTTGAATACATATAAAAATGAATAAAAAAGTGGTAAGGTCCATAATTACGCTTAGAAGTGACAAATAGAACATAAACTATACTTAAAAGGCCTAATTAATGTGACAGAAATAATATTTATTTTTTTTTTGAATTTCCTCGGCACAACGTTTTTATTTCAGTAAAATGTACTTGCAAAAATATTTGACTGTAGTAGTTTTGGAGAAAAAGGATCTTTTTTTAATAAAAAGGTCATTTTTCAGTAGAATTTATGAAAAAATGCGCAATTTTTTCGATGATTTCTTGACAATTCTTTTTACTTCATATTTTAGTTTTTCTTGTTGGGTAGGTTGGCTACACTGATGATAAACTACAGGAACCTTCTTAAAAAGGTTATATTTTGTATTTAAAAAAAAAATAGTTGTTTTTGGTTTTTTGAGAAGTTAAAAATCTGACTGGCACTAATAAAAAATTGATTTCTTTTATCTTTGACATTTGTGTAGGTATACATTGATTTGAAGACATGAAATTATACTTTTTGAAAGATTTATGTATTGTCTATAAAAGGTACCTCAAAATATGGTGTGTTGGAACAAAAAATAATATTCTTGGGGATCAAAAAAGGATTTTGACGTTTATAATTAGAGTCTCATAATATTAAAAAAATTCTTATACAAGGTACAAAATAATTAACAAATTTAATATTTTGTTCAAAACCCGGACCTGTACTCGCATTTTTAAGGAGACATATAGAGTATTTAATAAAAAAATTACGTAGTATACTGTTTAAATTCAAACAAGTATGCAATATACTGACCCTTAAACAAAAAATAATGGTATAGCAAAGTCTTGTAGAATCGCATCTCAATTATGGCATAACGGGATGGGGTAGTGTACCCAAAATATATATGACACAACTTGAGATTTTACAAAAACGATTCCTAAGAACAATTCTCCAAAAAGGTTATGACTGTTTAAGTGACACACTGTATCATCAGACAACTCTACTTTGCTAGTACAGGAATGAGTTTATTCTATAATAAAATAAAATTAAAAGTATTGACACATATTATTCTTCTCGGAATAATGACAAAGTTCTTCCTTACATGAAAAAACAATCGGTCAGAAAAGTTATCTGTCTAGCTCATATTTTTAACTTTTTTGCCCAATTGGATATATATTGAAATGGAATTAATGAAATTATGAAAATTCTAAGATTTTTTTACTTTTTAATATACTTTGTTTTTTACATCTGACATCTTTTTATCTCCAAAATAAAAAAATCTCATAAACAAACTCACTTCTTTTTTTAAGACTCATTTACATAATTTTTTTTTAATTCTTTTAAAATAAACTTCCCTTAATTTTGTATCACTTTTTAAACCATAACAACATTCCCAAAATTTGTTTTCTTAATTTATTTTTATTTTGAAAAGAAATAAGAAAACCAAATTTTAATTTATATTTTTCCCACTAATATCTTGTATTTTTCTTTGATTTCTTTTCGTATTCTTAAAATCTCTTCCTCTGCTATTTCAAAATTCATTTTTATTTCTCCATTTAAATTTTCTTCCAATATTTGGATGTTTTTATTATTTTTCATAATGTCTCTTTCTATTTTCTTTATCTCTTCTTTATTTAATTGTTCTCAGTTTCTTTTACTTTCATTTTTTTTTCATCATATTCCCCAAATATTCTTTGATTTCTTCTTTGTTTTTAATCATTTCATGTTTAATATTTGCCAAATCTTCTTTAATATTATTTATTTTATCTTCCATATTACCAATTTTGTTTTCTATGTTCCTATGATCCCTACAAAATATTTTTGGAATTTAATCTTCTATCTATGATAATTTCTTTTAATTTTATTTCCCTTTCCTTCTCTTGTTGTTTTATTTCTTCATTTTTATTTTCCATTTGTGCTAATTTTATTTGTGAAATTTCATCAATTTCTTCCTTCCTGTTTTTATTCTTTTAATGATTTGTCTAAATTTATAACATTTTTCTTATTATTCATTCCATCCTCTTTTATTTGATATATTTCTTCAATAAACCCTGTTTCTATTACTTTCTTATTTTTCTGCTCCTGTAATTCTTCTACCTCTATTATTCTTGCAATCATTTGTTTTTTACTACCTTTTCTTGTTTCTTCTATTTTTTATCTCCATCTTTTCTTAAACCTTGTCTGATTTCTTCTAAACTATTTCCTACACTTCTTATTTCTTTTTTATAGTTTCTTCTAAATGCATTATATCTATCTTCAATTCTATCATGCCCATTCGAATACCTGTTATTATCTCTTCTTTATTTCTTTCCATATTTTTTCAATCTTTTCTTGATTTCTTTCCATATTTTGATTCATGGCAATCAACATTTGCAGAATTCGTTGATCTTAAATCCATGTTATGTTTTTTTAATTAATATTTAATTATCTTTATTTAACTTTATTTTAGAGCCCCACGTTATTGCGCCAATTGAAATGAATTAATGAAATTATGAAAATTCTAAATTTTTTTTTTACTTTTTAATATTCTTTATTTTTTTTAAATCTGACATCTTTTTATCTCCAAAACAAACATGTCACTTTTTTTTAGTTCTTTTAAAATAAACTTCTCATAAGTTCCATTCTTCATTCCATCCTTTCCTTCTTTTTATTTGGAAGAAGAGCATATGCTATTGGTACCACCTTTGTTTCTTCTTCATTACTTCCAATATCTGCAAAAATAACAGCCTGTATTTCCACATGACGAAATCTTTAAACTCTAACTGTTGATCACAAAACTAATTTTCGACAGGTGGATCAACAGCTTGTTATTCAACTAGTTGATCCGGAGTTACGGTTATATTACATAATTAGGAAATAATTGTATAAAATCAATTTTAGCTTTTGATAAATAGATTAAGTATTCAATAAAAGTATGTTTTACTGAGCTAGAAATAGTTTTTTAATTTATTTTCGCAAAATAATTAATACGCAAAAATTATGAAAAAAAAAACAATTTTTTTTAAATAATAAATTGTGGGATATATTCTGAATTAAAAAATAATTATGTATAGTGGAATAGTATGCAACAACCGGACTAATGCGCTCCTCATAGACGGCGAGTACTCGCGCAATATTAAAGCGCCGAACGAATGGAGGAGGGTGATTTCAACCCCAAACGTCGTTCTCCGCTTCTGGCTTCCACCACCACCGCTACGGCCTACTGTTATATAAAACCCAAGCCGCACAGAGGGTGCGCTCCAAATACACGAGGGCAACGTTTAGTTTTAGTTTGTTCAGTTGTGCTGTCTTCTCTCTACTCTCTCACTTCGCTCTTTAGTCTTTTTATTCCTCTCCTCCCGATGTGCCAGTGCGTGAGTGCAACAAAACATACGAAAAAACGCAAACCAACTACAATAAACAAATAATAATGAAGTGACTGAGAATATTGGACAGGAGGAAACATAAAAAAAAATAATCGCGAAAAATGCCGCGCTGTCTTATGGCCAAGAAATTTAAGGCCTACACTTGGCCGACGGAGAGGACGGATGCTCCTGAAGAGGAGGAAGAAGAGATCGACGTCGTCGGAGACTCGCCGGCGGCGGCGACTTCTTGCTGGGCACCTTCGAGCCCCACCGAGGGGGCTACGGCGCCCAGCCCCCCACCCACTTCGCCGCACGGGACTACTTTACTATACAATGGTAAGTCACTCTTATTTTTAGAAAATGTAACTCTCAAATAACTTTGATAAATAATTATATAATTTATAATTCATTTCTGTATTCACAGAGATTTGTTATATTAAATTCCATGCGAATGTAATCAATTTTATATAGGAGAAACATCTAGACCTTTTCATATAAGACTTAATGAACACCAATCATACATTAAAAATAAACAATTCGAAAAATCAAAAATATGCGAACATGCTTGGGACTTTGGCCATCAAATTCAATGAAATTCTTCAACTAGATTATTAAAAGAAACTAATAATTATAACCGCAAAGTTAAAGATGAAATGGCAACAGATTTTGACATCTTAAATTTCAATAGTATATTATTATTATTACACGCGAACGAAGTTTTTATCATCCGAGTGTAATAAAATAACCATACAACGAGTTGAATATAATACTTTATCTGCTAATGTCGAGAAATAATAGATAATTTATACCTAAAAAACATTTATTAAATCAAATCAAGATCAAACCATTTTTAAATGCTAAAGGAACTATTATACGAATATAATTATTTATATTAAATTAATTCTTATTTATAATAAATTATTTGTTGTTAAAATTGAAAGTTATGTTGCACGTCCAGCAGCAATACGAAAATTCACATTGTGATCTGTATTTGATATGAAATTACTAGAACTAGCATATGATGTTGGATTATTAGTATTTTTTTTATCGATTTGATCTAAAATTAAATCAGTAAAATATCCATTTCAACAAACTTGATAAAGTTTTTAGTGCCGCAGATTAAATTTAAATGTGTACTTGATCTTGATTGGTTAATTTTAGTTGACTTATGATTATTATTGGGTATTAAAAGTGTTGAATTTTCATTGCTCAATACTTTTTAACCAATTAAATTAATTTTACAAACACATTTTTATCTTAAAAAGTGGTTTTAATATCCGTAAAAAGAACATTTATATAATTTATACTACATACCTGATCTTTGAATAGGGTATACATTTTTACCTGTTGAAACTTTAATTAATTATTTAATTAAATTCAGAAAAAACTATTTTATAAATAATGCAAGAATTAATACCAAATTTTAAATTGACCATCTAGAACAATATTTAAAAATTTTTGATTTTTGTTAGGTACTAACTCCTAATTTTAAGCATCTACGCCGCAAATTTATTAACTTAAGAATATTAAATATTATTTTCTTAATTAAATTAAGAAAAACCTATTTTATAAATAACGCAAGAATTAATACCAAATTTTAAATTGATCATCTAGAACAATATTTAAAAATATTTGATTTTTGTTAGGTGCTAACTCCTAATTTTAAGCATCTACGCCGCAAATTTATTAACTTATTTGCGGGAGGGTTTTTCAATACTGTACTCATATTCCATGTTTTTTCCCACTACTTTCAGGATTATATTCTACCAGTTTATTGTAATCCTTAACTTGTAATAATTTCAATTTGTTATGTGGTCTACAAAACAAACATACATTCAAATAAAGATTTTTTATATAATGCTAAACATATTGTTATTTTCATTAAAAGATCAAATTAAAACCAGTTGAGAATGCTCTTCTAGCATTGCCATAAACCGAACAAATTGTAATGACATTATTAATAAAATTTTAGATTGACAGTTCTCAGTTCTCATTCTAATCAACACAGCCAACAGCCACAGCCTACTCACTTTTACCAAAATAGTCATTCAGTATGCGTCTACTTTAAATTCAATGTTATATTAAACTTCAAAATTTTCATATTTTGGACCCCATTTTAAAGGAGTTCCCGAAGTAGTACGGAGGGGCACATCAAACCCTAAGGTTACTTTTTGATGCTCTATTAAAATCCGAAGTCAGAATTTTAAAATTCACAAAGAATCAACATACATACACACATACACACAGATCGAATTCAGATACCGAACAATTTGTTCGGTGAAAACAAGAATGATAGTGATAAAAG
This sequence comes from Crepidodera aurea, assembly GCA_949320105.2. NCBI lineage: Eukaryota > Metazoa > Arthropoda > Insecta > Coleoptera > Chrysomelidae > Crepidodera > Crepidodera aurea. The sequence goes on along the minus strand of OX439475.1, from coordinate 14,250,085 downwards.
GAAAAAAATATTGAAATCATGTAGTAATGACCACTCGATAATTTCCAGTAAATATTAATCATTCCTTATTTTAAATAGGGATCATAATAAAGTTGTTTACTAAATCCAAACTTTCAAATAAAAATCAAATAGATTCAGTTGATAAAAATAACTGTGCGGATTACGAAGCTACTACAGGGTGTTTGTTGTCGTGATTTAATATTGCTACATTGGAAATCGTAAACGGTAGATGGAAATTTAAATACAATAATAATTTTTACATAATTAATTTAATAAAAAACAGACCAATTTTTTCACCTGAAAGTAAGTTTTCTTGTACCTACAAATATTTATTTTGCTTATAGCAAAGATCTTTTCTTTCACGAATGTAATTTATCTCTATGAACCTATAACATTTTTATTTGTGATGTTCTAAAATTTTTAATCCTAATTCTTGACTAATTTCTCTCAAAGAACAGTCCTGATTTGGGTCAATTTTATACTGGACATATCCCAAGAATGTATTCAATATCAGAAACATATTCCACGTAATTTTCTTATCTAAAATGTTTCCAGTGTTATATACATATATCCTGTAATTATTTTTATTCACAATCAGTCATTTTCATAGCTTGCTAGATGTTAGAAAGTAGGCCTTTTCTAACTCATTGGCAAGAGGCGAAAGTATAGCAACTTAATTTTTATTTTTCTACAGTTTCTTTTAGTTCTGGTGGATCAATTCGATCTGAGATTCAGACATTTTAGTAGTTCTATGTTTTTTTATTAACGGAAATTGAATTAAGATGACAGATAAAAATTGCAACAAATGTCAAATGCACCGACTACTATATTAAAATATTTTGTACCTTATTAAATTTTAATTAATTGTAGTTTATGTAATTCTGATTCGCTTAGCACCTCGGATAGCCATTTTAGCGTTCGATTGTAATGATATATTTTCCACCACGGTTTGTAATATACTATTCTTCTATTCTTCTGTTTTGAGAATGAAACATAATCGCTTAGATTTCTTTCCAAACGCCTAAAAATTTGAGTCAACTTATTGCATCTAAAAACTCATTTACGAAATTTCAACTTCGTCTGTCACATGAATTATTCACTTACTAGATAGATCAGAGTGATTTTAAGTAGATTTTTATAAAACCACTTGTTTATAAGAAGTGACAAGAAGCGTATAACTTTTATTTTTGCATATGGTTTGAGAGAAACCATCTACGCAATCAAAGTATGAATACTTTGACAATATTAACCAATAACTTTCATTTAATTTTATGAGGAGGATCTTCGTATGCAATTTTGTTTCATAAAAATCTTTCATATGCTATAATAAATTTACCAAAATGAAATATACCGTAAAGCGTGATGCGGTAAACAGGATTTAGAGCATTATATCAACTAAACCAATAATGAATTGTTCGAAAATTAAAATTGAAGCGTTTGGTAATTTTAATTATTAAAAACATTTTAAACAATATTTACGTGCGCTAATAACAACAGTCGATATGGTTGATTGTTTACCTATGGACACAGTTTGTAGGTATTAATTTATATAATATGAATACATTTGACTTAAATAAACAAAACAGTAGATAACGTTAAAAAGACTAAAAATGAAAACATAATTTCCTGAAATAAAATTTGTATAAATAATTTATTGAATTTTCTTTTATTCAATCTATTTGCCTTACTACCTTGAAGTGTCAAACGTAAGAGACCCTGTAAATAAGTTTGTAGAATAAGAAGTCTTAAATGGCTTGCAAAAAATTACATAACTGGAGATTCCAGTATATTTTGATAATAATTAATAATTCAAACCTTTTTAATTTAATTATTTTCGCATCTACCAAAAATAATTTTTAATTTCCCATATTTCTTCTACTACTTCTACAATATGGATTCAAAAACTAGAAAAAAATTTTGATGTAAAAATAAAATTTACATATAATTAAATGAGTACACAATCAGACAATCAGACCCACTTTCAAACACAAGTTTATTGTTGAAGAAACTTTGTTCTTTGAATTATCCACATTATCTACAATCAAATTCCAACACACCCGTCAATCAATTCAGTCACCCTGACCTCCTTTTATCTCCTGATTACACCCTGTATAAATAGTTCTAATCGAAGCCATTTGATTTATTAAAAGAGCTTTTCTCTACGTTATCCCTTTATTTATTCCCTGGAAGAACATAAATAAACTGTTGAATCGTATTTATGCACTTGTAGAGTGTCATTTAAACCTTAGAAGTGTCATTAGTAATAGCATTATCTAAAATTATATTTGCTGATACTTTCATTAAATAAACTTCCAAGGTGTGGGGTTGTTACCTGTTACACGAATCAAGTAATCGATATAGGGAGTTTCCAATGCTGTAATTCGATTGTTTTGATGATGACATAAGCATTAATCAGTGACGTGGATACGTAGTATCCTTAAGAGTGGCAGATCCTTATTTTTTAAAAATAAGTTTCAGCTTCTACAACGGACAAATGTAAAATAAAGTTTTTAACAATAATTTACTACCAAAAATAAGAACGAAAAATTATTACGTTAACAACATTGTAGATTTAGAAATAAGCATTCGACGATCGACCAAGTTCATGGAATAACCAATATTATAGAGAATTCATTAGAAGAGAAAAAAATTTGTGCTACTACCTTTCTTGATGTAGCACAAGCGTTTGATTATGTTTTGCATGAAGGCTTAATACTTAAGCTCAAGCTTTTCCTTCCAATACAATATACAGATATCCTCCATGCATATATATATATATATATATATATATATATATATATATATATATATATATATATATATATATCAGAAAGATACTTTAGAATTAGGCAAGAAGAAGCCTATTCCGATCTTAAAGAAATTAAGGCTGGAGTACCACAAGGAAGTGTCCTAGGACCTTTCCTATACTTACTGTACGCATGTGATATTCCAGAGTTAGAAAACAATACTATAGCCACCTTCGCCGACGACAAAAAAAAAGGATAGATCATATTCCAGCAGAATACTTAGGAATTACCTTAAATGCCAAACTCCGATGGACACTGCATGTTAAAAAGAAAAGAGAAGAACTTGGAGTGAAATATAGAAAAATGTACTGGCTAATTGGAAGAAACTCCACTCTGTCTCTACATAATAAGCTTATGCTTTATAAGCAGACACTTAAGCCTGTATGGACCTATGGTATCCAACTATGGGGATGCACCAAAGCAAGCAACTTAGCAATCATCCAAAGATTTCAAAACAAAGCACTTAGGAACATAGTAGATGCCCCTTGGTACATTCGCAATAATGACCTCCATAGGGATCTGGAAATGGACACTGTTGACCAGACCATCAAGCAATTAGGCAAGAGTCATGAAGAAAGGCTTCATCATCATGTCAATGTCGAGGCTATCGAGCTCCTTGACAATACTGGGTTAGAAAGAACACTTAAGAGGATCAAGCCCTTTGAGTTAGTTTAGTGGTTTTAGTGCAAAAGCACAGCTTGTCTCTACCCGTTAAAGTTTAGTATACCTTAGTTTTAAGATTCAAACTCTATTAGATTAAGTTAGAATTAAATTGGTCATTGGTCACTGTTGACCAGATTGTAATATACTAAACGCCTTTGTAGGTGTTTAATAATAAAAAAAAACATTGTTTTAGATAAATTCAAAAACTTACGAAGATTTTTACTAAATTTCTAAAAAATTAGTTTAAAGGATATTTTTATACTTATTTTGAGAAACTTATTGGATTTTAATTTACAAAACCAGTAATTTTTCCGTAATTCTTTACCTTCACACGGGCAAATGTTATTCGTTCACGAGCTAAATATTGAGAGTGTGAGTACCTGCTATTAAAGTTTGATATAATCTGTGCTGCTAGACCACCCTAGAGACCTGATTGTTTTTTTTCCTGTCTGGCCAACGTCTTTTTAATCTTGTGATAACTTGGAGTTAAGGTATCATGGAAACTAGTCGATTGGAGTGTATATTTACTATTTGGATATATTGTGTTTTCTTTTGCTGAATTACTTCTTTCACAGTTGGGATGTTTAGATCCTCGTAGATTCTTTCATTCTTTGGTTGGTTACCAGGGAGCATTTACTATTGCTCTTGTAATTTTTGATTGACATCTTTCCATTATCACATTGTTGAATTTACCACTGCAACTCCACAGCTCTATTGCGTGTGCACATATTGGTTTGATGATTGTTTTGTAGATTAGAATTTTATTATTTAGTGAGAGGTGATAATTTTTTCCAATTAACCAATTGATATATTTTTGTCTTAGTTGTATTTGTTTTTTTTTGTTAATGTGTTCCTTCCAGCAAGGTCAAGTTGTTGTCCAAGGTATTTTGTCGTTTATGTCCTGGGTATTTCCGTATTATTGATGTATATAGGTGGTGGTATTTCTCGGCGTATAGTTGTCTGTAGTTAGTAGGTTTGATGTATATAATAAATATAATAACAGTCTGAGGACGCTGCCTTGCGGAACTCCCGCCTTGATTTTGGATATTTCTTTTGTTCTAAACATTCTGTTTTCCAAGTAAGATGTAAGTATTTGGAAGAATGGTGGTAATATTTGTTTAATTTTATAGAGCTTACATCAAGTGATACCATTGGACAATATTCCTTTTCTTCTAGATAAAAACAATTCTTAACGAAATTCAAAAAAATATGTGATAATAAAATTGATTTAAATTAAAACAAACAATATAAATAGAAAGATACCGAAACAGGTGGCACCTGCCAGGAGTAATGTTCGCTATAAACCAAAATTATCATCAATATTAGATTTTGGGCTTTGAAGGCATTAAGTCATTTCAGGAAGCCCCTACAATCCTAACAGGCTTTATCACGCATAAACAACCATATTATTCACACAAAATGTCAGCGTTTGATAGAGGGTTAGCGTTACTGTCTGTTATTATTTGACATAACTATTTGTTGGAAGGATTTAACCGGCAATAAGCAAATATTTATCATCTATTTCCAATATATTGGATTATAATGTAAACGATACGCTTTGTCTTAGAACTATTTTCATACCAAAGTATTAAATTTCTGGAAACGGTTTGTTTATCAACTTAAGTTTTGGAGAAATTAAATGTTATTATTAGTTAGAGCAGCTTTCGTCTTGTGACGGTAAAAATCAAAATACTAACGTGTATTGAGATCAGCACTATAAATATGGGGAAGAAGAAAGTTTTATAACGATACATTAATATTACAGTTCGTTTAGTTGAAGTTTGTTTTTGGTAGGAGAAAATATGGAATTCCAACCGAAAGTCCGTGCAAATGCTCGAATAACATTAAAACTAGTGGAAGTAATGTGACATTTATTCTGAGAATATGATTTTTATCACAATAATAATTGTGATAATAATAATAATTGTGTTCATTTTTTATTCACAATAATTGCACTCAAAACAAGTTGTGTGTAGATACCTGTTGCAGAATAAGAGAAAAGCCATAATATGTTTGCAATTATGGCTGTTTCCATCGTTTCAAATTTTCACATGCAACAATTGCCGTTTTTATTTTTTTTGAGCCCAACACAGTCGTTCTTAACATTTTTTTTTGTCGCGGCATGGTTTAGTCCTGTTCAAAAGCTGTTCCAGATCTGTTCGAGACCATTTTTATAACAGATTTTGCACAATTGTCGAACATGTTAGAACAGCTTCTGAACAAGTCCGGAAGCGTGACCCTAAAGTGGGTAAATACTTACAAGTAGAACCTTTTTTGTGGAGAAATCTGTTTAAAATTTTTTTGAATTGTTCAAGTACTTTCAAAATAGATGTCAAAAGATCAAAACAGCTTGTCAAGTGGTCTAAAATAACCCAGAATAGATTCCACCCGCATTTTAAGCCTCCACGAATTTTGTCAAAGTTTTGTTGTAGACTTATTGCATATTTTTGTCAACGGCCCTTTAGGGTTAATTTTATAACGACAGCACTTCGTAATCGAGTACCAAACTTTTAGAATTTATAGTCCTTTCGATGTTTTTCCAGATAAAGTGAAAAGAAATCGATAAAAAGTAATAAAACTCAAACTATGCCCTTTCAAAACATCCTTTTTACATGTAGTTTCTTTTCAGATAAATAAAAAATAATAAATAAATGGAAACACAAAAAAAAACAAACTAACAAGTTTACAAATACTATATAAAATTACAACTAATAACATGTAACTCCATCAAGTTATTTCCGATGTTATCCACTAACCACTAATAATATAGATACAAAACTCGTTAATAATTTCATTGATAACTTTCTCATTTTTCTATTATAGTTCGATACTTTTATTTCAAACATGTCAAATCGATATCTGCCTCATAAATAAGACAACTGACAATCATAAGATGAATAAAAAATAATGTGATCAATAGGAAGTAATTCGTCGTATCAAGTATTCGACATTTGATATAAATTGGGGTTAAAAATATGGTTTTCTACTTATATAAGGATATCTAATATTTCAAATTTATATGTAGGATTATCTGTTTTGAATTGCAAATTATCTATACTCTTTATTTTTTTTGATAAATCTAAAATTTCCTCTGGACACGCCAGTCAAATGTTTTCTTCTATTAATCCACATGTAAATTGATAAGTGTCATTAATGGACCATGATAGTGTGTCGTCATTAATTCTACACATAACAGAGTAACCATAGCAACACTGTCTTAGTTGTCTTCTTTAAAAAATGCCATAATCACATTTAATTTAATGTTTTGCCGTTATCATGACAGATAAGTGACATATCGTTGCCATGGTAACTTTGTATTGTGTAGAATCATTTACATGTTACCAACTTCGACTATCACGGTCCATTAAAGAAGTTATTTAAAATTTGACGTTTATTTTCGAAAGCCGCCTACTTATCTTTGTTGGTATTATGATGTTCTTAAAATGGAAGTTCGTTTAATTACCAGATCTGCTCGTCAAGAACTACAATTTGGTTTAACTTGATGAAGCTGATCCAAAGGTGAACCAAATTTGTAGTAAACCTAAATAAATTATAGACAATTAAGAGAAACAATCAATGATTATTTTGTTTCTAAGAATAGGTCGTGTTATTTATAAATATTTAACTATAATAGACAACCTACACCTTTATTTTAATGAGCAAAGTATCAACGCTTTGAATTTATAGTCATTATGACGATTAGAATATATTATTTATCTATAATTTAAAATTTACGTTCAACGTCACTACCAACGATTTAATTTTAAATAAAATATTAGTCAGTAATTTCTAATACAGTTAGCGCGACATTTCGACAAATAAGACCCATTCTATTAAAAGACGAGGTCGGATTTAACATGATTATTTTCACGAGATTAAAGTTTCTTAATACTTGGAGTTACATGCGAAAACTTTAATGTAGGAAGTTAATTGAATTGACACCGTTTCCCCTCTCGTGCTTCCACAGAACTAACGTCTAATAAGATTCACACGAATTTACCTGCGATTCTGTCTAGAACTACGAATATAGTTTATCGATGAAGACAAGAGTCAGAATTTGAAAGTTTAGTGCCTGGAGATGATTGTTGTTTTAGACGTAATTCAGTCCTAATTTCCCGTCCTCATTTTTCCCATCCCCATTTCCCTTCCTCATATTTTTCATTTATTTTTCTGGTCATATTTTAATTTTGTGCCTTTTTGAAGGACACGCCACATTCAGATCTGGAAATAGGAGCTGGCACATACACAAAAACTTTACATTTACTGTTTATTTTGGATAAAATAACGTAGTACGTATAAATCAAAGAACTTGAGAATGAGAGTTTCTCCAAAATAAGTAAAACAAGTTTTCAAACTAATGCGATTAAGGCTATATAAATTTTCGTAGCGCGGAAATTAGTTTTTAGTAAGTAGAAGACATAAAATGTTTTTCCGGCATTACATGTCAGCAATGTATCGTAAACCTTATAAGAATATTCATGGCATGTAGACTCCCTTAACAGCTGTATGTAGAGTGAAACAGGGGTGCCGACAAGGCCCCGTTTAATTAAATCGGATACATCACAACAGATGGGTGGAGGATCGCCAAGGACGACATTAATAGTCCCTATCATCACCGATGAAAAGAAAGTTAATATCCGGAGAAGCCTATTTAGACATATAGTGCGTAACTTTTGGAATGCCTCAAAGGTGCGAAATTTCAAAGAGCGTTTTTCTTTGCAACTTATTTGTACGATAATTACCCACATTGAATCCAACTTTGGAGAACTGCCAATAACAGCACCATAGAAATACTACAAAGATTACAAAATAAGAAGTGGTTACCCAGTTCAGTGTCAGATATCGTCAAAGACTGTTAGTGCAACTCAATGTTGTAGCCACCAGAGTGACCACAAGAGGTCTACACCATCCGAACTGATTATAGATTAAGCTGTCACTTATTTTTGAGAGGTTATACTGTGTAATTTTAACAGTACGTAAAAATTTAATATAATACATTTTAGTTTTACTTACACTACAGGAGAAATACACTCTATCAACAAGTCTCTATTGAAGGCATTTTCGCTGGAGAACACCCTTTGCCATTATCACACCTGACGGTGGAAACATGAACGTTGTGGTCACTAGATGGGGTCACCCCTATAAAGGGATGGCGACTTGAGGTCACCCCTATGAAGGGATGGATGACTTTATGCCTTCAATTTCAAGGTGTACCGCAATATTATCCCAAAGTTTAATAAACTTCAAATGAAAAGGAGATATAAAGTGAGTCACACCGTATAATGTTTTGCGCTTTATATAGGCCCTCTACTTTACATAAGAATGTTCAAAGTGGTGGCGACATAACAAAGACGTAACAAAGATATCAAATATAAGAAACGACGACGGATATGAGAAAGCCTTTGTGGAGATCCGGCTTTTGAGGCCTAGGATTAGAATATATTTTGCATAAATAAGCCGTTTGGAATCTTGAAGTCGTGTTATAATGACGTAATATCCGAAAATGAACCAATAAAAAAAATAGCCGAGAGTGGAAGTTTGACCTAATTGCGGGAAGGGAATTATGGGTGCAAAAAATGGTTTTGTTTTTGTGGATAAAGAGTAGAATCCTTGTCATTCGTTTTTGAAATATTCGACAAAGGAAAAACAGTTTGTATTATAGCAGGATACAAAATGGTTTAAAAACGTTTTTAGAATTTTTTTAAGATTACTTGAAGAGATAATAGATTGTTTGTCTTGCATTATATTCTTAAATAACATGTAAAACAAAGAAATTTTTCAAGGTTTTTCTATTGTAAGTGAAAAACTGTTTTATAAATATTTTCATTAGCTCATTTTCCTTGAAACGATCTATTGAAAAATATATTTCCTGTTAATTATTTCACCAAGAGTGGCAAGATTGTTCTCCAGTATACTTTCATCAGTCAGAATCAAATTAAGGAATATTCATGGTTTGTTAAATGATATGAGGAACAACCACATAGTTGACAACCATGTAGAAAAGCCTTTTACATCATAAAATGGTATAGAATTGTTTAAAATTATTGGAATATCTGTATCCAAAATGTACCACTCACAGAATGTTAAATTCGAAGGCATTGATAAGCAAGAGCTTAGGGCTCAATTTTTGGAACGAGAATTTTTATTTATCTCTTTCACTATTTTTTGTATTTCTAAAGCAATTAATAGTTTCTTTATCGGTATTTTTCCAATACCACCTACCTCGGAAAATACTTACAGTTTCGTTGACCTAGAAAAGGCTTGTAATATTTGAAAGCATCAACAACTGAAAGCTTAAATTGCAAGAATATTCATAGCCTGTACCCAATATCGCAACAGCTGTGTATTATCTGATGAGCTCAACAAACGGGGGTTTTTCAAATTGGATATAGTAAATCACAACTGCTGTTCGAAGCGTGAAGAATTGTTAAGAACAGTAAGCAAACGAACCCTCTGTGTCCTATTATCGTTAGAATAAATTAAATTATTTAAATGAGACTGATAATAATTAGTAAATATTAACATAACACCAACATAAATCAAATAAAGTCTAAAGACGTCTCCACACATTGGCTCACTTGGACAGGCCAACATTTGCTGTTCTTTCACACATCACAAGTTGTCAGTTCACAAGTTGCAAAGCCAACATGTCTGACGATCTTGAACTAGCGGTTGGTGTTTTTTGTCTAGCGACTGCTGCATATGGGAGGTAGCAAGTGCAAGCAACACCAACCACCAGTTACTTCACAAGCGCCATCCACCTGTTCCTTCACAAGTGTCAACATCCATCAGTTCCTTCATAAGCACCAAATTCTCCATCCACAAGTTGGTCAAGTGATGCTTGATGTATATGATGCATAGGATTTATCAAACCTAGTTGTCATGTAGCAGATGCTCGCGTAGGTAATTCTTACATTAGTTGAAAAGTAGAGTAGTACATATCAAAAGTGTGTACACAATTAAACAGTCGTTTTTCCTTTAAACTATGTTTATTTTAAAAAATTAAAATTTTCTAATATTTTTATTGTTTGTTTAAGTCTTTATCCACATAACTATAAAATAAGTATAGCCTGACACGAAGCGAATGAAAGTAAATATATGCCATCTGATTAATAGAAGCAATTTAGCCTGAATCCCGATATCAGTGCAGTAATATTCGTATTGCATGTCTTTGAATGCATTTGGTGTATAAATATAAATCAAGTAAAATTTTTAACGACAAACAATTTAAATTGAACATATTTCGATGATCAATTAATGTGTATCGTGTCACAATGGTTTAATACGATAAATTATATTTAAAAATGTGAAAAATGAGGAAGGCGGCATGTTGCGAATTACATGCAACTTCCTTTAATAATCAAACAAATTGATAATTGAGCTCCAAAAAGTTATCTTGAAAAGCGCTATTAACCATCAATATATTATTCTATTTCAGCTTCATATCATCCATGTTAAGTACATGATTGCGATGTTTTTTTTGTCTTGATCCTAAAACCATATCCTCTGTTATTTAGCTTTACAGAAAGTAGCAAAATTAGGGGTGGTAAGATATTGATTATTCTTATTATTATTGATACTGATTCAGTATAGTATCCAGGAATGTGACTATAGTTGGATCCTTTCTACTTCCTCTGCTAAAACGTTGTTACCTACATAATAAATAAATTTTGTTAGCAGTGTTATTAAAATTTCATATAATGTAGGGATATTTTTGATTCTTCTATATTCAAAATGATCTTTCGCTTGTGGTTACATGTAAGTTTGGGATAAGAAAAGCTGGGAGATTAACCAGATATTTAAGAACGTAGGTTAACTGTTTTATTAGATGAAAATGAACGCAATCAAACTGGTCCTATCGTGTGTGTTCATAATAACCTCGGAAGCTTTCACCCATAATGTTCATACTGTCTTGTTCAACCTTTTTCCAAGGTCGTCTTGTGATTTTTTGCGTTAGACCATATTGATGATAATCTTAAGAAAAGAAAATTGAGAGTGAGGGCGGAATTAGGGACTGATAAGGTATTGTTGGTTTTAATACTAGTTCTTAAATTTAATAGGTTTGGTCTTTTGATGAGTTCTACAAGTGCTTTTTAAAACTGATCATTAGCTTTTTCGTTGGCGTTATAAATGTTATTTTCGAAGTTGGAATAATTATTGCCAGTGTTGTATTCATCTTGTGTTCCATCTACTGGTAGCATTATTGACTACGCTACTTTGATTCTGATTGGTATTTTTATTTAATCCAACCGTTATGATTTTCCACTAGCTACATCGATTTTTGTGATATATCCGAAAGAAAATATTGACCAATACAGCTTCTAGAAATATGTTTCCTTTTAGTGGAGTGAAATTAAACGAAAATATTCTGAAAATTTATGTAAGAACTAAGTCAAATTTTTTCGATTTTATACATAAAGAGAAGCTTGTAAAAAAATTTCAATAAATTTGGGTTGGAGCTTCGCGAAATATGTGCCAAAAATTGCATTTTTGGTATTTTTCGAGTGGATTGCTTCACTATTTGTTAAATACCTCCGGCTCTAATAATGTTACATCCAGGCAATTGTCAAAGTCGGCTATATTTGTTAAGTCAGGTATAGTTTAAGTAATCCCTATAGTCCAACCATCTAAAAATTTCTTTAAAGTCGATGCCCGTGTGTTCTACTTTAATATATAGCTCGGGAGCCAGAGAATATTTCTCGAGTTGATAAAATAGAAACTTGCATTCACTAAGATGTAATCGAAGCGACTAAAGGCTCGGCCGCCCGACCAAATCATAGTTTAACTGGGTCCTTGCGTCCCCGGCAATGTAGCGGCACCCTTTGCGGCAGTCTCAAAGGATGCCGGTACGTTAGAAGTTTTTTTTGGTAGCAACAAAGGCGCTGCTTTAAAGCTGTTAAATTGGGGCTACTATATGTATTACACGAACTATAAATATGCCTAATTCATTGCGGTGTCATCAACGTAACCAATTGTGCCCAGAACTGTTTAATTGAAATATATCGTTTAAAGTTGAACAGTGGTCCTAAAACTGTACCTTGGGGTACGCCGCACTTTATGTACTCAAAATTGCTGCATTCTTTGCCTATTTTAACTATCTGTTTTCTCTCTTTCAGATAGCTCTTAAATATTTTTTTTTGGGAAAACAATAGTACCTAGAGAAAATTTTTTTATCTTAAAAAGAAGGATTTTGCGTGTTCTTTTGTCTAAGAAAATCCAATATTTTACTTCTTTATTTATAGTGCCCAATTTAGGGAATAATAAAAAAATAAAAATTCGATTTTCATTTTTTCCAATTCTTTTATATCGATATTTATGCTTGATTCTCTTAGAAAAACTGTATTTCAGTCCAAAAAATGTTTTAAAAAATAAAACAAATATTTCAGGTTCTAAAGTAATATTTTTGTGAGGGAACGAATCAATATAAATCAATATAAAAATGAAAATCGATTTTTTTTATTATTCCCTAAATTGGGCACTTTAAATAAAGAAATAAAATGTTGGATTTTCTTAGACAAAAGTACACACAAAATCCTTCTTTTTAAGATAAAATTTTTTTCTCTACTACTACCAATTCAATTTTTTTTTTCGAAAAATGACGATTTTGACTGGCCAAATACATTTTTTTTTAAATTTTTACCATGTCTTCCCGACATAAAAATACATATTTTCCCCAATTTTTAAGAACATTCGAGGATTCTTTGGTTATTTATTGCCAATTCAGTAAAAAAAAATGTGCGCGAATTCGTTTTTTGAGGTTAGGATGCATTTTTAAAAAACCCTACTATACGGATCGATTTTCTACTTCATCACGGTCATTTCAATTTTTTTTTATTTTTCCACGACTCTTAGAGGCGGAGATATTTAAAAAATAGTGAAGCAATCCACTCGAAAAATACAAAAAATGCCGTTTTTGGCACATATCTCGCGAAGCTCCAGCCAAATTTATTGAAATTTTTTTTTACAAGCTTCTCTTTATGTATAAAATCGAAAAAATTAAAAAAAATTTGACTTAGCTCTTACATCCATATAAAATTCTAATTTCACTCCACTATTTATTAATTTTTAAAGCTTGTCAAGCTATGCTAGTATTAATTTCACCCGCAATTACTGCGATACAAAAAAAATAAACGCCAAAGAACAAATCCTATAAAACGTCTTAGATGTCGGAACTGCAAACATTGCAAGGTTTAACGATATTAATTAGTACCCTCCGGTTATTATTTCAAACATACCCGAGAAAATAGACTTCATTTGTAAGTGAAACACAATTGCAAGAGCCCTTTTCATTAAACTTCAACTTATTTATGACTGTAGAATGCCGTTCTCCAGATATTTAATACACGCCATATACTATTCAACAGTATAACTGTTGCACAATTCTGTGGGCTCTTTAAAGGGAAACTTAGATACGCTCTTGTGTTCCCAACATTGTAAATAATAGACAGTTCGCGAAAGGAAAGCACAACAAATCTCCATAATGACAAACTTTAAGTTCTTAAACTTGTTCCACGTTAAAAGCAGACAATTTCAACTAGTAAACTCAAATGTAGTTACTTGAATGCTATGCTAATATTTGCACTAAGAAGTATATAATCATTTCTTACTAGGGGATAAATACATTTTTCATGATGCAGATGTTTCGTCGACGCTTTTGACTTGGAGTAAATGAATAGGCTTTGTAACTTAGTCAGCACTAGGTACAAATGTTGCTTTTGACTGTTTGGATCCGTGTAAAATTAAGAAAATATCTTGAACTATACAATATAAGATCTAATGAATTGCGATTATTTCACTCTTACCTACTGTGATGGTGTACACTCATCTTTCCTATTAAGAATGGAGTTCCACAGGGGTCTGTACTGGGCCTTGTATTATTTCTGCTTTACATTAATGATCTGCTTGATGCAATTCATTCTAAATGTCTTCTGTTCGTCGATGATACAATATTTTGTCACGGGAGAATAATTTGGAGAGCAGAGCGATCATATTAGTAGAAAAGTAGTCAGCTCATTTAAATTCTCTATGTTAAAAGCAAAAAATTTGGTCTCGAAACACTTTTTATAATTTATAAATACAGTTTTGTGCAAACACATTTTAAAACGTATTTTTTTCTTTCAGGTTATCTTCATGAAATTTCACCTTCAAGCTACACAACTTTCGTTCCAAAATCTGAAATATCTAATCAAACACAACCATCTTACATCACTTTAAGGACCGCTGAAGAAAACAATGACGTACGGTATGAATACACAACATCTAATCCAGTACCTCCGAAACATAAAAAATCCTTAGCAATGACTTATACTAGTACCGGAACGGCGTTAAGTTTACCTCCAAAGAAAAAGGACATTTACAGACCTTATTCTCTCGAAGATAAACCGTCGCCTCCTTTCTTTCATCACACTATAAGAGTACCGGCCGAAGAAGACCTGCATGCTGCTCACGCTATTCTAGACCTAAGTGCTTCGACGACAGTTTTTTTACCACCTCCACCGCAAATACAAATACAAGAGCAGCATCATCCGATTGAAATTTCACAAGAAGTGCAAGAAACGAGCATTCCTGAACCTCTAAGAGCTGAAACTCCAAGTGTCAAACCTGCAAAAACAGTAGCCTATACCTACGAAGCTTTTTTCGTAAGCGATGGGCGATCGAAAAAACGACTCGATGCAGACGATCCAGCTACTATTGTATCAGTTAAAATTCCACCTGAGAAACCTAAATACACTTGCAGCGAATGTGGAAAACAATACGCAACTTCTAGTAACCTCTCGAGGCACAAACAAACTCATCGCAGCCTGGATTCTCAGGCTGCTAAAAAATGCATGACCTGCGGAAAAGCCTACGTAAGCATGCCTGCGTTAGCAATGCATGTGCTTACTCATAAATTAGCGCACAGGTGTGGCGTTTGCGGTAAGCAATTTTCGAGGCCTTGGCTGCTACAAGGCCACCTTCGATCTCATACTGGCGAGAAACCTTACGGCTGCGCGCATTGTGGAAAAGCATTTGCTGATAGGTCGAACCTGCGCGCTCACATGCAAACCCATTCTGCTGATAAAAATTTTGAGTGTCCCAGATGTCACAAAACCTTTGCGCTTAAGTCTTATTTGAACAAGCATTTGGAATCTGCTTGTCTCAAAGAAGAAGTTTTAACTAGTGTAGGTTGTAAGGATGAACCAAGTTCAAAAGAGATAACTCTGGCAACACCTGTGCCAGTTAGAGTCTACGCGGGTTGAAATTATAATTTGGAAGTTTTTAACTAAGTAGAATGTGTAAAAAGATGGCAACTAAAAATTGGTACTTAAAACAAAATTTATAACGTCCTATAACTGTTGCCAAAAAATATATTTTTTCAACGTAGTAGTAGGCTCGCACTATATGGTTCAAGTAACCATGCATATTATAAATGGAATGATATATCGTGGCCTCTCTCGATCTGAGTTTTATCTAGTCAGCTTTCTAGTCTTTCCTGTTAGTTTAGTTTGCCAGTCACGTATGTGGCAACGTCGCGCATGGCATGCTGTCTAGATTAGCGGTGATTTATTTTTCGTAAACTGACGCCCCTTGTAAATATCCCCTCCAAAAGAGATAACACATCGCAACACGTCCACTAATTTAGGGTTAGTACGTAAGCTCTACCTTTTAGACTACTATCAAAGGGATGTATATAGAAAGCAGTTTATTGCAGGCACCATTTTAGTCTACTTTTTATTTTGCTAATGGTTAAAGGTATCGATCGAAGGAGGCTTTAATACATTTGAAGTTACAGAGAAAGATGTAGAAGTAAGAAGCTCAAAAGTCGAGTTCGAATTACTTTTAAGCACACTGGAATTGAACGGTCTAAAATAGTTGTTTTGCTTTGAGAACAGGGAATCTTCTTTCAATATTTTGATTTATTTTAGGGGGCTTCTCACAACTAATGAACCCATGCCAGTATCTTGGGAAAGAAATTTGTAATAATTTGAAATCAATTCGATGTAATAAAGAAATAAGAATTTATTTTAGTTACAGAGTTCGAAATGGGTGAATTCACGCTCATATTTGAATACTTTTATTATCAGACAAAGAAAATTGAAATATGGAAAGAAGAATTTAAAATTAAAAACTAATATTTAGCGTCTAATACCTTAAAAAGTTCCTAGAAAATCTATTTTTCTTATTTGTGTAAAAACTTCCATTAATTTTTGTAAATATCTTGAAAAACGTTTTATTTTCTTAGTCGAAATGTCTTCCAAATTTAAAAATACTGATGCTAAATCAAATCCAAAGCTAAATCCAATCAGGAGAGACAAAAATATTTTAAATTTAAATGCCGACATAAATTTCAAGAGACGAGTTTTCCAAAGATTAATTCTGCAAATCGAACTGCAGTGATTTCCTTGTAATTTATGATAATGTATTCCAATAACACTCCTTCCTTCGACGTCTTTAACGAACATCGCGAAATTTTCAAGGTTCTCTAAGAACGAAAAGCAACGTTTCGGAAACAACGAACTTATGCAAATACCTAGTGTTATTAAACATATTTAGATTAAGGAAGGAATTAAAATGTTAGGCGTTTCCGCCGTTAAATTAAGTCGCATTTTCGAATCCCGATCCCTAGATATGTTCAGAGTTCCTTAAAAGTTACTAATTTTATCATGTTATTAAAACGTACTCGGTTAATAAGTACTTCAAAATAAATTTACTTAAGAACACTGTAAAAATCAACGTATGAGTATGAGTAATTATAGTTAGGCGAGGAAAATAAAACTGTCAAAATCTTATCCACTCTAAATGTGGTAAATGTTTGAAGAGAAAAGAAAATAATCTGAAAGGCTTCCACATACATACTAATGGCCCCACAGGCATCACAGGCATAGGATTACATCAGTCTAGATGCATGTCGGAAACTATACTATAGCCAATCCATGTTATTCATTAATAGACCGGTTTCCGCATTGTTGTGCCTCATCAGAAGGAAATAGACAGCTCGACACGGCATCTAGGCCATGTCTGAAGACCACATCGGACTAACCAAGCTCATAGTAGAATCACTTAAGTTAAAGCAAGAATTCAGATCGAGGAAAGACCAGCGACATCTTCCTTAAAGCTGTTTATTTCCTATTGATCAGGCACAACAATGCTGAAACTGGTCTAGGAGTAACAAAATCAAAAAGGGTTGGTTTGGCTATAGTATAGTTTATATAGTTACATATTAGTGTATATCATTCATTTTCAACATTCTCCCACCTTGAATCACATGAAATTCCAAATAGTGACAACTGATTCTTTTGGATGGAATAATTTTTCTTCCATATCGAGTAACACTCTTCTTTATCATCGAAATCTTTTTCTGCTGTCTTGAGTTTGATCGTTAAGGCCTCACGAATCAAGTAATCATCTACACCTGTAATCTCGGAATTTAATTCTTCGGGATTACAATCAGCTTTTAACAGACTATCATACATGTTTAGTTTTCCTTCTAGTTTAACTTCATCTGGATTATCTTCTGTCAGCATATCCATCATAGCATTGTAAATCTTCGTCAAAGACTGCGCAGTTCCGTTTTTTCTTAATTTTCTCCATTTGGGAACTTCTGTAACGGTCATCAAAAAATGTAAGATCTTCTTTATATAGGATCACCTACCCGGAGAATCTATATCATCCCTCGGTGAAGATTTATCACAATAGATACAATAAATAGTACAATTTTTTCTCAATATCTAAATATATCACTCATTTTGAACATTGAAATTTCTTAGCTAGTCGAATGCTTCTCCAAGCGACGAGTTTTGTTCTAATTGGTTAGTTCTCCATATTGACACCTGTCAATCAAGGCCACATGGACTGAATGAGGGTGTGGCAAAGAGTAAATTTATACAGGTAGAGATCATTATATTTTGTTCCATAATTTCATATTAGCTCTGTACTTTATTTATATATATTTATTATTATTATACTTTGCTATTTTACATTGCGATCGTTTAGATTTAATAATATTTAAAATAGAAAATTTCCTTAAATTTGAGGACATTTCATCAACGAAGTTTTTAAAATTAGTAACTTTTAAGGAGTTTGTAGTTTTTAAATCTATTCACCTTTTAACAAATCTTTGCGTAGCGCATTATTCTTTGAATACTACTACTGTATATATTTAATGAAATTTTTTCGATCTGAATTTGATCACATTTATTTAACTCTAAACCGCCAAACTGATATTGGGTTTGTTAATAATGTAGTGGAATTAACTGTGTATGCGCGCGCATAAGAAACCATTTTTGTGAATAGATTGTCTCATACGTCTCTAGTCCCATTTTCTAGTCAATTATTTATTTCAATTAATTTATTTAGATCTCTATTTATGCCCGATGAAAGCGGGTCACTTCATCACTACTTTTAAAAAAAATATGTATAAAAGCAAATTTACCTATACAAAGAATACGGAGCATAGTTTTGGCAGTATTTTTGCAAGTATTTATTAAAAATATATTTATTAAAATATTTAAGATATCGATGAATGTGAAGTATGAATGGATAAGGATAATGATTTTTCCAACGACTGTAATTTTAGTGATTTTGTTTTTAATATTAAATATGTGCAGAATTATAGAAAAGTGTTGGAGACAATTTTCAATAAGTCGACTACAGTTTTTGGAAAAATAAAAAGTACAATGGAAGTCCATGCAAGAATTTTTTGGAGTAATAAATATTTTCAAACAAATTTTTTTATAAGTAACGAGGTAACCTTGAGTTGACCTTAAAAAATGTTGACAGTGTTCTTGAACCGGCTCATAACAACTACTCAAAATAGGCCAGTACATATAGACAATCAATTAACATTATTCCAAAAGTTTTGAAACTTCGATGGTATGTTGGTGCTTTAATGAAAACAAACTACAAAATTTTGCAGAAGTCTGCGATGAACGGAACATTGTTTAAATTTTATATTTTCATTTTTACACTGAAAATTGCAAAACTTCTGCAAACTAGGAATACCGCTAGTAATAATGTTTTACAACATGCATTAAGTTTGCATTCTTTCAAAAGCTACGGAACATTGTTTCTTCCCATTTGTATAAGTTTTCCATTAAATAAATTAAAATTAAAGATCATAAACCTGGTGGTAATTATAGTTAAATTTTGTAAAAATTATGTCTATATCTACTGGCCTAAAATGTGATAATTTATATTCATCACAACAGTAATAAAATTATTTTAGAAACAATTAAATTTTTGTATTAAATTATTTTGTCTTGCATGTACTTTCAAGTAAACTAAAAAAATAGAAAAAGGGCCAGTGCAATAGGCCCGAGCGCTGAGCCAAGGCGAGTGTGTTTCTAGTCATTTAGCCAATATCAGTAGTGCCGGGCCATAATGGGGTCAATAATCACAAAAAAAAATTAAAAAAATTGTGCCTTAGTTTGAAGGAAAAAACAACGAAGTATACAACGACCTTTCACCGAAAAATGTTATATATTTAATATTATAAATGTTCAACATTGAATTAAGTAAAAAAATATTTTTTAAGCTTGGTCACAGCAACAAGTGACAATTTAAAAAAAATTACGCAAAATCTTACCAGAAAACTTTTATTATGAAAGTTCTTTGTACAAAAATACTTATTTTCCAAATTCTAACTATTGTATTTACTAAAATTGATATATATTCAGTATTGATTATGATAATAATTAGAAATTGTTGCTCAAAAGGTCGTATAATAATACATATTTATCAATAGACAAAGAACAATTAAATATAGTTATCGAAACACTTGTATTATAAAATGAATCTTAGAATGGCCCACAATTAGTACCTTGTGGAACACCAAATTATAACCTAAATCTTTTTTTTACAAAAACTTCTCGCAAATAACTTTCTTGGACGTTTTGTGATTGTTCGGCCCCCGTCCAGTAGCGTAGAACTGAGCACATGTACAGTAGAGTGAGTGCAAATTAGACATAGGAGTTATTTATTTGAAAATATATATAGTTTATATTAAACATTTGCTGGCAATATTTTCGGGGGATTTACCCGAACTCGCGATATTCATTAAGCAATAATCTACAACAAATTATACCTTAAATGTTTATATACAACGAAAATAATTCAATATTTTTAGGATAACAGTGATCGAATTTGAGATGTTGTCAAGTTTTTTCTTGGTATGTCTTAAGAAATCAGTAAAAACGAGTCAACTGGGTTCCTTAAATAACAAGGTTTTTGCAAATGTGCTGCCAACTATCTATGAAACTTAAAAGCTTCATTTATTTGTTTTACTGATAGGTGGTACCACATTTATCTTATAGTGGATATAACATTGACTGGGAGGTTAATTTTTAACCGATAATATGGCAACATCGCATACATCTATAAACTAATAAAGCAATAAGTAAATATTGTTATCCGAAAAATATTCTAAATGTACAACGTTAATAAGACCAAACGTATGTAGAATCTTGTTTTTTTATTAAAATTTTACAAAACTAAATATTCTAAAAGCAATATCTAACTTTACAACGAATGCGAATGTTTTTAGGAAAAATAATAATCTTTTTGATATGACATTCTTGTACATTGTACAATATTTGAAATTGCAATAAAAACGATCGATATATTTTGTATTTCTTGAAATATAACAGAAAATGTAATCTATAATTGATTACTCTCAAATTGTATTATTGAAACATTTGAAATAAGTTTTGTATCTACTATTAATAATAAATGTGATTTTGTATGTCAACTTTGAAACGGCATTGGCGTTAAATCCAATTAAAAATAAGTTTCAATAATTCCAAATAATAATATTAACAGTAAAATGCAGTGCAGCTCTTAAATATCGGCTGCAAGTACAAAATCTTCTTAAAATCTAGATTATAGTGCCAGGGCAGACGCGAGTCACATTTTCTGCGCCACTGATCGATCGTCGTTTCATTATAGATATAAAAAATAACATTTTGGTAATTTTAATTTATTATTATTATTAATTCTGTACCCCCATTACCCAGATTAAATATTATATTTGTACTTCAATCAATGTTGATAACTCAAAGATTATGTATCTAATAATTATGTGTTTGAAAAAAAAATCCCTAATTGAATTTTTACAATATTTAAATTAGTACAAATTTTTCAATGTATGTATTGACGTTGCGGATACGCATTGGCGGGTATTCTGGGTTCGGAATAATTTTGCCCCCGGATAGCCGGGTATTCAAAAGCAATAAATGAGTAGATCGGTCTAAAGGACCCTTCCTTTGAAACTATAGCAATATAGAGATAAAGAGTACTTAATAACTTAAAAGATATAAAAGTCGAAGTTAAAGTATGTATCACGAATAATCGGTGACAGATTAAAACGAAAATAATCTTTATTTTTTATATTTATTAAGCCTTTAATACACAAAATATTGCGACAAATAAATTTATAAGAGCCTTGATCAATCCACTAGTCAAATAAGTTTGATAGTATCCTTTTAACCAACTTTCTTATTTTTGTTGAGTATACTTCTTGTTACAATAACTATCCTTTTAAATTTCACATGCTTCTTGTACAAGAAAGATAGTTTGAAACATCTTTACGTATGTTGTGTTGAGATGATTTACTTGATTGATCAGGTAAAACAAAATGATAAAAGTCGAAACTGTCGGCAGATTGATCAGTTTATTTGAAAGATTGATTTGTTGAAGAATATTTTTTAACACCTTTCACCAAACTTTCTTATTTTTTTTTTCATACATTTTCTACTACCTCTTCTTGTCATTGATGATTATACTTCTTGTTACAATAACTATCTTTTTAAATTTCACACATCCTCTTCTTTTTTTCTGCTTCTTGAAACACTTTGAAACATCTTTAAGTATGTTGTGTTGAGATGATTTACATGATTGATCAGGTAAAACAAAATGATAAAAGTCGAAACTGTCGGCAGATTGTTCAGTTTATTTGAAAGATTGATTTGTTGAAGAATATTTTTTGACAGTTAGTGATTTCTGCTTCACTTTCACCAAACTTCCTTATAGTTTTCATACATTTTCTACTACTTCTTCTAGTCATTGAAGATTATACTTCTTGTTACGATGACTATCCTTTTAAATTTCCCACTTCCTCTTCTTTTCTTCTGCTTCTTGTACAAGAAAGACACTTTGAAATATCTTTAAGTATGTTGTGTTGAGATGCTTTACGTGATTGATCAGGTAAAACAAAACGATAAAAGTCAAAACTATTGGCAGATTGATCAGTTTATTTAAAATCTAATGAAAGACTGATTTGTTGAGGAATATTTTTTGACAGTTAATGATTTCTGTTTTCACAAAAATTTCTTATTGTTTTCATACATTTTCTACTACCTCTTCTTGTCATTGATGATTGTACTTCTTGTTACAATAAATATGCTTTTAAATTTCACACATCCTCTTCTTTTCTTCTGCTGCTTGTACAAGAGATACTTTGAAACATCTTTAAGTATGTTGTGCTGAGATGATTTACGTGATTGATCAGGTAAAACAAAATTAAAGTCGGCAGATTGATCAGTTTATTTGAAAGCTAATTGATTGATTTGTTGAAGAATATTTTTTTACATTTCCATGAATTTGATATCGTAATGTGGTTTGGTTTAAGTATTATAAAAGCATTATAAAAAAATACTGATTGTTTTCATACACATGTCACCTCTTATAATAAAATATTAAGTCAGTTTTTTCTTAGATTCCGATTTTTTAGAAAAAAAAAGAAAATAAAAATTATATTTAGAAATACATTAGATAATATAATGTAAAAAGAGATATTTAGGAAAATGTACATTCTGAGAATTTTTAAAATGAATTTTAGGAAAAACTAGAAACTTTTCATATTTTAACTTCGATATTAAAAATAAGATAAACATCGAAATATGTTTATAACGCTCTTATTAGCGTTAAACGTAAAAGTTCTCATACAAACCACGTCAATTATAATCTTATATAAGCGCTACAAGGATTTGGTATAAATTCAAAAACCGCAGTCTATAATATCTCTAAAGTTGAGCCTATTTTGAGAAAAATTAACTATACATTCATACCTCAAATTGCCTACGCGCATATTTATTGGCAGCATAACGAAAAGTTCCATTGATATATTTGGACCTCTTCAAGGGAATAATTTATTGTCCTAGAAATTAATTCTAAAAATACAAGGATAGATGGAGCTGCTTACTACACAAACTATTTATATGAAACAGCAAAAAATTAATATTTTGAAATCGTCTTAAATTTATACAGAGAAGAAGAATGGAATGTACAAAATTAGGGATATAAATGTGAATCCTGTTTTTTTATTTTCACTTTGGTTTTCTAAATGCAACAACCTATATCTCTGTTTAATTTTTTGATTCTAGTGTGAGTTAGCTGCCGAGAAAATTTAGTTCTTTTGCTATAGACTTAGTTAAACTTAAACAAGTGGTAACTTGTCAATGTCAATTGTCAAAAGTATTGTAAAGAATAAACGAGAGTTTTAAATTAATAAGTCAATAAAAATCAAAGTGTTTTCTAATTCTAATTCTACCGTATCGTGGTCAAATAAATTAATTCGCATTTGAACTTTTTCTCGTTTACTGTAAATTTCAAAGATCCAAAACTTTTAAATGAAACTAGCAAATGACCATAATTTCCCACCCACAAATTTTTCGCGAATATGTGGAAACCTGTGTAGTTAATTTGACTCGGAAATGGCTGAACTTCAGCAATAACCTCCAAGCAATATTTTCTCATAAAAGCAATAAACGATTTGTAGACTGCGGCCTCATATTTGGAATAGTTCGTCTAGTAACCAACTCAACTTTAGGTCAATATAGCAGTGCAATTAAATATGGGTTTGTACGAGTACCTTTACCGTCTAGATTTAGCTGCCTGCCTATTAATATTATAGCAATATAGCGTCAGCAATAGTTTACATAATATATATAACAAAATATAATCAAAATCAATACTGTTTATTGTATTATTTATATAGTAGAGAGTAGAGGGATTTTTAGAACAAAAAATGCAAGGCTACTGGTAAAAGTATCGTAATATTTGAGGATGGATATTTTCGAGTAAGAAAAAAATATGAAAAACATCTTCAACAGCAGTACTTTTAAAATATATATTTTTCAAATCAAGCTTCAACTGAATTCTAGCAGAAATTCGTTCAACCATAAGTAATTAATATTCGATTAAGAAATTTTTCTTACTGTGAAAAAAATTATCCTCAAAATATTTCTGTTTTTCCAGGACGTCCTGTATAAAACATATTTTATGATGAATGTCTTTTCGTGGTTGTTTCGATTCTTGTGAAGATGTGGTACAAATTTTTCTGTTGTTCTAATACATATTTATAATGTTAGCTGTTTGTTGTATATTTAGGGGGTAGATGTAGTTTTTGCGCAAGAATCTAAATAATAACGAAAAAAATTAGTTATGGGAGAAGATTATTTCCATGAAAAAAAGAACCTTTCAGTTAATTTTACAGAAAAGTCAATGCCAACATTATTAAAAAAATTTAAATCAATCAATTATATTGATGCCCTAACCTTGCGCAGATCTACAGAAAAAAACGTTACAAACTCAAACATTGATAATTGTTAAAATACGTATAGAGAAATATAAATTCTTAATTTATCATCACCTTTGTTTTTCTTCATCTTTCTTCTTCGTCTACATTCGTCTTCATCTTTATTTCTTGTTATTCTTCTTCCATTTTTCCTTCTTATTTATCTTCTCCTTCCTACATCATCTTGTATCTTCTTCTTTCTCTTTCCTTCCTCTTCTATTTTCTTTATCTTCCCCTTTCTCCTTCTTCTTTCTCTTTCCTTTCTTCAGCTTCTTCTTTCCTCATCTTTTTCTTCTTCACCTTCTTCTTTCATCTTCTTCTCTCATCTTTTTACCTTCTTCTTTCCTCTATTTCCTATATTCTGAATATTCTTCTTTTCTTCTTTTTCTTCTGCTTCTTTCTCTTTCCTTCCTCTTCTACTTTCTTTATCTTCCCCTTTCTCCTTCTTCTTTCTCCTTCTTCTTTCTCTTTCCTTTCTTCAGCTTCTTCTTTCCTCATCTTTTTCTTCTTCACCTTCTTCTTTCATCTTCTTCTCTCATTTTTTTATCTTCTTCTTTCCTCTTTCCTATCTTCTGAATATTCTTCTTTTCTACTTTTTCTTCTTCTTCTTCCTCTTCTACTTCTTCTTCTTGTTCTTCTTCATTCTTACTTCTTTTTTTTTTCTGATTTGCTGCATCTGCTTGTGATCCTCTACAGTTATTTTTGTTTTCAAATATTTTAAGTTAAGAAAACATCGATCGAAAGAAACAAAACTTTAAAATAGAGTCGTTGGATAGAGTATCGGTAATACGACTATCGGTATTTTTCTTGCATAATAAAAAACTTTTACATATTTGATAAAATATTTGGCAAGCAAGGTATCGATATAAAAAGTAATCCCATAAAATACAAGCATATAAGAAAAAGCATTTTGGCACACGTGGAAATCGTCCAATCCCCCAACTATTCAATTTTTATCAAGAAATACATCGTTTGTAGCACTCTAGCGTGATAGAACGCGTTAGGGTAGCGGCATTGCCAAAGAAAATGTAAATTTTATGCATGAAGTTGCGAATTATTTTATAAAACTTTGGCCAGTGCGATCGCTTGCAGAACCTGTACACTTGCAGTCCACTAATTGACCACATTATAATTATTATTACCGTAACAATACATAGTAAGTTTTGTATTATATTTTCATAATAAATAGAATAGAAAATATTGATATTTGAGTCTTTATTTACCAAATCCTACGCCCAATCCTTTCAATTACATTCGTTTAGTGTTCTTTTATTAAAACAGCATTAATATACAGCGTGTTATTAAAATTCTTGCATATATTAAAACTAGTTAAACTAGATCATTTTACAACTAAATTCACTTGATTTATGATTTTCCCACAAATACAGGTACAGATAACATTTGTTTTAGGATATAACCAGTGAGTTGAATTTTGAAAGATTCCTGTAACCTAATGTAATATTTATATTTGTTACGTTTTGTTCATTTCTCGTTAAAAGTTTAAATAAAAAGTGTTAAAACGTAACGTGTGAGTTTTACTGGGAGTTTTCTACAAATTACATCTATACAGTCCACATATTTACATCGATACCAAACGGGGTTTAAAAAGGCGGCATTTTAACGCAAAACTTGCAATTGGCCGACCTGGTAAACGGCTGCACAAGTCACTCACAAGAGTCAACATGGTCCTTCGAGCCGGTTTCAGTGTCAAAATACGACAATTCCGAAACGTTTCTAGATGTCTGTGAATAATAAAACAATTTGGATTCCCGCCTTTATGTACTGTGACTATTTCAATAAAACTGTTTTGTAGAATTCTTGCGCATTCCATAATATAAGTCTTTAAGTAAGTAAGTACTCTAAAAGAACAAGGATTATATCAGTGTAATTTTAGAAATAAGAACAAAGGACGACAGAGTTTTGCCAGAGGCTAATTCAAAAATGTGCTGATGTTTAGGATTTTTCAAGAATTGTTTCGTTTACTGATAAAGCTGTAACGAGTAAATGTTGTAAAGGCGGAAATTAGTAATTTCTAACATTTGAAGAAAAACATGCAAATCGCATAAGAAGCAAGTGTTTCGGATAAACATTCTATTACCAGAATTGATATTGGAATTATAATAGATATTAATGCATGGTCGTGGAGAAAGATATTTTTCGTAATCAAAATGAAACTATCGGCTATGAAATAAATAGTTTGTTATTTTGCTTTCTAACCGCACATCCATTATTCATGATCTCTATTCAAATCTAGACATAAAATAATCTTAGCCAAACAGCGCCATTTGATAAATTGCGCTTTATATCAATCCCTTATAACACTCACCATTAAACGAAGTATAAAATTTATTGCCCTAGATGCTTCTTTATTCTCAATAAATTCAGCTTAGCAGCTCATATACTATTTATAGAGGACTCTAATTTAAATGGCCCAATTTTATGTCGGTATCAGATATACATAAACACCCTATTACTGAAATGTTTACCGCTAATAGCTCATTTATGGTTGCTTATCTTGTATCTTTTCAAAAATACTAATAACGCGACATAGGGCATTAATTTTTAGTTACTCCACCGAACACAAACGGGGTCAAAACTATTTTTAACTGGGTGGAAATCTGATGTATTTCACTCTCTGTAATTTGACTTTAAGATTTTCTCTTTCAAGTCGTTAAAAGGGTTTTTATTATTAATAAGCTATAATATACCGTAATTTGTGCGTGGCCTTGAAGTAACTATAAATGAAGTTAAAAAGGTCTACAACGCCTACTTGGGATATATTTGGAAGTTATTATCTACTCACAATTAAATAATTTCTCCTAATTTTGACTTTAAAAGTAAAAAATTTAATGATTATGTTAACCCCTGCAATGAAAGCTAACACCAGTATACACTAAGCGCGTTGTTGTCAGATGAAATACTTTTCTGATCGGACAAAATTACTTAATAAATTGTTAAACTGGCAAACGGATTCCACTTTGCAGTTTGGGTGATGGGAAATGGGTACTGCAGACGTAGGGGACTTCAAATACCATGGGCGTAGAAAATGGTGGGAAAAAGGCGATGGACGTACTGTTCTAACTGCACACCACTTGTTGAGGGTTCTGGAACTATCCCTATGGTGTACCAGTTTACCAGGACGACCGATGTATTATCATCGCCTTTTTAAACCGTATCGTAGCTTCTAAATGGACTGTATAATTTATGTGGACTGTAGTATTTATTGTCTTTCCAACTTCATTAACAAAAACAACAAACACCTTTTATTTAACGGTTTATTAAAAAATGTTAAATAAATAAATCACAAATTAACAACTTAACAATAAAATTACTTTAGTAAGTAATGAACGAACAACGCACAAATTATTAGTAAACGTATGTTTTAACAATCACTAAAACATATTAGTAAAGAAGTAAAATAATCACATCATTCAGAAAATATTTATAATGAGCGTTTTAGGTGTTTTGTCTATGAGTGATGATGTTGCACTAATTTAAAAGTTCGCGAAGTCTGGACCTTTTCGACTTTTTTCCCAACCCGTCCGAGTATTCTAGAAGTTAATTGTTATCGCGTGAGCGAATCGATTTTATTAAATGGGTGAGTTTTTTATGTCTGTCTCTTTCTCTCACGCTGGAGAAGACAAGGATTAATTTGGTTGCGAAGTTATGAGATTTATGGTGGACGTGACAATTTGCATGTCCTAAAAAACATCCGTTAAGACTTCTGTGTCCCAGCGCTGTTGTCGGATTGTTTGATGCGATGTTGTCGATTTGAGTTTATGTTTAATTTGTTTTTGAAAATTAAACACCACTGAATCTAGATATGAAACATGATTTTTTACTAAAATATGTCTTTTTCCGAATGAAAAGTCATCTATTTTTGAAGGCAAGTACTTTTCTTCCTCAAATGACTCGCACCGTGCCGTATCCTAGTAACCAAAGCAAGCACCGTGCCGTATCCTAGTAACCACAGCGGACGAAAAGTGTTTGCCTTCAAAAATGGTCGATTTTTCTTTCGGAAATTAGTATGTTTTTGTAGAGGTCGACGAAAAAATATAATATGCGCCTCGGCGAAAAACTGTCTAATGTCTCGCTTGCATGCTAACCTCGGCTGCGCCTCGGCTATCAATTTGGAGACTCGACTATAACAGACAGTTTTTCGTCCTTGGCTCATAAATAACTATTTTTTTTAACTTTAACCCACTGTATTTCGAAAAGTAATGAGGCTGGAGGGGTCCATTCCTTATATCAATTTGTCCAATTTTACGAGAGGTATCTAAAGCCAGACGTTGTAAGTGTCAATTGGAAACACCCTGTATATATTAAAAATGACTAGGAAATCGAGCGATTTAGATGTAGAATTTGAAAATAATCCTCCGGAAATAAAAAATATGCCGATAACCTAACTCAAAATTTGTTATCGCAAAAAACCAAGCATGAAAATGAAAAATACTACACAATGTTGAGAGATTGGCAAAAAGAAAATGAAACAGAATCCTTTTATGGAAATGTTCAAATTGCATTTAGTGATCGATTCAGATATCATAGATGTACAGAAGACTTTCTTTGAGATCATCAACTCTCAACAATTAGCATTTGCATTTTTTTTATTATATCATTAGATTATATTATATTCAGGAATCTACGACACTCTGTACGGAAACAGCAAGCTAAATGAAGTCGCATAAAGGCAAAGAACGATTACGATGATATCCTATTGCCCATTTCGATTTATGTGACTAAATAAAATTTATAATGGCTACTAAGAGGTACGCCTGATAATAGTTGAGATGTCTTCGTGGTAAACTTTTGTAGGAAATTGCGATCGTTACAGAAATTTATTGCTTTGATTGTACACTCAATTTAACTTGTCATTCTATGAGGGGCGCTTAAATGATTAACAAGATTTTTATTACTGGGATTCTATCAAAGTAAAAAGTATTTTTTTTAAATATTTTTGTGACATACTTTACAGATTAATTTACAGTAAATATCGTAGAGATATCATATTGATATTTATTAAAGACATTTTATGCTTTTAAAACTCCTCACCTAGTCAGTAAAATGTAACATTTCTAAACCCATTGCTCATATAATTAATCTTATTTTTGAAGCAACAAATATTCCGAAACAATTTAAAGAAAGTTGTGTAATTCCAACATAAAAAGATGAAATGACAAATTGTCACCCAATCTCGTTTGTAAACAACTTTGCAAAAATATTTGAGAAATGTCTGAACAAAAGAGTATGGTCCTTTTTAAATGAAAATGAAATAATATCAAGAAAACAATTTGGTTTTCAAACGGGGATTGGTGCTGAACAGCCCCTGCAAATATTCACCCCACAGATATTAAATAACTTTATTAACAACAAAAAAAAACTATTGCGATATTTTTAGACCTGCAGAAAGCCTTTGACACAGTGTCCCACAAAAAGTTAATTGAAAAATTAGGCAACATGAGTTTTCGTGGTCACATTTTACAGCTTTTCACAAATTATCTGTCAGGCCAATCTCAACAAGTGCGTATTGGGAATGAATTAAGTGAAAAATCAACAATTAAAACGGGAGTTCCACAAGGAACTATTCTAGGGCCAACTTTGTTCTTAATATTTATTAACGATTTGCTTCCTATGATGAGTGTGATATACTTTCTTATGCTGATAATACAGTTTTAAATTGTACAGGAAGTACTTGGGAAGAGGTTTACGATAGGGCACAGCATGTATAAAATGATGCAAAAAATTGGCTTGAATATATCCAAAATAAAATATATTGAATTCTCTCCCACAATAGTGGTAGTAGTATAACACAAGAAGACGAGGATTTTTGCACCTGCACGAATGCATTTTGTTAAAAAAATATTACTTTGCATCGTGTTTTTTCGATTTTTTTCACAGGAAAAATTAGATGCACCAATGGTATTTGACAAGACTATTTCATGAGTAACAGATTATTCTGCATACACATAGCTTACAAAACAAACTACCTATTATATATGCATAGATAATAAATATGTAGGTATAAATTGCAATTTTGGTACATAGTAGCAGTATTGTTTGAAATCTTTGTTAACTCATTGATAACGAAGCTCGAGGAGTGGCTGCAGGATCTTCTGTTTTTTAGCTGGAGGTTCTGAGGCGTCACTTCTAAGGGTGTTTATGATGTTGGAATAATGCTCATTATCCATTTGCAGATAAGGCTTAATTGAGTAGATTGAACTATGGCCAGTAATTTTAATTAATTGTTGTTCACCCATCCCTCGTTTAGCTAGGTTACTGACTGCTGTGACTGCATAGAGTGGTTTATTATTTTTATTTATTTTGTATTTAATCCTGCCTTCTCTGTTGCTTCTTTAGTCCATTTCGAAAGTTCGTTTTTTCCCACTGGAATGTTTTTGTACCATCCACTTGATTGTTCCTTGTTGCATGATGGGTTTACTGTTAAGAATAATCTAACAGTTGTTATTCTAGATGAACGTTTAACCATTAGAATTTTAAAAAGACGGACTGGACCAAAGGTAGGGTTCTTCTTGTTGGGGACCAGCCATTTACTATAGGCCATTTTTTTTCTCAGCCCTGGGCCGTTTTATTGAAGAGACGATTATATTCTGCTCTTCCTAAAAAGTAGGATTTTATAAAATGAGTTTCTTTAAAAAATATGTAACTATGTTATCTACCTGTTTTATTCCCAGAATTATCCACTTTCTCTTTAAAATAATGAACTCTGCAATTGACTGCTTATCCACCTCGTCAGGCAAGTCCCGTCATAAAACCATTGCCTAGTATTCTTTCAATTTTAATGAATCAGAGTTCGATTTCCTTTTATTGGCGCACATCTGCAAATTCCTTCGTTTCGCATTACGAGATTCCCTACTAGACTTGAAGATAATATCTGTAAATGGATCAAAAAATATTTTCCACTTCATAAAATTGTCTTCACAACTAGTTCTTTGTAATTTTCACCGTTTTCTTTCTTCATATTCAACACCCAATTTTTCAGGATTAGGTTTATTGGCCCTAAACTTGTAGATTCCAAAAGCTCGTATTTCTTTGCCTTGCAGAATTCCGTAAACTGTTTCCATATTGACGTATGGGTCTTAACGGTATTGTACGGTACACTTTTCTCAATCGCCAGATCAATATTAGTCATAGAATCACTTCCAAAGCGACTCATTTTCACTACATAAGCTGACTAGCACTGTTTAAAAACAATATTACAAAATTTATCATAAAAATTGTTTAGCGTCGTTTTCTGGTGTCCTAGGAGACCATAATTACTTGTTTTCAAAGGTATTGTATTTTTGATGACAACAGCTGTCAAGTTTTGCCGCGGGTAACCTCGAAAAAACTACTGACAGGAGCTGTCATACAGTTTTTTCATCTAGAAACCATTTGTAATTCAAAATTGCGCGTTTGTGATTCGTGGAAATTAATACGAGGGAAATAGTCAACAATAAATTGAGTCGAATTGAATAATTGATTTATTTATTAGAAATTTTACAATTACTTGTTTCACACCACTTAGAAATTGAATTTCCCGATTACGTACTGGAAGTAACGAAAACTTTTCAACCAGCATTACGGATTCATTAATGAAACATTTTTTAAGTGAGGCCATTTGAATTTTTGCCATCTCTCATTTTCCATGATTAATGCTAACATCCCCTTAACAAATATTTCAAACCGACGAAGTTGGGCGAAATAACTCCCAAAAACACATTTTTACTTCTAACAACCTCTGAAAATCTCTTGAAGCACGTTCGCCGGGGAAAAATTTCATTTAACCAATTAGTGGCACGGTCGTTTACCAACTTGGAACTACAGCCACTGATTGCTTGCAATGAATCGAGACGTTTAGTGAGGTTTCGTTGTTTATTTCGCGTCTTTTTCTCTTACGACACACATTCGTTCTAATATTGAACTTGCCAATATTGCTGACTAAGGAAATTATCACTTACTTACTTATATAATTGATTGAATTATTTATGAAAGCTTTTAAAAAAGTTAATCGTATTTCTACATCGAAATAGTACATTGTAGAACAAGTGCGAAATGCGTATTTCGCGCGAGTTGTACACTATACTTTTTCTACTTGTTGAAAGTAAACGTTTCAGTTGAACGGTTATTCAATACAATTTGCTCTAAAAAACTTATATTTTATTGTGTGAAAGTTTCAAATCAAAATAATAAGTAGTGGCTGAGATACAGCGAGTAAAACTCAAAATTTTAGTAAACTCCGAAAGTGCGAAAAATCTCAACTTTCTCAATTTTGAATTCCACAAGTCTAAACTTGTCTAAACTCCGTCAGAAGGTGTAATTTACGATATACTTTCATAAAAAATTGGTTTGGTTTAATCCAAAATTTGTATCGTTTTTTCGTTTTCTAAGTGTCTTTTAGGGGGTATAATTGTGTGCGTCAATAAAAATGTTTAATATGTGCATTCAGTGATAAAATATAATATGTGTTTCTTGCCCAGCACCCTCGAAAATGGGAAATGACGCGGGTTTTCTAATTTATAGCGAAAATCAACTTTTTTATCTTTTCGGGGGTGGTTTTCGGCCGTTTGAGGGGTGAGGTCAACTCTCAAAGAATTGTATCCACCCCCATCGTTTTCAGCGTCCTCGAAAAATGGGGTTTACGTGAGTTTTGTCGATGAAAGACGCGGAAAACACGTTTAATCCTTATGGAGGTGGTTTTTGGCTGTTTGGGGGATGAGGCCGACTCAAAAAGACTTTTAAATCCCGCCATCGTGTTAGCATCATCGAAAAACATTGGTGACTGCCTAAATACTTTGTATTTGTAAAACTTGTACCTACTTTTTTTATATTCGTAGATAAAAAAATTATTGATTTGATATATTTAGCCTCCTAACAAAATTTATAGTACCGTCGCAAAGCTACCAATTGTCAAATATTGCTCACGATAAAATAGTTCACCTCGTAGATTAGGTAAAATAGGATTTAACAACGCTTAAAAGTAATATCCTTGTCGACTATCAATCAACAGTGAAAAATAATTATACACAAACAAGTCCATAAATTCGGGTGAACGCAGAGCCTTGTTTGTACACAACTTTATTGACACGTTACATTGCCTGTAAACAAAATTAACTACATCGGTCGTTTCAGCCCTAGACTAACAATACTTCGTATTAGAAACGCGAAATGATGATTTATTACATTTACATATATGAGTAAATGACGTGTGTAAATAGAATTTATCACTTTAAGATGGCGGTTCACAAACCAAAACACACATAATTTCATCACGTTATTAAAATTTACACATCCACATTCAAATAGAAATATAAACTAATTAACTTTTTCACTTTCAAAATGCAACATGCTATTATCAATTGCTTACGTACAGGGTCGTATAGAAACACCAATAGAGAAACAAAAATATCATGATGGAAGTATGTATTCAAACAAACGGGATCGTCCACAAAAGTGGACTGTATAATCAGGGCTGGAGCAGCTCCGTTCCCATCTAATCCATGACATGGTCCTTCGAGCCGGATTTGATGATTTAGGACACATCCCCAACAAGTCATTCATAAGTTTCAAATATTCCGTGTCCAAGGATAAAGTTAGATAAATATATAAAATGCGTGAACATGGCTTCTAATACTTAGGTAGTTTGGCATAAAAACAAAATGTGATTTAATTTTTAACAAAATATATGAAACCTACATAATTATAAGTCGTTGCAATAAGTTAAAACAATCTTTTAGGCATTATTAAAGAGTTTATACAGTCGATAAAATACTAATTCTACGCCCGTGAAGCTTTGTTTATAATCTTACATGTAACTTACCGATGAAATGATAAATCTGGATTTAAATAATCCAGTTTGCTGCACACAACGCACTGTTGAACCATATTTGTCTAATCAATCAATTTAAATCAATAAATCAACGTGAAAAAGAAAATTTTAATCTGGCACAATACTTCTAACCTACAAAACACAATAGTAAACATACAGAGTAAAGATGGCGGCCACAAATCTAGTAGTAACATTCTAATTATCTCGTTTCATTGATAAATTTAGAACGTTTGCCACTTCTAACAAATTTCCGTAGAAATGGTTTAAACTTAAATCGTGGTAAAGTATCTATTTTTGTCAATATTTATCTATCAATATGATTTGTTGTGTTATTAGTTTCGAAAATTAGTGTTAATGTAGATGTACAATTATTTTAGCGAAACAAAATATCTCATTTTCCAAAATAACTTTGACAACATTGAAACTAGAAATATAAATTTAATAACACTGCGCTTAGACTGTTCCCTGTTCTTGGCGAGCGCCGAAATGTAAACAAACTTTATCTTATTTCACTATATCTATGATTTTGGGCCTCTTTTATTGGGCAGAAGATGACCGACTTTTGCTAAATTCGAATCCTTAGATGGCTGGTTCAAATCCGGCTCGAAGGACCATGTCGGGGATGGAAAAAAGTGTAGGTGTCAGTGCACTGAAAAGAAACGATAATTGTTGGATAATAATTCAAAGTATTTAAGGTACAAATCCCTTAAAATATATTTCGAGCAATGTTTTTACACCCAGTGTATAAAAAGTGGTGCTGCGGAGAAGCGAAAACATCACTGACATTTTTTGTTCGAAAACCCCCCAATATTGTGGAAATATTGTTCGGTTAGACTGAAAACTCGTTTAGTCACAATTTATCTACAGTTTATGTTTAATATTCCGGCGGAGAAAGAATAGACACGGCGCGTATAAAATATTTGACAGCGTGAATGGAGCATAACAGGGATGAAAATATATTTTATCTGGGGCTGTGCGAGAACGCTTGATTACTGCATTAAAATTCCCCTTTTCATTTTTTGTCGTTGAAACCGCTGGACGTGTATTTGATGATAACATCTATTATTTTTGTTTCAACATGTTGGTGATGAATTAATTTTCGTCTAAATACAGAAAAATAAATATTTATGCTATTTGAATGGGATATAAACTATACTATTCAGGCCGCAGATATCTAAAAAATTTAAATCCAGATAAATTGACAATACTCGAAATAGAGTTGTGCCTGAATCAAACTAAAACTAAATCTTTAGCAGCAACAGCAGAACAAAAAATCAGAAGAAGATAAATTGAGTTGGGAAAGTAAAATATTACGAAAAAAAGTAGAAGATGCCTATGAAAGAAGAACAAACAAGGAGGTATATGATTTATTTGAAGAACAAAACATTGTGGAAGAAGTAAGAATGAGGAGACTTATAGGGACATGTATAGAGAATGATAGAAGATCGCGTGACCAAACAGGGAGGGAAAAGAAGGAAAGGAAGCGATGGAAACAAAAAGTTCAAGAAGACCAAGGACAGAGAACTGTGGAAACAACCATTAAGCTCAGGGCCTAAAAGGTCTGTGACAAACCCTCTCCTACTGATATTCCCTTGAAAAAGAAGACGATTCCTACAGTTGGAACGGAACTATTTTAAAATAAATAAGTGATTTTAAATAAAAAAAATATTTACATTGCACGCAATTTATGTAGTAGAGAAAATATAGCAGAAAAATCCGAAATTTTGGTGCAGTAAGTCGGAGTGAGTGATCTTGTACTTTTTTGAAATTGCATCGCTGCATTAAAAACGCAACAAGTGCATTCTTCTTTCCAAGTGTTATAGAAAACATTCATATCTTGGACAGAAAACATCCGAACTATACGAATTTCAGTACTCGAGGGTGTTTTGGATTGCTTAACCTGAATATGACGGCCGAATGAGTCCCCGATGTACCTGGAGATCAGGACGGCGCCAGGAACATCATCACCTTGAGCTCCCTGTTAACTCATCAAAAATCAATCGAAACACCTCACACGGGGGTTTTTCGGGTGCATGCGACCTGGCTAAAAACGTCATGGTCTAACTGTCTAACATTGCTTTAATGAATGCTAGTCAATATCTATTTCCAAGTCCAAAATTGGTTGTATGGAGAAAAGCATCCCCTAGATCAAACAGATTGGGGCTGAAAAATATATAATAATAATTTGATCCCCATAAGGATGGCACAACCACCTGGACCCCTGAATATAATGAAACTAATATTCTGTTGACATACCTGGACATACCGTCCATAGACCAAGCGCATGCAATGGTACGTAATGGTACCAAAAAACGTTGCTTTGATTCTAAAATTACATGATCCTGCTGCATACGGATCACTGCTTCCGGCGGTCATCAGCTTCATGGCTTGCAGATTCAGGAGCAGATCTTTTGACTATAAAGCGACATGGAGGCTGGAAAAGTAATACTGTTGCTGAGAGATACGTAGATTCTTCCTTTGCCGTGAACATTTTAGGAGAACTTGAACTTGAACCTTCACTAAGATTCACAGTTTCAAATGTTTCTAATTCTTTTTGTAAACTTCTTGTTCAAATAAAACGTTTAGAGTTCTTTTTGTTTCTGAATTCACCTCCAATAAAAATGCGTTGCGTAATGAAATTGGACCAAAATGAGTGGCGTAATAACTACAAAATGATGCAGTCGAAAATTTATATTTGACTCAAGTTAATAAGTAAAAAAGTTGTATACAGAAACACCAAATACATTAAGTCTTACATATTTTTTTCTGCTCTTTCCAAATTTGTAAATAAAATTTTAAAATATTGATATATAGGGTGTTGTTTCTGTTCGAAACTTACTTATTCATTTTTTTAAAGCCGGACCTGGAACAAGACTTTTTTTATTATGTTAATCGACGCCACTGTGGACAAAGGATTTACGAACCAATTATTATAAAAATGTATAGGGTAGTTCACAAGTTATGATTAATTGAAAAAATGGGGGAAATTAATAAATCACCCTGTATCTGGGTTATAAAGAACGATAGAAAGACTTTTTTTATTATGTTAATCGACGCCACTGTGGACAAAGGATTTACGAACCAATTATTATAAAAATGTATAGGGTAGTTCACAAGTTATGATTAATTGAAAAATGGGGGAAATTAATAAATCACCCTGTATCTGGGTTATAAAGAACGATAGACCAATAAAGTATAGGTTATTTAGAAGCCCCTCGGTGTCCTCCATCTACCCATATTGTATGCGCATTTCCCAATGAAACACCCTGTATAGATATTATTACATTTTCGTGCTGAAAGTAACATAGATGTATATTTTTCAGTTTCAGGTTTTTCATTAAAAAAAATGAAAAAATCTAAAAAGAGGAACAACATTTCAATAGAAGCTAACGATTTCGACTGTAAAATGGCGTTTATTTCATGAGAGATATGAAAATTTTACGCCACCGAAAATTCAGAGATCAAACCCTCCATAAAGATGATTAAATTGAAAAAGCTCTCAACTGTTCGTTTGTTGATTCCCTCTAATGCTTTAATAACCATTTTATCCAACTGTGGAAAGATCTATAACAGGAATGATGTGATACAGATAAATTTTTAATAAAAAAATAATTTTTTATAATGAGAATTGTAAATTCATTTTTTCATACTTTACTTTGTTAAAATTCTAATTTAATGATTAGAAAATGGTTTTCTACTAAGCAAATTGAATTGTAATTTTATTTTTACTTGTTTTTGATTGAGTTACACTCGTAATTTTTTTACCACGAGAAATAAATTCATTATATATACTATAATAGCAAAACCGACCCTGTGGATATTTCTCAATTTTCCAGCAATTTATTTATTTGGCCCAAATCGACGGGGTTGATAAATTGTTTCATTATAAAATCATTAGCCTCGAAATCTCGTCGTGTATCTTTACCAGCAACTTTACAGGTACCAACTGACGTTTAGATAAAACCCATATTAGTGATCGGGGGTTAACTAAAGCGGGATTAGCATTTCCGAAACCATTAGCTAAATGACGTGATGTATCTACTGATTGCTTCCACTCCCATCAAGGATGATATGGATAGATGCGGGGAAAATGGGGTTACAGGAGGGGTTAATACGCGTTTTTTTATTTTTTTTCTATAAAGTGAAATGTATACTGAAGTAATAGATGATACAATTTTTACAATTTTACCATTTGATAAAAATAGGAAATTTTTTTTGTTGTCACCCGATGTCAAATGACAACACTCCCTGGAAGAATTAACTGTGCCCTATACGGTTTCAAAACTGTTTAAGTCCTTCAACTCTACTGTTGTTATACAGTTGAAAACAATAGAAAATGGGTGGGGGAGCGTAATTTGGGGGCGTCAAAATTTATATCTCTATAAAGGTATGCGGTCCTCTAGTGGTAACAATTTGTAGAATATTCTAATGCTTTAGAAAACCTAAAATATACAGTATGTTTCATGTACAAATTTAATACCATTTAATTTGTGTACGTAAAATACATGATTTTCCCATCATAAAATATTTACATTTTTTCGTTAACTTATGCACGAAATGTACTATATCGTTGAGAGCTAACAAATTGTATTTTAAAATTTTTGAGATATTGCTTGATTTAAGTTCTGTTTCATCCTGTATTAAAGAAGCCACAGATAAGAAAAGTAATTATAATACTGAGCATAGTCAACGATATGGGAGTGACATATGAATACAAACAACTGTTGATTTATTTTGATTTACTGTTTTAAGATAGTGTAAAAGAGGGGGGTCACTTTTGCTAATAATTGGCCATATCTTTTTGAAACACCCATATAATATATTAACATGCTATATTTTTTTAACGCTCTCGGTGAGATCTTTTCGATTCTCGAAGAAAATGTAGTGTTTGTGCTGCCACGAGTTTTTGGAGTACCCTGTATAATCGAAAGTATTTTCAAAATGTGCACTCGGTAACTGTACTAGCTCACAAAAAATTTGAAAGTATTATGTAATCCTTCGATGTCAGAAGTTTGGCCCACCCTGTATATGTTATTACTTCCCCCTTCAGTCATGCCTTAACACTTCTCGTCCCGCAGTGACAAATACAGTTAAATATCAAATAAAAATACAGACATAAAAGCAACGTCTGAATGTGTCACCTATAACCTTCTATTCATTATCTGATTGGTGTAACCGTATCAGCAAGGTATCGCGCTGACTGCATCAAAAGGCTTGTTAATTATTAAATTTTTTATATCCCCGTCGAAATTTTTATTACGTAGTGCCACTGGTAGACCAGTTCGGACTACTGGGATCCAGGTAGAACGGAAATATCAGACATGATATCCTCTTATTAATCTGTTTTAGCCAGACGAGACTTCGTATCAAGCCCAACTCTATTACTAAATACATTTCCTATAAATTACATTTATAGATTGCGTTTGTATCGGCGATAGATTGCTGTTCGCAAACCATCCACAGAGCAAATAGTACTGAAAAAAAATAAATCAATCGCGATTGAAAACGTCCATTAATATATGTTGCATTCAAAAATTGTTCATCCTTATTTTTTAAAGAAAATATATACGGGGGTTGCTGCAAAATTATTTGTATCATGGACGCCACTATATTAGTTAAAATATGACAGATACTTTATTTTGGTTCATTTGCCGTGCTTTTTGACGTATAGGTATTCTCGAAAGTGCACTTGTTTATTTTACCTTGACACTCCTTGTATAAAACCACGTTTCTTCTGAGATTTCAATCCTTTAACATAAAAACCTCGTAGACACTGTAGACAGGTACACATTTTCTTTCCTGATAACGTTTCGTACGCGATAACGAGTAAAATAGAGATAGAAAATACTCAACGCTGTCTCGAAACATCTGTCTAACAAAAGTTGCTCTAGAAATTTTCACAATGGAAATATGTTTCAGGATAAGGCTATTGTGTATTTCAAGTAGGCATTTTCTCTACTGAAGTGCTTAATAAAAATGTCTCTCTAATGGCAATAACAAAAAATATTTGCGTTACTTTTGTCGCTTTCTTCGATCAAGGGCGTCGAGCTTACTTTTTTTTGGAGAGGCGATTTTCGCGAAGGTATAAAAATACCAATAAAAAATATTTGATTCTACATGAAACAAAAACACAAAAGTGTATTAAATGGGTTAGAAAGCATCAAAAGTTTAGAAATATTTACTTGCAAAGGAACGTTTCATGTATTGTCTAATAAAAATTACACTAGTATCTTGTGTTGCAGATTTTTTAAATCATATAGAACATGCACAAATAGAGCTCTTTGAAGATGGCGTCTTCAAAAAGCTCTATCTTCGAAACCAAAGCTCCACAAGCACATGTTTATATGAACTTTTCACTCTATTTTTGCATGTTCTACATGTCCTAAAAATCTGTAACACGTTTTCATTAACATCTTGTATACATAAGACCGTATAGAATATTTCTTATGATCACAAAAACATTTACAAATATTTGCAACCGTAGATTACTAAAAAAAGATTACTAACGGTTCTAGTGATAAAATTAGATATCAAACTAATGTAAACTTAGATTATTTGTTGATTTTGACCTAAAGCTGCTTTGATAAAATTTAAATATGCCTGACATAATTTCTGTTAAAGATTGGAGACTATTGTTTTCACAAATGGAAAACAAAATATCGTTGCGTAAAATTTTGGTTGCGCCTATGTTGCCGATAGTAATTACAACGAGGAAAGAAATAGAAAAATATCATAATGAAAACCTGAAGAAAGAATGAACATTCTGGTTGCCCTACTTTTTTTTCTAACGCTAAGATCAATCAATCTTGTGCGGCCATTTCTAATAAGAAACAATACGAATAATAAATCATAGGTATCTTTAAGGTTCAATAGCAGCCTCAAATTGTTAATACCGTGCTATCAAAAGCAAAGTTTTATTTTATACATATAGGAAACAACTAATATACAGGATGTCCCGGTAAATAATACGAGTACTTCCTCTGAAGTTCTGTAATAAAGGCCTTCGACTCCGAGTTACAAGCATCCACAGGTTTATTTTAGAAGTATCAAATCAAAATTAATGTATAAGCAGCACCTTAAGAGTGTTCTATTCCCATCAACTCTGTGAAATTCATACATTACCTCGAAATCCTCGGATAAGGACGACATCTAGACGTAGCATTTTCAGGCGTAATGTTTGTTTGTTTATCTGCAGTTTGACATTTGAGCATTTGAATTTGAGCGCGAACGAAACTAATATGAGTAACTTGTAACTTTTCTATAAATTTTGAATACACACAGTTTTTATTCGGGACAACAGCTTAAGGCTTACAAAAGTTTGCAAGCCTATAAGCAGTATGAGGCCAGGGCTGTTCATAGTGTTTGGGCCAAATTGTGAAAATTGTGTTTAATATACAGAAATAATACAAATAAAACAAATTGTAAATCTTAGATGTTTATATATTCATAAAATAAAATAAATTATGAAAAAAAAATAATTCAATGGTATTTGCGAGGGACACATATTTATAAATACACTACATACTACTACAATTTTGTCCAATGCAGTATATAACCATCTCTTTTTTTAGACAACATACTCATTGGGATTATTTCATGAAAAATCTTATTTTTTTTTAAAGACCAATAATTCGTTCGTGGCAATATTATATGTATTTTCCAAATCAGTGGGATGTAGTTGATTTTTTCCCTTTGTAAAGGTTGGCATATTTTTTAAATTCGCAATATTTGTCACTAGTGTTTTAACAGAGCAGGTTTACCGAAAATTTACACAAGTAATAATAAAAAAAAATACATATAAAAGATCGCCAAAAATACCTGTTATAAAATGCCTAGAACAAACACGTCTATTATTCACTTGGCTTTGAGAAAATGTACCTCGACTCAATGATTTGGATCGCTACGACGGAATTAATTCTTTCTCAAAATTTTCAAAACACAACGCTCTGAATCGAACATTTGATTTAATTTTTAAATAAACTTTTGATTTAATCCAATAATATTCAACTTTCTTTGACTATTAAATCCTTCAGAAAACAGGTTCATTACAATCCGTATACAACTATGTATGTTTTCTAATTCCTAAAACTTGTACTTTTCTTTGTAATCGTAGAAAAATACTTTACTTGACTACATTACTCATTTTTTCACGATCTAGTTTACCGGACTGATGGATCGACCTCGTTCACAGAATCTGTGGGGTTACAGTACCGATACCGGCCAGTAAGCCACTTTTATATAAAATGCGATTTTCTAAAAAACTTGATGGATACACTTAAAATCGAATTTGCCTAAAAATCATTCCACCGTGACCAAATTACAAAGTAATAC
This sequence comes from Crepidodera aurea, assembly GCA_949320105.2. Classification (NCBI taxonomy): domain Eukaryota; kingdom Metazoa; phylum Arthropoda; class Insecta; order Coleoptera; family Chrysomelidae; genus Crepidodera; species Crepidodera aurea. The sequence goes on along the minus strand of OX439475.1, from coordinate 14,206,908 downwards.
TCGAAATTGTTAAAGGACTTCCTCGAAAATATGCAAAACTGAATTTCCGATCTTATTTCCTGAATAAGCATTTTGTACTTCAGAGGGAATGTAAATTGCCAATTGAAGTGTCCCTTCACATATCTTACTTTTCTACCATCTCCTGCAGAAGAGTTCGTGTCTCCGCAACGTTCGTAGCTTTCAATGACCACTTGTGGCTACGGTTACGCTTTGCATCGACCCCTGCCACCCTCCTTACCCCTTTCGTTGTTCCTTGTTTTTCTTATTTAGTCATGTAGCTGGTTTTTCAGAGGGCTGCTATACTTTTTGTCGTTCAAGAGCGGCATACGTCTATGTGGCATGTAGGGGCACATCTTTCACATATTATTAGTAATAGTCATGTTATTGTACATATTTATATTACGTGTAAATAGGAAGGTTGATGTCTTACCACGTTAGTTATTGTTTAGACATTACTTGTATATATAATCGGTTAAGGTCAACCTTCCTCAGATCGATATTGATATTCTTATAGACTTCAATACGAAGTAATTCATAGATTGTTATTAGATCGACTCATTATTATTAATTGTTGTCAATCCCTGTAAATAAGCAGTACCATAAAATAGACGTCTGTTTTGTTAGGGCTGAGTTTGCTGTACTCCTAATAAGCAGCGCCCTAATCCGGGACATCACATAGCGATCCTGTCCGTTCTTTAGGACATCACATAGCGATCCTGTCCGTTCTTTATGACATCACAGTCTATTATTGTTTATAACTAGGGATATCTAGTTGGATAGATGATTTAAAAAATATTAAAATTAATAATACAAACTTTTTTTAACATACAATGAGGAAATTTTGTATTTGATAAAATCAAAACAAAAAATTGATCATTTTTCGACTACATTGATCTCGACGTCCACTTTATTTACCATTCATCAACCAAGACGTGACTTCTTTACTCTAGATTTTACCAGGCTTTCTCCTGTAGTGCTTCTCTGTTGCTTTTCTTTCATTTACTATTTTCAGAGGTCTTCTATCTGGCATTTGGCATATATGAAAAGAAGAAGAAGAAAAAATATTACACTAAGCCCGGTCAATTGTTGACATTGACCTCAACATCAACACCAAAGTCGAACGTATATGGTTCGAAGATCATGTCTGTATCTGATGGGACCAAAAGGATGTTGTTTACTTTGAGGTGCTGAAACCTGGGTGGTATTTTACGCTCCTTTTGATTTCTAGTTGTTCTCAAGGATACAACACGATTTAGTCATGGAATTAAAAGAATCCCTGGGAGATGGGAGAAAGTACTAGCCAGAGATATAAAATACTTTAATTGATCGATTCATTCATTTTGTGGAGTATATTAAGTTATGGAGCAAAATTGTGGAATGAATTTTTTGTTGCCAAGCCCACGTGATTAATTTATGAACATAACTTGTATTTACACTGAGAAGGAGGGTGGCAACAGGACTATTGTCCCTTCGCGGTAGGCTAGGACCCTCGAGGGCCCGTCCTGACGCATTTTGTGCAAGTGCATCTCGAGAGTCATCTGCAATCAGCTTGTTGAACATGCCTGCTTGCTGAGTTTTGCTAACTAATCCAATCACGACGCTCGGTCGGTTCAACTCAATCGATACATTAATGAATTATCGCCGATTTCAGTGTAGTATGTATGTCTGCGGTTACACAAAGGCGTATAGGAAGTTTTATTTATGTTCTATTTGAAAACAAAGATTTTTATGGTATATGTTTACGATTAGAACAACATTATACTTGATCATCTACCACTCTGATTATTTTCTGCGTTATTGCGTATAATCCAACTGTTCCCTTGTTGGTACATCTTTTTTAGAGCATCAAATTGTCGTTCACTAGGCACTTGGGTTCTTATAGAACCTTGCAACTATATTTCCTTGGTTTTTGCTACTTCGGCAACACCTGTAGGTACTCCTAGTTGTTCCTGCTCGCCGATACTACTGTGGGTTATTAATAGAGTATGTTGACAAGTGTAACATCTACGGTTCTATATCACTTATAAGTCTTCCTGTCCATATCGCCTTCCCTTGGACTCCCAGGATTGTTGCCATTTGTCCATGGTGTGTCTTCTTGCTAGGCTTCTGGGTTCTCCGTTTTCTGTCATGGTCCTTTCTTCTGTCAATAGGTCTATTGGAGGGGTTCTTAAAATCACCAATAAAGCTTTGGTCGATGCAGTTCTTTAGGCGCACGATATTTTAATTCCTACTTTTCTTTGCACAATGCGTATATGTTTAGAAATATTCTTGGCATAAGAACATAAAGCTAATCCTTGATGCAAGCCTATATTTACTGAAAATGCAGCTTTAGTGGTCGTCCTAATGTTAATGGTACATGAAGATATCCTGAAACACTTGCGAGTATCACAAAGTTTATTCTCAGTTTGTCTAAATTATGTATCATTCCCTATTATTAGATCTTGGATGGTATATGGCCCGCTTGTCTATTTTATTTCGAAGTATTTATGCTTGCATCTTTTCTATGTACTTGCCTCTTTCTCAACATGGTTTGTCTGGAGCATAGTTCAATTTCCTGATTACTGTATTAAATTGTTTCAGACATACGCCACTGTGTCGCGCTTGAGCGCTCTCGAGCCATTCGAAATGATTTGTTAGTTGTGCATTTTAGCTCCAAAATAAACTAATTGCTGCAAACTTTACCAGTTGGCAATTTTTGCCCCTGTCACATAGTTTTTTAATTAATATGTGGATAATACACAGCATGATTATTATTTATGCAGAATACTCTATATAGAGTTGTGAGCTATGGAGTTTTGTTAATTGGAAATGTTTAATGTCCTCGTGAAAAAGTGAGGGTGTCGGTAGTTTTAATTTTTTAAATTTTATGTACCCAAGGGATAGAGTGCCATAAATTTCGCGATTCGAATGTATTTTTCGTCTGGCTGTGCAATTTTTACTAGTCACATTAGCGTATTTTTGTTCAAGTCAATTCTTCTTTCAATTTTGGTTAATAAAATATAATTTTTGGATTGTTGAATGTTCGTTTGTTTAAATTATAAATGTTTTGTTTAAGTATAATATACCTTATAAAAACATTCACATTTAGTCATTTTGAGAGTTGTCTGTTGGAGACTCCAACATATTTTTTCAAAAAATCAAATTGTATAATATGTTTCATTATTCCATTTCCCTTATGTACAAGAACATTTCTCGTAGGAGTAATTATTGATACAGTTTCAATATAAATCTTCATTACCAAAAAGAACCACATAAAGCATCGATCCTTTTACCTAAAATGGCTAATATATAATCATTTTTTGTAAGATTTGCTACGTCAAAAACGGGAATAACAGACCGGTGACATATTCTAATAAGCACGGTATGGTACGGCACAGCAAAACAAAGTGAGGGCTGTGACCCCAGTAGAATTTCGAACTTGTTGCTTTGTCATGATAGGGTGAGACGGCACATTCAGCTGTTTCCCGATGCTCTAGCACCTGGTGAAATCAACAGCTGACCCAGAGAAACAACAGACATCTGTCTACGTCACGGCTGACACGATTTAAACAATGCGATATTTTATATGTGTGCCATGGTGTGCTTAGTTGCACTATCTTTGGGGTTATTAATTTGACATGGGGATGATATGATGTATACAGTGCCGTTACTACGCAGGCAGGGGATCCAATCCTTGTTATTATTAATATATGAAATGTTAGAACATAAAGAACTCAACATTTTAGCCGGAAAACTCTAAAATCATCAGGAAAAAGTTATTTTGTATATATAACGAAAATATTTACATAAATATAAAGTTAAATAAGGCTTGCATTATAGAATTGATAGCTACACCACTGGGTTATTGTATAGGGGTGAACAATGTGACAGGGTTACGAGATAAAATATTTAAAGGTTCACATTAATATACAAGGGGCTAAGATTGTTTTAACTTAACCTCATGCAAATCCAAATTTAAAAATGAATATCCAGTGTGTTCCAACTAAGAATAGCTGAATGAAAATAAAAAACTATTTTTTAATTGTTTTAAAATCGTCTTCAATTTCTATTTTCAACATTTGCCAGTTTTTTGACTTGTAAGTTATGACAGTACCATCTGTGAAACTTATTGTCTCCATTTGTTTTTAATGTCATCAGACTGTTATTATATAGGGTAAATAGAAGAGGTCCCAGTACAGTCCCTTGTAGAACGCCATATATAACAGTTTGTGGATCACTTAATACTCCATTGATATTCACGTATTGCGTCCTATTTTTTCTAGTTGCGTACATTCTATATAATAAATCTGGTTTCCCGATAGCAGCACCACAAGTTTGTAATAAAAATATTTAATATCAATGTATAGTTAAACGTAAAACTGTGGTTGGAATTTTCATAAATTTTGTTAAAGTTCTACCGAATATAACCAAAACTTTCCCGTGAAGTTATCCGGGGACACTGTTCAAGTATGAATCGGAACTTTTTTGGGTCCGTGTAAAGCAACAAAAATTTCTCTTTACCATTTAAAATATTGAAGTAGACCCTGGAGCACTCCTGATTATTTAATCAGCCATATGTTCGTTACACGCGCTTTTCAACAGCTGTCCAACGCATACTATGATCTCATGCACGACCGGTTGATGGTGCATTGCGCTGTTTTTAATAATTTTCTATTTTAATATTAGTGAACGGACCCTCATGGGTGTTTTTTTGGGGATAGGAGCGGTTTGATTTCCCACAAACTTAGAATGAAAAAAAAATCGTGAATGTCCTAAAATGTACTAAAACCAGAATATTTAGTATTATCGTGATGCTGTATTAATTTGGAGTAAATAAGTAAGTACTTGATTAAGAAACAATCGTACATCTAAAGAAGGAGGGTCATTTTGGCCGGTTTTCGGCCCCTGCATTTTTGACCATAGAATAATCATTTAAAATTACAGGAAAACAAGATTACTCGTCATTGTGTCAAGTATAGATTTAGTTTACAGTCTCCTGTTCATTTATGGGAAGTTTGGAGCTAATCTTATGATTGGTAATGGCAAGTACAGCTCAAGAACTCTTTTTTTGTTTTTGATTCTGCTGGAGTTTTATAATTTTTGTGGAATATAAAGTTTGGAGGCATGTGGTCACTAATACAAGAAGCTTCTTAGAATATCTTACTCTGCGTACTACACATTCTTGGTTGGTTGGGATCAGAATTAGCTGTAACACTGAATACGGGAATAAATAAAAGCGTGAATGTATGAAGAATTATATTTGTTATCAAATAAACTATAGAAAACTAGACTGAAGTTTTTTTTAAACATTGAGTGAAAGCAAGCACTTAATGACAATCTAGTTCCTGCAGACGACTACGAAATGTTTTAAAGCAAGCGTAAAAAAACGGGGTTGCATTAGATAATGGAAAGCAGCTTCAAAATGATGTGTTACTTAACATCCCTAGCCATTTAAGGTTTTTCAAGGGGCGGTTCTGGGCACTAGAGGGATGAAAAAAGAAGTTTGAAACTTCGATAAAAATTAAGCACCCTCTAGGTTAAAATTTCCAGTTTTCTCCTTTTCAAAAAAACATACAGCGCCGTCTATGCATCTGTTTGGACATAACCGAACGGACCGGTGGTCCCAGACTTCAATTCAATACTGTTAGTATGGGGCAAAATTACTTTTGAATTATTTACACCCAATTAGGTCAGGCCGATGTTGAAGAGGAGCTTTTTGTACCGTTTCGATATGAATTAATCAGATTTACGTGTTACGCCAGTGAACAAATGAGATTTACCTACATTGCATACAACGGGAAATTTAAACAGTTTACCACCCGCACTATAAAAATTGCATGGCACAGAGGTAACGCGATTTTGGAAACTAATTCCATTCGGCACAAACTAAAAACAAGGTAGGCGAATGTTGCCTTACTTATGTTCATTTTTATTTTTTGGAGAGAAAGAAGTTCGTTGTTTGTACAAACAAGAAAATATGAAAGAGAATTTTAAATCACCAAAATAATGGAATGGAACGCTAATGGTCTCTTGCAACACCAACAAGAATTGCAAGGAATCCTAGATGTAAATAAATTAGATGCGTGTCTCATTTCTGAAACGCAAGATATCCAACTATGGGGATGCACCAAAGCAAGCAACTGAGGAACGCACTGAGGAACATAGTAGATGCCCCTTGGTACATTCGCAATAGTGATCTCCATAGGGATCTGGAAATGGACACTGTTGACCAGACCATCAAGAAATTAGCCAAGAGACATGAAGAAAGACTTCATCATCATGTCAATATCGAGGCTATCCAGCTCCTAGACAATACTGGGTTAGAAAATCTTCCTTATTTCAACACCCTGTATATTATCGATCTATAAGAAGCTGGTGTAATACTGCGAAAAGCATTCGTTATTCTACGTCGCATATTTTCGGAAGAAGTTGGTGGCTCGACGAAAACCATATTTTTTAGACAACCAAAATAAAACACAAAGTCGTATTTTGGTTGTCTAACTGAAACTCCACTTTGAGGATGGACTATTTCTTTCAGATCCGTATTTTTTATGTATCCCCATAAGAAAAAATCCAGTTTTGTTAGGTCTTCTCATCTAGCCACCTGACAGGCCCATTATAGTGTACATAATTAAAACAAGATATCTTTGTATATTATTATCAGTTGTTTGTATATTCTTATCTGTTGTTTGTATATTCTTATCAGTCGCGTGCATATTCTTATGAGTCGTTTGTATATTCCTATCAGTCGTTTGTATATTCTTATCAGACGTCAAAAAAGTCGTTCATTGAGATTATAGCGTGTAAATATAAGGAATACTTGATGAAATTTGTAGAGCCTTTGTTGGGGCTTCTTTGGATCGATAATATATAGGGTGTTCCATTTGAAATAAGGAAGATTCTGCAAATTTTTATTGATAATGTGTGGCATGCTGTATATATACTCTGTATATCAGGTCGATTTCAAATGGTAAACATTAGATAATTACTAGAGATTCAATACAATCATATAGGCACTGGCTGCAACGTTATTTGCTATAATTATGGAATTGGTAATAAATAAAAGTGGAATACAAACGAACATATAATCAGAAAAGTCAACTGATAGATTATTTATATAAATAGATAATCGAAAGAACAGAAGACAAGTTGATAAGAGCCTTTAAGGTTAGAAATGTCAGCAATATATAAAGTTTAGTACAGAGAGAGCACAATGAATGAGTTGCTTAGGACTGAAAAATAATTTTAACGGAAGGGATAAATATAAAAAGGTTAAAAAGTAAAAAAAACTGGTAAAGAAAACACAACTGAGTTGTTTTAAGACCTTATTTTTGACGAAATAATCAATAATTCCATTTGGATTTGAACAAAAGTTTCCACGAAATTAATCAACTCAATAATTTGAGAGGCAAGATTAAGATCGGCGAACATCAAGGCATTTAGATAATTTGTCGATTTAGCTGCACGCTGTTATCAAAACGGTTGTAAATTCTCTTTCACTATTAATAAATAAATCAATCAGCGATAAGTCGGGCTATTAATCAAAAACGCTGACCAACTGAAAACAAAAATCGATTTCAATAACGAAGCTACATATTAAGCCGACTGTAATACTGCAAAAATTAAAATGTGTCATAATTCACATGGCACGCAATTTATGTAATAGCGCGACATTTCAGTTTTGTTGAAAGTGGACCGGGTTCATTCTGTTTTTTTTTTTGTGAAATATTATTGTTTTAAATGATGCAGTGCCTGTTCCATTTTTGTTTAAAATTCGAGAGATTGATGCTAGTTCATGGTAAACAAAAAATGTACAAGGTGGTACTGATATGTCGTTAGCTTAGGAAAAATTTTAAACAACACGGACTCAAGTCACTTATTAAATTTTCTCTCCTTAAAGGTAAATTATTTACACATTTTATAATAAAGTTCTTTGATTATTATAAATATATTGTTACGTACTATCTTTTGTATAAAAGAGAAAAATTACTTTTGCTCAATATTTAATTTTATTATTTGATTTATTTGAATTTTTGTTTTAGTACATAACCTATGAAATTACTGTTGATTTTTTATTGTCTTCTGTCGAAATCTCAGACAGAATGTAATTATTTGTTGTTGATAATTTTGGGCGCCATCTACTTTCCAGTAGAAAAATTGAGAGTCTTAATCCCAGGTAGTGCTTCAGCTATTGGCCGCGTGATTGTAAAAATCGATAATAACGACTCAGTACATATGAAAACATTTATTAATTATCATAAAAATAACGGTTAACCTTTTAGTTTATGTGTAATAAATTTCTTATTTATAAAATCAACAATTAATATAAATCTTATAATTACTCTCTTACCTTATTTTAATTTAAATTATTTAGTTATTAATTAAAGTATAATCTAACCTAATTAAATAAAATACTTGTGGCCTTTTTTATTTTGAAACGTTTTTAAATATCGATATTTAATATTGTGAATTGGTACCTTTAATACGACTTAGATTTTATTTCTAATTCTGGTTACTTTTCTAGTCAATTAAAAATGGGATAGATGCAATATCCAGGAATCAAAATGAGGAACAGGAAAAATCAACATAGGATATAATTGGATCTGGATAGTTTAACAGGAACAAAGATGAAACAAATATCGGCTTCTTCTCTTGATTTAACTTTAAGTTTCTTGATTTACAAAAATATAACCTCACTTAATTTGACAGGTAAATTTTTTTTAATTTTTATCTTCAATCGGTATTGCTTTGATTTTAAATTTCTTTTGTTTTTATTACCAGCACCGATGTGAACAGTTCAAGAGGTTTTGATCAAAAGCCTCGCTTGACAGCGAAAAGTAGTTTTTAATAAACCATCATATCACGGCTCTCTAAATTAAAATTTGACAGTTTTTTACTTAAAATTATCAATTTTTATACAATTTTTTCCAAATCATTCTCGAGACAAAAAGAATGATTTTGATATAATTTATTTACAATTCCTACTTATATTAAATTTACACACAGACTTTTTAAGTTCGTCATTATCGATTTCTAAAATTCTATACAACTTTATTATTACTGCCTTTTTTACAGTAATTCTTTAAATTAATCATATTGATACATCATGATGTTGAAATTTGAGGTTAAGTTTAAAATTTCTTTTTATTCAAACATCTAAAATAACAATCTTCTCATTGTTATTGTGATCGCAGACTTATCTGAGATTATATTACTTTAAATTTTGCTATTGAAATCTTTGCTAAATTGTTTGTAAATATTCTAAAATTGTTGGTGAAAATCTCTTATGGGATTAACGTGTTAAAATATGACACTGGAATTTTATATTTTCCTTTGCAATTGCTACGTTAAAATTAGTTTCAAAGATTATTTTCGAAATTACATAAGTTTTGTATTCTCTTTAATTAGTTAGTCAACTTAGTCAACCGTTACAATATATTATATTGCTTTACTAGTATAATTTGATTGGCTACACGACCTGTATAATCCAACACAGCAATAAATCAAATTAATGATTCTAACCTTAGTTGATTCAAGTCCTTTTTTTTTACTGAAATGGATCTTAAGAGATTCTAAACATTCCAAAGGTTTACTTTCCAAAGTCAGTCGCCTCGAATGAAGTGTTGTTGCATTTTTCCCAGTTCCCATTCTTATTCAATCTACATCGTTGTTCGAAAATCTCACTCCTTGGGAATTGAAAGCACCTGAGGAATTTATTGATTAGCAGTTTTTCTGAATTCGACATTATTCTCAAGTAGGTAGATACTCCGTGGAGCCAAAATAAACGAAAACAATTTATTGTCGACGTTTTCCTTCAAAAAGGAATGGGAATCTGGAATTGATTTCATTGAAATGCCGTTCCGCATTTTTTTATTCTGAATAGTTCGATACAGGAAGAATTGCATTATACAGTGCGTCTATACTTAAAAAAACATTGTAATTTTTTAAATTATGGTAGGTACAAACTAAAAACACTTACCCAATCCTAACAAAATTCAAATTTAAATTATTTTATTATTTTATCTTGTTTATATTATATATAAAATATAATGTCCTATTTTAAAATCGTTTCTTCAGGCTGGGTCAGTTAATATCTGAAAATTTTATTGAATCATCTTTCTTAATATCGCAATGTAGAAAATAGCAGATTACATTCTGAAACACGTAAATTTTTAAACGGATTTCGTTTTCGCTTTACTTACATACAAAAGGTAGTTAGCACGCTCTCACTAGACTACTTCCTGGCTAAACTGAAACCAAATCCTTGCAGGATGTATGTTACTCGATACAACCATTAGGTAGTACACGTGCGGTTCAATAGTCTTTTTAGACGGATGTGAAAACGCATTCTCTTCTTTGATCGCGTGATCTGTTCTTTTCAAAAAGCGTTTTACTAATGAATCATAGAACTTTATTATAAAATGTGTAAATAATTACGAATTTTACCTTTAGGGTCAATCCATATAAAGTGGTCCAGCACTAGTTGCTTGAATATTTGGTATGTAAATTCCAATATGTTTTGGGGGTTCAAAAATATTTTTTCAAAATTTTTATTGTGTACCATTTGGACATGGCGGCCATACTTTAACTGAAATCTTCGAAGACAGGTCGATTGGAAATAATGGACCTTTTCGTTGGCCTCCTAGAACACCAGATGACAATCCATTAGATTATTTTGTGTAGGGTTTCATTAAAAGTATGGTTTACTCCAACCCCCAACAACAATGGAAGATATGAAATCGAGAGTTAGAACTGCTTTCAATAGTTTAACTTCAAACCTAATCAGAAGCGCTACACGCTATCATGTGTGCATTTTTCAGATTTTTGAACCTTGAAAGAAGTTCAAAAAGTGTAAGATCTTTTTATGGGTAAGAGTCTCACCATTAATACTTTGTAAAATGTAACTATACTCTGTAGTGTAACAGCAAAAAAAATATTAAGGCTGAGAAGTTATTCCTTCTTTGAAAAATTACCCTTCAAAAATTGAATTTTGCCAATTTCCGACCAATAATTTTGAGCTGTAAAAAATATATGAATAAATACATATAATTAGGTAATTATGTTGTAGGCCACAGTGTACTGAACTCAAAGCAGTTTATTTGAAAAGGCTAGGACGATCCATTGCTGTACAATTTAAAAAATCGTAGATGCCTGCAAACGCAAAAATAGCGTGCGGTCTAAAACAAATGGCCGCCATTTTTAAATGGTACACAGTAAAAATTTTGAAAAAATATTTTTGAACCCTCAAAACATAAGGGACTCTACCTACCAAATATTAATTTTTTCTGAGATGGTCAAGCTATCAATTTCAAATGCGTGTTTTTTAAAAATTTTTCCTAAGCTAACGACATATCAGTATCGCCTTGTATAAAGTTTATATTTTTTGTTTACCATGAACTAGCATCAAACTCTCGAATTTTAAACAAAAATGGAACAGGCACTGCATCATTTAAAACAATGATATTTCACAAAAAAAACAGAGAATGAACCCGGTCCACTTTCAACAAACTAAAATGTTGTGACACTAGTCGAGAAAATTTAACACAAAAATAGCCTAAAATCCGGAATTTTGTTGCAGTAAGTCGAATTGAGATGAGGTTTTTTATATTTCGTTCGTCTAGAAATTTTGTGCTATATTTTGATCTTGTCCTTTTTTGAAATTGCATCGCTCTGAGAGTGTCATTCTCGACTGCAATTATTTCTTCTGTGATGTATTTCTCGACGTTGTTGGTGCAGTTTGTGCCAGCACAATTTTTAACGCGATGTTTCAGATGAGGCCGTTCTTCCTGCAGCTGCAAATATTGCAGAACAATTTGGACCATATTCAGTCACTCGATGCCTCCAGAAGTTACAAAATATTTTTGGTTTTGGAAACTTGCTCTTCATCCGTAACACTTTCAAAACGAAAATTACAAAGTTCAGCTAGTCCAATAATTAGTGCAACCTAAAAAAGTCGTTGGAAGGTAATGGGAATATGTTACTTTGTTCATCATATCTTTTTTATCATTAGCTTTCTTTAGGATCGTTACGACTTCGTTCTTGGTAAATATTTTAGATTTCTTTGGCTTGTAACCTACCGACTGCCTTTTCAAATATGCAATCAACTGTTTATATTTGGACTGTACTTTCTCATTCATGGCATTTTTGAATCCTTCAATTGGTGTGCTTACGCTACGCACTCGTTTGCAACTTACACACTTATATAATAATGATTCCTTTATCCCACTTGTATAGTAAATAACTATTAATCTGGTGTATACAAATATATAGTTAACCTTTTCTCTCCAATGTCGATCTGTAGTACGATTATCAAAACTATAAGCCTGAATAACTTTTTATTTATTGAAAAAATCTTTAACTTTCGAGAGTTTTCCATCAATAAAACGTTTTATACAATTTACTTCTGCCAACTAAATCACTAACCCAGCAATTTTGAGAAGTTAGCAGTCTAATGAATGAATTAATGCATATTAAAACAGTTAGGTAACAAAAAAAAATACTTTTCTACATTATCTCCTATAGAAACATCCCGCGCACCTCCTGTAATTGTCAAACGTCAAATAAAAATCGTCATTACACATACTACAATCCGTTAAAGATTTTTGACATTGTCCGGAATGATAACAAGAAAACGATGTCCCAAATGAACGCCTGTAGCAACCATCTGAACATGGATTTGACGGGGCGTATAAATAATTTGACGTACACATCGAGCCGCACATGTTTTCGAAAGGCTGACAGTCTGTATCGTAAAGACAAGGATTTATGACGCAACAGCAACCTGATCGTACTCGTGGTACTATAACTGGATATGGAGCTGGAATAAAAATCGTTGGACCAGGAACAGGCACAGGAACACGAACAGTAACAGTTTTTGTTTCACTAGGCACAGGAATAGGGACAGGATAAGGAACAGTTACAGTGATTCTATCTTGTGGAGCACACGTTGCTGTTTTAGTATCGCAAGATTTTTCCTTGCTAGTATAGTCCGAATCCATTACTACCTTAACATCTATCCTATTATCGTTATAAACAGTAATTGGAACAGAAATGTTGTTTTGTAATGAAATTGAATTGTTAATATTGACTGTTGCTTCAACTGTGTCATTATTGCTGTTGTTAATAGTAGACACTAGATTGTCATTACGAGCTGTGTCTTGATGCGTTGGGGTTATTGGAATACTTATTGTAGGTGAATCTGTTGTAGGTGTACTTGCTGTAGGTTTACAGGAAGGTGTGCATGATGTAGGAGGACATGATGTTTTGTGACAACAGTTGTGGTTTCGGTTGCAGCAGTGATCATGACATCGATCCACGCAACTGTGGGATCTGCAGGCAGATGAGCATGTTGTTCTACATGTTTGGTACGATTCGCAATCGTTTTCGCTACAGTTGGAAGAATCCTCGCAATCCGAGACGTCGCATGGAGTGTTGCATCCGTCGGAGAATGAAATTTGTATCAAAAGTATTGTTGATAAGATTGCAGCGAAAAAATTCTGTAAAAAATATTAATTAAGTGTTAATTTTATGGGAAAAAAGAACCAAATGTACAAAAATATGAAATAAAGTGTGTCCCAGAGTAGAAATTCAGTTATCCATGGAACAGTAGACGAGTTCGCAGCGTGCTTACATGGTTGAGGCTTATTTTAAAGTCAACGATTTGTACATAGTTGCACAGAGGCGTTTTTGTCATGCGCCTTTGGCGATGTTAGTTTACGCATAGGAAAAAAAGGATTTATTAAAAATATCAAACATCCAGGTCAACCAAAACCCATTCAAACTCCTCCAAATATTGAGAGGGTCGAGGATTACGATTTATGTCCTGTCGCACCCTCTCATTATTGGGAGTAGTTCGAATGGTTTTCGGTTGTTGACTTGGAAGTTTGACATTTGTAACAACTCCTTGTTCTCTAAATTTTTTTACCCACGCGTGAACTAACATCGCCGATGGCGCATGACAATACCGCCGCTGAGCAACTGTGTACGAATCGTTGACTTTAAAATAAACCTCAACCGTGTAAGCACGCTGCGAACTTGGTGATGATAATTTACGCATCGACGCGAACGATATTCAGGAAAAATATCAATATGGCAACCTGAATAGCACAATATTCCAATAAACCTGCTATACCGGGTCTCTACAACCCATCCGTAGGTTCAACCGACCTTCTTTTTGATTTAGATGGCGCTGAATATTGTTGCTCATCTATTTTGTTTGAAGAAATGTTTTTTGGGGTTCCAGGGACTCGGTAGTAGTTGTAGTGTTTGGTTTTTTAAGTTTAAAAACTTATATCTCGCCCATTTGAGCAGGAAATATCGAAACTTTTTTATTCAGAATTAATTTTTCTCAATAAATTTAAAAAAACGGCCAATTCTACTAAAAATTTCATCAAAAAAAGATTTCTTTACTTGACCGTCCAAACTAAAATGTTTCCGAATTTGAATTACTGCAAAACATACACGATTTTCTGCATTTATGATAACAAATATATATAAAAATTTCAGTTAACTCACCCTTTTAATAAAAATCATTTTCAACTATAACTCGAAAAAGTTATGAAGAAATCCATGCGTTGTCTATACTTATAGTTTACTATTTTATCATTTTAACTTTTTTAAAAGGCTCTAATCATTTATGGGTCATGATCGTTTGCATAAGATCTGTTTGTTCGACTAACTTATAAAAGAATATATACAGGGGGTTTTATAATTAATATTTTAGTTTGTACTGGCTAAATCAGATTTAGTTCCCAAATATTTGTGTAGCGGGAGATTGAGGGTTATTAAAGGAAATGTTTTAAAAACATTTTAAAATATATAAAGTATTAAAAAAAAGCGAAAAATCAATTACTTTTATTTTCTCATAGAAAAGGTTGAAGACAATCTAGTTAGACGAAGTATTAGATTTATCTGGTGTCTTCTTCACTCCAAGTTGTCCACATCAATCAAATACTATTAAACGAGCAAGGTTTGTATGTGTGTCCGGAGGATCTCGAAATCCACTGGTCAGAATTCAATGAAACTTTCAGGGTAGACTAATTCCTATTTAAATTGGCAAAAAATGTACGTCTCATGTCTGTGAAAATTTGATCTTCCGAGATATTTACAAGAAAAGTTAAGCTTTTAGTTTTATTTCCTAGAAACGGCAGACAACACAGATACACACACCTGTTTCTATAGTAAATTTTTTATTACATATTTTGTTATGTCATTTTGAAAACGACTTTCATTCAAGAAAGACAAAACTTCAATTAAAGTCCCCTTTTTCTTTAAAATAAATGGTTTTATTTCCATTAGAAGAGAAACTGATAAATATTAGTTTAATTTGTCAGTTTTTGGCATTGTCAAAAGTAGTTAATTGTCAATCATCGATCATCGATGGAAATCACATCATATTTTTGTGCGAGGGGAGTTCCAAAGCAACGTTCAGTAACGTAGTCGCGATACATAATGTTGGTCTAACAGTGGCCGGCGAAAACGTTGGTGGAGTGATGATGGAAAATCGTCATAAGAAAATAACCTAATCTTATAAATATCAACGTCAAGGTTTGACTTTATTTAATTTCGCCATAATAACCTACAAATTTTGACAACTACTGACACGCACATCTCTGGGTAAACGTTAAGAATATGGGGCCAGCTGGGATTTTCATGAAAGTTTCACAGATGCTATAAAGCATGATAAAATCAATATGGCAATAGACATTTTTGCGCGGAAAAATATTTTTCACATTTTAAAAAAATATATATTGGGATACTCACTCCCAAGACAAACAAATTCAGTGCGTTGAAACGATTATTTAACATATTTTTCCAATACAATCGCCCAAGTAGCAATTTATAACTAGAATAAGCCTGAAAAGTATTAAAAAAGGAAAAAATGTTCATTTGACGGACATAATTAATTTGCTTGTCAATTTCAGAAATCATGGATTTAGGTAAATATTTAATGGAACATTGAGTAACCCTGTTAAAATGGACACTTGTCAAAATGGGCTAAAAATATGTGTAATAGTTTTGGTTTTAATCATCTTTTTCCGAGTTAAATATTCGTGTATCTATGCTAGACTTTAGTATTGAAACTCGGTTTGTTAAATTTAATAAATTTTCGGGCAAATATCGTTTTGACGAAGAACATCGTGCCTTTTTTTTTTAATGAAAAATGTAAATGTTTCTTATCGTTATACAAAATGCGTGGTAAAATCAAAAAATTTTGTAGGTCCAGATATTGGAGGTTTAAAATAACCGATGAAAACAGCCGAAATTAGGAGAATATTTTAAAAAAATTATAGAAATCATAAATTATCAGCATAAGAGGCCTTTTTTGGCTCACTAGACGCATCCTGGATTTCCTTATTGACAAGGAAAATGAAGAAATTCCTCCCAAGGAATGCGAAAAAACAAAAAGTGAAAAAAAGACAAATTTTGATATAATTGAGAAAATTTGATTTATTAGGAAAAAAAAATAATGTAAATAATAGATTTTTCCAATTTTTATACAAGCATTGTCTTTAATTTTGTTGGGTATATTAATGCTTTGAATTTTAACATACTGGAATTCTATAAGTTTTTCAAAAGAAATTATCCAAATATTAATTTTTTGAATTCGTGTACGAGGTTTGTCAAAAAATATGAATAGTACCCTTATTTTTGACGAAAATTTTTATAAAGAAAATGTGTTTAGATGAAAAAATAACTTTCGAATGTGCACCTAACAATGTTTATTGGTGGCTCAGTTGGCAAAGACGGTTACATTTCAATATGTACCATTAATAGGTCTGTCCGTGCTCTGGTTCGTGCCCCGGTCTAGACAATGAGATTTTTAAATAAAAATTTTCATTGCCTACTTCTGGGCATGATTTGTAGCGTATTTAAGATTAATTACTTTGATGTTAGTTTACGCTGCAAAGATTTAAAAATCCTGGAGGAGTCCATCGTTGTCGATGATGGTGTTGTGTGGTTTTTCTGGGTTTTCCCACAACTGTAAAGCAAATGCGCCATCAAGCATCAGTAAGTCGCCCCAGAGCGCCACGGCAAATAATAATAATAGCCGTCCCTCCCCGCACAAGCTGCAGAGCTTCTGGGGTTCACTCGTAAGGGAGTGAATTGCAGGGCGTATATTATTATTATTATTATTAACAATTTATTATTCATTTAAATGCATCCTTACAAACAATGTAACAAACTGACGATTAAGCAATTAAAAGGTTATCAGTGTTCAATAGTAAAAGAATTCGACCATTTCGACCACACGGAATTTCCAAGTATTTTTCATCAGTTCTCGGAGAATTGAGAAAAAAAGTTCAGGGTGACGGGTTTTTCAGTCAGTTTATTTGTTTTTTTAATAGAGTGAAGTAAATGTGTTGACAAAAAATTGAGAACGGACATTTTGAGTCAACCGCCAGGTTCTAATGGATGAAAATTGGAAAATTACTAAGAGGTTGAAAATTTTGTCCGTTCTGTTGATTATCGGTTATTTTATATGATTCTAGATTAAAAAGTTCAGGGTGGCAGATTTTTTTAGTCACCCGAAAAGTCGGAATTGATCTTTAAATATGTAAAAAAAGTGATCTATTTTTGTTATCGCCACACGTTTCTCTACTTGAGGTATTAGTTTTTATTATGAAAAAGTTGGAAAAATTGGAACCCACATTTATAACCACCCCCGTGCGAGCAAACTAGTTTTCCGTCGTGTTGATGCTTTTAGGGCATTCTGTGAGTTGGAAAAAACCACAAAAATCACAAAAAAATTTTAACACACCCAAAGTACGTTTTCGAGGATGCTGAACACGATGGCGGTGGTTACATTTCTTCTAGTTGACCCCATCACTCAAACGGCCAAGAATCACCCCCGAAAAGGTGAAACATTTGTTTTTGGCTATAAACGAGAAAACCCGCGACATCTCCCATGGTGATGGTGGAGTCGATTCCACCTCCCAAGCGGCCAAAAACCACCCATGTTACTTTTGCTGGTGAAAGACGCGATTCACCCTTTTGCAGGTGGTTTTTAACTAATTGAACTCAAAAAAAATTTAACCTACGCCATCTTCAATGTAGTGTGTAATTAAAGTATATTTAAAGTAAATAGGTGGTATGAGAAGGGGTTGTTGATTATAGTAGGGGTTGTTGTTATTATAAAGTGATGATTTTCAGTTATAATACTACTAGAGCTTCAATTGGACCTTGTTCTGCAACAATGGCTTAAGACACCGAGATAATTAGCATTTTGTAATGCGGTACCATAGAAAATACACTTTTTGAGATTTTTTTTTAAATATTTTTTTTTAGTTTCATTTCATGGCTTACATCATTTTCGCTGACTGTCGTAATATTAGTAATAGACTGGTTTACATAAAAATATCGATTGTAAACAAATTGAGGGTTACACAACTGTTGCAGAACACGGTCCAATTATTACTGGAAATTTTTTCGACAACACAAATATTTTGAAAATTATCTAAAAAACATTCGAGTTCGAGAAAAATTTTTCTGTTTTTAATTGAAGCTAGAGTGGTAATGTGTAAGAAAATTTCACACCGAAATATTATTAAAAAATACTAGGATAATGACGGTTTTTTGTTAGGTTAAATAAACACATTTAATCTACTTTAGTTAAACAAAATAACAAAAAATAAGTCGATAGTAGTTCAATCTCTCAGTTTTTTACAAATTTGTATTACTAAAGTTGGTAGAAAATAATGAAATAGGTATTTAAAAAAATAATAATATAAATTGGTTAAGCAAGTGTAAGCAACTTTGACGTTACTTGAGTATAAATTATCTAAATAAATTCGTTGAGTTTTGAGTTTATAATAATGGAGCGTTTTGCGAAATATTGTTTGAAATCTTTGTTAACTCATTGATAACGTTGGGTGTACATAAATCATTAATGTTTTTGATGGGTCCAGCTGTAGAGTGAGAAGCTCGAGAAGTGGCTGCAGGATCTTCTGTTTTCTGTTTTTTAGTTGAAGGTTCTGAGGCATCACTTCTAAGGGTGTTTACGATGATGGAATAATGCTCATTATCCATTTGCAGATAAGGCTTAATTGAGTTGGCTGAACTGTGGCCAGTAATTTTAATTAATTGTTGTTCACCCACCCCTCCTTTATCCAGGTTACTGACTGCTGTCAACGGCATAGAGTGGTTTGTTATTTTTATTTCTTTTGTATTTAATCCTACCTTCTCTGCTGCTTCTTTAGTCCATTTCGAAAGTTCATTTCTTCCCACTGGAGTGTTTTTGTACCATCCACTTGATTGTTCTTTGTTCCATGATGGGTTTACTGTTATGAATAATCTATCAGTTGTTATTCTAGATGAACGTTTAACCATTAGAATTTTAAAAAGACGGACTGGACAAAGGGTAGCGTTCTTCTTGTTGGGGACCAGCTATTTACTATCGGTCATTTTTTTTTCTCCACCCTGGGCCGTTTTATTGAAGAGAGGATTATATTCTACTCTTCCTAAAAAGTAGGATTTTTGAAACTCAGTTATTTTAAAAAATATGTAACTATGTTATCTACAGTCGCGGATCTAGACTTCATTTGGGGGGGGGGGGGTCATCCATAATCAAAATAATAATACATACAGTTGTATGTATGAAAAAACACCTCGATTTTGCACTGAATTTTGTTTAAACTTAGTTTAAATGATGATTTAAATGATGACAAACTTTCTGATGTTGACTTTACTAATTTTATTTAAATCAATGCGAAAATCAAGAAATCGTCGAGAAGGCGAGTTTTCTATTGTTGGGGGGGGGGATGTCCACCCTTGCCCCCCCGGATCCGCCACTGGTTATCTACCTGTTTTAATCCCAGAATTATCCACTTCCCCTTTAAAATAATGAACTCTGCAATTGACTGCTTCTCCACCTCTCCAGGCAAGTAAGTTCTACTGAAGCGATATATATGGTAAAATTTTCGCTGGAGTCCCGCCGGAGTATCTTCGTCCCATGATAAAACCATTGCTTAGTATTATTCCAATTTTAATGAAGCAGAGTTCGATTTCCTTTTATTGGCGCACATCTGCAAATTCCTTCGTTTCGCATTACGAGCTTCCCTACTAGAGTTGAAGATAATATCTTTAAATGGATCAAAAATTATTTTCCACTTCATGAAATACATCTCTTGCATTTTTTTTGCCGCGGGTAAACTCGAAAAAACTGCTGATAGGGGCTGTCATACAGTTTTTTCATCTAGAAACCATTTGTAATTCAAAATTGCGCGTTTGTGGTTGGTGGAAATTAAGACGAGGGAAATAGTCAATTTAATATTTTATTTTGAAGAAAATGAAAAAAACTTTAAACGTTAAAAAATTTACTGTCGCAAATAGGCTATACGTGCTCTAAACGGCCCTATTTTCGTTTGGCTACCCCTCTACCAAACACCCCGCATAATATTTAAATCTTTTTTGTCCGCCTGCCAACGCTTTTATTCACGCCGCTGATATTAGCGCTAAAAATCCTTGTAAAAGTACAGGGTCATCTAGTATTAAAATTTCGCAGTGCAGTCAAGTATCACTTATCAGCACGTGTTTTTTTTAGTTACCAAAATAAAGTAATAAAAATAATTACCTGCCTGATCGCGACTTGGTTTGCAATTAAAGTACAGAGACTCGAATGATGAACGGTTCTACATATCGTTGTAGCCGAGAAAAATTTAACCTCAATATGTGATTATTGTAATAAAAATAAGTTATAGTTTGTATTTATCACGTAAAGATAACGCTCAATTCAGTGAACTTTAATATTAAGTTATAATGGTTTCGTTAGGTGTTAAGTCTGGCTTAGTTTTTGCGATAATTTCGTTATTCGCATATTACAAGGTGAAAAAATTGTTTGATGTGCCAGGTATACCTAAAATAGAGGATAAATGGTGGGGTCCAGGAGAACCCCGTCCAGTTGATGGAAGCGTCAGGCCATTTAGAATCAATATATCAGATGAGGTAAAGAAAAAATAATTTGTATTTATTTCATTATCCAAAATAACACCAAAATCGACCATGGGGGTGGCCAAATTGGAGCAGGAAGTGGCTGCTAAATATTTTTTGCTCCCTCCTAATATACACTCTGTCTACGCCACAGAACTAGTACAAATTTTCTAAAAAAAAAGCACAAAATATAAAAGAAACTTGTTGTAAACTATAATATAAATACTAAACTAGGACTAGTGAAGAGTAAACAATTAAGAGCATTCACTACCTTGGTGAAACTGGCTGTGCTTTCTCATGTCCCAGAAATTTTTTCAGTGAAAACCGTTTATCACAAAAAAAAAGTCTCATTTTTTGTAATTCCGGAAAGTCAATGATTTCCTTCTACGTTAAAAAAAATGGAATGCATCTACACAATCGTAAAAATAATGACTTTCGGGTGTTCTTATATACCACCTGATTAGCTAAAAAATAACAATTTTCATAAAATCTTTTCTATTTTTGAATAAAAACGCAGCCAAGATTTGAAAATCTCCATCCGATTTATGCTACCACC
The DNA here is from genome assembly GCA_949320105.2 of Crepidodera aurea. NCBI lineage: Eukaryota > Metazoa > Arthropoda > Insecta > Coleoptera > Chrysomelidae > Crepidodera > Crepidodera aurea. The sequence continues at coordinate 14,185,445 of OX439475.1, read as the reverse complement.
TTTCCTAAGTGTGCAGACTTCAAACATTCTTGGATAGAAATGAAACGCCGCATATTGTCATTACATACCCGACCTAGTTTCGAGAACAATATTTGTCGCTGTCTTTGTTTAAGGCCTACTCTACCCAAACTACACGATCGTTTTCGTATGTCTTGGTGTGTCTCAGATTAATATACAATGCTATTAGTTTAATTTTAATCCTTTCTCAGGGGCGTCCCACAAATTATTTTTGATTTTATTGATCGGTGTGGTGGAACTTTCTTACTTTTTTGTTTTAACTTTATTTAAGGTTTTAAAGTTGGTACTTTTTTGAAATTTATTAGTTTTTATACTTTTTTTTAATTATATTTTATTAAATCTGAGTGTTGGGGAAAGTCTCGAACACATTGACTTTTATTAATTTAAAATAAATACAACCTTATAGAGGCTTTTATGCAAGAGCAATAAAAATAAAAGAATAAAAAATATTTTGACAGAAATAAGATGTTATAAAATGCATTGAAAAAAACCTAGGTTTTTCTGTGAATAACAGATTCAAAATCTTGTATTTTTGTTTGTTGAATCAAATAAAACATACCTAAATTCATTACCTATTTAAATTAAAACATTGGTTGGTTTTGGTCACCTAATTTTTATGTTCTGCACGCCACTGGCTACTAAGAATGCATAAATGATTTATCTATTCGGTAGCAATATCTTTTGGTAAATGTATTATTGCTGTGTTGTCAACGGCATATTGAACTGGTGTTTGCTTGTTTGTTTGTTTCACATGTTTTATGCCGCACCACTTCTTAAGGTAGTACTATTTCTAATTTCTGGAGTGCTTGAGTTATTTACAACCTAATATCAAACCCATACGCTTACTTGTCCATTTGAAAGTACATTTGTTTGTGACGAGCGCGATAGCTTTTTGCGTGAAACAGAGTTACTGAAAGCGTACTTCTGTATCTTTTGCTCCCTTTTTCGACACCATTGCAGTAGCGCCCTACGCACTCAAACAGACAACACACCTCTTAATTTTTACATATATATTTGCATATTTTTTCAAATTTATTAATTTTTTATTCGCACGCACTGTATCGATGTAGTCCAACAAGGTATACCTAAATTATTAAACAGCTGTGAACGACAATCTATTATCATTATTTACACTGATCAAAGGTTAATTACCGAAAATCAACATCATTGTTATCATTATTAATTAATTTAAATGTGTGTTATGTGTCATGTTTACAGTTAAAATAGCGACTTGTCTTGATTTTATATGTATTTACTATAAATATAAATAAAAAATGTTCTAATCAGATCCTGAAACGGACCCTAATCTAACCCATATGTTTTTTAGGGGGTAAAAAGGGATACATTTTAATTTTTTGCCATTTCCTAGAAATTATTTGTAAATTGAAAATGTTCTTGAATAAGAAAAATCAAAGGGTTGGATTATGCTATTGTGTAGCTTACGACACGCGTCTCGACTGTTGTAATTCAATGCCTGTGGGGGCATTAGGTCCAAGAGTAGCTATTTTCAGTTCTGATGGGCAATCGTAATATAATTTACATTATATTTTATAGTGAGAAATTTTAAATATTTATATTGTCACCACTAAAATGGATAACCTATTCATTTGAAATAAAAATATTTTTATATTTATTTACAGATTCTCAGTGATCTCAAATACAGACTGGATCACACCTTACCATTCCAAAAACCCCTCGAGGACGTCAAGCATCATTATGGCATAAACGCGAACCTTCTTCAAAAGATAATGGAGTTTTGGAAAACCGAGTACAATTGGAGGGAAAGAGAAAAGTATTTCAATAAATTTCCACATTATTTAGTCAATATTCAAGGACTCGATATTCATTTTATTCACGTAAAGCCGAAAGTTACAAAAAATGTTAAAGTATTGCCCATATTGGTGCTCCATGGTTGGCTTAGTTCTGTCAGAGAAATGTACGAGTTGATACCATTATTAACGAATCAACCAAAAGGAAAGGACTTTGTTTTCGAAGTCGTTGTAGCTTCTCTACCAGGTAAGAAGTAAAATGTGATCATTAGTGATCATATTTTCACGTCTGCATAGAGTAAGATCGAGTACTTCGTGGTTTAGAAGTAGATGATTTTTTTTTTGCTCTGGATTTTTAAATATTGGGTCTTCTGGTAATATTCAAACAACTTCATTCTGGTGTCTGAGGCAGACGAATTGTTGAGGAAGGATGGAGACAATCAGGCTCTTCTGTGGATAATAAAAAGTATGGAAGGTGCAGCTGCTACTAATTTATGTAAACAGTATCAAGATTGGTCTTATCTAAGTCTTCGAGGGTACCATAAGAAATAAGATGGTGAGAAATGCTTCTTCCCCTAATGATGAATTCCAATTTCTTACTACCTGCATTGCCAAAGGATTAATGATGATTTAACCAGATCATATATTGGGTGGGGAACAAAAGCTATGAAGCCAGGTGTGGGTCGTTACCATCTAATCTTGGATTAATTTACCGAATTCGAGATATTTGGGAAAAAGGATCCTTATGTATTTTTTATAAGGGCGTTAGAATAGGGTGGCGGAAATTGGGGCAAGTTCACGTCCGTATATCTTAGAACTATTATTAAAATAGGATCCAGATTTGTGGTAGCTAAGTTTTTAATTTTGCGAGTAATGAATGAAAATTTAGACTGGAACTTGTTTATAATATTGACAGTGTGGATGTTCTGGTAAGCTCGTCTATTGTAATAGTAGTTTCGGATGATAATAAAGTAATTTTTTTAATAAGTATATATTTTCAGGCTTTGGTTACTCAGACGGCTCATCAAAACAAGGCTTAGGCTCTTTTCATATCGGCGTTATAATGAAAAATCTCATGGTAAAATTGGGATTTACAAGATTTTACGTTCAAGGTACAGACTGGGGTGCATCTATAGTACAACATATGTCAATTCTTTTCCCAGAACATATAGTGGCGATGCATTCGAATATGTGTATAGTAAATACTCCACTTTCCGTGGTTAAAATGATGTTTTACAGCCTATATCCTAAATTATTATTGGACAATAAAGAACGTGAATATGCAGATCTGATGTTTCCTTTGTCAAAAATTTGGTCTTTTAGGATTTTGGAGGGAGGATATTTTCATATTCAAGCCACAAAGCCAGATACTATTGGTAAGTGTTTAAATGTATACTGTAACTAGTAAAGAAAACGTCTATCAGCTAGCAAATCCCAGCAGATCTGTGGTCTGTGAATAAGGTGACAAATATTTTGACAAGTGACTTTAAATACCGACTTCTAATAACCTTTGAGAGCCAATTCATTTAAATAATACTTTATGTAGTTTACAAAGTAGCAGCGAATACTTCACATCTTCATATCAAATTAAGAAATTAGTTTTATTAGACAAATAAAAATCCCATATTTTACTTCCTAGGTACCCCATAAAAAAAACAGTTCATAAATTAACTTGACTACTGAAAATACAATTCCATAACATCGCTTGTAATTTTCAGGAGTCGGTTTGAGGGATAGTCCTGCTGGTCTTGCTGCATACCTCCTAGAAAAGTTCATCACTCTTACTGACCCAGATTTGAAAGACTCAGATGATGGAGGTCTCGAAAATTCTTACGGGCTGACCACACTTATTGATAATATCATGTTATACTGGGTTACTCATTCCATTACTACATCTATGAGGATATACGCTGAGCAATGGCACAAAATTAATAGAGAGCATTTCAATATTGAAAGGTAATTGTATCTCTATATAGATTTGACGAGTTCTTTGAATATCTGACGACACATTGACGATAAATAAATTTTTTCATTTTTCTGTTATATGCAGGGAAACAGTTTTTAATTTTTTTCTCAAAAACCAAGCAAAATACGATTAAAATTGAAGAGGCAAAATATCTGTGTTTTCAATTGCTTAATCTAAAAAAAGTATTAAACATACAAAACAACAGTGACGTACAATAATTTGTCCTAATATCAATTAAATTATCTTGTGGGACACCACTGGAATTAATAATTTATTATTGCCTTATATGAACATACCAAGTTTTATCAAAATCAGCCAAATTGTTTTTGAGCATTTCTAAAAACATTGACACGAAAACGAAACATATTTATGAAATGATTATGAAAATAGAAAATATTATTTTTTCCTGAAAACCGATCGTTTGACGGTTTAACCTTGGTTCACCCTATATAATATATTGGTTAGATTTGATACGATTAGTTTATTTCCAAATTTCCTGTCGACAAAACTTTTAATCTTATAAAACAGATTAAATAATCAATCTTACGTAATCTAACAAACATCTATTTACCGTTGGTTTTTTTTGCAGTGTGCCAATAGAAATTCCCACAGGTTGTGCTAGATTTAGGCACGATGTTGTGTTCTACCCTGAAAGCGTTTTGAGAGACAAATACACGAATCTTATTCATCTAACGTATTATGCAGCAGGCCATTTTCCGGCTTTGGAAGTACCAGATCTTTTAGCGGAAGATATTTTTACATTCTTTGATAAAGTCAATAAGCTTCCATCTACAAAATAAATTTTTAAACTGTAATATTAATAATAAAGTTAATTTTTTTACTCTGTCACTTGTTTTATTTTAAATTCTTAGATTGAAGGAAGTGTATGAAAAGTTTTCTCACACCAAAAAGTAAAAATAAAGCTGTAAGTGAACAATCTATTTAATGTTCCTGTTTTACTGTATATTAATACAAAACTATACAATCTGATAATACCGTCACCTAATTTACCTTCCAAAGATTATTAAAAAACAGTTACAGATGTGTATTTGTCCCCAAACTCTTTTAAAATATATTAATTTTTAATCATTTATTGATAATAACACTCTTTACATACTTTAGAAACATTATATATACTAAAATTTGGTTTCTCTGGATTTGGGCACTCGTCGCAGTTGAACTGAAATTCGCAGCAACTTTCTAAACGACAGTCTCTTCTAAAATATGAAAATCTCAATTTGTATCCCGGTGTTAAAATGGACTCTTTTCTAAAAAAAAAAGATTCATTACAAAATCTTGTCAAAATCTTTTTAAAAGTCCTATTTACACAACAGTGAGAAACTCGGATTAGTAGACAAAGAAGAATGCAGATTCTGCGAGAAAGAGGAGGAAATCTCTATCCACATTCTCTCACAATGCATTACCCTGCAAAATCCAAGGGTACGATACCTCGGAGAATATCAAATAGAAGAGGAAGATTTACCTAACCTGAAGCCTACCAACATCCTAAACTTTTTGAAAGCAATAGGACTGGAGGAACTGCTCTAATCGTTGAGACATCCTCAACGATTGGGCAGCAGTAGGGGGCACAATAGATCTTATAGATCGCAGTGTATCTTCACCCCCATGATAGATAGATAGATACACAACAGTAGAAATTCAAAATGCGCTAAGGATGCTGAACCAATAACTTTTTAGTCAAAGAAAATTAACAGTAAAGTGGTATATCAGCACATCAAAAATGGAGTCTCTCAAACACAAAATAGCACTCCCAGAACCTGATTATCAAGGTCCAACGCAGCAAATAAAGAACTAGATGTTAGGTTTATCTAATCAGCTTACTGCCAGGCTAGTGCATTATTTAATAGGAAATATACTTTCATTGCTATGAAATTTAGGAAGGCATTAAAACATCCAAAGAAGATTTAAACGCCAAGCCAGAGCTTGTAGATGTACAAGAATGACTTGACCTTGATTGAACATTGAAAGAACAAATAAAAAATTACTGAGCAAATATTAATTGATAGAAAATGACGATGATTTTATGAACTCAATAGTAGAACCACCTCCTGGTGGTGCCAAGAGTTGGATCAGCTCAGGAAGATGGCAAGCAAGGACATCTTTTAATAAGTCAAAAAATACTAAACTTGAAGAGGACTGGGACATATACAGGTCTCACCTCAGAGAGTACAAAAAGTCGTCAGACAAAAACAAATAGAAGCTTGGAAGAACTTCTGTGAGGAAATCGAAGATTCTCCCCAAGCAGCTAGACTCCGAAAGGCTCTCTCTAAAGACCCTTATCACCAATCAAAGAGGATGGCACTAGAACTGACAACCTTAAGGAAACTGCTAATGTCAACACACTTCCCTGACTCCAGAACCACTAATGTGAGAGATGACTGGAGAATAGCAGACCAGATCGTCGATGAGGACAAATTAAGGTGGGCCATCTCGAGCTTCTCCCCTTTTAAATTACAAGGAATTGACGGTATTTATCCAGCCCTACTTCAGTGGGGCCTGGATGCATTAATGCCGCACCTGGTAGGAATCCTCAGATCCTCCCTGGCGCTGAGGTATATTCAAAAAAGCTGGAGAGAAGTCAAGGTTGTCTTTATACCGAAATCAGGAAGATTTGATTACTCCATTCCAAAAGCATATCGACCGATTAGCCTCACATCGTTTTCAATGAAAACTTTAGAGAGGCTATGTGAAAGATATATAAGATACAGAACCCACTACATCCGAATCAACATGCGTACACCCCAGGAAAGTCTACAGATTCAGCCCTCCACCTTGTGGCCGGCCACATCGAAAGATCGCTAATCGATTATTTCCGTTTGCTTGAGTGGTATTCGATACGATTATATAATGAGTAGAACGATAATATTATATTTAAAGATTCAATTGATTCGCTTATTTCTAAATCTTTTATTAAACATTAATATTTACTTTAAAGCAAATTCCTTTTTGGTACACAAGTGACCGCAACTTATCATTTGATAGCACTGGTGAGCATTAACACAAAATGGCATAATGCAACAAGGTCCATTTGCCACGTCCCTGGTCCAGTTTGACGATAGTTTTTGCAATAATGGGGAACTCGTGATCGTGACTTCAGCCACTATGTAGCATATTAACATCGTAAGGGAGAGTATAAAATTAACGCTGCGTGCCTGAAAAATACAAAATAAATAGAGGAAAGCAGTCATTATTGTTTTAGATTATTTTAGAAAATATCCTAACGCTGCAATAAAAATTGAACGTTTGTGCACATACTACAGTCATAAAAGTAATAAAAAATAAGGGCATTCCAAAAAATTGTTATTTGGATATAATATAATATAAAAATACATAACCAAAAAATTTGAACTTACCATTTTAATTAAAATTTAAAACAGAACTCTACGAAATTAATAAGTATTTTGAATTAGATGGATTGTGCATATAAGGTCATATTCTTATCTTATATTAATTGCTAGCAATAAAGCATATAAATTGAAAAAAAATATTTGCATTTAGAAATACACAGTTTATAGAAAAATAAATGGAAAATTTTAAATGATTATTCACTTGTTTAAATAGTTGATTATTTATATTATTATCCCTAAATTATTTTACTTGTAACTTAATTTCGCCTTTATAAATTTATATCTTTATATAATATTCTTTTTTTATCAACTCCCTATTCCATATCCCGCTGTACAAATCATGACATCACCTGCAGTTCCACACCCTATAATAATCCTTTATTTACTTGAAATCTGTCTGTATTTTCCTTCCCATATTTTGTACTGAATTATTTGACAGACACTTTCATCTAAACACTTACTCATCAACAACTATCCCAAACTTGCGTAGGATTTTTCACTTGTGATATAGGAGATTTTGATTTAAATATAAATTCAAATACCTGAATCGAATCAAACAAGAGTCTGTATGATATGTATGAATTAACATTTTGTGATTGTTCTTTTTTGTTTAATGATTCCTGTCAGAAGCTCTGGAGAAGGGTTTTCACAGAAGAAGGCTTTTGACAGAGTCAACCATAATGTCTTACTTCAAAAGCTTGATAAATATGGTGTAAGTGGGGTTTTACTGCAATGTATTAGTAGTTATCTAACACTCAAATGGTTAGAGTAAATCATCATTATTCTAACTTAATTCAGGTAACATCAGGTGTTCCTCAAGGGTCACACCTCGGTCTCTTACTTTTCAACTTATTTATTAATGACATAATTCATTGTTTGCGGCATGGAAAATCACTATTATTTGCTGATGATTTAAAAGTTTTCCCAACTGTTAAAACCATTTACGATATTCTCAGGCTTCAGTCTGCCCCTGACAACCTGTCCAACTGGTGTTCCCTAAACGGCATGGACTTGAATGCTATAAAGTGCCATGCGTTTTTATCGATCACAAGTACCTACTACTTTTCATTATAACTTAAGTGGTCACATCCTGGAGTCTGTTAATCAAATCAAAGATCTTGGAGTTATTCTGGAACCCACTTTAAGCTTTAACCAACACATACCTATGGCTATCCATAAATCAATAAATATGTTAGGTTTTATCAAAAGGCCAACCCACGATTTCACTGACACTACTGCAATTAAAGTCCTATAGTGTTCACTAGTCAGACCCCACTTTGATTATTGTTCCTCTGTCTCCACATTACATAACAACCCGCACAACTCGACAGTACCTTTATATCGTTTAAACCAAGCGTTTAATAGCTGTATCCCAAGAATGTTAAGATTAGCCAATACTCACATTAATCTTGAGATGTTTAATACCTCCCTTTATCATTTTAAAACTCAATTACTGAATACTGAGCTTTAACGTTTAATGTTTTAATGAACCTTTTTTGTCTTGTCCTTTATACTCCTTGCTAATTTTTACTATATATGACAAGTGATTATGCTACTTTTATATGTTCTTTGTTCTTGTACTTTAATTATATTTTAAACTGTAATCTTTATCGTAAATGGGCTTGCCCGTAAATACATAAATAAATATATAAATTAGTTAAACAAATTCTAAACTTTTTAACTCATATATACTTTGCTGAAAGCATTTGGAGATAGATCTGGAGATCTTGCTGGTAATTCAACGTTACCTTTTTTACAATTCCACAAAAAATTACCAGAATTCGTATATTTATTATTACCGATACAAATTGGAAAAGCAAAACAAGGGTATACAGATTCCCTAAATATATTTAATATAAGGTGTCACTTGACTATAATTTATATTTGATATCTGTAACTTGAAGAGCGTCGCGACGCTAGCGCCGCTACCAATGTTTCGTCGGCGCTTTTTTAAGGCACTGTTTACAGTTTTAATCTGTTTTTGTCCAGGAAGAGGAACTTTACAAACAATTTTTTTTTAAGAATTAGGTTAAAGATTTAGTTGAAGATTTTGTAAAAAATAATAATTTATAAAAGTTTTAAAAATTTAACAAAATAACATTAACATACTTCATAAGTTTTAGATACACTACCTCTGCCACCTAAATTATAACAAAAAATAAATAAATTTATAATATTTATAAATATTTAAATCGCATAATAGCAATTAATACAGTCACTATCGATATTATAAGCATTAAATCCGCTTCTCCTTGGATCTGGACATCTTCTGCAATCAAAAATGTAGTCATCGCACTGATACAGTTGACAAATCTTCTTCATATAATAATTTTTTCTTCTGTATGTAATCGGAAGTGGGGGCACTTTTTTTTGTTTATTATTACATTCGTCCCCACACACTTCGGTTTTATAACATTGAAAAACGTTGTGTCCTTCGGTGTGCAATGGGATTTCTTTACAATGAGAAACTGAACAACACTTAGTGGTGTTTTCGGTATCAGAAGTCTGTTCATTACCTCTGAATTCCAATAGTGGAGATGAGGTTGTTATCGCCGCCAAGCAGATCAGTAATAGAAATGGTGGAATCTGAAATAAAAATATTTAAGTTACGGATCAAATAGAAATATAAACTATGTGGGAAACGTATTATTTCGCGTTTGTTAGACAATACACTATTGTCAGATTTGTGCGATTTAAAAAGGAAATATATTTTTTTGAAATTAACAAAGTTATACGAAAAGTCATTAAGAAGCTTTGAGAATATGTAAAATCTTGTAAAAAATTACCTTTGAATGAAAGATTACCAAAGCTATGCTGCACTCTTTTTCAGCAATTTTTTTTTCGTAAATTTCTATAAAATCTATCAATCTTCCATACGAAATAACCTGGAAGTTCTTCATTCACAATTTCCTACGCGTTCTCGATAGAAATAGTTATTTGGGCATCAATTATTCGAATTTTTCACACTTTTTTCCCTTTTTCCATTAATAAATTTTTATTCGCAAATTTCAATAAATAAACATTTGTTACAAATTGAAAACATTATTTCGAGCTATCTATAAACTGAGATTTGGTAAGTGGCTTAAAAATAAATTAACAATAAAAAACAAAAAGTATTTCTTACCATTTTCAAGTAAAAATATCGCACGTCTTAATTCCAGACCGAGATAATATATAATAAGGATTCAGTGGTTTGATAATAATGTTAATTATTTGTAAACAACTCTCGATTGACCCTAAGTGCGTGAACCATTTTTTTGTAGACCTTACCCAATAATGTTATCAAAGAAATGCTATTTATTTTCTAAACATATTTATTTAGTGATCAATCACGATTTCTGCTTACAATTACGCGCAATTTAATTTGATTCGCTATTTATGAGTGGATATCTAAATTGATTCTTCTGGAATAAAACGATGTATAAAAAATATGTAATCTATTGCTTAACCTTACTCTGATATCACAAAATTCCTGTAGAAACTAAAAAAAAGAATTAATATTATATTTGAAGGAAGATCGATTTGTATTGCTTAAAAAAATAATCATCACCCGTTTTCGAGAAAAACGTGATTGAACAGTTCTGAGAAGGGGATTTCAAACAACAGACATAAGGCTTCTATTTCAATGGTTTATAAAACAGAATTAAAAATAATTTAACATAAAAAGAGCAAGCTTAAATTAAATGTTCTATGTGGCCTCCTCCGACCTCTATGCCTTTTCTAATTCTTGTAATAAAGGATATCAAAGAAAACATTATCAAATTACCTGTTCAATTGCGTTTTTATCGAAAACGGGTGAAATTATCGTGTATAAACAAGAGTATCAGTATTAGGTAGAAATGATGTTTACGTCATATTTTCTAATCAAAATCACTAAAAAGTTTCGTCAAAAAAAGCTACCAGTTAATTTCATCATCAGGAATCATTCGCGTGGCGCCCCCTATAACAAAATGTGAAATAATACATAAAATAATATTCCTTGCCCAAAGTTATGCCTCTGTGTAGATATTGATAATAATTGATAAATATACAGGGACATCATCAGAAAAAAATGCAAAAAAAAAATTCAATTTTAACGCCCTGTATCTTATTCCAGAGCAATATTTTATTAAGGTATATTTGGTCCTATCGCCATATTTTGGTCCAAATAACCTGCCCTTAGCCTCTGTCCCAATAGTTATGATTCACCCTGTATATTTATAATATTCTTAAAATAAATATTTGTTTTGTTTATTAATTTATTTAGGGTCGTAGAAATATTAGTGTATGCAACTTTCATGTAATTACTTTTAGATTTAGAAAATTCTACAGTTAGCTCCTGAGATTGTCAGAACGTTATTCAACCTTACATGATTATTTTATTTAGTTCAATGTGAATACATTTCCTAATACTATATAAATATTTTCTATATTGACCTTTTTAAACTTTATTATAAATTAACGTTACCTTGAAATTTTATTTGTTATAAAATTAGGTCAATAAGAAGGTATAAGTTGATCGAATATTGAAAATTAATTATGGTATTTTTTTTAAGAGTAAGAAACTAAATGAAAGTTCAATTCGAATCTAAAATTAGAATTTGTGGTCTTAATAATATTTGTAAGTAATTTAAATATGTATAAGGGACACAGCTCCATTCTTTGAGAACTTACAGAAAACTTTGTAATTCATACAAAAAAATATATCGGTTAAAATCATTTTTTGATCTATTAATTAATAAATTAGTTTATTTGCTTCATATCAACGGTACAAAAAATATAATAAAAGGACACACGAGCATTCTGGGTCATCTAGTATAAAGTGACAGATTCCTGGAAGCACAGGCGGACAAAATACTGGGGTCAAAAAAAATTATTTTTTCCTTAGGAAAGCAAAAAAATTTGTTTGTGTACAGGAAAATCTTAAGAGAAATTCCAACCAATGTCAGTTAGTTTTGAATGCCTTGGCACCTCACAAGTGTCATCGAGTCAAGCTGATTTCAATCTCCAAATGCAGAAATAATGAAGGAATTGGAGGGACCGATATTCTGGCTAGGAGAAAGTAACAAAAATTTTATAGGATCTGAACCAGTTTTAGGCCTACAGCAGCCTTCAGACTTTACAAGTTACTTGAATTAAAGTAACTTGAAAGGAGTAACCTGAATTCAAGTGAACGTTCATACTATTTCAATATTTGATTCAAGTCATTTCAAGTTGACATTTTTACTTAAATGATTCCTGTTTCAAGTTACAAAAATGGCGTCGAATAATGTGATTCCTGCTGGAATAAAAGTTGCAAATAAGCTAATTGTGGATGGATTACTAAAAATCAGAGAAAAAATTCTACACTTCGTTTTACAAAAAAATACAAACAGAAAATAAAATCAACATAACCTCACAATTTGTTTTTTTAATTTGATATATTAGGTAGGTGTTAAAAAGGCTCGATCAGACTTTACAAGTTACTTGAATTCAAGTGCAATAATTGGTGCAACTTGAAACAAATTGAAAGGTCTGAACATAATTTCACTTGAATTCAAGTAACTTGAAAGGTGCTTTCAATTGCCAAGTAGAAGTAGAGACCAAGTTAACTTTTGCTTTCAAGTTGGGGACTTGAATTACAGTTGAATAGTGTGAACTGATATTCAAGTGCACTTGAAGTCACTGGAAGTAGTGAAAGCGGAAAATTAGTCAACCACACACGGAGGGTTCTAATTGTGAGGTATTGTAAACTTGAAACAAATCATTCAAGTAAAAATTTCAATTTGAAATGACTTGAATGAAATATTGAAATAGTATGAACGTTCACTTGAATACAAGTTACTCCTTTCAAGTTACTTGAATTCAAGTAACTTGTAAAGTCTGAACGAGCCTTTCAACTGTGATTCAACTTGATCTTCAAGTCCCCAACTTGAAAGCAAAAGTTAACTTGGTCTCTACTTCTACTTGAAAGTGAAATGATGTTCACACCTTTCAATTTGTTTCAAGTTGCACCAATTATTGCACGTGAATTCAAGTAACTTGTAAAGTTTGACCGAGGCTTACGTGAACAAAGAATTCGTCAATAAACATCCATAACGAGATTGATAGGTATATACAGAGTAGGTTATGGTAAGCAAGTAATAAAGTAGGTCGGGTATAGAAAAAATTCAATTAGGTAGTAATAAAGCTTTTAGTGCAGCTTTTCTAACACAGCAAAATAATGAAGATTTACCAGTCAAATAATTATTAAGGAAAGTGTATAATGTATTTCTTATAAATATATTAATCTGCTGTTTATCCAATCTGAAAAGTAAGTTACGAGTAATAGAGTGTACTCGAAGGATAATTCACAAAAAAATCTCGACATGGCCAGAATTTTCATCAAAAGTCTTAGAGTCAAAAACCCTTTTTATACTACAAATCATCCTTTTCATAAAATCTGTTATATTGTAGTGAAAAATTTATGCTTTTCTAGAGAGCTATAGTCACAGTTCCACACATCCATTACAAACACATATCAAACAGTCTTCAATGGTAGTTTTAATGCTGCAGACTGTTACCTAGTTTATTTAGCAATCGTCAGCAAGCGACCCGGTCCAAAATCCATAAAACACAGCCCGAGTGCTCGTATTGTCCTCAGTGGCTGCTCGTCGAACGAAGTTCTATTTCCTCTAACACTTAATATATGATTAAGCAATTTATTTTGGAACAAAATACGTCTCTACGTAATTTTTTGTAACTCCTATATTTAGATTTTTATTTTTTTCGTTAAAAAGACCTGTTGGAATAGTCAAATATTTAAATACATCATCAGAATATAAGCAACTAATAAATTCAAGTAAAACAAGTTACAAATTATGTTTCCTAATACTTCAGGATTGTTTCTAAGTCCAGCGAATTCACTTCTAATCATTTTTTTAATTCCTTAATATTATTAAGTTGACGTTGATAAGATTTATATTTTAAATATAAGTAGTTAAATTGATAGGATTAAGGCTCGGTGATCGAGCTTAATTTGATCAGATCGACAGTAAATTGAATCTAGAAAGTTCTTATGAACGGAATGACCAAAACAAGAACTATAAATCACATACATATAGATATAGAGTAAAAAATAAGGGTAGTATTTGCTGACTGGTTAGGCATAAACTTTACGCACTGTAAAGAACAGCAGCAAAAAAAAATAAATAAGAAGAATTAATATGTTTTAAGAAAGTCTTTGCAAAATTTATGACAATAATAACTGAGCTTGTTTTCTGTGAGTTGGATGGATCTCACCGTTTATCCTGTTGGACGTTGGATTGGCAAATGGTTGACGAGATTGGTAGCACTTCTGGTTCAAAACTTTGTTTGTGACCACGAGCCACAACTACTTTGGCTCCACGGAGACTGGGGTCAGCTGGACAGACGATAACACTGACTTAGAGTGTTCTAAACTGTATTCTGGCTACAGGACATCTAACCTCTGGATTGGTTTTCTCGTCCGGAACTCATGAAGATACGAGATAGACAAACGGTTATAACTGTCTTCAGGGAGAATAAGCTAGAAGGCTTACTTCACTTGTAGCTTCCCTGAAGATGCGTATAATAAATATTCCAAATCTTGGAGTTTTTTTAACCTTTTGCTGCTGTCCCCAATACAGTACGTAAAGTTTATGATATAGACAATATGGACTAATATACCTCACTTTTATTTATAAATCCTTGTGCTGCCACTGGGGTCGAGTGCCCTTATTATCCTGGCATCAGGATCTTAAGTGCTGGACGTGCGCTACTAAGGGACGGCAGGGGTCAAGAAAGACAATAAAATATATTTTATGGTTCCTAATCTAGAAACAAATGAAAGAAACTTCCAAAAATGATAGAGCGTAATGTTCGGAAAATATTCAGCAGTTGTAAAATTTCGTAATAAAATTTTGATTGGCAGTTAACGAAATCAGCAAATGAACTGGGCGAACTAAAAAGTTTGTGCTTTTTTTCGTTTGTTAGCAATCAATGAAAACCATTTGAGCTAATAATAAACATACGATTTTAGCAAACCTCGTAAATGATAATTGAAATCAGTTTTAGAAGGTATTTAATGAATTTCAATATAAATAAAACAATAAATAAATAAATAACGTTAAATATATTTCTAACATAGAAAATATATAATTTATAATTTAACATTTACAATTATCACATAGCAAATCAAAATTTAAATATAAAACTTTTGTAATTTTTTGTATTAAGTAATAATTTGGAGATTCTAAACAATGATGTTCTTCATAGTTTTCCAGAATGTTTAAACCTTAAACTGTCTCGTAACAATCTTTACAGTCTTTCCTAATAGTATATATACTAAAATCGTATATACGCGGGTTAGGACAATGGTTACAAGTAAACTGGAATAACTGGCATTCTCCAAAACGACAGTCATATTTCGTGTAAGTCTCTTTTAGTCGAAATCCAGGGGTTGTTCCATAGTTAGCTTTACGATAGTCGCCTGTTGAACAAGTATGGTCGCATCGTATTGTGTCCATGCACCTCCTGTGTTAACAAAAAAATTTTATTTTAAATTAACCCTATTTATTTTAGTTACATTTTTTGGTTAGATATTGATACTGACAGCTCTTTGCAGCGCTTTCACTTAACATAAGGGTCCAGTTTAGTTAATGTTAGTCTTAATTGTAAGATTAGTTTGCACGCCTGTCAATGCTAGCTAGGGGTAAAAAACATTTGGCAACAGTGTATTTTTTTAAAAATGCTATCTTCACACTACTAATGATCGAGCATCGTCCAAAAACCTAACCAAAAAGTTTGAGTGTTGTAAGATTATTTCAAGTGGCATATTTAATAAAATAATTCAATATGCTAAAAGCAGATATCTAGGCGTCCAAGAGAAGAGCTCCTAATTTTACACAACGGGAAAAGATTGCTCTGTTGAATATAATTCATTCATTTAATAAATAATGGATATTAAAATTTTTTAAAAATGTAATAAAAAATATTCAGTAACATTAATCAAATTTTTAATATCATTCCAATTAGCCCCAACGTTTTTTTAAGATGAGCCCCACGTTGGGCGCCAATTGTACTGATATTTAAAGTTTGACTGTAGTTATTGCATTTTTTTTAATTATTGAATTATTATTATCGTACTATACCTGTATTCATCACATTCTGGTACTAAGCAACAATCTGGGTTGTACTTATGGAACTCCCTGGGTTTATAGTTGCCATAGATATCGTAATTTGAATTACGAAAAGTCGTAAGTGCCAAAGTAGCCGTTAAGCACATTGCAGAGAAAAACAGCAAATGAGTAAATGTGACCTGAAAGATAAAAATCTAAATAAATTTCTTTTAATAAATTATTTTTTAATAAAAGTACATCTGAATTAGAAGAACTGATAAGAAAACTCGAGAATGCAGCCCGGAATTGATCTTGAGATCAAAGATAATAAAACATAGTTGAGTTGGTCGGACGCGAGGTTAAGAAGGCGCGGATTTATAGGTAAGCGGACTATGTGCTCGTAAGGGGCCCCGGGGTCGTAATGGGGCCCCGGAAAATACGAAAAATCATTTTTAAGGTCATCTTTAATCCAAACACATTTAAGTGTCTTAGCCATTTTGTACATAGAGAAAGAAACATTGAGTGAAATAAATTATGCTAGAGTGATAGATAACTTTGTAAAGAATAAGGCTAGAAAAAAGTTCATTTAGTTTTTGAAAACTATTGTACGATTTTGTGTATTTTATACAGGAACTAATTACAGAAATTTCACTCTATTTATAGTATCACTAATAAAATAGTCCTGCAATACTTAACATCGTTGTTTTTTTGCTCCTGGATTCATAGTTTGTTTGGTATTATTCAATACCTCCAAACAGGAATTATTGTATATTATTTAGGGTAAGGTTGGGGCATTGGGAATGACTCCCAGATTTACTGTTTGAAAGTGTTTTTAGTTTGTATAGTTTGTACTCTGTGTTTCTTTGAGCTGTAATTATTAAAAAAAATTCATTTATATTTTCAATGAGCACAATTTAATCTAGTTCCAAAACGTAATTAACATAGTCAAATCTTATTTAATTTTTATTACGTAATTTAATTAGCCTGCTAAAGGGAGTAAAAAAATAAAACTTGCTGTTTATGCTCCTAAATACCTAAAAATATACAAAATTTTCCCCGGACCTCCCCAAGATCAATTCCTGGCTACGTCAATGGAAAGGACCCCAATTGTCTTAGTGAATAGGGTACCCTTACTTGTAAATCCGCCTTTGGGTGAATATTTTGTAATAACTAGCGACAAAATAAAAAAATCCAGGTTTTGGTTGATGGATAAAAGTAAAATTATGTAGGAACCTAAAAATATTACAGTAAAGAAAAATAGGTCATCTAGAAAATTGCAATAGAGTGCTTGGAGAGGAAAAATTAAAGAGGAAAATCAAGAGGCAGACGGACGATCGGGTAGAAGCTGACGCAAGAAAAATAAAAACCATTGACTGGCAAAGACAATCAGAAAGAAAGAAAATACGGAAAATGTTCTCCAATATTTATTTTTTTAATTTTAACCGGTTTAGAAAGGTGGCTGTAGCACAAAATATTTTTTTGAAAAAAATATTTTTCCTTAACATTCAATAAAAACAAATTTAAAATAACTCACCATTTTGAATTTAATACCACACTAGATTCTTTAGTACTAAATATTCTTAATCAATTCACAATATTTATTGACTGCCGATTTTTTTTAAACAACTGATTTCTTAATATTCCGTAGTTATGGAAAATAAATATTGTGCCTTTTATAAAAACTGTTCTTATCAATATATTATGACGTGTAATTTTAATCAATTTTTAGTGCAAACGTATTCTAGAACCTGACCTGACATTGACCTTTCTTGCTCTTGTAGGATAAGTACCAAAATTATGGGATATTAATGAAATTATCGATAACTTGTTATGTTTCTTGTTTTTGTTTTTCTTCAACATGAATTGTTTAACATGTTAATTATGATTAAAAATAAAATAAAACGAAGATTTACTGCGTTACAGGGCTAACTTTTAGTACACAAATAATTTTAAGGAAAATGTTGTAAATGTCAATAAGTCTTCTTTGTGATATGGAGCTATTAATTCTAGATTCGTCAGTGCGTCTTCAGCTTTACAGCTTTAAGTGAGTACCAGCTATTGATAAAAACGTTTTTAATATTCCTGGATACGACATCCTTTATAACGAAAGTTACTATAACCAGAATGATGGAGTTGTTGTGTATGTCCGTCATCACTAAAATATAAATGAAATATTACCCGTTTATAATGCTATAAATGTACTGCAAATTAAAATAAAATTAAATAATAGAAACTCAGTTAAGGTTACAAGATTTTACACGTCTCCAAATTCTTACACAAAAGAATTTAACAACAGTTTGTATGTATTTCTTAAAAAATACGATACTGAAGAGGAAGATTATAGTATATTTGCAGGAGACAAACATTGATCTCCTACAACCAAATGAAAAACATACTGATGACTATCTAAATATACCTACTTAGTGAATATGGTTACATTGCTGCAATCAATGAACCAAGTACAGTTACTGATTGTAGCAGATCATGTCTTTCTCAAAACCAATACTAGCAACATTGATAATATTATACTATTTACACAGAGAAAAAACTACTGCGGAGAAAAAACGATAAACTATGTCCTTGGATAACAAAAGCTCTTCTAAATTCTATAAACAAATAAAATCCATAGTGACTTACAAAAACATCCCAATAACCCCACTTTAAAAAATAGATATAATAAATACAGAAACAAACATATTACGGAAAACAAATTGATTATAACAAAAACAACTCGCAAAATTTATGGAAAGTTGTAAATCAAATTAGTAATACAAATAAAAATAAACGTAACATTGACAAAATAAAGAATGTAGATACAAATGAATTATTGGTGGAAAGAATTAACATTGCTGATGAATTCAATAAAAGCTTTAGCGAAATTGGCAAAAAATTAGCGAACCAAATAAAAATCGATAAAAACTTCAAATATACTAGAAAATCTATTCCTAATTAATTTGTGTTTGCACCAATAGAACAGGATGAGGTAAAAAGTATTATATTTGATTTAAAAAATGGGAAAGTCGCTGGGATAGATAACATAAAGGCTAAAACAAATTAATCTGTAATTATATTTTAAAACCATTTACATATATTTTATCTAAATGTATAGAACAGTTTGGTTTTAGTGAGAAAACATCCATACAAGACGCCATTATTGCCTTAACTTCACAAGTAAGTGAATCACTTAATGAAAGCAAGCCCTGTTTGTGTATATTTCTGTATCTTTCAAAAGCATTTGACATTGTTAGTCATCATCTACTCCTGCAGTGCTTGGAAGATATTGGTATACGAAATAATTATTTAAATCTTTTTAAAAGTTACCTCACCAATAGACAACAGACTGTGAGAGTAGATGATGTACTTAGCAGTGCAAGAGTTGTTGCATATGGAGTACCGCAAGGATCCGTACTTGGTCCTATTTTATTCAACATATACATTAATGGCTTGTTTTCTTTGAAAACCAGTGGACACGTCATTGGCTTCGCAGATAATTGGGAAGACCTAAAACAGAAAGCGGAGATAGACTTTTTAGAAATAAAAAAATGGATTGACTATAAACGGTTAACTATAAGCAAAACTAATTACTTACCCTTCAGCTGTTATTCCTCTTTCGATTGTCTCAATATCACCTAATCGCTTTCCATATTACCTGAAAAAAAAATATTTAGGTGTAATTATCGATTGCCATATGAAATGGGACATGCATATATCTTAAGTAACAAATAAATTAAGAAGTATATTATTTATATTTAGAAAATTAAAAGAATCTTTACATAAATTTATTTGAAAATGTTATACTTCGCATTGATAGAAAGTCATCTTCGTTATGGGATCCTTGCACGGGTGCAGCTCTCAAAACTCAGCTTCATGGTCTAGAAGTAATCCAAAGAAGGCTTTTAAAATTAATTTTATCTAAAAACTCCGTCAGGTGAATTATATGCTGAAATAAAAATAATGGACATAAGACAACTATACTACTTGTATTCTTGTGTTAAATTTCACCTTCATAAACAAGCAATAAGTTCCACTTCCATCTCATCAATATAATACTCGTCAGAAACATCACTTTCCTCTGCCATTTATGAACAAATCTTGTGCACAGCGTTCTTATCAGTATATATCATCAAAATTATATAACACTATACCAGAAACTATCAAAACTATTACCAGTATTTGTTGTTGTTGAAACACTTGATTTACAGCATACAGTCTATTGTTAACACTAAATCCATTTTCAAAAATTGATATATATTCTTCTTCTTTCTTCTTTTCCATCTTCTTTTCTTCTAAATATTAAATTAAATTTTATGCAGATGTAAATCGTAATATTTATGTATTTTTTAACCGAAACAAGTGTCTAGGCACTTATCGGTACTTATGCGTTAATTTAGTACTTATATTTATATAGGTTACAATTGTTTCTTTTTATATATACTTGTATACTTTAACAAAAATAAAAATAACTCCAAAAAACAGATTTAGGCATAGTAGACCCCTACAATTTTTAAAAGGTAATAGAATTTGCTACTTAATAAGATTATAAAATACAGGGTGTCCTATTTAAAATAAGAACGATATTGTCGTTTGAATTTGTCATTAGAAAATCGCCCCGTTTTGGACGCCCTGCATACTTTACTCTAAATACATTATTGCTTTCAATTATTAGTCTAATTTTTTTCAGTTAAAATTGGATTTGGCTGATTCCATAGGTTTCGAAGTTATTATTATTATTATTATTATTTTTTTTTTTTTTTTTTTTACTTCTGTGTCAACGGCATCGACTACTATGGCCATTAGCCTCGTGTTCTGTGTAGGCTTTGTTACTGTTTCCCAGCGCCACTTTAGGAACAGCACTGTTAATTAGAACCCAACAGTGAATGGTCGAGTGAGGAATCACACCTGGTATATGAAAATCAATTTCTAAATTTTTAATTAATTAAAAATCAGAAAATGATTTCTGCCTTTGGTGTGATTCGAACCCACAACCCTTGGATTATGAGTCCAGTGCTCTACCGCTGAGCCACCCACCCCCCAAATTATTATTATTATTATTATTATTATTATTATTATTATTATTATTATTACAGTTTGCTAAAGGCTGAGGCATAAACCTATGATAGCCTTTCACTAATGAAGTTACAACCTAGTAAACACTTCAAAAAACAAAATAAAGAATATTAAGGAACAATAAAAAAGAAAAAAAAAACAATTAAGAAAACCAGAGTTCATCAATTTTGTTTTTAAAGAAGTTAATTGATGCTGCGCCAATAAGTTCATCACGAAGTTGTTGGTTTTCTTGTAAGTGCTTCCATTTTTAGAAATATCAAAATATCTCGAAAACTAAAAAGCTTAGGTAAAGAAAGTACTTAAGATAGTTTATCTTATTTTTAACGTATAATCTATAAATGCAATAAAATATAGGATCGTCCATAAAAAATAATATAACTTTGATACGCTACACTTTTTTGGGACAACCTGTATAATTCAAAATAAATATAAAATGTAGCCTTTATCAGAGTTTTTTATTAGAGTTTTTTTTTAAAAACTTGCTGTTTTCATTTGGCTACAATAATTTTTTCTAAAAAACTGAATTTGTAAAAACAAAGTGAGCACCAAATACTCGAAAATGTAACAAACAGCTTTGGAATACATTTGTTACAAAACTACTCATTTCATAGACCTTAAACTTACTTTTTACGATGCTATGCAAATCTGTAAGATTTTTTTTAACTTGTAAAGCACGCACCAGACAAAAATGTGGACTGTTACACGCACGGGTTTCGCAGTGTCACCTCATTATCATGAAACACGAGCAGCCTGCGAAATAAAGAATTATTTTTCTCTTTGAACCGCGCTCCTGCCGAGTTTCACGACAAATGTTTTAGAAACGAGGGAAATGAGAGAAATGAAAAATGTGTTAATAAAGACGTGTGTATACGTGTGTGTGAGTTTTCTATTAGCGCCTCCATTAAGAAAACGTTTAATTAAAATTTCCTTTTTTATAAAATAGAAAATCTTTGTTTGGTAGTTGTAATTCTACTGTCATTTTAAATAAAAACAGAATATATACCAGGGTTGATCAATAAGTACCCGTATTTGAAGATAGGTGACTATGTTGAGAGAAGTTGACATTACTGTCATGTACTAACAAATGTCAAACGTCACCACAGTGAATTTCAAGGCGATTCATAGCTTAGTTTATGTTTTGCCGCCAGTCGTATCATATGTGTTTCTTATTTCCCGATAAAATGGAAAAGACCCGTAATTCGCTTTTTATATTTGGGTAGAAAATCCTGCGAAGAAATAAAAGAGAAGTTGAATGCAGTCTATCGGGAGCCTTCACCTATGACAAGCGTTAGATATTGGTTCAATGAATTTAAACGTATATCTATTTTTGATGAGGAAGAGCCCTAATAACACGGGATCTTGCTGGTATGCTAAGGTCCTCAGAATGTCCCAATGTTTCAGACTTAAGTACGACATGCCAGAGATGTTTCTTTTAGGACATCCCTGCAATGTTTTTATTAAGATGTTCTAGAAACATCCTTTTTTATATTTTTTCAACAATTTTTTTTCATATTACTTATATTTGGTAATTGATATTTAATCTGGTTAAACAGTTGTAAAATTTGATACATTGATAGTTAAAAAATTTAAATGCAAATAATAGTATATTGTGCAACAAGTTTTGAAAATAGCACTTTTCACACGATTTACACACTATACTTTTCCTACGGCTGCGACTTTATTATCATATATATATATATTTTTATTGGTACCTATTTATTGTTAGGTAAAGCAAATCTTATTTAAAACGACCAGATGTGTATAGTGCTTTTCAACATAGAATAGTGCGACCACAATGTTGAAGATTTATATTTTTGCGCTAATTCTTCAAAATAAACAAGCAGAACATTCTCTGATAACGAGTTTAGGTTTCGTTCATTTTTCCATTTTATGAATGTTTCATAAGAACTTTGGAAATTAATGGTAAAAGATTTTGCGTGATTTGGGGGGCCCTTTCAAGTATTTCTGTAGGACTACAGTTAAATTCATCTTCTAGCATCGTGTAACACTGCTTTTTTAAAATTTTGCAATAAATTTGACTTTATTTTAATGAGAAATGAGAACAGTCAGTAGTGACAGTGTCCGCATGCTAGATTTTATCTCGATTCATTGATATGTGTTGTTAATATGAGTTGTGTTGTCATTTTACTTTGCACACAGCGTGTGCTTGCATATCAAGTGACTTTAGTTGTTAATAGTTATATTTTTCAAATTGAAGGTACAGTTTTTTGCCCAGCTTGGTGGAAATACTACTTATGAATTGATTAGACCTGCATTGCACCAGTAATTGAGGACTCGTTAGCAGAGCAGTTTTCCTTTATGTGAAAAATACCTTTGGGACGACCCTTTTATCAAAAGCAGTAATTGGTAATTATAAAACTTTTTATTACTTCCCGATTATTAAATTATACTAATTTAAAATTAAAATTAAAATAATTCTAAAATTACAGTGATTTACATTATGAAAAATAAAAAAAGTCCTAATTGTTTATAAATGTAAATCACTTTAACTTTTTTGAGACAAATTCTTAACACACTTCATGTTTAAAGTCATCCTTTCAATATGTTATCCTCTGACTCTAATATAGATTTAACTAGAGGTTAAATAGTGTGTTAAATTTAACTTGCGATTTCATAAAAAAAACACGGTTTTTTACATCACTAATTTATGATTTTAGAAGCTGTACAGAAATCAGGTCATGCTTCCAACAACAAGGAAACCGAGCTAAGAATTGGTGATTGTCTGAGAACAGCAAAAGAACGCAATCTTAGAATGCAAATGAAATAAAAATAAACTCAATGGTAATTCAATTGTTTTTTGAATAATTTTTTTGTAAATCGTTTTTGTTTATAATTATAAAATTTATCATACTAACTGTTTAATTTTCAGATAATTAAACATGTAAACTCATATTCGTTTATTCGTACAACCGGCAACGCCGCACCAAATACGTTGGCGAGCGGCGTCGAACCAGGAAGCGCTTCATCAAAGAGAATTTTTTGCTCTATTTCATAATGATGGCATCAAGTCGTAAATCTAACGGTCGCGTCTGGACAATAGAAAAAATATTAGACTTGTTTGCGCGGCTCACGATAAAGAATCTTTCGAGAACGGTTGCCATCAGGAGAAGGGATATATCTGAAACCGATGAACTTCGTCAAATTTGAAATCAGTGTGTTGTTAGCCGCGAATCAGGCTAGACCCTCCGTTGACACCAACTCAATGTAAAAATATTTCTTCACAGTGGTACTTTGCTGCGTATCAGGCGGTCCACTGTATTTTTCATTTTTTATACTCAAAATCTAAACTCAGTGCTTCGTAGTACAGCAAATTAATATTTTCTGAATGATGTGGTCATTTCTTTAAATTAACTATAATACTTTGTTCACGATTACTAGTTTAATGTAATCTTTGTTACGTTGTTGTTTTTGTTCATTTATTTATTTAACAAGTCTAATAAATGGTTAAATAAAAGTGTCCATTGTTTTTATTGGATGAAGTTGAGAAAGCAAACCTACTACAGCACATTTCTTCAATCTAAAAGTACAGTCCACTCTAAATTCGAACTTCGATGCAGTTTAAAAAGGCGGTAACACATTGTTGGCCGTCCTGGGAAACTGGCACAACATAGGGCTTATTCCAGAGCCCTCAACACTAACCATCCTGACAATGCAGTGAGAGGTGGAAGTGCCATAATAATTAAGGAAGAAATAGAATATAAGACCAGAGAAATCCAGGCTACTGCAGTAAGTGTGAGCATTAGACACTCTCAGATTACTCTAGTTGCTACCTATTGCCCACCAAGATATTTTTTGAAGAAAAACCAATATATAGATTTTCTATCTAATCAGGGAAACACATTTATTATTGGCGGTGACTTTAATGCCAAAAATACCCACTGGGGATCTAGATTAACGACCACTAAAGGTAAAGAACTTTTAGAAGCGATGAAAGAATATAAGTGAAGTGTGAAGTGAAGCTTTATCCACTGGAAAGCCTACCTATTGGCCAACCGATCCCAACAAGATTCCAGACCTTATTGATTTATTTATAATCAAAAACATATCGGTCAACTTTTTAGAAATAGAAGAAGGATGGGACATGAATTCTGATCATTCCCCTATCATCTTAACAGTTAGTGAAAACATTATTAAAAAAGAAAATAACCCTACATTGACTAACAAATTAACAGATTGGAAAAGCTTCAAAATCATTCTTGAAGAAAAAATTCTGTTCCTTTAAGAAATAAACAACAACTAGGCGACGAAGTGAAATTGCTTAATGATAATATCCAACAAGCAGCTTGGGAAACTACACCTGCTATTAATAGAAGGATGGTATGAAACAACTATCCTAGAGAAATAAGAGAACTAATCTCTGAAAAAAGAAAGCTTAGAAGAAAATGGCAGCAAACTAGAGCCCCACAAGATAAAAAAAACTATAATCAACAATGCTACCCAAAGACTCAAAAGAGAAATACAACAAATTAAAGAAGAATCGATTAGTATTTACCTAAGAGAATTGACAGACGACAGTAGTACTGATTATTCACTCTGGAAAGCTACTAAGAGATTGAAAAGACCCATAATGCGAATACCACCTGTCAGATTGGAAGATGGTAAATGGGCTAGAAATAATGAGCAAAAAGCAACAAGATTTGCAAATCATCTAGAAAAAATCTTTCAACCTCATGAAGATCAAGATGAAGAACCCACTCTGTAAGATCAGCCACAGATTGGTCAAGAAATAGAATTTAATATAAAAGAAAATATCAATTCGAGAAAAGCTCCAGGTTTTGACTTAATTACTGGAGAAATTTTAAAACAATTACCCAAAAAAGCAATAATTAAAATAACTAACCTAATAAATGCTGCCATCAGACTGAAGTATGTACCCAGCCTTTGGAAAATTGCGGAAGTCATAATGATACCCAACCCAGGGAAACCACCACATGAGGCATCGTCATACAGACCGATCTCATTACTGCCTGTTATGTCGAAACTATTTGAGAAACTCGTACTCAAAAGACTAAAACCACTTATCGAAGAAAGAGAAATTATCCCTGATCACCAATTTGGATTTAGAAATAAGCACTCTACGATCGACCAAGTTCATAGAACAACCAACATTATAGAGAAATCATTAGAAGAGAAATACATTTGTGCTACTATCTTTCTTCATGTAGCCCAAGCGTTTGATAAGGTTTTGCATGAAGGCTTAATACATAAGCTCAAGCTTTTCCTTACAAAACAATATACAGATATCCTCCATTCATATATATCGGAAAGATACTTTAGAATTAGGCAAGAAGAAGCCTATTCCGCTCTTAAAGAAATTAAGGCTGGAGGGCCACAAGGAAGTGTCCTAGGACCTGTCCTATACTTACTGTACACATGTGATATTCCAGAGTTAGAAAACAATACCATAGCCACCTTCGCCGACGATACTGCCATTCTAGCGGTAGGAAAGAGCAATGAAGAAGCAACCCACAAGCTGCAAACAGCCGTCCACCTTATCTATGACTGGACGAAGAGATGGAAAATTAAACTTAGTGAAACTAAATCACTCCACTTTACAAACAAAGGGATAGATCATATTCCAGTCAGAATAAACAATAACCTGATTCCATATTCAAACACAGCAAAATACTTAGGTATTACATTAGATGCCAAACTCCGATGGAAAGTGCATGTTAAAAAGAAAAGAGAAGAACTTGGACTCAAATATAGAAAAATGTACTGGCTAATTGGAAGAAACTCCACTCTGTCTCTACATAATAAGCTTATGCTTTATAAGCAGATACTTAAGCCTGTATGGTATCCAACTATGGGGATGCACCAAAGCAAGCAACTTAGTAATCATTCAAAGATTTTAAAACAAAGCACTGAGGAACATAGTAAATGCCCCTTGGTACATTCGCAATAGTGACCTCTACAGGGATCTGGAAATGGACACTGTTGACCAGTCCATCAAGAAATTAGCCAAGAGTCACGAAGAAAGACTTCATCATCATGTCAATGTCGAGGCTATCCAGCTCCTTGACAACACAGGGGTAGAAAGACGACTTAAGAGTTAGTTTAGTGTTTTTAGTGCAAAAGCAGAGCTTGTGTGTGCATGTTAAAGTTTAGTGCAATCCTTTCTACAGAACATAAGGAACGCTGATGAGTATACCTTAGTTTTAAATTTCAAACTCTATTAGATTAAGTTAGAATTAAATTGCTCATTGGTCACTGTTGAGCAGATTGTAATATACTAATTGCCTTTATGGGTGTTTAATAATAAAAAAAAATTTTTTTGTTTAATTTTTTAGTATTTACACTCCTAGGAGTGTAAATATGTGTGGTAAAGGGGAAAATATTATTTGTTCTCCCGACAGGATGTTTGTACGATATCGCAAATGCAGACACGGCTGTTGCCAGAAACATCCCAAGAACATCGCGAGGTAAATAGGGATGTCTCAGAGATGTTTCTATTGTCACATATGTATGTTTCCAAGATGTCCTAAAGAAGGAAGAACGATCACGGGGCATTACTAGTTTACAGCAGTTTATAGATTTACACGTATATCAAAGCAAACCCTAAATCTCAAGTTGTAAAATTTATAATGAACTCTTTAGAAGGTTTTAAACAAACCTTTTTCTGCATCCGATAAAAACTCCGCTTTCAGCCTATTACAGAATCGTTTTAACGACAAAGGTCTTGCTGATCAGATTTTTTTTTTCGACAGACCATGTCGTTATACACCCTCGATGTGCAAACAAATAAAAAAAAGGCATTATCCAGTCGAAATGTTGCGGAAAGTTACCTCAAGAAGCGCCATAAGTGGGAATAATAGCGAAAAGTTTCACAACTTTGTCGGACTAAAGATCAAAGGGAGGCGCGAGTGAAGCGTTAACACTTTCAACGAAATTATGAAGTCAGTGACTTACAGTCGAAACTGTTTTGTTATAGAAGAAAAGCGATATCAAACCACAAAGAGAAACCTTAAAAGAGCATAAACAATGGGGAATTTAGATAAAGAACTGATTTAATTTTGCTGTTTTACGATAAAATGTGAGTTATGTACAACATAATATTCACGCTATTTATCTTTATGAAAAATAATTCGTTTCTACAAATTATTCTAGGTAAAAACGATTTTTGTAGATTATGCTATATGAGCATAAGGCATAGGTATTACCAGCATGGTAATAATAATAATAATTGCTCTATTAAAAATGTAATTAATAACAATTTTATAGATTTTTGTTAAAAAACTACAAAAACTTCTACCAAGAAAAGTATCAACTATATTTAAAAATTACGTCCTAAATTCTAAATTTTCAAAAAGTAGCATCAATCTTACCCTAACGAAGAAAAAGGTTTCCATAAAACTCTCTCCGCTTAGACGTAAAATTATACATTGACTTCAATAAAGTAACTGATCGATTTCGCTAATTTGCACCCTTAGAATTAACTATAAAAGGTAATGGGTCTTCAAGTAGGGCCATAAAAAGATGTAATTTATTATTCGCACTAGTTGGCTTGCAAAATTAATTAAAGTTTATGGGTTTTTTTTTTAACAAAAGTTTCATTACCAGGTTTCCTTATTAACAGGGAAAGAAATCGCGAGCTGCTGTTATTTCAAGTTTGTATAATTAAAAGCTAAATTGGATCGAAAGTTTCATAAAATGTTAACTGATTAACAAAAATAAAAGAAACAGTAATTTAGGTAAAGTTTCCAATTAGAAGTGATTTGTCTGGTCATTAAAGTAGGTTCTATCTGATGAAAAAATTGCAGAATTAATTGGAAAATAGGATTTGAAGTGAAATTACAATTTAACAAAATTTTATCGTGTCAAAATCCAAATAGACCAGGGCCTAAACAAATGAGTTTGCTCTAAAACAACGCCCTGTATATCAAAAATTTAATAATTGGGTTGCATATTCGATAAGAACACAAAATTTTAAAAGCAAACTTATGAATTGCGAATTTTCGTGGAATTCGATTATTGTTTAAACAATGTTTTCGGTAATTTCAAAACTATTAGTAGTTAATTGAATGTAAATGACATTATATTACATCAAAATTAATCTTTTTCATCAATTTCAATGCTTGTTTGCATAAGAAATAAAAAATTGTGTAGATTAACTGAAAAATCGATTATGAAAAAGTCGTTTTTTGGTTTTTTGCATTTTAACGATATTTTTCCATACGAACAATGTATTTTTTTCATACCATCTTAAAGTCGAGGTTTTAATCAATCAAATGTACTTTATTGTCTAAAGAAAAAACTTATTGATAAAGCTGTGTAATAAGAGAAAAAAAAAAGTAGAAATAAAAGGCTAAAAACACCGACACAGTTAAAACAAATAAAGATTAACATAACTTACAATTTAAAAATAGTTAGATAGATAGATAAATTACTTTACTTCATTGTCGAAAGTTGAAAACTCGTTGACAAAGCATTGTTCCAGCATAATACTAATATCAATAATAATAATAATAAAAACACTAGTCAAAACAATGACTCATTTATATTTTATAAATTAATTTCACTCAAGACTATCCTCAAAAAACTCTCCAAGCAAATAATATGCTTTTCCTACAAGAAGGTTTTTTACTTCCCTTCTAAATTTACATATGTTTTCAATTCTTTTTGTATTTAATGGTAGATAATTAAAAATCTTCTTACTGTTATAATAATAATAATAATAATAATCATTTATTGTCCAACAGAAAATCCATTTACAGAACAATATTAATAGAAACTGTAATTCAAAATAGACAAAACAACTGTTATAACTGAATACATAACTTAACGGTTATCTACATAATTCGAAAATAATACAAATAAAGCAATTCTTTTATATTTAACCATTAATTAAAAAACTTACCCTAACTGTAAATTTAAATAAAAATTCTGATTTGATTTATCAACAATTTGTTTTAATGAATTGTAGTGAAGGTCGCAGTCATTTGCAATTTGATTAAAATTTGAGCATATGATGTATACTGGAGAATGAGAAAGAATGTTAGTTCTTGCATTGTCAGAGTAAAACGTTAGATTACGACGTAAGTGAAATCTTGGAATAAGAAAATTGAGCTGACTTAATAAGTTTGGAGAGTCAATAAAATTATGATTCAACTTAAACAGGAAAGCCAGACCACTGTTTGTTCTTCTAAGTTGCAGGTAGTCCATGCCAAAACGATGTAGCAAAATAGATTGTTCGATCCCCCTTTCGGGGTAAGTCCCATCGATCCTACTAGCTAAAAATTTCACAAACCTCCTCTGAACGGTCTCTAACAAAATAATGTGATTTAGGTAATACGGACTCCACACAACAGAAGCGTATTCAAGTTTTGATCTCACTAGAGCGAAAAATAGCGTTTTCAATGCATCCTCATTAGAAAATGATTTGCAGGTCCTGATTATAAATCCAAGGGATTTAGTGGCTTTAGAACAGATGTTATTTATATGTATTATAAAATGCAATTTATTATCAAAAGTAATGCCCACATTATCGATTTGGTATTTGTATAAAACGGGATAAGATTTACGGCTAAAGGTGCATACTTTACATTTACTTAAATTTAGAAAAAGACGATTTCTTGTACACCATTCATTAACTTTATTTAATTCCAATTGGAGCAAATGACAATCAAACTGAGATCTAATTTCTAGAAATATTTTTAAATCATCAGCAAATAATAAATTTTTAGATCGTAATGCCACAAAAAGGTCATTTATAAATAGTAAAAATAATAAGGAACCTAGGTTGGACCCTTGTGGAACACCTGACGTTGGGGAATAAGTTGTAGAGGAAAACCCATTATAAGAAACAAACTGGCCTCTATGAAAAAAATAAGATTTTAGTAAAGTTATAAGCGAATTACTAAAGCCAAATAGTTATCAAAAGCCTTGGAGAAGTGTATATGACATCTACTTGGCGCTTTTTGTCCATCGCTTCAGCTATATATTGAGTAATCTCAACTGTTATAAAAAATCTACTCTTTGATTAGGATGGTAGTAGGAATGGGAAGTGGGAAACAATAAGTACGTCTTGTATTATGATGAGAGTTTGCGCTGATTTGATTTTTATATTTTTTTTGTGCCGCCACTTTAGAAAATGCATTTTTCCGATCATTTTTTAGCTCGGAAAGTGCGTCTAGATCGGAAAATTGACATAACTGCTCGGTAAAGTGACATAACTGCTCGGCACAGTACCTACTTTCCCGAGCTTCTAGCCGGAGAGAATTTTCGAAGGGTATGTTAAATATCACAGTTGCCATGACAATACCGTAGCCATCTGTCAGTAGATGTTTTTGACGTTTTGATGCACTTTGTGTATTATTATTAATAATTTTGAGCAATAAATATTCTGTTCCTATATTATTGTCAAATTATTGGTGGCTGCACAAAAAGTATTGTACGCGCCACACAAAGTGTATTTACAGGGCTCGCCCTGTAAAGTATCACTTTCCGAGCTTAACACGTAAATAACTATTTTGCATGATCACTGACGTTTCCAAAATGTAAATGCAGATTAAGGTTAAAATTTTATGATCTAGAAATAAAGGCTTACAGGAAACATCCAAGTTCACTTTGCCCAGAAATCTAAGAGCCCTTTTTTGTAATACAAAAACTCTAGTAAATAGTTCCTGATTACAGGATCCCCAAAAACATATTCCATACCTTAGATGTGATTGTACTTGTGAAAAATAAACACTTTCAGCTATTTCAAAGTTTAGACTCTTAGAAACTGTTCTTATTGCAAAACATCCAGATGCTAACTTATTACAAAATAGGTTTATGTGTGAATCGAATTTTAAATTTTCATCAATGCAGATTCCAAGAAATTTAGTATTTATTAGCTTCTGTACGTTTTGTTGACCAAGAACAATATCTGATATATTACATTTGAACGTTATCAAACTAGTTTTAGATACATTGAAGCTTAATAGGTTAGAATCACACCACTCTTTTATTAACATTATATCATCACTAATTTTGCTAGCTAGAATGTCTTCATGTTTGTTGTGCCACATTATGGTCCTATCATCAGCAAAAATAGTAAATGATCCATTAATATTAATATCGGGTAAGTCATTAATATATAATAAAAAAAGTAGTGTCCCCAAAACAGAACCTTCAGGTACACCACTGTCAAGAGAACGACGATCTGAGTGATCTTTTTTAACAACTACCCGTTGACATCTGTTTGACAGATAAGATTTTAACCAATCCAAACCATACCTCTGAAAACATATTGTTCCAGTTTACTCAACAATATTCTATGATTTACACAGTCAAACGCCTTAGATAAATCACAGAATATCACTGCAGCAACAGACTTTTCATTTAGCTCTAGATATAGTTTCTCTAGAAAAGCAAATATGGCGTAAGATGTATTTCTTTGGATTGTAAACCAAATTGTCTAGTCGAAAGGAGAGAATACATGTTTAAAAATTTATCATTTGACTTTTTAGCAATTTTTCAATGATTTTTGCCAACCTAGGCAGTAGAGATATAGGCCTATAATTTCCAGAGAAAGTTTTACCACCACCTTTAAAAATTGGTATCACCTCAGCATATTTTAGGACATCACTAAAGTACCCTGGTAAAAATGACATATTATTTATAGCATCAGCCAGCACTGTTAGAACATTATCTGAAAGAAGTAAAAATATTTTAGCTGAGATATCATCCCAACCTGCAGCTTTTTTATTTTTGATACTCATTATAAAAATAAATATTTTTTTTTTAAAAAAATTACAGCTTATTTAAAACACAACCATTCAAAAAGTATTTTTGCGAGACAAAAATTAAAAACCAAAAATCGGTATTTAACGTTTTTCTCAATAATTTTGAAGTTATGTTGAAAAATGACTAATACAAAAGTTTTACGTTTTTTAATTATCTATAACTTTAATACAAATTAAACTTTTTTCGATAGGATGTATATTTCAGTCACAAATCCTAAAAAAACAATATCCAACCCTCAAATTGTATATTTAGCTAGTTCCCCCTTTCGGAGCTTTTAATTTGTTCAATTGATTTTTTTTAAATTACTTAGAATTTACCCTAAGAATATTGTTTGTTTCA
Source organism: Crepidodera aurea (assembly GCA_949320105.2). NCBI lineage: Eukaryota > Metazoa > Arthropoda > Insecta > Coleoptera > Chrysomelidae > Crepidodera > Crepidodera aurea. The sequence goes on along the minus strand of OX439475.1, from coordinate 14,152,096 downwards.
AAAATGATTGGTCCTGGTCTAAAATAGATAAGATGAAGGAAAAATCCAAGTTTTCATTTGTCGGTGAATTTCTTATATTAATTCAATAAAAACCACACCTACTTTCCGATTAATTTGAAAATACGAAATTAAATTCGGTGAAAATTTTTAATTCCAGATAACTAAATCCGAACCATAGGAAAAGTTTTCATTTTCAATAAAACTGATTTAGATTAAAAAACTCCCCGTTCTATAGTGTCTGCAGTCCGTGCTCGCAATAGATAATTCAGCTGATTTTTCAAGCGTATCTCATAGAAAAAGTTTCCTTTCAGTTGGTTGGAATGGAGAAAAACCTTCCAGTCATCCAAAGACGTCCCCGGGGGTTAAAAATTTCAAGGGATTTTAGTTTGAGGGTAGGGAATCTTTTTAAACAAAATACACTGGCGTATTAAGGCGAATCGGAAAAACTGTATTTTTACATTTTTTTGTTTTTTTTATTGGACAAGACAAACTTTCTGCTGTAATTTCTGAATTAAAGTATTTCTGATTTTATTTAAACTGAAGGTATAATCGAAAAGTACTTTTTGGTGAGTACTTTATTTTCTTCTCAACTTATTTTATAAAATTAAATTGTCCTTAATGCTTCTTCTACAATTATTGCTTAAATTAAACGACTCAAGTATTTTTTATAATTAATTCTGCTCCAAAAATTGCCATAGTTTCTGATAATTAGGTAAATAAACCCTCTTAAAATGATGGACGCTGAATCTCACCTAAATCAGTTTCTACTAGGCATCAAGAAGTAAATTTTTTTTCGAATTTGATACTAATTTACTAGGACATAAACCACATGATCCTTTATTACAAGTCACTTTGCTGCCGCCCTTAGGCAATTTGTTTATAGTTTGTTTGTGGATTTCCTAGTCTTATAATGTGCAAATAACGAAAATCTACCTTACTTCGCCTTCTTAATATTTTATTTAAAAAATGTGTTTTTGATTATATTTTAAGAAAATGCAATCATAACCACACAACTTTTATTTAATTTTTTTTTGTATATGGGCCATTCCATAAAAGTGGGACAATTGACCAAAGACATTTTCAAAATACAGTATGACGTACTTTTGACTTAAGAGTAAGTTTAATATGATTATTTGTATCTACCTGCTCCACTATGAGGAGCAGCAGAAATCATAGATTGGGTTTTCACGAATTTTGAGTGATTTTAGGTTTTACTGGACTTCGGAGTCTAATATAAAGAATAAACATATTATTCAAAATCACTTCTAACACATATTCAGTTTGTATTTCTTCGGCAATTAGTTGAAAATATGATGGTGTTGATGGCTATGGTGTTGACCAAAATATACTTCAAGCTTAAATTTTACTGTTTAATATCACTTTAGAAGAGTAAAACTGCAAATTTAAACTTATCGTCACTATTAACAGTAGGTAAAAAATATGACAAAAAAATGAACGCCTGCCTTAACGTCACCAATACACAGCACAAAACAAAAAAGAACAAGTAGCCTACCTCCTCAACACCTTGTAAATGTGGCAAAAACACTAATATTATATTTCAAGGTGTTTTTACTTAAGAGTTATGTAGAACAGTTTAATATGTCACCTGAAAAATCAACAGGACACAGATCGTCCCGTTTTTATGGAATGACCCATATGCGATAATAAGGATAATAAAGGGCGGGTAATTTATAGAGAATTACCCTGTACATTGACCGGCCGAAATACAGCCGAAGTGGGAACGGGGGAAGTGGAAAAACACCAGCAGAATATTGGCGACTTAAAAATATGCTCCTTGGTTATTTTTTTAGATAGAAATTTAAAATTTGGTATCATTTTCTATGCCGTGTTGTCAACTCTGCCACGAATTTTGCTATCAAATGAAGGATTTTGTAAAGACTAGACATTAATGGACAATGGACCAACATACTGTGCACTAAAATTCTATTTTCACTATGCGGGACTTATTTAGATTTTTCGATAACTATTTAAAATTCAGCATATTTATTCGACTTATTATAAGTCTGGATTAAAATCAAATTGTTTATCTGTATTTGGAGGCCTTTAGAGTTATTGCTTTGAGAAAAAACAAATTGTGCTTCGAATATACAAGATTCTATAAATACCATAGACACTGAACCAGAAGTGACTTCCATTAATACTAAGAAATAAATTGACAAGCGCTAGTAACGTATTTTCTCTAGCTGACCCAAGAAAAACAGTGATGTACGTCCTTGGAGACGTCTAACGTCCCCAAGTTTTTCTTGGTAGTTTCAATAAAACCACCTGATTCTTCGTGTTCTTCTAGCAAGACATTTTTTCATTAGACTTTCCTTTAGTAATTCCTGCTTTTATTGAGAAATTCTTGAAGCGTAAAACTGAACCTCAAGACGCATTTTTTAAAAGTAACAATCTCCAGTCGGACCGTACGACATTCAACAGTCCTGGATAGCCAAAGAAGTAGGAATGAACACTTTATACCGCTATTATGATCGTTCCAAAACTTGGTTGGTTGCTTGAAGTGACCTTTTTAAGTATATAAACTTCACTTTTTGCTTCAAGAACGATATATTGAAATATTCTGTGAGTAAAGCTATGGTGTTTTTATCTAGCGGCCATAATGTAGGGTCGGATCACGTCACTAAAACGTTGTCCGTCCAAACCAGATGGCGTTGATTCCCTAGAGAACATTAATTATGAGAGGCATGTCAAATAACAATGCCGCCATTACGTACGTTTTAGCGGTGGATATTTTAAAATAAGTATAAGTACTAAAGTAATTTGCACTAGCAAAATTAACTAAATTTTGATTGATTCACTATAGAAAATCACTAATACGAGGTGAATTTCCATTTATCTGATTAGTTTCTGCTAATGAAATTTTATTTGATCATTTTATAATTTTTAGAAAATCTCTCCTTCGATATTCCTACTTCATTGAGTTATAGGTTGAGTCTATATTAATTCAGCGCCTCGTATTTTTTCCACGTTAGCACCTTTCTCTTCCGTTTCCCTCATTCTGTACTGAAAATGTGGTATAAAAGAGTTTATCAAGGAAAACATCCTTTAAAATATATCTAAAATAAATTATTTACTCCATTTGTTTTATAAGATCCTTTGTAGTATTTATTTTTATAAATCAAATAAATAAAACGTGATACAGACTACATATTATTATTTAATATAATTTTCCTCTCTCGAAATTTATCGGAAAATCGCCAACTGCGATATTATTGGTTAGTTTCAAATCATCCTTTAATCTCATTTCTCGAATATCCCTTTTATTATATTGCATTCTGATAAAAACAGCTACTCAGCAGAAATTGTAGAAATTGTCTGAAGCGTGAGGAAACAGGGAATAAGTCCGTCCCTTAAGATTTATGCCACGCGTAGGACTCTTAAAGGGCATGATGATTGTGTGTATGGTCGAAACGAGCATATTGGATCATCAACAATTTTATGAGTTGGCAGGGAATATAAAATAAAAATATGAGAACCATAAAAAGTTTAGTAGGAATAGGATAAGGGGAGGAAATTGGTAAATATTCCGAAAACATTATAGAATAAGAAATATTTGACTTACTTGTTACATGTGTATAGTATTCTATACATTTACCTTTTATTTGTAATTTATACTTATACTATCTATATTTGTTAGGAATCCTACTATCACTGCGCCAATTCTATCATCCTAGCGCTTTTAATAATAAAATAATTTTCAGAACCACCTCCCAACTTTTTTTGTTGATGTGTACGAGAGCGGGACGTCTTCTAAAAAATGTAACTGCTCCCTTTATATGTTCTGCCTATTTATGCATTCATTTTTATAAGGTGATGCTTCATTTTCAAAAAACACGTAATCCAATATCAGAATTATTGTAGTGTATTGCAAGTGTATTTTTTGCAAAATAATAAACTTCAAATTTTTGACAGTTTAGTTGCAACCTTAATCAATCAGAGCTTAAGATTTAATGTTGTCTAATATACCCGCTTGCATCTGATGCTGACTTGACATATCTAAACGTTGAAAATTTGAAATGTTGCATTATTTTTCTTGAGCACCTCTTTATTCCCTACACATTTACAATCACCTCCGAACATACATCGGACCGGAATATTTTATGGAATACAATATGCAGACCAAGGAAATATCTTCGCTCTTTTATTTCCGTGTCTGGTGAGAAACATGATTTATATTCTGAATTCGTTTACGCCGTATTATGGACTTCTACTGGAAAATTGGATTTTGTTTAATTGAATAATGCTGACTATGGATTATATCAATGAGAGGCAGGTTTAGGTTAAAAAAATTTATGTTTACGTTAAGTTTTAATTTTAAAAAAAGACTAGTTTTGAGAGCGGGACTGTCCAAACCGAATGCGATGGAAAATGTTGGTCCTACATGAAAAAAGACGAAGAAAAAGAAGAAGAGGATGTGTGAAAGCCTGTGTTCTTCTTCTTTTTACGTAAATGTCTGCTTTATTTTACTGTACTTCACATTGTTGTATACTGTTTGTATTCCGATTCTCGCAACCATCAGCGTAAACATCCATGTGTTTTATATCGATTATACCATTGTATAAGGATAATATAGTAGTATCGCCTTACAGACTTTTATCAGCAGGACAATGTAGACAGATTGTAGATGGTAGCACTCCCTGTATCTACTAGTCATGTTTTTAGGTCATGTCGTGGCTTGAGTAAAATTATAATTTGAAATCTTCTTTTTCATTTCTGCTTTTCTTTTGTTAATGTGTTATTTAGTTACAAAGAAAGGGAATTGGAGGACGTATGGAGTTGAAGGCCAAAAATAATTAACAATCCCCCGAGAAACCAGGGTTGCCAATTTGTGAGTATTTTGTTAGTCTGTAAGTAATTTTGTGAGTAAAGGGCAATTGTTAATAAAATTGCGAGTAATCAAAAGGTCAGTAGTATACTATCGATAATGGTAATTATGAAAAATTCTAATCTGTTAATTTATTAAACCCTTTTAAATTTTAAAATTAAAATTTGGAATAAAAAGCACTAAAACTAGAGAGTCAATGTTAAATCGAAATATTTTTTCTTAAAGTCTATTTTTTGCAATAGTTTGGTTTCTTGTTTATAATATGGATATTATTAGATTGTTTTAGTTCCTTTTAAAAGTATAAAATAATTTATTATTTATATATTAGTTTTTTATTTTGTGGTAGAATTAATAAATTATCTTGTTTTTTGATACTAAACAACTTTTATCTTTTTTATCTGTTTTCTTTTGTAATGTTGATGCTGGTTAGAAAGGTAATTACAGTTTTGTATCTATTACTTCGTATATATTTTGTTCGAAATCGACAAAAGAAATAAAAATAACCAAACCTCACGCCTAAGTGTCCAGCATAGCAACAGTACGCGTACCCGTGATTGGCCGCCGGAAGGATCTCGCCTACCGACAAGCGTCTCAAATTGCAAACACAGTTTTGAATTTTGTTATATTCTATGTTTGTTAAAAAGTGTTTTGTTTTTTACGAAGTTATCGTTAATATATAAAATTCATGTAATCAGTGTATAATTTCGGTACAACCTCTATACAGTCCACACAATTTCTCAGCTAACTTAAATCTACAATAAGTTGGGACAGGCCCATCTGCAGGGTGTGGCCTAATAAGTTTGGGTCTCCAAATTTGGTATTATTTGGAACTTCCCAAAACATATTTTTTCTATCCAGTTAACTTACGATTTAAAAAAAACTGTCTTGCTATTGATATTTTAAAGTTGTGAGTAATCCACAAACTTTTTGAAAGTAAATAGGTAAAGGCTAGTTGGCAACCCTCTCGTCGAGAACTCTAGATGCACCAAGGCAAGCTGAGGTTCAGTGAAATTTTCCTTTAAATAGTTGAGATTGGCGTTGTTAATTTTGTATTAACTTTTATATATATTTTATTTATTAGACTTTAAATTCAATTTAGAAAACTGTTCTAGCACTTATTTTGCTGGATATTTGGTTAGAAAATATTTATTAATTAAAATAAATATACAAATGTATCGTATTGGAATAAAATGGTTTTCATGTTACATTGGGAAAAAATGTAAATTTCTTGGATTAAAATAATATTTTAAGGTAATTTTGAGGCACTTAAAATAGCCTGCTAAAATTTCTGGGGGAGGCCCCTCGGTCTCTCCGCTGGGCAGGCGATATTCCATAACCTCAAGCCCCTCACCACCCGGGTGGAAGACAGCCCCCCCCCCCCTTGAAAATCCTGATTGCATTTTGCAAATGTAAAATCTGTTCAACAGATGTTTATTATTACATAAGTAAGTGCAATATTACAGACAACAACTTTAATAGGTGAAGAAGATGTAGAAGGCATATCTGTTCAGCATTAGAAATTGAGAACTTCATAAAATCGCCAATAGATGCCGCGCGAGATTGCATCAAACGCTTTTTACTAGAGCGTGATACTACTATATTATCCTTATACAATGATTATACCAACCACGTCTACGATCTAGTATGTTGTTTTTACCAGCTTCACATTTAATATATATGTAAACAACGGCAACAGTTAATAAAATGGATATACTTTTATTTAATACATTAAAATGACACTAAATGAACTTGCATGCAACTGCTCTTAACCCGAATATTAATACCAATAATATTTTTCTATCGCCATACATTACAAGAAGCAAACTTTTGAATTCTCCACATTTCATTTTTTGTTTATAATTTCCAAAGGATAAAATTTTGACGGATCTTTTCTTCAGTACATACGCAACAAAGTGTCGAGAGTTTTTTCAACCACATGCACACATTATAAACGCCGAAGTGCAAAGCACAAGAGTGCTGAAACAAAAGGGGAAATGTGACGGAAATATAATTAGTTACAGAGTAAAATTTGCCAACGTATCCCACTTGTGCCGGTTTATTCTTTAACAAAGGCACTTATGGGCGAACCAAGGAGAATCAGTGAGAAGACTAGTGCACTCGAGCTTTGTGCTGACTAAGTATCGCGAGCACGTAGAAAAACAAGTAGAGAAGCTCTGGAAGGGCAGTTTCAAGTCGACGATAGGTGGTCACTAGGACTGGTATATCCATTAGTGGCAATTTGTTGGAAGGCGGTTGTACTTGTACATACAAAAATCCCGTAAAATCGATCCCACTTGCTGCTTCTTAAACGGATTTCGTCCGGTTCAACGGAATATAATATGTCGAGACGATTTAAAAACTAAACTGATAATATAGATTTTCTTGCAGAAGTTGATGTTGACGTTGTGTGTATTAATGTTAATAGAATGTATAATTTATCCAAAAACTCTCAAGAATTTAAGTGTAGTAACGAAATGTCAATAAGAATTTATAATTTTAATCAATTTTATAGAGGGAGATGGAAACTTTGTTCATAGGAAGCGTTTTAATAATTTCTGGACATTTTGTTCGGAAGCTGCTTATGTAGATTGGATGTTTGGCAAGACTCTCATGAGGAAGAAAACGATTTTATTTATTTATTTGTCTAAAAAGATTGTTTTAGAAGTAGTGATATTATTAAAGGCTTAAACGTAAACGTTTCAAAGTTAACTTAAGTCATATGGACATAAAAATCATTTAATTGTTCTACTGACCCAAATAAATGATTAAAAAAGCGTGTTTGACAATCACTAAAAGAGGTGGACTTTGATTTAATTATATACTTGCGATTGTTTCAATTGTAATCAATGGGGGAGTTCTTTCCAAGTTGCCACCCTAGAAAAAGGTCTACCATCGGGGAAGCGTTATTTTTTGTCAAAATCTACTTCATTATTTCCGCAATGATTTAATATGTTCACAAAAAACTACTGAGCTCTCCAGAATATATCGTTTTAGAAAAATGATGATTTTAATAAACTCCATTTCTGATTGGTAAATATTAAAGTTGGTATCGAGATTCGGGGTGAAAAACAAGGCTTCTAGCGACAGTATGAATATGGTAAAATGACATTTGACAACGAAACATGTTAACTGTCACATCCAGTCTCGATACCAACTTTAATTTCAACCAATCAGAAATGGAGTTTATAAAAATTATTCTTGCTAACGATACTTTTTGGAAAGCTCAGTAGAATTTTGTTATGACATTTTATCATTGCGGAAGTAATGCAGTAGATTTTATCCCAAAAAAACGCTTCCTCGTTGGTAGACTTTTTTAGATTTTGAGGTTATTAGGAAACTCCTCCATTGAAAGCAATCATTCAAATAGATTCTGCTATAATTGGTGTTATCCACTATTTTGTTAATTTTATTGACTTTCTTGTTACTGCCATTTCTTTTTGCACCCACATATCTTCTCTGTTATTAGGTTTCTATCCATGTTATTTATATTTTTCTTATTAAATACTTTGTATGTCTCAAAACAGTCTAATTAAACTTTCGAGGAAAACACTATCCTGTAAAAATTATCTTTACTATGGACCACATTAACGGAAACTATAGAGTTTATGTTGCGGCTTGGCAAGTTACATTTGTCACTCTTTAATGCATAAACCGAAAATGTCTGGGATAATAAAGATCCTAAAATTTTTGTAGTTTGCATCATAAAGTAAGTTTTCATGTTTCATTTAATTGTGGCACTTTCGAGTAATAAAAAGTAACAATAGGGTTTTATTTTCTTGTCATTAAAATATGACACAGTGTTGCCATTGTTAGAGATACTCACATTAACTTCTGAACGTGTAGAGCTATTTTAAGTGAATAAATTACATTAATTTTACTTGTAAATTTGTTTCATATTCCATCATAAAAGTTACCGCTAACATGGTGAAGAAGCCGACTAAGAGTCGCTGTTAAGATCTCACTTAACCACCCTATTTAATATTACACCTGAAATGGGAGTACGTTCAACGCCATTTTTAAACCTTTTACAGACATCAGAGACTTGGATATCGATGTCTGTTTGAGAATGGCATATCGGAGTGGCATTAGTTTCCTCCTTTTTTCGTACTGTGCTATTCCGTGTGTGCAGGAAAAGCTGGCAAGTGGCTACTCTCTTGAGAAACCTCTGGCAGGCCAATTCGATCATCCAGAAATCGCCGAGCGCCAACAGCTCGCACTTGATTTATTTATTTTGTGCCTGCTTTCATGGAACGAATCGATTCCTTAAAATTTTTATTATTTTCGGTTTGGTTTATAGCCAGATTATGGCCTGCGATAAACAAGTGTTCCTCGGAAAAATACATGAAAGGACTAAATAAGAAAACGCCCCTGTTACCGAATAGTCCAGTCACTGGAGATTGAAAACATTTTTAGTAATTTTTTCTTTCTCCTAAATGAATTATTTTGTTCTGCAAAAAAATGATAAGAAAATGTCAGTTATTTATTCTCTCTCCTAATTGACAACCTACTGATCAAATATACTCCCTGTAGATATTAAAATGATGAATATTTGAATGACAGTGAGAATGTTTTGATTGACAGTGAGTTTCTTTCATTTATTAATCTGTTTCGATTGTTAGTTTTGATGATATTTTTTGATGTGTAGGATAAAATGACGTCCTAGATAATATTGTTATAAATAATCGAACAAATAAAGGTTAAAGGTCAAAACCGACATCTGCTTGATGATCTTTCTTATTGATCTCTGTATATAATAAAATTGATGAATATTTGAATGACAGTGAGTTTCTTTTGATTAACAGTTAGTTTCTTTTGAACGATAGGGAGTTTCTTTTGATTGACAGTGAGTTTCTCTTGAATGACAGTGAGTGTCTTTTGATTGACAGTGAGTTTATTTGAACGACAGGGAGTTTCTTTTGATTTACAGTGAGTTTCTTTGATTTATTGGTCTGTTTCTATAGTTATCTTTGACGATATGTGATATTCTCTCCAAGAAAAAAATAGAAAACCTAGAAACTAGTGTGGAAACTTCATCGTCATATATTTTATATTTGGTAAATTTTTATTATGATCTACTACCTAACAACTGGACTATTACATTAAATAAGAAAACGCCCCGTTGCCAGAGAGAACTAAATATGTTGTATGAAAGTTTCAGAATACAGTGTTCTTGTTTACTGCTTTTAGACTGGAAATTCCTGTATTACTTTATTCCTTTTGTGGATTCTTGATGTGCAGATTCGACTTTAGATACGGACATTGATTTAGCGATTTTGGATTTAAAGTTCGTTTGAAGTGTTAGGGAAATAACCATATACTTCCTTTTTTTTCGTTCGTTTAAAGTGTTAATACTGAGAAAAGCAAGTGAGTAAAGTGAAAGATAGTGGATTACAAAGTATGTTATGTTCGCCAAACTAAAGAACGCGATTTACATGGTATATTTTTCTTTGGCTGCAGAAACTCTTATTACAGCATCACTGATATGCTATCGCAGAGGAAATCGTTATGGTAACTATAGGAGAAACATCTACATAGTATTTTAAACGTTTGGGACGACATATTACGGAAATCTCGAATAACATACCAAGAATATGTAAAACATTAAAGTGTGACTAAACAAAATAATGGAAAATCAATTAGCACTGCATGGCTTTTATACATGTTTTTTTCAATTTTTTCGATCTGTTATTCTCATTTCTTGCAGATACACTTCCACTACATTTATCCATTAACTTTTCTTTTTGCAGTTATTTATCCCATTAGCACTTGTGTTGTTGGAACATCTTCTGACAATGTGACTACCTAAGTACCTCATGTTGCGCTTCTATTATAGAAGAGGAGAAAGAGGACGACACGGAAGTACAGTAACAGAAGTACAAAAATAATATACGACAATAAAAAACTGAGAAGGAAATGAAATCATCAACTACATCTCTTAATCACGTAAATAGTTTCTCCATAATAACAGAAAAGAAATATTCTCGCTCTTGAGATTGAAAAAAAATTCTGAAACACTTGTCTCTTATGTATTTTAAACGTATTAGTTCTTACTCTAGTCTTACCGTCCGCATCCTAGATAGCCATGAATTTCATGATTGACAGTTCTACGCGACGTGTTTTTTATTTAGTTTGAGTTTGCACGAACAAAGATAAGCTGCGTTTTTTGCTGTGGTCGTGGAGAAAGTAGTCTCTCATTCCAACCTTGTTACAGAATATACTATTATTTTTGTCTGTTAAAATTGAACCATAAAAGAATATTTGAGTTAACGATGAAAAGCCAACAGCACAGTACTCCTAATAAAATTAGAGTATAACGACAATCTTTAATGGTGGAGATGGAAGAGGCTTTATACTCACAGTTCCAAGTAAATTTAAGAGCCAATTTTATCTCTAGTGCCAAAGACTCTTTTTCAAATTAAAAAAAAATATTAAAAACTCTTTTTTCTTGTTTTAAAATCCAGAAAAAATAGTATTTAAATGAGCAAACCACTATGAATTACAGAAGTGAAAAAGTAACAGATACGTTTAGTGATTTGCAGAGATTGAGGCATAAAATAAAATTTCTAAATATATTGTAATGGTTAACTAATTCCAATAGCTCGAAAAGAGAATAAAAAATTTAATGTCTAGCACAGAGAATTAAAAAGAAACAGATAAGTTTATTAATATGAATAAAATCATTACTTATTGTAATTTGAGTAATCACAGGACAGAATGTAATTTAAAAACAATGTTTTAAACTAGTTCTAGCATGGTAATTGTAAAAGAATCTATTAAATTTGACATATCAAAATTTAACATTGAAAGCCCATAAGAGATTTTTACTAACAGATTTAAGGTATTTACGTAAAATTTAACAAAGAACTGAATTTATAAATTCAAAGTAATGTAGTCTCAGATAAGTCTGCGACTATAATAACAATGAGAATGTTATTATATTAATCGTCAGGAGAAAAAGAAAATTGCAAGATAACCTCAAAATTCAATATCATGGTATATCAAAGTGATTAGTTAAAATTTAATGGAAATAATAAAAATCAGAGAAATAGAGTTCCGGATTTTCAAAATTAAAGAAATACAGTAAAAAATGGGAATAATAATGAAGTTTTATGGAATTTAAGGAATCGATAATAACGAACATTAAAAGTCTGTGTATAAATTTATTAGTAGAAATAGTGAGAAAATTTTATCAAAATTATTCTTTTTGTCTCTAGAATAATTTGCTGTTAATTAAAAGTAGTAAAAAAATTCATAATTTTTTAATTTTATAAAAAAAAACTGTCAAATTCCAATCAAGTAAGCTGTGATTTGATGGTTTATAAAAACTATTTCGCGCTGTCAAGCGTGGCTTTTCACCAAAATCTTTTGCAGCGTTCACATCAATCCTCGTAATAAAAACAAAAGAAAATCAAATCAAAGCAATACTGTTTGAAGATAAAAAATTTCAAAAAAATTTACCTGTCAAAATAAGTAAGGTTATATTTTTGTAAAATAAGAAAACAAAGAGAAATCAAGAGGAGAAGTCCAATTATTTATCCTACCGTTGTTCCTGTTAAATAATCCAGATCCTGTTGTATCCTGACTATACTATCAAGATCCAGTTGTATCCTGTATTAATTTATATTATTCCTGTTTTTGGTTTCCTAGAAGATATTGTACTAAATCCCATCTTGAATTGACTAGGAAAATAATCAGAATAAAAAAGTCTAAGTCGTATTAAAGGTACCAATTTACTGTATTAAATATCGATATTTAAAAACGTTTAAAAAAATAAAACTAAATTACTTAGATTAGAATATAACATTGAAGTAAGGTAAGAGAGTAATCATAAGATTTGTGCTAATTGTTGATTTTGTAAATAAGAAAAATATTACTCTTATCCTATTCTGGCAAACAACTCTTTCACATAAAATAAAAGGTTAACCGTTATTTATTTTGAATATTAATAAATGTGTACATATTTTTACTGAGTTGTTATTATCAATTTCTACAATCACGCGGTCAATAGAAACACTTCCTGAGTTTAAGATTCTCAAATTTTCTACTTGATAGTAGATGGCGCTCAACAAAATTATCCACAACAAATAATTACATTTTGTCTGAGTTTACGGCAGAAGGCAATAAGAACAAAAAGATATAGGTAAAATTTAAAATTTGTTATAAATATTAAATTAACAAACCAAATTAAAGAGCTAAAGTCGAGGTTGGTTAATCTATTAATAAAATCAATAATAACATTATAGGTTATGTACTAAAACTCAAAATTAAATAATAAAAATAAATATTCAATAAAATTAATTTTTCTTTTACACACCGATAGTACGTAATAATATTTATGGATAAAAAAAGACGAAGCAAAAGCCTCTCAATAAAGATTTTATTATTCTTATTATTATGCATAACTTTAAATGTTCAAAAGCATTTCCATTTCATAGATGTGAGAGCCATTTTAAAATAATATTTAATTTGACCCCTATGAAACGTAAAAGTACACATGTTGAAACATAAAGCGGAAACGCACGTTTTATTTTACCCTATTTTTTTCTGATCAAAGCCCGCTAACTACCTGTCTATACCATTACCACTGACGTATATAAGTGTTTGAATTAACAATCAACATTGCTTTGTCGGAAAATTTGTTCAGACCACAGTTCACTTTTTTTTAGGGTGAGCAAGATTTTTATTTTATTCTTTGTTGCGAGTTCCGAAAAAGTTTGTTTATTATGGGAAACATGTTTATTATGCATTTATGAAATAAAAAATACAACAAAAATAATAAAAATTCATTCAAAGCTTCATGTAATGGCATCAATAATCTATTATTTTTACTCCAAATTAAAAATAATAAATTGGCGCAGTCAATTACAGGATTATCCCTACTCGTTATATAAATTATTATAAAATTTGAAAGGCAAATAGCATTTGGAGATTTAATACATCGACTAAAAACCAAACGACACTAAATTTGTCATGATACAACCCACTGTTCCATTTATTATCACCAGGGTTGCGCGTCTGTTTTAAATTAGTAAGATTCCATTCTAATTTACTTCCCCCATCGACCTCCGTTTATTTATACCCCATTATCATATCCAGAATAACACAAACAACAACATAAAACAAAATCTGTGTTTAAAAGCGACCGAAATTGTTCGGTTAAAACTAAATGAATGCCGATATATTTGTTTGAGAAGGAGCTGTTATTTGTTTTGGTTGCGGATCCTCTGGAACAAAAGGCAGTATTTTCATCCCATTTTGATGCTCTCTGTAACTTTCGATTCTCCGTTGGAATTGCCTTAAATTGCTTTTCCGACTGCTTTCATAATGAAGCTCACTTCGAGCTAGGACAGTGGCGGTTCGAGATGTTTTAAATTCTCGTGTACTCTAACATTTCGAAAGTCGAATAAGTCGTCTTTCGTTTGTGTGATATAACAGAAAATATGTTCTAGAATATTGTACACCAGCAGCTGTCATAGTTAGAGAGATCTTCTCCTAGCACTGCAGCAGCTACCAGAGTAAGCGAGATCTTCTAGCACCACTTCTAGCAGTATTGCACAGCAGCATAGCTGAAAGAGTAAGGGAGATCTTCTCCAAGCACCATTTCTAGCAGTCCTGCACAGTGTCAGCTTTCAGAGTAAGAGAGGTATTCTCCTAGCACCACTTCTAGCAGTATTGCAGAGCAGCAGCTGCCAGAGTAAGGGATATCTTCTCCTAGCACCACTTCTAGAAGTATTTCACAGCAGCATAGCTGCAAAAGTAAGGCAGATCTTCTCCTAGCCACACTTCTAGCAGTATTGCAGAGCAGCAGCTGTCAGAGTAAGGGAGTTCTTCTCCTAGCACCAGTTCTAGCAGTATTGCACTACAGCAACTACCATAGTAAGAGATATCTTCTCCTATCACCACTTCTAGCAGACTACAGACAAAAAACAATACAAATTTCCTCCACAGAGAGGCAAAAAGCGAGAAAAGGTGTGACGTGTGCTACAGAAGGGGTCAAAAGTAGTGAGAGTGTGGGGTTTTTCTTCTTACAGAAGGATGTTTTGAAGTCTGCCACACAAACAATTATATTAGTGAGTTTAGGCTTTCAATATCATGTAAAGCAAATTTCAGAAAAACATCTGCATTGGTTGCTCTTTAATTAGTTTTTAGATGTTAATATACTCCCTACCGAAATACGGCGATTTAAATCTAACATAGCAAGCAAAAATAATACTGTTTTTTTAACTCTAGACGTAACAATTTTCACATCTTGTATTAAAAACTTTTGCACTAAATGCATAATTAACTAATTATACCCTTGAATGAAGCTAATTCCATTTTAAACATAAAGTTTTTCAACTTGGCAATTTACATACGTACAAAGTAAAAAAAAAGTAAATCGTTCCTTTTATTAACTCAGCAATAAAATTATTAAGTTGTGGTTTAAGGTACATTCTTGTTGATTAGAAAGTAATTACAAAGCATGCAAATTGTTCCCACGAAAAAGCTCTAAAAGGCATTACACGAAACCGTTTGCTATAAGTGGGACTGTAAAGTCAGATATAAAAGATTACAGTAAAATTTATGGTTCGATAATTTTTCTTACCGTAGTTGTATGAAGGGAAAACAGAATTTAACCCCTTGACAACAATATGAAAGCTAAGAAAAAAATCGTTTTATTGATAGTTAAGAAATATTAATGATTATAAATTTAATAGAAACTCGGTAATAATCTAATCTATTCACACATTTGATTATTACTTACTCTTACCTCTCCAGTTTCACTATAAAAAACGATTTTTTTCTAGAATGATCCCAAAAAACACTAATGATTCAAAGTATTCAACACAGTCCTAGTTTACCTGTGTACTAGAACTGTCACTTTTCTTTAACTTGGAAATATTGCAGACAATTTTTGTCGGCCACGGTTGCCAGATGTCGCGTCGAGAGATGTCAGGTTGGCGTATTACTCATTTTAAAACTTCAAATTGTGTAATTGTCAAAATAATTTTTGACTGACGTTTCTAGAACTGCATTTGCATTATTCAAATCATAGTAGCCGCGAGCGTGTATGAGGGTACGTCCAAAGAATAAAGCGGATCTTGATTATGACTGAATTGTCTCAAGAAGACATTATTTGTTTAATTATATCTGCTGAAAGTAATACAGAAATAATGTGACATATGAAGTGGTTTAAAAGGTAATGCAATTTCACAGAATGTATGTTTTTCATGTCAAAATAAGCTGTAGTAAAATGAAAGATGAGTACAATAAAAATTTTATTGCACTAGTGCAGTAAAGAACCATTTTTTCCACTAAAAATGGTTCAATAAAGTTTTGTTTTTTGCACGAACGAAGAAAAATAATATTAATTAGATTTTTTTAGAACGAAAATACAAAAATATTATTAATAATTAATTCAAATCCCACATTTTCATTTCGGTTAATATTACCGTATTTATTTGATTGCACATTTAATTGATACCGTACTAAAAAATAGGGTAAACCAATACGTATTGCAGGTGTGCCTTACCGTGTGTTTCCCTACTTCAAATTCCTTGTCGAAGTCCCGACAGACCGTGGCCTCGAGCTCGAGTTCATCCAGTGATACCCGCAAATGGCGTTTCCTGTATCGAGTATGCCCGCAATAATCATAATACGATACTTATCAATTATATTGAGTACTTTCCGGGAAGCAGATACTGGATATTTCACATGAAACATATGGAAGTTCGAACTGGACATTTGATTAGCGGTTATTAAAATAAATTGGTAATGATTCCAGTCTATTACCGTGACCGCAGAACATTGTTAAAAATATTTCAATATTCATCATATTCATCAAACCGTTCTTCTTTCTTTATGATAAATAAATAATAATAATAAATCTGTCTTAATTAACGCGTTATACTCAATTTTCGTAACACTCTCCAATGGTTAAAATCATGTTGATTCTTCCTTCAAGTGTAAAACTTTGCATTTTACTTCTCAAATCTGAGAATACAAGAGCAAGACAAATTTAACACAAACTTATGACAAAATATTTACGCTATTTGACAGGAGCTTGCTTGGAACAACAGTTGAACGTATTACTCAAGTATATCGGAGTACTAGATGAAATAATGTTCATTTAAAAATTTAGGTATAGGGAAAAGGTGAATCTTGTCACGTGGAAAAACATAGGATGTTCTATTTGAAATAACAAAATTATTGAAGTTCAATTGAAGTTCAAAATGTACTTTAGATCGACATACATATACATCTCCAGACCGTTTACTTAAAAAAACATTTGGCCACGAGTGTGTGTGTTCAGCTTGACTCACCCTGTATAAGAACAACAAAAAAATTCAAAATAGTACGAAAAAAAATGGATAATTTGTTGAGGGAAAGTGCGAATTCAACTTCCACAAATTCAAAAAGAAGCTACTTAAAGGAAATTACTTTTTGGGAAATATTTCTAGGGACAGTTTTAATCCCACCAAAAACAGTTTTATTTAGTTGATTTACGCTTGCAGTGGGCTGTTTCAAGATGTACGTCTTCCAATGTAAGGTATTAACTAAATCAGGTATTAAGTAATCAGCACTTGAATATGAAACACATTTACCTTTTTCTAGGAAGAGTAAATTAAAAAAACCACATTTTACATTCACGTTAACATCATTTTAAATATAAATAACTTAATTATTGCCTGTAGTCGGTTATAAATCATGTTTCCTGAAGCATTTCAAATAAAAAAAAAGCATGTTTTCGTACTTAGCTTTCCCGCAGCGCATTATACAAACATAATATAAAAGCTCATATTCGAGTCGACAAATTTGTTTGCCAGGCCAGGCAGCCAACTTTTGGAATGAAAATGGAAAAATTTTCAAGTTGTTCATTCAGAATTCTATTATAATACGAATATCTGTGTAAAATTCCTTTGAAGGTTTCATTCCATATATTGCAATATGAAAATTATTACTGTAAAACATGCAAACATTATTGGATTTTGTCTATAAATATGTCTGGATGAGTATACGGTCTTGATTTTAATACGTTTTTTCATCGGGATATGATTGGCTCACCTATATTGTCTTTACGCAATGTAGGTTAGTTTTCTTTGAATTAAGAAGCTACAAATAAACAGCTGATAGGGAAAGCGTCACAAAATGAAATTACGGAAATTAAAAGAAATATGAGAAATTACAGAAGCAGAGATATAATTGCAGATATAGCGATTTTTACTATGATAAAAAAGAGACTGAAGAGGGCGTTTGTGAGTATTAAGAGAATTAAGAGAAGACAAAATAGATGAAAGTAAGACCGGAAGATAGATAATTAGGAATCACTTTGAAAAAGGAAAGAAATTTTAATGTTTGGGCGTTTTTGTAACCCGTAAATATAATTCATCTGTGAAACTTGAACAAAGAATAAAAATATAGCAAAGAAAATGGAAATATGGGAAAGAAAAATCATAAGAAGAAATTTTGGAGGATTAAAAATGATGGAAGATAACAAATCATAAGTACTTGATAAAAATAATAGTCCAAGTATAAAGAAAGTAATAAATAATGGCGTCATTTCCTTTATACTTGGCCAAGTCCATTCAACCACACAGCAATGTCATAGTATAACATAGGAAATAAGAAAAAAGTATTGGTCCGCAGTATTTCTAGACATCAACCAGTCTTTTGACAAGGTTTGGCATACTGGACTCTTGCACAAAATTAAAAATGTCCTACCTCATTCCTATTCTCCATTACTGAAACCATTCTTAGGTGAAAGAAAGTTTGAAGTTAAACTTAACGATGACACTTCAACCACTTTCTCAATCAATTCTGGAGTACCCCAAGGAAGCGTCTTAGGCCCAATATAATATCTACTCTACACATCTGATTTACCCTCAACACCAAATACAATGACACAGCAAGTCACCAGGAGGCTGTAACAGCTTCCACCTACGTACAGGAACATTAGGATCGACTCCAAGAATGGTTAAATAAATGGCGAATCAAGGTGAACGAAAACAAGTCTGTCCGTGGAACTTTTACTCTTCGTAGGGATACCTGTCCACCGGTAAATATAAATAACATTAAGAAAAAGCAAATGAACACAAAAACAAAAGAGCTATATTGGTTAATAGGAAGGAAATCAAAATTATCAATAGAGAATAAACTTCTTATTTATAAAACCATTATCAGGCCCATTTGGACATATGGTATAGAATTGTGGGGGTGTGTGAGCAAATCCAACAAAGCAATTATACAGAGAAGCCAGTCAACTAGCAAAGTAGAACAGCTGCTGGGTCCTCCAGACAACCAACGACCCAAGAAATTGTGGCCTATAGACCTAATATAATATAAATAAGTTCAGAGACAATGTCAACGGATGTTGACCTCATCAACTCATTATAGTTGCTAGCTTGCCAAGCACTCGTGAGCAAACTAGCTTATAGAATGTGTAATATATATTTCTGATTGCTAATAAAATATCCCAAAAAATTTCTTTATTCTTGAAGCAATTTTTAAAACTAGTGAAATGATAAATCTTTTAGAAAATTCGTAAAGTTTCTGCCCACACCAAAACATTTAATAGAAAGTTGCCTACTTGATTTATGTAATGATTTTTGTTGGAACATCTTCATTTCAACTAAAGTAATTATATACTTCCATAATAATTTCTAACTCGTTAAAAAGTTTAAATTACTTCATACGATGGTCTAGCTATAGCAAAATCCTAGTTATAGCCTATTCTGTACAAACTTTATTAGTACAGTTGCAATTGACGGAAACTCAAATTGTGCAACGTGCATGGCATTTTATTTGGAGTATCTTTAGACGCACACGTTCAAAGACCTAACATGCCGGCCCTCTAGAGAATTTTCAAAATTTATTTCCTAATTATCATCCAATACTTCAAAATAACTTTCTTTCCACCCTGTTTTAACTAGCAAATTTTCTTTTCATTCTGAAAACTTCCATCCAATAATAATAAAAAGAAAACATCTTTCATCCTCTTTTTTTATTATCATTTCAAGCTTATTTTTAGCAGTAAAAAGATGCTCTTCTTGCATTGTATATACAGTGAAAATTAATAATTTCGGCAGCGCCAGCAGTGTAATGGCAAAAACATTCTCCACCAATTTCTGTTCCTATATTATCCTGTCGCCGTGCTGAGCTGTTCTGAGAGCATTCGCCCTGCATGTGGAATTACCAACTTGTTGTGTACTATGAAATGTTTTGTCGATATTTGCTTCAACTATTTAAATATATTTAAGCGAAGCGGAAAATGGCCACACAATTGATGATTCGAGGGTTTTGAGTTCGGTTTACTTTATACGAGGTATATTGAGCACCAAACATGTTTTGGTTACAGACATGTTTTAAAGATAAATAAGTTTTGAAGTAAAAGAAAGTGAACGAAAAAAATGATTGGAATAACATATTGTAATACATAGAAGATCTATTGTGCCCCCTTCTGCTGCCCATTCGTTAAGGATGTCTCAACAATTAGAGTAGATCCTCCAGTTCTATTGCTTTCAAAAAGTTCAGGATGTCAGTAGGCTTCGGGTTAGGTAGAGCTCCCTCTTCTATTTGATATTCTCCGAGGTATCGTACCCTTGGATTTTGCAGGGTTATGAATTCTGCATTCTTCCTCCTCTACTAATCCGTGTTTCTTTAGGTGCCTTCTCAACCGGCAGTGCCCTGTTAGGATACCCATTAGTACCGAGCTTGTTTTTACTTTTGCTGATGCAGTCGTCTGCAGTCCTATTCTGTATTGGGATCTTTTGTTATTTACTTCTTTTCCAAGTTCATCAAGCATTGTACTGGTGCTTATTCCGCAGAAGGGTTCAGGTCCCAGAAATGGTATATCAGCCCCTTTTTTTGCAAGTACGTCTGCTATTTCATTATCCTCCACTCCAGTGTGTCCTCGAACCCATAGAAGGGTAATAGTGTTGTTCTTGCATAGGTAGTTTAGAGCCTCTAGGCACTCCCAAACCATCTTACCGCAAGTAATAGAAACTGTGTGCAGTCTAACTATCCTGCTGGACTCCGACAGCCCCACAACCAATCCCTATATTCTATATATCATGCCGATATCAGGCATCAGTTGCAACTGGATATTTTCTTTCTCTTCTCTTCTATTGCAAACCTTTCCCATCTCTCTCTTCCTGATCTTTTTAATCATTCATTACTTTTTTAACGTAACTTTCAACTTGGCCTGTTCCAATTTCTTGCGATTGTTTCCTTTCCTCTACTAAGAGAGATATCCCGTATAATTGAAACCATTTTGAAGAAAGACATCTTTCTCAGAAAAATTCGTCATTTTATATAATTGAACTTACTTTCATTTTTTTTTAAATTCGTTTAGTATGGCTCTTGCTTCCTTTTTTTTCTTTGCATATTTGATGTTTTCCTGAAGAGTTCACACAAGCTTTATTGCGTTTACATTCTATTGTTCACATTCTTCATGGCTTTTGGAAAATTTTTCCCTCTGGAGTTGACTAATATATCAAACAGCAGCTATGAGGTTTCCTAGTACTCTGTTTTGAAATCTTGGAATACTTTGGATACCGTTCTGTTTAGTGCAATGTCTAAGTTGCATTAAAGATGGCTGGTCTGATTATTGGATTGTATATCAAAGATTTTAATTTCAAAATTGACTAATTGATAACTCCTATTTTCCTATGGCTTCTTCGTTGTTTCCTAATGCCAGTTTCATCAGCAAAAGTAGACATAGGGTTTTTTTCCTTGTGGTACTTCCACATCTATTTCTCTTAAGAAGATAACAGGGCATTCTTTCCATTAACTAATTTTAAAGTATCTATCAGTTATCTTACAACAATTTGAGAGTTGGAACAATGATTTTATATTTTTCATTGCACTGTATAGTTCCAGGAAGATTGTAGAGTTGACCTCCATTGCTTCGAGCAATTTTTTTTATTCTATAATACCTATTATAGTCGATATGACGATACTTAATGAGATAGTTTTCCAGGTTTACAAACTTTATAACCGGTGCGACTGTTCACAATCTCAGTATATACTTACTTCATTCTAAAAGCAAAATGAGATGTGTAATTTTTCAACAGTTACTAGAGTAAGCATAAAAGAGTATAACCCCTTCCACACTTGAATAATTATTTTTTATTTAATAAATTTTTTTCGGTTATAATTTTGACGTTGTTCTCTTTTCTGTAATAAATATTGTCGGGTCTAAAGCAAATGCAGCGAAGCTCATTTTCAGTTTGTCGTCCATGAATCGATTTTGTGTCATAATAGTTTTTCTTCGGCTAGGAAACGTGAGCGTCTTAATAATTGAAGACGACTGTTATTTAAGAGTAAGCACCAGGGTGGGTCTTATTTTCAATTTTCCGCAGGAGATTATTTTATGTTTTTAAGAGTTTTAAGTGCTGCTTTTCGCTGCCATTAATATTATATAGAAATAAGTATAGAAGTAAGTCAATGAAAATATAAGTTACTGGTATATTTTTTATGAGCCAATATCTTATTATTTTAAGTGCACGTATGATGTATATGAATTTGAATACTTTACCTTAACAGTTTTACCTTTTTCACTCTAGTATACTGGAGAGTATTTGTAAATTAGCACCGTCGGTCGTACAAAATTTAGACTCCCCCTCGTAAGTGTTCGAAATCGGTTTAGTATTTAGGCTCCTCCCACCAGTATTGAATGTTATACCTCCCCTACACCCGTTGCCCTTCCCCTTAGCACTTGACTCATTTACTTCTATAATCCGTAAAGTAAAAGTAATACCTAAATTTAATTTTTACTGATTTAAAAATTTAAAAATCTTTTATCTATGCATTGATTCTGTCTTCATCTAGATTCGACTTCGATTCGCATTTTTGAAAAATTCAACAATTCTATCGATTTTCCCTACGGCAATCTCCTGAATAATCAACAAAGCCAACATTATTGCTTTCAATCTTATTTACTTTATTAGTTTTGTGAATTGCGGCGTATGTAACGTGACGACACTCTGTTTGATTCAAAGACAGCTGCACCGAGCACTGCTGAGTAGGTAGTAATTGTTGAGGAGGTTGTAATGTCAGCAGAACTCATTAGTGGTTGGCAACCCTGTCGCTGTCTTTCCTGCTATAACCAAACTTCCTGCTGTGTACTCCGCATGACCTTTCACAAATGTCGCTGAATTATTTTACCGTTAACCCCGTTTTGTTTTAGTGCACTCGATTTATACGGTTTGTTTTGTTAGACTCGCATTGACACTGATTGAGTATATTATGTAAAATAAAAATATAACAATGCTATTATTAGTAAAGATTTAATTAACTACTAATGTTATTTTGAGACGGTTATTCACTCTTAAATGTTTTGCTTCTAATTCAGGAACGTTCTGTATGTAATTATCTAATCACTGAATAACGAGGGCCTATATTTGACATACATCTGCTAAGGATAATTGTTAGTTTATTGTGTTTAAACGCTTTATCCATTTGTTTATTCTACCTATCTTTCCTTTCTTTTTAAATGCCCCCGTTGGGCGCGAATTTATGTCTCGATTTCTACCCCTAATTTTGTATTTTCTCCACCTTTCAAATGTTTCGTTCCCCTGGCGATCCCTCTTTCCTTTTGTTTTCTCTACCTATCTTTTTTATATCACCACAATATGACAGATTGGAAAAGCTTCAAAATGATCCTTAAAGAAAAAATTAATATATCTGTTCCTATAAATAATAAACAACACCTAGACGACGAAGTGAAATTGCTTAATATGATAATATCCAACAAGCAGCATGGGAAACTACACCTGCTATTAATAGAAGGATGGTAGAAAACAACTATCCTAGAGAAATGAGGGAACTAATCTCTGAAAAAAGAAAGCTTAGAACAAACTGGCAGAAAACTAGAGCCCCACAAGATAAAACTATACTCAACAATGCTACCCAAAGATTCAAAAGAGAAATACAACGAATTAAAGAAGAATCGATTAGTATTTACCTAAGAGAATTGACAGACGACAGTAGTACTGATTATTCACTCTGGAAAGTGACTAAGAGATTGAAAAGACCCATAATGCGAATACCACCTGTCAGATTGGAAGATGGTAAATGGGCTAGAAATAATGAGCAAAAAGCAACAAGATTTGCAAATCATCTAGAAAAAATCTTTCAACACCATGAAGATCAAGATGAAGAACCCACTCTGGAAGAATATCCACAGATTGATCAAGAAATAGAATTTACCTCTCCCAAAGAAGTAATTACCGAAACAAAAGAAAATATCAATCCGAAAAAAGCTCCAGGTTTTGACTTACTTAATTACTGGAGAAATTTTAAAACAATTAACCAAAAAAGCAATAATTAAACTAACTAACTTAATAAATTCTGCCTTCAGACTGAAGTATGTACCCAGCCTTTGGAAAATTGCGGAAGTCTTAATGATACCCAAGCCAGTGAAACCACCACATGAGGCATCGTCATACAGACCGATCCCATTACTGCCTCTTATGTCGAAACTATTTGAGAAACACCTACTCAAAAGACTAAAACCACTTATCGAAGAAAGAGAAATTATCCCTGATCACCAATTTGGATTTAGAAATAAGCACTCGACGATCGATCAAGTTCATAGAATGACCAACATTACAGAGAAATCATTAGAAGAGAAAAACATTTATTCTACTATCTTTCTTGACGTAGCACAAGCGTTTGATAAGGTTTGGCATGAAATCTTAATACATAAGCTCAAGCTTTTCCTTCCAAAACAATTTACAGATATCCTCCATTCATATAAATCGGAGAGATACTTTAGAATTAGGCAAGAAGAAGCATATTCCGATCTTAAAGAAATTAAGGCTGAAGTACCACAAGGAAGTGTTCTAGGACCTGTCCTATACATACTGTATACATGTGATATTCCAGAGTTAGAAAACAATACCATAGCCACCTTCTCCGACGACACTGCCATTCTAGCAGTAGGAAAGAGCAATGAAGAAGCAACCCACAAGCGTTTGCAGCTTATCCACCTTATCCACCTTATCTATGACTGGACGAAGAAATGGAAAATTAAACTTACTGAAACTAAATCACTCCACATTAACTTTACAAACAAAAGGATAGATCATAGTACAGTCAGAATAAACAATAACCTGATTCCATATTCAAACACAGCAAAATACTTAGGTATTACTTTAGATCCCAAACTCCGATGGAAAGCGCATGTTAAAAAGAAAAGAGAAGAACTTGGACTGAAATATAGAAAAATGTACTGGTTAATTGGAAGAGACTCCACTCTGTCTTTACATAATAAGCTTATGCTTTATAAGCAGATACTTAAGCCTGAATGGACCTATGGTATCCGACTATGGGGATGCACCAAAGCAAGCAACTTAGCAATAACCAAAGATTTCAAAACAAAGCACTGATGAACATCTTAGATGCCCCTTGGTACATTCGCAATAGTGATCTTCATAGGGATCTGGAAATGGACACCAGACCATCAAAAAATTGGCCAAGAGTCATGAAGAAAGACTTCATCATCATGTCAATGTCGAGGTTATCCAGCTCCTTGACAATACTGGATTGGAAAGAAGACTTAAAAGGATGCAGCCCTTTGAGTTAGTTTAGTGTTTTTAGTGCAAAATCAGAGCTTAAAGTTAAAGTTTAGTGCAATCCATTCTACAGAACCTAAGGAATGCTGATGAGTATACCTTAGTTTTAAGTTTCAAACTCTATTAGGTTAAGTTAGAATTAAATTGCTCATTGATTACTGTTCACCAGATTGTAATATACTAAATGCCTTTATGGGTGTTTAATAATAAAAAAAAACCACAATATAGACTTTTTTATTAATACTCACTTAATTTTCAAACCTGTTCGTTTTCGTCGTACAACGATAGCAGTGCATTCTCTTTTAGCCTCCTAACGAACAGATCGATTAAACTTTGCATTAATGAGAAACATGATTGATTGTTTCATGACTCTTTTATTGTTTCATTTCCTGATTTTAATTAAATGAATGTTCGTGAACTCTTAATATAAAACTACTTCGTCATGAAGTTCGATCCTTAATGACTGGGTCCAAATGGCCAAAAAAAAATTTGTTAAATCAAAATTACATAGTCTGATTTACATGAAATTAGCATAGACACGAAAAATTACAATATGTTACGAAAAAGGTATAAAGCAAAGTATTTAAGCGACGTTTCAAAAGTTTTAGTAGCAAATCACATTAAAATAAGGCTTTATTTACATTTGATGATCTATGAGCTTTATCCATTATTTCTCTTAAGGTAAAATCGTGACTTTCTGTTTAACCATGTTATAGTAGTAAAGTTTCCAGCAAGTTGTTGATATTTATCTACGATCCGTGTCGTATTCAAATCACTGCAGATTATTTGTACCGGTATATATGATAGGCATGTCGATGGTTCGACTCGCCGTCCGCTAGATATTTTTTTCAAAAGAATGAAATAATAAAATTATAATACGTCATAATACCCACCTAATCAAATGTCGGAAGGTCAGAGGTCTAGTGCGAAGCCCAGAAAAGTTAGGATACGTTTCTACGAAGCCCCAATGAGGCTCCTATACATGTCTCGGAAGGGACCACTGGAAATCTTGACAACCCTGTTGACAGTTAACAGGTGGGATGGCAATCCTGTTGACAGATGACAGACGATAGATGGAATATGACATGCGACAGTTACCAAGTGACATGTGACAGTTGATATATTACTGAAGGGGTGTGTCTTAAAAATGGAGGTAGGCGGCCATCCTGAAAAGGAGCGTGACTTAAAAGTGAAGGAGTGGTGGTGGTCTAAAGTAAGTTACTACTCATGTTTATTGCTTCGTTAATATCCTTCCATATTTCTTATTAAATATAAAAAAATAACTGTTATTTGTTTAATCAAATCCTTATTAAAGACACAAATAAATTTTCACTCTGAGCTTGAGAAATGCGACCGACAAACCACATTTCAACCGCAGCAATTCATTTTGATGGTAAATTATTTTAAGTGCATCTTGTTCTCCAGCCCATCTTGAACACGATTATAATTTGAATGCAATTATGCTACACCATAAACCAACCGCACACATGCTGAAGCAATTAAAGTTGCCGAAATTGAAGTACCTATCCCAAAATAACAATTTAATATAAAGTTGAAGTACAGAAACACAGAGGACAGTCATTAATTTCGGCGAGTTCGAAGGACATTATGCCGAAATTAAGGACCGAGAGCCACAATTAACATAGACGAATTGTGATACCCTTGTTGTCGAGGTCGTCGTCTATTTGTATTCTGTTTTCGGAATGTTTGTTGTTGTCCTGGATTCGCTTTCAGTCAATATAGTCATAGTACAGGGTAATTTTGTGTCAATACGTTTTTATTTATGATCATAAAAGATTATATTTTAAATATACGTTATAGCTAAAGTATCGCTTTTCTGATATTTATAATAGAGGTAAATGTGTTTTAATGTGTAGTTTAAACGATGCCTAGAAAATAGTAGATGTTATCAGAATTTTTTAAACCTAAATACATTCCAATTAGTTTTAAATACATTATGAAAAAGTCATTGTATTTTAATTTAGCATCCCTTATAAGTTAATGTACGTTTAAATACAGTGGGTACTGGGGACTGGAAATTCCTTTATTAAAGCTACTGTGTTTTTTCTAACTCTAATGTTTGCATTTTCCAGTCCCCAGTTCCCGCTATATCTAAGAGTACATCATGAAAAAGGTTTTCAATTATTTGTTCTAAATATTGGAGAGATACTGGTAAATCTATTCTAGTAATTAAAAATACTTCGAACATTCTTTCACTGGAACTTCTTCGTCCAATTCTTCTGCTAACAGTACGGCATACCTTAACCAAAATAGCCTGTTATACACACATGCTTTATTCAAGCACAAGTCGGTACATTTACACAAATATTGTAGAAGAATAAATGGAATACTATCAAAAGGGCTGGTTTTAAACAATCAGAAAAATCCAAGCCAACGGCCTTATGAAGAAGTAAGAAATCGGATCGATTCATGGATCGCTTTAAAAGATTATCAGTTTTTTCAAAGCGGGATCCATATGCATCTAATATAAAAGAACCATAATTAGAAAGATCCCAAGATGCATGTAGAAAACACAGAAGAGATGTCGCGACTACTGTCTATCAGAATAGCAGAGACTAAGATAGGACAAGACACTATTTCCAACTACACAACCGCATCCTCTGGTTCCCCACTTATGTGGAGCCTAGCAGTTGATCGACTCCTCTGCGGTTTGACATAGTCATAAACGCGAGAGGTAAATTCGAGAATACCATCTGCGTTAGTTAGTTACCTTTACACGGAAAAGAAACATTAACCTCAAAACCATCGAATTGGACGGGAAAGTTATTGAATAGAAGATAACAAACTCATCTGGGATAAGCACGAAAAAGAAGTAATCAACAAAGCTCTAATGGTGTGCAGAAATTTTGTGGGAAAAAACTGGGGATGTAACCCAAAGACCCTGCAGTGGATGTACACGTCAATAGTGAGACTGGCCATCACTTATGGAGCAGTGGTCTGGGGCAGCAGAACTAAGCTGGCCAGTGCAAAGGCAAATCTAGCAAAAATCCAAAGACTAGCCTGCGTATGCATAACATGTGCAATGAGAACGCGATGAGGACAACCGACATAATGACCAGAGATGGATCCACCAAACGCAAGTTTCGATTCCTTCCTGAAAATCACCAAACCTGGGACATGCCCCAAGATGAGATAATAAAGTTTAGCTTTGTGAAAGAAGTCAACACAAAGCTAAGTAACAAAAGTGAATGGGACAAAGACAACATCCCAAACAGAAGTGCCATTAAATGGTACACAGATGGTTCTAGAACAACAGAAGGAACAGGAATAGGAGTATATGGGCCTGGAACCAAATATTCCGAAAGTCTAGGCAAATCTCCGAGCATTTTCCAAGCTGAAATCTACGCCACCGGAAAATGTGCCCTGTTCAACATAGAAAGAAATTTTCGCAGACAAGAGATCATCATGTCAGACAGCTAAGCAGCCATTAATTCTTTGAACTCCCACGTAATCAACTCCAAGATTGTTTGGGAGTGCCCAGAGAATCTAAAAGAACTAGGCAAAAACAAGACTGTTACCCTCCTAAGGGTTCCGGGACACATTGGAGTGGAGGGTAATGAAATAGCAGACGTACTCGCAAAAAAAGGGGCTGAAATACTATTTCTGGGACCTGAACCCTTCTACGAAATAAAGGGCTTGCGAAAACGCATAAATTGAATTTTAACCCGTCCAAATCGGTCTAGCGGTTCTCGAGATATTGCAGTTTGAATGTATACGGATTTTCGCCGCACCTAGAGCAGTCGTGTTCGCGTTTTTCGCAGGGAAGAAAGTGACTTCGAGACTTGATTTTGTTTCCTCCGATAGATAGTCATGACCCAAGCAAGAGGAAGGTGAGAATAGTTTGGAAAATAATTTTAAAGTTCCCGTTTTTTAGAAAATTGATGACATTTTGTATTGAAATTGTCAGAATGATTTATTTTTGAACCAAATTCTTCCATTCCTCCTTTCAAATATCAACATGTTTATACATATTTCAGCAGTTGCATTTATTAGATAACAGGATATAAATGCGTAACATAATGTATTTTAGTAGACGCTTGGGATTAATCCAGGATATGCTTTTGATAACTAGGCAATTAGTTTAATGGTAAAATCGAACAGGTTCATAAATTAATGTTTGAAGCAATTTCTGTGTTAGTTTCGTATATAATTATTGTGCGTCAGTCGTTGCGGAACAAATGAATTTGAATTATTCGAATCGGTATTTAAAATTTATTAATTGTGTAATATCGAATACTTCAGTTGGTACATCAACAAAAAAGCAGAGTTATTCTATGAAATATATTCATTTGATTTAATGTGATTATTATCCTCAATATTTCATTAAAACTTTGTGTTAGAGAAAAACGCAGATACAGGACAATTTTTAATTTGAGTAAGACAATATTTATTGGTCGAGGACAATATAGCAGATAATTACATTTTTTAGCATTTAGTGTAAGGTTATGATTACTTGAGTAGGTACAAATAGCTTCTAATTCCCGATTTAGTATTTGAGATGCTAGAT
Organism: Crepidodera aurea; assembly: GCA_949320105.2. Classification (NCBI taxonomy): domain Eukaryota; kingdom Metazoa; phylum Arthropoda; class Insecta; order Coleoptera; family Chrysomelidae; genus Crepidodera; species Crepidodera aurea. The sequence continues at coordinate 14,122,167 of OX439475.1, read as the reverse complement.
TTACAGATTTAGGTACAAATGAAAAATATAATTTTACAAAGATTTATAAAGATCAGAAATATATATTGAGAAAAGAAGAGGTCTAAGGACAGAACATTGACGTACCCCCTGAGGTGACTGATTTATTTTTTAATAACGGTTTGATAAATAAAAAGCTTCTATGATAAATCATCTAGCGAATTCAAAGTGCTTATTAGACGACTAAAGAATGAATATTTTAATGTACACTTAGAAAACCTATCTACTATCTACTACTCATTATGGAAGGAATAAAAACTTAATATATTTGGGCAGCATCTGTTCTTGAAGCGTCTCATCAACTGTCAATACTTCCACACTGTAAAAGAAGTTAATATATGAAACATAATACAGACTCTAAAAGAGCTCCAAGTTATGACCTTATCGCAGGATGCCTCCTTAAGTAGCACCCAAGAAATGCAATTGGAATCCCATTGTCTTGGCTATTTCTCACCGAAAAGTTTTAATATTATATCACTGGATAGCAACTCTCGTATTTTTCGCTTTGGGTTTAACTCAAGCAACAGTTTCATTTTTAGACCTAATATTTTTCTATTTACTGTGCCACATCCATCTTGAGTGTAATTGATATATTCGAATACAATCGCTTCACCCTTGTTATTTCTCATGCAATAATTTATTCTGCCTTCACGTTCACGAAACATTATCTCTGTTGGAAACATCGCTAAAGTTGCTTGCGCCGCGTTCCGGACCCCTCCCATTTAGACCCTTCTGGATTGCCACTGACACTTTTCGAGTCCCGAATAAATGTATGCAAGTGCACTAATGGAGAGGAGGGATTATGGTTGTTCTAATGGGGGTTTGATTGTACGTTTTTCCTCAAGAGAGTGTGTCTGCCTATCACTGTCAGAAATCATCAGCAGAGATATTGTTATTAGTGATATAACATATGGGGGTTATATAAAGAAAGCGATAATAGCATTTTGAAAGTGTCTATTTAAAATATTTTCGATTATTTTTTTTAACTATGTAAAGCATCGACAGAACCTAGAACAGTACCCTGAAAGATCCAAGACACTATTATCAATCTCTATTATCAGATTACTGTCAGAACAATAACTTTGAAGGAGCAAAAGCTGACTCTGAGAGTATCAAAGGCTAGAAACAATTTGTTATGTTTCAAATGCAGACCACAATATATATGGAAGAAATTTGCACAAAATCATGAAGCGGGACTTTACGGCGATGTTAATGTTGAGATATTTCAGCTCCTTGATCAACATGCAGCAAAAAGTAGACTTAAAAGCAAAAAAACCTTCAGATTCAGAGTGTGATAGGTAAAAGTGTTTCAAAATAGTGTAAATATATGAACACATTTGTTTTTGCCTCATACTTACGTGACAACCTGTCTATCTGTTGATTGTTTTGCAGTGAAAATTGATTGGGATTGAATTAAAGTTTTAGACTTACATTAATAAAAGGACGATCCCTTTCCAAACAGGTGAATTCTGTTCGTTTAAGTCACCTGGTTTTAGGCTTTATCTAAAACACAAACTTTCGAAATTGCTTTATCCGTCGAGGGAAATACAGAGAAAATTCCGTTGAATAGCATTTTGTCTTTGACTGTTGCTCCCGATAAAGACGTTTTAACGAGAAGCCGTATAGATTCGGGTAGATTTCGTGAATACTGAATGTTAGTTCTGTCAGAAATTGAATTGCTAGGTATAAATTTCGACAGAGTTTCCTCGTTTGTTCCGTGGTATCTTAAAATGAAGATGGTTCGCTGGGAATAGTTTGTCTAAAACAATGGTGATTTGAAATAATTTTTAGTGAAACATACGAATTGTTTAAAGGGATCATCAACAATGTTGTATTTCTTTATTGATTTATTAATTTTGCTAGAAACATGGAATTTTCTTAATGGACAATCCATATTCCACAATCCAAAAAGAGACTTCCAACCAAAATAATACTTGAAATCTCTTAGGAAGTAATTTCCTTGTAATTTTCATTAGTACAATAAAATATTTTTTTACAAAAGTAGACGTGGTATACCACTACTGGCTCACATAGGGAATTCAATGTGTTAGAAAGAGAGAATATGGAATTCAATGTGTTAGAAAGAGAACGCGATAATGACGTCATGGCCTCGTCATGCTGGTCACCATTTTTATCCAAATTGCAACGCCACCTAGATGTCAGAATCTGTAATGTTGGTAAGTAGGAATCTATGTAGGAATCTGTAATCATCTGTCATTTCTGGCCGCTATTTTTTTATCTTATGGCGCCACCCGAGTGTCAGAATCTTAGAACATATATGCTACGCTAGATACGGTACTCAGGTTTCTCAACAAAATGTCAAAGTCTTGTTAAGTGTACAACATCAAATTTGAGAAAGGTGCTGTCAGATCTTTTTATAGGTATGTATTCCATAGGCGTGCTGTTGGATAGGACATGAAGTGAAAGTAAGAACTAAACGTAAATTATGTATACTTTACTTGAATTATAAATGAATTGTTTAAATATCTATCTATTGTATGTCAATTTATGTTTTATTAAAATAAACCATATTCACTAGCAAATTTTTCATTTATTACTCAATCCAATCTATACGAAAATGAAATTGAAATATGTGATGTAATAATATGACAATATATTACACTGTACCGAAATATTCCAAATGGTACGCCACTGTATCATAGTACGCTATTGACCCTTCACCTCCTGTCGTCTGTACCCCTCTAGATCCAAACAAACACTATAGGATGCCGTATCTAGCGAAGCATATATGATCTAAGGTCGGAATCTACGTCGGAATCATCTGTCATTTCTGGTCGCCATTTTTACAAAAATCATGCGCAGTGACGATTCCAAAAAGACCTTAGGTAATATCTCGGATATTGGACGGATTTGAATGGGGAAACGTCAAAGTAGTATACGAGGTTTACATATTAAATACGTAAACAAGAATCATGCGCAGTAACTTCACCAAACGGACGGAGCAAAATACACGAAGCACAAAATCAAAACACACGTTCAACTTGCAGGTAAACAAACAAAATTATGCTTTTCGTGAAGGTTCAAATTAATACAGGTGGTGTCGCTTCAAAGTTGTGCTCGTCTCAATATCTTGTTCAAAATTGGTATGTTGACGTAAAATGTCATTACAAACAAGTTTTTTTAATAACTTTTTTTATACTTCAAAAATAAAGGTACTTTTCTCTTGAGCTAAATTCATCTCTTTTGACAAACCTCGTATTCTACTAAAAGATTTGATATCTAATGGTTGCATTTTAGGTTTTAGACCAAGCACAACTTTTTATCGAGAATAACTTTTTTCATAGAACAAATAATAGCAGCTAACTTAAACAAAAATCATGCGCAGTGACAGAAGGGCCTTAGCCAATATCTCGGTTATTATTGGTCGAACAGGGAAAACGATATAGTACTGTACGGGCTATACGTAAAGAAAAATCTTACCTTATCTATGATAAATTTGCAATACACTTAATTTGATTTTTCTTTAATAACATGAATACTTATGTTTATAATTCACACAATTTCAAAAATTAAATTCTTCCACAATTCTATCACTATAAACTGAAACGACCGCATTCCTAGTTGACCTTTGAGCAGAATCCGCTGATGTTTATATTGAAAGCAAATTTCGGACAATGGAATTTTTACTCTCTAACGAATCTTCGATATATCACTCGGCGACTGTTGAAGATTTCCATTTCCATTCTCTAGGAAAAGCCTCCGAATCTTGGTTTTGACCATATAGGTGAAGACTTCCAAACCTTCGATTTCTCCTCAAAATAGTCCAAGAATATATTTTCAGTATACTTTCCCGGAACGCCCTTTTTTCACACCACTTCACAAACTTATTGTATGCAAGTTCATATTGAGTCCGGGATTTTCAGTAGTAATACCCCTAGGGCCTTGATAATACCGAGATAATTTTGTCATAGAGAATGCTGAAAGCGTGTTGCTTGATAATGGCCCGAGGCCGAAGGCCGAGGGCTATTATCCTTAAGCAACACGCTTGAAGGATTCTCTATGACAAAATTTTGAGGATTTATCAAGGCCCGAGGGGTATTCGATAAGATAATTTTTTACTTTGTAGATTTAAACATTTTTAAACTAGTTGTCAGTTTGACGTTTAATTAATTTTTAATCAAAAACTTGACTTGCTGAAAACACCAAACTGAAAACACCACATGTAGGGTGTTATCGCTGTAATCCATAGCTGATTGGATGAAATTTGACACATGACTCTAAATTAAGTAATTTGATTGGTTACAATAGTTAGTAAAAAATTATCAATAGTAATACCCCTAGGGCCTTGATAATACCGAGATAATTTTGTCATAGAGAATGCTGAAAGCATGTTGCTTGATAATGGCCCGAGGCCGAAGGCCGAGGGCTATTATCCTTAAGCAACACGCTTGAAGGATTCTCTATGACAAAATTTTGAGGATTTATCAAGGCCCGAGGGGTATTCGATAAGATAATTTTTTACTTTGTAGATTTAAACATTTTTAAACTAGTTGTCAGTTTGACGTTTAATTAATTTTTAATCAAAAACTTGACTTGCTGAAAACACCAAACTGAAAACACCACATGTAGGGTGTTATCGCTGTAATCCATAGCTGATTGGATGAAATTTGACACATGACTCTAAATTAAGTAATTTGATTGGTTACAATAGTTAGTAAAAAATTATCAATAGTAATACCACAAGTGATTGAATTTTCGCGATAAGTCTGTCGATTCATTTCATAAAGAAACTGAGTTGCTTAAAAACACCACGAGTCCGCAGGACGAGTGGTGTTTTCTTCAAGCCACTCAGTTGAGTTGAGATGAATTCAATCACGAGTGGAATTTTATTAGACTATTTCACAAACAAAGTAAACGGTAAAAATCTGCTCAGTTTTTATATTAGTTTTGGATTTTTTTGTATTATAAGGTATATTTTCATCAATATTTTGGTTTATAACTTCGTTTGAAATAACACCGAAGCGACTCATTTTGACGTCTGTAGCTGTAATTATTTTTTTTCAAAATGTCAAATTTTGTTTTGCAATTCGTATCCATGGTTACGCCGTGAAAATACCACGCTGATAGACCAATCAGGATTGAAAGACAGCTGGTATTATCGCGATAATACCAGCTGTCTTTGGTTTGTGATTGGTCAGATTTTGTGAAAATTCGAAGATGAGTGAAATAGTCTTGGTAATAAATCCAAATTTAACATAGTAAACATTTCATTTTTAAATATTTACAATACTTGGTGAAGACATTGCACAATAAGATAAATGTACCAAATACTCTTGCTATGAGTTCTAAAATATTTGCTTCGGCCGAAGACACACCTTAATTAAATAATACAAATCACCTAATTTGAAATTCAAATATAAAATCTAAAACGGTGTTATCGGACTCGAAATTCGAACAAATTCCTTATTGCAGGAACAGCAAATTCTTCAATTAAATCATTCCTTCGTCTTAGACTGTTAAATTTTCATTAATTATGAAATTGAATTTTCAGCTCTCTCGGAAACCATCTGTGTAAGACCGACTGGAAAGAAATAATTATCTAGATTGAACTTTAAACAAATTCGTGATTAGAAGCTCTCTCCGCCGAATGGCGACCTAGGCATCGTAAAATGGTAACGCTTAGCAGTAGCGTATCGTTGATTTTTTTTATTTACAGATGTTTTAACGTCAAATTTATTTCACTAAACCCTCTGTTAAAATATGGATAATATTTAAAGCGCACCCACAGCTGTCACCTACTTGTGGAACAATATTTAAGTAAAATAGCAATAGGGTAGAATCAAGGAGTGGGCGACATCTATCATTGATAATTTGAATGACTCTAGGTGTGAACAATAAACTTTGTTTACAAGTTCGAATTTATGGGGATCGTAAAATTGTTCATATATTTTTGATGATTTTCTCATTGGAGCCGTCAGTTCCACATAAAATAATGTGACCAGCCCTAAAAACCTCTTCACCTTCCTTAATTGGCCTAACATGTTCACCCACATAATTCAGAATGTCCTACATTGATATTTCCAGTTTTACAGGCATTATCATAAAAATCCAATGACAGTAACTCTAAAACCAACTGAAATTCGAAAATCAAACTTCAATCCAATTGTACAATGAATAGAAATGAACTTAAATCTTTGAGAAAACTGAAAAACAAATATTATAAAAACTGTGATTTTAAAGTGATCAAATGACAGAATATTTGTTGTTCAAACCTCAATCCGACATTTTGTCATTCGCAGCGCCACCTGCCGGTAAGTGATTTTTCCCTATAAGATGTCAACGTAACCTCACTTATTGACACATAAAAAAATAAAAGTGGCAACGTGGTAATTCAGAACCTTAAAAAAATTAAATCAAGAGGCAGCAATTTTAACAAATATTTACTATGAAGCAAGATCTTTATAGATAGAGTATGAATATTAAGGAAATATACGTTTAAGATTTAAATTTAATGAATATTCATGGACAGTTGTGACATTTAAGATCAATTTCACATTTTTTTGTTAAATATTCTGTAGATGGTAGTACTTTTTAATTATTGTGAGGACATTGATGATGTGCAACTAATTTTGTTGTGACTCGGGATAACTTTTAAAAAATTCATGCTTTCGGAAATATTTCCGAAGTAGAGGTTGACTTAAAAGCATTAAGAGAAAAGTGCCGGATAATATACAAAAATAGAGAAATAGGATCGTCTAATAAACTTAAATTATCAACTATATTTTATCTATTACAATTTTTACGTAAACTTTTAGAACTGATTTAAAATTAAAATATTAAACAATACTTTTGAAGCCTGTCCTGGCTTCTTTAAAACACACAGTATTGAAAATTGAGTGGGATCAAATTTCGAACATTTTGGTTACTCACAAATCGAGCTTCAGAGCCAGCCAGTGATATATGATATATGATAACTATATCTGGCAACGCCGTCAAAAAAAATTGAAACATATATCTATGATACCGTTATTTTTCTCCCATCTCTAGTGTCACATTTCTAGTCGCGTTTTTACGTGGCTGATGTCCCAGCCAGAGCCCTAATGTGAATTACCAAAACATGATTTCCCTGAGCTGAACAAGAAGATACCAGATAAATAGTATTTCGAACCGATAGTTCCTGTTCCAGTTGAAGAAACCCCTAGCATTTGACTATTGTGGTATGGAGAGTACTACCTTAAACTCTAGTTGAAACTTCACACAATTTAATCTGTTTTGGAGAAATTATAAGGTTATTCTCATCATAGTAAGTGTTCGTTTAATTTCCAATTACAAATTAAACATATGTAGTAAACAAATTGGCAACAACGCCATGAAAAAAAGCAGCATTGGCGTACCAGTAACTCGAAATATACGAACAAATAAAATTGAAATTCTTTCACTCAATACGAGCGAGAGTGAGACGAAATCGTCAATCTTGAGAAGGAAGAACTTTTTTAAGCATAGCGGACTTCCAGCTCGAACGTAAATTTATTTTCCTTGCACAAATTGTTATAAAAACACAAGTGATTTCTGGGTAACTAACACAAACCATGTCACAGTTGTTTTAGTGTTACCACATGTGTTGGTTTTATTTGTTACGTCGTTAAAAGTGTGTGTTTCATTTGGAGTTATTTTGGAAAAAACGAAATTTATATAGTCCTCTTAATATCAATTTAAACAGTGTTTAAAAAGGCGGCTTTTGAACGCAAAACCTGCATTGGCCGACCTCGTAAACAGCTGAAAAAGTAATCTTTTTAATGAAGACAGTACTACTTGTGCAAAACGTTTGTATTGTAGTTTTTATAATAAATAAAGTCTATGTATTATTATTAATATTATAGTAAAGTAAATAAATGTAACTTTCAGCAAGAATTTGCATTTGCTCAAGTTTCAATAACGAAACTACGCCATTGAACGCTGATTTTAACTTGGAGCTTCAGGTTTTGGCTTCGATTCTTCGGATATCCGTATTTCTCTGGTTAATCTAAGCTGTAATGATCCTATCGCGGATAACCGCCGCACGCCAAGATGGATATTGAACAGGAAAGCTGCCTTTCATTACTTTTTTTAATCGCCTTTGCTACTTCTTTCATTACTTCTTGTATTACTTCTCACCGGGAATTCTGACACGAAGGTTTTGCTTAGGTGAGTTTCGTGTTCAGTTGATATAGCGATTCGAGGGTCTTTTTTTTTAATGAAAATGTTCGTTTTCGTAGTGAGTGGATTGCTGTAAGAATTACGCCAGACTCTTACTATTTGCTCGTTAGTTTCCAGAGAGTAAATTTTTATTATCAAAAGTGGTTAATCGCAAACCTTTACAAATTTATAGAAATTGCAAAATACTCTTTCAACTGCTTCTTACATTCTCCTTCTTTGGAGTATTCCGATAATTTTTTAAATACTATTCATTCATAAAATACTTTATAGTATTAAAATGTTTAAAAAGAAAACCTTAAGAACGTCTAAGTTTAGAGTTGGCTTATGTAAGCATCAGGTGTTATGGCGGAAATAAGGTTGAAACAAGTGGCTATTGTTTAAAGTGTGATACGCATCTCACTTCACTTTCTACACGTTCAGCCTTTCCTCCCAGGTGAAAATTAAGCTCAGTTCCTTTATTCCGTGGTCCTTGTGAAAGGCACTATTGCATTTTAACAAGACGAGACGCCGCCCTTTGTTCGCATCACTTGAGCAAACAAGATAACTTGACGAACAGTGCAGTCATTGTTTGCTGGGAATTGCGGATTCTGATCTAGGAGATTTTTCTTGAGAGTTACAGTGTTACTAGTTATTATTTAAATTCTGGTGATACTTATTTCATAAAGATTAAAATTAAAATACTCTCTAACACTTGAACTTATTCTTTTCGACTCCTTTTTTTAAGCGGTAAAATCTGCATCCAGCGAAGGTGGAAAATCGCGAGATAGGAAAACCGAGTATTTTCTGTGTTTCGATTTAACCAACCATGTGAATTATGGGGCGACTTCCTGACAAAATAACGGAACTTAAATGTTGCATAAATAATTTTAGAGGAAGTCGAACAAATTAATGGTATATAAATAAAAATTTTTATGTGGGGCGTTAGACGCAGTGTTTTTTTCATTCAGATTTTTACGGAAAATGTAAAATACATTTACTATATTTTGGAGGAGAAAGGAGTGCAGTAATTTAATTTGTAGAAGTAGTACAGGTTAAAGAGGTAGAAATTTTATTTTTACCTCATCCTTCAATGCTTATTTGTAGTTAAAATGAAAATTTTAATACATTTGATCGGCCTAATAAAATATTTCGTTTGATTTAGTCATGTTTCCATGGTTTTTACTGTAATAAATCTGTTTTTTTGACAGATAAGTCAGACTTTATTTATTCATAACCGTATCGTATGTATTTTAATTGATTCGGAATTTTGTATTAATATACAGGGTGTTTCATAGTTAAACCGACATACGTTAATTGTAAATAGAGAGTACTTAGGTGATTCCAAATAACCTTGGTTAATGGTCTAACGCCTTTTATAACCGAGATACGGGGTGTTTCATCCATTTCGGCCAATATTTTGATAAGCCGTAACTTTAGAACCACCCTGTAGATTTCTCTCATACTTGGTACAGGTATAGTGTGTTAATAGCCCAATCCTATAGTGTAAAAACTACAATTAAAATCCAGATCCGGATTAAGAAGAATTAGCAAAATTTGAAAATCCCCAAAACAACACCCTGTATATCAGATTTTTTAAAATTGGGATGGATATTTGAAAAGAACGGAAAAATTTAGTTAAAGTGAAATTTTTTTTTAAGTGCACATCCCATTCTACTTCTGGAGTTTTAACGTTAAATTACATCAAATGCATTTTTTTTCATTTTCACAAGCAGTAACTTTCGAAATACCTGGTAGATTTCTTTCATATTTGGTACAGGTATAATTTCTTAGTAGCCCACTCGTATAATGTAAGGACTATACTACAGTTAAAATCCAGATACGGATTAAGAAAAATTTGTAAAATATGAAAATCCCCAACGCAACACGCTGTACATCAGATATTTTTTCAATTGGATCAGACATTCGAAACGAATGGAAAAAACTGAGATATTCTGACATATATTTTTTAAATGCACATCTCGTTCTACATATTATTAAACTTTTAAAGTAAATTCAATTAATGAAATACATATTGTCATTTTCATAAGCCATAACTTTGGAAACACCCTGTAGATTTCTTTCATATTTGGTACAGGTAGATTGTTTAAATAGGCCAACAATATAAGAACGAAAGTTAAAATGCAGATCCGGATTAAGAAAAATTTGTAAAAGTTGGTAATCTCTAAAATAGCATCCTGTATATCAGATTTGTTTAAATGTAATCGGATACCTATTTAAAAAAAGAAAAAAAAAAGACAAAAACTAAAATATTTTTATAAGTGCACAAGAGCGTTCTACAAAAAAAATACAGATTTAATTTTTCGGATTAATTCCGGATACAAAACTCATTAAACTATCAAGTAATCTTCGGCAATAACACATCTTTTTCTGTTATACAGAGTGTTGTTTATATTTCAAAATGGCTTCATTCTAAAAATATTATCAGTCCTCCTAAATCCTTGAAGGCAGAATTACTCGTATTAGCAAAGCAACATAAAAACAAATTAAAAAAATATATTATAGATGAGATGGCCCGAGAAAAAGGAATTGAAATTCTCAGATTGCCTCCTTACTATGCAGAGTTAAATCCCATTGAACTGATCTGGTCACAATTAAAAGGTTATTCAGAGTATAGGATATAGAAACAATTAAAGCATAAAAAAGAAAGTATGTAACAAATAAATAAAACAAGATGGCTTGTAATTTAACAGTACGAAATTTAAATCACATTTCAAATAGATTTAAAAACATAAAAATACAGAAATAGTCAAATATCAAGTATCCCATATTTTCTAGTAGATACCACTTGCAATTTTAACATTTTGAAAGAAATGTACCTCCAGTTTGACAAGTTATTTTTTTATATAAGAATTTGACTTAACATACAATTCGGGAGTTTGATTTGAAATCAAACTGTTTGAAATAGTTTGAAATACGAAAAGTGTTACCTACCGCGCTTTTAATTTGTCAATTTTTTATTTTTTCTCCACTAAGTTGTGAGCTATTTACTGAAAAACAAGCTTGTGATTCATTTATTCTATTTGAAGTAATGAATGAGGAATCATCTGCAAAAACTATAGTTTGACATACCAAGAATCATTTACATATAAATAATAAATAGAAGAGGCTTTAAAATAGAACTTTAATGCGCGGATATAGACTTATCTGGATAAACAAATTGCTGCCAGTTTTTTATGTATGATTTCAACATATGTCGTAAAATTCAAGTACTTTTAACAAAAGTAAGTTGAGAAACACAATCGAATACTTTTGGGAGGTCACACATGGTTACTAAAATGTGTTTATGACCTTTCCAATCCTCGACTATGCTTTCCACGACTTTTATTGTAGATTTATTACTTCTAATTCCCAATTGAGTAGTATGTAAAAGTTCAAACTTCTTGAGTTAAGCAGACATACTTTTTATTGCTTATTAATGAACCAAATTATCCAAATTATGCTTATTTTGGTGAAGAATTATAGACTTAATACAATTAAAAATATTGCCTGGTATAGTAAAATAATAAAAAAACTTTTTGTTGCTAACAATTAACCAAAACAAATTTTCTAGTTAAATTTAGATCCAACATAAAATGAAGTATAAGCTTTTCACCACAAAAAAATAATGTGACGGCATTTATTTTATTTTTAACGTCAGAACACGCCGGTTACATACAAAAACGGGCCATTCCAAGCGTATCACTATAATAACATATTGCAGCCAGCAATCCTGTTGCTTTACGGCGCAGCGTTATTCAGAGAAATGCTTTTCTCCACTAAATAGAACAATTTCCAAGAACAGACGTATCATATATCAAAATTATTGCAGAATTTTTCGCCGTATTAAACATTATTTTGCGATATGCATTGTTCGTTCTCTCCTTGTTTCGTTTTTTGTCCGACTGGTATGCGCCAGAGATAAATTTTAAAGGAATTGAGGTTGGATGGATTAATATCTGTAGACTTAAAAGGCTGCGAATGCACTCCAGAAGCAGGCGCGAAGCCAATTTTTTTTCATTAAAGATTCGCCTCATTGACAAACAAACAGCAGAGTCATTTGCAGAGCTCTTCAGGTAATGTTTGTGAAGCTGCAGATCAAATAGATTTCCCAATCCGAAATTTCAAAATTTCAAACTAAAAATGCTTATTTTGGTCACTGTTACTGAAATACAAGGTGATTTAGCACTCTAACACAGCCTCCTGGGATACATACCAAAAAACCAATAATGACGAATATAAACATAACCTCAACATGAGACTATATTACGTCAGATAAAAACGACCTTCCGTACAACTGTTTAGTCTCACACTTTCACTATTCTCCTTCTTTTTCCTTTTTTTAGTTCACACCTCGTAAAGACCGTTCTTAAGCATTTATAGTCCTCATTCTAGTTTAACGACAATCAAGTGCAGTTTTCTCTTTGGTGCCCCTAATAGAATTAATGTAATGGGGACATTACGGCGCAAGGTGTGGCGAGAGGATAAAGGGAACTTATCTCAGTCGTCGACGTATTGTAACCAGGATTTCTTTCTGCACAAGGAAGTAAGAATCGTTTCATTAGTGTTAATATAAAGAATCTTGTCGGATTTAGAATGCATAAAAATAAAGTAGAGGATATTCATACTTACTAATTTTTACATAGGTACATGAACCAAAAGATTTTATCCTAAAATAGTATCTCCATCTGCTTCTTCTTTCACAACTACACCGATTAACACGATAATTGTTTGATTAACCCACAAAAATTAGTCTACTTACCTCGTTCAACAATTTCGATCGTAAAAATTAGGTTTATCGCGTTTTCTTGTAAATTAATTGAATGATAAATCGATTTTGATTTTTTTCACTTTATCAACCCTATCTTTGGACAAACGAGAACATTGCATGATTCCAGCGCGATATCGATTAGCAGATTTGGAATTTGTAAACCAAACAAGGGGGCGCTTGTTGGCGTTTGCGATTTTTGGGGTTTAATAAAAGAAAAAATATAAATATACCGGTTGTGAATAACAAAGATAACATAGTAGATGAAAAATTTGTGATAAAACTGACATTTAATCGAGTTAAATTAGTTTTAAAGTCAGCAAAACTGTCAGGGCTATCAGGAAAAAATTTAATTTTTCCGGTGTGGCTTTTGATGTACAAAATTGGGGGTTAAAATGGATAATGGTAGCCTAGCTCACGTCACTGGATATAGTTAGAACGTTTCCCAAATTTAAAAAAAATTACTGGAAAAGTCGGAAGTTATAATACAAGTTACAAAAAATTAATAGTAAATTCTTCATAGGTTAAAAGAGAGGAAATAAAAATCAAAACAGAAAGATACAGACAAAATCAGTTGGCATACACGAAGCCAATAATTATATTTACTTAGCAGTGCATATAAATCAGAGTAATACCTTCAACATCTTCAGTGAATCTTAAACAAACGTGTAGAAAGTTATATAATGATGTGAAAGGATGTAAAATTTACCGCACATTGTTAACTGTAACTGACGGTAAATATTAAGACAAATAATGAGGTTATTATATAACAATACCTAAATGTGTATATTGGAAATGATCCTATTATTCTGTATGTACGTATTTTGAGATTGGCTCATTATTTTGGGTAAAACAAGCGTGGGATTTTTGCCATATACCAACAAAGCGTTGGATATGAAGATTGAAGTCAATTTTAATGTTTGACGTTTGTTAAGGTTGATAAATATCGAAGTGAATTAAGGATAATCCCAACCGGTAAATTTATTTATTCTTCTTAGAAATCCTTTGGCTCGTGAGGGTTGAAAAATTTTCATAGTTCTTAGTATGTTACGTGATAAAATAAAGCATTTTCGACAAACGACACATCAAAATATTGTAAAAAAAATTGTGTTTTCGATAACCTTTCATTTTTTTATGCACGTCCTTGATGAATATATCTATCGCTCTATCCATCCCGAAATAATTCGAATTCATTCAAATTTCCGAGTGGGAAACGAAAAAAAGACATGATATATGACTGCAAAATGAAAATATAAATCATTGGCGCAACAAGGACGGTGCACATTCGTCTTGGCGGCCCACATACATAAATTAAGGGGAGGAAAAGTTCAAGGGCCAATCTATCAAACGAAAAATAAGTTTTTTTTTCTATACCAGTGCTGTCCAGATTATTCGTAAATGTTTGAATGCGTGGCTAAATTGAGTTATGTGTAATAACAGAAAAAGGATCTCAGAATACTGTAAAAAAATGTCCTAGTGAGTAATCTAGAAGAATTTGTCGCTAGTTAGTACTTCAAATAATAGATAATAGATAGATGGTGGTGTCGAGTTTATTTGTAAAAATGTGGATTTTGTGATAACTGTACGATCGCGAAAAAATGTTCAAATCAGTACGCGGCTGTAGACTTCACTTTAATGGATAGAATCCAAGTATATTGAAATGGAATTTTATAAACACAAGTATTTTAGGTACATTATCAAAATTTATAATAGTCAAAATTAAAATAAAGTTACTAAATAAACAGTACAATATCTTAAATAAAATATTTATAAAACCACAGAAACTAGATAAAGTAAACATAACCTATAAAATTATGAAATGTCAAAAATATCAAATTTATTATTTACATAACTATCAAGTATTAAAAGAACATAAAAAATGGAAAAAAGAATGACACTCCGGGATGGAAAACAAGTAGGAATATAGGAAGAAAGAGAAGAAGGACGCATGGAAAGTCTGGGATCACAGGTAGATGAAGAAAGGAGGCATGGAGCAGGAGATTTTCAGGTAGAATATTTGGAACAGGAAAGACAATATTCGGAGGAGAATGCAATAGGATATGAACAGGAACAGACGCTGATGGATAATGAGGAAGACGAAGCAGAGGAAGAACAGGAGTATGGAAGACAAAAAGGAACAAGTAGAGAAGATCAGTTAATGGAGTTTTTGATTAATGTAAAGGAAGATATGAATAAGAAATTTGATGAAAACCGGAAAGAAAATCAAGCAATATTTGTAGAATTGAAACAAGAAATAATCAAGAAATTTGCGGAGCAGGATAAGGAAATTGATAATATCAGAAGGGAGACGATACAAATTAGAAGAGATACGACAGAACAAGAAGAGAAATTGAGAGAAGAGATTGTAGAAAATGGGATAAAAATTCAAAAGGATACGGACAAAGAGGTGAGAGAGAAATTGGTGGAGATGGGACATCAAATTGATGCCAATATTTATGGGAATGTTCACAAAGAAGTCAGGGTGCAATGCCAAGAAATAAAAAAAGAAATCGAACAAATTGAAGAAAAAAAAAGAAGAGTATGGAAACGGTGAAAAATTTAAAACAAAATATGCGAAAGGAATTTAAAAAGGTGAATAAAAGAATCATTAAAAATGCAGAAAGATATATTAAAAATCAAGAGAAGAGAAAAAAGGAAGACAAAATTTGAGAAAGATCAAGAGAAGAAAAAAAAGAAGAAGACAAAATTTGCGAAAAATCAAGAAAAGAAGAAGAAGAAGATAAAATTTGAGAAAATCAAGAGAAGAAGAAAAAGAAGAAGACAAAATTTGAGAAAAATCAAAAGAAGAAGACAAAATTTGAGAAAGGTGAAATGGTTATTATAAAAACTTTGAGAAGACCACAGAAAGGTAAAGAGCAATGTGCTAAAT
This sequence comes from Crepidodera aurea, assembly GCA_949320105.2. NCBI lineage: Eukaryota > Metazoa > Arthropoda > Insecta > Coleoptera > Chrysomelidae > Crepidodera > Crepidodera aurea. The sequence continues at coordinate 14,106,358 of OX439475.1, read as the reverse complement.
TACTTCTTCTTCTTCCATTTGAAGGGCCATATGAGGTGGATACAGAAAATGCGAAAAATAGTTACCGATTGGTATATCCAGAAACTGGGATGTTAAGAGGTATATTCAATATAGAAATGATATATAAGTTTCAGTCTTAAGAGGATGGTTATGGAGAATGGATAATATTTTTGGAAGTCTTCCTCGACGACGTTTTTTAAAGTTTCCCATGTTTTGGCAGAATACAATACTACCGTATTATCAGCAAAACTCATTAGGTATGTTTCCCTGTATTTACGGTGATGATGTCATTTAGGTTGAAGAGTAACGGGCCCAGTATGGTATCTTGGGAAACTTCGTAACTAATAGTTTTTTTATTGCTGAGTCTATTATTTATTTTTACTATTTGTTGTCGATTTCCGAGGTAACTTGTCATTAAGTTCTGTTAAGGTCCTCGGAATCCTATAGCATTTAATACGTGCTGCTCGTGGCTGACCGTGTCAAATGCTTTTTTTAAGTCAACAAATATATCTAAACATGGAAATTTCTTGTCAACGTAATCGCTTATTTTATTTGTTAGTGATAAAATCGCGTCTTCAGTGGATTTTTTTTTACGAAATCCAAATGGCTTTTTTGGTATAAGATCATTCTTCTCCATATATTTTTAGGGTAATTTCAAATATTTTAGCAAAGTTTGTTATTAATGAAATGGGTCGATAATTTGAACTGTCTGTTTTTGAGCCGCTTTTGTAAATCGGTGTAATAATACCCATCTTAAACTATTCGGGGACATAACCTTGCGTGAAGCATTTATTAATTAAGTAGCTTAAAGGGTCAGCAATTTCATTTTTAATAATTTTGAGTGTTTCTGCTCGAATGTCGTAACCTGGGGATTTTTTATTTTTGAGATTTGAGATTACATGGACGATTTCACTTGAATTTGTTTCCTCTAGAAAAAATGAGTTTCTGATATGCACACTGGTTGGTGATCTTGTGAAATTAACTTTATTTTGGATCTTATCAGCGAGTGTTTCCCCAATTTCGGTAAAATATGTTACAAAGCTATCTGCTATTAATTTGTTGTCAGACACACTTCCACTATCTGTTTCAATCTCTACTATTTGGTGAGTCTCTGTTTTTTTCTATCCTCTATTATTTCACATAATCTATTTTTGTACTTGTATTTTGTTTTATTTTCTCTTGAGGGGCATGATTTAATTTGTTTATATAACTTTGTCTTTTCCTGGACTGATTTTAAGATCCAGTCAGTTATCCACGGATTGCGTTTGACGTTTTTCCTTTTGATTTTTATTGTATTTGTACTATTTTCGCCGGCCGGCGTGCCTGATTTTGTTTGTAAATATATCAACAGCCTCCTATAGTTTAGTTGAGGAATATACCTGCAGCAGACATGGTTATTCAATCATACACATTAATTTAGTTTTAGTATGATGGAAGTTATTGGGTATTTTGCCCTTTTTCCAGTGTAGATAAAAGCCCTTGAGAGTGGCGGCTTTGTATTTTGAACTGAATGGAGATATATAGAAATATTCATAATAGTTTCTAGGTCCATAGCCTCTTTTATTCCCGTGCGATTTTTGGAATGGTTCTTCGATGAAATATCGTTTTTTTATTAAAATGTTTTCGCATTTAGCGAAAACTTAAAAAATAAATTCAAAAAGTGCCAACTAAGCGAATTTTTATGGCGAACTTTGGATATCGAGCATTCAGTGGGAGTTCCGACAAAGTTTTAGAGGATTCCTAGTTTTTCTTTAAACGCGAAACTTTTTTCCCTGTTAGAATTCCAATTGTGGTTTTGAGAGTCCGCACGTGCGATGAAAATTTGAATTTTATTATTTTTTAAGTAAAAAGCAATTTTTGAAGTTTTTTTGGGAATCCACACTCTTAATAATACGTATATTTAAAAATATAGGATTCCTTTATAGTATATTGTGTCAGATAATAGCTAAGGGCTGCTAAAGAGTTTTCTGCATGTATGATACACAACTGTTTTTCGGCTAAAAAAAAAACAGTCACCCAAAACAGTCCCTCTGATCTCAGACGAACCGTCAATTTTCAATTCGTACTCGTCCGTCGAGTTTTTTGCCTTTAGTGAGGCTTTTCTGTCGGAAAATTGTCTAATTGACCGGCATGGACCCACATCTCAGCAGAAATCTTTCCTTATGGTACAGGAAAATTGTGTATAATACAATTGTATTTCCACATTTCAATTATTGTATGTCAATATTTAGTTCTTGTTCAGATGAACAAAACAAAGCAATGATAGTTCTTCTTAGATTCAACAGGTATACAGATATTTAATAACATTGTTTATGTTCTTAAAATAATATCAGTTGTTAATTATATGTAATTTAATTGCTATTGAGCTAAATAAACGTCTATTCTATTCTATAACCGACATTGTGGACAGTTAATAACAATAAGTAAACGTGTTTTCGCAATTAAATGTGATCGAGTTAAATCTGAGGACAATTGTTGCTACGTGCTGCCGCTAGGGCGACGCCTGCGTAGCGCCAGCCGATGTCGGATTATTTTACTCTTGACTCCTGATTTTGATTTATACTGACGTTTAATGATAATTTATTTGAAATGTCAAAGGTGTTTAGATAGTGAAAAACTACAAAATTGTGTTGTAATGACTTTAGCAGCCCAAGGGACGATAAATATTACTTTCGGTCACATTTTTCGGGTTGATATGATTCATTTTCACATAATTTAAATAAGAAAGATATTTCCGTCGTAGTTAAATATCCCGTCTGAGATATCGCGAATATTTTAACGTTTAGAACGTTTTCAAATATCAATAAAAATATAATCGCAGTTTTCCATAACGCACAAAACATTTCCCGCGAAATTCAATGTTTTTCCGATACACCGAAACAAATACAAGCACTTCAAGGATTTAAATTCCACATAAAGTCGGTAGGGCAAGTCAAAATTCAATATTGAGATTCGAGTTGTTGGTAAATATCTTGCGGAAGACCTGTTGCCACTTGGAATTCGTCGAGGGTCTCACTCGAATATCACGTAGCCCTTTTATTGGAGCCATCTTGGCTCGAGCGCGGGGCTCGAGAGCAACCAGTCGCTGGAAGTTTGCTGGGAATGCGACGTCAGTGACGGCAATCTAACCAATAGTCCGGTGGCTAATGTACACAAATATTCGATGTTTAACCATTTTTTTAATGACGAAAACCCGGTATATTTATTATTCATTATTTTAGAGGAATCGAACAATATTGCCAAGTTACGTAAAGATACTTAAATAAAACTTGAATTCATCTGCAAATTATGTTATTCATTCTGATATAGGATTAATTTGTTTTATTCAAATTCACTGCACCGCAATGTTTTATAATAATATATAACTTGGTCAAATGACCTCTTCGAAACAACAAACGAAGTTCAATGGATATCCTGTTATGTAAATTTATAGAAATATAATTAATATTAGCTGCAGGTAACAATATATTTAATTTTAGTTTGTGTATTTTTATTTTTATTCTGCTTATATCCGAAATTCCTCGGAAAACTAAAAACACCAATTGAAATTAATGTAGGTAAATAATTGATTGATTGATTGATCATGACGATGTAACTAACTGAGGTTTATAAATGCCTCAATACTGCAGCCTTAACACTTATTGTACTATGTCAGTTACATCGTTATTTTCAGGTGAAAAGGTTTGTTACCTTTATCAGGCTGAGTATCCTTTTCACCAGATTTTCTTTTGGATAGTCCTCCTGTAGGTTTACCGGCCCCAGTAGGTTATACCTTCTGTGTGTGAGTGCCTGGCACTCTAGTATGATATGAGAGGCTGTTTCATCCTCCCCATTGCATAATCTACATATGGGTTCATCTTGAATGTTGCCCATTTTATGTAGGTGTTCCCTAAGTTAACAATGTCCGGTTATTAGTCCCGTGACGTGCCTTATTTGATTTCTACTGAGATTCAGAATATCACCTGTCAGTACTTTTGATGGCGCTTTAACCATTCGTTTACTGCTTTGTTGGCCCAGCACGAGATCCCAACGCCAACGTGCCTGGTGTTATTTTAACATCCACCTAGTCAGCGAGAGTCTTACTGAGGACTTGGGAATGCCAAACGCCGGTTCAGGACCAGTAAATACGGTCGCTGAGGCTTTTCTAGCCAGGGCGTTTGCTTCCTCGTTGCCTTTTATCCCCTTATACTCTGGGACCTGTTACCCTATTTTGGTTAGCCAGAACGAGCAGGATTTGTAGACAGTTCCAGACCAATTTTGATCTGATTTTGTTACATGATAAGGCCTGTAGGGCAGCTTGACTGACAGAGTAAATTAGGATTGTTTTCCCACTATACCCCCTGTCAATATTCTCCCTCAGACAAAGCTCTACAGCATGTACTTCTGCTTGAAATACTGATGCGTAATTCCCCAATGGTGCGTTTATGTTGCATCTGGGTGTTTCACCATATATTGCAGCTCCAGTTCCACTTGCTGTTGTCATGGTCTTAAAACATTATTATAAATATATCAATGAATTAATGAGTACATAGTAGATCGCTCTAATGGGATCTCAAGCTAAAATCCATGTTGAACATGATCATCTTTCATGTTCTTCTTCTTTCCATGGTGCCGAAACAAGTTAGATTGTTCCAATATGGTCAGGTTTCCAATGAAGTAATTCAATATATTGACTGTTTTTGCTTCATGTTATTTTTTAAAGTCACTTTAGGATTGTTGCAATAAAAAAAGGATTATAGAACAAAATTGATTGTTTGCAATAATCTACATTGTAAATTTTTCAATTTTTGTTTTCAAGAAATATTAATATCTCATGATAAATACCCTAAGAATATAAAAATCCAACAAACCACCTTTTGGTGGAAAATCAACAGGTTATTTATAAAACAATGTGGTAAATGTGGAAAAAAGTCAGTAAAATAATAAAAAGATACTGCACTAGAGCAATACCTTTTTGTCCTTGATCGGGATTTCTGAAGAATATTTGCAATGAATTGCAGCAAATAATGCACGTTTCAGTATGCATTCACAAGTTACCAAATTCTACATCCATAAAATGGTATAATGGTCCACGACTATTGCAGTAATCTGACAAAATAGACTACAATGCGGCACGAGAAGAATTGCTAAAAATAAAACGCTTATTTTTGCTCCTGCGAATAGCCCAGGACTTTATTTTTATGTGCTGCCATTATTACACAAATTGGACTCCGCAACAGAAAACGTTTTCCATCGAAATCTCCAAATTTGTTGTGGGATAGCGCATAAGGAATACTTATGTACCATCGCGTCAGCGTAACTCTGAATTATCGCTAACTTTATTTTACTATAAACCGAGAGAGACAAATTTTACTAGTAGGTATACTAAATATTATTGTCCAGAAATAAGAGTATTTAATATCTAAAACGTTTTTTTTTCACAATTTGACAAAAAACAAAAAAAAAACAGCAATATAATTTCAAGTCGATTTCAAATATGTTCCTCCACCAACATTTTAAATGTGATTTAATATTATTTCAAAAATTGGCGAAGGCATTCCAAAACGCATCCACCATTTTTTTTAATTATTTTAAAAATTAATATACATAAAAATGAGAACTGAAATAGCACATACAACACGAATATTAAATTTATGGTTTTATTACATACGGTTTTTAGTATATTTTTATTTTATGGTATTTTCAATTAATTTTTTAATTGATATTTTTTTTGTATTCTTACTTTTACAGTTACCTACAAGTTTTATTTTTCCTATTCGTTATACTTTCAACGCCTGTCGTTTCATCAATTAATTCTTTTGGCCATTTAGTAAAAGAAATATGAGAGCAAAATATATTTTTATACAACTTTGATAGCTATGTGATAAAATAATATTCACAATCCCAACACTCCTTACATTTACAGATTGAGAATGGCCCGAGATTGTATTGAGCTGATTAAAGCATCCTTTACATATCTGATCTCATTTGCGTATAAGTCATTGTCCAATAATCTTAAAGCTAAAACAATATTAGTTATGAGATCAATGTTAACTTCAGATTCGCAAAGATAATGGCGGTTAACATTCTCTAGACTTATCTATATGAAATTTAATTTGAAAAACATAACTTGTTTAGCATACATTTTAGGACAAGCTTTACCATTTTGTCTTACATTTTTTAACCATAAATAGAACGGTTTTCCCGATAGAGATTTCCTAGGTAGCAGAAACTTAAGAACATGATTTGTCTAAAATTCGAATTCAAATTCATTTATTCGCGCCATTGTACAAAAGTCTAACACATGTCCAAAATTGTTTAAAACATAGTTTAGATATATAAAATTGGAATACAATACAAATTAAAAAAAAAAAACAAAATATGCTTAATTCTACTTTTAAATTGTTGTAATGGAAGACATTTTAAGCTATCTGGAAGCTTATTGTAAAATTTAACAGCCCAGTATCCTGGCCCAGTTTGACATCTCCTCAGCCTTCAATAGGCTGGCACAAGATTATGCTTATGCCGAGTGTCATGTTGATGTATGTCCTCATGGGTTCCGAAGTGCCCCCACCCCCTTAATAAACATAAGGTTCTCCAATATATATAGACAGGGAACCATGAGAATTCTCAAGGTCCTTATATGCTTGTCTGCAATCATCACTGTAATTAAGGCCAGCACGAACCCTATTGGCCTTACCTTGCCAGCTAAAGACTCTCAACATTTCTACTGAGTATCCCCAAACCAAAATGGCATAGGCTATGTGAGATTAAAATATGGCATGGTATGCTGTTTGCAGAACTTTTTGTGAGACATTAAATGCCAGGTTCCTAAGTACATACAGACTTCTTGCTAGTTTCTTGCATAGGTTGTCAATATGTTCACCCCATTGGAGCTTGGGGTCCAGATGTACGCCCAGAAATCTAACACTGATCACACCATCATTCACACCCTGAAGGTCCCTAAGAGAAAATACTACCCTGTTGGTAAAATACAAATTGTTTATTCTTTCAGTTAAAATAGGTTGTTTGAAAAACTAAATAATAATATTTGTACTATATTAAAAATGTAATTATAAACAGCTTTTATTTTTTACATCGCTTAGGCATGTACGCCAATGCGTGGAAAGAGAATCACAGAAGGAATATTTTGAGGAATCTTGTCTCGTTTTGATGACTAGAGGCGCCGCTATGACCGAAAGCTTGTTTGGACGACTTCTAATATTACAGTCGAACATAAGTTATTTTATGTTTTACAGAACTCCGGGTTCTTCTGCAGCATTATTGATTACATATCAACAAGCGTTTTATTTCACCAAATTAAACCGTCTACAGTTAATCCGCTATTAAGAATGTTTAAGAGGTAGCTACAGGATCGATTTCTGATAATCATTTCGAGTTTAAAAACAAGCTTTCTATTGATCAGGTGCATGGGATTATTGAAGTGACCAAAAACGCAAATGCAACTGGTTTGGCTCCCGAATTTTTAGATTCGTACTATATTTTATTCATAGATTATCTTGAGAGTGAAAAAACTATTCCAAATGAAGAATAAAAAACTTCATACAAACTTGTTGAGTATAATTCCATCTAAGGATTTCTTAAAGCCCATCTTAAACCTTTGGAAATCTTTTAAAATGTTTCACTATCCTATAATTTTGTAATAATCCTAGTTGTAATGTGCCTCAATAACATTTAATATTTGTGGACATGTTATACCAATAAAAAGGCTACCTATGACTATTTTTGAATTTTGTTGTAATCTTTTAAAGGGGAGAAACATGCAACCCCTATTCCATTTTTTACTAGAACTTTTTAAAGAAACGAAATTTCTCGATTTAAAAATATGTGTTGAAAAGAACGATTCATTGCAAAACTTTTTTAACTCTAGTGTTGAGTCCGTAAAAGCAATAGTTTTCTATTAAAAAAATAAAATACAACACTGTGCATGAACGAATCTTCTGTAAATGGATTAGAAAAAATCTAGTAGGTTGCTGTCACATTTTCTTTGCACAATCGTAGCATTTTAAAATCGAAAAAATCTAGTAGGTGGCCGTCAAGTCACTTTGATTTCTACCTATGTGGAAGTTGAAATCATTGTGTCTTTTGAATATGAATAATGAAACTAACGTTGGAATTGCTTAAGAGCTTTTGTTTAATATTCGACAAGGATTCACACCATAAAATCTTTCATACTTATTTGGTAACACCCTATATATAAACTATTTATATATAGGATAATGCCCAGTTTTTTTTTAAATAAATGGAAGTCACCAAAACCATAAAAAATGTAAGGAAAAATATTCTTTCGCTCCACACATCCGGTAGTATCATTCCTAATTTAGATTTCATAAAGAATTTAAAATCCACTTTAGAGTACAATTCGCACGAACCGCGTTTAGTCGGTAAAGGGTGTATTACAGTGCCAAATGATAATTCAGTTAAGAGTTTCCCATGTACTAGACGCTCTCATATTTGGTTACAGAGTGGAACTTATTTGGACAGGAATTTTAAAGTCTCACGAGACATTTAGTATAAAAGTGACATTTTCAGTTGACTTTAATAAACATTAAAACTTTAAGTGACATACTGCGACACATAAATTATAATTATTTATTTGGAAGCTTGACTTAATTAATTATTAAAGCAGCTGCGAAATGAGAGACACATTAGAAAACAATAAAATCAACTTAATACATTAAAGCTGAATTTGCTTGTATCCTATTGCCATCAATTTTTCAATAAAAGCGTCTTTAATATCATTCCACTTTATTAATATTGATCGTAATTACAGATTTCAAATGAAATTACATACTTAATATAAATATAAATGGGTAGGTACAATCTAGGATAAGAATATTTAATTATAGACATTTACTGAACGTTTCTTGTAATACATCGTTTTCATAAGACGTAATTTCATGTATTAACAATTCTCTATGTGTACTTCATATATTGTTTTAACGATATTATTATGACATCAATAATTTTTGCCATAAATGAAAAAAAATTCTAAAAATCAATCAATCTTATAAGTCATGTCAGAAAATTAATAATTTTCAAATGGATCTGATGATAATAATCAAACGAGTGACATCTTGGCCCGAATAGGCCAAAAAACTTTGCGCAACCCCCAATACAAACTGGGTTTGTAACCCCCAATGCAAGATGGGAATTTGTTACTTTGTAAAATTGTCAAAACTCACTTCTAAGCTTTATTTATAAACGGTAACACATTTGTGGATATGATAATAATGTCCTCCTTGGTTCGATGCGAATTGATCAAACTGATAAGTAAGAAGACACAAGCCTGGAAAATAAACAAAAAGAACTTAAATCATAATAAGTATACTGAATTCAGCATTATTAGAGGACAAGTTAAATCTCGCACTAATGCTGCATATAAACGTTTCTTGTCTTCAGCTGAAAATGAAATAAAATCAAATCCTAATAAATTCCGGGCAATAGTAAGATCCAAGAAAGGTGATTTTTCATACCTACAAACATGCACTACAACAATACAAATCTTGAGAACCCTAATGATATTGTCGATTATTTCCCTTGCCTGTCAAATATCAATTTTTAACCAATCACGTGCTTGGAAACTGATTTGACGCATCCAATCAAAACAAAATAAAGCGACTATTCACCTTGGTGGTAAATATTCGGCTATTTGATCATCGTCCTCAATATTCACCTGAAGGACGGTATCCAACAATAACGAAGCCGCCCGTAAATTTCAAATTTTTCAAATAAAACCTATACTAATGGTATTATAAAATTGCTTATAGTTAATAAATTATCTCTAGTAGCAAATACACAAATCCAACTGATTTCGCACTTTTTCTGAAACTATAAATATATTCATTCATTCCTTTCCATGTAATACCGTCCATTTTATGACAAACATAGTAGGCGCGCGTCATCTGAATGTTGACAGTTTGCCATTAAAGTTTATTACAGAATTAAATTTGACACATTTTGTTAAAAAGTATTAACAATGAGTAGATTCGGGAGTAAAAATCTTCAAGAAATTGATAATATAATTAAATTAAAGTACCTGCCAAGACAGTAAAGAGCAAAACTAGTATAATTTATACGTACGTACAGAATTTTTTGTGACTCGGGAAATAATCTTATTAAATATAACGCGACCTTGACAAATTAGCTACTATTTTTATTGCTACTAAATTTCTCGTATATTTTACAATTTGTCTCGACAATTTTGGCATTAATAATCAAAGAATAACTCCCTCGAGCTAAAGCTCTCGGGAGTTATTCAGATTATTAATGCCAAAATTAAGTCTCGACGAATTGATCCTAAAATAAACTCGAAATTTAGATACAATAAAAATAGTCGGCTATTTGTCAAGGTCTTGGGATATTACTGTCGAATATTTTGCGAATTTCTTCTCTGCACACTATACACCCTTTACAGCACCCATAAATGCAGTACCCAACTAATTTAATAATAAAAACTGGTCAATTTCCTAACAAGTGGAAGTTTTCAAAAGTTTGTCCAGTATTTAAAAAAGATGACCAAAATGATATATCTATCGATATCAAGCTCAGGACTTCCACAAGGGTTAGTCCTGGGTCCGTTGTTATCTAATCTTTTTGTTAATGATATTGCCAGTAAAATAATCGTTTTGATAAAGATTTATGCAGACGATATGAAATTCTATTGTGAAATTAATAATATCCAGGATTGTAAAAACCTCCAAAAAATCTATCATAGTTTAACGAATGGTGCATTAGGAATAAGCTATGCCTCAATATAGGTAAGTGCAATGTAATGACATTCTGCAGAAAAGACTCGTTTCATTTATCCCCATACTCTATTTGAAACTGTATTCTAACACGATCTAACCTAATTGACATTCTCGAGCCACATCGAGAAGACAGTATCCTCTGCGTTTCAAATGCTTGGGTTTCTTATTCGCAATATGAAAGACTTTGATGAAGGCTGGAATACGCGTGCATCATCATCTATGTTTAACTACCAAATAGTTCAACTCGAAAGGATTCAGCGAAAATTCTTCAAGATGTGTTCATTTATTTTAGATAAAGAATTTCCAGCAAGAGTACCCCTCAGGAATACTTTTACGAACGCTTCAATGCCTTTAGCCTAATCAAGCGAAGAATCATGCTATCTGTGATTTTCTTACATAAATTAGTAAATGGTAATATCGACTGCATTAATCTGACAAATATGCTAAATTTTCACGTTCCTAGAATTAATGCTAGAAGCAATAGTTTATTATATTTTCCTTCTCACAGAACCAACATTTATAAATCCTCCCCTTTACATCAGGCAATTACAAATTATTCCGAGATCGAACCTAAGCTCGATTTATTAAGCTGTAAGGTTATTCAAATTACCTAAATGTTTTTACTTATCAAATTAAATGTAAATAATTAAAATTCTAATTTTTCGCTTAGTTATTAACGCATGTTGTAATTTTATATTTATTTCTGTCTTAAATTCATATCTAGATATTCTATTCAACTGTAAGTCTCTCATCCGTCGATTGGGATATAATTACACACTTTTTTTCTCAATGAGTTTTTTTTTCATTGCGTAATTATAATCGGATTCGCAATCTACGTGAAGAAGTTCTGAAACATTATCTTGTAATAGGGTCAACCCGTTTGATAGTGTAACTCCTAAATAAATAAATAATGTTCGATATAATTGACTAACCCGGATTAGATATCACTTTAAAATAGTATTACGTAGTGAAAGGTTTACCTTTATGTTTTCTTGTTCTTCCCCTATTTTTTTTTAACTAATCTTGCTCTTGGTATCATTCTAATTATTCTTTCTTATTTTATTCCCTTAACTCATTTGCCTTCTTCGGTGTTTGTTGTTGCTGTTTTAAATTTTTATCCGTATTTTTTATATTATCTATTATTTTCTACCTTTTCTTCTGAGGTTACTGTTGAAATTCTTGTATATTAATATTATGGACCGAGACAAAGCAATGCTGCAATAATGTACAACTGATTACCGGCCTATTTTTTCTCGTGCACTTAAAATTTCTTGTTTTACATTTTTTGAACTCTCTCACTGTCACAACTTCCTAGTTTGTATTCATTTTACATTAATTCTATAAAATATTTATGATGAACTGCTTACATTATATAGTAAAGTTCACCACGTACACTGCAGATGCATCGAAAATACAAATTATAAGAAAATAGTCAACGAATGAAATATTTTTCCCTTTCTGAAGCTTGTTGCATTTCCTATCCATTTTGTTACTCGAACCAGTCCAGTATTTTTGTACCCTGTACCAGTTTGTTCCAGTTCTTTTAGTGGGTGTTTGTTAAAACTTTCTAGGTCTACTGTGGGTTGCCCAAAAAGTGTTTGCCTTTTGCAATCCAATACCTCGCATTCGCACAGTACATGTTTGACAGTCTCTTGTAGATTGTAGATTACAAAGGGGTCATCTATGTTTTTAGTCCAGAAGCTCTAGGCTTTTCAGAAAGCCTATTATCTGTTTTGGAACTAGTTTTGTAATCTGATCAGGATCTAGGAAGACCAGTTCCAGCTATTTAAGGCGTTAGCAGACAATTACACTGCAATCGCAGATAATCTATTCCGCCGTCTCATCTGCATGTTCCACTGTCCCATTTGCCCATTTTACAGATATGGTATCTGAGTGAGCAGTGTCCAGTGAGAATTCCTGTGATCAGATTTCTGAAGCTCCAAGAGCAAATTAGCGTATCGAGCCGAAGGTCGTATTAATCTTTTTGCCTGGAATGTTTTTTCAGTAGGCTGCACAATGTTAATTTATTGTGTTGTGGACTTCAGAGACTTTAAAGCAATAAATATTCTGGCTGAATTAAGGCTTTTTTTAAGGCACTCTTGAGCACAGAAATCTATTGCTAATAGTTCCGCTTGGAATATTGTTGGAGTGTTTCCTAGGATTATTGACATCCTAGTTCTAAGGCATGTAACCCCTATTCCTACTCCTTCGTTTGTTTTTGACCCATCAGTATAGTAAGAGCACCTCTTTTAATTAGAGCGACTTCGGTTTGTGTTAACTCACGTTTGTTAATAACAACGTTTAACGTGAGTTCGAAATCTTGTTTAGTAGACATAAAGTCCGTGGGCGTCTACATGGATTGGCTTGCTCCCGTTAAGTCGCCGGGTATCAAAGATTTGGCCTATGTTAGCCTATATGCACATTCCAGAGCAACCATCCTCACATGTAGATGTAGTGGAGGAAGGTCTAGCATTACCTCTAAGGCTGCACTAAGGCAGGATCAAATTGCTCCCGTGATCCCTATGCAAGCGAGGCGTTGCACTTTTTACAACACTGTTATTGCCCTTTGCTGCATTGTTTTGTTCCTCCAAACAAGCGCAGCATAGGTGATGATTGGTCTGACCACCGTTAGGTATGACCAGTAGATCATTTTCGGTTTCAGACCCCACGTTTTCCCAAAAAGCCTACGGCATGTCCTCAGAGCCCTTGTTGCCTTTGAGATAGTATGCTGCGCGAGGTGTGCGTTCCACGTAAGTTGACAGTCTCTTACTCCTTGTTGCACTTAAGGTCTTCATTATAGATTCCTAATTTGTTTAGGAACTCTTTTACTGGTTCATGACCAGTCATGAGTCCTATTATCACGCTCAGCTTACTTCTGTTCTTTTGGAACATGGTCTTCTCATTACCATCGATACTCTGATGTCCAGGTATTCAGGCCAGTTGAAAAATATGTTTAATGAATTGTATAAAAATATAGTTTTCTATTAGTCTAAACATACCTCGATAAGCCCTTGTACGGGAAACCATTTACTAATTTTTATTTTTACTTATTTTATCAGTTTATTATTAAACTTAATTATCCGAAAACCTGAAAACCGCGATGCAGGCTAGCACGCCAACTAAATTATATTTTCCTAGCGGCACTAAGCACTCAGTGGAAAGATGGAAAATGTAGGAAAGGCATTTATTTTTTGCGAAAAGCAATTATCGGAAAAATCCTTAACATCATTAAAGTAACAAAGTAGGGAAAGGTTTTTATCAAGATCGAGGATGGTATTGTATAAGAAGATAACGCAAGCTCATCCCATGTGTTGGAATCAAAGTGGGTTCGCATTAAGGTTAGGGACCTCTGTAATGCTCATAGATTACATGTGTGGGGGAAATAGGGATATAAAAAGTATCGGGGAAATATAAAATCTTGAAAATCTTAAGTTTGTCACTTTGTGTATAATCTGGGATGTTAATGAATTGGTGTAACAGATTTTCAGAATGCTTCATTTAAAAAATATGAACCTTGACTAAAGATATTTAAAATAAAATGACCATGTTTATAGGAGCTTTTCACTCTATTTTTTCTTGTTCTAGATGTCCTAAAAATCTGTAACACGTATTCATTAACACGATGTATCTCTATCAGCCAAATCATTATATGCCTTTGGTTATTTTTATCAATATGTCAGTTTCCTGTGGTAAATTTTCCTCAGTTTCAAATGCGGTTGATGTTGTTTCCGGTTTGTTATAGAAATTGAGCTGAACGTAGAGCAAATTGTCGCTCAATTTTAAGTTTTATATCCACAAAAACAGTAAGTTTATACTTAATCATGTTTTCGAAAATATTAAGTATCACTATATACTCTATAAGTCAAATCATTAAACATTAAAAGTACTTAAAAGCAAGTACATTTGAAATCTATACATTTACAATCAGAAATAAAACAAAAACTGGATTTTAACCGAAGCAATATAAATCATAAAAATGCTGCATAGCATATTTTACATCGGAAAGTTCGAGCCAAAAAGTTTTCGATGCCATTACCGATATTGGGAATAACTCAGAACAATAAAATAATGTTGCAACTCAGTAACTATACAAAGAATAAAGAAAAGTGGAAGAAAACTCTAAGGAAATAAATCCAAATCTTTCTATCTAATCAAATTGGCCTTAAAAAGTGTATTCCGAGTTTAGCATCGTCAACAAAAATGGGAGAAATACAAGAAAGTTGATCGAAGCAACAAACATAACAAAACAAACACTCGCGACTTTCATTTCCTGAAATAAACAGCTACGACATCGACATCGACATCGACATGGATTCGGACGACGAGTGGAGGCGCCGTCGACGTCACGACGTTTTATTTCCACATCTACAATGGCGTCCGGTCCGTTTATAATACTACACGTTCTTTCATGTACCCATCAAATCAAAAAATTCTAAAAGAAGTGAAATTAAAGGTTGTCTAATATTCCTGCTAATGTGTTGACACATACGACACCCAAATTATATCCGTGCATGGATAGAAACTAGAAAACAGGTTATTTGTCATTAGTTTTAGGGTTTCTATGAATAGTATCATCAGTTTCTTCTTAATTCTTCTTCTGTTATTATTGTCACGAGGTCCAGTATTGGCCTACGTGTTGCTGCTAGCAGTTATTAGGTTTTAATACCACCAAATAAAACAAGAGAAGTACAAAACAGATACACTTTTATTGGTTCACCCTTCAAATATACATATAGTAAATATAAATAAACAATAAACGCTTACCTAAGTATACCGGGACTAGGGGCTTGTCTAATAATTTCCCAGAGGAACTTAACTTTTAACCAACCCTTAACTCTTCAGCCGACAAATCAACTCTGCAGCCGACGACTGACTGCCTAATTTTTCCCGTCGCGAATAGTTTTTATGCAAAAATCGCTGACATGGCAGGATCCGTAATTTCGATAGATTGCCCTACATTTACTTCTACTATCGTCTCTCAATTAGGCAATCTAACATCGATTTTCGGGTTTCTGCACATCAGCGAAATTTTGCAACGACCTGGTTTAATTAAATGTTTGTATTTTTTGTTCTCTATTGAGTAAATAAATTTAAAGTAAAATAATTTTGATAAATAAAATTCCCAAATGCTTTTGACTTTGTTTTTTCGGAAATTGTTATTTTATATATATTTGGGATTCGTGACATTATTATGAAAACTTCAGTTATAGAAGTTCAAATTTTCATAATAAACAAATTCACTATTTACGTCAAAAAGAATTGTTTATTATAACAGATTTTGACATCTTAATACCAAAATCTTTTTCTCTTCCCCATCTTGTGTTATCATATTTTGTGAAATTATCTTGGATATCTTGGTCATCGTATTTTTACGGGTGACTGTAAATAAAGACAAAAGCGTTAATAGCGGTTTTACCGCAGCCGATAAGAATGAAATGTGCGACACTTAGAGGCCATTGAGATGGAGATAAACCTGTTAAGACGTTGAAACCAATGAATTGAGATGGCGATACCACCGCTTGCAGTGAAGCTGCTGGTTTAGAAGTAGATATACGGGTGGGATCTTTCGACAGAATCAAAAAACAAGAAGGTTTGTGTAAAAATAACAGCAGTTTGAGTCAGGGAATACAAAGGCAATATTTATCACTATAAAAATTGAAAATTTGGGGCCAAATTTGAAAGTACGTATTATTTTGCCCCCAACTATTTACCTCAGAACTTTTTCCCAGTAGAATTTATTTAAACATTATAATTTTTTTAATTTTATTTTTAACTCCTTATTCATTTTTAATTACTCACATCAGACACTTGACATTTGTTGCTTAGAAACAATTTATGTCTACTTATAAAGCAAAATTCATTTATTAAATCATGTAGCAAGTAATTTATAGTTGTATGAAGCAAAAGTACAATAAGCACAGAAAATCTGCGTTGGAATTTGTTTGTGGAACGAAGTTCAAAATGGATTAATGTTTAAGTTCATAATTAGCATTAGAGCATTCGTGAAGAGACTTATTTTTATACCTTTAAGTAACTGGTCTTTTAAATGGTTTCAATTTATGCATACGCTTGGCAACACTTCCGGCTTTATACTGTAAAAAAAATTTTTCTACGCGGCCACTACTGAATGTAGTTATTCTGAAACCACTTACAATGGCAGAAAAGAAACATTCTCGCTCTTGAGATTGAAAGAAAATTCTGAAACACTTGTCTCTTATGTATTTTATACGTATTTCATTCTTACTCTACTGTCAGAATCTTCATTCTGTAACACCTAGCAGTAAATATCACCTCCGCATCCTAGATAGCCATGAATTTCATGTTTGACAGTTCTATGGACGTGTTATTTTAGTTTGAATTTGCCTGAACAATTCCTACTTTCTGTGGCCTTGTTACAGAATATACGATTCTTCTCTTCTTTACATAACTTGACTATTCTGTTTTGACAATACAGTTGCACTCAAAAGTAAAACATGATTTGTGATTGTAATTATGTTGCCTACGAAGCTAGCAACCGTGAATGAAACACAAAAATGATTGGCTCTGGTGAATATGGATTTTAGGCGCTGAATTTAAGTTTCAAACTAAAATCAAATACTATTTAACTAGTAAGACTTGTATGTATTTGTATATGTGTGTCCGAAGGATCTCAAAATCCACTCGTCAGAATTCAATGATACTTACAGGGTAGACTAATTCCTATCTAAAACGGCAAAAAATGAAGGTCTCATGTCTGTGAAAATTCGATCTTCCGAGATATTTACAAGAAAACTTAAGCTTTTAGTTTATTTTCTAGCAACGGCAGACAACACAGAGATATAACCTGCTTCTATAGTAACTTTTTAATATTTTGTTGTCATTTTGAAAGCGACTTTCATTCAAGAAAGTCGAAACGTCAATTAAAGCCCTCTTTTTCTTTAAAATAAGTGGTTTTATTTCCATTAGAAGAGAAACTGAAAAATATTAGTTTAATTTGTCAGCGTTTGGCATTGTCA
Organism: Crepidodera aurea; assembly: GCA_949320105.2. Taxonomy (NCBI): domain Eukaryota; kingdom Metazoa; phylum Arthropoda; class Insecta; order Coleoptera; family Chrysomelidae; genus Crepidodera; species Crepidodera aurea. The sequence continues at coordinate 14,088,612 of OX439475.1, read as the reverse complement.
AAAGTAGTTAATTGTCAATCATAGATCATCGATGAAAATCATATCGTATTATTATACGATACATATAATGTTGGTCTAACAGTGGCCGACGAGAACGTTGGTGGAGTGATGATGGATAATCGTCATAAGAAAATAACCTATTTTTGTAAATATCAACGTCAAGTTTTGACTTTATTTAATTTCTGGCGTTTCAATCTGAAAGAATTCGATTTTAAATTTGCCGCTTTTTACAATGCAATAGAAGATTCCATAATAACCTACAAATTTTGACAACTACTGACACGCACATCTCTGGGTAAACGTTAAGAACATGGGGCCGGCTGGGATTTGTTGGGATACTCACTCCCAAGACAAACAAATTCAGTGCGTTGAAACGATTATTTATTTTAACATATTTTTCCAATACAAACGCATAGGTACATAACTTTTCTACAATTGCCCAAGTAGCAATTTATAACCAGAATGCTAAGTAATATGTTTTTTATCGCTTTCTTAAAGTGGAATTTACTCAGACATTTGAATTTATCTGGTAGAATATTAATACCTTGATATGTTGGCGACGGTTCATACTTGGAATGCATAAGAACACTGAGTGTGTCTGCATGTCTGGTCGATTAGTTGTGATGACTAGAAAGTTTGGTCATATTGTTCAAATTATCATATCAAGTAACAAGCATCTGTCATTATCCGATTTTCCCGGAAAACGGGTTTACATAAATCTCTATGTTTTATATTAAAAATCATTCGAATAATTCTTTTCTGAGAAATAAATATTCTGTCAGTTGCATTACCCCAGAGTATAACATTGTAAGTTAAGTGGCTGTAAACAAGACTATAGTATACATTCATAATCGCATGTAATGGTAAAGAATTTTTTATTTTATTAATAGCATAGTACGAGGTATTTAATTTCTTACTTAAATTGTTAATATGATGATCCCATTTTAAATTGTTATCTATATATAGAACTAAAAATTTTACGGTATTGGTCGATTTTAAAACCATGCCATAGGATAAATTTAAGGAGTAATTACTTAGATAGTTACTAAAATATTTTTTGTTTTATTAACATTAACCATCAGCCCATTAATGTGAAACCAATCAATCAATTGAAGGATTAGAGAATCGCATAATTCGATCAACTCATCAGTCGATCTAGCTGAGACACCTATTGATGGTGTCATCAGCAAACAAGGTCAATATAGTAGCATCAATTTTGTACATTTTTTTCTAAACCTATTTGAAGATCCAAAAATTGTTTTCTGATTTTTAATAAAATACACACGATTATTTACTTAAATTAATTTAATTTCTGGGATCTTTTGTAATTTGACTTTTGTAGAACACCGCGGTTGCGTGCATTTCAACAAAACAGAAAGTAAACTCCATTTCTTAATACAATAACTCAGTTTCCTAAGAACGAAGTCGAATACAATTCCTCGCCTATTATAAAGTGCAAATGAGAAAATAATTTGCAAGGAAGAACAACTTCAACTAAAAATAATTAATTTGCGGATTCAAATCGTTCCTGCGAAAACACGTTCTTTAATTATTTACCGTCTTTTGTTTTAAACTAACTAGATTTTCTCAACGAAACGGGTATTCGTAACACGTCCTGCTTGAAGCTTTTGTTAAATTAAAGTAAATTAATCTGAGAGTATGAGACGGCGCCGACCAACTTCAATTCGAGTTTTCCTATTTTTCTCCTGATATATCGCCCGAATTAATCTCTTCTTTTTCTCTGTGTATGTGTACGGAATACTGTATTTATTAGGTATCTGTTGAGTACATTCCTATTATTGTCGAGTTATTCACCAAATGCATTTGTTATGTTCTAGTTGATGGATTTTTGTTTCCAACATTGGGATATTTGGGATACACAAAAAACAAATTGTGTTGAAAAACTATTTATTTGATGACAAACAAAATAAAATTACTGAAGTATTATGAATGCGAGAAAGGTAGTAAATTTGTTTGTAATATCGAGCAGAAACTAGTAACTTGTAATGAACCTAATTTTCTTCCTCAAAGAAAATTAAATAATTATATAAAATAAATTAAATATTAGATTTCATATCTATATTACCCTGTATATTAAATGGTTAATAAGATTCCAAGCCGAACCTTGATGAGACGGTGCTCTTGCATAGTTAAATCTGGGGGAAAAATTCGTTGGAAAGGACAATTGAGACACATTAGATGTTATAAAATTTTTGGAAAATAATCCATTCTAGTTTTGCGATCGAAAGAATTTAGTTCGGTAATAGTATATTATTCAATGAGTTTGGGTGGATGACTTTTATTGGCATTAATTTAATTTGACATTGACGTATAAATTAAAGGTAGGCTACATAGTAAATGTAAATGCGTTCTTGAACTTGATTGGTGAAATTTAGTTGCCTTATGATTATTGGTTATTAAAAGTGTTGAATTTTCATTATCCAACGCTTTTTAACCAATCAAATCAATTTTACAATAGTCCAGTAACTGAAGACCTGAAAAAGTGCAAAGCTGTAGATAAGTCGGTCCAGATTTCCTTTGTGGCTTAATTCTTAGGTCTTGACGGTTGCTTCCAAGGGCGAAAAATTTTACCACGATTCCGATATGCGAGAGGGCTGAAAATGGCCCCTAAAATCTGAAAAAATGGTTTCCCACTAATATCTGCCAAAATATACAAATTAGAGAATTTTTGTTTAGATAAAAAATGAAGCTCGTATCATTATCTACAAAAATGGTACCTATCATTTTTTTCGCAACACGAATATTTTTTGCAAAAACGGCCTTCGAATAATCCCAAATTTTTGCACTGAATGGATATGTTAGTTTCTCACTGAATTTCCGCTCGAGGGAATTGGGAATACATTGATTTTAACTTTTTGGACTTTGGAGACCAATTGTAGATGGCGCCAGCGGCATACCTCTGCTCGCTAAATTATGGGGCCTATGAATGAAAATCTGGGCACCAATCGATTTTTCCATAATTATTGGCGGATTTCACGTGATTTTTTTTGTAAAGTAGCGCTTGGGGTCTCTCAATTGTATTAGCGAATATTCTGTGTAATTTGAGTTGCAAATTTATCAGAAAATTGCAAAAATTTATTTTTTCATGTGGCAGTCTCAAATCCCGGCGCTATGCCTAATAGTGTGGGTTACTAGTTTTAGAGTGGGATGAGTATTCACCCGAGAAGGTCTGCGATTTTTGCAAAATTTTCGCCAACTTCTATCGGAACAATATAGGTCCAGGATTTCAGAAAAAATAAGAAAGTTTTTGAAAAATTCCTTTTATTATGAAAAATATGTTGAAAATACAAAATACATAGTAATGTTTATAATTTATCATACGTTAAACCATTCCATGTCATCAAATCCATATTTTTCATCGTCTTGATCTGGCTCTATTCCTTCCCCTCGTCCACGCGTCCCTTCCCGCTGTTCTTCCAGCTGTATTTCTGGTCCCTCCCTTCCAACCACTCTGTTGCTGTCTCGACAGCTATTTCATCCTCCTCCCCTTCAACCCGTTCTGCTTCTCGTTCCATCTCTAATTCTTCCGGGAATATACCTTCATTTTTTTTATAATTAAAACACTGTGTCGACTGACATGAACCACAGATAGACGAGCATTTCAGACCTACTTTCAAACATGAACAATTCTTCTCGCAGCCTGTCTTGCACTGACAAAAAATCATCTTCAAAAGTTCCGGGGAAAGGTCAGAATATAAGCTTCATTTCGGTCTGGGTATTAATCCTCAAAAAAATATATATAATAAACTAATAAACTAGCCAACAAGACCTCTGGAAATTCTGTATCTCCATCTGAAGCTACCTGTTCCCCTAAGACGCGGTTTCTAAGGATTGTGGAGTAAACCACATAAATAATCTGGCGCCCGAGCATTCTCCGTTACAAGGCGTCACTCGTAAGGCATAATTTTCTTTGTGGCAAGAAAAAGCCTTACAAAACTGATCAGATCGACTTGAAATTTTTTGCAAATTGCTAGGAAAGGCGTCAAGATCAGAAGTAGAAAACTTTCGTTAGGCGTTTTGTCTAATATATGGTAAAATTTGGCCGAACTACTTGTTTGACCGAAAATATAAAACTACGGAAATATTTAATGGATTTTCACTCAAATAGGTATCCAGGGGTTTTTCGCGTCGCTGATTACGATCTTAATGTCAGAAAATGGATGCATAAAAATGGAAAATTGCGATTTTCCGACATTTTTACAAAAATTATGCAAAAAAATCAAAATAATAGGTTACAATTGTTATTTTGTGGACGAAAAATTGGTTTTTATGAATATATTGTTGGAAAATTCGAAAATTGAAATTATGGATGAATAAAAATAGCGCTTTGTTATTAAGTTTATGTTAGTAAAAATTTATCTTTAATGGTTTTTTTGGTCACTAATGATAATTTAAGTATCAGAAAAGTGTCAAAGGAAAATGGCTTGTGGATAATTACGCTTCTCTTTAACTTTTTTTTGGCTGACAATATCGAGATGTACAATAAACGATTTTAAAGCTTAGGATATCGCCGAAATGTCATGTTATGACAAACTTTTTCATTGAAATTACTGTTTTTTCAATATTTGACCCGAAAAAATGACAATGACGGTTATAAATGCAATTGTATGCAATTTCAAACGGCCATATCTCGTTATAGAAAAAGATTTAAAAAAATGGAAATTATTCAGATATTCAGAAGAACATTTGCTCAAAGTCTTGTCTCTTTAATTTTTTTTCAAAAAACAATACTTTGACCAAAAATGAAAATGTCAAAAAAAAACAAAAATTTAGCTCAACTTTAACAGACCAAAACTTAAATAATAATTATCCAATTAGGCTAAAAATTACTGGACAATTGTAGAAACATATGTTACAACTTTCTGCAAAAGGATTTTTTTTCAAATACCTCAGTCTAGATGGCGCTAAAAAAATGCCGTAAAAAATTTGACAAAATGTTAAACGGTTCTTAAAATGTTCCCAATCTTGTTCTCTCGTTAGGATGTTATATACATTTATTTGTGGAAATCATATTTTTCCAGATATTTACGCTAGAACGATCCAGTTTCTTTAAACACCCATTTTTGATTTGCCATATCTTCCTTCGTATTAATCGTAGAAAAATTAAAAAAAAATCATTTTAATTGTTAACTCAATGCCATAAAATTAGTTCAATATCAATTTTTACGTAATTCTAATAGATTTTCGGTTATTCAATAAACCTTTAGCTCGGGAGGGGTTTATTTTCATCAAAAATTGTATTTAACATTAATTTTTATAAAAAGTATAATTTATCGATTGCGCAAGTTCTTTTCTTTTTTTCCCACTTTTTGATAAAATTATTCTTAAATGCGTTGCTGCCAAGCGTTCCTCTGACATTTCTAATTGTTTGATTATTTTTATAAATTAATTTATTAATTTTTTTCCTGGAGCATTCTCCGTTTAAAATCTCGTTTAATTACATTTAACAATAATTGTATCCGCTTGAACGGAAACATCCGCAACCATTAAAAGTGCAAAAGAGAAAAGAAAAATCCAAAGCACAAACTTTTCTACAAAGATTTGTCGTGTTTTACTTAAACGTAGCCCGGGATAAATTCCTCCTTTTTTGGAGCTTCGTCGACTTGTAATTTATTTTATTTGAGCTAGTCGTGCGTAAATATTTAAACGAGAAATCTTCAAGGTGTTAAACCTATATCAAGCGAAACTCGCAGCGTTCAGTGTGCGACATTTTCTTGAATTATTAATAGAGAACGAATTCTATTTCGAAACGTTCAGTTTCCCTTTACCCATTTGTAAGTCTATCCCCTGTACATCATAGGCGTCACTTCAATGGCATAGGGTCACTTTTTTCTGTGTAAACAATTGTTTATGTTGTAACAGAGCAAATTCATTGATTAATGCTTTGAACTCCCACGTAATCAACACTGAGATGGTTTGGAAGACAAGAACAACACTGTTAACCTACTATGGGTTCCGGGACACACTGGAGTGGAGGGTAATTAAATTGCAGACGTACTTCTGCGGAATAAGCACCAGTTACTTGATGAACTTGGAAAAGAAGTAAATAACAAAAGATCCCAATACTGTATAGGTCTACAAGGGATGAGACAGGCCAAGACACTACTGGGAGACTATAACCAGAAGAAATGAGACGATGAGACGATGGAGCAAAAGTAAAAACAAGCTCAAAATACTAACGGGTATCCTAACAGGGCTCTGTCGGTTGAGAGTCCACCTAAAGAAACTCGGATTAGTAGAGGAAGAAGAATGCAGATTTTGCGAGGAAGAGGAGGAAACCTCTATAATCTGCTCTAATCGTTGAGACATCCTTAACGAATTGGTAGCAGAAGAGGGCACAATAGATCTTATATTCATCAATTTCAAATACATCGATCGCTACCTAATTCTATTCCTCACAAAGCCCATCAATAATTTCTGGATTGAAATTGAATCACTGTCGATTGCTTGCAATAATAAAAAATTGCAACTAGTCATTAGCCAAATATTAAGGACATTAAGGTTGTAACAGCATAATTCCCATTTAACCTGCGACAGAAATAAATAAATATAAACATGATATCATTTTTTGATAGTGTCAGTGACCAAAAATTGTATTCTTTAAAAAATGAAATAAAATAAAATTCGTACGATTTATTACTAGCAGAATTTTCTCTATGGATCCAAATAGAGTTCATAAATGCTATTATATATCTTAGATATATAATATCACTTGCTGCATACATACTTGAGTAGGTATAACTGATTATGGTTCCTGCAGAAAAACTTTTTGCCTCACACAGTACAATTTCTCGCAATAGTGATGAACACATTTATTACAAATCAACTGCACTATTAATCATTATGTATCCCTCTAGAAAACACGCTTATGGATCGCGGTGAATGAGTTCTTTCCATATTGGTTGTTCACTGTTATTTATTTCTCATTTGAGAAATGTCTTTTGTAATGGAAACTTTTAGATATTTGCATACTAGTCGAGACATTTTTAAAATGTATTCTTCCTCAAGTGGGTATTGTTTTCTAAAAACGTTTGTATCAGCCTGTAATTATGCCATTAATCAGTGAACGATTTTTATTTTTCGAAATGTAAAAGAAAGCTTCGAAGTTTATTGAGCTGAATTAATCTGAATTCGGTTTTGTTATCCAGAAAATATTTACATTGATCGTTGCATTGGCCTCTAACAAGTAGACATTCCATAAAGTGAGTTATTGCCATTACCGCGAATTGAATACTATATATACTTTATCTGCGACTATAAGAATTGTCAGAAGGTAAAATTTCATAAAGAGGTACTATGACGTTTTTTTAACAAATTTACTTCGAAGCATGGAATAGAATGTCCATAAGGATGACGCTTTATATTTGCTTGATAATTCATTAAAATATGCCAGCAATACATTTTGTGAAAATGAATTCGTTGTAGTGCGCCAATTTATGAAACTTTTATATATTATTTCATATTTTTCTCTTTATTGAAAAATATTATATTGTCACATTCGACATGAGTGACAGAATACCAGGTAACTTGATAACATTATCTCATGGCTGATATAATATTATAGGATTTCTCAAATACTGTAAATTGTGTGTTTAAGCGTGTCTGTGCATTTGTGTGTGTGTGAAATAAAAATTTAACGATATAACATAATCACGTTTCATGTATCGCGGTCACCCTTTAACGTCGTTTAACCATGTGATAATGGCCGATAGATCCGTCCGCTTGAGCAATCCTTACAGTGTAATTCTAGACATTCTTGCTATGACAATTCGACGTCAGGAGCGTGAGTTATAGTTTATAACTCACGCAAATTACTCACGCTCTGTAGTTATTAGTATTATAATTGTATAATTCAATAGGAGCAGGTAAAAAATTTATATCGTATTTGTAGAAGATTTTTTAATTTATATTAATTTTTTCTTAATTTCTAACTATTTTTTTTTCACTTTTAAAGTTAAGTATTTCGACCAGCCAAATCAAGTTGGAATTGGGCATCTCGAACTATTTTAACGTACCTAAAAGGTAAAAACTAAAAACTATCCTGGTAAAACGATTTCTAATGAGCGTATTAACCTTCATTCCTAGAAATTAAGAAGTTTTTCCCGAACAGTTCGCTTTCGTACTGACATATCCTCACAAAACATTCGCACTGATTTATGGAAAAAGGTTTAATTTACTATCCCCAGAGACCTGGCTGACCTGTCCAATGAAGCGAAATACTGATAAGGATTAGATTCCAGGCCAATCGGACGCTTAGACATTGACTGATGCGATCATCGGCGGTTACTTGATTAAATGTGGACTGTCACCGGGCTCTTCCTCTATTCCTACAGGGTTATTCGGAGTTTTACGGATGGTTTGTGAAAAACTCGCTTTTTATAATATGTAGAGTTTGAACATTGAGTTAAAACAAAGTAGAAATTAAATTTTAAGCATACAATTCTTTACAGAAACTGTATTAAGCTTGATTTAACTTGAAAATCAATTTTTTTATATAAGAATTTGATTTGATATACCTACAATTCGGGATCTTGATGAAAATTCACAGAACTGCTAGGCTTGATTTGAATTTGATTTGATTTCAAATCACACTCAAAATCTTTCTCTCAGCTGTCTAAGACGCTTCAGTTGTCGAAAATGAGTTGATTTGGAATATTACAATCCACCCTGTATGATACTCGCTCGGTAAGGTGAGTCTACTCCACTACCGGCCGCGCTACTTAATACGTCATTTATCACGATTACTTGATTAATGCGTTGGATTTCTTACGTCACGGGACGTTCTTTAATTAAACGATGCCTTCGTTGGTTGAGAACTTACACACGTGTGTTGGGTGCAAGACACGTACGATTTTAAATAGATCTATCATTAAATTAGCTTTCTCGGCAATAATTTAAGTAATTTATAGTTCATTTATACACTTGAAGTACCTAAAATCCCAGTCGAAAAAAATCTCTGACGAATGGAATTCCAAGATCTGTGTGTATGGTTAGGTTTGAAACATACCATGTAGCATCTGCTATCATTCGGATAGTTTTAGACTGGAAGTTCTGGAGAATCTTGGTTTACTGCAGCCCCAAAGCTCGATCCCGTATGTCCATATGGGCTTTAAGATTATCTTGTAGATTAATATTTTGTTACATAATGATTTTCTACCAAGCAACCAGTGCATTTGCCTGACTTTTATATTTAGCTGAGTTCTTTTGGCTTTAATATGGCTTTTCCAGGTTAATTTCTGGTCTAAATGTAGTCCTAGATATTTATCTTCAGTTTTTTGTGGAATTGGTGTATTATTTATATTGAATTGAGGACATAGCTCACGCCTTGTAGTGAATATGTGGATTTGCCGGCATTTACTGTGATTTTCCAACGTTCAAGCCAAGTTTGTAGCAGTTGCAACTGATGTTGTAGTTTTCTGGAAGCTGTATCAGGATCTGCATCTGATGTTAGGAACGCCATGTCGTCAGCAAAAGTAGCCGGCAGTAAAAAGGATGTATATGAAGGCAACAAGGACGCTGCCTTGTGGGACACCTGATTCCACTTGCGGTTTTTGACCCATCAGTATACCAAACCAATGTTTCTTCCTGATAGTTGTTTGTTACTTCACATTCCCAACTCATCTAAATGCTGAAGGGCTTTGTGAAGTTATTTTTTAGTGCCATTTCATCACTTCTCATCTCCATCAGCGAGTTTGTGATGATTTTTGTGATTCTACTGTGTCCTTGTTAATAAGGATCCCGTTAGCCATTGCATTCCAACCTGAAACTCCCATTCCAATATAAATATCAAGTGGCGGAAGGTTTATTATGGTTTCCATTGCTGCTGTTTTAAAAAAATAGTTATTTTCATTGGTTTTCGTAAAAACAAGGTTTCCTGCAATTGTAATGCATATTGTATTTTATTTCTCTTTTTCTTGCAAATCCTTTCAGGAAATAAAGTCGTTTATTATTATTATTATTATAATAATTAAATTAAAACAAAAGTTCATCTCAAATGAGTGGTCAAACACAAACATTTCCTTCTGTCAATTTCGGAAGATTGTAACGTTTTACTACCGCATTTTATTCGAGATTTTATTTGTTTTAGTTTGCGCTTTCCTTGTAGAATTCCGACTTTTCCTCTATTTTATTGTGTATAACCAGCACTCCATTTATGAGTCCGACTTCAGCATCAATATCCACACTTCAATAGATTGGTAACGGCGCTGATCCATACTCGAATCCTTTCAGGTTTCGGCTTCATGCTCAACTTATCGCAACTCGGCTATTCAACTTCTTTCACGGGATTTTCTGTTTTGTTATCGTGAAAAATACACCGTATTTATATATACAACACATTTTTCTCTTGCATCGTGTAAGGTCATTTACTTGGTTACTTATTTAATTCAAAAATCCATCGTCCTTTCGATGTAGGGTTATGGTGTTACAGGTTAAAAAATTGAGGCACTTCTTTCCGTGTTATTTCTGGGTTCTTTTTTATATCTTTGTCAACTATTGACTGTTATAGTCACTGGTCTTGTTCTGCGTGTAGTTTGCTACTTAAGGACCCAACCATAAATGTTCAAGTCGAAAAGTATATGTACCACAAGGAAGAGTGCTCGGACCGATCTTCACATTCATTGGAATATCGAGATACTCCATCTAATCGAAAGGCTTGCTTGCTTGCTTAATTTTAACGTCTCCTTTCTGCAACTAAGGCTAATCTGGACGGGACCTACAGCTTATAGTGATCTCCGAATCACGGTCCTCAATCACCTTAAATCCAGGACTATGCCTTTGTCATGCAGGTGATCTACCGACTAATAAGTGTGTAGATGTGCCGGCCTGTTTACCGGCGTGAATTAAACTGCGTATGACACAAATACCTTTTTGCACTTTCCAAAGTCTTATCTGACTTTTAATTCGACTTGAGTTTCGCAGGGATCGAACCTACGAACCGAACACTGGCCTAGTATAAAGACCGAGGCCTTAACCAACTAGGCCACGGTGTCCGGTAATCGAAAGGCTTTACTAGTCTTTTAAAACACACTGTAAGGGATCTGGTGATCAGATCTGATGGGATGCAGGTGCACAGAATGGTAGTTGGCAATTGAAGAGCAGGTCTTGGAGATCATATCCAAGTGGGATGCCCATAGCCACATGACTTGACATCAAAAGAAGATTGAATAGGATAAAATCTTCGGATCTCGTGCAGTTCAAGTATTTTAAAGCAGAGAACAGTGGAAAGTGAATGTTCACAGTCAGAGAATTTGAGTTTAGCAATTAGCTCATTGTTCTTTAGACCAGTTGTAATATGTATGATAATTCATTGTTATTTTTAAAGTGGTGCTTTGAAACAATAATCAAACCTGTATAGAACATGAGTTGTTTGTCGTTTCTGCCTCATTATTTGTAAAAATTATTAAGTCAGACACATTTAGGTACTTAGTTTCCATATTTACCTAGTTTGTTATTTTTTTTAGGTATATAAAGGACTCCATTGTTCGCATTTCTAGCTTTCTTCCTTGAAGGTAAAGATGTGATCATGTATACTTCAAGCTTTTCTAAATCCTTTGAGTTTATTACGAAATGTATCTAATTGTCTTCTACAAAAAGGCAAAACAGTAACAACCACTATTTTTTCAGGATTATCGAGAGAAGCTTCTATTCTCAAAAAGAAGACACACGTCTACAAAGACGAGAGCATCATTAAGTAGCGATTACGTTCCATCAGTGTTTCAGCATCGGAAATACTTGAAAGTTGCAAAAGTTTTCGATGACTTTCCAGAGAAATTCGCATTGTTCCGGGCGCAAAGCGAGACCCATAATTCTGGTTACATTAATTATGAAAACGACACACTTCCCGAATGTGTAGATGACATTCTTTGTATAAAATTAATGATTTTACTTGCTGCCAGCGAACGGCATCTGCAAGAGGGTTCACGCTTTCTTTCGTAACTACTTTAATGGATTTTCTTTGGACTCCTGCGTAGACGATTCATTACAAACTCTCTAAAATACTTTAGTTGATAAATAAAAGGAGGATCAAAGTTAAGGACATTTCAGAAGGAGAAGAAGAGCTCAAATAACAAGATGAAACTAATAAAAAATATATTTTTAGACATAAACAGATTTATTGCAAATACTTTTATTATCAATTAATAATTTTTCATCAGTTTGTTACAAAAAGGACTTATTTTTTTTCATTGACAATAATTACTTATTTACAATCTAGATCTATGAAAAGAGTATTAAGTAAATCTGCTGCGTGTATCAGGCTTGCCAGAGAAACATTCATTCTTCATGATTATTTCATTGTTGCAGGAAATCTTGGGGCCATAATCTATTGAGCCGTCTTGTGTTTGGGCCATTATTATAGAGTTGATCGATCAGTTCGTTTTCATGGTCTGCTATCTGATTTTTATAACTTTCAGCAATTCTCTCTATTTCATTTTTAACAAGGGGAGTCCTCAGGTTATTATGTAGGGTCTGGTTACTCACATACGATGGGGCGTCTACAATTGTTCTTAGGGTTTTCGATTGAAATCTTTGAATGATATTGACAGTAGATGATTTTGCACATTCCCAGAGTTAGAGTCCATAAGTCCATATCGGTTTCACTATGGCTTTGTAAAGCAATATTTTGTTGTTTGTGGAAAGCTTGGATTTTCTACCGAGCAGCCAGTTACTCTTACGGAATTTTAAGTCAAGTTGTCTTCGTTTGGCTTCTATATGTTTTCTGCACGTAAGTCTTTGGTCAAGGTGAAGGCCCAGATATTTAGCTTCTGTTGCTACTGGTATTCTCACGTCATTTATCGTTACTGCTGGACATACTTCGTGCTTCAAGGTGAATGTTTCGTTTTATTAACTTTTGTTCGGCATCTTGCGTACTCAGTATTCAGTTAGTTCAGTAAGTCGAGATGGTTTTGTAAATTCTCAGTGGTTATTACAGGATTTTCGTATATGAAGATTCCAGCGACGTCATCGGCAAAGGAAGCAAGAATTGTACTGTTGGTTTCAGTTATATAAGCAGTGCAAATTAGGAATAGCAGTGGTCCTAAGTACACTACCCTATTAGACAAGTATGACTTGAGAAGGAGGTAGTAGTTTTCTGACAGTCATTTTTTTAATCTGTGCCATATCTTATCAAATGTCTGTGATATGTCAAGGAAAACGGCGTTACACAGTTTCTTTTCTTCGGGGGATTTGGATATCGTGGAGTGGTGTTCTGTGAACCTGAAATGATGATTTGGTAGTATTTCAAGAACTTTACTTATTACAGGCAGCAGACTAATGGGTCTGTAGGATGATGGTTCATGTGCTCATAATTCAATATATTTCCATATAGCTGGAAAGTCTTAGTATGCCATTAAAAATAGTTTTCAGAAGTACCAGGGCTCTTTTAGGCAGTTGTTTAAGAACTTGTCGAACTTGTCCTGTTATTAAATAATATCCCGGAGCTTTGTGTATATTGAGCTGATTTATTTCTTCTTTTACTTCAGTGGGGGAGAAAGCCTTTATAGGTAGAGACATTTGGCAAGGAGCGTTGATAACTTCTTCTATTTCTTCATAAAAAGGACTTAAAAGAACAGTAATTTTTCAGTTAGCAAAGTTTTAAAAACAAAAATAAAATATTAAATATTCATGATTATTTATGAATATGAATGTGTTTTTTTAACTTTTTGTTAATGACTCTTTTAGTATTTTCTTTGTCAAAATATGTTGCATATTCAAAACTTTTAGATTTCTCAAAATTGACACTTTTTATTAGTTTTTGTACTGCATTCTAAGTTAATATCGAACTATCAACATATTAGATTTTTTTTATGGTATTAGGCAGTTTTTCTTTCTTATACCTGTTCGCTTTATCGTCAGCGTTGCATTTGTTCGTATCGCCTTAATATCTTTGGTCACAAATTCCAAATCGCTATTAGTGCTTGGCTTACCCCAACAACGAGGGATCGTTAAAGTTCGTTTAAGCTTAAATATGACTCAATCCTCTACATAGTATCACCAACATGATCAAACCCAACCTAAAAGAGATAATGATACCGTAAACTTGCAAAGTTTGACGAAACTTTCACGATTGCTCATTAAAAAGTTAATTAAGATGCAACTTTGTGTCTATAAGGAGACGTGGCCCATGGCCTGCTTCTGCTTCTTCTAGTAAGTTTAGATTTATAAAACTTTTCTTAATATTTTTCTTGTATAAGTCGCTTATGCAGAACTTGTGCATTCTTTCCTTTATAATATCAACGTAATCAGTCAGAAAGTTTAGTTTGAAATTCAAGTTTAAATGCCATCGATCGATTATTGTCGAAAGTTACTGCTAATACCTTAATGAATTTTATAGTTTAAGGAACTTGAAGTTTTATTAGCCATTTTTTGTCCAATATACCTCCAAAAATAATCGATTTTTTTTAATTCTCGACTGATCTATCTCCTAAAATTACCATTATCGTATAAAATTTTAAGTATGTCACATAAGTAGGAACGATAATAATTAGCAGCCATTTTTTGTCCATAATATTATTTAAATACTAATAATAAATTAAAATATTGAACAGATATTAAAAGCCACTTAATAAAATATAATAACTGTTACGCTATAGTTACTTAATCTATATTAATAAATTTTGGATAGTTCAAAGTAGTTTTGAAACGCGTATAGCTACACACATAATATCGAATTTACGTGCTTTTAATTAACCTTATACCAAGTTCAGTAAGTCATTAGAAGTTTCCAATTAGCTAGTAAACTAAGCAATTTACGTTAAAATAAACAGAAGCTAAGTTTCTTGACGGAACGTACGGTATATTGAAATCCATCCGGTCTAAATGGAAACTTACACTACTGACGTGGAATTGCCGAAGTTTTCCTAATTTAAATTAATTTTATTCTTCTTTTTCGGCTATTGTAGGTTTGTGGAAGCAATTAAATTGTTTAAATTAAACGCCCCGAGTTTTAAATCTACGAAAAGGATGTATTTGCGCAGGAGATGAATCAAATTCTTTTAAAAATTTATCTAATGAAACATTTCTAGAGAAAATGAGAAATGTAGAAGGAGGAGGAAACTAATTATTTCCAAGATGGTGGATGCATGGATAAAACCAACTTTTTCATAATGAAATTTAACAAAAAAATTATTGCATTATTGTATAAAAAATAAAAGTTTACCCACACATTTTCGAAAAACCGAGGGTTATGGTAAAAAATAAATTAAAGTGATAGCAGTAATAACTGCCTTACTTTAGACCACCCCCACTTCTCAAGTTTTAAGCCACGCCCCGCCACCCCTCTACTTTTAAAAACAGCCCATTATGCCATATGTAAACTGTCATATGTCATCTATCAACTGTCATGTGTCAAAAGTCATTTGTCAACTACAACATGTCACATGTAATTTGTCAACTGACATCTACAATCTGTCATACGTGGCCTGTCATCTGTCAACAGGGTTGCCGACTTACCTGTCAATGGGGTTGTTAACATTCCCAATTCTTTTTTAAAATAATAATATTATTTTTTAGTAAAATTTTCCGCTCTTTCACGTGGTGGTATTAGTTTTTCGAAATTTTTTTTGTAGAGATGTAATGGAAAAACCAAATTTTCGATTTTATTATCGAAATTGTGAAGTTAGCATACACTTTAGAGCAGCAAATATTTTTTTTTGTTTTCTACACCCTTTCAAGTACTTAAATGCCAAGATTCATCGAAATCACATTTTGTGCGAGCTTTTGGTCAATATCCTTCTCTGGCAACTGGGCTAATAATACACCGTAAACATCACAGTATAAACTGAAAATGCACTAACAGCTATTGGAGTTGCACGTAGAAGAAAATTAAAATTCATTAAAATTGAAATGCTATTAAAAATTTCAATCTGACAACTTCAAATTAGGTCAACTCGCGTTTTATAATTTTAATAATATGTGGCAAAATGGGAGTTTCATTTTTATCCATCTCCAAACAAACATCCCCATCTGTTGAACGAAGATTCCATCTTACAATGTGCCCAATACTCTGATAATATTAAAAAGTAAAGTTGGTATAACTTTTACATAAAACTTTCCCGTTGGTCGAACTTCAAGGCTTTAACGAATGAAATTTTATTTTATCTTCTATATAAAATTTTCGATTCCCTTTGTGGTCCAGACCGTCTTTTTTTAATGGATTTTGATATTGACGTAACTTCGACATGTAGATTGCGAGATTGTATCGCGTCTTTTATGATGCCATAAGGGCTCCAAGTTTGAAAAGTTTTTTGCGTTTAGTGATCAGGACTCGCCGAAATTTGAATATTTGTATTGTGCTTTTTTCTGTTTAATGGCTTTTCTTAGTAGTAGTCGTAAAATGTTTAACTGTTTAAATAAAAAATTAGGGATTTAGACCGCTGCTTGGATAGAGAGGGTGTAAATTGAAAGCTCAATGCTATGAGGTAAAAAAGAATTTAATAAAATAAGGTCAACAATCTAGCAGGCACAGGAAATAAAACAACACAAATGTCAGAGAGCGAATAATATTACAGTGATTCAGTCAAAATTTAATGTCAATACTCTCTTCTTACCATAGATGGTAGCATATCTAAAAATGTTATCTTATAGCGGATATAGCTATTGACTTGTACGAGTTTGGAATTTTATTTATTGGATTCGAAAAGCCTAACTGATGAAGTCGAAAGACAGAAACCGGTCTTAGGATGTCGAATCTAATAAATTAAAATTCCTTACTGGTTTACTCACTTTGTATTAATCTCTGAAAGGGATAAAAAAGAAGAGAGTGACATCTTGACTAGATTCAGTCAAAATTTAATGTCAATACTCTCTTCTTACCATAGATGGTAGCACATCTAAAAATGTTATCTTATAGCGGATATAGCTATTGACTTGTACGAGTTTGGAATTTTATTTATTGGATTCGAAAAGCCTAACTGATGAAGTCGAAAGACAGAAACCGGTCTTAGGATGTCGAATCTAATAAATTAAAATTCCTTACTGGTTTACTCATATTACAGTGGCTTTATACAGGGTGTTTCGTACTTAAACTTACATACGGTAACTGTGGATAGAGAATACTTAGAGGGTTCAGAAACACCCATATAGTTACGGGGTGTTTTATCAATTTTGGTCATTTATTTTAGTCCTGTATATTCGGAACCATACTGTGGAGCATTACTTTATTTGCCGATGACACGAGTGTAACCTGGAGTAGTTCTGATATACAGACATTACAATCTAGCATAAACAAAGACCTAGTTACTATCAAGTCTTGGTCTGACTCGAATGGGCTTTGTTTCAACACCAGTAAAACCGTAGCAATGTCTTACAGAGGTACTTTACAGCCTATAACTCTAAGCAATAATCCGATTCTAACGGTGAACTCAATTAAGTTTTTAGGTCTTTATATAGACAAATTCCTGAAATGGTCCACTCATATTGATACCTTGGCAAAAAAATTATCTTCTGCATGTTTTGCCATTAAAACTGTTTCTAAAGAGCTGACCCCTACTACTGCATTAATGACCTAAAAAGAGCAATTCGTTATGTATTTGGTTTAAGTGGTAGGACACACTGTGAAAATTACTTTAAAAATTTCAAAATTCTAACCCTTCCTGCTCTATTTATCTTTGAATCCGTCTGCTTAGTTCGCAAACACATTCAAAACTTATCGGAAAGACCAACTCGTAGATATCCTACAAGAAATTTAGATACTGATGTTTACTTACCTATTCCCACCTCTGACCTAATAAAAAATTGTATTACCTACAATGCAAAAAAATTGTATAATAATCTCCCGATACAGCTAAAATCTATAAATTCTTATGATAAGTTCAGAAGATCCACTAGGGCTTTTCTTCAAGAAAGACCATTTTACACAGTGGCAGAATTTTATAACGTGCCTTAGACTTTTGGGTTGCAGCATATAGGAGCAATAATTAAATTAAGTTAATTTGAAAATTTTAATTTGAACAATAATTTATAGTGACGGATATTGCATATCCAATGCAATTGTTATTGTTATTTTGTTTGTGTTTTGTTTTATCTAGTAATTTATTTTTATTTTTATTATGATTAATTTCGCTTTGTCTATAAAATTTTTGTAATTTTTCTATGACAATAAAGCATATTTTCTTCTTCTTCTTCTTCTTCTGTATATTTCTATGAAATTTGTCCTTTACAAGGACAATCAATACCGTAGCAAGAAAATTAAAAATCCAGGTCCGTCTTTAAAAAAAATCATTTTGCTTTAGAACAACACCCTGTATATGGAATTTTAAAAAATGGATAACATATTCGAAAGGGGAGGGGAAAAAATTAATTGGGATTAAATATTTTATTTAAATACACTACTAAATACTACCAAAATTTTAACATCAAACTTAAAATTTAGGATTTATTATACATTTCTATTGATATTCTCATCATTTATTATTACTTTTTATTAAAAAATAGGTTTATTAATAAATTTTAAAAACTATATCTGTTGTAATTGGCATTTTTTAAGTTTTTTGGATCTTTTTATTATGCATATGTAAATAGGCTAATGTCAAATAATAATACAAAGTGGGCTTTGAAATATTAAGAGCTGACAGCTGACATTGTGCTTCATTTTTAGTCGAAGAATATTATTGCGTTAAAATCTTGTTTATTATTGTTTCGTTTTTATTGTTCTTGTCGTTTAATTGTACTGTCCTTAGTTCTCGTTTAACAATTATGCCTTACAAATTTAAAGATAAGGAATATTTTTATGTAAGACGATTTCCTTCTCCTGCAACATTTTCGACAGTTTTTCGTTATCTTCGTGAAAATGGAAAATTTCCTACAGCAGCACTAAATGATCATCCTGAAAGGCAGCAACCAAATATAGAGGATAATATTTTGGAATTAGTGGAAAATAATCCGAAATTAAGTACAAGACGCAGTGGGCACTCTTTAAATTTGCCTCACACCAGTGTTCGGAAGAAATTAAAAAAATTTAGTCTTCATCCCTATCACATCCAGGAAGTCCAACGCCTGGAACCGTATGACAATATTGCAAGAATCAATTTCAGTAATTGGATAAATAGGCATAGAAGAGTTATTCGTAGATGATTATTTACGGATGAGGCCCAGTGTACCAGAGAGTTTGTAATTTATGAAATAGTCATATTTCGGCGGACGAAAACCCCCACGCTACTAGACAGTCTCAGTTACAGCATTTTTCCATAAATATTTGGTGTGGAATTTTATCTAATAATTTGATTGGACCACATGCACTTCATGTTTTGCTAAAAAATGAAAATATTGAAGGTGTGTATTTTCAACACAATGGTGCTTCACCTCATTTTAGATTAATTGTTAGTGAATTTTTAAATCACAATTTTCCTAACAATTCCATAGGTAGAGGTGGCCCAATTGAGTGGCCTGCAAGATCTCCAGACTTCAATCCTGTTGACTATTTCGTATGGGGATACTTAAAATCTAAAGTTTATGCAACAGAAATCAATTCTAGTGAGGAACTACTCCAACGTATACTAAATACTGCTTGAGAAGCGAGAAACAATCCAGCAATTATTAGAAAGTCAATTTTAAATATTGAAAAAAGAGCTAGACTTTGTCTGCAGGAAAATGGTTCACATTTTGAACAACTTCTTCAGTAAATTTTAAGTTTTTAATAAAATAATAAAATTTCATTTTTACAACCTTTTTTATTATTTTTTAAAATAATTTTCATTATTTTTCACATTTTAAAAATGCATTATAGGTAATTCTATTTCACACCAAATAATTACGTACCAATAGAAATGTATATAATGAATCCTATAAATCTTAAGTTTGGTGTTAAAATTTTGGTAGTAAAATGGGATGTGCATTTAAATAAAATATTTAATCCCAATTAATTTACCCATCTTTTCGAATATGTTATAGATTTTTTAAAATTCCAAAGACAGGGTGTTGTTCTAAAGCAAAATGATTTTGATAACTTTTTTTAAAGACGGACCCAAAATTGATAAAACACCCCGTAATAAAGCGAGATAGACCCAAACTATATGGGTGTTTCTGAACCCTCTAAGTGTCCTCTATCCACAGTTAACGTACGTACTAAATTAAATAGCCTTCAAACAGTAACAATTTGATAAATAAAATAAAAATAAGGTCGATAATAATCATTCACTAACTTCCGGTGAGTTTAATTTACTACAAAAAAAGGAATTGTTTAAAATGTACTGACTATCCCCACTACTGATCAAGATATGAAAAGATTGCGTACTTATTTATATCTAGAATGCTTATTTTGAGGAATTTAACGCTGCGCTACTGTACTGATTTATCTCCAGCGTTCACATTTACGAAAAAAAAACCCGCAAATACTCTATTTTCGTTCCAAGGATAAACCGTTGTGCAAGCAGTGGTTTTATTGACAAAATACACGCAATAGAGTCGTCAAAACAGAAAACAGAGAGATGCATTTTCTTCCAGACAAAAATGATACGGCTGAACGAAATCCGGATTTCTGAAATGCTACTTCTCGAGCGAAAAGGGTCAGCAAATATTCATGTTTGATAATGGAAAGCTCTGCAACACTATGGTGAGAGGGTGTCTGTCTGTGTATGTTATTTTTCACACTGCGTTAAGTGGCTGTCAATCACTTCCATATGGAAATGGAGGAAGATATATCGATGACATATTCTCTGGGGAATGAGAAAATATCGAACGGGTTTTGTCGGTTTGTATGTACTTTGGATGTAGTGCACTTAGGCGGTGTGATTTTTGTAACTTTTTCACCAATGTTGGGATTTTACGATAGTTTTAAGGGATTAGAAGCTATTCTACTTCATTTTTTATTTAATAATTTAATTGGTTAACTTAAACACACAATCTAGTCAAAGTTTTCTTACGATTTTGCGATTAAAAGATCAAACATCGCCGGGAATTTCAGTACAAGTAAAAAATTTAGCGTTTGTTCTGTTTGTGCTTTCTAATCCAAGTGATTCTTAGTTTATCGATTTGTTTTCTGCAGATATTCCCAGTTTAAGTACCCTTTCACGAAATGTATTTAACAAAGCCTCTCGAACTGCATCATTACGAACGCACAAAAGCCGGTTGGAAATCAAAGAAGGCAAACAAAGATCAATAATGAAAAAGTTAAAATTGCACTGAAACCAATTTAAGCAAATCCTTCACGTCTACCATAGTCACTTGAAAGTTTTAGTAACAGAGGTATTTTAAAATAGGGTGAAGTTATAGAGTAATAATATTATATTTACAGAATTACATAAATTGAAGCAGCTCGATAGCTTCTAATCACCTTATAGTGATTGCGATGGGTGATTGTACCTCACATTTTTTTTCAGTCTTCACAGGTTGTTGTGTTTTTTGTGTTAGAAAATTCTCTTTTCTCTAACTTTCTGAAGGCTTTTGAGAGTTATTCGTAGAAGGACGGCAGTAGAAAATAATTTAGGTCTATTTTTATCGCTTGTGCTTTTTTTTTCTTTGTTTTTTTTCTATAGTAAGAGTATTTTTTTTTAAATGCATTTCTTTGTTTAATCGTCCATAGTAGCGATAAAGTTATTTGTTATTTCCTTGCTTACGTACTCACGCAATTTTTTGTTGTTGTTATTTTCATAATTTTTGGTTCTTTTTTCTTAGAGTTCTGTAATTCTTAGTTAATTTCCCTGTTAGTTATTATCCAGTCTAGCCTTGTTACTTTTATTTTGTTTCTGATCTTTCATTCATTATCAAACGAAAAAAGAAGAAGAAAAGGAAGAAAAAGCAGAAGAAGAAGAAGAAGAAGAAAATGAAGAAGAAAAAGAAGAAGAGTTAGGAAAAGAGGAGAAATAAGAATATCTATAAACAAAAATATCTTGTGAAAAACATAGGGTAGTGATAATATTCTTCTTTACTTCCTTCCTTACGTACTTTTTTTGTTTTTTTTTTTCTAATAGTTCTGTAATTCTTAGTTAATTTCCATGTTAGTTCCATGTTCCAGTCTAGCCTTGTTACTTTTATTTTGTTTCTGATCTTTTATTCATTATCAAACGAAAAAAGAAGAAAAAAAAGAAGAAAAAGAAGAAGAACAAGAAGGACAAGAAGAAAAAGAAGAAGGAGAGAAGAAGAGTCAGGAAAAGAGGAGAAATAAGAATATCTATTAACAAAAATATCTTGTGAAAAATACAGAGTAGTGATAATATTCTTCTTTATTTCCTTCCTTACGTACTTTTTGTTATTTTGTTTGTTTCTTTTTTTCTAATAGTTCTGTAATTCTTAGTTAAATTCCTGGTTAGTTATTGTCCAGTCTAGCCTTGTTACTTTTATTTTGTTTCTGATCTTTCATTCATTATCCAACCAAAAAGAAGAAGAAAAAGAATAAGAAAGAACAAGAAAACGAAGAAGGACAAGAAGAAAAAGAAGAAGGACACGAAGAAGAGCCAGTAAAATAGGAGAAATAAGAATATCTATAAACAAAAATATCTTGTGAAAAACTTAGAGTAGTGATAATATTCTTCTTTATTTCCTTTTTTACATACTTTTTGTTTTTTTTTTTGTTATTTGTTTGTTTCTTTTTTTCTAATAGTTCTGTAATTCTTAGTTAAATTCCTGGTTAGTTATTATCCAGTCTAGCCTTGTTACTTTTATTTTCTTTCTGATCCTTCATTCATTATCAAACGAAAAAAAAAAGAAGAAGAAGAAGAAGAGAGGAGGAGAGGAAGAAGAAGAAGAAAAAGAAGAAGAGTGACGAAAAAAGGAGAAATAATAATATCTATAAACAAAAATATCTTGTGAAAAACCCATTATTTCACAGTTAAAGCGATTAATTTGAGTTTTCTTGTATCCCTAGTACTAAAAACCTTTACGTCTACGAGTCACTTGAAAGTTTTTCATGAACTAATCAATGTTAGGAAGCAATGCGCTACTTGATCATTCGACCGCAACTTCCATAATTAGACTTTTTGGAAGTTGCAATGTACGTTTCTGTAGAATACGAAGTTCACTGCATTAAAATTGGCTGGGTTAAGTGCTTTATGCTGCTATTAGGTATAGGTTTTGATTATTTAATTATCTGTTTTAAAACTGGAAAAAAATTTTTGAATAATTTAAAAAATCATATAATTATCCTCGAAACAACATATAAGGTCTTAGGAGCTTGTGTGATTTCATTTCACATCATTTGTGCAGTTTTGTTACTCCCAAGGTACTTTTTTGGAATTTTTATGGTTCAACAAATTTCACCTTCATGCTAGTTTTCTATATATTTGCAAACTTTGATTTTTTTATTAAAGAGAAGATGGCGTTGGCTCTCCTCGTTCTTGATACACTTGCTATAAATCAACCATTTTTATCAAGAACGACGCGAGTCGAATTCAGACATCCTTTAAAGATAGGATGTCGAGCTTGTCTGCTTCTTACTGATGAGGCACAATAATGCCGAAATTGGTCTAAGAATGACAAGCTCCTTTAATGACAAAATTAAAGTTTTTGGGTTAAAGTCCCGACTTGGTCGTGCTCCAAACAGCGTCTAGACTTACGTAATTCAATACCTGTTGGGGCATATAGGCCAAGGAGTAGTTGAAGTCCAGACGTTGGTGCAGTGGATGACATTTTTAATGTCTTTTTTCTTGGGAGCTTGTGTGATTTCATTTCACATCATTTGTGCAACATAAGGTTTTGTTTACCTATATTTTTTTATTTATTTGCGCTCTTGTCGGTCTGTTAGTGATTCCAGGTCCTCTTACACTTCCTGTTTCCGTATTATTCATTGCCTTCCCCTTCCCATTATCTACTACTTCTCCAGTTAATATCCGCTTAGTTGATTGCATAAAGAATATTTAATTATGATATTAAAAAACATTCATACATTTTATTTTAATTCTTTTCAATAGTAGTTATACTAGAACCAATTCTCGGATATTTAGCAGCAGATAAACTTTTCATATTATTTACTCGAAAACTTGATCATGCATGTCTGCAATGACCACATGATGTCTCCAGCACTGATAGCTACATCTTGTATAAGGTGAATAATCATAAAAATTGAAGTATCATTCGTACGGTTTCGAAGCATAAAACCGAAACTTCTTTCATCATTCGAGAAGGAACTCCCGCCGAACTTTAAAACAACTGCATTAAAATCCTGACAAAGACTACAAACAAAGTCGTTACCGTACGGGTTCGGCACATGCAAGTTTCCTTAGACAAAACGAAAAAAAAAATAGGAAAACAAAATCACGATGGCTGGTCTCATTTCATGATGGATATGTTCGTACAAGTATAGATCGATCTTCATAGAAGTTTTAGGAGATAGAGTTCATACGGGATGTCACAGCCGATATAATGTCGTCGGTCTTGATTAAGAGATGGAAAGTTTTTAGTAATACAAAATACATTGACTTTGTTTTTAACTTTACTTTCATAAATGCTGTAGTACAATTTTTATTTTTACACACATCAAAAAACTAAAAAGTAAACAAGTTATCGATGTTATTCTCTATTTATTTATTGCGTGGAATTATCACCATTATTTTTTCAAATATTTTGCATTATTTGTTATTTCGTACAACAATCCTTCACCAAAATTTGAAAATTAAATCATATTTTCTAAATGATTTAAAAATTGGTGAAAGCGCGTAGACGCATCCACCATTTTTTTAAATTTGATACTTGAGTACACTGCAAGTTTAAGGAGATATGAGAGGTGCGAGAAGAAGAAAAAAGGCAGAAGAGACAAAAAAGTTTTTTACAAATTTATTTTCACTTTTATCGATGTATTTCAATCTGAAAAATCCCCAAATTTAATTTACGAAGACTAATAAACTTTATCCACCCTGTACTAGGTACATGTAGTGATCGATTTTCTTCAAAGTTCTCGGGAAAGACTGTATAAACATTTTAGTACAGGACGAGGTATTTACTTGTTGATCAAACTCACTTTAGGAGTTTGAGCAACTAATCTGTCTTGAGAATCATGACTGGGGGGTATTACATTTTCTAAAGTTAAATAAATCTCACATGTCGGCCATAAAATTGGTTAAACTTAAATTAGTAACTTAGTTCTAATAATTTATACAATAAAGTGATCGATCTATTTTATTGAAAAATTAAAGTGCCATTTACTGACAAATTTATGATATTTTTATATCACTTAGGGGTAAAAAAGAATACAGTAATATGTAGTTAGTTTTTTTACATCAATATAGCTCTGGATTTATTTTTATATATTTTTTAAAAGCCATTTAGATTCAGAGCAAGATTGCCTTTACTTTTTGCGTAGTGTTTTGTAGTGTTTTTTAGTGTTTTTAAACATTTTATTATCCATATAATCACACTCAGTGGTGGCCAAATTATGGCTTACAAAACCCACTTCATCAGTGAGTTTTTTATATCTTTCAAACGTATTGCCAAATTTTCTTTTTGTTTTTACATAAACCATACTTTTATTTTGAGTTCTAAAAGCACAATTTTTTAATCTACAAACCACATCCCATCTAGCTCAAAACATACACTGCACACAGTATTTAGATCTTTATTTTACTAAACATAAATCCCAAATCCGTACAAAAACCCGTGCAATATACCAGATAATCTTCTGTTTATCGCTTAATTATTATCGATTATTTATTAGACCAGGGCCAAACCGATTTTAAATACCTGTTTTGGGCGGTTACAAATCCCTTGCAGATATTGTAGACCCAAACTTGTTAGGCGACACCCTATAGATGCTTCTGTTCCAGTTTAACGTAACTTAAGCTGGCAATGATGCTGTGGAATGTATTTTCTTTTGATTGTGAAATGTACGATGAATTGTAATGAAAGAAAGCACTGTTTAACTTGTAAATTTCTATTAACAACAATTTTGTAACTCCTTATAACAATGGTAAAATTTAACAAATGGTTTGTAAATGTTGGGCAATTGCTCAAAGAAATTTTGTTATCAATATATATGCACTTATGAATTGTGCAAGTTTTTTACGGTGGACACGGAAGTGCCGCTTGGATACTGAAGTCGTCGAAACGACTATCAGGAGAGACTATGTGCTACTGAATTTTTGAACTAGTAAAAGGTTCACCGACCTATTCACTAGGAGAGAAAATGTTCTACTGAATTTTTTATTAGTAGAAGATCCACCGACCTATTCACTAGGAGAGACAAGATTCTACTGAATTTTTGAACTAGAAGCTTTCGATACCAAGCTTTGGATAAGTCGATCTCTGTTTATGTGTTTCTATCTTTTTTATTTAATTTCTAACGGTTTTTATAGCCAATCGGAAAGCGTCACTTGCGGTCTTATTGATATGTATTTTTTACCGGCTTGGCCGGCTCGTACTCCGACGTCTGTGGGCGTTTTTTGTGATTGTTTTCGACAAAACTGGTCGGATTGTAACGGCTTTTGTTACAGTCTATTCCAACTTTAAGCCAACAAGAAAGGAGATGCCACAGAGTTAAAAAAAATTGACAAAAAAGGATTACTTCCCCATATAAACCCATGGCTCCTTTCTTCAAAGGAAAGCCGAGCGCTTCGGTCTCAGCGGTACCTTGGACAGTGTGTTCCTTTCTTTCTGACTTATTACGTGGACAGAATGGGTAACTGTTGAGTTTGTTTCAAGCCTACCAAACACATAAGCGTGCTTTGTTGTTTCTTTTATTTTTATTTTATTTAAATATAAATAAATTGAAAAAAATAAATTAGACAAATTTTCAATTGAAAAAGTTCACTAACAAATTTTCAATTTTTTAACTTTGTCAGTACTCAATTTCCTCGTTGAAACCTCGACTTTAAGATGGTATGAAAAAATATATTGTTCGTATTGAAAAATATCGTTAAAAATGCAGAAAACGAAAAAACGACTTTTTCATAATCGATTTTTCAATTAATCTAGACAATTTTTTATTTCTTATTGCAAATAAGCATTTAAATTGATGAAAAAGGTTCATTTTCATGTAATATAATGTCAGTTATATTCAATTAACTATTAATGATTTTGAAATTACCGAAAACATTATTTTTAGCTATACTGCAACCTTAAGTTATTGTGTTTATTTCAATAGAGAGTAGAGCATTCCTATCTCGCCAGCTGCTATTCCAGCGACAACTGACCAACTTATAAACCAAATTGCAGCGAAATCTCGAACAGAAATCAGTCGGCCGTCAACCAAGAATGGGACGATCAAGCGACCAGGAAAGCGGAGACCAGCCGAAAGGCATCCGACCGCAACTAAGTGGACGTCCAGCGTAGCCACGATGGATTGACATGCAACAGTCTGCCAAAATTGGCGTTGTTTCTCGGCCATTCATCAGCTGCTAATGGTCGCCCGTTCTGCGGCGACAGGTGGTCCTACGGGGATGAGGAGCCGTTCAGAGGGTGGATTTTGGGAATTCGGTGGTTGTTGTTCTGCATACTTTATATAGGCGGTTTGTTATATTTGCCATGAATAATGTGATCGATATTCATCACACGACTGATAGAGATTCAATGGTAATCTTGTTCGGTTCGGCTGTTTTTTATGGAAATGTAAGAAATGTACAAGCCTTTTAAGTTGCGATATTATCTGATTAAAACTAAACTGCAGGAAAAACTGCTTATGTTATTTAAAACTGTATAAATTAAAAAAAAAGAGTAGAAAATAAAGCTTATCATATATGCAACGAAAGTCTTTTACAAACATTGAATATAATACAATCCATCAAAATTTTTGAAACTATCTAAACTTTAAAAAAAAATTAAAGTTAAAAATTATTGTCACAAAATTGAAACCAAAAGTAATGAAAAAAACATCTGCATTTGTCTTATTTGTATTGTTTTATGTTTGATTTATTAATATCTCTGTGATCTACTACTCTGTTTTCTATTTGCATGTTGTTACCTTCACTAAGTGTCCGAATTGACAGAGATTCCATTCAAGCCAAGCTTTCAAAAACCAAGCCGAGTCTTTAAATAAATAACAAGCCAAGCTTTTCTTTCTAAAACCTTGAATTGTCAAGCTTTTTCAAGCAAAGATTTTACAAGCTTTCAAGCTTTTGAGGATAATAATACATTAATGTGAACGTCTCGTAATATTTAGCTGTCACACAAAAATCATTGCTATTCATTTCGTTGCCTAATCTCATGAATCTAGATAGCCTTAATTGGAACGATGAATTGAGATAGCAAACAATACATTACCACGAGTATGAACGTTTACCGTTTTGAAATTTACGAGTTGAAGTAACTGTGGGCATGAGATATCGCCATGTAGTACTTTGAACATTAGTATAAGATCCAGATTTTTTCCTGTTCAATTCCAGAGAGCACAAATTCAGCCTGCTTAAGATCTGCATATACGTATAGGTTCCATACTGCTGACCCATTTTAAAAGCAACAAATCTCAGACACTTATTTTGAATACGCTCGATGTTGTTTATATAAATTTGATAAAATGGATTACAAACTGGAGAAGCATACTGTAAATGTGGTTGTACGAGGGATAAGTATACAGATTTGAAGGTGTTGATGGAAAAACTATTGGCACATCTCAGGAGAAAACCTAGAAGGGAAGATTTGCTAATAACTGCGTGTAAATGATCAGTGAAGGATAATTTAGTATCAAATAGTACCCCGAGATCATGAACTGAATTCAGTCTGGATAATTCGTTTCCCAAGTGGTAGTTGTAAATGATAGGGTTCAGTTTTTTATTGACCAAGAATGAAGTGAAGTGAAAAATTTCCAATCATCGGCAAAAAGTAGGAATTTGCATTGCTGAAAAACAAGACCAATATCGTTGATAAATGAATTAAAAAGAAGAGGACCAAGGTGCGGGACTCCAGAGGTTACCAAGATTGGAAACGATAGATAGTTCTTGATTCTTACTATTTGAATTCTATCTGATAGATAACTTTGTAACCAATTTGTGTGCCATAGAGGAGAGCCCATAGACGTAAGTTTTGTAATAAGAAGTGTATGGTTTACTCTATCAAATACTTTGCTAAAATCTGTGTAGATCGAATCGACCTAAAGACGATTTTCCATCGCCAGAACTATATCGTTTTGATAAAGTAATAACCACCAACGAAACCAACAGCTTAGGAAGAGCTAGCAGAACGGTGATAGGTCGAAAAATTTTTATATAATCTTTTTGCCACTTTTAAAAATAGTGGTTACAAAGCTGGTTTTCCAGATACTGGGAAATATATTAGATTTAAGTGAAAAAAAGTAAGTGGATTGGTTTTGATAATGTGTAAGAATTTCATCAGGACCTGTATATAAATTATCCTTTATAGAGTTTACACCGTTTAAAACTGGTATGAATGGTATGTTTATACTATCGTTTATAGTGGACTGGTCCACAAAATCAAGTGTTTCATTGGTATAAACACTAGAAAAGTGTTCAGCGAAGAGATTTGCAATTTCATTAGGGGTATCTGCTGATCTGGCGTCAAGGGATTTGGGATACCAGAGATTTTCCTCAACGAATTTATGTAATTCCAAAAATGCTTGGGCTCAGATGAGAGACGGTTATCCATATCTGATAAGTAAATAGCATGTTTGAGACATTTGTTTACATTGTGCGCTCAAATTTGAGAAGATTGGGTAATTATGTAGATTCCCTAATAGTTTATGATTTGCTTGTGCTTGTTTTTTGTCCCTGATTAGATTTCTTAATTAGGTAGAGAACCACCTTGGGAAACCAGATGACTTAAATCGCTTCCATTTCTTAATATTTCATCAATGTCTTTTTCGTTTTTGAACAGTTCCCAATGAATCAGGCCAAAATAATTATTAAGAGCGATAAAATCAGCATTTTTGAAATCGTAATAATAGGAATCAAAATAGAAAGGAGAGTCATAGACTGAATGTATTAATTCACAAGATATAGCAGTATGGTGCGGTCCATTTGGAAGCAGTAGGTCAATAGCTAGATTTATTGCAAGTGCATCACAGGTCGATGCAAATATCAAATCAATAAATACATTATTGTTTGGCAGGGGGTTGATTTGCTTCAAAGAACAAAATTAAAAACTATCTACTATAAAATGAATTTATTTGTTTGTTTGTCTTATCATAATGTTTTAATATTTTATCAAGTGATGCTTGAATCGACAATATCAACGTTTCGTCAACATTGTTTCTGTCAATTTTGTTTTCTAAGTCAGTTGCCCATTTTTCTAATTTATCGAATTATAAATTGATTCCTATTACCACTATTGGTGAAGTACATTTTTTCCAAAACTCGTTTCTTTGTGTAGTGGAAGTGGTCAAAGTGCAAACAACAATTCCTGTAAAGTTTTTTGTTTAAACTGGATTTTAATTGTCGTTTTTCATGATTTAACTGAGGCTTGTTCGAAAAATTACTTCTCAAATATTTGTAGAAACAGTGAACACAATTTAACAGTATCCATATTGATTTAATCACGGTATAAAACGTAATTTATTTCTATTGCTTTGTTGGGCATAATTTTGATATTTGTAATATTATTAACAACTAAATTTAGAACAATTGAAACAGAAATATAACATGTAGGCGTCATAGAATTTAATTGTATTTACGGACAATGGCGTCGCATTTAAATTAACAGATAATAATTGAATTTTCATATATGAATTAATTTCTATTATTTAAAGTATAATTATGAATATTGTGAACGCAGTCAAACCGACAATTTCAAATATTATTTCCCCATAACATGTATACAGTTGGTTTATGTGTTTCAGGGGCGTACGAAAGAATGATCTGAAATAGCATGTCTTCTAGGTTATATTACCTTAAAATTCAAACTCCTCAATGATTTCTAAAAACACTAGTTCATATAGAAATCCGACCCAAAATATATTGTTCTTCAGTAGGAGAGCATGTCAATTAATGCAAAAAAATTACCTTTCATTTATTATGTGCTTTTTATTTTGTACTTCCATATTTTTATACTTAAATAGTGCTCAAAGTTATCATTCAATAAACATTAACAAAAAAAAAGTATATTTATAAAAGCGGTGTAGTGAACCACGTAATGCAGGATATGCACATCCTGGGTGCCGATTTAGAGTCAAAATAATCGCCTAAAGTTGAAAAATGCAGTACCTGTGAATGTGTGCCTCTTTATAAAAGCACGGACCGTGACAAAGGATGAGAAAGAATGATCACAAACCTTTTAATGGCACCCAGACTAATAATATTACTTGCTTGCTTGCTTACTTAGATGCCAATGACCAGTATTTAGTCGCTATATGAAACCCCTTTATGAGCTTTTCTTGTTTTATATAAAAAATGAATAAACCAGGATTATAATTTTTTTTTGAAAAATAAACAAGGACTCTATTTGAATTAAAATTATATTTCTGTTATTCTCGCAGTTATTATGATTATATGGAGCTATACTCACATTTTTCCTTATTATTATTTTCATGTCACTCATTATAGCACGCTTGTCATTATAAAACTGATTTTGACCAATAGAAACCACTGATTTCTATTATAAAACTGACTTTGCACCAATAGAAATTTCTACGTTGTAATCAAGTAGGTTTTTGATATTATTGACAGTTCTGTGAAAGATAATGTCAAAATTATTCTTGTTGTATCAAATCTATCAAATAAATTAATAGTTTTCAGTTAAAGTAACTACTTATTTATATTTTGTCGTAGAAAAAATATCCTTTTATTTTTTCCTTTCGTTTCCAGAAAAGTCACAAAAAATATGTTGACAACAGATTATGACATTTTAAATTTCAAAATCTATTTCTTTGATCCATGTTTTTATCATATCTTGTGAAATTGTCCAGTGATCTGTTTCTATAGTAAATTATTATTATATTTTTTGTTATTGTCACTTTTTTAAAAACGTCAAATTAAGAAGTGGTTCTATTATCCTGAAAACCAAATTTGAACTCCTTACTTCAAAAATATGTGTTTCGCCTATGCTCCGTATTACATATTAATGTTTATTTTATGTACACTACTTTGACACAATTAATATCAGTGTATGTAATCATTATATTATTATGTTAATTAACTATGAACACATTCAAATTTATTGTTGGCAATAAATTTATTCGTTGGAAAATCAACAATAATAATAATCAATTTTCTGCTGAACATGAATTTCAACTTTGTCTAGTTTGATTTTTTTATTTGGTGACATAAATTCGCATCACTTACATCACTTAAGTATATGTGCGTAAATTATATAATAGATTGTTCAAAATCACAGATTAAAAAGTTAAAATTTCAAACTAAACAATTATAGATAGTACACTGCAATATATAATGTTACACTAGCACTTCACTGGCAGATATATATTCGTCAGAGTTGTAAAAACAGTTTTTTGTTAGAAACTCTTTGATGAATATCTTAAATGGACCAATCATTATGCACCTCACTGTGTCAGAAACGACATTTTATAAATTATAATTATTGAGAGAGTTCTTTTTACTGACGGGTGTTATAACCGTGGATAGCTGACTGTAAACAGAGGGAATCTTTTTGACTATAGTGTGTTGAATATGTAGATTGCCGGTAGTGGCATTATGCCTAATTTTGTCAAGAGAGGACGGCAATGTTCACGTGGACCAACTTTGGATATTATTCTTATATCTTTGAAGTCTAAAAACTCTTATAGAATCAGTGGGAACCCCTCCCTTCCATAGGACAGTTCCATATGAGGTGACTGAGTGAAAAAGAGAAAAATATGCTGTTATTTGAATTTCTAGACTTGTGCATCTTCTTAGCTGCCTAAGCAGGAAAGCACACTAGCTAATTTTCTCTGGATAAAATAGATATCGTTGCGCTAGTATCAAATATAATTCCAAGAAAACTTGCATTTCTGTATTTTGGAGCAGTGTGTTTTTTTTCAAGAAATTAGTTTGTTTAAAGAAAGTTTATTTGTTTTAGCTTGCCTCATAAGAATTTCTTGATTAATTATGAGAGAATTATAGGAGTTATCAAGTTAGTGTCATCCGTAAGGAGAATGGCAGACTGACAAAATAAAAACAGGAGTGGTCCCCGAAACGAGCCGTGGGGCACCCCGCGCGATAGTTTGATCACGATTTAAATATTCGTAAATGGAAGTACAAAACAAAAATCAAATAATAAATAAAAGGTAATCAAAATTTAGGGATCTGTCTGTGAAACTAACTAGAAATAAAGATACCCCTGAGAAAATGATACAACTGCAATGTCTCTACAGTGTGTATTTTTCGGCAACATTAACAATGTACCTTTTTGCTTATATATCTCCATGAAATATTTCACGACCATCGACATTCCAAACTTTACAACCAATCGTATTTTAATGATGCACAAACAAAACCATCCCCAGAAAAATAAACGAAATCAAAACGAAAACGAAGATTTAAGAAAATGTTAATGTTGCGAAGTGCATCCGTAATCCTGGCGTAATAAAAAAGCCAGGAGTGCATTATGTCTTGCGCGAGGAAATCTGCATTTCTCATCGCAACGAAAAAGCTGGAAAAGCTCTGGATATCAGCGAGTTAAGTGTAAAATCGATCCGATCAGAGTCCACGCTTTCACAAACTGCTGATTACACCGCTTTTGCCGTCGAGATATGCGCGAATCAACTAAGCGAAAAATAAATAGGTACATGGATTTCGCTTTGCCGTTTATTTTTTGCACTCCCCTAATTCCCTTAATGTTTATTACACTCGGCTTGAGAAGTGTATACTCTGATGATTTTCAAACAAAGAAGCCATTTCCAAATGGGAAAATGAAATCTGGATTTTTACGGTTTTTGTTTCCTGGATAGTGCAGTATCACAATAAGCCACGCTTATTTTATATTCCGTTTGTTTTTACTTCTTAAGGAATTATTTATTTTAAGGTATCTGTACTATTAATATGAATATTACGAATACTAACTTTGTTAAAAACGAGGTTCTATATGAAACGAGCTTTTTACACCGAATTTTCGATACTAATATAGTAATAAATACTAAATATATTATTTCACCAAAGCCTCATCCTGTTCCAAAGCTAATAAGAAAATTTTTTCCTTTAATAATAATTTAATAATAATCAACTGTTCAATCAAATTTATTAAACTCCTTCCTTGAAGTGCCACCTAAAATCTACGATTTAACATTTGATATTGAGATTTATATGTAATCCCCTTTTTGTACGCCGGCTAACTACAGTAAAGGTGGCTGGGGGTGTAGTAAAAAAATAATGAAATTTTAAATGGGCGCCACGAGATTATTACCTACATCTGAATCAACAATTTATTCGCTCAACCTTCAAAGTAAAATAAATTGGCCTCACAGACAGTAAGTAACCAAACACTCAAATTATTTGAAATTAAAGTAATTAACCAAGAAACTACTGTTAAAGAAAAGAATATAGCACTGACACATATCTAACCTTCGATAATTTAGCAAAACACCTTACCAAAAACCCGCAATGTATAGTGGAAATGCCGAGGAATAACAGAGAAATAAGCTGAATAGTAATGTATCTTAATCATAAAATTTACTTAACCAAAAGGAGGCCATAATTTGAACGTTACAAAAGATTCCCATCAAGTTGAGTTATTTAATTTTAAAATATTTTTCCATGTTTACAATATCCCAACTTTTCACTTGCTTCTTCTATTGTCTAAGATTTTTTTCCCATTTTATTTGCTGTGCATCAACAAATCACATTTCCCTAGTTGCGTCTTCGGCACACAATCCTCAGGTACTTTTCTACGTGGATGTAAATCGATAAACAAAAACATATTATGTACAAATATTAAAATGAAATCTGAGGTTACGATGTTTCGGGCTTTTTATTTTTTGCTTCTTTATAGTCAGTCTGGGTTATTTTATATTCCATTTATTGTATACTGTGGATACGCAAAAAATGGTTTGATTTTATTTTGCATAAAAAAAGAGGAAAATGGATTGGCTGCTCGTAAAATAAAACATTAAATTAAATAATCACGAAATTCCCTGAAATTTTTATGGAGTATAAAAGAGATTTTGAATTTTATTATGCACGTTTGAAAAATTCTCGTTCGTTATCAAATAAAAACGAACTATTTCATAAAAGTTTATTGTAAGCAGGAAACATCAGTAGTTAGCTATTATGAATTTATTGTGATTCAATCAATTTTTTTAATAGTTCTTCACCCTACCACTGGTGAAGGAGTATCGCAAAATTAAAACAAAATAATTCAACAAAACACAGCTGTAATAAATTACAGCGCAATATCATTCTTAAAACTTTCCAAATAAATTTACCCCAATAAATTAGAGAGAGAAATTCGATAAACAGTGAGACAGACGAACAAAAGATTCAATACAAATCAAACTACGCAATTTCTTTCTTTTATATACATTTCTAATGTATTAAGAGATAGATTTCAAACCAAATACAGTCCAATATAATCCTAGCAGAGATCTCAAGGCTAGGTCTAATAGTTTGGTAAGAAAACAGGTTAAAATCTTCTCAAATTCCGAGATTACTTTAGGTCTGATTTTTAGAGTTCATATGATTCATTTTCAAATATGCTAGGCGAAAAAAAATTTAATCCTTAAGTAGTTGCCTATAGTTTTAAGCATACAATTTAATATCAAATCAAAAATTCATTTCAAATTATATACTTTTTATTTTTTAATCTTTGGTTTTAGGTACTGAAGTGTTTTAATGCCAAGAGATTAAAAAAAAGTGTATACCCATTAACAACATAAGCCAGGTTTATTTTTATTTTGGAAAGTACGCCTATGGAATGTGACGTTATATCTCCACTTTTACAGCACTCCTCTTTTATTCAGAGTATAATAAACATTCAACAGTTGTTCGAAATATGGCGCTCGCACCAAACCACGATACGTATTTATTTCGAGAAATTTCAAGTAGAAACAACGCGCCTGTCATATAAAACGTCAAACAAAAATGTTCAAACATTAATGGTTAGCAAAAACTCAAAACAAAAGTTGAAACCGTGAGCGCGAGAAAAAAACAAATTAATCAGCAATGTTGGTCTATGGAAAAGAGCTGTATAACCGTATTCAGAAAAGTCAAACAGTTTTATAATTAAATTTATTCCACAGAGTACATAAAAATGTCATGACATTACCGTGGCATTATGTAAGTCAAAATGTGCTGGTTATATCAGGCAAAACGTCGCCTCGGTATTTTTAATTTAGTGGGTGCTCGTTAAAAATTTGTGCTGGAAATGCGGTCGTATAAAGGAAATGGTTTTCATATTTTTTATACTCTAATAGATTCTGGAATAGGAATTATTGTAATTGGCTGCATAGGCTCTTAGGCCAGGGAAAACTCGGTTTGACTACGCGATTTTCTGGGTACGGTCAAATCAAAGTGAAACCTTGTGGAATTACTTCATGTTTGGCCCAATATCAAAGTTAGAAAGGGTATTATTGCCTCGTTGTCCCAATATGTTAAAATATTTTCTTTTAGTCTCAAGTCGTTTTCAAAAAATGACAGTGACAAAAATATAATAACAAATTACTATAGAAACACTGGACAAAGGTCGTACTTTTGGGTCACCCTATACAAACGTTTTTTATTCAAATCTTGCTAGTCATCTCAAAAAAGAAAGTTTTCTCCACGACATGAATAATATAAAAATCTGCTTTGTTAAGAATTTATAAATAATTTTTTAACCATCCCTCAAAACTTATATTTCCAGCAACTTCATTAACCTTTTCGAAAAAAAAATACATACGCGATTTCCAGCCAGTTTTTATTCAACTCTCGTAGTTGACTCGGGATTTGGCAAACATTTTTTGGTGTGCAAGCTAAGCTTTAAGCTTTATCTGTATATAAATGATGTTCGTTACATTCCATTAATCCTATTATCATTTCAGAACACACTCCGTAGTTGACATTGAGGACCGAGACCATCATAACATCACCATCGACAAGGAGACCTCGTCTTCGTCCTGCAAATCTCGACAAAAAGTGATCGATGATCCCTCTGGAACACTGAAGATTTTTTACCCGCGTAGGCAGTGTCCTTCTTGGCTGTCCATAAGCGCCAGGAAACATTTTTAAACGAGAATTTTAAATATTTTTTAGAAAATAAAAAGCGTTAAATTCCAGAGGCAAATATCGTAATTGGTACAAATAATTACCGATGGTGGCGCCATATTCACCGATCAGCTGTTCCCGATACGCGTAACGTTTGATAATTGTGAATTAAGTGAACGGTTTATTAGTAGTGTTTTAAGGTGATTATAGTACCTTGACTACTTTTCACATCACTTCTCTCTCTCGAATAAAGTTCGAACAATGATAGACAACTCTCATTATTTGCTAAATCATGAGCGGTATACTCAACATGAAAAGTTTTTGCTAACATTCTAGTTCACGCCTCAATATATGAAAAATCCTTTTAATATACAAATTATTAAATTATTCACGCCAATATCATAAAAAATACGTATTAATTCAAAAAAGTTATTCCTAATGATTTTTAGGTACATCCTTAAGGATGAAAATGGTTTTTAAATAATATTTTTTTCATTAATAGTCAGCGAATAATTAAGAAAAAGAAAGAATTGTAATATGTTTATCATTCATTATAAAAACCACCAAAAATTAAAACATCTCTAGCGCAAAAACGCTTTATTACACAATATCGTAAAAAATACAGGGGGATTCTTTAGTGAGATGACATTTTCAAAAATGTATGCTATAAATATAGATTTATCTAAAACGCAAAATTTGAAATATTGAAAATATATCGTTTGGTCCAGCAGTTTTACAGATAGAACACCTTTTCCATATGTATTAAAATATTTTTTAATGAATATTACATAATGGTTTTGATTACTTAATGTTATTTCATTCCATTTATTCAATATGATTCCTGGGGTATTAAAGAAAATACTAATTCACTAAATATTTTTAATAACTTTAAAAATTCATTATTATTCATTATTACCGAATTTTTTCTTTTAAATAATTTTCTCGATTTTGGGATTTAGAATTCTGAATTTTTTGTTTATAAATGCTCATTTATCTTTAGAAACACTTTTTTAACATTTAAGTTTTTTAAACTTACTTGCTGAAAGGAACTGATTTTTATGAATGAAATATTTTTTTCTACACATGATTTTTTTGAAAATTCGCCTAGGTACTATAATCCCCTTAAGACTTTTTGTGATTATTTGTAGTTTTTGATTTGGAAATTACCATAATATTGGTACCTGTAGATGTAAGTATTTAGATTCATTTGAACCTGTTTTTTCTGTTGTTATTAACGTTTTTCAGATTCTCTGTAAGGATGTACTTGATATTATCCGAGGAGGTGCGAGGGCACCAAGGGAGTAAAGGGCCTTATCTAATATCTCTGCTATTATTGGTCCGATTTGAACAGGGAAAACATCATTGTACTGTACGAGAGCTAGAGATTAAATACGTAAACAAAAATCATGCGCCCTGACGTCACCAAAACGGCCTTAGCTAATATCTCTGCTATTATTGGGTTGATTTGAACGAGAAAAACGGCTTATTACTGTATGGTGTATAATATACGTAAACAAAAATCATGCGCAGTGACAGAAGGACCTTAGCGGCTAACTTGGTTGTATTTTACTGAATGTTACCTTTAGAAAAATGATGAAAGTTGAAATGATGTGCACAGCTAATTAGATTTTAAGTTTACATATATAAAAGTACAACAACTGTACAACAGTTTCGACAATTTGTAAGGACAAGTTTACTTAGTTTATATGCGACACTTTGGTGTCTCAATTGCTATTTTCTAACCAAGCTATTATTCCTTGGACATTTAATTGTTTTAACATTAAGTGGCTTATTGGACAAATGTTGTGAGTGCCCAGCTGTTTTGCACAACCTAGGTGCTATTTTGTTTAAAAGAATTCCTGCAAAAATTTCAGTCATAATCAAGAAATAATCTCAGAAATGATAATCTTTATCTTAAGTGATTTTGTAATATAATCTTCAGATTTAAAATGTTTCGAGCCTACTCGCGTATGGCACATTAATAACACATTTTCCCAGAATTTACGACGAATAACTTCTTCGACGACACATCTTTTGTTGGTTATATAAACTGTTTGTTGCTTCTTGGGTGGAAAATAATTAAAGTGTAATTCAGGATTTTTAGGTTTCCTAGAGGTGTTGGGCAACAAATAAAAGCAAAATACACACAGCACAAACTCAAAACACACGTTCGACTGCAGATAAACAAACAAACATTACGCGTTTCGGGCTGTTCAAATTAATACCGCTAGTTTCGCATAATGTTGTGTTCATGTCAATACAATAGGAGTTGATCTGTACAATAATATGGTTTCAGAGAAGTGAAGTCAATCTATACCATAATTTAGTTTATGGATTATATTTTACTGAGTCTACTTTAAAGCAGTCTTTTTTATTTATATCAGCCCACTATATTTACATTGCCCACACGTTGTTTAAATTATTATTATTTTAAATTGCCCCACGTTGGGCGCAAATTGTTATATTTGTTTATATTGTGGTGATAAAATTGTAATTTATAAAAAAATAAAATAATAACTTTAATTTTGTTTTAATTTATTCTACTTTTACTTTGGGCGCCGCACATACATATATGAACCCATATACATATATGACGTGCAAATAAACAGTCACACATAGACTCACACATGTTCACACATACTCACACACTAATGTACATGTCTACACCCACAGAAATATACCGATTTCGGTCCCGCTCCTTTATGACACTGTCACACACGCTTACACAGACACACAAACACTCACACACACATTGTAGAACTATACTGAACCACACAGACCACACTCATATGACTTATATGTGAGCAAAGTCAGTTAAAAGCCCAATGCGCGCCCACGGAGGCATTCTGGACCATTCTGGATTTGTGCGCCGTTTGTTATAATTTTAATTTGTAATCTCAGGGAATTTTAATGTTACAAATCTGTATCCTGTAGGGTTCTGACAAGATGCAAATGTAGTTGATATTTTGGAAAATACCTTAGACTTAGGCCTTAATTAACCTCCCCAATACATCATATTACCTATATTAATTATGGAAATAGAAATACCTGTAAGTTTGTTTGGCAATTAGTCCTTATAATGATTCAGTTGAAAATTAACAGTTTCCCTTTTTATTTTTTTTTATGAAGATATTAACAATATTCACTTTGATCGACTGATTGCGCGCCAAATTTCAAACATACTTGCCCTGTTAATATATGATGAAAAGCCCTGATTGGTAGGCAGAAGGAGTTGTGCTCAAGATTTAAATTAAAATCGTTAGTTTTTGGTATCTTTACTAGTTACAATGAAATAACTGGTTTTTTTATAAGAAACAAAGAGTGTTTTTGGCTTGAGCTATTCTGTGTACGTAACTTATCCATGATAACGTTACTTTACGGTCTGGAAAAGTTATACCCGTAGCAAAATATTTTCGGCGTCCATGGTTGTGTCCCTTGAACGAATCGCATTTTTCTCTCCGAAATTATTCCCGTCCTAAGCACACATTTCTTACCGAGCTTAGTATTCCGTGGCGCCAAGTTCGCACCCCGACCCTGCCCGCATTTCTATTCTCTTCGCATTT
This sequence comes from Crepidodera aurea, assembly GCA_949320105.2. Classification (NCBI taxonomy): domain Eukaryota; kingdom Metazoa; phylum Arthropoda; class Insecta; order Coleoptera; family Chrysomelidae; genus Crepidodera; species Crepidodera aurea. The sequence continues at coordinate 14,048,111 of OX439475.1, read as the reverse complement.
CTACCAGCATTTGCCAGTGACGTGATTTGCGCGTCCCCACTAGTCCCCACTGTTACCGATGTCACTTGAAATCGCCTCCTTCGTTCTCACGACGCTTTAATGTGAGACAAGTACTTATATAAATTGTGTCATCGTGTTATCCTTGAGATAATTCCTTGTCTCGTACTTGTTCCTACTTCTTGCGCCTTTATCCTGATTTACTTTACTTCAAAAAAGAGATTACGACATCCACTATCCCTGCGAGAAAAATAACACGACAATTAAATTTATTGCTTTTTTCTTATCTTTTCCTTTAAAAGCCCTCTTTTACTACTGGTGTTTCAAATTGTATCTTTATTTCTATCTTTTCCGGAGATAAATCTTGAAATTAAAATTTTTGGGTAGAAGCTTTACTTAAATTATAGTTTGAAAAAATTAACCCTAGATTTAGATTGTCGTGAATTCTCCACATATGGATTACCCGTTCTCTTGTTCCTACTTGGAACCATTTGGTCCACTCATGTTTAATGTTTTTGGTAATAGTGTAATGTTGAACAACGTGGGGCAACGAGTCACGCTATTTTTGGTCAAATAGTGTAAAACTGAGATGGAAGGTCAATCAGAACTCGAGCCACAAATTTCGCAGCAACTCTTCTCCTTTTCATTCCCAAGTCATTTGTTAAAATTCGCTGAATCGAGCTCCAAGACAATTCAGGTTTTGAAACGAGAAAACCGCACTTGAGTTTTTTTCCTTCGGTGTTTTTTTTAGTAGAAAGCAAAATTTAAACAAAAGTTTTATTTGGAAGAGGGGAAAGTAATAGGAAAAAAAGTTAAGTAAGAAATCTTGTAGCTGACTATACTTATGTCTGTTAAGTAATGGAACGCCCTGTATACCCCCTATTGCGATAATTTTGATTTTAACGATAATAGTGGTTGCAGTCATTATTAAGTTATATTTGACTACAACAATTTGACTATTTATTCAACGAGAATGCTAATGATGTGTAATTTTCTACTTACCCAATTTGTTTTTCAGTGATTTGATTGATCATTTCATTGTATATTCATTACTGATTGCCATTTTTAATAACTCGATTTCTGCAAATCAAGGGTCATGTTTAAAAGATTCGGTGCGTTGACTGTATAAAATAAATTTAAAATTCCACTAAAATTTTGTATTTTGATTTCAATTGTATGTTAATCAATATAAATTAAGTGAACTAAAATTTCAGTTTTAACGTTGCTATTTAACCATGATTTAAAAAATATATATTTACTATTAAAAATGTAAAGAATAAGTGTCTTAGTCGATTTCAGGGCATTTGACATTTTTTCAAGTAAAAAAAAATGGTATTATAACATCAAACCTGTTATAGAGATGTTGATTAAAGTTCCTAAAATAGTGGAAAAGTGTTCCAGCTTACTAATACTAAAGTTTAGTTTACCAACATTTTCACTGCTACGATGATCCAACTAGTTTTCGTTCAGCTTTAAAAAAGAAGAAGAAGAAGAAGAAGAAGAAGAAGAAGAAGAAGAAGAAGAAGAAGAAGAAGAAGAAGAAGAAGAAGAAGAAGAAGAAGAAGAAGAAGAAGAAGAAGAAGAAGAAGAAGAAGAAGAAGAAGAACAAACAAATTAATTTATTTGTATACATACAAAGAAAATGTAAAAAGGACTAGACATTATATTTTGTTTTATAGCCAATTTGTCTATGATTTAAATATTTACAACTACATCTACTATTATGACAATCCAACAATTTTCCCTCCAACAATATTTAAAGATGCAGTTATCTTCTTCCCAAATTCTTTAGCGGCAATAAAGGGAAACTAAAAGAGAAATGGATCAATTATATTTTAGGATTCAAAATGTTTAATTTTAAACTTACGAAACAATGTTACATATAGAAATGTAACAAAAAAATAAAGAAAATATAAAAAAGCTAAATTTTACCTCAGCAGCAGCATTTAGTCCATTAGAAAGACCTTCGAATCCTCCTATTACAGCAGTTGAAACTTTTCCAGCTCCACCTCCATCGTTTCCATACTTCTCATGTTCTTCTGTTATATCTACTATGGGTTTTGGGTTAAATATACCAGCTACGAATCCTTGTAGTTGACCGTATTTTTGATCCAGCTGTATTGGAACTGATTCTTTTGATCGAAGTTCCAAAACAGCTTTTTTCCTCCCTGAATCCGGAAAACCCGTCATTGGAGTCTAAAATTATTTTTATTACATTAAATATTATACTGTTAATAAAACTATGATCTTAAAATCCTACCAATTGATGCGTATAATCTTAAGTATTACTTTACGAGAAGTAGCAGGAATGATCTGATCATGATTAATAAATACTTTTAACTTACTTTTGCTTTAAAAAAGCCTTTAACGGTGTTTTCCAACTTATCCCCTACACCTCCAAGAGGTTTTATAATTGTACTTTCCTCTGACCAATCTGATGGATAACCAAATATTCCTAATGAAGAAGATAATAATATTGTTAGGAAGTAAAACGGCTTCATTCTGAAAATTAAAAAACAACACTATAGTATAATTAAAATTTTAGAAAATGTATCCACTTGTCAGTCATTGCTACATGGTTTGTAATTTAAAAATTTACTAAACTTTTGTTTCAAGAAAAATATCGTTTATTTAGAAAACGGTGTGGAATTTTAATGTCTTTTGTTGAAATTCAGACACTAGGACATCAGTTTACTACTGCTGGACCTTAGGATGATCTGACTCTCTTGATGTTTGTGAAATAAATGGAGTGTATAACTATTTTTTAAAATGTGTTTTGTCAATTAACAAGTATCACAATCAAACACTACAAACTTTTAACAGGAACAGTCTGTATTTCTACTATAATATTTTGCAAAAATCCATTGAACTGTTGAAATAATAAACGTTGAATTTGACTCTGTTAATAAAATCCCTTCTTCAAAATTATATTAGCACGATAATGGCAAGTTTGTATAAACGTGTGCCAGGTGTTGGGATATTCTTGAAATTTAGTACAGAAGAATGTTTTTTAGACACATGTAAATATGGATCAGTTTCGCTTGACCCAGAGGTATCTTGATAATTAAATATTAATTATTATGTTTGCTTGAAATTTAAACAAACGGTTTAGCCAGAAATTAGTTAAATCGCATTGCAAATAATGCAGAATTTTGTTTAGAAATAAATGTTTACAACAATGTTCGTTTTAGCTTTGTCAAATATTAAAATTTTCTGTCTTTTTCAGGATTAATATCTATAATAAAATATACAAAAAATCTTATGAAACGTACTGTATAATGCGAAAAAATAATTTCTAATAAATATAATAAAATTTAAACTACTTGCTGAATAATTTATAATTTTAATAATTAAAATTTTTATCTACTTACGTTTTATTTAATTAATAACTTGTTTTTCGTGTTGAATTCTACAAGAACTAGCCAAGTATCTACTGACATGTTTAATATAATCGGGTTGTGATAATGGACTTGCAATATTGCCCAATATTCGGCAGTATATTGGCAATTTAATGAAGCAACGACTCAACGAAGAAATACTATACTTTCTACGAGTGCAATAAAGCAAGGTGTACCGGTGTGGTCTTGAAGAAACGGTTTACTTTCACTTTTAATTCACAAGGTGTTCGTTTGTTATATATATTATCTTTAATTAATTCTGAAGTAAGAAAATATTTATAGTTTTATTATTAAATATTTTTTTAAATTTGGTACACTGTAAGCAATGGAGTTAGGAATTTAATTTAGTTGATTCAACATCCTAAGTCAATAGCTATATCCGTTAAACGAAAAAATTCGCAAATATGCTACCATCTGTCCGTGAAACTGATAATTGAAGCTTTAGAAGCGAGTTTTGGTAAGCTGTCTTAAGATAAGTAAATATTCACCCCTTTCCCAACTAAGTTATGTAAAACAATATAAAAAAATAAGTCCAAAAATAATGTTGTTTTAATTTGAAAATTTACCTACAAATGACTAGTCAATCCACCATCCCTATATATCGATGACAACCTAGTAAACAACCTAGTTAGAAAGAAAAGAACCGAACTTGTCATTGCACAACGAGATACTTATCTACAATCAAATTCTGAAACCAGTGTGGCGCTACACTCTACGGTATTGAGCTACGGGGTTTTGCCAGAGATAGCAATCTAAAGTTGATTCAAATATTTCATAACATGCTGCGTAACATGACAAACTCTCCTTGGTACGTATGCAACGATGACCTACGTAGAGACCTCGGTATCCAAATGATTAAGGATGAAATTAAAAGATGTGCTGGCAAACATGAAGCCAGGCTACACCTTCATGAAAATGTAGAAGCCCTTCAGCTGAACGATCAGCATCTAGTTCAAAGACTGAAGAGAACCAAGCCATTGGAACTCGTGTAAAGCTGTGTGTTTAAAAGCAAAGTATAGTGAGCGAGTTTGTGGACATCTTATAGGCAGAACAACCTAAAGGACATCGTTAGATGAAATTTAGTAGTATATAAGTATTAATATTCCCAAAAAAAAATAAAATGACCTTTCCATTTAAAATTTATTGTATGAATAACATCTATTGTGTCATGAGGTAATAACTAGTCAGTGCGCCATACATAATGTTTCTGCCTTAATAGTGTCGTTACCAGAATCCATTAGTTTTATAGCAGTTACTTTGTAGGAAGCTTAGATTGTGATAAAAATATCAGTCATGGCCTGCGTCGTTGTAAACCTTTTAATCATTAAAAGCAAACCAGATATTAGCGTCCGAATCAAAATTAGAATGTTAATGGAAAAAATTTTATCATGATAAAGTCTGTTCTTGTTGCATTAAAATTAAAAAAAGAACACTATCAGGACTGGAATTACCCACATCAACGCTAAAATCATCCAAATTATTTTTTTCCGGAAGAGAAGAGCTTTTAACTTTTAACGTGTCACTGTTATTTGATGAAATGATCATAGAAAAATCATCAGCGTATGCAACGTAATGACTATTACCTATTAAGAAGTTTACACTGTTGACATAAAACACCATTGGCCCCAAGATTGACACTTGTGGAACTCCCATATGTGCATCTAACAGGTTAGAGTTAACTTCTTTAGTTTTGTTGTCTATTTTAAAGTTTAGAGATATATTGTTACGTACTGTTACTTTGTTGTGATAGGATAACCTATAAAATGTTGTTGTTTTATTTTTGAATCAACTAACCTTGACTACAGCTCTTCTCCTTTTTTATTTAATTTAATTTATTTCTAATTTACTTACTTTATTAACTAACTTTTCTTTTTAAATAAATTTAAAATGTATGGTAAATATTTTTATTCTTAAGCTCAGACAGAATTAAAATTCTGACGTTTGACAGAATGCATTGGGCGCCATCTACCATGCAGAGAAGATATTCTTAACCTCAGGTGTGTTTCTAATTGGCTTGTAATTTCAAAAATCAATAATAATGACTACTGAGATAAATTCATAAACATTTATTAATAACAAAAAAGTGTAATTTATAGTTATTTTCTCACCTTGTTCTCCAATACTCTAACATAAGTTATTTATAGGTTAAGTAATTTTTAACCTTAGAAAATTAGGTATGGCCTTTTATTGTTTTAAAATGTTTTTAAATATCGATATTTAATGAAAATTGGTACCTTTATTTAAGACTAAGTCTTCCTTATTCCTACAGTTATTGTTGTTAAATGGATGTTCTTCAAAAATACAAATGGAATGTTTCTCAAAACGGAAACTGCATAAATTTAGTCAGGATACAATTCGAAAAGGATACTCTGGATCTCTTAATCGGGATGCAGGACAGGGTGGATAATTGTGGCTTCTTCTCTTCATTTAAAAGGTTTATCCTTTTTCTTGACATTTTTATTCTTTTATCAGGTTGCTTTGACTTGACTTCGTTTGTTTTAGTTATGCAGAGCGATGTGAACTGTTTTTAAGAGTTTTAAGCAAAAAGCCTCGCTTGACAGCGAGAAATAGTTTTATAAACGCCCAAGTCATAACTTAAATTTTTACAAAATTCAAAAATTATTAATTTTTATACAATTTTTAATTAGCACCAAATTATTCTAGAGACAAAAAGAATAATTTTGATGTAATTTTTGTACAATTCCTACTTATATTAACTTTAATATCTGGTCACCGAGCTTCGCTCTTAATATTCAAATCTACATTTTTAAGCAGCCCAATGAGTATATAATTTAAATATATTTATAACATGACAAATTATTAATTAATTCGCGAAAATCACGGAGTGGGCAACATCTACTTGAACTACTGATAGGGAGATAAATAAAAGGTTGATTGGCGATTGGCTTGAAAGTAGGCGGGAAAATTAAAAAAGCTGTCAGTGTTAATTTTTAATTGGCTGCAGCTGTTGTTGACGTTTATCAACTGCTTGTCACAGAGGTTAGTTAAATGCATTAAAGTTGCCTAGTTTCTGGGGATTTCACCCTTTTAGGGCAACATCTACTGACGCTTGATCTTCGCGAATTGTCACGGTGGACAGGCCCCGTTTCCGGGACGGGCAACAGCAGCGTGTAGGGCACACGTCCCGTCAACAGAAGATCGCTCAGCTCACTCTATTTATCACTATATAAGAAAAACTTTATGTTCAATTGATTTTACTATTTATTGATCTGCAGTGAAGGAAAATTATAGGGTACTTGGGTAAAAACCTCCACAAAAACCTGTGACCAGACTCTCGACGTGTGGCAGATATTGATATCATATTTTTTCAAAAATTTTCAGTTACAAAAATAGTTCATTCGTACATTACATTACAATTTGTTCTTGGAAAATACAAAGTCACAATCAACCTTAAAATGTACTATGAAAATAGAGAATTTTAAATGTCTCTTTAAAGTTTCTTGTAAAATAAAAAATTGAAATCTATGTTAATAGTACACGTGTACAAGCATTCATTCTTTTTCTCTCTCTCTCTCTCTTCTCTCTCTCTCCTTTGACAGTTGTTACATTCTGACACGTATCACATTTTAACAGTTGTCACGTTTTTACAGGTGTCACATTTTGACAAGTGTCCATTTTAACAGTGTTACTCAACGTTCCTATAAATATTTACCTAAACCCATGATTTCTGAAATTGAATTGGCAACGTTGTATTTTCAACTTTGAATTTATGAGATGGCTGTCATTTGACAAGCAAATTATTTATGTCCGTCAAATGAACCTTTCCTTTTTTATATAAAGCGACAAATTTAAAATTGAATTCTTTCAGATTAAAACGCCAGAAATTAAATAAAGTCAAACCTTTTTACTACTATACTATACAGAAGAATGGAGTGCAGTATTTAATTTGCAGAACGTAGTACAGGTTCAAGAGGTAGAAATTTTATTTTTACCTCATCCTTCAATGCTTATTTGTAGTTAAAATTTAAATTTGAATACATCTGCTCGGCCTAATATAGTTTTTGTCTAGATTTTTGTTTCCATGGTTTTTACTGTAATAAATTTTTTCTTTTGACAGATAAGTTAGACTTTATTTATTCATAGCCGTATCGTATGTATTTTAATTGATTCAGAATTTTGTATTAATATATATTTCAAAATGGCTTCATTATAAAAATATTATCAGTCCTCCTAAATCCTTGAAGGCAGAATTATTAGTAATAGCAAGGCAACATAAAAACAAATTCAAAAAGTATATTATGGATGAGATGGCCAGAGAAAAAGGAATTAAAATTCTCAGATTGCCTCCGAACCACGCAGAGTTAAATTCCATTGAACTGTCTGGTCTCAATTATTAAAAGGTTATGTTTCTTAAAACAATAAAACATTTAAATTTCCTGATCTGCGAAATTTGTTTTTGAAGGCAGTTTCAGATATAAATAGAGAACATTGGGGAAAATGCATTGGTCATGTTAAAAATGTGGAAAATTCATTTAGGAAAGTGGATATATCAATGGATAATTTAATAGAACCGATAATAATAAACCTCAGAAAAGACAATTATAGTGATACCAGTAGTTTTAGTGAAGACAGTGACTTTTAAAGATAGTTCTTAAACTAACTTTTTTTTTTAATCTTTGAGTTTAGGTAAGTACAGAAGCGTTACTTTTAATGCCAAGAGATTAAAAAAAGTTTAATCCCAACATATAATCCTCCTTGTTATTTATTGGTTAAATTTAATGTTAAAGTGTCAGATGCATAAAGTTTATTTTTATTTTTTGTAAATAATGTAACTTCAAAATTTAATCTACGAAGTGCGTATATATATTTTATATGCTGTGACCTTATTTATATTATAGAAACTTATTTTGCAAAGTACGCCTATGGAATGTGACGTTATATCCCCACTTTTACTGTACTCATCTATCCTTTATAGTATATATTACTATAGAAACAAGTAATTATTATGTGCCGTTGCTAGGAAATAAAACTAAAAGCTTAACTTTTCTTGTAAATATCTCGGAAGATCGAATTTTCACAGTCATGAGACCTACATTTTCTGTCGATTTAGATAGGAATTAGTCTACCCTGAAAGTTTCATTGAATTCTGACGAGTGGATTTCGAGATCCTCTGGACACACATACACACACACATACAAACCTTGCTCGTTTAATAGTATTTGATACAAAGACTTTTTATATTCGTTATTATTAATTTCTTAAATTTCATAAAACTTTATTACTATTGCCCTTTTTTACTGTATTACCCCGATTTATACTATTTCCCTTGAATTTGAATTGATTATATTGATGTATCTTGATATTGAAATTTGAGGTTAAGTTTAAAATTTCTTTTTCTCCAAACACTTATATATAATATATAATAATGTTTTCATTGTTATTATGATCGCAGACTTATCTGAGATTATATTATTTTAAATTTTTCTATTCAGTTCTTTGTTAGATTATTTGTAAATACCCGAAATCTGTTGATGAAAATCTCTTATGGAATTACCATGTTAAATTTTGACATGAAATTTTATAGTTTCTTTTACAATTACTATGTTAAAATTAGTTTTAAACATTATTTTTGAAATCACATTCTTCTATGATTACTTAAAGTATAATAAATAGTTATTTTATTGGTATTAATTAAATTATCTGTTCCTTTTTTACTCTTCGTATTGAATATTAAATTTTGAATTCTCTTTTTGAGCTGGTCAATTGAGTTAACCGTTACAATATGCTGCGTTTAAGAAAGGTTGAGATACATTTTAAAGAATTGGCTCTAATTTCATATGTATTCAGTACAGACAATTCATGATTGAGTCAGTTGAATGCCCTACTTAAATCACAGAATATCGCTACACCCGGCTGCTTCAATATGTTCAATAATTTGATTATAAAATGACATCACGGCTGTTGCTTTTTTAATAATTATAATTAGGGATTGGCTGGGATATAGGTTAGCAATATTTAAAATTTCGTTGACTTTTTTGCGCAAAAACCAAGTTGATTTTTGGTGACAATTTGATATCGTTTAAAAAATGATAAAAGCGATCTAGATGCATATTCAAATATCTTAGATAATCCACAGGAGACTGGAAATCTGTTCTTAACATTTGTTAAGTTTTACGTAAGTTAATTTCTGTAAAATTCCCCCTTTACACACTGCAACAAGTTATCTCTAAAACGCTAAACCGTGTTACACAAGAAAACTGTGAAACCGCTCGTGGAAAAACTTTGTAGCGAGATCGATACCCTCGGAAATGAGTTATTTTATTCCGGTCAGCTCCTAGCTGTTCGAAAACGACAAGCAGCAGCTAGATTGTAATTTGAGGATCACGACACCTAGGGGACAAGGAAGCACTGGCAGATCACGGCTGTGTCGCCTCCACCGGAATACCCAAACAGCGTCTGACAGTAACGACGACATAAATTCTCCCCTGAGACAGCCGGGGGTGAACTGCATTCTCCTTTTCAGATGGTCGGGCCTCTGTTCTCGCCGACGGGTATCAGTAGCGGCCTGATTAGCATTTTGAGGCTTTATTCGCTGATTTTTGTTTTGAAGGGAAATTTTATTGGAGGTACGTTGTAAGAATTGGGAGCAGGTCACAGATTTGAGGAATGGGCCTCGAGTTTTATGAGCGGTTGATAGTCTTCTTATGTTGAATAATAATTAAGGATAGAAGGTTGAAATTTACATATTTCCTTTTGTTCTTGTAAAGTTGTTAGAGACGTAATAGAAAGATGTAATTCGTTTTAATTAATAACATTTAAAGGAAAATAAAATCACGAAAATAAAGTTTATTTCTTCCAGCCCCTCGTTTCTCTCCAATTATTTTTGAATAACCTTTATTGATAGTGACGAAAAAAATCCTGAACCCGAAATCCTGACATTGAAAGGGGGCATTGTCAACCAGAGATCAGAAGAGCTTCCTGATATCACCATAGAGGAAATAGACTTAGCATTAAAAAACATACAAAAAATAATAAAGCGCCAGGGGAAGACAACATAGTTACGGACGCAATAAAAATAGGAGGCCAACATCTGCTGCTAAAAATAAAAGAGCTTTTTAATCTCTGTCTATTCAATAGTAAAGTCCCCAAAAATTGGCATAATTCCATTGTAATCCTGCTTCACAAAAAGGGAGATATAGCAGAACTAGAGAACTACCTTTACAAACTGTTTACTCGAATTATAACTACCCGACTGGAAAATAAATTGGATTTCTATCAACCTGTGGAACAGGCAGGCTTTCGTCGTGGATTTGGAACGAATGACCACCTTCAAAGCATCAAAACACTTATAGAAAAGACAATGGAATACAACAGAGCTTTAGTAATGACATTCGTGGACTTCCACAAAGCCTTCGATACAATAGAGCTAAATGCAGTGTGGAATGTACTTCAGGAATGTAGATTCGACTACCGATACACGAAGCTCATCCACAATATCTATAAAAATGCAACAATGATGGTAAACTGCATGAAAATACCAACATCATAACTATGGAACGTGGTGTTCGGCAATGCGACACGATTTCACCAAAACTGTTTATTACACTCATGGAGAATACATTCAAACAATTGGACTGGAGTCAGAGAGGTATAAACATAGATGGCAAGAACCTAAACAACTTGCGACTGATGCGACTGATGTTGCAGGACCTGCAGGAGGTGTGTGGAAAGGTCGGTCTTAATATTAACATGTCAAAAACAAAATTCATGACAAACCTTGTTCCCAGCCGTGGCTTAAGGATTGACGGAACTGAGATTCAAATAGTAGATAATCAGACATGGGACCTAAAGAGAAAGCTCACTCTCTCATGGGCAGCTTTTGGAAGACTTAAAAACGTTTTCAAGAGTGACATTTCTGTCAATCTAAAAAGAAGGGTTTTTGACCAGTGCGTGCTACCAGTGATGACATATGGCCCAGAAACCCTAACACTAACAACAGCAACAGCTAAGAAACTTAGAGTTACACAGAGGAAGATGGAGACATCCATACTTGGAGTGACCTTGAAGGACCACATAAGAAACGAGGATTTGCGCGGAAGAACCGGCGTCAGTGACGTCGTTGAAACTATTGCGAAGCTTAATTGGAACTGTGCTGGCTACGTTGCACGGATGCGGGATGACCGATGCGAAAAGAGGCTTCTTGAGTGGAGACCCAGAACGGACAAGCGAGATAGAGGAATACCGCCTATGCGCTGGTCGGACGATATTATGAGGACCCGCAGCAACTGGATACAAACAGCACAGGATGGATTGGAATGGAGAATGATTAGGGAGGCCTACGTTCAACAGTGGACACAGAGGGCTGATTGATGATTATGATAATGAACTTTTATTACTATTAGTGTTTATTTATTGCAGTTCGAAAATTTAACTTGGATTTATGTCTCTCTTTCCACTGGATTAAAACCACTTAGTTGTTAAAAAAGTTTTTTATTATTTTTAACAACTAAGTGGTTTTAATCCAGTGGAAAGAGAGAGAGAAATTAAAATACAAACCACTATGAGCTTCCGAAATGAATTGGATTTATGCTTTTATTAAAATTGATTCAGAAAACTATGCCTTTACTTTACCTAAACTAACATAGTTTTTCAGTCTTGTAATAACTCTATGCTGTATCTGTACGTAATCCTATAGGAAATATTTTTTCTGGAAGACTGGAGCCTACAAAATGGCAACCCTGATTTCCCGAATTGATTCCATTAGATTTTCCTTGTAGATTTACCTAAAGCGTAAACGATCCTGCTAAAATATATTTCAAATGATAAATAAGGACTCTAAGAAAAGAAGAAACATAAAATATACTTCTAAATGGTGAACAATTTGAAAACCTGAATTGAAAGTCATCACTATTAACTTTTTGGATGTATACGTCTTCGAATTTCCTTTATCTATTACAAATGTAATTTACAGCTCTCCTTCTTATCTACTTTATTAGTTGCTCTGTACTACATCGTTCACTATATGGAAATATTTAGGATTTAACGTAATTTTGCAGTGAAATTATACTTGCCACGCTACTGCATACATCTAATTTTTCATTTAATTCGACGTATAACCGCTTTTTCAGTGGCGTTCGCATCTTCTGCGCCATCAAGTGCCCCGAGGAAAATTCATTGTCGTCACAGCAGCTCGAGAGATGATATTAATTATTGTATAACTACCTGTTGTTCCGAGGGGAGAGACTTTAATGTTCTGCTTCCAGTTAAATCAACTCAGATAAAAATTAGCTGGGAATAGCGTGGCCTGCTGCGTTGAATTCGAGGAGGAGGTTTTGTTTAGCGCCCGAACAAATTTGCTTGAGGTAGAAGATTTGGGTTAAGACGCAGCGTAAATGTTTAATTAGAAAACAAAATGGTAACAGGTAAAATTGCGGGAGGAAATTAGGTGTGAAATTTAAGAGATATTAATGACGATTTCTAAAAATGGCGAAGTTTACAATTCTGGAAGGTTTTATTATATTTTTTGGTAGTATTTCTTCTAGTCTTTATTTTTTTAATTATTGAACATTTTTCACTCATTTTTTCACGTGCATAACCTTCGTTCTTTGTTGTCCCGACATTCTCTTATTTTCTTTAGCAGGTTTATTAAATCTTTTATCAACTTCTGTATCTTTTTTTTGTCAAATTATGTTCGTAGTGTATATTATGTATACTTATTTTTATAAAACTCTTAATACGACCCTGTGTACTAAACCAGTCACGTTGTCTCCACGTGCAAGTTTGTTTACACTCCTTTTCTTTACGATGGACAAACTATAGTACCTACTTATGTAATTCTAACAATTTTTGTGGCTATTATATTTATTCGCAAACGACATAATCTCTTCTCTCCAAACCTGTTACGATGAAGTAATTAAAACATAAACAAGAGAGGAAAATAAGTCTCAAGGTATAAAATCTGGTAAATGTTCAGGTCAATACAGATGACCTGAACATTATTTGATCTCTAAATATTGCAACCTAATAATTTTTTGTATAGGAATATCTTCAGAAAATGCAGAATTCATTTTCCAAGCAAAAATAGTCTGTGAGTGTACTCTGTTAAAAGTGAGACCCCTTTGACGTCAATTGAATAAGATACAGTTAAATGCTAGAAAGAATAAATTATTTTTTTGGACAAAATAAACATTTTTAATTTAGATTTTCCTAATTTCAACAATACTTGTTTACCAATTATAATTTGATTTCTAGGAATAAAAAAACGGGGTTCTCCGTCCCTGTATATCAATTAATCCGTCAAATTAGTTTTGTCTATATCGAAGGGAACGTCGAAATCGACTTTTCAAAGTAATTTGCAAGATAAATTCGATACCGGTTACTTCGAAGCGAAATTGAAACCCATCCTGTCCTGACCACGGCCGCACCGCTACCGGCCAGGCCCATTTTCCCGGAAACTGCAATTTCTATAACTGTCAAAAGTTATAAATTGAATATCGGAACTGTATAAAGTCAATTAGATCGTATGTTATCGCAGCGTGCCGCATTCAAGGTTTAAAATGACAAGTCGAATCCGCTGCAACTGACATATAATGCTAGAGCAACAGTTTACTAGAAAACGATATCGGTTTCAGACAAGCTTTAGTGGTTTCGTTGTTTTCGATTAGTTGTAAGTAGATAGATATACATATAAGTCGATTAATTTATTAGGGCTAAATTGCTATCGAACCAAGAATACAACTATTGACGCGGAATCAGTAAAAGAAAATTACAAGAGCAAATTATCTGTAACACAAAAACTTGTTTCATATTCCCGAAGCTGGCGTTAATAAAAGAACAAAAATAAAAATACAGCACTCAAGAAATCTTCTGCATAAGCAACCCAATAATTTGCTATATGATGATGTATTACTTGAACGATTTCAACTTAACAATCTGGCATCCCACCGCGACTTTGGTCATAAAATTGTAACTAATAAAATTGACTGTCTTAATTTGTTAAGTATGTTGCGTCTCCACATACCACACTTTCCAGAAATTTTGGTGATTTTTAACATAGTGTGCTATGACTTCAATAAAAACGAAATCACCGAAGTTTCGAGGCTTTTTGATAAAAATCTGTTGTACGATACACATTGTTGTGTCAAATTAAAAAACAATCGAAGGTGAACTAAAAAGAAAAAGGCTACGTAGAAGAATTGAAAACATTTACCAGAGTTAGAAGTTCTGTTTACCATATTTGTATACGTCATTCAGGATGAAAATGAAATAAAATTTCCTGATAATTGTTATCCAATGGTCCTATCCTGCCAGTTTCCTGAATAGTTTCTGTATCCCGTAGAATCCATAATAATTGATGTGTCCTCCTAAATTTACAGCTGTAAATTAGTGCGTCAATTAAAAAGGTACCAACAACAATAATTAATTATTTCAAAAATAAAAACTGTAAATACTTATAAGTAAAAATAAAAAAGGCCATTAAACATTTTATCTAGACAAATTAATAGTAATTTACGTAACAAGTCCCGAAAGTGGTCTTTTGCTAGATAATAATAATAATAATAATAATAATATACGCCCTGCAAATCACTCCCTTACGAGTGAACCCCAGAAGCTCTGTAGCTTGTGCGGGGGAGGGACGGCTATTATTATTATTTGCCGTGGCGCTCTGGGGCGACTTACTGATGCTTGATGGCGCATTTGCTTTACAGTTGTGGTCAAATTGCAGGGCGAGCCGCAGGCGAGTCCTGCAAGCCTGCGAGTCAAGTAAAAGCACTGTTGGGACGTATTACGTACAATATTTTTTTTAAAACGTGCAGTGTTGTACTATAAACTTCATATTATTCAGTTTACATTTTTATAACAAGAACTCTTTATTAACTAATTTTAACAATTGCTTGGGTGGCCGCCTTAACAATTTCATCTGGTATAATTTCACCTTCCATTAATTCACAATCAAATGCATCATTTTGAATATCCATTTTATAATAAATGTCACGTTTTCAACTAAACGTCAAAATATGTCAAGTTATTTTATAGTTTTAAATAATACAAAACTCGGTTACTATAGAAACCAATTGACCGCTATCTTAGACTAACTATATTATTATTTTTTTCATTAAAGATAGGCCGGAAAGTAAATAAAAATGAGTCCGGTAAAAGCTTTTACCGGACTATCACAATAATTTTCTGGCTCGGTCCGACAAAATGAGATTTTCTAACCTAAAAATAAACCGGAAAGTACTAATTTCTGGCCGGTTTTAAAAAAAAGTAATTACTTAATTGAATAATTTTAGGTTGTTTTGTTTTATGTCAATAAAAATAAAAAAGAAGAATTTCTATAGACTACGAAAAATTGACTATTAACAGAATATCGAGGTATACTTACCGTTCATAGTTAAAATTTATTTTTTTTATTGTTTATTGTTTATAAATTTGAGATATTTTATTTAGTTAATAAAGATTGTTCTATTGTTATTTATCGGTTGTCATTGAATTGCCATTCGTAAAATTAGTTGATCCCAACCTGAGGTTAGAATTTTTCTTGCTCTGCTATTAATTCAAGAGATGGCGCCCTGAACAAAATTACAAATCCTGGTAAAAAGAAAGAATCTAAGTTAAATCTAAGGTTCTCAGAGTTTTTGGCAAGTAATAATTTCAGGTTGTGTAATAATGCCTTAGCAAACTAGGTACTATAAATTCTAAATAATAATTAAATAAGATATTCAATAGTTTTTTTTTATTTAAACAAATTATAAATTAAAACTAAATACGAACCATAAATGTAATTATAAATAAAATTGAAAATAAAACGAAAAATATCAAACCGTAATAATATGTTATTCTTTTTCTTTTGTATTTACATGCTTCTCCCACCCACTAATTGGCTTTGCTGTGGGATGGTGTAATTAGATAAATAAATAAATATGAAACAACAGAAATTGTCGCCATAGACCAACGAATACAGAACCTCTCTAAAAAGTTCGCACAAAGAGAACACAATCTTGAGATGCTAAACCCGTTCTATACGAATAAGAATATAGAAGGAAGACCCCATAGAAAATATCCACTTAATACCATCTGGGAACACATTCAATAATTAAAGAAAAATGGGTCCACATTCTAAGTCTTTTTTTTTTCACATATCTAAGTATATTCGTATACAATAGTTATAAATAATAATTATATAAACAAATTGTAATTCATTGTAACAGCCTGAAGGACCTCGCTCGATGGCCTATTGGGATTCAATCAAGTACATTAATTATTATTATTATTAGAATTACAAGCCTTAGGGACGTTTTCACTAACCCCCATATAAGGTGCCCAATAGCTATCTAGCTGTCCTTTTATCGGACATTAAAAAGGTCTAAAAGGATGTCAAATAAAACAAACTGAGTTCAAAAGTAGTTACATACTTGTTTTGCCTTGCAAAAAAATGACGCTTCGACATAAAATTCAGTCAATGGCTATGTGACCCTAAATAATTTAGGTGACGTGAGATATACGTTTTCTCAATGCTTCATGTATCAGTTTATTGAAGGCAGCCGGAAACAAAATCGTAGCGGTAGCGGTAGCCAAAGTATTTGGATACAAATTGAATCCACACAACAGGTTTCAACATTAAGTTTGTGGAATAAATTGACCAAAAAGGCCATTCATATCAACACATTTTAAATATATAATTTTTGCGAGTAGATACATTAATTATTATTGGTAGGCGTTTGTTTGTTTGTTTTAAGAATGCAAAATTATAGGAGCTTTCTTTGGAAATTATTTTTGTTATTTTGCTTGAACCGTTTTTAAATCAGTTGAAAATTACAAAATCCGCAACCAATTTTTTATCCACTTCTTCAGATCTCATACCGATACGAAATCCTATATAACAAAGAATTTTACATTTTGCGTCCACTTTCGATACTTCACCCATCGACGTTTTCACTTTTATGATGTCAAAAATCAATGTTCCAGAAACAGGGATTGGATAAAGATATAATAACATCGTCAAATGAATCAGGATAATTCTTCCATCCAGTCGATTGGACTGGACCTATAAAAAAAGGGGAAATTTTTAGTCAGGGGACCAAACTTTCTTATGTAAGTAAAAAGTTTCTAAACGATACCAGTTTAAAGTTAAGGGTTATTTGCTTCTATTTTTTTCTCTGTAATAGTTTTTATGTTAAATCTCTTATTGTGCCAACATGATCACTGAAATACACGTATGTCAACCTCACGAACTCCCATAGAGGTCGTTGTCCAATAGGGACAGAACGATTCGACAGGAATTGAGACAAATAATTACCGATGGTGGCGCCACATTCCTCGATCAGCTGTTCAACGAATCGCGTAACTTTTGATAAATAGTGCATTAAGTTATACTGAGTGAATGGTTTATTTGTAGTATTTTAAGACTTTTTGTGATTGTTTGAGGTTTTTGATTTGGAAATTACCATAATATGTAAGTATTTAGACTCAATTGAACCTGTTTTTTGTGTCGTTATTCTAAAATTGAGGTTATTTATTTAGCATATCTTCATATCTTCAATTTTTTCAGGATAATAATTGTATAAAGTGATTTAAATAAAAAATGATTTCTAAGAACCGACTTTTGATTGATTTATGGTAAAATATATCCTATTCCTTGTTTCAAAATTATTTTTTTAAATCAATATCAAATTAAAATATAAAAAATTAAGAAATTTTTTCTTGGCTTAAAACACTCCATAGGCCATCAAATGTATCTGTTGCAAAACTTTTTGTTTTGTTTATCTACTGTTTTTTTCAAAATAAACACAAAATGTATATTTTTTAATCCTTTATTTTAACATAAGTTCAAAGCTAACTTTGAATTATTCAGTTTTAGGAGTATTTAACATTTTATTATAATAATTAATTACTAATTGTAACTGTATAATTATTGAAAACAGGTGTTGTACAAGAAGGGAACATAATAATGGTATTTTTAAAATTATGATGTGACAAAGGTTTTATTTTACTGAATATTACCTTTAGAAAAATGATAAGTTGAAATATCAGCAATGATGTGCACACCTAATTAGATTTTAAGTTTACATATATAAAAGTACAACTGTACAGTTTCGACAGTTTGTAAGTTTACTTAGTTTATAGGCAACACTTTGCTGTCTTCTAACTAACCATCATTCCTTTCACATTTAATTGTTTTAACATCAAGTGGCTTACTGGGCAAATGATGTGATGACACACCCTTTTTGCACTACTTGCGTGCTGTTTTGTTTGAAAGAATTCCTGCAAACATTTCAGTAGTAATCAAGAAATAATCTCAGAAATGCTAATCTGTATCTTACCTGATTTTGTAATATAATCTTCAGATTTAAAATTGATTACACTTTTCCCGGAATTTATGATAAATGCAATAGTTTGTATTATTTTTATTGGGCAGTTTAACTAACAAATAACAGCAAAATACACGAAGCACAAAATCAAAATACACGTTCGACTGCAGGTAAACAAACAAAATTATGCTTTTCGTGCAGTTCAAATTAATACCGGTGGTGTCGCTTCAAAGTTGTGCTCGTCTCAATACCTTTAGTCTACTCTTCTGCACGCCTAGTTATTGTTCTTATAGTTCTTTATTTAAATACTATCAAATTATCTTATTCTAACAGAGTTAGATACTAGTAGCGTTTCTTCACCCACTCACCTATTTACTGTCCTAGGTTTACGTGCCATCTCGAAACTAGCAGCTCAAAAACCTCACAGCTAGTCTGCTGTAATAAAAGATTATTTTATGGATACATTTGCTGAATTTCAGCGTAGCGAAATTGTTCTGATCATTATTATTTCAATTTCTGGAACTATTGCTTTAAAATTAAGAAGATTTTTGTTTTGCGGTTCACAGAACAAGCTACTGCAACTATCTAAATGTTCATTACTGTATCAGCTCCTTAACTGTAAGTGAGGTCACAACCGTTGGAATTTTCTAAACCAGTAGCTGTTATGTGGGTTCGGGGATAAATTTCCCCATTTGATCGAAAATATGACCCAATTCGAGCTTAACTAACCCACCTTAATATTTATGGCAGTGGTTGGCGAAAATTAAAAGGAAACGTTCGATTTTGAAACAGATACGTAGGCAGGCGAACAAAAGCCGAATATATTAATTAAATTTTAGCGTATATCGGGTGGGCCAAAGTTTTAAGGAGGATTAAGTATGAATTTTATGTACTTGAATATTTATTTTAAGAGAAAGTTGTACTATACTATAAAATAGTGTTTGCAAGGGTTTCATCTTTAAGCTTATAACGGCTAGTCAACAGTCCAACCTTCTAACGTCTCGGAGGATTTTTCGCTAAGCGAAGTCGGCACTGCCATTCCAAATTTAGACTCCCCCTCGTAAGTGTTCGATATCGATGAGCTCTAGTCTAATATTTAGGCTCTACCCACCAGTAGCTAATTTTGTACTTTCACTTAAGCATTTAGGGAAAAGTTAAAAGCACTGTATCCTTCAGGCTCTTTTAAAAAATGTCTCTACATGTCAATTCCATCCATGTAGAGAATGAAGAAATATTATTGGTCCATACTGTTTAATGTTGCCTATATAAATTAATACTGATGTTAAATCATTCGGAAGTGAAGTAACTGGTTCAAAGCCAATATTAATTAATATAATTTATAATAGGTCTAGGTAAATTTCGTTTGACCATAAATGTATATCAAATTATGGCATAGATGGAAACTGTAAATATTACTTACCCTCGATAACTACGAAATTAAATTTGTAGGCACAACAAATGGGTTAAATCAAATAAATTTGTTTTTAGTTTGCTCTCTTTGAAAGTGATAATACCACTATGAATTTGAAACATTGGTTCAAATAATTTTAAGAAAAAACGTTGAATTTAAATGTACTAAATTTTTTACCGAAGCAATTGATTCTCCACCATCAAAATTAATTGAAAGCAAAAAATATCAGATACGCAATAAATCAAATCCAAAATAAACACCTGGATTCGAACTAATAATTATTGATTGAGAGTACCTACACGTTGAAGTGTTAATGCCTTTTGTTTGCCTCAACTCTGCAAAACTTGCAAATTTATTTTTGTTTTGTCATTTTAATTTTTTTTATTTTTCCTCGACTCTTAGAGCCGGAGATATTTAAAAAATAGTGAAGCAATCCTCTCGAAAAATACCAAAAATGCCACATATTTCGCGAATCTCCAGCCCAAATTTATTAAAACATTTTTTACAAGCTTCTCTTTATCTATAAAATCGAAAAAATTAAAAAAATATTTCTTATTTTTAATAATTTTTTATAGTAATACAACTATTTTTTTAAATAACTTTAGTTTTTTAGTACAATTTTCCGCTCTTTCGCATGGTGCGGTTAGTTTTTCGAAAAAAAATTTTTTCGAGCTTTTATGAAATAACCATATCAAAAAAATAACAAATGATGGGAAAGATCGTCTTCTACCCCATTCATTTATTGTTAAATTTTACTTTTTGACTTTCATTTTTAAATGGCATAGTCAAAACTTACCTCTCTAAAAAAATATTGATCCGCATTGTCACGTAAAATCCGCGTATAAATAACTTCAAACATGAATGTTTGCTTCTTTATATTCATAACGATACTTATTGCAAACATATCGTCAGATCATATCTGTGTATTACAGAAAGAAGCCATGTTTGTTTACTTCAGGATTTTGCTTTCATTGCAAATTTTACTCTTCAGAATTTTTAAAAGAAAAAATACGAGAGAACAATAATGAGCCTTGAAATACTGCTGGAACAATAAAAAATAAAATAAAAAAGTATAAAAAGTAATATAAATGCAAATGAACTGTTTTGTAGCTACAAAACTGTGCTTTATTAAGCTCGAAAACTCATAAGAGTCAATAAGCAAATAACAAATATAATTTTTAGTTTCTCGCTATAATCCTAGATTGACACAATAGTATGTAGTTGTGATATGAGCAAAATTTAATACTCCATAATCCCCCATGATCCACATGGAAGTTTTGTTCATATCCACCAGCCCAAAATTGTCAAACACATTACGAAATACCTGGCTAACCGAAGCCATAGGAATTCCAGTCAGACACATATATATCTAATCCTTCCAAAATAATTATACGATTAAGCAAACTTTCAATTAATAATCTTGTTGTAATGCTGAATATTTGCCGGTATAAATTGGAGTAGGGTGACATAATCCCGATTCTGATGGCGTAATTAATTTTCTCCCATCGTTAAATGTAGCAGAGTTTGAGCTCGTTAGTAAACCGGTGGACGCTGATTAGAGAGGACCTACCCTCTATCCCTCTAATAGAATTGATGATCGCTTCGAAAATTAACCGACCAATAGTTCGAATCTTTGTGGTTGGTACAACTGTACAACTTTATTAATTTAAATAGTTTAAAATGTAAATTACACGTAGGACAACATAACATGCAACCCAAATGCACGTTCGGAAAGAAGTGGGGCTTAAAAAACACTGGCTCTATTGTCTAACCAGTCGTCATAATATACATCACTCAATATATTGCAGAGACAACTGATAGGAGATCCCAAACCGATGTCATATATACGGACTTCTCGAAAGCGTTCGACAAACTTGATCATGGAATACTACTATCGAAACTATACAGGTACGGCTTTTCTCAGACACTCATCGAACTCTTTGTGTCGTACTTCACTGACAGAGGCGTCAGTATGTCATATTTAATGGCTTCAAATCTATTGAATATGCAGCTACCTCAGGTGTCCCTCAAGGCAGCAATCTTGGTCCACTTCTCTTCAACGCTTTCATAAACGACATAGTTGATGTGATTGACCTCAACTGCTTAATTTACGTGGATGACTTAAAATTATTTTCTGAAATTAACGGAATCGAAGACTGTCTTCAACTGTATCTTAACTTGAAGCGCATTAAGCAGTGGTGTTTCCGTAATAAGCTTCATCTTAATGCAAGTAAATGTAAAGTAATGACATTCACATTCACTTTTATTTCAATATTTAATCAACGATATTCCACTCCAACGGCCTGTCACATACACCGATCTAGGTGTTATTTTCGACTCAAGATTGTCTTTTGTCCCTCATATTGAAGCCACTCTGTCAGCTGCAAACATAATGTATGGATTCATTGCGCGCATCTCGAACGATTTCTACGACCCATCTACATCGAAATTGTTATACTATGCCTTCGTCAGATCAAAATTAGAATATGCATCTATAATTTGGAACACATCTCACCAGTTATACATAGAAAAGGTTGAATCGGTTCAGCGACGCTTCCTCAAACTTCTCTCCTGTAGAACGGACAACATATATCCACCAATTGGTTTCCCCCATGATTGGCTAGACACGCTATGAACAGCCTAAGCTGTCGTCGTGATTGTCACTCCACAATTTTTCTGTTCAAACTTATTAACAACGTAATTCATTGACCCACAAATTCTGCAAAGACTCAATTTCAATGTACCGAGACCATCGTCTAGAGTAGACAATACGTTTTATTTACCAACACGACGAACAGGTATTTTGAAATACTCTCCACTGCATAACACGTGTGTCAAATATAATTCTGCAAGTGAGCTTGACATTTTTTACTGTTCAATCTCTGTGATTAAATCCTACTTCTTCAGTTAATTCTGTATGTATTGTTATTTCGTTAATTTGTTTTTATTTTATATTGTACTTTTACTTTATTGTACTATAATTGAAACTTATATTCCTGTTCTGTAGTTGGGTGTAACCTGTAGGACAGTATAAGATGAAATAAATACGGTCTTTGTTGAAGTGGCCAAAGATACAGCAAAAAACATCAGTCACCAGACTATACAGGCTTCAAATGCATGTGACAGCCATGAAAACACTTCTAGGCTAAACGAAGACTACAAAACACAATGTGCAGTCTGAAAATAAAACACTAAAAATGGGAAAAGAACTTAGTGCCGCCTACTGGAAAAATATTCCATCCAAAGACAGGCAATAAGGTTCCTTTTGCTCGCTACGCTAAATTGCTCTTGGAGCTTCAGAAATCCGATCTCAGAGTAATCACAGGAACTCTCACTGGACACTGCAGATGAGACGGCGGAATATATTATTTGCAATTGCAGGGTAATTGTTCGTCAACGCCTTAAATATTTGAAACAGGTCTTCCTAGCTCCAAAGCGCAGAGACCAATGCCCTGCTCGTTGCTCGGTTCGTGTTCGCTAGTCTGGACTTGCCTTTAGATGCTGCTTGAGTTCCCCAGTAGTTGTGAGTCATACAGGGCACCATCTTATGTATAACAATTTGGCAAATGTGTTGAGGTTCCATTAGATTTAATTTTGATGCCTTCTTTAAATTGTTTTTTATTTGTCACCTATTTAGAAGTAATCGCCATCTTTCTTTTTCTAGTTCTAAAGATGAGTCACAAACAGTTATTTCCTTCTTTAATAGTCATAAATCAGGAATTTCTTTTACAAATATTATTTATTGGTGTTTGTGTGTATGTGTATAATTATGTAACCTAACCATTTCCTTTAATATATTCAAATTATTTTTCCCATTATTCATCTTTGACCCTTGCATAGGTAAATAACATAATAAAATAAAGCCGATGATAAAAATGCGTGATTCGTCAGTGCTTTCTTGGTATTTTGTCAAGTTTACTGCTCCAAATACTATTAGTTTTGGTCACGAAATCAGAATTATAGTGCGTGTTCGCTTTATGGGAAATTTTCGTTATAATTTTTGTAATAAAATTCATATTTAAGTGTGTTAAGTTGACGAATAAACATAGAGAAAACGGGAACAAACCACAATCATTTATTTTATTGTTTTATAGGGTTTCGGAGGTAATTTTGAATACTATTAATGACTTCATTGTCATGCCTTAAAGACATAGATAAAAATAACAGTGAGAAGAATAAGAATTTCGATTTTTAGCGAAATAGACCCTTAGACGTTTAATACTTAATAAAAAGTTTGTTTTAATCATATTTTTGCTTATTCTATAATAAATTTCAACTATTTCAGATTTTTGCTGTAAATTTATTGCATATTTTTCCCAAATAACTCAAAATTTCTCCCCCAAAATCAATCTGAATTTTCTTTCGTCACTTTTGTCTTATTTTATGGATTTTTTTGGTTATTTTAACCATCTGTAATGAATTTCCACTTTTTCAGATTTTTGTTTTAAATCTATTGCAAATTTTTTCCAAATAACTCAAAATTTCTCCCCCAAAATCAATCAGAATTTTCTTTCGTCAGTTTTGACTCATCTTATTGATTATTACAAAAGTCTATAATGAATTAACTGTTTCAGATTTTTGCTGGAAATTTATTGCATATTTTTCAAAAAAAAAAAACTCAAAATTTCTCCCCCAAAATCAATCAGAATTTTCTTTCGTTAGTTTTGACTCATCTTATTGATTATTATAACAGTCTGTAATGAATTTCAACTTTTTCAGGCTTTTGTTGTAAATTTATTGCATATTTTTCAACAAAAAAAATCAATATTTCTCCCCCAAAATCAATCAGAATTTTCTTTCGTCACTTTAGTCTTATCTTATGGACTTTTTTGGTTATTTCAACCCTCTGTAATAAATTTAAACTTTTTCAGATTTTTTTTGTAATTTTATTGCACATTTTTTCCAAATAACTCAAAATTTCTCCCCCAAAATCAATCAGAATTTTCCTTCGTCAGTTTTGACTCATCTTATTGATTATTACAACAGTCTATAATGAATTTCAACTGTTTCAGATTTTTGCAGTAAATTTATTGCATATTTTTCAAAAAAAAAACTCAAAATTTCTCCCCCAAAATCAACCAGAATTTTCTTTCGTCACTTTTGACTTATCTTATGGACTTTTTTTGGTTATTTTAACCATCTGTGATTAATTTCAACTTTCTCAGACTTTTGTTGTAAATTTATTGCATATTTTTTTCAAAAAAACTCAAAATTTCTCCCCCAAAATCAACCAGAATTTTCTTTCGTCACTTTTGACTTATCTTATGGACTTTTTTTGGTTATTTTAACCATCTGTGATTAATTTCAACTTTCTCAGACTTTTGTTGTAAATTTATTGCATATTTTTTTCAAAAAAACTCAAAATTTCTCCCCCAAAATCAATCAGAATTTTCTTTCGTCACTTTAGTCTTATCTTATGGACTTTTTTTGGTTATTTCAACAGTCTGTAATAAATTTCAACTTTTTAAGATTTGTTTTTGTAAATTTGTTGTACATTTTTTCCTAATACCTCAAAATTTCTCCCCCAAAATCAATCAAAATTTTCTTTCCTCACTTTTGACTTATCTTATGGACTTTTTTTGGTTATTTGGTTGCAAATTTATTGCATATTTTTGTCAAAAAAACTCAAAAATTTATCCCCCAAAATCAATCAGACTTTTTTTTCGACAATTTTGCTTGCTTTTGTGTTCTATTAGCAAACATAAAACAAAACAATTAAAGTTGGACTCAAAAAAAAATCCTGGATACGTCCTTGGTAACAATCCTAGCAAAAATGAATTATCAGCAATGTTTTCAATTCGCGTTACAAAATGGTTCGCTGATTTTAACAACTTCCTGTGAAAAATCCATTTTCGTTTGTTAAGGTTTTGTTCCTGTCGAATTGCTAGTTTATTGAGTTATGTTGTAATTTATCGTTTTGAATTTTCGGATTTAAACCATTCAAAATCATAAATTTTGTTGACTGCTTTCTTTGTTCTTTTTATTCGTTTGTCTACATGTCAGAATTGTTGATATTTAAACTAGTTATTGATTAAAATGTTTCGGTAAAACAATTTGATGCTGTCAATAGGTTATTAAAATAAACCAGAGTTGGGTTTTAAGCCCGGAAAATTGTTGAACTTTAATAATCTTCAGTTCATTTACGCCATTATATGATGTTGTTATCATCTCTTTCGAAAAACTACCAAAGATACAGATAACAATGTCTTGTCTCAATGCTGCAATGCGAAAGAATGGAATAATTAATGTGAATAGAGAACAAGCAAAAAATTAAGGAATGAAACAAGATACGGAGGAATAAGTGTCGAAAGTATCGAAGAAATTAAAAAGAAGTGAATAAGCCGCAAGAAGAGGACTGTACAGAGTAATTAAGGAAGAAAGTACAACAATAATTGCAGGATGTAATATTGCAGTATTAACTTGATGTTAGGGCTAAAATAGATCAAATTGAAGAACCACTTAGCACCCAAATAGATTAGCAACCAAGATTTTGCTAAAAATTTTAGAAAGGAAACAGGAATCAATAAAGCTAATACGAAAGATTATAATGTCGATACAGACCTGAAAGATAATAACGAAAAAAATAATAGAGGAAAAGTTAAAATAATTCATCTAGCAGACCATAAAACTTGATAAATAAAAGTATGGTAAACAGTGCATGAATCTTGGACACAATAAAAGTTTCTGGGACTGGGTGTGCTACTGCTGACTAACGATCTTTATAACATCACACGTCAGGACTGTAATTTTGGCTCTAGTTGAAGAAATGTTCTTTTAGGTACTCTGTCAGAAGCCAAAAAGGTCCCTTAGAGGAAAACCCTCCTGGCGAGATACCAACGCCAAAGTAAAAGAGTTTCTACATTTCTGAACACATAAAGAACGCAAGTCATTAACACCAGAGGCCTTGTTTTAATTATCAAAGGTTTGTTGACTTTCAGAAAAACCAAATACATGAGACAGAAGCGAAAACAGTATTAAACAACCATCATACTTGTAAATCAAAGCAGGTAGGACACTGACATGAAAGACAATATCGAAAAAAGGTTAATAAATGAAGAAAAGGGGATTATAATATTCCGAGAAAAGCCAGTATAACTTGATAAATTAAGCAGCTACTTAGACTATGGGAAATTTAAAGACATTAAGAAACTATTACAATCGTAAGAGGATGAATTGAAGGGCGTATATTATTATTTATTTATTTTAAATAAGAAACGACCAATAGATCTAAATTCGTCTGATACTAATGCTAGCAGTATTCTACACAATATCATTTAAATATCCTGGAAATACACCCTCAGCATATATTCCCCTCCCCTATTAATTAACTCGAACGCAATTTTGACCCAAACAAGAGCTTATTCCATCAAGCGACATCTACTTTCATAAACGTAAATCCAAGCGTATTATAGGGATTAGCCTTCTAACCTATTATCTGTTGATGTACGTCTACTGTCCTCTGCAAATAAAAGGAACGATATGTCACTGGAAAGTGGACGATCCGACTGCGACCGAAACACTACAAAACAAGTTGTGCATGTCCGTCAGTTTGTAGTGACCACCTGTCAACCGAACCAATACCCAATTAATTGGTGAATAAACGCATTGAAATCAAATTACCGGGATAGAGTCGTTTCATTCGATGGATACGTTTCATTTTAATGCATTATACGTGGAATCGAGCTCGTTATCGTTGTGGTTCCGAACTGAAGCGTAGAACGTACGTTTAAGGGGTTGCAATTCGATTATCCTTCGTCAAATGAATTTATTAGGGGATGTTTTTTGTTGAAGTGTAACTAACCGGCTAACCGACGGTTTAATTCTAATTTGCGGTATTTTTTATAATTTTCTATTACTAAATAAATTAAATACCAAAGCACGTTTTATCCCTAAAAAAATCCCACAATTTATTCCACGTTTTGGCATGCACGAACGCAAAAATAATGTTATCAAAGATGATAATGTTCTTTTATTTAAAATAATGCCATGGCGTACATAAATCCGGATTTGAATAATTTTTTGCGCTTTTTGGTAGATAATCCAAAAACATATTTCATAAATTCGGTTGCGTGGACTGTATTATTTCTTAAACAATATTATCACATAAAAACGTTTGAGCATTCAACAAGCTTTGTATTTTCGTGCCCAACGTGCGTGCTTTCAGAAATATTCGAACATGAGAAAATACGCAACCACCTGTAATAAAGCGGGGAAAATGATTTAAACGCTCGGAAAAAATAATGTCATGCTGTTCAGGAAAATAGTTACGTGACATCGATAACCCGTCATTATAACCTTTGGTGTTAGCTGTAATGATCCTAGTAAGAAGTTTTTTTTACTATTGTATTAGTAGTTTATGATGCAAGGGCGAGAAGTGTTACTTTTTCGGACGACCATGGAGTTTTCCGGCTGAGACGTTAGTCGAAGCCGGCAAACCATAAGAGTGCGAAAAAGAAACTAGCATAGTTTTTCAAAAATCATTCAAACTACTTATTTTTGATATTTTTAAAAAAATGTTGACCCTAAAAATGACAGTAAGTGGATAAATGTATTGACGTATACAACATACATTCAAAAAGAATGTACAGGGTGTCCCAAATTGGTGCGTTTTGCAGGGTATCTCGTAAACTAGAAGAGATAGAAGAAAAGCAGTTGGAAGATGCAGGGCGATTATTGAAAACTGTCGAAAACTACAAGGTACTATAACTTCTTAATTAAGAAAAATATAAAAAAATGTTATAAAAACTTTTGATAGATATAATATTAAAGAGTTCAATGGCGCACAGATTATTTTTTTTTGGGGACTCACTAAGGAAATATAACGCAAACTTATGTTTTTTAAATGGGACACCCTGTATATTTTGACGTTTTTCGTTTCCTTTTTTAATTCTCATTCACCTGATATGACATATTATATATCTATTTTCAATGGTTGGAGCTACAGTGCAAATAAACCATTTATGGATGTTATCAGGTGAAACACCCTTAAAAAATTGAACACTCAGTAACGAAATTTAACATTTTATTATAAGGATACTGATGTGTGACAATTTTATTTATCAAAATTATAATTAATAAAAAATAAAACCAGATTAAAAAAATAAAAACAATAAACTTATGAAACAACA
The DNA here is from genome assembly GCA_949320105.2 of Crepidodera aurea. NCBI lineage: Eukaryota > Metazoa > Arthropoda > Insecta > Coleoptera > Chrysomelidae > Crepidodera > Crepidodera aurea. Next base: position 14,018,905 of record OX439475.1, on the reverse strand, counting down.
AGAAACATTGTAACAACTAATCTACCTATAACTAATTTTATTAGAATGTGAAAATTACATTAAATGTTCAAAATGTCCTACGTTTTGTTGTAGTAATAATTGACACCTTTTTCTTACTGATCTTACACAATTGAGTATGTGCACTGGCTTTATTTTTCTAAATGCGGCATGAATATTTTGTAATAAATCTTCCCTACTCTCGAAGTTAGTCTTGTAAATATTATTTTATGATTTTATTTTTGGTAATGCTGAATTGGTTGGAGATTATTTAAACGAAAAACTTTTTAATCGATGAAAACGGAGAGCATTTTGAACATTTAATGTAATTTTTACATTCAAATAAAATTAGTTATAGGTAGATTAGTTGTTACAATGTTTCTTGTTGTTTCATAAGTTTATTGTTTTTATTTTTTTAATCTGGTTTTATTTTTTATTAATTATAATTTTGATAAATAAAATTGTCACACACCAGTATCCTTATAATAAAATGTTAAATTTCGTTACTGAGTGTTCAATTTTTTAAGGGTGTTTCACCTGATAACATCCATAAATGGTTTATTTGCACTGTAGCTCCATCCATTGAAAATAGATATATAATATGTCATATCAGGTGAATGAGAATTAAAAAAGGAAACGAAAAACGTCAAAATATACAGGGTGTCCCATTTAAAAAAACATAAGTTTGCATTATATTTCCTTAGTGAGCCCCCTAAAAAAAATAATCGCCACTGAACTCTTTAATATTATATCTATCAAAAGTTTTTATAACGTTTTTTTATATTTTTCTTAATTAAGTAGTTATAGTACCTTGTAGTTTTCGACAGTTTTCAATAATCGCCCTGTATCTTCCAACTGCAGGGAGTTACTAAAGATTTAATTAGGCTATCGTTACTTTAACAAAAAAAGAAGTCATAACATCTTAACTGCTTTTCTTCTATCTCTTCTAGTTTACGAGATACCCTGCAAAACGCACCAATTTGGGACACCCTGTACAGGGTGGGCCACTTAAAAGTTCCATTCCCCCCTCGTATCTTCGTTATTCATTGAGATATCAGAATGATTTTTTTGTTTAAAAGTTTTGGGGTAAGAACTTTATTATAACGGATTCCATTATTCTGTGACTTTTTGGTATACTTCCGGTTTTCCGGAAATAACAGTAAATCGCAATTTATTTTATATTTTTAAACTGAAATCCTAATTTTTTATTGAAAATTCTAATGTATTGAACATTTTTTGATAAGAATCGTTTACTGAAAATGTTCTGCCAGCTGTCAAAATGGCCGCCTTATTGGATAATACTATCTATTAATTAGAAAACGAGTAAGGACTTTAATTTATCAGATTCGACATCCTAAGACCGGTTTCTGCCTTTCGGCTTCGTCAGTTAGGCTTTTCGGATCCAATAAATAAAATTCCAAACTCGTACAAGTCAATAGCTATATCCGCTATAAGATAAAATTTTTAGATGTGCTGCTATCTATGATTAGAAGAGAGTATTGACAATTACTAAAAGCAAAAAATTCCCGGTGTATTGGGGTTGCATACACAATTTGCATTGTGTGTTGCAAAGCTTTTATTTGACTGATTCTAGTCAAATTGTCACTCTCTTCTTTCGTATCCCTTTCAGAGATTAATACAAAGTTAGAAAACGAGTAAGGAATTTAATTTATCAGATTCGACATCCTAAGACCGGTTTCTGCCTTTCGGCTTCGTCAGTTAGGCTTTTCGAATCCAATAAATATCTGACGAAGCCGAAAGGCAGAAACCGGTCTTAGGATGTCGAATCTGATAAATTAAATTCCTTACTCGTTTCCTAACTTTGTATTAATCTCTGAAAGGGATACGAAAGAAGAGAGTGGCATTTTGACTAGAATCAGTCAAATAAAAGCTTTGCAACACACAATGCAAATTGTGTATGCAACCCCAATACACCGGGAATTTTTTGCTTTTAGTAATTGTCAATACTCTCTTCTAATCATAGATGGCAGCACATCTAAAAATATCTATTAATGTTTTACTAATAATTCTTGTAAGGAAGAATATATGGGAATTAATTACCTTTAAAAATTCTTTGCAAACTTTAGTGTTCTCATTAAGACTAACTATTACTGATAAAATTGATCCGCTCTTTTCTTAGTTATTATTTGAGATATAGAATTGATTTTTTTTTGTTTAAGACCTTTGAACAAGAACTTTATTATAATTGATTTTATTATTGTGTGACGTCATGACTTTCTTACGGTTTTTCCAGAAATAACAGTGGATCGCAATTTATTTTATATTTTTAAATGACAACCCCCATTTATATTGAACATTGTAATTTATTGAACATTTTTAGATAAGAATCTTTTATCGAAAATGTGGAACTTTTAAGTGGCCCACCCTGTATATATTCCCATCAAAAAACGTATATGGATCTTATGTTAGAAAGTGTAGTACGGAGCTACACAATTTTAAAAAAACGCATTTCATTTCATTTGTATATGTTTAGAGTAGAAAGGAGTGCAGTAATTTAATTTGTAGAAGTAGTACTGGTTTAAGAGGTAGAAATTTTATCTTTACCTCATCCTTCAATGCTTACTTGTAGTTAAAATGAAATTTAAATACATTTGATCGGCCCGGTTTCGTTTGATTTAATTATATTTCCATGGTTTTTACTGTAATAAACCAGCTATTTTGACAGATAAGTCAGCCTTTATTTATTCATAGCCGAATTGTATGTATTTTAATTGATTCGGAATTTTGTATTAATATATATTTCAAAATGGCTTCGTTCTAAAAATATTATCAGTCCTCCTAAATCCCTGAAGGCAGAATTACTCGTAATAGCAAAGCAACATAAAAACAAATTCAAAAAATATATTATAGATGAGATGGCCCGAGAAAAAGGAATTGAAATTCTCAGATTGCCTCCTTAGTTTGCAGAGTTAAATCCTATTGAACTGACCAGGTCACAATTAAAAGGTTATGTTTCTCAAAACAATACAACATTTAAATTACCTGATGTGCGAAAGTACCCCGCAGTTTTTGATAGGGAAATGGCTTTCGGTGGATTTCTCCCAAACTTCGGAAATTTATTCGTCATCCCATCCTGATCAAAAGTGTCCACAAGCCCAAGTCAATCCGATATACAGATTTCGAGCTAGCGCGAGTTTAACTCGATATATGATAGAAGATTTTATTTTGATTTCTAAACTTTTTTTTAAATAGCATGTAGAATTTATAAATACAAAGTTTGAGTTATGATAAACTATACCAGTGTTATTAGAACTTTTTCACTGAATTTGAGGGCTGTCAGTGTAATATAGACTACACTAAAAAGCAACGGAATACAAGTGTAAGAAATGTGAAATATCAAACAAAAATTATAACCATTTTGACATTGTAACATAACCTACAAATGTCATTGGCTTTTTAAAAAAACCCATAAGTCAACCACAGTAAGTCAATATGTTATTCCGATAAGAAAATAGGTACACCAAATATTATTGAACACAACTATTAATTTAAAGCTAAAAGAAAAAGATAAGCCAAATACCTACGAAAAAGGTCTGGGACAGAAAAGTTCTTCTTCTTGCTATCTTTAACCGAATAGAATGTGACGTTTTTTGACATATTCGAATAAAAAATACCTACATTTTTTTAGATTTCGTTGAAAATTGGAATAGTTGAATAACTTTCCTCCATAGAATCCTGTTGCTTGCTTTCTATACGGTCTTTTCTATCTTTCTTGTTCGTGGTCTGACATATCCATCTGTTATTCTTTTTTTATTTATTCTTCTCTTTATAATAAATCTAGTAGAGCAAAATGATGAAACAGAATCAAGGCCAGAAGACCAGCAAGTTTTAACAAATAAAATAATATGAAAAGACTGAAGAAATCATTTTGGAGAATCACAAAATTAATAATAATAATAATAATAATAATAATAATAATAATAATAATAATAATAATAATAATAATAATAATAATAATAATAATAATAATAATAATAATAATAATAATAATAATAATAATAATAATAATAATAATAATAATAATAATAATAATAATAATAATAATAATAATAATAATAATAATAATAATAATAATAAGGAGAAGAAAAAGAAAAAAAGAAGAAGAATTTTAAAAAACAGTTTTTAAACAACCTAAAAATCCACACAAAAAATAACATTCATAGACGAAATTTAGAAAAAACAAAAAAAAGAGAAAGGTGTGAAACAGTAGATTATGTCTGGAAAACAGTGAAAAGATGTGGAAAATTAAACCAAATCAGTAATACATTAATAACAATATAATAATAATGACGTTTATTCATGGTAAAAAATTGATACAGTGATATCAGATTGAACAATATAATAAACGTAAAAATATCCAAAGAAGTAGTATACATACTTGTTTATGGAATTACAATACATACAATAATTTATAAATAAATAAGATTAAAACTAAGTGTCAAATAAATGTACATAATTTTAATATAATATAGTATTAATGAACAACTAAATGAACACATAAATAAGGGTTATTCCATAAAAACAGGATAATCTGTGTCCTGTTGATTTTTTCAGGTGAAAACAGGTTATCACTTGGCCCATAACACGTTTTATCTAGACATATTAAACTGTTCTATATATCTCTTAAGTAAAAATACCTTGAAATATAATATTATTAGTATTTTTTCCACATTTACAGCTAAAACGTCAACACCGTAGGGTGTCCAACTGCCTGTTTTTTATTTATATTTAAATATTTTAACTCGACAGATAGTCCAAATATAACCATAATTCTGTAAACATTCGAAAATGCGTTGAATTGTAGTAACTAGTTATGTCCATTGAGAGTTTTTGATTAATTCTCTATTTTTATGACACATTAATAAGTGTCCTATAAGTTTGGCATCAACACCGTTCTCAAGGATGATGTTGCAAAACGGAGTAAAGTAGTGGGAGTAATTATGCGATTGAATTTCCATTCGAATAGTTAAAATCTCGTTAGTTGAGCGTAAGGTGTCAAGGAGGTAGGCTACTTGTTCTTTTTTGTTTTGTGCTGTGTATTGGTGACGTTAAGTCAGGCGTATGTTGTTTACTATCGTCAACACCGTACGTTGCGTTAAATCTATTTTCTTCGTTAATTTTTTTGTCATATTTTTTTACCTATTGTTAGTAGTGACGATAAGTTTACATTTGCAGTTTTACTCTTCTAACATGATATTAAACAGTAAAATTTAAGCTTGAAATATATTTTGATCAACACCATAGCCATCGACACCATCATATTTTCATCTCATAGTCGAAGAAATACAAACTGGATATGTGTTAGAAGTGATTTTGAATAATATGTTTATTGTTTATATTAGAATTTTTGAGACTTAGTTTGATCTTATATGTTTTATTAAATACTAAACATTATTAAGAATATTTAATTTGATCTTATTCATTATTTATAAAACCGTCAACACCATAGGCAGTGAGTCAACTCCTAAGTCCAGTAAAACCTAAAATTACTCAAAATTCGTGAAAACCCAATATATGATTTCTGCTGCTCCTCATAGTGGAGTAGGTAGATACAAATAATCATAATAAACTTACTCTTAAGTCAAAAGTATGTCGTACTGTATTTTGAAAATGTCTTTGGTCAATTGTCCCACTTTTATGGAACGACTTATATAAATAAACACATAAACGAACATATAAATACAAATATAAGCATAAATCAATAATTTTAGTGGTATATTTTAGTGGTTAATTTTTTTTTTTGACTGATTCAACCTTCGATCAATTTATGAATATCCGTTCTTTCATTTTTTTTACAAATGATATTTATTGTTTTTTGAAGCGTTTTTTCTTTTGGTAAATAGTTAAATAATTTTGGAGCTAGATACCAGTAGCTTCGCTGTCCTATGGATTTAGAAACTAGTGGTAGGTATGTAATAGTGGCGCCTTGTTCTTGTCGCATATAGATGGTTTCGAGTTTTATGTTCAGTCTTGTTTTTGTATTTAGAGACCTCAAGAGCATGCAGGTGAGATTTTGATACTCCTCCCCAACCAATAAATAAAACATTAATCAGTAACTCGTAATCAGTTGAAATTGTCAATATTTAAAACATCTCCACCTAAATTATTTATTTTAATTAATTAAAAAAATACTAAAATCGTGTTTAAAAATTTTTTATTCTCGAAAATTTCTTAATTACTCGTAAAAACCGCTTTAAATCGTATTTATCCTGAATAAGGAACACTGATAATATTCAACGAGGCTTTTAAAATAAACGAGGCAAAAATTTAGGTAATCAAAAAGGAATCTATCTTCTTGACACCCAACTTTGCGTCAAAGCAACGGAAGGTGACATTTCGCTTTCAGTTTTTCGCGAAGCTTATCCCAGGACTTTTTTTTTCAGTTAATACTTGCTTCGATTTTTCTTAAAAGAGGTTTTTATTCACTGGTGATTTCAATCAGTGAAGCGTTTCGGGATGATGTAAACGTAAAGCGGAAAAATTTTATTTAATTCGGATTTTATTCGAAATATACTCAACAGTTCCAGAATATAAATAAAACAACTGTAGCTTTTCATTTTTCCTTGACTAAATAAAGTTACTTAATAAACAAAATATTATATTAACCACTACGTATATTATACATTCGAACCATGCACTAAATTCTCCTCTTTACTATAATAACCTTTCATTACATACAGCCAAGGATTCAAAAGGATAAACAGGATATACAGAAGCGAGACAGTCGAAGTGACTATTTCGAGATTACGCACCCATAGTTTGTCGAAGAGGGGGATCTTTTTGAGCTAAAATTCCGAGACTTTGAATTCCAAAGGAAATTGAAGCCGTTGATGCATCACACACTAGTACGTAAACATAACAAATTGCAGAATCAGTTCGCAAGCCTTAGTAGCAAAGTAATGAGTTTGCTTTAGAAGTAAAAGCTGTTTGACGGGAAGCGACATTGCCGTAGGTAAAAAGGGATTCGGAAGGATTCAACAGGTACCTAAAGACCGGGATACAAAGATCTTTGATAATGTAAAACGGTGATTCTAAAAGAAAACAATATACGATCGTTACAGGTTTAATGTCATCCTGGAAGTTATTTAAAGTAATAATATATTATTCAATGAGCGGTAAAGTAGGCCATAACTCACTCATTTTCACTTAGCTTTTCTCGTTATTGAAAAATATTATATTGTAACATTCGACATGAGTGACAGAATACCGGGTAACTTGATAACATTATCTCATGGTTGATATACTATTATAGGATTGCTCGAATACTGTAAATTGTGTTTGATCGTGTTTTTGCGTTTGTGTGCGTCAAATAAAAATTTAATGATAGAATATAATCACGTTTCATGTATCGCTGTCACCCTTTAATGTCGTTTAACCACGTGATAATAGCCGATAGATCGTCTGCTTGAGCAATCCTTATAGTGTAATTCTAGACATTCTTGCTATGACAATTCGACTTCTGGAGCGTGAGTTATAGTTTATAACTCAGTAGTAGTAATTGTATAATTCAATAGGAGCAGATAAAGCACATCTAATTGGCTATTAGTTCACTTAATAGACTGAACAGAAAGGTATGAAAATATTATTAGTCGACTTTAATGCAGAAGTTGATAAAGAAGTAAGAAAAAATTGTGTCCACAAAACATACATTAGATTTAACTAGATGGGAAAATATAGAATTAAATAAACGCATTAAGAGAAAATATGCCAAAGCTGTCAACGACTACAGAAGTGACAGATGACAAAATTGATAATGACATTGACAATATCAAAAAGATACAGAATACAAGAACTATGGGAGAAGGCGAACAGAAAGAGTAATTAAAAAACAAGACATAAATATCAAGGAGAAATAGAAAGAGAAAAGAAAAATAATTGGTTAAATAACGAATGAAAGAGAGCCATAAAGGAAAATTATTGCAAAGAATAGACGAAAAATATTAGAAGAGCACTTTAGCATTAATGAAAAGAAGGAAGGAGAGAGAAAGATATTGTATTATAAGAAGGTAGAAGATTTAATAGGAGATATAGAGGACAAACTAGAAATTTGGATATAACAGTTACTTAATGAAAAACGGAGATGGAGAAGTAAATAATATGGGCATAAATGCACAGGTGTAAAAGACAACAGAAAATGATGTTATAGAGGTTAATAGTAAATTTAAAAATAACAAAAGCGTAGAAAACAGATAACAAAATCGAACGATCAATTCTTTAAAACTGGATTACTTATTTAAAATTGAACATTCTTAGAGAAAAGGTTGTGTGTCAGCAGGTACAGAGTCTACATTACTTGCAATTTTTTGTTCCTTACCTGGAAGTGATTCGAGAATAAGAGTACTCCCGGTTATTCCTGCTATACTTCTACTTATCATGATCAAAAATGGCAGGAGGCCAACCTGGATAGAAATATTTATTGGACGAAATGGCATTTAAATCCTCATTTCCATCGTTTGTGTACATTGTTATTAGTTAACATTTAATACAGCAGTAACAGTTTTTGAAATATAAGTCGAATTTACAACTTACATCGAGCACGTTCATGGAACAAGTTTCCGACGTGCTTCATTTTAAAGCTTTTAGCCATTCACGGCCTGCTTTATATACGCTTAGACTTGAATTGGACTTCGATGTTCGATCACCCGTCAGTTCCAAATTGAATTAAGCTTTAAAGTTTGATGTTAAGTGTATACTTAATAAAAAGAAAAGGTCGAGGATCATATACAGAGTCGTTCGAAATTCATAAAAATCTAGATCAAACTGGAAGACAATAAATATATTGAAATTCAGTTTGTGTAAGCCATCTTCCAACCAATTTATGCTTTATGTAACAGCTCTCATCATTAGACGTGGATTGAATTATTCTGAACATCTTTAAATCATTGGCAAATAATAGACAGACAGAAGCGTTCTATAAGACTTTTCTAAACTTTAGGGTTTAGAAGTCTAAAATTCTATAAAGAAGAAGAACATTTTTGCTAACAAACTAAGCCAAAAGTAACACAAGTAAGTGTGCTTGACCCTATCTTGTACCTTTTGTTTATCTATCCCAGAGATACCAGAGATGTTTGATGTCAATAAACGACACTGTAGGAGTGTACGTGGAAAAAACTAATCAAATATTAGAAATTAGGAATATCATTGACAAATATATTGAATAATAGTGGTATCATGTGAGATCCCTGAGGTACCCTTGAAGCGTTAGTCATTTTCAAATATTTATTTTGCTTGATGTAAGTTTCCCTTTTTTTTAATTACAGTATTAATTTTTTTCATATCGAAAATAAATTTTGAATGTTCCCGTACACAATAAAAATAAAAACTCAAAGATAAAATACATGTATACGAGGAAAATACCGCTTTGAACTCTCGCTCTTCTCTCTCTCGACTTTCCAGCTTTATTCGTCGTTTTTTAACAACGAGAGTATAATAGATCAGTGTGGCGTGCCGTGAAAGTAGAATTTACTTGTGAAACGCTAAAATGGAAACAAAAGGGTGCAACAGTAGCGGTTAGGAGTTGTGAAAATGCCGTAATTAAATTTGCGGATAAAAATTAACGAACGAATATAAATCGTTCTGATTTTTTTAATAAAAAACTGTAAATCACAAAATTTTTGGAAACCAATTCTTAAGAGGATAATTTCAAATTTTTGTCAGATTTTAGAAAACTCATATATTTATTTTTTTGCTATCAAAGACGATTAAAAGACCGAGAAGTAATAAAAATATATATTGATATAGTAAATTAAAGACACGTTTAACAGAAATAATAAAATTAAAATTAATTTTATGATTTTGTGGAAAAGGATTCAAGTTATTCATTAGAAATAAACCTTGGTGTTTATTTTTCTTTATTTTGAAATATTTAGAAAATGTAAAACCAACAGAAAATATAATTTTTGGAAAGTTATTTACAAAATTAAAATCAGTATAACCTCAAAATTCATATCTCTCAAAACCTTTAGGAAAATCAAGTTAACACAAAAGAGTCATTAGAAATCAAAATAATGAGACTCAATTTATCAAAAATTTATTACAACCATTGAAGAACATGAACAATAACTAAATAATTTGAATATTTAAAAAGCACAGAGTGAAAAACTTCTAATCATTGATATAAAGTAAAGAATAATCGAAATGAGTTGAAAGTTAAGCAAAAATTATGTTTTTAAAATGTAATAGTTAAATTTAGGTTTAAAAATGATTAATTTTTATTATTTGATGTAAACATTAAAGAAATTTGAGAAATATTTACACAAGAGTGCTGTGACTTGTAGGTTTAATAAAACTGATTTCACAGAATTTTCGAGGCTCTTTGAATTCGAAAATAAAATTTATTTTCATAATTCATAAGAAAAAAAAATCTCTTTGCAATAATAGGTGAACTGAAAATATAAACCAACTAGAATAAAATAATAGAACACAAATTAAATAAAAATAATAGTAATCAAGGAATTATAAGGGCCTTAATTCCCGAAGGCAAAGTTTGCAATTGCCTGAGGTAATTAAGGCTCATTAATTCCCGAGGTACATAGATTATTTTATTTCTGATCGATTCCGACACGGATTTAGACTATTTAATTCAATGCCTGTGAGGGCATTAGCCACAGGAGTAGTTGTTTCCAGTCCAAACGTGGTGCAACCCGTATATAAATTCTGTTATATAGGGTGACACAGCAACCATGCAACAGGCTGCAGTATCTGTATTTCTCAAGATAAAATTATAAAATTTTAGGATATTAAATGGAACCTTAGTGGCCTCATTTTAGTCAGTTTGTTTCACTTTTACTTCTTCCGGTTTTACCGGAAGTGATACCAAATTTTGAATTTTAAACGGGACACCCTGTAGATTATAACATTTTTGGAATCTACATGACAACCTGATTTCATCGATGTATCATACTTGGTATCTCAAGTGAATGGTTAAGAAGCTACACACAAAAATACGAAAAATCAAAATTGGCTCAAATAACATACCAAAGAAATAAACAATCAATAATATTTATTCTTCATTTGACAATTTAATATAAAAATACTAATCCTTAAACACACAAAGAAATATTTACAAACTAAATCAAATTTTCAAAATGTTGTCCATTATTATCGACACACAGTCTTGCTCTACTAACAGTTGTCTCATAGGCTCGATTTATTTGATCTGCTGTTATGCTGTTAATAGCATCTCGAACAGAAATTTCCAATTGTTCTCTTGTATTGTATGTTCTTTTATAAACAATATTTTTTAAATGTCCCCAAATAAAAAAAGTCCATTGGCGTAAGATCAGGTGATCTTGCTGGTCATGTGATAGGACCGTTATTTCCGATCCATCATTTCCAAATCGAAAATGTAAATAATTTTGAACCATACCAAAATTATGAGGGCCAGCCCCATCTTGTTGAAAGGTAACTCTTTCATTTACTTCATCTGAAAAATCGTCGAAAATATTCTCAATTTCATTTTGTAAAAATTCTAAATATCTTTCTCCTGTTAAAGCTCCATCAAATATAATGGGACCAAAAATTCTTCCCTCTAATATGCCCAACCAGACATTAAATCCAAATCTTACTTGTCGATGTCCTTGTCTTATTAGTCGTCGATTTTCTGTAGCCCAATACCTATTATTTTTATTAAATATTCCTAAATTGGTAAGTCTAGACTCGTCAGTAAATAAAATGGAGTGATGAAAATTATTGTTTAAATTGTAATTATTTAAAAGCCAATTACAATATGTAATTCTTCTAGCAAAATCATTTTCATACAACTCTTGATGAATTTGATACTTGAAAGATTTATTTATATTTATATTCTTCTAACAGATTCCCTGCTTACATCAAACTGTCTTTCTATTTCTCTTAAGGAAGATGTTGGGTCCTAATTTACATATTCAAGTACATTTGTCTCAACTTCTTCACTTATTATAGAGTTTCAAGTCTCCAGAAATAATTGTTGCTAAGATGATTCCTGTTGGGAAATCTATTTCTATACATCTCAACAGCAGCCCTTGAATTTTTTCGATATTCACCAAATATTAGTAACATGCCTATTTGTTCATTACGAGTATACATTTTTATCAAAAACGATTTTGGATCATTTACTTTATTTTGCAGTTTAAATCACCAGCTCTATGATAGCTAACTGTCAAATTCACCGTCACCTAAATAAGTTAAAATAATGACATAGTCACCGCCGCCTTGATAATATTAAAAAATTATTTAATGTAATGCTTTAAAGTATGATAGTTTTCTCATTTGAGAACATTAACTAAGAAATGTACAAAAAATGTAATTTAAAATTATGCAGTTGATTAGAATAGAATGCGTTTATTGTTTTAGGACGAAAAAAAAAACAAGGGTTGCAATTTAAATAAGGTATGAAAACAGGGGGGAAATTATCGCATACGTTTCTGTCATATTTGCCTCATTGTTCCATCTACCACACTTCTTAAATTATTTTTCTTATTCTATACTGCAGCTCATATCCACCATATTTTATAATCTCCGCTTGTATTTCATTCTCGCCTGCAATTTGGTTATTAAGTGGAAGTGATTTCTAGCGATTTATAGAATATTTATATAGCCTCTAATTTAACATATATTCAATGGAACACTTTAGTGTAATGCATATTTCCTGTAATATTCGATATTCAAAATCGCGAAAATATGATAATCTTGAAAAATGGCATCGTAAAAGTGTCGCTGATGGCTGAGGCTAAAAAACTTGTCCCATTTCAACTCATATGCACACAATTTATTTAATATTCTTTTGAATATAAATCTTCTTAATGGAGGGAGTTTTTAGATTAAGCCTGACTCTATTCTATTTAGGTCTTTCTCGTTCTTTTCTCGCCGGTATATGTACGACTCCCAAGTTTTTTCTGTGTAAGGGAGAGGTTTCAAAACTCGAATGGACTTTGGTTGGGAATGGGAAAAAGTTTTTGTAGCAACTTTCTCCCTCTGTCTCTCTCTGGTTGCTCATAAATGACGCAAGAGATTCATAATGTCACTCGTAAAACCATTATTGTTTATCTTCTTGAAAAACTTCGGATTATACTGTATTGAATAACTCACAGTGTTGACTACATAAGTCTGGTTAATGGAAAATCAATCATTTGAGAAAAAATATTTTTTATAACTTTGCCAAACGTAATAAAAATATTAGGAAATTTCTATAGGTTTAATTATCGAGCCCAATCTCTCAGAATTTATATGACTCTGTTCCAGGGAGGTATAAATCTGGATAGGATACCGTGAGTGGATGGGTAATCTTACGAAGATTAATGCTGAGATACGGCATAAGTTTATTGAAATTTCTCTACATACGCTGGTGCTTCGGTTTTATGAACTCAACCTCCTCATCTCAAGATGCTTCAATCTATTATTGGGATTCCCAGACCCCAGCGATTTTCCAGATGATTTCCCGGACCTTCTACTTACCAAGACCAGTCCCTTTACTATCATATGACCCAGAAGTAGAAGCCCCCTTTAACCATCAAGTTCTAGAAATAAAAGCACACCAAGAAGTATATCTTAAGAATTGTATATAACCCTTGCATAGGTTTTTAAACGTCAACAACTGGAACAAGGTGACCAGAGCTTATTCCAACTCCCCTTTAGATAGCTGAAATGATTCCTAGAGCATAAAGTGTCAAATATAAGCGTAAAATGAAAACAAAAACAAATAAATGATTTTGAATTTGGGAGGGGGTATACAAAAGAATGCAAATCAGTTCCTGTTCATCTCTTTCACACATCTTTCAAACAGCCTTTCTTTTATATAATTCAAATTTTTATTATAACTTGTTTGTATTTAGGATATTGGTTTAAATTTATGAAGCTGATCCGCTTAAGTTGTCTATTCAAATTCTCCGAATAAAAATCCAAGATGGAGATGAGCAGGCGGCATGTATTTTACGTTATTTCAAAAATTCTTAGCACGATCCCACTTAGACGCCAAATACATAATAAGCAAACTGCAGTACCCCCGTAAACTACAGGTTATGGCTAAGTATTTCGTATGCAGACAATAGCTGCATATTGAAAAATAAAAAGAAAATTTATGGAAGAGCGTACTTGGTTCGTTCAAATTGTTTTTCCGGAATAGATTTTTGCCGTTTTCGAAGTTTTATGACATATTGTTACTATAAATTTTGGGATTTGCATTTATTTCCAAAATTATTATCGTTCTGCGTTACTTGAGATTATGACATCATTCGAATGGCATTCTCATTCAAATCTTTGCTGAAAAATCACATTTTAAAGCTCAACTGGTGCTTAAATGTGAAATGGGATGTGCATGAAATAACGTTATCGGGAATTGGAGACTTTTAACTTTGATACGGGAGGATTGTGTAATACGCTTTTACAAAATACATGACGAGAATAATTTAATTAATATTGCAATTTCTTATTACGATAATAAGGATTATTACCTATTAGCTATTCACGTACATTATCATGATCATCATTTCCCAGCAAACAATGAATATCTGGCCGTCTTCTGACCCAATAGTGGCAATGGCAATATGCTGACAACCGCAAAACTGATACCTATAATCCAGCCAGCAATGGGCGAATGAGGGCCCGAAATGTGACGTCACACGGCCATGGATCAATGGATTCGCCAATGAAACACGAGATTGTTTTTGTCTTCTGTGTCAACGGAATTGATTGCTATGTTCATTACCCTCTTTACCAGATCCGCTTAAGGACGCATGGGGTCCTATACCACCGACGCCGTTATGAAAATAGTAAAGGTACCAAAAGAGACAGGGCAATGCTTATCGCTTTTGACATTAAGAACGCATTTAATTCAATAAGGAGGGATGAACTAATGCAGGAACTCACCAGAAGGAAGTACCTAATGAATATATTAGGCTAATACCTGAAAGACAGTAGACTATTGGTCGAGAAAGGAGTAGTGGTAGAGGTAACGGCCGGGTTGACGCAGGGATCCATGCTCGGGCCAACACTCTCGAATATCACGTACGATAGCATCCTAAGCAGTACCTACCCAGAAGGGACCGAACTAGCCGCCTTCGCAGATGATCTAGACATGGTCATCACCGCGAACGACAAGAAAGACCTGATCTACAAGGTTCTCCACGGGGTGACATAATCGATCCTCCTATATGGAGCGTCGGTGTGGCACGGGGACATGAGGGTCGCTAGATATAAGGAGGAAATGATAAGAGCGGACAGGAAGGGCCTGATACGCATAGCCAGTGCCTACAGAACGGCAGCCACAAAAACTCTTTACCGGAGTGACTCCTATATACTACCTACTTGCGGCCGAAAGGGCCCGCGCATACGCAGGGAGGAATGAAGACCACGCGGCTAGACGGGGGGAGAAAGCAGAAACTATAGCGGAATGGCAAAGGTAGTGGGACGCTACAGAAGTCGTAGCCCAATGGACAAAGGCCCTCATACCCACAATAAGAACGTGGGTGGAATGCAGACACCGTACGTTGGACTACTATCTTACGCAAGCCCTCACTGGGCATGGATGCTTCATGTCATTCCTAAAGAGGATAGGGAAGAGGGAGAGTGACAGATGCATGTATTGTCCGGAACGAGGCGATGCAGAACGTACGCTATTCGCATGTGACAGATGGCATGAGAGCCGCAGAAGGATGGAGATTAGCATGGATCTTTATCAGGGAGATTATGCAGATCAAAGAGAGGAATGACAGAGAGGGATTTAGGAAGCCCTAGGCATTGGCGGCTGATGATGCTATGTTCTAGAGAATGGTTCCGGTCGCCTCTTGCGGAGAGATGGGGGGGGGGGGTTAGTGAGTAGACCCCACAGGGGGTGAGTCTCACATTACCCGTGCTATACTGGCTCGGGTGTCCATAAAGGAATTCCTCGCTCATCAAAAGAAAAAGATCCGCTTAAGGAGTAGTACTAATTAAATTTCAATTTTATTTAATGGTATTCTTACTTTATCTAGAATAACTGGGATTAAGCAATATAAAAACTGTAGTTAAAAAACAAACGAGACTCCTTAAATAGGAAATTAATTATTAATTGATTAGGGATGAACAATCTCGTAATCTTCTACAAGTACTTTGAAATAGAACGGCTCCGTTCGGGATGTAATAAAGGATCGATACCGCAGCCCCGACCGAAAGACTTTCCAATAATAACTGGTAAAGTTTAATGAATTAAAGTTCAGAATCCATACCTGGTAGGGAACAGGAATCCATTATGTAGTTTAGAATCGCTTTTATTCCATTCTTTAAAGCACTTCATCGATTAAGAGCGATGGATTAACTTATAAAATTTTTAATAACGCCTAAATAATTGGAGTAGTTAGTAGATGATCGAGGTATCAGACTAGATATTTTCGCTTTTATGCTTTTTATAGAAAATAAAAGAAAAAATATACATTTTGTGAGTGGAGGTTCGTTCTTTAATCCTGTAGATGCTTTTGTTTCATAGTATTCATTTTACATCAACATATTTGTCAATTAATTGACAGGTGTCAAAAATGGGACGTGTTGACAGATGAGAGGTGGGTTAGCAACCCTGTTAACAGGTGTCAAAAGGGACGCGTGCCTAAAAGTGGAGGAGTGGGGTGCTTGAAAGCGACGCCATCCCTACGTATTAAAACCGATTAAAATTAGAATTCAAAGGCTATCTTTTGGATGAACCTGATATCATAAAAATTAACGGAGTTATTTTGAAAAAACATTTTTTTGGAAAAAGTTTTGGAGCAGAGATTTTGTATGTATATATAGGAAAAAAGACCAATTTTTTCAATGATTCTGCTTCGAAAGGGTGGTTTTAAGGGTAAGTCAACCAAAAATTATATCATAAACATTAAACAAACTGTTTGTGTAATGTTAATATGCGATTTCATATTTCAGAAATACAACAAATGACTTTTTCATGATTTTCGATTTAAGGGGTGGTTGCTAAAAGGGTTGAAAAATTAATTAAAATCATAAATCATCCATATAAATGTTGAAAAATATTTATTTTATTTAATTGAACGAGATTACTTACGCCAGAATGCTTAAATCTGCTTCTTTTACCATTTTTAACAAAAGGATTTCATCCCTAAAATGCAAAAAGCGCAATTCGAGCATATGTCATTTTTGAAGTTGAGGATAAAATATACTCAATCCCAAATTTTCATACAAATCGATGGAGGTTTACCGAAATCGGAGGTAATAGTTGATTTTTACCTTCATTCACTCTAGTATTTCTATTTAAAATGAAGACAATTTTAGATTAAAATCAACCAGAATTGAAACTTAGAGCATATTTCCAATTAAAAACCAATCAGGATTTAAATTGAAAGGCTATTTTCAATTCAAAATACTCCTAAGTTTAAATTTAAAGGTTATTTACAATTTAGTTCATTCAGGATTGAAAACAATTTGAATTCAAAGGTTATTTAAGAACAGTCAGGAATTAAATTTAAAGGCTATTTTTAATTCAAAACAATCCAAAGTTTAAATTTAAAGGTTATTTACAATTTAAATCATTCAGGATTGTAAATCAAAAGGGTATTTTATTTAAGACCAATGAGGATTGAATTTTAAAGGTTTTTTCACTTCAAAATATTCAAAATTGTAAATTTAAAGGTTACTTATTTATAATTTAAAATCATCCAGTATTTAAATCCAATTGACATTTTTAAATTAATTAATCACACAAAGACATTAAAAATGTCCTACACTGCACCAGCGTCTGGACTTCAACAACTACTCCTTGGGCTATATGCCCCACCAGGTACTGAATTACGAAAGTCCAGACGCGGTTTGGTGCCCGACCTTTGATTTTGTTATTAAAGTGAAGATGGCGTTGGGCTTTCCTCGTTCGTGATACACTTGCTCTAACGCAACCACTTTTATCAAAAACGAGGCGAGATGACAGGATGTCGAGCTAGCCTGCTTCTTACTGATGAGGCACAATAATGCCGAAACCAGTCTAAGAATGGCAAGGTCCTTTAATAACAAAATCGAAGTTTTTGGGTTAAAGCCCCGACTTGGTCGGGCACCAAACCGCGTCTGGACTTTCGTAATTCAATACCTGGTGGGGCATATAGCCCAAGGAGTAGTTGTTGAAGTCCAGAAGCTGGTGCAGTGTAGGACATTTTTAATGTCCTTGTTCTTGGGAGCTTGTGTGATTTTATTTCACATCCTTTGTGCAGTCTTACACTTCATTACGTTATCCCGGAGGTGCTCCCCTGATTATACATCTCAGTATATTCTATTAGACCATTTATTTTTGTAATTGATTTGATATATTTTGATTAATGTACAACATTGCCAACAATTTTAAATTCTCCTAACCATCATTCAGATTTAAATTAAACTGCTTCCTGCATTTCGAATATTTTATTTATCTCGATGTACATAAACCTCTGTTCTCATACCATTCTGTCACTGTGGCTCTGCAACAATTTCCATTTCCAACAACAACGCAAATATTTAGTGTAATAAACGAAAATCACGTACATGTTTGATATTCCAAATAACCTCCTAAATGATTATCGCATTGCCGTTAAAACGTTAGTGGCGGTATGTTAATGTAGTGTACATTGACTGATATTTATCTAATCGCTAATACGGTAGTGTAAGCCCGCTTGCTGCAATCTACGTGACTGACATACGCAAACTCATTAGCTAATCGGTGATGGAGGAAACTCGAACTTAGAAGCTCTCTAGGAGCCGAAAACTTTGCCAATGGGATAAAAGTACTTTATTTTAAGGTCTTTCTTATTGAGAATGATTTTATTCGCTTAAAAGTTTTGCTTGGATGCTCGGGAAATTGAAGCTAGAGCTTTTTTTCTCAAAACAATTAAGAAAACTTGTCAAATAAAGGTATTTTAATGGAAATAGTATAAGTTCTATCGCATAGCGATTAGGAAGTTGCATCTTTTCATTATGCTCCTGTTAATTTCTAGATAATCTGGATCGGTTGTACGATTTATTTTATCGACTATTTCCCTCGTCTTAATTTCCATCAATCACCAACGCGCAATTTTTGAATTACAAATGGTTTCTAGATGAAAAAACTGTATTACAGCAAAACTTTCCAGCTGTTGTCACCACAATACCTTTGATAGCAAGTAATTATGGTCTTCTAGGACACCAGAAAACGACGCTGAACAATTTTTCTGATTTTATTGTCAATAAATTTTGTAATATTGTTTTTAAACAGTGCTAGTCAGCTTATGTGGTAAAAATGAGTCGCTTTGCAAGTGATTCTATGACTAATATTGATCTGGCGATTGATAAAAGTGTACCGTACAATACCGTTAAAACCCATACGTCAATATGGAAACAGTTTTCGAAATTCTGCAAGGCAAAGAAATACGAGCTTTTGGAAACTACAAGTTTAGAGCAACTAAACCTAATCCTGAAAGATTGGGCGTGGAATATGAAGAAAGAAAACGGTGAAAAATATAAAGAACTAGTTGTGAAGACATTGTGGAACACCGTTGCAAAAAAATGCAAGAGATGTATTTTATGAAGGAAAATAATTTTTGATCCATTTAAAGATATATTATCTTCGTCTAGTAGGGAAGCTCGTAATGCGAAACGAAGGAATTTGCAGATGTGAACCAATAAAAGGAAATCAAGCTCTGCTTCATTAAAATTGGAAGAATACTACGCAATCGTTTTATTATGGGACGAGGACACTCTGGCGGTGGAGAAGCAGTCAATTGCAGAGTTCATTATTTTAAAGAGAAAGTGGATAATTCTGGGATTAAAACAGATAGATAACATAGTTACATATTTTTTAAATTAACTGATTTTCAAAAATCCTACTTTTTAGTAAGAGTAGAATATAATCCTCTCTTCAATAAAACGGCCCAGGGTGGAGAAAAAATGGCTGGTCCCCAATACGAAGAACCAATACGAAGAACCCTACCTTTTGTCCAATCCGTCTCTTTAAAATTCTAATGGTTAAACGTTCATCTAGAATATCAACTGATAGATTATTGTTAACAGTAAACCCATCATGGAACACAAAACAATCATGTGGATGGTACAAAAACATTCGAGTAAAAAAACGAACTTTCGAAATGGACTAAAGAAGCAGCAGAGAAGGAAGGGTTAAATACAAAAGAAATAAAAATAAAAAACCACTCTATGCGGTCGACAGCAGTAACCTGGCTAAAGGAGGGGTGGGTGAACAACAATTAATTAAAAAAGCCTTATCTGCAAATGGATGATGGGCATTCTTCCAACATCATAAATACCCTTAGAAGTGACACCCCAGATTCTCCAGCTCGAGCTTTTCACTCTACAGCTGGACTCATCAACAACATTAATGATTTACCTACACCCAACGTTATCAATGAGTTAACAAAAATTTCAAACAATACTCCTACTGTACCTAGACTACACACTTTCAAAACTGACTGGAATAAATATCGAAACAGCATACACACAAACATAAATTTAAACGTAAGACTTAAGGACCCACGAGAAGTAGACGAAACTACAAACAAACTAATTACTATCCTACAAGAAGCAGCAAAACTAGCCACACCAACCAAGGCAACAAAAAACACAACGAACATCCCTCTGGAAATTAAAAAATTAATAGAAGAAAAAAGAAGAGCTAGAAAAAAAATGGCAACAGAGCCATACTCCAACAGATAAAACAGTACTCAATCAATTAACAAACAAACTTAAAGCCAAACTCAAGGAAATGCACAATCAACAGTTTCATGACTATGTATCCAACCTCAATCGATTTGATAACTCAGTGTGGAGACCAGTAAAAGCAAAATTTAAGCCGCAACAAATAATCCCCCCCCCCCCCCTATTCGAAAAGAAACACCTACACTAGAACCTTGGGTAAGAAGCAACGAAGAAAAGACCTTACTATTCGTGTAACACCTCTCTGAAGTATTTACCTTACCAGATGACGCAACAGATCAGAATATCAACGACTTTCTAGCTAGCGACTTGCCTCCAACTGAATCATTAAGACTAATCACAAACAGGTAATCTCCCAATTAAACAACAAAAAGTCGCCAGGACTAGACCAAATTTCTCCTAAAATGCTGAAAGAACTGTCATCAAAAGGGATTGTTATGCTAACTTATATATTCAATGCGACTCTGAGGCTACAATATTAGCCAGAATATTTCAAAATGGCAGAAATCATACTAGTACCCAAACCCGGTAAAAATCCTAATAATGTAACCTCATATAGACCGATTAGTCTCTTATCTACCATTTCTAAGTTCCTTGAAAAACTACTTTTACAAAGAATCAGTCCAATATTAAATGAAATTCCTCAACAACCCAGCTATGTCATAGAATAATTCACTCAATACACAAATCATTAGAAGACAAAAAATATTGTCCCTCAGTATTTCTTGATGTCAGCCAAGCCTTTGACAAGGTTTGGCATGAAGGACTTCTCTGCAAAGCCAAACATACACAACCATCTCTATTCCACCCACTTAAATCCTATTTAAACAATAGACAATTTAGAACAAGAGTCCAAATTGAATCTGGAGTCCCCCAAGGTAGTGTTTTGGGCCCAATACTGTATCTCTTGTACACATCAGACCTACCAACAACTCCAAATACAATAATTGGTACCTTCGCTGATGATACAGGAATAATTGCCAGCTATGAAAATCCAATCTCCGCATCTTACCACCACAGCAGCACCTAAATCTAATCCAGGGCTGGACATAAAAGTGGAAAATAACTATAAACGAGTCAAAATCTACGCACATTAAGTTTACCCTAAAAAAAGGACATTGTCCGCCAGTTTCTTTCAACAATATACCAATCCCTGAACAAAAATCTACTAGGTACCTGGGACTTCACCTAGACCAAAGGCTCACCTGGAAGGAGCACATAACAAAAAAGAGAAGACAAATTGATATCAGTTCCAAAGAGTTGTACTGGCTCCTTGGTAGAAAATCTCACCTATCGCTTGATAACAAACTCCTAATTTACAAGACTGTAATAATGCCAATCTGGATGCATGGTATTGAATTATGGGCATGTGTCAGCAAATCAAACATATCAATATTACAAAGAGCTCAATCCAAAATACTCTTGAGCAATCAGAAATGCACCATGGTATGTGTCAAACGACACACTACGTAACGACCTTCGGGTCTCAACACTCCAAGAACTGATAGAAGAAAGAGGCCAAAAACACCACCAGAGATTGGAAGAACATCCCAACGTACTCTTACAACCATTGCTGCATCAACCAGAAACCAGAAGACTCAAAAGAAAATTACCAATAGACTTCAAGTGAAGTGCTGGAGGTCTCTTCAATGGAAGGGATGTCATCATGCCACTTTATGGACTAAAAACAATCCACTTTAGTCCACCGTTAGCAGATTAGCTTATACAATTTGTATATTCTGATTGCTGATTACATTGTAAATAAAAAGAAATATTTTAATTGTACCATAAATAATTAAGTTTGTAGTATTTTGTGATTAAATAAATTACCTGTTTTTCATTTTTCAAATTAATACCTACATATTCATTATGTATGCATATATAATAGGTAGTATGTTTTGTAAGATATGTGTATGCACAATAATCTGTTACTCATGAAATAGTCTTGTCAAATACCATTCGGGCATCTAATTTTTCCTGTGAAAAAAATCTGAAAAACACAATGCAAAGTAATATTTTTTTAACAAAATGCATTCGTGCAGGGGAAAAAAATCCTCGTCTTCGACTCGGATTTTTGTTGCCACCAGCACTCATGCTTCCTGTTAAAATATTACTTAGCAACATATTTTTTCGATTTTTTTCGGAAAAATTAGATGCCCTTATGATATTACTTACAACAATTGACGTGATTTTTTTCTTAAAATAATTCTAAATGGTTTGGCAAATTTATCTCTCACACAACGATTAATAAAACAATAAATTTAATAGTTTTTAACAAGATACATTTTAAATATATATAAATATATAAAAAGTCGAACGGGCAAGTTTTTGTATCACAAAATTTTCCAGTCCCAGGAGCTGCTTACGCAATCTAATCTTACAAAATCCGTAGTATGATTATACAATCCAAATATAACTATTGTTATAGCTATCCAAATAAATTGATAAGGAAAAAGTGACGTAACACATGATTTAATAAAGGTTTTAGAGAAATAAAAAAAATAATAAATATAAATAATTTCAAATATCTACACAAAACTGATAAATGAAGCCGATCAGTGAGTTTTACCAACTTTATAAAGCCAAACTCAGTTCCAAGCTTCATTTATCGTTTTGCAGGTAAAAACTGTGCCTCAAGAATAGAATGATTTTTAATCTACGTCTCTTAATTAATTAATCTTTCTTCTTCAATCTGTCGCTACTCTTTTTCATAGAGGTTAACCAATCTTGAAGTTCATCAGGTGGAGTTGGCCTATAAGAAACTTCACACCCAGTAAGTTTGGCCATAATTTCTGGAACATTTAACCCAATGGTACTCTGTTTACTAAGAACAATGGCCCTGATAAAACCATCGCGTAATGTTATGAACTGTTGCTCGATATACAGGGTCTTGTCGTCCCAATAAACGATCTGAAATTTAAATTTTAAATTACAGGTATTTAGCGGTAACCTGCGTCAATGGAAATAATATTATTGATGGTGATGTGATGAATTTTTAATTATATAACAATAGGTTACTCGGTATTATTCGTAGGTCACGTATTAGAGGCGTTCTTTTATCAATTATTAAATATTTTTTTTGTGCCGACACTTTAGAAAATGCGTTTTTCCGATCATTTTTTAGCTCTTTGCCGGCCTAGATCGGAAAATTGACACAACTGCTCGGCAAAGTTCCTACTTTCCCGAGCTCTTATGTCAAAATTTTCATTAAAGACAAAATACCAGCGTCTAGCCAGAGATATTTTTCGAAGGGTATATTAAATATCACAGTGGCTATGACAATACCGTAGCCATCTGTCAGTAGATGTTTTTGACGTTTTGATGTACTTTTTGAGCAATAAATATTCTGTTTCTATATTATTGTCAAATTATTGGTGGTTGCACAAAAAATATTGTACGCGCCAAAGTGTATTTACAGGGCTCGCATGTTTTCAAGGGGTACTTACCTATTTTTAATTATTATTAGATAATATTAGTATTATTTACCTGATTTTATTATATTTTAGCTATTTGCAGCATTGAAAATATTAGAATTTTAGGAAAAAACTCTTATAGAAAACAAAAGCAAAGAAAAAGAACGCAAAGTTTTTTAGTTCTTTTCTGTAATTCATATTGGTTTGCTTTTTTAAACGCTCTTCTTTCTGGATAATAAAATTACTCTTTTACATTAAAAAAACCACATTTTTGCAGCGTTTCGGGGAAGTAGTAAATAATTTTATTATCCAGTAGAAATTAAAATGAAATAAATTGAATTGAAATAAATTTAATTGTTAACCGAATAAACAATGGACTCGTAAATTATGAGTTAGTGTCATGGCCACTTTTGGAAAGTTCAAAAAGACATTTAAATAATTTACATACCATTGCCTGGAAACTAAGGAGTCATTAGGCATTATTTTCGATTAGTCATATCATTAAATAAACTGCTAAACGATTTTCTATGTCTGCGATTAACTATTTATTTATGCCTCTTTGTGTTGTATAAAGTGTAATCCTCTTTTACTGTAGGTATATAACTAGGAAAGTTACGCGTAAAAATAGTGATAAGTTCATTAAAAATTGGGTTAAAATGAAGAGAAATCAGTAATAATGTCATTGTGACGCAGCATCATGTCATTTTACTTTTTAAAAATCATTGGGACACCCTGTATATACAGAAAGAGTCACGGTAGACAAGACGGATCATTGTGGATAAACGGTTAATATTTTGAAAATTTTGTTTATTCATGGGTATGTGGATTGATAAAGGCTACATTTTAAAATTATTTTGAAATATACAGGTTGTTCCAAAAAAGTGTGGCTTATCAAAGTTATATTTTTTCTTATGGAATATGCTATATTTTATTGCATTTATAGATTACACGTTAAAAATAAGATAAACTTTCTTAAGTATTCCCTATACCTAAGCTTTTTAGTTTTCGAGATATTTTGATATTTCTGAAAATGGAAGCACTTGCAAGAAAACCAATAACTTCGAAACCTATAGAATCAGCCAAATTCAATTTTAACTGAACAAAATTAGACTAATAGTTAAAAGCAATAATGTATTTAAAGTTGTTTAAAATTATACAGGGGGTCCAAAATGGGGCCATTCTCTAATGACATATTCAAACGACAATATCGTTCTTATTTTAAATAGGACACCCTGTATTTTATAATCCTATTATGTAGCAAATTCCATTACCTTTTAAAAATTATAAAGGTTTACTATACCTAAATCTATTAATTTTGGAGTGATTTTTATTTTTTTTAAATTTTACATTATTTTTCCACCGTAGTGCCTAAATATAACACCCTGTATATTCAAAATATAGCAGTATCCATGAAAATTTTCAGTCATTACTAGTAGAGCCAATTGTAAAAATTTTATAAATAAACATTTTCTCTATTAATTGATTCGATAAAAAAAGTTTGGTAAAAATTGTAAATAACATTCTAAACTTTATAGGCATACCTTCGTAGTAACTTTATACGTATTAAACCATGGGATAGTCCGCCTATAACGAATGTTTGACGCTGTCTGAAGTACGTGACCCTTATTCTTCTTTATTTCATCATATATTCCCGTCCTATCATAAAAATGGAATCTCGCGAAGTCTAGTTCTCTCACATATCTCGCATTATTCATATGACTGAAGAATATATCAACATCTTGGGATGTACAAATACCTGAAATATAAACGAATATTTACGAATTTAAATAAAATAATAGCTTATTGTATGTATCTCAATTACGACCTGTATAAACATAAGTATACAACTAGTTTCGGTTAATCGGCCATCATCAGGACTACATGTGAAGGCAGAAGTTATTTAGAAGCAATACGAACTTTAAAGAAACTAATACAAGAATCAGTCAAATCAGTTGAGAAGTTATGAAGAACAATACAATTCCAAAAAAAAGAAAATACATAGAGTGGCAGATCGTACATTTGTTTAATATAAAACAAAAATTTTATAACACATCGTTTATACGGGGTGACTCGTCAAAGCTAAAAACACTATATGCCCTCTGTAACCACATTTTGTGAGTCACGCTGTATAAAATATGATTCATCACCAACAACTAATTATTTAAACTATATATTCATAATGCAATGACATTTGCTCGTATTTTTAAAGCTGTTATAAAAAAATGATTTCTTTAAAAAAACGATATTACTTATTTTCGAACCACCCCGTAACTAACCAAATTCTACGGTGATTATTTATAAAATACTAATGCTAAATAATCTATAATTCATGTTTTCTACAATAAAAGCCAATAAAACAGGTCTGTTACAAGAAATCTGGTTTCAAAAAGTGGTATTTTCGATGTTTAACACCTTGTACATCGAAAACTAGCCATAGGATTGGTTTGGGCCAATGGACACTTTTTGTCAGTGCATCGAGTTTTATAACATACCACACAGACCATCAAAATGTAGTTTTATGACGTCTCTAAGCTTATATTTAGTGTGCAACAAATTATTTTCTTTAGATGTAATTGAATTTAAAGTATGTGAATGACGTTTTCATAAAAATTTTAATGTTTGTTCTTTCATTACAATTTGTTCGGTCTATGGCAATGCTAGAAGATCATTCTCAACTGGTTTTGTAATAATTATGAAAGTTCATAGCTAAGCTCCAGCTTTTGAAAAATGTAAATGTGTAATAGACATATTTATTTTAGACCTGATGATGGTTGATTATCCGAAACTAGATTTCTACTTCATGTAGTCAAAAATAAAACAAATTAGTTTTTTTATTCATATTGTTTAACCCACATTTTTGACACGCATATTTTTTCTTTTATTATTAATAAATAATTTAAAATGTGCAGATGAAAATTACGTATATAATTATGTAAATTTTAAATCTTTAAAGCAATCATGCGCATTATATTAAGCATGTATTATTAAGATCAGCATACAGTTAGATTTTAGAAATTCAACAGAAAAAAGAACCTACTGACACAATTTTTTTAATATTTTACAGTGTTGTCATAAATAATAATTTTAAATAAATGAAACTTGGCAATGAAAATAAATACATAAAATTGTTTAATTACTTTATATCACCTATCATATTAAATATTTTATTCTAGGTATATAATATATTTTCTGTCATCATGTAATACAAAGTCTAGAATAATTTTAAGTAATATTGCAAGGTTGCCAAGTTAATAATTTTTTTGTGAATATAGGGAATTATGCAGAACAAGTTTTCTATCCCATTTTTTTTATAAAACTCCATTTAATATTTTAAAAAGACGAAAATAATTCATAGTAAGAAAAAAATTAAATGAATAAATGATAGACTGAAACTTAATGTTTGTCAAAAGTAGAACGACCGACTAATGAAATATTTCTTAAATTTGTATTTTCTGCTTATAAGTAAAAATTAAAACTTACCATAAATGTGCGTCCCGTCTTGAAGTTTCTTCTTTTTTTCAAACAGCCTCCCAAATCCGATAGTAAAACCAATTCTAATAAAATAATTCACATCGAAAAATACATACAGAGCAGCCACAATTGTAACAATGACAGAGTAACAAACTAAACAACAATTTGAATCCAAACTCATCGTAATTTTTATAGCGAAAAAAAAAAATTAAACACTATCGACAACTTTAATACCGATATGTTTACCGGTTGTATTGAAAATGAATTGACCGACCAAGTTTCAAGTTTTGACTTCGAACTAGCTTGATATAACAGTGCAGTTACAGGTTAATAACCCATACGATGTTGCCAAATGGAAAACTTATTTTGTTACTAAAAATTGGTTATAGGAATCTTAAATTTTGAGTGAAAATAAAATTGTGCTATAATTGGATTGGAAATAAAGATAATCAGCGGAAAAACCATCTTTGTACCATCACTTTGTAGTAGGTTTTATAGTTTTAGATCTAGAATCCACTGTTAGGATATTTTAATATTTTTTTTATTAATAAACAATGATTTGGAAGACAAATCTACGAAAATCTTGTTCCAGGATGTTTTCAATCATTTCCGGTAGGACGAGAGCATGTTAATAAGTATTCCAGACCATTTTCCCCTATTTATTTTAATATCTAAGCTATTTTATCAAATGTTGCTACTGTTCTAACCATACGAGGGTTGCGAATAGCTGATGGATTCTATCAGTGCAATATACATCATCATCATCATCATCATCAATCAGCCCTCTGTGTCTACTGTTAAACACAGGCCTCCCTAATCATTCTCCATTCCAATCGATCCTGTGCTGTTTATATCCAGTTGCTGCGGGTCCTCTTAATATCGTCCGACCAGCGCGTAGGCGGTCCTCCTCTACTTCGCTTGTCCGTTCTAGGTCTCCACTCAAAAAGCCTCTTTTCCCATCGGTCATCCCGCATCCGTGCAACGTGGTCAGCTCCAGTTCCACTTAAGCTTCACAATAGTTTCAATGACATCTATGTTTATACCTCTCTGACTTCAGTCCAATTGTTTGAATGCACTCTCCATAACTGTAATAAACAGTTTTGGTGACATCATGTCGCCTTGCCGAACACCACGTTCAATAGCTATGAGGTTGGTATTTTCATGCAGTTTTACCGTCATTGTTGCATTTATGTAGATATTGTGGATGAGCTTGATATATCAGTGGTCGACTCTACATTCCTGAAGTGCATTCCACACTGCATTTAGCTCTATTGTATCGAAGGCTTTGTGGAAGTCCACGAATGTCATTACTAAAGCTCTGTTGTATTCTATTGTCTTTTCTATAAGTGTTTTGACGCTTTGAAGGTGGCCATTCGTTCCAAATCCACGACAAAAACCTGCCTGTTCCATAGGTTGATATACACTACACTAAAAAGCAACGGGACAAATAAACAAGTGTAAGAAATGTAACATAACATAACCTACAAATGTCACTTGGTGTTGTTTAAAAACAAAAGCCATAGCAGTACACCATCCGAAAAAGGACGTGGACTGAAAAGTTCTTCTTCTTGTTATTGTACTGTCCGGAATTTGACGTTCTTTGATAAATGAAGCAGTAAATTATATGTAAACTGTGGAGTAGCAGAAAGAGAAATAACCAAATTGAGTTTTAAAGCCAAAAGATTATTCTCGAATTAAACAATTTTGTCATTAATATATTACACTTTAATTTTTTAAATCCGTTTATCAATATTTTGTTGTTATTACCTGAAAACAAAAAGTTTATTGCTGATCGTTGTTTTAAATAAAAAAACAAGTGAACTAAAAACTGCATTATAGAATACTAGGATAGTAGAAATGAGTATGGAGAAGCGAGTTGCAAAAATAGTTCATTGTAGAACTTTCATGTGCACTAATGATTTTTTTAACAATCCATAGTTTTGGCAAGCTTTCATCCATAAATCAACGGCAGGTATAAATCGTTAAAGTAGGGCAAAGCTATCTTGGTTTGAGGTCCCCAATGATCAATATTTTTTATCACATAACCGCCACTAGTATGGAATACATAATTTATTTTTGAATAAATTGAACGGTTCGAATTTTCATTGTGAAATTAAAGATGAAAAAAGGGCATTGCTGATACAGATAAATAACGATTTAGTTCTACTTGAAAACATTAAAAAATTAACAAATATATTTGTTGTTTCTGCACACTTTCTTGGTATAAATCCACAGCAATTATTTGAAGATAAAATATGACAACTTCACCATACTTTTTCTTTATCTAATGGAACTATTACTGAAAATATGAGCAAACATTCGTGATTTTAGAGAATATGTACATATAAATAATGTCTTAAAAAATTAGGAACCCCCACAGCAAAAACAAGTAATAAAAGTTCTCTCAGAAGAATCAGAAGTCACGTCAATGTGCTTTCAGATATAAAATAAACACCCTGTACCGTGATTTCAATTCATTATTGTCGCAGATGACAAAAATAGAAGCGCAGTTTTTGGCCATTTTCGATGGTTAAGGTGGTTTTGGGGATTGTTTGATTCTCTGGCTGGGGAGTTATTTACTTTACTGTTTTTAGTTACCTGTATTTCTTCTTCCTGCAGATTTGAGAGCCTTGTTTCAATAGAGATATCTGAGAAAGCATGATATATATTAGCCCACACTGTTTTAAACAGAGTTCTTTTAACCTCCTGCTTCACCATTCGACTGTCTCTAGATGTCTTTCTGTATTTTTCTTTTCTTAAACGAATCATTTAAAAGTACTATTAAGCATGAAGGAGTGAGGCCCTTACAGATGATCAGGTGTTTAGTGCCAGGTTGTTAACAATGTTAATGAATCTTACAAGCAGTCATTGAAATTTCTAGTTCCCTGCTTTGTATTTAATTAATTATCGAAACTTTGCGAACATTAAAGTGACTGTACAAAGTAGAATAACCCACCGATATTTTACTTTATCGTTTAACCCTTTACTTACGAATATATATCGTCAGGAGTTTCTAAAATATCGATTATGGCCATTATATTCATTAAGGAAAAGGCTCCAATAAACCACACTTTCCTGTTGCATGCATGTACGATAACGATCCTTTCATCCTATAAATATTGAAAAAGCAAAATTATAGCGGAACACCGAGATCTGCTACGATAAAGTGCTTCCACGTAACGGTGTCCAAACATATATTAAATACTAGATTTAAAAATAACGTGTTCGACATGAGATATCACCATTAAAGAGTCAATGCGTCTTTTATGAACACATAAGATTTGAAATATTACTTGTATATCGAGTGAATTTTAAATATTTTTATATATCTACACTGTAGATGATGTATATCAGTCACAACATTGAGTTAGTAGATTTCATTTTCTGGTTAAGTAGGTGTGGGTATTCATTTGTATTTATGACCTTTATTTTTTCTTAAATTCAATTGTGGTCTTTCCCATAAACCAATATCTTTATTTAAATCACTTCTCGAAGGTCTTTAAATCACCGAGACTCCCTCACGTTACTTTGCGCGATATATTTTAGAAAATACTCTTTACCAACAAACAAAAATTTTTGCATCTACTAATAATGAAAAATAATCCTTCAAAGTTAGGTACTACGATACCCTCTGGAATTTATGCCAAACATTAAACATTGAGACAAATAATTACCGATGGCGGCGCCACAGTCGTCGATCAGCTGTTCACACGAAACGCGTAATTTTTGGTAAATAGTGCATTAAGTTATACTGAGTGAATGGTTTATCTGTAGCATTTTAAGACTTTTTGTGATTGTTTGAGGTTTTTGATTTGGAAATTACCATAATATACCTGTACATGTAAGTATTTAGACTCAATTGAACCTGTTTTTTGTGCCTTTATTCTAAAATTGAGGTTATTTATTTAGCATATCTTACGTTTTTCAGAAATTTATTGTTTACTTCTGCTTCTGTGTGCTTTTTTTGTGTTTCAGGATGAATATAACCTAGAGGTATTATCATCTTCACTTCTACTAATATAGAATGATATTGGAAGGGAGCTAACTCATATGCCAAAGAAACATACAACAGTTTTCTGCTGATAAATTTTATTTCAATTTTTTCAGTATAATTGTAATTGCAAAAGTGATTTAAATAAAAAATGATTTCTAAGAACCTACTTTTGATTTATTTATGGTAAAATATATCCTATTCCTTGTTTCAAAATTATTTTTTAAATCAATATCAAATTAAAATATAAAAAATTAAGAAATTTTTTTCTTGGCTTAAAACACTTCATAGGCCATCAAATGTATCTGTTGCAAAATTTTTTATTTCGTTTATCTACTTTGTTTTTTTCAAAATAAACACAAAATGTATATTTTTTAATCCTTTATTTTAACATAAGTTCAAAGCTAACTTTGAATTATTCAGTTTTAGTAGTATTTAACATTTTATTATAATAATTCATTACTAATTGTAACTGTATAATTATTGAAAACAGGTGTTGTACAAGAGGGGAACATAATAATGGTATTTTTAAAATTATGATGTGACAAAGGTTTTATTTTACTGAATATTACCTTTAAAAAAATGATAAGTTGAAATATCAGCAATTATGTGCACACCTAATTAGATTTTAAGTTTACATATACAACTGTACACAGTTTCGACAGTTTGTAAGGACAAGTTTACTTAGTTTATGGGCAACACTTTGCTGTCTTCTAACTAACCATCATTCCTTGCACATTTAATGGTTTTAACATCAAGTGGCTTACTGGGCAAATGATGTGATGTTCCACCCTTTTTGCACTACTTGGGTGCTATTTTGTTTGAAAGAATTCCTGCAAACATTTCAGTAGTAATCAAGAAATAATCTCAGAAATGCTAATCTTTATCTTACCTGATTTTGTAATATAATCTTCAGATTTAAAATTAATTACACTTTTCCCGGAATTTACGACGATCAACTTCCTCGATGACACCTTTTTTGTTGCTTCTTGGGTGGATCATAATGGAAGTGTAATTCCGGATTTTTAGATTTCCTAGAGGTATACCCATAAACGCAATAGTTTGTATTATTTTTATTGGGCATTTTTAACGTTTAACTAACAAATAACAACAAAATACACGAAGCACAAAATCAAACCACACGTTCGACTTGCAGGTAAACAAACAAAATTATGCTTTTCGTGAAGGTTCAAATTAATACCGGTGGTGTCGCTTCAAAGTTGTTCTCGTCTCAATACCTCCCATGAAGTGTGATAAAAATTTATAAATTATGAGTTGTTCAACAGTTTCTTTGGACCCAAAATATGAAAAATTGTTAATTGATATAAGACTAAGGTTAACACCCTGTGTATTTAAATTTTATAAAGTAAGAAATGTACAGTGTCATAAAATACTTGAACAATCTCTATTTTTAAGAAAAAGGCACAATTTTTTTTTAAAAAAGAAGATATATTTTGATTAGATCATTTTATAAAAATGCTATAATGTAGCACTTAACTAATTCATCCAATTAAATAAAAAATAAAAAAAAAATAAAGCGAACAACCCATCTACTTAAACAAAACGAAACACACTTAATCCCCGTCGCCATAAAACTTTCTAATTTCTAAATTTTTCCATTTCGTATCGCCATCGTCGAAACAAAACAACTTCCTCTTCTCCCAACCCCTATTTTCGTGCTATCCCCTAACAAAGGGCTCTCCATTCGCAGCCCTCTCTGTTGTTAGTAGAGCGTGTGAGAGCAACAGGCCAAGTTTCTTTATTTTGTTTCGTTGTTATCGTAAAGGTAACTCAGAAGAGTATCTAGAAACTTGGATAGAACAATCGGTGACCAAACAAGAGAACGAGGATAGAAATAGCCAGATCAACATTTGTAAAAATGAAGAAGTTATTTACGAGTCGGGATATTAACATGACACTTAGGATGAGGATGCTGTGTTGTTATGTTTTTTCCACACTCTTGTATGGAGTTGAAACATGGAACCTCAAGAAAAACCACATCGACGAACTACAAGCATTCAAAATGTGGTGTTACCGTAGAACGTGGCATATTCCCTGGACCAATAAAATTACTAATGCCGAAGTGCTGAACCGGATGCAGAAGGAATGCGAAATCATTAACACCACGAAAAAAAAAATCAATACCTGGGTCATATAATGAGAGGACAGAAATACACACTTCTCCAACTGATAGTTCAGGGAAAGATTAGTGGAAAGCGGATCATTGGCAGACCCCATGTGTCCTGGCTAAAGAACCTGAGGGATTAGTTTAACTGTAGCAATGTTCAACTGTTCAGAGCTGCAGTCAACAAGGTCATGATTGCTGTGATGATAGCAAACCTCCGATAGGAGATGCACTATAAGAAGAAGAAGAAGTCCATTGGAGGATGCCGAATATAAAGTAGTACAGAATGAACAAAAATGAAAGGAGTGTAGATGGATGTTGTTGGCTCCAATTAAGGGTATTTTTATCCAAATTTGGCTCTTGTCATTTGGACTGTATGGTTGTTGTTGTGGTTGTCGTTCAGCCATCTATGAGTAACTTGTCTTTCATTGATCAGATGAGTTAGTGTCTTCTTTGGCACATATTTTTTTTTGGTATTTCTATGTTATTAGTATCTTGCTTGAGATTACTTAATACCCTAATCTATATGATTATTCAGCTGGATCTTATCTACAAGAAATTAACTATAAAATTAAAACAAACCGATCATGTTAGACAAATAATTATAACTCCGTTACCTCGAGAATAAAGTTCACTGGCATTAAGAATCCCTTGGTAGGACGATAGAGATGCCAATAGACGCATTTTCTCTTATATATACACACACTGTTGCTTTTCAACGTCGTTGTAGTCATTGTCGATGTCGACATCGGCGTCGGTATGGGAATCAACATTTTTGGCCTACAGCACCTCCAAATCCCTCGAAATCCCTCGGGAATCAGTGTCAGGACACTTGAAGGCGGTCCATAATACTTTCAGGCAGCTTTATTTATAGTATGTTTCTTGTTGCATTCTAAACTATTGTAATATCTTGATTATGCGGGTGGTTGTGTATAAAATATTCTTTCAAAATCAAATATGACTTCGCAGTTCGTTTATTGATTACTTTTATTCTCAGAACTTCCAAAACACAAAAAATCCACCTCTTTTTCTAAGTTCTAAGCATTCTTAGACCTCTCACAAGCTTTCGATAACGGTCTGGCTTTATTAAAACTCACTTTTAAGTCAAGATTAGAGAAGAATATTCTAACTGTTGGAAAATAATTACATTTTTGACTAATTTGTATTTAAAATTTACTTACAAAAAGGTTTACAATCAACGGCGATAAGTAATTACCCATAAGCGTTCCTTACCCAAGTAGCAATTTAACGTTGCGGCGACGTGTTTAAAAAAGTTTCGCAACTAAACATAAGTTGCGTGTCCAACCTTAACACAACGATGTTACAACCCCGATTTGCACCAATTTAGTCAATCATTTTTGGGTTTTTAAAACGTTTCAATTTTAACTGTAGTTAGCAGTTGGTCGTTTCCTAAACGTTATTGAAATGACTTAACAACAACTATACACCTGCGCCCTCTCGCGCGGCAATGACAGTTTACTTTGCATATTGTTTAGAAAATAGTAAATTTTTTAACCACATAATTACTGATGGCCAAAATGGACACTTAGAGAAAACTTTCTGACAACCACTATCGCCATGTTTTACCCTTACGCTCAAGATAGCCTATTTATATTGCCGAAATATAACGATTTCGAAAAAGAAATTAACAACGTATTCCATTTTACTGTCAGATATACTATTACTTTATGCCAAAAAACAAGCGGGCCTTTAATCCGTTGCGAATTTCACAAAAATCGAAAATAAAAAAAAACAAAAAAAATTAAATTTAGATAAACATTACTTAATTTTGATATTGATTCAAACGCGAACTAAATGGGATATATATGAATTGTTTCTAGAAAACTAAAATAAGGCTTTATAATAATTTGTTTGTTTGTTTACGTCCCAAATTTTAATGGCCGATGGCCGACCATGTTTCCAAAGAGAATTACACTTTAAACATGGCGCACGAGTATAATAGGTTGTCAGATAACTAAAAAATATACTAACTTTCAACGTTAGTCTTCCACACAACTATTTTTATAACCGAAGCGCGACTGGAGTTGCTTATCCGACCAAAAACTAAACGCTGTCCAACTAACGAACACACCCCGCTTCACATTTTGGAACGCGCCTCTCCGTGTCATTCAGCTGTTAGGCTGTCAGTAGTGTCAATTGTCAATTGTATCATTTTATGGTATTTTTTATTTATCATCGAATCATCGGATAGTTTTTTCCAAGAATGGCTAACTATTTTAAAGTGGTTTATATAAAAAGTACACTAGAGGTAGAACCGATACCTCACCGATGGGAAGAGAATGGTACGGTATACTGGCCGCCTACAAAAGTCTGACAGCAACAATCAAAATGAATAAAATGTTGAGGTTAGATTAGGATCATTTTAGTTTTTCAGTTCTTCTTATTTTATTAGATATATGAAGCAATTTAGCCAACAGTATGTCCTCACAAAAATAAAAAAAAATACAAATTAAGTATATAATTATCTAAATATCGCCGGCATATCCTATATAGTAAATAATTGAAAAGAGGTTAGTTGCAAAGATGACTCCGCGAAAACGTTTTTAATGTAACTAAAAAATTCCCACCGATTAGTTGAATTTTAAAAGGTAGGCTCTCCGTCGGGAAAACGTTTATCATAACTAAAGTTGTCACTTAAACGTTTTTAGAACGTTATTCCCAGTCCCAAAATAGTTACTACTTGTAGTCGGTTGGGTAAACGTTGTTACAACGTAGTAGTTTAACTAAAGTAATGGTTAACATAAAGACGACGTTGTTCCGTGGTTTGGAAAGCGTCGTTTCATAAATGACTAATTTCTTCACCAAGTACAACGTTAATTTTTGTGTATTATGTGGTTATCGTCGCCAAATGCTACTTGGGTATGCTCATTCTACTAAGTACGGTAATGAGAAAACCGCTAAATTTTTTACAAATTGCTACAAAATCAACAGCGCTCTTTGTTTAAAGGATATTATGAACCAAAACAGATTCATATCTCAACAAATAATTGAAGTCATAAGTACTCGTTCTTGTATATCGTAGTGGAACATGAAATATGCCGACAAAGCGGCAAACTTGAATACGGCAACTTAATTTTGAGAAAGGAAAACGACATAATATTGTCAAATGGCTTTCGAAATGTTTCCCAAATAATTTTAATTTGATTACGAGCTAAGCACAGCTTTCGACGATTCGAATCTGCAAACACGCTTCAGAATAAGTTGACGTCTTTTAAATGAATTGCGAATACACTTCAACTGATATTATTAAATTATCTTTCTATTTTCTAGAATCGTCAAGCGTCTTTCAAATTTAAATGTTATCCCAAGCGCCCAGGAACAATATAAGATGACTAATTGTCGAAATACTTAAAGCGTTCTTAAAATTTACTTCACGACTAAATGTCTCAATTTGACAAATGATTTTGATTTACTTAGAAATACTTTGTGATTAGTTAATATTCGGTAAAATATATTTTAACAAGTATTTCTAATATCGAACTTTAAAATGTCCTTAAATAAAACCGAGCCTAATTATTTCAGTCAAAGGTACAGGCCTTAAAAAAATGGTTAAAAATTTTACGAGCTAAGAGACAGTATTTGTTTTAAAAGTTTTTAAAACTTTTTACTTTGACGTTAGATTGACAGTAGAAGTGTCAAAATGTCTAACCGATGAGAACCACACCAACTAGAGCGATGGAGGTAATCCTTGGTCTCATTCCCCTTGACATATTTATCAAGGAAGCTGCTGGTAAGTCGAGGTGTGACTTGTGGCACGAGGTCCTTGGAGAGGTCCATTGTACCAAGATATGCTGTTCATAGGTCCTACAGGGTAATAATAAAAAACGTACAAGAGGCTACAATGGCAGTAGGTGCCTTGTGCATGATAAAACAAATGAGGAGTCAGGCTGTGGAATTTATTCCAGATCCCTGAATCTCAATATAAAATGGACAATGGGTTCTAATGCCAGTGTAGCTCAAACAGAGCTCACTGCTCTCTCCATCGCCGTAAAAGAGACTACCAGAAGAAACATTACTAGTAATAACATTTACACCCTTACGGACAGCAAACAGGCACTGCTAGTTCTCAATAGACGACACATCAGATCAGGTCTAATACTAGAATGTCACCAGGCCATGATCGAAGCTTGCAACAACGACGTGGTCACTTTAGCTTGGATCAAAAGACCATGGAAAATCAAAAGGCAGTATAGCTGACTCGGTAGATAAGAAAGCAGCCTCTCAAAAACTTTTGGGACCTTGCACTTTCATAGGCACTTTCATCGGACAAGTTTAAGGGTAGATGGGACGAGAAAAAAGGCTGCGAGCTAGCCAAGGAACAGTATCCAAACAGCGAAACAGCCAAAAAATACATGACTATGAACAGGCAGAACCTGCGCACAGCCACAGGTATCCTGACTGGCCACTGTCATCTACAAAACACCTCTACAGAATGGAGTTATCTGACACTCCACTGTGTAGAGGATGTGAACAGGAAGATGAGACTGTCGAACACATTCTTTGCGAATGCCCGACACTCTCACATGCTAACATGAGGAAGCTACCTTCAGGCGACGTCATCACTTACTTTAACCAAGTAGGCTGGCTGACGAGCTAGAAGGAAGGCTCAACATCAGAAGGATGCACAGTAGGCCAAATGTGGCCTACGTGCTATGGGGTGACCCACCCTTCTTCTATATTTACAGATGCAGAGAGATGTCTAAGCCATATATCACATAAATTTGCAGAGCAACAAAAGTACTTTAAAACATGTTTGAACCTTATCCGAAATCTGACAACGCCGATTTGATAAAATACGGTTTCTCTGCTTTAATGTTTGACATTTTAGTTTAAAAATTTGAGCAGTAACGAATTTTTGTATTTGAGGTTATATATGAATATTAAATGTTTTGTAGTATTTTCTGAATTATGTTTTGTCTTTTAGAATTTTACATATTTTTTTACAGAATCTAAATCAAAAATTCCTTTGTACTATAACATTTTCTACCCATATTAATTAATCAAATGGAACTTAAAATAAAAATTCACGTTTCATCGAAGCGAATACAATTCTTAATTAACGCCTGGTAAAAATTCAGAAGCAACAGAATTCATCGGAGTAAAAATTTAAAAATAAAACAAATTATCAGCCTCAGTTTCCTTAAACGAATTACAAAAGCCCCTTTTTATACAAACAAAACTCCATCGAAAAATTAACAAGACATTAATTTTAATGAATTCCTTCAATAGAAGCTTCTCTAAAACGCACACCTATCTCGTAAAGTAAAAAAAAACGCTTCTCTGAAGAAGCATTCACAAGAATTTTTCCATTCCACAGAGCAAATTAAATTCTCTTGTTACGTTAAGAGTTTTTGTCAAAATGTAAATTTAAAGAATGTTTTAAGTATTTCCACAAGTAATTATCTTATGTATTGTTTCGGAGGAGTTCGTGTAATGTTTAAAACATGAAAAATTATTCTAGAAAATAGAGGAATAATTTAATATCAGGTAAAATGTATTTGCAATTCATTCATACAAAGAGCTCGTTGTTTCCAGGAATTTTTATTTATTATCGAGGAAACAAGACAATTGATTTCCACTGTGGCCTTTGTAGATCTATTGTGGTTCACTTGATTAGATGACTTGCGGGAGCTTCGTCCTTTGACCGTATTTTCCAAGCTGAAATCTACGCCATCGGAAAATGTTTCCAGTTCAAGATAGCAGCCATGAATGCTCGTAACTCCCACATAATCAACTCCATGACGATTTGGGAGTGCCTAGAGAAACTAAATGAACTAGGGAATAACAACACTGTTACCCTCGGATCCAGGACACACTAGAGTGGAGAATAATGAAATGGCAGACGTACTCGTGAAAAAGGGGCGGAAACTCCATTGGTGGGACCTGAACCCTTCTGCACAATACTTGATGAACTGGAAAAAGAAGTAAATAACAAAATATCCCTATACTGGTTAGGACTACAAGGAATGAGCAGGACATTACTGGGAAACTATAACCAGAATAGTTAGAGAGATGAGAACCAAAACCATGTTTCATAGCTAGTAACTTCCAGAAGCGTAGCATCTTCGCGGGAGGCCGTTTCTGCTGTGTAAAAAAAATTGGTCGACTGTCGTATAACACCCCGTCTGATATTGAAAATTCATTTAAATTCCAGCTGTAAATTTTGAACAGAAATAAAATTGTTGTTTTACTAGTAGTTTCCTTCCCTAAGTATGAAGGGTTAATTCAATTTCGCTTTCAATTTCCTTGTCTCAAGAGATCCAATTGTAGAATTACAAAACAAGAAAACCATTTAATGAAATAATTTAATAATTTGGTACCGGCGAAGGCAGCAACTATTGAGAAAACAGAGCAATTAAAGGATACATTGAGCAGGCAAGCAGGACTCTTTCCGGCAATATCCCGGAAAGCGAGTAAGACCACCTTTTTCTGCAGTCCCCCGTCGGGAGAGAGAGTCGCAGTTTTGTGATTTTCTGCTGAATCATTTTATTCGTTAATTGCGCGATCGTTGCAAACGCAATTATCTCGAGTCGGGCTTTTATTTACTGAATAAATACAGTGAAAATCGGTGAAAATGGGGGACGAGCATGAGCAACAGTTTCCCTTCCTCCTTTTATGTTGTTTCAATTTAAATGCCCTTTGGAAATTGTTGTTGTGTCGCTCGAATAATGTTTGTAAAATAATTTCGTTTGGGATTTGAAGCTCTAGCTAAGCAGGAAGCTCGAAATGCGTCATAATCATTTTGATGCGAATAAGCTGATGTTGCACAATTGATTTTCATCAATTCTCTATATAGCTTAAATAACAGAATGATGGTTATAAACGATGGGTTTTTAAACCAATCGAACGTGACCGAATTGATAAACGGTTTCCACTTTGAATTCATGATTTATTTGAATCTATCCAAAACATATTTCTGGCCAATTACACTTTTTATACACAAATTTTTTGTTTGTTTTCTAAGGTAAACACAATTTTCACTATTCAGTTCTTTTTTTTGTGTCTATTTTATCAACACAGTAAAGTTTATTTCAATAGTTTGTAATGCATCGCTAAACATTAATAATAATAATAATAATTTATTTACTTACTAACAAAGTACATTGTTTTAGCATCGTCACAAAATTTAAAATACATAGAGAGTTAAAAATATATGGAAAGTTTAAAATACACAGAAAGTTTAAAAATACATTGAGAGTATGCTAAAATAGAATAAAATAACATTTTACATTAAATTTAATAAGGAAACCATAAAAAGAATTCCAAAAGTCCAAAAAATAATAATTTCACACCTACATATCTGTGAATAGTTTATCAGATCAGACTCTAAGAACTCTTCTAGCGAATAAGGGGCTAGCAAAACTTTTCCTTTTAAAAAATTTAAGGGCAAATTTTTTATATTTCTTAGTAAGTGATTATGTAGTTTCATTGAGGTCTACAGAAAGCTGTGTTGTGGTTAATCTATGATGAGGATAATTCAAAAGATCTCTATATCTTGTGTTGTGTTCATGTTGAGAGATGTGTATATTAAATAAATTTTTATTTGTGTTTAGATGAATGATGCTCTGCGTAATATAGATTGAAGGTAGAGTTAAGGTTTTGAAGTTTTTTAAATAATGGTTTACATGATTCATATTGACATACTTTGGCTATTGTCCTAACTGCTGCTTTCTGCCAGTTGGTTGAGTTTCCCCATAATATAGCACCATAAGAGATTTGACTGTGGAAAAGTCACATATAGGCAGTTCTACATATATTACAATCTGTATAGCTTGAAATTTTCCTTAAAAGGTATAGTGTGTTGGATAGTTTTTTGTGAGGTGTTCTACAGGGTGCATGCTCCATAACTTTTTTTCTATTCAAGCTATCGGTTTGATTTTTTTTAAACGATAAGACCGACAATGGGACACATTCTAAAAATATTTCTATTTATATACAGGATGTCCCAAATAAGATACACAACTAAGTTCTGATTTTTTAAATGACAACCCCCCATTTTTGTTACATTTTTAGATTTAGATATAACGCACCCGAGTTTCTTAGACTTACCTGCAATAGTTTTTGACTTATGTCAATTTATGTGTCAAAATAGCGTCGTGCAGAGATCCACAAAAAAATTCATAACTTCAGAACTGTTCAAGATAACTTAATCAACTTTTTTCCAGTCGATTCCTTAAGCTTCAGCGCATCTTCTGAGTTATAGGCGAATTCGGAGTCGACGTTCTACCGCCTACTACGATTTTTTGAAAATTACAAATTACAAACAGCAATAACTCGACTTTTTCAAATGCATCACCCTATATTTTATTACATCATTGCATGGCATTTTTTAAGAGCTTTTTGCTGATATAGGGTTTGTTGGGTCCATTTTGTAAAATTTGCGAGATTTATTGCAAAATAAGAAATGTTGACGTATTATTCGAGAAAAAAAAGGAATCGAGTAGGCCGCTGTCTTAAAATTTGACACATCCATATACTTTTAATAATTGTATGCGTCTAATTAAAAAAAAAAGGAATCGAGTAGGCCGCTGTCTTAAAATTTGACACATCCATATACTTTCAATAATTGTACGCATCTAATTATTAATCATGAGTTTTACTCGCGAGGAATTAGTGAATATGGTCTACTGTATTGGCGAAGCTGACAGAAATCCTTTATTAGCAAGCAGAATCTACCTGCAAAAATATCCAGAAGCAAGAACTCCACGGGTGTCTTCATTCCTAAAGTTGAGAGATCGGTTTGAACTCACTGGTAGTGTATCTTATACCAAAAAGGAAATTGTTTTTTGACAATGTGCTGCATGGTGAAAGGTATTTACAGTTTCTTCGCGAACATCTTCCCAATATTTAAGAAGAAGTGGATTTGAATACCAGAGGGACAATGTGGTTTCAACACGATGGTGCTTCAGTGCATAACCATAGGATGGTGCGAGAATTTTTAGATAATTTCTACCCTAATCGTTGGATAGAGAGAGGTACTATTCCTTGGCCCGCGCGATCTCCAGACCTTACTCCTATAGATTTTTTTCTTTGAGGGTACGTGAAGGAAACTGTTTTCAGATGATATGAAAAACATGATCACGGAAGCCTTCCGTTCAGTTGATGGAGCAATGCTTGCTAGAATTCGGGACTCATTTACTAGAAAACTAGCAGTTTGCGTGGAACATGATGGTGACCTATTCGAGCATTTGTTATAAATCAAAAATATTTATATTGTATCCTATTAATCATTCTTTCATGTTCTTGTAAATATTATAAAAATTGTTTACTTTGTAATGTATTTCTGTTTCTATTACGATTTCCTTTTGTTGAAACATATTCTTTTCAAAATTATATGAATGTGTCAAACAGTGGCCTACTCGATTCTTTTTTTCTTTTAATTAGACGCGTACAATTATTGAAAGTATATGGATGTGTTAAATTTTAAGACAGCGGCCTACTCGATTCCTTTTTTTTTCTCGAATAAACCGTCAACATTTCTTATTTTGCAGTAAATCTCGCAAATTTTACAAAATAGACCCAACAAACCCTATATCAGCAAAAAGCTCTTAAAAAATGCCATGCAATGATGTAATAAAATAATGGGTGATGCATTTGAAAAAGTCGAGTTATTGCTATTTGTAATTTCTAATTTTCAAAAAATCGTAGTAGGGGGTAGAACGTCGACTCCGAATTCGCCTACAACTTAGAAGATGCGCTGAAGCTTAAGAAATCGACTGGAAAAAAGTTGATTAAGTTATCTTGAACAGTTCTGAAGTTATGAATTTTTTTGTGGATCTCTGCACGACGCTATTTTGACACATAAATTGACATAAGTCAAAAACTATTGCAGGTAAGTCTAAGAAACCTGGGTGCGTTATATCGACAATTTAATGGCGAATCTAAAAATGTAACAAAAATGCGGGGTTGCCATTTAAAAAACCAGAACTTAGTTGTGTATCTTATTTGGGACATCCTGTATATAAATAGAAATATTTTTAGAATGTGCCCCATTGTCGGTCTTATCGTTTAAAAAAAAATCAAACCGATAGCTTGGATAGAAAAAAAGTTATGGAGCATGCACGTACCCCTGGGTCACCCTGTATATGTTGTTTCCAATCAAGTTTTTGATCAATAAAAACTCCTAAGAATTGTGTATGTTGTTCGTTTGGGTTTAACTCTTTTAAACTGAAATTAAGTTTCGTCGTCTTATTTTTATTTAGACATAGTTGGTTCATATTAAACCATTGAAAAAAAATTTGTATTACTATAAAAAATTATTAAAAATAAGAAAACAAATTCGAAAACTATGCGCGCCGAGCCGTTGAATACGAATATTCAAGCGAGACGCTCG
Source organism: Crepidodera aurea (assembly GCA_949320105.2). Lineage (NCBI taxonomy): Eukaryota > Metazoa > Arthropoda > Insecta > Coleoptera > Chrysomelidae > Crepidodera > Crepidodera aurea. The sequence continues at coordinate 13,974,911 of OX439475.1, read as the reverse complement.
GAAAAAACTAAAGTATCTTTGCCTAAAATGTACCCAAAGAAAAAAAAGAAAGCATTTCTCAGGAAGCCATTAGTTTTAAAATTTTTTTTTTGTGTTCTCATACAAAATTTGACCGGAAAGTTATAATTTTTAAAATTCTAACTGATATTTAAAAACTGAAGACATCTATTAATAGAGGCATGACAAAAAAAATATTTATCATCACTATGCTTTTACTTTTCAATTCAACAGCTCGGCGCGCGTAGAGTTTTCGAATTTGCTTTTTTATTTTTAATTTTTTACAGTTTTTTTTAAATAACTTATAATATAATTTTTAGTAAAATTTTCCGCTCTTTCACGTGCTATTAGTTTTCCCAAATTTTTTTTTTCGAGATATAATGGAAAAACCAAATTTCCGATTTTATTTTCGAAATTGTGAAGTTAGCATACACTTTAGAGCAGCAAAGATTTATCGTTTTCTACACCCTTTCAAGTACTTAAGTGCCAAGTTTCATCGATATCACATTTTGTGCGAGCTTTTGGTCAATATCCTTCTCCGGTAACTGGGCTATAACGTCCATACATACAGGTGACAGTCAAAAAAATTAATGTTGTGAATTAATAATTTTCTCACTTTTTGAATATATGAATATATGGAAGTATAAAGTAAAAAGAGAATAATTAAGCCATTCAATTTATTTATAGGCATCCAACTTTTGAAAGTAGATGTAAAATTGCAAAGTATTGTAAATATTAAACAACAAAAATTACCATAAGATCAGTAAAGGTCATTAAATCTTATTTTTAACTTTAATGTAAATTTTTTTGTGTAAAAGAATAATAATAAAAAAAACTGTCGTTCCAAATGAGCGTCACATGATCTTAAAACATTGTTTAGTTTTTATTTCATTTAGATTTTTAGGTTTTCTTTAAAAAATAATTCTTGCATAATTTTAGGATCATGATCAATTTTCTAAACCTTCGCGGTATATGACTTTCTCCTACTTTTTTCAACAAACGTTTTTTTTTCGTAAATTTCCAATTGCCAATCTTTGTATCAAAAATGATTTTTTTTTAATATTTTTATATCATATAGCTTTTATTGTGAGATGTTTCTTCTTTTTTTTTTCAAAGAAAAATGAAAAAATTTAATTATACAATTTGCTATGTATTTTGGTCCAGAAAAAAATAACATTGGAAACGTAAACATTGAAAGAAAACTGGATGAAATGGAAAAAAACCAACTTGGAACCTTTGGATCGCGATCGGAGATAACATAGTTGCATAGTTAACTTTTAAATTTGAATTTAAAGGGTAGACTAACCAAATTAGATATTCGCGAAAAAAAGCCTAATTTTCAATCGAAGAAGTTGGTTTACAAATTTTGAATTTTTTCACTTTATCAGTGCTCATTTTCTTCGTTGAAACCTCGACTTTAAGATGATATGAAAACAATATATTGTTCGTATGGAAAAAATTTAAAATTTTAATTTAAATTCGTATAAAATCCAAAAAATAAATATTTTGCTTTAAAAAAAATACAGCTTATTTAAAACAAAAAAAAAGAATTTTTGCCGGAGTTAAAATAAAAAAAGAAAAAAAACTGTTTTTAGTGTTTTCTCGATAATTTTAAGGTTATGTTGAAAAATGATTAATTAAAAAATTTTGGATTTTTTAATTATCTACAATTTTACATTAAACTTTTTTCGATAAGATGCACATTTCAGCCACAATTCGTATAAACGCATATTTACGGGGATAGCTAAATATGCGCAAAAATTCTTTTTTTTGTTTTAAATAAGCTGTAATTTTTTTAAAGCAAAATATTTAATTTTTGGATTTTATACGAATTTAAATTAAAATTTTCAATTTTTTCCATACGAACAATATATTGTTTTCATACCACCATTCCGGAACCTTTACTCCTAACCTAAATTTTTCGACCATCTACATACCGCTAAGAATTTTTTTTGTTTCAAAAATGATTGGTCCTGGTCTAAAAGAGTTCTGTTTGGCTCTACATTTGCATTTAGGTTGATACATTATCTGGACATTTTTGAACCTGAAAATAAACTCTAAACAGTTTCTGCAAAAATCAAATTCCCTTAACAATCGCAAAGGCTTTCTTTAAATATCTAGGGTTACTCAGCATATAGGAATGTTTATCGCTTTAATATTTTTACGCTGACAGGAAAACGCGATCTTTTATTTTCCTCTTGTAAAAAATAAATAATTTTAGAGCACAAACAATCAAAGTAAAAAAAAATCCCCTATTCTTTTCCAACTCTCTATCAAATCCCTGAGAATGCACGCTACAGAGAACGCTGAGGGCCAACCTGTGAAGATAACAGCAAATGAGGGCGCATGGGAATTAATTCTAACAAGCAGACGAACAATCGTCAATCAATACCACAGCACCGAGATCCCGCGGCTACGGTCTGCGTGATAACAAATAATATAATTATCCTCACGAAGAGTTTTCCTCGACGAGAAAATTCGAAAACCAGTGGAAAAATGCCTTATGGCTTATTTGCTGAGAGATAAAGAATTTTTGGTTCGAAGGACCAAATGCCGCAATGTTGCGTATTTTAGTTTGGTTTTAAACATTTAACGAATTTTCTCCTTCAAAGTAAAAGTTTATAAATTTAAAAAGTAAACAAATTGTTGCTTAAACAGTTCATATACTAATTCAGAGAATTTTATAAAAGGTAAATACTAAGATTTCAAAGATATTACAGGGATTCTAGACTTCAAAAGCTATATATGATTCCTGTTACCGTTAATTTGTACACCCTCACATATAGATATTACTGGTAATTAAATGACTGACCGTTCAGATAAGGAAGCTGCTTCTTCTGAAGTAATTTTAGACAGAATCAAAATATATAGTTACGTCAAACTTTTCTGCAATGTCCAGAGGGCATAGTATAAAATGACTAGGAATGTATTGGTCATTGGTAGCCCAGTAGCCAGTGAGACTTCTCATACTAACAGTACATCATTAAATTACTTATGATATTTAAATTTTCTGTGTCAATTGCCCTGAAGTCAAGACACTGTAATTTTAAACACAAATTATTTTATATTAAACAAAAAATGTTATAAAAACGAAGTACTGGCAACGTAGCTTAAATTAGGCCGGCGTCATTCGAAATAATATTAGTTATTCCCTTTTTGTTATTTTGATCGCCTAACTTTGTTTTTCCTTCTCCTCTAATTCTCTCGAATTTAAATACTATCAATAATGCATGAGATTTCTTTAGTCATAACCTTATACGATGCTCATAATTCTTCCGAATATTTCTACAGAAATAAAAACAAATAAATTGAACGAGAATAGTCCTTATCTAATTTTTAATCAAATTCTGGGAATAACATATTCAAGGGTTATATATATAAATAATGCGAATTTGGATCTAGATCAACGATATGGTAGCATATAAAAGCAAAAATCAGTGGCAGAGTGGTGGGCAGAGATACAGGTAAAATAGGTGACAAAAAGATACCTAAATCAACTTTTATAGACCTTCAACGTTGCCAGAAGCACAGCCAAAGAAATTGTCTTCATTTCTAAAAGACACATAAGTTCTAACAGTCAAGAATAAATATAAAATGGAATTGTAGGTAAGTTAAATCTAAATGCTTCACATATTGCAACTTATTCAACAGGATACGTGTAGCTCTGCCTGCTAACACTGGTGGGGCAACGTTTACATGAAATCCAATTATCAAAGCTTGCAACTAGATAAACAAGAATGATTGAAATGTTTCTTCTACTTTTCCCAATGCTTGCGTTGCTCGTATTGCCTTTCTTAGAGGAGGCCATCTGTGGATGTGCAGTTTCCACTTTTAAACTAGATTTATTCTTCTAATCTTTTCTTTTTCTCCTATTTCTTTTATTGTGTTTTTCTACTGAATATTTCATGGTCAATTAAGGATTCTAAAGTTTACATTTTAACTTTGTTTCTCTAGATGTTTTGCTAAAGGCTTCGTGCAGATTAATTTTGGCTTCATCTAGGTTATTCTTAATTTTTGCGGAAATCCAAACATTACTTGGAGCGAAGACATTTGGAAAGCAACAGCAGAAGGTGAAGAAAAAAGGTGAAGATCCATTGGTATTTGAACTATACTGAGAATGTTATCAAGTAAGCAAAATACTTTAACTTGTCTGGACTTTTACCACCACACTATTAATGTTAAGTGTTTTTATGTCGAAAGATTAGGGTTTGAAAACAAACATCTTGCAAGACTGTTGATTAATCTTTCTCCATTATTACAATTAACAAATCAGACTGGTAATTATAAAATACAGGATAGTCAATTTACGGAAAATTCCACGACAACAGCGAACACTACCAGCAATATAATAATCCTAGTTTCGAGTTCTCCAACATCGCACATTATCACTACAATAAATCTATACCTAGTTCCATTCTCATCCACTGAAGGTAATACAATTTCGGCGAGGAAATTATCGTCAGGGTCATCCAAAGTAACCTGAGGCTTTATTTCTGTGAGAATTTAGTGGAGAATCGTAATAAGAGCGTTAATATCGGTGCACACACTCACATATACACCTCACACTTGGCAGAGCGTTTATGTTATACGTGCTAATTACAATTTGAGATAAGCAAACAGCACGAGATAAATCACAATTACAAGGGGAGGATCATTGTTTGGATAGGCCATTAACATAGATTGGTGCTAGATTTACATATATAAAGGGCGATTGTGGATATTTCCTCGTTATTTCTTTACGAAATATTAAACAGTTCGTAGTAGGGGTAAATTGTCGTAAATTGTGTTCTATTAGAGGGTTTTTTTCTGGAATAGATACAGAAATACTAAAATAAAAACAATAAAAATTAACAGACAAGGACCCGGCCAAATAATCTAAGCCAACTTATGACTTGATCGTTTATAAAAACTATTTCGTGCTATCAAGCTATCAAGATAAAAAAATTCAAAGAAATTTACCTGTTAAAATAAGTGAGGTTATATTTTTGTAAAACAAGAAAACTTAAAGAAAAATCAAGAGGGGAAGTCCAATTATTTATCCTGTCGTTGTTTCTGTTAAATAATCCAGATCCTATTGTGTCCTGACTGTACTCTCCAGATCCAATTGTATCCTGTGTTAATTTATCTTATTCCTGTTTTTGGTTTCCTAGAAGATATTGTACTAAATCCTATCTTGAATCGACTAGGAGAATAATCAGAATAAAAAGTCTAAGTCGTATTAAAGGTACCAATTTACTATATTAAATATGGATATTTAAAAACGTTTAAAAATAAATAAAAAAGTCCAAGTTTTACAATTAATTAGGTTAGATTTTTTTTAAACTATAACTAAATTAGTTAGATTAGAATATAACATTGGAGTAAGGTTGGAGAGTAATCATAAGATTTCTGCTAATTGTTGATTTTGTAAATAAGAAAAATATTACGCTTACCTTATTCTGGCAAACAACTCTTTCACATAAAATAAAAAGGTTAACCGTTATTTAATTTGAATATTAATAAATGTTTACATATTTTTACTGAGTCGTTATTATCAATTTCTACAATCACGCGGTCAATAGAAACACTTCCTGAGTTTAAGATTCTCAAATTTTCTGCTTGATAGTAGATGGCGCTCAACAAAATTATCCAGAGCAAATAATTACATTCTCTCTGAGTTTATGGCAGAAGGAATAAGAACAAAAAGATATAGGTAAAATTTAAAATTTGTTATAAATATTAAATTAACAACAAACCAAATTAAAGAGATAAAGTCGAGGTTGGTTAATCTATTGATAAAATCAATAATAACATTGTAGGTTATGTACTGAAACTCAAAATAGTATGTAACAATATATCATAAAAAAGCGGATATTTTTTAAAAATTAATACTTTCCCAAGTTTTGTACGGGTCTAATCAAACAGAACCAAGTAAAAACTTTATTTAAACTTTTGATTCGATAAATACCGGTTTATCTCTAAATATTTTTTGTTGTTTACTCTATAAGCTGTTCAACAAAAAATAAATATTGAGTCCACACTTTCCAAATAAAAATCTGGCTAAGCACTCTTCGTCTCGCAACCACATCCCTTAACAAACAACAGAAGTTTTTGCCTGTGATTCAATAACAATTGTTATTCGTCAGGGAAAAAGTTGGAGAGTAAACTTAATTAAGACACCTCAAAACCGGAGATTTTTCGGATTTTCTTCTTAGCAGACCAAATTTTCGCAAAAGAAAGAAAAAGATAATAAATCACTAATTTGTTTGCTTGGATCTGAATGGTGTGCAAATAAAGGGATTTTGGCCTTTTCTCCTTACGCAGAAGTTTTATTATAATTTCTTGGATATTCCTAAACATTGTTTTTTTCAAGTTTTAACTGCTTTTTAGCAGATTAGACCCGTGGAATATTCGGTTTAAAATTTTGAGACATAAAATTAAAATTAAGGCAACAGGAAAGATTCAAATCGATTTTTCTCTAAAACGATGCATTTTGTTGCCTCTAAATATGAGTAACTTTTTTTTAGCAAAGACTCTGAAGTTTATTAATTCGTTACCAAAAATGTAAAAAAGTGACAAAAAAGTTTTAACTGAATAGATCCGTTTCTCCCTGTAAAGTTTACCAACCCTGCCAAGTTTCATATTTTTTAAATGCGGCGATCTGAAGATATTTGAAAAAAATTACATGAAGACGCCATCTTCAAAGAGCTCTAGCTTCAAAACCAACCACATGTTTATAGGAACTTTTCACTCTATTTTTGCATGTTCTACATGTCCTATAATACGTATTTATTGACACCCACATAATAGAAAATATTATTAAAAAAACTATTGTCGGAGCCATACGTGACATCAATTCAAGTGTAAATCAGTGTGTCCATGTATGGGGTTACATGTCACATTAACAGCATATTTTTCTAATGATGCGGTGAGCTAGTTAAACTGGCCTATTATACTTTCTTGGATATTCAAAAACATTCTGTTTTGAACTCTCCAAACTCAACTCCTCGTGGAAGTTTGTGGAATGTTCTAAGTTCGGTGAAAATAAGGTGTCAATAAAGTTGATGTTATTATGAAACTTGAGACTTGGAACGTCTTTGAGGAATCGATTTCTTAATAATATCATTTAATTTTCCATTCAGGTGGGTAAATATTCTGAATTCGAAAATTTTTATTAAATTGAGTCCTCATAATCACTTCTAAGGTATTTAAGAGTGGTTATTGAAGTATTTGAACACGAATGGAATTGGGTGTTAAAGAGGGATGTTTGAAAAGGTTTTTTTTTAATTTTAAAATTAGTGATGCTTCAAAATTATATACAGATTTTTAATAAACCTCTTGTTACTTTATAATGATTTAAAAATATTGCCAAGAGTTACTTTGCAATAATATCGCGAGAAATGTACATTTTTCGACCAATTTAATATATAAATGTATCTGAGGAGGTGGCTATAATTTTCCTCCCAACAGCAGGTACGATAAAAAGCCCGCAGTTGTCATAGCCACAGATCAAAAGCTCTCAGAAAATGTGATATCGCTGAAACTAGGCTCTTACGTACTTTAAAGCGTGTAGAAAACGATAAAAATAGCATATTACGTAACAAGTGTTGTAAAAAGCATATTACAACACGCATTACGTACTATACTTTATCTACGCCTCAACAAAATTAACAATTTTATTTAAATATTTTAAACACTGACATTTAAATAATAATTGACGTTTCCAATTAATTTCAAACGCTAAAAAATGTTTAAAGTGATTTTTTGATTTTTTACTTTTATAGCCATCTGACTTTCTTTTAAGAAGTGTAATTAACTTTTTGTAGTCTCCAATATTTATATTATTATTTATAGATATTAACCATTGTTTTCAGCATTGAATAAAAGGCCCAAAGAGAGAATTTTTTTGACAAATCCTCAAAATACACGAGAAATATATTTTCCGAAAATGAATTTATTTTATTTTGCATATTTCTTCAACAATTGACGACAGCATATTTATAATGTAAATTTGATCAAACTTATTGATAAAAAAAGCTAAAAGCTTACGTTTAGATTTAATTATGACATTTGTGTCAAACTTCCACAGGATTCGTAGATTCAAATTATATAATGCAATCTGTGTTGCCTAAATAGATTAAATTATTATTACTATTTTAAATAAAACTGTAGATAAATTAATGTATCTGATTATTGTAATGTCTTAATACATATCCTAACACATGCCATGGTTTTCATGTTACATTGGGAGAGAATGTAAATTTGTTGGTTTAAAATAATATTTTAAGGTGCTTTCGAGGCACTGAAAATAACCTAAAAGAAGATTTCAAGTACTGTATATTTAATAAAATTTCTGGGGAGGCCCCTCGGTCCCTCCGCTCAGCAGGGGATATTCCATAACCTCCCGACCCTCACCTCTCCGGTGGGAAGACCCCCCCTTGAAAATCGGCTGGATCCGCCCATGGGAGTAGGTGGCTACAATTTTCATCCCAAGTTTGCAGGTACAATAATGGCAATTGTCAAATTAGAGGTATTGAAAATGCAAAAATTTTTAAATAGTATTAATTTTGATGTGCTTATTCAATAAAAAAATTGATTGGTGCATCTTGTATTGATAGGCTGATAAAAATGCTTTACTATTTTTTGTGCAACCTAACCTCAAAAAACGAATTCGCGCAAAGAATCCTCCAATTTTCTTAAAAATTGGAGAAAATATGTATTTTTATGTCGGGAAGACATGGTAAAAATTAAAAAAAAAAATATTTGTCCAGCCAAAATCGGCATTTTTCGAGACAAAATTGAACGGGCTGCCATTTTTGGAAAAACAATAGTAGAGAAAAATGTTTTATGTTAAAAAGAAGGATTTTGTGTGAACTTTTGTCTAAGAAAATCCAACATTTTATTTCTTTATTTAAAGTACCCAATTTAGGGAATAATAAAAAAAAATCAATTTTCATTTTTATATTGATTTACCTATATTGATTCGTTTCCTTACAAAAATCTTACTTTAGAACATGAAATATTTTTTCAATTTTTTTAAACATTTTTTGGACTGAAATACAGTTTTTCTAAGAGAATCAAACATAAATATCGCGATAAAAGAATTGGAAAAAAATGGAAATCGAATTTTTATTTTTTTATTATTTCCTAAATTGGGCACTTTAAATAAAGAAATAAAATGTTGGATTCTCTTAGACAAGAGTACACAGAAAATCCTTCTTTTTAAGATAAACATTTTTTCTCTACTATTGTTTTTCCAAAAATGGCGGTCAATTCAATTTTTTTTTCGAAAAATGCCGATTTTGGCTGGACAAATACTTTTTTTTTTAATTTTTCCCATGTCTTCCCGACATAAAAATACATATTTTCTTCAACTTTTAAGAAAATACGAGCATTCTTTGGTTATTTATTGCCAATTCAGTAAAAAAAAATGTGCGCGAATTCGTTTTTTGAGGTTAGGATGCATTTTTAAAAAATCCTACTATACGGATCGATACTCTACTTCATCACGGTCATTTTAATTTTTTTTATTTTTCCACGACTCTTAGAGCCAGAGATATTTAAAAAATAGTAAAGGAATGACGTTTTTGGCACATATCTCGCGAAGTTGCAGCCCAAATTTACTGACAAATTTTTTACAAGCTTCTCATTATGTATAAATTCGAAAAAATTAAAAAAAATTTGACTTAGCTCTTACATCCTTATAAAATTCTAATTTCACTCCACTATAAAGAAAATAAGAAGGTTTCACCTACTTAAATATTAACTTTTAGCCGATGATATTGTTAACATTTAATCCTGGCCTCCGTAGCTACCTGAATTAAATTTTTTTTTATTATACAGAAGGTGCTATAAACTATTATTATTAAAGAAACTTGTTTATATATGTATTTCATATTATCTATAATAAATTTATTTTACTTAGATCTAAAAGTGCTCGATCATTATGAACACACTAAAAATAAAATCTTATCTGTACATTTAAGGAAAGCTACCAACATTATTACGCCTAGGACGGACTCATAATATATTCTCATTGAAATTTGTAAAAATAATGAATTTTATTTTGAGCATTTTATTTCTTTAGGGACAAAATTGTGGGTGAATAAATGAAGATTTAAATTTTGAATTTGCCACTTTTGCATATACCAAGGGTATATAATTACTAATTTTTAAATTCGTCCAGTTTTATAAATAATTGTATTATTTATAACAATTCGCGTACGCTCATGTCCACTGTGGAAAAACAACCTTGAATCAAATAAATCTTAGTATCTCGTATTTGTATTGATGATTGCCGCTCGACGCAGTTTATCATTAAAATATGATAATAGACGTACGTGAAAGTGAGTTTGATGAATTTATTTAAAGTACACTGAAAAAAAAAATTAATAACCAAACATCAAGTACCACTTATTTTGCCAAAAACCTCATGAATTGAATAAGTCGTTACCCGGTTAATAACAACGTCAGATTGGGAAAATTTAAATTGGTTCCGGATCGATAATAATGAGGAAGAAAAAATTATAAAAAATAAAAAGATATTTTGGGCTTTGAGTTTTACAAATGCAGTAGTTTCTCCGAAGCAACTAAAGTGATACGTCTTACTCAATAAACTCCTTCACAAATCAAATTATCATTGTACAATAAAACCCCAGCAAACAATGAATCTCTGGCCGTCTTCTGGTCCAATGCTGGCCATGCTGGCAATACGATGGCTACGACAAAGCTACATCGACATGATGATGGCCCAGTGTATGGCATACTGTAATCGGATATACTGGCCGGAACAGCAACTCATCTGTAGCAGATCGCGAGGCGGTGAAGGTAGTACACACCGGCCATCATCAGGGCCAATGCTGACCAACAGTGACTTTTTAATTTTTTCCCCTATATAGGGGAAAATCTCTAAAATGTCACTTAGACCAGTTTATCTCTACCATCGTCATTTGTATATTTATTTCAAAAAAAATTATAATGGTGATGTGTTTTGCTCCACATTGCAAGCACTACAGTGAAAGAAACAAATGTAGATTCTTTACATTTCCAAAAGATCCTTCTAAAAGAAAACGATGCATTTTATTGCTTAGGTAAAAAGTTTCATCAGAAAAGAGGGATTTTTTTAATTTTTTTTAATTTTTAGGCGCAAAGATAGAAAACCTTCTGCATACTCTTCGGTTTGTTCTTGCCAGTTTGTGAATAATGACAAAAGGAATGGCCCAACAATTTTTAATCATAATAAAACAAAGCTTTTTATATATGATCCAGCGACCAGCCAAAACAAATAAAAAAGGCAAAGTAAGAAGTCTGGTGTAGGCTAAAATAATGTATATTATAATTCATTTTATTTTTTACAAAATACATCGAAGAAAAAGAAACCGAAGTTTCCAGCATTCCCAGTACGTGTTTCAAGTGAACCCAATGAATGTAGGCCTTATTTATTAACCTTTGTGATTTTTTTCTTTTAAAGCAAATAATTGTTTTTATATGTTGTTTCCTATTTTTTCAATTTATTAAATAAGTATATATAAACTACAGATTGCTTAAGGGAAACTTGAACTTTATTTTCACTAAAAACATATAAAACTTCGTTCATTACTTTTCAAAGAAAAGGCAGTCATGTATAATTCAGTGGGCCAACCCTCTAAGTAGGTAACTTCCATTGCAGCATATCTACTGGGCCATCAATGATTTCCACCCTTTTTCCTTCAGATGCCCGTCATTCAAGACACCGTTGGCCAGCATTGGCCCTGCAAAGGCCCGTCAAAAGACACTGTTGGCCAGAATTGGGCCTTCGAAGGCCCGTCGTTAAAAAGTCACTGTTGGCCAGCATTGGCCCTGATGATGGCCACAGTGACCTACCTTTACCGGCCCGTCATCAGCTTCGCCGTCCCGGCCAGATCTGGCCAGCATTTGTTGGGCCGGCATAAGGCCAATCAAAATCAAAATTGTTTGCTGGGAACCTAATTAATAATAATACAGCCCATTTCGTCTTGGCTAGTTATTAGGTGATTAGGTCAGGAACAGCTCAATGCGCAATGCCTAATCCCCGACAGTAGCAACTAATTAACTTATTTAAATATTATCTCCGATTTAATTTAATAGCAAAAGATAAGATGATTTTTCTCAGTGTCGAATAAAAATTATGTAAAAATAGTATGTCGTTGATAATTTCCTATCTATTAAATAATACTATTTAATATTCTTATCCACATTTAAGTAAAATTATTTTCTATTGCAAGTTCAAGTAAAAAACAATTTCACTCAGCGATTATGTCAAAAGTTAAAGAGGAAACTATTGAAAACCTACCAAACCTACTTAAAAATGTTTTGGGTGATCGTGAAATTAAAAATTTCGAAATTAATCGCCTAACAGCCCCTGGAGACAACTATGCCAGTTTAATGTTAAAACTGGACGTAACTCTAAAAAGTAGGAATGGTGAAAAAGAAGAAATACTACATTTGGTGGCTAAGAAAATACCAATAGATGAATTAAGTAAAGAAAATTTTAACGTAAAAGTTACATTTATAAATGAAATGGCTATGTACCACACAATTATACCGATTTTGCAAAATTTTCAGAAAGAAAACGGTGTAAATGACGTTATAAATTGTTTTCCGAAATATTATGGTGCAAGATTAAATTTAAACGGTAGTGATGTTGTAAACGAAAACGCTGTTTTAATTTTGGAAAATTTAGTGGCTTCAGGTGAGTTTTTAACGGTAATATATTTATAAGAAAATTTTGGAAGATGAGAAAAATATGTGCCTCATCGTCCAGACCAATTTGTTTCATATCAAAAAAATTCAGTTAATTGTATTTTATCATTTATTTATTAATTTATTTGTCTTACAATTTAATTTAATACCTCATAATTTATAAAGTTACTTCACCATCTATTTTCGATTATCTCTTGCACTATTCCATGCCATTTCTTTCTATCTCCTGTTTTTTCTTTCCAGTTTCTAGCTTTTATTGCCTTTAGATCTTCTTCAGTATTTTGATCCATCTCTTTCTTGGTCTAACCTTTCTTTTTCTATCTTTTGGTTTTCTTTTTAGCACTTATTTTGGTAGTCTTTCTATATTTAACCTTTCTTTGACATTTGCTATGATATTATGATTTTCATACAGTTCTTCCAATTCCTGGTTTATTTTTCTTCTCTACCTCGTCAGTTCTTGTTCCACCATAAATAGCTCTTAGCATCTTTCTTTCCCACCTTTTCAGCTTTTCTCTTCTGCTTTATTTAAAACTCACGTCTCACAGGCGTATGTTGTTGTTGGTATTATGACTGTAGCGTTGGTCTTTTTCGATACGAACTTTGATTTCATGAGGTTTTGCAATTCTTGCTTACATTTCATGTTCTTCGTGTCCGTTTTCCTCTATGGTTACTCCTTGATTTACGAATTTTCTGGTTCTCTCAAAGGTGAATTATTTGTTGTCCTATCACCATATATTTTGTCTTATTTTGATTTATCTCAAAGTCAAATTTCTTTGCTTCCTGTAATATTCTTATTATGGCTTTCTTTAGCTCTATTTTTGTTCTTGCTTTGATTATTATCTGCAAAGGCCATACATGGATACCGTTGGTTTCTATTTTACTATTTCTAATTATTACTTCCAGCGTCAGATTGAAAAATGTTGTTGAAAGAGGGTCCCCTTACCCGAGTCCTTTCCTTTTATTCGTTATCCGTTTATTCCTGAAATTGAGACTAAAATAATTTAGCAAAACGTTTAATCAAATCAACTCTCAATTTTTGAATTCACACAATGCAAAATTATAAAACTAATAAATAAAATACTTCATAAATGGAAACTCGGGTTAACAAAGGTCAAATTCTCATGATAATGAATTTTAAATAAGTGTAATTTTAAGGTTAAATGATGAAAATGAAGTACGCATGCCCCCTAATTCGCAGACCATCATATCCCATCCTGGGAGTGGAAAATGGGGTAATTCTGATTTATTTCTCTCAAATAAATTGATAAAAAACAAAGGTGCAAATTTCGTGCGTTATCTGTTTTCAGAATAGAGTAAACACACTATAATCCATACATAATACATACAAAGTTAGCAAAGAACTAATACGCAGATGATAATACAAAAACAAACATTTTAGTCTCGTTTAAATGAATATGCATTTAAATTCTTAAAAAACTCATTTATAGTGCAGTCGATATGGCGAAAAAAACCCGATAAACGAAAAAAAAAACCTAAGGGTGGTGTGGAGGGGGGTAAATTAACATGTAAAGACAAGGAAAATCGGGTTTTGTTCTGTATATTAAATAAATTGCTTGCGAAAACGCATAAACTGAATTTCAACCCGTCTAAATCGGTCTAGCGGTTCTCGAGATATTGCGATTTGAAAGTAAACGGATTTTCGCCGCGGCTAGAACACACCTAGAGCCGTGTTCGCGTTTTTCGTAGGGAAGAAAGTGAGTGACTTCGAGACTTGATTTTTTTTCCTCCGATAGATAGTCGTGACCCAAGCGTTGTGTCCAAATTTCAATACGCTATTTAATTTGCGGGGGAGGAGGAGGATAAACACTGATTAATCTTTGACTGGAGGTAACTATTTTAATTTTTGACCAATCCGGGTTAGCAAAATGGCAAACTCTTTCTTGAGGACCCTGCTACAGGATATATTAAGGAGATGATCGGTTTCGCGAAAATTGACAAATGGCGACCGAATTTCGGATTTTGCTAATTCTATTTTTCGATTTTCGCAATGAAAGAGTAAAGTGGGTAAAATTTTATATTCGCCATCGATTGCGGAACTTTTTTCTCTTTGATTTGAGCCTTACAAGACCGATAATCAGGAAGGGCGGGAGGGAGGTGAAAGCATTTTGCCCTGTAGGAGGGCCAGGGATAGGGTTAGTGACTTCTTGCTAGGCTCATTTTCAAGGGCAATCACAGTTTTTTTTTGAATTTTTTTACCACAAAGCTCTATCTATATTAAGGACTGCAGGTGTGCGTGATATATTTATAAAAGCGAGTGCGCTGCCTGAGCCGCCGTAAAATTTGATGCCGGGATAGGAGTTAAGCGCTGCCTTTCATCTGTCTTCTCTCTCACATCATCTCTCTTCTCTCACATAAAAACTATTCCGGCATCTAATTTCACGGCGGCTGAGCGAGGGCACTCGCTTTTATAAATATATCACGCACTCCTGCAGGCACTAATATAAGATAGAGCTTTGGGGTAAAAAAATCTTGAAAGAGAACTGATTGTCCTTGAAAATGAGCCTAGCATGAAGTCACTCACACTATCACTTGCACTTCTGCAGTGCAAAACGCGTTCAGCCCGCTCCCTCCCTTCCTGATTATCGGATTGAGTTCTTGTAGGGCTCAAATTAAAGAGAAAAAAAATTCCGCAATATAAGGCGCATAAAAAATTTTTCCCACTTTACTATTTCGTTGCGAAAATCGAAAAATAAAATTTGCAAAATCCGAAATTCGATCGCCATTTGTCCGTTTTCGCGAAAATCATCATCTCCTTAATACATCCTGTAGCAGTGTCCTCAAGAAAGAGTTTCCCATTTTCCTAACCCGAATAGGTCAAAAATTAAAAAAGTTACCTCGAGTCAAAGATTAATCAGTGTTTGCCCCCCCTCCTCAAATTAAACTAGCGAGTTGAAATTTGGACTCAATGGTTGGGTCACGACTATCTATCGGAGAAAAAATCAAGTCTCGAAGTTACTTTCTTCCTTGCGAAAAACGCGAATAGGGCTCTAGGTGTGTCCGTTTACTTTCAAATCGCAATATCTCGAGAACCGCTAGACCGATTCAGATGGGTTAAAATTCAGTTTATGCGTTTTCGCGAGCACTTTATTTTCTATAGAGAAGTCGTTTCGATTCGAATAAAACTCAGCGAGTTACGTGCGAAAAACTGATTTTCCATATTTTACATGTTAATTTTAACCCCCCACTCCACATCTCCCTTAGCTATTATATAGTGATCACGTAAAAGAGGAACCTCGAATCTATGAAATCACAAAAAAAAATCGAAAAGAGCGACACTATTAATTGTCCTAACACTGTGAATCCAAGAAGACTTATTTAACATATAAACATTTTTTTTGCAGGTTATAAAATTATAGACCGAATGGAAGGCTTCAACTTAGAATCAGCCAAACTAATATTAAAAGACTTAGCGGAATTACACGCAGTGCCCTTGGCGCTCAAACTAAAAAAACCAGATACTTTTAATCCCCTCAAAAAATATTGCCACAACTTTGACTTCGGACTTGTATTCCATAAAGTCTTCTCGGATATATCGAAAGAAATTATAAAAGAGAATAAAAATTGCGCGGATTTGGTTCATAAAATAAATTTTTTAACTGAAATTGATAATAAACGACCAGAAATAAAAGAACCGTTTGCTACTTTGGTACACTATGATCTTTGGAGCAATAATTTAATGCAACAATTCAACGGAGATATAGCTGTAAAAAACAAGTTTGTCGACTTCCAACTTTTATCTTACGGCTCTCCAGCAGCCGATGTATTCTTCTTCCTTTGGACGAGCGTACAACTGTCAGTTATTAAAAAACATTTCGATGAACTACTGATTCACTACCACAATCATTTTATCGAAACTTTAATAAAATTACATTGCGATATTAAACCTTTTAACTATGAAAACTTTTTAGAAGAAATTAAGACAGAGTGCGAATTATTTGAATTGGGTCACGCTCTTCAATTTACGCTTTTTATTCTTAACGCTAGAAAAGATAAACATGTAGATATAACCTCTCCTCTTGATAGTAATGAGATTAAAAATAATGTTCCGCTCAAAGCTAAACAACACGTTTGGTATATGTTAGAAGAATGTGAAAGAAGGGGCTGGCTAGGCAAAAATTAAAAAAAAATAAAAATGTAACTATATAATTATAATTTTTAGATAAATAATAAAAGACGAAAGATTTTTTTATAAAGCAGTGTTTTTGTTTGTGTTTTGATTTGATTTAATATACAATTCGGGAGTTTGATTTGAAATGAAACTTTTCAAACACTCTGACAATACTGAGAGTCTTTTGTCATTACGAATGTCCAATATAGAGTGGAAATAATTAAAAAAATATGCAGTTACCCAGATTTTTTTTCTTCCGTCTGGGCCCGTCTGATTCAAGGTCTCCGATATCGCTGAAGCCTATTGGCTTATTGCGTTTATTGCCCATCTATTACTCCACCCAGTCCAGTATTTTTGTACCCTGTACTAGTTTGTACAGTTCTTTTACTGGGTGTCTGTTAAAACTGTTTGGATCTAATATTCGTTGCCCAAAAAGTGTTCGTCTCTTGCGATCCAATACCTCGCAATCGCATAGTACATGTTTCACTGTCTCTGGTTCCTTATTACATAGCCTGCACCTAAGGTCTCCATTGTACAGTCCAATTTTGTTTAAGAACTCTTTTACTGGTGCATGACCGGTCATGAGTCCTGTTGTAACTCTCAGCTTACTTCTGCTCAGTAAGAGTAGTTCAGCTGTTTTTTTAGAGCACGGTCTTCCTATGAAGAATTTTCCGTGGTTTTGTCCTGACACATTTTGCCAGTGGTGAAGGTGTCTTTCCCTGATCCAGGTTTTTATAGCCCCTCGGACTGCACACTTCGGTACTCCGGGGGTCTGCTCTGTATCGGGTATTTCTCCTGCTCTCCTTTTTGCAAGTTGATCAGCTTTTTCATTTCCATCGATACCCTGATGTCCAGGTACCCAGGCCAGCACTAATCTGTTCTGGTCTCCTAGGACTTTCAGTTCTTCGATGCATTCCCATACCAGTTTAGTCGTCACTTCCTGGCTTGAAATTGCCTTCAGTGCCGCCTGACTGTCTGACATGATCAGGATCTGTTGGTTTTTGAGACCTCTCCTATTACTTTCTCTGACGCATTGCAGAATTTCGTATATCTCCGCTTGAAATACCGTAGCATTTCTATCTAAGGCATATCTGTGGCTAACTCTTAGATTTTTGGAGTATATCCCTGCTTCTACTCCCTCCTTGGTTTTGGATTCGTCTGTATACCAGGCCTTAGAACATCCTCGGGAAGTCCAGAAATCGGTGTCTCTAGAACGTCCATTCTAAGTCATTTAATATACAACTACTAATTTATTTCAAGAAATGAAGTAGTATCGATGATATTCTATATCTATTAGATTCCAACACTTGCAGTCCAACACTTATCGTCCAACCAACTTTCGGAACCAATTAAGGGTAGGAAAATAACTAAAAAAGAACGTTTAGTATGAGATAAAATTATAAAATCGAACAAATCGTAAAGTTTTGGGTAAATTTCGGCAGACATCACAAATCCCATCTGAACCCTTCGTTTTTGATCATGTCCCCGTCACGCGTTAGGGCCACATATCATAGTGCCCCACCCGTTACAGAGATTTGGTATTGACAAATGCCATTGTTGGGCTATATAAATTGTATTCGGGTTGACGTTTTGCGTGTGTCGACACGGTCCAGCCGCTTCGGAACAAATGAGTAATGATAGAGATTGCCATCGATGGCTCTATGCTTCTACGGCTCTATGAACGGAGAGTGAGTGAGCGTTGTGGAGGCGCCGGTCGCTGCGATCTATTTCGAACGGTAATGACCAGAGGCGTCCATGATCAGAATTTTTAGAACTACCTATTATAATTTTTTATCAAAGGTAATAATACCACGAGTCCTCCAAATTTTATCAATTCAATTTTTGGTTTTCACGAACCCGGCTTTATTTGGAAAAACTAGGAAACAAATTGATAAAATCACGAGTCCGCAGGACGAGTGATTTTATCTCAAATCAGTTTGCTTGTTTGGTTTTGCCTTAAATAAAGGCGTTTGAGTATGGAGACCAAAAATTTAATCTATAAAATTTGAGAGGACGTGTGGTATTTGGAAGATTTATTTTTTTAATCATTTTGTATTAAAAACAGAGAATATAGTCATTTATGCAAAAGACACCTTACACACAAATGTTCATTATTTTCTTTATCAAATTAAATTGAAACATCAAAAAATATTGAGCTGTTATAGTTTTAAATACAGGGCCACCAAGGCATACGTGATTGCGTTTGGCTTAATTCGGATATAGTTTGACATTTGTCAGTTTTAAAGAGATTTATGGATTTTTAAGTTTGGGTACTCAAAAACTGATGTCGTGTCTGAATAAACGAATAAACAGGTTAGTTTACAAATAAATTTTGAAATTTGTATATTCACATAGATTTGCAATACATTTTAGTATAATAATAATTGATAATGCTAAATAAAAGTTTATATTTAACATTTCAAAAAAGGTAAACACAGTTTAATCAAAAAACAATTACGAAGAAGCGGTTTTATCAAAGGTAATACCACGAGTCCTCCAAATTTTATCGATTAAATTTTTGGTTTTCACGAAAACGGCTTTATTTGGAAAAACCACGAAAACAAACTGATTGATAAAATCACGAGTCCGCAGGACGAGTGATTTTATCTTAAATCAGTTTGTTTGAGTGGTTTTGCCTAAAATAAAGGCGTTTGAGTATGAAGATCAAAAATTTAATCTATAAAATTTCAGAGGACGAGTCGTATTTGAAAGGATTATTTTTTGAATCATTTTGTATTAAAAACAGAGAACATAGTCATTTATGCAAAAGACACTTTACACACAAATATTGAAAATTTTCTTTACCAATTTAAATTGAAACCTGAGCTGTTATAGTTTTACATACAGGGCCACCAAGGCGATTTTTTGACTGGCTACCCCGCGAAACGGCGCCGTTAATAAAAGCGAAGAAGAATGAAATGAAGTCTTTCTTAATTTAATTAATTTTAAGTTTAGTGTTATGTTATGTAAAAATGTTAAAGGCATTTTGAAATCAACTAATAAAAACAGGTTAGTTTACAAATACATTTTGAAATTTGGTTATTAACATAGATTTGCAATACATTTTAGTATAATAAAAATTGTTAAATGTTTACATTTGACATTTCAAAAAAGGTAAACACAGTTTAATCAAGAAACAAATACGAAGAAGCGGTTTTATCAGTATAAAACACAATGATTGGTTAGGATCCTGAGCTGTTATTGGCTGAAACCACAAAATCTGACTGTATTGACAGATGAAAAAAATAATCAAAGGTAATACCACGAGTCCTCCAAATTTTATCGATTAAATTTTTGGTTTTCACGAAAACGGCTTTATTTGGAAAAACCACGAAAACAAACTGATTGATAAAATCACGAGTCCGCAGGACGAGTGATTTTATCTTAAATCAGTTTGTTTGAGTGGTTTTGCCTAAAATAAAGGCGTTTGAGTATGAAGATCAAAAATTTAATCTATAAAATTTCAGAGGACGAGTCGTATTTGAAAGGATTATTTTTTGAATCATTTTGTATTAAAAACAGAGAACATAGTCATTTATGCAAAAGACACTTTACACACAAATATTGAAAATTTTCTTTACCAATTTAAATTGAAACCTGAGCTGTTATAGTTTTACATACAGGGCCACCAAGGCGATTTTTTGACTGGCTACCCCGCGAAACGGCGCCGTAAATAAAAGCGAAGAAGAAGAATGAAATAAAGTCTTTCTTAATTTAATTAATTTTAAGTTTAGTGTTGAAGTGAGGTATGTAAAAATGTTAAGGCGTTTTGAAATAAACTAATAAAAACAGGTTAGTTTACAAATACATTTTGAAATTTGGTTATTAACATAGATTTGCAATACATTTTAGTATAATAATAATTGATAAATGCTTACATTTGACATCTCAAAAAAGGTAAACACAGTTTAATCAAAAAACAAAAACGACGAAGCGGTTTTATCAGTATAAAACACAATGATTGGTTAGGATCCTGAGCTGTTATTGGCTGAAACCACAAACTCTGACTGTTTTGACAGATGAAAAAATAATCGGAGATATTTTAAGGCGCAACTACAAAAGTAAACGTTCAATTTTGTTTTAATACAATTTTTAAGAAAATAACGTTTTTGTTTTTCTTAACAACACCACTGTTAAATTTGTTTATATTTGGCAATTTAAAAAACGCTAGTAAATTGAGAAACTCGAATATTTATGACAAGAGACTTTGTTTAAGAAGACTGTTGTGAAAAAACTTAAGTAAACATCTTTAAAAGTCTTAGTGTAAATCGTACACTAATTAAATTTTACATTGTCAATATAGGAGAAGTAAAAATACTATTGCATAAGAGATTGAAATATTCCTGTTTCAAAACTTTAACCATTATCGTTAATAATTAATGTATCAAAATAAAACCTGAAACCTAATATATGAAATTCGAGCATTGCACTTATTATCAAAGGGTCGTGAGTTCGAATCCCACAGAAGGCACATTTTTCTTAATAATTTAGAAATTGTAAAAATTTGAATAAATATAAAATAATATATAGTTTAGATTTAGAAAAGAAAAATAGATGCCATAAACTATTTAATTATTCAATCAGCAACAATTCCTATTTTTAACATAAATCTTTTTTAGATAAATTATTTTACTTGGATAGAATCATTTATAATAAAAAAACAGGTTTCTCCGGTTGAGTGTAAAATAAAATTTGCTTTTAATTGCTGATTAGTCATAGGCGTAGGATAATAAATTTTCTTCGAGGGATTTAAAATTACTATGATTGTTTATCAAGTTCTATAGTTAAATTAAATTGAGGACATTTTTCTTAAGGGTAAAAATTCAATACGCCCAACCAGTTGATAGTCTTACGAAAGGGCAATAAAAATCGGTGATGGTGTTGTGAGGTTTCATAATAATAATAATAATAATACCCGGTGTTGTCCCGCACAAGCTGTGCTTCTGGGATTCACTCGTAAGACGGCGAGTTGAACTTCTCGCAAGCTTTTATAAAATATCTTATATTAAGTACATTATAGACAATTATAATGCACTAATTTTAATGACTAAATAATTTCAAAAGATATACCCTTTCGAAAAATTCAAAATAAATTGAAAAATGCTTAAGTTTTAATTTCGTCTTTATTAGTATTTGTATTTGTTTATATATATGAATTTGCCTTGAGATGACTTATGACAGAGATAGTAAAAAACTAAATTTAACTTACCTACATTTAATAAAACATACTGAATAAAAATCAGTCTAAGCGTTTAGTCTCGCCCAGAAGTCGTACGTGCAAAAATGCGGATATGAGCGCCTACGTGAGACTATGCGACTACGTCACACGCCGCAGATGTTCATTAGAGTCGTCAAGCTGAAATTCGCTCTTGGCGCAGTTGCCGCTGTTTTGCCAATTTGTTTATTAAATGAATGAAATCAATTATGTTTAATTTGTAATTGAAAATTAAACACCGAGGTCTAGTGTTGTTTGTAAAAAATGGCGTGCGTACATCCCAATTGTATTTCTGGTTTATAGATTTAGATTTATAAGTTCTCCCTTATAGGCGAATTGTGGTTGGCTGAATGACTTACGCCTAAAAAAAACGCTTTAGTCACCCCCTTAATCCGCTTCTGTCGTCTGGACTGGTTATCGCATTCAACAGAGCCTGACTGGAACAACAAT
This sequence comes from Crepidodera aurea, assembly GCA_949320105.2. Lineage (NCBI taxonomy): Eukaryota > Metazoa > Arthropoda > Insecta > Coleoptera > Chrysomelidae > Crepidodera > Crepidodera aurea. Next base: position 13,952,421 of record OX439475.1, on the reverse strand, counting down.
AGAATCGAAGAGTGATGCGATCATTGAGATAGACGACCTTCAATGCAATCGATTAAACTATGATGCTTCAATGACAATAGGATTTGCTCGTTCACTAGAAACTCGCACATATCTAGGAGGAAGCGAACTTGGATGCTTCATGTATATAAACTTTGAGATTTCGGCTTTATGTAAGCGCGTTGTTTGCTCGAATACGAGAGTAAAATAACGACTGTTTCATTCGGGTCTTATTTCAAACTTGTCAGGTAAATAAATAAATAAAAACATCAAATTCCGGCCAGTACGCAATAACAAGAAGAACTTTTCAGTTCACGTCCTAAAAAGTACTTTTCTGGAAAAGTAAAAAATGTTTGGCTTACCTTTTTCTTTTAGCTTTAAATTAATAGTTGCGTTCAATATTTGGTGTATTTTAGAATTCAAAACATGGCCATTTATGCTTTTCTTATTGGAATATATTGACTTGCTATGATTTTTGTTTTTAAAGACAAACCAAGTAACATTTGTAGGTTATGTTATGTTACTCTTATGATTTGCCGGATTGTGGAGTGCCGTTAGTAGTAAAAAGTGAAAAACCTCGAACGAGAGTGGCAGTGAATCGATTTTGATGGGGTTTTTTGCATTATATTTCTAAAATCTAATACTAAAATGTCTATATATTAGAATTTGTCGATCTTTGTTTATTTAATAGTTTATTGCAAAATTCCGAAAATGATTTTAAATTAATGATTAATCAAAAGTAACTGCAATAATTTTAATTATATTGATGAAAAAATATCTATATTTATGTTTTTGGGGTTGGTAAATATTGATTCAAGGCCAAAAATTGCAAATTTTGAAAAAGAGGAACCAAAATAGTGGCCAGGAAACTTTGTTATCAGGTATAATTCATACAAAAAACGTTATATCATTTATATGTCTGTAATGTCGAGCAGAAACTACTTTCAAAATAGTGCGTTACCAAAAATATCATAGAAATAAGATTAAAAATAACCCAACAAAACTTAAATTTCAGCATTCCGTCTTTACTTTACTCTTAATATTTAAAACATTTACATTTTACCTTCCTAAACGAACAAAAAAGTACAGTTAAAAAGATATCTTTATTTCATTCCCCTGTTCGGAGGTAATCTCCATTTTAGAGCCGACCAATTAATCGTGAAGTAGAGAAAAAGCTTTATCAGCTATTACAAATGGATCGTTAGAGCAACAGAGATCTGTAAACAATTAAATTTAAGTGGCGATAAAGCCGTGGGAAATTATTCAAACAATTGCTGGATTTATCAGCAACTATTCGACCAAATGGTAATTTGTCATTTTGTAAACGAATTGTTCGTATTTTCTATTTTTCACTCCTCTGTAGTGTCAAATGGAAAGCAATGCGACTATTTAAATTTTTGCTGTTTACTCAGAAAAGATTTATTTAGATGTTTTTCAGAAAGCAGTTCTTTATGTTTGATTCAATTTTCTATAATTTCATACATGTTTACATTCGTTTTCGTTCAAACTGAGGGTACGAATCATCTTACAGAATGGATAACCAGATATATAGAATCTCCTTCCTAACACTTCATCGAACCTAATTGATCAACCAAAAGCTTTTTAACTTATATCAGAAGTGTCACACAAAAAATCAGCATACCTTAAACATCTAGACTATCTGTACCAACTACCAAAACATTTTCCAGCCTTATAAAAATGAATTGTTTAAGAAAAAGCAAAAATCAAACACGTAAATTTATTTTTATTAAGCATACATATTTCTGATAATTCAATGTTTAAAAATAAAACATTTTTAATTAGATTCATAAAAAATAAACTGAAAAACTCAAATTTTACTCTACCCGACATTAAACTACTTAATAATTAATAATCTAAACAATACAAATTTTTAAACAAGATAAAAAATTAATTTTTACTTGTTGCAATCTGTATGTATATACAAAAAAGAAATTATCATTATTTTTCCCTAGTCTTGGTCCTTAACACGCCAAAGGCAAAGCCCGGTATATATCGAAATGAAAAGGGCTTCTGCCCTCTCTAGAGAGTCGCAAGGGTGGGAACTTGAAAATCCCATGTTGACACCAGTTCCTTCACATACGAACATCACTCGAAAAAATAGAAAGAAAATAAGGCATCTCAGGGTTTAGCGTTGGAAGAGGAACTCCTTTTTAAAAGGAGCGCATTTCGTAAAGTACTGCCGTTTTCACAGGCAGAGCTTCTTTCAGTGGTGTACAAAATTATTTTATGTAGAAAAATTCAAAGGGATTTTCTCTTTCTTTTCTATGTTCGGTTTTACGCGATTTATTTTTAGTTGTTACTGCTGACAATTGCAAAAGATCCACAACGCTTTTATTTCCCTGATTTTTTTAGCTTTAGACAGATGGGTTGGCAACTCTGTTAACAGGTGTCAAAAAGGGGCGGGATCTAAAAGTGGAGGAGTGAGACCGCTCCAAAGCGAAGCCATCCCTACTTAAGTAAATTATAAAGTATTGCTGAACCATTCAGATATATGGAGTTTGTTAAGTCTCTCATTTTAGATAGATCCTTAGAGAAAATCTGTATACCTAGTACAATCAATAATTTATGTATAATATCTAAGAAGAGCTAGTGGGATGGAGGATAAAAAGATAAATAAATAATTTCAGAGCCCGAAAAAATTGGTGGAATCGTTTAAGAAAGGACGCCCATGGATGTGCGTCTCAATCCACATTATAGAGCTCTTCGTTAGATAAAAGAAACCTCCTTCTGAATATTTTATTAAGCACGCTTCATTTCAAACACTTTTTAACTTTTTTTCCAACAGGATAAAAATCCTATGAGCCTCCCCCGTTCCAAGTCGGACTGCAACATAATCGCTATCTACTTTATCAAGCAGGAATAAAGGAGATTTCTTTTCCGGGGTAAGGTATTTTCTGAGAGGAATTCTTTCATTCCTGTTATCGAGGTTTAGCTGCAAATAATTTGTGTAAGAGAAAGGAGAATTGGGAATCTGGAAATACATTATATAAATTAAGAAAGTAAATTTAAAGGTGTGGTGGTTATTACATTTTTAATTAAGATGGACGGTTAAAAGAAAACATGATAAAAATAAAATGTTCAACTGGAATACCTTTCTTTAAATTAAAATCATTTACACGTAAGACTATTATTAGAAATCGACGAAGTTTTATATCAGACTATTTCCTTCGTTTTAATTTCCACCAATCACAAACGCACAATTTTGAATTACAAATGGTTTCTAGATGATTATTTTTTTCATCTGTCAAAACAGTCAGATTTTGTGGTTTCAGCCAATAACAGCTCAGGATCCTAACCAATCATTGTGTTTTATACTGATTATTTTTTTCATCTGTCAAAACAGTCAGATTTTGTGGTTTCAGCCAATAACAGCTCAGGATCCTAACCAATCATTGTGTTTTATACTGATTATTTTTTTCATCTGTCAAAACAGTCAGATTTTGTGGTTTCAGCCAATAACAACTCAGGATCCTAGCCAATCATTGTGTTTTATACTGATAAAACCGCTTCGTCGTTTTTGTTTTTTGATTAAACTGGGTTTACCTATTTGAGATGTCAAATGTAAACATTTATCAATTATTATTATACTAAAATGTATTGCAAATCTATGTTAATAACCAAATTTCAAAATGTATTTGTAAACTAACCTGTTTTTATTAGTTTATTTAAAACGCCTTTAACATTTTTACATACCTCACTTTAACACTAAACTTAAAATTAATTAAATTAAGAAAGACTTCATTTCATTCTTCTTCTTCGCTTTTATTAAGGAGGACTCGTGGTATTACCTTTGATAAAACCGCTTCGTCGTTTTTGTTTTTTGATTAAACTATGTTTACCTTTTTTGAGATGTCAAATGTAAACATTTATCAATTATTATTATACTAAAATGTATTGCAAATCTATGTTAATACCCAAATTTCAAAATATATTTGTAAACTAACCTGTTTTTATTCGTTTATTGTCAATACAACACAGCTCCATCCATAAATTAGTTTAAAACTAACATAATGTCAAAACGTCTAAACGTTACACTTAATAAATAATCTTAAATGCCTACTACTAGATAGGCAACTTATATTACGTTTGTAATATTTGGCGTTTAAATGTAAAAGAAAATATCGAACTTTTGAGTGTAAAGTGTCTTTCTCTGTTTTTAATACAAAATGATTCAAAAAATAATCCTTTCAAATACGACTCGTCCTCTGAAATTTTATAGATTAAATTTTTGGTCTTCATACTCAAACGCCTTTATTTTAGGCAAAACCACTCAAACAAACTGATTTGAGATAAAATCAGTTTGTTTTCGTGGTTTTTCCAAATAAAGCCGTTTTCGTGAAAACCAAAAATTTAATCGATAAAATTTGGAGGACTCGTGGTATTACCTTTGATAAAACCGCTTCTTCGTAATTGTTTTTTGATTAAACTGTGTTTACCTTTTTGGAAATGTCAAATATAAACATTTAACAACTTTTATTTAGCATTATCAATTATTATTATACTCAAATATATTAAAAATCTATGTTAATACCCAAATTTCAAAATTTATCTATAAACTAACCTGTTTATTCGTTTATTCACACACATAACGTCAGTTTTTGAATACCCAAATACTTAAAAATCCATAAATCTCTTTAAAACTAACAAATGTCAAACTCTATATCCGGATTAAGCCATACGCAATCACGTATGCCTTGGTGGACCTGTATTTAAAACTATAACAGCTCATGATGTTTCAATTTAAATTGATAAAGATAATATTGAACATTTGTGTATAAAGTGCCTTTTGCATAAATGAATATATTCTCTGTTTTTAATACAAAATGATTTAAAAAATAATCCTTATGATATTACTGACAATTAATACTAACGGGAGAAAGTGTTTCACTTACTGCATATAAACTTTAACACCCTGTATCTTGGTTTACAGTTACCATTTGTTTTAAGTATCTTAATTTTTAAAGTTTAAAGTATAAAATCCCTTCTTAGGGTATACCTACGTAACAAAATAAAACTTTTTCGTTTAAAATTCATGTTTATAACTATTTTGAATATACATTCAGTCCTATAAAAAATCTTCCTCGTAATTTTAACATCTTAAAAAGTTAGAAGTGAATCAAAAAACAAAATGTCCAATCCCATTAGCATGAAACTTCAACTAGTATTCACTCGAAAAGTGGAAAGCGGAAGTTTCCGGATAAGATTATGTCATTAAGTTGATAAGAGATCGAGTTTAGGGGTCGAGAGATCGGCCGCCATATTGAGCAAAACTTACAAGTGTGCCACAAACAGAAACTCGCTGAGAGAGATTGGAGATTGGATGGGATTTGTGGGGTTTAGCGAGCAGCTATCTCCGAATCAATTAAAAGTGCGGTTTTCAAAGTCTCCAGTGCGTGGCTCGCACTGATGCGTGTGCACGCACATTATCCGAAAAAGCCGTTTGGACCATTAGTATTAAGCGATTTTTTTACTGACGACGGCAAGTAAATCAGCTGTTGCTAAAACAGGGAAACTTTAGTAAACTAAAGAACAAATATGGACTTATTAATTAATCACCGATATTTCGAAAATGGCTTTCAATTTTAAAATTTAACGGTAATTTAGCGAGAGCTACAAATTTTAGAAATTAAATTAAAAGAGTCAAAATAAGCGTTACTTATATACATTATTATTTTATTCATTTCTAATGCATACTTAGGATAAAAAATATCTCTAAATAATATAGTAACATAAGTTAATACATTTTTTGTCAGATAAAAATGTGTGAACGCATATAACACTGATTAAGCAACTAAATGACATTTAAAATACGCTAGATCTTTCTATGGGTCTTCACCTATTACCAAACCATTACAAAGTTATATTATTTTGTGTTTAGTTAGGAAAAAATAAAGACGAACCTGTAAATATTTCAAATTTAGAGATAAATCACGATATACATTTTAATATTTAAGACTATAAAATATAACAACATTCTTAAAATGACCAATAACAAGTTATATACCAAAAGGCTTCTCACACATCAAATCCATTTTATAATAGTGAATCATGGCTGGGTCTGACCGAAGACGACGTGAGTGATAGCGTTTATCTAGAAGGCCGCTGTTTGATCTTCTGCAAAGTGAATCCATGCCTGTGTCCTACTTAAATCGGGTATGGAAAAAAATATTTTGTATTTGTAAATATAATTAAATTTATTATTATTTAATTATAATTCCTTTTAAAAAGATTATACTATATAGGGTATACTGTACACATGGAAACTGCAGATCTGGTAATTCATAGTGACAACAATGCTATATAAATTAATTTGTTTCTTTGCATAATAGTGATTTTGGTTTCTTAAACGGAATTATAAGTATATTTCAAAATGTTTACTTTAAATTTTCCTTTCAGATTTTAGTTAGATTTACGACATTTCTTCATTTCAACTTCGTTAGTCATAATTTCTTGTAGCATTACTTCAGACACAGGCCAACTCATCCATCTTTGAGGCTTGCTTTTCCACTGACTAGCCGCCGATCCTTGGGTATCCAACACTTTTATCGTAATTTTATTCGTATATAAAACAAATTCAACTTGAAAATAAGCTTTTAGAAGCTTTACATGATAATTTTAAACAATAGCTTTGTTAGTAACTAACTGAATGCTCTTTTTAAGGATATGAAGAAAACTGAAATCATGCCACAGAATTGATCTTATCCAAGAGGCCTAGATCTCTGTCACCATATGGCAGCCTTACTATATTTTGCTATTTGAATGCTTTTATAACGAATTTATTGAAAAAGTAATTATATTTTAGAAATTATATACTCAAAACATTTTTTTACTTCCATATCGAAATAATTTATGTAATTAAAAAATCTGTTCAGAATATGTCTACTTTTTCTTTATGATTAATAATAGTGAATATGTTAATTAAATGAATACACAACATTTACACAAATTTATGATTGTTTTATTATGATTATTTTCGCTCGTGTGAGATGATGTTCTTTGAACAACACTTCTTTATTATGTCCAAAAATCTGGGGGAGATTTTCCTTATTTCCCTCCCAACAGTGGCAACTGCATAATCGAGCACCAGATCCTGGCTCTGCATTTCATCTAAAAAAAGTAGTTGTGGTTCACTTACATGATTTCATCAACAAAAATATATGAACTTACCTCAACTTTTTTTTATCAGGTGGAAATTGAAAAATTTACACGAATCTCTTGTGCTTTCAGTCCGATGCCCAACATGTAATAGCCATAGCTACCTGAAAGCACAATGCATAAACTAAAAGTTAGGTTAGAATAAATATGGTTTTTTTTTTAATAATAATTTTTGAGAAATTATTTAGAAACAAATAAATGTTCCAAGTTGAAGTTCTAGCTGTATTTCATCTTGTACATACCTAGTTAATGCTTAAATATCTCCAGAATTCGTCAAATAAAATGTTAAAATAAACTCCTGTGTTAAAAAGATAGGGTTTTCGGTTTGTACGCATCCAATAACTGACCTATCGAAATAAAATGGAGCCGTGACGTATTCACTAAACGAGCGTATTGTGGAATTTACAAGAATTCTGTTAAAATCAACATTCTATGATCGAAGAGATGACAGGAATATATTCCTGTTAAATTAACAGTACCTCATTACTGCTATACTTACCGTTTTTCCTGTTCATACCTGGACTCATTTTAACTGGAATCGGCATGTTAGATTGTTCTCAGAACAGTTTTTTCTTGTTATAATAACAATAGTTGTGTTTAAACAGCAGGAATTCATTTAACCGGAAATTCCTGGGATTCGTTTTTTTCAGTGTACTTCTTTTATGTTTGGAATTTTTGGGGAGACCCTCGTATATTGTACCTACCTGTCACAAATTAGCATTTTAAGTGTTTCAAAATTAAAGTTTGTGTTATGATCGTATTAAGATGTGTAACACGTTTTTCATTAAAACAATATTGACCTAATATTTTGGTTAATCTATTCTACGTGATACAAGGTAAACATTTCCCATTGTTTGCTTATTTTCTTTATTGAAAGTCTTGAAATTAAATTTACCTTACATACTACAGGAAAACAACTTTTTTGGATTAAAAAGCTAAAGCGCAAAGAGTTTTACGAATCAATTAAACCAATTAATTTAATATCTGACAAAGAATTACAAATGAAATCAAAAACAATTTCTTAATTTCCGTAAATGTAATAACCCAGCCGGTTTTGACTGTTTGTACAGCTTAAAATTAAATGTAATTTACACTATATTGATCCGGAGAAAATTTCTGATGTTTACATTTCATTATCAAACAAAAACAAATATTGAACATGCAGCTTTCTTTCCCCTTTGCGAACAATCGACTTGTTTGATTTGGGTTTTGTGCCTAAGCCCTTGCTTTCCATTTTCAACGTCAAGAAAGGAGAAGAGCCGTTTATAATAAATTAAGTGGTTTTTTTTGTTCAAAATGAAAAACTTCTTATAATTATTTTCGTTTTCGGATTTACGGAAGTAATTTGTTTTTTGACAGCGAATTATTAAGATCTAGCTTGTAAACAACTGGATAAAAATTGCTACAATAAAAGTAGAATGCGAATATGGGCCAAATTTTAGAAATTTGTGCCAAAAACTCCTATTTTTGGAATAAAAAGTACACAAAATCGTGAATTTATTAAATACAGATTTCCAGTTGTATAAATAATGAATTTTTTGAAAGAATAGTAGATTATTAGTACTGATATATTATTTCTACCGAAATATTTTATTTATTGTGCAATAGTAGATTCTCACAAGGTTAGAATAGTATTTATGGTTGAATTAGATCCAGTTAAAGAGAAAACCAATTGATTTGCTTCCTTTACTCGATTTTGCAAAGAATTTTCTATATAGCCTTCTGCTACTTGAGAAGATTTCGATCCTCTGCGTAAATTATTTTGGACAACCTAAAAGGTTTGTCGAGGAATACAACGTGACAAACTTGAATAAAAGTTTGAAATTTAATTGGATTGAAGTAAGTAAACCACCCTCATCAAATATCGAAAGTTAAACTTAAAGTTTGTGAAAGAAAAATCGAGCAAAACAAAGCGAAAATACCTACTTGAAGAATATAATTTAATGTTTATGATGAAGCGTTAGCCGGTCTATCTGTTGAGTACAACAGCCCTTGAAAACCGTGCCACTTGTCATTTCCAGAGCAAACAGCCCCTGACTTGATGTTTGCTTACGAGCGCGCTATTTGTCAAACATTTTATTTTCTTTCGGAGTGGCAGTGGAGTTCGGTGCAGGCAGACGAACGAACGGGCGGATGACATATTGGCTCATTTGGAGCAAAGCGAGACTTCTTGTGTACTTTTATCGCTGTAGATTACTTTGTCTACACAACAGATTAAATCAAATATTTTTCATTTCGAGAAAACGACGAAGTTGCGCTTTTGATTCTATCCACTAACAAGACTAACAAATTTGAAGCCGGCGTGCGAGAAAGATAAATATGTTTTATTTTGTGTTAGTCTGTGCTTCCGGCAAATTGGAGTGAACTTTTTCCACAAATAAATTTTATAAAATTTCACAGTCGCTGAAAAGGATAAACGAACGACTTTGTTTGAATAATAAGGAAAGATAAAAAACATAAATTATAATTTAAAATCAATTTTTTATTGGCCAAACTGAAGCATATATTAAACATCCCTACAAACTCTAAAAGAAATGGGTGTTAAATGAACTTGTTTAAAAAGCTATTTCACCAGCTTATGTCAAAAACTGTCCATCTAAGAAGAAGAGAGGTCATAGAGGTTCATCTTGGTGAAGATAGAAACAAGAAAATGGAAAGAAATTTGACGTCACGTCCATTGAGCAAAAGAAAAAGTGCCTGAAGTATAATAAAGTGGTCAAAACAGAAAAATGAGATTCTTGGAGAAAGTGCTATCAGAGTCCTGTTCTTCACAAGATTCTCGCCATTGGTCCAAAGCAAGACCTTGTTATATCAAAGAAACTAAATGGTACATGATATAGAACCAATTTCCGTTGAGTCTTGTTTTGGAAAACCTTCTACTAATTCTACTTTCACAGGTATCGTTAAAAGGGGTTTTAAGGAATACATCACGAATAGTCTCTACAGCAATAAAATGGACAGTGTACTCTTTCTTCCCATATAAATCACATGGTGAGGATGGTATTTATCCTGCTCTGCTAGGAAACCTATTGGAATAATTACTACCACTTTTGGATAATCTGATTCGATCATTTCGCTACATGCGACAAATCCCATTTGAAATAGAATGATAGAAAACAGCAGTTTTACTTATATTTTAAAAATTTCCTGTTGCAGCTTTATGAATTTATACTGCTGAGAACACTTTACAATAAATTAATATTGACTTTCCACGTAGGGATCTCTCTCTGGAAGTTGTTAGATCTGTATATGTTGGGTTGGTCAGATCACAACTGGAATACACAGTACAAGGTTTACAAAACAAATTCTTGAGATATTGTAATTATAGATTTAATTTGAACTAAACTAAACTTACTTACTCTGGATAAAAGAAGGATTATGTTTGACATTTCTCTCATTTATATAATACTAAATGGTGGTATGTCATGTCGATCCTTGATATCTGAAATATATTTTGCAGTTCCACAATGAACGCTACGGCACAATAATTTATTTTCTATTGGTTGTCACAGAACTAATTATGGTCAGCATTCTTTTATGGATAGATCTCTAGAATTTTTAAGCAGAGGACAGATAGAATGTTTTTAAAAGCTCTGTCCAAGTCCAAGTCTACTAAAGATAGTAATATTATCACTGCTGGAATGAATTTAGTTACTCAAACAAAAATTTGTCATCTTCTACAGTATTATTAAAATTTCCCAATTTTGGGTTGACATAACCATATTGTATGTTGTTGTTATTTTGTAGTGGGGGTTGCCTATTTAATAAATAAATAAATGAATTAATAAATACATTAATGAGTTAAAAAAGTATATCCATGGTAAATTCACATAAACAAACCAGTTAAAAAATATCGCTATGAGAGAGCCTTTTAAAATGAAGACATGGGACGCTAATGGATATTTTTTCTGACGACTCTCAATTTGAGTGAAATATATTAAAGTTTTGGCAAAAATTTAAAATACTTCGACGTAACTTCTTTTTTCAAAATTGTTTTTTTTTTCGATGACATTCACGATCCACAAGCAACTAGAGCCATTTAATTTCGAACGGTTGGTAACAGTGCTATAATGTTTCTAGCCATTTAGGTGTCACAAGCGGTGTAATATGATAATAACGTCTTGATTAATAGTAGAAGGCCGTGGTTCTTGGCATGCTCGAACTTCGCCTATTTGTTAATGCTGTCAGGTTGGCGAAGTGGCACAAGGATCATAATAAAAAAACCCTTTAAAGGGTCAACTAGAAACGATAAATAGGAGCCATTAGCTGAAGATAATCGTTTCTTGTATTATTCAAGTGGTTACAGCTAGAGATGTGTAGATAAATTTTTCTGCTAATAAATTTCTTTGCTAGGTAATTAAATAATAACCAGTGTGTAGATTTTACAACTTCTCGTGAAGATAACCAGGGTAAATTATGTGTTATAATTATAAGGCTAAATTAAACATGAAGAAAATTATTTATCAGCTAACTTTTGTTTATCCTCATATTCTTCTTACACAATAAAAAATGGTTGTGAAAAAACTTGATAAGTATGGTAATTTTCACAAAATTTTACATTATATAAGCCTCAAAAGTACATTGTAAAATTATTCACAGAATAATGTATGTGGAAAATAAGGCCAATGTGAAAATCCATTGTGAACATTACTGATTTACAGAATTCATTCTGTGAATGAAATTTTACAGGTTTAGTTATGTGAATACCCCACCACCTGAACTGCGCACTATCGGATTTCTATTTTTAGAACTCGGTGTCTCAGAGGAAAGTTAGGCAAATTAGTTGAGGGTTACGAGAGATTGGAACGCAGTAATATTGTTTTTCTCCCCTATCTAAGTAATATTTATTTGTATTCCAAGCAGTTTTGTGGTAAGAGTCGACCAGAAATCAAAGTAGGTAAGTATTCAATTGTATGAAATTGTAATTTTTCTAGTGTCCACAACAAATGTTGTAGCACTAATGCTATCAATATTTTCTAGGTTAGAAACCAACTACGACACTTTATTTTGTATATCTGAAAAAGACAAATATAAATGATAAAATGGATACGAACATTTCTTGATTTTGAATATAAAATACCTCACAACCTACAACTATGGAATTCATACAGAGAATATTCCTTAAGATACAAGAAAAGTGTCAGCCGTTAAAAAGAAGGTTTTCAATTTCATTAAGAAGTTAGTGACTATGTGAATCTTGTATTAACATTAGTGTATTCGTATTTTTCATATAATAAATATACTTCTAATATATTCTGATTAAAATTACATGTTTCTTTATATTATGTGTTTGAATCTCACAGTGAATTCACACCAAATATTTACCAAGTAAATTCACAGAGTAATGAAGAAATCACAGTAATCATTTCGTAAGATTACACAATAAATCTAGTGAGTTTCCATAGTATTTTTACAGAATTCATATGGTAATAGGATTTGTACATAAATATCTGTATTTTCACATGATTTTACATAAACTTTTTTATCAGTGTACACTTCATTTTTAACAATAAAAACCTATTTTTTATCTCTTACGTGTGCTGGGACCACCGTTACAAAAAATATTTCTTTTATTATGGAGCAACTTTAATGTTATTTCAGTGTATATTTTTTTCTCTCCTTATAAATATTTTTAGTTTTAGAAACATTGTCATTTCTCATTTCCGTGCCATTAAATTTTCTCAATAGAAACCACCAAGCAAGGCCGGTGAAAGCTATACAGTCGCCTACTGTCAAGTCGTACGTTTTGTTGTGAAACACTTTACCCATCTTTCGCTGTTAGAATTAGCAACATTCTCGTGAAAATTTCCCTTAAGCCCTCTATACACACAACGTATTTTTATTCGCTTCCATTTTTTTAAGTCTGGCAATTTGGTTTTTGGAGAATAGAAGTGTGGGATAGAAGAACACACCAAGAGCTTAACGATATGTACAACGAAGAAAGGGTTTGCTCAAAGATGAAGTTAGAGAAGTTGGGGCAAAGAAGCATAAAAAAAGGGGGAAAAAGAACCAAACCAGCAATGGAACTTCAACTTTAATACATTTAAAGTCTTATCATCATCATCAATCAGCTCTCTGTGTCCACTGTTGAACATAGGCCTCCCTAATCATTCTCCACTCCAATCGATCCTGTGCTGTTTGTATCCAGTTGCTGCGCGTAGGCGGTCTTCCTCTACTTCGCTTGTCCGTTCTGGGTCTCCACTCAAGAAGCCTCTTTTCCCGTCGGTCATCCCGCATCCGTGCAACGTGGCCAGCCCAGTTCCTCTTAAGCTTCGCTATAATTTCAACAACATCGCTGACGCCGGTTCTTCTGCGCAAATCCTTGTTTCTTATGTGGTCCTTCAAGGTCACACCAAGCATGGATCTCTCCACCTTCCTCTGTGTAACTCTAAGTTTCTTAGCTGTTGCTGTTGTTAGTGTTAGGGTTTCTGAGCCATATGTCATCACTGGCAGCACGCACTTCTTTCTACATTGACGGAAATGTCACTCTTGAAAACGTCTTTAAGTCTTCCAAAAGCTGCCCATGAGCCTTCTCTTTAGTTCGCATGTCTGATTATCCTATGAGATGCTGACCTCATGGCCAAGGTACACATATCTATTTACCATTTGAATCTCAGCTTTTGTTTGTTTAGGTTCCTGCCTGCCTCTCTGACTCCAGTCCAAATGTTTGAATGCACTCTCCATGACTGTAATAAACAGTTTTGGTGACATCGTGTCGCCTTGCCGAACACCACGTTCAATAGTTATGAGGTTGGTATTTTCATGCAGTTTTACCGTCATTGTTGCATTTTTGTAGATATTGTGGATGAGCTTGGTATATCGGTAGTCGACTGAAGTGCATTCCACACTGCATTTAGCTTTAGTGTGTCGAAGGCTTTGTGGAAGTCCACAAATGTCATTACTAAAGCTCTGTTGTATGTATTCTATTGTCTTTTCTATAAGTGTTTTGACGCTTTGAAGGTGGTCATTCGTTCCAAATCCACGCCGAAAGCCTGCTTGTTCCACAGGTTGATAGAAATCCAATTTATTTTCCAGTCGGGTGGTTATAATTCGAGTAAACAGTTTGTAAAGGTGACTTAAGAAGCATATTGGTCGGTTGTTCTCTAGTTCTGCTATATCTCCATTTTTGTGAAGCAGGATTACAATGGAATTATGCCAATTTTTGGGGACTTTACTATTGAATAAACAGAGATTAAAAAGCTTTTTTATTTTTAACAGCAGATGTTGGCCTCCTATTTTTATTGCGTCTGTAACTATGTTGGCTTCCCCTGGCGCTTTATTATTTTTTGTGTTTTTTAATGCTAACTCTATTTCCTCTATGGTTTTTTATTATTATCTTTTGGTAGTGTGTTACATTTTTCTAGGACATTTCATTTTCCTAATTCCTGCTATAGGAGTTTTCTTCCTTTTCAGGGTAGTCCTCTATGGTGATATCGGGAAGCTCTTCTGGTCCCTGGTTGACAATGCCCCCTGTCGATGTCAGGATTTCGGGATCAGGATTTTCTTCCTCACTATCATCATATTGACTTTTGTAAAGGAGTTTATAGAATTCTTCCACTATATTTAGTATTACCTTCCTATTGGTCGTAAGTTCTCCATCTTTGTCTTTCATTTTAGATATTTCCTTCCTTCCATTCGCAAGTTTTCTTTGTAGTACCTTCATGCTTTTGTTATTCTCTATGGTTCGTTCAATTTCTCTCCTTGTATCTCTTCTTATTGCTTTGGAGATTTGTCTGTTTATTTCCCTTAGCTCTTCCTCTGTGTCTTAACCTAATCTTTTTTAATCTTTTTTACTCAAATAATGATCTTTACTACTTGGCTATTTTGGAATTTTACCTGCTCTGAATAAATTAAAAATTACTCCGATTTTGGTTGACTCAATATAATCCAATTTTTTTCAAAATAAAGCTCTATATATGCTTCAACTTTTCTCGTAATAGCATCTCTTACTATCAAGGACTTTTTATGAAAAATACGAGCTTTAAATATAAAGGTTATAAAGTTATATTTATTAGATTACCTTTACCAAAATAAATAAAATAAAGCTAACAATTCTATTGCAAATTTTTATTTTTTTCGAAAACAAAGCTCGCGCTAATCTTCGGTAAAACGCCTCGTGGACAAACATCCTTAGAATTAGCACCATCATTCTCCTGAAATTTCATATTAAACAGCAACAGCTGAGCCGTTCATAAGTCCTTATTCCTCAAGTTATTTCCCCTCGTTGAAACCTTTCAAATTAATAAGATTAATTACGCTTTATAATCTAGGCAAACACGAATTAATTATGATTGACTTGGTCCTCTTGGCGAAACGTCGATGACTGATGGAAGGGGCATTGATAATTTTAAAATTGGTGCGAAACCGTCGCTTTCAAATAAAAATTAAATTAATTTCACGTAAGTTAGAATACAAATATAATTCATTTTAAAATGGACACTGTAAAGTAAAGAAAGGCAACAAATATTTTTGGATGAGAAATTGATTGAATATGGATATCAATTCCTAAAACAACTTTTTTTAATTCCACCTTTGGAAGCGTCTTTATATAGTGCTAATATTATTATGCCCTCAACTGTACGCTTCCGAATTTTTTTTTAGTCCTGGGGCACCCTGTATATAAAGATAACTTTTTTTAAATTTACAAGTATCAGTAGATAGTAAAAAAAGTTATCAAAAAGGTATTTGCTTACATCAAAAGTTTTTAAATATTTGCCAAACCTTGAAACGTACTTGCCTACATATTAATCGTATAATTATTGAGTTCTAGTACGCATATCAAAATGAATGATATCAGAAATATTGATGAATTATTAAAAGCTACATTGGGCGCAACAAAAGAAATAAACGAAACAAAAATTACTCCATTAACAAAACCTGGCGATAATTATGGAAGTTTAATGCTGAAATTAGATGTCACATTAAAGGATAAAACTACGAATAATGAAATAATTCTAGCACTAGTGGCCAAGAAAATACCGTGTAGTGAATTGTATCAGGAAATATTTAACATCCAAGTAACGTTTAAGAAGGAAGTGGCACTGTATGATACGATTATTCCTGCTTTGAAAGATTTTTTTAAAGAACATGTGAATAAAACTTTAGATTTTTTTCCTAAATATTACGCCTCTAGATTCAGTTTAAAAAAGGATGATGATGTGGTTGATGAAGATGGAGTGTTAGTTTTAGAGAATTTGAAAGTTTCAGGTAAATCAACATTGATTCTATTACCAATTTTTAGTTGAAATCTTTAATTATAGATTAAAATTACTCATAAATACGTTCAGTAATAAAAAATATAACAGTTTGTACATAATTTTTGCCCAAATATAGTATATTACGTAACAAGTGTTGTAAAAAGTATATTACGCATGAATGGAAAAATTGCACACGAAACCTGCGGCCACTATAGAAAACAGGCAAAAACACACGACACACGGCCTCAGTATGTAGCTCATTACGCACGGTAAACACAAAACCGTGGGATGTGTTTACCGTAAACAAAGCGCACTTTTTCTATTCGTGCGTAAAATGCTTTTTACAGCACCTGTTGCGTAATACATTATTACCTACGGCCATATACAGTGTGGACTTATGACAGGGTAATTAATTTATTGAAATGGGATACCCTATATTTTATTCCGTCTTTAGATTTTTGAACAATTTTATTTCAAAAGTTTTACAAATATCTCTTCAAATTCAATAGATTCCCGCCTCACTATTACTTGACATATTGAAAATGTAGGTATTCTTTTTTAAACTGTATGTATCTTATAATCATAATTAATTGTGTTTCAAAAAAGTTTGTATTATTTTGATTTTGACGGTTGTTGGACTACGATGATGACGGGCGATTCCGTGCTTGCGAATTAATAAAGGTTCCGCTTTCTTTTACGTATAAACTGTGCGTTTTGTTTACCAAAACAGTGCGATTTGTTTACCGTGCGTAATGAGCTACATACTGAGGTTGTGTGTCGTGTGTTTTTGACTGAATATTACATACTTTAAAATAACAAAAGGTGAATGTAATTAGTCGATAATTTGAAAAAAGTGAAGGCTCACGTTTTTATAGAAATTTTAATAATCAGATGTAGTATTATCATCAATACAGAATTAAAACCAGTTGAGAATGCTCTTCTAGCATTGCCATAAAACGAACAAATTGTAATGACATTATTAATAAAATTTTAGATTGACAGTTCTCAGTTCTCATTCTAATCAACACAGCCAACAGCCACAGTCTACTCACTTTTAACCAAAATAGTCATTCACTATTAGTGGCGTCTGTGAGTCGGAAGGACATGGACCAAAATTTACCCGGATCGAGAGTACCTCTCCCCCCCCGTTTTCGAGGATGCTGAACACGATGGCGGTATCAAAATTACTATTTTCGACTGCTGAACCTAAAGGGGTTAAAAAAAAGTCTTTCCCCCCATTTTCGAGGTTGCCGAGCATGGTAGAGGTGTTAAAGATTACATTCGAACCTCACCAACCCCTCCACCGGTCCAAAATTCGCCCCCGAAAGAGATGTTTTTTTTTCTTCTTTTTAACAGCGACAAAACGCCTGTGTCCCCGCCTTCGAGGATGCTGAACACAATGGCGTTATCAGAATTTCTCTTTTCGCCAGCCGAACCTCTAAAACGGCCAAAAACTACCCTCTAATGGTGTTAAACGGGCAGGACACCATTCTCTTTAAAAAAAGAAGAAAAAAACACACCTCTTTCGGGGGTGAATTTTGGCCGGTGGAGGGGTTGGTGAGGTTCGCAAGTAATCTTTAACACCACCACCGTGCTCGGCATCCTCGAAAACGGGGGAAATACGTTTTTTTACAGGGAAATGATGCGCTGCCCGTTTAACCCCTTTAGGGGTATTTTTTGGCCGTTATAGGAGGTTCAGCAGTCGAAAATAGTAATTCTAATAGCGCCATCGTGTCCGGCATCCTCGAAAACGGGGGGGAGAGGTACTCTCGATCCGGGTAAATTTTGATCAATTTTTCATGATTTTTTCTGACTCACAGACGCCACTATATGCGTTTACTTTAAATTCAATATCATTTAAACTTCAAAATTTTCATATTTTGGATCCCATTTTAAAGGAGTTCTCGAGATAGTACGGAGGGAAACATCAATAGTACGGAGGGGCACATCAAACCCTAACCTTACTTTTTGATGCTCTATCAAAATCTGAAGTCAGAATTTTAAAATTCACAAAGACAAAGAATCGACACACATACATACACACAGATCGAATTCAGATACCGAATTTGTTCGGTGAAAATTGTATAGATATCATCAAATTACCATTGTGTGCGAAGGTCTTGGATTATGTATACATGTAACGCCTTTCCTGACTGACACAGTCATTAACAGATAGCCCAAACTTCTTGAACTTCTTCTAATCTGTGACTTCTATTCCATTAAGGACCTCTTCGATGGTTTTCTTTTGATCGTCTTTTATCTTTTTACTACTCCTGACCATTTTTTTCTGTTTCTGCTTTTCGGTTTCATCTCCTCTTCGACTGCTTTCCCAAGCAAATATTTTTTACGTATTACCTCAGTCAAAATAACTCTAAATATAGCAAATTTTTTTGTTTTAGGTTATGAAAATCTAGACCGCAAAGTTGGTTTCGACTTTGACACAGCAAAAATCCTGCTCCAAAACCTAGCCCAATTTCACGCTGTCCCTCTTGCATTAAAACAAAAAAAACCAACAGTTTTTAATGAAAAAATTAAAAAATTTTGCATCGGTGAGATTTTTACAAACGACCGTTACGAAAAATTCAACGAAATTTGTAGGGAATTTATTTCAGAAAATCCTGAAACTGTACATTTGGCACAAAAAATAAATCTTTTAACTGCAAGTAACATGCAACAAGTGAATGACACTTATGGAACTCTAATACACTTTGATTTGTGGACGAATAATATAATGCTGAAATCTGTGGACGGTAAAATCTGCGCCACCAAACTAGTTGATTTTCAAGTTTATCGATACGGATCACCTGCATCTGATCTGTTTTTCTTCCTTTGGACAAGCGTACAGATTAAAGTTTTAAAAGAAAATCTAGACGATCTTATTCAATATTATCATGAACATTTTGTAAACACACTTCAAGAATTAAATTGTGACATCAGTGCTATCTCACTTGATAGTTTATATGAAGAACTTAAATTTCATTCCAAGTTTGAATTCGGACATGCTTTCTTCTTCTCATCATTTATTATACCTGAGAAGGAAAAGGACGAAGCTATATCCCAAATGACTAAAGAGAAATGTTGGTTTATGGTACTGGAATGTGAAAAGAGAGGATGGCTTCCTAAACTATTTTAGCACTTTTAATATATATTTCAACAATGTTGTATATAATTTTTGCCTTTCCTGCGAATTAAACATTTCTCGTTTCATTACAAGTTCCTCCTTTTGTGTTGTAAGTAATAAAATATACAACTTTTTTATTATTCGAATCAAAAAAACAAATCTTGCCCGCCCACCTTACGTAACCAAATAAACATTTTTAACCACCCCATTTTTGCATCCTAAGAAAACAACCCTTTATAATTCCGTAGTCATAAAACCTCCAGATAAGGAGATCCCATTGTTACGGGGGATAATTCTAATTTATGTAGTATATTCTTGCAGAGCACACTCTAAAATTTCCGTTATCTGCGGTAATTTTCATCGCGAAAATGAGTCATGAAGCTATAGCTGTGCTATCTGTATTCGTTGTGTCGTCTAACTAATTTGTATTTCTGCTTCGGTCGTGGAGGATTATCTGATCGCGGTGGACTTCATTACCATGAATATAAAACAAAAATGAGGATGAATCCAATTTCTTTCCTTAAAACTGGTACATAGTTCTATGGAATCGGGAAATTAAAAAATGGAAGAGTCTTGAGGTCCGCAATTGCTTGACGCTCAACCACAGTAGGGCGACATATACTTATTTTTATTAGTTAGATTAAAAGGTTGCTTACCTGTATTAAAAAAGTATTTATTTGATTGTCGAGTCACCTTACTTTTTCGATTAAATAACCATTCTGAGCGATATAATTCGTGTCAAACATTTACAATCTTTTAAACTTGTTTTATATCCTTTTTACAGTTGCCTGTAAATATCATTGTCCATTGTGTTGATTCGATATAAATTTTCCGTTCCTTACAACTTTTATTGAACACACTCTAAAAATTTATCTCCATCATAACTCAATCCGGCAAAATAAAACGATGGCTTTCTCGATTCCAAACAAAGCATTCACTTAAAACAACAAAAAGGGTCCGGGGTCGACTTCCCCGGCTCAAAGTTAAACTCAAACAAGTTTTATCCTATCCCACTTTATATCCCGATTCTTCTGGACAGTAATATTATTCTTCATGAATGCCTAATATTTTACATTCTTAAGGGAATTCTTGAGATTTTATAGACGGCATGCATGCTGCAGTTTGTTTTTTAACTAAACAACTCTAAAGAAATTCCTTATAATAATTTAATTTATTATTTAAAGTTTGATTAAGGATGCAGAAAATTATGCAACTGAAAAAGCGAAAGGATAAAATCTATCCAGTAACTTGCTTAAATCCAATGACAATTATATACTACGGTCAAGATGCTACCAGGGGAGACCATCAATCTTTGGTGTCTTCCGAATTTTTCAGTGCATCTATAGCAGTGTTTCCCAAACTGTTCTAAACCCCTTTTTATAAGAACTTTATTGGCTATTCACTCACAGACCCAAAAAACCATACACTTTGCTGTGATTTCAAAAGTAGCAAATATATCAATAGCTTGGTCAATGAATTGAGTTTAGTTTGGGAATCCCTGATCTAGAGATACCACAACACATTAAGCTCTGCTTAGACAGAAAATATGACACTAACAACAAAATTTACGGTTCTTGCAATGATATATATTTACTTGATCAACGAATTTTGTATAAAAATTAAAACCCAATTAAGTGTGATGCAGGCAGTGGAGAGTGGGTCGCATCATTCAATAAATCTTTCAGTAGGAGAACTTGTATATATTTTCTTCAACTAGATTATTAAATGAAGCTAACAATTATAAAGGCAAAGTTAAAGAAGCGACAGTAATATGCTTAAGGCAGATAACTATCAAATACTATTAAACGAGCAAGGTTTGTATGTGTGTGTGTATGTGTGTGTGTCCAGAGGATCTCGAAATCCACTCGTCAGAATTCAATGAAACTTTCAGGGTAGACTAATTCCTATCTAAATCGACAGAAAATGTAGGTCTCATGTCTGTGAAAATTCGATCTTCCGAGATATTTACAAGAAAAGTTAAGCTTTTAGTTGTATTTCCTAGCAACGGCACATAATAATAACTTGTTTCTATAGTAATATATACTATAAAGGATAGATGAGTACAGTAAAACGTCACATTCCATAGGCGTACTTTGCAAAATAAGTTTCTATAATATAAATAAGGTCACAGCATATAAAATATATATACGCACGTCGTAGATTAAATTTTGAAGTTATATTATTTACCAAAAATAAAAATAAACTTTATGCATCTGACACTTTAACATTGAACCAATTAAATTTAACCAATAAATAACAAGGAGGATTATATGTTGGGATTAAACTTTTTTTAATCTCTTAAAAGTAACTCTTCAGTACTTACCTAAACTCAAAGATTAAAAAAAAGTTAGTTCAAGAACTATCTTTAAAAGTCACTGTCTTCACTACAACTACTGGTATCACTATAATTGTCTTTTCTGAGGTTTATTATTATCGGTTCTATTAAATTATCCATTGATATATCCACTTTCCTAAATGAATTTTCCACATTTTTAACATGACCAATGCATTTTCCCCAATGTTCTCTATTTACATCTGAAACTGCCTTCAGAAACAAATTTCGCACATCAGGAAATTTAAATGTTTTATTGTTTTGAGAAACATAACCTTTTAATAATTGAGACCAGATCAGTTCAATGGAATTTAACTCTGCGTGGTTCGGAGGCAATCTGAGAATTTTAATTCCTTTTTCTCTGGCCATCTCATCTATAATATATTTTTTGAATTTGTTTTTATGTTGCCTTGCTATTACTAATAATTCTGCCTTCAAGGATTTAGGAGGACTGATAATATTTTTAGAATGAAGCCATTTTGAAATATATATTAATACAATATTCTGAATCAATTAAAATACATACGATACGGCTATGAATAAATAAAGTCTGACTTATCTGTCAAAAGAATAGGTTTATCTAGACAAAAACTATATTAGGCCGATTAGATGTATTAAAATTTAAATTTTAACTACAAATACGCATTGAAGGATGAGGTAAAAATAAAATTTCTACCTCTTGAATCTGAAAGAATTCAATTTTAAATTTGCCGCTTTATATAAAAAAGGAAAGGTTCATTTGACGGACATAAATAATTTGCTTGTCAAATGACAGCCATCTCATAAATTCAAAGTTGAAAATACAACGTTGCCAATTCAATTTCAGAAATCATGGGTTTAGGTAAATATTTATAGGAATGTTATCTTATAGCGGATATAGCTATTGACTTGTACGAGTTTGGAATTTTTATTTATTGGATTCGAAAAGCCTAACTGATGAAGTCGAAAGACAGAAACCGGTCTTAGGATGTCGAATCTAATAAATTAAAATTCCTTACTGGTTTACTCACTTTGTATTAATCTCTGAAAGGGATAAAAAAGAAGAGAGTGACATCTTCACTAGATTCAGTCAAAATTTAATGTCAATACTCTCTTCTTACCATAGATGGTAGCACATCTAAAAATTTATAGGAACGTTAAGTAACACTGTTAAAATGGACACTTGTCAAAATGTGACACCTGTAAAACCGTGACAACTGTTAAAATGTGAGACGTGTCAGAATGTAACAACTGTCAAAATGAACAAATCTCAAAATATGACACCTGTCAGAATGTAACAAATGTCAAAATGTCACATGTATCGTACTTTTCTTTATTTATTACAAAGATCTAACCTAACCTAAAGCTAATATTTTTTTTTTTTTGGCGGGTGGAAATGCTTTATGCACATCGGGTAAAGGTTCTTCCCTTCCCCGATAGTGTGAGACTACCCCTTACGGCTACTATTTTATTATGCGGACAGTTTTAATATTTAAGTTTTCATTATCAGAGAGAGAGAGAGAGAGAGAGAGAGAGAGAGAGAGAGAGAGAGAGAGAGAGAGAGAGAGAGAAAAAGAATGAATGCTTGTACACGTGTACTATTAACATAGATTTCAATTTTTTATTTTACAAGAAACTTTAAAGAGACATTTAAAATTCTCTTTTTTCATAGTACATTTTAAGGTTGATTGTGATTTTGTATTTTCCAAGAACAAATTGTAATGTAATGTACGAATGAACTATTTTTGTAACTGAAAATTTTTGAAAAAATATGATATCAATATCTGCCACACGTCGAGAGCCTGGTCACAGGTTTTTGTGGAGGTTTTTACCCAAGTATGAATATCGGACCTATAATTTTCCTTCACTGCAGATCAATAAATAATAAAATTAATTGAACATAGAGTTTTTCTTATATAGTGATAAATAGAGTGAGCTGAGCGATCTTCTGTTGACGGGACCTGTGCCCTACACGCTGCTGTTGTCCGTCCCGGAAACGGGGCTTGTCCGCCGTGACTATTCGCGAATATCAAGCGTCAGTAGATGTTGCCCTCTAAAAGGGTGAAATCCCCAGAAACTAGGCAACTTTAATGCATTTAACTAACCTCTGTGACAAGCAGTTGATAAACGTCAATAACAGCTGCAGCCGATTGAAAATTAACACTGACAGCTTTTTTAATTTTCCCGCCTACTTTCAAGCCAATCGCCAATCAACTTTTTATTTATCTCCCTTTCAGTAGTTCAAGTAGATGTCGCCCACTCCGTGATTTTCGCGAATTAATTAATAATTTGTCATGTTATAAATATACTTAAATTATATACTCATTGGGCTGCTTAAAAATGTAGATTTGAATATTAAAAGCGAAGCTCGGTGACCAGATATTTCTACAAATAAATTAACTAGAACTCGAACTGGAGGAACTGCTCTAATCGTTGAGACATCCTAAACGATGGGCAGCAGAAGGGGGCACAATAGATCTTCTGATAGATAGCTATGTCTGAGATGTACTAATAGACACTCTCACTGTAAAATGAGCCAACTGAAATGACACCAAAGGAAAAACGAATAGTTGTACTCAATGTTTCTACAATACAAAGCAAACAATTGGTTGTATAAATGTATCAAAGTAACGGCGCAATTCTTTAAATGTTCTCCTTAAAAAGAACCAATAGAAACCAGTTCTAGTCAATCAACATTATTCGTTATATCAAATGCTGGGCTTCCTCAAATTCAACAAAGCGTTCACTTAAAACAACAAAAACCTTTGGCGAGGTCAGCTTTTCAGTCTCAAAGTTAAACTCAAACAAGTTACTCCAGTTAAATATATTCTATCCTATTCCTGATCCTGATTCCATTGGACAAATGCGTTTCGGGTGAAGGGAGACCAATATAATATAAAGGAACGAGACGCAGTCAAATATCAAAGTCATTGGCGTTCCTCAGATTTTTATTATCAGTTTTTTTAATACTTCAACCTTTTAAAAGTAACAGAAATTCAAAATGTATTGCTGGTTGATATGGAGCGTCTATAAAAACACTAAAACCAATGAAAATAAAGTCCTAGTTACTTAAATACAGTCTTGGAACAAAATTTCAACGATTTAAAAAATACAAAATTTAAACGATTTCAAAATTTTAAATATTTCAAAAAATTAAAAAAAATACAGCTACCAATTTTTAAAATTTCACAAATTTGAAATATTTTAAAAATGTTATATATTTATCATGATTGCCTTTAAATTGGAAAAATTTCAATAAATTTCAACGATTTAAAAAATACAAAATTTAAACGATTTCAAAATTTTAAATATTTCTAAAATTTATCATGATTGCCTTAAAATTTAGAAAATTTCCAAAATTTCAATGATTTCGTGATTTTAAATATTTTCAAAATTACAAAATTTTATATATGTATTTATCCTGATTGCCTCTAAATTATGAAGATTTCAAAAATTTCAACGATTTCAAAATTTTAATTATTTCAAAAAATTAGAAAAATTCCAGCTGTGAATTTTTAAAATTTCAAAAATTTTAAATATTTCAAAACACACAAATTCCAAAGATATCAAAATTTTAAAAAATTTACAAATTTCAAATATTTTCAAAATTTCAAAATTTTATATATTTATCTTGATTGCCTCTAAATTATTACGATTTTAAAAATTTCAACGATTTCAAAATTTTAAATATTTCATAAAATTAAAACAATTCCAGTTATGAATTTTTAAAATTTCACAAACTTGAAATATTTGACAAATTTTAAAAAATTTATATATTTATCATGATTGCCTTTAAATTTAGAAAATTTCCAAAATTTCAAAAATTTCATGATTTTAAATATTTTCAAAATTACAAAATTTTATATATTTCATAAATTTCAACGATTTAAAAAAACTCAAAATTTTAAATATTTCAAAAAACATTAAAAATTCCAACGATATCAAAATTTTAAAAAATTTACAAATTTCTAATATTTTCAAAATTACAAAATTGTATATATTTATTGCCTCTAAATTAGGAATATTTCAAAAAATTCAACGATTTCAAAATTTATGAATTTTTAAAATGTCACAAATTTGAAATAATTTAAAAAATTTCATATAGGTATTTATCATAATTGCCTTTAAATTTGAAAAATTTCTTTCGAAAATTTCAATAATTTAAACAATTCTGCATTGGCAGTAATAAGTGACGATGTGGTTAATGTGAGGGTCAATAATAAACAAACTGGCAGTAAGTATATTTAGAATCTGATCCAGAGGGGTGTCAAGTGTCAGAGTATTTGAAGAATTAAATAAATTATTTATTGTATCCTATAATAAGTGAGCAAAAAATAACAAAATATAATTTTAGGCACATAGGACGTAAAAATAAATTGTGTTTATTTAGACATTCCAACTGAGTTAAAAGAACATTTTTAGGTTTTTTATTTGCACGCCTCTGGGACTATGCGCCAGCTCTATCTCGAGTATAAGCTGGTCTTTGGCCTGATTAGCATAAGGAAATCGCCTCTCTTCGTTACCGCTTGTCTAAAGCTGTTAATGTGTTCATCGAGACGCGCAAGAATTGGAATAGACTGATGAATTGTTTTAGGTAAACGTCAATTCCACTTGTCAAAAAAATATTTGATAGAAAAGTTGATTTTGATTCAGTTTTTGAACATCCTAGAGTTTGAACACGGAGTTCCAATCAGTATGTATCTTTTACAAGTAGAGAAACAGTATCGGTTTCTTCCCATAACTTGATATTTTCTTCAGTTGTACCTGTACTTAAAAAAAATCTGTTCATGGAGTCGTTGGATGCGGAGTCGCGAATGATATTGTGATGGGATCTGTATAATGGAATTGAATAGCGTTTGTAAGACGAATGTAAGAATTAATCCATTATTTCGTATTTCGTAACAAACAAAAAAGAATTCCAACCACAGTTAGTCCTTCTCCTACATTAACCTTTTTCAAAAGCACAATGTATCGAATTCAATCAAAAGCTAAAAGAAATACCTTTAACGTAGTATTTTCTAATGACCACTCGGTTTCTTTTATTTTTAAGAGATTACAAAAATAACAAAAGACAAATTACAACAGAAGAAGTAAATTGATAGAAATGCCCAACGTATCTAAGTATATAAAAAAGTAACAATACCGATCAACGCCAGATACGCAGCTACTGTCTGAATAGTGACAAAAATTGGAAAGAGATCAGTGATAACAAAGTTGGCTAGTAGCTTTATTACCATCATAAACATTTTGTCGAGATTAACAGCCTTAAATATTTTTATCATCAAGAGGTGTTAAAGAATCAGGAATAGTTTAAAATGCTGACAACGGAATTCCATCAAATCCTGAAAGGCATTTGGTGTGGTACACCATAGGATTTTATAAATCCAGAATGAGTGTAAGGATATAACTGGGGAGTAGAACAATAATATTTTAGGAATAATGACATACCTATCATTCATTCAAAAAACTGTTTCAGTTCATCACACAACGTCGTATCTAGGTGAAAAATCTAAATTCTGGGTATGTTTAAAGGTATTGGATGAAATAAGTCTTAAGCAAAGTGAGAAACACGTGGGATTATAATCTTTCAAATTCTAGAAGACAATATAAAAAAATACCAACTTAAAATAGCTATGGATTTCCAGGAGTGGATTTATTTAAAAATGAAGAAGCGTTAGAGAACATGATTTTAAAATTACACAACAGGCTTGATGAAAAGACAGCATAAAACTAGGGTGTTCACAGCAGGTAATCTTAGTTAGAGTTCAAAGACTCAAAAATATAAGAAAAGGATCAATCATAATATCCCTCAAAATATATAATCATTTACCTGACTCACTGAAAGATCTCAAGAATCCTATGTTCAAGAGAGTGTAAAAAATTCCTGAAAGAGAAAAGCTACTACTACTATTCTCGTCTCATATTCTATGTATTATAGTCAACAGTCAACAGTCCAAATGTTTTTATATTCAATGTTTTTTTTTCAAAAAACAGTAACCCCGCATCAACTACTAGGAGTTATTAGCAGGGGAGACACAAAACATACAAAATATACAAAAGAAAAATTAAATCTGTGAGTAGAGATTAATGTCTTTCAGGTATTTCATCAGATGGTCAAAGTTGGTACTCAATATATGGAACTTCAATGTCCGCTTATTTGATTTGTTCTTCTTTCATTTTCGTATTGAGGGCATTCTATTAAAATGCTGAACGGTAAGCTGGGTGGTGCAGGTTGTACATAGTGGTGGATTTTCTTTATTCAATAGGTGTTGGTGTGTAAGCAGTGTGTGTCCTATACGGAGCCGATTTAAAATGGCAATGGCAATACCAGTTTTGCATCTATTTTAGGCTTGATTAGCCTGAGCTTATTATTTGGTGATTATTCCCAGATAGATTGTCATTTCTGAGAGCTTCGAGTATGGCTGTAGTTTCTCCAGTATATATGCTGCAATTTTCCGGTATGCGAATATTGAAATGAAGGTTGTCACTGATAAAGGCTGCTGCATATCCGTGAGGTGTTTTGGAGCCATCGGTGAAAATCTGATAGGAGGATAGAGTTTTGGAAATTAATTCTTTATAGGAGTTTGGAGGTTTTTTGGTATTTCTTCAAGGATATATTTTTTTCTGGAGTTTTTATTAACCATGGCTGAATATTTAATTGCGTAGTATCAGACAGATTGAACTTTTCCCTTAGAGGTAGCTTCCTAAACGGTTTCGTATCATATATTTTTGTGGTGTTGTTGTTAAATATGATTGGGAAGGTAATGTTGTCATTAATTTGTGATATTCTGGCTGCATATCTTAAGGATTGCATTTCACGACGTAGATTTAATGGAGGTTCGTTAGGCTAATTGAAGGCTAATTATAGGACTGGTTCTAAAAGCCCCTAAGGCTATTCTTAGAGAAGACGTTTGTATATGATTTAAGGTTTTTAGCAGAGTCTTGTTGACAGAATCATAGCAGATGGAACCATAATATATTTTACTTCTTATTAGTGTTTTTATATTTACACATTTTTAAGCTTAGGTTAGCCTTCAACTTCAATCATAACTATCATTTTTTTGACGATTTCTATACTTATGAAATAAATATTTATTTATTTATTTATAACTGAACTTAAAGTGATTTTTTTTAAATCTTACTAGTATTATCAAAATGTGTACGAAAAAAAACTGAGACGAATTGACTGGTCCTCGAACTTAACGTGTTCATCGAAAAGTGCAAGAACTGAAACTAAAATAAGGACATCTGAATGTGAAACAGTGGGGATTGACTCGGATCCGGGATAGCTGGGATCGCCCGCTGCGATCTCAAGAGCGCAAACAAAACAAAATAAAAGATTGCATTTAAGATTAGGGATAAAACGTTCTTTGAGCTACTCCAGTAATTTTCTTGAATTATAGTTGTCCGAGTTGTTGGCTTATTTTCTTTCCGCTTTTATTATAGCACCGTTTCCATTTCAGCCTGTTCAATTTTCCTCATCAAAATTAGATTGGGCTCTTTGGTAACGGAAAATTATTATTTGAAACAAATAAAATACTAACAGATGAGTTATTGGAACAAAATACTGATGCATTATTTATTTAGTAGGTCAAATATTAGTACACATTTCAATTAAGTACACCCTGTATATTAAAAATTAAAGCTGCTATCTATGGCGAGACCAGTCATAATAGTTTAATAGACAATACTTTCAGTGACATCTTTTTTTACTAATTTCTTGAAATAATGTGTGAATTTTTGCGATGAAATATATGCATTTTATCGCAGGACAACAGGGACATCGAAAGATTAGGATTGGGCTACGATGTCAGGCGCCGCAACTGCCTTTCAAAGCACAAGCCCCATATGATTCACGACGGCCGAAGCGCCGACAGGCACTATCTCACCGCCGGCAGCCAGATCACCGCCACCCTAGCCTCGAAATTTAATCTAAAACCGAAAATTATCGCCAGATTTTGGCGAAAGGTCAGAAAGTTAGCATAAAGTCGGAGATATCAGAGGAAATAATGTAAAAGATCGGATTTGGCTTGGCATGAGGTGAAAATGGAAGGGAATTGAAGGATTATTGATGATATCCAGAATTTTATTTTGATTGCTTCGTAGAATTTTATATACCGTAGTTTAGAATATTTATCCTAAATAGTTGTTTATTTCAAATAAAGTTCTTTAAAGTGGAAGTGATACTTTACTGGGTGGAGCCTAAATACTACGCTAGACCTATTTCGAACACTTACGAGGGGGAGTCTAAATTCGGTACGGGTGCCGACTTCGCATTTCGCCGGTTTCATCCACGGGGGTAGAAGCAATCACAGCATGGATATCCATATATTCCACCGGTAAGGTACCAGACTCCGGTATCTCTAATAATCTTGAAGCCCAAGCTTCGCTCAACCTGGACGACGCCGACACCTAAAAATGTACAGTGTTGACAGTATGTGCCTCACCATGCCGCATCACACATTCTTCGAGTGTGAAAGATGGAAACCTCACAGACTGAGATTAGAATCACTCCTAGGCCCACCGCTAACGGCGGAAAACATTATCAATAAACTCTTGCTAAATAAGAAAAACTGGGAGGAGGGAACAAAAATAATTTCAGAAATCATAAAAGAGAAAGAGAGAGAGGAAAGAGAATCGCAGGCATTAAACTTACGAGAAGAAGACTAACGATAGACTTCAAGGGACGCATGATGCCAAATCCACCAGGATAGTTCCGTCGTCTCGTTGAACGCAGAGGTGGTTTTTATTCGGTAGGCCGCTTGTTTTAGGGTGATGCAGTGCGACAAGCTCCTAATGGAGTAATTCGGACGGTATTATCTTCTCCTTGATGGAATCCGTCTCGTTAGGGACACCTTTCCTAAGCGTCTTTAGAAGATTTTCCAAGAACTAGACACTACTTCAGTTTAGGCAGTTTTATTAAATTTTGAATAACTTTCCTCATTATTTTGTAATATTTGTTTCACTTTTGGGTGCCGTTTGATATGTTAACTTTATATTGGTTTATTTTCATTAATTATTTTTTTTTATTTCTGTGTCAACGTCATCGACTACTGTGGTCATTAGCCTCGTGTTCTGTATAGGCTTTGTTACTGTTTCCCAGCGCGACTTTAGGAACAGCACTGTTAATTAGAACCCAACAGTGAATGGTCGAATAAGGAATCACACCTGGTATATGAAAATCAATTTCTAAATTTTTAATTAATTAAAAATCAGAAAGTGATTTCTGCCGTCGGTGAGATTCGAACCCACAACCCTTGGATTATGAGTCCAGTGTTCTACCACTGAGCCACCCACTCCCCCTATTAATTATTATGATTTTTTTATAACTCAGGAACTAACGAATAGATTTTTTTGGAAATTGGGTAATCTTTTTGGGACTTACAGTAATTTCATCTGAGGTATACTACAGAGTATCTGTGGCGTTATCACAGAAGCAGGGACGGCATCTCAATGAAAAAAATTAAATGGAAAGGGGGAATCAAACTTAGCTCAAATGAAAGGGTTTGTATTTCAAATTCAACGGAGTATCACAATGAGGGTACCAAAGTAATAATTTTACCAAATTTTCAATTTAATGTTTATTTGCAACAATAACCAGTGATATTTAAAATGCCGCAATTATCATGTCCAAATTTACTTCTGATTGGCCTATTTTTACTTTTAACTAGTTTTTTGTAAGCTGAAGAAAACAGTTGGCCTTGGAATTCTACCTTAATCGCTTTTTGATTGACATTAGTAAAATCTAATAACGCATTGATTGTTGTCACTTTTTAAAAATCTATTACCGTTTTAAAAGAATTCGTAGTGTGAATCCAAAGTAAAAATGCCATTCCTATTCACACCGAATGAATATGTTGCTAATCTATGGTGAATGTAGGAAAAATTCTCGAAATGCTAAGGCCTTATACCATGAGCGTTTTCCCGAAAGAAGAACACCTTTGCATATGACTTTTGCAATGGTTGAAGAAAAGATGCGACAAGGTTCATTTCCAAACTCAAAACATAGTCATCATGACAAACCAATACAGTGCGAACAGAATATGGTGAATGTTTTAGCATATGTAGCGGTCAATCCCCATGTGTCCATCCGAACAATTGCTGAAGAAATGGGTCTTTCTTCAAGTTCAGTGCACAGAATTTTGAAAACCCACAATTACCATCCACTTAAATTGCATTTGACTCATGAATTGCGAACCTTTATAGCCATCATGCAAGTTATGATGCAAGACACTCCCAATTTGTTGAGTAAAATTTTGTGGAGTGATGAAGCGCGTTTCCATAATAATGGCGTCGTAAATCGCCATAACTCTCACTATTGGTCAGTGGAAAACCCGCGGTGGGTAAGGGAAACTCGCTTTCAAACCAGGTGGGGAGTTAATGTTTGGTGTGGTTTATTCAATGGTCGGTTAATAGGCCCATATTTCTTTGAAGGCTATTTAAATGGTCAGAGATATTTGAATATTCTAGAAAATGAGCTACCTGCGTTACTGGATGATATTCCTTTGAATGAAAGAAGAGACATGATATGGCGGCAAGATGGCGCACCTCCACATAATAACGGCATTGTAGCAAATTATCTTAATGCCAGATTTCCAAACAAATGGATTGGAACTCATGGACCCTTTCGATGGCCTCCACGATCGCCGGATATGACACCACTAGATTTTTTTGTATGGGGATATTTGAAAGATCTGGTTTATAATGAACAACCTGTAGACGTGAACGATTTAAAAATTAAAATTAGAAGAGCTTGTAATAACCGTACGCAAGAGATGATACATGCGGCATGTACACGTGAACTACTTAGACGCTTCGATGCTTGTGTTGATTCAGACGGAGGTCATTTTGAACATCTTTTATAAAATTACCGTGCAATCGAAATGTTCTGGTTATTCTTGAAAATAAACATTAAATTGAAAATTTGGTAAAATTATTACTTTGGTACCCTCATTGTGATACACCGTTGAATTTGAAATAAAAACCCTTTCATTTGAGCTAAGTTTGATTCCCCCTTTCCATTTAATTTTTTTCATTGCGATGACGTTCCTGCTTCTGTGATGACGTCACAGATACTCTGTATACCTCAGATGAAATTACTGTAGGTCCCAAAAAGATTACCCAATTTTCAAAAAAATCTATTCGTTAGTTCCTGAGTTATAGCCTGTAAAAAAAATCTTGGGACACCCTGTATATTTTAAAATAAATTTCACAATCTTTTTTTTTGTTTTTTAAATATTTTAATACTCACAAAGTACCCCGAATGTTTCTTATGCAAACTGGGTCCCAGTCGAATTGGCTGAAAACGAGATCTAATACACAGTTTTTGAAATACTATTAACAAGAACATGAAATAATAATGATTTTTGTGTGGAACATGATGGTGACCTAAGTACAAGCATTTGTTATAAATCAAAAATATTTACATTGTTTCCTATTAATCATTCTTTCATGTTCTTCCAAATTGTATTACCAAAACTGTTTACTTTGTAATGTATTTCTGTTCCTATTACAATTTCATTTTGTTGAAACATTTCGTTTTCAAAATTGTATGAATCTGTCAAATTTTACGACAGCCGCCTACTCGATTCCTTTTTTTCTCGAATAAACCGTCAAACATTTCTTATTTTGCATAAATCTCGCAAGTTTTACAAAATAAACCCTAAATCAGCAAAGAGTTCTTAAAAAATTCCATGTACTGATTTAATAAAATATAGGGTGATGCATTTGAAAAAGTCGAGTTATTGCTATTTGTAATTTGTCATTTTCAAAAAATCGTAGTAGGCGATAGAACATCGACTCCGAGTTCGTCTACATCTCTAAAGATGCGCTAAAGCTTAAGGAATCGACTGCAAAAAAGTTAATTAAATTATCTTGAACAGTTCTGAATTTTTTGTGGATCTCTGCACAACGCTATTTTGACACATAAATTGACAAGTCGAAGAAACCTAGGTGCGTTATATCGACAATTTAATGGCGAATTTAAATATGTAACAAAAATGGGGGGTTGCCATTTAAAGAAACAACTAAGTTGGGTATCTTATTCGGGATATCCTGTATATAAATAGAAATATTTTTAGAATGTGCCTCATTGTCGGTCCTATCGTTAAAAAAAACATCAAATGGATAGCTTGGGTAGAAAAAAAGCATGCACAGACACCTGGGTCATCCTGTAGTTTTTTATAAATGTAAAGATCTCGATAGGATATTTATTTAAATTCAATAGATTTCATTTTTTATCACCAAGGACTGTATTTTGGATCACTCTCTGCTAAGTGTCAATGATTTATGTTAAAAATTCTCACTCAATACATTCTTCAGATCTTTCTTTCTCTATTGTTTGATAACTGTATATGATAAAAAACAAAATTGTTCGAAGAGCATTCACAATTTAAAAAGATGTTTCTTTGTGTGTTTACTTTTCTCATTTTCTTCCCTTTTGGTGTAAACAAAAACACCTGTTTGTATCACCTACCTCTTTATCGAATGGATTTTCTCAGTGAGAACTAAATCTCGCGAACGAACGACCATATAGGACCGTTTTTTGTCTATCCTTCATTTCATCCCCTTTTCCTTATCTATTCACTAGGAATCCCATCCGAAAGGACACAGCAGGATACACGATACGCGGCTGCAATAGATAATACGGTCCTCCCACCGATGCCAACTTGATATATACGCGTCCATGGAGCACTAATGGCCGCATGTTGATTGTGCGTTTTAAAGGGATAAGGATTTATGGGCAGATCAACGGAAGGGCGACGGTTATCTGCTATTATTTATCCCGGTGACCAGGATACTTTCAGTGCATTAACTTTGTTTGTTCGGTATTAGCAGAGTGTAAAGCTTCTGAAAATAAAGTACGTTTCGGGATGGAGCCAATGGCACGTAAACTGTTTGTCTTCGATCGACTTTTTGGAAGAGGAATGTAAATGTTTATTTAGCGCGCACAAAAATTGCAAAGAATTTAATAACATTTTTTTATATCGCACTTTCTTGACGACTTTAAAAAGAACTGATTTTATAAACTTATAAAAATCTTGATCCTCTGCTTTGATACAACTTTAAAGACATTCTTCCATCTATAGCTTGGTTTAAAGATACCAGACGAGTGCTTTTCAGACTGTCGTAAATCAGTGAAGATTACGTTTGGGCAGCCATTTACAAGGTCGGCCTTTGAAATTTGTATTACTATGCCGTCTCTTTAAATGCTGTATGTAATATGATGTAAAAATGTTGATTGTATAGATGTAGTTTGTTAGAAACCTCCCAGTAAAAATCACACGTTACGTTTTAACACTTTTTATTTAAACTTTTAATGAAACGAAGAACAAAACGTAATAAATAAAAATATTACATTTGGTTACACGAATAACTCTAAAATGATTTGTGTAGCCACTGAGAAAATCACTTGTAATTTTATCTTTTATAAAAGCGACATATCTTACGGTGAAAAATAATTCAACGGAGTACTAGTTACTTGAGCAATCAATTTTGTACTGCATTTGGACAGTGAAGATGAAAAATAGTTTGAGTAGCCTGGCTTGATTCGCGGCCAAAGTCTTACTCATTTAATTTGCTGCACTGTTGGAGCACTTGAATAATTTAAAAACATTACGCCGTATTTGAGACGACGGGGAAGACCTGCCTAATTCGCATCGAAAATGATATTTTTTTATCAGAAAAAATGTAACATTACGTCGTGTTTGTGACGACGGAGAAGTATTGTTTGATTCGCGGCTAAGATCTTACGAAATACATTGTGTTGAAAGAACTTGCTTGGTTTGCGGCAAAGATTGTACTGACTAAAAAATTATTAAAAACTATTCAGACTTTATTTCGATTAAAATATTTATTTAGCGGCTTAGTGCAGTGTTGCCAGTTGTTCTTTGTTGAAGACGCAGCTGGTTTGATATTTGGCGTAGTTGCCAATTTGTTTATTACTTATAAATGAAATCAATTATGTTTAATGGGAAATTAAACACAGACATCTGTAGAGATACATCAAATCAAACTAGTTTGATTTATCCACTCAAGTTTGATTTGCCTAGTGTGATTTTCAGACATCTGTAGAGATACATCAAATCAATTTTTTTACATAAGAATTTTGATTTGATTTGATCTACAATTCAACAAGGAGAGGCAGAGAAGGAGAGAGAGCATGTAATCGAAAGATCCTGCAGTCGATGTACATGTCAATAGTGAGACATGCCATCACTTATGAAGCAGTAGTCTGGGGCAGCAGAACTAAACTGGCCAGTACAAAGGGAAATCTAATCGAAAGACTAGCCTGCGTATGCACAACAGATGCAATGAGAACCTAAGCCTTACACCCCTCCATATAGTAGTGGAGAGTATAGCGATAAGGACAACCTACAGAATGACCAGAGAAGGATCAACTAAACGCAAGTTTCGACTCCTTCTTGGAAATCACCAAACCTGGGACATGCCCCAAGATGAGATGACAAAGAAGAGACAAGGATACGAACCCAAACCTCAAGAGAAGTGCCATTAAATGGTACACAGATTGTTGTAGAACAACACAAGGAACAGGAATAGGAGTATATGGGCCTGGAACCAAATATTCCGAAAGTTTAGGCAAATTTCCGAGCATTTTCCAAGCTGAAATATACGCCATCGGAAAATGTGTCCAGTTCAACATAGAAAGAAATTTTCGCAGACAAGAGATCTTCATCATCATGTCAGACAGCCAAGCAGCCATTAATGCCTTGAACTCCCACATAATCAACTCCAAGATGGTTTGGGAGTACCTGGAGAATCTAAACGAACTAGGCAAGAACAACACTGTTAACTTCCTATGGGTCCCTGAACACACTGGAGTGGAGGGTAATAAAATAGCAGACCTACTCGCAAAAAAGGGGCTGAAACAACATTTCTGGGACCTGAACCCTTCTGCGGAATAAGCACCAGTACAATACTTGATGAACTTAGAAAAGAAGTAAATAACAACAGATCTAAATACTGGATAGGACCACAAAGAATGAGGCAGGCCAAGACACTACTGGGAAACTATAACCATTAGAGATCTAACGACTGCATCAGTAAAAGTAAAAATAAGCTCAGAATACTAACGGGTATCCTAACAGGGCACTGCCGGCCGAGAGGCCACCTAAAGAAACTCTGATTAGTAGACAAAGAAGAATGCAGATTCTGCGAGGAAGAGGAGGAAACCTCTATCTACATTCTCTCAGAATGCATTACCCTGCAGAATCCAAGGGTACGATACCTCGGAGAATATCAAATAGAAGAGGAAGATCTACCTAACCTGAAGCCTACCGACATCCTGAACTTTTTGAAAGCAATAGGACTGGAGGAACTGCTCTAATCGTTGAGACATCCTTAGGTCGCAGAATATCGACACCCCCATCACAGATAGGTAGATAGATAGATCTACAATTCGGGAGTTTGATTTGAAATCAAACTTTTTCAAACTGTTTAAAATGGTTTGAAATATGAAAAGTTACCTACCGCGGTTTTAATTTGTCAAGGTGTTGCAGTGAAATGTAGTAGAAGTAGGCAACATCAATACTGACAATACTGTCCTTATGAGTTGGATTTGATTTTAACTGGCTGTTAAAAAAATCTTGTGTAACCCTTTAAAACTATTGTCAATCTATTATTTATCTATAAAAGAACGGAAATATCATTTAGTTTAATTCGTTTTTCTTTTTCCATTTATTTCCAAATAAAACCACTTTTCTCCATATATAACTTAATATCACAACATTTTTATTCCCCAAAATGTCATTACACTGTCAAATAAAAGCCGTTCGCGTTCCCTCTATCAAGCAACTCAATAAAATAAAAATGCTCACCGAACCGACGAGAAAGAACAACAAAGTAAAAATAAATAAAAAAAAGCGAGTCAGTAACTGAATTTTTTAATCTCATATCAAACTGGTGGCTGTCTAACAAGAAACGGAAATGACGGCCATCACGCTGTAACAGGAAGTTGGTGGTATTTCCTTTCAGATTCCTTGCGAGCTCTGTTATTATAAACGATTGTGGTAGCCATTTTTACCGTTCCTTCGGCCAAATCAAGATGAATGTTCTCTTTCTTTAATGGTCTGATCTACAGTGGCGTAACGGTTTAAAAGGTTTTTTATTTTTTAAATTAAAATAGATGGGTTGAAGTTTTCTTTACCAGATAATGATATTTTATGGATTAATGTCCATGTAATTATTTTACTGGGACATTATTTAAACATTACATAACGTGCATCAATATTAATGTCAATTCCGTAATCCCTGAAGAGGAAGAAGATGTAAATTCATTACCTGTGCTGACATTCTAAAGTTTGGTTACGAACGCAAAAACAATAATTGTAGGTATAGTGCCAAAATTAATGTCAAAACAACATTTTTAAAAATTACTCCATTTTGCAAATGTAAATTATTTAACTGTGGTAACAAGTGCAAATGCCTGAAAGCGAATGTAAGATACAATACACAGTGTGAGGGAAAATCCATTGAAAAATAAATATTTTAATTTGAAAATAATAATATTGTGTTTTAATCCCTATAGTGTCATAATAATATTGTAATGCGCGTCATCTTTGTTGCACGTTTGAAGAAGGTTGTGGTGTTTACTCTCTCTGACACACTGATCGCTTTATTCGCTCCACAGCATCCTAACAGTGGCAATGCGACGCGCCGATTCAATTTCCTTCGGTTTTAAAAAAGTGCACAACCCAAACTAGTCCTGTATATCCGTTTTAAATTTAATTTTATTATAAAGGTATGGTGGCTTTTTTCTAGTAACTACTTTGTGATATAAACAAGCAGCATGTAGCAATCTCCTACTTTCCATATTCAACCAATTTGTTTCTGATAATTTATATGATATCGCTCCATTCTTACGAATTCCATATATAAACCTGAGGCAAGATTTTTGCATCCTTTGTATGTGCGATGTCAATTTTGTCTAAACACGGACCATAAACAATATCTCCATAGTTCAAATGACTTAATACTAAAGCATTTGTTAATTTTAGTTTTAATTGCTTAGAGAGTAGATATCTATTTGGATAAAGCATTTTTAAATTCATATAGCTTCTCTGAATACATTATGTTACATGATTCTTAAATCATAAATCTACATTCATTTCTACTCCTAAATTTCTGGCAACAGTGGAACCATTTATATTTTCATTTTTTACACATATATTAAGTTGATTTTTAATGCTGCCAAAAACAAGTAATTTTGATTTAAGCGCGTTAATTTTCAGGTTATGAGCCTCTGACCTTTCTAAGAGGTGGGCCACATCTTCATTAATTAAAATTTCCTCCACATAGTTCCTTTTCTATTGTATGTTTCTTTTTAATCTTCTTTCTCAGTATTTTGTTATATTTGGTCCAAGTATCGTTCTCAGTGTTTTCCTTTCTAGTATTTTCAGATCTGCTTCTTCTTTTTTGTTTATAGTTGTTGTTTCTAAGGCCTGGTCAAAGTCTTATAGATTTGTATCTTTATTTTTCGCATCCATACCTCATTAGGTGAATAAACTGAATCTTTGTACTCTTATTAAATCTTTAAAGGCTTTTTACTCGGTTACTACTGATGTAACAATAAATTTAGAGCTTAATAATTCATTCGGCGTATTTGAAAGCCTGAAAAATTATTGTTAGGGTTTAAGATTGGTTAGGGAACTGTCAAACTGTCAGCTTATAATTAAGCAGATGCTCCTAGTAGGTTCAAAAATTTTCTACAATAATAAATAACTACAAACTGTTAATCTGAAAATATATTGAATTTGGTAAGTAGTACATTGATATAAAAATATTGGTATGTAAATTTTAACCTTCTGGAAAACATTTTTCTCAAGAGAGAACCGTCAACACAAACATAAATAACTCCCCAAACAAAAATAATTCAATCATTGCGTTTTTCATTCAGAGAAAAAGCTCTGGGAAAATTTTTAAAAAGGGACAAAAACGTTAATTAGAACTCCAATTAATTCTCTAACGGAAGTTGGAAAAGGTAAAATAATTGCCACATTGAAAAAATTTAATCAAACGTCAAGTAGTCGAAGCAATGTTTATTTTTCTTTTTTAATTAATTGTCGTGACAAATGAATTTCTTTGGTCGAACGATATTTGCATGCAAGAAAAAAATTAGCGGCCGTATTAGTGGCCCGATGGGCGTGAGAATGACGTTTTATGTATATGTAAGCACAACCGAAAGCAATCCTTCATATTATTCGACGTTTTTATTTTAGATTGGTCAAAAGGTTTTTTGATTTATTATTATAAATTACAAAAAATGGAAATTCATTGAGTTAAAATATGATATTGATTCAGATAATAGCAATTTACGCGAACTAATTCTAGGAATTATTACAAAATACTGCTATTTAGTTGACAGGTTTGATTTAATTTTGGGGCATAAATTATATACAATATCAATTATTTATTATACCATTATTTTAAATTATAGTAATTTGATATGAATGGCGAAATAGAATTAGAATAAATGATCATAAACATTTACTGATAGGCGTAATTTTTTATTTAATGATCACAGAAAGAAAGACTATTATCCATTCGACTTAATTTTGTAGGGACGATAAAAATATATAGCTTGATTTTCATTGTCTGCAATTCATAGTTTTACTCTTAGTACAACAATTTTTTTGTAGGATGCCATCGTCAACTGTCAATTCCGCCACATTGTAAATCCCAGTTCGTGTTTTAGAAATTGTATTATCCCAGTTATCATTCATAAATTCTTGTTTTGTTTTTAGTGCTAGAGATAAATAAAGCATTTATTTCTTCCGTAGTATATAAAGCAATGTGATTTCTATCTACAAGTGGTATCTTAGGGATATTTTTTAGCCATTTTCTACCCATTATCCACTAGATCTCGGCCTACCTCAACTAGAACCTTCTTCACCAGCATTTTATTTCATAATATGTGCAGATTTAAACCGATTGCGCTGGTCACGTATAAGTTTGATTGCAAAACACGTTTATTTATTCTTATTAACTGTGCACAAGGTCGGTTATGCTGAGATGTGGGTTCAAGCGGGTCAATTTAACAATTTTCCGACTGAAAAACCTCACTAATGGCAAAAAAACTCGTCGAAAACCATCATGTTTCCAACGAATACGTCACGAAAATTGAAGGATCGTCTAAGATCAAACTACACAGCGTTTTATAAAAGCGTTTTATAAAAATAAGAATCACAACGTTTTTAAACAAATAAACACGAATATGTATGAATTTGCACACAAGTTTTGTCGACCCCGGTCGCCAGATGTCGCGTCGAGAGATGTCAGTTGGCGTATACCAAACAAAAACTTTTAATTTGAATCACTTGGTTAAGATTCAGGCAATTTTACTTTGAAATAAAGGCCGCATCTTTACATCTTATGTATGCAAAGTTAAAAAATCCTTAAAAAGGCCTAGAGTTAAACGTAGCACTAAAATGTATCAGTTAATCAAGTTTAAAAATTAAAAAATCTGTAACCCAAAAGAAAAACAATCGTTGGAGCGAATCCAACTTGCGCCCCAAATAGGAGCAGTAGCAGGAACTTTTTCTTTCAAAGTACCTACTTTATTTGATTAACTTCCTTAAATATTACCGCTTAAGTTCAAGCTAAGTTAAATTTTCTTCAACTAAAACACGTTGTAATAATAAATCTCGCTCTCCCACTCTCCTGAGGAATATTAAAAACAAATCCCCGCGCTGAGAATCCTGAGTAGTATACACACATCCCTAACGACATCAGCGGCCTTCAGAAAAGTTTCAGGAAATATTTCGCGACTTTCGCTCGCAATTGCAAATGAGACAGTTGAGTAATGGCCTCAATAAATCAAATAAAAGGACCCTTTTTAAATCTTAAAGACTGACAATGCTGATAGCAATCACCTACTACCATTATACCGACTTTGCCATTAGTCAGTTCTGGATCGAATTACCGTTTTGAGCCTCGATGGTTTCCGGTTCCTGATTTTTAATTTCCGCACCATGGTGTCTTGCCACACCACGTAGATTAATACAGCAGAGACCAGGGATAGAAAGATAAATCGGGTCAGTAATGGGCGTAGGGTTGAGGCTATCGTAAAAAATTCAATTAACTATTCCAACAGAATGAAAAAAGATGTCTGCCAGTTCCGATTCGTTTAAGCCTATTGATTGGTTTATTATTACTTTTAATTGATCTTTAAAACCGTTTTATGGTGTCATTTTGGAACGCGATTAAATTAAATCATTAGAATCTTAATTTGATATCAATAATAATTATAAATTGCTGATTATTTCACTATGTCATATATCACCTCTACTTCCAATGACAGTTCTGGAAATAATAACTCAGTTTTCCCACATTTACATATTATTAGCTCCTTCAGTGAAAAAGAAGTATATTCACTTTAATTTTTAAAACATGAAACCTGAAACAACTGTAAGATCAATGATTTTTGGTATGATTTGGCAACGTCCTTTTGATATTTTACGATTTCTATGCCTAAAGATTTGACCGTTTATATGATCCATCGTTTACGACTTTGATAGTATATTTTGGCATAAATACTTGTGTTTGAGTCGAATGTAAAGGCATCGGTTTGACCATGCCAGGCATTTTACTGACTAGAACTCTTGCCAGCACTTATCATTATCAATATTACAAGCAGTAAGATCTTTTAATACTATTAACGTATAACATGAAGTAAATGATCACATTAATTTATCAATAACTTGTACACTTCAAGTATAACATGCAAATAACCTTAAGCTATATCTGCCCTCCAACAAACAACTATAACATCATTGAAATGACAGTTATTAAAGCGAATAATCAAATCAGATTTCCCTCATGATACACGCCTTGATGTTTCGTTTCGATCGGCTTTGCAGGCTGTTAATGACATTATGAAGCATCCATTAGATGCTCCTCTACTTAATAACGGCGTCGAACAGGTGATAAACATGAAATAAAATGGCATTCATGTGTTTCGAACATAATAACAGATCTGGGAGTCACGCGAACGTTTCCCCCATAAGTAGAACAAAAAAGCAATTCAATGATGCTTCCTGATGGCGACGTGGAAAATGACATTAAAAATTCAGAAATAAATTTTTGTTTCTAAAATTTGCATAGAAATCAAATAGGCCGGGGTCCAATCAGCTGAAATATTTTATAAAAAGCGATTTAATAAAGCCTTTTCTTGTAAAAACATGTCTATTAGACGATCCCTAATCAGGTTTCTCAGGTATCTTCATACGTCAAAGCCGCTGTGAGCGTGTAGAATTAAACAGGGTGTAATTGATACTCTTATTTCAGAAACAAGTCTTCTACGACTTGCTTCAGGCCTCTTTTCAATCGTTTCCAGTATTTGTTCTTCATTAGCATTACAAGAATGGAAGGGAGTTTGGAACCCTTCTTTTGGGAAATCGTTTTCACCAGCAACAGCACCATACGCCAAAACCATATCAGTTAATTCAGTGTTAGAAAACATGTTAACAGACAATAAAATAAAACTTTAAAAACACTTTAACCCTTTCGCTCACCGTGTCGTCAATTGACGATATCGAATTACATTGATTAATATAGACGCTACAGCGATATTTTCTAGTCTACTCATAGTGTCAGCAATTAGTTACACTATTGGTACACAGTATGTAATACTGCCCTCTCATCTGCTGACTTGTAGCTAAACTAGATGTTCAACGTTTTATCGATGTGCAGCGTTCGTGGTTACACCGGAAACACGTTGCAAAGAAAAACAAAGTTAGCGCGCGTCACTGTATATTACAAAAAGTTTGGTACCGTGTACGCGATAGTGAATATCAACTAAACCGATTGTTTGTGTCAAAATAGTTCGTTGTGTGCTAGTTTGTGATTGAAAGTGGAGTGCATTTGCTCAAGGTAATGATAATATTTGTTGTTTATTACTTTGATTTTTATTTTGCTATTTGTTTAGATAATGGCCTTAAGACGCAATAAACCATTGAAAAATAAAGAACTGTTGCGGACCTACTAAAGAAGCACTCCCTTGAAAAGTTTAAGGGTATAAGGGACGGCGAAACAGGCTGCAAGCTAGCCAAGGAACTTCTACAGTATTCAAACAGCGAAACAGCCAAAAAATACATGCATATGAACAAACAGAACCTGCGCACATCCTCTGGTATCCTGACTGGCCACTGTCATCTACGAAAACACCTCCACAGGATGGGGTTATCTGACACTCCACTGTGTAGAGGATGTGAACAGGAAGACGAGACTGTCGAACACATTCTTTGCGAATGCCCGACACTCTCACAAATAAGACATTTTCCTTTTGGCGAGCAGAGGCTAACACAAGTCAACATGAGGGAGCTACCTTCAGACGACGTTATCACCTACTTTAAACAAGTAGGCAGGCTGACGTGCTAGAAGGAAGGCTCAACCTCAGAAGGATACACAATGGGCCAAATGTAGCCTAGGTGCTGTGGGGTGACCCACCCTTCTAGCTTTACAGATACAGAGATGAAGAACTGTTGGAAATTCTTGATTAAATGTCTGATATAGAGGAAGCAAGCGATGATAATGATGCAATTCAGTCCGAAGTTTTGTGAAGGTACACGACGAAGAAGAAATTTCCGATTTTGAAAACGAATGTGAAGGATTGTTAAATCCTTAAAATGAATGTGAAGATATAGAAGTAGGTGAACGGGAAGAAATGCGGGACAATGAAAGTGAGAAAATAGAAGATGAAAACGGACAGGAGAATGAAAAAACTAATCAGTAGATACAGGAAAAAGAAGCCCAGGAGAAGGAAGCAAAAAAAAAGGAGGAAAAGTCCAAAACCAAAAAAAGCAGTGATAGTTATTTTATAAATTGAAAACACATTGCCACCTCCAAGTGGCCGTTACAAAGATGCCATTGACTCATACTGTGGTCAATTGACGACAAGCTACCACCGCCTTCTGGGGGCAGCTAAAGTAATTTTAAATATCTTAAAAATCATTAACAAGTAAGCATTGCCATTGACATAATTTTATTAACAATAATTCGTGAGTGAAAGGGTTAAAATTAACACAAACTTATAAGTCCGCTTGAATGCCGACTGTACGCATTTCAATTATACCCTGTATGTATTCCTTACTTCTATTTACTTCTGTTACCCATTTATCCCTCCTTACTTAACCAAACAAGATTAACCAATTGTAAAAAGCATTATTTTTAT
Source organism: Crepidodera aurea (assembly GCA_949320105.2). Lineage (NCBI taxonomy): Eukaryota > Metazoa > Arthropoda > Insecta > Coleoptera > Chrysomelidae > Crepidodera > Crepidodera aurea. Next base: position 13,907,431 of record OX439475.1, on the reverse strand, counting down.
TGTAATAATCTCTGTTAAAAGTAAACAAAATATCTTCCGATCTTAAACATATTCTATCTACAATTCAATCAAAACGAAAAGTAAAGAATGTATCTCGCATCGTCAGTTAACGTTTTAAATCAGCTACAAAGTGTAAAACAACCTCCCATATTCCCAAACATGTACTAAAACTAACCAGCTCCGTGACTAAAATAGATGGTTCCCAATTTTATACTGGAATACAGAGATGATATTACGAACATAAAACTCGACGCGTTATAAAGTTTACATCTTGTGAATTACGTGTATCGCTTCCACTTGGTGAGGGCGACATTGCTTTTTGAATTTAAGTTGAAAACTATGTTTTCGAATAAAACGATCTAGATGGGAGGGTAGATTCGTAGACTTTTTTGAGGTTTGTTAAAAGATGAGTGGTTGTATTAGATTTAATTCAAATTATTTCAATAAAATGAGAATTATAATTAATAATTACACTCGAAATTTGTCGTACATAACGAATAATCTGGAAGGAATCTCGGCAATCCTCTAGGAAATCGAGTCATAATATTTCCAGTAGAAATTCACATTATACTCATGCATAGGAGAATGTCAGATAGGGAAATAGATATCAAATAATTTGTATTCTCGCTGGCAATTATTATCTACATGTATGAGTTTATTTATCGGTTTTTACTTGATGAATGATGTTTGAACTACTACAAGATTTTTGATGATATTTCAAATTTTTATCACTAATATTTGAAATATTCCGTTTATTTTGACTAGTCACCAATTTTAAATTGTTAATTAAATTTGTTTCAAATACGTAGGTCGTATAAATATTACATAGTGTATGTACATTATTAGACGAATTTTAGAAATACTATATTATAACGGTTGACTAATGTGAAGAATTAAATAAAGAGAATACAATTTAATTTAAAATTCTATCAAATCCCAATCGAGTGGGCTTTGATATGATGGTTTATAAAAACCAAATTTCGCTGACAAGCGAGGCTTTTGCTCAAAATCTTTTGAACTGTCCACTTCAGAGCTCGTCACAAAAAGAAAAGAAAGTTAGAACCAAAGCCATACTGATGAAAGAAGTTAAAAAGAAATTTTACCTGTCAAATTTAAGTGAGGTTATATTTTATGTAAACTAAGAAAATAGAGGAGTAAATCAAGAAAAGAATTCCAATCATTTATTCCTTCGTTTGTTCCTGAAAGAGAATCCAGATCCTGTTGCATCCTGCTTTATTATCCATATCCAACTGTATCCCGTAGTAATTTATCCTATATTCCTGGTTTGGGTCCTGGAAGATATTATATTCGTCACATTTTGAATTTAGAAATGAAGTAACCAGAAGTAACTAAAAAGATATAAGTCGTATTAAAGGTACCAATTATTCACTATTAAATCACTGCCTCTAGTGAAAACAGGAATAAGTTTAGTTATGCCCTTATGTTTTTATTTGTTTTTTAGCACCGGCAGGTCCAACTCTATACCCTAGCAAAACGGTATAACTCTATCTTACTCCTAAATAGTATTTTCAAAAAGAACTAAGGGCATAACTCGTCGTATATATCGATCTAAATATTGGTTATCCAGACATGAGTAGGTCCACAAAGGCATAAATCGCGTTACGTCAGATTTTTTAGATACCTTAGAGACATAACTATAATTATAAAATAGTTTGATGCTGTTACTAGGGAACAACTAATGATGTGGAAAGCAATAATTCGTTCTTATGGGCATAACTATAATTATAAAATAGTTTGATCCTGTTACTAGGGAACGACTAATGATGTGGAAAGCAATAATTCGTTCATAAGGGCACATTTCAAATAAATTGCAAAAAAAAATTATTGAACTGCAGTATTTGAAGATAAATATTATGCTAAGAAATAGTAACGCATAACCTTTTTATGACAGCAATTACTTTACCTAATATTGTTATGTCTTAGGAATGGTTTAGACTATTTTATTGTAAGCAGTCTCCTGAAAAGTACCGTTTTCCAGTTATGCCGTTTTTCACTAGAGCCAGTGAAATATCGATATTTAAAAACGTCTATAAACAAAACAAGGCCAAAAGTATTTCATATAATTAGGTTAGATTACATTTTAACAAGTAACTAAATTTAGACTGGAATAAGGTAAAATAACAATAATACCAATTTTCCAGTTACCCAAATAAGAAAAAACATACCTTCTTCTGTCCAACAAACCCTTTACAATAACCATAAGTTTAACTGTTTTTTATTTGATTGTTAATAAATATTTCTACATTTACCAACTGAGTCATTATTATCGATTTTTACAATTCACAGCCAATTACAGAAGCACGTCTGGGATTAAGACTCATTTTTCTACCGACTGAGTAGATGGCGCCCAACAAATAATTACATTCTGGCTAAGATTACGACAGAAGGTAATAAACAAAAAAATATTTTAGTAAAATTTTAAAATATTAATGAGTTAGAGTCGAGGTTAAAGAATCTATATATTAAATCTTATAATAATAAAATCAATAGTTTTTAATAGGTTGCTTACAAAGAAAATAAATTTCAGTTAAACTAAAGTAAAAAATAAAATAATGAATGAAAGTTAAATATTTCTCACATTTTGTTTCACGAAATAGATAGTAAGCAACAATATATTGTATAATGACAACTAGAGATTAACAAGTTCACTTTCATTTTAAGAATTTGATTTGAAATCAAATCAAACTCAAATCAAGCCTAGCAGTGCTATGAATCAAATCAAATCAAACTATATAATTTTAAAGATTGAAATATCAAATATTTTGATGAAACTATAGTTTAAAAGTTTGAATAATTAAATCGTATTGTATAATAAATCCAATCAAATAAAATTATTCTCCTATAAAAAAATTGATTTTTCAAGTCAAATCAAACTTGACTTGTCAAATATCAAATCAAACTAGTTGTATTTGATATTTGAGCCTTTACTTTATTGATTTTCTAGGTACTGCTGTTGTTCGTACCAGAGAAAGTTCTGGGTTTTTTTGCAGAAGCTGATCACCGCTATACGTATTTCTCTAAACAAAACGTGGCTCCTGCAAAGAAGGACAACGCAGTCAGAGTCGTATCTAGGGCAGGGCAATCGGGGCCCACTCCTGGGGCGCAATTTAATACCAATATTTTATAGGTACTATTTGGTTTCAATTTTTGTTAAAGTTAAAGATTCTTAAAGGAATTCTAATCAGTATGTCATTTGTCCTAACAGAAGGGTCTAGATTAGAAATGAGAGTATAGGTTAAATATTTAAAATACTATCGGAAAAAGCACCAATAGAATGAATTTTAGTTTGGAGTGATAGGATGACGCTGTTTAAATATTCGCGAGTTTTGTTGACAAAAAACCCATTAACAAAAACTAATTGAAAGATTTGAAAAGCTGCGAGCACTGATATTCAATTTTATAAAACAGATTTAATTCGTTTACTAATAAATTCACTGCCAAATGCAAATTATTTAAATTTGAGCACGTCGAGCTCACGAAAACAGCTTTATATTCATGGGCGTATCTTCGCGAGTTTCGGTTTGGTTTTAATTAGATTTTTGCCACGAAATTATCGTTATTATTGTTAAATCTGAGATTTTCTAAATTTATTTCTACAAATTAAAATTATCTGGTTTATTTTCTAGTGCATTTCATATAATTATTCCTATACAAAGTATAAAAATTTACCACCGTATCTTAAAAAAATGCTATTTTATAATAAAAGAAAGCAATTATGAAAAATACTCCACCAGAAATCGCGGAAAAACCTACAGCGGTGACTTTAAACCTACTACCAGAAATTTCCAGAGCAAAATATGAATTGAAATATAAAAACTCACACAATCGGGAAGAAATCTCAAAGTTAAATCATTTTCTGAAAGGATGTTACTATAGTTTATTTTGAATATTTATCGAAACCGTTGAAGGCGTCCACTATGTGGTCTGAATATTCGATGTTTAAAAGTACATTCCACATAATATTGTTATTTCAACATATCCTAAAATACGCTCTTTTTTGTAACTCAAATCTGATAATTATGTTCCCAAAAGATCAAAAACTTTGTCATGGGAGGAACTGCGAAAATGTATAAATGAAGCAGATATAAAGTATTTATTGATAAAGGTAAGTCTGATTACAAATTAAAACTGTCAACATTTGTTATTTTTTATACTTTTATAACAGTAATTTTTGCGGTACATTGTTTTAATTAAATTATTTTATCCTATCCAAAATAACTTACTATTTTGATTAACAATTCAGTTTCTGTAAGTTCTTTAGAACCTTGGGATAATGTATGACATTAGGTCTTGTAGCGCAGTGATTAGAGCTTACTTTTTTATTTAAAAAACGAACCTACAAAAATAAATAACAAATATTGTCGATTTTAATCTCAAATTATTATTGTTAGGTTTGCACTTTTTTTTACAAATTTATTCCATAGTCTCATTTTTCTCACTTGTTGCACCATATACTATTTAACTATTATATTAACCGCAACGGTTTTATTTTTCTAAATGATAATAAACCATTCAAAATTTTCAGCATTCTTAATGCCTTTATTTTGAATCATTGCGAAATTTTGGTTCTTGATCGTAAAATAACCTCTTAACCCTTTGCTCGGTACGCCAGTGTTTATATTGAATTTTAATTGCAAAACTCTCATTATTTCTTTAATGGAGTTGACACAAATTTCGACACTTGCAAATGTCTTCGCAGTTTAATTTAAATTAAATGTGTTTACTATAATTGCATAAAAATAAACGGGAATAAACAAGAGCAAAGAACTTTTTTGCTTTGAAGTGCGACAAGCCCGGCTCGTTAAAGGTGAGGCACAGTGGCGGAGGATGCCGAAAGAAGTGGTCGAAAATGTCCAGATTCCAAGGTTGATAGAGTTAAAATAATACTTTAGTTGAACATGTTATGAGATACATTTGTGCCTTTATCTAGCAACTTATCAGTTATTTCTTTAATCTATACATAAAGGAGCGTAGAAGCAACGACTCCTGCCAAGAGATTTCTCTTTTTCTGCTCCGGGCCGCTTGCGTTTGGTAGTAGCTTCTTCGGAGCAGTCGTTTGTCTCTTTGCTTTTTGACATATCTGTTTTACATGCTCCGTGAAGTTGCATTGTTGATCCAGCCATACACCGAGGTACTTAAGGTGCTTGCTGGAGGTTATAACTGCCTCTCCTACCCTGAATTTAACCTCATTTCTTTTCCTAGGGCCTCTCACTATAACACATTTGGATTTCTGGGGGGGCTATCTCTAGGCCTTGCTTGGAGATCCAGAGATCCAGAGATCCAGAGATCCAGAGATCCAGAGATAAATGGGTTATCTAGAATCCTCTTTGCGATCTCTACCTAACTTTAAAATATCTCCGTTTACCAACGGGACATCCTGTATAAATAAAAATCAATTGTTCGGAAAAGTGAAAAAATTGGCTTAAAAAATCTACATATAAAAAAGTGAGTGAATGAGGAAGACAGAAGACAGTAGTGAGATCTAATTGACATAATTGACAGATTGACGATTAGTTGTTCAGTTTCTCTCATTGTTTTATCTGTTACTTCCAAAAAAAAATTAATTTGTTGTTTTGGTTTTTTGTGAAAAAAAGTAGTATAAAGTAGAATGATATATTTATTATACCTGTTATTTTAAAAAATACCAGCAATAGTAAAAATCTATTTTGTCCTCTTACGTCAACGTCCTGCCCCTCTGTGTAATGATCTAAAATTTACAGTTTTGGTCAATCTGAATACAAATTCACTGGTATTTTATGTACATCCTGATTAGCGTCGTTAGTGTCTGCAATATTTGCCCAAGTTTTATGATCGTTTAACGCTGTTAATTCAAATTAAACACTGAACTTGGGAGAGGAAGTCGTTCTAATATAATTTAAACCAATTTATCCGCATTTACGACGCATACTGTATATTGAAAATCCATTTCGGTTTAATTTGATACCTAACATAAAGCCCATACCAGCAAAATTCACCATATTTAATACTATAAAGTTTAATGCCTGGTTCAATATCAGAAGGATGGCGTTCAAAAGAATATTTTAAGTTATTAAAAAATTATTGTAGTATGCAGGATGTAACTGAGAAAGAGAGAGAGAGAATATGCTTTATTGTCATAGAAAAATTACAAAAATTTTATAGACAAAGCGAAACTAATCATAATAAAAATAAATTACTAGACAAAACAAAACACAAACAAAATATGAATAACAATTGCATTGGATATGCAATATCCGTCACTATAAATTATTGTTCAAATTAAAATTTCCAAATTAAATTAATTTAATTATTGCTCCTATATGCTGCAACCCAAAAGTCTAAGTCACGTTATAGAATTCTGCCACTGTGTAAAATGGTCTTTCTTGAAGAAAAGCCTTAGTTGATCTTCTGAACTTATCATATGAACTTATAGATTTTAGCTGTATCGGGAGGTTATTATACAATTTTTTTGCATTGTAGGTAATAGAACTTTTTATTAGATCAGAGGTGGGAATAGTTAAGTAAACATCAGTATCTAAATTTCTTGTAGGATATCTATGAGTTGATCTTTCCGATAACTTTTGAATGTGCTTGCGAACTAAGCAGACGGATTCAAAGATAAATAGAGCAAGAAGGGTTAGAATTTTGAAATGTTTAAAGTAATTTTCACAGTGTGTCCTACTACTTAAACCAAATACATAACGAATTGCTCTTTTTTGTAATTTGAAAATATATTCGAAGTGGTATAAGCTACAAGAACCCCAGAACGGTAAACCATAGCGAAGGTGAGATTCGAATAAGGAAAAGTAGGTCATTAATGCAGTAGTAGGAGTTAGCTCTTTAGAAAAAGTTTTAATGGCAAAACATGCAGAAGATAATTTTTTTGCCAAGGTATCAATATGAGTGAACCATTTCAGGAATTTGTCAATATAAAGACCTAAAAACTTAATTTGAGTTCACCGTTAGAATCGGATTATTGCTTAGAGTTATAAGCTGTAAAGTACCTCTGTAAGACATTGCTACGGTTTTACTGGTGTTAAAACAAAGCGCATTCGAGTCAGACCATGACTTGATAGTTACTAGATCTTTGTTTATGCTAGATTGTAATGTCTATATATCAGAACTACTCCAGGTTATACTCGTGTCAGCAGCAAATAAAGTAATTCTTCCACTTATTTTTAAGTCTGTGATATCGTTGATAAATAATAAAAATAAATTTGGACCTAACGTCTGAACCTTGAGGTACTCCACTGCTAATTGGCAGATTTGAAGAATCCTCACCATTAGCACGTACCTGCTGATTTCTATTTTCTAAGTAAGTTTTAAACCATTGCAAAGGAGAACCCCGTACGCCATCAATTTGTAGTTTCTTAGTTAAGATTTCATGATTAACATAACCAAAGGCCTTTGCGAAGTCGCAAAATACTGAAGCTGTGAAAAGTTTATCATTAAGTGATGTATATATTTAATTAAGAACGGAAAACATTGCGTCGCTAGTGCATTTTTTAGGAAGGAAACCATACTGATGAGGTGTTAGGATGTTTTGTTTGGAAAGAAAGGGCAGTAGGCAATTTTTCGTTAGCCTTTCTATTACCTTCGATAAGGTAGGTAATAAATCAATAGCTCTATAGTTACAGGTTTCGGTTTTGTCGCCACCCTTGTGTGTTTTCAGACAGCTCGGAAAGATACCAGATTCGAAGGATTCATTAATTAGCGAAGTTAACATTATTACTACATCAGGTATATTTGAAAATAATTTAGTGGACAAGCCATCATTTCCACAGGAAGATTTATTTTGAATGTTGTTTATGGTTTGCACTAGTTCGTGCTTATCTACTGGTCCTAGGAAGAAACTATTAGTGATCCTTTTAGTAGGTAGGAGGAAGGCGAGAGCATCTTGGCCCGGAGCTATGTTAGAGCTGATATTCTTACTTACATTAATAAAATAATTGTTTAGTTCATCAGGACTAGGATTAAGAGTGTTTGAAGAACTGGTTTTATTATTTAGTCATTTATAATAGACCAGGTTTCTTTGGAAGAGCTTTTAGCTCTTGAGATGCGATTTTTATAATAATTTTTCTTTGTAGATTTGATAATTTTCCGATACAGTATTCTATAATACTGAATAAATTTTAAAATTAATCAAGGTCAATTCCTGACCGAATATACGATTTTCTCCTATCGCCCCCACACAAATAATTCTTAATTCCCGGAGATGATACTTGACCGCACCCAGTCAAGATAAAATTTGCTGTGGAAGAACGATTTTTATCTAAATGGCTCCGGAAAGTTGGGCGGCCATCGTAAAGCCGACCCTGATAACATCTTTAGTCGGCCCATATCCGTGCCAGTTCGAAAAGAAAAACAACTTTAGGCAAATCTAAAGTAGAAAACCCATTAGATTTCCAGCTAATACTGCTTTCCAAATTACGTAAAATATATGAGGGGAAGTCAGAATCAAAATTAATGGGGTTGAATGATGATATTAGGGGTATGTTTTCGTTGTAAATATTTGTTGCTTGGGCGACCTTAGACACTTGTTTGTTGTTTGTTCAGTCGAAAGAGATAATATAGTGTAACCTAAATTTAGTTTTGTTTTTAATTCGAAAATTATCGTGTTGAAGATTTGGCCTCTTAATTTGAATATATTTTAAGACCAAAATAGACCGCATAACTTATGCCCGTAACAGTAGAATTTCGTTCAAGGGAAACTATGTGATTTATTTCATAAATTTTAGGCCATATTAAAATAATTGGGTCAACAAAAACTGCATACACGGTGCTTTATACGTTTATTAATAAGTTCGTTATATGCCAGATTGTACATATCTGATTTACCACCGTCCTTTGCTTGTAAGTCGTTGAAGAACTCTCCCTTGTTGTGTTCCACAAGGAATAGTACTTGTACTACTTTTGTTTGGTGTATATTATAATGGTTAATGGTTTGATATAACATTTTGTTTTATTTTTTTTTATTTAAAATTAAAAAAAACTATTTAATTATTAGTTGGAATTTTTAGTACCTAGTTTTCCAAGATAAACACAGTTACCAAAACTCTGAAACCTAGATTTAAATTAGGGCGCCTTCTCTTATTAATTATTAGTAGAGCAAGAGAAACTCTAAACTCTGGTAGGGATCTATTAATTTTATAAATGACGATTAATGACAACGAATAGAAAATAAGACTTTTTATTAACTAAATTAAATTTTAAGTATGAAGGGTAAGTATTTCGGAATATTTGATTAAGCGTAAATTTTTCTTAGTATAGTCTTCTTTTTTATTAACATAAAACAAAACTTAACCTAAAATTATGTAATTACGTAATTACTTTTAAATTGTTTAGATAGAATGTTTAATGGCCTTTTTTTTATTTTTACTTATAAGTTTTTATTGTTTTTAATTTTCAAATAACTAGTTATTTTTGTTGTACCTTTTTTTATTGAAGCACGAATTTACAAGTGTCACTTTAGGAGGAAACATCAATCATCGTGGATTTTACGGGATACAGAAATTATTCAGGAAACTAGCAGGATAGGACCATGGCCACCTTCCCAAAAAAAAGGATAGGACCATGGATATCAATTATCAGGATATTTTATTTCATTTTCATCTTGGATAAAATCTTCAACTATGGTAAGCAAAACTTCTTATTGCTGGTACAAGTTTTCAATTCTTTACATAACCTTTTACTTTTTAGATCAACTTCAATTGTTTTTTTAATTTGACACGACGATGTGTAGGTATCGTATAACAGATTTTTATCAAAAAGCCTCGAAAATCTCGGTGTGTTTGTTTGGTTTTATTAAACTTACATGTCATAGCCTACTCTGTTAAAAATCACCGAAATTTCTGGAAATTTCACATAATTTTTTAAATTACAAGAATTTTTTTATATAAATTTAATTATTACATTCGATATAGTCATAAAAAAGAACACTTTTCATATAATTAATATTTAACTTCGATTATTATTAATTCCATAGGATTAATGAGTCCTTTCTTTATGAATGTACACAACTATTATAAAGAATGCACTAGTTTTTTCCATTTTTAATAGGATCTTCTATCTGAAAGTCTTTTATTTTTGATTTATCCTGAAATCTAATTTTGAGGTTATATTGAAATGTTATTTTTTAATAGCAATAAATGAAACAAACTTCTTGGTATAATTTGTGGCTCAGTCTTACCTATCGATATCTTACTTTAATTTTATTAACTTATTTTCATTCCAAACTTGTGCTAAATGTGTTAAAATTGCATGAAAAGTTCTCTTATGGAACTTCCCATGTTAAATTTGACATCCTTAGCAAACTATTGATGTTCGGTCCTACTTTACAAAATTTGATACCATTACAATATATTAATAGTTATATTTACATCTAAAAAGCTTCTAGAGAGAATATTTCACAAGATATACGAATCCACAGATAAAATTTTGAATGTTGAAAAGATTTTTTTTACACTCTTTAAAGTACCTAACAGCCTAGTTTCAGCGATATCACATTTCATAAGAGGTCAAAGTCTCTGACAACTGGGCTATATGCATAGGTGTACGACATTATAAGTTAATAACTTTCTGTTTTTAATATTTGTCAAAATTATTTTAAAATGTAGCAATTCCTAGTAACACTCACACTATTTTTATCAAATAAATTATTTATTTAAACCGAACTCAAATTGCCGTTTACTAGATTGGCGAGCTCACATTAAAATCCTCACACATCGGCGTCTTCAATCAAGAATGCCTGACATAAAAATATACAAAATTCATTGGCTGTAACTGAGTTTACGCGTATAATAGCCGTAGATGTTTTTCGTTATAAAATTGTAATTGGCTACCTAGTAATAATAAGCAATCTTTCTCAACCTATAACGGTAAAAAAACATTTTTTATTGACGAGATAAAAGAAGTTTTTCCCGTGAAACAAACATTCGAAAAATAAACTGTTCGGTTTCTGGCATAATATAAATATTATTTTTGACTAATGTTGTTGCAAATGCAATCAATAGTACATTTATTTAAATCGTGTCACATAAATCAATAGATATAGCTAAATAAAGCCGCATTTAAAGACGAAAGCATAAATATTTGTTGGTGAATTACAACAAATGTGGATTTATTTATATTACGGTTATTTATGTAAATTGCCGCCTGTTTAAACTATAAACGTAGTAAAATGTGTTAATCATACTAGATTTTATAAATCACGTAATTTTCATTCACTCATCTTCAGCACCATTACTTTATTTATTTAAATTATTATTTTTTTTAAATACTACATCTAGTCATGAATGGCATTTTCCATAAAAAGGTCCAATCAAAGCTAAACGAAATACTGCACAGGATCGAATAATGGGTTAGCTATGCGACCAAATGCATTTTGCAATTATGCGCACGCCTCATTGTCTTATCACAGCGTTTTATTTGAATATTCAACCAATAGGATGAGTCGGGTCCACTTACGCTTAAAGTGTCATGTTTTGGTAGTATCAAAGCGGCCAAAAATTTGTAGAAAATTATAATGTTCTCTCTTTTAAATTCGAAATAAATTCCAATTGTCGAAGAATTAGCACATATTTTCACCTAAAACTTACCTTAATCTTCTTACAACCTTTTTGCATCAAATAATAAAAAAAAACTATTTTACAACAATTCTGCCAATTAAAAAAGGATTCTCAATTTGAGATAGACGATTATCTAAATTTGAGATATAAATAAAAATTCTACGTAGATACATCTCAGAAAGATCAGGCGAATGTGCCACACTTGATCTCTTCACATTCTTTGTATGCCCATTTGCCACACTTAAGTTGAAGTAAATATGCAGAACTAAAATAATTTCTACATATTCTTTCCACAGACCTTTCCAACTACAGATACAGGAAACTTAAAAACACAGCTGATCCCATACAAATGCGCTCATTCGAATTACAGATACATCCAAGATAAATGGAGCATAAGTATATGGCATGAAGGATAAAAAAAGGCTTCCTCATAGTAATGTATTCAAGGCGAAAATATTTGCTGTCTATCCTGACGTCCAGACGTCTTCAAACGTCGTTGCATCATTCAGGATCACCTTGTTATCTTGAACTGTCACTTTTTTGGCATAGATTGTAAATTGTACATTAAAAGAGGGTCGATTGGCCCGGTACCACACTACGACCTATGAGATGTTTTGTATATACCCTACATCCTACATATATGTTTTAGTTCAATAGATCTAGGCCTCTGAGAAAGCCTATTATCCGTTTCTGAGCTAGGTCTGTAACCTGATCAGGCTCTAGGAAGACCTGTCCAGGTATTTAAGGCGTTGGCGAATAATTACCCTGCAGTTGCAGATAATGTGTTCCACCATCTCATCTGCATATGCCACTGTCCTCTTTGCCCATGTTACAGAGATGGTATCTGAGTGAGCAGTGTCCAATTCCTGTGATTACTTAGTGGATAACGTTTTGAACTCACTTAAGACTGTGTTGAAAGAACACCAAGTGTGGGGATTTTTGGGTAATGTTGCTCAACTTCCAGGGGGTGGCGATTAAAGTCTTGCCTTGGGCGCCTAAGAAACCACGCGATGGTCCTGTCTGGAGATTAGCGAAGCATCATTAAAAATTGTACTGGCTTTCACACGTAGCACTGGTACACTGGTTTGTAAGTGCTGTGGTTACCTTGGATATAAACGAGTCCTAATTTTGTCCAGTGAACTTTTGTGCACTCCGTTCCACTGTATATCAAATTCAACAACGGATATTCACCCCTTTTCTCTTTACATCTACCTTCACTTCTTTAACTCGATTAGAGCTGAGAAATCAACTTTGCGAATTCAAAACAAAACCGTAAACTGGAGTTATGCTAACTTTCAGAATATCAAGTCAGATATTGCATTGCATGAACGTTGCCCCAAGTTCGCACTAACTTTAAAGAGCGGTTTATTGTCTATTTCACAGAAAATAACTTTTTCAAATGTTGAAATGCTGCATCATCATCGAAGCGAATTTATGGTTGGCGATAGTGTTTGAATTATTTGGTGATCAGGTTTTTACGGTAATGATGTATATAGTAGGGAGGCTCTATTATGTTTTACAATAGAATACATTTTTAGTAGAATAATTTTTTTAGTGGATTTTCGCTTATTAGCAATATTAGTAGTGTAGAAGCATAAAACAGGTTTTTACTTTTTTAAAAATCTTATTTCATCGATTACTGTTGCTAATGCTAGTGCTGTCAGTGCTAGTACTGCTAGTGTTAGTGCAACTAGTACTAGTGATTCTAGTGCTAGTGCTACTAGTGCTAGTGCTGCCAGTTTTTTTTTTCGGAAAGGGGAAAATATTCGAAACCCCCTACCCAAGTGTCAATGTGGTACCTCTGGAACTACCGCCAGGCATTACTTCAGTAGGTACGACACTAACTTGATATTACAGTTTGTCTTTTTTCCTTCTCTTTTTTTTTTCTCTCTTTCTTCTCTTTCTTCTTTTTTTTAAGCTTCCATTTCTTGTCATTTGAGTCTCAGCACTCTTGTGGCCATTGTATCCATTGTTCCCCAAGAATCTTCGCTTTCTAGCATTTTGTTGACTATATTTTCAGGAGTTATCTGACCTATTTTCATTTCTGCTTGTCTTCTCTCCTCTGCCCATCTTACACATTCAAAGGTGTGCTCAGTTGACACATTTATTATCTTCGGGTATCTTTAACCGATAGAAGTAAGCTTTGAAGCAACCATGTCCCGTTAAGAACTGCGTAAGGTAGTAATTTACCTACCCGTGTTTCTATGCTAGTGCTGCTAGTGCTGGTGTTAGTGCTGCTAGTGTTAGTGTTGGTAATGCTAGTGCTAATAGTGCTAGTGCTGCTCTTTTACACAAGTGGTTCAAAATAACGCACCAGAAATCTCATCTGATTCAACATCGACATTTATGATGAAAACACTCAAGCGATCAGTTTTTAAACGAGCTATTTAAAATGAAACATTTCGTTACAAGTAAAATACCCCCTAAATAATTCAACCCTGTCAGTTACCCAGCTTGCACCTAAGTAAATACAGCAGTCAATTAGACGACTCAGAAATATACCTCCATAGCATCTACAAACTACTACTAAATCAAAATATTAAATCCATTAGGATAAAACTGTTTAAATTCATTGTTGCTGTGTATTATCCCTTTGCGTCATATTTTTAGCGATATTTAGAAAATTCTCATTACTATTCAGTTCATAATCAAAACGTACGGTTATTTTTCAAAGAGCCATATTTCTTCCGTTCTCATTACCGCCATCTCATAAATTTTAAATATAAAAATGAGACGCGATTTAACGGTGTTGCTTCCATTCAAAGCTGACAACGGCTTTTTTAATTTAACTTACTCTGTCACCCGATGACCAAGGACGTATCAAACGGTTAGTTTAGGGTATCAAATACCAAGTGGTTGACGGGATCAGACGAAAATTCTTTGTTTCGAACTGTTTTGTTTTTACTTGTTCTCTTTTCATAGTTCATAGTCACAGCAGATTTCGACGAATTCATCTAGAATAATATTCAGTTTATATCGCTTTGAGACTCTAACTGATAAATCACGTAGGGAAAGAATTCAACGTTTCAAAGATGAAGATTTAGGCGTCGAAAACAAGCTTGGCTCTGGATAACCAAAAAAATTCGAAGACAAAGAATTGGAGGCAGTATACTGCTGCTTTGAAAGCAAACTGAAAACTGCATTGAATCATCGATCTGTGTCATACACGCGTGACCTATCATGGATCCATGACATCAGCAGTGAAAAGGTTAAGCAATATCCTTTCAAACAGGTGTACCCAAAAATTGTAGTTTATGATAAAATACACCAGTGTTATTAGAACTTTTTCATTGAATTTTAGGGTTGCGAATAGCTGATCGGTTCTGTCAGTGCGATATACACTACACTAAAAAACAACGGAACAAACAAACAAGTGTAAGAAATATAACACAAAATTACCTACAAATGTCACTTGTTTCTGTTTAAAAACAAAAATCATAGCAAGTCAATATGTATGGAAAGTGCATGTTAAAAAGAAAAGAGAAGAACTTGGACTGAAATATAGAAAAATGTACTGGCTAATTGGAAGAAACTTCACTCTGTCTCTACATAATAAGCTTATGCTTTATAACTAGATACGTAAGCCTGTACGAACCTATGGTATCCAACTATGGGGATGCACCAAAGCAAGCAACTTAGCAAGCATCCAAAGATTTTAAAACAAAGCACTGAAGAACATAGTAGATGCCCCTTGGTACATTCGCAATAGTGACCTCCATAGTGATCTGGAAATGGACACTGTTGACCAGACCATGAGGAAATTAGCCAAGAGTCATGAAGAAAGACTTCATCATCATGTCAATGTCGAGGCTATCGAGCTCCTTGACAATACTGGGTTAGAAAGAAGACTTAAGAGGATCAAGCCCTTTGAGTTAGTTTAGTGTTCTTAGTGCAAAAGCAGAGCTTGTGTGTGCACGTGAAAGTTTAGTGCACTCTATTCTACAGAACCTAAGGAACGCTGATGAGTATACCTTAGTTTTAAGTTAGAATTAAATTGCTCATTGGTCACTGTTGACCAGATTGCAATATACTAAATGCCTTTATGGGTATTTAATAATAAAAAAGTCAATATTTTATTGCAATAAGAAAAGCATAAATGGCTAAGTTTTATTTTCGAAAATACACCAAAAGTTCTTCTTGTTATTGTGTACCTACTGATCGGAATTTGACGTTTTTTGACATATTGGAATAAAAACATTTTTTCGTTAAAAATAAATGTTATGCAGTTCATAAAATACATCTTACGGAATTGAAGTCAAAGTTTTAGTTTTTTAACAATCCATATCTGGGTGCATATCCTTTTGAGAAAAAAATGCCGTTACGTCTTTCCCGATGGCCGTCTTTAAATCATCAGAAATGCTGAATTGCTGCACTACCAGGACCTCTGTGAGTTTTTCGGTCGGATTAACATCGCAAAGAGGATATATGGGGATGATTCCAAGTCGAGTTTAAAAGAAGATAAATGTTGCGTTTTATCTAGGTGAATTTATGAGAAAACCGGCCATAATTGTCTGAATGTTTATACGCTTGGATGAGACTAATGAATTTTTAGCAGTTGAGACGTTCTACTGGCGCTTCCACAAAGCTGTAGCTCAAGGAGGTCTAATTAAAAATAATCGAGTCTTAAAACCCTCTTACATTTTTTTTTTGATAAAAATTAATAAACTTTGTTACATTCCGGAAAGATTTTTTTTTAAATTATTTAACTTTTTCTTCCGTTCTACGGCATACTGGACCAACCGTTTCCTAAATTGGTAAAGTAAATAGAATATTCCATCAGAAAACAATAAAAAAATTATTTAAAATCTAAAAATACCAAATCTTTCTCCTGAAAAGAACTAGCAATACAGTGTATAACAAAAATTAAGTGAAAAGAGTTTTTAAATAGATACTTCATAAACAATGAATTGCAAGATGAATGCCGATATTTCACGTGGAGATTCTTGGGACATTTTTAAGATAAAATTGTCATATGAACGTAAGTCTCCAAAGGTTTCCTCTTCAATATACAGGACGTTAAAATAGTATATTGTTTTACGAGTGACAAAAGTAACATTACCATCCGAGGCGTAACTGTTCTCTAGCTTCAAAAAAATGTTTTCGACGAGTGAAACACTATACTTTTTCTACAACCCCGTTTATATCATAATAATTTGCTAAATAGTATGTTTTATAACTTGAATGCAAATGATTAATTCTGCATATTGACACCTATCAATCAAGTCCACATGGACTGAATGAAAGTGTGGCAAAGAATACATTTATACAGGTAGAGATCATTATATTTTGTCCCATTAAAGTTATGACAATGATTGGGTTTTCATATAGTTTGTTGATACGTTTTTTATAACGAATAATTCAAGTAAATCTGGTTTTTTATTATTTTTACATTTATTTATTTATTTATTTATACACGGGAAAACTCCTCCTCTACAATATGAAACATTAAATAGTTGAATAAATAAGTAACAAATAGTGGATTAGTACAATTTGAACAACAATAGGACAATAAATCCGATTGCTTGCAATGATTTTTCGAAAGATTTGAGATTTTGAGATTTGATATTAGTATCGGTAAGCAAATAAGTTGGTTTTCCAGTTGACAGAGCTGGTTAATTGCATTCAGGTTGAAATGAAAAATAATTTGGCAGATAATCCTGCATCTTTATGAAAAAATCTAAAACACCGCGGAAATCACTTTTATTTAAGTATTTAAAAAACTGGGAAAACACAAAAGTGACCCACATGTTAGCTACTTCCTCTATCGGTGATGAATTTCTTTTGTTTCTGCAGTTAACTTATCTTGGTCAAAGCTATAAAAATAAAACTGCCATTTTAGCTTTTTCCGCCGTTGATCGATACTGACCATTTTGTTGAAAATCTTTCAATAAATATCAGAGGACATAGATAAAGACCGAGTCTCAGATTTATAACGTACATTGAAACACTGTACGAAAGATTATGTACTTTTTTTCTTCAAATTTTGTTCGGAGAATATCACGCGAATGGCAAGGGTTAAAAATATCCTGAACATTTTCGGATCCAGATTTTGCTGAATAAAATATGTGGGCTATAAATTTTCACAGCATATTATTGATTTCCTACTCAATGCTATTCGAAAGATTTTTTAAATCAATTCATTTTACAACAGATTGATGACCTACTCTTGTAGGACGATAAAAATATCAAAACTCATTTGTATGCTTCATTTTTAGATGGCAGCACATTTACGAACAGTTAAGCAAGGTTGTTGACTACAATAATTGTTAAAAAGATTCTATTTATTACCCACGCATATTAAGTTTTAACACGTTTCTGCACTGGAAAAAACGAATCACGGGAATTTCCGGTTGCATGAATTCCTGTTGTTTAAACTCAACTATTGTTATTATAACAAGAAAAAACCGTTCTGAGAACGATCTGTACTTGCAGACTAACAGGCCGATTACAGTTAAAGTATCTTGAGTCGTATGAACAGGAAAAACCGGTAAGTATAGCAGTAATTTATCAGGAATATTTCCTGTGTATATTGAATAATATTTTGCTACATTTACAAGATATTACTGAAAAACATACGTAGGTGTAACCGGAATAAAATACCGTGAATATTACAGGAATATCCTGTAAATCCTACGATTCAATCCGCTACTCTGAGCTGTACGTGATTGTGATTGTGATACGTATGTCGATATTCTTGGATCTTGCCAAGGCGTTAGATACTGTAAACCACAGTCAGTTGTTGGACCCTTTGAAGGATTCAGAAATACGTGGAACAGCCCTAAAACTCTTCAGGTCATACATTCACAATCGTACACAACATGTAAAAATAGATGATTGTGTGAGTTCAGAACAAGTTATAAAATGCGGTGTTCCGCAAAGGAGAGTGCTGGGAACCATTGTCTTTATTTTATATTTGAATAATTTACTTACCTTAAGAATTTCTGGAACCATATATAGTTTTGCTGATGATACGGTACTATTTAATACAACTGAGATATGGTCAGATTTAAAAATCAAAATTGAAACCGACATGAAATAGTTATTTACGTGTCAAGCTCGGAAAGTGATACTTTACAGGGCGAGCATGCAAGTTTCAGGGCGACGCCGAAGGTGGAGCCCTGAAAGCATGCGAGCCCTGTAAATACACTTTCCGAGTGTGGCGCGTACAATTTTTTTGTGCAGCCACCAATAATTTGACAATAATATCTTTAAACGGTTTAGAAACTTGTAATAATACACAAAACCCATCAAAACGTCAAAAACATCTACTGACAGATGGCTACGGTATTGTCATGGCAACTGTGATATTTAACATACCCATTTCATAAGAGCTCGAGAAAGTAGGTACTTTGCCGAGCAGTTATGTCACGTTGCCGAGCAGTTATGTCAATTTTACGATATAGACCGGCAACGACGCACTTTCCAAGCTAAAAAATGATCGGAAAAACGCATATTCTAAAGTGGTGGTACAGAAAATATTGGTTTAATTATAATTTATTAACAAAATCTCAAAATAAAATGCTCTTCTATTCATTGGTAGAATCTCGATTATCCTATGGTATTTTAGCTTGGAGCGGAACTGTAGATCTGTATTTGGATCAACGACAAATACTGCAGAAATATTTTTTTTAAATAATATTAGGAAAAGAAAGAACTTACCCTTCTGACCAGCTTTTTCGTTTTGTATTAGATCTTTGCCAGACTTTTTTTTCAAACTTTAACGTACTTATTTAAACATAAAAAAGACTTTGATTTAATTTCTCATTCACATAATACAAGAGCCAAGAAAAATAATAATCTGGTAGTTCCGAATACACAAAAAACAATTGGCCAAATAAACTGGAAGTATTTAGCACCTCGCTTCCACAATTTTCTACCAGAAAATATTAAAAACTCTTACACGTCAAATCATTTTAAAAACAGATTAATTTTTTTTGTTATCCAATAATAGAAAACTAATTTCTCACTTTTTTCATTTTTCATTTAACTAATTAAGTTTTCCATGGAAATTAAATAGGAAATGCAAGAAATTCCAGTTAAATACTAGGTAATTACAGGAAATTCCTGTAACAGCTCAGTTATGAGCTTCGAATACAACTAACTAGTACTGTAATGTATGAATGAAATATCTTTAATTCAACGGAACATTCCTGTTAAATCGATATAACAGTTCCGATAATTACTGGAAATTCCTGTAAAAATATTGAAGTTCGAAGCTTCGAATACAACTATCTAGTTTGTTTATTAAACAGAAAATTCCGGTAATAGTGCAGCATATTGCGGTTGTTTCTAGAGGAATTAAAATACCGGAATCGTCACGAAAACTGAACAGATATTCCTGCTGTCGCTCATATAGGTGGAATTTCCTGTAGAAATCGCCGAATTCCTGTTGTATATACTGGTAAATTTCCTTGAGTCTGCGATTGCAATAACAGAGGTTGCCAAACGTGTCACAATTTGTACTGAACATTTAAAAAAATAACCAAAATACTTAAAAATTCCGATGTGAACGTTCGACTTTATAAAACATTGAAACATCGTACGTTTACCCAAAGGCACTTCTTTCGCTGTCAGTCATATTCCTGGAGGTTATTTCATTTGAGTTATGAATAATTCAGATTGAGAGTTGTAAGAGCGCGGCAGCCAGGAAAAGGGATAAGTTTATCTTATAAAAATAATCGGTTCGTTAGAGTTCGTTTAAGATTCAAAATGCGGCTCTGAGGTGTTTGAGAGGCGCCCGCATGGACTGCCGGCTCGCCTGCGACTCGTTCCTTCAACAAAAAGAAGGATTTACACCCCTGGGAACGTGCTGGATAATGCGGAAACTTGGGAAACAAAGAAACCCTCTACCTGATACTTATTGGAATCATATCACACGTTCCTACACTGAAAATAAAGGTAGTGTGTGTGTGTGTGACCAATTTACAGAACAAGTAAGACGGATCGCTGACGAGCAGTTTTAGATTTTATAAAAATTTTATGTATCCAATAAAATTCTATTTGTTGAATTTTAATAATCAAAATAAACTAAAGACCACAAGTAAAGGGAAGGGATCTATCTATCTATCTGTGATGGGGGTGTCGATACCCTGCGACCTATAAGATCTATTGTGCCCCCTACTGCTGCCCAATCGTTCCTCCAGTCCTATTGCTTTCAAAAAGTTCAGGATGACGGTAGGCTTCAGGTTAGGTAGATCTTCCTCTTCTATTTGATATTCTCCGAGGTATCGTACCCTTGGATTTTGCAGGGTAATGCATTCTGAGAGAATTTGGATAGAGGTTTCCTCCTCTTCCTCGTAGAATCTGCATTCTTCTTTGTCTACTAATCCGGCTTTCTTTAGGTAGCCTCTCAGCCGTATTCTGAGCTTATTTTTACTTTTACTGACGCAGTCGTCAGATCTCTTCTGGTTAGTTTCCCAGTAGTGCCTTGGCCTGCCTCATTCCTTGTAGTCCTATCCAGTATCCAGTATTGCGAGTACGTCTGCTATTTCATTACCTTCCACTCCGGTGTGTCCCGGACCCATAGGAGGGTAATACTGTTGTTCTTGCCTAGTTCGTTTAGATTCTCTAGGCACTCCCAAACCATCTTGGAGTTGATTATGTTCAATGTTCAAGACATTAATGGCTGCTTGGCTGTCTGACATGATGATGATCTCTTGTCTGAGAAAATTTCTTTCTATGTTGAAGTGGACACATTTTGCGATGGCGTATATTTCAGCTTGGAAAATGCTCGGAGATTTGCCTAAACTTTCGGAATATTTGGTTCCAGGCCCATATACTCCTATTCCTGTTCCTTCTGTTGTTCTAGAACTATCTGTGTACCATTTAATGGCACTTCTCTTGAGTTTTGGGTGGGTATCTTTGTCCCATTCGCTTTTGTTACTTAGCTTTGTGTTGTCATCTCATCTTGGGGCAAGTCCCAGGTTTGGTGATTTCCAGGAAGGAGTCGTGGTATTCTAGGGCCTTTATAAAGTGAAAACCCTGAAATAAAATCAAGATGTGAATAGTGTAAGTAAAGGTTCCGGCAGGGGGGTGGGGGTAGCTAAATATATGAGCGTTGAATATTGGTTTTTTACGATTTGTGGCTGAAATATGCATCCTATCGAAAAAAGTTTGATATAAAAGTTGTAGACAATTAAAAAATCTAAAATTTTGTATTAATCATTTTTCAACATAACTTCAAAATTATCCAGAAAAACGATAGAAACCTTTTTTTAATTTTTCATTTTTACCTCCCGCAAAAATAATTTGTTTTTATGAAACTTGGTCAAAACGTTTTTTTTTTGTGTTTTCCATTAGCAGTCATTTTTTCAAAGCAAAATATTTATTTTTAGATTTTATACGAATATAAATTCTTTGCTCTTAGTACAAATCGCTAAAAATCCTGCCTCAATTTTTACCTCGTTAAGAGCTTTCGATTTAAAATTCCCAAAGTTAAATTTAACTATGCTAGTTTCTTAGTGTAGCTCGAAAAAACCCTTAGCCCGACAAAGAAGTGCACGGTGTACCTTATCAGATTCAGATCAAGGAAAATTGAGCAACACCCACACGTGTTAACTTTCCTCAAGTTTTCCCCATCCGGCACGCCGTGGAAACTTGTAGATGTTACAATTTATACAAGCCCTTTGAAAACTATATCCGGTGAACAAGAAGTCGCTCTTTAATGGCTGTTGTTTCAACGTCAGCCGCTTAAAGCGTTTTTGTCGGATGGAAAATAATGCTTGGCAATACGAGTAATTTTGCAGCTGGTAACTTCGTCCTAGGCTCGCACTACCTTTACAATTCAAAATAAAAACTAATTTGATTTTTACCGATTTGTAAAATGAAAAATTTAATTTATAATGGCTAAAATAAAATAAATTAAAAATAAAAGGTGTTGCAAGGGATCGAAAGATACGGAAAAAACAAGTCAAAGGAAAATATGAAGACGTACATTTTAATAGCCACACTGAGATCACAAGAAGAACAAATGTTTCGTAATTCAACCAATAAGCTTATGATTTTTGGCTTTCCAAAAGCTATGTATTCGCAACTTAGGAAAGCAAATCCACGAAGACCTCATTGGTACAATTGACAGATGAAATCCAGGATGCACTAGAGAACAAAGAATCTGTAGTGTGTCAACAGTGAGATCGGCCATCACTTACGGAGCACTAGTCTGGGGCAGGAGCACTAGTCTGGGGCAGCAGAACTAAGCTGGCTAGTACAAAGGCAAATCTAGCGAAAATCCAAAGACTAGCCTGCGTAAGCAAAACAGGTGCAATAAGAACGTGCCCAACGGCCGCCATGGAGGTAATCCTAAGCCTTACACTCCTCCATATAGTAGTGGAGAGTATAGCGATAAGGACAACCTACAGAATGACTAGAGAAGGATCAACCAAACGCAAGTTTCGACTCCTTCCTGGAAATCACCAAACCTGGGACAGGCCCCAAGATGAGTTTATCTTTGTGAAAGAATTCAACACAAAGCTAAGTAACAAGAGCGAATGGGACAAAGATACCATCCCAAAACTCAAGAGAAGTGCCATTAAATGGTATATAGATGGTTCTAGAACAACAGAAGGAACAGGAATAGAAGCATATGGGCCTGGAACCAAATATTCCGAAAGTTTAGGCAAATCTCCGAGTATTTTCCAAGCTGAAATATACACCATCGGAAAATGTGTCCAGTTCAACATAGAAAGAAATTTTCGCAGACAAGAGGTCATCATCATGTCAGAACGCCAAGCAGCCAGCCATTAATGCATTGAACTTCCACGTAATCAACTCCAAGATGGTTTGGGAGTGCCTAGGGAATCTAAACGAACTAGGGTTCCGGGGCACACAGATAGATAGATATAACTGAGGAAAGAATTGCAAAGAAATATTGGCTTTCAGGTTTGTACGCTGCCATTAACGTTATCTGTAAATAAACCACATGCTACCAGTACTTTAAAAGCAGCAGGATTTAATCACACCGATGTACAAAAATTTTTGAACCGAAATTACCCTTCCTAATAACTCCATACCCGGTAGTGTCAAAAAAATGTCTGACCCGATTAATTCTCCTCGCTCTTCTGCACCAATCAATCAACTTATAGTCAATTCTCTCGCTTCCAGTTTCCTGCAAAATAATCCAAAAGAACCTACTACTTTCTTGGAATTTGAAACTCCAAATAACACTCAAAAACATGCACACCTAAATATATTATGCTGATTTCTGATGAAAATGAAATAACCGAGAGAGAAGAATATTAAAAGTGAATGAAAAATCTAAACCATAAAAGAACACGATCATCTTCCTTCTCCTCGTCTGGATCTTCTGATGTGTACTATGGCCATCTTCACTTAGAATCTATCGAATGAAGGGTTTTTAGTATCCTATGTTAAATAACTTAAATTTTTATTTAATTACTTTTACAATTTTGTCTTCATAATGAACATTTTTAATGTAAAACAAGTTGCTCCACCCTTTCTAGAATCGCAGAATCGACAATCACACTTTACCTCTCACTAATTTCCGTACACACAAACATTCCTCCTTCTATACGAAGCAGAAATCTCCCCCATTTTATCCCACTGGAACATTTAATATGTTAATATGATTTGCGTGTATCTCAACATTAATCAAGGTGTCTGGTGCCTGCTTTATCTTTCCTCTTCGGCGCTGCTACTGTTATTTCCAAATGATCATTTATCAGAGATCTACTCGTAATCACCAATTTTATGTTAGATAAATAACGCGTGTATCCAGGGTCGTCGCAAACAGCTGTGGGAGAGGGGGAACAACTAAATTTAAATTATTTTCACAGCGAGAGAATGATCAGAAATCGATACCGATAAAGAGAATATCAGATGTTGCATAGGAATAAAAATGTCGAAAAGAGGTCTGCATAACCATAGAAAATAGGAAATTGCTACTTTTACCATGGAAATCCAGTACAGATTCAAATAAAAATGACAAGAATATATAAAAGACAAGAATAAATAAAAACACTGCTAGGTAGAACATTGGTTCCAACATTCTCCACCTCAAGGAGAGAAAGGTACGACTAGGTACCAATTAAACAGTCCAGGTCTCAACCAGCCGTATGAATGGTTTCAGAGCAATTACATAATTTCCTTTGCTTCGGAGATGATGGTAAATCCTGAGGTAGGCTATTCTTCTAATTCTTCTAAGGCTTAAACATGTATCAATGCTATAGTTGGTAAAGTAAAGTAACAGCCTTAGAGGTAAAACATTTAAAAAACATCCTGATAAAGACATATCTCTTTATTGTTTGGATTTTTAATAGTATCATCAACTAGTCCCAAGAATACATTAAATGCTGAGTAATGAATAAAGGAAACTCACAGTAGGTTTCGAAATGAATATTTTGCATCATATACATCTCGCTCAAAAAGATATTCTCTTTTGACTTTTAAATCAGAGCTACATGGACTGCATTTTGTAAGATACTGAAATGCTTCACCAGATATAGAATACATACGTTTTCCTAAATTCGCATTTAGGATCTTTGTCGATTTGACGCCAACTCAGTGGCGTGCTGTTTCAATTTGTGAATGAATAGAAAGATAAGTATTAAAATATTTCTCTCGTCGATAATCAATACTACATTAGCATTACAGGGAGGCTCTACTTGAAATTGGCAACCC
The DNA here is from genome assembly GCA_949320105.2 of Crepidodera aurea. Lineage (NCBI taxonomy): Eukaryota > Metazoa > Arthropoda > Insecta > Coleoptera > Chrysomelidae > Crepidodera > Crepidodera aurea. The sequence goes on along the minus strand of OX439475.1, from coordinate 13,882,229 downwards.
GATCCTTCTGACGGGCGTCACTGTCTCCTTTAATCACCAATTTTATGTTAGATAAATAACGTGTATATCGCACGCGACATTTTGATTGTTATCTTGAGGTAGATGAATTTACGTGGCAGCATGTGAGGAAAATTCCAAATACGGATGAAGAATTATGTAAAATTAATGCTGAAGCCTTGGTTTTGGTTTTCGTTGAAATTAATTACCCCAGGAATTGGGTTGGAAAGCGAGCATCAGTTGCGGAATTCTATTGAGGAAATTTATCCGATATATTGTTGGGATTTTCTCGGAGTTTTCATTAACGGTTTGTGATGTGTTACTCTGAATAATGTAACGAAATATAGTGGAATTACCGGTATTCATTCATTAATTAGTGCTTTTTAATGTTGTGTGATTCGTTTTTAATTGTTTATTATTTTAGAATGAAAATATTCTGAATCTGCAAGTAAAATTAGGTTATATTAATAGCTATAACTGTAACTGTAACTGTATACAACTATAATAAAAGACAAATTATGTTAAAAAACTTAAATTCAGGAACCTGTTTATAGAAATTAACATGTTCTCATACTCCTTTGTTATCATAAACGGAAACTTGTTAGAAGCGGCAACTAAGCGCTATTAAAAGTTCTATTTTTATCAATGAAACGAGATAATTAGAATGTTACTAGTGATTTGTAGCAGCCATCTTCTAATCACTCTGTTTGTTTACTATTATGTTTTATAGGTTAGAGGTATTGTGCCAGATTAAAATTTTCTTTTTTACATAGATTTATTTATAATATGGTTCAACAGTGGGTTGTGTGCAGCAAACTGGATTATTTAAATCCCGATTTTATCATTTCATCGGTAAGTTACATGTAAGATTATAAACAAAGCTTCAGGGGCGTAGAATTAGTATTTTATCGTCTGTATAAACTCTTTAGTAATGCCTAAAGGATTGTTTTAACTTATTGCAACGACTTATAATTATGTAGGTTTCATATATTTTGTTAAAAATTAAATCACATTTTGTTTTTCTGCCAAACTACCGAAGTATTTAGGTAATATTAATTTTTCATTTAAACAGTTATAGGATGACATGACTTAGGTATTCTGCAAATGTTGAAATAAGAAATATTTGGTACTCCTTGTTAGGATTTGAGGAAGTGAAGGTCCTACCTAAAAATGCTTTTATTTGTTCTATTAATCACGAGAGAATTAAGATTTTATGAGCAAATATTCCAAATTGTTTTTGTTTGTTTTTTTTAGTTCAAAATTACAGTACTTTTTTTACAAATTAAGATTTTATAAAACGCGTCCACCAAGAAAGAAATGAGTAGACAACTAAGAAAAATACAATAATAATGCTGTAAATAGATGCCACTCAACAACAAGAACACCTTCGATCCCAATTTTCCTGGTATCCGCACCTATGGATTCTATTCAGTTGCATAAAACTATTTTTTTCTCATTTTGACTCAGGTAGAACTACTTGTATAGTAGAACCCACTTGTTTATGAGAATGAAAAAACGTTATAAAAACACAAAGGATACCGCCAATAGAAGGAATGCTGATGAATCTGGACATTTTTGAGCAGTTTAATGTCGAAAACACCGTACACTGTCCATATACATAAAAATAAAATAATATTTTGGTTATTAGGACCACTGTGCAAAGATTCAATAACCAACTTAGCTGGATATCGTTATAGGGGAGAATGGCGTATAATTATTTAATATGAATTTACATTTTAATTTCTATAACGCATATTAGATTTGAATAGAGGTTGATATCTTCATTTTTTGATCTCTTGTGAGGTTAACAAACGTTACTAATTAAAATTTTGTTTTAAATTAATTTAACTAAACTGTGGGGTGTGAGGTTACACTCATAAGAGGCGACAATGGAAGTGTGGTTATAGTTTTTACATTTTCAATTGCAGAAACAAAATTCTCAGATGTGCAGACAGGTTGCATTGGCGGCTTGTAGATGTGCCGACAAGTGGCTTTGTCGGTATTAGCGGCATGTAGATGTGCCGACAAGTGGATTTGTCGGTATTAGCGACTTGTATAAAGCGGGATCATTTTGTTCTGCAATTAAAGTAGGAAGTAGAAGTTAGACAAATATTGTCTTCAGTAGTGGGGGCTAGGAAAATATTCATACAGTGATACACTGTGCTTGTGTTCGCACTTGTTTTTTGATTTAGTGAATAGTAGGTGGTAGGTGATTCGTGGCGTTAGTTTATTTCAGTTAATATTATTCTTGGCTTCCGTGTATATACATACTTTTTTTATTTTGAAACATTGTTACAGTGTACTTCTTATTTATTTATTCGGTGTCAATTTCAATATGTTTCGTCCTTGGGAAAATACAGTTTCTTTAAGTGGATCTAAAGAATCGGAACAATCATTAAATGATATTCCAATGGGTTATGTGGTATCAGGTTGTAGTCCCAAAGATTCCTGTAGGTCCGATGAGGAAGAGAACATTTTTGGTGAAAGAACTTCAGAGTATCAAGAAATATCCACCTCGAAAAAACAATATCTTTGTAAAGATGCCCAAACCCAAAGATATGTATAAATGTTTATAAGAATATTGTAACTTCCGAAGGTGAAAGGAGTGCCATTGAAAAAACATCTTTTTTAACAAATAGCACTCTTTATAGAATTATAAAGAATGGTCCAAAAAATCGTAAAGAGAGGTGTGATAAAGGATGTGTTAAAACTTTAGATTTGGAAAAAATTAAGGCATCTCGAAATAGTAACAGAAAAATATACTATTTAGATGAAACGTGGTTCGATACCCACGATGCGCCAAAGAAAGGATGGTCTGACGGAACAAGAAGATGTTCAGTAAATGTTCCTTGTAACAAGGGAACTCGACTTACAATTCTTCACTGTGGATCGGACTCAGGGTGAGTACAAAATTGCCTCAAACTCTCTGGAAAAAATTTGGAAGATTGTAATTTAGATTACCACAAAAATATGTCTGGAGAAAGTTTTGAAGATTGGTTTGAAAATCAGCTGTTAAACGATATTGAAGAGAATAGCATCATAGTGATGGATAATGCTTCATATCATTCCCGCTTAATAGAAAAAGTTCCCAATACCAACTCAAATAAGTCTGACATTCAGGAATTTTTAAGAAATCATGAACTTTATTTCGAAGAAAATTATACAAAAAAACAATTGCTTCAAGTATTAGGCACACAATCATTTGAAAAAAAATTCTTTATTGATGAAATGGCATCAAAAAAGGGCCACGAGGCATTGCGCCTTCCGCCCTATTTTTGTGTATTTAACCCCATAGAATTAATTTGGGGACAACTTAAAAAAAGAATAAGGCGTCATAACGTGTTTCCCAAATTTGACGGGTTGGTTGCAAATTTGGTAAAAGAAGAAATTAACAAAATTTCAGCTGATGATTGGCAGAAAAAAATCAAACATGTCATCAAAGAAGAAAATTCTTATGTAACGAGTCCGACCCAATTTATTATCAATGTTGATGACAGTGAATCCGATGGTGAGGATTGAGATAGGGTAGGTAAGCTTAATTAATTTATAATATTTATGACTTTATTCGCTGTGTTTTTAATTTTAGAATTAAAATTTGAGACAAAATTTTAATTAGTAACGTTTGTTAATCTCACAAGAGATCAAAAAATGAAGATATCAACCTCTATTCAAATCTAATATGCGTTATAGAAATTAAAATGTAAATTCATATTAAATAATTATACGCCATTCTCCCCTATAACGATATCCAGCTAAGTTGGTTATTGAATCTTTGCACAGTGGTCCTAATAGCCAAAATATTATTTTATTTTTATGTATATGGACAGTGTATGGTGTTTTCGACATGGCGGTATCCTTTGTGTTTTTATAACGTTTTTTTATTCTCATAAACAAGTGGGTTCTACTAAAACAGTTGCAGTTGCGTACGGACTAGAGCAAGGAACAGTTCTTGGTTCAGGGCTATTTGATATTTATTATACAAGCTTCGTACGTAAGAAAATGATACCAAATCTTCCCTTCCCAAACCAAGAGTGAAGGCAATTGAGTGATAGATAACACACTGTTCTATAATTTTAAAAATAGCAGGTATAATATAACGTTCTATAAAAAAATGTACCCTTATTTTTATACCGCTTTCGTATATAGCCATTTTATATTTACAACTCCCCTCAGATTAGCACACGAAATATAATATATTAAATGTGATTTAAAGTAAAGCAGAGATTAAATTTTTTCTACGTGAATTTCCGTTCGTCTTTTTATAAAGTGAAACTCCTTTTTAGCTCAGCAGGTGTCATTGAAGGCCGTCAGCGTTTTTCTTGTTGAAATATAACTTGATTTCTCAAATCCCACTTGTGAATACGCGAAGCACAACACGGGTATATAAGGAAAGCCCTTATCATTTTGACGTAGGAAAGGTTGCGATAAAAATATGCATTTTAGATACAAACACATTTTCTTAAAGTGGGATTTAACGTTTGATTTGTCGTTTTTATATAAATCCAATATTTACGCTTTTTACATCTTTTTGGAGGAGTGCGTGAAGTTTTTTAAAGGGTCGAATACGTACTGGGAATCTTCCGTTTTCGATGAGATGAAAGTAATAAAGTAAACATACAAATATAATCTTTATGATTTCAATCTGAATGACGAATTTTAAAGGAATGATTTATCCCTTTAAAATTCATGTCAAATATTAGGAATTAGGAATTTGTTTTGGTTAACAAAACATTCTTCAAATCCCGATGATCATTTAAATTATACAAGTTTAAGGCAAAATTATGTCACTGAAGTTAACAAATCAAAAAATTGTTCTACCAAAAAAATCTTGAAAATAAAAATGTAAAACAAAAACAAAAATATATATGGCGAACAGTACAACAAAAAATAGGAAAAATGAGACATACTACAATTGGTGCCGTTAATTTAAACGGAGAAATAACGCGGAACAAATACGAAATTGCTAATTTTTTTGCCACTTTCTTTGCAACGAACACTAAAAAATCAATAAATACTCACTTTACTGACAATAGTTTTAAAAATTATACAATGTATGTCGCTAATACTTTTTTATATTTTGCATCTATAATATTTTACATTATGATACGCATTTGAGTACTCTAATGTTTCATTAGAGTACGCAACTTTTTGTATTATACGGTTGGTAATATGAATCAACAAATGACATGAATTGACAGTTGTCTATTGAGATTAAATTTCAAATCTGTCAAATTTTAAAAATTCTACAACAGTGCTACCAACTCATTTTTTTTAAAGCAAACTTCTCTATAATATGCAAAGTATAAATTTATTAAAAAATTAATAAAATGGCAAAATATAAAAAGTATTATAAGCAACTTATTTCATATGCCATATGAAATGCGTTGCTTAATGTACTATTTATTTCAATCCAGTTCTCCCTGAGATGTATTGGATGTAATTAATTGCCTGAAAAATGTTAATGCCGAAGGTGTTGACTGTCTTGCAACAAAGATTTTATTAAAAGTATAGGTCCACAAATTGCTTGCACTCTAGAAGACATTAGTAATTACTCAGTAGAAACAGAAACGTTTTCATCTAATCTTCCCAGTCCAAGATTTTGAATTTTGCGCCATCAAACTTGTGCTATATGAAAATGAGAACCTACTCGAGAGCTTGAGGCCATACCAAACTGGCAGCATTGTGTATGGCTAGTTCGTAGTCCATGACAATATATTTAGGATTTAGTACATATCCATTATACAAATTATTTTAAATAGAGATATGTAGAGATATGTATTTTGCCCCTTATCAGGAAGTAAACAGAACACTACTGGTATATAATGACCATTTTCAATTACATGCAATGTAAAGAACTGCATAAAAAACTTTGAAGAATATTTAAATGTTCCGGCCATATAAATTTGAAAAGCTCTTGTTTCCTAGTGAGAACATCAGATTTTTCTATAAAATCAAAAACTTCTTCAATATTTGTGGAAATTTTGGGAAGAATCTTCCTTCTTGCATTGTAAATATTCTTCCTAATGCATACCACATCGTTCCGCGTCAATGTCGTTAATACATCTAAAATATTGAGTAGTTACTAATACAATACATGCTGTAAAAAGGGGCTTTTAGGGATTACTTTCAGGTGTACCCTTTTGAATTTAAGAAGTGCAGTAAGGATTAAAATAGATTTGGTCCGCAAATTTGATACACCCCCATAACCCTACTTAATTTTATCCACACCTCATTGGATAGGAAAAGGTCTGTGGGTTTCAAAGGTTTTTTACTCGGTTAGTACAATAATTAAACTACGAGATTTAGGATTTCGGAGCAAATTTCTATCGTGGCTGAAATCATATTTGGAAGCTAGAAAAATTATTGTTAGAATTAAAGATCAGAACTCCCTTTCCCAATCTGTAGAAAATGGCGTACCTCAAGGATCAATCTTAGGTCCACTGATATTTTTATTATACATAAATGATCTCTCTAAATATGTTAGCACTAATCATTTGTTACTAAATGCAGATGACACCACGTTAGCGATTGATGCTGAATCTCCAGATGAGATAATCTTAAAGATGAATATGTTATCAAAAGAATTTATCAGTTGATGTGAAAGGAATTCACTGATAATAAACTCCATAAAAACCATTCTTATGCATTTCTTTACAAGGGCAGATATTCCTGATAGTAGTATATCAGTTAAGGATACTGATGTTTCTTTTTCGAGTTCTACCAAATTTTTAGGTACCTACCTTGATAAGAATATGAGTTGGCATACCAATATCAAACAAATTTGTAAAAAATTAAATAGCAGTTACTACTAATATCTAATGTCTATTATGAATTATGCATATATTTCATATAATGTCATACTCTGGGTTGCTGCGGCCAATGCCTCAAGGGTTTTTATTTCCCAGAATAGACAAACATGCAGAAATCATTTTAAATATTTCGGTATCCTCACATTTTATTCTATTTACATCTACAAGTGCATATTATACACAAAAAGTAATTTTAATGATTTTAACCTAAATTCTGATTTCCACGATTACCCGACCAGGTCTGGCAAGCTTATCCGGCCTCCAAAACATGTTGAAAGTATTTGAAAAAAAGGTCCTGTCTATAAAGAAATTCAATTCCTAAATCGTTTACCTAGTTTTTGAACAAACGATTTTAATTTAACTAGCTTGTACGTAAGTAATATTTTAGGGTATATGATGTTTAATGTAAAATCTGTTGATGGATGAAGGATGAATAAAGTACTATTATTATTATTATTATTATTATTATTATTATTATTATTATTATTATTATTATTATTATTATTATTATTATTATTATTATTATTATTATTATTATTATTATTATTATTATTATTATTATTATTATTATTATTTTATTTTTTTTTTTTTTTACTTCTGTGTCAACGGCATCGACTACTATGGCCATTAGCCTCGTGTTCTGTGTAGGCTTTGTTACTGTTTCCCAGCGCCACTTTAGGAACAGCACTGTTAATTAGAACCCAACAGTGAATGGTCGAGTGAGGAATCACACCTGGTATATGAAAATCAATTTCTAAATTTTTAATTAATTAAAAATCAGAAAATGATTTCTGCCTTTGGTGTGATTCGAACCCACAACCCTTGGATTATGAGTCCAGTGCTCTACCGCTGAGCCACTCACCCCCCCTATTATTATTATTATTATTATTATTATTATTATTATTATTATTATTATTATTATTATTATTATTATTATTATTATTATTATTAAGCACATCTTAATTTACTAGAGCTTCATATGACAAAAAATACAGTATGTGAGTATATTTAAACGTTTAAGGTTCAAAACAATTTTTATTTTTCAAAAAAATATTTTGTTTTATAAAAGTTTTTTTTTTCTTACCTTAATAAATATATTTCTCAGTAACTGTCACCGAAGTAAGTAAGTTCATCACGAAATGTGCAATATATAAAAGGGGATAAAGAGAATTTACTCGTTACATATCATCCGCAGAGTCTAGATAATGTTTACGGAGCATTTGAAACCAGTAAAAGAAGCCATTACGTCTGTTGATAAGGATAGGCGGACTACTATTAATTTTTACGGGGTAAAAATGCGTTTTGGATCACAGGGTGAACAAAATGCCAACCTGACTAAAAATATTAATACGCAGGTCTTAAAGTGTATCGAAAATAAGGACTAAAAAAGGAAAAAACCAAGAAATTTTTTAGTATTCGTCTTATAATTCTAGGACAACTTACCATTTCAGTTTGTTGGAAATAAGTAAATCATATTTTGATTGATTTATCTCAGAACAACATGAGCTTATTGGCTTATCAGCTGTTCCTCCTTAAGGAAAGATCTAACACTTTTATAAAACTTAGTAGGTTTGTTACAGATGATTTGTCGTTCCCAGAAGATTGTATTTTCAGCGAGTTTTGTAAAAATAATGTTAGAGACTGTTTCTGCCACTTTCCGCAAATTAATTCGCCAAGATTAGAAGACATTGTAGGTAGTTCTAGACCAGTTTTGATGTAATCTGACCGCAGGTCTTTTGTACTGGACTAATATTTCTTCACTGGAAACTGTGCTATATACTGTGCCTTAACTTCATCTTTTGTACCACAGTTGGTCTCTATCTTACTATACCAGTTTTCTAGTTAATAACAGACCTTTTGATGTATTTTCAAGCTACAAGGAATACGTACTAACTGTAAAAGTGTTGTTATTTAGGCATATATGTCTGAAGCATACAGATAATTTTCTGTTGTGTACTTTTTTAAATCCTTCACGAAATCTCTTCTAATTTAGTGTTAAAACAAGTCTGCAAAAATTAATGACCCCTCGCAGTAGAGTATGGAGAAGGACGTTGACAGCTAAAGAAAAAGAAGACGCTGACAGTTGGCAACACTGGTGACAGATGACAGATGAATTGATTGACGGGCAAGTGCGGGAACGACCATCTTGGGGATTTTGCCACGCGTTTACTTTCAAATATAAATATCTCGAGAACCGCTAGACCGATTTAGAGGGGTTAAATTAAGTTTATGCGTTTTCGCGAGCTCTTTATTTTATATACAGAAGCCGTTTCGATCCGAATAAATCTCAGCGAGTTACGTGCGAAAAACCGATTTTCCATATCTTTACATGTTAATTTACCCCCCTCCACACCTCCCTCTTATCTTTCATATAGTGATCACGTGAAAGAGGGACCTCGAATCTATGAAATCACAAAAAAAATTCGAAAAGAGCGACTTCGTTTATCGGGTTTTTTTCAGCCAGATCGACTCCACTAAACCCCTAAGATTAAATTAGTTTCTCATATTTTATATATTTTAAAAAATATTACGATGTGATAAATTATGATTTTTGGATGAAACTTGTGGTTTGTTGTATTCACTTTATAACTTTCAATATATTTCTAAATTGCTTACTAAATAGTTTTTAGTAAACAACTTTTTAATAACAAATATTAAAATAATAATTAGATAAATATAACAGGCTTTAATTATGTATTAAAAACTTAGTTGAAGAAGAATTAATCCTGTTGTAATCCACGTTTCTTGTTGTCGCAGAAAACAAGTCAAAAATAAAATTGTTCCAAGATACACACCACACCCTATTTACATGTCTATATCGTGGGAGATTTATACTCCCTTTAAGCTACAAGACTGCTATAAATATGTCTTCCAGATTAGAATGTACCTAAGAAAATTTAGTGCTCTCTTAGAACAGCTAAATGAAAACCACCACCGTTTTCATCATAATAAAATTCATTGAAATTGCTTTTCTTCGGATAAATGTGATATTGAAAAATGTGTTTATGGGGTATAAATTTTTTCTAACGACCACTATATATGGTCGCATATATTTTACATCATTTGTATGTAGAACACATTATATAAATTTAGTTAAAGGGTTGAAAGAATTGTTTTTGGAATAATTAATCAAATCAAACTTGACTTGACCAATCAAACTATTGTCAGCAGTTGATAATGACTGGTTCAATATTTTGGTCAATCAGTTGTTCTATGTCCCACATTTTTTGTTCTTCTTCCAGAACGTGCTTGATGCTTTTCTTCCAGTTTTCTACAGTTACGCTTTGAATGGCTTCCTTAAGGCAATTTTTTTTTCTCGTGCTACTTATCCTTTTACTTGCGCCCAGATCAATTCAATAGGATTAAATTCGTTGTGGTAAGGAGGTAATCTTAAAACTGTCATTCCACGACTTAACGCCCTTTATAAACATGTAGTTTTGTAATCTGTAGTAATTCCGCCTTTCTTTGTTATAATGGATGTTTTTATCTATTAACCATTGTTGAATTTCAGCTTTTTTCCATGATTGTTTCGGTAATGGTTCTAAATGCCGAATATGATAGGGGGCATTATCCATGATGATGATAGACCCAGGTTCCAAAAGTTGAATGATACCTTCAAACCATTTTTCAAACACCTCTGCATTAATCTTCTCATGGTAATCGTCAGCTTTTTTTAAATTTAAAGGCTTAAATTAAATACAGGAAAGGTTTTCCTTAAGTAAAAGAACTTTATTTTGACTTATGAAGGAAGGTTCTGTCAATTTAATGAAATCCAAACAGTTAAAATTCATTTTTTTATAATTTAACTATGTGCATATGTATAATATAGGCACACTCTACTTGCTATTCAAATTCTTCCTTATTCTAAATCAACCCTATAATATTACGTTCGTGGAATTAGCTGGTAGAAAACGGATTCCTACTTACTCGCTGGTTAAAATGTACTCACAACCTTCAACTTTACCGTTTATATTTTGATTATGTTAAAAATTGGTAAAGTAAGAATGAGATATGACAACGCTATTTTGCTTGTTTTATGGTCTTGTAAATTTTAAATTAATCTCAAACATTATTTGTTATAGTGTAGTTTCTCTATTTTAAATTGGAAATCAAAACACACGAGTGAAGAAACGGATATTACAGTCTATTTCTTTCTCTGATTAAAGGTGGAAAAATGAGAATATAATTTTTAAATTATTTCCAGTTCACAAAAAATAATAATGCAAACAGACCTTATATTCATAAAGCCAAGAAACCGCGTATCCATTTTTATTGTACGTTATTCTCTGTATGCATAATCTAAGCGGGAGAACAAATCCGCCATTCCTCACAAAGACAATTGAAAAAGAGGAACTTCCTTATAATAACACAAAAGAAAGCCGTTCAACTATATCTCTGAATCGTAAATCTAATAAAAATGATATTAAATTCTTCTAAAACTTATATTGCAAATGTATACGTTAGAAAATATTGTTTCAGATTTTCTGAAGTTTGTTTTTATTTTATTTAAAAGTCATAATATAAGGGAATTTTTTCAGTCTTGGAATTTACATGCCATAATTGATTTCAGAATAGCACTAGACAGTTTCTTGTTTTATTTTTAAATTCGTTGTTTTAATTTATCCAGTTTCTTAGGTTCCATATCCTGCAACAAAGATTATTTTTTGTGGAAAGCCACTGAAGGAGTCCACGATAAATAGTATCAGTACCCTGATTTGAAAGGACGATGGTAAAATGGTGCGCGATAACAACAAAAAAACAAAATGGAGCCAAAATCGAGAATAGAGTGTAATTTTAAATCAACTCATCAAGAGAAGTCCCAGTGATTAGTCCTACAGGCGTTTTCGGCGCCTTTTTATAATTTTAACAAATATTTTTTAGTTGGAGTTATTTTCAAGTCATTGGGAAAATAATTTGATCAAACAAATGATATTGATAACAGATCGGAGATCTGTATAAATCTCCTATGAGATATTTTACACCAAACATCTCTGTATCTGTAAATCTAGAAGGGTGGGTCACCCCATAGCACGTAGGCTACATTTGGCCCATTGTGCGTCCTTCTGAGGTTGAGCCTTCCTTCTAACTCGTCAGCCAGCCTACTTGTTTAAAGTAGGCGATGACGTCGCCTGAAGGTAGCTCCCTCATGTTGGCATGTGTTAACCACCGCTCGCCGAAAAGAAAATGTCTCATTTGTGAGAGTGTCGGGCATTCGCAAAGAATGTGTTCGACAGTCTCGTCTTCCTGTTCACATCCTCTACACAGTGGAGTGTCAGATAACCCCATCCTGTAGAGGTGTTTTCGTAGATGACAGTGGCCAGTCAGGATACCTGTGGCTGTGCGCAGGTTCTGTCTGTTCATAGTCATGTATTTTTTGGCTGTTTCGCTGTTCGGACACTGTAATAGTTCCTTGGCTAGCTTGTAACCTGTTTCGTCGTCCCATCTACCCTTAAACTTGTCAAGAGAGTGTTTCTTCAGTAGGTCAGCCACAGCTGATGCCGATAAGCTTATGAAAGTGCCAGGTCCCAAAAGTTTTTGGGAGGCTGCTTTTTTAGCTAGAGAGTCAGCTGCACGGTTGCCTTTTGATTTTCCATGACCTTTGATCCAAGCTAACGTGACCACATTGTTGTTGCAAGCTTCGATCAGGGCCTGGTGACATTCTAGTACTAGACCTGATGTAATCCGTGGTCTATCCAGAGCTAGTAGTGCCTGTCTGCTATCCGTGAGGATGTATATATTATTACCAGTAATGTTTCTACTGGTAGTCTTTTTTGCGGCGATTGAGATAGCAGTGAGCTCTGTTTGAGCTACACTGGCATTAGAACCCATTGCCCATTTTATATTGAGATTCAGGGATCTGGAATAAATTCCACAGTCTGACCCCTCATTTGTTTTAGACCCATCGGTGTAGATGCACAAGGCACCTGCTGCCAATGTAGCCTCTTGTACGTTTTTTGTTATTAACCTGTAGGGCCTGTGAAAGGCATATCTTGGTGCAATCGAATCTGTGTTGGCTTGTAGCCGTGGGACCTCTCCAAGGACCTCGTGCCACAAGTTACACCTCGACTGACCAGATCCTACGTCAGGTTGTATACCTGTAGAGCGTAGCCGTGTCATGGTCATCACCACAGCCTCCTTAATAAATATGTCAAGGGGGGTGAGACCAAGGATCACCTCCATTGCTCTAGTTGGTGTGGTTCTCATGCCCCCCGCTATGTTCAGGCATGCTATTCTTTGGATTTGATCCAATTTGCACCAAACATGGTAAAATGAAAAAAAAATTATATGGAGCCACACTAAAGAAAACGGAATTGGTGAAGGTAATTTTAACACCAAAAATAATGGATTGGTTAACCGCGAGTTAAATTTTTGTACACTAATGGCTCACTATTGGCAAGTAATGGCCGGTAATGGCTCACTAATGGCTAGTAATGGCAAGTAATGGCTACTAATGGCAAGTAATGGCTACTAATGGCCGAGTAATGGCTACTAATGGCCGAATAATGGCTAGTAATGGCTAGTAATGACTGAGTAATGGCTACTAATGGACGAGGTCTGAACACCAAAATGGACCAAAATGGACCAGTCGGATTGGTTAATCCTACAGGCGCCAGGCTCTGGTTTAGGCTTTGGTTCAGGTAAAGAAGGATCGGAATGTGCTGCGAAAGCATTTATCATTAGTTCAGTAATTCACAGTACGGCGAAGTGACCTAGTTCATAATTACAAATGAAATGAGCAGGAGCTGAAAAGAAAAGTTATTTTAAATGCGTGGAAAAAAAAAGCAGAATATAAATCGGAAAACTCATACAAAATTATTATAGAAATAATTTGTACTATGTAAGGAAAAAATTGCACAATTGTTGTCAAAGAAGATTCCACCTGTATATTTATAAAATTGCATGTTTCTCTATCTGCTGCAGTTTGGGTAGGGCTCCATATAAAATTTTTGTACGTTTAAATTTGGATCGTCTCACTTCAGAACGAATTAGAAAATATTTCAGTGCCATGTGACATTTTTCAATATCTGAAACACCTGCAACTTCCCAGACTATGAGAAATAACTGAAACAGATACATTTGGACGACATTATTAGATTTTTACCTGTTCGCCATCGTATATATATCTGAAGAACTGTTTTATATAGAGTAACGCCGTGCCAGGCAAAAAAAGGACTGGAAGTCTGTTTCCAAAGGAACAAAGTGTCGATTTAATAAAGTTTAGGAAGGTCTGACACGTGTTGCTAATCTTTAATGTAACAAAATATTTAGAAAATTTGGTGAGTATAAGAATCTTTTTGATTCGAAGATTATTCTCTCTACAGTTTAAAGTATTAATTTTGTTTGACCTCGCACAAAATGTGACATCGATGAAACTTGGCATTTAAGTACTTGAAACGATAAAAAAATCTTTGTTGCTCTAAAGTGTATGCTAACTTCACAATTTCGAAAATAAAATCGAAAATTTGGTTTTTTCATTATATATCGAAAAAAAATACAAATTTCGAAAAACTAATAGCACCACGTGAAAGAGCGAAAAATTTTACTAAAAATAACATAAGTTATTTTAAAAAAGAATTTGTATTACTATAAAAAATTATTAAAAATAAGAAATCAAATTCGAAAACACTACGCGCGCCGAGCCGTTGAATACAAATATTCAGGCGAGGCGTTTGCCTAAAATGTACGCTAGGAGAAAAAAAGAAATCATTTTAAAGAGGAGACAATAAGCTTTCTCAGGAAGCCATTAGATTTTAATTTTGTTTTTGTTTTCTTATAGAAAATTTGATCGGAAGTTATAATTTCTAAAATTCTCACTGATTTTTATAAAACTGAAGATATCTATTAATAGAGGCATACCAAAAAAAATTCTTGCACACTTATCATCATTATATTTTTACTTTTGATTTAAATGTAATCAAAATGATGAACATGGTCTCTGTTTAATAAAACTTATGTTTTAAAATTATCATTTCATATTCATATTCATTCGACGCAATTTTTATTTTCAAAATAGTGTTTATATAAATCAGAAATTAGTTTTTTTTTAAATAAAGTTAAAATTTGTATGCTATATCTATAAATTATTCGACGAAGCAATTAATTACCAGCTATGTAAATTTTGACTAGCCAATAAAACAATTGATCATCCGAATATAATTTGATTTTTTTTTAATTTAAGAGCAGAATCAACACACCCAAAATGTGCTTAAGGAAAAAAATTGAACTAGAAAGTCCTCTAATCTCATTTCTAGATCGTACTTTTAGATCCTTGTTACCTTTGTTATCAATCTTGCCAGTGTTGTTTATAAAGTTATAAAATAAAGATATCAAAATATTTTTATCTTTTTTATCTGTTTTATATTTTGTTTTATAAATTTGTAAAACATAGAATTTCTATTTATTAGGTATATAATGTTTATAATAAAATTATATACAGGGTGTCCCAGAAGTACCTTTGGCAAATTCAGGGATGAATAGAAGTGGTAAAAATAACGTTATTGCTTCATATAACTTTTTTCCCTGCGGGCCTTCGTTTTCGAGATATGGGCCTCTAAATTTAAAGATTGAAAATCATTTTTTATTTATAACTTTCGTACCATAACCTCAAATTCAACCAAGCTTTGGTAGATTACAAATCGCATTAGTGTGCTTAAATTAGTTATTTAAGTTTGTCACAAAACCTTTTAGGAAGTCAGGAACGGACTATGTCCAAAGGTTAACACCTCATAATTTTTAGACAAGTAGTGACACTGAACTGTAAATAACATTAGTGGATTCATATTTTTATAACATAAAGATACTCTTGCTTTATGTCGATTGAGTTAACGGTTTAGGAGATTTTTTTAACTTTAATGCGGTAAAGCAGAGTAAATAGCGCATCCATTTCGAGTAAACTGTACCATTTTAATTATGAAAATGTACTTAAACAGAAAAATCAATAGAAAAATATTTCGCCACTACAAAATAACAAATTAACTGACAGGTGTTGGATATCAGATGAATCCACAGCACACTATAAAATCAAATCGTAATAAACTTCAAACAATGATGCGCTTTATAAAATGGTGGATGCGCTATTTACTCTGCTTTACCGCATTAAAGTTAAAAAATCTCCTAAACATTTTTTATAGTAATACAATTTTTTTTTAAATAACTTATAACATAATTTTTAGTAAAATTTTCCGCTCTTTCACGTGATGCTATTAGTTTTTCGAATTTTTTTTTTCGTGATATAATGTAAAAACCAAATTTTCGAATTTATTTTCGAAATTGTGAAGTTAGCATAGTTACACTTTAGAGCAGAAAAGATTTTTTTATCGTTTTCTACACCCTTTCAAGTACTTAAGGGACAAGTTTCATAGATATCACATTTTGTGCGAGCTTTTGGTCAATATCCTTCTCTGGCAACTAGGCTATATGATATATTGATAGAACGTTATAAGAGCAAAATATTACCGTAAAATTGTTTCCCAGTGTATATATCATTTCACTCTACTACTACGACTACTAATAACACTTAGTCTAATGGAGAATTTGAGCAGTTTGTGAAGTATTAGAGAGGACGATAATGGCGATTTAACTTTTCATATTTTGAACGCTAAATTGGATTTAGTAGGAAATTTAATCAGCAATTATCGGCTAGCACGCAGTCTAAACTGCTTTTACTACCCTAATACGGAGCACTAACATAAATATGAATGTGTTGCATGTTCATACAAGGGGTTCAAACCTTCAACGAGGGTGAACACAATGATAAGATGTTGAGAATCAAAAGAGCGTTTTAAATATTGTACGTTGTTTTTTTTGCTATATTTTTAATTAATCTGCTTAAAATTAATCTTCATTGGTGACAATGATTTATACTATATGTATAAACACTCTTATGTATTTTATACGTATTTCATTCTTACTGTAGTGTCAGAATGTTCATTCTGTAACACCTAGCTGTAAATATCACGTCCGCATCCTAGATAGCCATGAATTTCATGTTTGACAGTTCTACGCGACATATATTTATTTAGTTTGAATTTGCTTGAACAAAGATAAGCTGCGTTTTTTGAGCCGAAATTTAAATTTAAAAATGGCTGACTTTAGTGATTCTGTTTTGGAACTTGATAGTACTCCTCCTGAGTTGACTACTTATGCAAATTCATCGATGACATTTCCCTCAACTTATAATTATTGCTGCCATACAACTGTTAGTTCTACTAATCTAGCTGTTTCGAAGAATTCAACAGAAAATATATCGAATGCACCAGTTTTTCACTTCAATAATTGTACAAATACAATAAACATAAATATGAATACCTTGTAAAAATAATAACCTTTGCATAAGTAGTTTTTCAAAGCATTTTTAATATTTTTCACGGTATTTTCCGCTGCACCGTTTGATTGTGGAAAATATGGCGCTGAGGTGACGTGATCAATATTAGATTTTTCTAAAAATTGTTGAAATTCTCAACTAGTAAAATTTCTGGTATTATCAAATACCACGGTTTCTGACAATCCAAATCTTGCAAAGGTAGCATGTAAAACAGTCAAGGTAAAATGTGAAGTAATATTGGAAGTAGGGGAAACCTCAATCCATTTAGAATGAGCATCCAACAGCACCAAAAAGTATTTATTTAAAAATGGTCCCATGTAATCATTATGAATACGAGAAAATACTTTGTCTGGCCATTACCAAAGATTTAAATTTGATTTCGCAATCATTTTTATTTTTACTACTCCTAGATGAGTGATGTGTGATTGACATAATAAACGACCGTTTAATGTTTCAGGAATTACGATTCTATTATTCCAAAGCAAAACATCATTTTCAATAGTAAGCTCATTTCTTATTTTGATGAATTGTTTAAATCTTGGGTCATTTTTTAGATAATTTGGCCAATCACTTTTTACAAATTTAATAATTCTTTGCAAAATCTCATCTTCGAGAGTACTTTTTTAATTAACTCAAAATTTGTTGAAATTATTTCATTATCAGAAATATAATTTAGATAGTTAATATCAACAGATTCCCATATTTCAGTTTCATCGCTAGAAATTAGTAATCGCGACAAAAAATCAGCATTATTATTTTTTGATTTAACATACATACAACAATATTGTTGAGAGGAATTCTGTAAAATTGCACCAGTGGTAGTTAGGAAGGTCTTTCAGAGCTGCATGGATTATCAGTGCAAATTTATATTTCCTGATTGGAATATCTTCTTTCAAGATTTTCGGTGTGAAAGTATGCGTAGCAGATATTTGTTTCTAGAAGAACGTGGCATCATTTTTCAAAGATAAATAAATTTTCATCCTCGGACGTATGACATTGGCTTCTGATTCAATGCCCTCATCTTTCTTATGTAAACCAGACATGAATATTGATAATGAGAGCAGCTGGTTCTTAAATTCAGGCGTTTCTATCTACACTTTCAGAGATCTCAAAACGATCGTATTTTGTTGTTCTATGCTTCGAGAAATCTCTCACTTTCTACATGTAAATTCAGGATGGTCGCATATTTCTACAATGAAGAAGGGGCGCTTAAGGTCACCTTGAGATGACAGCACTGGTATAGTGATGGGAGATCTGAAAAAAATAACCTCAATATAGAAGGCTATAAGACGCAGCTAATACATGAACTGTGATGTGAATGGTAGAACAAAAAATGAAGGATTTTTTGTTTTAGTAAGTAGTAAGTAGAAAAATTCCACAAAATCTCGAAGAACTGCTTTCTCCACTTTTCTTCCGTTATTTCTCCCTGGTTGGGCAATTTAATAAATAATAAATTGAGTTTGCAATTTAATTTATTCTATTTGACATCCCGTGTGGATGGTTTCTGCCTCGCTTCTTCAATCGGATATTCGAATCCAATAAGTAAATTTCAGTCACATAAGAATATTAGATAGATCAGCTATTTAATAATACCAAATAATTATGACATAAATGAAGCCTCGAAGAATGATTAAGAAAACAATATTTATAATATTTTACGTCAATTAGGCTTGTTTTTCAAATTATTGATCACTAAAGATTGCACTTCTTGGGTAAAAACATTCTTATATAAAGTTCAAGAACAGTAAGTTTCGTAATGAATAAGTCCTCAATTGAGGAGATATATGACGCCGAAGAAAAAAGGGGGGCAAATAAGTACTCCATGATAGCTTTATTAACTGCTGCTTGACCGTTGGCCTGTGCAGCTAATGATCTTGCCTCGGAGACGGCGATAAATAACTAGTTTGCGGGGCCCAAACTGACACTTCCTAGTTTGCGGATGACCGCTGGCTACACTTTCTAATACTCGAGAAAATAGCGTTGGGAAAACCTCCATTTATTGTTGATCTATAGCGGGAAAAATGGCTCGGAGGGATGCTGAGTGCATTTCGCTTTGTTGCCTTTTACTCACCAGGAATATATGATTACAAATACAGTGTCGGAAAAAAGTAATTATTGTTATAGAAGATTGATGGAGCTGATAAAAAATGTTTTGTGTTTCATTGTACTGTTTTTGTGATAGCGCCATGAGTGTTAATGTGTTAAGTCACGTAAAACCTCTTTGACTGAACATATACAACTAGTTGAGGCTACAATTATCAACCATTAGTTTTAGATTTCTTATCTTCATTTTTGTATATAATATTTATTTTATTCTACTTCTATATACCACCCAAGTGCCTCACACCAGGAAGTTGAAGCAATTGAAGTGGTATCGGATTTGTGCTCATTTCACAATTTTTTCCAAATCAATAACGTTTCTCTCGCGCGTTGCAAGATAGCATACATTTCCGCCTGGAATACGGAAGTGTTTGTTCCCAGTGAAACACTTATTTGGGAGTTTCTCCCCTTACTGTATATTCCAGTCTTGGATCCGTCTGTATACCAGATCCTTTCTCCAGGTTTGCCCTTGATCCTGTGCCCTTTCCACTCCCTTCGATCTTGCATAATCACCTCGAAGTTAGTGTTAAAGTAGTACATTGGATTCATGTGGTCCGTTGGTTTCATTTCAAGAATGTTACCTCCCACTATTTCCTTTATCCTATTGTGATACGATCTATTGCTCGTGTTTTGTTGCCTTAGAAGTCCCATCCATGATTGTTATGTCAATCGGGGGGAGGTTCAGAAATGCCTCCATGGCTGAGGTTAATGTTGTTTTCATAGCCCCCGTTATGCTAAGACAGGCGTCTTTGTACCTTGCTCAACTCAGCGGCGGCTATTTTTTGGTTTATCTTTGTCCACCATACCAAAGATGCATATGTGATCATGGGTTTCACCACTATGTTGTATGTCCAATACACCATTTTGGGACTTAGCCCCCATGTTTTTCCGTGTGCTCGTCTGACTGTCAATAACGTAGCCACGGCATTCTTCTTTACTTTTGCCAGCTGTTGGTTCCAGGTAAGTTTCGAGTCTAAAATCACCCCGAGATATTTAACTTCCCCCGACAGCTGGATGTGAGTCACTTGGAGGGTCAGAGGTCCTAAGCTCTCTAACTTCCTTCTTCGGGTAAAAGCTACAATGGTTGATTTGGAGGAGCTAATGTTCAAACCCTCTTTATCTACTAACCAGGTTCAGGGCCATTTGCATTATTTCCCTGACCGTGGTATTGAATTTTCCTTGGACCGTAATGACTATATCGTCGGCGTATCCAAGTGTTTTGTGTCCACTCCTCTCGAGTGTGATTAGCAGGTCCTCCACCACTAGGTTCCAGAGCAATGGGGACATAACACCCCCTTGTAGACAGCCCCTGGGGATGGTGAGTTACTTCCAGCTGATATCTATCATCCTCCTCTTAGTGTAGTTATTAACGATTATAGAATTTACACAAACTCATTAGGTCCATACGCAGATGAATATTATTATGATTATAAGTCAGTGAGTGGAACGAATCCAGTAAGATATTATTCTATTTTATAATTTTAACAAATATGATTTATTTAATGTTAATTTCCAGTAATTAGGAAAACAACCTTCCGAGTCATGCATTATAAATTTTCCATCAAAATCATACCACAATGCGGACGTAATGAAAAACTTTAGTGACCGTCACTGCAATACCTCAGTCCAGTTCAGCCCAGTCCGGACAAGATGATAATATTTCAGTAACTGTCACTACAACGTGTGTGCAACTAGAGGCACAGGACAGCAGGGAAAAACCAACTTATTTTAATAATGCAAGACATGCGTGAAATTTATTTCAGCAACACTCTAACTACCGGACCAACTGTTATGGTTGTTGATTTTTATTAGTTTCCTTGGTTTCTACTCTGTTTTGTTTTCCTGTTCGCTGATGGTGATGGAAACTATGCACAGAATTTCATTACGTTTCTACACAAGGGTTTTGGGATTGGATCGATATTTTCCGCTTGCTTATATTCATTTGTAGGTATAAAAACAAACAATAAGGAGGTTCTGTAGACATGTAAGTGGTAAAGCCTCGGAAGAATTTACCACCTAACGTTTTTCTACCGATACATTTTATATTTTCAGAGAGAAAGCAGCGATATTGTTAATATTTTATTTTAACAGGTTAATGGCATTTTTATCGAGGAATATTAATTTTAATATTATTTTTTAATTTATTTATCAGAGGCGACTCCTTTAGCGAGAAGTCCTGGATTGAACATGTCATCAGATAAGGTTTTAGTAGTATTTTTACCTATTTTAATATGTATTTTAGTGATACCCTGTATACTGTCAGTTTTAATTTAATTATGAAGACCGTTATCTATCTTTTTTGTAAATTTGGATTTTTAGATTGATGGTTTTAATTATTAAAATCTGTCATTTACTTGGATAAAGATGTTTTCGTTTTTCCAGTAGATATTCAGGTCATCTCAGTTTTCCCCTCCTGTTGTCAATGTCCTTCATGAGTTGTTTGAGAAGCTTTTATTAGGGTGATAAAACAAAAATATTTTTAAGGCGTTACGAAAATAAAAGCGTGTGAAAGAAGGAGCCATAAAACAGTCTGTTTAGTACGGCTTATATTTTTATTACGGGTTTTTTCTTAAACTGTGTTTTAGTAATTTAGTTACAAAACTAATTTTTGGAAAACAATCAATATATTTAATTAAATCAAATAATAAAATCTGACCCTGTACGCTATAAAAATTAAATGGAACAAATTAAAATAAAATAATTAAATTTCAAATAAAGATTTAAATCATGGCTGAAGAACCTCGGTCGATGGCCATTTGACTTTTGTCAATAAAGTACTATTATTATTAAGATTTATATCAACGCGCGCTCATGGTTATTTGAGGTTATATGAGCTTAAGACTCGTTATAGAACCGGAATAAAACAACGTGAATGTTACAGGATTATCCTGTAAATCCCACGATTCAATCCGCTACTACTACGCTGACCAGTTACACTGAAACTTCCATGGAAATTAAATAGGTAATGCAAGAAATTGCAGTTAAATACTAGGTAACTACCGGAAATTCCTGTTAAAGCTCAGGTTATGAGCTTCGAATACAACTAACTAGTACTGTAATGTATGAATAAAATATATTTAATTCAACGGAAAATTCCTGTTAAATCGATACTACAGTTCCAATTAATTACTGGAAATTCCTGTAAACACTGAAGTTCGAAGCTTGTTTATTAAACAGGGAATTCCAGTAAAAGTTAGGTAGTTGGTTAAAATAACTGGAATATTCTAGTTCAATCAATGTAAAGATTTTATAAATAGTACAGCATATTCCGGTTGTTTCTAGAGGAATTGAAAGACCGGAACCGTCACGTAAAATTAACAAATATTCCTGCTGTCGCTTATATAAGGGGAATTTCCTGTAGACTTCGGCAAATTCCTGTTAAATTTCTTTGAGTGTGCCTTTAATAATTTTCGTTTTATATTTACTTTAATAAAAAACTAATAACTGAAAACGACAAGTTAGCGAACGCCAACACCAACCTGCTCGAGACCCTACAAGTTGTTTCGACTCTTAAAGTAAAAGAAGCACTTACTTTCAACGCCAATATCACTCCAGAGAAAGACAATGCGAAAACAAAAGCTTTATGAATTAAGACACATCCGTAACGAAGTTAGACGGGTCCAGCCCCTCACCCCGCCCTATTAAGTGCTTATCCCAATAAACTGTCATATCCCATGGGACCAAATCTCTCCTTCTCCGTCGTCGTACTCGAGTTGAGCCCTTGTAATTTACTCCGGGGCTAACAATGTAAATTCGCTGGAAACGTGAGCGACATTTTCATGTTGACTTTCGAAAGGTGACGTGCCACCTCTAAGAATTCAACAACAATTAGCTTTAAGAGATAATACTCGTGTCCTCAATTTTAAAGAAAGCTATTATAACTTAAAAAAAACACTTGTTTGTATACAGGGTGCGCCAATTATTTCCACTCGATCTCTAGCACCGAAACTAAAAGAGATATCAACAAGGTTTTTTGTAGGGGTAGACAGTGTCACTCGGACTGCAATTTTAAAATATTTTGATGTATACAGGGTGGCTAATTTTTGTGGAATGAAAATTACTTTGGTTTTTTTAAATTGAACACCCTGTATACGAGTATGTCTTCTGATTCTACTTAATATTAGATTTACGGTAGTTTTTTGTATTTGTAAATACGACGCGGCGTTGACAAGTTATTCCTATTTTAAGCAGATTTAATGAAAAAGCAGCACTTCAGAAATATTAGCACAAAAACCACATTTTTTAAAAAATTCCTTAAAAAAGCTAGTATAATGTAAATGAAACATGCACCTATCATAATAATCATAATAATCACACAACATTTTCAGGGTGTGCCAATAGTTTTCAAATGGCAATAACTTAATTTTTTCAAATGGGACACCCTGAATATTTTTCTTCAGTTAGAAGCTCTCCTTAATACGCATTAAAAAAAATATAGGGTTTTGCACATCTAACTTTACTATTTACTTTAATAATTGACGTTAAGTGACAAACAACATATTTTACACAATCTTTAATAAGTACAAAATTTTACAAAGTTTAATCGTAAGAAAACTACAATAGTGAAAGTTAAAATTTATAGTAGGTGTTCAAAATGTGTTCCATTTTCAT
This sequence comes from Crepidodera aurea, assembly GCA_949320105.2. Classification (NCBI taxonomy): domain Eukaryota; kingdom Metazoa; phylum Arthropoda; class Insecta; order Coleoptera; family Chrysomelidae; genus Crepidodera; species Crepidodera aurea. The sequence goes on along the minus strand of OX439475.1, from coordinate 13,858,388 downwards.
TTATACATTTTCTTGCCCTTTTTTTCATTGATTTACGCACATCTCTTAGCATTGCAGGGGTCACCTGTCTAAATGCTGCAGTAATTCTTTCTTTCATATTTTCTTTTGTGGTAACCTCTTCTTTGTAAACAATATTTTTAATAAAACCCCAGAAGAAAAAATCGCAAGGTGTAAGGCAAGGCGATCTAGTAGGCCAATTTTTAGGTTCTCCCCTTCCTATCCAACGATCCTGAAATTCCCTATTTAACCAATTGCAAACATCTAATAGGTAATGTGGTGTGGCACCATCTAATTGAAACCACATTCCATTGCGATAATTTTGAGGCACATTTTGCAATAAGTTGCGAAAATCATGTTCTAAAAAATCTAAAAATATAGCTCTATTTACAGTCCCATCAAAGAAATAGGGACCAATTACATAATCACCTATTATTCCCGCCCACACATTCAAAGACCATCGATACTGTGATGTGGTTCTAAATAAATGTTCATTGTGGTCCGAATAATAATGGAAGTTGTGTCTATTTACACAACCGTTCTTATGAAACGTGGCTTCGTCGGAGAATAAAACTTTGTTTAAAAAGTTACGCTCTGTATTTATCTTGTTTATTAACCATCTACAGTATTCCACTCTACGCGCGAAATCACGTGGTAACAATTCTTGGTGAAGCTAGATATGATAGAGGTGATATTTATTCTTTTTTATTATGCGTCTAATTGTGGTATTGGAACGTCAATTATTAAAGTAAATAGTAAAGTTAGTTGTGCAAAACCCTATATTTTTTTAATGCGTATTAGGGAGAGCTTCTAACTGAAGAAAAATATACAGGGTGTCCCATTTGAAAAAATTAAGTTATTGCCATTTGAAAACTAGACTATTGGCACGCCATCGGCAAACACCCTGTGCAACAGGTGAAGATGTTGTGTGATTATTATGATAGGTGCATGTTTCATTTACATCATACTAGCTTTTTTGAGGAATTTTTAAAAAAATGTGGTTTTTGTGCTAATATTTCTGAAGTGCTGTTTTTTCATTAAATCTGCTTAAAATAGGAATAACTTGTCAACGCCGCGTCGGATTTACAAATATAAAAAGTACCGTAAATCTAATATTAAGTAGAATCAGAAGACATAATCGTATACAGGGTGTTCAATTTAAAAAAACCAAATTAATTTTCATTCCACAAAAATTAGCCACCCTGTATACATCAAAATATTTTAAAATTGTAGTCCGAGTGACACTGTCTACCCCTACAAAAAATCTTAATGATATCTCTTTTAGTTTCGGTGCTAGAGATCGAGTGGAAATAATTGGCGCACCCTGTAGATGTATAATAGGATATTCCAACAGAGTAACAGACTGTACTTTCTCCACGCCCACAGAAAGTTGGAATTGAATATGTGGTTCTTCTCGCTGTATTTTATTGTGATATATTTCTTACCGTCCAATTTTTAAAGTTATTAATTCAGATTCTAACGTAGAGTATTTTTTACGATAATACATTTATATCTTAATATATAAGAACGTAGCGGGAAAGTAAAACGCTCAAAACGAATATAATAATAAAATCTTTCATTAAACTCGCATCCTGTTGCTGTGATGCTGATATAATTATCCAAGGTTGAGGAATCATGAAGTTTAGTCCATTTTATGAGGCCATAAAGATGTCACAGTGTTAAGCGACCCGCGTGAGGCTAACCTGACGGATTCAGCCATGCATCTACAGTATAGGACCAGCCAACCAATGCCATCAGCCGCCAACGTCCAGTGGCGTCTTTCATCTTCTCAGCACAATTCTTTATATTTTTGTTAACACATAAAAAAGTAAATCTTAATCTACATTTGAGACACACATTCCTGTTGCAAAATATTGATTTTAATTGAATATTTACTCTCTTGCAAATTTATTTCCAATTTTTATTTTCATCATCCTGATTCTCACTCAAGGTCATGTAAGCTTATTAATATTTATAGCTTCCCACGCGTTCCACTGCTTTCCCTGCATATTTAACTGACTCTGACTAACTGGAAAATGCTTTTATGATGCTAAAAACATTCTAAAATGAATGTTGTACATAAATAAATACATTTTCAAAATTCAATGATATTTTTATGTTGATAAAAGTTGTAAGGCAGAAGTGGACGTGTCTTATTTTAAAGGAAATGAAGGAACAGCAAACGATAAATATGATTTGCCCTCCAGAAATGTCGCTGGTGTAGCATACATTCGCACACCGCTGCATCTAACATTTAATTATCGTCCTTCCAATTAAACAGAATCCCGAGGGAGTGCCACACGGAAATGTCAAGGCATCCGTAAACATTACACGTACTGTACTCATTGTAAGGTTTTAGTTTTCGGAAAGTTGGAAGCTCTGGATAAGTCTAAAGTGTGCCGAGTCGTATAATGGAGGAATGTTTGTTGAAAACTATTTATTCAATTGGGGAGGCTGTTTAATATACAAATCTTACAACTATATTATATACCTGCTGTTACAAATACCAGCAATAGTAGTTTATAGATCTCAGTGTGTTATCGTTGTGTTATCTATCATATGGCAAGCAGCGTTTATTATTACGGCCAACATGCTTCAAGATATCTCTTGTTATACCAATATATAAGAAAGGTGATAAAGCTGAAGTATCTAATTATAGGCCGATTTCTCTAATCACACACATCTCTAAAATATTTGAAACTTTATTAAAAAATAGACTCAACTCCTTCATTATAGAAAATAATGTAATATCAGAACGTCAGTTCCAACCCAAGATGCAGTTTTAGAATTGACAACCAAAATACATAAAGCGTTAAATGAGAGCAAACTATGTCTTTGCGTTTTCCTAGAAATAGCCAAAGCCTTCGATACAGTAAATCAAATATGCTATTAGAATCTTTGGAAGATATTGGCATCAGAAATGAATGTCTTAAATTATTTAAAAGTTATTTATCTAACCGAAGCCAAGTAGTTAAAATAGGTGAAGTAACAAGTGATTACAAAAATATTGAAAATGGAGTTCCACAAGGTACAATCTTAGGACCCATATTATTTACTATTTACATTAACAATCTATTTTTATTACAAGAAACTGGCGATATTATTGGATTTGCCGATGATACCACCATATTTTACAGCGACATGGCCCAGACTCAAAAATAAAGTTGAAACTGACCTTGCAAAGATTAAATGCTGGTTCGACAGCAAAATACTTACTATTAATTTCAACAAAATTTACCTTTTTCTTGCACAAATACTAATACTCCCAATTTTGAACCCTTGACAATTAATGTTAATGGCTCAACATATGCCATAAATCCTGTAACGAAAGTAAAATATTTAGGAATTATTTTTGACTGCAATTTGAAATGGAAAGGCTCACAGTGTCAAAAGTCTTTACAAGATCCAGAAATACGCATAAGGATGCTTTAGTTTCATCTACAGCTGTATAAATTGTATGTAATAATACAGTGTAAACTTTTCCCTCCTAATATATTTTTGTTTCTACAAATGTCTTACAATCTGAGCAGGATTTGCGGAATTGAAACAAGCACTTTTTATTTCCACATCAAACCCGGAAGAAGTTTAAAGCGAAACAACAACCATGAATAATTCTGGCAAAGTTGAAATAAGAGGTGTGTGTGTAAAATTTATAGGGCTTTAGTAAAATCCCGAAATTTAAATGCGTCGGTAAAAGTAGACGGATCTCTCAGTAGGTTTAAAAGTAACAAGTGATTCTTCACTTTTATCTCGAGAATTTTCTTCGTTGTTCGTATCAACAGAGTTTACCTAAACAACTCTAAAATTGTCGCAATGTTGAATATACCAGGTTTTCGCGAGAAAACTTTAAATGGAAGTGTAGCAGGAATTGTAGGAGGAGGACAGTAAAAACAATTTTTAATTATCAACCAATGTTTCGTTTATTGAGCATAAATTTCCTCAGGGCCTACAAACGATGTTACAACTAAAGTAATTGTCGAACAGACTAAGTTACAAAAACAGTTAAAAAGGAAAGTTAACAGATAAAATTACATACCTCAATTAACACCAAAAAACAAAAAAAATTTTTATTATTAAACGCCCATAAAGGCATTTAGTATATTACAATCTGGTCAACAGTGACCAATAGGCAATTTAATTCTAACTTAATATAATAGAGTTTGAAACTTAAAACTAAGGATTGCACTAAACTTTAACGTGCACTCACAAGCTCTGCTTCTGCACTAAAAACTCTAAACTAACTCAAAGAGCTTGATCCTCTTAAGTCTTTTTTCTAACCCAGTATTGTCAAGGAGCTGGATAGCCTCGACATTGACATGATGATGAAGTCTTTCTTCATGTCTCTTGGCTAATTTCTTGATGGTCTGGTCAACAGACACACGTACCAAGGGACATCTACTATGTTCCTCCGTGCTTTGTTTTGAAATCTTTGGATGATTGCTAAGTTGCTTGCTTTGGTGCATCCCCATAGTTGGATACCATAGGTCCATATAGGCTTAAGTATCTGCTTATAAAGCATAAGCTTATTATGTAGAGCCAGAGTGGAGTTTCTTCCAATTAGCCAGTACATTTTCCTATATTTCAGTCCAAGTTCTTTTTTCTTTTTCACTTTCCATCGGAGTTTGGCATCTAAGGTAACACCTAAGTATTTTGCTGTGTTTGAATATGGAATCAAGTTATTGTTTATTCTGACTGGAATATGATCTATCTTTTTGTTTATAAAGTTAATGTGGAGTTATTTAGTTTCATTAAGTTTAATTTTCCATCTCTTCGTCCAGTTTCTAACTCTGGAATATCACATGTGTACAGTAAGTATAAGACAGGTCCTAGGACACTTCCTTGTGGTACTCCAGCCTTAATTTCTTTAATATCGGAATAGGCTTCTTCTTGCCTAATTCTAAAGTATCTTTTCGATATATATGAATGGAGGTTATCTGTATATTATTCTGGAAGGAAAAGCTTGAGCTTATGTATTAAGCCTTCATGCCAAACCTTATCAAACGCTTGTGCTACATCAAGAAAGATAGTAGCACAAATGTTTTTCAAAAAAACATAAATGAACATAAAATACCTCCAATATATGGTTCTTTTGACATATATATCAAGTACAGCTAGCTGTGGGTTAAATTTGTTATTGACATCGTTTGGCGGCCCTGAGGAAGTTTATGCTCAATAAACGAAATAATATAATAATAATATTTATTTATCCTTTTACATCTTAAAGATATAGGACATGTCAAAAATAAGTACATACAGAACATAACATGGATAATAAAAATTACATACATATACATTTACATTACGACATTACAGATTCTGAGATATGAAAACTCTGGAGGTATCAGCACCCTACCTCGAAGTGTAATATTATAAGCTATGTGAGAATATTCAATAGCGTAATATACATTAATCAATGGATTTCTGTCAAAAATACTTTTTAGTTGTAAGATAGCGTAATAGCTACTGTTGAAAATATTACCCAAAAAAAGTGAAAGAATTCTCAACTTACCCAATGTATCGCTGATGTAATTTTCTGGCTAGGCTGACTAGGAGAGAATGAAGGGGGATAAGGAAAAATGCCTCTCTTAAAACAATGTCTAAAAACAAAAAACTATCACGATCCGAAATTTAAACCCTCGTTTTTTAATTTAATTAAATTAAATTTTGTTCCGTTCAATGTACTTTCCGTACAAGTACTAAACTCGAGGAAAAAGCAACGTTGCCACGTTTTAGAATTTTGCGGGAGAAAGATAGACGTATCTCGAAGAATACGGAACAGCTACTGTTCAGTTTTTTATATTGATACATATTACTGTCTACAAAGGTACCTAAAAATGTTGTAGATTTTGGAAATTTTATCTGGATAGAGCCTACTGGAACTGTATAATTGTGAGATATTTCATTCCTTTTATGAGAATTGCATGCAGACAGTTTCATCTGAATTGACAATCAGGGAATTTCTGGCACACCATGTCGTAAATTCTTTAGCAAGTAAATTCCATTTTGCTTAAAAGTTCTTCATTACAATCTGCATCGACAGCTAACGTCGTATTATCTGCATACATTATCAGATTATCACTACCTACATGAAATTCCAGTTCATTTATATATAATTAAAATATTAGCGGTCCTAATAGGGATCCTTGCGGCACGCCTATATCAACATGATGTGACAGAGACATCTGGTCGTCAATCTTAACCATAATGTATCTGTTTTTTATATACTAATTAAGCCATGCTAGAAAATTACCTCTAAAACCTAAATTCTCCAATTCTGTTATAACTATATTTAAATTAACTGAATCAAATGCCTTAGAGAGGTCAAAAAAGAGCGCACCCACGCGTCTTTTTTTATCTAACGTAAGTAAATAAAGAGTGGAATGGATGTACTTTCTCTTGACCTTCCGGGTAGAAAACCATTTTGATAATACAAACGATTTTTACGGTTAAGAAAAGGCAAAATTACTAGATTCATTGAGTTGTACTTTAAAGAAAAATTCCTGTGGATTTTTAAAAGCTACAAACTTTTTTTCAATAATTTCATCACCGCCACTGTTGAAATCTTGAATATAAACCTCCCTAAAGAAGCGTGACATCCACTTTAAAACGAGCATGAAAATTCCGTGAATCAACAGCGAGTCAAACAAAAGTATTGAGCACCTCCCGGAGCTAATTACAGGCTAAAACAAACATTTGTACAGGTTGGTACGGGCCTCTGGCCTCTTTCTTAGCCAGTTTTCGACTGAACGACACGTAACCGTACCACACGACGCTCGCCGTTAGGGGGTGCCCGATTATTTGTAAAATATACGATTTTCTGACACTTGTAACGTGGGACGTGCATACATGCAATGCGGCTATAACCTTTCTTTCAGCGGAGAGCCAAAATTTAGTACGAGAAAATTTATCGGTAAATTAGTTTCATACCGTGAGGACTTGACAGAATCTGCGTGTGTGACTGGCAGATGCAATAGACAATTTGCAAAAAATGTTAATTTCCAAATCATGAACTCATATGAATAAAAGAATAAGTTTCATATAATTTATATATATTGTAAAATCCACTTTTAAAATTCTTACAATTTGTCAAACTCGCCTTCTATTGGTGTGACGTCAAATGGTCGTAACTGTCTAGGTTTGAAGGTTATGTTTTGTTTACCTTCTGGTTTTATTTCAGTTAAGTTGTGTGTTTAGTTTTGTTAACTTGTATTCAGATTGAATATTTGAATTTACGGTCATTTTTGAAAGATTTTTATTGCATTCCTTCGTTTTTTTTTGTGATCTTGTGTTTGGTTGACCATGGAACTCAGATTTCAAAAGGCTGACGGTGATAATTTACCAAAAATTGACTCTATTATGATGGCATAGGTGCCGAAATGAGAGGAATAAAAGCTTTAAGGTGAGTGTTTTCATGCCTAGTGTAATAAAGGAATTATCACATTGGAACAATACAATATTTGTGAAATCCTTTGGTTTTGTCTTCTATTATATCACTACAGTCATCCAGCAAGAACAAACACAAGCAAATTAAATATCCAAAACGTTTAGAGCGATATCGAAGAGCCTGATACTAATATACTCTAATATTTTTAATGACAACAATAACACTAACGAGCCATCTGACGTCACAAGATGGCCGCGGTGAACCGCGCGCGTTTTTATGTGAATTTGAATCCCAGTTCATGTTTTAATTTATTACTGAGTGAAATATTCGTAATGGATGTCCCCAATTGCACAGGAATTAATGATATACGATGTAGAATAACATATATTTTTTTCGGAAGATATGCAAGTTGCCCATTGCAGCTGATTGATCAATCCCGCTGCCATATCAAGATGAAAAAAACTGTCACACGTGATTAGGAATAAAGCAGTTTTTAAGTGCCCACTAGTCGTATATATTGGGACTGAGACTAGTCGCAGGAAAGGAAAGTATTTCTTAACACATCGTATGTTCTCAAACTTTGGTTCACTTGATCTGGCGAAATCAAAGTTCACTCTTATAACGAACTCTTATTACAGACAAGCTCTTATACCTGTCTTATCATGATCATGGATGACGCAATAGTCCAAATACGAACCTCAAAGGCTATGAGTGGTCCAGAATCCTTTTATAGAAATAGACACAATAGGAGGATTAGAAAAATGATTGTAAAATTATTTTTATTCGATGTTATGGTATTGGACGACTTATCTGATATCTGCAATTAGGTCCACCGGCAGCAGACGTTTCAGCATACGCACTTCGTTGTTTTCACTACCACTTAACTGGTTAACTAACACATTTGGGTACACTGTCACTCTATTCATGTATTTCACGCTGAATCGATGTATTGTTTCACTGATAGATTCCAAGGGGATGTCGTGTTGAATTATTTCATTGGAAACGTAGTAAGGCGCATCAACAATGGCTCTCAAGACTTTATTTTGGAACCTCTGAAGGATTGCTATGTTAGAATTGCTAGCGGTGCCCCATAGTTGGATACCGTATGTCCACACAAGTTTTAGGATTGTTTTGTAGAGCAACACTTTGTTATCCAGTGATAGTTTAGATTTTCGTCCAATAAGCCAGTACATTTGCCTTAGTTTATATATTTCTTCCAGGTAAGGCGTCGGTCTAAATGCATACCAAGATATTTGGCATCCTCAGCACCAGCAAACAAACTCTAGATCAAAAATAGATTTAAGTATTGAAAGAGATCACTCACTGAAGTGAGTCTCTACATGTCACCTTAACTGTCAAATCAAACGCTTATGGTATGATCTTTCAGGTCAAATATTTTCGACACGCTACGGTTTAGGAAAAAAAATATATTGCACTAATAATATTATTTTAACCCCTTCTTGACATCCAAAAACTAAAAGTAAAATTGAATGTTGCAGATGTTGAAATTTCTCGGATATTTTAAGAAACAATACTTAATATTTCAAATTAAACGCTTGTTGCACTTGGTAGTTTTCTCTTAATACTCCTTTATTGTCCTGAAAACTAAAGTTGAATTTTCTGAGAACAATATCAACTGCACTAAAACACAAAAAGCAAGAAATTTTGTGTTAATTCCTACGACGTATATAAGAGAAGAAAACTAAAACTGTCTTACACAGCCATTCCAGCGAATATATTATCTTTGGAAGGATAAACCTCGTACACAGGCAGTACTTAACGAAATGTGGCCCAATTGAAATTGCAAATCGCTGAATTAAGGTAGAACTTTCGAGTAAATATATTCCATATTCCCCACCGAGCCAAATTAGATATGCACGTTATCCTCTAACATGCGACGACTCTATAGACGCGGTATTGGTTCTTCGTGAAAATTTCCATATTAACTTATTATACGAAAAACTATTTAGCAAATGCGGTGCATTCGTTCCTAAAGTAACCGGTCGCTGTATTTAAAAAACTTTGGGATATTTTAAATTTAACGAAAAGGATGCTTTCAATACTCAGAAATTATGTGATCAACAAAAAATAAAATTGTTGAGGCAACCGTTTTTATAATTATTATAAAGGAGAGACGTGGTTAACCACAACAGTTAGGACCAGGCCAGCATTGATTGTACTGAGGTTTTTTAACCCAAATTTTTCACTTTTTCAAACATTTTCTTTCATACAAACGTTGTTCTGATAATTACAAACGCAACAAAAAAAGAATTAGCCAAATAGGTGCCTTTGATGCTTGTTTATGGAACTCTTCTTTTTTTTTGGTCTCAGCCAGCGCAGCCCATACAGCCAGTAGGAGAATTAAATAGTTGATCATTAAGTAGACATTTTAGAATACCTACTTATAATTTCCTTTTCGCAAGCATTTTAAATCAACATGAAAAAATGTATATTCTTTATTTAAATATATATTTACGAATACAATGTAAATGTAAAAATTTTCCAGTGTACTTTTCTGAGGTAAAACGTACATAAACTAAATCTAAAAGGAAAAGAGATTTTCCATCTTACGCTTTCGTTTGCTGATGAGATGCAAATATATACGATTCTCGCGATATTTTAACATGTTTTGCATGGACCAAGTATGCCGACTAGTATGCAAACAAAGTTAGTAATGCACTTAAAATTCCACAACCAAGACCAAGAACTGGAACCCTGTTGATTCGCAGAAAACGCTTTCCAGATTCTACAATCATTTGATTGTTTGTCATTCCTCGGAGAATACGGGGCGATTCCAACTAAGGAGCTCGGATAAACTCATTTTAAATTTAAATTATATTTTAATTCGTAATAGGGCTTTCATTCTTCTTTACCGCCTTTATCATTTACATCTATACTTATTTATACATTTTACTTCTCAGTGGGCCACATTATATCTTTTAATAGTAGTCACAGAAGTTAGCAAATATTCACAATAGTTAGAATAGTTAGCAAGCATTCACAAATATTTTAAGTCAGCCATGCGTATGCCGTCTCGAACGTGCCGCTACCCTTCAGGAGAAACTCTGAAGGATACAGAGCGGAGCCTTCAACATTTCACTTGTCGTGTATGTGTTTTGTTTTTTCTCCTGCAGGAAGTGATCGTCAATTTTTTTATCGACAAATTATTTTGGCGACCTCACTTTTTTTCTGAGAAAGAACTATAGTATAACTTCTGGTCATTGACGATTATTTCTTCTTCTAACGTTCTATCTATCCATCTGTGATGGGGTGTCAATACACTGCGACCTATAACATCTATTGTGCCCCCTACTGCTGCCCAATCATTAAGGATGCCTCAACGATTAGAGCAGTTCCTCCAGTCCTATTGTTTTCAAAAAGTTCAGGATGTCGGTAGGCTTCAGGTTAGGTAGATATTCCTCTTCTATTTGGTATTCTCCGAGGTATCGTACCCTTGAATTTTGCAGGGTAATGCATTCTGAGAAAATGTGGATAGAGGTTTCCTCCTCTTCCTCGCAGAATCTGCATTCTTCTTTGTCTACTAATTCGAGTTTCTTTAGGTGGCCTCTCAGGCGGCAGTGCCCTGTTAGGATATTCTGAGCTTATTTTTACTTATACTGATGCAGTCGTCAGATCTCTTCTGGTTATAGTTCCCCAGTAGTGCCTTGGCCTGCCTCATTCCTTGTAGTCCTATCCAGTATTGGGATCTTTTGTTATTTACTTCTTTTCCAAGTTCATCAAGTATTGTACTGGTGCTTATTCCGCAGAAGGGTTCAGGTCCCAGAAATGGTGTTTCAGTCCCTTTTTTTGCGACTACGTCTGCTATTTCATTACCCGCCACTCCAGTGTGTCCCGGAACCCATAGGAGGGTAACAGTGTTGTTCTTGCCTAGTTCGTTTAGATTCTCTAGGCACACCCAAACTATCTTGGAGTTGATTACGGAGTTGATTACGTGAGAGTTCAAGGCATTAATGGTTGCTTGGCTGTCTGACCTGATGATGATCTCTTGTCTGCGAAAATTTCTTTCTATGTTGAACTGGACACATTTTCCGATTGCGTATATTTCACCTTGGAAAATGCTCGGAGATTTGCCTAATCTTTCGGAATATTTGGTTCCAGCCCATATACTCCTATTAGTGTTCCTTCTTCACAAAGCTAAACTTCTTTGTCATCTCATCTTGGGGGATGTCCCAGGTTTGGTGATTTCCAGGAAGGAGTCAAAACTTGCGTTTGGTTGATCCTTCTCTGGTCATTCTGTAGGTTGTCCTTATCGCTATACTCTACACTACTATATGGAGGGGTGTAAGGCTTAGGATTACCTCCATGGCGGCCGTTGGGCACGTTCTCATTGCACCTGTTATGCATATGCAGGCTAGTCTTTGGATTTTCGCTAGATTTGCCTTTGTACTGGCCTGCTTAGTTCTGCTGCCCCAGACTACTGCTCCATAAGTGATGGCCGGGCTCACTATTGACGTCTACATCCACTGCAGGATCTTTGGGTTTTTTTCCACAAAATTTCTGCACACCATTAGAGCTTTCGTGGCTTTGCTTCTTCTAACGTTACTTCTTACAACAAGAGTATGAGAACTCGATGGCATACCAAAGTGTCACAGCTTCCCGCTTGTTCTACTACTGCTGTTGACTACGTTTTCAATTATTTATGAACAAGTATTATACTAGCCACAGTTAAGCACTCTGTATACGTACCTAGATAAGCAAAATAGATACAGACAGATCTGAATCGAGAATCGCTGGGTTGTACTGAGAGATACGTTTGTTCTGTATTATAGACATGCCACGTTTGTTCACGAATTAGAGGAAATCCTAATGTACGCGAAGCCGTCGCTTCATTGTAGGAAATTATCTACGGGCGGATATCAGACACAGGAATATTGAATGGTATGTATATATATGTATGCAAGCCGCCAACCAACGCTAGATAACAATGCACTCGCTTTTATCGTATACTGCGATATTAGCCGGACGAGATCTCAGAAATGTTGGGAGTTTCTACGGGTATTTTCTAAACCTGGGCTCACCGACAAAAGGATCAGATGTTTACTTTTGTGTAAGAAGGGAATTTGATTCGCGGTAAGTGGATTGTGGTGGTCTAAGTACCTTTTATTGTCTGATTTTCCTTGGTTTCTTTTAGAGCAGTTGATAAACCCGGTTGATATTGGATTCCTAAAGGATATTAAATACTTTGAAGGATTTATTGATGAATAGGGTGGTAAGAAAAGGTATAGATAACTAATCATAGTTCCCAAATTTTATACATTGACAAAAGTTTCTCTTATCTAATAAGATTGTTGCAGCATTTTTAATATTATACTCAATTCTCGATTTTTAAAAATTAATGTTTATTTTATTCAATTAAAAACTTCAGATTAAAAAATTTTACCTTAAAAGAGCGAAACTGAAGTAATTTTTAGTTAAGAAGTTAAACAGCTTTCGAGTTGATTAAAATTCAGATTAAATGTAAAATTATACTTTATAAAGGTACCAGAAATATTTACGGGCAAGATTGTATTTTCCTTAGTTACTTGTTGACCATTCGTTAATATTATAACTCCAATATCAATTTTAGTAATAGAACATAAATATTTGCTTCTTACGCGATTTGCATGTATTTTCATTCTATAACAAGTTTCGCAATTAATTTTTTCTACAACTGCTATGAAAAGTAGCGTATTTCTCATAGCTTACTAAATGTCAAAACCATATATTGCTCATACTGTGAGAAATATTTTTGCCAAGGGCACTTTGCCCACTACATTTATATGGAGAATTAACAAAATTCGCCAAAAACTTAGTTGGCAGCTGTTCAGCTTTAAACAATTGTCACAACTGTCAGATTTTAGAAGTTTTTTAAATTCTTAAGAGCATTCACTACCTTGGTGAAACTGGGTGTGCTTTCTCATATCCCAGAAATTTTTTCAGTGAAAACCGTTTATCACAAAAAAGAAAGTCTCAAACGTACCAAAGATTGGAAAATCTTCATCCGATTTATGCCTTTCGTAAGTTTGTAGAATTCAAACATTCTTGGATAGAAATGAAACGCCGCATATTGTCATTATGCGACCTAGTTTCGAGAACAATATTTGTCGCTGTCTTTGTTTAAGGCCTACTCTACCCTACATGATCGTTGCCGTATGTATCGGTGTGTCTCAGATTAATATACAATCCATTAGTTTAATTTTAATCCTTTTTCAGGTGCGTCCCACAAATTATTTTTGATTTTATTGATCGGTGTGGTGGAACTTCCTTACTTTTTTGTTTTAACTTTATTTAAGGTTTTAAAGTTAATACTGTTTTGAATTTTATTAGTTTTTAAACTTTTTTAATTATATTTTATTAAATATGAGTGTTGAAGAGAGACATTGATTTTTATTAATTTAAAATAAATACAACCTCAAATTTATGAAACTTTGTAAAAACTTTTTTGTGTTTTAAGTAAGCTGTAATTTTTTCAGAGCAAAATATTTATTTTTCGATTTTATGGAAATATCGTATCAAGTTATGAGGCGTTAATGAAACCCCTTAAGGTAGTTTTCATTCTTGCTTTGATAAAAATCGCAATTTCCATTAAATAATAAAAGTAACGTTAGATTTGTTGCCTGTAATTTCAAGAACATTGTATGAATTGGCATAAGAAATTCAAAAATAAAATTAAAAAAATTATTTAACTGTTAAGAGATAGGATACTTTAATGTTATTTTAGTTTTGCTAACCATAAAAATAAATATTAAGTTACATTACTTGTATTCTTTAAATTTGTGCAGTTGTAGAAAAAGTATAGTGTGCAACATGTGGGGAAAGTACTTTTCTCACTCGTGTCTGAAGGGCGAGTGCCGCAAACTTCCACACTCGTGAGAAAAGTTGAACTTTCCTCACTTGTTGCACGTTATACTATTGTTATAGAGCAGCGGTTCTAACTGTGGTACATTACAATATTCTTAGTGGTACAATTTTTACAGAAAAAAATTAAACGAATATAAAATTGCGCCCAGAAACACATTTAGTTTTCAAGTAATATAATTTTAAAGGGTTTTATTTTTTTATTATAAACACTCCATTTTGGATGCATTGATTTTTAATGGAGAAATGCTTTTATGGTTGTACATATATTTTTTTTTTTGATATTTAAGTGGTACAAAATTTTAAAAGTTTGAGAACCGCTGTTGTAGGGGGATGGCCCTTGTCGGCCCATGATTTTATTCTTGGCTCCTATCTAGCCATCTTCTTTTTGACGTCCTCCATTTCTTCTTTCCCTTTCACCTCTCTCCAGCCCTTTCTTAACACTTCTATTGTAAAATATCGCAGCCACAATAATGTCATGCGATATTTCCAGTGTAAAATGGTTATTTTTATTGTATGTATTTAGAATTCGTTATAATGAAAAACTATTATTTTTCATACCTTTTTACCATTTTCACGACTTCGTCTACATTTTTTACCCCGCCCCCCTTCCACTAACTTATTTTTTTCACACATTTATAATAATTTTTAAATTTACTTTGAAAAAATAAATTACTTCAATTATTATTGTGGTGAATATACCTCAAGGCTTTTATTAAATAAAAAAACCGATTTTTACTTACCCAATTTTAAATTACATTTCAGAAGATAAAATTTGAAAATGTTTAGCTTCTACTGACATCTATGAAGGAAATGCTCAATTTCCAACTTCCTCAGAAACAGCTCAAATGTTTTCTACACACTTCATCTGCACCAGAATTGTCGCTCATCTTTTGTCCAACGAATATATTTTTTAAGTTTAAAAGAAACGAAATTTTGTAAAAAATATCCTGTACATTCAAAACTTCGAAGTAAATCGACATATTTTGATTTGTTTCTCAAATACAGGAATATTAGCAATTTTAGTGAATGAATGAACTTGTTAAACATTATGTCATAATAAATTATTAAGCGGGCATAAATTTGAGACATCCTATAATATATCTCTGAAACACTGAAATGTTCACTATAAAACGTTCGTTTATTATGAATTGCTTGGAACAAATATAAATAAAGAAATCACAATAATTGGTAACTTTAAAGATAATACACATCATTATATTTATTTATCATTATTTTTAATTAGATTTTCTATAGTAAATAAACTGGCGTTTTTCGTTCTTCTCGACGTCGATGAATCTGGATAAATTTTGTCTGGTTGCGACGATGTGTGATGTGATTTGGTGACTAGAGAAATGGCTTCGTCCTGAAAAAAACAATTAAAAAGAAAATGTGAATCAAATTACCGGTAAACAACTGTTTATGTTTTTTAAGACACTAAAATGGCCTAGAGCTCAGAACACCCTGTATAATTCTGTCATTCTGTTAACTCCTGATATATCTGATAAAATTATCAACGGCGCACATTTTGAACACTTGATCGTAAACAAAATTTATTTGGTATTATTTATTACCTGCATAAGAGATTTTTCCTTGTAAAACAACAATCAGAATATACAGATATACACCAAATTGACTCAGGAGTACCCAAAGGAAGCATACTGGGACCAGTACTGAACCTGCTGTTCATCTCGGACTTGTCAATCACAAAGCTCAGCCTCTAACTTTCTCTGATGATCACACCACAACCCAGAAACCTCAACCAGGAATCTACAAAATAATTTAAACAAAATAGAAGTATGGCTGAAGAAAATCACAGCCAACGAGATACTGAGAAGAGATCAGTGCCCTCCTGAATAATGGTCAACGAAAACAAGTAAAGGTCGTAAAATACCTGGGCATACATCTGGTTAAAAGACTAACATGGAAAACACATATATTTAACAGGAGAAGACCACTTGGGCTCTATTGGGTAATTGGTAGAAAATCGCAGCTGTCATTACAAAACAAAATATTTGTATATAAAACTAGTATACAGCCCATCTGTACATACGACTTACAGCTATGGGATCTGCGTCCAAGTCCAACCTAAAGATCATACAAAAAGATTCCAAGATAAGGTTCTCAGAATTTTAGCAAACGCTCCAATGGTACATGCCAAATTCCGTCATAGAAAGGGATCTACACATCACCACCGTCAAAAGTGAAGTTCAACGTTGCAGTGACAGATATAGAGACTGGATTAAATCATATTTATGGTAATTATGGTCTCCTAGGACACCAGAAAACGACGCTAAACAATTTTTCTGATTTTATTGTCAATAAATTTTGTAATATTGTTTTCTAACAGTCCTAGTCAGCTTATGTGGTGAAAATGAGTCGCTTAAAACTCAAATTTCAATATGGAAACAGTTTACGAAATTCGGCAAGGCAAAGGCAAAGGCTTTTGGAAAGTACAAGTTTAGAGCAACTAAACTTAATCCTGAAAGATTGGGCGTGGAATATGAAGATAGAAAACGGTAAAAATTACAAAGAACTAGTTGTGAAGATAATGTGAAACACCGTTGCAAAAAAAAATGCAAGAGATGTATTTTATGAATTGGAAAATAATTTTCGATCCATTTAAAGATATTATCTTTAAGTCTAGTAGGGAAGCTCGTAATGCGAAACGAAGGAATTTGCAGATGTGTGCCAACAGAGCTCTGCTTCATTAAAATTGGAACAATGCGCAATGGTTTTATTATGGGACGAAGACACTCCGGCGGGACTCCAGCGAAAATTTTTTATTATTTCGCTTCAGTAGAACTTGCCTGGAGAGGTGGAGAAGCAGTCAATTGCAGAGTTCATTATTTTAAAGAGGAAGTGGATAATTCTGCAATTAAAACAGGTAGATAACATAGTTACATATTTTTTTAAATAACTAATTCTCAAAAATCCTACATTTTAGGAAGAGTAGAATATAATCGTCTCTTCAATAAAACGGCCCAGGGTGGAGAAAAAAATGGCCGATAGTAAATGGCTGGTCCCCATCATGAAGAACCCTACCTTTTGCCCAACCCGTCTTTTTAAAATTCTAATAATTAAACGTTCATCTAGAATAATAACTGATAGATTATTCTTAACAGTAAACCCATCATGGAACAAAGAACAATCAAGTGGAAGGTACAAAAACACTTAAGTGGGAAAAACGAACTTTCGAAATGGACTAAAGAAGCAGCAGAGAAGGCAGGATTAAATACAAAAGAAATAAAAATAACTAACCACTCTATGCGGTCGTTCAGCCAACTCAATTAAGCCTTATCTGCAAATGGATAATGAGCATTATTCCAACATCATAAACACCCTCAGAACCTCCAGCTAAAACACAGAAAACAGAAGATCCTGCAGCCACTCCTCGAGTTTCTCACTCTACAGCTGGACCCATCAACAACATTGATGATTTACCTACACCCAACGTTATCAATAAGTTAACAAAGATTTTAAACAATACTGTGTACCAAAATTGCAATTTATATTTTAATTGTACCATAAATAATTAAGTTTGTAGTATTTTGTGATTAAATAAATTACCTGTTTTTCAGTTTTCAAATTAATACCGACATATTTATTATGTATGCATATATAATATGTAGTATGTTTAGCACTTATGATATTACTTACGAAAATATCTTCTTTGTCAAATTTAATATTATGTCTACTATTTACTTATTAGATATTGTGTTAAAAAGATTGTAAAAAATTATTTCAAAAACTTAAGTTTGATCATTTTACCTCGTCACATTAATGACCTATTATAAACCAAGTAAACTCCCAAGGCAGTAGTATTTAATAAAGTATTTTTGCCAGCAAATATCAATTTCTGATTATTTATTTGTAGATTATTCGATCAAGAATAGCTTATGTTTTGATACACACATTCATCCTCCTACATTCAGCCAGATGTTAGTTTTATTTTCGAGCTTCAGTTGTTTAAAATCTCATAAAATCGAAATTATGGTCTTGGAATTGACGCTTTATATAAACATCTCAATGAATAAAGTTTTAGATGCCCACAAATTATATGCATCTCCTTAAAATGTTCACTTGTAATAGAACTTTTGTACGACAACTTGTTTCTTTGATCTTTGAAAACTGGAATTTAACTCGAGCCTGTGAGCTAGAAGGTGAGACAGTAAAATATATGAAAGCCTGATAGGACAAACTTTAAACCTCCTAGCGTAATCCACTTGCTTGATACATACAATAGCTATTATTAAAACAAAATTTTGTTGAATCAAATATTCCTTTCTCTGTGTATACTTGAAAAAGAAGTGAAGTCTTTATCCATTAAACATTAAGGAAATAACAAAGGCTGGATCTCTACAGAAGAGTCTTGAATTCGAAAACCCAAGGCACAAAGTGAAATGCGGCGTAAACATTCTTCTGTTATAATTGCAATTAAACTCATGCTTTCCAAACAGTTTTCCATCCTTTAATTATATGCAAATATTTAAAGGGAACTATTAAAAATGCATTTTAATCCTAAGTTAATAGCACAGTATGAATGGTTGTGGAAAGTTTTAACTTCGTCGTCAGTTTGTTGTAAGTTACACCAGTAATTCGTGAATTGAAAAAATAATAAAAAGACTTAACTTTATTTAATTCAATACAACATAACCGCAGCTAGCAAAACAAATAATTTATTTTCTTATGTTTTCTTTTTGTGATTTGTTTTTATTCACCCTTTAAATATTAAAATATTAACTCTCTACTACTAGCAACATCTATTGTCTAGTTGACTGATATTATTCACTAGCTTCCAATGATAATTTTTTACTAACTATTGTAACCAATCAAATTACTTAATTTAGAGTCATGTGTCAAATTTCATCCAATCAGCTATGGATTACAGCGATAACACCCTACATGTGGTGTTTTCAGTTTGGTGTTTTCAGCAAGTCAAGTTTTTGATTAAAAATTAATTAAACGTCAAACTGACAACTAGTTTAAAAATGTTTAAATCTACAAAGTAAAAAATTATCTTATCGAATACCCCTCGGGCCTTGATAAATCCTCAAAATTTTGTCATAGAGAATCCTTCAAGCGTGTTGCTTAAGGATAATAGCCCTCGGCCTTCGGCCTCGGGCCATTATCAAGCAACACGCTTTCAGCATTCTCTATGACAAAATTATCTCGGTATTATCAAGGCCCTAGGGGTATTACTACTGAAAACACAACCCGTTGAACGGATTTTTTAAGACATTGACGTCATATTTCAAAAATCTGCGGCGTTGTCAGGTTGAATTTTTTTTCGCTCACTTAAAGATAAAATTGTGACAGTTCTTTCTTTTTTCCTAGCTTGAATATAAGTGCATCTATTGTGTTATCAACTTTGAAGTGCAATTAATTAAGTCATAGCTTGATTGAAGATTGGAATGGATGTAAAGAAGAATAGTAAGAAAAGTGTTTTAAGATTCAAATAAAAATTAATGGTTATGTAGTTTAGTAATGAAAATTACTGTTATTGTAAATTTTAAAGGGAACTGAATACACAACAAATCAAACGAAACAATCTAACTTGCAAACGAATGTTCATTGATGAAAAAAAACTGACAAGACCGGACTATTTCCATACTAGACGAGACGGTTTAATATCGTTTTAAAATTCTTTCCTCTATAGAAAACACTTTGCTTTTATGTTTTGTTTTTAATTATTGAAGCACTCCGAAACAACGCTAATTAAAAATGTTAACTGTTCAGATTAAAACTTTTAAAAATTGCTAAACTTTGTATCCAACAACAATACCTAACAGGTTTTTTAGTTTTTCAGTAAATGGGCATTAAGGCGCAAACATTTTTAAACACCACTACGTAAACATATTTATTTTAAATGTATAAAGTGATTTTAAATTTACAAAATCCTTTTACCACCTCGTGTAGTAGAATGTATTAGATATTGAAATAGGTTGACGTGCCTAATTTTCATATTTTCTATTATATAAAGGAGTCAATTAGCCAGCTGAAATTAGGGAACTAGTCAGGGGGAAAAGAAGAGCGAGAATAAGATGGCAACAATCAAGAGATCCGGCTGATAAAGCCATCCTGAATAACAAAACCCAAAAGCTCAATAGAGAAATCCAAAAACTCACACATGATTCAATTAACTAACAAAAACTATCTGTAGATGAAAAAACTGACTATTCTCTATGGAAGGCAACAAAAAAAATTAAAAGGCCTATAACTTCAATTCCGCCCATCAGAAAAAATGGCGGAAATTGGGCCAGAGATAAACAAAACGCTGAGTTGTTTGCCGAACACCTTGCAGACATTTTCACACCCAATGAATATAGGATAATATTTTGCCAGAAATCGATAACCCTAGTTCAGAAAACATTATTCCTGTTACTCCGAAGGAAGTATCTAATGAAATAAAAACTAATTTGAATCCGAAAAAAGCACCAGGATTTGATTTGATCACTAGTTCAGGCGAGATAGGTAATTTAATTGCAAAAACGTAAAATAATTTTCCGCAGGAAGTGATGAAGGGGCTTTACAATGAACGTAAAAAAAAATTGTCCAACAAGAGGGGTGCTAAAGGGGGCAAAATGGTATTAAAATAAAGATTATAAAAGCTAAGAAAAAGCAAAAGAATTTTGATTTTCATTTCAATTGGCGCCCAACGTGGGGTGAACCCGAAAGATGAAGGAAGATAATTATGGAATTGAAATAAGGATGGTATTAATGGAATTAAGAAGACTAGGGGAAGGAAGGCAACAAGACAAAGAATATGTGGGAAAAATGATGGAAAACAAAATTGGAAATATGGAAAAATGATGATACAAGAAATAAAACAAGTAGTAGCGAATGTTTAAAAAAAAATAGAGGAGTCAAAATTATACAATGAAAATAAAATAGAGAACAAGTTAAAGAAAGATATACAAGAAAACAAAAATAACATCATTTCAAGAATAGAGAAAATTGAAACGAAAATAGAAACAAATAAAGAAGAAGTTAGAAAAATTGAAAGAAAAACAATAAAAGTAATACAAATTTTAGAAGCTAAAATAAATAAAGATATAGAAGTAAAATGGGAATAGCAGAGGCCGACAATAATAAAGTAAAAAAGGAATTAAAATTAGAAGTCATAAATATGCAGACAAATATTGAAGAACAAATCCGAAAAGAAGGTTGTAAACTACAGGATGAAATAATAACATCAGAGACAAATGTGACAAAGTGGAGAATACAAGAAATAGAAAAGAAAATGTACCAAGAAAAGGAAGAATACAGAAACCCAAATAGAATTTATTCAAGGAATTTAATAAAAATAAAATTAAAAAAAATTATCATAGATGGAAAAAAATTAGTTTTTAAATAATTTTCACGTTATAATTAAGTAATTATAACGTGAAAATAATTTGGGGGAATTTGTTATGATGTTAAAATTTTGAAATGTTGGGGGAATTATGTAAAAGGGGCTTTAAAATTGACAGGGTGGTTATGGGATGTTTGTTTATAGAGATTAGATTGTTATTAGTCATAAAATGTCAGAAATGAAATTTTAAAATAAAGATTATAAAAGTATTTTGATTTTCATCTCAATATGTATATAATGATTTCTCCCTATATAATTTTGATACAGAAAGACATTCTTTCGTTAATTTTCATCTAAAGTACATTATTTTCTCGGAAATAAAAAGAAAAAAATACGATTTATAGAATTCTTCTCGACAGTGTTGAGGTTATGTTAAAAGGTGATACTTCAAAAGTTGAAGATTTTTCCATAATCTACAAATTTCATATTGAATATTTTTCAAAACTATTTAAACAATAATTATATTTTATATTTATCTGCATTTTCAATACGGAACAAAAATCAAATTTCAAATAAAACAATATTTTGTATTTTTTCTGTAGAATTCAATGGAGTAATCAGTTTTTTAATTGTATTAAAAATTTAAACAAATTATCAACAATTACTGAAAAATTCGTTATTACAAAAATCATTTTTTGAGTTTTTTCAATTTTTACGATTTTTACGATCATATTTTGCAAACCAACTTTATTTTTGAAAAAAATGTTTTTAACCTAAAAACTTTAATATCTTGAAAACCGTTACATTTTTTAATCTGGATAAATTTTTATTTAACTGAGTCCTAAAAAGGCATACTTCCACAAAATTTCATCAACATTAAGTTATTTTTGCGGATATTAAAAATAAAAAACTAAAAAAAAAAATTTAATAATTTTTTGCATTTTCCGCGAAAATTTTGAGGTTATGGTAAAAAATGACTCACATAGAAGTTGTACATTTTTTCTAGATCTACAACTTTGCCATTAAATATTTTTTGATAGGACGTCAAGTTTCGCGGAAAACCGCAAATACCATTTTGCCCCCCTCCCCTTTTAACCTCACTCAAATTAACCCTTTAGCACACCTCTTATTGGACGAATTTTTTTTACGTTCATTGTAAGCCCCTTTACCACTTCCAATCAAAAAAACCCTGCAGAAGGTTATTATTATTTATTTCTTTATTGATCTTATTTCATAACAAAACTAACAGCTGAGATATCAAAAACCTTCGTAATAAAAATATTTCTCACCTGATATAAACTGGTCGTACACTCAGCGATTCTTTGCCGTCTCGTTTTCCTTCTTCTGTAATTCCCCTTCTCGAACATGTTCGAAGCTTTAGGATCCAACATCCAATAACTGCCCTTCCCTCCAGCGCCGGACTGCTCACAGCCCCCAGGTGACACCTTATCTCTGGGCACTTTCACAAAACAGTCATTTAAACTCAGATTATGTCTTATAGAATTCTGCCAGCCTTGCTTGTTCTCCCGATAGTAAGGGAAATTGTCCATGATGAATCTATAAAGGGTAGTTCTCATTTAATTCCGATGCATGTGTGTCGGGAGGGGGTTTTGCAAAAATTTTAGTAAGAAAATAAAACTATTAACGCTCCTTTTCCAAGTAACAAAAAAATCTGCAGAGCAATCGTTCTCTCCTACTTCCACTAAATTATTTTTCTAAGTAACTTAAAGTACACCTACGTTAATAGGTTCTAATTGATTTCCTTTTAATTGTAGAGCCTTTTTTTCATGTGTCATAACAAATAAAATATAAATTTTCTTCAACATTTGGTTTAACTTTGGTCAATAATATTGTTTTTTTAATCGACAGCGTTATCGCAACATAATCCTCATTAAAAAATTAGTTAGTAGGATGTCACTAAACCCAACCTAGACATTGAAGTAGGCCTATTGAGCGATCCCGATGTCTAGGGTTAGGGTAGAGTGATGAGGAGAGGCTTTTAGTGGGTAGCAGACATCCTTAGCCCCACACTACCCCTAGAAGACCGCGGGTGTGCGTAAAAGCATTTTCCCCTCCTCACCAACAATATAAAAAAAAGATACCCTTGACAAAGTGCCAGTAGAATTCAAGCACTTCAATTGTCAATTTTATTGTTTTCTTTGAAAGAAAAAGCGCTGCAACTAATAAAAACCACAAACCAATACTTGAATATGGCGGTCCAAGTCATGGAACAATAACTGTTTTGGTGTTAAATTATGTATTACTTAATTAAACTGCAGTTAAACTTAGGGTTAACTGTGTTAAAGACTTCCCCCATATACGACGCACATGGAATTAAAGAAAAATTACCTATATATCCCGCTGAGAGTGAGTCTTTGCTTCGGAGACGAGGAAATGGCCATGGCAATGAGGGCTATGTAAGAATAAGGAGGTTTTTCTGGACGAGGTTGGTTTATCTTAATGGGGAATGGCAGCCATAGCTGAGGGAAGTAAGGGTTAAACAGGCGTTGGGCTAGGAATGGGTTTTGGGTCACGCACTCGTTGTAATGGTCAAGACAAAAGCACGTATCCAGTTGTGCCAGTGGAAACATTGTCGCTGATGTTACATCTGATCTGAAAAAACAAGATATGCTACTATTAAAGTTGTTTTTATCTGAAATAAATTAATGTCGGTATTGTTCAATTATTTTTACTTCAATAATGAATATGTAGGTAATTATTATTATTAATTCATAATACAAGGTGATATTGATACCGAAACTTATCGCGAAATAATATCGTTAATTTATAAATTAGGATTGTTATTGGATTTTGACATTTATATTGTATATTTCTGACGCACCTGAGTATTCATCAGAATATTGTGGTGATCAGATAAATATTCGACAGTAATATCCCAAGACCTTGACAAATAGCCGACTATTTTTATTGTATCTAAATTTCGAGTTTATTTTAGGATCAAGTCGTCGAGACTTAATTTTGGCATTAATAATCTGAATAACTCCCGAGAGCTTTAGCTCTAGGGAGTTATTCTTTGATTATTAATGCCAAAATTGTCGAGACAAATTGTAAAATATACGAGAAATTTAGTAGCAATAAAAATAGAAGCTAATTTGTCAAGGTCGCGTTATATTTAATAAGATTATTTCCCGAGTCACAAAAAATTCTGTACGTACGTATAAGTTATACTAGTTTTACTCTTTACTGTCTTGGCAGGTACGTTTGATATAATTATATTATCAATTTCTTGAAGATTTTTACTCCCGAATCTACTCATTGTTAATACTTTTTAACAAAATGTGTCAAATTTAATTCTGTAATAAACTTTAATGGCAAACTGTCAAAATTCAGATGACGCGCGCCTACTATGTTTGTCCTAAAATGGACGGTATTACTTAGAAAGGAATGAATGAATATATTTATAGGTTTTATTTGAAAAATTTGAAATTTACGGGCGGCTTTGTTATTGTTGGATACCGTCCTTCAGGTGAATATTGAGGACGATGATCAAATAGCTGAATATTTACCACCAAGGTGAATAGTCGCTTTATTTTGTTTTGATTGGCTGCGTCAAATCAGTTTCCAAGCACGTGATTGGTTAAAAATTGATATTTGACAGGCAAGGGAAATAATCATCAATATTGTAGTGTAAAAATAGAATGACATTATATTTTATAATACCTAGTTTCTGACCCTGAGAATTTAAGAAAAATACTGAATTAGATAAAATTAAAAATTTTGAATATAATTTAAAATTTGGCGCTCAACAACATTTAGAAATATAATAGTAATAAAAAAATTCTTTAAAAAAATATTATACATATGGCGCCCAAAAATTTTATTTTTATATTTAAATCATTATAATTAAAAAATTTCAATACTATAGAAGTTGTGAGGAAGTTAATGTATTTAAGAAGTGGAAATAAAATAATGGAAAAATCTAGAAAAGAAGTAATTGTGGCAAGGACAGTAATAGTATTAGTAAAGAAGAAATACACCCAAGAAATAATATAGAAAAGGCTGTTATAGAAACAACAATAAATTGAAGAAAGAAATCAAATGGATGAATTAATGCACATGTTAATGAAAATGAGTGAAGAGAGAAGACAAGATCAAGAAAAGATGGAGAAGAATATGGAAAGAAATCTAGAAAAGAATAAAGAAGATATAAAAAAACAAATTGGAGATATGAAAATGGAGATGAAAAATCAATTCAAGAAAAATAATGAGGATATGATAACGATCTTGAGCTTATTTTCTTCGGAAAGACTTGTACTTTCACGCTATAAAAAGTTTATAGCAATTTTTTAAATTTTAAGTACCAAAACATGACTTTAAAAATTTGGTTTTAGAAAAAGATACAGTTAAAAATAGTAAAAATAAACTCAAGATCGTTATTCTAAAAAAAAAAAAATTTGAAATACGTACCTATTCTATAAGACACGAGCTATATTTTTGTCAAGTATCAAATAAATTTATTTAAATTTGATAAAGTTATAGCAAAAACAAAAAAATGTTATTTTGGACGAGTTTTTCGATATATCTCGATAAATTAAATATCGAACAAGACTTATAAAAAATGAATCGAAAAATATTTTTATTACCTACAACTTTCTCATTTACTTTTTTATTGGAGTTATACTTTTTTGTTATCTGGGGAAACTCTGAACACTCTGCTTCTAATACATTTGTTGCTGACCTGTATAAAGCATCAGTGGTAACTATACATGACTTGTTGCTGTAGATTCGTAACATATGCTTCCATAGTCAATAGGGGATCTGTAGAATATCTACAGTGACATTGAAGTATTACACAGGCAATATTATTTGATAATGTATTCTCAAAATTGTATGAAAAATTTATGTATAAAAAAAACTCATCAGTGGTAACTATACATGACTTCTTGCTGTAGATTCGCAACATATGCTTCGATAGTCAATAGGGGATATGTAGAATATCTACAGTGACACTGAAGTATTAAACAGGCCAGGTATTTGATAATGTATTCTTAAAATTGTATGAAAAATGTATGTATAAAAGAAAACTCAATATTCCTCCCTACGGTAACCCTATGAGTGTTTTTCTTGGTCATATTATTTTATCCTGGGTCATGATACAAATATTTATTTTTACATTATAGTTGATAGATGTTTATATAGGTAAACTCAGTTAGAAATTCTTTCCGTTTTTGTTTTTAATATGCTTAAATATACGTAAATTTTATGATCCTACAATGTCTAAGAAGACAATGCTGATGTATATTTGATTTAAGGACTCCTGACAGATTTTCTTTTCCTAAAACCATATTGTGAATTGGTTGTTTTTTTTCTAAATGATGTTCTTTTTTTAGTTTCATCATAGATTTCTATGTTTTTAATGTACAAGACGGCAAAGCGATTCTTTAGCTGGATTACCTGGAGGTACATTCATGTCTTAAAAAAAGTTCAAGTAAGTTTATTGAGCAAATTAAAAAGATTGCAATAAAGTCGCGTATTAGAACCATTTAAAGTGGGTTAACCTTTTTCATATAATCAATTTTCGCACAGCGTACTAGATAATCAGGCTATAAACACTGCATCTAATCAAAACGATTTGATTAGTAGATTTAATAGATACCTATACGTACGAGCGTATATGGCTGCATAATTTGGATTTCAATTTAATTGAGATCAGTCCGTCCAGTCTCTATGGAGATTTTGTGTTTGTGTAGGCATATTAGATTCCTCCTAGGACTGAATTATATCTATACAGGGATACATACAAATTTCAGATCCAAAATTTACTCTTGAATCAGACTCTGGTCGCTCAAATTCGACAGTTATTTCAGAGAATATAAAAAAAATTCCACAAAATAGTTTTGGCCAATTATAAATTGAAAATGCCTGAGATGAAGATAACAGAAGGAAGTGCATTCACCATTCACCAACCGATCAAAATAAACAACGCGCCAAAGATTCAGAGCGCTGTTTGGAGCTGTGGTTGTGACAATGGATGAAAGATGGATCTATCAATATAATCCAGAGTCAAAACATGCAAACATGGAAGGACATAAAGTTAAAAAAGAGGTTTGGAGAAAACCGGATTTAAAGCAACATTGGTGGAGAGATTAAGAAAAATTTTACAAGATCAAGGGGAAGATCCAGAGTTTTACAATTTCTATATAGAACACGAACAGGTAGAAGAAGATAATGGTGAAGAAATAGCAGGAGCAGGAGATATGGAGAAGGAATCTGCAGAACCAATTCAGACAATAGAACAGAATATACTAGAGATATTAAAAAACTTAATTGAAGAAAATAGAAGTAATCTGGAGAAAATGGAGAATAATATAAACCAAAACTTAAATCAAATGAATATAGACCTGAAGAAATCTTTACAAGATATGCAGGAACAACATCTAATTTTGAAAAACAGAGTATTACAAAATGAAAAACAAATAGAAGAAGATAAGAATGATATAAGAAGAATAGACAATGAATAATACTCTAAGGATATACAGGATAAAAGAGATGAAATGAAACAAGGCAAGTGAATATCGATATTATGGAACAAGGAAATTATGAAATAAAAAGAGAGGTTGCAGAGTTGATGAATGAAGCAAGAGAAAAGGGAATAGAGGAGCGAAAAGCATCAGAAAGAGAAGTTCAAGTGATTGACTGATATTTTTTATTATGGTGATTTAAAATACCATTCAATGAAATATTTGAAACGTATTGAGAGGTCAAGAAGTTTTTACAGAGATGGGGGGCGGAATGATTTTTCAGGGAATTTTCAGTGGGATGGAGTTCATGCAAGTCAAAACAACAAACTTAAGAAAGTTGATCTGCTCAGAAATGAAGAGAAACTAGAAAAAATGAAAGTAATAAATTATACAATGGTAAACAAGGGATGGAACAAGGTAATCATATATTTTAAATTTAAAAAAAATAAACAGGTTAAACGATTGAAGAAAAGAAATCGATACAAGAAAAATGATAGAGCAAGACAAAAAGAAGGTATGAAATATGCAAATAGTGTAAGAGGTTGTGAGGGAATAAATAGTCTACCGTACACAGAAATGAAAATTGGAAAATACCACATCGAATCAATATATCCCTATGATGAAACAAAAATAGATATGTAATAGAACTTCAGTGAAGTCATAAATTATTATATACCTAGTTAAAATAGAGAGTTTAAAAGTTATTAGAATAGATAGTTGGTAGACGACAGAGATGTCAAGAAAAGATTCAATTTGTATTTAGAATAAGGTATTTGATTCATGTCCTACAGAATAATAATATAATTATTATTATGTGAACATGAAGGGGGCGAATGTATTGTATTTAAAATGTTTTGTATTTAAAAATTGATATACCCTACTTGAAAAAAGAGAATGATAAAGAAGTTTTGACATGAGATAATGTGTTGTCAATCACTTTCAAAAAATTCGTAGAATTTTGTCAGAAACCCTCAATAACACCCTGAGATTAAAATTATTTGGTGCCCTATTATCAAAACAATACATATTCATTCATTCATACACTTATTTATCTTAACATGTATTTTAGTTTTTTTTTTTGTATTTGTGGACCAAAATACAGTGTGTTAAAGTTTAAATGGAACAAAACTGCAATATTCTTCTCTTAGCTTAAACTGCTGGACTTGGAAATATGAAATTTAGTTTAATTTGGTTTTTCAAAATTATAATGGTGGATCAAGGTTCATATAGAGTATGTACGATCTTTTGACTTTGTAGTTTCGTATTCATTTATGCTTCAGATGACGTCCATCTTGTTTTGACATGTACCTGTTTTAAATTCCACTGACTTTGATTACTTTTTTCACAATCCATTCATCTTTCTTTCTCTACATCGTAAGCTTCTGTGAACTCAGTTATCGTTACTGCGTCATACAGTTGTCATTGTCTTTCTTTTTTCCTTCACATATCCTGCTTTACATTTTCAGTTCGTATATCTCTAGTTTTTCTGTATCTGTACTTTATGTCAGGGTCAAAATTGCAGAAATTTTGAGCAATAAAATTGACGTATTTATAGATTGTATCGTTATAATAAAGAGGAAATTAAAAGGTGAATTTTTTGTGCCATATTTCTATCTAACAAGATTGTATTGGGCGAAAAAATATTAAGAAAACGAATATATCCTTACTTACATTAACGCCAATTGTTTAAACTTCAAAATCACCGTTCAACAACAAACAAAATCATCCACAAACACCGTACAATGCCCAATTAGAGCTGAAAACTGAAAAACTGTGAATATCTTCTCGACAAACTCATCAAACTGAAAAACCTGCGAAAAACGATTTTAAGTCAAGGAGGCTGAGTCTATTTCCCCCTCCTGCAAGCGAAAGAGCCGCCCAAAAAAATTGAAAAACTCCTGAAAAGAGGCGGTGCTTCAGGAAAGGAAAGCGCTGGCATACTAGGATGTAATAACTGTGACAATCTGTAAACATTTCTGGCAATAAATATACCGAGTTTGTCATTAAATGCTGTATAAATAAGTAATGTGTCATCATTAAAGGCTTATAGATGTATCCAGTGGTGGAGAAAAAAAAATTGATATCCTGTAAAGGATTACAGAAATATGTAGATGAAATATTAGTTTTTAGGAAGTGTTCTTACTGGCCCAATAAATCTACGCTCGAAATCGGAGAAATTCAGATAATATTCAAGTGCAAAACTATTTTAAAGAAAGTTTCAGTTTTTACTAATAAAGTACTAAATATCCAGAGAGGTATAAGATCTAAGATGGAAGATAAATTAGATGTACAAGCCTAGTTGTTCAATTATTTTCTTCCTTATTCTCTTTTCTTCCATTCAGTATTATGTATCCTCTCCTTTTTCAATGAATCATTCCCCTGCTGTCAATTAACCGATGAATAAGCGTTTAATTATTTATTCATTATTCTATTGTGGGGCTATTTTTGTATTACAATTAATATTATTCAGCATTTTTTGTGATTTTTTTTAAGTAAATAGAGACTGGAAAACCCACTCAGCACTTTTTCTAAAGACCAGTCATTCTTACTGGTTTTGATATAAATAGGTAAATCTACGGCACAAAATGTTCGTTAAAAAAATTGAGTTGTATTATGAGAAAAATAAATTTCCCCTACGCCTCTGTCTTCAATAATTTTTTGTTGTTCTTTACCATGTCACCCAAATGTCCTGATTCTACTCTAAGTTGACATTTTTTTAATCTTAAGAAAAAATGTACCTATACACCTATTTCCGAAGCAATTTTGTCAGGAATTTGTTTTTTCACCTGAATTTTCTCCATATCCATACATTATTAAAATGTGACAGGCTCGTTAACACGTGTTATTTTAATGGGTTGGTTTACACGATCCTTTGTTGGAGATAAATAATCTAGTAATTTATAAAGTTATTTTAGGAGTGGGAATTTTTTTCATGATCAAAACCATTTCGGTAATATTTTTTTATAATAGCCAAAGATTTTACCTTGGCCTTTTATTGAAGGTAATTTAAATAAAATTGATGGATTTTGTGAAGAAATTATTTATCATAAATAGACTCTACTTTCGTGACAAAAAATATAATAAATAATTTAAATACAAAATTGCAAAATTACTAGCAATATTAAGTGCTCACATCATGGAATTGATAATTGAATAATTTAATTCTCATTTTTTCTTTTATCCATAAGTTTTGCAAGTTTTAGAAACTAGAAACTAAAAAAATTAATTTAATGTTCTTTTTGACGGGACGATTAAATGCTATAATTGTATGCTCGATTTGTTTTTTAATTACATGTTCTGGTATCCTAAGAAAAGGTGGATATAATTAGACTTCTTGTAAAGCCAATTAAGTACTAATTAATGAACTAATAATTAATTTAGTGCTCACTTTCTTTACTTTTAAGTGGACGTTTTGCAAATTTAAGTAAAAAGTAGAGTAATAACATTAAAAATCTAGAAAAAAGAACGTAAAGTAAATGCTCCAATTAATAATTTAATGCTCTTTTGTACGAGCAATTAAATGCTCAAATTATAAATTGAATGCATGTTTTGTTGTTTTAATTGCATTTTTGTAACGCCAATTAAGTACAAATTAATGATCTAATTATTAATTTAATGCTCACTTTGTTTTCTTTTAACCGTATGTTTTGTAAGTTTAAATAAAAAGTAGACTTAAATGCACAAATTGATAATTTAATGCTCTTTTTGATCGGGCAATGCTCCAATTATAAATTGAATGCTTGTTTTGTTTTTTTAATTGCACGCTCTAGTAGCCTAAGAAAAGGTTTATTTAATTAGGCTTTTTCTAAGGCCAATTAAGTACCTACTAATTAATGACTTAATTATTAATTTAATGCTCATTTTGTTATCTTTTAACCGTATGGTTTGCAACTTTAAGTAAAAAGTAGCGCAATAACATTAAAAATATAGAAAAACAAACATCAATTAAATGCTCCAATTGAAAATTTAATGCTCTTTTTGTTGGGATAATTAAATACTGCAATTGGAAATTTAATGCTCGTTTTGTTCTTTTTTTAATTGCATGTTCTAGAAAATTAGGCTTTTTGTAAGACCAATTAAGTACTAATTAATGACCTAATTATTAATTTAGTGCCCATTTTCTTTTCTTTTAACTGTATGTTTTGCAAATTTAAGTAAAAAGTAGAGCAATCACGTTAGAAATCTAGAAAAAAGAACGAAAATTAAATGCTGCAATTCATAATTTAATGCTCTTTTTGTAGGTGTAATTAAATGCTATAATTAGAAATTAAATCCTCGTTTTGGTTTTTCTAATTGCGTGGTCTGGCAGCCTAAGAAAGGGTTGATATAATTAGGACAAAGGACAATTAAGTACTAATTAAGGACCTAATTGTTATTGTATATCATGAGTTAATTTTGTAAAGAAGTAATTCAAATAAAAATAAAAAATAAATCGGTTTTTGTTATGGTAATTATATGCTAACAAAATTCTGTAATTATAAATTATACGTTCTTTTTGTTTTATTTCATTCGTATGATCTGCTAGCTTAAGAAAAAAATAGATAGTTTTTTAATACCTACGTCAATTAAATGCTAATTGAACACCCTAAATTTATTGAAATAGGATAATGTAATGTAGGACGCTCTGTATAATTAAAAAATATAATACTATTGACAATTCAGTAGTTTCAGAATCTTCTGTGCATAGTTTTAGAACAATGTTGTAATAATTTGCAAAAATATCGTGATTTATTTGGGACTGTATTTTTTCAAAAAAATTAAATATTTTTAAAACCGACTTATTTATGGTATAGGGTATGTTACACAACGTTGACAGAATTTTATGGGAAGTGTAAAAATAAAATGAAAACACCAATTTATTTTTGAAAATAAGCAAGTTCGCATCTTGTTTTAAATACGTCATTTATAAATATGTCAGCAATATCAAACTAGGTTTTAGATTTAAAATATAATTTCACCCTCAAAAAGTTCCAATCAACACAAAAAGGTTTTTGTTTACTAAAAGCAAAAATATCTCTCGTATTCCTAATTTTTTGTTTCCCGCTTGTTTCAAGAATATTTAAATACATACAAAATGTTTCCGTATATCTTCCTAAAATATCACTTTCAAAAAAACCCCATCTCACCGTCATGGCTACTGGAGAGGAAGGTAGTAGGTGTTTTAAAATAAATTATGCATTATGCCTGTCTGCACTTAATATACGCGTGTGGTCCAGGAAAAGACAAAAATGTTGGATAAATAATTTATTTCGTTTTTTGGTCTCAAAGAGATAGATATAAATTTGTCATTTGGTGAGCAAATTTATTTTATACGGTTGTTAACGCTTTCATTTTCAAAGACCAGCATGTGTTTTCGAAATATTTTTTTCAAATTTGCTGCTATTTCATTTAATTAAAACAAACGCAGTATTTTGTTGGCAAAGGTAGTAATATTTTATGAGCCATAATTTAGACGGTTTTTTGGGTAAATAACGTTAACAATGTTCGAAGAATCTTTTTCCAAATTGCAACTATTTCATTGAATTAAATCAAACGCATTATTTTGTTGGCAAAGGGAATTAGAGATTTATGAAAAGAAATGAATTTGATTTTCAAGTTTTTTTATAACTAATAATTTGATTAGATTTGATATACAATTCGGGAGTTTGATTTGAAGTGCTATAAGTGGACCCCCCCCCCCTCAAGAGGAAAATTTCTGTATCTTTACTTGAAATGTTAGAAAAATTTTTTCTTTACTATAGACAAACTATAGTTCCTTTGATCCTTTTAATGAAATCCCCTTCCCTCGAGCAAATCCTGCGTACTGGCCTGAGAGGAAGTACCTTTTAGTTCAAAAACTATTGGTCAGAGGTGTTACAAATACCTGGCATTTTTAATTTACTTCCTACTGATAAAAACAAATATCAAATCCGTCACTATTCAAAAAACTATAAATCAGCGGATCACGACTAAACCAAGAGAAGAAATTCACAGTTCTTAAACACAGCTGAACAGTCTGAACCTAAACTTTTTTGAGGGAGGTTCGAAGTGATTTCGTGCACTAAAATATTCAACTCGCGTCCAGTTATAAATTGTTTCTTCCACGCAGCCGATTTCAAAACGGTTCAATGGATAATAATGTTGAAGTTATGTAGATCACTTCCATATAAAGAAATTGTTCGAAATGTTCTATATTGTATGTTTAGAAGAGAGTTGATT
This sequence comes from Crepidodera aurea, assembly GCA_949320105.2. Lineage (NCBI taxonomy): Eukaryota > Metazoa > Arthropoda > Insecta > Coleoptera > Chrysomelidae > Crepidodera > Crepidodera aurea. The sequence continues at coordinate 13,824,175 of OX439475.1, read as the reverse complement.
GTGTACATTCCAGAGACGCGTGCGAATGTCATAACCTAAAATAAAGTATGAAAATAGTTATGATCCCAGGAGATCTCAGAATTTTGTATAGTGTAGAGTGTTACAAATGTTATTAAGATGCCAATCTGGTTTTGGGAACTAAAAATTGCATGTCGTGTCACAACCAGAACATTTTTGATGATAGAAGTTGCTTGTGAGTAGTTTAAAGGAATATTTCCGGTCCGCCATTTTATTTTTCGCAAATTAAATTCCAAATTTGAAAGGAGTGAGTTCAAAAACATAAATTAACCGATTCCCACCAAAATCGTATGCATTTTACTCGACTATTTCCCTCGTCTTAATTTCCACCAATCACAAACGCACAATTTTGAATTACAAATGGTTTCTCGATGAAAAAACTGTATGACAGCTCCTGTCAGTAGTTTTTTCGAGTTTACACGTGGCAAAACTTGACAGCTTTTGTCACCAAAATTACAATACCTTTGATAACAAGTAATTATGGTCTCCTAGGACACCAGAAAACGACGCTAAACAATTTTTCTGATTTTATTGTCAATAAATTTTGTAATATTGTTTTTAAACAGTGCTAGTCAGCTTATGTAGTGAAAATGAGTCGCTTTGGAAGTGATTCTATGACTAATATTGATCTGGCAATTGAGAAAAGTATACCGTACAATACTGTTAAAACCCATACGTCAATATGGAAACAGTTTACGGAATTCTGCAAGGCAAAGAAATACGAGCTTTTCGAAACTACAAGTTTAGAGAAACTAAACCTAATACTAACAGATTGGGCGTGGAATATGAAGAAAGAAAACGGTGAAAATTACAAAGAACTAGTTGTGAAGACAATATGGAACACCGTTGCAAAAAAAATGCAAGAGATGTATCTTATGAAGTGGAAAATAATTTTTGATCCATTTAAAGGTATTATCTTCAAGTCTAGTAGGGAAGCTCGTAAAGCGAAACGATGGAATTTGCCGATGTGCGCCAATAAAAGGAAATCGAGCTCTGCTTCATTAAAATTGGAAGAATACTACGCAATGGTTTTATTATGGGACGAAGACACTCCGGCGGGACTCCGGGGAAAATTTTACCATATCGCTTCAGTAGAACTTGCCTGGAGAGGTGAAGAAGCAGAAGCAGAAAATTCTAATGGTTAAACGTTCATCTAGAATAACAACTGATAGATTATTCTTGACAGTAAACCCGTCATGGAACAAAGAACAATCAAGTGGATGGTACAAAAACACTCCAGTGGGAAAAACAAACTTTTAAAATGGACTAAAGAAGCAGCAGATTAAATACAAAAGAAATAAAAATAACAAACCACTCTATGTGGTCGACAGCAGTCAGTAACTTGGCTAAAGGAGGGGTGGGTGTACAACAATTAATTAAAATTACTGGCCACAGTTCAGCCAACTCAATTAACACTTTGGCTGCCGATGTAACATACCCTGATACATAGGCTGCATTGCCGAGAAGCCGTTGTATCAACATATGTTACAGTGGCAACTGGAATTCTTATACCTCAGTACTCAACCGGCTTTCAACTCAGGCGATTGTGTGTGCGTCGGCAGTTGCTATACCCATTAGGGACATTTGCCACGTGCTTGGTTTTTGTGTGGTTAAGTTTATTTGTTTTTGAAATGTCGGCTAATGACAATCAAACTCCAGGGTGCTCTAGACCTAAAAGAAAGTGTTCTTTATTTGATAAGCGTCCTTTGACGCAAAAAGAACTAGAAGAAGAATAAAATAAAATAAATAAAATCCAAAAATTAACTCCATTTTTTTGCACTACATGTCCAGATTTACCTCGATTGTGCATGGAGCAATGTTTTCGAGTGTACCATACCAAATAACAATTTTTTGAGTTGTTTATTTCAAGTTTTATGTTTTTTTGGTAGAAACTTTTATTTTACTTTTATAACTTGTGTTAGTGTTTACATATAAAATATTGTTCATTGTCTGGCCGTATTATTTTTCCCATATGGTAGCATTTTACATGTGTATCAAGGTGTGATACAAACGGCACTGAGGCAGTACCTTTATGATAATATGCCGATGTATCGACTTGTGATGCATTTTTTTGTTTAAATAAAATCATAAAAATAGACATGTACTGCGTTAGTTCATGTTAGAAGAAATATAAATACATTGTGAACACATTTTTTTGTATGACTGGCCTCTTAGCATGAAAAAAAAAATTGGTTGGCAGTCAAAGTGTTAAGCCTGCAAATGGATAATGAGCATTATTCCAACATCATAAACACTCTTAGAAGTGACGCCTCAGAATCTCCAGCTAAAAACCAGAAAACAGAAGATCCTGCAGCCACTCCTCGAGCTTCTCACTCTACTACTGGGCCCATCAACAACAACATTAATTTTTAGATGTGCTGCCATCTATGATTAGAAGAGAGTATTGACAATTATTAAAAGCAAAAAATTGCCGGTGTATTGGGGTTGCATACACAATTTGCATTGTGTGTTGCAAAGCTTTTATTTGACTGATTCTAGTCAAAATGTCACTCGTTTTCTAACAACATTAATGATTTACCTACACCCAACGTTATCAATGAGTTCACAAAGATTTTAAACAATACTCCAACTGTGTACCAAAATTGCAATTTATATTTTAATTGTACCATAAATAATTAACTTTATAGTATTTTGTGATTAAATAAATTACCTGTTTTTCAGTTTTCAAATTAATACCTACATATTTATGTATGCATATATAATAGGTATGTTTTGTACTCATGAAATAGTCTTGTCAAATACCATTCGGGCATCTAATTTTTCCTGTGAAAAAAATCGAAAAACACAATGCAAAGTAATATTTTTTTAACAAAATACATTCGTGCAGGTGCAAAAATCCTCGTCTTCGACTCTGATTTTTGTTGCCACCAGCACTCTTGCTTCTTGTTATAATATTACTTAGCAACGTGTTTTTTCGATTTTTTCGCAAAAATTAGATGCCCTTATGATATTACTTACGAACTAGTCACTTCCGGTTCGCCATTTTGTTTTTTCGAAAATTAAATTCCAAATTGAAATCAGCCAGTTCAAAAACATAAGAAACGCTTCCTAATTTTTGCGTAAATGCCTTGGTTTAATTTTGCCGTTTTTTGTCGGCATCCAGCCCACTGAGTGTCGTTTGGCATACAAAATTATGTTTTATTACTACCTCCTGATAGCGAATAGAAGTATAATGATTTATGTTGCATCAAATGTGACCACACCAGCCGCAAATTTCGGTTTCGGTGCGTTCCCTAATCTCAAAGCCCATCGCGGCACACAAACACGTAAACTACATGTGGCAGCGGATAATTATGTTTAAAGCAAACGATGTTTGTTGTTTTTAAGCAAATCTAAAATGAAACCAGATATATAACACAGTGGGTTCTTTTTCGAAGAATAGTCATAATCCGGCCGTAGATCAAATGTAACACGCCTGTAACAACATAATGACTGTCACTTCAATCTCCGTTTTTGATGAATGCCCGATCTCGCCGACTGGCTGCTACGTTAATGTTGTTTATTATTAGCTACAGCAAATTTAAATGATTATTTTGACACAGGAATTGTGGATTAACTGGATTTCCTGATTGATTGAGTATTTAAAAACTCACTTTAGATATCCTGATATCCCAATACCAATAGTATACAGGGTCTTTGAAGGAGATCAATTTCAAAATCAATCAGGCGCAGATCCAGGCGGGGGGCTGCACCTTTAAAGAAAGATTACAAGAAGTCGAGAGGTACTTTTCAACCCTTTGAAGATTGAAGGACTTGATGAGAACAGCCATGGGAGAGGATAGACTTGTAGCATTAACGATGCTAAACATTCACGGAGGAATTGGAGACAAAGTTGATGCAAAAAAGTTGATAGGTTTTCTAAAATGAAGAAAAGGAACTTGGGACTTTGTTGTTTAGGCCAAAACATGTTTTTGTCACCTCAAACATACATAAAATTGTCCAAATATCAGTTTCTTTTATATGTTACAAAGGGACAAAGGGAGCAAAGTATTTTAATAGGTTGAATTAGATTTAAAAATACTGTCTTTACGTAATATAGCCTGATATGATCCTTTGTCTTCAACAGTTTAAAAATTGAGGTTTTGAAATCATGTACATAACAGTAATGTTATGAAAACTGTACCAAGATGTTTATTAATTAAAATAAAAATCCAAATGTTTCGTATTTGAATGAAATGCCATGGTTTTCATGTTACACTGGGAGAGAATCGTAAGTCATCTAATGTCTCCGAAAAAAATCGAAAAAACACGTTGCTACGTAATATTTTAACAAGAAGCATGAGTACTGGTGGCAACAAATATCCTAGTCGAAGACGAGGATTTTCGCACCTACACGAATGCATTTTGTTAAAAAAATATTACTTTGCATTGTTTTTTCGATTTTTTTCACAGGAAAAATTAGATGCCCGAACGGTATTTGACAAGAATATTTCATGAGTAACAGATTATTCTGCATACACATAGCTTGCAAAACATACTACCTATTGTAAATGCATACATAATAAATATGTAGGTATTAATTTGAAAACTGAAAAACAGGTAACTTATTTAATCACAAAATACTACAAACTTAATTGCAATTTTGGTACACAGTAGGAGTATCGTTTAAAATTTTTGTTAACTAATTGATAACGTTGGGTGTAGGTAAATCATTCATGTTGTTGATGGGTCCAGCTGTAGAGTGAGAAGCTCGAGGAGTGGCTGCAGGACCCTCTGTTTTCTGTTTTTTAGCTGAAGGTTCTGAGGCGTGGCTTAATTGAGTTGGTTAAACAGTGGCCAGTAATTTTAATTAGTTGTTGTTCACCCACCCCTTCTTTAGCCAGGGCACTGTCTGCTGTCGACCGCTTAGAGTGGTTTGTTATTTTTATTTATTTATTGTATTTCATCATGCCTTCTCTGCTGCTTCTTTAGTCCATTTCGAAAGTTTGTTTTTTCCCACTGGAGTGTTTTTGTACCATCCACTTGATTGTTCTTTGTTCCATGATGGGTTTACTGTTAATAATAATCTATCAGTTGTTATTCTAGATGAACATTTAACCATTACAATTTTAAAAAGACGGACTGGACAAAAGGTAGGGTTCTTCGTGTTGGAGACCAGCCATTGACTATCGGCCATTTTTTTCCGCCCTAGGCCGTTTTATTGAAGAGAGGATTATATTCTACTCTTCCTTAAAAGTAGGATTTTTGAAAATCAGTTATTTTAAAAAATAAGTAACTATGTTATCTACCTGTTTTAATCCCAGAATTATCCACTTCCTCTTTTTTAAAATAATGAACTCTGCAATTGACTGCTTCTCCACCTCTCCAGGCAAGTTCTACTGAAGCGAAATAATAAAACATTTTCGCTGGAGTCCCGCCGGAGTGTCTTCGTCCCATAATAAAACCATTGCATAGTATTCTTCCAATTTTAATGAAGCAGAGCTCGATTTTCTTTTATTGGCGCACATCTGCAAATTCCTTCGTTTCGCATTACGAGCTTCCCTACTACTTGATATATCTTTAAATGGATGAAAAATTATTTTCCACTTCATAAAATACATCTCTTGCATTTCTTTTTTTGCAACGGTGTTCCACATTGTCTTCACAACTAGTTCTTTGTAATTTTAACCGTTTTCTTTCTTCATATTCCACGCCCAATCTTTCAGGATTAGGTTTAGTTGCTCTAAACTTGTAGTTTCCAAAAGCTCGTATTTCTTTGCCTTGCAGAATTCCGTAAACTGTTTCCATATTGACATATAGGTTTTAACAGTATTGTACGGTACACTTTTATCAATCGCCATTATTAGTCATAGAATCACTTCCAAAGCGACTCATTTTCACTACATAGGCTGACTAGTACTGTTTAAAAACAATATTACAAAATTTATTGACAATAAAATCAGAAAAATTGTTTAGCGTCGTTTTCTGATGTCCTAGGAGACCATAATTACTTATTATCAAAGGTATTGTAATTTTGGTGACAACAGCTGTCAAGTTTTGCCGCGGGTAAACTCGAAAAAACTACTGACAGGAGCTGTCATACAGTTTACAGAGAAACCATTTGTAATTCAAAATTGCGCGTTTGTGATTGGTGGGAATTAAGACGAGGGGAATAGTCTAAAATAATATTTAAAAAGAAGTTTTCAACTACTATATATTTAAACAAATTTCTGGGTAGGCCCCTCAGGCCCACCGCTGAGCAGGGGATATTCCATAACCTCCCAACCCTCGTCCCCCGGGTGGAAGATGAATATCAACATGGTTTTTGATTGTATTAAATTCTGTATTATTCTTGATTTGCTTTGTAGGCACGATTGATAAAATAATCCTTATAATACTACATTTATCTCTGACAGAGATTCAACATAGTCGCCCTACCTTTTATTTGCTGGTCAATTTCAGACAGATGTAGAAATGTGGCAAAACACAATTAAGTATTAAGAAATAAAAACAATTCTTGAATTCATTTCTTTAGTTGATAGTGAGTACTTCAAATACTCTTCTATCTGGATATTAAAACCACTTATTTTATCAATTTTTTGACAACGACTTCAGATTTACAAGCCGAAACGTTAAAATTAAAAACTTTTTTGATAAAATAAGTGGTTTTTATATCCAGAAATATTATTTTCAATACTTGAATATTGCACTTGAGAACAAAACATCTGACAACAATTATGACTATATCGTTCAACTTACTTTTAGTTTAGAAAATAAATAAAAATGTATCCAATATTTGAAGCAGTGCAGTAAACACGTACTGAAAACAATCAAGAAATAAAAATTTAATTAATGTTTTTTAACAATACTAATCTTATTTATTGTTAGTTATTTTCGTTATCTTTATGGCTTTTTAATTAAAGATATTTTCTTATAATTATGTTTTTGTGAATATAAATATAAATTTGTTATACTTCCTACAATAGAAATCAATCAATACTCTGCCAATTTCTATATTGCAAATGAACTCCACATTCTCCTACAAATATTTACAAATCCATTTCTATGAAAACTGAAATTATTTTTCAATTATTTAATTATTATGTACCTTAGAACGAACTTGTTGGAGCTTCATGAGTTTGATTTGATCTTAAGAATTTGATTTGAGTTTGATTTGAAATCAAATTAAAGTCAAATCAAGCCTAGCAGTGATGTGAATCAAATCAAATCAAACTATACAATTTTAAGGTTTGAAATATCAAATATTTTGATCAAATTAATGTGAAAGTTTGAAAAATTAAAACGTTAGCTGGTTCACAAAGAAACGGAACATTTCCCTAATAAAAATCCAACAAAAACAATTATTAATTCTATCTAATGATGTTTGTAGTTTTCTGGCAGCCTCTTCATGGGTTTTCCATACTGCCATGATAGCGGTGTCATCTGCAAAGGTGGCAATTGTATTTGGCTCTAATTCAGGAATATCACTAGTGTATAATAGATATAGGACTGGCCCTAATAGACTTCCTTGTGGTACTCCTGCCTTAATTTCTTTAGTTTTAGAGTAGGCTTCTTTCTGTTTAATCTTAAAGTATCTTTCTGATATATATGATGCTAATAATTGGAGCTAACTTTTTTCTTTTAAATTTTTTTCGATGATATTAGTTATTCTATGGACTTGGTCTATAGTTGAATGGTTTTCTCTAAATCCAAACTGGTGTGATGTAATTAGTTTCTTTTCTTCTATAATAGGTTTTAGTCTTTTTAGTAATATTTTTTCATACAGTTTCGAGATTACAGGAAGTATGGATATAGGTCTGTAAGACGTAATTTCATGTGGTGGTTTCCCTGGTTTTGGTATCATGATAACTTCTGATACTTACCACATCCGTGGAACATATCTCATTCTAAATGATGCATTAAATAGGTATGTAAGTTTTACTATAGCTTTCCTCGGAAGTTGTTTTAGTATCTCTCCCGAATAAGATCGAACCCAGGCGCTTTCTAAGGGTTTATGTTTTCTTTTATTTCTGTACTTATTTCTTTTGGTGAGGTAATCATGATGTCCCTTTCTTCTAGAATAGGATTTTTTTATGAGTTCATCTCCTTCGTTAGGCATGAATGTATTTTCGAGATGTTCAGCGAATTTGCTAGCTTTTTGTATATTGTTTCTTGCCCAAGTTCCATCCATATTTTTAATTGGTTTTTAATCTTTTAGTGGCTTTCCAAAGCGAATAGTCACTATTACTGTCATTTGTTAACTCACTCAGGTAAGTGCTAATTGAATTATTTTTTAATTTCTGAATTTCTCTTTTTAATTGCTGAGTAGCATTGTTTAAATTTCTTTTATCCGTTGGTCTTAGTCTGTTAAAACTCTATTAACATTTTACATCTAACATAGATCCAACAAAATCCGAAAGAACGTAAACAAATTGTAGACCAAACTAATAAATACACTTCAGGTGAGATTTTAGAAGTATTTTAGAGCTTTTTTTTATATTTTAAAGCAAAACTGGTATAGTCTGTCCACGTAATAAGTCAAAAAGCGCTCGGCTTTCCTTTGAAGAAAGGAGCCATGGGATTTATGACTGTATTTCTCTTTAAGGTCGCCGGCGCTGCGGCGTCACACTGAAAGAAATAAAGGAAAAGTAGCGAGGTTTATATGGAGAAGTAATCCTTTCTTGTCCATTCTTTTAACACGGCGGCATCTTCTTTCTTGTTGTCTTAAAGTTCGAAAAGACTATAAAATTTGCTTGTATTTTTTATTGGTTTTTGCATTTTATACTTCCATTTTCATAATCTCAACTAGTACCTGTTATTAATAGTATAACTTCGGATGCCAAGGGTGTCGACGAAATTAGCCTTATCATGATAAAAATTAGTTTACCCATCATTTTATTACATTTAACGCACATTATTAATATCTGTCTTGAAGTAGGATACTTTCCGAAGCCTTGGAAGCAAGCACTAGTTGCATCTTTGCCTTAAGTTTTAAACCCGCTTGAAATAAGTGATCTTAGACCTGTTAGCCTCCTGCCAACTTTATCAAAAGTTTTGGAGAAAATTGTACAACTGCAAGTAACAGAATATGTTGAGAGAAGCAAAATACTTCCCGTAAACCAATCAGGTTTTAGAAAATCGTATAGTACCACTACGGCCTTGTTCAATTTAACAGATAATATTTTACGGTCTCTTGATATAAAAGTGGGAGTAGCCTGTAGTGTCTGTGGATTACTCTAAGGCGTTTGATAAAATAAATCACAAACTATTGTCTTGTAAACTTAAATTTTTCGGATTTAATTGCAAGTCTGTCAAGTTTTTCGAGAGCTATCTTAGAGATCGGAGTCAATTTGTTCGTATAAATAATATAGAGTCAACTCCACAAGTTATTAGGTCCGGGGTTCCGCAAGGTTCAGTCCTTGGCCCCCTACTCTTTCTATTATATACGACTGACTTGCATTGTAACGTCACAACTTCTGGGGTACAATCGTTTGCTGATGATTCGCAAGTCATTCATCATTTTGAAATTGATGAGGTCGAAGAGGCGGTGGTAAATTTAAATGCTGATCTAGCGAGGGTCTGCCAATTCTCATCCTGTCATAACCTTAGTATAAACCCCACGAAATCCAGTATAGTCTTGTTTTGTTCAGATATCCACAAAGAGCAAGTAAAATCAAATTTTAACATTCGTATTGGAGCTCAAACGTTGGAAATTTCAAACACGGCCAAAATCTTAGGGGTCAGTTTATTTATTTATTTATGTACACTCTAGTATAAATAAACAAAAAAAATGTTTATAAGCATAAGTATTTTTATAATTTTCATGAGGAAGCCTGCCTGTAATACTTGACGATAGGAAACAAAGAGAAATAACAAAACGCGCACTAAAAAAAGGAAACTTCTTATAATCAGAAACGAGTCAAACGTCAGTTTTGCATATCAGCAGTTAGAGTGCGGGTTACGAGGTGTGAGAGACCACCCGCGACGAGGTCGTTACCAATCACCAAAGAGCCCGGCCCATTACAAAATTAGAAAACATTCGGCTCACAGCAATAAAGGAATACGTAAATAAGTAAATAGTAATGTTCTAGAAATTCGAGTGTTTATTTGTGAATCTGTGTAAAACATTAAACGTTACACAAACACGAGTAGTTCGAATAAAGCTAGACCTGTGTTTCGGGATTTATGACATTCGCTTTTATAGGGACCGCTTACTCGTTAACGATGACCGCTTTTTTGATTTTGTAGATTTGTAAACTGTTTTTCTTGCGTAATTAGGAAGTTACACATGTTTGACAAACTTTTCCTATTTTTTTTTAAATAAACTTCCGTGGTTAGTAGAAAATATAAATACTGTAAATTGTATCGTAAGTAATAACAAAATGGCATCTAATTTTTCCGAAAATAATCGAAAAAACACGTTGCTAAGTAATATTTGAACAAGAAGCATGAGTGCTGGTGGCAACAAAAATCCGAGTCGAAGACAGGAGCGGATCTAGGATTTTTCTGAGGGGGGGGGGCGACACATTGATAATTTTTGGAAAAATATTTTAATATAGAAACTAAATAGTGAAACATACTCTACATATATTGCAAAACATGCAATATAACATAATATACCTAGTTAGAAAAATTAACCAAAACATATTACTAGTAGCCTAAATACTACTGAATAATAAAATGTGTTTCGCCAGGGGGGGGGGGCTAAACCTCCTTCGCCCCTCCCCTAAATTCGCCACTGGTCGAAGACGAAGATTTTTGCACCTGCACGAATGCATTTTGTTAAAAAAAATATTACTTTGCATTGTGTTTTTTCGATTTTTTTCACAGGAAAAACTAGATGCCCGAATGGAATTTGACAAGACTATTTCATGAGTAACAGATTATTCTGGTATGCATATAAATATGTAGGTATTAATTTGAAAACTGAAAAACATTTAATTTATTTAATCACAAAATACTACAAACTTGGTTATGTATGCTACAATTCAAATATAAATTGAATTTTGGTACACAGTAGGAGTATTGTTTGAAATATTTGTTAACTCATTGATAACGATGGGTGTAGGTAAATCATTAATGTTGTTGATGGGTCCAGCTGTAGAGTGAGAAGCTAGAGGAGTGCCTGCAGGATCTTCTGTTTTCTATTTTTTAGCTGGAGGTTCTGAGGCGTCACTTCTAAGGTTGTTTATGATGTTGGAATATTGCTCATTATCCATTTGTAGATAAGGCTTAATTGAGTTGGCTGAACTGTGGCCAGTAATTTTAATTAATTGTTGTTCACCCACACCTCCTTTAGCTAGGTTACTGGCTGTTGTCGACCACATAGAGTGGTTTGTTATTTTTATTTCTTTTGTATTTAATCCTGCCCTCTCTGCTGCTTCTTTAGTCCATTTCGACAGTTCGTTTTTTCCCACTGGAGTGTTTTTGTCCACTTGATTGTTCTTTGTTCCATTATGGGTTTACTGTTAAGAATAATCAGTTGTTATTCTAGATGAACGTTTAATCATTAGAATTTTAAAAAGACGAATTGGACAAAAGGTAGGGTTCTTCGTGTTAGAAACCAGCCATTTACTATCGGCCATTTTTTTTGTCCACTCTGAGCCGTTTTATTGAAGTTCTACAGAAGCGATATGGTAAAATTTTCGCTGGAGTCCCGCCGGAGTGTCTTCGTCCCATAATAAAACCATTGCGTAGCATTCTTCCAATTTTAATGCAGCAGAGCTCGATTTCCTTTTATTGGCGCACTTCTGCAAATTCCTTCGTTTCGCATTACGAGCTTCCCTACTAGACTTGAAGATAATATCTTTGAATGGATCAAAAATTATTTTATAAAATACATCTCTTGCATTTTTTTTGTAACGGTGTTTCACATTGTCTTCACAACTAGTTCTTTGTAATTTTCACCGTTTTCTTTCTTCATATTCCACGCCCAATCTTTCAGGATTAGGTTTAGTTGCTTTAAAGTTGTAGTTTCCAAAAGCTCGTATTTCTTTGCCTTGCAGAATTCCGTAAACGGTTTCCATATTGCCGTATGGGTTTTAACAGTATTGTACGGTATACTTTTCTCAATTGCCAGATCAATATTAGTCATAGAATCACTTCCAAAGCGACTCATTTTTACTACATAAGCTGACTAGTACTGTTTAAAAACAATATTACCAAATTTATTGACAATAAAATCAGAAAAATTGGTTAGCGTCGTTTTCTGGTGTCCTAGGAGACCATAATTACTTGTTACCAAAGGTATTGTAACTTTTGGTGACAAAGCTGTCAAGTTTTGCCGCGAGTAAACTCGAAAAAACAACTGATAGGAGCTGTCATACAGTTTTTTCATCTAGAAACCATTTGTAATTCAAAATTGCGCGTTTGTGATAGGTGGAAATTAAGACGAGGGAAATCTTAGATCATATATGCTTCGCTAGATACGGCATCCTATAGTGTTTGTTTGGCTCTAGAGGCGTAAAGACGAGAGGGGGTGAAGGGGCAATAGCGTACCATGATACAGTGGCGTACCATTCGGAATATTTTGGTACAGTGTAATATATTGTCATATTTATACAACACATATTTCATTTTCTAAGGATTGAGTGACTGTAGGTTACAGTAAAATGGGAATTAATGTGAATCGAAAATAAATAAAATAGCATGCATACGAAAATTGTTTGGAATGGGAGAGGTTGAATACCATCATCTTGCGCTTCTGTAAATATTTTTTATAGCAAATTAAAAATTCCATTGATTATAAACTCGTTAATATAGAAAAAACAAAATGAAAAGTTGGTAGATATATTAATACAAAAAATACCTACGTCAAAAATGAACCTTCATATAGATTAGGTTGAGTAATAAATGAAAAATTTACTGATGACATACAATAGATAGATATTTAAACAGTTCATTTACAATTCAAATAAAGTATACATAATTTACGTTTAGTTCTTATTTTCACTTCCTGTCCTATCCAACAATACGCCTATGGAATACATACCGACGACAGCACCTTTCTCAAATTTGACAAGGCTTTGGCATTTTATTGAGAAATGCGACCACTGTTCTCTAAACTAATTGTACCTAGCAAAAACTTTCAAAAAACTATAAAAATACACAAGATTGGCACAATAATTCCCAAAAAACAGAATATCTGACATCTGTCAAAATTTAAGATATGAGCGGGTATCGTCGAAATTTGAAATCGACCAATCAATGGATTAGTACTCTAAACTCCCCCCTGTACACCAAAACAAATAACGTGAGTACCGTATCTAGCGTAGCATATATGATCTAATAGGGAAATAGTCAAATAAATCTTCTTCTTTGTCCAGCATGAAACTCGGATTTATAGGTATGCGGCCGCAAGGGGCCCCGGAAAAATTTTAATAATAATCTGACTCATATTTTAAGCTCCTAAATACCTAGAAAGTATTTGAAAACGGCGTTTTAGACCACTGAAATATACAAAATTATCCCCGGTGATAGCCCCGCCCCAGATCAATTTCTGTCTACGTCACTGGAAATGGCCCCCAAATGTCTTAGTGAATAGGACCCCCTGAACTGTAAAACCGATTTCTCGTACTTATCTCGCGGTTTGGCAGGCAGTAACTGCAAATTAGCCATGTTGGCGGCTTCTAGGATATCTTCTGGAGGTCTTTCTTCAGTGATGTCCATTTTTAAAAGAGTTTTTTTATTTTAAATAGGTGAAAATTCGAGTGAAAATACCACTGAAGGTTTTGGAAGAAGGTTTTGGCCCTGTGGAAAACCTAGTGCCGGACTTTTTACAATGGGTTCTATCTTAACGCGGAAAGAGAATGCTAAAGACCTGGGCATATTGCTAGACTCATCCCTAAACTTTAGCTCACACATTAATAATATGGTAAACAAAGCTCTCAAATGTCTTGGTTTCATTACTCAAAATAGCTACAATTTTTCTCCAAATACACTAACTAATCTCTATGGCATATTAGTTCGGCCAATTTTGGAATATGGATCTATTGTCTGGGCACCAAGTTACGCTGTACATATCAATTCAATAGAAAGGATTCAAAATAAGTTTTTGAAAATGTATGCACATCTTAAATATCGCTCAACAGTGCTCTATACTATTTCTGAATTGTCCTCAAATGTCAATCTATCGAGCAGGAGAATTTTGGACCTGATGTTTCTCTTTAAACTTATCAATGGAAATATTGATTGTCCTCAATGACTGCATCTTCTTCCTCTACTAATCCGAGTTTCTTTAGGTGCCTTTACAATGGGTTTGTTAAATAGTTTATTAAAGCTTTATCTTATATCTAGGTGCCTGTTTTCTAGTAGTTCGTCGAGGTCTGCTGGGAGGTCCTGGGCTTTTTTGATGATCCAAAGAGAGTTTATTCTTTGGTTTCCTGAATCCTTGCTTGCATGGTATCTTGAGGGTGTTCTGGGCGGCTGCGTTGTTTCCTTGGATAGTCCTATTGGCCCTTGTCTGATTATTTAGATGAGGGATTTCTCTAACAATGCATTATTGGACGAGGAAGTAATAAATTGTTCACCGGATGTTAGGCCCAAAGACAATTTTTATTGGGGACACCTTTTTATAAAAACAAAACCTACATCTTTTGTAGAATTATCGATGAATTATTTCAAGATAAAGTTGTATTTGACGTATCCTACCATCGATTAAGGCCATGTATTTCAGATTGGTAGATAGTTATGTAAAAAAAAAACTTTTATTTTAATAATATTTAATATTACGTTATATTTTCTTTAAAATCAACTAACGGAAACGATAATAAAAATAACAAATATTATATGGTTAATAAAAATAACATTTGCAAGATAAATGAATCATTATTTTTCTAAAATTACTCGAGTAAATACTACATCGTGATTTATACCATACCATTTAAATATAAAAGTTGATTCCTAAATAAATTTTTATTTATTGTTATATTTCAAAGTTTAATTCTACGAATAAACAAAAGAAAATGTATACAAGGCGTAATAAATCATTAAGTAAATTGCGGTAACTAACGATGTTAACACTAAACAGGTAATGGATGCGGAAAAGAATTTTTATAGTAAAATTGTTATTCTAAATATTTGTAGAGTTGTTGACAGTGAGTAGAATATATAAAAAAACAATAAATCAAAAACTGACAATGAATTAGCTTTATTTTTATTTATGCTGTTATATAAAATATAAATTGTATTTTTTGCAAATCTAACCAGGCAACAAATTAATGCCATTTTAGCCAAGTAAACTATCAAATAATACACTAGTGTGTTATAACTCATAACTCACGTTCATATTTAAAGTAGTATTCTATTTATTTATTACTATTAGACGCAGAATTCACAATGATATTGAAATTAAAGGAAAACGCTAATGGTTTATTCGAATGTGAAGTCAATGTAAAATTCGTTGGTTCATTGGAACCAGACGCTCCCATATATGTACAGCTGCTGATAGTGCTGGAAGACGCCGACGCATTAGAACCTTGTAATTTTTCTGCAATTTGTATTTTGTTGTACACCGATTCTTCTAGGTATCCTTCTGCTACGGTCGAGGACTTCAAAGTAGTCATGTTAGCCCCTGCATTGACCAAAAGAATCGCCGAAGACCTTCTCAGGCAGTGATCGGTGTAGAGCGCTTCTTCCTCCAATTTCAAAAACATTGCAATTCTTGAAGGTATCCTCGACAACGTATTTATTCCCACACACTGGCTGGTATACCTCCCATTTTTGTAAAAAACAAAAAAGTGGCTTGAACTAGTATTTTTTGGTCTCAAAGACCTGTATTTTTTAAACAAATTGATCGGGTTGACTGGAAATCCTTCTTCAAGTATGGTGAAACTTCTCGATTTCTTGGTTTTAGTGTCCTGTCGCATCTACAAGCACCGCTAATCCCCATTTTCATCCACAGGTACTCGTTGTCGTTCCGTTCAAAAACTTCTCTATTTCAGGTCGTTCTAATGTCTTTGACTTCTTTGGTTTGTATCCCTGTGATTAGCTTTTCAAAAAGCTCGTTAGTTTGCCATATTTTGAAATGTCGATTTTATTATAAAGGTGAATAGTCGAGCGAAGCATCGAGTATTTGGTCCATAGCGACGATGGAGCGAATTTTTTTTGCAAATGTAAAAAATAAGTCAATAGAACATTTTCATCGATACCTTTTATCTTCCGTGAATTCATCCAAGACCCAAACATTTTGAACACCTTATCGTAAGCATCTCGGGGCTTTTCTCGCAAAATCTGCATCGCTGCTTCTTCCGCTTCCGTAAGGATATCCTCAGGAACGTAATTTTCATATGTTTCCTCCGTTTTCTATACTTTTTTTTCTTCAAAAAAGCTTCCATTTTCTGAAAGCAAAACTGACAAGTGTCAAAATTTATTTAAACATTTGCTAACAATGTATCATGCCCTTGGCAACCAAACAAACAACCTACTTTGACCAAAATGTAAAAAAGTCACTGTCAAGTCATTCTGACATTTATAGGGTACTGAGACGCAAGTAGCTTTGATTTGATCACAAAGCTTATTAATTATTATCTCATAAAAAAACGATTTCTTCCACTTGTTGGATAAAACATTGTATGCTACTCGCGTGTTATGTTTTCTAAGTCACTTGAAAATTTACAAATTTTCTCGCGTGACTTATTTTCAACATAATACACTAGTACCATAAATAACTATTAAATACGAAATATTTTAGATCATTAGCATCATCGTCAGCATGTTGTAAAGTTTATCATAATAACATGCGATAAAGGATTCAGATAAACCGAATTAACTTTTTTGGAAACCCAACCTCAAATTCCAGGGATATTTTATATGAAAGGAGGGCTACTAAGCGAGATAAAAAAGCTTTTTTTCCAATTCAGAGGTTCAATATGATGAAAAAATGATCTATAAACGTCTGGTACTGTAAGGAAAAAATACTTTTTTGAAGGAATTATCCTTCTGATTTCTTTAATAGCGTATCAGAAGTTAAAATTTTGCGGATATAGTAAACATTCTTCGAGAAGCAACTTTTCTGTTGATATATTTTGTTTATTTATTTCTTTTGTAATGTCGGCTTGAAGTTCCTCGGGAATCCAGTCATTAGATACAATGTCTTTACGGCTCCAAAACTATAGGACTTAAATGAACCTAAGCGCTTCCAAAAGAAGCCACTGAGAATATAAAATAGATACTAACCTTTTCCCCTTAAAATAAAGGACACAAGAGCTTCCAAAAAGAAACCGCAGTCCCCCTAAAGGATTAATGTAATAGGACTACTAACCGAAGACCCCAAAACCGTAGCCCATAAATTAAAGGAACCACATGTCACAATATTTGCAATGAATTGAGAAAAATATATATTACTCTATTTAAATTTAAACACTTACTCGCTCGTCCTCAAGCAGCAGGTCGTCAATCGCATTCATTAAGTTAATTTCAAATTCTGTAAAAATAAAAGCCCTATAAACTCTAATCATACAAACTCTAATTTTGCCATTATACATATAGGGTTTTGTAAAACGATTCTCATGGGCCTACGAAGCAGTATTTCTTATATTACTTCTTATCATATAGATTGTAGTTTATTTTAATACAAGGTAAGGAATAATTCAAGTAAACAACCAATTAAATTTACAATAACACATGTTGCAACATCCGTAATACCGCTCACTACGTGTAGGAGATTCCTTTAATTTATCGGCCACGGTTTTGGGGTCTCAGGTTAGTAGTCTTTTTATATTAATCCTTTAATTTCTGGATAGGGTACTTTTGCCGCGGTTTGGATGCTCTTGGTCTTTTTGGGGAACCGCTGTTTCTTTTTGGAAACTCTTAGGTCCTTTTGAAGGACTGCGGTTTCTTTTTAGAATTTCTTGGGTCCTTTTTTTTAAGCTCATAGGTTCTTTTAGGGTCTACAGTTTTGGGACCGTAAAGACATTGTACTCCAGTCTTTCACTTCAAAGTCCTCTTCATTTTTGACACTTTCATCTTCACCTGGGACTTCTTTTTCTTTATCTCCTCTGCCTTTCTGTTTTTATTTGATATATTTAAACAAAAACAGTATTTCATTAAGTATGAGTATATAATATATTTAAACTTTGATAAATTATATTCAAATTTAAATACCGAATTAGTTTTTTATTTTTAATATTATATCCACCCTCTACGACCATATTCTTTCACCATATAAGCTATTCTTTCCCCAACAGCTACCGGAATATTTTCCTTAAGAACATTCTCTTCAACTGCACTTCCAGCATCCTCCAAATCTTTTTTTCCAAACACAACAAACATCGTCATATACATGATATCCATAAAATTCGAGGGGGCTGCAAAATTCAATTCTTCCAAAAATTTTTCGTAAGTGAAAAGATTTGTGTTGCAATTTAACTTTCGCAAACATTCAGTGAATTCGTTGTGGTAGTATTCTAGAAGATTCTTAAACTCATTTTTGAGGACCTCCGTTTGAACGCTAGTCCATAAGAAGAATAATACGTCAGTTGCTGGAGATTGGTAAAAAAATAATTGAAAGTCAACAAATTTATTTTTTGTTAACTTTTTGTTTTCGGTGAGTTGCATCGTATTATTTACCCAAACATCACAATGTACTAAAGTAGCAAAAGGTTCTCTGGCTGGCAAATCAAAAAACTCGTTTAATTTTTCTCTCATTTTTAAAAATTTCTCTTTTAAACTTTGTATATATGGTCTGCAATCTTCATATTCATCCAAAATTTCAAAAAATACTACCAGAGGTTGTTTGTAAGGGTTTCTGTCTTCGGGAGGCGGTGGTGGAATTGCTTTTTGACAGTATCTTTTTATTTTATCTTCGAATACTTCCGTTTTTGTAAATTTTAGGGCCAGAGCTGTAGCATGTAGCACAGCAAGATCTTTTAAAATTAATTCAGCACCTTGTAAATCAAATCCTAAGTAACGGTCTATGTTAGTGTAGCCTGCAACAAAAAAATTACCATAAAAAAAAGAACCATAAGTAGATATGGCTAAAAATTATATATCATCTGGTACTGTATACACAAAAAAAGCTGGAGGGAAGTCAAGGTTGTCCTTACACCAAAACCAGGAAGATTGGATTACTCCATTCCAAAGGCATATCGACCGATTAGCCTCACATCCAGGCAATGTGAATGATATATAAGAGATGTAGCGACAATACACAACCGACTACAACCGTGTAGACCCCAGAAAAGTCTACAGATTCAGCCCTCCACAGGGAGGGGTGCTCTCATTACCAGTGTGGGACATGGTCTTAGACACCTTAGTCAATCGTCTCAACGATGACAATTTCTACACTATAGCTTACGCAGACGACCTAGTGATTCTGAAAAAAAGGAAGATTTGAAGGAATATTCTGTGCTAGAATGCAAGAGGTCCTTGATGCAAAGACCACTCACTGTCAATAAACCCAAAAAAGACAGAGATGGTTCTTTTCACGAACAAAAGGAAGCTTGCAAACATCGAGGCCCCAAAGCTCCTAAAAACTAAATTAACCTCTTCCGCAGAGGTGAAATATTTGGGGATCACCTTTGACAGTAAGTTAACATATATCTCTCATTTAGAAAACAGAGCTAAAAAGCATACATATCTTATGAACATTGCCGAAGAGCCATTGCCTTGGTTTTATTTTATTTCGGCGTTCTACAAACTTTTTGTCAGATAATAAAAGCGAAATTATAAGCTTTCATGTGCTCAAGCCGCAACTTCTACGCCACTCTCGCATTGCTTCACACTATTATCAATTTTTTATTATATTTTTGGCTTACCTCGAATTTTCAAATTCTCTAGAACCAACACAACATTATCATCAACTTCTTCCCCGCCAGTTTTGTTTATCCTAGCTCCATAAAATTCTGGAAAGAAGTCCATAACATCTACCATCCCTCTTTCTCTCTGAAAATTTTGGAGTGCAGGTATGACTTCTTTATAAAAATTAATTTCATTTTTAAAAGCAACAGGAAATATTTCTTTAGCAAAGCTACTGGTGGTTCTGACACATTTAGCGACTGCGTGTATCGTTTCTTCCTGAGAATGTTCGTCCTTTTTTAGATTTAAATCGACTTTTAACATCACACTTAAGTAGTTTTCACCTGGCTTGGTTAGAGGCGATATTTTCGGTTCAATAATTTCGTAAGTGTTCTTAAAGGTTTCTTTTAAAAATTCCGTAACTTTTTCTTCTTCTGTCATAATCTTTTTAAATATTTTACACTATTTATTTGGCAGAATTCTAAATATATATTGGCTTACTAACAACAAACTTGCAATCTTAAATATCAGAAACGTTTTATTTAATGTCTAGTAGGTATTGTGTTGTGCCAACTA
This sequence comes from Crepidodera aurea, assembly GCA_949320105.2. NCBI lineage: Eukaryota > Metazoa > Arthropoda > Insecta > Coleoptera > Chrysomelidae > Crepidodera > Crepidodera aurea. Next base: position 13,803,907 of record OX439475.1, on the reverse strand, counting down.
TTATCTAATAGAAATAAGTGGAGAACAACTCTTGATACAGATTGTCAACAAGTAACACAAATACTCTTAAAAAGATATTGTATTCGTTGCATAAAATTATTATGTATTTGGCCTAGATTAGGTAGATAGAGAAGTAACAATTTTTGACATTCGGGACCGTAAATTTATAAATTTTGTAAGATTTCTGTAATTAATGGCCTATTTTTTACGTAAATTTATCAAAAAAATACTTTAATAATGCTGTTGTTGAAATAGATTAATTTTTATTTACAACCAATTTTTTTTAGCAAAATATTCAACAATAATATGCAATTTTTGTTTAGCGTAAGGATCCATCGATTTTCGTATTTCGTCTCTAATGTTCAAATTGTTGAAATCGGGAGCATCTGAAGGAGGTTCTTTTGGACCAAAAACAACAAAAGTTACAAACATGGAGGTCCAACCAAAAGCCCTTTGAGCTTCTTGAGCTAGTTCTTCCTGGAATTTAGAATAGCTGAAACAAAATCAATTATTATTATTATACCGGGTGACAATGAGACTAGGCCATGCCTACATCTCCTTCACTTTTCAACCGATTTTAATAAAATTTGATACATAGATATGAAACACCATTTTGGATTGACAGACGTATAAAAACAAAATGGCCGACTTCCGGTTTCGCCAGAGATGTCACCAACTTCAATTTTTTAAATGGAACACCCTTGATATTTTTTGCATTCAAATTACATACGACCGTGTTGTTAAATTTTTTATTTTTCAATAAAAAAATTAAAATTCTCAGATTTTCTTTTTTCAAGAAATGATTATGTTTAGGCTTTAACAAAAAGAAAATGGTACATGATGTATATCGTTGAATTGGTAATTAAATTCTTAATCGAATGGCAAGATGGCCCTCGGTAGGTACCATTTGAAAAAAATGAATTCAGAAAATTTGAATTCATGCTGTAGAATTTGTTATTGATCTTATCGATGAAATAACGATTACTATGAATTACTGATGTCAATTAGACTAGATTTTGACCTGATCAAGGCCTTCTGTGCTAAAAAAATCTGAGAATTTGAATTTTTTTATTGAAAAATAAAAAATTTGGCAACACTGTCGTATGTGATTTGAGCCATAGAATGCAACCTCCACCATCCTCGGCATCCTCGAAAACGGGGGGAAAACGTGTTTTAGAGGGAAATGATGTGCTGCCCGTTTAACCCCTTTAGGGGGTAGTTTTTGACCGTTTTTAGGGGTTTTCACTGGCGAAAAGAGAAATTCTGACACTGCCATCGTGTTCAGCAACCTCGAAAACGGGGACACAAACGTTTTGTAGCTGTTAAAAAGAAGAAAGAAAAACATCTCTGTCGGGGCTGAATTTTGGTCGGTGGAGGGGTTGGTGAGGTTCGGAAGTAATCTTTAACACCACCACCGTGCTCGGAATCCTCGAAAACGGGGGGGAAAACGTTTTTTTTTTACAGGGAACTGATGCGCTGCCCGTTTAACCCTTTAGGGGTAGTTTTTGGCCGTTTTAGGGGGTTTAGTAGTCGAAAATAGTAATTCTGATAACGCCATCGTGTTCAGCATCCTCGAAAACGGGGGGGAGAGGTACTATCGAGCCGAGTAAATTTTGGTCCATGCCCTTCCGACTCACAGAGACGCCACTATTTATTTTATTTATTAATATTAAATCACTAAAAAATGTAATTTATTACAGCGATTATTTGCTGCAATATTAAATGAGAGTTATGATTTACTATAAATTTTTATTTGACTAATATGCAGTCATATATATTAAATTGTAATTATACATTATAGAACACCGGAAACTATAAAAATACTAACTTGAAAGGCTCTATATCACATTTTAGTTTCTTCAAATTCTCAATAAATTCCGTATGATAAAATTTCAACAGACTATCGAATTCTTCTTTTAAAACATCATTCTGGATGCTTGTCAGTAAGAAGTTGAATAGATCTGTAGCAGGAGAATTGTAATCGTAACATTGAAAATCGACAAATTTATTACTGACTGCTTTACCATCTTCGAATTTCATCATGGCGTTGTTAACCCATAAATCTCCATGGGAGAATGTAGCGAACGGTTCTCTGGGTTCATATTTTGTAAGAACGTTGTAAATACTTAAAATTTTCTTTACCTGCAAAAGATACAGTTAATTTAAAAAGTTTAGTACCTTTTTCTTATTAGAATACTAACAGTTAAGATAGAAGATTATTGTTGAAATTCACCATATTTCCGCTGTTTGCAATTCCATATAAAATATGTAGCAAAAAAACAAACCTTTAAAATACTAGATAAAAATATTGAAAGAAACACGTAGTTACCCTAGATTGTAGATTGTAGATTTTAACAAAATGTGTCAAATTTAATTCTGTAATAAACTTTAATGGAAAACTGTCAAAATTCAGATTGACAGTAGCGTGCCTACTATGTTTGTCGTAAAATGGACGGTATTACATAGAAAGGAATGAACTAATAATAATAATAATAATAATATAATAATAATAATAGTTTTATTAATTGAATTAAATAACAGTTTACAACAGTTTTTACTATTTTAATTTTTACAAAATAAATGTGATAGATAAGGTGAATATTGCTTACCAAAACATTTGACATTTTTTTACAAAAGTGGTAAGTAACTAAATATATTTACAAAAATATTTCGTACAGATGGACTACAATATTTATTAGGATATCCATATATACGGTTCACTAGAAATTATTTAGATAAAAAAAAATATATTATTTTTAAGATAGCTTAAACTTTAGAAAATAAAAAAATAATTAAAATAAATATTCACATTGAATTTAATATAAGACAAACAAACAGAAATCTCAAAAATCTTCGTCAAAAGTTCTTTAAGAAAATTTTTATCCGAGTTTTTTATATTTGGAAATAATTTTATTAAAAACATATTGCAATAATGTTGTATTTTTATTTATAAAAAAAAATGTAATAAAACAGAGGATCCCTTAGAAACCTTGAAGGTTGTGCAAGGGATATATTTGTAAGTTTTTATTAGATAGGTACATACTTAATGTAAATTATTCAAAGAAAAAAAGAAAGAAGGTTATATCTGTATTAAAGGTTATTCAATAAGTTTATGGATGGTGTGCCTACTAATTTGAAATAAATATGATTTAAAATATTTTTTAAACATATTTGCGTTGTTTATAGTTTGAAAATAGGTTTTGTAAAGATCAGGTAAGTCATTAAAGAATTTAGCACAGAGGTGAGTATAGCATTTTGTCCCAATTGTTTTATTTGCTCTATTTATTGTTACATAATTATTTTCTTTTTGACGTGTGTTATAATTGTGAGTAATGTTTTTGAGAATTGATTTGTTTTTGTAGGAGTATAACATAACATTAAAATAATAAAGTTGCCGAATATCCAACACATGGCTTTCATAAAAAAGTAAATCAGACGAGTATATTAGTGGCTTATTAAAAATAATTTTTAAAAATCTTTTTTGCAGAATGTCTAACCTATGCAAGTGGGTATATGAACATGCACCCCAGCTTAGTATACAATACTGAAGACGTGATTCCACTAACGCATGATACAATATTTTCAACTGATTTCTAGTGAGTAATTTGCTTAAATATTTAAATTTATATAACATGATCCTAAGAGTTTTTGTGACTTGCTGGATGTGGTAATCCCATCTCAAATGAGAGTCAACTGTTATGCCTAAATATTTAATGTTGTTGGAATATTTAATTTTTATAGTTTTTTCTGGAGTGGGAATATTTATTGAGGTGTATGTTGGTAGGTTATTCTCATATATTTATAGTTTCAGAAAAAGAGCGAAATCAGTTGGATTTGTGCATTTGCTACTAAAGATCGATAATTTGTTAATTATAAGCAACTTTATAATACCATTAGTATTGGTTTTATTTGAAAAATTTGAAATTTACGGGCGGCTTCTTTATTGTTGGATACCGTCCTTCAGGTGAATATTGAGGACGATGATCAAATAGCCGACTATTTACCACCAAGGTGAATTTTGTATTTTGTTTTGATTGGCTGCGTCAATTCAGTTTCCAAGCACGTAATTGGTTAAAACTTGATATTTGACAGGCAAGGGAAATAATCACTAACATCTACTTGATTTACCTTTGGAACAAATGGAGCACACTTGTCAGATTCCCACAAAATATCCACCAACAAAGGGAATGCTTTCTGAAATATATTATCTTCACTTTGGATAAATTGGTTAGTTAATAAGGGTCTAATTTCTTTTTGAAAAAAGTCAGGTTTTCTTTGTTTAATCGCTAGTGGTATCACATGCAATGCAGCCAAATCTTTTAAAAGTATCTGCGCTTCTTCTAAATTATAACCAACACATCTGTCAAGATTTTTATAACCTACAAATTCAAATATTGATAAAAATAAATATTTTCCATAAATCATCATAAATTTGTTTGTGAGTGGAACAAACTGGAAGTCGCCTTAGTTTTTACCTATTACAGACTATTTATAATATATTAATATATAATATGGTGGACCAACAACACCGTATTTCTAGACATATGACTACGTGCTGCAACAGAACGGGGTAGGAAAAAATAGATCAAAATCCCTGTGTTTAAACTAGCAAAAATTATTTCATTCAAGGTCACGCGTTAGCAGCCGACTCAACATTATTAGCTTGTGGGCAGATAGCTAGTTTCGAATAATGGTTTTAAAAACTACATACAGATACCAGAAGGAGATACACGTAGGTGGGCATCTGTTGTCCCTGTTCAATAATAACGAAAGTTATGCAGTACACGTTACAATAGATGATTTTTACATGAATATTTGGTTTACATCACATGTCAGATTCAATACTGTTTCTTCTAGCTCAATAACAACAACGTTATACAACAGCTAATATCATTAGGTCGAATGACTGTGAAAGAAACAATTTTGGATTTGTATATGTATTTTTTTGTTAACCGTATTTGCATAGTGCCCATTTTAAGACTCTTTGTCCTATACGTAATCTCACTAAGTAGATATCAATGATTAAAAGTAGAGTCTACTTACCTGAAAAATGTAAATTTTCCATTAAAATCAAGGCATCTCTATCTACAACATCACTTCCATTTACATTCAATCTCGCACCATAAAATGCTCCAAAACAATTTATTACATCCAGTACATTATTTTCCCTTTGAAAATTTCGAAAAATTGGGACAAGTTTATCGTAAAATGCGATCTCGCCCTTAAATGTACGTTGAACGTTAAACATTTCCTGGGCCATTTCCGTGGCTGGAATTTTTTTCGCTACGGCATGTATGATATCTTTGAACTTCGTTGCTTCATCTTCAGTCGTTATTTCTAACTTTAAAAGCTCTCCTCCGAAATTTTCTCCAGGTCCCACTAGATTAGTACATTCAACATTCAAAAGTTTTTTCCCTTTTAGTACATTCCGTGAAAGAATCGATTCTATACCATCTACAGACATTGTTGAAAGCGATATAACCTCAATCAAGAGCAAATCGCGAAATAAAGTGAATAATTATCTAGTTATTATACCTTAATAGTTAGATAATAATCTATCAAATAATCTAAACATATCTGAAAATTTTCTTTTATCAGTTAATTTTTTTATTTATTAAATAAGCATTTAAGTGAAGTTGCTTTGGCTTTATTTTATTTGTTCATTGTACAAACTTTTTGTCCCATAATAAATGCTGAAAATAATTAAATCACTTCGGAACCTTTTAGATGATACCTTCTGCTTCTTCTTCCTCTTCTTCTTATTCCTCTTATTCTTCTTCTACTTCTCCTTCTTCTCCTTCTGCTTCTTCCTCTTCTTCTGCTTCTTCCTCTTCCTCTGCTTCTTCTTTTTCTTCTTCTTTTTTTTATAGATACATTTAAATTCTAAATCTTTGAATGCTAATGACTTTCTTTATGAAGGATTGAGACCTAAAATTTTTGTAATATGATATCAATAGTTTGTGAGAAAAACGAATGAAAGAGAAATAGATTAATTTTTATTTACAACCAATTTTTTTTAGCAAAATATTCAACAATAATATGCAATTTTTGTTTAGCGTTAGGATCCATCGACTTTCGTATTTCGTCTCTAATATTCACATTGTTGAAATCGGGAAGAGCACATGAAGGAGGTTCTTTTGGACCAAAAACAACAAAAGTTACAAACATGGAGGTCCAACCAAAAGCCCTTTGAGCTTCTTGAGCTAGTTCTTCCTGGAATTTAGAATAGCTGAAACAAAATGAATTATTATTTATGTATCTTGGTTATTATACAGGGTGCGCCAATTATTTCCACTCGATCTCTAGCACCGAAACTAAAAGAGATATCAACAAGATTTTTTGTAGGGGTAGACAGTGTCACTCGGACTACAATTTTAAAATATTTTGATGTATACAGGGTGGTTAATTTTTGTGGAATGAAAATTAATTTGGATTTTTTAAATTGAACACCCTGTATACGATTATGTCTTCTGATTCTACTTAATATTAGATTTACGGTAGTTTTTTGTATTTGTAAATCCGACGCGGCGTTGACAAGCTATTCCTATTTTAAGCAGATTTAATGAAAAAACAGCACTTCAGAAATATTAGCACAAAAACTACAAACAATAATAATAATCAACAATAAAGAGAAAAATAATAATAATTACCAGAAATCAAATAAGATAGTCGTTAAATGTGTAGGGAGGTATAATTTATTGACTATATTTAGATTTTTTGGTAAATCTTTTACCTGCATTATAACGGTAAACTTTATGTTATTTATTAATATTAAGTCACTTGTTAGTAGCAAAAATGTAATTTATTACGATTATTTGCTGCAATATTAAATGAAAATTATGCTGTAGGAACTATAAATTTTTCTTTGACTAATAAGAAGTCGTACAAATTAAATTATGATTGTACATTATAGAACACCGGAAACTAAAAAATTACTAACTTGAAAGGCTCTATATCACATTTTAACTTCTTCAAATTCTCAATAAATTCAGTATGATAAAATTTCAGCAAACTTTCGAATTCTTCTTTTAAAACACCATTCTGGATGCTCGTCAGTAAGAAGTTGAGTAGATCTGAAGCAGGAGACTTGTAATCGTAACATTGAAAATCGACAAATTTATTACTGACTGCTTTACCATCTTCGAATTTCATCATGGCGTTGTTAACCCATAAATCTCCATGGGAAAATGTAGCGAACGGTTCTCTGGGTTCGTATTTTGGAGGAACCTTGTAAATACTTAAAATTTTCTTTACCTGCAAAAGATACAGTTAATTTAAAAAGTTTAGTACCTTTTTCTTATTAGAAGTCTAACAGTTAACATAAAAGATGATTGTTGAAATTCAACATATTTTCGCCGTCACTGGTGTTTGCAATTCAATATAAAATATGTAGCAATAAGTGCAAAAAACTAAACCTTTAAAATACTAGAAAAAAATATTGAAAGAATCACGTAGTGGGTCGATTGGCCCAATTGGCATCACCACAAAGCCGACTGACAACTCACATTTAGTTAGCTAGTATAGGTATTAATGAAATAAAAAGAATTTGATGACAGGAGAATTGTAAGTATCGTCCAGTGGCCAGCGCGACTACCAGAGTTGACAAAAACCTTATTAGAAAAAGGTAAAAGGAACCAGAAAGTAATGAAGAGAAAAAATGGAGTATAAACAAGTAGGTTGAACGTAATGGAAGGAATTTAGCTAGAAATGACCAAAAATGACCTATAACATAGAGAAGAAGCAGCAAATGAGATAAAAGTATGGCAAACTGCGACAGGAAATAGACATCTTTTCACCGATCAAGTAAGAATAATTCATTTCTGAAGATCACAGTTGTTTGTTCTTTTAAATGTTGTTCTTTCTTGATAAAACAAAAAAAATGATTGAGTGATTTTATTATACAGAAAGAATAACATTTAAGTGGCAACCGGAGTTCTTGTGAGAAGCAAATTTCAGTTCTATTTTATGAGGATTTTTTAATATAAAATTGTATTTATATGCGCGCCACTGGGAACACTTGGCCATGGAATATTTCTCGACAGCTTTAAATGTATGTAACGATGTGGCAGCACTTTACAAAGATATTTAAGACAAAAATGGGAATCCATATTATTTAAAAACTACTTGATATTTTTTTAAACAAATAGGAGCAAATTTTCATAGATTTAATGCAGAATGGCGCGGATATTTTCTTTTGTGATTTTCCATTTAAAATTAACAAAATAAATACTTTTCGAAGGTTTACAAAAAAATCAAGATTTCTCCACCCTAAGTTTTGTAATTATTAGTATTTCCTGAAAATTTCACAAAAATCCGACTAAAACTAAAGGCTTAAAAGGTTATTAAAATTTTTCAAGGGGTTCGGTTTGTTCTTAAGTAAGAATAGTTTACAGATTAGAAATGATAAAATCTTTTATTAGATTTAAAAATGATAAGTCATGTTTCAAATCCAAGAAAAACAAGATAAGGCTTTTTATAGATACATCAAAAATAGTTTCGTTCAATTAAGTCTTATCTCAAGGCATACTTTCAAGTGAATAGGTACACAATGATGACGTTGTATTTGAAAAAATTGCCAATCATTGAAAGTTGATAATTATAATAATCACTAACATCTACTTGATTTACCTTTGGAAGAAATGCAGCACATTTATCGGATTCCCACAAAATGTCCTCCAACAAAGGGGCTCCTTCCTTAAACATATGTTTTTCAGTTTGGATAAATTGATTAATTAATAGAGGTCTAATTTCTTTTTGGAAAAACTCAGGTTTTCTTTGTTTAATCGCTAGTGGTACCGCATGCAATGCAGCCAAATCTTTTAAAAGTATCTGAGCTTCTTCTAAATTATAACCAACACATCTGTCAAGATTTTTATAACCTACAAATTCAAAAATAAATATTTCCCATAAATCATCATCAGTTTGTTACTGAGTGGTACCAACTAGAAGTCGCGTTAGTTTTTACCTATTACAGACTATTTATAATATATTAATATATAATATGGTGGTCCAACAACACCGCATTTCCAGACCTATGACTATGAGCATTTCAATAAATGTGCTGCAGCAGAAGGTGCGCAAGAAAAATTAATTAAAAATCCTTATGTTCAAACTAGCAAAAATTGTATCCTTCAAGGTAACGCTTGTCTGCCGACTCAACATTATTAGGTTGTGGGTAGATAGTTGGTTTCAAATAATGGTTTTAGATTTTTTATTAAATAATTTTCAATTACGTATGAAAACTAGATACAGATACCAGATGGGATTACACGTGGAGGGACATCTGTTGACACGCTGGTCCAGAATGCCCCCGTTAGCGCGCATAGGCCTTCTAACTGACTTTGCCGACAGGTAAGTCATATGAGTATGGTCTGTGTGGTCCTGTATAGTTCTACAATGTGTGTGGAAGTGATTGTGTGTCTTTGTGAGTGATTATGTGTCTGTGTGACCGTGTGACAGTGTGATAAAGGAAGCGGGACCGAAATCGGTATGTTTGTGTGGATGGAATACCATTGTGTGTGGATGTAGACATGTACATTGGTGTGTGAAGATGTGTGAGTCTATGTGGGACTGTTTATTTGCACGTCATATATTTATATGGGTTCATACATGTATGTACGTGTGTGTGAGGATGTGGTGAGAATGTGTATGAGTGTTTGTGAGTGTGCACGCCTTATTTAATGAAAGTTTTCACAGTAAATGTTTTGCGAAATTGTCTTTTTACACTTCAAACACAGTTTTACACCAAGATTCGTCGAGATCCGCTTTCTAATATACATAGAAAGAAGCGCTGAAAAGTGTAGAATATCATGCAAAAAATCAGCTGCGGATATTCGCGGACTTGGAAGTTATGGGCATCCTAGTAAACCGGAAAAAGTATGCTCTTCCGGAAATATGCACACAACTTATGTGAATATATATGCACATAAAAGTGTGTGTGCACTTGTGTGCATATTTCTGGAAGAGCATACTTTTTATTACGCTATATAGCATTTTCCGGTTTACTTAGATGCCCATAACTTCCACTTCCATTTTAAGGTCGTTTGTCATACTTACTAAACAGATATCAATGATCAAAAGTAGAATTTACTTACCGGAAAAATGTAAATTTTCCATTAAAATTAAGGCATCCCTGTCCACAACATCACTTCCATTTACATTCATTCTCGCACCGTAAAATGCTCCAAAACAATTTATTACATCATGTACATTATTTTCCCTTTGAAAATCTTGAAAAATTGGGACAAGTTTATCGTAAAATACCATCTCGCCCTTAAAAGTATATTGAACGTTGAACATTTCCTGGGCCATTTCCATGACTGGAATTTTTTTCGCTACGGCGTGTATGATATCTTTGGACTTCGTTGTTTCATCTTCAGTCGTTATTTCTAACTTTAAAAGCTCTCCTCCGAAATTTTCTCCAGGTCCCACTAGATTAGTACATTCAACATTCAAAAGTTTTTTCCCTTTCAGTACATTCCGTGAAAGAATCGATTCTATACCATCTACAGACATTGTTGAAAGCGATACAATCTCAATCAAGAGCAAATCGCGAAATAAAGTGAATAATTATGTAGTTATTATGCTTTAATAGTTAGATAATAATCTAGCAAATAATCTAAATATATCTGAAAATGTTCCTATTATCAGTTAATTTTATTATTTATTTAAACATTAAATAGTTTTGATACAACGATAACATAACAAAATTACTTTACCTAATTAAAGATGCTTATGATAAATATCGTTGATTCATTTAATTTTCACTTAGTAATTTTACGAATTTTCAACAGAAACTGATTTGTTCGATTACGAAAATAACCCATAACAAACATTTATATTCACAGTTTTAGTTTAGACCTGAAGATGGCTTTGTAATTCGAAACTAGTCATCGCTATCTACTTTAATAAATAAATAAATACGGCTAAAACTCGGCATTCACGACGAAAGCTGGAAATGAATCGTCATTCTTCTCCTTCTTCTTCTCCTCCTCCTTCTTCTTCTTCTCCTTTTTCTTCTCTTTTTTCTTCTCCGTTTTCTTCTTCTTTTTTTTATAAATACATTTAAATTCTAAATCTTTGAGTGCTAATGACTTAAACCCTTTCTTTGCGAAGGATTAAGTGATTGGCCTAGTATTTTTGTAATATGATATCAATAATTTGTGAGAAAAACGAACGAAAGAGAAATAAATTAATTTTTATTTACAACCAATTTTTTTTAGCAAAATATTCAACAATAATATGCAATTTTTGTTTAGCGTTAGGATCCATCGATTTTCGTATTTCGTCTCTAATATTTATATTGTTGAAATCGGGAAGAACAGCTGAAGGAGGTTCTTTTGGACCAAAAACAACAAAAGTTACAAAAATGGAGCTCCAACCAAAAGCCCTTTGAGCTTCTTGAGCTAGTTCTTCCTGGAATTTAAAATAGCTGAAACAAAATTAATTATTATTATGTATATTGCTTATTATTTAATCAACAAACCATACATCAACAACGATCAGTGCCTGCTAAAAACAACAGTAATAATCAACAATAAAGAGAAAAATAATAATAATTACCAGAAATCAAACAAGTGACTGACTATATTTAGATTTTGTGGTAAATCTTTTACCTACATTATAAAAATAAACTTTACTTTATTTATTAATATTAAATCACTTGTTAGTAGCAAAAAAATAATTTATTACTGCAACATTAAATGAAAATTATGATGTACTATATATTTTTCTTTTACTAATAGGCAGTCGTACAAATCAAATTGTGATTGTACATTATAGAACACCGGAAACTAAAAAAATACTAACTTGAAAGGTTCTATATCACATTTTAACTTCTTCAAATTCTCAATAAATTCAGTATGATAAAATTTCAGCAAACTATCGAATTCGTCCTTTAAAACATCATTCTGGATGCTTGTCAGTAAAAAGTTGAGTAGATCTAAAGTAGGAGACTTGTAATCGTAACATTGAAAATCGACAAATTTATTACTGACTGCTTTACCATCTTCGAATTTCATCATGGCGTTGTTAACCCATAAATCTCCATGGGAAAATGTAGCGAAAGGTTCTCTGGGTTCGTATTTTGGAGGAACCTTGTAAATACTAAAAAGTTTCTTTACCTGCAAAAGATACAATTAATTTAAAAAGTTTAAGTACCTTTTTCTTATTAGAAGACTAACAGTTAACATAAAAGATTATTGTTGAAATTCAACATATTCTCGCCGTCACTGGTGTTTGCAATTCCATATAAAATATGTAGCAATACATGCAAAAACTAAACCTTTAAAATACTAGATAAAAATATTGAAAGAATCACGTAGTGGGTCGATTGGCCCGATTGGCATCACCACAAAGCCGACTGACAACTCACATTTAGTTAGCTAGTATAGGTATTAATGAAATAAAAATAATTTGATGACAGGAGAATTGTAAGTATCGTCCAGTGGCCAGCGCGACTACCAGACTTGACAAAAACCCCATTGAAAATAATAGAAAAGGTAAAAGGAACCAGAAAGTAATGAAGAGAAAAAAGGGAGTATAAACAAGTAGGTTGGACATAATGGAAGGAATTTAGTTAGAAAAAACAAAAAAAACCTACAACATAGAGAAGAAGGAGTAAATGAGATAAAAGTATAACAAACTGCGACAGGAAATCTCTTCACCGATCAAGTAAGAATAATTCATTTCTGAAGATCACAGTTGTTTATCATTTTAAATGTTGTTCTTTCTTGATAAAACAAAAAAAGTGATTTTATTATACAGAAAGAATAACATTTAAGTAAGAATAGTTTACAGATTGGAAATGATAAGGCTTTTTATAGATACATCAAAAATAGTTTCGTTCAATTAATTCTTATCTCAAGGCGTACTTTTAAGTGAAAAGGCATACAATGATGACGTTGTATCTGAAAAAATTGCCAATCATTGAACGTTGATAATTATAATAATCACTAACATCTACTTGATTTACCTTTGGAACAAATGGACCACACTTGTCGGATTCCCACAAAATATCCTCCAACAAAGGGACTGTTTCCTTAAACATATGGTTTTCATTTTGGATAAATTGGTTAGTTAATAAAGGTCTAATTTCTTTTTGGAAAAAGTCCGGTTTTCTTTGTTTAATCGCTAGCGGTACTGCATGCAATGCAGCCAAATCTTTTAGAAGTATCTGCGCTTCTTCTAAATTATAACCAACACATCTGTCAAGATTTTTGTAACCTACAAATTCAAATGTTTCAATTAAATATTGATAAAAGTAAATATTTTGAGTGGTACCAACTGGAAGTCGCCTTAGTTTTTACCTATTATAAACTTTTTATAATATATTAATATATAATATGGTGGACCAACCACACCGTATTTCTAGTCTTATGACGATGGAAATTTCAATAAATGTGGTGCAACAGAAGGTGCGCAAGAAAAATTAATTCAAAATCCTTATGTTGAAACTAGCAAAAATTGTTTCCTTCAAGGTCACTCGTTGGCTGCTGACTCAACGTTATGCATCCAATTGCTTTCCATTCTTTTGATGTCGTCGGTCCATCGTGTGGGAGGTCTTCCTCTACTTCTTCTGTCGGCTCTCGGTCGCCATTCGAGCAATCTCCTCGTCCATCTACCATCTGTCATTCGAGCAACATGCCCCGCCCAATTACATTTAAGACTAGCGATTCGTGATATAACATCAGTAACAACAATTCTCCTTCGCAGATCTTCGTTTAGGATATGATCCCGCAACGATACCCCAAGCATAGACCTCTACATTTTTCGTTGGGTTGTTCTCAGCTTCCTGGCAGACGCGGTAGTTAGGGTTAAGGTTTCCGTAGGTCAACACCGGCCGGACGCACTGATTGAAAACTTTCCGTTTTAGTGATATTGGTATTTTTGTTCTAAATACATCATTCAGTCTTCCGTAGGCAGCCCAGGAAAGTGTTATTCTTCTCTTCAGTTCACAGGTTTGGTTGTCTCTCGTTATTCTTATTTCATGACCCAGGTATACGTAGCTATTCACAAGATCCACCTCTTGTCCACCAACGACCGTGTCAAAGGCTTTCTGAAAATACAAAAGGCAAATGGTCATTTGTCCCGAAACCAGCACGAAATCCCGCCTGTTCTATCGGTTGGCAGAAATCCAGTTTATTTTCAAGCCTTGAAGTTATAATTCTCGTGAATCGTTTATTAAGATGGCTTAGCAAGCTTATTGGCCTATAATTCTCTAGTTTAGCTACGTCCCCTTTTTTATGGAGCAATATTACAGTGGCGTTATACCACTTGTCTGGTATGGTGTGGTCAGAAAGGCACATATTGAAGAGAGTTTTGATTTTCTGTAGTAGGGTTGTGCCATCAATCTTAATTGCGTCAACTACCAGTGCTAGCCTTATTTCATCGATGGTGATTTCCGGTAACACCTCTGACCCATGGTTAACTACTTTCTTCATAGTGGGAAGATAGTTAGTTACACGTGGGGGGACATCAATAACAAAGAAAGTTAAGCAGTACACACTTCTGACAACAATACATGATTTTTGCATGAATATTTAGTCAGATTCAATGCCGTTTCTCCTAGCTATATAAAAACAAAGTTATACAACAGCTAATAACATTGAGTCGAATGACTTTGAACTCAACAAGGTCCTTTGTAAACTCACTAAATAGATATCAATGATAAAAAGTAGAGTCTACTTACCAGAAAAATGTAAATTTTCCATTAAAATTAAGGCATCCCTGTCCACAACATCACTTCCATTTACATTCAATCTCGCACCGTAAAATGCTCCAAAACAATTTATTACATCCTGTACATTATTTTCCCTTTGAAAATCTTGGAAAATTGGCACAAGTTTATCGTAAAATGCGACCTCGCCCTTAAATGTATATTGAACGTTGAACATTTCCTGGGCCAGTTCCATAACTGGAATTTTTTTCGCTACGGCATGTATGATATCTTTGGACTTCGTCGTTTCATCTTCAGTCGTTATTTCTAACCTTAAAAGCTCTCCTCCGAAATTTTCTCCAGGTCCCACTAGACTAGTAGATTCAACATTCAAAAGTTTTTTCCCTTTCAAAACATTCCGTGAAAGAATCGATTCTATACCATCTACAGACATTGTTGAAAGCGATACAATCTCAATCAAGAGCAAATCGCGAAATAAATTATGTAATAATCTGAACGTATCTGAAAACGTTCTTTTATCAGTTAATTTTTATTATTTATTTAAAACATTAAATACTTTTGATACAACGATAACAAAACAAAATTACTTTACTTAATTAAAGATGCTTATGATAAATATCTTTGATGATCTTATCAATCGATTTGTTTCAAGTAATTTTTACTTAGTAATTTTACGAATTTTCAATAAAAATTGATTTGTTCGATTAGGAAAATAACCCAAAACAAACATTCATATTCACAATTTTAGTTTAGACTTAAAGATGGCTTTGTAATTCGAAACTAGTCATCGCTATCTACTTTAATAAATAAATACGTATAAAATTTCTCAGCATTGAAAATGTATCGTCATCACTTTCTCCTTCAGCTATCTGCTTCTTTATCAATAAAGACTGATTTTCCGGATTGTCTTCTGCAATGAGGTTACTGTTGGTATCTGTATCTGTAAATCTAGAAGGGTGGGTCACCCCACAGCACGTAGGCCACATTTGGCCCATTGTGCGTCCTTCTGAGGTTGAGCCTTCCTTCTAGCTCGTCAGCCAGCCTACTTGTTTAAAGTAGGCGATGACGTCGCCTGAAGGTAGCTCCCTCATACTGTTGGTAAAGCGGGATCCTCTTGAGTGTCACGAAGATTTGTATATAAAGTAAAAATCTCTTTCTTAAAACAAACCTGTCTTTTGAGGCTCATGAGACAGATGAGAGAAAAAACGGTGGATACTTTTAGACCATTTATTTTTCAGTCACTGATAATATTGTCAATATTTGCGATTACAAAGGATTTCATAGGAGAAAAAATAAAATTCAATAGACGAACAAAAATTTAATCGCTGTTCAACCAACCTTTTTTACCAAAGGTCTCAACTACAAAATATAACCTTTTAACTGCTTCTTTGTCTATCGCATTTTTGTATTTAATTAAATCTGCTTGATCAAACTGAAATTCTGCTGGATTTATTGCATCTGCGGTATTTTTTCCGAAAACAATTAAAGGGATAAATAAAAACACCCAGACAAATGTAAGTTGTGCATCAATCTTCAGCTCTTCTTGAAATTTCGTATAGGAGAAGGACTTGGTATCAATACCTAGAAAAATAAATATAATAATAAGGACAGGTACTTTCATCTATAGATAGATAAGCTTTAATATTCTACAAATAAATTAACTAGTACTAGAGAAATAAAACCTCGCAATTATGTTTTGTGTCTTACGTCAAATTACGGAACTTCCTATGTTCTAGGTCTAGAAAAGCTCCTGTCTTCTGTGTCACTCAAATTTTTCACTTTTCGGTACATTTTCTTTCATACAAACCTTGCCCTAACAAATACAAACACAACAAAAAAAGAATTAGCCAAATAAATGCAGCCGCTCTGAAGTTTTTCCATTTTCAATTGCAGAAACAAAATTCCCAGATGTGCCGACAGGTTACTTTGATCGGCTTTGGCGGTTTGTAGATGTGCCTACAAGTGGCTTTGTCGGTATTGAAAATGGACAAACTATATAGTTGGTGTAATACATATGGTAGCCCCAATGTAACAGCTTTAAAAGCGGCGCCTTTGTTGCTACCAAAAAAACTTCACTCTTTAAGCGGACGCGGCATTCTTTAATTGACTGCTTCAAAGGATGCCGAACAGTTAAACCATGATTTGTGTGGCCGAGCCATTAGTCGTTTACAACTTAGTGATTGCACATATTTTTATTCTTTTAATTTATACTTTCTACTCTCTGGATCCCGAGCTATATATTAAAGTAGAACACTCGATAGCGACTTTATAGAACTTTTCAGATGGCTGGACTAAAGCGATTACGAGGACTATACAAACATTTGGCAAATCAGAGAATTGGGTTCTTTGAAGATAAAATATTCTACACGGACATACCTAATTGATTCAGTTTGGAAGTAAATTGAGAATGATAATATTTAAGCAAATCATCAAATTTGTTTATAACTACATCATTCTGAACGCTCGTAGTCAAAAAGTTCAACACATCAATCACTGGCGATTTATAGTTATAAAGTTGAAAGTCCACGATTTTAACTCTAGTTGGCTGTCCGTTTTCATGTTTTATCATAACGTTGTTACCCCATAGATCGCAGTGAGCGATAGTGGCAAATGGTTCTCTTGCTACGTAGTCAAATTTTTCGGAATATTTGTCCCAAACTTTCTTAACCTTAAACATAATTTTACGCCTGTTGATAATTTTTATTTCTAATTTAATGTATAATAGAATTTTTCTTTACCTGCGGAATCCAAGGTGCTGTTTTCTTATTTTCCAATAAAATATCTTCAATTACATAATACATTTTTAGGAACGGATCATCTTCAATCTGATTAATCGAATTACAACAAAGTGGTTTGATTTGTTTTTCAAACAAATCAGGTTTTTTCAATTTAATAGCCAGAGTGGTCGCATGCAGATTTGCTAATTCTTTAAGAACAATCTGAGTTTCTTGTAGATTGTAACCAACGTATCTATCCAGATTTTTGTAACCTACAATGATGCAATGGATACGTCTAATTATCCCGCCTGTTTCTTTAATTTGTGAGAGTAATAAAACTTACCATCAATTATTAAATTTTCCATAACCATCACAGCATCTTCGTTGACGGTGGTAGATCCATTTAAATTCAATCTACCTCCGTAAAATTTGGCGAAACAATCGATGACATCTTGAACACCCTGTTGTCTCTGAAAATCTTGAAGGATGGGCACAATTTTTTCGTAAAACAACATTTCCGCTTTGAATGTATCTTGAATGTTAAACAATTCCTGTCTTGCTGCATCTGGTGGAATTTTTTTACCTACAGCATGTACTGTATTTTTGTTTTTAGTAGATTCATCTTCAGTGGTTATTTCTATTTTTAATAATTCTCCGCCCCAGTTTTCCCCGGGTCCTACTAAATTTGTAATTCTGCTGTCCAAAATTTTCTGTCCTTTTTGGAGGTGTGCGGATAAAATTTCTTCTAATCCTTCTATAGACATTTTGGCGTTGAAATTTGAATTAATTAAATTCAAACCTACTTTGAGGAATTACTTATCACTATTAAAAGTATCAGTATATTGAAAGATGACTTTGTAATAAGTATAGATAAAACTTTCTTAAAATTATAATGACCTTGATTGAAATCAAAAATCAAACTAGATATGATAGGTGAAATTTCATGTACGAAATATTTATTTTTATTTAAGAGATTCTCCGTTAATTATCTAAGGTGTAACATAATACTTCATTTATCAATATGTTTATACAGGGTCCTGCAACATTTGCGCAGTATTCCATATCTCTATTTAATTAAAGTCGATAATAAATCTTTTACAAAATACGTTCAACATGTCTTCCATTTTCTTGAATGCGGATCTGAAGTTTATGTTTTTGAAAGACTGTTCCACCCTGAGCAAGATAGCTGGTGTAATACTGCGAAAAGCATTCGTTATTCTAAGTCGCATATTTTCGGAAGAATTTGGTGGCTCGACGAAAATCATATTTTTTATTCTTCAATATGCTACCAATATGCTACCATCTATGAATGGACATTTTACAAATCAACGATTCAACGATTATCTGTAAAACTAGAAGGGTGGGTCACGCCTCAACACGTAAGCCACATTTGGCCCATTGTGCATCCTTCTGAGGTTGAGCCTTCCTTCTAGCTCGTCAGCCAGCCTACTTGTTTAAAGTAGGTGATGACGTCGCCTGAAGGTAGCTCCCTCATGTTGGCTTGTGTTAACCTCTGCTGGCCGAAAAGAAAATGTCTTATTTGTGAGAGTGTCGGGCATTCGCAAAGAATGTGTTCGATAGTCTCGTCTTCCTGTTCACATCCTCTACACAGTGGAGTGTCAGATAACCCCATCCTGTAGAGGTGTTTTCGTAGATGACAGTGGCCAGTCAAGATACCTGTGGCTGTGCGCAGGTTCTGTCTGTTCATAGTCATGTATTTTCTGGCTGTTTCGCTGTTCGGACACTGTAATAGTTCCTTGGCTAGCTTGCAGCCTATTTCGTCATCCCATCTACCCTTAAACTTGTCAAGGGAGTGCTTCTATAGTAGGTCAGCCACAGCTGATGCCGATAAGCTTATGAAAGTGCCAGGTCCCAAAAGTTTATGGAAGGCTGCTTTCTTAGCCTTTGACCTTTGATCAAAGCTAAAGTGACCACGTTGTTGTTGTAAGCTTCGATCAGAGCCTGGTGACATTCTAGTACTAGAGATGATGTAATGCGTGGTCTATCCAAAGCTAGTAATGCCTGTCTGCTGTCCGTGAGCATGTAAATATTATTACCAGTAATGTTTCTACTGTTAGTCTCTTTTGCGGCGATGGAGATAGCAGTGAGCACTGTTTGAGCTACACTGGCATTGGAACCCATTGCCCGTTTTATATTGAGATTCAGGGATCTGGAATAAATTACACAGCCCGACTGCTCATTTGTTTTAGACCCATCGGTGTAGAAGCACAAGGCACCTGCTGCTAATGTAGCCTCTTGTACGTTTTTTATTATTACCCTTTAGGGCCTGTGAAAAGCATATCTTGATGCAATCGAATCTGGTTGTATACTAGTAGAGCGTAGCCGTCTCATGGTCATCACAACCGCCTCCTTAATAAATATGTCAAGGGGGGTGAGACCAAGGATCACCTCCATTGCTCTAGTTGGTGTGGTTATCATGCCCCCCGTTATGTTGAGGCATGCTATTCTTTGGATTTGATCCAATTTGCGTACGACTGTCCGATGGCTAGTTTTGACTCCCAAGGCAATCGCACCGTACGTTAGTGTAGATCCAGGCCGTAACCTTAGGTGACATTCCCCAGGTGCGGCCAATGGTTCTTCGGCACTGTTCATAAGATATGTATGCTATTTTGACTCTGTTTTCTAGATGAGAGTTCCAAGTTAACATGCTGTCAAAGGTGACCCGCAAATATTTCATCTCTGCAGAAAAGTTTAATTTAGTTTTTAGGAGCTTTGGGGCCTCGATGTTTGCAAGCTTCATTTTATTCGTGAAAAGAACTATCTCTGTCTTTTTTGGGTTTATTGACAGTGAGTGGTCTTTGCACCACTGTTCTATGATGTTAAGGGCCTCTTGCATTTTAGCACAAAGTATTCCTTCAAATCTTCCTGTTTGCAGAATCACTAGGTCGTATGCATAAGCTATAGTGTAGAAATTGTCATCGTTGAGGCGATTGACTAAGGTGTCTAGGACCATGTTCCACAGTTAGTAGTGGTGAGAGCACCCCTCTCTGTGGACAACCTTTTACAACCAGGCCTCTTATGGTGACATCATCTAGACTGATTTTTAATGCTCTCTTTGAGAGCATGTTATATATCCATCCATTTATTGTGTTGTGGATATTTTTATTAGCTAAGGCATTTGCTATTTTGGGAAAAGTGGTTTTGTCAAACGCACCTTCAATATCTATGAATACACCCAAGTCTAGCGATCTTTCGATGTGGCCGGCCACAAGGTGGAGGGCTGAATCTGTAGACTTTCCTGAGGTGTACGCATGTTGATTCGGATGTAGTGGGTTCTGTATTATCGCTACATCTCTTATATATCTTTCACGTAGCATCTCTAAAGTTTTCATTGAAAACGATGTGAGGCTAATCGGTCGATATGCTTTTGGAATGGAGTAATCCAATCTTCCTGGTTTTGGTATAAAGACAACCTTGACTTCTCTCCAGCTTTTTGGAATATACCTCAGTGTCAGGGAAGATCTGATGATTCCTACCAGGTGCGGCATTAATGCATCCAGGCCCCACTGAAGTAGGGCTGGATAAATGCCGTCAATTCCTGGTAATTTAAAAGGGGGGAAGCTCGAGATGACCCACCTTAATTTGTCCTCATCGACGATCTGGTCTACTATTCTCCAGTCATCTTCTACGAGGTTGTGTTGCTCCTCCTCCTCCCAGATTGCCACATCAGTGATTCTGAAGTCAGGGAAGTGTGTTAACATTAGCAATTCAAGACTTTCCTTAAGGTTGGCAGTTCTAGTGCCATCCTCTTTGGTTAGTGTACCGATATGGCGATAAGGGTCTTTAGAGAGAGCCTTTTGGAGTCTATCTGCTTGGGGAAAATCTTCGATTTCTTCACAGTAGTTCTTCCAAGCTTCTCTTTGTTTTTGTCTGACGACTTTTTTGTATTTGTATTGGGTGTTGCAGATAGCACAATTTGCATTGTGTGTTGCAAAGTTTTTTATTTGACCGATTCTGGCCAACATATCACTCTCTTCTTTGTATCCCTTTAAGGGATTAATACAAAGTTAGCAAACGAGTTGGAATTTAATTTAAAATATTTGGTTGGAAAAAATTTGAAATAAAAATATTAGTAAATTTAAAAATCACTTTATTATACTTTTAACCAGCCCTTCCTACCGAAAGTTTCAACCATAAAGTACAACCTTTCCTTGCATTCAGGCTTCATCAACCTTAGGTTATTTAAAAACCCTTCACTTTTAAAATCCATTTCTTTAACTCCACTGTCTTCTTCACTTGGCGGTTTTTTATCACCAAAAACAACAAATGGTATGAATAATATCGACCAACTTAAAGCCACAGCCGCATCTATCTCTAATTCATCTTCAAAATTGTTGAATTGAAACGGCTTCGTATCACATCCTAACCGTTTAAGGTTCCAAATAAACTGTGAGTGGTAAAATTCAATAAGGTTATCAAGTTCGCTTTGTATGACTTCAGTTTGAACGCTTGTCGTTAAAAAAACCAGTACATCAAAGACTGGAGATCTGTAAGAATAAAGTTGGAAATCCAGGAAAATATTTTTAGTGGGTTTTCCATTTTCGTATTTCATCATAGAGTTGTTGACCCATAGATCGCAGTGGGCTAGCGTTGCAAATGGTTCTCTTGCTTCGTATATGCCGTGTTTACCGCCATATTTGTTCCAAATTTCCATCACCTTTAAAGTAAACTATTAAGTAATAATATTATCACTGATTAAAGGGGATTTAAAAAAAATTAAGGTCAAAGTTTATTGTTTAGGGTGAAGTAGTTAGAGGACTTCTAGGTGAATCTAAAATACATTTATTAATTAATTCTGAACTACCCAGTTGTGATCAGAGGACTCCTTGAAGAAAAAAGAGGAGCAAGAAGATGGTAATAGTCCAGCAATCCAATTGATCAAGCTATCTTAATAAATAAGACTCAAATACTGAGAAGATAAATCCAGGAAGCTCAAGGAAGAATCAATACACTTATATCTTCAACGGACTGAAATATATTCATTAAATTTACCAATAAAAAATTGCACAGCCCCCCTCACTAAACATCACTGGAACGACTGGTTAGGTACTTGATGAGCTAAATGCAAATAATCTCTTGGCATGGCTCTTGATTCTAAGCTGCGATAGAAAGTACATATTAAAGTATTAATGTACAACCCAGGTCCTAAAATCCGTGTGGCTTAAGTGCAGCCAATTAAAGGCAAGACTATTAAAAAGAAAAAAAAACCGGAGGCCGAGCGATCAGGCACACCTCCAAAACTAAAACACCGTAGAGGTAAAGGGGTCTGCGGGTCTAAGAGAAAAAGAAAAGAGAAGGAGCAGGAGGGTGTCAAAAACACCACCGGCATCACTCCCTCCCTATCTAAACCTGGCACCGACAGACAAAAAGTCTTGGCCACAAGAGGCCAAGAACGCGTCGCCACCCAAGACAAGAAGCGCATGCGCTCGGACACCTCTGATGAAGGGACACCTGCTAGAAGAAAGAAGCCGCGACATGATACTAAAAGCTACAGCGAAGCGGCTACCAACCATCTAAGGGTAGCCGTTGTTAACAAGGCCAACCCCTACGGTAAGATAACCGCAGAAAGGGAAGGTCTTGTAAAAAAAACAACTAATGGAGGCCTGGACAAAACCCTTATTTTCGCCTCCAATAGCTAACCCAAACCACCAACGTTTGGGTCATGGTCGCACTCTGGTGAAATCATCAGAGTAACCTGCGATAATGACGAAACGTTGCAGTGGCTAAAGAATACGGCCACAACCTTAAAGCCGTGGAAAGAGGCGTTGCTGGACGTGGTACACGTCGAAAAGCCACCCTCTGGGTCCCGAGCGATGCACACGCTGACCTCAGTGACAAAGAGGATGTCCTGCATCGGCTTACCCGGCAGAATCCAGAGCAAAGGAAAGGAAAATCCCAAAGAACAGTCACCTCTTCGTTTTCGGGATACGAGACGAAGAAATGGAAGGTTGAGCTACGCGTTCACCTCATTTGTTTTAAATACAAGGAAAGCGGAAGCGGAATCTGGTACCAGGATAGATGAGGAATCCGGTAGGAATCCTCCTCCTCAACAAAAGGACCCCGCAGAGGCTGTCGAACCATCTCCAGAGATGGCGACCGATACTCTCTTGGATGTGGGAACCAGTGACCGCACAAACAGCGAGGCCAGCCCATCTCCATGTATGGAGGAAGCGATGGCCGAATAAAACCAAAAACCAGAATATTTACCAACGATGCAAGCAAAGATAGCTGACAAGATAAATATAATCCAGTGTAACCTGCAACCTGTAACCTGCAACACTATGCCGCTATCTTGATGAGTTGCAGGACACCAGCAGTAGGCTAGCTGACGACCTAGAAGGAAGGCCTCAGAAGGATGCACAATGGACCAAATGTGGCCTACGTGCTGTGGGGTGACCCATCCTTCCATCTTTAAAGATGCAGAGAACTAAGTATTTTATAAATGACCTTATTTTAACTATTCAGTTCTGAGCTTTAGCTTTAGCTCAAGGGAGTGATCATCATTGTACACTTACTTTTGGAACATATGGAGCAACTGTTCCTGATTCTAATAAAATGTCTCGAATAACTAATATTGCTTCTGAAAAGACGTTTTCGTCAGTCACTGTTAATTGATTGCAACAAAGAGGTCTGATTTCTTTTTGGAATACATCAGGTTTTTTTAGTTTAAAAGCCAATACTGTCGATTGTAAATTTGCTAAATCTTTAAGAACCATTTTAGTTTCTTCTAAGTTATACCCTTTGTGTCTATCCAAATTTTTGTAACCTAAAAGAAACAAAACGAAAATCAAACCAGTGAAACTTAAATCAATTAAACTTACCAGATACAATTAAATTTTCCATAACAATAACTCCATCTCTATCGACTACATCGCTTCCATTCGAATTAATTCTTCCTCCGTAAAATTCTACGAAACAGTTGATGATATCTTCTATGCCATTTTCTTTTTGAAACTCCTGAAGAATCGGCACAATTTTTTTGTAAAATTCAATTTCGGATTTGAAAGTAACTTGAACGTTAAAACTATGTTGCAAACCTTCTGTCGGTGGAATTTTTTTAGCTACAGCATGTATAGTTTTTTGAGCTTTAGTATTCGTATTTTCTACGATTATTTCTAATCTTAGGAGTTCGCCACCAAAGTTCTCGCCTTGTCCAACCAAAAAGGTTGTTCGGGTGTCTATAATTTTATTTCCTTCGCCTATTCGTTGATGTAATACCTCGTCTAGACCTTCTATGGACATGATGTTGAAATTGATTTCTCGTTTTTATCATTAAATAAAGGTTAAACTAGAAATAAGAGATTATATTACAGTGAGTAATAGGAAAATATACGCCGGTATTATAGATTCTAAAATAATGGACATCAAAATCAAATTAAACGTATTTTTTTTGTTGAAAAATGCTCTAACAGATCGGTTTTTTAATCGGAGGATATGAAATAAAACGCCAGAAAAAAATGTTTAAAGTTTTTCAAAATATTATGTGCAGCAATTTTGTACTCATTATGTACATTTTTGTACAAGCAGAATTGTTATTTGTACAAGTGACGTTCAAAAGTTATTAACAAATGAAGGGGGCGACATATGTCGCTAGCCCCCCCACCCCTGGGGTAAATTGAAAAATGAATCATGGCATTTCGTTCTACGACTTTTGTACAATTTGTACAATTATTAACAATATTTAAAAAATAGAGTGAAAATCTCGAGTACAGATGATGTACGCATTATTGAATGTATAAAATTTACGGAATATCTTGGATCTTTCAGTTCATTTTATTCGTAAGTAATATTATAAGTAATATCTTGTTAAAAAAATATTACTTTGCATTGTGTTTTTTCGATTTTTTTCACACGAAAAATTAGATGCCCGAATGGTATTTGAAAAGACTATTTCATGAGTAACAGATTATTCTGTATAATAATAATAATAATAATAATAATAATAATAATAATAATATACGCCCTGCAATTCACTCCCTTACGAGTGAACCCCAAAAGCTATGTAGCTTGTGCGGGGGAGGGACGGCTATTATTATTATTTTCCGTGGCGCTCTGGGGCGACTTACTGATGCTTGATGGCGCATTTGCTTTACAGTTGTGGGAAAACCCAGAAAAACCACACAACACCATCATCGACAACGATAGACTCCTCCAGGATTTTAAATCTTTGCAGCGTAAACTAACATCAAAGTAATTAATGTTGAATACGCTACAAATCATGCCCAGAAGTAGGCAATGAAAATTTTTATTTAAAAATATTAATTTGAAAACTGAAAAACAGATAATTTATTTAATCACAAAACACTACAAACTTAATTATTTATGGTACATTTAAAATATAAATTGCAATTTTGGTACACAGTAGGAGTATTGTTTGAAATCTTTGTTAACTCATTGATAACGTTGGGTGTAGGTATATCATTAATGTTGTTGATGGGTCCAGCTGTAGAGTGAGAAGCTCGAGGAGTGGCTGCAGGATCTTCAGTTTTCTGTTTTTTAGCTGGAGGTTCTGAGGCGTCACTTCTAAGAGTGTTTATGATGTTGGAATAATGCTTATTATCCATTTGCAGATAAGGCTTAATTGAGTTGGCTGAACTGTGGCCAGTAAGTTTAATTAATTGTTGTTCACCAACCCCTCCTTAGCCAGATTACTGACTGCTCTCGACCGGTGTGGTTTATTATTTCTATTTCTTTTTTATTTAATCGTGCCTTCTTTGCTGCTTCTTTAGTCCATCTCGAAAATTCATTTTTTCCCACAGGAGTGTGTTTGTACCATCCATGATGGGTTTACTGTTAAGAATAATATATCAGTTGTTATTCTAGATGAACGTTTAACCATTAGAATTTTAAAAAGACTAGACAAAAGGTAGGGTTCTTCGTGTTGGGGTCCAGGCATTTACTATCGGCCAATTTTTTTCTCTGCCAAGCTTCTGGGTTCACTCGTAAGAGGGTGAATTGAAAGGAGTGTGCTCATGCGGATTGTGGGAATAAATTTAAGTTGGGCGAATTTGGTATCTTGTACAAAATTGTACAAAAGTCGTAGAACGAAATGCCGTGATTCATTTTTTAATTTACCTTATAGGGTGGCTGGCGACATATATGGCTGTAATTGTTTATAACAATAAGGTGGGCGAATTTTGTATGTTGTACAAAAGCGTAGAACGAAATGCCATGATTCATTTTTCAATTTACCCTATGGTAACGTCACTTGTACAAAAATCTATTATGCTTCTACAAAAATGTACATAATGAGTACAAAATTGCTATGTATTCAATTTTATGATTTGGATTATGGGGGGCTGGGGACATGCATATCAAAATATTCACCATTTACTTCTCCACAAAAAAAAACTCTTTTTTAGTCTCTTCTGTAACTCATCTTACAGTTTCTGCATCAGTAAAATAGTCTATCGACAATGTGATTTCCTAGTAGGACTTGTATAAATTTGTATAAATTTAATTTGTATAAACTTGTATAAATTTGTATAAATTTGTATACATTTGTATAAATTTGAATAAATTGATATAAATTATTTGTCCTAATATCTATCGAAATGAATATAAATTTGTCTAAAAAAATCTAAATTTATCAAGCGAGAATCCGTTACATTTTGTAGAAGTTCTCCAGAAGATATGCAACCAAAATGATATAGTAAAATATATTATTGCCTATCTAACCAACCTTCAATCTTCAATACAATAATAAATTAAGTAAATAAAAATCCACTCAAACATGTTAGTAAAAGTGTACTAGAAGCTCAAAAACTATATAAAATCGTATGTATTTACCAATTAAAATTTATATACATATACATAGATATCGGAAGTAGTTTTTCTACTTGTATAAGGATAATATCCTTATACAATGGTTTAACCTACAATCCAACTTTTTGCTTCTTTGAAAAATAACGTATTTGTCACTGAGCATTTATAATTTGGCAAATGTATATTTTTAAAATCTAATTCTGCCTGTAACAACATTTGATACTAAAATAAAATGTTCGTATCACTTTCTTTATCTATAATTGCAAGAATAAATAATAACTATTAATATATACACAATTGACCATACTTATCAATGTTATCTTCAAAAAGCGTAGACACTAAATAGATACAAGAACTAGAGCTGACCCAATTTTAAAATAAATTAGATAATTCTGAAGGTGATAGTTTAGTTACGAGTGCATTAATAAAATTTATTTTTATTCAACAATTTCCAAGATTCTGTTAATTAAATTTAAAAATATATTTAGCCAAAGAGTCAATTATTAAAATTTATTGTATACATACCATAAAAATTAATAGCAACTCAACATTTTCACCAAAACAAACAATTATTTAACCCAGCTATGATTAAAATTACGCTTTTAGAGTCATAGAACCATAGAATCATAGAAATATTAAACAACAAATTAATTTCTTCAGTCAAATGTATTTGAACAAATTGTAGTTAAATTATTTTTAATGAGACAAACTACATCATATGTTATCTCTCTTGCCATAAAATTTCGATTGTAACTCTGTCGACAATTTCTATGAAGACCTTGTTACTGTTAATTCATGGCCAGTCTCTATCAGTGTTGCCGATTGGTTGGGAATTCCACATGTTGCAGGAATGCAATATCGAGAATTAACATCCGTTGGAAAAATTTGAATTCAGAGTAAAAAGTATATCACTAATTTTCTTAAGGCTTATATTGATTATTCAAACAAAGGTTTACACTTAAATAACATAATTTGTAATATAGCCTTCTTAATATTTATAGATTCTTGTTTCGATACTCTGGGCTAAAGTGTAATTACCAATCTTTTAGTAACCTTAGGAAGTTTTCGGAGAAGAGTAACTATTAAGGGTGATAAGCCCGAAAAATAACAATTTTCTGTCTCTGATAATCAAATGTAGTACGGCATACCGTAACCAAAATTCAAGCATAAGTCGATAGATTTACACAAATTCAATAAGTTTTTCCCATGGCAAAAAGTTCTACATTTGTACGGTGGTCTTGTACTACTCGGACGAACATTCAAATAATTTTTGATGTCCCCAAAGTACGTCCCCCCGGTTTTGAGGATGCTGAACACGATGGCATGGGTTAAAATTCTTTTTGAGTTGGCCCCACTCCCAAACGGCCAAAAACCACCCGCAAATCGCGTCTTTCACCGGAAAAACAATTTTAAGGGTAAATAACACTACTGTAATACTACTCATGGCGATATAAGATATAATCCAGCTTAGAGGGAGTAGTATTTCGGTAATTTCTACTTATTTACTTGTTAGGACCATGTTTGAGTTAAAAATATCAGCCAACTAAGTCAGCTTTTGCCAAATCCATTTTTTGGCAACTGTTACCTCGATATTTATAGTTCGTGTAATACATATAGTAGCCCCCATTTAACAGCTTTAAAAGCGGCGCCTTTGTTGCTACCAAAAAAACCTCACCCTCGCCAAACTCAAACTTTCCCACAGGACCCTAGTCCAGGTCTTGGACTAGTAATAGCGAATAGGCAAAGACTTGTTAAACTATGATTTGGTCGTGTAGCCGAGCCATTATTCGACTACAACTTAGCGATTGTATTTGTTTTTATTATGTTAATTTATATTTTCCACTCTCTGGCTCCCGAGCTATATTAAAGTAGAACACTGGATAGCGACTTTATAGAACTTTTCAGATGGCCGGACTAAAGCGATTATGAGGACTATACAAAGTACTATTTCAAAAATGAAAAACATTGCGGCGTCATATTAATTAAAGATAACATATCTTATCGCATACGTGTATTCATATTATCTCTACTACAATTACTATGAGATATAATAAATTCCAATTATTTTATGTTTCTCCATATTTAGATTTTTGCGTAGCCTTGAAATGATAGATAACAAAATACTTAAAATACAATGGTATTTGAAGAAGCTAAAGGCAGACAGACGTTTTTCTAGTATAAGGCACTTATTACGTACTTCAAATGTTTTCTCCACGCGAATCTCTTACATGCTTAAAAGTTTACCACTTGTTTTTCTTTTGTATTTAAAGCTCTACTTCTGAAGTAAATAGCTGGTCCACTACCAACTCTATTCTAAGACGTTTCATATTAACTTTAAATAAGTATATCCGGTTAATTATGTTAATGAGTTTTTGAGTTGTCAGAGTGTTGTTTCCAAAACTCCTCTCTATATCCTTCTGCAAAAGTCTGTAATTCTGTGACCCAGACTCGATTTTTCTTTATTTCCCATTTCATTTATCTTGAAATCTTCTTATAGACCATGGCCAATTAGTTTTGAAACGGAAGATTTTGGGCAAATTATAAATAAATTAAGAAAAATTAAGACCATTGAGTAAAAGTTTCGAAAGAGGGGCGAGGGTTAGGTAAATATATGTTTTGAGAGTTGGATATTGGTTTTTTACGATTTGTGGCTGAAATATACATCCTTTTGAAAAAATATAAAATATAAAAGTTGTAGGTAATTAAAGAATCTAAAACTTTTGAATTGATCATTTTTCAAAATAACCTCAAAATTTTCGGAAAAATGCTAAAACCAGTTTTCTTCGTTTTTAATTTTTATCTCCCGCAAAAATAATTTTTTTTTTATGAAACCTGTTGAAAACGTTTTTTTTTTTGTTTTAAATAAGCTGTCAGTTATTTCTAAATTTGTAAATTTTCGATTGAAAATTAGGCTTTTTTTTAATTTAAATTAGTATAAAAACGAAAAATAAATATTTTTCCTTGAAAGATTTACAACTTATTTAAAACACAAAAAGAACGTTTTCACTAAGTTTCATAAAAAAAATTATTTTTGCGGGAGATAAAAGTAAAAATAAAACCTTTTAGCGTTTTTCTCTAAAATTTTGAGGTTATGTTGCCGAGAAGGGGCATTTCAGGTCAAGCTATTCGGCCGTGATACACAGTTACACAGTTACTCAGTTGACCTCCGATCGCACCAGAACAAATCACGCATTCTACGACCGCCGAAACAAAGGAACCCGTAAGGAAATATTGTATTAAGTATTATTAGTAATTTGATTTCGGGAAGTCCGTATATTTAGGTGTGCGCAAGATCCAAGATCTAATTTAATAGTAGCTAGACCACAGTATAGTAGATACAGTAGTCTCACTAAGCGTCGGTACCTTTGATGTTGGTGTTTGATATCAGCAGTTTCGTTTTTTATAACCGCCTGATATTGACAGTAATAACATTTCTCCCCGCCACGATCCCCACTTTTTAAATGCGACGACTATGGAAGGAGTGACTGCCGTTCATAAACTCGTCGTTTGCGCAGAGCCAGGAGTCCGAGAATCATAATTCTGCGCATGTATTAAGTTAGGAGTGGGAGAATAGATAGGTAGCCGGGTCTTTAAAACAGTTTGGATTTTTAGTTGATTACCGAAAAGCAACACTACGCGCCGTCCTGAGCTGGAAAACCGGAGCCGGAAAACCGGTAAAAAATAAATAGTAATTTAGATTGAGAATTCGGAAATAATTCTAAGTCCGTTATAGTAATTCTGTGCACAAGTCTTAAGTTAGGAGTGGGAGATCCGGTGGATATATAAAGGAGTTTTAGTTATTAGATAGATCAGTTAGGTACCAGCCAGTCAAGATATCAACACGCACAACCGGTGCTCCTCTTAGGTAAGACAACAGCCTTAATAAAGATTTGTAGTGTTTCAGGTTCTATTCTTTCGACTGAATTCTTCAAAGTACATGGAACTAAGTCCGTATTTAAGGATAAAGTATCTTAGGTGAGATTTCAGGTTTCACATCCATCTTTGCGGTGTTAGACCGCTGGTGCGCATGCACGGGTCTATCTATCTATCTGTGATGGGGGTGTCGATACACTGCGACCTATAAGATCTATTGTGCCCCCTACTGCTGCCCAATCGTTAAGGATGTCTCAACGATTAGAGTTCCTCCAGTCCTATTGCTTTCAAAAAGTTCAGGATGTCGGTAGGCTTCAGGTTAGGTAGATCTTCCTCTTCTATTTGATATTCTCCGAGGTATCGTACCCTTGGATTTTGCAGGGTAATGCATTCTGAGAGAATGTGGATAGAGGTTTCCTCCTCTTCCTCGTAGAATCTGCATTCTTCTTTGTCTACTAATCCGAGTTTCTTTAGGATACCCGTTAGTATTCTGAGCTTATTTTTACTTTTACTGATGCAGTCGTTAGATCTCTTCTGGTTATAGTTTCCCAGTAGTGTCTTGGCCTGTCTCATTCCTCGTAGTCCTATTCAGTATTGGGATCTTTTGTTATTTACTTCTTTTCCAAGTTCATCAAGTATTGTACTGGTGCTTATTCCGCAGAAGAGTTCAGGTCCCAGAAATGGTGTTTCAGCCACTTTATCAGCGAGTACGTCTGCTATTTCATTACCCTCCACTCCAGTGTGTCCCGGAACCCATAGGAGGGTAATAAACGGACCACTGGTGCGCATGCACGGGTCATAAACGTCCCTTATGAACCTGCTAATAGGGGAGAGTAGTAGCTGGTGGTTTGTCACATACTACTGTGCACCGGGGCACTTTAGGTGGGTTATCACTGGTGCCCCCAAAGTAACTTCACTGTCCGGGTTTCCGCGTTTTGCAAGTATAGAACCTAACCCACTGCCGTAGAAATGTATATGTACCCCGCAAGTATAGTATTCGCTTGGTAATTTCTGACGGCTTTGCGTCACCCCGCGTACCTAGTTTACCATAGTTACCCCCGCAATCCTATTTAAATCCCGTAGACCAACCTGTCATTTGTTTTACTAATTGGTTTCGAGTATTAATGTTTTAGCAGCAAATCTCCAGGTACTCGACCCAGCCTTGTAATTAAAACCTATCCTTCTGGCAGCCAATACAGTTGGTCAATACCCTAGTGACCCCTGGAGTATTTCTTTCTCAACTGAAGCTGCCCGAGTAGAGTGTCCTTCGGCGCTTAAAACCAAAGGTGGCGCCCTAGGCATTAAGGTGTCAAAAGTGACAAGCGACCCGAAAGTACTTCGCAATAGGATGCATATTTCAGTCACAAATCGTAAAAAACCAATATCTTACTGTCTCTCATTTTTTGGATCAGTTTCGGTTCAAATATTTTACCATAGATTATGGCATTTGCACGAATAGTTTTTAAGCCTCTGGGCTTTTTATTGAATAATTAAAACAACGCACACGTGAAACTTGTTAACTGGAATGCTAATATTCTTGAATGTTTGTATAGTCGTCCTCAATGGAACTGTAATTTTGAAAATTGCTAACACTTTAATCATTGGGTATGCTCGAACAGTAGATGCCTCATTACGAACTTGTTATATAAGTGTTAATGTACCGCATTTACCTTTTTTAAAGTAATTATATATTCGAGTTATGTGATTGTAATAATTTTTTTTGATAAAACGTACTTCATACGAATAATCTCGGTTAATCACAGTACACATCTGCTTCAGATAATTTAACAAATAAATATATTTTAACTTTACTCTGTCATTGTGAAAAAATAACTCGACTGTATCAAGTTTGTTTTGCAGCTCATAATCATGGACAAAATAAAAAATTTCGATGAACTTTTACAAGATTACATTGGACCGAACAAAACGATAGTTGAGAAAACCTTTTCGAATCTATTAGGCCCAGGTGAAAATTATTTAAGTGAAATGCAAAAAATTCACGTAGTACTAAAAAACGAAGAAAATGGAGCGCGCGAAGAACTACATTTGGTAGCAAAATGTTCTACCGAAATGGATTTTGGGCCGACCTTTCATATGATGCCGAACGAAATTAATTTTTATAAGTACGTAATACCTGCCATTCAAAAATTCCAGGAGAAACACGGTGTTCCTCCAGCAGATTTCTTTCCTAAATTTGTCGGAGGTAGACTGAATTTGACCGGAAGTGACAAGCCGGACGAAGATGCTGTTTTGGTGCAAGAAAATTTAAAATTACAAGGTAAAGTGATACTAAGTTATAAATTAATCACTTGTTTATTTTAAGAATTTTGAAGGATATGAGTGAGTAGAAACGTACAATAATAGATAAGAACAAACGTCAGTCAAGATAAAATAATATACAGTGGTGTATATTCCTACTTTGACCTTTATTTTTTCTTAAAATCAGAGAATACCATCTTTCCTGCAAGCAAATAAGGTTTCTCTAGTTCCTCCTAAATCAAGGAATTCCCTGTAATTATTAAGATGTGTAGTATACACTTTAGAAGGCAAAGAGCTTTTTAGTTTATCGTTTTCTACACCCTTTAAAGTACCTAAGAGCCTAGATTCAGCGATATCAAATTTTATGAGAGCTTTTGGTCTAAATGTGGCTCTGGCAACTAGGCTAGACTGATAAATGCTAGTTTTAAACTGGTCGGCACACTGTTGCCAGACCCTTAACTAGGTATTCCTAATACTCAATTATTTTCAAATTGTCTCTGTATACAAATTTTAAGCTTCCGACATGAAGTCCAACGCCAAGCATAAAATCAATATTTCTTGGGACAGTTTTACTTTGATTTACTTGAAATTTACCTAAATAGTCATTTTTATATATAAATGTAAAAATTAGTATTAATTGCTACTCTTTAGAATACGTATGCCAGAGCGACACTGGTTATGGAAAGGTTGCAACAAGTTTTGTAACTAATCATTGTTTTAGGTTACGAGATGCAAGACCGACATGTTGGATTCGACCTGGCTACGGCAAAAGCAGTTCTAAAAGATGTAGCAACATTCCATTCAACTGCCTTAGCATTAAGAATGCTAGAACCAGAAACATTTAAGGCAGACATACAGGACCACTGCACGCATATGCCACCTCCACCTCCACCAACAAAAGAGGATGGTAAGCATCCTCCAGGACCTCCAAATATTTTCCCTGCAGTACTTGAGTACGTAAAAACCAATGTAGAATTATTACCTTTTCTACCAGAGTTTGAGAAATTTGCCGCTCGCCAACAAGAACTCATGAAAGATCCCAAAAACTTTTTTGAAGGCTCAATAAAAGAACCGTTTGCTACTTTGTTACACAGTGATTTGTGGATAAACAATACAATGCAAAAAATTGAAGATGGAGTAGTAATCGGTAACAAATTAGTAGATTTTCAAATGTGTAAAGTTGGAAGCCCTGCAGGCGACTTGGTTTTCTTTTTAACCAGTAGCATCCAATCTCAGATTCTTAAAACAGAATTCGGTAACCTTATTAAATATTATTACGAAATATTTAGTAATGTTTTGAAAAAATATGGTTGCTACGGACCACAATTTTCTTACGAAAACTTTTTAGAAGAAATAAAAGAAAATGGCTACCCAGGGATTGGTCAAAGTCTAACAATGCTGCCAAGTGTTATTTTTACCGAAAAAGGAAAAGTATTTGATATGTCCAAACACAATGAGGTGAACTTTGAAAATATGCCCAAAATAGCTAAAGAAAGAATACATATTCTATTTTTAGAAGCAACTACACGGGGTTGGATATTTTAATTTTTTTCTGTTTATTTTATTTACAACTGTAATTAATGTAATAAATAGGTATTTTCATTCTCTTGGTATTTTTTGTAGATTTTATGCCTCTTTTTATTTGTTCCTTTTCTTTCCTATCCATTTAGTCTTCTATTTTTTTTTGAGAAACGGCCAAAAACAATCCCCAATTTGGGGGGAATCGCGTATTCTGCATATTCCATCGGTAAAATATTCCCTACCGCTCATTTTCGAGGATGCTGAACACGATAGCGTTATCTAAAATTATTTTTGACTTGACCCCACCCCTCAAACGGCCAAAATTAGGCACAGAAGAGGAGTTGTGACTACCGGGGGGCTTCAGTGTAGCCTATCTTTTATTATTTTATTAGGGTTTTTTTTGTACTGAGTTCGTCTATTCAGGTTTTGAGCTAAACTGCTAGAATTAAGAATGTATTAGGTTAAGTGCATTGTGTAGCCTTATAAATTTTCATTTTAGATGTGCAAAATTTATCCTTCTAAATTATTGATCAACATAAAAGCATGTCACATTGTAAGGTTTAATAGTATGGAGGCTCTCACTATGAAAATTAAAAAAAAAAATTTTTAAAGAGAATACATTATTGCTTATAAGGGAAACAAAACTAGTTGTTAAGAAGTAATATTCTAATAAAAATAAATCAAGATAGTTCAAATGAACAGTTTATTTTATGACAAACTGCATCCTTCTGCCCTTCTGGGATGCAAATTCATCAACGACAGGATCAGGGTGGTTGAGAAGTTCATAGCTTGCTTCCTTTTCAATGGATAATACTCCCAAACTATTCAGTCTCTTCCCAGTCATTGTAGCCCTCAAGTTTGATTTAATCCTTCTCATTGTAGAAAATGTCCTTTCAGCTGTTGCTGTAGAGACGGGCATTGTCAATAAAATTGTCATAATATGTTTTAATTCTTCAAATGATGGGAAATCGGTTAAATCTTTCAACATATCCATACTACTTTTTGAGTCGATGAACATTGTGTTTGTACAATTTGCCAAGGAATGTAAACTACTTAAAGGCTGAACGTAGAACTGTCAAACATGAAATTCATGGCTACCTAAGATGCGGAGGTGATATTTACAGCTAGGTGTATGAACATTCTGACATAAGAGACAAGTATTTCAGAATTTTCTTTCAATCTCAAGAGCGAGAATGTTTCTTTTCTGTTTTTATTATTATATTAAGTGGTTTCAGAAAAACTACATTCAGTAGTGGCCTTTAACATGCTAACAGAACACATAATTATTGTAGTTTAATAGTATTTTATCATTTTTTATTTATTTTTAAGGGAATTTATTTTAAATACGCAGATATTTTTTTTGTGATAGTATAGCAATGATAAGTAGATTGTATCTACTCTATACAAATACTATCAGTTAATCACAGTAAACTTTTCAGATAATTTAAATAATAAATGCAGTGTGAGATAAATAATTAATCACTTTGTCAATGTAATATAACTAGTCGTGTGTATTTTGAAGCTCATCATCATGGACAAAATTAAAAATTTCGATGAATTTTTACAAGATTATATTGGACCTAACAAATCCATAATCGAAAAAAAATTCTCGAGTTTGTTGGCACCCGGTGAAAATTATCTCAGTGAAATACTAAAAATTCACGTCGATCTAAAAAACGAAGAAACCGGAGCTAACGAAGAACTGCATCTTGTAGCAAAATGTTCTACCGAAATGGAGTTTGGACCGACCTTTCATCTAATGCCGAACGAAATTAATTTTTATAAAAGAGTAATACCCGCTTTTTACAAATTCCAAGAGAAGCACGGTGTTCCCGCTGCAGACTTTTTTCCTAAATTCGTTGGAGGTAGACTGAATTTGACCGGAAGTGACAAGCCGGACAAAGATGCTATTCTTGTGCAAGAGAATTTAAATGTAGAAGGTAAATACTAAAATTAATTCATGATGTACCCTAAGAATATTTTAAATCAATGAGAGAAGTGTACAAAAGAAAAAATTACCATATTATTTCAACACGCCTAACAAAATTTAGCCATTTATTCATTTAGAATTATAGACTATCGTTAGTTGCTTAACGCTATTTCCTTTTTTTACTTTTTTTACGTCCTTCATAACAATTTGAATGGGCACTCAAAGACTCCAAAATAAATTACAGCATGCTTAGTACATCACGCTGCTTAGGTGAGAGTACGATTACTACTGATTTGTTCTAGATTAAATTGGTACGAATTCAAGCTTTTTGAATATATCGGTCTTTTTCTAACGTATTGCTCTCTCTCTGTGCATTTAACTAGTAACGGCTTTTCTGACCAATAAAAAGGTTTTGCGTGGGTTGTGATTAAGAGTGTTTATTGTTTGTTCAAAGAAGCAATATTTTGTAGCGTTTCTGCGTTCGAGTTTTTTTAAGTGAAATATGCCGGTCGGTTTTGTTGAAGTCGGAAGCAAGGATGATTTATAGCCCGCGGCGAGACAAAGAATTACGCCGTAATTAATTATTTTATCACGTGATGTATTTGTTCGAAAACAATCTGAAACAGTCGCTAAGCGAGATAAAGCGGCGCGCTTCTGTATTTTATTTAGTTATTTGATTGAATATTTTATTTATTTTGATTGCCCTTTTTGGCCACAGCGGCGGAGTTATGTTGATTTCTCAACAACACGGTTTAGTTTTGTAACTAATCATTTTTTCAGGTTACGAGATGCAAGACCGACATGTTGGATTCGACCTAGCAACAGCGAAAGTAGTTTTAAAAGATGTAGCAACATTCCATTCGACTGCTTTAGCTTTAAGAATGCTAGAACCAGAAACATTTAAAGTCGAAATACAAGAACAATGCATGAATATGCCACCTCCTCCTCCTCCTCCATCTTCACCATCAAACGATGGTAAGCGTCCTCCGGGACCTCCAAATATTTTCCCTGCATTACTTGAGTTCGTCAAGGCTGATGAGGAATTATTGGCAATATACCCAGCTTTCACAAAAGGTGTCGAGCGCCAACAGGAGCTCATGAAAGACTTCAAAAACTTTTTTAATAAACCAATAAAAGAACCATTTGCTACTTTATTACACAGTGATTTGTGGATAAACAATACAATGCAAAAAATTGAAGATGGAGTAGTAATCGGTAACAAATTAGTAGATTTTCAAATGTGTAAAGTTGGAAGCCCTGCAAGCGATTTGGTTTTCTTTTTGATCACCAGCATCCAATCTCACGTTCTTAAAACAGAATTCGATAACCTTATTAAATATTATTATGAAATATTTAGTAACGTTTTGAAAAAATTTGGTTGCTATGGACATCAATTTTCCTACGAAAATTTTTTAATAGAATTAAAAGAAAATAGCAACACTGGAATGTTTCAGTGTATGTTCATGTTACCAACCGCCATTTGTACTGAAAAAGGACAATCATTCGATATGGCAAAGCAAGATGAAATGAAACTTGAAGATATGCCTACATTAGCGAAAGAAAGAATACGAATTTTGCTTTTAGAGGCAGCTAAAAGGGATTGGGTATTTTAATTTTTCCTGTTTATTTATGTGCTGATGTAATTGAATACACAAT
Organism: Crepidodera aurea; assembly: GCA_949320105.2. Taxonomy (NCBI): domain Eukaryota; kingdom Metazoa; phylum Arthropoda; class Insecta; order Coleoptera; family Chrysomelidae; genus Crepidodera; species Crepidodera aurea. The sequence goes on along the minus strand of OX439475.1, from coordinate 13,765,488 downwards.
AAAATTTGTTTTAATTTATCTGACTATTAATCCTCTTCTATTACTACAATTAGTATCAGTTTTTAACCACGCGAGTACAATTGTTGAATCCGAATAAAATGTAATTTGTTTAAGCTCAATATTTAGAGAATTTATAATTAAACTGGTTAACTTGTAAGTAAATAGGCTGCTAACAATTCGAGCCTAGGCAATGTATGATATTTTAAAGGTGCTACCTTTGATTTTGCACATAACAGGTAAGAACTTCGTTGACTGTAACAATTTTCGGAAACAAGTACCATAAGCCTTCTCTGATGCATTGAAAAATCCGTGTAATTCGATTCTTATATCTGGATATCTCAATATTGTTTAAACTACTTAGCTGATAAAAAACTCCAACCATTGGTTCGCTATTTCATCGTTAACAACTTCATCCCAGTCTAACTTTAACTGAAATAAACGTTGAATTATTAATTTGGCCCTTATTAACGCAGGCCCGATTAATTCTAAAGGATCAAAAATCTTGGATATGGTTGAGAGAATTGTTCGTTTCGTGATTATTTCATGAGTGTGTACATTAACAGAGAAATTAAACTTATCTGATTTAGGTATCCATAATGTCTTAAATTCCTTTGTATTGGTATTAATTATAAAATTTTCAATATCGGGGTTTTCTTTAGAAAATAATAATATCAACTGACGAATCATTTGAGTTCCACTTTCTTAGTAAGAATCCTACGCTTGAGAGAATTTCATTTAATTCGCCGTAAACTTCTATAGCTTCTTGTTTCGTATTAAAACTTGCGAATAAATCGTCTATATAAAGTAAATTAAGTATTATTTGACATATTTAAATTCATGTGCTAGTTTGACTAGACAACGTGTCGCAAGAAATGGGGAGCAACTGGTTCCATACGTCACCGTTGCTAATTCGAAGATCTTTATAGGTTCATTTATATTCGTTGGCCATAAAATCTGCTCGTTTTTAATTTGGAACTTGTAATTCCCATGGTCCGCCATCGCTTATCTTCTTCTTTTTATTACCGAATCTTCACGCTTCCTCTCTATATCATCAAAACATCTTTGCTATTTTATGTAGTCGGTAAATAAAATATAATCTAGCTCAAAAATCCATTAGGAATTATTTTGTAATTTTAGTTCCTTTATTAATACACTTATTTATTTTACTTAAATGTTTAATATTTGCTTTTGTAACCTGTACCTACTAATAATAATTTTAAATTGTTACGTTTTATATTTACAATTCATTCATAGTTCATATCTCATAGATATATAATCGAGTAAAGCCGATTATATATTAACAAAACCACTTATTCAAAGAAATGTTTTTTAATCATTTGACGTTTTGACTTATCATATCGTATCAATGGCAATTTAAGCTCGCCTGTCTGTTAAAGACATTTATTTATCAGTTGTCGCTTTTTTGCTTTCACATATATACAGTTTACTCTTTTAGTAAATAAAAAAATATATATTTTCTGTATTTTATAGCAGTGTGTACTCCTATAATTTTCGTAACGCTGTCTATTTAATTTACATTGTCAAGGCCTCCATCTATCGGATTCCAGTGTAAACACATTGACTTATCCATCGAGTCGCCTTATGCCTTCATTGTTTGACAGTTTAACCTAACTTAATCCTGATAGGAAAGCGTGTTTGTAGAATTTGCCAAAATAGTTAAAGGTTGAGCTAGTCCTTCCGTAAAACCCATGAAATTTGTTTCTGTAACACCATGCATTTCTTTCTTTGATTCTGAATAATCGTCACTAAGTATTATGTGGATTTTAAACAAATCGCTTCTTCTATGACTTTGTTTGGGCCAGTTATTTTTGTTCACGATAAACTCTACTTTGTTACGTGGCGCCCTTTGAGAATCGGCCAATCAGGGCTCAACATATGATATCTTATCTATTCTTCACACCCTCATTTACACATTTGTTATGTACCTTTTATATATAAGAAGGCGCAGATAATACCAAATGTGGTTCTCCTATTTCCTAAAAACTCGAGTAAAAAAGCGAAAATAATTATTTGGCACTCATCTATTGGAGAAATAATTTGAAAAATAAATAATTTTATTCCAGAAGAAAATTTAAAATAGATAACGCCAAGAAATTCCAAGCAAAGATTATTATAAGAGTAATTAACAAATTATATTGATATTTCGTTATCTGTTCAATAATTTATTTAATCATAAAACAATTGAGAATATCAGTCAGTCCTGTGAGAGGTATCATTCGGTGTGTGTAAATTAAGAATAATTTGTCAAGGTAAATAGGGGATTGTTCGATAAAGAGATAGCAAACACTGCAATAAAAAATTTGTGGATTACGGATTACATAATACTTTTATGATATTTTCGTGAAAATAATATATATTTTGGGGAAATTAATTGCCGTTACATGAGGGGTTGTGTCCGGTTGGTTATCTTTAATTTTTTTCTGATCTCACTTTGTTGAGGTGAATTTTTTCTCTTAATATTAAAATTATTACTTTTTGGAACCCAACAAACGCTGTTATATTCAAGAACAATAGTAGTAGCCAAATTTAAAATCGTCTCATAGATTATTAATATATGATTTATATCTTTTATACAGGGTGTCCCAACTAAAATTTGCACCCAAATATTTAGAGTTTTCTCCAAATTTTGAAAAAATGCCGAATTAGGTCAATTTTAACCTAGAGGGGGCTCAATTTTTATCGTAGTTTCAAACTTCTTTTTTCATCCCTCTAGCGCCCAGAACCACCCCTTGAAAAATCTTAAATGGCAAGCGATGTTAAGTGACACATCATTTTTAAGCTGCTTTCATTATCTAATACAAGCTCGTTCTTTTTTTTATTTTGAATGAAAAAAACAATAGTAGTTCTAAAAAAACAATTTAATTGTAACGAACGTACTGTTTAATTCAATTTTTAATTAAAATACCTTTCTATGAATTTTTTCCGATTTTCCCCGAAGGTTTCCTCAATTTGACCCTCAAATGACCTTGACCCTGACCTGATGAGGTCAAGTGGCCTCGGATTCGGATTCAGCGACCCTTAAAACCTTTGTATGAATTTTTTCCGATTTTTCCCAGAAGGTTTTCTCAATTTCACCCTCAAATGACCTTTGCCCTGACATGATGAGGTCAAGCAGACCTCGAATTCGGATTCAGCCACCCTAAAAACCATTTGTATGAATTTTTTCAGATTTTTCTAGAACTTTTTCTCAATTTGACCTTCAAAAGACCTTGACCATGACCTGAAGAGGTCAAGCGGACCTCAGATTCGGATTCAGCGACCCCAAAAACCCCTAGTTACAGTAGTGAAGTTCTTGGCGCAGTCAAAATTTTTTTTTTGTGGGGCATTCAAAATAAAAAAAAGAACGGGGTTGCATTAGATAATAAAAGCAGCTTTAAAATGATGTGTCACTTAACACCCCTTGCCATAATAAAATTGAGCCTCCTTTAGGTTAAAATTGACCTGTTTCGGCATTTTTTCAAAATTTGAACAACACTCGAAATATTTGGGTGCAAATTTTAGTTGGGACACCCCGTAATATTCTCATACAATCGTTTGAAAAAAAAACAGTACAGCGTCCGAAAAAGTACTTTTTTCTGCCATGGACTGAAAACTTCTTCTTATTGTTTATGGGTACTGTCTGGAACTTGACGTTTTTTGATATATTGGAATAAAAAATTCTATTGATTGGCTGCAGGTTTTCTGTTTTTTTTTTCGGTCCACATCTCGTGAATTTTGTACGAACTTTCATCTTACATTTCCAGCTACTCTAAAATTTAGGAAACAAAATGGCGGACAAAATACTAAACTTGGATGAACTAATCAAAAAAGGCCTACCCAGTACGACGCAAATTGTAGAAAAAAATATTACGAACCTCACAGCACCAGGCGAGAATTACTGGAGTGACATGTTTAAAATAGATTTGACTCTCAAAAATCAGGAAACTGGCGCTACCGAACACTTAAGCGTTTGTGCAAAGTGCGTAATGGCGGAAAACCAAGAAGGCATGCTAGATAACAATATTGAAATGTTCAAGTCTGAGATTAACTTTTATAAAGAAACGGTTCCAACAATGCAGAAGTTTTTGGCAGATCATGGACTACCAGAAATAACGTTTTTTCCTGAATTAGTTGGTGCCAGATTAAATTTGGAGGACCAAGGACAACCCGACAAGAATGCTGTCCTTATCTTGGAGAACTTAAAAACAAAAGGTATGAATTTAACACAGTTTGCGATTTCCCAGCACGGCCCCATGTGAGTGGTCACCAATCCACAATCTAACCGCGACCAGAGCTGCTTAACTTTAAGATTTATGCTCACCAACCTTACCAATTGAGTCCTAATATTTGACATGCATAAGCTTAAACAATTTCATTAGAAAGAGCATTTTAGGTTAACTTGAACTGTCATTTTCTCTCTTCTTCTTCATTTTTCAATCAGGAATTCTTTAATAAGCGAACTTTTTCAGTTCAATTCAACAAACTTGGTTGGTTAGATTAAACTGTCAATCAATGAAGGCATAAGGCGACTCGATGGGTAAGTCAATGCGTTTCCACTGGAATGCGACAGATGGAGACACCTTGACAATGTAAATTAAATGGACTTTCATTATTGTATTTTAAGCATAAAATTTAGAAATTTTTACGCGTGATATAATAGATTCGTTCTCAATAAATATGTATATGATATATAATATTCATATTTTGATAAGATTGAAAAAAAAGTATCTTATGATTTATGAATATTTTATCAATATGCAGTAGAATTTCTCAAACATTCCAAGATTTTATCTTCAAAATTAAGATTGACTGATAAACGAAATATATAATGATAACATTTTAATATTTAATTAAGTAGGTAATTTTTTTAGATCAGTAACTCGATTGCTCCAATGACAGTTTAGCTGCTCCAATGACATTTAGCTGCTACAATGACAGATTAGCTGTTCCAATGACAGTTTAAAATAAAAAAAATTACGTACTATCTTGAATACTATTGAAATGTTGAAGTTTATATGTATCTAGAAATCTGTCATCAAATTTCCAAAAACAAAGTTTACTAAAATAGTGTATACCGGGTGGGCCAAAGTTCTGGATGCATTTTTATTACCTATAGGGTTATTGCAGTCCAAACTTATATTTTTTTCAAATAGCCTACCCTGTATTTCATTCAAAATTTAGAAAGAGCAGTTCAAAATTATTTAGAAATATAAGATATTACTATCTTATATTATATAATCAAGTCTTTTTATTGCATACTCTAGACATATAGGGTATATCTGGTAATTTCCCTTTCTTTTGATCTTTATTGAATTGGTATATTCGCGGAGGTTTATACCTATAGACGTTTTTAATAAACCTAGAATGTATTTTGTCTATCTAGAGTAGCGGTTCTCAAACTGTGGTGCATGTACCACTGGTGGTACATTACAATATTCTTAGAGGTACAATTTTTCAGAAAAAAATTTAATGAATGTAAAATTGCGCCCAGAAACAGATTTAGTTTTCAAGTAATATCGTGATCAAAATAACGTGAAAAAATAAATATTTTAAATCAAAAAAATTACAGTGTTTTTGGGACATAAAAAGGTAAGTTTTCACCAAATTTCGTGAAAAAAAAATCTTTTTGTAAAAGATAAAAATAAAAAACCAAAAACCTGGTTATTTGAATTTTTCACATACATTTTGAGGTTATGTGAAAAAAGTGTAAATGCAAAAGTTGTAGATCTTTTTATTACCTACAACTTTGTCATTGAACTTTTTTCCATACGACTTGTAGTTTTGCCAGAAATCGAGATAAACAGTTTTTTATCCTTAAAAATTCACCCCCTTCCACTTCCCGACCCTTGATTGGCCGTAAATTATTTTTCCTTTCATTTTTGTTATATTATCTTCCGTTTCCAATGGGTTTCATCCTACTATTATTTTTTGTGGTTTCAAAAATGATCGATCGTGGTCTAATTAGCGAAATGTAGATTGTAAAATTTGTTTTTTTTTTTCAGGATACGACAATTTAGACAGACACAAAGGCTTCGATCTGGACGCTTCGAAAATAATTCTAAACGATCTCGCCGTTTTCCATGCAGTACCTCTTGCTATAAAACTAAAAGATCCACAAACGTTCAAAGAAAAAATGATCGATAATTGCATGCAATTCAAACCACCACAACAAAAAGAAGGAGAACCTAAAAGACCCGATGGCCCACCCCCTTTTCCGAAAGAACTTTTCAAAAAAATTTTAGGGCAAGATACATTTTGCAGAAGACACTTAGAAATATTCGACAAATTCGTTGAAGAAGATCAAAAAAGATTCGCAAGTGGTCGCGCATTCGAGAGCCAGTACGAAGGAACATTTGCAACTTTGATTCATAGAGATATGTGGCTCAACAATACCATGCAGTTGGTGGAAGATGGCAAGGTGGTAAAGAACAAATTTTTAGATTTTCAAATGTATGCAATCGATAATCCAGCCACGGATTTGTTGTTCTTTTTATTTTCTAGCGTAGATCTCCCCACTCTTCAAAATCATTTTGATTACTTATTGAGTATCTACCACGAAAAATTCATCAAAACTTTGGAAGCTCTAGGTTGCGATACGAAACCGTTTGCTTACAGATATTTTCTGGGAGCTTTGAAAGACGCTGCCCTAGAGAAATTGTTGCACACGAATTTGATGAACATATCAGTCATTTTTGCGAAAAAGGGAGAAAGGCAGGATTTCCACAAAAATAATGAAATACAAGTATCTGACGTACATCCTGTAGCAAGATCTAAGCTGTGTTTCATGTTTTCGGAGTGGGTGAAGAGGGATTGGTGCTATTAGAAAATTGATTTCAAATGTAATGTTAGTATAAATAAATATTTATATTTGTAAAAAATAAATTATGCATCATTTTTTCTCCATATATTTTTTGTGTTTTTTCTATGTATTTTATTCATCACAAAATCCACCAAATATTATGGACCACCATCACTACTAATGAAACAACACGGACAGAGCATATCAACGGCGGCTTCAGGGGGGGGGGGGCAGTAGGGGCAATTTCCTCCCCCAAAAATTTTAATTTTTTTTGTAGATTTCGAGGTCCATTTATATCCTAAAAAACTATTTCCCCCAAAAATGGCCCAAACATTTTTTTTCGGTAATTTTGACATTTCAATCATTTCTTATACAAAATTCATTCTGCGTAAACCAAATTTTAATTTTTTTGAATTTAGTTTGTAGATTCTAGGTCCATTTATATCCTAAAAAACTCACTTTTTCGTTCAAAAATGGCCCAAACATTTTTTTTCGGTAATTTTGATATTGCCCATCGTTTCTAAGACAAAATTCATTCTGCGTAAACCAAATTTTAATTTTTTTGAATTTTTTGTAGATTCTAGGTCCATTTATATCCTACAAAACTAACTATTTCCCCCAAAAATGGCCCAAACATTTTTTTTCGGTAATTTTGATATTGCTAATCGTTTCTAATACAAAATTCATACTGCGTAAACCAAATTTTAATTTTTTTGAATTTTTTTTGTACATTCTAGGTCCATTTATATCCTAAAAAACTCACTTTTTCCCCTTAAAAATGGCCCAAACATTTTTTTTCGGTAATTTTGACATTTCAATCGTTTCTTATACAAAATTCATTCTGCGTAAACCAAATTTTAATTTTTTTGAATTTTTTGTAGATTCTAGGTCCATTTATATCCTACAAAACTAACTATTTCCCCCAAAAATGGCCCAAACATTTTTTTTCGGTAATTTTGATATTGCTAATCGTTTCTAATACAAAATTCATACTACGTAAACCAAATTTTAATTTTTTTGAATTTTTTTTGTACATTCTAGGTCCATTTATATCCTAAAAAACTCACTTTTTCCCCTTAAAAATGGCCCAAACATTTTTTTTCGGTAATTTTGACATTTCAATCGTTTCTTATACAAAATTCATTCTGCGTAAACCAAATTTTAATTTTTTTGAATTTTTTGTAGATTCTAGGTCCATTTATATCCTACAAAACTAACTATTTCCCCCAAAAATGGCCCAAACATTTTTTTTTTCGGTAATTTTAATATTGCTAATCGTTTCTAATACAAAATTCATTCTGCGTAAACCAAATTTTAATTTTTTTGAATTTTTTTTGTACATTCTAGGTCCATTTATATCCTAAAAAACTCACTTTTTCCCTCAAAAATGGGCCAAACATTTTTTTTTCGATAATTTTGACATTGCAATTGTTTCTTATACAAAATTCATTCTGAGTAAACCAAATTTTAATTTTTTTGAATTTTTTTTGTACATCCTAGGTCCATTTATATCCTAAAAAACACACTTTTTCCCTAAAAAATGGCCCAAACATTTTTTTTCAGTAATTTTGACATTGCCATTCGTTTCTTATACAAAATTCATTCTGAGTAAACCAAATTTTAATTTTTTTTATTTTTTTTGTAGATTCTAGGTCCATTTATCTCCCAAAAAACTCACTTTTTCCCTCAAAATTGGCCCAAACATTTTTATTCGGTAATTTTGACCTTGCCAATCGTTTCTTATACAAAATTCATTCTGCGTAAACCAAATTTTAATTTTTTTTGTAAATTATAGGCCCATTTATATCAACAAACCCAAAAATTAAACTTTTATATATATAACCCTATCAGCCGACGACGTTGCCCCCCCCCCCCCAAATCTCTGGGCTGGAGCCGCCTGGCTCCATTCGAAGGAGTCAAAATGACTGAATGCTTCCAATTCTAGGGTTAAGAACCTTTCCATTTTCTTGCACAACTCTCTGGTCTAATATTTACTGTGCGACACTTTTCACCTTATAGTAATCTGTTCATCAACTAGCGAAAACAATTAACACCCTCACCTCCGAGCACGATCCAGTATACTTGAAGGTAGAACTCAGAAACAAACTTTAACTACAAAACACAGATACAAAGGACGAAATAAATTAGCCGCCAACAGAATGAAAAAACATTTTTCAAAGAAAATGAGATCCGATAAAATCAAAAATGTCTATCGGGGGTTAATCCACAAGATACTTCATTGTAAACAGTTGCGAAATTGTTACGGAAAACCAGAAAAACATCCCCACAATTGAATTTAATGATTCAATATGTCTGAAGAACGGTAGAGCATTTACAAGCAATTTTAAAACCTCAAAGTCTAGCAACAAAGGTCACAAGGAGTGATGCAAGAAATTATGGCAGCTGACATATGAGTGATGCAAGAAATTATGACAGCTGGCATACGAGTGATGCAAGAAATTATGACAGTTGACGTAGCAGTGATGCAAGAAATTATGACAGCTGACATAAGAGTGATGCAAGAAATTATGACAACTGACATAAACATAAAAGTGCCACGGATAGACAGAATGACCCCAACAGAAGTTAGGGAATCCAAGCAGATTATTACAATTTATTAAATTTGATTTTTATATATATTGTATGTTCCAGATTCTCGACCAGGTTGATAAAATTGATAATTAAAAACATCAACTTTGAATGTAAATATATATATATTTAATTAAATTTATCACACCGATATATCTCGTTTCTAATACAACATATAAAACGAAATTTTATTAACGCTTTAGGAAAAAAATTAGGTACTTGTTTCCTTAATATAAATAAAAAAAGCAATACGCCGAGCATCATTTTGAAAAAATAATTTTTCTGCTACAAAACAAAATAAAAAGGAATGTAAAAAATGCCCATCCGGTAGATTTTATTAAACAAAACACTAAGCCGTAGGATTCTTTTTCATAAGTGCAACATCTGATTCCATCATATCAGTGACTAATTCTGGAAAAGTGACTTTGGTAGACCAGTTGAATGCAGCTTTGGCTTTGGAAGCGTCTCCTAATAAAAGTTCCTAAAAATATTGTAATGTAAAAATAATAGAATTTGTGATCATTTATATCATTGGGACAGGTCGTAGATTTCTGGAGGGTTTCTGAAATCTAGAATTTAAAAAAAAAAAGAAAAGAAAATGAAAAGAAAAATTGGAATGTAAAAATTGTTAATAGAATAAATATTTGGGATGGAAAGTTAAATTAAAGTAAAGAAGATGTAAATATTTTATGAGGAGGATAAATAGGTGTAATTGAATCATAGTCAATTAAATTGCTGGAAAATCGTAGCTGAAACCAAAAGTGGACAATATTGTAAAAAATAAAGATATTAAAACTTACCACCTCTGTTGGTCGAAAATACTTTGGATTAACTTTCACTCTAATTTTTCCAGTATCCTTTTCCTTTCCAACTTCGCTTACACCTTTTCCCTCCCAAACAATCTCTTTTCCTATATGTTTGAAAGCTGCCTCGACAAATTCTTTGACACTGTGCGTTTCTCCAGAAGCAATTACAAAATCATCTGGTTTTTCCTGTTGAAGCATCAGCCACATTGCCTGAAAAAAAATTGAATTAAATTATTATTATTAAAATAGTGTTGTATGGTTTTCTTACCTCTACATAATCCCTAGCATGTCCCCAATCCCTCTTCGAGTCTAAATTACCCAGTTCTAGACAATCTGAAATGCCTAAATGAATTTTGGCGACTTCTCTTGTAATTTTCCTTGTAACAAAAGTTTCTCCTCTCCTAGGACTTTCATGATTAAACAAAATTCCATTGCATGCAAACATGTCATATGCTTCTCTGTAATTTATGACTATCCAATAGGCATACAATTTGGCAGCCGCTAAGGAGAAACAAGAAATTTCTTAACTTAAGAAATTTCGTGTAAACTTAACTTACCATATGGCGATCGTGGATAAAAAGGCGTCTTCTCAGTCTGTGGAATTTCAGCCACTTTTCCATATAACTCGGAAGTCGAAGCCTGATAAAACTTAGTTAATTTATCCAATCCACATGTTCTAATAGCATCTAAAAGTCTTAGAGTTCCGACAGCGTCAACCTCGGCTGTATATTCGCTCAAATCAAAAGAAACTTTGACATGACTTTGTGCTGCTAAGTTGTAAATTTCTGTAGGTTTGATTTTTCCTATGATTTTTACTAAGCAACTAGAATCGGTCATGTCACCGTAATGTAAAAAAAATTTCCCTCCTCGATGCGCATAAGGATCAGAATGAAGGTGATTTATACGCCCCGTGTTGAAGCTGCTAGCTCTACGAATTATTCCATGGACTTCGTAGCCTTTGTTTAATAGCAACTCGGATAAATAGGATCCGTCCTAAAAATTACACATGTAACATCATGATCCTTCATTTAGAGCATATTTAATTACAATATGTAAATACATAAAAAGAAATATTACATACAATGCAAATTATTTAAGAACTTAAAATGTAAAATAATTTAGCTGCAATGTATTGAATATTTTAAGACTTTAAACAAAGTAATTGTCATTACTTTTTCAATTATATTTGAATCGATAAAACCACTTAAACATCACTGGATAATTTTTAATATTTTTTGGGGGAACAAATTGCTTATTATGAAAATTTGAACTTCCTCTTGATTGATGTTTTTATACATATATAAGGAAAATACAGAAAAAAACTTATGATAGTATGCTGATATAGAGATGAGTATCCTTTTGTCATTCTTTTTTATTTAAGTAGATCAATGCAGTTTCCTTAAAACTTCACGTTTACAATTGTTATGTTATTTTACTAATCTAGTTGAGGAACTCCACCGCCTTTAAGGCCAAAAACGTATTTAAAATTTAGAAATATACCTTTGGAGATCATTAAGACTTATTTGAAAAGCTCTAGATGTTTCCCCGATATAGAATTTATTAAATTAATGTGCAATTTTATAAATACAATTTAATAATATAAACTGTATCAAGCAAACATTTTTATTTGTTTTCAACACTAACCTATAACCAAATAAAATTAGTAAATATGTCATGGACTTCTAATTAAGTAAAATTATATAATTTACAATAAATTACCTGGCCAGTAATTCCAGTAATAAGAGCAACATTCCTCTTCTCCTCAGCAGACATTTTTCTACGGTTTTATTAAAAGAAGTCCTATTTACTCCAGAAAGTGGCACAATTTTTTCAATATGTGGTTAAATAGATTACGTTGATAAATTTTGTCATAATTACTTCCTTTGAATATGTTTTCAATTATTGTTATCAATACTTTACCAGCTCAGCAATCCACTTTTATTGCATTTGTAAACATAACCTAAAAAAATTACAACGAAATCAAAACATATCTAAGTTGCAAACCAATCAAGTAAAAACCCACTATAAAAACAAATTTTCTGTTTACTCAGAATTTTAAATACAGGGTGTTGCGATATTCGTCACCTGAGTCACAAGAATACCTGAAAGCTCTTATGAATTAGGAAAATTTGATATGGGAACATGACTTAGTTTCTGAAATACAGGGTGTTGAAATCTTATATTCATATTAGGTGGACAATGGGCTGGTTCGATATTTTTTTATTTTAACTGAAATCGAGACATTTTATGATTAAAAATTGATGACAAAAATTTCGAGAGCAAATTTTAAGATTTACGTCCGTTATAAGCATTATAAAACCAAGGATCAGCGCGAGGCTAGAAAACGTACCTGTGCGCGAGACTAGGCCGCGTGACGACAGTAGCCCGTACGAACTTCCATATGGACGCATCACAGCATCAAAATCATATGACGCGAGTGTTTGTAAAACAGTTTCGGCACAGTACGTTTCGGGTTCTTTAGTTGACGAAATCATGAGGGTCTCGATTTTAGTTAAAATAAAAAAATGTCGAACCAGCCCATTGTCCACTTAATATGAATATAAAATTTGTACTCGAAATTTTTGTCATCATTTTTTAATTATAAAATCTTTCGATTTTAGTTGAAATAAACAAATTACCAAAAATATCGCATCGACAATTTTTATTTGATTTCAAAAATGTCAACACCCTGTATCACATAAACTATATAAGTCCTTAAAAAGTTTATATTCCTATATCAAATTTAATAAATTTACACTTTTAGGTGAAGAGTGTTGTCGGTCGAATATCGTTCTGTTGTTCGTTTTTCTCGTAAATAAAATGCTTATAATCTTTAAATTTTATATTACCATATAGTACAATAGCAAATATTTACGTATATATTTACTTATAGAAATATTACATCCACATAATCATTTTAATTACAAATACATGTTAAATAAATACAAAATTATTTTTTGAATAAAATCTCAAGTTTTTCATTAAATAGTTTTTATCAGTCTATTCAGAGTTCAACAAAAACTTTAAATTTTATTTATGACCCACTCTTTTTTTAATAATTATTAATTATAGTTCTGAACTTCCATATACCTAGTATTTCTTTCTAATTGCCAAATGTCGCCATAATAAAAAAAATTTGTTTGGAAATGAAGGATCATTAAATATGGTTCCATACTAACAGATTTTCTTCAGAAATATGCTTTTTTAATTCAACATAGTGTGGCGATCATAAATATTCTTTCTTTGCTCTTTAACTTGTCTTTTCCACTTATCTTGCTGATGTCCTACTCTATTCAGGACATTTCCCCTCACGCTCATATTGTGAGACATTGGTCCTGTTGAGATTTCATCCTAAAAAATAATACACTCAATAGACTACTAATTAAATGCAGATATGCAAATGGATTCGGGAAACCACAAACTTATAAAACTATCTCAAATATTTAATAAAACATGACTTACATCTTCATTTGTGTGTTCCTGATAATTTCCTTTGATCTTCTTGTTGAGTAGTGGATCTAATATTATCAAAAACGCCATATAAATGACTAATATCGAAATTACCCAAATTACAATGATAACAACTACTTTTATAATAGTTGTATTTCTGTTTTCATATTTGCAATCACATCTGGGGCAAAACTCTTGCTCCTTACCTACAATATCTGCACCAATCCTTGGCAGTATTACACCATCACAATTACTGAAATAAAAATAAAGATTATATTGAAAACTAACAGATAAAATAATAAGAATATAGGTGATAGTGACAAATGTTTACCTACCACTGATTTGGAGGTACATTGGTAATATACATAATCCTAGAGGTGTGATTTGTTAATTCTGTTCTGTTTGTTACTGAGGATATACTTGGACATATACACTTGCATCTTTTATCTTCGTAGGATTGTGCCTAAAAATGTAAGTATATGTTTGAAACAAACAATATTGAACCAATATATTTTTAAAAACGAAGAAGGAAATCCATTGTACACAATATATTGTTACCTTTATAGAAAAAAATAAGCTTATTAAGCACAAAACTAGCAGGTGATAGTTCATGTTTAGAAATCTACGAGAACTTTTAAAAGTTAAATATAAATCTAATGTTTAAAAAACAAACTTTCACCATTTTTATCTTCAAGCAGCTGACTTTTGACAGCTAACCTGACATTTGTCAGAATTGTTAAAAATACTTCTATATTCTCGTTGTTGCCAGATCGAAAAGGATGTCTGTCAATATTAACCTGTTCTTTGAGAATAAATTTGTTTTCAATTTTATTTTGAACTTTTCTTGCATTATGAAATTGCAAGAAAATAAACGCATAAAAACAACAAATTAAATAATATTTTTCAGCATAGATTGGGAAAGGCCAGGACACTTTCTTATATCATCATGTCAACAATGTTTGTTCGCCTCTAATGATACTAGAAATGATAATTTCTAAAAACTTAATTGCCAGCTTAACGGAGTTTTAATTAGTCTTGTTATAATGATGTAACAAAAAAATATTCATATATTCATATAACCAAATAAAATTAGTAAATATGTCATGGACTTCTAATTAAGTAAAATTATATAATTTACAATAAATTACCTGGCCAGTAATTCCAGTAATAAGAGCAACATTCCTCTTCTCCTCAGCAGACATTTTTCTACGGTTTTATTAAAAGAAGTCCTATTTACTCCAGAAAGTGGCACAATTTTTTCAATATGTGGTTAAATAGATTACGTTGATAAATTTTGTCATAATTACTTCCTTTGAATATGTTTTCAATTATTGTTATCAATACTTTACCAGCTCAGCAATCCACTTTTATTGCATTTGTAAACATAACCTAAAAAAATTACAACGAAATCAAAACATATCTAAGTTGCAAACCAATCAAGTAAAAACCCACTATAAAAACAAATTTTCTGTTTACTCAGAATTTTAAATACAGGGTGTTGCGATATTCGTCACCTGAGTCACAAGAATACCTGAAAGCTCTTATGAATTAGGAAAATTTGATATGGGAACATGACTTAGTTTCTGAAATACAGGGTGTTGAAATCTTATATTCATATTAGGTGGACAATGGGCTGGTTCGATATTTTTTTATTTTAACTGAAATCGAGACATTTTATGATTAAAAATTGATGACAAAAATTTCGAGAGCAAATTTTAAGATTTACGTCCGTTATAAGCATTATAAAACCAAGGATCAGCGCGAGGCTAGAAAACGTACCTGTGCGCGAGACTAGGCCGCGTGACGACAGTAGCCCGTACGAACTTCCATATGGACGCATCACAGCATCAAAATCATATGACGCGAGTGTTTGTAAAACAGTTTCGGCACAGTACGTTTCGGGTTCTTTAGTTGACGAAATCATGAGGGTCTCGATTTTAGTTAAAATAAAAAAATGTCGAACCAGCCCATTGTCCACTTAATATGAATATAAAATTTGTACTCGAAATTTTTGTCATCATTTTTTAATTATAAAATCTTTCGATTTTAGTTGAAATAAACAAATTACCAAAAATATCGCATCGACAATTTTTATTTGATTTCAAAAATGTCAACACCCTGTATCACATAAACTATATAAGTCCTTAAAAAGTTTATATTCCTATATCAAATTTAATAAATTTACACTTTTAGGTGAAGAGTGTTGTCGGTCGAATATCGTTCTGTTGTTCGTTTTTCTCGTAAATAAAATGCTTATAATCTTTAAATTTTATATTACCATATAGTACAATAGCAAATATTTACGTATATATTTACTTATAGAAATATTACATCCACATAATCATTTTAATTACAAATACATGTTAAATAAATACAAAATTATTTTTTGAATAAAATCTCAAGTTTTTCATTAAATAGTTTTTATCAGTCTATTCAGAGTTCAACAAAAACTTTAAATTTTATTTATGACCCACTCTTTTTTTAATAATTATTAATTATAGTTCTGAACTTCCATATACCTAGTATTTCTTTCTAATTGCCAAATGTCGCCATAATAAAAAAAATTTGTTTGGAAATGAAGGATCATTAAATATGGTTCCATACTAACAGATTTTCTTCAGAAATATGCTTTTTTAATTCAACATAGTGTGGCGATCATAAATATTCTTTCTTTGCTCTTTAACTTGTCTTTTCCACTTATCTTGCTGATGTCCTACTCTATTCAGGACATTTCCCCTCACGCTCATATTGTGAGACATTGGTCCTGTTGAGATTTCATCCTAAAAAATAATACACTCAATAGACTACTAATTAAATGCAGATATGCAAATGGATTCGGGAAACCACAAACTTATAAAACTATCTCAAATATTTAATAAAACATGACTTACATCTTCATTTGTGTGTTCCTGATAATTTCCTTTGATCTTCTTGTTGAGTAGTGGATCTAATATTATCAAAAACGCCATATAAATGACTAATATCGAAATTACCCAAATTACAATGATAACAACTACTTTTATAATAGTTGTATTTCTGTTTTCATATTTGCAATCACATCTGGGGCAAAACTCTTGCTCCTTACCTACAATATCTGCACCAATCCTTGGCAGTATTACACCATCACAATTACTGAAATAAAAATAAAGATTATATTGAAAACTAACAGATAAAATAATAAGAATATAGGTGATAGTGACAAATGTTTACCTACCACTGATTTGGAGGTACATTGGTAATATACATAATCCTAGAGGTGTGATTTGTTAATTCTGTTCTGTTTGTTACTGAGGATATACTTGGACATATACACTTGCATCTTTTATCTTCGTAGGATTGTGCCTAAAAATGTAAGTATATGTTTGAAACAAACAATATTGAACCAATATATTTTTAAAAACGAAGAAGGAAATCCATTGTACACAATATATTGTTACCTTTATAGAAAAAAATAAGCTTATTAAGCACAAAACTAGCAGGTGATAGTTCATGTTTAGAAATCTACGAGAACTTTTAAAAGTTAAATATAAATCTAATGTTTAAAAAACAAACTTTCACCATTTTTATCTTCAAGCAGCTGACTTTTGACAGCTAACCTGACATTTGTCAGAATTGTTAAAAATACTTCTATATTCTCGTTGTTGCCAGATCGAAAAGGATGTCTGTCAATATTAACCTGTTCTTTGAGAATAAATTTGTTTTCAATTTTATTTTGAACTTTTCTTGCATTATGAAATTGCAAGAAAATAAACGCATAAAAACAACAAATTAAATAATATTTTTCAGCATAGATTGGGAAAGGCCAGGACACTTTCTTATATCATCATGTCAACAATGTTTGTTCGCCTCTAATGATACTAGAAATGATAATTTCTAAAAACTTAATTGCCAGCTTAACGGAGTTTTAATTAGTCTTGTTATAATGATGTAACAAAAAAATATTCATATATTATTTGTGCAAACATTAAAAATATATATTTGCTAACTTATGAGACGTTTCACAAAAATATTGCAAATTGCAAGCCATTTTTTTATTTTAAACATTTGGGCCAATTTGGTTGATTTGGCAACCATGCGTTTTTTTGTACTGTCAAAAATAAAAGTCAACTTTGTAGTTCTAGGAATGGAATAAAGAATAAATGGTCATGGTCTTTCCATTTCATCTGTTGGTTTGTTAGGTTACAGTTTCTGCAGCAAAATGTCCAAACACAAAAAACCAGAGAAGTCTTTCTGGAAGGATTTCCTGGCCGGAGGAATATTCGCGGCTATTGCAAAAACTGCCGTAGCTCCCATCGAAAGGGTGAAATTAATTTTACAGGTGCAGGCAGCTAGTAAACAAATTTCAGAGGAAACTACTTACAAAGGTATGTTAAAAAAAATTGATAACGTGGTCTTCCAGAAATCGTTGTGGTACCACCACAATTTTTTTTATGTAAGTTCTTTGACGACCACGTGGCGACACGAGGTATCTTAAATCTATTTTTAGGTTATGATATGTACACATTTGTACTATTTTTAAAATTGATTTTATTATTAGGACGTTTTAGTTTTTTAATCAGTTAGAGTTAAAGTTTTTGTTATATAACGTTTTACATATGTTACCATTACCCATTTACAGATACCATATATTGTCTAGATGCATTTCTGAAACTACCCCATTACTCTAAATTCAATCTTAATTCCTAATTTACAGGAATAATGGATGTTCTTATACGTATCCCAAAGGAACAAGGTTTTTTGAGTTATTGGATAGGAAACCTGGCAAATGTGATTAGGTATTTCCCCACCCAAGCTTTAAATTTTGCTTTTAAGGATGTTTACAAAGATATCTTTATGAGTGGAATTGATAAAAATAAACAATTTTGGAGATATTTTGGGGCTAATTTAGCTTCTGGTGGTGCTGCCGGAGCTACTTCTTTGTGTTTTGTATATCCCCTTGATTATGCAAGAACTCGGTAAGAGATTCTTGAAATTTTCAATACCTACTTCTAGGACACTGTCTTTTCTTTGTTTAAAACTTTAAATACTATTCTTCCCCACTTTCCTGATCTTAGTATCTTATCCCTTCTGGGTGGCTTTAAAAAAATCTGGCTAATCTCTGATAATCGTCTTTATTTTTTTCATCCAAGGAATTGAAGTCCAGTTTGGGATAAAAAATTGTTTATCTAAATTATTCCTGAGATGAAATTTGGCATTTATTGAAACTGTTTAGACCAAATTGACGAAATTTGTTTTATGTAATTTGGGAATAAATGTATAAAAAAGACATATCAAATTTAGTTCTTATTTATGCCCTTTTATTGTCTTGTGTGAGGAAAAGTTCTAAATTTACACAATTAAATTAAAATAATAGTATTTTTGATATTTAGTTTAAATATTTTTGAATGATGTTTCTATTAACTGAGCCTCTTTTGATGACTCTACTTATACCACTACCCATTTTCTGACATAAGAACTCATAAAAGGAGTTTTTTTTTATATAAAAATTATTAGTACCAATTTTTAATTTTTCTCTAGTTTGGGTGTTGATGTTGGAAAAAATAAAGGTGAAAGACAATATGCTGGCCTGATTGACTGTTGTGTCAAAACATTTAAAAGTGATGGATTTATTGGATTGTATAGAGGATTTATGGTTTCTGTACAAGGTATAATTATTTATCGTGCAGCCTATTTTGGTTTGTTTGACACAGTTAAGGGATTGATGGCTGACCCCAAGAAAACACCATTTATTATTTCATTTATTATTGCTCAGGTAAGTCATTTTAAACTGAATGTATTAAAATTGATAACGTGGTCTTCCAGAAATCGTTGTGGTACCACCACAATTTTTTTTATGTAAGTTCTTTGACGACCACGTGGCGACACGAGGTATCTTAAATCTATTTTTAGGTTATGATATGTACACATTTGTACTATTTTTAAAATTCTAAATTTACACAATTAAATTAAAATAATAGTATTTTTGATATTTAGTTTAAATATTTTTGAATGATGTTTCTATTAACTGAGCCTCTTTTGATGACTCTACTTATACCACTACCCATTTTCTGACATAAGAACTCATAAAAGGAGTTTTTTTTTTATATAAAAATTATTAGTACCAATTTTTAATTTTTCTCTAGTTTGGGTGTTGATGTTGGAAAAAATAAAGGTGAAAGACAATATGCTGGCCTGATTGACTGTTGTGTCAAAACATTTAAAAGTGATGGATTTATTGGATTGTATAGAGGATTTATGGTTTCTGTACAAGGTATAATTATTTATCGTGCAGCCTATTTTGGTTTGTTTGACACAGTTAAGGGATTGATGGCTGACCCCAAGAAAACACCATTTATTATTTCATTTATTATTGCTCAGGTAAGTCATTTTAAACTGAATGTATTAAAAACATTCTTAGTTTTGTTTTACACTTTTTGGACCCACGCTATTGGTTTTTTTGCATTTTTACAGATAATTCATTCCTTGTAGAAACTTAAAAATATGAAAATTCTTGATATATTTTTTTAACTTATTTTTGTCATTAGATACATATGTTGGCAATCTTCTAATTATGCACGAATTGGTGTCACATATTTTATTTAGAGGCACTTCAAATTTAGTTTTGTGATGTTTAAAAACCAGTCTTTTACTAATTTAGTGACAAAAAATGTGTGAAACAAACTTGGATATATAATTTTTTAGTTTTAGCTAAATATTAAAATTTAGTTTCATTAATTTATATTTTTTTAATTCACATGATGTTTTTTAATAAACTGAGCCTAATTTGATGACTCTCAATTACCACTACCCATTTACTGACTCGTTTTGTCATCTTTTAAAGCATAAAAAAGTAATAAATTTCTCATTAACAATTTAAATAACGATTTTTAAGATTGTGACTAATCTTTCTGGAATCCTATCATACCCATTGGACACTGTAAGAAGAAGAATGATGATGCAGTCTGGACGTGCTAAGGGTGATATGATGTATAAAAATACTTTAGATTGCTGGATCAAAATTTACAAAAACGAAGGAATCAAAGCATTCTTTAAGGGTGCGTTTTCAAATGTTCTTCGTGGAACGGGAGCAGCTCTTGTTCTTGTCTTCTATGACGAACTCAAAGATCTTTTGTGAATGTATTCAAGGATTCCCAAAAACTCGTTGGAAAAGGGTGCAAGCCACATGTTTGCAAATATAATTTTATGATATTGCCAAGTGCTGCTTGTCATTCTTTTGTTACAAGCTCATAAAAGTTGACTACCTTCTGAAGGACCAAAATATTTTTTACTAAATTTCTGTTTATATATTTATTTGGAATTCGAATTTTTTATTTTAATTTGGTATAAATTCAGAGTTAAGAACAATTTTTGTGTCCGGTACATTTAACACTTAAAAAAAGTAATATGAACTAATTGCCAAATGTCGCCATAATAAAAAAAATTTGTTTGGAAATGAAGGATCATTAAATATGGTTCCATACTAACAGATTTTCTTCAGAAATATGCTTTTTTAATTCAACATAGTGTGGCGATCATAAATATTCTTTCTTTGCTCTTTAACTTGTCTTTTCCACTTATCTTGCTGATGTCCTACTCTATTCAGGACATTTCCCCTCACGCTCATATTGTGAGACATTGGTCCTGTTGAGATTTCATCCTAAAAAATAATACACTCAATAGACTACTAATTAAATGCAGATATGCAAATGGATTCGGGAAACCACAAACTTATAAAACTATCTCAAATATTTAATAAAACATGACTTACATCTTCATTTGTGTGTTCCTGATAATTTCCTTTGATCTTCTTGTTGAGTAGTGGATCTAATATTATCAAAAACGCCATATAAATGACTAATATCGAAATTACCCAAATTACAATGATAACAACTACTTTTATAATAGTTGTATTTCTGTTTTCATATTTGCAATCACATCTGGGGCAAAACTCTTGCTCCTTACCTACAATATCTGCACCAATCCTTGGCAGTATTACACCATCACAATTACTGAAATAAAAATAAAGATTATATTGAAAACTAACAGATAAAATAATAAGAATATAGGTGATAGTGACAAATGTTTACCTACCACTGATTTGGAGGTACATTGGTAATATACATAATCCTAGAGGTGTGATTTGTTAATTCTGTTCTGTTTGTTACTGAGGATATACTTGGACATATACACTTGCATCTTTTATCTTCGTAGGATTGTGCCTAAAAATGTAAGTATATGTTTGAAACAAACAATATTGAACCAATATATTTTTAAAAACGAAGAAGGAAATCCATTGTACACAATATATTGTTACCTTTATAGAAAAAAAT
The DNA here is from genome assembly GCA_949320105.2 of Crepidodera aurea. Classification (NCBI taxonomy): domain Eukaryota; kingdom Metazoa; phylum Arthropoda; class Insecta; order Coleoptera; family Chrysomelidae; genus Crepidodera; species Crepidodera aurea. Next base: position 13,743,535 of record OX439475.1, on the reverse strand, counting down.
AAGCTTATTAAGCACAAAACTAGCAGGTGATAGTTCATGTTTAGAAATCTACGAGAACTTTTAAAAGTTAAATATAAATCTAATGTTTAAAAAACAAACTTTCACCATTTTTATCTTCAAGCAGCTGACTTTTGACAGCTAACCTGACATTTGTCAGAATTGTTAAAAATACTTCTATATTCTCGTTGTTGCCAGATCGAAAAGGATGTCTGTCAATATTAACCTGTTCTTTGAGAATAAATTTGTTTTCAATTTTATTTTGAACTTTTCTTGCATTATGAAATTGCAAGAAAATAAACGCATAAAAACAACAAATTAAATAATATTTTTCAGCATAGATTGGGAAAGGCCAGGACACTTTCTTATATCATCATGTCAACAATGTTTGTTCGCCTCTAATGATACTAGAAATGATAATTTCTAAAAACTTAATTGCCAGCTTAACGGAGTTTTAATTAGTCTTGTTATAATGATGTAACAAAAAAATATTCATATATTATTTGTGCAAACATTAAAAATATATATTTGCTAACTTATGAGACGTTTCACAAAAATATTGCAAATTGCAAGCCATTTTTTTATTTTAAACATTTGGGCCAATTTGGTTGATTTGGCAACCATGCGTTTTTTTGTACTGTCAAAAATAAAAGTCAACTTTGTAGTTCTAGGAATGGAATAAAGAATAAATGGTCATGGTCTTTCCATTTCATCTGTTGGTTTGTTAGGTTACAGTTTCTGCAGCAAAATGTCCAAACACAAAAAACCAGAGAAGTCTTTCTGGAAGGATTTCCTGGCCGGAGGAATATCCGCGGCTATTGCAAAAACTGCCGTAGCTCCCATCGAAAGGGTGAAATTAATTTTACAGGTGCAGGCAGCTAGTAAACAAATTTCAGAGGAAACTGCTTACAAAGGTATGTTAAAAAAAATTGATAACGTGGTCTTCCAGAAATCGTTGTGGTACCACCACAATTTTTTTTATGTAAGTTCTTTGACGACCACGTGGCGACACGAGGTATCTTAAATCTATTTTTAGGTTATGATATGTACACATTTGTACTATTTTTAAAATTGATTTTATTATTAGGACGTTTTAGTTTTTTAATCAGTTAGAGTTAAAGTTTTTGTTATATAACGTTTTACATATGTTACCATTACCCATTTACAGATACCATATATTGTCTAGATGCATTTCTGAAACTACCCCATTACTCTAAATTCAATCTTAATTCCTAATTTACAGGAATAATGGATGTTCTTATACGTATCCCAAAGGAACAAGGTTTTTTGAGTTATTGGAGAGGAAACCTGGCAAATGTGATTAGGTATTTCCCCACCCAAGCTTTAAATTTTGCTTTTAAGGATGTTTACAAAGATATCTTTATGAGTGGAATTGATAAAAATAAACAATTTTGGAGATATTTTGGGGCTAATTTAGCTTCTGGTGGTGCTGCCGGAGCTACTTCTTTGTGTTTTGTATATCCCCTTGATTATGCAAGAACTCGGTAAGAGATTCTTGAAATTTTCAATACCTACTTCTAGGACACTGTCTTTTCTTTGTTTAAAACTTTAAATACTATTCTTCCCCACTTTCCTGATCTTAGTATCTTATCCCTTCTGGGTGGCTTTAAAAAAATCTGGCTAATCTCTGATAATCGTCTTTATTTTTTTCATCCAAGGAATTGAAGTCCAGTTTGGGATAAAAAATTGTTTATCTAAATTATTCCTGAGATGAAATTTGGCATTTATTGAAACTGTTTAGACCAAATTGACGAAATTTGTTTTATGTAATTTGGGAATAAATGTATAAAAAAGACATATCAAATTTAGTTCTTATTTATGCCCTTTTATTGTCTTGTGTGAGGAAAAGTTCTAAATTTACACAATTAAATTAAAATAATAGTATTTTTGATATTTAGTTTAAATATTTTTGAATGATGTTTCTATTAACTGAGCCTCTTTTGATGACTCTACTTATACCACTACCCATTTTCTGACATAAGAACTCATAAAAGGAGTTTTTTTTTATATAAAAATTATTAGTACCAATTTTTAATTTTTCTCTAGTTTGGGTGTTGATGTTGGAAAAAATAAAGGTGAAAGACAATATGCTGGCCTGATTGACTGTTGTGTCAAAACATTTAAAAGTGATGGATTTATTGGATTGTATAGAGGATTTATGGTTTCTGTACAAGGTATAATTATTTATCGTGCAGCCTATTTTGGTTTGTTTGACACAGTTAAGGGATTGATGGCTGACCCCAAGAAAACACCATTTATTATTTCATTTATTATTGCTCAGGTAAGTCATTTTAAACTGAATGTATTAAAAACATTCTTAGTTTTGTTTTACACTTTTTGGACCCACGCTATTGGTTTTTTTGCATTTTTACAGATAATTCATTCCTTGTAGAAACTTAAAAATATGAAAATTCTTGATATATTTTTTTAACTTATTTTTGTCATTAGATACATATGTTGGCAATCTTCTAATTATGCACGAATTGGTGTCACATATTTTATTTAGAGGCACTTCAAATTTAGTTTTGTGATGTTTAAAAACCAGTCTTTTACTAATTTAGTGACAAAAAATGTGTGAAACAAACTTGGATATATAATTTTTTAGTTTTAGCTAAATATTAAAATTTAGTTTCATTAATTTATATTTTTTTAATTCACATGATGTTTTTTAATAAACTGAGCCTAATTTGATGACTCTCAATTACCACTACCCATTTACTGACTCGTTTTGTCATCTTTTAAAGCATAAAAAAAGTAATAAATTTCTCATTAAGAATTTAAATAACGATTTTTAAGATTGTGACTAATCTTTCTGGGATCCTATCATACCCATTGGACACTGTAAGAAGAAGAATGATGATGCAGTCTGGACGTGCTAAGGGTGATATGATGTATAAAAATACTTTAGATTGCTGGATCAAAATTTACAAAAACGAAGGAATCAAAGCATTCTTTAAGGGTGCGTTTTCAAATGTTCTTCGTGGAACGGGAGCAGCTCTTGTTCTTGTCTTCTATGACGAACTCAAAGATCTTTTGTGAATGTATTCAAGGATTCCCAAAAACTCGTTGGAAAAGGGTGCAAGCCACATGTTTGCAAATATAATTTTATGATATTGCCAAATGCTGCTTGTCATTCTTTTGTTACAAGCTCATAAAAGTTGACTACCTTCTGAAGGACCAAAATATTTTTTACTAAATTTCTGTTTATATATTTATTTAGAATTCGAATTTTTTATTTTAATTTGGTATAAATTCAGAGTTAAGAACAATTTTTGTGTCCGGTACATTTAACACTTAAAAAAAATAATATGAACTAAAAGCTTAATTTTAATTCAAATATCAATATTTTTCGTTTATAGAGTCAAAATTGAAAGAAAAATAATTTTGGTCCATTAAATAGACTATTTTTTATTTCTGTGATAAGCTCCAAATATTTATTCCAATAGTATTATTTTACATTTTGCATAGGTTTAAAATGGAAACATTTATTTATGAAAAACTCGCTGTAATAAAAATACTACATTATATTTGTTGTTTGATTTGAATTTTCAGGCTTAAAAGTTGTAATAGAATGAATGTTGCATTACTTTAAAAGGGGTTGGTTTAACAATTAACAGAAAATTCGTGTCTCAAAACGCTTACCTGATGTTAATCGTCTCTCTGGTAGTGGTGGTGACTAGTAGCAGCGGTACACCCCAATGTAGCAGCGGGCACAACGTTACACAAGAAATGTTTGTCTTTAGCACAAAAAATGTCCATGTCACAGGTACAGAAGCAATTGTGTTTTCTGCTCAACCAAGGCCCTTCACTCGTTTTAGGTACAATCACGACATGAGCGGGTCGAAATTCAAATTAAGCACTTTGAGACAAATAAACGCGAAATATTTAAATATAAAATAAAAAATTATTCATTCTGGAACAAAAGTATAATTAATAATATAACTCCATTCCTGAACCTTCCAAAATTGGATATTTTTCTTTGTTTTATATTGTGCTAGGAATTAGACTGCAGACATAAGAGTTAAATAGAATAGGTCAAAATAATAGTAGTTCATTTACATTTTCCTATTATCGAAACCGATAAGGTTCCTCCGATGGAACATGTTTTTGTTTATTTCTTGATCAGTTTTATTTGTTAATTGCTCTTTTTTTTGTGGATTCTCGGAGCACTATTGATGAACTATTTTCAATTGCAGAACAAAATTTATCTACTTGTATACATTTATTCTTTTCCACACACTCATTCAGTCTATGTGGACTTGATTAACGGGTGTCAATATGTAGAATTAACCAGTGCATACTATACTTTTTCTACGACCGGTTTCTATTACATATAAAGTAAAGTATAAACAAACAAATCAAATAAAAGATTTGTTTTATTAACTTGAATATTTTACAAGGCAAATAATAAATTGTGGATAAATAAACTCGATTGAAACTGAAAAACTGGTCAAGCCATACCCTAACTTCCTTATACAATTTATTTATAAATATTAAACGTAGGTACACTTATTAGAAAACATCAGGAGCCTTTTTTATTAATTTTTCGATGTTTTCTTTGTATCCGTCTGACTGCCGCTTGAGGAATGCTTTCAATTTCAAATATTTGCTAATATCTATCTCAGCAAACAATTTTGATCGGCCTTATGCCGGCCCAACATATGCTGGTTAGATCTGGCCGGCACGGCAAAGCATCTGTAGCTGGTGAAGGTAGATCACTCTGGCCATCATCAGGGCCAATTTTGGCCAACAGTGACTTGTAATGACGGGCATTCGAAGGCCCAATGCTGGCCAACAGTGTCTTTTGAAGGCCTGATGCTGGTCAACAGTGCCTTTTTAATGACGGGCCTTTGAAGGGCAAACAGTGTCTTTTGAAGGGCCAACAGTGTCTTTCGACGGGCCTCTGAAGGCGAAACGGTGGAAATCATTGATGGCCCAGTAGGAATACTGCAATGGAAGTTACATACTTAGAGGGTTGGCCCACTGCGAATTATACATATTTACTGACTGCCTTTTCTTTAATTTAATTTAAAGTTTTATATTTTGAGTGAAAAAAAAGTTCAAATTTTCCTTAAACAATCTTGAATTCATAGAAAAATATCACAAAAAACTGGATAAAGACGAAAATCTATAGTTTATACATATATACTTATTTAATAAATTGAAAAACTAGGAAACAACATATAAAAACAATTCTTTGCTTTAAAAGAAAAAAAATCACAAATGTTAATAAATAAATAAAATACACAACATAAAAACAATTCTTTGGTTATAAAAAATCATAAAGGTTAATAAATAAGGCATACACATTCATCGGGTTCACTTGATGTCCCTGGTCTCGGTGACACTACACCAGAAACACGTACTGGGAATGTAGGAAACTTCGGTTTCTTTTTCCTCACCACCCCATGCTATTTAAATTTTTCGAAAGGGTTGCTCCCCTCCAGTAATGGATGAAATTAGAGGTAAACTATTCATACAAAAATGTACATTGTAGAAATCAAAAGTCGACGTGTCTCGCTGATTTTCAAGAGTCTAGTAACGAGTTAGATAGGGGGGTAACACTATTGATCCGCACTGTATATAAAAGCTTTGTTTTATTATAATCAAAAGTTGTTGGGCCATTTCTTTTGTTAAAATTAACATTTTTTTAAAAATTCCCTCTTTTCTGATGAAACTTTTTACCTAAAGCAATACAATCCATCGTTTTCTTTCAGAAGGATCCTTTGGAAATGCTAACAATCTACATTTATCTCTTTCACTATAATGCTTGCAATCCGGAGCAAAACACATCACCAACATAATGTTTCTGAAATAAATATATAAATGACGACGGTAGAGATAAACTGGTCTAAGTGACATTTTAGAGATTTTCCCCTATATAGGGGAAAAAATTAATAAGACACTGTTGACCAGCATTGGCCCTGATGATGGCCGGTGTGTACTACTACTAAAGATGGCCGCGTGACGTCACACTCCGGGCCTTCATTGGCCCATTGCTGGCTAGATTATAGGTATCCGATTACAGTATGCCATAGACTGGGCCATCATTTTGCCGATGTAGCTTTGTCGTGGCCAGCATTGGGCCAGAAGACGGCCCGACATTCAATGTTTGCGAAAATGTTTCATTCATTCTATCAGAGCTAAAGAGTACTGGCAACGCAAATTATTTATGACATATTTCCAAAAAAAAACAATTAATTTCGAAAAAAAAAAATATTTTTACGAACGCTCTTCTTATATTTCCGATATTGCGAAAAAACTAATAGCAACTTAGTCTACGATGATTGTAAATATACCATATAAAACGCTAATAAAAATAAACGGGTTTCCAACGTACTTAAATACATTAATTAGATTTTTTCCGTTTCTCAAATTATGAATCAAAGTTATTAAAAACATCTGATAAGACGGGTTTTATCGTCAATATGTAACGTAAATGAGGAAATAAAGGTTACATAAGCCGTTTTTCTCTTGGGGACATAGTTTGACGAGTCGAGTTCGACACGCCTTTTAAAATACACCGTATAGGTATGTTATACCTATGTCTTTATACGTAATACTTGTGTGTGTATTTCAGAAACGCACAGGCGATATACTTTCTCTAAAATTTATTAATGTATAGCATCGGAAGTAATTTTATTTTTTAAACAGATACATGCACATACTTTATTTACGTCATAAAAGTTGTCCCTGAAGTTTTAAAATTAAGCTCATGGAATAAAACCTACGAGGATACGAGGACGTCTCGATAAATTCTTAGCCAGAATAGAAAACATTTTTTGTTTAACTATACACTTAATACAAAGTAATAAACCTTTAAAAAAATGTAAAAAAAAATATTTCTCTCAAAAAACGATTTTAAAATTATTGGATTTGAAAACGTAAACGCCTTTTAGTCGGATATCAAATTAGTGACGTCACTTTATTAACAGAAGGAATCTACAACAGTCTTGATAAACAAATGCCTTCAATTGGAGTGTCTGTAGATCTAGCCAAAGCCTTCGACACTGTTAACCATTGTATCCTCTTAGAAACTCTTAACAATATAGGTATAAGAGGGATTCCACATGAACTATACTGTATTTGAAAATCAAGAGAGAGTAAATTCCCAGAAATGTTTTGCAGTTATCAGTGTTAAAGGCAGTAAACCATAGACGTGCGTTTTCAAAATTAAATTAATATGGAAATAGAAATATTTAATTTGTTTTAGTTATTTATACCTAGATTACCAATTTTAGATAGATAAACATAATTCGTAAGTAGTAATTTAATTTGGGTAAAATGAAGAAAAAGTCAATATTATTTTAGGCATTTTGTTTTAGGCATATGTTTATTTACAAAATATGTATATAATATGTACAGATAATTACAATTATTTATAAATTAATATGAGGAGCTAAAAAAACAATTAAGTAGGTATATGAGAAAAAAAAAACCAACCGCAAGGATAAAATTTGACGAGCAACATGCAAAAAATACGACAATATTAAATCTTAAAAAATAAAAATCTAAAAATAAAATTAAAGTACATAAATTAATAATTTTAAAGTTATGGTTCCTCGCACTCTGTGTCAGAAGATTCACCATCTGATTCTAGAGAAATTACAATGGGCTCTATAGTAATATCAATTATGTTATCTAGCTCCCACATTTTTTTTTCTATTTCTGTAACGTGTCTAATACATTTTTGCCAATTTTCACTTGTTACTTCAGATATTGCCTTATTGAAGAGATTTTTAACATCTGATAATTTAAAAGTAGTGTTATTTCTGGCAACATAACCTTTAACTTGAGCCCATATTAATTCTATCGGATTCAGCTCACAATGGTAGGGTGGTAAACGAAGGATTTCAATTTCTCGTTTTTTGGCTATCTCCTCAATATTATATTTTTTATAATTTTGCTTATGTTTTTTAGCAATAGTTAACAATTCTGCCCTCAGCATTGTATTGTCAAAGGCTAAATTTTTAGAAGATAACCAGTTTGCAATTTCACCCTTTTTCCATTTAGTGGTTGGTAAAGGTTCAAGTAATCTGGAGTGGTAACTTGCATTGTCCATTACAATAACCGATCCTTTTGGTATGAATTGAATCATCTGTTCAAAATATTCCTCAAACACGTCTCCATTCATTTCTTCGTCAAAAAAACCGTTTGTACTGCCTATATGACAAATAATTAATCTTTTACCTTTTCCTATAGGTTCCTTAAAACCAGTAGTATCTCCTTCTAGAAAAGCTTGATGGGATGATTTTATATTTTTGTCTTTCCAAACTCTTCCTACACAATGTCCTTCATTAACCCATATTTCATCTAAATAATAAATGTTTTTATTTTGAGCTTTAACTTGTTGTATTCTTCTGAGGTACTGTCTTCTCCAACATACAATAGTGTTTGAGGGATTTTGATGTTTAAAATAGTGGTACACATTCACTACAGCACTCTTTTCATTGAGCGATAAATGGTCTAGTTTTAATTTTTTCACTGGCGTATACTCACAAACTGCTTCCATTTTTAGTCACTACTATTTGTCACGTTTATCGAAAATCAAATAACTGCATTTCTAGAAACTATTTAAGTCAAAATATCTGTCATTAGAAGCTGTTGCCATTCGGAGGTCGTTAAATAACAATTATCCCTTTCTATTCTGGTTACGCCTATGACGCACGTTAATCCTCTTAGGCCTACTGTAGTAACAATGAAAGATCATAAAATAATGTGATAGTCCAAGAAATTTAATAAATTTTGTATTGAAATTAACAAAAACAATTTAGAATGCATTACAAATATTGAAGTTTTACCGCACGTACTGTACTATAGTTTTGCATACCGAATTACTTTTTATTCTGGGAATTTACTCTCTCTTGATTTTCAAATACAGTATATTTAAAAGCTATCTAACCGATAGAAAACAAAAGGTTAAAATTGGCAGTACCACAAACCAACAAACTATCACATGTGGAGTACCTCAGGGGGCACTGTTGGGCCCTATATTATTTAATATATATTTGAATAACCTCTTCCTTCCAGATACAAAATGTAAAATCATAAGTTTTGCAGATGACACAGTGTTGTTCTCTGAAAGCGATAATTAGTAGGACCTAAAATTACAATTTGAAAGAGATCTCAAAAAAAATTAAATCATGGTTTGACCATAGGTTGCTGAGTATAAACTTTAACAGTTTATGTACCCTTCAGCTCTTATAGCAACCCCTTCCTAGCTACACTATTATAATAGATAATGAAATACGTATTTCACCTACAAATAAAGTAAAGTATTTGGGTATCATACTGGACCATAACCTACGATGGGATCAACATATAGAGTATTTAATCAAAAAATTACGTAGTATACTGTTTAAATTCAAACAAATATGTCATATACTGACCCTTATGGCATAACGCGATGGGGTATATAGTGTAGCCAAAACATATATGACACAACTTGAGATTCTACAAAAACAATCCTCCAGATATGACTGTCCAAGTGACACTCTGTATCATCAGAGTGGCATATTTGATCCTAGACCACTCTAATGTGCTAGTATAGGAATTAGTTTATTCTATAATAAAATAAACTTAAAAGTATTGACACTTGATTCTTCAACTAGGACTCAGAATAAAGACAAATTTGTTCTTCCTTATAAAATCCACACAGCACAAACTCAAAACACACGTTCGACTGCAGATAAACAAACAAACATTACGCGTTTCAGGCAGTTCAAATTAATACCGCTAGTGTCGCATAAAGTTGTGTTCATGTCAATAATTCCATAATACCTTTGACTAACGCCATCACTCTGTAGAAATGCTTATTTCATTAATATACGCCACTATACAAAATGGGTTCAATAACATTCAACTTTTCGTTTTTCGTTCAAATTAAAGCGATTACTGATTTAATGTGACCACCAGCTTTTTTTTTCGGATGATTTCACTTGGAAAAATTAAAACGTGCGGAGAACGGTCACGTCTTTTAATAAAAATTCAAAGAAATTCGAACCGCTAATTTTCAAGTTGCTGATCGCCAAAATTGCACGTGGAACGGTAAATAATATAATGAAATGTCTCCTTTCGATTTCAGAATGATTTCAGCGAAAACACCGGAAGAAGTATCGATGGTTATACTGCTAATGATGATTTACTTTCTTTCAATTGCGTCGTTCAACAGTTACCGTTTGCGTAAAATCAAAACTGCGTGTGGTTTTTAAGGTTCAATGGTATGTCCATTCATACAAATTTTTTATTTGAAACAAATGTTTTTTGGTATTTTTACCTCTCATAAACCTCTTCCCGTAAGACTAAGTGATTTAATGACTGCATTAACAAAGAAAGAGGATGTACCCACTTCAGAAAACAATACAAAATAATTTGAATTAATTACATTTTAAATTCAATAGGTGTAATTATTAGCGTTTAGCACTTTTATCAGTTAAGTTTTGACTTACAGTCGACAGCTAATCGTGATACTCCAAACAATACCTAAAGATTATCTTAAGAAATTGAATAAGGAGTCGGGAGTCGACAATGATAACATTCATAATTAACGAACGTTGTGAGTAATTTCTAAGGTCACAGAACAATAGATGGCACAGTTTTTAAATATTTTAATTATTTAATTATCTAATAGCTAATGGCCGTAGATCTACTTATCTAAAACGTGAGATTGTGATAATTCAATTTTATCTTTCGGTTTGAGATGACATTGAAGGGGTCAAATTATCAATCGGACCAGGGGGAAATTACGTCAAAATAATGTAATGAACATAGTAGAATGCAACAACTACTTGATTAGCCATGAAACTTTTACTCGAACAAAATGTTTGACAGATAGTTGCTTAGATTTTATTGGAGAACTCAAGGCTCTTCAGAAGTATAAGATCACCGAGAGTATAAACTGAAAATTCCAGATTATAATGTCTATAGAAATGATCAAAGAGGAATAGCAATAATAAAACATGGAAATAGTTCATTCCACAATTGTAATAGTTTGGCCTGACTTCGGAGAATTAATAGTTGCCTCGTGAATACCTCGCGCTCTTACAAAATGGTGTGCCACCAATTTTAGACAGAGAAACAATAACTCAATTTTCACCCTGTCGAAGGAAGGCCAGAGTCTCCAGATATCACTACTACGTTTTTCTCTAGGCTAGGGAAATTCTGAATAACTGTGGAACATTTTGTACGTCAGATATGAATTCAGTAACTCAAAATACGAAAATATATAAGCTTCCTTGCGCAAAAATAGAACCATCCAGAAATTACAAGTTTTGCTCAGCTTAACACTTTTTCCTCTAGGCTAGTGGAATTCTGAGGTAGTCTAGGGAAATTCTACAGTGAGATTAGAACTAAGCAACTCGAGATACGTGAAAACATTATCGTTTTGCGTAGATCGAAATTGCTTTCACAGATACCTACTGAGGAATGGTGCGGATCATAAGTGTTACCCCCCCTATCTAACTCGTTACTGGACTCTTGATAGGAAAATCGCCGAGACAGGTCGACTTTTGATTTTTACAATGTACATTTTTGTATGAATAGTTTACCCCCAATTTCATCCCTTACTGGAGGGGAGCAACCCTTTCGAAAAATTTAAATAGAATGGGGTGGCGAGTGATAGCTCATTTGAAAGGAGGTTTTATTCTCCATTCAACCGTGCAAAAAATTTTAAATTTGCTTTATTACGTGATGAGTTATTAATGTTTAAAAATAACAAAACACCACAAACAGGAAGGCAACTAAACTACAAAACTACAATTACAGTTACAATAAATGTTCATTATGTTCCCCGTTGACCTCCTGGCAAAAAAAAAGTCTATTTTTAGTTTCAGCTTTGACGTTTTGCAAAAAAAAAAACATTAAAAAAATAAAATAAAAAAAATAAAAAACAATCATAAAAAAAAATAAATAAAAATAAAATAAAAATAATAGTAAAAAATAAAAAAAAATAATGTAAAAAAAATAAAAAAAAATAAAAAAATTAAAAAAAAACACGGTTGAATAGAGAGTCCAGAACGAGTTAAATAGGGTAACTCTTACGATCCTCACCCAATTACTCAACACGTAATGAAGCAAATTTAAAAAAGTTTGCACGGATGAATGGAGAATAAACCCCCCTTTCAAATGAGCTATCACTCACCACCCCATGATATTTAAATTTTTGAAAGGGTTGCTCCCCTCCAGTTAGGGATGAAATTAGGGGTAAACTATTCATACAAAAATGTACATTGTAGAAATCAAAAGTCGACCTATCTCGGCGATTTTCCTAACAAGATTCCAGTAACGAGTTAGATAGGGGGGGTAACACTTATGATCCGCATTGTATAGTGACCAAAATAAATTGGAAAGCGTTTAGAAAAAGTGTAGGAGTCGAAAAATTAGAAAAAGGGTTTTAAAAAACTCTAGATTATGTATATGCAGTTCGAGGATCAAACACGATAAAAGGATAACAAGTTCTGCCTGTTCTTAATAATGAATCTCATTGGTTGATTATTGACTGAGGTTATACGATACAGTATACTAGGTGATGAAAATAAGTGGGAAAACTAGCGTTGATTATGTTGCAACGTATGCGAAAAAATATTGTGATATCCTGGATTAACTCCTCCGCTTACGCTTTTTATACTTACTTCTAAATCAGAACAGTTCTGAAATATCTTATAATATAGAAAAATGATTTCGAATATGAAAAGAAATGAAAGAAGTTAATTAATGCTGATAAGATATTTTTATTACACTATTAAAATACAACTTGTATTTACTTATAAAATAAAAGATTTTTGTAAAATAATATGACATTAACAGTCTTTATGAATTAATAAATAGAAAAATTTATATTATAAGCAAGGTTTTATTAACAGCAATAAAGTATAGATTATTAGATATAACCGATTTGTGTAGTTATTTTACACGCTTCCCATATAATGAGAACATAAATTTAAACAGCTATCAGATATCTAGAATAATATAAAATTCTATTTTTATGATCTACTTTAGCAAGAATGACTGGTAGAAATTGACTGGTAATGTACCTACACACCTTTATACATCTTTGGTAGATATTTTTTAATGTAAATTAGATCAGACTAATGCAGCTTGTCTGGGCTAGATATGTCCGAAATTACACAATTCACCACTAATTTAAGTTATTTATTTTGAAATATGTTTTGTTCATATAAGGAGAGAGGAACGTGCTGTTTGCATATCCGAAGCCTTTAATGTTGGCTATTTGAGTGCCAAACTATTTTTTCCAAATATCTATAATTTAAACTATTGAATTCTCCATTAATAATAGACCCTCTCTAACTTGTTGACATTTTAACTTAACTTCTTTTAAAAAGCCGTTTTAACGTAACCTTTCCTGTCACTTTATATCCTCATTGATATCTCCTTGGACTGTATTTCTTTTACTCTGTCATCCTTTTGCTTCTTTAAACGCTTTTACCAACTTAGTGAATATTGCCCGCCACTTATCTTTTTTTAAATGTCACATGACCGATATGGCGTTCAATGTGTTAAAATATTTACGATTTTGCGCCGTAGAATATTTGAGGTAACTGATAAAAATTGAAAGAATCTGAGAAGCAAATCAATGGAGGAATACATCCAAATTGTAACTTATATTGCTTTTAAATAGACACAATAGCCCCTGCAGTCATAGTACCAGGGCAAAATTTCGTATGACCTTGACAATCGTAAAAATAATGACTTTCCGGTATTCTTATATACCACCTGATTAGGTAAAAATAACAATTTTCATAAAATCTTTTCTGTTTTTGAATAAAAACGCACCCAAGATTGGAAAATCTTCATCCGATTTATGCTGGCACCTTTCCTAAGTTTGTAGAATTCAAACATTCTTGGATAGAAATGAAACGCCGCACATTGTCATTATTACTACCCGACCTAGTTTCGAGAACAATATTTGTCGCTGTCTTTGTTTAAGGCCACAAATTATTTTTGATTTATTGATCGGTGTGGTAGAATTTCCTTACTTTTTTGTTTGTGTGTTGTATAAAAAAAAACATACCTCAATTCATTACCTATTTAAAACATTGGTTGGTTTTGGTCACCTAATTTTTATGTTCTGCACGCCACTGGCTACTAAGAATGCATAAATGATTTATTTATTCGGTGGCAATACCTTTTGGTAAACGTATTATGCAGTGTTGCCAAACTTTGGAAAATATTTATATTTAGTCACGCCTACTTTTGCTGCGCGGGTCAAGGGGAAATATCGTAAGAAGTTATGACACGTTAATGAAACCCCTTAATGAAAATAAATATAGAAGGTTATAAATGAGAATTTTAAATTGAAAATTCATTATAGAAATATCTTTTTTTTTATAGACAATTATTTTGCAAATTGATTTACAGTGTGTGTTAAATGCTATTGTAAAAAAGAAAACACATTTTCATAAGTATCAATAATCTAGTTTTAGGAATCCAATCTTTATAATTCATTTAATACAGTTTTACAGTTATTCACTTTCAATTTATAAATACGTAAGTATACGACAAAACCGAGGCAATAAAATCATGACGACGTTATCAAAAACGATATCCCGCTGCGTTGATGATGAATTAGTCACGGAAATGGCTTCATAGCCACTGGGAACACGCCTCATTGAATATTAATTATTATAAATATAAAAATAGTTGTTTTGATTAATCCCAGCTTGGGATGCTTAATCAAATTTTCATTGCATTTTAGATTAATTTGAAAAATACACTGAGAAAAAACACTTTTTTATCAACATACAGCAAAAAATTACGCATTTATTCCTTCGGAAGTAAAACTTTCTTTGATTTCTTTAAAGGATTAAATTGCGTCTTTTTTATGAATACCTGTACAAGAAAAAATAATAATTCTTTCATATATTCTATTTTATTCAATAACTTAATCAATATAGCAATAAATCCCGAACTAATGAATTCAATCGCCCAGCAATGTCATATTATTATTTCTAACACATAATAAAAACAATAAAGAACAATAATAACACCTTTTGCTTGATTTATTGAACACAATAGTCGTAGTTGGCACTTTCAGTTATAAACCAAATGCCGCGCAGTAACATAAACTTCAATTCATTCGTAATAACAAAAACAAATTTGTTTCTTTATTAGTAAATAACGTTTCGGCGTGTCCAAGAGGGTTCATAACCAGGACAAACGTATTAATTATGTAGTTGTTATGAAATAAACGACTAAATAACTAAGAAAACACTAGTACCTCTACCAAAAAAGAAACAGTCCTGTCCATCCACTGTAATAGTTGGATCTGAGCATCAAAATAATATTGAATTTCACAGAGAACTTAAAGTAGTTATTAAAGGTCCTCTCTACGCCAAATACACAGCGAACTGAATCAAAATATTCATCGAAAACGAAACATACATTGCAAAAGAAAATAAGTCACACTAACAAACATTCTTGAAATGAAACCAATGGACCACAGGAATCCAATGTACTACTTTAACTTCGACGTGATTATGCAAGATCGAAGGGAGTGGAAAGAGCACAGCATCAAGGGCAAACCTGGAGAAAGGATCTGGTATACAGACGGATCCAAGACCAGGGAAGGAACTGGTGCTGGAATATACAGTGAGGGGAGAAACTTCCAAATAAGTGGGAACAAACACTTCCGTATTCCAGGCGGAAATGTATGCAATCTTGCAATGCGCGAGAGAAAACAATATGAGGGAAGTGCGCAATGCACGGATCAAAATATGCACAGACAGTCAAGCGTCACTGAAGGCTCTCATGCACCCAAAAGTGACCTCAAGACTGGTATGGGAATCTCAGAACACAACAAAATAACTTTTATGTGAGTTCCAGGACACTGTGGCATCGAGGGTATCGAAAAAGCTGATGAATTAGCCAGAAAGGGTTCATCAACTCCATATATTGGTCCAGAACCTGCACTTCGTGTTACTAAATCTAACATGAGAGGATGCATACGGGACTGGATCAAACGAAAACAAACAGAAAGGTGGAAGGAAGCCCCTCTCATGCACCACGGAAAAACATTTATTAAATAACCGTCCAAGCACAAAGCTGAAGAACTGCTCAAGATGAGCAGAAATCAGCTAAGAACAATAACGGGCCTTCTCACTGGACACAGTCCAATGAGAGGACACCTGTACAAGATGGGACTTACAACGGAGACAATTTGGTAAAGGGACAGAAACAGCCAAAAATATACTGTCAGAATGTGAAGCATTGCGTCGCAAAAGACAGGCAATTTACGGACAGCCCAGGCTAATTCCCGAAGAATACAGCCCCCAACCGGTGAAGAACCTGTACAAAATGGTACAGGGGTCAAGAGTTACTGAGTGGGTGCTGTGAAACTAACCCAGAAGGCACAGGAAGCCCAAGAGGCTGAGGTGCAGCTGGCGATGGGACAGCATGTTCCTGCATTTCCTTCAGTCTTGCGCTCATATTGGTTTATCTTCTTATTTCTGCTGCCTTCTTTTTAGACGACAAATTTTGTTTTAGTTGCATCAAGTTTTTCAATTCTTTTATCTACTACATCATCTAGTATTCGATATTTCTCATCCACATATTTAATTTTCTGTAAAATCACACACTTTTTAATTATTCTTCATTTACATTTTAGTCCGCGAATCAAAGTAAATATTCATTTTATTCCCCTATTGGCACACAGTCTAGATAAGATCAGGTCGACGGGTTACATAACCAAATGAATACCATTATACGGTTACGGAAATAATTGTTCCAGATTTGGTTCACGAAGAAAATCAAAAGTGATCTGGTAAACTAGTTCTGCACTTCGCTTTCTACCCTAGCACGGTACAGAAAAAGTAGGCGCCTACAATATAACGGCACGCCATCTCCGGGGTACGTTAACATTGGATATGTACATACATGCATAGAAAGCGTTATATAAATTTTAATTATTATGCATCATTTTTTTCTAGAGCTTCTTCGTTTTCTTACTTAATTTTAATTTTAAAATAAACGTGATTTTTTTACTTACAACGAAGTAATTTAATATCTAAAATTTCTGTCTGTCATCCACTTGGTTGCTCCAGAAAAAGTCAACAGGAGGCCTGTGTAAGTTAAGGGATAGTGCATTTTTAACATATACAATATTACAGCAAGGCAAAAAGGCCGCTTGACTTCTAGGTTGATTCCCACCACTTTACTGAAACGTGTATTTGGAAACGCAGGAAGAGAGGGTATGGATGTTGTATCAGTTTCATTCATTCATTCAAACATCAAATATTATTAATCCAGCAAGGTTTGTATGTATATGTGTATGTGTGTCCGGAGGATCTCAAAATCCACTTGTCAAAATTCAATGATACTTTCAGGGTAGACTAATTCCTATCTAAAAATGCCAAAAATACAGGTCTCATGTCTGTGAAAATTCGATCTTCCGAGATATTTACAAGAAAAGTTAAGCTTTCAGTTTATTTCCTAGCAACGACAGATAACACAGAGATAATATAAACTGTTTTTATAGTAAATATTTTATTATATATTTTGTTGTCATTTTGAAAACGACTTTCATTCAATAAAGTCGAAACGTCAATTAAAGCACCCTTTTTCTTTAAAATAGGTGGTTTTATTTCCAATAGAAGAGAAACTAATAAATATTAGTTTAATTTGTCAGTTTTTGGCATTGTCAAAAGTAGTTAATTGTCGATCATCGAAATCATATCATATTTTTGTGCGAGGGGTGTTCCAGAGCAACGTTCAGTAACGTAGTCGCGATACATATAATGTTGGTCTAACAGTGGCCGGCGAGAACGTTGGTGGAGTGATGATGGAAAATCGTCGTAAGAAAATAACCTATTTTTGTAAATATCAACGTCAAGGTTTGACTTTATTTAATTTCTGGCATTTCAATCTGAAAGAATTCAATTTTAAATTTGCCGCTTTTTACAATGCAATAGAAGATTCCATAATAACCTACAAATTTTGACAACTACTGACACGCACATCTCTGGGTAAACGTTAATAATATGGGACCGGCTGGGATTTTCATGAAATTTTCACAGATGCTATAAAACATGATAAATCAATATAGCAATAGAAATTTTTGCGCGGAAAAATATTTTTCACATTCTGTTTTGAAAACATATATGTTGGGATACTTACTCCCAAGACAAATAAATTCAGTGCGTTGAAACGATTATTTAACATCTTTTTCCAGTACAAACGCATACATAACTTTTCTACAAATGCCCATGTAGCAATTTATAACCAGAATAAACCTGAAAAGTATAAAAAAGGGAAAAAATGTTCATTTGACGGACATAAATAATTTGCTTGTCAAATGACAGCCATCTCATAAATTCAAAGTTGAAAATACACCGTTGCCAATTCAATTTCAGAAATCATGGATTTAGTTAAATATTTAATGGACACTTGTCAAAATATGATAAAAATATGTGTAATAGTTTTGGTTTTAATCATCTTTTTCCGAGTTAAATATTCGTATGTCTATGCTAGACTTAATATTGAAATTTTTTTAATATTTTTCAACAAGGAAGAAATAATGTTTCGCATCTTTTCTTGGTAACAACGAATATACAGTATATCTATTTTCAATTGCAGAACATCTGCGAATGCCGATCAAAGCGACATGTCGGCACATCAAAGCAACTGGTCGGCGCATATGGAAATTTTGTTTTTATATTCCTGCAATTGAAAATGGATACCTAAACGATATAATTCTGAATGGAAGGATTAAGCATCCATATAAGAAGCTTGTTTATTATTTATTTAAATTTAAAATAATTCACACAAAACTTTTATCTGAGCATATTAATATTTTTTGTCGAATATAAAATTGTAATCAAACAAGCTCGTCGCTAATAAATCAAAACAATTTTTAAGATTAGAATTCATAGATTGTTATCTCGACAATATTTACAACCAAAACTGACCACTTTCCAAAATATAATTTATTATACACCTCAGGAACTTGAGGAAATGTAGGAAGATCATTAAAAGCAAAAATGATTGTCTTTGTCATATTGTGTCACGGAGAAATGCAATAATTAAAATAATTTCGCAGTTGTTAAAAGGTCGTAAAAATTGATAGATATTTTTAATTTTTTGTTAACGGAAGTATTTTTAATTTTTTTCTTATACTGTGTAACAAAATGCTTTTCCTCTTAAATTTCTTTTCTATAATTAGTTCATTAATCAATATACCTAATTAGCGTCTCATTTGTATCAAGGAACATTTCCTATCGATATACAATCGATGTGGTATCCAACTGGAGAAATACTGGTGAGATTGTAGCCAAAAGTTACAGGACTCAAAGATGGAGAAATCAAATGCCTTGTTGACCAGGTAAGTTGGTCATGTGGTGGCAAAATTCAGCAGTCCAAATCGGTGAAGTGCACTAATAGGTCATCTTTCATTTTGCTGGGCTTCTGTGTGCTAACACCTTCTTCCATAAGTCCAACTTACCACTATGGAAGATTGCTGGATTTTATCATATGTGAGTTGATAAGTACACACTGAAGGTCATCATGAAAGATCTGAGGATTGCCGCACAAACAGCTATTGATTGGGCCAGTTTCCGCAGCGAAGTATCATAGCAAAGGCCACTAAGATTGGTGGACCAGACAAAATGTAAGGTTTACGATTCTTAGATTAGCTTTGGTTAGGTTAGGTTATGTTAGGTTTGCCCTGGCTGTCAGGGCAAGTGATAAAGAAACGCTAGTGCGCAGAGCTAACGAGTCCATTGCTGAGATAGAATACTGGGTCAAGCGATATTACCTAAAGCTAGCGCCGGAAAAAACCGAAATAATCATTGTTAAGGGTCCCAGAAGGAGGGAAAACATAGTGTTCAAGGTGGGAAACTTGGATATCCCGCCTAGTAAACAGCTAAAATACCTAGGTGTATGGTTGGATAACAAGTTAATCTTTAAAGAGCATGTAAAGAAAGCCTGCGAGAAAACAAAAAGACAAGCCACAGCACTGAGCAAGATAATGCCTAATATCGGGGGTCCGAGTTACTGGAAAAGGAGAGCACTATATGGCGTAGTGTCATCAGTGTTACTGTACGCAGCACCAGTGTGGGGACAAGTCATCCGAATCAAGAAATATAGAGACATGCTGTTGGCGACTCAGAGGGCGTTTGTCATTAGGATTATCTGTGCATATAGGACGGTCTCCCTGGAGTCAGCATTGGTGATTGCGCGCATCCCACCGATAGACCTCATGATTGAGGAGAGGACGAGAATAAAATCACATCCGGTAGTAAGCAATGAGATAAGAAACATCGAGAGAAGTAGGTTTTTGAATGAATGGCAAAACAGAATGGCATCTATGGACCTCCACAGGCCAATGGACGAAAAGAATAATCCCAGACGTAAGAAGATGGAACAGCTGCGATTTCCGTAGTTGCGCGGTGACAATTGTATATATTGCAATGAGATAAACGATGTGGAGCATACCGTGTTCAATTACGCCAGTTGGGAAGACCCCAGAAGAAGCTTCTGGAGAAAGGTCGAACGACGTCTAACCCCTGACAACATTACAGATTGGATGACCACGTCCACAAGGAATTGGAATGCTGGTGAGAGTTTCATCACCGAAATGATGAGGAACCAGCAATTAATTTTTGATACTTTTCTTTAGCGTGGAAATTGATGAATCCAAGTTTGGTAAAACGATTATCTATCATAGCCTAAATAACGGTAGTGCTGAATTTGTTTTTTTTGTATAATTCAATTTCGTCCTAAACAATCGATCTTTTCCTCTTTAATAATTCCTATCAATTCTTCATTGATTGTGTGATGTTTTTCTAAAATTTAACTTTTAAGAAATCATTAAATTTACACCTTCAAGATTGTAGTTAATTTTGGTTTTAATAATTATAATGTACACGAGTAATATTTGTATCTGTTTGAAGAATTTTGACATTTTATAATTGCTGTAATTTATTATTTATATCCAATTAAATAATTTCAATATCACAATGATGCAAGTGAAATTATTTAAAAAAAATTTAATTCACAATATATCACTCGAGTGGCTCAAGTGTTTGCTGGTCACGCCCTAAAATCGTGCTCGAGTGTTCTTTTGGAAAAAGGCAATAAGTAGGTATCTACTTACTTAAAATTAATAGACTGTACAAAAAGACAGAAATGGAGTAAATGTCCAGTTGCAGGCCATTGCATAATTCTTGCAGTAATAAATTATCAAGTACCACATAAGATATTTAGATATTTTATCTGATACCGCCATCCAGTGGAGTGGAAAGATAAACGAATTGCAAAATCATTTAGATTTTTTTACCAAAAGAGTTATGGTACGACGTTTCGAATTCCTTTGATATTTTTAGAACTTAAAAATTAATGGAAGTAAAAAATGATTTATTTTGATTATTAAATTTATTTATTTTTTGAAAAAACTATTTTATGATATTTCGACTTAAATTTCGGAAACCGTTTTTAATAATGTCTATCTATTCATTTCTGTAGGTCATAGTCGTTTATTTGTGATACAATTTCTCTTCTCATGGATATTAAAATTTAACCTCCGCAGAATTTAAAACAATTAAAAATTTAAAAAATGACAAAGCAATTAAGATTTTAACGGCAGATAAAGGTAACGCGACGGTTGTCATGAACAAAACAGATTATGATAACAAAATTAAAGAAATTATTCAAAATTAAATAAAGATCCAACTACTAGTATTGAAAACAAAATTTACAAAACTTTATATAAAAATAAAAAATTCCTAAGGGATTAAGAACGAAGATTTCTTACTTATAGTAAACCTACACATTTTTATGGTTTACCTAAAATTCATAAACAACAAATACCATTAAGACCAATAATAAGTTCTATAAATTCACCTTGTCAAAATTTAGCAAGATTTCTATTTAAAATAATAGATCCGTTATCAGGAAATACTTAATTCATTTATCAAAAATTCAAAACATTTAAAATTACAAATTCAGATATAATGGTTAGTTTTGATGTAGTTAGTTTATTTTTAAATGTTCCTGTCAATAAAACTCTTAATCTTGTGAGAAACAGTTGACAAGTGATAATACGTTACTAAATAGAACTAACTTAAGCATCTCAGCAATTCTAGAATTGTTGGAATTATGTATTAAAATTACATATTTTCAATTAAACAGTGATTTTTATCAGCAAACTTTTGTTATGGTAATGGCACCTTTATCACCAAAATTGTGTGATATTTTCATGGATAATTTTGAAATGGAAATTGTAAATAAACAAAATTTAAGACCTTCTGTCTGGTTTAGATATGTAGATGATATCTTTGCAATTTGGCAACACGATAGGGAAAATATTGATACATTTTTATATAATATTAATAATTCTGAACCTACTTTTAAATTTACAATTGTAATTGAAAATAATAAAAAATTACCGTTTCTTGATGTACTAATACACAATAATAACAATTGTATGGAAACATCAGTTTTTAGAAAAGAAACACATACAAATAGATATCTAAATTTTAATTCAAACCACTCAATTTGTGTTAAACGAAGTATTGTCAAATCTCTTTTCGATAGAGCAAAAACAATTTATTCAAATGACAATATTTTAAATAATGAATTATCACTTGTTAAATCTGTCTTGATTAAGAACAACTACCCAAGTCAATTTATAAATCGTGAACTTTACCGAGAAAAATATTAAACAAAATTTAAATCCTCCAATACTTCATTCAAATGTAGTAAAAATCCATTATATTCCAAAATTATCCGAAAAAATTAGAAGGATTGGCAATAAAAATTTAAAAACAGTTTTCAAACCAATAATACATTAAAATCTTTAATAGTAAATACAAAACCTTTTAATGCAATTCAAAATACAAAACACTGTATTCTCAAAATTCCATGCGAATGTAATAAATTTGATATAGGAGAAACATCTAGACCTTTTCATATTAGACTTAATGAACACCAATCATACGTTAAAAATAAAGAATTAGAAAAATCAAAAATATGTGAACATGCATGGGATTTTGGTCATAAAATACAATGGAATTCTTCAACTAGATTATTAAAAGAACCTAATAATTCGTTAGTATTCCGGGCTTGTTTTCACTTTTGCTGATGCAGTCGTCTGATCTCTTCTGGTATAGTTTCCCAGTAGTGTCAAACAGAACAAAAAATAATTAATTTCAATATTTCAAAATAAGCACTTGCGGGGTTTTTATAATAGATCAGGTTTTTTACTACATGTTGCATACGATTAGGCCTATAAATATATTGTTTTAAACGGAAAGTTTTTTTGAACAAAATATTTAAATGTTACATAAATCTTTTTAAGTATCTATAAATAAAAAGGAAACAATAGAAACGGATAAACAAGTTATTTTACCTAATTTCACACTTAACTAATTTCTGTAAAAATGTTCAAATTCTTTTCTAACTGACTTGATATGAAAGTGAATGTATTCCATTAGATGATGACTTCTTTCGTTATTTAAAAAAAAAGTTGGCTCAGGTGTTATATCACTTATTAAATAATGGTGATCTATTAGGTTTTTAATTTATATTGCGAACAATTTCGGTTATTAAAATTACTTCCATTTCCGTTATTTAATTTTTTGTAGATTATTAATAATAATAAGTCATTATATTGCATAAGAAAAAATTTACATTGTTTAGAACGAAGCGTCCACCCACCACAATCTTTCTCACATTTTCCCAGTGTCTACTAGTGTTAGAAACTACATTATTTTCATTTTTGAACACCAGATTTTATTTCTTTCCTGATAAGGGTTACTGTTCTCATTGCCTATTGATATCTTTTTTGTATGTACACCGATTACTCAGGAACGGGTCAACAAATTAAAAACATTTTTACTGCGTGGCATTTAGGAATAAGTCGTGGTGATTTTTATATATATTTTTTTCAAATCGATTTAGTATTAATCTGTTAATTAAATAAATTTGATTGTAATAAATTCATTAAGCAAAGTTTTGTCTTTTCTGCAAAGTTCATGCCTTTTTCTCTACATTTTTTACTTACTAACATCAAAGTGTATATTTTATTTTATTTCTTCTAATAAATCGATTTTTTAAGACTTCATCTACAATATTGAAGTCAATTTTACGAGATATGTATCCCTGAAATTTAATTCTCCATTAAACGCGGTATCCACTTACAAAAGTGACCTTACGTAATTGAGTTACTGACCCAATTAGGATTTATAATAGTCCATAAGAACTGTAATAACAATTACGTGGCTCATAATGTAAAAAAAAAAATCGAATTCCGTCTCATTCATTTCCCAGGATAATTCTTGCAATTACTGATTTCTGATTTGCTATCCAATTTTTTAGCCAACCTTGGGGTACGAACGTTTTATGTTCTTTATTTACATTAAATGCTCTCGGTTTCTCGTTAATGCACACAATATTTGAAATGACCGATCGTATCAATTAGACAGGGTCGTAACAGAATTTTTGTTCGCAAATATACTACATTTGCGACATTTTTCAATCACGACAAATTCAATTCAACAAACTTGCTAATAAGGTTAAGTTAGGTTAAACGGTCAAATAATGAAGGCATAAGGCGACTCGATGGGTAAGTCACACTGGAATAAGATAGATGGAGACACGTTGACAATGTAA
Source organism: Crepidodera aurea (assembly GCA_949320105.2). Lineage (NCBI taxonomy): Eukaryota > Metazoa > Arthropoda > Insecta > Coleoptera > Chrysomelidae > Crepidodera > Crepidodera aurea. Next base: position 13,718,896 of record OX439475.1, on the reverse strand, counting down.
ATTAAATGGACTTTCATTATTGTAGATGGAGTATAAAATTCAGGAGTCCCGACACTTGGGCGGGAGAAAATTTTTGACAGATGACAAGTGACATGACAAGTGACATGACAAGTGACACGACAACTGACAGATGACAAATTGTGTCGAGTGTCGGAACCTGATGAGTGTCGGTAAGTAGGAATCTGTAATCTATGTAGGAACTTGCCACTTGTTATCTGTCACTTGTCATGTCAGTTGTCATCTGTCAAATGTCATGTCACTTGTAATCTGTCAAAAATTTACCCACGCCCACGCCAAATACATCCTTGTTTAAGTCCTTTTGTAAGTTCAAATATTTCTGATGGTTCAATTGTGGGTAAAGAGATGGGGAAAATTTAACTAGAGTTTTGTTATCAGGATTTTACCCACGTACTGAACCTGAAAGACTGTTGCCAGGATTCTCGGGACTGTATAAGGAAAAAATCTAAGATATACTTACCAAGAAACATTCTTAATCGGCCTTTCATCCCCTTTGTAATTAACTAAATGATCCGGATCTGTGCAAATCTCCAAACGAGCAATTATTTAACATTTTATCGGAATGTTCTTTCACTTTCATAAACCAGAACAAGCACATGCCGACTGATTTTTTTTTCTACGGTGAATTACTGCTCGCTTCCATTTTGACAAGGCATTGCACTACTGCATATTAATTTATTTAAATAAATTACATAATATCGATAACGATAGTCAAAAAATTCAATTGCTAATTTGGAACGTTGTATTTGCGGCCTAAATTTTCTTCGTCTTACAGCAATTACAAGTGTATCGAGAGTAATGATCTGATTAGTTTTTAATGAATTTAATTGTCTACAAAATAACTTTCAAACAGAATTTATAGGAAAAATATGTTTTGATAAATCAACATTCATCTACTGGAAAAAAGTTGATTCAGATTATAATAGAAAATGGAAACAAGGGAGATAATTTGTCCCTGACCTGAACCAACTAAAACTTTTCAAATATACGCAGAACAATTTGTATTTATTTACAGATAGATCAACACAATGAGAAATATAGTTTAGAATTTCCATCGTTCTTTAGAAAAATGGAGCAAAGAAATTGTTTTTCGATTCTCTTCAAATAAAACAATCTACACCACAGCCACTGTGACTATTTATAACCCTAAACTCATTTCTAAATTCAATATTAAGTTTTTATAGGGGTTACTGTTCTTATTGACTATTGATATATTTTTTATTTACCTGGATTACTCAGGAAAAGGTGGATATTTTTCAATAATTTTCACTTCGTTGTATTTAAGATGGATCTGTGGTTGTTTTGAAATTGATTTAATAATTTCAATAAAATTAATAAGTTTTTTGTTTGTGTTTGGCATTTCCCTTTGTTGTTAGGGTTACTGTTCTAATCAGCTATTGATATTTTTTTATATTATCGTCGATTACGCAAAAAATGTGCAAAAATCGGAATAATTTTTTTTCATTGTATTTTAGATTGAGCCGTGGTTCTATATCTTGAAAAGTAAAGAGATTCCTAGTGCAAGAACTTAGGAAATTATTTTTTTTAATTTACCGAAATTTTCAACCAAAAAATATTTATTCTTCTACTTAAAAAGACGATAATTTTTTATCCTACTCAATTACACGCTGTTCTGTTTTCCTGACATCATTCTTCTCGACCTATTCCCGCTCACGATCCATTTGAAATCGACGCTTCTCGGTGGCCGACACATCAACAATTGATGACGTAACTCTGACCTAGGATGAGTGCAGAAGCGTACTTAACCAATAGTGAATCTTGAATGAACAGCCAACATGCAACGGTCGCGGCGCAATGACCTCAACAGCCAGCTGATCTCGCATGATGCTCGATTGTTTTGACTTGAAGCACCTGTGGCCCGATGCTCTTCGTTTTATGCGGCGTTGTCTGATGTGTATGTACGAAGATGATTTAGGTAGATCGAGATAGTTAATCTAACACCAATTTTTACTGTCGATATGAAATGGATCAGAGTTGTTAGCTCATTGATAACGTTGGGTGTAGGTAAATCATTAATGTTGTTGATGGGTCCAGCTGTAGAGTGAGAAGCTCGAGGAGTGGCTGCAGGATCTTCTGTCTTCTGTTTTTTAGCTGGAGGATCTGAGGCTTCACTCCTAAGGGTGTTTATGATGTTGGAATAATGCTCATTATCCATTTGCAGATAAGGCTTAATCGAGTTGGCTGAACTGTGGCCAGTAATTTTAATTAATTGTCATTCACCCACCCCTCCTTTAGCCAGGTCACTGACTGCTGTAGACCGCCATATCAATATTAGTCATAGAATCACTTCCAATGCGACTCATTTTCACTACATAAGCTGACTAGAACTGTTTAAAAACAATAATACAAAATTTATTGACAATAAAATCAGAAAAATTGTTTAGCGTCGTTTTCTGGTGTCCTAGGAGACCATAATTACTTGTTATCAAAGGTATTGTAATTTTTGGTGCCAACAGCTGTCAAGTTTTGCCGCGGGTAAACTCGAAAAAACTACTGACAGGAGCTGTCATACAGTTTTTTCATCTAGAAACCATTCGTAATTCAAAAGTGCGCGTTTGTGATTGGTGAAAATTAAGACGAGGGAAATAGTCTATAATAAACGAATTTTTTGAGAACTTTTTTGTAGAATTAACTTGTGCTAGTTTAAAATATGTAGACTACAAATCCTTTCATCAAAAAATTATCCGGCTATGACCTTCAAACAAACCACATATCAAATACCGTCTTATTTGGACAACAATGTGGCAACATCCAATTTCATTTACATTATTATTAACTACATATTAAAGAAATGCGATTTAAATGAATTTCAAATAAAGAAATAACAAATACTTATACGTAACAGCAGATCCAACTTTAAGACTAAACATGGCGAAAATAACTAACTCATATACATCTATAACATTCTTAATTGGAATGTTGCAATATTATTAACTATATAAATTGCGGAACAGGTGTTGTCCTTAAAAGTAGAACATTTAAAGATATAACATATGCAAATAATACAAAAATTATGACTCTTGGTTTTAACTTTGAAAATTTAATATCTCTATAATAAATTGAGAAAATGATTCAATATGTGAAATTAGACGTATTATGTCATCCCAAAGAAATCAATTATAAAAAGAAATAAACAGATTATCTAACGAATAAGGAGTATAAAGGATATTGTGAAAGATTTTTGTCGTATATTTGTATAGATCATAATCTTGATCCTGATTAAAAAAGGCAGAAAAAATAGCAAGTATGGTAAGAAAATTAAAAAATATTATTAAGAAACTCTCGTACCATTAGGCTAATTGTCAATGAGACTGAGGAAGAGCGTAGGCAGCGTTTAGATGCAAATAGTAAGCGAATAATCACAAGGTCAATCATTGGAAGTGTGTGTAATAAATCTTGAATTGCCGTGATTTTCGCATGGGCAGTTTCACATTGCGTGCTCGAGAGTCGACAAACCATCGGTGTTATTTGTTTTTTCTCCGAAAGGAGAGACAAAAAGTATTGTACAAAGAATTGCAATAAATTGTGGTCTAAATTATTTAATTTATTTCATTAAATGGTCGTACTGTAAAAGGTCTCAGTCATGATTAATAAACTTTTGGCTCATTTTTAGATTTTTCTAAATAAATTTCAAGTATTGAAATAAATTAATGTTATTTTGTAACTTTAACACTATAAAATATGATGAATTCGGTCTATTGGCCATTGCACAAGTGATTTGGCCATTACAAATTCAATAATAACTGTCTTTGCAGAAATATTTAACAAATAAAACAAATTGTTAATGTATAACTTCCAAAATAAAAATATTATAATTACTCGTTAATTTTACAGGAATGTTTAATTTACAATAGAAATAATGAACAAATTTCGCAAAGCAATCAAAGCATTTCTTAATTATATTAAATTAAAAGTCAGAATTGGTCGATGAATTTAATTTGTTTTAATGAAAACTTCATTACTCATGCATGAATGGGCCGATATAGTTCACTGCGTGTAGATACGATCTTTAATGAGTAATAAAATAAACTAAATAGGATTTGAAAGTATTTACAAATAAACATTTATTAACCATGAGATTTCTAAATTTAAAATGGTCAATGGTATTTAAAATTTAATGAAGGGTCCAATAAATCTTAGATATTAAACCGACCAAGTCCTGAAAATTGGTTCCAAAATATTTATAATACCAAATTTTTAAGCCAATTTTTTTTTTACTTTTCTAGCATTTGGCAAATCATATAAGAAGTTGTTAAATACATATTTCCGATGCAAAATTCAACAATCAATACAAATTTGATGCAGGATTTTAGAAAAAATCTCAAAATGTGGTATATGACTTTTTTACGGTCCTTAAATCCTTCTTTCTTCCAGTAATATTTTATCATTTTTTATAAAATTATTAACTTCAGAAATTTTGTTTCTTTTATTACATTAACCAACATAGTATAGGGGTTACTGTTCTTATTGACTATTGATATATTTTTTCTATTTACGTCAATTACTCAGGAAAGGGTGGATATTTTTTAAAAATTTTCTCTTATCTTAAGATGGAGCTGTAATCATTCTATGTGATTTGTTTTTAAATCGATTTATTAATTTTAATAAAATTAATAACTTGAAGTTTTTGGTTGTTGTTGGTATTTTCGCTTTGTTCACAGGGTTACTGCTCTAATCGCCTATTGATATCTTTTCTATATTTTCATCGATTATTCAGGAAAGTGTGCAGATATTAGAAAAAAATTTTCTCCATTGTATTTAAAGGCGACCCGTGGTTCTATATATTGAAAAGTAAAGAGGTTCCTAGAGCAGGAACTTTTTTAATTATTAACATAAAAACCAAAAAGCGGTTATTTAAAAAAATATATGTGGCAAATTGTGAAGGATGTTAAACTACTATTATTAACACATTATCCTTTTTTCGTTTTTTAATTAAATAAGGAAGAAAAACGCTCTCTAACATTTATTTAATACAAAAATATATTTTTAAAAAGATCCAGAACTTGTTCTTTCAGCAAGTTTAAAAAAAAATCATTTACAAAAGTGACTCTTGTAGTCATATCTAAACACGGAAACATGCATTACCTTTTACTTTTACTGTTGATGACTCTTCTTTTCCAAACATTGCATATGACAAGTAAATATTATGTATGATGGGCACATAGAAAGTAAATTAATCAAACTTAATAAGAAAAATCATAATTAATTGTTAAAATGACAAAGTGACAAATATGTTAGTATCCGAAGTGAGTAGATCGTTAAGTTCGAATAATGTATTTTTTTATTCACCTGTAATGATAGGAAATCATCGATTATATCACTGAATAATCATCGTAATGAAATTGTGGCAAATACAGGAAAATTCACTTTCACAATAATTATTCAATAAAATTAACTTAATTTTGCGCAATGATATATGTTGTGATTTATATATCAAATTTTCTTGAATGCAGCCACTTATTCTTTCGCATTTGATGAAGGACAAAACGATGTAGAGTTTAATGAGTACAATCTGCATAATTATTTAATAGTTGGGCAAATGACACAGCGTCTAATGCCTTTGATAAATCTAAGAATTCAGCTCTTGTGAGACTACTAAATTATATATTTTTTAAATTTTGCACTAATTTGTGATGTTTATAGGAGATGGACAAAAGATATCAATGGGCAATGAGAACGGTAACCCCATTATACCCTTTAGAAAAAAGCAAAAATGCATGAACAGATAAAAAATTTATATAATTTATCATTTTCTCAAGGATCACTTAAATGAATAATTTTTTATTTCCTCAACAAAATACTTAGCGTATTAGTAATAATTCCTGAACTAATCGAGAAATGCGTGATCGCCTAGCAACACATTTTGCTCTAACTCACGATAGTGTGATTATTTTTTCAGGAAGTTTTTCAGTTATCATGATTTATGTAGGATTAGATAATAAGACACGATTTGGAAAGATAGTTATTTTGCTTAAGAAATCGACTGAAATTTTACAATATGTTTGCATGAAAAAGTGCTCATCTGTCACAGAATCTTTGCTCCATAAAGTGAAAAGAAGCCAACAGAAAATTGTAAACATCTATAAACCATTAATTAAGTTGAATGAAAATAAATCAGTACATGTCAACTCTACTAATAAACCAAACCGATATATTCCTATAAGAATAACACTCAGATTCCCTATGCTAACTCAGCAAAGTATCTGTGAATGACTTGAAAGTCCACATTAGAAAAAAACCTTGAAGGGCTTGGTGTCAAATATAAAAAGATGTATTGGTTGCTAGGAATAAACTTCAAGATACCCACACATCTCTGTATCTCTGTATCTGTAAAGATAGAAGGGTGGGTCAGCAGATTTTGAAACCCATCTGGAGCTGTGCTAGTAAAAGCAACATTCAAGTTATTCAACAATTTCAAAATGAAGTGCTAAGGAACATCGTTGATACACCCTAGTACTGCAGTTACTAATGGTGATCTTTACAGTGAAAACTGCTCAGAAGAACATATCCAAATCTTCCAGTAGCCGTAAGCAAAGGCTGCTGTAATTCGAGAGGTTATCCAGATCCTTGATAACATCAATCTAGTGAGAAGACTCAAAATGACCAAGGACGAACCCTTTTGAGTTAGTTCAGTGACTGTTAAAAGCAGAGTTTTAAAAATTTATCAACCTTAGATAACTTTTAAAAAAAATCTAACTAATTAAATTGGAACTGTTTACTATTACTACACATTATCTAAAGGTTTGTTTATTTAAATACACATTTTCTATTTAGAGCATTCAAAACTGCATATTATTGTAACTGCTTTTTCTCGTAAGATTGCTTCTACAATTTCTAAATGACATAAAATTCAATAAAAAACCTAACAGAGTGAAAATAAATTGAAATTACTATGTTTACGTGATAGTATTCGATTTTTTTTATTTTATAGAAAAATTAATGCAGGCATCTGTTGAATAGCTTATAATTTATGAATTTTTATTACTAAGATTTAATGGGAAATGCTAATATTATGCATTGGTATGAATAAAGAGGTTAAAAGAAACTAAGAAAGTGAATACAGATATTCATTTAATCTTTAAAAAACTCGTGTTATACTTAAATGAGTAGTAATAAAAAACTATCAAGAAAGGTCATAAATTGTACTTTTACTTCAGTTACTAATAATCAAAACTGATAAGAGAGTTTTAATAACTTAATAAATCAAAAATTTGCGTAGTTTATCTCTTAGATTTGATGTTACAAAAAATACGTTTTTTTAACTTAAAAATCTCAAAATGTGGTATATTTTTTACGGCCCTTAAATCTTTCTTACTTTATCTACATTTCAAAAGTATTTTTTTGTTTTAATTATTAAAGGTTTTTTCTTCGAAAATATAATAAAGTAGATTTATATCTTAATTTTTTCAAATCTCGCGCCAAAAAAGGGCTTAAAAATATATATGATCGGTTCAGTAATATTTTTTCAATTTTTATAAAATTATTAACTTTAGAAATTTTGTTTCTTTATATGTGCTTGACATATTTGCATTAACCAGCATAGTATAGGGGTTACTGTTCTTATTGACTATTGATATTTTTTTTATATTTACGTCGATTACTCAGGAAAGGGTGGACATTTTTGAATAATTTTCTCTTCGTTGTATTTAAGATGGAGCTGCGGTAGTTCCATATCATTTGTTTTTAAATCGATTTAATAATATTAATAACATTATTAACTTTAAGTTTTTTGTTTGTGCATTTCCGCTTAGTACTCAGGGTTACTGTTCTAATCGCCTGTTGATATCTTTTCTATATTTTCATCGATTATTCAGGAAAGTGTGCAGATAGTAGAAAAATTTTTCTTTTTAACTTATTAAATTTTTGCATTAACCAGCATGGTATAGGGGTTACTGTTCTTATTGACTATTGATATCTTTTTCTATTTACATCGATTACTCAGGAAAGGGCGGAGAATTTTGAATAATTTTCTCTTTGTTGTATTTAAGATGGAGCTGTGGTCCTTCCATTTCATTTGTTTTTTAAATCGATTTAATAATTTTAATAACTTCAAGTTTTTTGTGTCCGGTTTGGGTTACTGTTCTAATCGCCTGTTGATATCTTCTTTATATTTTCATCGATTATTAAGGAAAGTGCGCAGATATTAGAATAATTTTTTCTCCATTGTATTTAAGGATGGCCCGTGGTTCGACATATTGAAAAGTAAAGAGGTTCCTGGAGCAGGAACTTGGGAAATTATTTTTTGTAAAAACCAAAAAGCGGTTATTTAAAAAAATATATGTGGAAATTGTGATGGGCGTTAAACTACAATTTTTTAACACATTCGGTATTTCGGGGGTCTGTTCTGTTCTGGATATTTCCCCTGATCCCCTTTTTGCAAGTTGGTCTTTGAATATTATTTTGATAATAGTTTCTCTACGTTATCTCTGAGAATACAGTTGATTTTCCCTAGCTGCATTTAAGACACATCTTTTTAGTAGAACAAGTCTTTGTTTTAGTGCCAGATTTGAAACTAAAACATAAAGCTTCCAAAAGACGTTTAAGTAATGATAAGAAACCATCAGAAAGTGCCACATTCTGGCGAATGGGCTACAACAGACAAAAATATTCAGTTTATTTTCATTAACCCTGTATATAATATAAAAAAACAATATACTCCTATAAATAAAAAACGTTAATAAATTGTTTGCAAATTATAGATCATCTACATCGTTTCTTGTATGTATTATAGCGACTTCAGCTGAAACAACTCGCCAACGGACTCTTCTTTCAGCAGTTTCATTTTCTAAATCAAACCAAACCGCTAACTATCGACGCACACCGTCTCAAAGTTACCTACGACCAAGTGAAAGTAAACTCAAGCGAACCCCATCCAAAAGCGTGTCTGGCCAAAGCTGGTCAGTAGTTCAGTTAGATTCATTGAGACTGCGAACTCCACGGTGACAGGTGCACCTTCCCCTCGCGCGACGTTTCGGCCACCTCGTTCGACCGTCCTCAGTAATTTTCGCGGAATTTTTCGCTGCTTGTGTTATTTTTTTTCTTCTTAGTGAGTGGGTGATTTTGGAACGATGAGGGGTGCCTGGTGGTGCCTTCTCTTGATTTTAGCCGTCGGTAGTGATGCTTCGAAGGGTCTACCGCCTAGATTGCCGAGAACTAGTGCTGGACAGTTGGCGGCGGCCGCCGCCGCTCAAAATAAGACTGTGCATCAGTTGAGGAATTTGAATTTAAAAAATGGGACTATTGGTGAGAGTAAGGGTACTAGTACTGTTGGGCCACCGCCTGGTAGAGGATCTTCTAGTAGAGCAAGGTAAGTTTGTTGTAAAAAGGAAGATAAAAAGCCAGTGTTTATAAATTTTAAATAATTCCTATGTCAGTAAAAAAAAAAATTAGAAAGAGCTACTTTTTAAATCCTTGGATAATTTTATGCATAAAAAACTTCTAATTAGGTAAATAATGTATTCGTTATATAAATTAACGATTATTATTACAATTTTCATATATCCACTACAAAATCTACACCCTATTATTATTTTAAAAATATTTTCTCCTTATTTAAATAACTACGGTTGAGACGCAGTTGCAGATTAATTGAAAGTTTAAAATATTCTTCCATTAATAACAAAACAAAACCACATTCCGGATTCCGCTTTTGATCATAATGCATAATACGAAATAATCACTTTCAGCCAACCTTCATAATGACTAAATTTTTAAGAACTTCTTGTTTGAACTTCATTATTTAAAAAAAGTTTCTTCAATTTTGATAACTATTGAACTATATACTATCAAGTATCAAAATCACATACTGAAACAGAACGAGCATTCGATATTTCCAATCAATCAGGCGTACAAATTTGAAGTTAACCATATGCTCTTTCTTCACTACTAAAGCTTGTACTATTAGCATTAAAATGTATTGAGAGGGGAAGCGCTGGTGTTTCATTATTTATAAAACAATCCATGTCTGCCCTACAGATCGTTAAAAAACATACTTTTTTTAATAAAGGAAGTAGCTTTACCTTTTTCTCTATTTTTATACGAAATAAAACCACTTATTTTCTTGGAAAAGTTTTAATTTTTTGACGTTTCGACTTCTAATTCTGAAGTCGTTTTCAAAATGACATAACAAAATATATAATAAAAATTTACTATAGAAACAGAACACTTGATAATCAACATAGGACGCTTAGAAAAAGATTTTGAGATTGAAGATGTCAAAATCTGTTTCAATCATATTTTTGTGACGTTTCTGGGAATGAATTTTGAAAGTATAGCGCATTTGCATATTATAAGAGAATTTATACTTCGTCATAAATGAAGTTTTCTTATTAATATTATCATAATAAAAAACCAGGTAAATTCAATTAAATAGTGATTTTTATCAGCAAAATTTTGGCATGGTAATGGCTTCTCCTTTATCACCAAAATTGTGTGATATTTTCATGGAGGATTTTGAATTGGAAATTGTAAACAAACAAAATTTAAGACCTTCTGTCTGGTTTAGATATGTAGATGATATCTACCCTATCTATCCCTATCACGATAGGGAAAATATTGATACATTTTTATATAATATTAATAATTCGGAACCTACTATTAAATTTACAATTGAAATAATAATAAATTACCGTTTCTTGATGTACTAATACACAATAACAACAATTGTATTGAAACATCAGTTTTTAGAAAAGAAACACATACAAATAGATATCTAAATTTTAATTCAAACCACTCAATTTGTGTTAAACGAGGTATTGTCAAATCTCTTTCCGATAGAGCAAAAATAATGAATTATCTGTCTTGATTAAGAACAACTACCCAAGTAAATTTATAAATCGTGAACCGAGACATCAAAAAAAAGATCAAAATTTAAATCCCCCAATAATTCATTCAAATATAGTAAAAATCCCTTATATTCCAAAATTATCCGAAAAATTTAGAAGGATTGGCAATAAATTTAATTTAAAAACAGTTTTTCAAACTAATAATACATTAAAATCTTTAATAGTAAATACAAACCCTTTTAATGAAATTCAAAACACAAAAAATTGTATTTACAAAATTCCATGCGAATGTAATAAAGTTTATATAGGAGAAACATCTAGACCTTTTCATATTAGACTTAATGAACACCAATCGTACATTAAAAATAAACAATTCGAAAAACCAAATTATGTGAACATGCATGGGATTTTGGTCATAAAATACAATGGAATTCTTCATCTAGATTATTAAAGAACCGAATAATTATAACCGCAAAGTTAAAGAAGCAGCATTGATATGCTTAAATAATAACGAATGTGTTTCTAATTGTTCGGTCGATATTTCAAAAATTTGGATACCTATTTTACAAAGAGTTAATTGCAAAATGGGTACCCTCTATATCGCGATAGTATCATAAGTTTTTATCTGGTTTTTTTCTTATGATAATATTAATAAAAATCTTCATTTACGACGAAGTATAAATTCTCTTATAATATGCAAATGCGCTATCCTTTCAAAATTCGTTCCCCGAAACGTCACAAAAATATGATTGAAACCGATTTTGACATCTTCAATCTCAAAATCTTTTTCTAAGTGTCCTATGTTGATGTCATATTTTTGTAAGATTATCAAGTGTTCTGTTTCTATAGTAAATTTTTATTATATATTTTGTTGTCATTTTGAAAATGACTTCAGAATTAGAAGTCGAAAAGTCAAAAAATTAAAATTTTTCCAAGAAAATAAGAGGTTTTATTCCATATATAAATAGAGAAATTGAACTAGCAAACCACTATGAGCTTCCGAAATGAATTAGCTTTACTTATATAAAGGTAAATTATAAATAGTTTTCATTTGGATCAAGGGATACGTTGGAATAATTAAGAATGAGATGGATAATTTTACCGCAAAAGAATTCATCGGCACTGCGAGATTTTCTGGATTTACACAGTCCTGACAATTTGTTTAAGGTCAAATTTGTCACAACTTAGTTCTTCCAAATCAAGTTCTCCTCATACTCGACTACTAACGAATAATGGATGGTCCCAAGCATCAAATTATATTGGTTAGTTTTCAATTGGCGAGTTGTCAAAGTCCAAAGTTTCATTATTTGGTATTTGAAATATGTATTTATATTATTATAATCTCAGTATGTTAGAACGACTTGAGGTAGAAGTTAAAAATTTGAAAGGGTAATCTAAAAAAGATGAGGAAATATTATCGTATAAACCAACTTTAATACAACAATTATTTTTTAATTGGCGAGTTGTCAAAGTTTTAAAACTATTTGAAGTCAAATCTTTAAATTTGAAAAAGCCACAATAAATAAATAAGACTAAATATCCAAGGGCAACTGCATTGAATAATAATATATTGTAATGGTATTGAATATAAAGCCTTTTTTTAACGTAGAACTGAATAGAAAAATCCATAATAGAATTATCACACATAAATCTGCTGATATAATAACACTAAGAACGTTATTATATCAAATCCTAGCAAAGAAAGAAAATCAAAAGTTAATCTTAAAATTCAATCTAATAATAATTCAACATAATTAGTTTAAGTTAAACGAAACGATGGTAAATTAAATGAAAAAGAGTTTAGTATTTCTAAAATTAAAGAAATTTAGTAAAAAAGTACAATAATAATAAAGTTTAATGATATTTAGAAAATCAATGATGACGAACAAAAAGTGTCTTTGTACAAAGTTAATATAATTCGAAATGACATAAAAAGTATATCAAAAATTTTCTTTTAATCTCTAGAATAAGATGTTATTAGTCAAAATTTGTAATAAAATCAACAATTTTTTTAATTTTGTAAAAAATTAGGTTAAGAAATGTCAAATTTTCATCTAGGAAGCTATGACATTGTACTTTATAAAAACCATTTCGTGTGTCAAAGCGAGGCTTTTTACCAAAATCTTTTGAAGAGTTCACGTCGCTCCGTAACATAAAAACAAAAGAAAAACTCAAAGCAACGCGATTTAAAAGAACAAATTGTTACCTGTCAGAAAAAGTGAGGTTAATGAAAGATAAAAATAATTCAAGAAGAAGAATCTTAAAAGGTGGCTTTATCCAAAATTATCCATCCTATCCTGTGTTCCTGTTTGGACATCTCCAGTCCCAGCTGTATTCCTGTATAAAAATATCCAGATCCAACTATATTCGGCATAAAAATATCCATCCTGTTTCCTGAATTTGGTGTTATATGGAAAAACGATTTTATAGAATCCCATTTATTTTGAAAAACTAAAATGAGAACGAAAAGCTTAAATTGAATAAAGGTACCATTTTAATTACTAAATATCGATATTTAAAAAGTTTAAACTATAAAAGGCCATAATAATAAAGTTAGATTGAAAACAATCTAACCTTATAAAAGTTTAATTATGTTAGGTTAGGAAGTGAATAAGGGAATAAGAAGTTTAAGAAAATTTCGTATCACACTTGCAAATATTATTTTAATAAAAACTACATTTACCGTATTCCACTAAACAATTGTTCCTATACAGATAAAGTTTATCGTTAATTTTTTTTTAATAAATGTTTATAATTTTTCACTGCGTTCGTTGTCATTGAATTTTATAAAAATCTAACCTCTTAGAGAACCCTAGAACCTGAGATAGAAATTGTCTATAATTTCCTATGTAATAAAGACAGATGGCGCCCAACTACTACAACAATATTTATAAAACACATTCTGTCTAAATTTATGAAAGAAGGTAAATTAAAAAAATTAATAATAAATAAAAGGAAAAATCACATACCATTATAATATACTGCAGAAAAATATTTATATTAATTCTCTTCAAACTTATATCAATCGTGATTTATGAATTTTTTTAATTAATTTGTAATTTTATAAAATAAAAGCATCTGTAAAGAGCCACACAACGTATAAAAAAGTCAAACGAGATGCCCCAATCGTCCCTATAACTCTATTCACCATTAAGTGTAAAAATATATAAAAATTCCTTCAACCATGAGAATACCATATCTCGTATTGCATCAATCGGTTCATGAACCCATCGATTTAGCAATAATAGTCTTCTTTTTTACTGACACGATGCCACTGCAATCTTCAAAATGATCTTCGATAATGAAATAGATAGCGCAGCGGGTTTTTGTACTTCCTTTTATACGAAACTCTTCACGTAGGTTATCGATGAATTAATCTATTTGAAATAAATTATTGCTATTAATCAAAATGTGGTTTATTTGTAACTTATCGGGAGTTTTATCATAATGAAAGCAATGGTAACAGGTGCTTGAAAAACATTTAAAAATTTGCTTAGGCTGTTATATATTATCTGTTATAGAAATTCAAGGAATTATATGATGTTTCAGGATTAATTAATGAATTTATGTATGTTTGATTGTTATTTTTATATACTTTATTAGCTGAAAGTTATATAAAACTAACAGAAATTATAGAAAAATAAAGCTTGTGTGTATTTTAAATTCATACATCGAGGATCATAATCTGCAGGAAGTTTGGAGTCTGGATTGTTGCACTTAGATATTCAACAGATACTTAAATTTATACATTAATCATAAAAGCCGCCAGGGCAATATAGAAAAAAATATTAACGCTGAACTTTTTCATTAAAAAATTTACCCCATTTTCGCAGACGATTGCCTATATTATAATAACTTAAAATATATTCTGGCTAATGTGAAACATCCCAAAAGCCTTGCCAGACTCGTCTAATGATCGTCAGGTGCGCTAAATTTGGCTATTCTTCTCCTCGTTTAACTACCTGGCTTGTGTGTCTGGCAAGGCCCCATGACGTTTATTTTCTATAAAAATTATAGTACTAGTACTAGTAATACAAATCCTCAATGTAAATTAGGAATTCCCGCTTTGTAAAATCGTCAAAACTCATTTCTAAGCTTCATTTATCAGTTTTACTGACAGGTGGTAGGTCACTTGCGAGTTACATAAGTTACCACATAGATCTTGCAATGAAAAAAAACATTTTTCATAAATCTCTCACAATTAACAATGTATGTATAAATATATATTTCAAAGTCATTTAGATTAACATATATAAAAACAATAATTGCAAAAAATTAGATGCAACTGCGATAAATACAAATTTGCATAAATCTTTTACTCGGTCTTTCTAAACAGTACTTTGTAAAATCCTTGTTTTTACTTTTTTTCTCATTAGAACAATTAAAAGATTTTCATTGTTTTGTTAACATCTTAGTCATTATTGCATCATGATAATAATATATACGCATTCTTTGGTAGTTGTTGATGATGAATAGGAAATATTTTTTCAGTAAAATGAAAATCCAGAATAAAGTTTTGTCAATTTGCCCATTATTATCTAAATCGTATCCTAAAGAGCCTTTAACTCCACAGAAATGTAACTTTAATTTGATATCCTTTTTCGTACCTTTTCTTCTATTTTATAGGAAATAATTGGAAATTATTATGAATACTTGGTTACCAGTCTAGCAAAAATGTGCTGGTTAGTGTATCAGAAACGTTCATTGTCTTCGAAGGTTTAGATCAGGGGTCCTGATTCTTTTATAGATACTGTGAACTTGTTTCTGTTTGCACAGTTGATCAATATTGGGTTCTAACTTAGTTAATTACAATCTTAAATCATCTTGAGCATTTAATGTGTTTCTATATTTACTTTTAAGA
Organism: Crepidodera aurea; assembly: GCA_949320105.2. Lineage (NCBI taxonomy): Eukaryota > Metazoa > Arthropoda > Insecta > Coleoptera > Chrysomelidae > Crepidodera > Crepidodera aurea. The sequence goes on along the minus strand of OX439475.1, from coordinate 13,703,212 downwards.
TAAGTTAAACTTGAAAAACCTTTTTCACATAAATAAGTGGTGGAAAACCAAACAAGAAATGTGACAGCAGTGCTAAACAGTTCTTTTTGTTCCTTTTCAACACAGATCCAGAAATCTAAAAAAGTGATGTTATTATGTAGAAAGAAGAACATTTAAAAGAACAAACCACTATGGATTACAGAAATGAATCTTATTTATTTTATATGGACAAGACTGCATTTATATAAAAGGTCCCAATAGTAAAATTAGATTCAATATGGGTTTTTACTTGGAAAGTAACGTTTTACTACCTAATCAATATTTTCAATCAACTCTCTCTAGTAATTCAATAAATCAGACGAAATGGAATTAAAATGCAAAAATTATTTATATTTATAGATAAAAATAACGACCTCGATATTTTATATATTCTACCAAACTTCTGTTGACTATAAAAAAAAATATTATTAAAGGTAATCCCACAATATTTTTTAATTTATTTTTTTTTAATTAAAAAAAAACTACGAAAAATAATTGAGTGATAAAATCTGCAGAACGAGTAAGTTTTAACTTGAGAAATTCGATTTCTTTGAGTGTGAAAAATAAATAAACTTAGTCACTCTTTTAATTTGAGGTGCCTTTTAGTACATGTCCTTTAGTTTGGTCCTGAAGGAGACTTATATCATCTCCAAAAGAATTCAGAGAGATGTTAAGTTCAGAAGATTCTTTATCCAGCAAAAGCCTGTATATGTTAACAAAAATTCATTACACTGGTTTCATTTAATATTCAAAACAAGCATTATGTAGAATCATCGACCTCACATAACCTCTAAAACATTCTATGTTAAATTTAATTGCCTAATTACCTGCAGTTTTTCTCATTACTACATGGGAATAATCAAGTATCCTAAACAATAAAGTGTAAGCATTTTTAATTACATTTATCGTAGATTAAACGAAAGACGAACATGTTACCATTAGCACTAGTAGCTTTACCTGTCAGGTGAAGTGTTATTTAAAAAAAATTTATAATTATTATACGAGCTTCAGTGCACAATATACTCATTTTTTTTATTATTAAAATTACGAAGCGAATCTAATGAGATAATCTAAGATTATGTAATATATTTATGGTGTATGAATAGTCGGTGAGGACAGGAAAATTAAAAAAGTATTTCAAAATATACTTCAAATGGATTTACTCATTAAAGAACAGGCCAAGGGGAAATATATGGTGTGAGGGAATTGAAAAACACCAAAAGATGTGGCCGACTGAATTTACCAACGATTCTTCGCAAAAAAATAATTGTGGAGAAAAGCCTTCGTAAAATTTCAAAACTGTATTCAACAATGAAAAATGTCGCCATTTTCCGGGGCTAAAAAAACATATTAAATGAGTTAAATGAAGCAACAATAACACAGGCACACAAAAAAGTGGAATGAACTTTACATGTGAGTTTACTCTGGATTTTGAGCCGCTGAATCCGAATCCGGTCTCAGAATTCCCTCTGGACCCCCCAGTTTTTCCCTAGCCTAGGGGAAATGCCTGAAATCTTAGAAATTTCAATATCTGTGAAAGCAATTTCGATCTACGCAAAACGATAATGTTTTCACGTATCTCGAGTCGCCTAGTATTAATCTCACTGTAGAATTTCCCCAAAGTACCTCTATTTTTGCGCAAGAAAGCTTATATATTTTCGTATTTTTTTAGTTCCTGAATTCATATCTGACGTACCAAATTTTCCAAAGTACTTCAGGATTTCCCTAGCCTAGGCAACCCCATGGTGATTTGCAAATTAAACAAACAATTCACAGTGACGTTACATGAGCTCAAGACTTGGGTAGGCCTTTTATTGTTCGGGATAGAACACCCAAAAAGTTTCCGGTTTATTGAATAGAGCGCGAAGTCTGAACAAATAAAAAGTTACTTGTAACCGTTTCTCTTTTATCCAAATTGTAAAAATAAGAAACTTACTGTACATAAATAATAATTTCACAACTCTGAAATGCAACTTTTAGTTGGTGCAATAACAATAACACTTTCAATTGTATGTAAATGTTTTACCAGTTCTAATCTCGATTATCCTGTTCGATAATCACTCTCACCTACACTATTCGAATCAGATCTAACGTCAGTCACGGTATAATAAAACATTACTCAAGAAATAATACCGGTCGTATCTTTATTGATTAAATACCTTTTTAACATATCGAAGATATGGTCTATTTTTTATCCTGATTTTTTTAATGACAAATGATCTGCGTTTGGGAATAGATTAAACCTAAATCTATTTCGAAATGCATTTTAATTTGCATACTTTTAAAAGTTATAAAACAATGAGGAAGTTATAATAGACAGTAACGTTACCCCTCGCATTTCTTCGAGAGAGTGGGTTATTTATATGCGGTAATAATTGGTTAAAATCGCGTTAAAAATATTGCAATTTTGTAGAAAGTACAACGCTTTGTGAAGCCTATCGAATAAGAAACTGATACATGGATAGAATTGTAGGGTTAGTAATTCTAAGCAAAATTCGTATATATTTAGGGGAGGGCTTTTGCGATGGATAGAGGCGGAAAATGCGTCAGAACATAACAAAAAACACGGCCCTTATTTTTCCAGTGATAAAAATAGTTCTAGTAGTAAGAGGTATACTGAAGTTAAGTAGAAAAAATAATCTGACTATACTCGGTTTGAAAATGATTGATAGCAACATTTTTATGAACCAGAAGCAGGGCCCCCGTAAGGGCTACTGGCGCCTGTGCGCAAAAAAGGATTTTGGCGCCCCTTAAGCATTTTGGATCATGTTTTTTTATTTATTTTTTTGTAGGTAGGTAGGTAGGTAGGTACTTGAAATAAAGCATCTGGCGAGGCATCGTTTTTATAGCGCTCCAGGCATCATTTATGTCTGAACAGGAAAAATCAAGCAACTACCGCCTGACATGTTCTCGCAACATGGGAATCGGCAGTAAGTGGATGATATACTAATAAAATTTCGTGTGTATTTATACCCAATCCTATTTAATTTCTCAACTTTTAATTGTAAAATTAATGTTTGTTTTTTGTTTTTTTTTGCAATTTTTTTTTGACCCTGGGTGTTGGCGCCCCTAAAGGATGGTGCCCGTGTGCATTGCACACATTGCACATATGGTAGCGGGGGCCCTGTCCAGAAGATAAACCCCAATATGACATCATAAATTAGTGGCGGATAATTTCTAAAATAAAATGTTTAGCATTATTTGTTTCAAAATGAAATCTTGGGTTTTCTTCCTAAAATTTTTAAAAATACCAATATTTCAATTCTTGGTAAGTAGAAAATATTTACAATTCAATTTCTCTCTCTCTCTCTTTCCACTGGATTAAAACCACTTAGTTGTTAAAAAAGTTTTTTTATTTTTAACAACTAAGTGGTTTTAATCCAGTGGAAAGAGAGAGAGAAATTAAAATACAAACCACTATGAGCTTCCGAAACGATTTACAATTCAAGATCAATTTAAGTAGCCCTCAACTTTCGTAGAAAGGATTAACATTTATAATCGGCAGAAAGTGTTGTGCAGATTATAAATTATTTTAGTTAAAATTTACACTTCTATTTGTGCTCGTCAGGCATTTATAGAAGGTTTGTCTACTGGCTTAAAATTTCCAAATGGTAAAGGTTCACGTTTAAGTATCACTCATATTGGAGGAGATAAAGGATTTGTTTATAGAGGCTTGTTTCAAATTCAACGAAAGACTACCATGACTACCTCATGTTTTTGAGGAATATTTTAGTCAAATGATAGATTTATTACCGACCAATTCTGTAGTAGTTATGGACAATGCCAGTTACCATTCATGATTAACGGAACCGTTACCTAACAAAGAGTAATCACAGGAATTCTCACTGGACACTGCTCACTCAGATATCATATCTGTAAAATGGGCAAAGGGACAGTGGAACATATTATCTGCAACTGCAGAGTAATTGTCCGCCAACGTCTTAAATACCTGGAACAGGTCTTCCTATAGCCTGATCGGGTTACAGAAGTAGTTCCAAAAAAGATAATAGGCTTTCTGAAAAGCCTAGATCTTCTGGACAAAACATAGATGTAGGGTATACACAAAAGATCTTATAGGTCGCAGTGTGGTAAGGCCAATCGACCCCTTTTAGAGGAAACAATAGAACCAATTATTATTTCTGTGGAAAGTGAGGAAACCGATGATGATGACTCCTTATCGGGAGAAAACGACTTACTTATTTAGGTATGTAACTTTATATTTATATTAATTATAATAAGTTTATATGACGCTAGTACCCGAAATACAAACAAACAAATTCATATGGAATCACCCCTTATTTCTAAAAACGAAATATGAGTGTTTTATGAGAAAATATTTTTTGCAAAGATTTTTTTTAGTATCTATATCATATAAATTTGGTTGGGTGTATATTTATTATTACATTTTAAACAAATGTCATAACCTAATATCTAGTAGGTATATTATTTTTATAAAAATAAATGTAGGTACTTAATATTGACAGTTTACTATTTTTTATATTAAAGTAATTTCGTGCTCCCCGTCACTGAGGTATAGAATTATTGGTTAATCCCTTAGGGTTTGCTTATTTACATTTTATGATGTATTGTATTCGAGATTTTTCGGGGTGGTCTTACTAAAATCTAGTGAAAATTCAGATAAGAAGGTATCATTTGCCATAAAAACTGTGCTTTCATGCATTTTCAAACGGAGTACAATCTATGAGTTTGGATAATATATCTGGCAGGTAAAAAACTGAAAAATTTTCATCAAAAAAATTTCCTTTATTTTCGCGACCCCGAAAGTCTTGCCAAACTCGTCTAATGATCGTCAGGCATTCTTAATCCGGCACGTTCAATTATACAGGTAATTAGTGTCATACATACATGTTCTTGTGAGTCTGGCAGAGCCTGGGAAAATAAGTGCGAAACAAATTCATGGTCTCCTGGGCTATTAGTTTGAGTTAATTTTTTATAGTTTTTTATAGGTTCATTTCTTACCGTATCCTTAAAATTTTACAGGGCACTCTTTGGATTAGGGCATTTGCAAACAATTGATGAATTGGTGCTTCATTTGTTACGTCAATCTATATTTGTTTTAGAAATATCTTTCAATTTGTTTGTACTTTTAAAAATACGTTGTTTATTTATTTTGTTTTAATTTAGATTGGGTTAGTTTGTGAATATTGCTTATTATTGAACAAAATACCAACTTAAATACTCAATTTTGCATTTTTTGTTAGAAGTTGATTCCATAATCGCGTTGGCACAAAAGGTAAAGTCTCAGCCTGAGTTATAGATGTGATAGTAAAATAATATATTCTTGAAACAAAGAAAGGAAAAAGGATCTGAGTTATAGATGTGATAGTAAAATAATATATTTTTGAAACAAAGAAAGGAAAAATATGGCTGCCTACTTTAAAAAAAATGTGGAACAAATAGTATAAATCTAAGATTCGAAAACAAAACAAATACTTTTGTATGCAAAGAACTTATCAATACACCCTCGTAGCACAACACTTAATTAGCAAAAAATAAAATTTATTTTGTAGTAATTTTAGAGAATGAAATAATTTTGATGACCATTATTGTTTTATTAACGATATAATTTCCATGAAATTTACATAATAACCACAACATCAATCATAATAAAATTATTCTTTCGAAGAACACACTTTCTTGACAATAATTCCTACAAATGTCAACCACATCCTTATTTCTTCCTCATTTAATCTAGATTTTGAAGATAAGCCTAATTTGTTTTGAGAAAAGAAACAAGATTTCGAGAATGTTAATGAGGCCTGAGACGTTTATTTTTCTATAAAAAACGTCTTTAATGGGACTAATTTTTTTCTTGTCATCGAGTGAGGCTCTGCCAATTAATATCAATTTCGCTTTCTTGTAAATTCATTTTTTTATCTCGTCCGTAATGAATTCTTCCAAATAAATGAACCTTAATTATTTTAATTTCAGTGTTGCCAGAGGATTAAATACTTCGTTAGGGAATTCAGTGGAAAACTGAAAATATTAAAAAACGTGATTTGAGAAAATGTTGTTTGAAAGTTGTGAGTTAATGTGTCTTTTATGGGCATAAGTGAAGAATTTCATGTCTTTTTTGGTGTTGGTAAGATACAGGGTTTCTGGGTACCTGTAGCTGTTTTTTTTTCTTATGTTTAAGGATTTTTAAGGATTATATTAACACAAATCGAACTGTAACAGTACATTCAGTTGTAGTGTTAATAACTTAATAAATTTCAACTGTAATATTTTTACACCAACTGGCTTATATTATGCACCCTAGCAGGTCAGTCAGAATGCAGGGGCAGATGTGATGCCAATGGCGATATACAAACATTATCTGGTATTTATACACAATAAGTTTGTGAGATAAAGAATAAATAAATAACAAGTCACATTTTACCTAAGGTTGTGAAATAAATGACACTTGTTCCCAAGAACCAAGACATTAAATGTCCTACACAGCACCAGCGTCTGGACTTCAACAACTACTCCTTGGGCTATATGCCCCCCAGGTATTGAATTACGAAAGTCCAGAGGTGGTTTGGCGCCCGACCAAGTCGGGGCTTTAAACCAAAAACTTTGATTTTATTGTTAAAGGAGCTTGCCATTCTGGACTTTCGTAATTCAGTACCTGGGGAGCATGTAGCCCAAGGAGTAGTTGTTGAAGTCCAGACGCTGGTGCAGTGTAGGACATTTAACGTCTTGGTTCTTGGGAACAAGTGTGATTTATTTCACAACCTTAGGTAGTTTTGGTACGCCCATGGTCCTTTTTTGGTATTTTTATGGTTCAAAAAATTCCACCGTCGTTAGAGTTTTCTATAGTTTTGCAAGCTTTGATTTTATTATAAAAGTGAAGATGGCGTTGCACTCACCTCCTCTTTCTCGACTTAATCGTTTGTACTAAGAGTTGGTGGGTTCAAAGCGATCTTCAGAATTTCTTTAGAGATGGAAATTCGAGTTAGTCTACTTCTTACTGACGAGGCACAAAAATGCCGAAACCGGTATAAGAAGGGCAAGCTTCTTTAATAATAAAATCAAAGTTTTTGGTTTAAAGCCCCGACTTGGTCGGACGCCAAACCACGTCTGGACTTTCGTAATTCAATACCTGGGGGGGCATATAGCCCAAGGAGTAGTTGTTGAAGTCCAGACGCTGGTGCAGTGTAGGACATTTAACGTCTTGGTTCTTGGGAACAAGTGTGATTTATTTCACAACCTTAGGTAGTTTTAGTACGCCCATGGTCCTTTTTTGGTATTTTTATGGTTCAAAAAATTCCACCGTCGTTTAAGACATATTTTGATTAGAAAACTATGAAAAAATAATGTAAATAATAATCTTATATAAACAGCAAGAAATTGTGAATGCAAACCGTAATGTTTATGGTCAGTAGTTCAATAAATAATTTATTTACTTATTCAAAATAAAAGAATTATATCTTTAGGATATTTGTAAAATGGTCTGTTAATTTCCTTTTTATTCTTCTTTTATTGTCTAGATATTACGCATTGTCAATTAATTAAAAAATAAAATCCGGTATAGCTTGACGACAAGGTTAGTTCTTGCATTAAAGGTGCACAAATCCTCATAATAAGGTAGATATGATCTTTCTAAAATAATAGACATATATAAAATAATCATTAATTAGAAAATAACAATATATTAAGCATATAATTATATGTTATGTAAGTGTTCCTAATATGTGAACACATTTTTTTATTTACGCGTTTCAATGAAATTTATTATCCAAAGAAAACTCGTTGATTTATGATTATTCAATATTTCACACGATTTATAAACAACTCAACAATTTTTCGTGCGTTTATTAATTATAAAATTATATAAGAAAAGCTACCAAATGTATTACCAACAATTTTTTAAAAATTCTTACCAATAATATCACCCTAATTAATATTTTTGTTATGGATTTCTTCAACTGCTACAGCGATCAACTATTTATCTTGTTTTGTGTATATTTTGTTGACTCCTATTTTATTTCTTTAGTTCATACTGGTTTTCTGGTAATACAATTTCTCTTCTAATGGAAATAAAACCACTTATTCTAAAGAAAAAGGGGGCTTTAATTTACGTTTCGGCTTTCTTGACCGAAATTCGTTTCCAAAATGACATAACAGAACACTTGATAATCTTACAAAAATATGACAGCAACATAGAGAAAGAGAAAGATTTTGAAATTGAAGATGTCAAAATCTGTTTCCATCATATTTTTGTGACGTTTCTGGGAACGAATTTTAAAAAAGGATAGCGCATTTGCATATCATAAGAGAATTTATACTTCGTCATAAATGAAGTTTTCTTAATAATATTATCGTAAGAAAAAACTAAATAAAAAACTTATGATACTATCCCAATATAGAGGGTATGCTTTTTGCCATTAACTCTTTTTGTAAAATAGGCATCCAAATTTTTGAAATATTAACCGAACAATTAGAAACACATTCGTTATTATTTGAGCATATCAATGCTGCTTCTTTAACTTTGCGGTTATAATTATTAGGTTCTTTTAATAACCTAGTTGAAGGATTCCATTGTATTTTATCACCAATGCATATTCACATATTTTTGATTTTTCGAATTGTTTATTTTTAATATATCATTAAGTCTAATATGAAAATGTCTAGATGTTTCCCCTATATAAAATGTATTACATTCGCATGGAATTTTGTAAATACAATTTTTTGTATTTTGTATTTACTATTAAAGATTTTAATGTATTATTAGTTTGAAAAACTGTTTTTAAATTAAATTTATTGTCAATCCTTCTAATTTTTTCGGATAATATTTTATGTCTCGGTAAAGTTCACGATTTATAAATTTACTTGGGTAGTTGTTCTTAATCAAGACATATTTAACAAGTGATAATTCATTATTTAAAATATTGTCATTTGAGCAAATTGTTTTTGCTCTATCGGAAAGAGATTTGAAAATAGGTACCTCGTTTAACACAAATTGAGTGGTTTGAATTAAAATTTAGATATTTTTTGTTATTATTGTGTATTAGTACATCAAGAAACGGTAATTTTTTATTATTTTCAATTTCAATTGTAAATTATTAATATTATATAAAAATGTATCAATATTTTCCCTATCGTGTTGCCAAATATCATCTAAAGCACCCCTTTTTTTTAAATAAGCGGTTTTATTTCCATGAGAATTGTTTAAAAATTATTCACCACATTAATAATGGCTAAATTGAAATGTAATTTGTAGATATTGGATATATACTTACGACAACAGTTTGATCAAAGAAAGTGAAATATCCATTTCAGATCCTAAAAAATTATATTTCTAAAAAAATTCGCAATATTTTTTATTGATTGCAAATTAAATATCTAGGCTTTATGTCCATATTAAAAATATCCTTTAAAAAAGAAGAGGAAACTACATAATATAAGATTGATGCAAGGGTTACTGTTCTAATCGCCTATTGATCTCTTTTTTCCATATATGCCGATTTCTTAAAACTGAATTGACAGATCGTCATAATTTTTTCTTTGTTGTACTTAGAATAGAGCCGTTCTAGTTTTCTAGAAGTTTTTTTTAAATGGGTTTAGTAATAGCCTATTAATTTAAATAAATTTCGGTAACTTAAAAATAGCAAGTATCAAACTTGTACTTTTCTTTCTAATCGTAAAAAAATTGATTGTTATGAAGTTAGATTAGCGACAAAGTTTCCAATGGGATTGGAATTTTTTTCTAAACTGGGAATTTTCATTAACGACGGTATGAATATTTTTCAAAAAAATTAGGAGTTTTCGGATAATAGTGCAGTCTAGAGTAATAATGTGCCCTGAAGACATAAGAAGTATAATTTGAAGTTTCTTTAAAGCGATATATTAAAAAAAATAAATGGCAGATTCAAGAATATGACAAGAGAGATTTGTTTATATCAATTCGTGCAGCTTTCGATAAAGTTCTGACAATTTTCAATATCTACATTTTTATTTTTATCACTAACTACATCTGTTGATGAGGATTTGTTTAAGAATTGTGGGTCAGACTGAGCGTTTGATCCTAAAATTTGCAACACATTTCTACCTTGTTATGTATTCACTTAATTTAGATTTCGGCACTATAATTGCCAGGCTTCTAACCAATGAAACAACCCATAAAAGGTATATTTAAAATTAAACACACATTTTAATTTTACACGAAATTCTCTGACCAAATATGATTGCAATGTTGCAATTACAACAAAATATGTTTTATATTAGGTATAACATTCCGACATTTTTTGCGATTACTTCGAGTGATATGTTTTTTGCAATGATATAATTAAAGGTTACACAACTCGGTTGTAACACGGTTCACTAGGTGCTAATTGTTCATTACCAACGTAAACTAATTGGTTAAGAATTTTTTTTCTAACTTTAACCTGACGATTTGGACGTGATTTTGTTGAATGTTAGAACGTTTGTTAACTTTCTTTCATGAAATATAATTTATGCTGTACAATGATTATGATGAATTGCCAAAGATGAACAAGATATATATTTTGTTAAGGATGAAAAAAATGTATATTTTAAATTCGTTTATAATGCGTTTAAGATATGAGATGTAGGAACAATTTACATAATTTTTTCTTTGTTACAGAACAAAAGAATGTATTACGGTCCGTGTTTACTTTCATACTACATAATGATTTTTACAGTGCCTACTACGTGTAGATTTTTGCCGTACCCTTTTTACTTCATGTAAAGATGCGATAATAGCTTTCAAGCTTTTGAGGATGATATTTAATACAAAAATCATTAAAATTTATATAGCACTGTTTCAGGAAAATAGTGCAAGATCGCAAAATGAACAAGCACTATACAGTACTTGGAAAATATCCGAAATTGAAAAAAGGTTGTTTAGTAAACAAAATAAATAATATACAACAACAATTAGAACAAATGCAAAAAGATCACTCTGACCTCCTAAAGAAATTATCTTCTCCTCCACAGGAAGAAGAAAAAGATAAAATAGAAGAAGAATTAGCTAGGGAGTGGAGAGTGGATAAGAAAGAAACAGGGAAAGAACAAGAAAATAAGAATGGATATCTCACTCTCGCCTCCACAAACTGTCTCAATTAATCAACAGATAAAAGTCAAAAAACCTCTTATGCCCCCACCAATAGTGGTAGATGGCATTGATAACTTTAAAGCTCTTGACGAGGAATTAAACAGAATGGTGATAGGTCATCAAATCAAAATTATCAGAAATGATAATATCAAAATTAATGTGCCAGATGAAGAATGTTATAGAAAAATCTCAAAAATGCTTGGAGATAATGGGTGTTCTTGGTAAACCTCTGAGAACAAACAGAAGATACCAATCAGAGTGATTGCTAATAAATTACATAATGAATGTGACCCAAAGGCAATTGTAGATGAGCCACTAAAAAACTTAAGTTAAAAACTAAGCAACCGCTAAACATGTTTATGTTGTCATTTAAACAAGATGTAAAGAAAATCTATAGTATTACAGATATACTGGGAATCAGGGTTGAAATTAAACCAATTATAAAAACAAAATTAGTTCTCCAATGTAAGAGATGCCAGGGCTACGGTCGCACACAAGGTTTCTGTGCTAAAGAACCAAGATGTATCAAATGTACTGGAAAACATTATACCAAAGATTGTACAAAGCCAGAAAATGTACAACCAAAATGCATTCATTGCGGCGGTAACCATCCTACTAATTACCGAGGGTGTATCGTTGCTAAACAAATACAAAAAATTAGAGCTTATACTATGAAGAAACCATCTTTACCTAGACTACCAGTACGACAAGTACAACAGGTAAGAACAGACTCTTCAGTACAAAGAAGGAATAACGGAAATCAAGTTCAAAAAAGTGAAAATAGGCTACAACCAAGCTGTTGCAGGACTATCAAATGCCAGTAAAAACAATAATGTTAGAACACAAATTAAAGCAACTACTGACCCGACTTTACAATTGATCTTAGAACAACTTAAGAAACAGGAGCAGTTATTCCAAAAATTTGATAAACGATTAACTCGTTTAGAACATAGTGCCAAAGGAGCTATTCCAAAGCATGGTCTCTTGCAACACCAACAAGAATTGCAAGCAATCCTAGATGTAAATAAATTAGATGCGTGTCTCATTTCTGAAACGGATTTTACTAATCAGTCACATATTAAATTTAGAAATTACAAAATTCATCAAACTAACCATCCTGACAATGCAGCGAGAGGTGGAAGTGCCATAATAATTAAGAATATCATGAAGTCTAGGGTTGTATTTCTATTTGACCTTTTTAGTTTTTCTTTTAAGTTTGAATCAAAAAGCTTTAAGACTGTTGAAAAATGAATTGACGCAAAATAAAGGTAAACTATAAGATGTTCTTATAATAATAAAGACGCAATACAGGGTGATACAACCAGAAAGGGACAGTATTATTTGTATTTTAGGGTTCAAGATGGTGCTTAATATATTTGACAAAATGTATAAATATGTAAATAAATGCAGACTCATATAATTTTACGTTTATTTTTAAATGTCAGACGAATAACTTTCAAATAATTTATAGGACCAAAACCAATAATTCATATATATTTTTTTAATTTCCAATTAGGTGACATTTAGACTACCAAAACTAATCAAAACATCGTAAAATTAAATTCTTTCATTGACTATATTAAATTGCATAATTTTATTAACACACATTTAAAGGTTATAAAAAAAGAGACCAATGATAGTGCACGTACCCGAAATATTAATCAAGATTTTGATAGTTCGACGATAACGGAGAATGTAAAAACGAATATATTAATTAATCAATACACGTAGAATAATTTATTCGGTTATTAATTAATAAATCCTTCAAGGAGATCTAGAGTTGTGTCTTTTAAAAGTTCCTGATAGGGCACTCCGGATGCATAACCAATTTGAGATAATAGTGGACTGAAAAACAGGAAAAAAGTCGATTCCTTCTTGAATAATTTTTTATAGTTATAACTAAATGAGACCTTCACAGATCGATAGGATAGATCCGTGGTCACCCGAAATGGCTAATTACGACATTTTTTTGTAGGTCAGACAATTTTTGTACTGAAAAATGTCATCAACCTGTCAAAATTCAGTTTTCATTTTGAAGGAGTTCCCGAAGTGGTACACAGGGGCACATCAAACCCTAAGCTTACTTTTTGATGCTCTATCAAAATCTAAAGTCAGAATTTTTCAAAAACAGTCCAGTTCTCGTAGTCTTGTTAATGAGAAGATTCCCTGGGGTGGAGAATATTCTTTCTCCGAATATTCTTTCTCCACGACTATATAATATGCACAAATTATTTTTACATATTTAGCTGAATAATGACATAAATTCTTCACACCAGTGAAGAATGAAAAAGAATTCACTCTCGTTAACCAATCACATTCTATGATTATCAGAAATCACGCTAAAATGAATAAATCAAATCGTCTCTTTTAAAACGTCAAATACCTAACTACGGAAATCGCTTCTGACAGCGCGACGTTTGAAACGTCAAAATAATCATATAATCATAATTTTACGTATATATAGAGAACAAAATGGACAACAGTAGCGATAGTGAAGAGTTAATATGTACGCCTCCCGAAATTAAACAAATTGCTCAATCATCCACAATGAATTTGCTACCAGAGAGATCACATTGAAAATTATTCAATTATTCAATTATTCACTTGGATGATTCCAAAACTCACTCGCTGCGCTCGCTCGTTTTGGAAACTTCATCCGCGTGAATAATAGCCATCATTCAACACTCGTTGAAGAATATACTATTAAAATTATCAGAACAATCTGACTTTACTGATAGATCACAAAGTGTATTAAAATGGCGGAAGAGACATGAGACTGCATTTCTGATGGTATCCAAAATGACTTTTTCTAGCGATACCAGTTACATCACTATCAGTAGAGAGGATTTGTTCCAGGGCTTCTCTAACAATTACCAAACGAAGGAATAGATTAAATGATGAATATGTTGGATGTTTAATGTCTTTATGTCTCTAATAGACTTTTAACAGACTTTACTTCAACATTAAAAATACGAAAAAAAATGAAAATAATATTCAACACTAACAGCAAAAATAATTTAAATGATTTACTGGCAGATGTAAATATTAACAAGATACCTCGACACTTGTTAGCAAAACGATCACTTTTGATTATGATAATATTAAATTCAGGACAACTAGATTATTGAGGTTGTTGAGCATTGATCTAATAGTCGCGGCAATCAGACTGTGGATGGATGATCACGGACATGTGGATCGGGTTGTCCTTTCCAGTAATTTCCAACTCGAACAATCCTCATGTTGTCTTTTTTAGTTGTTTCAGTTGTTTTTGCTTGACTTCTTTTTATAGAATTTGAGTAAAAGAAATTCCTTAGCAAACTAGTACATGGTCAATATCATTCTAATCAATAATTTCAATGGGTCTATTGACTTTTGTTTTGCCGATATTGCTAAAGTCGGTAACATACAATGGTTAGTACAGCTATTACAAAATAGCTGAAATTTGTATAATAATTAGATTTAGGCATTACAAAAAAAGATCACGACTACCGAACATTGCGGCACGATAAGTAAATTCTTTGAGTGATAATTACATTTAACGAACATAATGTCATTTATTAGGTTTTAATACAGAGTGATTCGAAAAAACGTTACATGTTACGTTGTTTTTTGAATCAATTTATAATCAGATGATTTTTTTTTAATTAATCATTTAAATCATTTTTCTGTTAGTTTTCGATGTTATAAATGTTGATTTACAATCTGATTTTCACTTTTTTCTTCCTATTTTAATGTTGAAATAAAGCGTGTTAAAACTATTAGCCATCTAGGAATTTAATGACATTAGACATCTGACAGATTCATCATTTAGTATATTTCTTCGTTTGGCAATTGATAAAAGCCCTGAAAAATCCTCTCTATTGATGCTGATGTAGCAGGATCGCTAGAAAATCTCTAGCCATGACTTGTTGATCCATGACATAGGCGGATCCAGGGGGAGGGCTATGGGGGTTGCAGCCCCCCCCCTTAGGTTACGTTTTTTAATATATTCCATAGCCTTCCGACCCTCAACTCCAACTGATGTGGAAGACAGCCCACCCTTGACAATCCGCTGGATCCGCCCATGATCCATGATCAGGTACAAAATTTTTAAAACATTGTATGGAATATAGAGAAAACAAAAAGTAATGATTTGAACGTAGAGAATAATACGTACAAACTGTAGTGGAGGTCAAAATGTTCATTGAAATTGTGAATAAGTAGCAAAAAATTATGAAAAATTGTAGATTATTGATATTCCCAGATAAAAAAAGACATAAACACTTTAGAAATTGTTAGATAATTTATTGATATTGATTTATGACATTTCTAATCACATCTGGAGTACCATCTTCACATGTTTCTTTAATGGTTCTTTGAACTCTTAAGGCACACCTTTTCTTTTAAGTAGCTTCACAAAAAAAGTCTAGAGGAGTAATATCTGGAGACCTTGGAGGCCAAAGAAACTCACTGTACCTCCCTATTACTTTTTTATTTTTTTTTAATTTAATTTAATAATTGCTGACTTGTTTATTGTCTTTTTTATATGGGAATAACAATAATCTACAATTGTGCGTAATCTTTTGCTACTTAATCACAATTTCAATGAACATTTTGCCCTCCACTACAGTACAAACTGTAGTGGAGGGCAAATCATTACTTTTTGTTTTCCCTATATTCCCTACAATGTTTTAAAAATTTTGTGCCTGATTATCAGAGCTTTTCTCCATTTGTATAAAGCTTTTTGGAACACACTGTATATAAAAATTTTCGGAATCTTTACATTGGCTTTTACGAATGATTAACAAATTTAATAGGAAAATACGATTTAAGAAATAAGCCACAAAATATTTTCAATTATTTGCAAACCAATAAATCTAATTCAAAAAGTTATACAGCTTAAATAATTTTAGATGGCTCTCGTTACTATGAAATATTTAAATTACATTTTGACTTAACAATAACAAATATAAATTTTATATTAAAATTAATATTATGTAGCAATCAATTTATAATGTTGCTTATATCATTCCGATCGATATTATTTCTTTCGATTAAAACATCGACGTCGAACTTTCCAAACATGAAACATCTCCAAATATTACAAGTATCCTCTTAATCAGATTATCTCTTGAATTAATTCGAAAAGTATCTACTTAACTTTTTATTATTTGTCTGTCATCTAAATCTACTTACTTAAATCTTCTAATACGTGCGAAGATGCTACATGAAGACCTTAGCACTATTAAAACAGGTATTACCTAAGATATTACTATAAAATATATACCTCAATAAACGATCGACTGTGATGTCGAAAGCGTCTATATCTCACGGGTATAAGTATGATACAGTGTGATGAGGTTTTGTATCATGCAAATCTACAACTAGGGTGAGATATTAGGTAATCGTTACGAAAATTTAGAGAGGTTGCAATAAATTCAATTTTTTAACATTTCTTTTTAATTCATATTTTGTAATAAATCAAATTCAATTGATATATCCACCGCATTTGCCGCATATGATAGTAATAAATCACTGTAATAATTCTCTCTCAGGTACTACTAATATTAATATTACATAAATTCATACAGTAGTAAGAAACGAATAATTTAAAACGACAATTTAATTAACTCAAGTATATTTTTTTCCCAACTGCAATAAGAGACCCACGCAAGTGCTTGAACAAATCTTGAAGTGACAAAATTAATATAAAAACAAACAATGAAAAAGTGAAATCCTCTTCTCGGATTTTGATATTCATTTGACACGTAAGTATCAACGATATTGAATTTTAAACGTTTAAAGGTACAGGGTGATCACAATTTTGACACGCTTTCACCGCAAAAACAATAATTAAATTTTAAAAATGTAGGTTAAAAAGATAACACTCCCCTGACTCAATTCGATGAACTACTCGGAATATCACTACACTTTTACAACTAGCTGCACCTGTGTCATGGTTTTTCCATAACTGCATGAACAGATTTCATTTGTTACGTGGAAAAATGTATTCATTTGCGTAGAGCGAGTGTTGGCCAGTCCATCAACCCCTAAATCTGTTGTATCATAGATATGACACTGATTTCCCCACCAGCCACTATAATCCAGTAAATGAACGAGGAAAAAAAGGCCAACCTTTAGATTATTAGTTTCCATTTTTATTTTCTGGTTGAAAGTGGAAAACAAGACCCTCGGAAACATAAATATCCTTCAAAAGTATATGGTTTACGGGGTTCCTCATTTATGGCACCGATGATTTTGGCAATGGATAGAATGTGGTGGCGCCATCTACAATTGGTTTCCACAGTCCAAAACATTGAAAATAATGGATTTCAAACACCCCAAATCTCAAATTTTGTAAAAAACTTGCATATTTCAGGAGTCTCAACCAGATTTTTTTGTAGAAAATATTGATATTGCGAAAAATATCATAAGGACCATTTTTGTAGAAAATTAACTGATCTTCAATTTTTATCTGAACCGAAAATCTCTAACTGCCATATTTTGGGAGATATTCGCGGAAAACAGATTTTCCTGGTCTTTTGGGGCCATTTTCTCGGCTGTCGCACGAGCTTTTCACGCAAACTTTGTCTCATCTTTAATGAGGTACCAAAAAGCCACTTTCAACCAGAAAATGAAAATGGAAACTAATAATCTTAAGGTTGCCCCTTCATTTACTGGACTACTAGTTGCACCTCCATTGGACATAATATTTATGGAGTTCAAAATTAACTAGAATATTTTAGAATGTGTCTCCAATATTCCAGATCCTGCAGAAGAATTTATGTTAAAAATATTACGCATAGTCATTTTTGGTCAAAATGATCCATAAATTCGTTAAATTAATTTTTATAATAGTTGTAGAGATTCTTATGAAGCTTCGAAAAGCTTGAATAGTTCAGAATGTTCTGAGATATTGAGGAAGGATCTGAAGAATTCTCTATTTTTTTAAGTCCAATGTTTTAAGGCAAAAGATTTAGTCGAGTTTTTAGTGAGCATAACAGATAGTTCCTGTGTTGAATATGCGCTGTGTTCAATATGTGGTACTTCAACTCTATCTGTCCTCAGTCTCTAACAGAGACAAGTTCTTGCCGATAATTAGCAAATGATTTGGCGAGAATGCTCGTTTTGCCGAGAAAAAGAGAAATCGAAGTTCTAGTATAAGAACCAAAGTTGTGTTAAACGCTTCATAAATTCAAATCTTACATTCGGTACGCATTGATCTAACGATAGAACGGCACGCTTTTCATAAATTTTCGTCATTAGTAAAAATTATTCTAATAAACCGAACACCTGATTTCATAATACACAAGTCATTAAATTTTACATTCATAAATTGGTCTAGAAATCGGCATATTATTGCGTGAGAAGCAATTTTTTTAATCCTAAAAATTAGTTCAAACTTGGCAGTTTCACAATATTTAATTTTAGCATCATAATAAAATTTATATAAAATATTATTAGAGTTGTCAAATAAATTTAAACGATCCTTAATTTTGGTAAATAAAAGTTCAAAATTCAAAATAGAGTCCATTAGAAGGTTGCAAAAAGAGTCAAAATGATATTCCGATATATTTTCGTGTCTATAAAAGTAATAGTATTGTTTATAAAGATTTAAAATAAGGTAATGATGTAAAAATTTATTGGTCACGTTTTTAAGAATTTATTAAAATGACTCAAAATACCAATTTAAAAAAAATTATATCCTTGACGTGATTCGATATCTTTGATTTTAAATGATTAAATGGTATTTTAGTAAACAAAATAAATATACTGTATTTTATTATGGTAACATTACCATTTATATTTTATAATTACGATTGGAAAATACCAATTAAAAAAACTAGGTAATAGCCTATTGGCTTAATTATTTTTTATGGATACTTCAAAAAACAATTACAAGTATTGTGTAAGATATAAAAGAGATTGGTGTATTTTAATAAATCTAAATCTAATTGCACTTTAAAAACCCACACCTATTTATAAAATCAGGACCAGATCATTAAAATTTGGTGCCCCCCAGTTTAATTAAAAATTTTCTTGTTCATAGTACCTACTATTATTTAAGAGATTTAATATTGAATTTATCGGAATTTA
The DNA here is from genome assembly GCA_949320105.2 of Crepidodera aurea. Taxonomy (NCBI): domain Eukaryota; kingdom Metazoa; phylum Arthropoda; class Insecta; order Coleoptera; family Chrysomelidae; genus Crepidodera; species Crepidodera aurea. Next base: position 13,684,038 of record OX439475.1, on the reverse strand, counting down.
TATATTAATGATGTCTTGTCGAGAAAACAATCATTTGTTTCTATGCCCATACGGGCGATTATATATTTGTACGTTTAAATTTTTTTATCCCACTTCTGAATATAAATTTCTACATTATTCATCAACATGGTCTCCTTCAGTGAAGACATCAGTAATGGTTTCACCTCTGGGAAGAAATTCAGTGTCCCAGAACACAGTGCACATGATTATTTGTGCTGATATTGTCGTTATCTGGTGTAACATCACAAATCCAAGTGTCACAATTTGGTTTAAAAGTCCTCTCCCTCTTCACTGTACCGTATGAGAAATGTCAAAGCACTGTCAAATCGTTTGATTTTGTGAATATCATATTTTATTTTAGTTGTGCATATTTAGCGCCTAGTATGAAGCTTCTGGTATGAAGTACGAGTGAAACTAGCTTGGTTGAGCAGAAAACACAATTTTTTCTTGGTCGTCCACATGTATCTGCCGCTTTGGTTCGTTGAATTTAATTTTTTGTGCTATAAAAAAACATTTTGTGCAATTTGTGCCCCAGAACTGCATTGGGCGTGTACCGCTGCTGCTATCCACTGCCTCAGAGACGGATTAAACATCAGGTAAGCGCGTTTGAGACACGTCAACCTTTAAATTTTATTTTAATTGTTGGATCAACCCCTTTTTACGTAATATAACATTTATTCTATTAAAAATTTAAAAAACATTATTCGGATTGGTTTTTTTAAAGGAATTTAAAAATTCTTAACGTTTCCTCTTCTTCAATACAGCTCTGATTTATATATTTACGGCACACACAACTCAACTCTGTAATGTACTACATAAACGTCATGTATACATAAAAATTAATAGTGGTAAAGCTATCGAAGGTCATATATTTTACATTTATCTCAACACGAGGAATTATATCAAACATTAATCAATTTATTTATCTTTTTTGGCAAATTTCAACCGTCCTTACTCTACATTATATCCCTTGGGCATATTTTTGTCAAAGATTGTATCCTTTATTGGCCTTGTTCGGAGGTGAACCGGTTACAGGTGTCAGTCTTATGAAAAAAATGATTGCATTGGCGCAACTGAGACCAACAAGTGGCTGCTGAAGAAAAACTAAAAGTTTTAGCTTTTAACTAATAATTGTCAGATGTCTTCAATATATCTGCACGAAAAGAAATAACAATTTGTCACAAAAAGGTTTAAATTTTATTTATGATACGTTCCCCACAAACCTCTCATGAAAGTAAACTTATATTCAACGATATGCGTTAGTGCAGTTCAAAGTTCCTTTCTTCATCTTTATTTTCGTTTACACTTTCAACGCCGCCCGTGCGAACACGATTTTAAACCTTTTATTGGCAGTTCTTATTTGAGGTAACAGGTAGATTTTACGTAATTCTTGATGTACTGGTTATGTGTATACAATACGTAATGTAACAAGGTGGTATTGTTTGTATGAGTTAACCTACTCGAAGGTTACCTATAAAGGAGATTGGAGATTTAAAAATGGCTTAAAAAAGTTCGTGTATTTAAAGGAAATATTAAAAAAAATCTCCTCTGCTGCGTTGCCAAGTTTCCTTTGGATACAAGCATTAAAACACACAACGTAACGATTTGTGGAAGGACCTGGGGATTAGATCTCAGAATGTGCCTATTGCTATGAAAAAACCTTTCAAAAAAACTCTTAGTAAATCAGACTGCAATGGGAATTGGATTTTACACACTCCGAGTGCGTTGCAGAAGCCTTACTGCACAGGCCTCTCTTTCAATGCAGCTAATGACATAAAACATTCATTATATATCAATTAGGAGTTTATATCTCATAAATTTTCAGTCCAACCTCGTAATTCTTAAATAATAGACGTATTAATGAAAGAAAACATTAAATAATACGTTAATGATCTTGATTCTAACAAAAAATGTAACATCTTTAATATTAATTTGTATTGTTCCAGTTTGCGAATATAATTCTCACAGTATATTATATTCCGTGTTGAAAATAGATATTTATATTAGAATTTATCAGACCAAATCTGCATAATAAGTTTCTAAAAAAAGCCAATTGAACACGAACATGATCACCGTTGAATTAAACGTTTCAAGGACGTTCTATGTTGATTCGAAATTAGTTTGATCAAAAAAGGATTGGCAATTATTTTACATTGTACGGAACTTGTAAACTTTTAAAGTGACAAGTGAAGAATTACATATAGCGACCTTTGACAAGTTGAAGTTCCTACAAGTAAAAACAAACGAGTTGTAACATCTTCGAAACTATTTTATGTAAATACCTCCGATACTCGTCCCTATCCGCAGGTTGTCCTTGCTTGTTATTGTCCCCAATTTCACAAAAATACAATAAAGCATGTGGGTTTAATAATCATATACAAGATACTATGAGAGGCCTAGCATGTATGCAATTATCAAGAAATTCTAACGACTAAATGTTCTCGACACGCTTAACTTCTCTTAACAGGAAAAAATATTAAAGTAAAGACGTTTCTTCTTCTCTCAGTGCCTATTCTCTACGGATGTTGGCAATCATGTTGTTCCACATAATCCTGTCGACAGCTGCCCTGAATAAATGTACGGTTGTCATTCCCGTCCACTGTCTAATATTTTTCAGCCAAGATGTTCGTCGGCGCCCCTGACCTCTTCTTCCATCTATTTTGCCCTGCAGGATTAGTTGGATAAGTTGATACTTCTCATTACGCATTACATGCCCAAGGTACGCCATTTTCCTCACTTCCAGGATTCCCAGACGTTTACTTTAATATATATATAAAAAAAATATATATAAAAAATTTGCCCCTTTACTCTGAGTGAATTTGACGATTTGAAGGTCATATTAATGTCCAGCTTTTCCAGTATATTATAAAACATTATCGTTGATAGGAACGCAGATAATGGTAGATCAAACGAAACAGAAAGTCTTGTAACGCAATTTGTTTAAGAAGGAATGTTAGAATTAAATGTTTAGTAAATAAATAAAGCGTACGTATCTAGTGACCAAAAACTTGTTGAATTATTATTTTTCTTATCTTCCGTAGGTTCTTCTCATTCTCTGAGATCGTCTTCAACCTATCTTCTCCAGTTGAATTCATATATACCTCTATATTGCTTCTTTTATCTCTATATATGCCTTAAAATTTGTTTCTTCTAAATATTTTCCTTATTATGTTTGCTTCCGAAATCTATAACTTTATTTTTACAGTTTTAGATTTGCTTTCCAAGATACGACATTGGAAGCAAGAGATAGTTCTTGTAAGAGAGCCTGCCTATGAGGATTATTTTTTAAAATCTGTACATAAATGCACTATGCAAAATACTTACGAATGAAATATTTGCCACTCTGTTGAACAAGATCGTATAGAAAATCCGCAAAATGATTGCCAGCAAATTTGATGTTCTGGCTGTCATTGGCCGTAAAGCGTTTACGTATTACAACGATTCAATACAAGACATGCACCGTCAAATTGCAAGTTTATGAAATTTATTACCGAACGAAACAATTATCCATCCTTTCACTTCAACATATTGCACACCTGAATAACTACGAATGTCATACATGTACATATATATGAAACGATTATTTTTTTAATACTCAGGTTCTGTCTCAATACTCGCAAAAACGTTTTATTATCAACTACTACAAATTTTTTTATAGATTTACAAATCTGAAGGGCCGGAGGCGTTATTAGCCAAAGGAAATGTACGTTGAAGAATCTACGAGGACTCAAAAAAAAATTGTTGAAGACGTTTGTTAATGTAGGGATTGGTGCATTTTGTATCGCGGTTATTTTATCTGGAGAAGTCGAAAGACCGTCTTATTAATTTTATAACCTAAATAACTTATCTTATCTCGAAGAAAACTACATTTTTCAGGCCTAACCTTTAATCCAACACTTTGCAATCTCTCTAAAAGTTTCTCTAATCCCGAAAAATGTTCTTCGCGATTTTTACCACATACAAGTATATCGTCCAAAAAGCAAACACAACCTTCAGTGTCTTGAGTCACAGATTCAATAATTTTTTGGAATTTTGCTGGAGCACAAGATACACCATAAGATAACCGTTTACTGGAAAAGACCTTTAAGTATGTGTAGAAATCGTGACAAGAACCTTAGATTTCTCATCCAAGCAAATTTGTGTATAGGCTTGAGAAAGATCTATTTTTGAAAATACTACACCTCCTTGCAACTTTGTAATTAACTCTTCAATGCGGTTTTATATAATTAAAACTTATTTCATTAATGAAAACTATAAATACATTTGCGATTGACGAAAAATATTAAAATTTGTAATTCAAAATAGCCCCTTTTGTATTTTAAATTAAACTCTTTTTTTGTAGTGGAAATATAAATTCAGAATTAAATTGCGAAACTACTATAAATAAGCCATAAATCAATATCGTATTCCACTCCAGCGATGATCCAAAAAAAATATTTTCTATTACAAATCGTGATCATTTAATAATACTCTTTATCTCATTATTCATTGAATTTATTGTTTACTATGTTAATTTATACTCTAATGTCTAATCTTCGTGATGTACCCCACCTAGAGCGGAAGTAATTGTTCTTTACCAAGATCGAGTCAAGATCAAATCTCAGGAGTCATCCAGAGCAAACGCCAGTGACGGAGAATAATAAAAGTTCCGAAAGGAAGCGGTAATAGTTAAAAAATATGCGTATATCTGTATTAATGGTCGGTAGAATATATCATCGGTTACGTCTTTACCAAGTTTTTGAATCATTTATCTATGAAATCTTGTGTTATTTAGACCAATGTCTTATCTGAGCGTTGAATAAATATATAAGTAACCTTGAGTAAAAAAGTTAAGTAACAAAAGCAAATGGGACAAAGATACCATCCAAAAATTTAAAAGAAGTGCCATTAAATGGTACACAAATGGTTCCAGAATAACAGAAGGAACAGGAGTAGGAGTATATGGGCCTGGAACCAAAAATTTTCGTAGACAAGATATCATCATCATGTCAGACAGCCAAGCAGCCGTTAATGCTTTGAACTCCCACGTATACAACTACAAGATGGTTTGGGAGTGCCTAGAAACACTAAACGAACTAGGCAAGAGCAACACTGTTACCCTTCTATGGGTTCCGGGACACACTAGAGTGAAGGATAATGGAATATCAGACGTATTCGTAAAAAAAGGGACTGAAACACAATTTCTGGGACCTACTGCGGAATAAGCACCAGTATAATACTTGATGAACTTGAACAGATAGATAGAACCTAGAGTCTCATTCTCATTATTTATTTAATCATTCTTAGTACACAAATTTCTTCTCTGATGTTATTTAAAGAGATTAATTTGATGGGTCGAGTCGCTGCTAATAGGTGTTAAATGTTAAAGAACACAGCTATTAAATTAAGAGGCCTGAGTACTAGCCACCATATTGGAAAATCTGTATTAGGACTCCTGACTTTAATAAATAAAATTAGTTCTACTTCAAAATACAAAATCCATGCACAAATAACAACTATTTTATTATCAGTTCATTACTTAATCGTCTAATTGCACTTCAACATTAATTTAAACCAAAAAAATGAATATTTTTTAAAAGCAACATGAACAGATATTGAAATGTGCGTAACTTGACAACTCTGCTCCGCTATTTACTACAATAATTCTAACAAAAAAAGTTATGTTTTTTCTTTCACGCTGGAGTGTGGAATTACTCAGTTCAGAAATCGGTATTGTCGTTAGAACACCGTAGTGATTTATTTGTTTAATTAGATTTGTGTGATTAATTAATAAGTGATTTAAAATATATTCAGTGCAATTCTCAAGAAGCAAGACGCATTTATGCACTACGTAGCAGTCTCCCAAGTCAAATTGGAATAGAAACCGAAGAACGAATTGGATAGTCAATGTGGACATTTTGAGCATTTGCTGTAGAATTTTGGCACTACCAATTAACCATGTTGAGTAATTAGAAAACTAATTAAATGTAAGTCTTTTATCACATACTAAACAAATGTTTATTTAGTCTGATCAAAAGTAAAAATACATTTAATGAATTCGCAGAACTTAATTTGTTATACTTAAATAATCTATCGTATTGATTTGTACAAAATGCATTTAAAGCAAACTAAACTAAATTTACAAATACTGCGATGACCTATTTAAACTGTATCATTCAGGATTCATAAAGTGTCATTGTACAACGTTGTGAAAAACATTTTTAGATGATTTTCTGCATAACGGCTACTTTTAGGACCTATGTTGCAATAAACTTTTTTGAAAGTGATAAGACATAGTATCATCGGTTGAAGTTACGAGACTTATTTACCTAACACCCTGTATATTACTTTTCCGGACACTACACAACGAAAAAGTACGTTGACTGAAAAGTTCTTCTTGTTATTCTGGACTGTTCGGAATTTAACATATTCGAATAAAAAGTGTATGGGTCTGTCAAGATGAATTCGCTCTTCTTTTTTCAGCAATTATCTTCTTGATGTTAAGGTGGAATTGGTTGCTGTTTATTTAGATTTAGGATAGTGGCCTATAGCTTCAAGGTATCTCAGGGCATTACTGGATATTTATCTCATCATGTTATATTTATAATTACTTGAATCATGGAATTTCTTACTAGCACAAAAAATCTGGTTCGATTTTATGTAAAAATATTTTCAATAGATAAAAATACCGTCAAATATTGTATTGACAAATTGTAGGTCCGCTACTGACAACCTCAAATGGGTTTATGGGTCTCTAAGCACGATCGCCATTGCTACTCTTACCTTAAACATTGTTAAGTTCATTATTAATGCATTTTTAATTGAACTACTTTCGTCTTATATTGTTTAAGCATAATTGGTAGTGTCGTTTGCCTTTGTTGAAATTCAGATCGGCAGATTATTCTCCGTTTGGGGTTTATTGTTACAAGATGATTCGAGATTGTATCCGCAAAATTTGTTATTGTTCTCATGGTTATTAATGGACGATTTTGTCCTGCCTACCGGTTTGTAAAGGTATGAGGTCGTTTCCGTTTTAAGTTGAGCTGCTTCGGAATGAAGAATTTCCCATGCGATTTTTAAAGTTAAGATCTTAATTAAATGGAATGTAGATATTAGCGATAGTACTCTCTATACGATGACTACAAGTTTTTTCATTTACTTATCTTGTGTGGGGATAAATGAAAGGGATATACAAATCTTTAAAGATTTTTTTAATTAACAACGTCTAGGTGGCTTTGACAGTTTGATAAAACTTCACTGACAGCAACTGACAGTTCCTAAAACTAGAATCTACGTCCCACAGTGTTGCCAAATGACAATACAATATATTTACTTGAAATCGTTTCGGGCTTGTTGTACAAAATACTGTTTTATCCTCCTTGGAGAAACAATGCTGCTGTACTCTCTTCTTATATGGAGACCGTTTAAAAAGTTTTTAATCCAATTGGTTTCGGTATTGCAAAAGATTGTTAATTGAAATGATTAAATTATTCCTTAGAGCACATTTATACACCAACAATTGTGTTATTTAAATTCCAAAACGTCAAGAGTAAAATATGTTTGAAATTGCCGATAAACAAATAATTCGTGCAAGAACTTTTTGCAGGGAAACTCGCAATCGATATAATTATTACTTTAATTGTGACAAGGTTATGGGCAGCTATTGTTAAGTTTAATTTTATTATAGGAATTTCAAAATACATTTATTTAGACAATATAAGGTATTTAACCAATGCATAAAGTGTTATATAACTTTTTAAAATGACACAAAATTGAAATGCTCATGCACACCTGGTGTTTGTTCTACATTTAGTGAGAAACCAGGCTTAAAATCCTAGCCTAACCACAAAATCTTGCTGTCATGTTAACTATAAGTCATTATACGCCTTTCATTGTGTTTCATCAAAGTGTAGAGAAAGAAAATTGACTTACCCCTGACTCAATTCTATTTGAAGTTGATATTTAATTCGCCAGAATGACATTTTCCTTACGAACGGTAAATGTGATCTTAAAAAGAATTATCATTTATCTATGACAAACGACATTTGGCGATAAGTAACCAATAGGAGAAACAATATTGTCAGACACTGACTAGATGGTAGAAATTGTTTTATTATAAGTCGTGGTGTTTTCAAGCAACTCTTCAAGATGGAAGGATGCGAATAGCAAAAACGATTATACCACGTCGTCAAGGGTATATTCGCTTATCAGTACATGTTAACTAAGTAAAAATTACAACTGATATTGTTAACTAATAAGGCGTTTCAGAATTATTGATAGCAATGAGTTATTAAGGGTAAGTGATGGAAAAAAAGAGTCAAGAAGCTGGGAAAGGGGCAGGTTAATTTCTAATTTATCAAAGCTTGGCTAAACGCAAATACTTGTGTTGGAAGATGTTGATGACGCACAATTATAATAAATTAACCAGAAAATGTAATTAAACCGACTTATATTTACTAAAAATACATTATTACAATTAACAATTATTTGCTAAACCTTAGCGAAATTATTTAATTAAACAAATACCGATCGAAAACAAACTGGTAAAATAATGCAAGTGAAACTGAATAATCACCAGACCGAAACAGCATTGCAGCACAACGATCAGTTGTCGTTTTTTCCTGCTAAAACTAACAATTATAATAATGTGCATACTAGGTAGGAATAACTGATATTGAAAACGAGAAAGTTATGTTGTTAACTCGAAAAATAAGGATGTAATTTTTTAAATAATTTATGGCATTGATTATTTGATTGCGAATGTTTATTTTATAAAGTTCCGCTCTTCCTTTATATCTAATTAGATTTTTTTAACTTCCTATAATATTTTTTACCAAACACTCTTTCTCACTGACAGAGGACCTTGACATCTAAAGAAGAAGACGCTGACAGTTGGTAAGCTTAGTGACAGATTTAACAGTTGGCAACACTGATTACAGATTCCTATGTGTGTTATTTTATCAGCACTCATTGGCAGGTGGCGCTGCAATTTGCATAAAAATTGGCGAGCAGGCGTGTCGCGGCCATCTTGAAAAAGGGGAGGAGCTTGCCATAAGGGTTGTTGACAAAATTTTCCCACGCTGAAGCACAGATTAGAGAGTTACAGATAGGAAGGACAGACAAGACAAACCAAATTAGACAGCGATAGAGTCACACGCCAATTTAAAATCCACTTTGAAGGAATATTTATTATATATATAAAAAAAACGGAAAAATAAAAATTAGACGAAAAAAAAAACTTGCCAGCTCGACTCGTCATAACGCGAATCGTCATATTGAAGGTCTCATTTTAATAAATGCGGATCTGATTGGGCGAAAGACATTATGTCATGATTATCCATTCTTATTGGTGCAAAAGTCGGGTTGTTACACTCTGTGTCAAAAATAAATGCGTTGTAGGTAAAAGACATAGCAACAAGAGATTACGTTAGTTTTAGAAGGTAGTGAAAATATTTTTTTTGTTTACTATCGCCCTGATGTAAGCGCAGAGCTGTAATAATTTTTTTATAAATTAAATATGAATGATGTTGTACAAAGTTAAGAAAATGGGGCATCTATTTGATACTAACAGTAGGAATAGCCTTATCTTAGGGGAGCCCCACTCTTCCCCTTTAGGCCCAGCCCTCTTTTGACACCTGTCAACCTGTCAATCATATTTTTGAAGTTTACGTTAATAGGGATTTGACAGAAATTGCATTTAAGGGTAGTAACTAACAAAGTATTTTATACTTTTTTTAATTAGTTTTTCTTTTTTTTTTTTTGAAAACGACACTTCGAATTACATCAAATTTACCGCTTATAAATACAATAAACTTTCACGATTTAAATAAATATTTCGTTCACATATGTTCGTGAAAATAATACCGCACTTAAACCGAAAATTACAATGTTTAATCTATTAATCCTCACCGATGTTCTCAGAACTTTCTAGCAATAAAAAATTTGTATACTTATTTGTTTTTGTTTCTTTCAGGTGCGTAAACGATTTCAAAGTTTTTTTGGATGATTGATGCCTTTGAAAATAACCGTTTGGTGAGTAGTAATGGTATTAATAGAGTTTTTATTTTTCATAATTAGACCTTTATGAATAACTACACAGATATTGATGATTATCTCACGGTAATATACAAAGACCGTTAAGTGCTTAATTTGTGTTACATCTTTTAGTTGTTTCCACTTTTTAAATTCTTACTTAATGATTATTTGTATGAATGAAAGGTAAAGGTTATTGTTCTCTTCGGTAATATAATATTAAACGTAATGTTTTAGTTTGTTCAACAAATATGGGAGATATAAAGTAATTACTTAATTAATGAGTCCTAGATTCAAATTAAAACATTTTTTTTTAATAATTGGTTGGTTTATCGCTTTTCCTTTTACCTTTTGTGCGGAGGAGAATAAAGCCCCTTGTGGGGAAGTTATATCTAAAATCTCAAGGTCTACTGTGAGAGTGCCTTTTCTCAGGCATACTCACTAAAAATTTCACCCCCTTAGTGGGAATTCTTTCCCCTGGTTGTTTCCTGGGACGTGTTCCCAGTATTTTTGCCTTGGAACACTTCTGTTCTTTTGACCAGTGAATTTGGCCATAGAGAAACCGATCGCTGCTACGAATTGCTCCAAATATTACCTGCCACATGTATGGAAAATTATATCTACTTAGAGGTCTCATCTTCTTCCCCAAATAGTCTATAAGTGTTTTTTTGGGTAACAATAACCCACCTGTACCTATTTCATAGGAAGATGGGAAAATATTCAACGCTTTCCATTATTTTTTCTTTCTGAGGTTTTCATTGCAAACTTTTATTAAACCTTTTATTTCCACCTTTTCTTAGTATATATCCAATCCATCTGAATTTTCTTCTTTTTATTTGTATATCTACTTCTTCTTTTTGAAATAGTTTTTGGCTATTACATTCTTGTCAAACACTAGCAGCAAAAGGATTCTTCTTGCTTTATTTTCTTCTATACTTATATATTATCAAGGTATGGAATTTATAATCTTTTGTTTACATGTTAAAGTATTTTTTACACCCTCACTATTTTTGTTTTCTTGTAATAATATAATTAGTATAAGTTCAACGAATGGATTACAAATATTGTTTGCATTCATAATACAATTAACACTAGTAGTAGTACATGATAATATGCGATTCATATGCTGTTTGATGAATATGATAAACACATGTATTATGCCATTGTTGACAATTTTAATGCAATAATAGCTCCGCAATTTCTTGATACTCATGAATATTTAGCAAACATAGGAACGGTAAAGTCAAAAACCGTTGTTATTATGCAATACGCATAAAAAAATAGTGATCTTGTGCTTGACCTTAGACGGTGTGTGAAATAAAAATTAAAATTATAAAATAATTTAAAATAAAACGTATTATTTGAAAAAATTTGCACTTTCGTTGCATTATGAATAAATTATGTAAGAGACAAGTAATTAAAAGTTAAATAAATATCGTCAGTTATATAAAAAATATAAAAACAGCAATGTAAAAGTGAAAATATGCAATCTTAATCAGAAGCGACTTTTGGAAGGAATTTCTATTATCTATATACCCATTAAACCGTACAGTTTTAAATTCTACCGCCAAAAATTGAAAAAAATGCGAGGAAATTTTTAATATATTTGAAAATCCTAAAATTGATTCAAAAATTTCCTCACATTTTTGGCTATTTTTTCATCTCCCCTTTCTTTCGAAAATGCCGATAAAGCCAATCAATTTTTCATCCAAAATTGCTTACTTTGTTGAATTTTTAGTTTCGTACGAAACGTATGCAAATAAGAAATACATAGTCGTAGAAAAAGTATAGTGTATAACTCTCGCGAAATACGCATTTCCCACTCATAAAGTATGCAATATTTTTCTGGTGGGAGATGCGTAAAATATACTACTGTTCAACTCTACAATTTTATTAATTGTTACTTTTCTAAACGCATTTTAGATAATTGTTCCATTTTTCTTCTTTCTCTTAATATTTTCGTCTTCTTCTTGAGTTGGTAAAAGCTCAAATTAAGTTGTTATCATACCTAAGTTTGTATACAGGGTGTGTATATACATATATACAGATAGATATTTGAAATTTGGCAATAACTTAGAAATACGTATCTTTAGGTATAGGGAATGTTAATACAGATGGAAAGAGAATAAAAAACTGATTCAGGCGTGATAATAAAATATAGGGTGTTTCATTTGAAATTATCGACTTATTGAGAATTGAAAATATGAACATTGGTTGCTCCATTCTAGACACCCTGTATAAAATATCACATTTGACGTTTCACCGTACGCTAGAAGGATATTCTCATAATCTCTGTATAAAATTTGAAATTAATAGCTTAACAACTAAGCCAGATACGGAAATTAAAGTAAATAATGCGTGTTTTTCAAAAATTTTTACAAAAATCTCAAATATCTCGGTAACCGTTAAACTTAGACCTGTGGTATGTTAATAATTTATGAATCCAAAAGGAAAAGGAAAAATGGTACATGTCATTTGAAATAGCCGGAAGTTGAAAATATTTTCATTGAATAGTTCGTAAACAAAAAAAGCCCCGTAACCCAAATTTCAAATATCTATAGTTCTCTGTATATGGCTAATGGGTCATCTTCGTGACAGACCCTGTATCTCGTAAATATAATTAAAGAGTATTTTTTTTTTATTTAACAAATAAATCCAGATGTTTGTTCTCACAGCTATTTTAACAAAGCTAATTTTATTAAAAAGGAAACTTTCTCTTATTATTTTTTAACTAAAATCAACACTAATAATATGTATCTATCAGATAGCAGATATAAGTATCTGTCTATAGCTAAACAGTGTGTTTATCTTTCTTGTATAGCATTATTCGCCTTTGCCATATTTAGTAACACGGGAAGTCGCCGCTTGGAATCGTAGAAAGTTTCATCAGAAACGCAAATGATTTTATTCGTAGAAAAGATTTGTATAGAAAATATTTTCCTATACTAAAAAGTTCGTAGGCATAAATAGATTTGACATGGTCAATGGCTCGATATTTTTACATACTTTGTGCTTATTTGCAGGATTATTTTGATATTTAAATGATAAATTAACAAAGTAGGCAAATGAAACAAAAATCAATACTACAACTACTACAAGAATTAGTTTAATAGTAAAAGACATCTATAAGAAGTGGCTACTTATTTCGGTCTAATAAGACCATCATCAGCCCTTGAAAACAGCACGGTAGGAATGACTATACATTTTTAAATAACTTGGTAATTCAAGGCTATAAATTAATAGTCAAACTCTAGAGAATAACAAAGGATAAGTGGGTGGTACAGTGCCTTGAAATAGGATGAAGAAAAAATTGAATGACAGACCGAGTGACAGGTTTGGAGGGGAGGCAGGTAAATTTTCTTCATCTATTTTTCTTATCGCTCAAGTTTCACTATCGTGTGTGGGTTGATTAATTTTCAGGTCTATGAAAAACTCTAAATTTCATGTTTTGAATTTTCTACTTTTGACTCTGACTTGTTGTTCTTTTATTTTGTATTTTACTGTTTTCTCCATTCTTTTATCATTTTCTAGAGTTCTTTACCACCGTAATATCTTCTGTATAAACGCTCTTAAAGATTTCGTTTATCATTTTACCATAAAAATTTTATAAAAAACCACCTAATAACGAGATAATACTTTAGTAACAATTTGGTATAGATTTTATGATGATTCGTCGTGACCGTAGCTCTATCATTACATTCATTTAAAACTAATTACACATTTTCTCAGGAATCAACAAAAAAAATCTCGTTTTAATACTGCAACGTAATGATGAGAAAATCAATCTCATCAGGATGCGCAACCTTTAATTGTGCGATTTGCATTTTTGAGTTACCCAAATCACTTAATTAGTTTTTAAGTATAGTCCTAATTTTATAAACACGATGGCCGTGCCATGTACAGTTCTTAATATGTAACGAAATTATCGGTTCTTATTGTTATATTAACACTATGATATATTTTAAGAAGTTCACGTTAAAAACAATTATATATTACATACTACAGCAGAATTATTTGATCTGCCAAAAACTAACTTCCGTGAAAAAGGTCGAGAAAAGTCGAAAAATCGGAAAAAGTCCAATAAAGTTAAATAAAGTAAAAAAAATTGAACATGTTGAGAAATGCCGAAAAATGGCTTGGTTCACCGTCATTTATGTCCTCTATTTTTCCTTAATAATAATAATAAAAATTCTTTATTTTCCATAAGACAGTGTATCATAAATATTGTTTTTAAAATAGTTGATATTGGTTCAACAACTAGTAGTCCAATAAACGAAGGTGCCAACCCTGGCATCAGGTCTGTCCGGCACCATTTTTTTTTAATTTGCAGTTATTCATGGGTACATTCACCCCCGAAAATCTCAGCTGTCTGAAATTTGTGGAAGGGAAAATTTATTCATAATTTAATTAACTCGACTAATTTCACCGAATCCTTTTGGATAATGGGGCTTTGCAAGGTCTTAAATGTATTCAGAAAGATTCAATAAATTATTTTTGTGTATTTTCATAAACAACATGTTTTTTTTATGGCGTTTTTTTTGGATTTCCGGAGTTTTCGAAAATGCTCGGGTCTATCGGGAATTAATAGATAATCATGGACCATATCGGTTTTCAACGTACATCATTAGAAAGCTCAGCTTGTCCCTTTGTCGATGGCATTTTTCTTTTTTTTTCATATTTTTTGGTTTTCCGGAAAATTGAGAAAATTCTCACCCCTCGACATTTTTTTTTGGGGTTAGGAATTGTACTAAATAAAAGATCACATTCTGACCTTTTCATCAATATATAAGATATCGCGTATTTTATTAAGTGCACGAGAAAAAACTCTGCCTTGAAACTTTCTCAAATTGAATTTTTTACAATAAATTTATTAATCAAGTGCAAGAAGTGAAAAAAAGTTGGTTATTATTGCTTTATCTTTTGTCTTCAGACAAAAACGGGAGGATATTCAAGTTTTGGGACGAAAATCATAGAGACAACTTTTGTGTAATGAACTGCTCTTCATTTTTTTGTCTAAACAAAAATGCTCTAAGGGTCATATTTCGGAACATATCGTCGAAAACGGATTTTCGAGAATTCTAGAGCCATTTTCCGACCCTTCCACAAATTCCACGTAGCTGAGATTTTCGGAAGTAAATGTACCTATGAATAACTGCAAATTAAAAAAAAAATTGACGGACAGACTTGTTGCTCAGGTTTGGGATTTTTCTGGCGTTAATTTACTGGACTATAGAGTCTGGATATGCAAGTAAACCTTTTGATTGGTTTTCAACAAGAAGAAAACACACAAACCAAAATTATTCGTTGTATTGAATATTTTCTCTAATAAGACATCCCAAATTTTTATAACTTAATCACTTTGGTTACAAATTTCCATTAACTGATGGCCCCCCCCTGGAAAACTCCCTAGATCCGCCACTGGACTGGAATTACCCACATCAACGCTAAAATCATCCAAAATATTCTGCCTATTTTGAAACCTAATTAGGTATGTTTTATTATTGTTAAAAAACAAATCTCCACTATTAAAATATTTAGAAGTTTTTTACAGAAGAGATGAGCTTTTAACTTTTAACGTATCACTGTTATTTGATGAAATGATCACAGAAAAAGCGTCAGCGTATACCTATTAATGAGTCTTCACTGTTGATCTTATATAAAACAAACAATATTGGCTCCAGGATTGAGTTAACTTCTTTAGTTTTGTTGTTTATTTTAAAGTTTAGAGATACATTGTTGTCAGTGTTTAAGAAAGGTTGAGATTACATATGTCTCTATTACAGGCAATTCATGATTGACACAGTCGAATGCCTTACCTAAATCACAGAATATGGCCACAGGGCTGCTTCAATATGTTCAATAATTTGATTATGAAAAAATGACATAATGACTATTGCTGTTTACTTTTCTGCGCAAAATTAATGTTGATTTTTTGTGACAATATCATAGTAAACCTCCACATTTTTATGGTTTACCTAAAATTCATAAACAACAAATACCATTAAGACCAATAATAAGTTCTATAAATTCACCTTGTCAAAATTTAGCAAGATTTCTACTTAAAATAATAGATCCGTTATCAGGAAATACTAATTACTTTATCAAAAATTCAAAACATTTTTTAGAAAAATGATCAAAAATCAAAATTACAAATTCAGATATAATGGTTAGTTTTGATTTAGTTAGTTTATTTCCAAATGTTCCTGTCGATAAAACTCTTAATCTTGTGAGAAAAAAGTTGACAAGTGATAATACATTAATAAATAGAACTAAATTAAGCGGAATTATGTATTAAAACTACATATTTTCAATTAAATAGTGATTTTTATCAGCAACA